>OX336390.1:854297048-857054548 GCA_946902985.2 Meconema thalassinum | reverse complement strand
AGTCTTTTGACTCCTTTGATGCAGCACTCCGTACCTCCCTGTCCTGAGCTAATCATTTCATCTCTACATAGCTACCACACCCTACATCCGAGGCAATCTGTTTAACATATTCTAACCTTGATCTACCCCTACAGTTCTTGTCCTCGACCCTTCCTTCCAAAACTAAGCTTGCTATTCCTGGATGTCTTAATAAGTGTCCTACCAACCTATATCTTCTCTTCATTAGCAGTCGCCAGAAACATCTCTCCTCTCCCAATCGTCTTAATACCTCTTCATTTGTTACTATATCAACCCATCTGATCTTCATCATTCTCCTGTAACACCAAATTTCAAACGCTTCAATTCTCCTCTTTTCTGCTACTCCAATTGTCCAAGTTTCACTTCCATAGAGCGCCACGTACCAGACAAAGGCTTTCAAAAATTACTTTCTGATACCTAAATCTATATTCGATGTCAACAGATTCCTTTTTTTGTAGAAATGCTTTCCTTGCCTGTACGTTCTATATCCTCTTTGCTTCGTCCATCACTGGTTATTTTGCTTTCTAAGTAACAGAAGTCTCCTACTTCCTTTAGCTTTTCACCTGCCAATTTGATGTCCAGTAAGGATTTTTGAGTAGGCATTATTTTTCGACGACCCTGTATTTTCTCACCCTGGCTAACTCTTTCGTCTCATTGTCGAGTTTTCGAATCGTCTTCATATCTATCAGTAATGAAGAAATGGGCACGGAGGTCTTGTCCTTCAGAGATTATCTTAAAATGATCGGGCTGAGATTGTAATGAGATCAGCAGAAGCGAGCACTACTCGGCTCCAAGAGAGATGAAGTGGGAACTACAGCAAACACTCTTGACGCCGCGAGAACAAGCTGTTCTACATCTTACTAACAAGAAACTGTTCAAAGTCAACCACCTTTCCGAGCAAATAGCGAGCGAGGGTTCAAACCCTACCAGAGCTCTTCAGTCAGTCAGCAACAAGTCGCTAAATCTACAAGATTCAAAAGGCCATTAAGCGATAAAAGTTCCAACTTCTTCAGAGACTTAATGAGATATTTATCGATATTTATAAGCTGTAGAAACGTTCTGTTTAATTTTAGATTTACGTTATTCCCGATTTTACAGGGACGGGGATGAGATGCAATGGAGTCCTATAAGGCGGATAGTTTTTTTACGGCCGTATACCCTTCCTAGCACCAACTTCAGGAGAGTATTTAATATGATTTGTTTTGATTTTATTTCCACGGCTACACTTAAAGCTTAAGAGTTATTGGTGTTTTAAGGGGCGGAACTACGAGGTCATCTGCCCCTTATAGCTTAAGAGCTCCATTACAGTAGCACCCTACATAACATAGGATTAGGGCTTAGGAACATAGTATGAAATACCAAGAAGTAGAAAAACACAATACATTTCGTTAAAATTAATATTACGTGATATGTCGTATCATAGGCCTGCTCGCCATCTCTTGATGAATACAGTACATTTGCATTTGTCAGTTGGCACAGGCTAGAGTAAAAGGTGGCTTTTCACCGATGTCTCAGTCTCACTCATGGCTGTGATTATATGGAAGCTACTGAGGTATGGGTGGTGCTTAGTAATGGCATTCGGGGCACAGTCAGTGCCTGTGAATGCTGTGAAAGGTTCTACTCATAGGGTTAGGACTACTGTTCTGACTCAGTGAGGAAAGCAATGGCAAACTACCTCACTCCTCTTCTTGCCTAGAACGCCTCAAAATAGCGCTGCCTTGGGTTTTTGTGGGTATCTACTCACATAACGTAACGGCGGTGCTTTTTGAGGATCCAACCAGCCTTCGGGCTGACTACCTAACACACACATGTCGTATCATATCATAAGCAACCAGTTACATCTGTATAATATTATAAAATACGTTGCATACAACATTCAAAATATAAATAATAACAGGCTTACAATGATAGTAACAATAGTAAGATAAAAATAAAACTAATAAAAAAATACTTCTTCTTCTTCTTCTACCCCGCTTCAAATGGGGTCGATGTTTCTGGCCGTTTTTTCCCCCCTCATTTTCCTGTCCCACACATCATCTTCATCTAACTATTTCTCCTTCAGGTCTTCTCGGATATTGTCAGTCCATATCCTTCTCGTTCCATCTACAACCAGATCCATTACTCTCCTTCCTACATAGCATTCGTTCCTTCACATAATAAGCCCATACCACAACAGTCTTTTCTCCTGGATTCTCTTTGATGCTTCTGTCACTTTAACAGTTCCTCTGATTTTTCTCATTTTTGATGCGGTCCTTCTCAGTGACACCACTCATCCATCTAAGCATCTTCATCTCCGTCACATCCAGTTTATTACATTGTGCCATTGTTGTATCCCACGTCTCTGCTCTGGCCTTACTGCTGTCTTGCAGGCTCTTCCTTTCACTTTTCTGCTGAGTCCCCTGTCACACAGAATTTCGGAAATCCTTTTCCAGTTCATCCAGGCCGACTGTACTCTGTGGTTAATTTCCGCATTTATGTTGTCATCGTCAAACACCAATGACCCTGAATACTTGAAGTTTGTCCCATCCATCTCCACCAATTCATTCCCCTCGCTTACAAGGCACAGGTACTCGGTTTTCTTCCTGCTGATTTTCAAACCTCTGTTTTCCAGGGATTATATCCAGTTTTCCAGCCTTTCTTCATCTAATAATAGAAAAATTATCTGCAAAGCCTGAAAAACAAACGCCATATACAGTATTAAAGAACGTAAGGTTGTCATCTATTGTCCTGATGTTATAGTTGAAACTGCTTAAAAATAACCTTTTAACATAATGCAGTAATCAGATGTGATAGGTCTACTGCTCCAAGAAGCAAGATGAAAGACGCCATGAAATGAATGAAACTGGAAAAGCACTTGGAAAACAGCGACCGTGGCCTATTTAAAGATACCATCCCAGCATTTGCCCGGAGTTGAGAATGGGAAACTACAGACGACTGTCATAAGGGCAACTGACGGTGGTATTTGAAGCCACTCTTCACCATGCTAGTTTCATGCTTTTGGGAAAATCATGTACTTGAACAAAATATCAAGTCGATTTTGAATACTGGTCAAATATTTCACGCGGCCGCCATGTTACATTGGTAAAACTTCTCGAATTGCGAAAGCCACGGTCACGGTCGAACTAAGTCTCTACCAAGTTTCATTTAGATCGCACCGGCCAATCAAAACTTAATAGGACACACACATACAGTTCAAAGTTCTTGGATCACCTCCTGGTCTAGCGACTAGCTTTCTTGGCTGTCACCCCGGAGGTCCAGCATCGATTCCCGGTTCTGCCAAGAAATGTAATCGCAGTCTGAGGGCTGGAACGGGATACACTCAGCCTCATGAGGCAAAACTTCGAAGAGGTGGGTTCGTTTCCCACGTCGGCCAACCTAGAAGTGCTTTTCCGTGGTTTCCTATCTACTCCAGATCGCCTCAATTACAAATATGACAGGCTGTGTGGCGCAGCGCTAACGTTCTCGCCTGCTGTTGCCAAGGTTTCAGGATCGAATGCTAGCGCAGTCAGTTGGCATTTGTGGGAATTTACTGGGACGTTAAAGATCCCCTTCGCATTAATTCGTTGAAAGAGGGGAAAATGAGGATTTGAAAACGCACAGAATTGAGTCATCACCGTTCTTTACGAGGTTTAATGTTGGAACTCATTTTCGCAATGAATCAAATTAAAAATACATCAGGATTGAGTGTCGTCAAATATTGAACACTTTTAATGAATGGGAGTCCACGTGAAGAGGAGATTAACGCAGCAATAAAGATCGAAGCAATTAAGCGCTGTGCAAAGAAAAATGAGCAGAGAACGGGGGAAATACGTGTGAATGGCGCGCTTACTAATGAACTTTCAAAATGGTAGGCCTGTGTGGGATATTGGAAGGAGAGAGTCCTTCTGCCCACATAATCTATCAATGGAATTTTGAGTTGGGGAACAACTCCAAAATTGTGCCAAAATTTTATTTCTGCAGGACTTTTAATATATTTTCGTTTAGATTTAGCTATGTATGCAATCAACGTAGCTCTTCGTATGTTTATAAACAAATTATACGGCAATTCATTTATTCATTTATTTATTTATTTATTTATATTTTATTTTTATTTTTTAAATTTATTTATCTATTTATCTATTTACGTATTTATTTATTTATTTATTTAATCATTAAATCATTTAATCATTTATGAATTTATATATGTATTTATTGATTGATTGATTGATTGATTGATTGATTGATTGATAGTGCTCCTTCCTTGACCTGCCACCAGAAGTAGGTGTAGTGCCTGCACCCACGCGACTCATTCATTTATCAATCCTTAACCTGAGTGGTTAGGGTATGGAATGAGTTAACGGTTTGCCTGTGCTCATCTGTTTAGGTGTTGGCAATGAGTATTAATAAAACTGTTTCTGGCAAGTAAAAATTGTTTGAAGATCAAGGTCCCCAATAATTAAAAAGGATGTGATAAGAATGGAAGAAGAGAGATTGCCTAAGAGGTCAAGGGAAGCAGAGGTAGACCTAGAAGATGGTGGTTAGATTCATACAACGATTACAAAATGAGAGGTGTAGAGTCAGAGGAGGCCTCAGTGCTAACTACTAATAGGGGATTATGGAGGTTGTTCGGACATGAATGCACAAATAGTTCAGGCCATGCAGGTTCGAATCCCACTGGCATCAGACATTTTAATTCTCTGTACGTAGCGGTCCTGAAAATTCAATTCTTGGAATGTCCTCATACTCTACACGTTAATTCGAGTAGATCGTGTATTGTAATTATAGTCAAATTGAATAGCAATGATGAGAAGGCTTTAAGCTATTAGCAAGCCAACATCCGTGTACATTAAATTTCAGATGTGTTCTTTTTATGAAGGAGCACCTTGTACCTTCCTCTCCAACAATATTTTGGAAAACAATATTCGAAATAAACTTGCAGAGAAATAGTTTAAAATGTGGTGCGTCACCAACTGACCTCGTGGAACTATTCTTATACTAAACACGCTGACCCGGCAGACGTTGTCCTGCCAATCAAAGAAAGTGTTGTAACTTTGTTTCTTGAAGTGCTTTTGGATACACAATATTTTTTTTCAATTTCTGTTAACAGCCTCTAAACTATCGTAAATTGAAATAACTAATTTAGAAACATTCGTTGGAGCGTGCACAACAACTCTCCAAAGTTTCATCGCAAACGGATAAATGGCATTGAACGCATACGGAATTTGGTTTAAATGATTCGTGCGCTGTCACTCATTTGTTGAATCTACTCGTGCTCTACCAACTATGAAATGGATTTACTAAGTTAGAAAGCGTCACGTAAGTGTACACAACAACTCATCAAAGTTTCATCGCAATCGATGAATAGTATATGAACGCATACAGGATTTTGTTGGAACGCTTCGCGCGTCGTCACTCATTTGTTACATCTACTCGTGCGCTACCAATATTGTAAAACGGATTTACCAAGTTGAACACCTTCCCTGGCGTGTACACAACAACTCATCAAAGTTTCATCGGAATCGGATGAATGATATATGAACGCATAAGTGATTTCCTTTAAAAGATTCGCGTGCCGTCACTCATTTGTTGAATCTACTCATGCGCTACCTATTGAAAAATAGATTTACTACGCCTGAAACCTTCTCTGGCGTGTACTCAATGATGCACCAAGGTTTGATCGCAATCGGATGAATGATATATGACCGCATACCGGGCATTGTGGAAACGATTCGCGCGCCGTCGCTCATTTGTTGAATCTACTCGTGCACTACTTATTAAAAACTGGATTTACTAAAACAGAAACATTTCTTGGAGTGTACACAACAATTCACCAAAGTTTCATCGCAATCGGATAAAAGGTATATGGACGCATACGGTACTTTTTTGAAATGATTCTCGTGCCGTCACACATTTGTTGATTCTACTCGTGCGCTACCTATTGTAAAATGGATTTATTAGGCCAGAAACCTTCCGTAGGGTGTACACAACAACTCACCCAAGTTTCATCGTAATCGGACGAATGGTATTTGAACGCATAAGGGACCTTATTGAAACGCTTCGCGGGTCGTCGCTCATTTGTTGAATCTACTCGTGCAAAACCTCCTGTGAAATGGATTTACTAAGTTAGAAACCCTCACGTAAGTGTACACAACATCTCACCCAAGTTTCATTGCAATCGGATGAATGGTATATGAACGCATAGCCTACGGGAGTTTGATTAAAAGTTCGCGCATCGTTGCTCATTTGTTGAATCTACTCGTGAGCTACCTATTGTAAAATGGATTTACTAAGTTAGAAACCCTCACGTAAGTGTACACAACATCTCACCCAAGTTTCATCGCTATCGGACGAATGGTATTTGAACGCATACGGGACTTTGTTGAAACACTTCGCACGTCGCCGCTCATTTGATGAATCTACTCGTGCGCAACCTCCTGTGAAATGGATTACTAAGTTAGAAGCCTTCACTTAAGAGTACACAACAACTCATCAAAGTTTCATCTCAATCTATGAATGGAATATAAACTTATACGGGATTTTGTTGAAATGCTTCGCGCGTCGTCACTCATTTGTTGAATCTAGTCGTGCGCTACCTAATGTGAAATTGATTTACTAAGCCAGAAGCCTTCCCTGGAGTGAACACAACATCTCACCCAAGGTTCATCGCTATCGGACGAATGGTATTTTAACGCATATGGGACCTATTTGAAACGCTTCGCGCGTCGCCGCTCATTTGTTGAATCTATTCGTGCGCTATATATTGTAAAATGGATTTACTGAGCCAAACACCTTCCCTGGAGCTCACTCAACATATCACCCAAGTTTCATGGCAATCGGATGAATGGTATATGAACGCATACGGGACTTTCAAACGCTCTAACGTGCAGAGACAAACAGTAGAATTCGACATCACTGCCACCTTTGGTATAAAACACAACTTTTCGCCAAGGGCGGGGTGTATGTAATGGCGGTAGTTGCACAGGCTGCGACCAGGTGGCTCTAACGTGCAGAGACAAACCGTCCAAAGACATCAGCTTTCACGAAGGCCAAGGCTAGTGGTTTCCATGACGACTGTTTTTGACTGTATATTGGGGTTCTAAAATTGTGTGTAAATTGTGGTTCTAAAATTGAGTTGATTCCACCTACCGGGTCAGATTGTGAATCTAAACCATACATGGACCCACCCTAATATACATACCAAATTCCATCAAAATCGGTTCAGTCGTTTAGGAGTTCAGTCACATACACACGTGTCGAAGAATTATATATATAAAGATAAGCCCAGCTTACTTAAAACTTATAGCGGATAACCTACGGTTAATGTTTAGAGATAGTTTTTAGAATACAATGTTGAGCTGCTTCTTTTATAAATAATTTTAGTGTTTGCTAAGATCTGCGTCTTTCACATTTCTTGTTATTACCCTATTTGCTTTCGCTTGGGTTGTATGAGAATAATAGAGAAGCCAATCATGGAAAAGCCCTCAATTAGTGTTGACTTTTGACGGGGATCGTGATGGCGCAGTGGCTTAGCTGCTCGTCTTTCACCCGAACGTCCGGGGTTCAAATCCCGGTGACAGCGGGGTGGAATTTTCACCTGAAAAATCACGTGGCGTCAGGAAGGGTATCCGGCGTTGAAATCCCCGACCAAAACCAAAATGAACCTGGTTGGCTCCGGCGACCCCAATTAATTGGGAAAAACCGAAGAAGGATGAGTGTTGAGTTTTGCCAAAAATAATCATTCATACCAGCGCTTGCCTGCGGGGGTATAACCGACGACTAAGTAATTACTATAAGCTGATTAGCCACCCGCTGTATTAAATGCCGTTACTCAGAGGGACAAACTTCAGTCAACAATGTCTTGCGATTAATTAATTTCTCCTCAAATGTCTTAAGGTATTGCTTTAATACCTTATCTCATAAATTAACAAGTAGTTCCGTGAAGAACTATACAGCCTATTTTCATATATCCTACCCATGTTAATTGCCTCTATCAACATACAAAATTTTAGTTTGAAGGTTGTGGTAGATTCGTAGGTATTGAGAACCGTCTAAATATTTCAGATGGTCGCCACGTTGGATTTTTATTTATGTACTATTACATGAATATTATTGTGTACGTGTGATATTCAAACTTCAATCACATGATTAGAACACAAGAAGTAAAAACGAGATTTTAAAATTTCGCAGAGCTGCCATCTTGTGATTATGCAAACAATTGAAATAAATTAGATGCCAGTGGATTAACATTTGTACAAGCATTTAACGTGCAACGTTTCACTGCACTCGGATAGTTAATTCGCGAGAAACGTCCATTTAAATATTTATACTTCGCGTCGCCGCCATGTTGGCTTTGTGCTCACAAGGTTACTGAAAGTCCTATAGGTGAACAAATGTTTATAGCCTCTCAGAACATTAAAAAATCAGTTTGATTGCTGTAAAAGATTCATATATATTGAGAACCGTCTAAATATTTCGGATGCTCACAATTTTGGATTGTTATATGTATAGGCCATAGAGTTATGTACCATTCAAGGACAATTATTGCCTAGGTTCATTATTCAAACTTTCACTTCGATCGCATGATTTCGACACAAGAAATAAAAACTTAATTTTAAAATTTCGCACAGCCGCCATCTTGAGGTTATGTAAACAATTTAACTAAATTAGATGCCAGTGCATTACAATATGTAGAATCATTTACTGTACCACATTTCACTGCGCTCAGAGAGTTAAATCACGAGAAAAGGCTATTAAAATGTCTCAAATTCGCTTGGCCACCATGTTCGTATTGTACTTTACAGTTTTTTGAAAGTTACATAAATAAACTTGTATTAGTACCCTTTATCACCGTACAAAATTTCAGGGTGATATCTGTAATAGTTTCGGAGATATAGAATGTCAGTGAAATATTTCGCACAGCCGCCATTTTGAGGTTATGTAAACAATCAAAGTACATTAGCCTTCGGTGCATTACAATGTGTATAAACATTCGCTGTACCAAGTTTCATTACGTTTGGATAGTTAAATCGCGAGAAAAGTCTATTTAAAATTCTCAACTTCGCTTGGCCGCCATGTTGGTTTTGTAGTCACCAGGTTTTTAGGTGATTTCATTAGAAAGCAATGGGTACCATGTTTCGACTTCCGGAAAATATCGACATATCTTCGCGTTTCACATCCCCCAGACCCCAAAACCACCGTCAGTTCAAAAGTTTATATATAATTTATGTATATATGTATATATGTATCTATATATATCAGTTTCTTGTGGACACGGTAACTGCCGTAATTTTGCACCAATCACTTTGAATTTTTTACATAATATGTATCCCTATAAAATCTCGGTCGAGTTCGTTAATGGGCAAAATCGGTCGAAGGGGGTGAAAATGGGGGGGGGGGGACTTTTTTCGAAAAAGTGATATTTCGCCATAACTCTCTTAATACGTGAAATATCGAATCCATTCAAAGTTCATAATATGTGTCGGATATGTGCCAAAAATTTATGTCAAATAAGTTTTTTGATAGCACCACCCATTGACCAAAGGGGTGGAAAAGGTGGGTTTTTCGGGAAACATTAATCATATCTCTCTAAATAGGCACAATATCAAAACCGTACGAAATGGAAAATATTCCCCTAATAATTACCTAAAACTTTTGTCTGAAAGAATTTTTGATATGACCCACCATTACGCCACGGGATGAGAAAAATGATTTCGGAATTTTAAAAAATGCCAAGTGCCATCAGAGGTTACCATGACAACGCATTTAAATTGATGAGGGATGATCTATCCGAGGTTGCCAAGACAACGCCATTGACGAGATCACATTCATTTTTAGCCTACTTTTCACACTTTTCAAAAATGAGGAAAAAGTAGACTTATGAGATATATCCGGGAAAATGTGTCTGTCCTTCTGTCTGTCTGTCTGTCTGTCTGTCTGTATGTATGTCCTTCTGTCTGTCTGGCTGTGTGTGTGTGTGTGTCCCTATCAACTCCTAAACGGCTGCAGCAATCGAAACCAAATTTAGTATGAGTAAAGATGTATACCGGAATATCTCAGGCCCATATTTGAAAAAGATGTCAGTGCTACCAACTGCTAAAAAAAACGCACTAGAAATTTGAGCTCTATGTTGGATATCTTGGAAGGTATACATGGGAGCTATTCTAAAATTGGCACACATGTAGATAATACTATTTCAGTTTAATTTCCAGGTGGCCATACATGACAGTGTTGCCAAAATAATTTTAAGCCTTCTGATAAGTCCAATTTTTAAATGCATTTAACTTCTACACTATCAATTGGATTTCAACCAAATTTTGTATGTAATATGTGTACATAAACAGATATGACTGAGTGTATTCTTAAGAGCCACCAGGGCTGCCAACTGTTAATAATTGCTCTCTATCTTGTATCAAAATACCAATATACCAGAAAGTATGCAAGCCGACAGCTTTAAATAATGCACACGTATATTACCTGACATTTTACATTAATTTGGAGTAACTTATATACGTCAGTTCTACCAACATGATTCTAAGCCTGCTGATAGGACCAATTTTTAAATATATGTAACTTCTATACCAACAAATGGATTTCATCCAAAATTGGCACAAAAAGATATAATATTTCAGATTATTTCTGACCAGCACTCGAATGACATTGTTGCCAACATGCTTTTACGTGTACTAACAGATCCAATGTCTAACTCCATGTAACGTCCTTTGGACTTCAACCACATTTTGTATTCTGTACCTTAGGAGATGGAAGTAAGAATATATTCAGTTACCAGAGCTGCCAACTGTATTGCTCTATTAGGCTACATTATGCCTAGTATACCTTATTTCGAACTAATTAAGACATTTCGATGTTACCCACTTAATTTCGTCATTATTCTAGATAGGTTCATATACTGTAGATTAATCTATGGCATGAATCTTAATTTTAAGAAAAGTAGGCTCTTTAGTTCGTCACGGAACTTCTTGTTCCATCTAACTATGAGGGAAGCGGCTAACTGGTAGCATGCTGAACTTCTATGCTCAAGGTCACTGTTTCAAAGCCGGCCAAAGTCGCCGGATTTTCTAAGAGCGCTAAAAATCCGTCAGCATGCTTTCCTTCGGAGGGGAAGTTACAACGTTCGTTGCATGTTGCTGGTTGCGGTGGCATCTAGCAGCCAAGTTCACAGCTAGGTGTCGTTGACGTTAGTATTTGGTACAAAGTTAGGTACTACTACTTAAAATTGACCGTCTGCAGACCTTACCTGAATTACAGACTAATACAGTCATCACAAATAACACCGTTTATCAGACAGATTCTACACACACCAAATGTACACGGGGTTACATGAGCACCTTGTCGCAGTCCCTAAACTGAGGAACCAACCAACATCTCTGCGGGAGATAAAATTTTGCGTGAAGAAGTAACAGACTGTTAGATAGTTACACATTAGTTCCAAACCTTGCATAAGGACAGTGTGATCACAAGTATAAAAATGAACCCCAAATGACAAGAAGGTTACCATCCCCATAAGACAGTAAAATGTTAAAAATATGCATAGAAAGACGAAAAAATGTTAACTATCCTCCAATTGTAAAATACTTTCTCGCAATAAATGAGGTCTGATCCTCCTACGAAAACCTGCATATTTTGCCTATTATAGCCTATCCCCTAGTTTGCCCGGTGAAATCTACCTCCGCCTTCCGGCGTGCCGAGAGGAATATTTTATTGAAAGTCTCATAGGTGAACTTCTTGTAGTGCCCTTTATCACCGTACACAATTTCAGGGCGATATTGGTAATAGTTTCGGAGATACTGAATGCTGGTTAAATAATTCGCACAGCCGCCATGTTGGATTGGTGAGACACAAGAAAATTTGAAGGGCACGGTAAGGGTCGGCCAGAATAGTGCTATGATCTTACTGAGTTTCATTGAAATCGCTCGAGCCGTTTAGAAGTTATTAGGGACACACCCACACACACACACACACACACACACACACACACACGGACGAAAGGTGATCTCATGAGCCTATTTTTTTTTTTCATAAAAAGAAAATAGGCTAAAAATATTATTTATTATTTGCGGATGCGGATAACAAACGTGCGGATGCGGATGAAACTCGTGCGGTTGCGGGCCAAATGTGGATAACATTTTGTTTATCCACGCAGCACATGCTCGGCGATTTTTTTTCTTCAATATATGAACATTCGATAACTGTATAAAAGTTATGCATTTATATAAATGTACAATTTGTCAGTAGCACACCGCCTGAAAGACAAAAAATGTTCATCTCGAGAAAACTGTTACTTACACAGTGATTAAAGCGAAGCGCTTATGAAACGTTAAAGCACTCTACTACGAACGTCAGATGATGCAGCAACACAAGACGTGACGCCCAGGTACGTACCTAGAAACAGAGAAAATAAGGTTAAATTAGTATCACTGCCTTTCCTAAGTATTAACACATAGGGAACTAGGATATAGCAGAACAAACTACATAATTTCATCTAGAATAAGATTGTACGATGACTTTGGTGGCGACAAAGTTCATGAGCAGGGCTAAGATTTATACACACATCAAAAAAAGTTTTGCATCACCTCGGTTCCAAGAGTTCCGGAACCTTTAAATACAAAGGGAATAGAGATCAACACAAACAACATTTCAGCTCGTTTTATTGCTCATGAGACCCACACATTGCATGTTGTACCATCATACAGCTAGACTTTCAGCATTTGTGGTCCAGATTGCAGTACACACCACTACCTCTAATACCCAGTAGCACGTCCTCTTGCATTGATGCATGCCTGTATTCGTCGTGGCATACTATCCACAAGTTCATCAAGACACTGTTGGTCCAAATTGTCCCACTCCTCAACGACAATTCGGCGTAAATCTCTCAGAGTGGTTGGTGGGTCAAGACGTCCATAAACAGCCCTTTTCAACATATCCCAGGCATGTTCGATAGGGTTCATGTCTGGCGAACATGCTGGCCACTGTAGTCGAGCGATGTCGTTATCTTGAAGGAACGCATTCACAAGATGTGCACGATGAGGTCGAGAATTGTCGTCCATGAAGACAAATGCCTCTCCAATATTCTGCCGATATGGTTGCACTATGGGTCGGAGGATGTCATTCAGGTATCGTAAAGCCGTTTCGGAGCCTTCCATGACCACCAGTGGCGTACGTCGGCCCCACATAATGCCACCCCAAAACATCAGGGAACCACCACCTTGCTGCACTCGCTGGACAGTGTGTCTAAGACGTTCAGCCTGACCAGGGTGCCTCCAAACACGTCTCCGACGATTGTCTGGTTGAAGGCATATGCGACACTCATCGGTGAAGAGAACGTGATGCCAATTCCGTGGGGTCCATTCAGCATGTTGTTGGGCCCATCTGTACCGCGCTGCATGGTGCCGGGGTTGCAAAGCTGGACCTCGCCATGGACGTCGGGAGTGAAGTTGCGCATCATGCAGCCTATTGCGCACAGTTTGAGTTGAAACACGACGTCCTGTGGCTGAACGAAACGCATTATTCAACATGGTGGCATTGCTGTCAGGGTTCCTCCGAGCGGCAATCCGTAAGTAGCGGTCATCCACTACAGTAGTAGCCCTTGGGCGGCCTGAGCGAGGCCTGTCATCGACAGTTCCTGTATCTCTGTACCTCCTCCATGTCCGAACAACATCGCTTTGGTTCACTCTGAGACGCCTGGAAACTTCCCTTGTTGAGAGCCCTTCTTGACACAAAGTAACAATGCGGACGCGATCGAACTGCGGTATTGACCTTCTAGGCATGGTAGAACTACAGACAACATGAGCAGCGTACCTTCGTCCTGGTGGAATGACTGGAACTGATCGGCTGTCGTACCCCCTCCGTCTAATAGGCCCTGCTCATGCATGGTTGTTTACATCTTTGAGCAGTTTTAGTGACATCTATGAACAGTCAAAGGGACTGTATCTTGGATACAATATACACAGTCAACGTCTATATGCCGGAGATCTGGGAACCGAGGTGATGCAAAACTTTTTTTGAAGTGTGTATGTAGGCTATTTACATATTTCTTTATTACACAGATACTTTCTTTAAAACTTATCTCCACGATTATGTTGTTCCCTATTCAAATTAAGCAAATTTATTTTCCATATTTTTCCATATTTCTGACATTGGTAGCCTATGTATATATTCAGTGATTTTAACCCTGTATAGGACAGACTATATTTTTCTAATTCTTACTTTATTTTTTAAATTTAAATTTTCATTTCCGCTCTATTTTTTTAATTGTATCATTTTAAATGATTATGTCGACTTCGCTGGAGTCTGGCGTTACGTTACGGGACGGGACGAAATGCACCGAGAATACACTGAGGTGTGTGACGTCATAGTACTGCTTGAGCTTCCTCGTTTCCCCGCGCGTTCCGGTGAGCGTGACGTCATCCAGCCAGCTACCTCCTTGGACCTTATTCGATATTTATATGAAATTAAACGATTTGAGTACTCACTCCTTTGATTTACTGTTTCTGAAATCCATGCAAAATGATAAAGGAAATACCTCAGAACGTTAAAATGACATGAAACAGGTGTCACAGCGGCTAAAATATGAATTGGACAGCAATTATGGAGCGTATTTTCCTATAGCAACAGTATCTGCAAATAGCACACTTCGTACATTTTTAAAGTCATTTTTTAAAGAAATTATTGATATTTATGAAATTAGAGTGCAATTCGTCACTGCTAATGCCTATTCTCTTTCATTTGAATTCTAATTTGTCACGATCGGTCGCTTGTGAGCGCCGCAGGAGGGATCTATACTACTGAAATAATATGTATGATACGTTCGAAGTGCTTTTTTGTGTGTGTTTATAATACGATTCGCTATTTGAATCCCGTTATGCGGTTGGTTTGTTTTGTCTTAAGGTTTTGTGAATTACGTGGGTAATGGTAGGGTATACAGAGACGAGTCTGGCGACAAGACTGTGGTAGCCAAGACATTTAGCCACTACGCCACGAGGTGGTGAAGAAAAGATTCAGTATGTCCAAGAAATATAGCCGATAGATAACTTTTCCTTGGCCACATGTAAAGAGGCCCTAAGATGTCATTACAACTCTATCCCTCAAAATTAAACTATAACAGCAGAAAAACACCCTGAAGTTGAATTTATGGTGTGCTGGAATTCTGGGGCTAGGGTTGTGGAAGGGGACGGTAGAATCCTAGTTAAAACTCTGAAATTACACGGTAAAAGGAGAAACTTCACGATCAAGAGATCTGAATACTTCATTGAGCCAAGAGTTAAGACGAGAAGAATCGCTATTATTAAGGTAATTTTCTACATCTGCAATTCCATCCAACATTATGACAATCTGCAGACTGGATGACTGCGTGCGGGGAATATCCCTCCTTATGAGATGAGTTGGGATTACTATTCCTGGATCGGGCGCCACTTTGGGAAACTTACCAAGAGTCTTCAGCTTTAACTATTTACTTGAAAACTCACGCACGAATATAAAAACTTATTCAACGTATTTTAACATAGATATGATATACGACTGGGGATCTACTGTATGATTCAAGTGGATGCAAAGCCGACACGGATATTGGGTGGTTACCATGGCAACAAGTGTTCGCCATCTAGACGTATGCATTCTAATTCAGTAGAGACATCTACGATAGCCTATATGCAGCTCTAAGAACTTCTTACCTACTATTACTCCTATCGATCGCGAGAAGGTACGAACTCGTTGTGTTGAGCTCAAAGTCACTAAAGTTACTTAAAGTTATTCAAAATTCAACACTGGAGAAAAAAAAGAGTGCAAATAGTGAGAGGAATCTTGGGATCAAAGTACAAGAATGGAATCCATCAAAAGAGAGCCAACGAGGAAGTCTACAGCAAAATAGAGAAAATTACTGACACAATCCGGAAAAGACGGGCACGACTTTACGGGCACCTGAAAGGAATGGACGGAAGAAAGTTAACAAAAGAGATCTTTCACTTTTTTGATTCAAACCCCAAAACCACAATTCCCTGGTTTAGAAATACCAAAGAAGGCCTGCAAATGCTACATGTATCAGCTGAAGACGCCCTCAACAGAGATCTCTTCCGCAAGAAAATATTGACGAACGGGCTAAACCGAGACGGTTGGTTGGTTGGTTGGTTTCTCACTTTAGGGGCTGCGACAACGCAGTCATGTAGCCCCGTGTACTTTGGGTGTGTGTAGAATCTGTCTGATAACCGGTGTTAATTGTGATGGCTGTATTAGTGTGTTATCTGTTTTATTAAATTCAAGTAAGGGCTGCAGACATTGAATGTTCAAGTATTTCCTATTTTTGCCGCCAAACGCCACCGTCAACGACTACTAGTTCAGAACTTGGTTACTAGACACCACCGCAGTCGGCTCCTGACGACGAACGTTGGAACCTAAGAGCGTTGTTCTGATTTAACCTATAATTTAACTTCACACAGGTGTAATTAGTGGAAGGTTCTTTAACATGCCATAAATCTATGACATGGGACCGCCGGCTTTACTTCCCCTCCGAAGGAAGGCATACTGAGGGATTTTTAACGCTCTTTAAAAAATCCGACGACTTTGGCCGGGTTTGAACCCACGAGACGAGCAACCGAAGAGAGGACACGTGCCCCCTGGACAGAGGAGTGTAAGCAGGTCCACTCACAAAGAATGAGGGAATTCTGGGCTCTGAAGAAGGCCAAGTTCAGTACCAAATGCAACAAGACTTAACGTGGTCCTTGATGGCCCCAGCGAATTAGATATAACAACAATAATAATAATATATTCATTTGCAATAATTAAATGGTGCCCTACTAACATGGAAGAAATATGTACGAAAATAGGAACATTGAGGACGAAACATCGAATACACCACTCCAAATATTAGCATAGGTTTTCTCATTTCCGAGAGGAACATTGATAAAAATATTTCTTTTGAAAAACGTATAATTATAATAACGTATCCATGGTTCGATGTTTCCAGAGTAGCGGAGGAACATTTAGACTGCTTTTCTCATTTGATGACGGTGGCGGTGGTTGCTATATTAAGCTACGGAATATCGAGGTAATCTGCCTCTACAGAGTGGATGGAGATGAGAATGATCTCTATTACTTTGTTGTTATATGGGATGGAAATTAACATCGAAAAATCAAAAGTGATGCGGATATCAAAACGGGAGAAACCTTTGAGGAATAATATCGACAATCAAGAATTAGAGAATGTGAAACAGTTCGAGTACTTGGGAAGCTTGCTGACAAAAGATGCGCAATGCACAAATGAAATTCGAGCAAGAATCGCCATGGCCAAAGCCGCATTCAACGAGAAGAGGACTCTGCTCTCCAGCATGTTGAGTATAGAACTAAGGATGAAATTGGTGAAGTGTTACATCTGGAGCATTGCACCGTACGGGGCAGAGACGTGGACAATAAGATAAAGGGAAAGACAATTCTTAGAAAGTTTTGAAATGTGGTGCTGGAGGAGAATAGAGAAGATCAAGTGGACAGATCGGGTGACAAACGATGATGTACTGAGAAGAGTAGTTGAGAAGAAAACTTTTATGAATACAATTCTTCAGAGGAAGGCCAACTGGATCGGGCACATACTTAGACATGAGGGGCTCATACATGACGTCATTGAAGGGAAGATAAAAGGAACGACAGGAAGAGGAATAAGAAGAATTCAACATCTGGATGATATGAAAGCTGGAAGGAGTCACAGCAGACTGAAGGAAGAAGCTGAAGACAGGGAACATTGGCATCAGAAATACTCCGTACGAAGACATGGACCTGCCACTAGGCGGAATACTTCATAATATACTGTAATTATAATGGTGATGACAAGGGGAAGTGTGGAAGGAAGGGAAAAGATAAAATTAAATGGAAATATTCTATAAGTGGTAAAAGTTTCAAGCACTTGGGAAGTGTGATCACAGAAGATGGGAAGATAACCGAAGAAATTAGTAAAAGAATACAACAATATCTTCAGTAAAGAACATATAGCCTACTTTCTCCTAAATGCATGAGTATTGTTATAACTCTTTGTCCTTTTCAAGGAGTATAATTGAATGTTGGTTGTAGTAGCTTGTTGAAATACAACGTGCTATAGGGATATTAAACATGAATATGAGGTGCCCTTTGCTAGTGCTACCTCTGTACCAAATTTAGTTCAATTCAGTTTTACCGTGTTCGAATTGATATGGGGAATCGATTTGCACACATACATGCCCACTATCTGCAAACTATTGGGCTGATGACCTTGTAGTTCAGTTAAACGATGCTTCCCACAAAAAGGTCTGTAGCTGCAAAATTTGGTAGAGATCAAATGATTAGGTTAGTCTTTATTTGATTTAAGCTTTTAACATTTGGGTGGCCCCCATTCCGTTTCCGTCAAGATGGTGGCGATATAAAACATGACACCTAGGTTCCCTTTGCTAGTGCTACCTCTGTACCAAATTTCGTTCAATTAGGTTTTACCGTGTTTGAATTGATATGAGGAATCGATTTGCACACATACATGGCCGCCATCTGCAAAGTATTGCGCTCATAACCTTGTAGTTTGGTCAAAAGATTCTTCATACATAAAGGTATAACGTTGCATAATTTGGTAGAGATCAGATGATTAGGTTGGTCGTAATGTGATTTAAGCTTTTAACATTTGGTTGGCCGCCATTACGTTTTCGTCAAGATGGCGGCGATATAAAACATGACACTGAGGTGTCCTTTGCTAGTGCTACCTCTGTACCACATTTCGTTCAATTCGGTTTCACCGTGTTTGAATTGATAGGGGGAATCGATTTGAACACATACATGGCCGCCATCTGCAAACTATTGGGTTGATGACCTTGTAGTTTAGTCAAAAGACGCTCGCCATATAAATATATGTTGTTGAAACATTGGGTGGAGATCGGATGATTAGGTTAGTCGTAATTTGATTTAAGCTTTGAACATTTGGGTGGCCACCATTTCGTATCCGTCAAGATGGCGGCGATATAAAACATGACACTGAGGAGCCCTTTGGTAGTTCTATCTCTGTACCAAATTTCATTTAATTCGGTTTCACCGTGTTCGAATTGATAGGGGGGACAGACATTCAGAGTACACACACTCACACACACACACTCACACACAGACACACACACAGATAGACACACAATTTTTGGCCCTTTGCAAAAATCGGAAGTAGGCTAACAAGCAAACAGTTTCTATAGAGTGTGAGAGGTATTGTGTGGAACCGGGATGTTCCAAAGAAGTGTAAAAGGGTTCTACACACAACCTATTATGAACCCATACTGAAATATGCAGCTGGGACATGGCCGACGACAAAAAGGGAAGAGGACAGGATACAGGCAGCAGAGATGAGGTTTCTAAGAAGCATCGAAGAAAAGAAAAGAAAAGGAAAGAAAAGAAAATAAAAGAAAAGATAGAGGCGGAATGAGGAAATTAGAAAGAGGTCAGGAATCTGGAAATTCCAGGATAGGATAGAAACAACTAAACTGAAGTGGTATGGACACATGATGAGAATGAGTGAGGAGAGAGTATCACAAAAAATATTTTTGGAAAAGTTAACAGAAAAGAGACCACGAGGAAGATCCAGAAAAATATGGATGGATTCAGTGAAGGAGTGTGTAGAGGAAAAGGGAGGAAACCCAGAAAATGTACTGCAAGTAGGAAAGGGGTGGTGGAGGGAAGAGACTGAAACCGGGATATGAAGATGATGATGATGATGATGATGATTATTATTATTATTATTATTATTATTATTATTATGAGACATTTGATGTAATTCATAGTACTGACCCATTTTGAGAACCTTGTTTCCTTAACCATTTAGGCCTAGATCACCTGAATGTCGGTGGTTACATCACACCAGAGAAATACACTTACTCGCCATTGTCCTACCGTCCCCTGAGTAGGCGGGCAAGAAGAACATTAATGAGAAAGGAAGCGGCGCTGCTGTATGGTCCCTAGCGACACGGGTAATCCCACAGTCACGTAGGTCTGGTCTGTTTTATCGCTCTTCACTTAGCGGCGACTTGGAAATCATTACCGGAAGAGACAACAGACAACCATACTGTCCTGGCGGCTGGGAGCCAGGTGAAGGGTCCACTCTCACCCGCACACCCCACAGATACAAACGCAGGGGATTAGGACCGCCTCTTCACAGTTTTGCCTCGCGAGTCTGACAAAGTGTACCCCGTTGCAGCTCTCATACCAGAATTAAATCCCATGGTCTGTTTGCCATCTCTTGATGAATGCAGTATGTTTGCATTTGTCTGTTGGCACAGACTAGAGTAAAATGTGGCTTTTCACCGATGCCTCAGTTTCACTCATGGCTGTGATTACATGGAAGCTATAGAGGTATGGGTGGTGCTTATTAATGACATTCAAGGCACATTCAGTGCCTGTGGATGCTGTGAAAGGTTCTTTCTACTCATAGGGTTAGTACTGCTGTTCTGACTCAGTGAGGAAAGCAATGGCAAACTACCTCACTCCTCTTCTTGCCTAGGACGCCTAGCGCTGCCTTGGGTTTTGTGGGTATATACCCACATAACCTAACGGCGGTGTTTTTTGAGGATCCAACCAGCCTTCGAGCTGACTACCTTACAGACAGCAGAGCCGGGAATCGAACACGACCCTCCGCAGTGACAGGCAAGAACGCTAGCCACTATGCAACGAGGTGGACGTTTCCATATGTGAAATACATTGTTTTATTGTTCTTCTTTTTTTTCTTGTTTTATTGACTAATAGGGGTTTGTCGCATAAAGGTCATGTAGGCCCATGCACTTATGTCTTGTAACCTGTGTTGTTGTGATGACTGTAGTAGTGTTAGTATATTTGAAATTAATTAGACCTAGGATTGGGTAGGAGGCGGCCATGGCTTAAGTTTTAGACACCATCTGGTCATTTGCATGGAGAAGGCGCCAACCCTACACTACTAGAGTCACCACAGGAAAACAGGTTATCAGACAAATGCAATACACACCCAACTGCACGGGGCTGATGAACAAGATGTCCCAAGCCCTAAAGTGAATTAACAACAACTATTAGAGATGAAACGATTACTTGCCTTGTGTGGTCTCGGGGTGCGTAGTATATTGAAACTAGTGAGTTAGTTATTGTTGTTTCAAGGGGCGGAACTACGAGGTCATCTGCTCTAATTTATTGAAACTCCTGATATAAAATTTCCCGGCTCTGCCAAAAAAAAAAAAGAATTATGGTTTGATGGTTAGAACGAGATATACTTAATCTCGTGAGTCAAAACTGAGACAACAAGGGTTCGATTCCCTACTAAGTTGGCCAAGAATTGGGTTTCCATGGTTTACTACTTCTACCCTACGCCAGTGACAGAGGGGTTGCTAACTTAAGGCCACGGCCGACTCCTTTCAAATCCTAGCCTCAATTACAAATACCTACTACTAAAGTTATTACAACGACACATACAGTATTATCAGACAGCTTATATACACCCCCAAGTTCGGGGCGACATGGCCACGATGTATCAAAGCCCTTGCATGGATCATGGATATGACATGATTAGCTCAGAATAGGGGGTCAAGGATGGTTGCATCAAACCGGTCTCACTCACACAGTTGGCAGTAGAAGAATGTGAGAAGGAACTCGCTCCCGTGTTTGGAGCAAGTTAATACCTAACTAGTTCCTCTAGGTAGGACGAGAGCAATTACTGTCTTCCTGCGTGGAGCTTCATAAAGACAGGCCGCCACGTGGATCTCAGCAACATTCGCACACGTGTAATGTTCTTTCCTACACAAGCCGGTTTGCATAGGTCATATTGCCTGCCCATTCTACATGGCTCGGGTTTGTGAGGACATTGTGTCAGCTGCCAAGGTTCTCAAAAGTAACTACTGTAGTTACAATTACGAGGGATGTACTATATTGTTTCACACTTTATTTTCTTCTACCCAAATGAAGTACATTACACATCAGTTGTTACGTCCACCTTCTCAACATAATCTCCTTGTAACTTTTTGCACTTTTGCCATCGATGTGTCAGTCTCTCCAGACCTTCCTGAAACCATTATTTCGGAGTGCTGAGTACCCATGCCTTGACAGCTGTGTCCAGAAGTTTCTTCATGTTCCTGAACAGGTGATAGCCACTTGATGCCAAGTCGGGCGAGTATGGTAGCTGTGGCAGCAACGTGAATCCCATTTGATCAATGGCAGCGATGGTCTCATGGCTAGAGTGGGGGCGGGCATTGTCATGTTGCAGAAGCACACCTTTAGCCTATTATCTTGGCTGCTTAGTTTGTATGGCACGACGTACCGCTTAAGGGTTGCCACATATGCTGCACTGTTAATCGTGGCCCCCAATCCCAGCCAGCCAATGAGGATGATGCCCTTTGTGTCCCAGAACACTGTCGCCATTCGCTTGCGAACTGATGGCACTGTGTGACATTTCTTCGGTAGTGGACTGCCCCGATGCTTCCATTGCCTGGTCGCCGTTTTGCGGATTTTACAGAACTGGACACAGCTGTCAAGGCATGGGTACGCATCACTCCGAAAGAATGGTTTGAGGACGGAGAGACCGACACATCTATGGCCAAGCGCACAAAACTTCAAGGAGATTATTTTGAGGTGGACGTAACAACTGATGTGTAAAGTACTTCATTTGAGTAGAACAAAATAAAGTGTAAAACAATATGTTACGTCCCTCGCACAATGGTCCAAGTAACGCATCATAATTTTCCGTTGACCACTTCGTGATGTAGCTCCTAGCACTCTTGGCTGTCGTCCCCGGAGGCCCGAGTTTGATTTTTTGTTGTGTCCAAAATAAAATATGGTCAAGGAGCTGAAACGGGGTAAACTCAGTCTCTTGAGGAAATACACAGGAGAGATGGGTTCAATTCCCCCCTCGGCAATTCATGAAATGGCTATCCGTGGTTTTCTATACATAATCCAGGCAAATTCTGGGATGGTCCCTAAGGCCGCGGCCGCCTCCAACCCAACCCTCACCTGAATTACACGCACTAATACACTGGCTGCGTGGCTCAGCGGTAACGTTCTCGCCAGCTGTGGCCAAGGTTGCAGGATCGAATCCCGGCGCAGTCCGCTGACTTTTGTGGTAAAGATCTACTTCGGGGCAAAATTCCGGCACCCTGGCGTCTGTAAATGCTGTAGTAGTTAAATAGGTCGTAAAACCAATAACTAAATCCTACACACACCAAAGTACATGAGGTTAAATGACCACAATGTCGAAGCCCCTCAAGGGAAAGATCAACTACTCAACTAGCAATGAGTGTCCGTCTTTGACGGGTCCAGCAACATTCTCCACTATCAGTTCATTTCATCTGTCATTCATTTATGCATTGCCCCAGAATTGAAATGCTACGCGCAGAAGTCTGAGATACTCCTCAACTAACTGCTGCAGTATTTCACGTTACAACAGATTACAATGTTCCTTTACAAGTGCTATTTTACTGCAGTGGGGAGTGAAGTGGGCGTCACGTACTTACAGGAACATCCGGAAATCAGCTAAGTCTACAAAACCACACTGTAGACTCGGATACATTTAAGTGTTTGTTTGAAGCGATTAACCCAACTAACCAACCATAAAAGCTCATTAAGTAAACAAGAAATTCGAATAGTAACGGTTCCTAACAAAACAGTGAAAATGAAAATCCACAGCCTGCTTCCGGTCGACCGAAATGGAATGAATGACGCCCCAATCTAGCGACGAGGATATGAACTGTGCCGGCTGCCGAAGCCTGTCGCACTCCTCTGGGGCAATGCTTAAATGAATGACAGATGAAATGAACTGATAGTGGAGAATGTTGCTGGAATGAAATTTTGAAAGGGGAAAACCGGAGTACTCGGAGAAAAACCTGTCTGCCTCCGTTTTGTCCAGCACAGATCTCACATGGAGTGACCGGGATTTGAACCACGAACCCAGCGCTGAGAGGCCGGCCGGCTGCCGCCTAAGCCACGGAGGCTTCCTAACAAAACAGTCTAGAACGTAATCATTTCAAAAGCTCGCTACGGTAGAAGTTAACGATTCAAGAAACGGTTTTCCCACTATACACTTAAGAAGTACGAAATTTGATGTTTTCAGTCGGTCAACACGATTGTACCCTATTACCCTGAATCCACTTTTCATGAGATTAATAAATACACTTGGATGAACAGTTTCGATCGTCATTAGAACCATTACACTTTGGCTGTTAAATCTACCGTATATCTAAAAGTATGGGTGAAAGAGCAGACAGTGACGAAATTAACTGCGTATGACTCAACCAGATAAATAGCCTGTACAATACAATCTGGACTGACCATTTAACAACAATCACATGCAGGGTCTTTCATACAAAGTAAGAACGGCAAGCGGCAGTTTTGTTATTCGCTACTGCGGTGGCCTTGGCCGAGCTTATGGCGCGCCATGGCCCCCTGCTGTACTATTGAAAGCGCGCGCATAGTACATACGAGGGTTGTTTTGTTTTTCAAGTTCCGATGGACTGTATAAAAATAACAGATTGACATACCAAACTGATTTTACTACTAAATGTTTGCTTGTTTTATTCTTATGTCTCAACATAATCGTCAAAACGATTGAAACATTTGTCGTATCGTCACACCAGCTTTCAATTCTCGAAAAAGGTGAAAATCATTCACGCACTGTGCCACGTTGCGATAGACTTTTTCAAAGAATTCAAGTGTGAAGTTTTGGACCATCCAAACCAGCACTGAATGATTTTCACCTTTATCGAGAATTGAAGGTATGGTTGGGTGGCAACGTCTCGTCAAAAAGGAAAAACTTCACGAGACTCTCCAGACGTAGCCACCTCAGTGGCGGCAGAATATTCTGCCGAGGGCATTGGAATGCTGGTGTAACGATACGACAGATGTTTCAATCGTTTTGGCGATTATGTTGAGACATAAGAATAAAACAAGCAAACATTTAGTAGTAAAATCAGTTTGTTATGTCAATCTGTTATTTTTATACAGTCCATCGGAACTTGAAAAAAAAAAAACCTCGTATCTACTATGCGCGCGCTTTCAATAGTACAGCAGGGGGCCATGGCGCGCCTCAAGCTCGGCCAAGGCCACCGCAGCAGTGAATAACAAAACTGGCGCTTGCCGTTCTACTTTATATGAAAGACCCTGTACTCACACTAAGCAAGCAAATTTGGAGGTCAATCACCACTATCAGCATCTTAACAAAACATCACATAGACTACAACTAACGAATATTGACTAGTTGCATTATTTCAAGTAATACTGGAACTAAATAAATGTACATATTGTAAATACTATCACTAGGGACCCTGATTTATGGTAATGTTAAGGCTGTGAGTTTGTTTCGTCGCCTCGCCGCGTGAGTCACAGCCGCCCCCGGGCTATGCTCTGCCTCTGTGTGTTACCTGCGCCTTACGCAACAGGGCTACTAGGACAAAAGGGATGGTCCAGAAGATTCGCGACCCAGCTAGTGATGGAAATCTCGAGAAGCCGTGAATCCTGGAAGGGTCTATGTAGAAGCATTCATTGAGTCCCCAGCCTGCTATATAAGAGCGACCTGGCCAGCAAGGTGGACGGTGTTTTTGAGCTAGTGCGTGCTTTTACCTGAGCGAGGCTGATTCTCCAGACAGCGAGGCAGCGTGAATCATCCGGAGGGACTGAGTTTTGAGCGAGTGTGTTTTCCAGTGCGACAGAGGTTATTGTGGTGAATTGCGAAAACACAGGGGGCTGTTTCCCTAGCCAGTGGACAGCGAAGCAGTGTGTAGTGGTGAGTGACTGGCTATCGTAAATAACTGTAGCTTGTGTATTCAAGGAAGTGTTGCAGGTATTTCTACCGAGGCCACCGGTCCCATTAGCGAGAATTAACTGCAAGACCAAGTGAAAGAGAAGTGTTCCCTACAAGAGGAAACTAGAGTGAAATACTAATTGCTTGTATTTGCTATTGTGTGGTGTATCTTTCTGGCCCGCAATAAAGCTAATACGTTTCTTTAAAGGAACAATTTGTGTTGTGCTTCTACCCACCGTAATCCAGAATAAGTTAACGGAAGTGCCACTAGGGGGTGTCACGTAACAGTAATATAAAATATTCAAAGCGGTAATTAAAAAAAAAAAAAAAAGTGAGGTTTGAGTGTGTACGGTGCACGCATTTGGTTAAATCTTGAACAATATACAAACATTTGGAGGAATAACCAACAAGATCCTGTTTCTGCACAAATTTTAGGAAAAGCAGTGTTTCGATGATTTCGGGATGCAGAATTCTACGCCTATCTGAGTAGGCAAAAAAGCCTCTTTCACAGATTGTGGAATTCTTTAAAGGTAGGCTAAATACTGCATTTAAAACAAAACAAAATCGTATTAGCAGCATTTCGTTCGAATTTCGCATTTTAGGATGAAAGTAAAAAAAATTCGCAAAATATTTCTTTTCGCAATATTTCGCGACTTCAATAATGAAATAAATGGCATATTTAGGGTAAATATATCATTGTGATAACATATATATATGCTTGCTGAAAAAATTCACGGATTCGTGAAAACCAGAAATCCGGGACTCAAGTGTAATGGATCTGATGATCGCTTGACAATCGAAACTGGTCATCCAAGTGTATTTATTAAACTCATGTAATTTTTTTTCAGGATTAGGGAATAACCAATCACAATTGGTTACAATCGTATTAACCGACTGAAAAACATCAAATTTCAACTTGTTTCGTCAATGAAATTATATTTGTCCCATTAAAGAATATTGGAATCACTACACCCTCAAAACTCCTCTTGTAATTACTCATTAGGAATAATATCTAAAACATAGCAAAAGAAACAATATAGTCAAGAATTGCAATTCGCTTCTAATTCGCACTCTGTTTAAGCCCAGAACTACTGCACCGGACCGACCTGGGGACAAAACGCTGTGACCTGGAATATAGAGCATCCATCTCTGTCCCCCGTGGAGGCTGACCCGATCCTTTTTGTGCCATCGCTGGTTAATATTAGGCAGCTTCAAGTACATCAGCATTAAAAAAGGCCGAGAATAATCGTTCAGAGCACCACTGTCGACTCACATTGGATTCATAGGCAAAGATCGAGACGATAACCAAAATAACACATTCATTCATTCTATCTATTTTTAAATAAATAATTAAATAAATAAATGATTAATAAATAGATAAATAAACAACCACATCTCGTGGTGTAGCGGCTAGCGTTCTTGGCTGTCACCCCGGAGGTCCGGGTTCGATTCCCGGCTCTACCAAGAAATTTTAATTCTTGTGTGAGAGCTGGAACGGGGTACACTCAGCCTCGTGAGGCAAAACTGAGAAGAGAAGGACTCCATTTCCACCTCAGCCATCATAGAAGTGGCTTTCTGCGGTTCCCTCCACCTCTGGTTGCTTGGTTAATTCCTCAGTTTAGGGGCTGCGTCAACGCGGTCATGTAGCCCCGTGTACTTTGGGTGTCTGATAACCGGTGTTAATTGTAATGGCTGCTCAGTATTAGTGTGTGTTATCTGTAATTCAGGTAAGGACTTCAGACGACTAGTTTCAAGTAGTTCCTACTTTTTGTACCAAATGCTACCATCAACGACACCTAGCTGCGAACTTGGCAACTAGATGCCACAGCAGTCTGTACCTCACGGTGAACGTTGGAACTTAATGAGCGTTAATCAAATCTAATCTACAAATTTAGCTTCGCACAATTGTAGTGAGTGGAAGATTCTTTATCATGCCATAAATCTACGACATGGGCCCGCCCGTTTTATTTCCCATCTGAAGAAAAGCATACTGAGGGCTTTTTAACGCTCTTAAAAAATCCGACGATTTTGGCTAGGTTTGAACCCGTGATCCTGGGCTCAGCATGCTACCAACTACACCACCGAAACTACTACTTCCTCAGGCAAATGCTGGGATGGTTCCTGTATTATGTAGGTCACGGCCGCCTCCTACCCAATGCTATCCTCAATTTACAAATACACGCACTAGCACAGCCATCACAATAACACAGGTTATCACACATAATTCCTCATATACACACAAAAACAAAGGGATATATAACCATGATGTCGCAGCCCCATAAGTAAACAACAACGCAACAAAGATAGATAAATAAAGAGGTAAACGAATGAATAAATAAATAAATAAATGAATGAATGAATGAATGAATGAAAGAATGACTGAATTTGAAAATAAATAAATAAATAAATAAATAAATAAATAAACAAATACGTGCGTGGTTGCTACTTCTTCCATAGCACGGATCTTTGAATCACTGCCTTCACCGCCTCACGCAAATATTGTGTATCTAGATCTACATCAATTATTTAGAGGTGTTCAATTTTCATTTTCAACTAAGTGTCAAATGCTGAGAATACCACCGCAATAAATCTGTCAAGAACTCCTCGATTTCAGATTTGGACAGATATTTCCCATTTTTTTAATTTATTTTTATTATTATTATTTTCTTAGCGTACGGATTTTAGTGCTGGGAGTTTCCGAGGACATGTTCGGATCGCCAGAGTTTGTAACTGCTTCTATGCGGACACCGATGGGGTGAGCTACAAGTACCGTCGCGTGTGGAGTGTTGTCTGGGGAGGAACGTTTGAATGTAAGGACGAGGAATATTGGAAGGTAGCGACTGTGGCCTATAGTTAGGGACCAACCCCGGCATTTGCCTGGAAGGAAGATGGGAAACCACAGAAGACCATCTTCAAGGTTTCCGGCGAGGGGATTCGAACCTCCTCGCCTCACGGATGTGAGCGACTGCCTGCAGCCACGGCGTAACGATCACCGCTAACTCACCCAGTATTTTCCTAATAACAGTCTACAGTAGTATTAACGCAGCCAATGGCCATTTATTTTTCTTTTCAGGACGGGTCAGGGAAGAGATTTTTCGGAAGGAATTCGGCCGTAGACCTTTGAAAGGAACCATCCCGGCATTTTCCTGGTGGTGAAAATGGAGAACCATGTAAACAATTTTCATGACGGCCAAGGTGGGATTCGAACCCACACTCTCCCGATGCCAGGAAGCGCATTAACACTCTCGGCCACCACGGCGGGTAGATATTTTCCTAAAAATAAAATAGTAGTATTACCCTTTCACAAATTTGTGCCGGCGGTCGATATGGGAACTATTCTTTGTTTACTTGTGTCACACGTCAGCCTGCTTCGTTGACAGGCACAGTTGCGCGAGTAGGATATGACTCAGATCCAGTAGCCTCATTCATCGTTTAACTGTCCGTGGTGACAGAGCTCCTGTGACGCGCAAAGCTGCTTGACTTATGTGCAGAATTCACTCTGTCATCGCTGTGTTCCCCGCTTCTCCCCGCGGGGCAGCTGCTACAATAAACAACAAACAGTGGCGCAGCCACGCTCAGCGGCAATCAAATCTTAAATGGGTAAATAATACCACATTTTTTGTAACACTCTGTTTAGTGGCGGCTTCGGTGACGTAGTTGGAAGCATGCTGAGCTTCTATGCACAAGGTCGCGGGTTCAAACCCGGCCGAATTCGTCGGATATCTAAGAGCGTTAAAAATCCCTTAGTATGCCTTCCTTTGGAGGGGAAGTATAGCTGGCGGTCCCATGTCATAGATTTTTGGCATGAAAAGGAACCTTCCACTAACTACAATTGTGGGAAGCCAAAATTGGTAGGTTAGAATTGATAACACTCTATTAGTTCCAACGTTCGCCACCGGGTGCTGACTGCAACGTCATCTAGTTGACAAGTCCGCAAGCTAGGTGTCGTGGACGGTAGCATTTGGTGGCAAAAGTAGGAACTACTTGAAATTATTGTCTGCAGTCCTTACTTGAATTAAAACAGACAACACACACTAATAAAGCCATCACAATAAATAGCGGTTATCAGACAGATTCTACACACACCCTAAGTACACGAAGCTACATGACCGCAGCCCCTAAACTAAGGAACCAACCAACCAACTCTGTACAGCGGTATAGCCTATATCGCGGAGAGTTGGTTGTGTCCTCTCTTTCCCAGTCCACCAAAAATATATGTTTCCAAATGGTCCCCGACGCTTAGATAAAAGACCGCTCTGAGAGATCGCCGCAGGGATATTGATGGAATGGCCCAGATACACCAGCCGACTGCAGCGTCTTCATGGGATTGCTATCTCCGGCTTGAGAATCCCCCAAGGAGTCAATAATCTTTTGAGCTTCGAGATTCAGCGTTTGAATCCATGCAATACGCAAATATCATGCAGATGAAACCGATATGAATCAACGGTAGTAATTAGTCTGCCATAGGTTACCGGTGTGATTTGTCAGGGCCTTTCGTCACCTCGCGAATGTCATGGGTATCCGGCCATGTGATGGAATTGTGTCGCTCCGATGAACTCAACACTCTGATAATATGTTATTCAAATTAGCTGTGATAACATATTGAACTGCGGCAAATGGAGGGTGAAACACGGTGGCCGAAACTCAATTTCCCGCTGCATGCATTCTGATCACAGTTCTAGGAATGTATTTATAAGTGCCTTCATGCATTCCATTTGTAACATGGAGTGATATCCTTGAGTGCAAATTGTGAAGTACTCGACTGGTGGAACACTCTCCACCACTCCCCCAATATATATATAATCGGGTTCTCTTCTACGGTCACTTGCGACGGATGGACAACTCTAGATGGACAAAACGTATATTTAACAATTTCGACTCAAAACCATAAAACGACTGATAGACAGTCGGAAAGACTAGACTTCATATCGTTTTAAATGCTACAAATGCAGCGTGAACTCAAAGTCCGTTAGCAAGTGCAAACCAAGGTCAAAGGAGGTAGCAGACTGGATGACGTCACACTCACCGGAGCGCGCGGGGAAAGGAGGAAGCTCAAGCAGTACTATGACGTCACACACCTCAGTGCATTCTCGGTACATTTCGTCCCGTCACCGTAACGTAACGCCAGACCCCAGCGTAACGACGAAGTCGACAAGATCATTTAAAATGATAACAACAGTTCCCTGGTACGTTAACGTCAAGAAAGACATCCAAGAAATGGGCCTACGACCAGATGACGCGCGCATACCAGACCTTTTCCGAACAAGCATAGTGACTTTTGGGACTTTCCGAGATGAGGAATGGACAACCGGTGCAAAGTGGTCGGATGAGTGCCGTGCTCGACACAGCAAGCTAATGAAAACCTACTGGATCGATCGTAAATTCAATAAACGCCAGAATGTATAGTAGAACTTATCGTGGTCCCAATTTGGCCGATTAGCGAATAATACATAAATATATAATCGGGTTAGGGGTACCGGTAGTTTCAAATATCTTGGGGAGGGGGGCATTAAAAATGTTTAAAGAAATATTAAAAAATTGTCAATTTTTAATATATTTGTTTTTCAGTCGGTCAACACGAGTGCACAGTTTTGGCCGGTCAGCCCCGATTGCGCAGTCGTACAGAGGACAGTCGGTAAGCCTCAGACATGTGCATTTATAGGTGAGTTGTCAGTTGCGCGGAAGTTTTCTGATAACCTGTGTCACTGTGATGTCTCTACTAGTGTGTGAATTTTTGAACGAGGAAGGATTTGGGAAGGAAGCTGTTGTTGTTGATTCATTTGAGAAGCTTGGACATCATGGTCATTTAGCCCCATGTAGTTGGGTGAGTGTTGAATTTTGTCTGATAACCTGTGTTATTGTGATGGCTGTATTAGTGTTTGTATTTATAATTCAGGTGAGGATTCAATAAATCAACGTAGGCCTATAATATAGCAGTTGTATTTCAACAAGCTACTACAACCAACATTCTATTATACTCCTTGATAAAGACTATACCCATACATTTAGGGGAAAGTAGGCTATATATTCTTTACTGAACATCTTGTTTTTATTGATGTTGTAACTTTCAGTCGGCCAATAACAATAATTCCAAATACTGGAATATGTGAAGAAATAACCTGAAATAAATTACATGTGATTAAGATTGTTATGGACTATTGAAGAAGAAGAAGAAGAAGAAGAAGACTAAGGGATGACATAATTCGCTCGCCCAGCGAACATCATCAGATCCAATTCTTTAAGACAAATAACAGTACACAACACAACCAAACCTATAGTGACACCCACAGATAGTTTCTGCCCTCCAAAAACAAAGAAATTCGACAGAATACTTAGTAAGTGCGATAATTATTACTAGGGCCCGGATGTTGATGGCATGTCATCTTTTTACTGAGCTGTCTAAAACAATGCTGAAGTACATAGAAACTCCAGACGGGCCTTCAAATATGTCATTTTTATTTTGCATCTTTTTGCATTTTTTGCTATTTTTCCATTTTAAGAGCATTTTTTTAAGTTTGGTAGATTTTTTTGGTCATATTTTAGAGAAATCAGCCTTTTAAGGTCATTTGTTTTCCAATTTAGTCATGTCACAGCTTTATATGAGGGAGTTACGTCTCTCAGAGTTAAGAAGAAGCTAGTAGCTATGAACATAAACCTTTCGTTGAGTGCTAGAAATCTATTTTGATTGACTTTTCAGTTTGAGCTTCACATGTCATTTTTGAAATATTGGTGAGTATATTATTATAAGATCATTTTCTCCATTTAATAGTGCATTTTTCGATTTTTTAGGCCATTTATTACAGTCATTTTTGAAAATTTTAAGTGCAAAGTTTTAAACTTTTTTACGGCATCAACATCGGGGCCCTAATTATTACTGAGCATCCGAATAAAAGAACAATTTATTTTAATGTTGCAAAACTTGGAAATTCGATCCCATCAACAAACAGTCTAATCTATGAAGGTGTAGCTACTCTTGCTGTGATACACTTAAGCAATAAGTTAAGCCCTAAACTACTGTAGAATTGTAAACTATATGATGATGGTAAAAAGCTATAACGTATGAAACAGTGTTTGTCTTCTATTAATAAGTTGTCATTCAGACTTGAACGGCCCGTGTTACTATTCATAATGTTGAATTTTGGGCTTATGCCGTGTTTTATTATACTAAAATTCGATTCGTTTCGAAAGAAACCATGTCTTTCATCGTCAGGAATAATCTGGAATACGACAATGTTGCTAAGAGAAAGCAACGAAGAACATATAGAAGGTGCCCAAAGATGGACGGCATTATAGCCCCATGTTAGGGACAACGGAAAGCAGCAGTGAATTACTTTCTCAGGGTTCTGATAATAGGTAGCCAGGATTCACTGAGATTGTAGCCGGTGTCGCGGTTGAAATTATCTGGGTGTTTACGTATTTCAACCGCCTCCCTGATGATTCTGGGACGATATTGCTTTATACGGGCAAGAACATCCACTCCTTGGAACATGACATCATGGCCATGGGTAGTCCTCTCTCTCCTGTTGTGGCTAATTTCTTCATGGAGAACTTTGAAGAGAAAGCTTTGTCGTCGGCTCCTTTCAAACCGAAGATCTGGTGGCGTTATGTGGATGACACGTTCGTTGTTTGGACGGAAGGTGAGGAAAATCTTAGCCATTTCCTGGATCACCTTAATCTCCAGCACCCTTCTATTTGTTTCACCATGGAAAAGGAATCTGACGGCAAAATACCTTTTTTAGATGATCTCGTCACCAAGAAAAAGGATGGATCTTTAGGACACAGCGTTTTTCGTAAGCCAACACACACCAATAGATATCTCCACGCAAGTTCTCACCATCACCCTGCCCAGAAACATGGCATCCTTACAACTCTAACTACCAGGGCTAGGAGGATTTGTGAAGTGTCTTCTTTACAAGAAGAAATTAACACCCTGCGAACCACCTTTGAGAGCAACGGTTATAGCAAGGCTTTGATTTCTACGGTTCTGAAACCAACAAATAATAATAGGACGTCAGTTGAGAAAAGAGATATAAGAGGAACTGCTTACCTTCCGTACATACATAACACAACGGATCGTATTGCTAAAATCCTACGTCGGTACAACATACGGACTGTATTTGGAACTTCTGTTAAGATTAGGCAACTCCTGCGACCAACTAAGGACAGTTTGCCTAAATTGCAACAACCGGGTATCTACAGAGTTCCCTGTACTTGTGGCAAGGTTTACATGGGGCAGACTTCGAGAACAATATGCACTCGCATTAAGGAACATAATAGATGTATCAGGCTCATTCAACCTGATAAATCAGCTGTTGCCGATCATGCTTTAACACCTGGCCATGATGTCATGTTCCAAGGAGTGGATGTTCTTGCCCGTATAAAGCAATATCGTCCCAGAATCATCAGGGAGGCGGTTGAAATACGTAAACACCCAGATAATTTCAACCGCGACACCGGCTACAATCTCAGTGAATCCTGGCTACATACAGTATTATCAGAAACCTGAGAAAGTAATTCACTGCTGCTTTCCGTTGTCCCTAACATGGGGCTATAATGGCGTCCATCTTTGGGCACCTTCTATATGTTCTTCGTTGCTTTCTCTTAGCAACATTGTCGTATTCCAGATTATTCCTGACGATGAAAGACATGGTTTCTTTCGAAACGCGTCGAATTTTAGTATAATAAAACACGGCATAAGCCCAAAATTCAACATTATGAATATTAATATGTTGAAAGATCTGAAGTGGAGACTTATCTGAAATTTAGTGTGTTATATCAACAGGCTGATGAAATAACCACTTTCTGATGTTAACTATAACTCTTTGAATTTGAGTAGCTTTCATGAAAGCAGTAATCTCTTGAGAAGTTTTCAGATTATGTTTTGGTTGGTTGGTTCCTCAGTTTAGGGGCTGCGACAACGTGATCATGTAGCCCCGTGTACTTTGGGTGTGTGTAGATAACCGGTATCAATGTTGATGCTTGTATTAGGCCTAGTGTGTGTTACCTGTTTTTAATTCAAGTGAGGACTGCAGACGATAATTTCAAGTATTTCCTACTTTCGTTACCAATAATGTTACCATCCACGACACCTAGCTGTGAACTTGGCTACTACTAGATGCAATCACAACCAGCGCCTGGTGACGAACGTTGGAACTTAATAGCATCTACAAATTTGGTTAGTGGAAGGTCCTTTTACATGCCATAAATCTATGACAAGGGCTTGCCGGCTATACTTCCCCTCCGAAGGAAGACATACTGAGGGATGTTTAACGCTCTTAAAAATCCGATAACTTCGGCCAGGTTTTAACCCGTGATCTTGGGCATAGCAGTTCAGCATGCTAGCAACTACGCCACCGAAGCCGTTATAAAAGCTGTAATATATTGAGATGTTTTCTTATTATGTTTATTAGCCTACTTTTCACATTTTGCAAAAATGAGGAAAAAGTAGTCTTATGAGATCGATCCGGGAAAATGTGTGTCTGTCTGTCTGTCCTTCTGTCTGTCTGTCTGGCTGTGTGTGTGCCCCCCCCCCCTATCAACTCCTAAACGGCTGGAGCAATCGAAATAAAATTTGGTAGGAGTAAAGATCTATACCTGAATATCTCACGTCCATATTTGAAAATGATATCAGAGATACCAACTGCTGAAAAATCGCAATTGAAATTTGAGCTCCATGTTGGATATCTTGGAAGGTATGAATGGGAGCTATTTCAAAATCGGCACACATATAGATAATAATATTGCAGTTTAATTTCCAGAAGGCCATACATGGCAGTGTTGCCAAAATGATTATAAGCCTACTGATAGGTCCAATATTTAAATGCATATAACTTCTACACTATCAATTGGATTTCAACCAAATTTCGTATGTTGTATGTGTACATAACCAGATATGACTGAACGTATTCTTATGAACCACCAGTGCTGCCAACTGTTAAAAAATGCTCTTAATTTCTTTTATCCAAATACCAATATATATGAGAAAGTATCCAAGCCGACAGCTTTAAACTATGCACACGTATAGTACATGGCATTCTATATTAATTTGGAGTAACTTATATACGTCAGTGCTACCAACATGATTCTAAGCCTGCTGAGAGGTCCAACTTTAAATACATGTAACTTCCATACTATCATTTGGATTTCAACCAAATTTCGTATGTGCTATGTGTACCACAACAGCTATGACTATGCGTATTCTTAAGAGCAACCAGGGCTGCCAACTGTTAATAAATGCTGTCTCTATTTTTGTTACCCTAATATCAATATATCAGAAAGAATGCAAGCCAATAGCTCTAAACTTTGCACACGTATAGTACCTGGCATTCTAGATTACTTTGGAGTAACTAATATAGGCCTACGCCAGTGCTGCCAACATGATTCTAAGCCTGCTGATAGGTCCAATTTTAAAATGCATGTAACTGCTATACTAACTAATGGATTTCATTCAAAATTGGCACAACAATAGATCATATTATTTCAGATTATTTCTGACCAATACATGCATGACACTGTTGCCAACATGATTTTACGCGCGCTGTTAGATCCAATGTTTAACTGCATGTAACGTCCATGCTATTCATTGGACTCCAAGCAAATTTTGTATTCTGTACCTTAAGAGATGGAACTAAGAATATATTCAGTCACCAGGGCTGCCAACTGTAGTGCTCTATTAGGCTACATTATGCTAGGTATACAGTATTTCGAACTAATTAGAAATTTCGATATTACCAACTTAATTTCGTCATTATTCTAGATAGATCCATATCGATTAATCATTGGCATGAATCTTAAATTTTAAGAAAAGTAGGCTCTTTAGTTCGTCACGGAACTTCTTGTTTTTTATTCATTTCGTCCATGCACTATCACCGGGCTCCTATTAATGTACTCACCACTGATCGACAACCTAAACATAGAACGTAAAAACACATGTATTGACGTCAAAAATATAAACATAAATACAATTTCCACCAATGCTGTAACCTGTGTAACAACATCACAAGACCTCCTACTTGAGCGGAAGAGAGGCGACAGTAGGCTATATGATGGGATCACAGCGAGGAGATGGCTCCATCAAGCTGACTGGCTCGCATCACCAACCGACCGCTCAATATTGTATTTATATTGAGTGAAGTGAAGAGCGCTACCATATCATCTCATCGCCGAATCGATGGTTGAGTGTTTTAAAATTGGATTATAGCCGCATACATACACACAGAACTAGATTTGGCATACGTTTGCATCTAGAATGGATATGATCTATTTGTACAATATATCACACCTCGCAGCGTAGCCCTGCTCGTTATATCGTGCATCACAGCCGCGAGGGCAGCTGCAACAAGTCTGGAGATCAGAGGTTCGAATCCCGGCGCTGACAGTGGCAACCCTGAGTGTTGTTCTTGCATCACAGCACATGTATATTTGAATTAATTCAGAATTCACAATCCTCAACCATAAAATGAATTGACTGTGATTAGAAGAATGTATATTTTCTTTACCAAACCTTCAAAATGCAGTCGACCAAGTTCAGCTTCGTCACTTATTTCAACGTGCTCATGTAGTCCCGTGTACTTTGTGTGTGTGTGTGTGTGTGTGTGTGTGTGTAGAATCTGTCTGATAACCAGTGTTAATTGTGATGACTGCATTAGTGTGTGTTATCTGTTTTAATTCAAGTAAGGACTGCTGACAATAATTTCAAGTAGTTCCTAGTTTTGCTACCAAATGTTACCGTCAACGACACCTAGCCTGCGGAATTGGCTGCTAGATGGCATCGCAGTCAGCACCTGGCGGCAAACATTGGAATTAATAGAGCGTTATCAATTCTAACCTAAACATTTTGGCTTCACACAAGTGTAGTTAGTGGAAGGTTCTTTTTCATGCCATAAATCTATGACATGGGACCGCCGGCTTTACTTCTCCTCCGAAGGAAGGCATTCTGAGGGATTTTTAACGCTCAAAAAATGCCTACGACTTCGGCCTGGTTTGCACCCGCGACCTTGGGAATAGAAGTTCAGCATGCTACCAACCACGGCACCAAAGCCGCCCAAAGTAACTACATAATAAAGCATTTTTCATAAAACTCAGCAATTCTTCTAGGTTTGTGCCTTGTCTTGTGTTAGGTTTTCGCCCAGGACACCAAGCTGGCTCATCGGCGGGCTCTTGGTGTTCCCGCCCGGACCCCCACAGGAGTATCGAACTGCGCGATACCTCCCTTTATATAGAGTGCAACTACACTCCTTGACTGCGAGAACCAAAAGCTCAAGCAGCCTTAACCTCCCTATGAAGGCTTCCAAAAAGATGGTATATTGGCTTTCACGGCCGGTGAATTAAAACTCAGCAATTCTTCTAGGTTTGTGCCGTGTCTTGTGTGGGGTTTCGCCTAGGACACCAAGCGACTCATCGGCGGGCTCTTGGTGTCCCCGCCCGCCCGCAATTGCACTCTATATAAAGGGAGGTGGCGCGCAGTTCGCTACTCCAGTGGGGTCCGGGCGGGGACACCAAGAGCCCGTTGATGAGCCAGCTTGGTGTTCTAGGCGAAACCCCACACAAGACACGGCACAAACCTAGAAGAATTGCTGAGTTTTAATTCACAGGCCGTGAAAGCCAATATACCATTGTTCATAAATACTGCACGTCGCACCGTCCAGTCATTAGAGAAAGTGAAAACCTCTAAATAACTTTCCGCCGTGGTCCTTGGTGATCGTGACCTGTTCAGAGATGGTTTCGCTTTTTAATTTTCACATTATTTTGTAGAGGTCAAGTGTGAAGGGACAGGTTAGTCAAAAGACGTGAGATTTTCCAGCCGGAACAACAGTCTAATTTAAAAATAATGTCCACCATCTCGATATACACGTGGGATTTTCACTTTCTGGATAGGATATTGTGCCCTTTTAGCAAGAAATATGCCAATCACAGTATACCAGCTTAGCTCAATTCGGGATTTTCGGGGCAGCGGTAAGTTCCCCCACTCTGTGACTCACATATTTTGGATTAATTAGAGGATACACTTTCAAAAATAACAACAAAATCAACTCCTATTTTAACACATTTAATTAATAAAAATTATGGCGCTACAAACAATTTAACAATTTAATTACTGACCCATACTCATCTACTTGTTCCAAATGAACAAGGAATAACAATAGAATAAAACAAATATTGTATTAAAACATATGGTTTCCATATAAACCAACAATTCCTAATTATTTTTACTTCCATAAAGCATCAACTGTGAGTTTCATATAACTCCGAGCTCTTTTGGCTCAAATGCTTTCTGTAATAATGGTGTCACTCTTTGTACACCTCAAATACTACTTTTTATATATTTACTTAATCATCAAACAAATGTATAATTACATTTAAAATTACATGTTAATTATCTAACTCAATATTTTGGGCATTTTTCACATGTTTTCAGCTGTTATCATCTCTCTCTATCTTGACAAATACATTAAGGTAATCAGGAAATTACTTGTGTACTCCAGAGTATGAAGATACTTGACACAGTCAAAAAACTATGGTCACTCCCGGAACCTAGTTGCCTTCAATTAACTCGTGGAATCCTACTTCCCTACAACATTACAATAGGGATTGTTATTTATTTCTTACGTCTTATAAGACCATTATTACATAAAAACTACGATCTGAACAGGCAAGCGGAAATATCAATCTACAAGGACCTCGGTTCAACGCCCGGGTCATTAACAACTTTAAACACTCCTGGTGTATTCATTACTCCTTACAAAACGGCCTTCAGACACCCTCCTACTCCAAGGGTCTGGCCGTGAAACTTGAGAGTTATTTATGACTATGCGGGAACCCTCCCGTCTAGCCCAGGCTAGAGCTCTCTTTAATGCTTTTACAAAACACAAACCTTTCATTCTCAGTTCTTGTGAAGACCTGGCATTCTATTCTTCGTGTACATTCAACCATATTATTGGGCTCATAAACCACTTCGTAATCTTGGCGTTTATTAATTATGAAAGGTCCTCATTGATTGTGGAAGAGTAATTAACGACGAATAATAAAGGGGCTTTCAAAATAAGAGGATTCTGAGTTCGAATCTCTTCACATGCCTCGGGAACCTTTCCCATATAGAGGACTATACAAAATGCGATTTAAAGTCAGCCAATGGCTATAAGACCTACGCTCAATACCATACATTTGCTCCCTTTCAATAACATACACAATGCCTCGTGATACTACGTCACAACTAGAGGACTTATACCAAATCTCAATTCGCTACAATCAACTACCTCTCATAAGTAATTTACCAAGTACATTAACTTTTACGCGTTCCTAGCGTGACATTTTACTTTAATTGCGCTCCTTTTGTGCTATACATCTTTTTAAGCCTAGCGTCATCCAAAGAACTGATAATACCATATTAGCAATTGACACACATTTCAATTTTTATATTATTCCTTTCCTTTGACAATAACTTTCTCTATTCCAAGAACATGCATTTAAACATCATGTTTATACTTTTTATTAAGGCTCTAACGCTTTTATATTCACATCAATTAATTTGATCTTTATTTAATATTTCCTTACTTGGTTATTATTATTATCATTTCATATCTTTATTCTTTACACAAGCTCAAAAGCTCTTTCTTTCATATCTCAAATTCACTTTTATTTAAATATCTTTCATGATAATTATTAATTTTTCGCTTGCTCTTATGACAGTCGTTAAATACATTAACATTTTATTCATATATTTCCTCTACTGGATTTATTCTTTACATAATTATTTATAGTTTCTCAAATTTCTATTATTGTTCAGACCGCGTTTTCGTTTATTCAGTATTTATTTATTTAAACACATCCCTTTTACTCAAAAACTCCGGTGGATTTGTACACAATCATTCCCTGACACCAAAATATAATGAAATTCATTACTCACATGTTTTTAAGGTCGTCCCATGACCTTTATCCTTGTGCGGTGTTTCATTTTGGCCCACTTTAAAATTTACTCCATATTATAGAAATTCATCTTATGTACAAACACTTCTTGACACATATTTAATACACTTAACATTGACGACATTTCTAATACACTGGTGTATCCCTTTAGAACACACAATAAACACTAAGAAATATTATTTTTACACACAATCTTGATCGATTTACACTTCACAACTTTTGATCACTAGGCCGTATTTTCTTAGCCTATCACACGTGACCTCTTAATCTCCCGTTTCCAAGGGTGAAATTTATTCAATGTCGGCTTCCTATCCTGCAGAATACGAAAGTCTCGAAACATCTACTTTTCCCTGGAATCCTAATTCTTCTAATCCTATTCTGGATGACCGGCTATTTCTCTAGCTTGAACGGCTTCCCTTTTAGATCTGGTTTATCGATCCTAGTGAAAGTCTGTTCGGATCGAGGTCCCCTCGATAACCTATCGATGATCGATGGATTTATTTTATAGCAGCTAATACTTCTCGAGTCTAGTGCTTTAGAAGGGTTCGTCTGCTTTCTGGAGATAATGTCTATAGTCTCCGTTCTTCTATATTTATTCGGTTCTCGCCCTCCTACTTTTCTGAGATACGTTACGAACCTTACTCTGTTTTCCCCTATTTGGGTTCTTTAATTTAGATAACTATTTATCTTCCTGTTACGGTACTTCCGTACGTTATGATATTTTCGTTCGTCTATTTAAAGACCTATCGCCTTAAGTCCAACGTTCGCAGCCTGCTCTGACTATATTTTACGAACTTTTTCACTGTAAACTTGTGTACTGTCGGACCTAAATCCTGTAACTAGGATTTTCCTAATTTTTCAACACGGCGATACCTTTTAATATTTCTTCTTTACAACTCCCTATGGAGGCACGCAAGTTGTTAATACTGCGACGCCTATGGCTATCGGATATTAATTCTGCGGCGTAATACAGCGTTTATCCCCTCAAGGAATACTGGTAAACTGTCTTCGGTGTAAATCAGAATGACGCCCCACACGGCTGTCTGAATACTGATGCGTAGCAACGCCCCCCTCGGGCTATTTGGAACTGCTTGTACTGATGCGTAGTAACACCCCCTCGGGCTGTTCGGAACTGCATGCATGGCTTGGTGATGCCAGGAGCTTTATACTATTTCGCTACAAAAAGATAAGACTCTAGCCCTTTCCGTGGCCAACTTTTAAAATAATGGTTGCACAATTATAAAAATTATACCTTCCGAAAGCTCGTCTTCTCAATGTTAAATAATCTCATTGTGCCTAAGAATCGATCGTGCAATTCGGAGATATTAATTACTTTGTAGTCTTCAGCTGCGTAGGTGTTGCTGTTCTTTTGTACTCTCCCCTCTGTACAGGCCTTGGTAAATCCCCGATGACGTATACTTGCGTTTGCAGTTTTCTCCTGTGCAATTATTAAAGGGTTTTTCTTTACACAAAAATCTCTCATTCGAAATGATTCACTGTACTGTAATTGTTTACTCATTTTTATGCTCGTAAACGGGTTAAATTTAATTATTCTTCTTCTGGCGCATAGGCGGTGTTGTCGTTTTTCAGCAAGCTAAGCTCGATTTCCGAATCAGGCTTCCTTGTCTAACAGTGGGAATTTTCCACTCGGTTATTAATACTCATGACTAGCTCCTTTCTGAATGTCAAGAGGGGTGATCTCATCTCTCGAACACCTGGCTTTCGTTGCTTGCGCAATGTTAGGCTAGCATCCTAGCTTGATCTTTCTCTATGTTACATTAGAAACTGTACGTTTCTTTCATTTCTTCCCCAAATACATGGATTCGACCTCCTTGGACCCTATGGCACATGGGTTCAATATACAATGCAATGATTAACGTTTTCACCTCAGACTGCTTTCCCTTTCAGCGTCCAGTCTAGTCTGCAAACCTCTGTTTTTGAACAAGTCGCTTCCATGATTCCTTATTAGCAGTTACCACTGTACACCTGTCCCTTGGAAATCGTTCAACACTGAATCTATCCTTCAACTCCTATGTCTACCTCTCATTCTCTTGCCCTCAACAGCCGAACTCATTAACCTCTAAGGTTAATGACGTAGCAGCCGAGTACCAAGAAGGCAGTGCGAGAACAGAGTTTCAAGAAGGCAGTGCGAGAACAATCAAGTAGGCAGTGAAGAAACAAAAGTGATCTTGAAATTGTTATGTATTATTGAGTGTGTAAAAATTTAAAATAAATTTGTGTTTTGATTAATGTCAAGAATAGTAAAAACGGTAACAACCTCACTCTCTGACCTCAATCTCACCAGCGAAGTAATGACATCTGGGTAGGAAGAGAACAAGAATTGACCAGAGGAAAGGGAGGAGCTCCGCACAAGTAGTAGCAATACCGGACTCAGCTTAGGTCCCTTGGTCGCCATCCCACGTCCCTCTAGTTGCGAGCAATTGGGCCACGAGAAGGCCAGTCCACAATATAGAGCATATTCAGCTATAGAAGTGGATACTTCATGCAATCTAGTTAACAGTACAAGAACAGACTCTCTCGTGGTGTAGCGGCCACATTCCTGGCTGTCACCCCGGACGTCCGGGTTCGATTCCCGGCTCTTCCAAAAAATTAAGTTCTGATCTGGAACGGGATTTCCACCTCAGCCATCCTGGAAGTGCCTTTCCACTTCTTCTCCAGGAAAAATGCCGGGATGGTTCCTTATTTCAGGCCACGACCGCCACCTTCCCGATCCTCGCTTGAATATAATACACGCACACTATTATAGACACTTCAATATCACAGGTTATGAGACAAATGTATTTAGTTAATTATTTATTTTATTATTTATTTATTTATTTAATTATTTATTTGTTTGTTTATTTGTTCATTTATTTATTTGTTTGTTTCTTTGTTTGTTTATTTATTTATTTATTTATTTATTTAATTATTTATTTATTTGTGTATTTATTTGTTTATTTGTTTATTTATATGTTTGTTTTTTAATTATTTTTTATTTATTTATTTAATTATTTATTTGTTTGTTTATTTATTTGTTAATTTATTAATTCATTTGTTTATTTGTTTCTTTATTTATTTGTTTTGTTTGTTTCTTTGTTTGTTGTTTGTTTGTTAGTTTATGTGTTTGTTTATTTGTTTTTATTTATTTATATATATACACACTCAGTGCACGGGGCTAAATAATCATGATATCCCAGCCCCTCAAATGAAACAACAACAACAAGTACAAAAAAGACAACACCCAGGCTTTAATAATCCATATTTACCGAGAGTAGCACGGCACAAGTAGCAGCAATACCGGACTCAGCTTAGGTCCCTTGATCACCATCCCACGTCCCTCTAGTTGCGAGCAATTGGGCCACGAGAAGGCCAGTTGTTTAACATAATCTCAAGTGTTGCAGTTTCTCTGCACGACATTGTACATTCTATAAACTAGGGAGCCTCAAATTAGGACCAATGAGAAGGGTACCGGTACTTTGCCGCAGTACGCTACGTAAAGGCTGGAAAGTGTCTTTCCATTTCAAGCGATCTGATAAGAGAATAAAGAGGCCCAGCTATTGTTATCTGCACAACACGCTTTCTACTAAAGCGCTCTCTCTTCTCTTCCTTACGTTAGTAGCTCCAAGATGTAATAAATGTTAAGTGCTTGGCGATAAATTATCATTACCCGCCAATTATTGTTCGCTCGTCAGCGTCAAGTTTATCAATCAAAGGTAGAAGTAACATTTTTTATTATGAATATAATTATATCTTCAATCCTATGCTTTTTTTTTAAAGCGTATGGCTTTTAGTGCCGGGAGTGTCCGAGGACATGTTCGGCTCGCCAGTTTTGTAGCTGCTTTGAGACGGACACCCGATGGGTGAGCTACAAGTACCGTGGGGGAGGAAAGTTGGAAGGGAAAGTCGAGGAGTTGGAAGGTAGCGGCTGTGGCCTATAGTTAGGGACCTACCCCGGCATTTGCCTGGAAGGAAGATGGGAAACCACAGAAGACCATCTTCAAGGTTGCTAGCGGAGGGATTCGAACCTCCTCGCCTCCCGGATGTGAGCGACTACCAACAGTCATGCCGTAACGACCGCGGCTAACTCACCCGGTAATCCTATGCTACTTTAAGGCGGCACATACAGCTTAAGGAGCCACAACAATAACGATTTTAATATTATTACTGTGCCTGTCATAAATCTCGTACAAAAATGATTTACATTTCCAAGGAAACACACACACCTTGCTATTAGAAACAAAGTTAAAAATTTTCAAAATTCAAATGGTAATTATTTTTATCATTTTTTTTTTTTTCAAAATTTGGTTCTTGTTTTGTGCTGACCTTCACCGTTTCCCTGATATCTCCCGTGTTTATAGGGATGTTCGGAGTTTTCTTTTTTTAATGTGGGTGTTAAACCTTCTGCTACAAAATGAATCTCGCATACAGTATTTTCACATGATTAATTAATTAATTAAGCGTCATTCTTTCCACTTTTATTCTGAGCAAACTCAAAAAAAAAATGTTAACGTTTCATAGAAAGACTAATTAAAGCCACAACGGTTTTGAGTGAAAAAGTGAAAAAGTTGCTTAAAGCCTATATTTTTTTCAATCAACAAAAGTCTCTGAACAAATCAATAGGCTCACTTGGTAAAACATTCGCCTAACAGTTGCTTCATACAGGGATGAAAGAGGAAAACGCGGCCATCAGTTTTGCACCTGTTGCGTGTGACATATGTACGATAACCTATGTTAAATATTCAGTAAATTGAAACCTTAGGTCAATAACCTGTTGTACTTTGATCACAGTACCGGTGTCGGCCACATTGTGCCCCCCCCCCCCCCCTTCAGCGTTATATTAAAAAACTAGCAACCCGACCCGGCTTCGCTCGGGAACAGTTATGGATGCATTACGTGATAAGCGCTTTTTTTTTTCAATGTCAATGAACAATGATCAATGTCCGTTTTACGTCTCGGCATGATGGGTTAAAATCACTGACTGGACTATTAGTTATATTATCATGGAGATGCATGTGCAACAAATTCTTGTCAGACGTACAGTAATTTAAGAATGGCGAGGTGCATGAAACACAAATCCCCCTTCCGTCTAATCTTAACTTGACTGTGCATTTTGCGGAACGAAAAGTTCATATGCGAAATGAAGAAAGCCGTGTTGATCTTCCAGGGAAACTCCAAACACAACCACTCTTATCTAAAGTTTTTAACTCAACACGACTCGACAGTTTGCTGCTGGCTGTATCTGGGGCAATAAACTCGTCAGCTAGCTCAGCTGTAACTGGGGTGATAGACTCGCCCCTAGCTAGCTCTTAAACTGTCGCCTCAGTAATTGAATGGAGATTGTTGGAAGAAATGGAAACGTAAAAACACTTATACTGTAGTAGGCGATGTATTGAAGATAGAGATATTCTCTCCCGGGCTTTTTTGTAGAACATTTCATGGTGAACAATTCTTACACTCATAGTATATAGATATTTTTAACGGTTTGTCCAGCGTAAGCTTAAAAAGCGCACGGACGCCAAGTTTTTTTTTCGACCTTTCTCCTGAAATTGTTAGTGCTTGACTTCCTTTGGTCATAAATAAATTATTTTCTACAGAAACCTTCCTCGAGATATCCTTTACACAAATCCATTCAGTGGTTCTCGAGATTACGAGTGACATCCAAGAATTGGGGACTTTGCTTTATAGTAAGTAGAGATTATACGCCTATCAGTATAATTTAATATAAGATAATCCCCCTTCCATCCAATCTTAAATTGACTGTGAATTTTGCGGAACGAAAAGTTCACAGGCGAAATGAGAGTTGCACTTCCAGGGAATGGCGAGGTGAATGAAACTCAAATCCCCCTTCCGTCCAATCTTAACTTGACTGTGTTTCACAGGCGAAATGAAGAAAACCCGAGTTGCACTTCCAGGGAAACTTCAAACATAACCACCCTTCTCAGAAGTCTTAACTCAACACGACTCAACGGTTTGCTGCTGGCTGTATCTGGGGCAATAGGTTCGCCCGCTAGCTAAGCTGTAACAGGGATGATAGACTCGCCCTTAGCTAGCTCGTAAACTGTCTCTTCAGTAGTTGAATGGACATGGTTGGAATCGGAAGAAATTAAAACATAAAAACACTTATAGTGGGCGATGCATTGAAGATAGACATATGCTCTCCCGGACTTTTTTGTAGAACTTTTCATGCTGAACAATTCTTACACTCATAGTATTTAGATATTTTTAACGGTTTGCCCAACGTAAGCTTACAAAGCGCTCGAACGCCAGTTTTTTTTCGACGTTTCCACTGAAATCGATACTGCTCGGCTTCCTTTGATCATAATAAATTATTTTCTACAGAAATCATCCTCGAGATATCCTTTACAGAATGGTGAAAACCGCATCAAAATCCATCCTGTGGTCCTCGTGTTCACCCGTAACACCCAAGAATCGGGGACTTTGTTTTATACTAAGTAGAGATACAATACAATCTGGTTGTAATGAAATGCAGATTAAAGTTGAAGAAACTGAAGAAAAGTCAAAAGCCAAAAAGGTGGGCAATAGACAGACTGAAAGAGAAGGATGTAAACGAAAGATTCAAGAAGAGTATAAAGGAAGGACTAATGAAAAGCCCTAAACAAACTTCAATTGCAGACGAATGGGCACTTTTGAAGAATGAAATAACAAAATCCGCAGAAGAAAACATTGGTAGGAAAGAAAGAATAGGTAGAAAACCGTGGATCACTCAGGGTATACTAGAATTGATGGATGAAAGGCGGAAACACAAGAATGTAAGAGATGAAAAGGGGAAAGCAGAATACAGACGTCTGAGAAATGAGGTTAACAAGAAGTGCAAGGAAGCGAAAGAAGAATGGTTGAAAGAGAAATGTGCAGGTATAGAAAATTGCCTGAAATTAGGAAAAGTAGACACAGCTTATCGAAGGATTAAGAATACTTTTGGGGAAAAGAAGACTATGTGCTGTAATATTAAGGACACAAATGGAAAGCCTCTAACAGATAGGGAAGAAAAGGTTGAGAGATGGAAAGCTTACATAGAGAGTTTGTATAAGGGAAAGGAGATTGAGAATCATGTAATGGAAAGGGAGGAGGAAATTGATGAGGATGCGAAAGGAGATTTAATATTGAGATCAGAATTTGATAGAGCTTTGGAAGACTTAAGCAGGAACAAAGCACCAGGCATAGATGATATACCGATTGAGTTGCTATGCTGCATAGGAGATGAAGGTCTGATCAGGTTATTTCACTTGGTGTGTAGGATTTATGAGGCAGGTGAGGTACCCCCTGATTTCAAGAAGAATGTAATCATCCCTATACCAAAGAAAGTGGGAGCTGACAGATGTGAAGATTACCGTACAATCAGCTTGATTACTCATGCTTCAAAGATCCTGTCTAGAATAATTTACAAGAGGATTGAAAACCAGATAGAAACGGAGTTGGGTGAAGACCAGTTTGGTTTCAGGAGAAATTTAGGAACAAGGGAAGCTGTACTAAGTCTTAGGCTGATTTTGGAAGGTAGAATAAGGAAAGATAAGAGAACGTTCATGGCTTTTGTAGACTTAGAAAAGGCTTTTGATAACGTTGATTGGACTAAATTGTTTGACATTTTGAAATCGATTGGAATAAAGTACAGGGATAGGAGGGTGATATACAATCTGTACAGAAACCAGACAGCAGCCATTCGAGTTGAAGGACATGAGAGAGAAGCTGGTATTCAGAAAGGTGTAAGGCAAGGCTGCAACTTATCACCCATACTGTTCAATCTTTACATTGAACAAGCAATGAAGCAAATTAGAGAAAAATATAAAGTGGGAGTGAAGATTCAAGGAGAAATAATTTCAACTCTGAGATTTGCTGATGACATCGTCATCTTGGCCGACAAGCCTGAGGATTTGAATGAGTTTTTGAATGGTATGGACTCCGTCTTACGGAAAGAATTCATGATGAAAATTAATAAATGTAAAACAAAAATACTGGAATGCAGCCGAAATAAATCAGAAACCTCTATGGAGATCAAATTGGCAGGTGAAAAGCTGAAGGAAGTAGGAGACTTCTGTTACTTAGGAAGCAGAATAACCAGTGATGGACGAAGCAAAGAGGATATAAAAAGTAGGTTGGCTCAGGCAAAGAAAGCATTTCTACAAAAAAGGAATCTGCTGACATCGAATATAGATTTAGGTATTAGGAAGTCATTTTTGAAAGCCTTTGTCTGGAGCGTGGCGCTCTATGGAAGTGAAACTTGGACTATTGGTGCAGCAGAAAAGAGGAGAATTGAAGCATTTGAAATGTGGTGTTACAGGAGAATGATGAAGATCAGATGGGTAGATAGGGTTACAAACGAAGAGGTATTAAGACGAGTGGGAGAGATGTTTCTGGCGACTGCTAATGAAGAGAAGAGATAGGTTGGTAGGACACATACTAAGACACCCAGGAATAGCAAGCTTAGTTATGGAAGGAAGGGTCGAGGACAAGAACTGTAGGGGTAGACCAAGGTTAGAATATGTTAAACAGTTTGCCTCGGATGTAGGGTGTGGTAGCTATGTAGAGATGAAACGATTAGCTCAGGACAGGGAGGCATGGAGAGCTGCATCAAACCAGTCAAAAGACTGAAGACTCAAACAACAACAGAGATACGAAAAGAGGCAAGACTTACATACACAAATTATATTCCTTTGCCGTAAATATAATGGATAACTCAATTTCTCCTATTCTAATTTCAATTAGTTAGTTAGTTATTTGGGTTTTAAGGGTAGGAACAGCGAGGTCATCTGCCCCTACCCTAATTTCACAGTTACGTCATAATTATATATATTCCCTCACATACATCTTCACGTCAGTCGTTGAACTACAAATTTCCATGCACATATAAAAACCCCATCACTGTTTCAACGCCAAGCTTTGTGGCTTCGGTGGCGTAGTTGGTAGCATGTTTAACTTCTATGTCCAAGGCCGCGGGTTCAAAACTGGCCGAAGTCGTCGGATTTTTTAAGAGCGTTAATATCCTTCAGTATGCCTTCCTTCGGAGGGGAAGTAGAGCCGGCAGTCGCATGTCATAGATTTATGGAATGTAAAAGATCCTTCCACTAACTAAACTTGTGTGAAACTAAATTTATATCAAAGTTCCAACGTTCACCACTAGGTGCTAATGACATCTGGTGCCGACAGTTGGAACTACTTGATATTGAACGGAACTTGTAGCTCACCCCATGGGTGTCCGCTTGAAGCAGCTACGGCCTCTGGCGAGCCGGACATGTCCTCGAACACTCCCGGCACTAAAAGCCATACGATAAATAAATAAATAAATAAATAAATAAATAAATAAATAAATTTGTACCATGACTCGATTTGTTTTCATCATACTAAACAGCCTAAGTACTTAAAATGGTCCACGTGCTCCAGTTTAGTTCCTCCTAACTGGCATTGGTGATTCTTTCCTACTGACATAACCTTCGTTTTTTCAAATGATCATTTTTCATACCTTATTTCATACATTTCCATTCAAGTTTTAACATGTTGCTTTGTAAGCATTCAACGTAGGCTATGCCAACAATTACTACGTCCGAGATCAAACTTTTGTATATGAGCTAACACACAAGAATTAACATGTTGCTTGCATAATGGAAACCAAGAGAAATCGATTCAACCGACAACAAAGATGACACCTGTTGCTGTTTGCAAAGTATAAATAAAGCAGTGCATTGTCCTGAAGTTAACCTTCACTTAGTGTGTTTAAAAAAAAATTGACAAGGAAATTGCGCCATTCATTAAAGCTGTCATCTCCCATAAGCGACTTGGATAAACCTTAACACACTGCACGTAATCCAATAATGCTATTGGCAGTAACTTGCACGGAAATAGAAAAGCATTTTGAGAAACTCTGATGTGCCGGTCAAAGAACACGACATGGAAGCAAATTGATCCTCCCGGATGATTACAGTTGCAGCATGCCTGGTGAGTGGTGAATCCCTAGCTATTTCAGCACTTCTGAGGGATATTGATTGATTGTTTATTAAGGATTTATAGGGCTAAGAAGCCCCATTTGCTGCATGCAATCCGCTCTTTTTACACTAAATAGCATTACATCTCTACTTGGTATTGTAAAACAAAGTCCCAGATTCTTGGATATTCCGGGTAATCTGAAGAACCACTGGATGGATTTTGATGTGGTTTTCACCATTCTGTAAAGGATATCTCGAGAAAGGTTTCTGAAAAAAATAATTTAGTTGTGACCAAAGAAGGCAAGCAGTAACGATTTCGTGAATCGAGTCGAAAAAAGAACTACCGTCCGTGCGCCTTTTAAGCTTACGCTGAGCAAACCGTTAAAAATATAATCACTGCGGCAAATTGTGTGCCTCGCGCATTGGGCCATGTAGTCATCTCCGAACTACCGATGAAGAGACATTCCAGATTGGAAGGCCAGCCTACTCGACACGAGTGTTTGCTATTGTTCAGCATGAAAAGTTCTACAAAAAAAGTCCGCGACAGCATATCTCTATCCAATACATCGCCCACTCTAAGCCTTAGTGATTTACGTTTTCATTTCTTCCAACAATCTCCAGTTTACGAGCTAGCCAGCGAGCGAGCGAGCCTGTCACCCCAGTTCCAGCCTTCGTTCCGCAGAATACGCAGTCAAGTTTAGATTAGACGGAAGGGGGATTTGTGTTTCATGCACCTCGCCATTCTTAAATTACGTCTGACAAGAATTCGTTGCACATGCTATCTCCAAGATGTCCAGTCAGTGATTTTAACCCATCATGCCGAGACAGAAAACGGAAATTGGCCGTAGTTCATTGAAATCAAAATATACGCCTTTTAAGTTTACGCTGTGTAAACCGTTCAAGATACCGGGGCGGCTTGCCACGGTGGGTGAGTGGTTATCGTGTCGGACTACCGACCCGAAGCTTGCAGGTTCGATCCTGGCCGGGGTATGTGATTTTTGAAAGGCGACAAAAATCACGACACGCATGTCATACGTTGTTGGCATGTTAAAAAACCCATTTGAATTCAGTAGACCGTGCTCACAATGGCAAAATTAATCTCGGGATTTTCCGCCAAAACAAAGTTCCTCCATTCTCTACTAGAAGGCGCTATAGTGTCAAGGAGCTTAGATATATAACCTCCTTGACTTTCATAGTGCTCCAAGGAACAACAAAATTCGACAAGCAAGCTGCCATTTGGGCGTCAAATAACAAAGCATGCACCCGGCACCCGAGGCCATGCGATATTATATATTAAATAACATTTGAATACTTCACATTAAATCACAATACTTAAATAATGACTTAATACACTAAGTATCAAATCCCATGATGCGCTTGCAAAGACCCTGTAACCATATCATCCAGTTATACATCAGTAAGGGGGCGTGGTGGCTCACCAAGGTGGACTGGGTTCGATTCCCGGTCAATGCATGTGAGATTTTCAAAGTGAAATGCCATGTCCTGTGGTTCGGATTCCACGTAAAAAGGAAGTCCCGTGGCTCATAATCACAAGATTCACGGTCACGTAAAACTACAATCTTCCTTTTTAATACATCAGTAAGGGGTCTCCTGAGTACTAAGCGATGTGAGTTCTCATTCAGATTATACAAAATATGCATGCGTGACTGACTTATTGTATTTGTAATAGCGTGTCCATTCGTCCCACTTTGCCCGGGACAGTCCCGTCTTTTGGCAAAATGTCCCGCTGTCCCGAAATGATTATTGGGGACGCTCAAATGTCCCGCTTCTTTTGTGATTCCGCTTGGCCAATGTATCTTACACTACAGTGTTTTGTTTCGTTGTTTACTGTACAAGTATAAGTATATTCGCAAGAAAGCGCCACTTGTACAATTTGTTCAATAATCTTTGCCTTTAACTTTCAATGTTTTATGCGCAATTTTCAGTTGTATTTTGACTGGTTTGGTTCTTACAGTAGGCCTAGCTAGCTGTTAGCCACATCTGATGGCTTATATCACGCAGAATGTTTGCATAACTGGTGTTGTCCATTCTGCAGATGTGACCATAGAATTTCAATCGTCTCTTACGAATGGTTACTGTGTTCAAGTCTGTGGTTTTCCTTTTAATCCATATACCATTAACATAAAAGGGGCCATATATTTTCCTGAGAATTTTACGTTCTTGGTTTTCGATTTCACCAATTTGAGAGTGGCCTCCTAGAGATATGGTTTCGGAGGCGTACAATGCTTCCGAAAGAACAACTGCCTGGTAGTTTCAAATTTCGTGACATCACTCATTTACTATAGTGCTTCCATGTAATTCGATATCCTTTCTGGAGTTTGGAAGCTCTTTCTAAATCAGCTTTCCTGTCCAATCCAGATGGTACAATAATTTCTCCTAAATATTTGAAGCTGCGTGTCTAATTATTCCATAGTTCGTCTGTACTGGGGATCTTGGGATATTCTGGTGTCCATTTACCATGAAATGCGCCTTCTCAAATGATATTTGGAGACCTGTCTTTGATGCTAACTCGTGTAACTTCTCTATTAGACTATTATTATTATTATTATTATTATTATTATTATTATTATTATTATTATTATTATTATTATTATTATTACTCAGCCATAAGGTCTCTCACAACATACAAACAAGAGCCATAACAAGTACTAAATATGTAAAACCTTAATGAATAAATAGCTATGGTTTCAAGAGACTAAATTATATTACACCATCACTACTTAATGAACTACCACCTGGATTGGCAAAACATGAACAGCAAACAACTAGCTATATGTCGCATTAAAAACTATTACCTAACTAAACATTAACTCATAACATAAATGTATTAATATGACTACTATAGTGTAACTTTTTGTGTCTTTAATTATTTACATTAATATTTTTCTCATTATCACCACTATCATTATCATTTTCATTACCATTATCACAAAACAAAATTGCATGCACTCTTGTACTGAAATATAATCTGTATACATGTTGTAAATAATAATTAATATGTCTCACAGATAATCTGTACTGCCTTCAGATTCGTGAGACATACCACAATAATGTAACATAAATAGTATTTAATAAATAAATTAAATTAAAATTATTATTATTATTTTCACAAAATTAATAAATCAACTATTCAGAAAATTTCAGAATATTCCAGTCCCCTTGCAAGCACTGCAACTAGTTTACCAGGATATTGAGAGAAAATTCTACGGACTCCACCCTTTCTCCTTTTTGCATCAAATACTGACTCAAAAGATCACCTCTGAACTCTTTCATTATCCTACGTACTGAGAGCGAAAGCAAGTTCCTGAAGCTGTTATTCATCCCTTTGATGGTTTGGCAGTGCATGGCGTGACCCACCACGCGATAGCCCTAATACCTCATCGACGAACAGTTTAGTTAAGAGCTGCTTTGAGGTTTACCAGCCACCAAAGTCGGTCAAACAAACTTCAGCTTTAACTTTTAAGAGCCAAGAAAATAACGATCGCTTGAAATATGGGAGTGAGAGGTCAAGAGGATGAAGAAGACTCTCAATGAATAGCATCAAAAGTGAGAAAATAAAGAAGTTTACAAAAAGTAACTACAAAAAAGAATATCTTGTGAATTAGGCGGTGGGTAGCAAAGGTGATTCATTCGCCAAAATGGCGAATTGAGAAAAATGACTAGTTGTAAACCTTTTCAATAATAATAATAATAATAATAATAATAATAATGTTATTGGTTTTACGTCCCTTTAACTACACTGGCTTTTAGAGACGCCGGGGTGCCGGAATTTTGCCCCGAAGGGGATCTTTAACGTGCCAGTAAATCTACGGACACGGCTCCCTTACATTTGCGCACCCTCAAATGCCAGTTGACTGCGCCAGGATACGAACCTGCAACCTTGGGCCCAGCAAGGTAAACCTTTTCATAATAAAGTCTGTGTATACACTCGAGTCATCATCATCACAATATAACAGTAATTTCATGGCCACTCATGGCCGGAGCCAAAGGGTGGGTGGACCCCCATAGATGGCCGCACCATCGCATCGCTTGAGCCAAAATACACCCTACCATTAAGATGTCAGGCAGTCTGTTCGCATAGGCGAAGAAAAGTGAATAGAGAAGGGTGCCCTTAAGAGCTCTTTTTCCTCTGCTGTTTGAGAAAGCGTATTTCGATATTGTTTCATTGTTTTTCGCCTATTTTCATTTATAAAAATTAGGCTTAGGAGATCACCTTTGTCCGTGTGTGTACCCCCCACACACACCCCTCCCCTATAACATCTAAACGGCTGGATAGATTTCAATCAAACTCGGTAAGGTCTTGGTACTATATTAGCCGACCATGACCGTGCCCTTCAAATATTATTATGTCTCACCAATCCAACATGGCGGCTGTGCGAAATATTCACCGTCATTCTATACCTCCAAAACTATTACTGATATCACCCTGAACTTTTGTACAGTGATAAAGGGCACTACTAGACGTTCACCTATGTAACTTTCAAAAACCTGTTAATTAAAAACGAACATGGCTGCCAAGCGAAGTAGAAACATTCAAATAGACTTTTCTCGCGATTTAACAATCCGAACGCAGTGAAACTTGGTACAGCAAATGACTATACAAATTGCAATGCACTGACATCTAATTTAGTTCAATTGTTTACATAACCTCAAGATGGCGGCTGTGCGAAATATTAATATTACGTTTTTAATTCTTGTGTTCTAATCATGCGATCGAAATCAACGTTTGAATAATGAACGTACACAATAGTCCACATCTAATAGTACATAACTCTATGGCCTACATATTAAAATCCAACATGGCGACCACCCAAAATATTTAGATGGTTCTCGATATCTACGAATCATTTGCAGCAATCAAACTGAAAGATTTTATGTTCATAGAGGCTATGAACATTAGTTCACCCATAGGACTTCCAATAACCTGGTGGGCACAAATTCAACATGGCGGTGACGCGAAGTATATATATTTAAATTGAAGTTTCTCGTGATTTAACCATCCGAGTACAGTGAAACTTGGTACGGTAAATGCTTATACAAATTTTAATCCACTAGCATCCAATTTATTTCTATTGTGTTCATAACCACAAGATGGCAGCTGTGCGAAATTTTAAAATCTTTTTCTTTTACGTCTTGTGTCCTAATCATGCGATTGAAGTTTGAATACTACACGTACACAATAATCTTCATGTAATAACACATAATTCTAAGACCTACATATATAAAAATCCATTATGGCGACCATCCGTAATATTAGACGGTTCTCAATATCTACGAATGTATTACAGCAATCAATCTGAAAATGTGTATGTTGAGAGAGGCAATTAATATAAATAGGTTATATGAAAAAAGGCTATTTAGTTCTTCACGGAACTACTTGTTATTATTAGTATTATTATTATTATTATTATTATTAAAATATTTCTTCCAAGTTCATTATTTATAATGGAGTTGGGAGCGATTATTTTGTCGCTAGGTTTAGATTGTATTAATGATTATTTTTGATTCGAGTTATTACTTTCGATATAATACTTTGAGAGTACTAGTAGGTACTGGTTATGTTCCCGGTGAAGGATGTTATTGGGTTCTGCTACATAGGCTGATGACCATCATCCTTCACTGCGACCTTAGGTGTTCGGTTTTATTTACTCATTTGTCACTATGGCCTTTTATTTGTAGTTTTGCAGCAGTATCAACATTTTTCGTTAAAGGCGTGTAACGTGTTTTTCGAGTTTTTTTTATGCAACTGGCATAAGTCAGTAGGAAGCCATTCTATATTTATTTACGCGGCAAATTGTTCAGCCAAGAGAATTTTTCATGTTAATTTATTATTATTATTAATTTATTATAATTATTATTAAGATATTTTCGGAGCATTTTATAAAAATTATAAGCATACAGATAGGTTTTCTATGTCTTAGAAAACGCTATCAAGCAAATTATTACGAACGACAATATCATAGAAAATTATGTGATTGCGGAATTTTACGGGAGTTTTCGTCAGTTAGGATATATTGAGAGACATGACTCACTGGGAATTCAAATACGAGCTGATTCCTGTCGAGAAGTATTACGCAAGCGGAGTTGCAGCGTCAAGAAAAGGCGAATGGTTGGAACGGAAAACGACTTCTCCCTCCCGCGGAGTGTAATGAGCCAGAGTGGGGATGTAGCACATGGGGTGCAGCCAATCAGTGGAGACCACGTAAGCTGGAAGACGGTACCGTGGTGGGGGAGCCAACGTGTGCATATATCGTTCGGCGTGGCGTGGAACGAGGACTATCTGTGTAGAACTTAACGAGTACGGTGGCACGCGGAAGTCGCTCCGATGTTCCGTGGAGTGGAGGACTAACTTTTGTAAAACTCAACCAGTGTGGTTGTACGTGTGTTTGGGTCCGATGTACGGACCATAGAATTATCTAATCTACCAGAATATCATCAAATAACGAAGAAGATGGCGACATCCAGGAGACTGTGGGAAGCACACAGCATCATCCAGTACGAGGGAAATGCTTTAGCAATTTCCAGTGGTAAGCGCAAATGACGCAGAAATACGCAATCTCTCATTTTTCTTTGTTTTATATTTCATATTTCAGTAACTTCATAGCTTGGGATTAAGAGTAAAATCTATAATTTATCAGACTCCGTTTTCACGTAATTTTCTATCGGTAATATTAAAATCGCAACGCTCCAATTTAAATTTTATACTTATTATTATTATTAATTTTGCTATACTTGTTTTATATAATAAATTCATTTCTTTTACAATGCAATCTTTGCTTTCAGTAGGTAGCATTAGATATAGACCAATTCCTTCTCCTGATACAATTGTTTGTTGGGTTAATGATCAAATCATACCACGATCTGAGTGAATAGATTCTTGAAGGTGTTCTACCAGAGCTAGACGTTGTTAAATACAAATTTAGATTTCAGCATTGCGTTGAAGTCTTGGCGCCCATTAAAACAACATAGCTTAGGCAAAGGTAAACAGTTACATTTATCACCCAACAGTTAGGGGCTAGCAAAACTGCTACAATTGTCACTCAACGTGAGGGTCAAAACATTACACTTGTCGCTACCAACATGGGGCGATAAGAGAAGTTACACTTGGCGCCCAACGTGGGGCATTAATTAACATTACACTTGTACGCTCAACGTGTGGGCTAGCAGACAGTTACATTTGTCGCCGACAACTTGGGGCTGAAAACCTAATAACATTTGTGGAAGGAGAAGGGTATATATTTCTGTGCCTGTATTTTGGGGGTTATTTGTCTTTATCAGTGTATATCATTATGGGGGATGAGAAAGAAAGACAGATGAGGTTACGTAGTGGTCATCAACTGGAGAGTGATGATACGAGCAGTATGTCGAGTGATGGTAGTACCGGGGTAGCGGAGGTAAATCCCGATACTGAAACAGGGAGTGTAGGCGGCCAACCAGAATTAAAAACTTTACTTCTCGAGTTCATGTATCAGAACAAAGTTAGTACTGATGCCTTAAATGCAAAATTAGAACAGAATAATGCAAAATTAGAACAGAATAATGCAAAATTAGAACAGAATAATGCAAAATTAGAACAAAACAGTAGGGAGAATAAAGAAAGTACAGAAGCTTTAAATGCAAAATTAGAACAGAATAATGCAAAATTAGAACAAAACAGTAGGGAAAATAAAGAAAGTACAGAAGCTTTAAATGCAAAATTAGAACAGAATAATGCAAAATTAGAACAAAACAGTGGGGAAAATAAAGAAAGTACAGAAGCTTTAAATAAAAAATTAGAACAGAATAATGCAAAATTAGATAAGAACAACAAGGAAATTAGTGTGAAAATGGAGCAGATTAGAGGAGAAATCAGAGGAGTAATGGAAGAGAAGGTTAAAGAGATCATTGCAGATGTAGACAAGAAATTAGGAAAAGTACAGGAGGAGTTGGAAATTAGAATCAGTACACAGGCTGAAAATTTAAAAGAACTAGTGCAACTGGAAACACAGCAGGTCAAAAAGCAATTGGGGGGAGAAATTGACAAAATTCAGGTAGCTACTAAAGAGGTTAAGGAACAGCTGGGGGGTAGAATTGAGAAAGTCCACTCACAAATAGTTGCAGAAGTAAATGATTTAAGAGAGAGTAATAGAGAGAGCATTAGCAAGATTGAGGAGAAACAAGCAAAGCTATATGATAAAGTAGAAGAATCAGAAGGAAACATTAAAACAACATAGCTTAGGCAAAGGTCAACAGTTACATTTATCACCCAACAGTTAGGGGCTAGCAAAACTGCTACATTTGTCGCTACCAACATGGGGCATTAATTAACATTACACTTGTACGCTCAACGTGTGGGCTAGCAGACAGTTACAGGCGTAAGAGAAGTAAGGCGTGAGAGATAGACTGCTAGTGGGTTGATTTTGATGGTAAGAGTTAAGTTGTAGTTGGAAGTAAAACAGACATGTACTAGTTTTTTAGTTGAAATTTCATTAATTTGGTCGACAACGACTCCTACCTAATTGCATGGATGGAGTGCAATATTAGATGTGGTTATTCGTGGTTTCTCCACGTCTACTCCATACAAATGATGGGATGGTTCCTAACGTAAAGCAAAGGTCATCTCTATAGTGTGATCTACAATCTGTACAGAAACCAGACAGCCGTCATTCGAGCTGATGGACATGAGAGAGAAGCTGGTATTCAGAAAGGTGTGAGGCAAGGCTGCAACTTATCACCCATACTTTTCAATCTTTACATTGAACAAGCAATGAAGGAAATTAGAGAGAAATTTAAAGTGGGAGTGAAGATTCAAGGAGAAATAATGTCAACTCTGAGATTTGCTGATGACATCGTCATCTTGATCGACGCGCCTCAGGATTTGAATGAGTTTTTGAATGGTATGGACTCCATCTTGAGGAAAGAATTCATGATGAAAATTAATAAATGTAAAACAAAGATATTGGAATGCAGCCGAAATAAATCAGAAACCTCTATGGAGATCAAATTGGCAGGTGAAAAGCTGAAGGAAGTAGGAGACTTCTGTTACTTAGGAAGCAAAATAACTAGTGATGGACGAAGCAAAGAGGATATAAAAATAGGTTGGCTCAGGCAAAAAAGCATTTCTACAGAAAAGGAATCTGTTGACATCGAATATAGATTTAGGTATTAGGAAGACATTTTTGAAAACCTTTGCCCGGAGCGTCGCAATCTATGGAAGTGAAACTTGGACTATTGGTGCAGCAGAAAAGAGGAGAATTGAAGCGTTTGAAATGTGGTGTTACAGGAGAATGATGAAGATCAGATGGGTAAATAGGGTTACAAACGAAGAGGTATTAAGACGAGTGGGAGAGGAGAGATGTTTCTGGCGACTGCTAATGAAGAGAAGAGATAGGTTGGTAGGACACATACTAAGACACCCAGGAATAGCAAGCTTAGTTATGGAAGGAAGGGTCGAGGACAAGAACTGTAGGGGTAGACCAAGGTTAGAATATGTTAAACAGATTGCCTCGGATGTAGGGTGTGGTAGCTATGTAGAGATGAAACGATTAGCTCAGGACAGGGAGGCATGGAAAGCTGCATCAAACCGGTCAAAAGACTGAAGACGCAAACAACATCCCAATCCTCGGTTCGAGTGCCAACTGCCAAAATTAATTGCTATAGTTCGCTCTTCATTTGTTGGCAGAACTGCCAGAACGCAGCTTTACAGCGCTAGTGTCGTCGGCCTGGCTCAAGTGACAACTAAGTTGGAAACACAGTCACCACACCACGGGGTGAGGGGAGCAGTAAGCAAGATTTCCAGGAATGACTAACGTAGTAGACAACGGCAGCGTTTACCCGGAGGCAACAACAGAGCGCTTATCTTTCTACAATAAGGTTTCTTCTATCTTTCGTGTTGCCTCCTGAGAGGCCGAGTGCAGGTCTTTCTAGTCGACGCCGGGGGGCAACCTGCACGTTCGAATGATAGATGAGATGAATGGATGAAAGTGGATAAGGATGTGGAAGGAAGCGGCCGTGGCCTGTCAGAAGGTACCGTCTCAGCATTTGCTTGGTCTTGAAAATGGGGAAGCCACGGAAATCCATTTCAAGGACGGCCAACGGTGGGGCTCGAACCCACGTGTCTACCGAGTCAGCAGAGAGCTTGGCCCCATGACCTAACGCTGCGCTTTAGCGAGCGAGCGAGCGGTACAATAAGGGTAAAGGGGATGAAATGCCACTCTCACAATTCCGCAGTGAACAGTGCGGGAACTTTTGCATTACTATAACTTTGATTTATATTTTAGTACCAGTGTTCTAAGTCTTAGGCTGATTTTGGAAGATAGAATAAGGAAAGACAGGTGGGCCCGTGTGAGCTTTCGCAACGTGAATGTAGGTTTATGGGGTAGTATGGAAGAATGTGGGAGAACGAAGTTTTAAATATTGAAGAAATGTATTTATTGTTGTTAAACGGCATACGTACATGAGTGTTTTGTACTTGTTACAGCACCTCTTTGTAGACAATATTCGATGTTACAACGAATTCATCGGTTATGGTTTGCTCGGGAGTTTCTTCTACAGCAATTTTTACATTTGCAAAGAATTGAACCCTAGAGAAAGTCTTGGCGAGACCATACCGGAGCCATCTGCTGAGAGGCCGCGCTCCCGTCAAATGACTGCCGCTACCGCACTGCCCTGTGCTCTAGCGACATGCTCGCCAGCTTACGGTGTTCCCATTGTAAATGTGCATTTTTTAAGGTATGGTTTTAATTGTGAGGCATTTAAATAGGAAGTGAGTGCGTTTCGGGCACACATGGGGTTATGCGGAACCTGTAGGAATCCCATGTGTGTAGGTTGGTGTTAACAGGGCCTTATTTTCGGTACAAAACCAGAATGGGACTTTAGCAGAATAATATAGGGAGGATAAGAAAACGTTCATGACATTTGTAGACTTAGAAAAGGCTTTTAAATAACGTTGAATGGACTAAATTGTTTGACATTTTGAAAACTATTCGAATAAAGTACATAGATAGGGGGGTGATGTACAATCTATACAGAAACCAGACAGCAGTCATTTGAGCTGAAGGACATCAGAGAGAAACTGGTATTCAGAAAGGTGTAAGGCAAGGCTGCAATTCATCACCCTTACTTTTCAATCTTTACATTGAACAACCAATGACATAAATTGGAGAACACTAAAAAGGGAGTGAAGATTCAAGGAGAAATAATTTCAACTCTGAGATTTGCTTATGACATCGTCATCTTGGCCGACACGCCTGAGGATTTGAATGTGATTTTGAATGGTATGGACTCCGTCTTGATGAAAGAATTCATGATGACGATTAATAAATGTAAAACAAAAGATTGGAATGCAGCCGAAATAAATCAGAAAGTCCTATTGACGTCGAATTGGCAGGTGAAAAACTTAAGTAGGAGACTTCTGTTACTTAGGAAGCAAAATAACCAGTGATGGACGAAGAAAGGAGGATATAAAAAGTAGGTTGGTTCAGGCAAGGAAAGCATTTATACAGAAGAGGAATCCGTTGACATCGAATATAGATTTAGGTATTAGGAAGTCGTTCTTGAAAGGCTTTGTCTGGAGCGTGGCACTATATGGAAGTGAAACTTGGGCTATTGGTGCAGCAGAAAAGAGGAGAATTGAAGCGTTTGAAATGTGGTGTTACAGGAGAATTATGAAGATCAGATGGGTAGATAGGGTTGCAAATGAAGAGGTATTAAGACGAGTGGGAGAGGAGAGGTGTTTCTGGCGACCGCTAATGAAGAGAAGAGATAGGTTGTTAGGACACATACTAAGATACTCGGGAATAGCAAGCGTAGTTATAGAAGGAAGGGTCGAGAGCAAGAACTGTAGTGTTAGACCAAGGTTAGAATATGTTAAACAGATCGCTATGAAGCTATGTAGAAATGAAACGATTAGCTCAGCAAAGGGAGGCATGGAGAGCTGTATCAAAACAGTCGAAAGACTGAAGACTCAAACAACAACCCGTGTACAAAAACTTCGAATTAAGGAAGGTGAACTTCGAATTATCCAAGTGCCAGTGTATTTTAGTTTCCAGACCAACGTTTTAGGTTCTCCAGCAAATGAAGCGGTAATTTTCAAAGACTTTGTTTTGAATGATAACACTGATAAGCTGTGGGAGTGTGAACCAAGTTTCTGGTTGATTGGCCGTGGCTCAGTTAACACGTGGTGAAATAATTGCCCTTTCTCTGTGATTTGGTTTACCGCTTTGGATGTTCCAGTGGTTAACGGGGTGAAGAGGTAGGCTATACCAAACGTCAGGTCAAGTCATATCCCTCTCTGTCCCTGCTCTCTGTCCCTGCTCGTGTTTCCAGCATGGAAAATCTAGATTGTCATCCTTCAACTTACAGTAGGCCTACTATACACATTTAAATCATTTGTTTGCACCCTTTACTCAACATCTCTCCACTCGTATGCCCCTTGAAGTATTTTATTGTTGATTCAAGCTTAGAGAAGCAGTTTGGACACGTTGTTTATTTGGGGAAACCATGTAGAACTGAATGCAATTGTAACAGTGTTGCCAGTGATTCACCATAAAATCGAATTATTCGTTTTTGTATTTTGCTCAAACAAGGTTTATACACAACAACATGTAATATAATATCAAATTCGTAGTGAATTACTTTTCCTATCGTTCCAAATACCACTAAGAACTATAATCCAACACACAATTCATTACATGAAAGGCAAAGTTGGGAAAGTTCCCAATTAATGTGAAAATGAAAAATGTATCCGTATATTTTTACAAAAGAAATTCTGGAAGGAAAGATCAAAGGTCAAAGAGGAAGGGACCGAAGAAGGATTTTCTGGGTGGATAACATAAAACAGTGGACAGGATTACCCAGCATCGATAAATTATTCCACATCGCTGTTCATAGGCAAAAGATGCATCATGTGGTCGCTAACATCCATTAATGGATAGGCATCCGAAGAAGAAGAAGAAGAAGAAGAAGAAGAAGAAGAAGAAGAAGAATCTAGCCAGCTTATGGAAACATAGCAGCATGTGCCGGAAAATCGTGAACACAAAAAACAAGCAGAAAAAGTGGGAACTATTTCCTTGCGTGTTAGTCTCTTCATAGACCAGAACATCAAAAGGACAGCTTAAGTCTTGCTTGAGGTGACTGGAGGTATAGTGTGACGTCTTCCTGCTTTCTAAGATATTGGAACAAATAAGTATTGTCATTCGGATTCTTTCATGAACGCGTACGGTCTGATGAACCTTTCGTTTTTCTTTCCTCCTCCACACGGATTACTATTACATCTTATTGTTATTTTTAGCCTATTTTCAATTTTGAAAAAATTGAGATCACCTTTTGTCCGTGTGTGTGTGTGTGTGTGTGTGCGTGTGTGAGGAGTGTGTATGTGTGTATGTGTCCTCCTAATAATTTCTAAACGGCTGAAGCGATTTCAATGAAACTCGGTAAGTTCATAGCACTATTCCGGACGACCTCAACCGTGCCCTTCAAATTTTGTTAAGTCTCACCAATCCAACATGGTGGCTGTGCGAAATATTTCACCTGCATTCAATATCTCCGAAACTATTACCGATATCACCCTGGAATTTTGTACGGTGATAAAGGGAACTACTAGAAGTACACCTAAGTGAATTTTGAAAACCTGGTAACTACAAAACCAACATGGCGGTCAAGCAAAGATGCGACTTTTAAATGTACGTTTCTCGCGATTTAACCAACCAAACGCAATGAAACTTGGTACAGAAAATGTTTATACAGATTATAATGCACTGGTATTTAATTTAGTTAAATTGTTTACATAACCTCAAGATGGCAGCTGTGCGAATTTAGAATTTAGTTTTTATATCTTGTGTCGTAATCATGCGATCGAAGTAAAAGTTTGAATACAGAACCTACGCAATAATTTTCCTTTAATGGTGCACAACTCTATGGCCTATACATATAACAATCCAACATGGCGACCATCTGAAGTATTTAGACGGTTCCCAATATCTACGAATCTATTACGGCAATATAAGTTTTTTTTAATGTTCATAGGGGCTATGAACATAAGTTCACCTATAGGACTTTCAATAACCTGGTGATCACAAATGCAACATGATGGCGACGCGAAGTATAAATATTCACATGAACGTTTCTCGCAATTTAACCATCCGAGTGCAGTGACACTTGGTACAGTGAATCCTTATACAAATGCTAATCCACTAGCATCTTATTTATTTCAGTTGTTTCCATAACCACAAGATGGTAGCTGTGCGAAATTTTAAAATCTCGTTCATACTTCTTGTATCCTAATCATGCGATTGAAGTTTGAATACTACACGTACACAATAATATTCATGTAACAGTACATAACTCTAAGACCTACATATATAAAAATCCAACATGGCGTCCATAGGCAATATTTAGTCGGTTCTCAATATCTACGATTCTATTACAGCAATCAAAATTGATTTTTTTTATGTTGATAGTGGCAATTAACATAAGTAGGTTATATGAAAATAGGCTTTAGTTCTTCGCGGAACTACTGGTTTAATTTGAGAAACTTGGACATCGTGGCCCTGTAAATTGGGTGTGTGTATGTTGAATTTGTGCGATAATATGTGTTATTGAGTTGTCTATAAATTAGATATATATAAGATCCCTCAGTTTTAAAACCGCAATGACATTGTTTAGAGCTAAAATTATGTCTGTACTGACGTACGGTATTGATATTGTTTGGCAACATCTTGTAACGTTTCATAGCTCGTGATAGAAAATGAGTGCAGTAAATAGCTCGGTTAATAGGGCACCAATCTCCAACAGACGGTTGTGAGAGAAATTTATATTTATTAAATTGAGATTCTTTACTTTCGGGGGAGGGGCAACAGAGGCTAGCTGCAAAACACCTTATTCTATTTATTTTGACCTCTGGGAAGTCTAGCATGGGGTAAATCTTGACAGAAAGTTATAGATTGTAAAAATAATTTATTAAGAACACAGGATGAGATGAATGACGTCTTGTGACCTTTCAAACAGAGAAAATAAAAAGGGGAAGTTATTTCTTTAAATTATTGAAGTTAATAGTATTTACGTCCGACTTGCAATTGACAAATATGCATGAGCTCACCGGGTTGTAGATCTTCATGGGCGATGTTGGCGGAGGTATCTCGTTCCTGAAGTAGACATCTCGCGTGGTCTTTCATGGTTCGAAGTACCAATCCTCCCTGATAAAGCTATCTGCTCACTAATTGCACAGATGCTGTCGCCTAGCTGAGTGAATGGAATGGTTTCACTCCTCTCCGATATTCAGCGCAATGCTGGAAAAATCCTAGCTAGATCTCCACTGAGTTTACTAGTTTAACTTTATGAAATTTTGTAGTTGAATCTCAACAAGTGAGGTCCAAGTTTAGAATTTGAAGTGCTTTCAAGTGAAAACATAATAATATTCTTCCCGTCCATACAGCACTGTCCCGGCTTATATATGGCAATTATATCTCCCAACAGCAGTAGGGGATCTGCCAATTGCAATATCAAAGTATTGTCTCCAGAAAGTGACACTCCTTCCTATTGGCCGATGTAAGTCCTTTATCACGCACCAAGAGGCTAAATTGGGGTGAAGGTCTCTCCCCCAGTGACACACTTCTATATTGGTGTCATGTAGCGGTATCTTCCTTAAAAATCAAAAAGCTGCAGTTTTCTCGTCGTAAAAACAATTTATTCTAAAAAGCTGGGGAGTACATTGCTCTGACATCTTTTAGAATTAGCTTGCTGGCTACCGAGGGTCTCTCATTGTTGCGGCTCCCTTTCCACTCTTCCTGCCTTTTCATAAGCAGTTTATGGCGGTTCGAGCGGTATCTATTGTCAGTTGTTGGTTCCGCAAGTGAGCTCAAGAAATATATTTATTGGGGGAGGTGTAAATTTACGGTTTGAAATCTCGGGTCGACGTCTAATTACAAGAATGGATGAGAATGAACATATGATTTTATATTACCCTTAAACACAATAAATATATACATGCACTATCGTTGCAATTGCACATCAATATAGTACTCTTAGTTCAATTGTTTTGGGTGTGGTGTACAAACACCACAATCTTACAGTAAAGAATCTATCCACATTAGAGAGAGTCAAAGGACACTACATCAAAAGAATATTGGGAGTATCAAAGATGAAAAGTTCAAGACTGGTTTATCTTCTGGCGAGAGAAAGTTTCTTCGTAAAAGATATCAGGATACATTTTCCATTACAGAACACCAAAGCCGCGTAGGATTTCCTAATATCCGTACAAAAAAAGAAGAGAAAGGATATGGCCAGAATTTTATGGCACCGGGGCTTATGGTAGACCGGAGCCGGACTGCGACCAATTTGGAAATGAGACGTGTATTTACGAGGATGGCAGTGCATGGTATCCACCATCTCATCTGTAACAAGAAGTTCCGTGACGAACTAGAGAGCCTACTTTTCTTAAAATTTAAGATACATGCCAATCTATATAGACGTATCTAGAATAATGGCGAAATTAAGTTGGTAATATCGAAATTTCTAATTAGTTCGAAATATACCTGGTATAATGTAGCCTAATAGAGCACTACAGTTGGCAGCCCTGGTGACTGAATATATTTTAGTTCCATCTCTTAAGGTACAGAATACAAAATTTGGTTGAAGTACAATGGATAGCATGGAGGTTACATGCAGTTAGACATTGGATCTATCAGCGCGCGTAAAATCATGTTGGCAACAATGTCAAGCATATGTTGGTCAAACATAATCTGAAAATAATCTTGTGCCAATTTTGGATGAAATCCATTTGTTATTATAGACGTTACATGTATTTTAAAATTGGACCTATCAGCAGGCTTAGTGTCATGTTGGCAGCACTGACGTATATTAGTTTCTCCAAATTAATCTAGAATGCCAGGTACTATATGCCCACGTGTGCAAATTTTAAAGCTGTTGTCTTACATACTTCCTGATATATTAATATTAGGGTGAAAAATAGAGACAGCATTTATTAACAGTTGGCAGCCCTGGTTGCTCTTAAGAATAAGCATAGTCATATCTGTTATGGTGCACATAGCATATAAGAAATTTGGTTGAAATCCAATTGATAGTATAGAAGTTACATGTATTTAAAAATTGGTCCTATCAGCAGGCTTAGAATCATGTTGATAGCACTGACGTACATACGTTACTCCAGATTAATCCAGAATGCCAGGTACTATACGTGTGCATAGTTTAAAGCTGTCGGCTTGCATACTTTCTGATATATTGGTATTTGGATAAGAAAATAGAGAGAGAGAGCATTTATTAACAGTTGGCAGCCCTGGTGGCTTTTAAGAATACGCTCAATCATATCTGTTTATGTACACATAGTACATACGAAATTTGGTTGAAATCCAATTGATAGTGTAGAAGTTATATGCATTTAAAAATTGGACATATCAGCAGGCTTAGAATCATTTTGGCAACACTGCCATGCATGGCCTCCTGGAAATTAAACTGAAATATTATTATGCCAATTTTGGAATAGCTCCCATGCATACCTTCCAAGATATCTAACATGGAGCTCAAATTTCAATTGCGGTTTTTCATCAGTTGGTAGCAATGACATAATTTTCAAATATGGGCTTGAGATATTCAGGTATAGCAAATTTGGATTTGATTGCTGCAGCCGTTTAGGATTTGATAGGGGGGGGGACACACACACAGCCAGCCAGCCAGACAGACAGACATTTGTCCGGATCGATCTCATAAGTCTACTTTTTCCTCATTTTAGCAAAATGTGAAAGGTAGGCTAAAAAAACAAGAAATCATGAACTAAATATGACTTGTGAGTGTCAATTGTGTGGAAAGGGCTGTCAACGATATCATCTGGAATTTTGTGTTAAAAGGACAAAATCTATAACTGAATATTGAACCCATGTACCATTGGTTCAAGGGGTCGAATCCATGTTTTATTGGTGAAAGAAAAGAGGAAAGATACAGTCTTCAATGGAACATAGAAAGATTTTATACAAGAGAACTGGTTTAATCTTGTGCAAGAATATGAGCCCAGGTGGCCAGGAAATGATATCATGCATGACGCACTGATAAGGAGCGATCATGGCTATAATTAGAACGAGAGGAACTTTCCGTTCAGAGTGACAGAGAGAAGGTCTCGGAAACTGAGCTTACGTTGCAGTAAAACGGCAACCGCGCTGTTATGCAAGAAGAGGAATAATTAGATTTAAGCCATTTGCGAACATAAAAGTAACAAAAGAAATACATCATTGTGAATCATTTTGGAATAGAGATTTTTGTGTGGGAAAAGATGTTTTAATAATGGCCCAGGAAAGAAGTGCCGATGCGGCATTATGTAATTAAAAGTTCCCCGAGACCCGAGGAGGTGGGGATTAAAAATCAACTGAAACACCCACTTATCTGAAGATCAAATTTTATTTAATATCTCAGAATTGTACGATCGATTTTCATGTGCAAAGAGGTCAGTTTACGTTTAGAAAACAAGCTTTCCAGAGATATAATTTTTAAAAGTGTGCGACCATTGCTTCAAAAGTTGGCTATGAAAAAGACGAGGACTTTATCTTTTTGTAGCCAAAAAGTATAAAAGTCCTGGCAGAGCCAGACCAATCATTCAGTTTACCAAGGGCGCGGGAGCGCATGGTACTGTTTCGACAACAATTCAGTCTTGAACGACCGCTGAGGCGGGTCGTACTGTTTCACCAACAGTCTACCATAGGTGCCTGAGGGCACGGGGCTGTTTCGCAAATGCAGTACTTACTAGACCTCGAAGAGGTCGTGATACTCTGTATCACCAACGAGCACCCGTAGGGAGTGGCCGAGAAGTATCATCATAGTATCGCCGTGTGAAGACTTAGGAAAATCCTAGTACAGGATTTAGTTCAACAGGCGTCAGTCTTTATAGTGAAAAGTTCCGTATTACAGTCAAAATAGGCTGCGAACTTAAAGAACAGGCGATAGGTCTTCAAATAACAGTTCAGTAAAACGACAGAAAGTATCGTAACGTTTGAAGTATCAACGATAGAAAAACAAACAGTTCTATAAAAGTTAAGGAACCCGATCAGGGTCGGACAAAAATAGTAACGCCTAGTGTATCAAAAATATAGGAACTAGAGCGCCGAAGAAAATAAGAAGGGAAAATTTAATCCAAGACATTGTCTAACAGGAGACAAACGAAGAGTAAAAGCATTAAGCTACGAAACTCATTAAAGGAATAGCCGTAAGTGCTAGGGAATCATAGGTCACCGATAAAATATTCGAAAGGCCGTAACAGAACAGATTGTAGCTAGACCAATAAATAGTGTATAGAAAGAAGCGATTTCGAGCTAATAAAAATAGAAGCCGATCGTCAGGAAACCGGATTTGAGGAATAGCCGTTCCAGGGAGGGTAGATTGATTGAGACTTTCATCACCTTGCCAGATAGGAAGCCAACGTCTAAGAGTGTCAACCCTTGGAAACGGGAAAGAAGGAATCACTTGTGTAAAGGCAAAAAGCAAAGCCTTAGTGATTAAAAGCAGTGTAATATAAATATAGTTAAATCCGTTTAAGTGTTATAATTTTTAGTGAATGTATTTGTGTATGATAAAAGAATACAAAATTGTATTCAATATGTTACCAGTGTTGAAGGTAAATAATATGTTTGTGTATCAAGAAGTGTTAATGTGTGAAATGGAATTAGGGAAGATGGCTTAAACACATTCAAGTGGGCAAAATGAAACACCGTTGGAAAGTTCGGTCGGTGACCGACATATCATGTGAGTAACCATTTCATTATGTTATGTGTTGGGAGGATTTGCGTACATACCACCTGAGAACGAAAAGAATAGGGATGTTTTTAAATAATAAAGAATAGAATAATAGCACGATCTGAACGATAGAAAAATGAGAAAGTATAAAATAATTATGTGAAATAAAGAAATACCTTTGGGGTAATGTAGGAAATAAAATATCAGTGTAGTTGATAAATGATTTAAATATGTGAAAGCAAGCGTGATAATAATAATAACAATTATATGAATGAATAAAGTTTATAATGAATTATATGAAAATAAGAGTTTGTGAGCTCTTTTAAAAGAATTAATACTTGTGGTGAACACATTGTTTTGAGATAAAGCGATTATTGTCAGGGGAGAGGAGTAATATAAAATTGAGATATATAATCAAATGTTGATTTTTGAATTTATCAGTTCATTGAAGGCAACTTGGCTCAGTAACATGTAAGCGCTGTGAAGCGCATTAAAGAAATTTGTCACGCTAGGAACGCGTTTGAATACTCGGTAAATTTAATTATGAGGGGCAGTTGGTCGCGGTAATTGAGCTATGGTAAGTCCTCTGATCACGAGGCTATGTGTGTGTTATATTGTAGAAGGGTGTGAAATATTTGTTGTATTATGAGCGCAGGTTATAGACAAAGGTCGCCCTAAGTCGCGAATGTGTACGTCCTCCAGTGTGGGATATGGTTCCCGAGGCAGTGAAAGGAATCGAACCCAGGTTCGTCTATTATTGAAGCCCTTAAATATTTGTTGTTGTATTGAATTATTCTTACCCACCAATGAGGATACTTCATAATTAATAAATGCCGAGTTTAAGAGAATAAGGTCTTGTGAACCTCAATAAAAATAGTATAATGAAAGCCATGCTTGTTCAAAGAACTACATAATGAAACAGCTGTGTAAGTTAAGAGTCGTTCGTCCCGTGAGGGCGAGGACCGTAATGTCTGCCTCCCCTGCAATAAATCGCGCTAAGTGGTCAGACCAGACCCCTTGCTATTGACGGGTTGTGGTAGGTTTAGAAAGCCGTCTGTTTGAAGTTATATTACACAAGAGTGTAGAGTTTGTTTTAACGACCCGGTCTTCGAACCAAGGTTCTTTTAGTTGAAGATTACCGCTTGCAAGTTCATATCGTTGCTTTATTATGAGATAATGGTCTTTTAAGACAAATAACGATAAGTCCCTAATGTAATATAATGTAGGAATTCACGAGTTCAGTGAAGACATTTAGATTTCGGGAGTGATCATAATTTTTGACATGTTCAAGTAGTCTTCTGAAGCTCGGGAGTACGCAGATGTTTTCCCAATCACAGTAGTGAATTGTTGACTGAGAGAGATGGTAACCCATGAACATGTGAAAGCCCAAAATTTAAGTAAATGAATAACAGTACTTTAGATAAGAAGTATATATTGTTTTAATTATAAGATACTCATATAATAGGAAGTGAGGTGTTGTAAAAGAATAACACAGAGTATATAAAAAGTATCGAGCCATTTGGAGCTCTTGATTTTATGGAATTTTAAAGGGATACTTTATGGAAGTGAAAAGAAATGTAAGTTTGTTGGTTTATAGGAAACCGTTTATTATGATTTAACCTTTGTTTATTTATGTATTCCTTGTTCACTCTGAACAAGTTAGAAGTATTGGTCAGTATTTTATTTGTTTATTTTGTTGTAGCGCCATATATTTGGTTAATTAAATGTTTTATAGTAGGAGTTGATTTTGTTTATTATTTTGGAAGTGTATCCTCTATTTAATCCAAAATGTGTAAGTCACAGAGTAGGAGAAAATACCATAACCCCGAAAATCCCGATTTGAGCATTGCTGGCATACTGTGATTTGCATATTTCATGCTAAAAGGGCACATGGGGGCATAGAAGTAATGTGCTTGGATTAATAACTAGAGGAACACTTAAGACGGTCATATTATGTAAAAGTAAAGTAATGATAGAAGTAGCTACAAAATATTAAGTTAACTGACCGCATGGGACCCTGGAAACTCACACTGAGACGCCCTAAATATATGCAACCCCCTAGCAAACGATAAATCATGGCGCCCGACGTGGGGATGAGTTTTCCTAGGGAATACCCGAGTTTTTTATGAAAACCCAAAATGTTCATTTTTTGAAAAAAAAATGGTTTTTCGAAATGTTGGAAATTTTAAATCACTTCCATAAAGGTTTTGACATTGAATGAGTATATCAAAAGGGTACGTTTTAGTAAACACCCGTACTAAGGTAAAAATTTGGAAATTGGGACACAAGAGTTCGGAGTACCGTCTCTCATGCATGAACCGGCGATGTGGCATAGTAGCCCACTGTATTCATATATTGTGGATAAGATGTGGACGATAAGGGATCTAAAGGAGTGCCTGGAGGAGCACTTCAATAAGGAGAGAGAGGAGATGAGAAAGATAAATAGGGAACAATTGGCGGCTAGGAAAGCAGAGAATAGTGAAGAGATGCAGAGGCTCTTGGAGGATATAAGGGCAGAAAGTAAAAATAGATTGGAATCTATAAATGGTAAAGAGAATTTCCAACAAAAGGAAAAAGAGAACCCAATTAAAGAAAATGTAAAGGTTTCTTTAGAAAGCATGCGTGCATCTGGAGGCATAGTTACACGAAGAGAAGGTAACATGTCTGCAGACAACAGGGTAAAAATTGAGCCTTTAGAGCTCCAAATAGAAAAAGAAATATGTGAACCGATTCCAAGGGAATGTGTATCAAGTACAGATAATAATAATGATAAAGATGATTCAAAGTCTCATATATTAAGGCAGGTTCAAGTAGGCTCGAAAACGAAGGGGAAAAGAAAGATAGTACTAGCGTTCAGGATCAGGAAACAGTAGAAATGGCGACCTGGAAAGAAATAAAAGAATTCTTGGATATAATGGATGAAATGCGAAATAAGCACGATGAGATGTGGAATGAACTTTGGAAGGTGAGATGTATTGATTCAAAGAAGAAAGAGGAAATTAGGGAACAAAAAAAAGTATTTCCGAAGAAATTAAGAAGATATCCGAACTGTGTGAGAGGGCAAGGAAAAATAAATACCAGATACCCAAACAGTAATTAGAGGAATTGTACAAGGAAATCCCTAAGGTTAAAAAATCATTAAGAGAAATGAAAATAAAATTTGCGGAACACATGGTGAAAGAAGGAAAGATAGAATTAGCTCCGTGGGAACAGATAAAGACATTTACTGAGGAAATAATTGAAATAAAGAACTCATGGGGGAAATTGAGAAATGAATGGAATAGAATCTGGTGGAAAACTAACTATGAGGAGCGCGACAGGAAGATATATATTAATGAACAGAGGGCTTGGATAGGAAAAGAAAAGAATAAGACGCATCAGTTCATAATGAGCATGTATGATGAACATGGGATAATAAGTATTCAGGAGTTAGCTGAGATAAGAGAAGTCAAAATTCAGGAATGTAAAGAAATATTAGAGGCCGCCCAGAAAATATATGATGAATATATAATTGCGCAGGACCTCAAATAAAAAGAAGTAGTTGTCCAAGCTGAAAATAAGACAGTAATTGTAGAAGAAAAAGAAGTCAAAATGCAAGAGCCTGATATTGATATTAGAAAAGAAGAAGAACAAGAAGTAGAAATCGTGATGACTCCAGGGGAAACTGAGAAAAGAAATGAGATCCCTCTAGAGAAAACAATGGAGATTCAGGAGGAAATGAGAATTCCAGGCCAGGAAGACAGCCGAAATGAAAATGAGCTGCAAAGTGAAGAAGAACATTTTTATGAAAAGGTTGAGCTTGAAGAGCAAGAGAAAAACCCAGGACAAGGGATAACAAAAGAAGTGAAAGTTGGGGAGATGGAAATAATAATTCCTGGAGAGATGGAGAAATCAAATGAAACTCAAAGAGAGAGTATCGTTGAGGCAAGGAAAGAAGTAGAGGTTCAAGATTTCACAGAAATTGAGAAAGAAAATCCAGAAGAAATTCATGAGGATAAGAAAGATAAAATACTATTAGAAGAAGAAAAAGAACATTTGAAAGAACAGATTCTTGAGTTAATGCTGAAATATAAGGATTGCCAACGAAAGATAGCTGAGGAAAGAAAAATTGAAACAGATTCAAATGTAAGCCAAGAAAACCTCAAAGAAAAAGATGAGACTACTGGTGAAAAGAAAGGAGAGGTCGGTGAAGGAAATCAGGAAAGAGGAAGACCACCGCCAAGTGTAACAGGTTTACAAGAGAATAGAAACCTTATTGAAGGTAGGAGAGGAAGAGAAATAATGCACATAATCCTGGAGAAAGAAGACGCACAAGCGTTTTTCAGCTGGAAAATTCGTAAAAAGAAAGCGAATAAAAGAAAGAAAAGAACAAAAGAAGATCTAAAGGAACTATGGAATTGGAAGAGTAGGAAAAAGAAATTTTCTCTGGGAAAATGCCATCTCGATGCGAGATGAGGGAAAAAGGTTACTCTAGAATAGATAACGGGTTAAGCCTATATGCACCCGTTAAAGAGTAAGAGAAAAAAAGGAGATTTTCTCGAAAATACCATCTCGAGAAGAGATGAGGGGAATGGAAGAAAACCAAGAAGAGTCGGGTAAGAACAGACCGTGCTCTTAAGGACAAATGGAATTCTGTAGACTTTGAGTCCAGAAAACAAAAATGAAGAAGTAACGGGTAAAGGCTATATGCACCCGTGAAGTATTAAAAGAAGGTCAATAGGTTGACAGTACAGAACTGAGAAGAAAGAGACAGACCGGCAGAATGCCCGTCCCATGAAACAAGAAAGAAAAAAAACTGTCTGACCCAAGTTTGAAACGCTCGCCAGACTAAGAGGAGACTCATAAACACCCGAACGAGACGAGTAATTTATAGTCTTAAAGTGGAGACGTCCGCTTAAAAGAAATGAATGAATGGGAACTTTGTGAGACCCAAAACAAGCCAGAACGAGAATGGGCTTTGGAAATAAAGATCAGAAGGTACTGAGAAATGTTATGATGGCTTCGAAACTAGAAAAATATAAAATTTTATATAAATGTTTAAATAAATTTCCTCAAAATTTCGAAAATTTATTTACCTAAGGAGGGGAGAGATGAACCCATGTACCATTGGTTCAAGGGGTCGAATCCATGTTTTATTGGTGAAAGAAAAGAGGAAAGATACAGTCTTCAATGGAACATAGAAAGATTTTATACAAGAGAACTGGTTTAATCTTGTGCAAGAATATGAGCCCAGGTGGCCAGGAAATGATATCATGCATGACGCACTGATAAGGAGCGATCATTGCTATAATTAGAACGAGAGGAACTTTCCGTTCAGAGTGACAGAGAGAAGGTTTCGGAAATTGAGCTTACGTTGCAGTAAAACGGCAACCGCGCTGTTATGCAAGAAGAGGAATAATTAGATTTAAGCCATTTGCGAACATAAAAGTAACAAAAGAAATACATCATTGTGAATCATTTCGGATTAGAGATTTTTGTGTGGGAAAAGATGTTTTAATAATGGCCCAGGAAAGAAGTGCCGATGCGGCATTACGTAATTAAAAGTTCCCCGAGACCCGAGGAGGTGGGGATTAAAAATCAACTGTAACACCCACGTATCTGAAGATCAAATTTTATTTAATATCTCAGAATTGTACGATCGATTTTCATGTGCAAAGAGGTCAGTTTACGTTTAGAAAACAAGCTTTCCAGAGATATAATTTTTAAAAGTGTGCGACCATTGCTTCAAAAGTTGGCTATGAAAAAGACGAGGACTTTATCTTTTTGTAGCCAAAAAGTATAAAAGTCCTGGCAGAGCCAGACCAATCATTCAGTTTACCAAGGGCGCGGGAGCGCATGGTACTGTTTCGACAACTATTCAGTCTTGAATGACCGCTGAGGCGGGTCGTATTGTTTCACCAACATTCAGTCTACCATAGGTGCCTGAGGGCACGGGGCTGTTTCGCAAATGCAGTACTTACTAGACCTCGAGAGGTCGTGATACTCTGTATCACCAACGAGCACCCGTAGGGAGTGGCCGAGAAGTATCATCATAGTATCGCCGTGTGAAGACTTAGGAAAATCCTAGTACAGGATTTAGTTCAACAAGCATCAGTCTTTATAGTGAAAAGTTCCGTATTACAGTCAAAATAGGCTGCGAACTTAAAGAACAGGCGATAGGTCTTCAAATAACAGTTCAGTAAAACGACAGAAAGTATCGTAACGTTTGAAGTACCAACGATAGAAAAACAAACAGTTCTATAAAAGTTAAGGAACCCGATCAGGGTCGGACAAAAATAGTAACGCCTAGTGTATCAAAAATATAGGAACTAGAGCGCCGAAGAAAATAAGAAGGGAAAATTTAATCCAAGACATTGTCTAACAGGAGACAAACGAACAGCAAAAGCATTAAGCTACGAAACTAATTAAAGGAATAGCCGTGAGTGCTAGGGAATCATAGGTCACCGATAAAATATTCGAAAGGTCGTAACAGAACAGACTGTAGCTAGACCAATAAATAGTGTCTAGAAAGAAGCGATTTCGAGCTAATAAAAATAGAAGCCGATCGTCAGGAAACCGGATTTGAGGAATAGCCGTTCCAGGGAGGGTAGATTGATTGAGACTTTCATCATCTTGCCAGATAGGAAGCCAACGTCTAAGAGTGTCAACCCTTGGAAACGGGAAAGAAGGAATCACTTGTGTAAAGGCAAAAAGCAAAGCCTTTGTGATTATAAGCAGTGTAATATAAATATAGTTAAATCCGTTTAAGTGTTATAATTTTTAGTGAATGTATTTGTGTATGATAAAAGAATACAAAATTGTATTCAATATGTTACCAGTGTTGAAGGTAAATAATATGTTTGTGTATCAAGAAGTGTTAATGTGTGAAATGGAATTAGGGAAGATGGCTTAAACACATTCAAGTGGGCAAAATGAAACATCGTTGGAAAGTTCGGTCGGTGACCGACATATCATGTGAGTAACCATTTCATTATGTTATGTGTTGGGAGGATTTGCGTACAAACCACCTGAGAACGAAAAGAATAGGGATGTTTTTAAATAATAAAGAATAGAATAATAGCACGATCTGAACGATAGAAAAATGAGAAAGTATAAAATAATTATGTGAAATAAAGAAATACCTTTGGGGTAATGTAGGAAATAAAATATCAGTGTAGTTGATAAATGATTTAAATATGTGAAAGCAAGCGTGATAATAATAATAACAATTATATGAATGAATAAAGTTTATAATGAATTATATGAAAATAAGAGTTTGTGAGCTCTTTTAAAAGAATTAATACTTGTGGTGAACACATTGTTTTGAGATAAAGCGATTATTGTCAGGGGAGAGGAGTAATATAAAATTGAGATATATAATCAAATGTTGATTTTTGAATTTATCAGTTCATTGAAGGCAACTTGGCTCAGTAACATGTAAGAGCTGTGAAGCGCATTAAAGAAATTTGTCACGCTAGAACGCGTTTGAACACTCGGTAAATTTAATTATGAGGGGCAGTTGGTCGCGGTAATTGAGCTATGGTAAGTCCTCTGATCACGAGGCCATGTGTGTGTTATATTGTAGAAGGGTGTGAAATATTTGTTGTATTATGAGCGCAGGTTATAGACAAAGGTCGCCCTAAGTCGCGAATGTGTAAGTCCTCCAGTGTGGGATATGGTTCCCGAGGCAGTGAAAGGAATCGAACCCAGGTTCGTCTATTATTGAAGCCCTTAAATATATGTTGTTGTATTGAATTATTCTTACCCACCAATGAGGATACTTCATAATTAATAAATGCCGAGTTTAAGAGAATAAGGTCTTGTGAACCTCAATAAAAATAGTATAATGAAAGCCATGCTTGTTCAAAGAACTACATAATGAAACAGCTGTGTAAGTTAAGAGTCGTTCGTCCCGTGAGGGCGAGGACCGTAATGTCTGCCTCCCCTGCAATAAATCGCGCTAAGTGGTCAGACCAGACCCCTCGCTATTGACGGGTTGTGGTAGGTTTGGAAAGCCGTCTGTTTGAAGTTATATTACACAAGAGTGTAGAGTTTGTTTTAACGACCCGGTCTTCGAACCGAGGTTCTTTTAGTTGAAGATTACCGCTTGCAAGTTCATATCGTTGCTTTATTATGAGATAATGGTCTTTTAAGACAAATAACAATAAGTCCCTAATGTAATATAATGTAGGAATTCACGAGTTCAGTGAAGACAATTAGATTTCGGGAGTGATCATAATTTTTGACATGTTCAAGTAGTCTTCTGAAGCTCGGGAGTACGCAGATGTTTTCCCAATCACAGTAGTGAATTGTTGACTGAGAGAGATGGTAACCCATGAACATGTGAAAGCCCAAAATTTAAGTAAATGAATAACAGTACTTTAGATAAGAAGTATATATTGTTTTAATTATAAGATACTCATATAATAGGAAGTGAGGTGTTGTAAAATAATAACACAGAGTATATAAAAAGTATCGAGCCATTTGGAGCTCTTGATTTTATGGAATTTTAAAGGGATACTTTATGGAAGTGAAAAGAAATGTAAGTTTGTTGGTTTATAGGAAACCATTTATTATGATTTAACCTTTGTTTATTTATGTATTCCTTGTTCACTCTGAACAAGTTAGAAGTAATGGTCAGTATTTTATTTGTTTATTTTGTTGTAGCGCCATATATTTGGTTAATTAAATGTTTTATAGTAGGAGTTGATTTTGTTTATTATTTTGGAAGTGTATCCTCTATTTAATCCAAAATGTGTAAGTCACAGAGTGGGAAAACATACCATAACCCCGAAAATCCCGATTTGAGCATTGCTGGCATACTGTGATTTGCATATTTCATGCTAAAAGGGCACAATATGCAAATTACACGAACTAGTACATGTACCATAATTAGTTATTACTATCTTTTCTTATTACATTATATGGCTATTTGGCTGCAATAAAGTATTACAGCAATTGAGATGTCTATAGTACCGTACTGTGTATATTTATAATTCAGGTAAGGATTTGAAAGGAGGTAACCGTGGCCATAACTTTGGATCATGTCGAAATTTGCCTGGATTAGAACTGGGAATCCTCAAAAAAAAACAATAAAATGACAATACTAACATGGGCTACATTTACAACAATCATCACCAGAATATACTTTCCGCTGGCAAAATTTGAATGCGCCATTTGCAATTATTCAAGGTTGGACCTTCAAAAACTAAAATTTCCCGAGTGTCAAGGAAATTATTAGGCGGGAAAAATCAAGTATTTACATACCCTAAATACTTGTTTGCGCCTAATGTAATTGGGCACAATTTGTGTTGACCGACTGGAAAGCATTCTTTAATAGGACCAGGCAACACTTAAGAATGGCTTCTATCACTTAAATTGTCAAGGAAGTGCCCTAAATTTTCCAGTATTTAAAAATTCTCTATGGCCTAATTCCCTGTTTCCCATTTTTCCCTAAGTAGCTGTGAATGCTGCAGTAGATGTGTAACTAAGAATCTAATCTCCGCAATTGTAACTGAATTACACTTTGAGAAGTAATTTATATTTCAATTGAATTATTTGGCGACAAAAGATGGAGTTGAACACAACGACTCAGAAAATAATTAAGTTCTTCATTTAATTACCGCAGCCCCTCCAGACGAGAACTGTTCATTTTCTGATGTTAAACTTTTGACATTGCTGCCACCTTACTAGAAGATAACAAGAATTACTCATTTCTGTAGTTTAACTTGAAAGATCACTACCAACTAAGTAGAGTACGAGAAATTTTCATTTCTGTGGTTAAACTCGAAAACTCACTGCTAACTTACTAGAGTTCGATATCGTTCCAACTTAGTAGAGTACGAGAAAACTTCATTTCGGTGGGTAAACTTGAAAGATTACTACCAACTTAGTAGAGTACGAGAAACGTTCATTTCAGTGATTAAACTGGAAAGGTTACTACGGTACCAACTTAGTACATGACGTGAAACGTTCATTTCTGTGGTTAAACTGGAAAGGTTACTACCAACTTAGTAGAGTTCGTGAAACGTTCATTTCTGTGGTTAAACTGGAAAGGTTACTACGGTACCAACTTAGTAGAGGACGTGAAACGTTCATTTCTGTGGTTAAACTGGAAAGGTTACTACCAACTCAGTAGAGTACGTGAAACGTTCATTTCTGTGGTTAAACTGGAAAGGTTACTACCAACTTAGTAGAGTACGAGAAACGTTCATTTCTGTGGGTAAACTTGAACGATTACTACCAACTTAGTTGAGTACGTGAAACGTTTATTTCTGTGGGTAAACTGGAAAGGTTACTACCAACTTAGTAGAGTTCGTGAAACGTTCATTTCTGTGGTTAAACTGGAAAGGTTACTACCAACTTAGTAGAGTTCGTGAAACGTTCATTTCTGTGGTTAAACTGGAAAGGTTACTACCAACTTAGTAGAGTACGTGAAACGTTCATTTCTGCGGGTAAACTTGAAAGATTACTACCAACTTAGTTGAGTACGTGAAACGTTTATTTCAGTGGGTAAACTGGAAAGATTACTACCAACTTAGTAGAGTACGTGAAACGTTCATTTCTGTGGCTAAACTGGAAAGGTTACTACCAACTTAGTAGAGTACGAGAAACGTTCATTTCTGTTGGTAAACTTGAACGATTACTACCAACTTAGTTGAGTACGTGAAAGGTTTATTTCTGTGGGTAAACTGGAAAGGTTACTACCAACATAGTAGAGTACGAGAAACGTTTATTTCTGTGGCTAAACTGGAAAGGTTACTACCAACTTAGTAGAGTTCGTGAAACGTTCATTTCTGTGGCTAAACTGGAAAGGTTACTACCAACTTAGTTGAGTACGAGAAACGTTCATTTCTGTGGTTAAACTGGAAAGGTTACTACCAACCTAGTAGAGTACGTGAAACGTTCATTTCTGTGGCTAAACTGGAAACGTTACTACCAACTTAGTAGAGTACGAGAAACGTTCATTTCTGCGGGTAAACTTGAAAGATTACTACCAACTTAGTAGAGTACGAGAAACGTTCATTTCTGTGGGTAAACTTGAACGATTACTACCAACTTAGTTGAGTACGTGAAACGTTTATTTCTGTGGGTAAACTGGAAAGGTTACTACCAACTTAGTAGAGTATGAGAAACGTTCTTTTCTGCGGGTAAACTTGAAAGATTACTACCAACGTAGTTGAGTACGTGAAACGTCTATTTCTGTGGGTAAACTGGAAAGATTACTACCAACTTAGTAGAGTACGAGAAACGTTCATTTCTGCGGGTAAACTTGAAAGATTACTACCAACTTAGTAGAGTACGTGAAACGTTCATTTCTGTGGTTAAACTTGAAAGATTACTACCAACTTAGTAGAGTTCGTGAAACGTTCATTTCTGTGGTTAAACTGGAAAGGTTACTACCAACTTAGTTGAGTACGAGAAACGTTCATTTCTGTGGCTAAACTGGAAACATTACTACCAACTTAGTAGAGTTCGTGAAACGTTCATTTCTGCGGGTAAACTTGAAAGATTACTACCAACTTAGTTGAGTACGTGAAACGTTCATTTCTGTGGTTAAACTGGAAAGGTTACTACCAACTTAGTAGAGTACGAGAAACGTTCATTTCTGTGGTTAAACTGGAAAGGTTATTACCAACTTAGTAGAGTACGAGAAACGTTCATTTCTGTGATTAAACTGGAAAGGTTACTACCAACTTATTAGAGTTCGTGAAACGTTCATTTCTGTGGTTAAACTGGAAAGATTACTACCAACTTAGTAGAGTACGAGAAACGTTCATTTCTGTGGTTAAACTGGAAAGGTTACTACCAACTTAGTAGAGTACGAGAAACGTTCATTTCTGTGGTTAAACTAGAAAGGTTACTACCAACTTAGTAGAGTTCGTGAAACGTTCATTTCTGTGGTTAAACTGGAAAGATTACTACCAACTTAGTAGAGTACGAGAAACGTTCATTTCTGTGGTTAAACTGGAAAGGTTACTACCAACTTAGTAGAGTACGTGTAACGTTCTTTTCTGTGGTTAAACTGGAAAGGTTACTACCAACTTAGAAGAGTACAAGAAACGTTCATTTCTGTGGTTAAACTTGAAAGATTACTACCAACTTAGTTGAGTACGTGAAACGTTTATTTCTGTGGTTAAACTGGAAAGGTTACTATCAACTTAGAAGAGTACAAGAAACGTTCATTTCTGTGGTTAAACTGGAAAGGTTACTACCAACTTAGAAGAGTATAAGAAACGTTCATTTCTGTGGGTAAATTTGAACGATTACTACCAACTTAGTTGAGTACGTGAAACGTTTATTTCTGTGGTTAAACTGGAAAGGTTACTACCAACTTAGAAGAGTACAAGAAACGTTCATTTCTGTGGTTAAACTGGAAAGGTTACTACCAACTTAGAAGAGTACAAGAAACGTTCATTTCTGTGGGTAAACTTGAACGATTACTACCAACTTAGTTGAGTACGTGAAACGTTAATTTCTGTGGTTAAACTGGAAAGGTTACTACCAACTTAGAAGAGTACAAGAAACGTTCATTTCTGTGGGTAAACTTGAACGCTTACTACCAACTTAGTTGAGTACGTGAAACGTTCATTTCTGTCGTTAAACTGGAAAGGTTACTACCAACTTAGTAGAGTACGAGAAACGTTCTTCTCTGTGGGTAAACTTGAAAGATTACTACCAACTTAGTTGAGTACGTGAAACGTTCATTTCTGTGGTTAAACTGGAAAGGTTACTACCAACTTAGAAGAGTACAAGAAACGTTCATTTCTGTGGGTAAACTTGAAAGATTACTACCAACTTAGTAAAGTGCGAGAAACGTTCATGTCTGTGGTTAAACTCGAAAAATCACTGTTAACTTACTAGATGTCGATATCGTTCAATTCTGTAGTTAAACTCTAGATATGACTGCCAACTTACTACAATATGAGAACTGTTCATTTCTGTGGTTGAACTAGATACATTGCTACCAATTTACAAGAATATGAGAACTGTTTATTTCGGTAGGTAAACTTGATGCACTGCTGCCGCAACTTACAAGAATGCGAGAACTGTTCATTTCTGTGGTAAAATTCCAGATACTGTTGGTAACATTCAAAAATATGGGAACTGTGCATTTCTGTGATTACATTGGAGACATTGCTGACAACTTACAAGAATATGAAAACTATTCATGTCTGTAGTTTAACACGATACACTGCTGCCAACGCAGACAAATATGAGAACTGTTAATTTCTATAGTTAAACTCGAGACATTGCTACCAACTTACAAGAATATTGAAACCTGTTAAACCCAAAACAGAGACTATTTAACTTACATGCTACTAACTTCCAAGACCTTACAGTAAATGCTGATTCTTGGTGTTAAACCTTCATGACGTTCTGTTTACTTGTTACCAACGTCCTCATTCGTTGCATCTTGCAGGATTAACAATATGCGTCATCTATCTTACTGTACAAAATAGTTGCAAGTAGTTCTTAAAGCATAGCAAATTATCATCCACGAGTTTAAGCTACATGGAACGTAAATCATTTCAAATACTGTCAATTCCCTTATATTTTACACTCGTATATAACCCGACCTGTCTGCTTTTTTGGAGACAGCAATAATATCTATACCTAGGGCTGGCCTTGAAGAGGAAGAAGATGTATTTATCTCAAAAAGTTAAATTTTTTGGGCTTGTCTGGGTTGAAATGAACCCTTCAATTATTTTGTTGATAGTTCCTTCTCGGGTTTTATTATAGAAATATTGTTTACATGGTGGCCACTCAAATCAGTCAACGATTTTCCAGGAGTTTTCCAGGAATTTTCCTGGAGTAATTTTCATTTTTCAAGACTTAAAAATAAGTGCGAGTCCGGGGGGGGGGGGGCTTTATCGCTTGCCTACTTAAAGACCAAAATAAAGCAGTTTTGTTTGTTTACTTATACAGATGTTGACAAAAATTAGTGGTGATTGCGTTATTGATACGCAAGCCTACACACAAATGATTTAATTGTTTTTTTAAAAAGGCCTTTGTGACTGTAATATCGCTTTAAAAAAAGAGAAAAGAATGCCGCCTGCTATTTTATTGAACTTTTTATTTAAATGGTTTAACTCCATTAACATTTCTATTTATATAGTTTAAGAAAAACAATACATTTTCATTGAAGTTGTCTATACTCAATATGTTCTACAAAAGTACTATCGCGCGTTCTTCCACACAGAAACAGGTAGCCTGAGGAAATTTCTTTCGTTAACGATAGAGTGCTCACCCAAAACCGAAGCCGGAGTATGATTTAGGATGGAAAGAATTTTATAATTAATTAACAGTGGCTATTTTCCAGGAGTTTTCAAATTTTTCATCATTTTCCTGGAGTTTTCCAGACCTAATAAAAATCCAGGAGTTTTCCAGGATTTCCAGGTTTTCCAGGAGTAGTGGCCACCATGTGTTTACTTTGGCCGACTTGTTTACGAGCCCACAGTCTCATACGAGGGAACAAATTGGTGTATAATTCATCAATAAGAATAAATCAATGTACACGCGCGTATTCATGCTATTCAAATTATTAATGTTGAAGCTGTGCAGTTTGTCACTTCTCTATGGTGCGCTCGCGAGTTATGGGGATTTTATCGAAGCGTAATACATAACTGTCAATGCCAGCACGATATTTGAACTTAATTAATATTTTATTGGCTTTCAGCAATGTTTCTAGATTTGTGCCTTGTCTTGTGTGGGGTTTCGCCTAGGACACCAAGCTGGCTCATCAGCGGGCTCTTCGTGTTTCCGCCCGGACACCCACAGGAGTAGCATACTGCGCGCTACCTCCCTTTTTATGAAGCGCACCTGCGCCTCTTTACTGCGAGAACTTAAAGCTCAAGCAGCCACAACCTCCCTTTTTGGAAGCCTCTTCTCTGAGTCTTAACTCGACACGACTCGACAGTTTGATGCTGGCCGAAGCTGGGGCGATAGACTCGCTCCAAAGCTAGTAATTTAAATTTTCACAGACTGGAGATTGTTGGAAGAAATGAAATCGTAAAATCACTCATAGTGGGCGATGTACTAAAGATGGAGATATGCTGTCCGGGACTTTTATGTAGAACTTTTCATGCTGAAGAATTTTTACACTCATAGTTTATAGATATTATTAACGGCTTACCCAGCGTAAGTTTAAAAGGTGCACGGACGGTGGGTTTTTCTTCGACTCGATTAACTGAAATCGTTACTGCTCGGCTTTCCTTGGTCATAAATGAATGTTTTTCTACGAAACCTTCCTCGAGAAATCTTTTACAGAATGTTCAAAACTGGATCAAAATTCATCCAGTGGTTCTTGAGATTACCCGTTACATCCAAGAATCGGGGACTTTATTTTATACTATGTAGAGTAGTAGAGATATCAACAAAATTGTTAATTGATAAGTGATAAGTGTAACATAACATGTTTGATAACGGTATCAAATGCTAATCAAATAAAATACGAAACGAATATAGATAGGAGGTTGAAACGTAGCTCTCGTTGATTATGTCTCATTATGTCCGAGCCCTCACAACCCCCCTCCTTCACAATGTAATTTTGCTTCAGCTCATTCCCCTCCTGAAGCGAATTCTAGTTACGCCACTGAGAGGAGAGAACGTTACCCTTGCACCACGCAGCCAGTATATTTGAACTTACATTTATTGGCGAGTCTATAAAAATAATCATATGGCCTCTACTCCCTTGTGTTTAATATCAAAAAATGTAATTTTCGCCTAGTCAATACTTATGGTATCTATTTTATGAATGTGTGTCTTTGTTTCCCCCTCAAAGTAAGCATGTCCAGGGCCGGATTTAGATGTTATGCGCTCCTAGGCCCGTGGGTTTTTGGCGCCCCTGTTCATACCATCGTGAAGGAGGGGGAATTTAGACCTCAGAAAGGTCCTTGTAAAGAAGGTATCGTGCAGTAAAATCAATTAAATAACTTAAAATAATGAGAGAATCAACTGTTTCGAAATTTGTATATATAAACTATAAATAAATAATTAAGTACAAGTTTTTCGGGCTTGTAGGCCGTGGTCCAGACAAGATATCTCCCGACATTCTCTCTTGCCCGGTCACGATGTACAGTACGGGGACACGGAGATACTCTCCGCGACCGCACACTGCCACGCCAGGCTGCAACGGCAAGCCATAGAAATATTCAAACACCCCGACAATTTCAATCGAAAGGAAGAAATTGAACGTGTGCGTAATACATGGATCCCGGCCCTTAGGAACACCAAGGCCAAGATATCACGCACACGTCAACCTGAAGAACCTTCCCGCTACAGCCCGGCAGTCGCCCAGGGAACACCTGACCCTCCCAAGCTCGGTCGCCGAAGCCCGAGGACGCACCGCACCCCGCAACATGTACGCGAGACCAGACGATCCAGCCGGAATGCGAAGAGAACGCTCGGCTCACCATGCTAATTTGAAGATCCAAAACTACCTTCCAGCCGTTAGTTCATCGCCAAGATCCACCCAGCCAACAGTCATATTCAAACAAGAATACCCCCACTACAACCGTTACCCATTATTTCAAGCCTCTTCCTCATTCCACTGCTAACGAAGGAAAGGAGCGGAACCCTTGATAATGCCGGACGCTGTTTCCGGTGAAACGTCGGGAGATATCCTGTCTGGACCACGGCCTACAAGCCCGAAAAACTTGTACTTAATTATGAACGCCGGCCGTGAAAGCCTAAGCTGTTATATAAATAAATAGTCCAACGAGATATTAAAATTAGTTTATGTTCGACCCTGACTATTATGTGTCAGAAAACTGTATCATAATAAGGCTCATTATAACACTATTTTTCATTATGGAACAGTTTCTCCCACCAATCAGACCTCAAGAAACAGTTGTTTGACCAATTAGATAAGGATACCTTCGCTCATGCGCTCAAAATCCAACATGTCTATATAAATTACCGAAAGTGCACCGTCCATATGTTCGCGTAAATAAACTGGTGAATATGAGACAAGAAATAGCACTGTACCTTAATATCCCCAAATCCAATTTCTACACAGCGGGTTGTTTTCAATCGACTTCAGTGACAGTTTTACTGAATACTGGTGCACAATCTGAACATATGGCATTGAAGCACACAGAGCGCATGCGTCGGTCGACCAGAGAGCTTGGAAAACAAAGATATACTACCCAGCGCAGCACCCGATCACAAAATTTTAGTGACTGAACAGATATTTATGAATTTTTATGTTAAAACATATAATAAAGTTATAATTATCGTCGAACATAAACAGTCGTATGCAACTCGCCTATAATGGCAATTAAGACACTCGTATGGAAATTATAAAACTCGCATACGCTCGTGTTATAAACACACTTGTGTCTTAATTATAGCCATTATAGGCTCATTACGTAATGTACTATTAAACCATTTAAGACTCACTATTCACTTACAGATATTCAGATATACATCATACAACCTAAAACTATGCATAATGAATTATTCAACTTGAACTGATATTAATTTTCAAGACTTAAATTTTCTCCTAATAAATCATAAAACATTGCTGTTCTAAAGCTGAAGTCAAAAAATCTGCTGTTGCAAAACATTTGTTGGAAAATGATGGCCACAATATAAATTGAAAAAGTGTCAAAATTTTGGAAAGTTTAATTTAAAATCATAAAAAATTTCGGATTAATTTTGTGCCCCTCGCCATGGTGCGGCCCTAGGCCAGGGCCTATTGGTAAATCCAGCCCTGTGCATGTCACTACTATTTTAAGTGTTTCACCATTTTTAACATCTCTTGTCTCACAATTTTAAGTCATGTACTTAATTGTCGACATGTTTTATGCTTGCTTACGTGATTGTAGAGGCTGATGAAGGCACCAAAACTGTAATGGACCTTGAAACATGTACCTAATTATCTAAAATACAGATGCCATAAGAATTGACTAGGCAGAAAATTTCAATGTTTTTTATATTATTAACTAGATGACCAGACAGACGTTGTTCAGTCAAAATAAATGACAATTAGGTATTGAACTCCAATTCAGTCTGTACTGGATGCAAAAATAAAAATAATGCAAATCACTACAACATCAACATGAAATGAGTTAATTTTCTACTGCCACCAAAAGTTACTAAGAAACTATGTGTTTTCAGTAGCTACAATATTAATGTCTTCATAGTGACTAAGGAAATCTTCGAAAAGAAATCAGCATTTCACTACCCAAAAATAACCCTTCTTTCTTCATTATTATCATAGAAAACACTTTTTTTTAGCGTATGTCTTTTAGTGCCGTAAGTGTCCGAGGACATGTTTGGCTCGCCAGAGTTTGTAGCTACTTCTATGCGGACACCCATGTGGTGAGCTACAAGTACCGTAGCGTGTAGAGTGTTGTCTGGGGAGGAAAGTGTGAATATAAGGGCGAAGAATTGGAAGGTAGCGGCTGTGGCCTATAGTTAGGGACCAACCCTGGCATTGGCCTGGAAGGAAGATGGGAAACCACAGAAGACCATCTTCAAGGTTGCCGGCGGAGGGATTCAAACCTCCTCGCCTCCTGGATGTGAACGACTGCCTGCAGCCACGCCGTAAAGACCACAGCTAACTCACCATAGAAAACACTGATTCCAATCAACACTATGAAGATAAAATTCCGTCAAAAAATACTGCTGTTTTCACTGGCGTAAGAGTGTTCCTCACATGATCACAATTATTGGGTGTGGCTAGTAATTTAACATCACTTCTTGCACATATAATAAGTCTGACCAGTTCCAAAGAAAATTCTTCTGTTAAATGATATTTTCATTGTAATGCTTTATGGTAAACGATATGTTTTGTTTGATTACCTGGTGCATAAACAAACAAAGTTGATGGTTTTCCAACACGGGAACAGGCAACATACAATTGTCCATGCGAGAAACATGGGTTTTCAAGATTTTTTTCTTTTTTAGCGTATGGCTTTTAGTGCCGGGAGTGTCCGAGGACATGTTCGGCTCGCCATTTTTGTAGCTGCTTCGAGACGGACACCCGATGGGTGAGCTACAAGTACCGTTGGGGAGGGAAGTGGGAATGTAAGGACGAGGATTTGGAAGGTAGTGGCTGTGGCCTATAGTTAGGGACCAACCCCGGCATTTGCCTCGAAGGAAGATGGGAAACCACAGAAGACCATCTTCAAGGTTGCCGGCAGGGGGATTCGAACCTCCTCGCCTCCCGGATGTGAGCGGACTGCCAGCAGTCATGCCGTAACGACCACGGCTAACTCACCCGGTGGTTTTCAAGATTAATGCCGCAAACACTCAATGACTGCCCCAGGGATTCATTTATGGTCGTAGTGAAAGCAAGCTGCACTGGAAACTGCAGTCATTTAAACTCAATTCTTAGAGCCTTTCCCCAAACATATTAATATATTTAAGAGAAGACTGAAATGTTGTGTAAATATTACTATGTAATTACTGTAGTTCCCAAATCGAGACTTGTAAAATGTGTTTCATATTATTGTTGGTAATTTTTTGTAAGTGTATTACTTGATTTTGCAAATAAAGTAAATGAATGAATGAATAAATAAATATTGACCGACTGAAAATGACCTCATAGATTTCTATACCCTACCACGTCTTAGGTCTTGAGTTGATGAAGAGCCTGCCGGGCCCAGAAGCTTAAAGTCGCCGAGTATTCTGGACACGCGCGGCTCGGGAGCCACACAATACATAAGGGTCATAAGCCGCCCATTCTCTTCACGGAGCAGACGAACAGCTGTTGTGGCAGCCGTAGTTCACCATAGGAATGGTTTCATTAGTCAACTGACAAATTTAATCTCGGATAATTAAGAGCTTTCAACTACACAGCTCGCTAATCGAAATCAAATATTTCCTTCAACAATGTGTTGTTAGAATAAGAGAAGCTTGGAAACTGGGTCGTCACTCCTTTCCCTTATGCTCGCACTTTATGTAATACATTACACATCGTGCAGCTAAAGCAAGTCAGGAGATCGCAGGTTCAAATCCCGGCGCTGACAGACGCTATCTTGAGTGTGGTCTTCCCCCGTGGTTTACTTCACTCCCTTCAGGCAAATGTCGGGATAGTATCTCACTTCATATCCCGGGGCACCTACAGTACCTTATCACTAGAGCTAGGATTTTAGGTAAATAAATATTTTTTTAAGTAAATACATATTTTAAGCATTTTCTCTATAAATACACAAATTCATGTTTTTCACTTTTTAGCACATAAAAAGACATAATAGGCCTATTTACATGATTTTTTAAATCGGTAAAATCAGACTTTTCAGTTTATTGCATTTTTGATCTGTGTTACTTCAACGGGGAAGAAACTGTGAGTTATCTAATCTTCATGCAGAGCGTATGTCAGCTTGCAACTGTGTTATTCTTAACTTCTCGCCCCGTGGCACTCACTGTGGAAGTCGGGAATTTCCTTGTTCATAGCCATATTGCACCACGTGCTAGACCTCCCCCTCCTCCCAGCTACCTGGAACCAGTGTCACTCACATGCAGTTCATTTCTGGCACTGTGAAGTGTAAAGCAGTTCTACGATGCCTAAAGTAAAAACAACTACAAGTTATCGTCTGTTGCAGAATTTAAAGATAATTTTATTCTGATGGGGACGTTCTGTAAACTGCCAACCATGTGCGAAAGCAATAAACGTTGAACAGTGATCTCAAGTTACACAACACGTCAAGGGCAAGAAACATATTGCCGCAGTTTCGCGCCTTCAAAGTGTTTCGTGATAATAGTCGGCCATTTGTGATGGACACCCTGAAGATGTATCTCGTTGTGTATTGTAATGCTTCAGCAGTCAGTGAGTACTGCATATTGTTTATATTCACATTAAGAAACTAAAATATTTTTACATTTTTGTCACATATTTCAGGTATTTTTAATACATAAAAAATAAATATTTTCCTGATTTTTAGCACCTAAAAATCCGAGCCCTACTTATCACTGTCCCTAATACAGTTACACACAGTGCTACAGTCATCACAGAAACACAGACTATCACTCACACCCAACTAGACGAGGCTGATGACCAAGACTTCCCAAGAACAAACAACCAAATTCATCAAGTTCCTTGGCGTTAAAGTTAGATCTAATGGGCCATTAGCTAGTGAGTTATGATGTCTTTTAAGGCTGTTCATATTCGAACATCCAATTATTCGAATAATTTATCTGAATTTCGAATTGGCGAATGTTCAAAGTAGTCGAATTAATGGAATATTTGAATGATATGAACAGCCCTAATATCTCTTCACTGGTAGGCTTGGGCAATGTTCCTCTCATTACCACACGTAGAGGAGAAGTAACGGCACATCAGAAGCTAATTTAGTTAACTCAGCGTTAACAGGTGACAAATACTTGCGCAGTGTGACGTAATAGGAACCAATGCTGCCTACTGTTGTTCAACTCACTCAGTTAAAAGCTTCCTCGGTGAATCAGTGGTAAAATGTTCACCTCAAGTTCCCTTGTTTGAGGCCTCGATTCGCTCACAAGGAAGTAGGATTTTTGAAGGACGGAAGGAATCAACAGAACTCCGAGTCGTGCCATGTCGGCTCGCAAAAGATCTCTCGTATCATATTTGGTGATTAATTAAATCTCAGCCACGGGGCTTCTCTACCAGATGGCAGAGCAATTGGAGAGTAGATTGCCTAAATGGCTCTAACTCTAATTATTTACAGCAAGCACCTGAAGCATTATTATTATTATTATTATTATTGTTATTATTGGTTTTGCGCATGTGCTTACACACTCTCAGCATATTTGGTGGAAAGAAAACATTTACAATCCCAGATATACATCATAAGGAGCAAATTCTCGGTGACTGCATTACTTGGTAGATTTACATTTTTCGCCCACTCCTTGATTAGCCAAGAACAACCTTACTATGCTACACGTCGAAGGTATGCCCGTGTTTTGCATAATCTTAAAAAGTCCTGGGTATAACTTCAAATCTGTGAGAGATTCCTTTAAGTAGTTGGGAATCACGCCAGTGCTGGAGATGATAATAGGAACTGTCCTGACGTGTGCCATGTGCCATTGCTTCCTGATCAGTTCTGAAAGCTCTTCATACTTTGACAGCTTTTCAACATGTTTTTTTTACCATGTTGCCACTGGTTGGGATTGCCACATCTATGAAGGTGGTGTGATGCATGCATTTGTCAACAAGATCAGAACCACATCAGAACAAGAACCAGATCAGGTCTGTTGTTCACGGCTGACTGGTCTGTCAATACAGTACGATCCCAGTACAAGGTAAAGCTGTCGTTTTCCAGTACACTTTCAGGGGCACATTTATAGTACGGCACTTTCTATTGGCTCAGCAGATGAAGGTGTATAGCCAGTTCTTGATGTACTATCTTGGCAACAAAATCATGTCTCTTCCTATATTCTGTCCCTGCGTAATGGCGACAACCTGAAATAATATGCTGAATAGTCTCCGATGTTGGGCAACCGTATCTGCAATGGTCATCCTGCACAGATGCATCCTTGATGTTGAACTTTAGGTAGTTCCTCGTGGGGACAACCTGGTCCTGAATAGCCATCATAAAGCCTTCTGTTTCAGGAAACATCTGCCTAGAAATCAACCAAATGTTCGACGCTAGCTTATCGAAATGAGTTTGGATGACTTCATTGGGATGTCTGCTGTACAGTGGCTTGGACAACCAGGCATTGAATCTATCCAAATCACTACGCACCTGATTTTGAGTCTCTTGCTGACTTAAGAGTAGTGGAGTTGAATCATCTGCTTCTGTGACAGCCTTGTGCAGCATCGAATGGTTCGATATAGAACAGAAGTACTTTTTTAGCTCATAGATCTGTCGATCTACTTGGTTGTTTATATAAACAATCCCTCTCCCATCCATATGTCTCGGTAGAAGGACTCGTTCCACAGATGTCCTGGGATGGTGTTTTCGTGATTTGTTCAGTAAAGTTCTAATCTTCTGTTCCAGACTTGCAATGTCAATTTTACTCCACTTGATGATCCCAAACGAGTAACTAAGGATAGGGACAGCATAAGCGTTGATTGCCTTATCCAAGTATTTACTGTTGAGGCTGGTGTTAGGCACAAGCTTAATTCTTCTGACAAATTCCTTCATCAGATCTTATTTCACTACTGAGTGTTCTATGTGTCTGGCTTGCTTCATTCCCTGATACGTATAGGTCTCGCTAGTGAGCCTTGTTGCAATCTGCTGGCCCTGAGCTGTTTCATATACATCTTATAATAATAATAATAATAATAATAATAATAATAATAATAATAATAATAATAATAAAATAAAATAAAATAATAAAAGTAAAAATAAAAATACTTACAAAACCATTTATACTACTCTGATTGAAAGCAAATTAAGATATGCTATAGCATCTTGTGGAAATCAAAATACAACTTTAATTAATAATCTCCAAGATAGCCAAAACAGGTTCTTTAAATATTTCACTGGTACCCCTTATTTTAATATTAAAGAGTTGTTTCAAATTACTGTACTGAATATCTACTACCATGATGCAAGATTCAGGTGAAAGGTTTCTCACAACATACAAACAAGAGCCAAAACAAGTACTAAATATGTAAAACCGTTATGTATAAATAGCCTAGTTATGGTTTCAAGAGACTAAATTATATTATACTGTCACTTCTTAATAAACTACCACCGTGATTGTCAAACATGAACAGCAAACAACTAGCTATACTGTGCCCGTTTGGACCGAGATCCAACGACCACATTTTGTAAAATACCGACATCAGATTAGCACGAGAAAATATATCTCAGGGTCTATCTAGGTGAATACTAGGGTCTAATCTGGCACCCCTGATCTCGGTAATTCACAAGTAAGTTAAGGTGAGAAATTATTTTTGAACTAGCACATTCCTTAAAATCTCAATTTATTTATAGATAAAAATATGATTCGAATGGTAAAAACCTCAACAAAGATAAAACAAATCACACATGAGAAATCAACAGTCCCTAAAATATTACTATAATGTCGCAGATATGATAATCAGAAAATTAATTAGTCCATTCTGATATCCAAAAAAAAATATATATATTTACACTGGTAATCACTGTTCAATAAAGAGTTCTGTGTGATCCCTAATATTTACATGTTCGTAGTTCACTTTTCGAAAGATTGAATTTGATTTTTCAAATATTCGTAGCAAAACATTTCCAAAAAAATAGTCACTTGATTCATTCGGTGTTATTCCAAAATTAGACTTATTTAGAAAAATTATCATATCACTGATTCGTTGTTTCATAACCATATCAATACTCGACTGACATAAAGTCGAATGTTAATAATTGTTCATAAAGATCTTCAATTTCCAAAAACGAAATTTGTTCAAAAACTTTTCATAATATTTTGAAAATTTAACTTTCTTCTTTCCGCACTTTCATTTGTTTAAATGTCACAAAAATTTTAAATTATTTTCATATGTTATTAACATTACACAACAATTGTTGTAAACAATATAAATTATTGCTATCCACCATCAGCGGATTAAATCATTTAACTCTTCATCAAAATTTTATGTTATCAAAATCGTCTATCACCAAAATTTTCATATAATCTCACAAAAAAAATTAATTAAAACATTATTGAAAAATGAAAATCCACAGCCTGCTTCCAGTCTCCGACCGGGTCAGGAATGGAATGAATGAAGCCCCCATCTAGCGGCGAGGATATGAACTGTGACGGCTGCCGAGGCCCGACGCACTCCTCTGGGGCAATGATTAAATGAATGACAGATGAAATGAAATGATAGTGGAGAGTGTTGCTGGAATGAAATTCCGACAGGGAAAACCGGAGTACCCGGAGAAAAACCTGTCTGCCTCCGTTTTGTCCAGCACAGATCTCACATGGAGTGACCGGGATTTGAACCACGTACCCAGTGGTGAGAGGCCGGCGTGCTGCCGCCTAAGCCACGGAGGCTTCAATTAAAAACATTATTATTATTATTAATTAATTTCAAAATTTCCCTTCACTTTATTTATAACAAGTTTTCTCAACCTCTCACATGATGAATATTTTATTTGCTCATTTCCACTGTTATTATTATTATTCCAAAATAAAAATTCATTAATTATTGATTTTAATTCATTTGCACTTTTCATCTTATTTTTTTTTTCTCGGTCAGGTTCAACAAGTCTAAATTCATGTTCTTCAATTATTTATTTAGGCATACCATCGGAACTTCGAGTTGATCCAGAAAAAAAAATATTATTTAATATTTGGATTAATAGAATAGTGAAATCTGACAAGAATATGGGGCGGTCCACATTGCCTAACCCTTCTTTTACAAATCTAGCCCACAGGCTCTTTCAAACATACGCACATCCTTGTGTGCCCACAACTGCGGGAACAAAACCCACTTGGATGACCCCCAAGGTCTTCACAACTTTAAGTGTCACCAAACTCACACTAAAATCATCACCAAAATATTCTGCGCACAACATCATATTATTATTATTATTATTATTTTTATTATCTTATATATTTTTTTTTTCTTGTAATATTCTGTCAATTACTAGACTGTGTTCTTCAGTGTTATTTTACCAATTAAATAAGTTCTGGTCAATATCTCTTTGCCTCCCATTTACATAAATTCTCCCTAACTTGATTCATTAAATACCTGCCGTTCCTTTCTTTTCATCTGAATATATATTTTTAAATGCTTTTGGAAAAAAACAATTCTGAGCTCAAAAATCTTACTACTTCATTCTCTTCATCCATAAACTCATTTAAATGTATTTAATCTTCCAAACTCTTATTCAAAAATAAACAAAGTTATTTAATTTAAGTCCTTCCAACTAATTAAATTCATCCACTAATTATTATTATTATTATTATTATTATTATTATTATTATTATTATTATTATTATATAAACAAAATATTTAGGCACCATCAATGTCATAAATTATTATTATCGCCCTATTCCTTTAATAAATAAATATTTAAACCTCATCTGTAAATGATTATTATCAACATCTCCTATTATTTTTATTTAATGCATTAATTATTTAATCACAATAAACAATTAACAATTAATTTAATTTAGTTCCTAATGTTCGGTATTATCACTCCCTAATTATGTATAACTTTAAATAGCATCGTTATTACAGTATTTATAATATTATTAACTTATTCACTTCACACTTGATTATTATCATTATTATAAATAAAATTATTTAAATAATCCAAGCCGCAATTACTTCTGCTCTCATAATAAGAATTAAAGAAAAATACTCGTATCCCTTGGAATAATCGAAATATTTCATGTCGGAACATGAACTAATGCCTGTCCTGACAAAAATCGTAGATCGAAAAATAAATTGTCAGACAGCAATTCCATTTGTCATCCAGACAAATACAATCGTAAATCTAGCTACGGTGAAAAATGTGTGTTGATTTCTGATCGTGACTGTTCAAATATATGGAATTCTCTAATACTACAGGTTAGTGGATAGTACATGAATAGTTGTCTTACTTCATTCTTGATGTAGAGGAAGGGCGTGTCCTGCGGTGGACACTATTCCAACAGTGTCTTCCCATGGCCATCTGCCGTATCCATATACCTCGTTCGTCTCCATGTCCTACCAATCCTACGAGTAGTTTTAGCGGCGCATGTTGATATTCGCAGTCACTCGTTCGAAATAACTCCCGCTATCACCAGTACCGTGTAACATGACGAAAAGTTGCTCAGTCATAGACTGGTACAGTACTCTTGTATATTTGAGAATAAATCTCATATTCAAATAATGCGGTTTCGTTTGCACGCTAAGATAGGAACACCTATTAGCTGCATAAACGAACTGATGAAATAAAACTTCTCCTGATGAAATTCGAAGTGCCTGATGTATAGTCACCACAAGAAATACATCGTTCTGTAGGCTAACTTCTGTGAATGGTTTCGACACTACCATCACCTGACTGTAGAATATGTGACCTGAAAGTCAGTGGATATTCTAAGTCCATTCGCTGCCAAAAGTTAAGTTTGTTCACTCGAACAAAAACTAAGTCGTGCTGACCACTGGTACGGCGACTAAGTCCTCCGACCGTCAGAATCTCGGCGTGTATACTGTCACTTCACGTTACGTAGTTCCGAACATGAGCAAATGCTCCATTGTAATGATTTGACTATGTTCAGAATCGTGGCCTTTATATAGTCCAGCGAGAAATTGTTCCAGAACATACAATACAGTATCTCGGCTTCTACAGGACCGATTTTAACGCTTGATAGCTCAAAATCCTTCTCTTGTAATTGCCAGTAAAGTGTGATAATTTCCTAGCGTCCATCTCTTCTCCTAAAGGTAATTCCAGAAAAATATTATCGTGACGTATGCGGGCTCCACGTCATAATCTCACGTCACTCGCCCCTGCGATGCATGCTTCCCTCAGCACCCTTGAATCTCCTCCGCGCGTTATTCAAACCATCCATTCCCTCAATCTCTTCAATTAATAACTCTTCTTTCCAAAATAAAAATGTCAACAATATCACGGACGTGTGAACGGTCCGGGTATATCACGTCGCATTAAAAACGACTACCTAAATAAACATTAGCTCATAACATAAACTTATTAAGTTATAACTACTATACTGTAACTATTTGTGTCTTTAATTATTTACATTAATATTTTTCTCATTGGTAGAGATCAGATGATTAGGTTGGTCGTAATTTGCTTTAATCTTTTAATATTTGGGTGGTCGCCATTACGCTTTCGTCAAGATGGCGGCGATATAAAACATGACACTGAGGTGTCCTTTGCTAGTGCTACCTCTGTACCAAATTTCGTTCAATTCGGTTTCACCGTGTTTAAATTAATGGGGGGAATCAATTTCCAAACATACATGGCCGTCATCTGCAAACTATTAGGCTGATGACCTTGTAGATTAGTCAAAAGACGCTCGCTATATAAATATATGTTGTTGCAAAATTTGGTAGAGATCGGATGATTAGGTTAGTCGTAATTTGATTTAAGCTTTGAACATTTGGGTGGCCGCCATTACGTTTCCGTCAAGATGGCGGCGATATAAAACATGACACTGAAGTGCCCTTTGCTAGTGCTACCTCTGTACCAAATTTCGTTCAATTCGAAAGTAGGCTAATAATAAGTAATATGTCTCGCAGATAATCTGTACTAGATTTGCCGTCAGATTTGTGAGACATATCACATTAATATAACAAGAAGTTCCGTGACGAACTAAAGAGCCTACTTTTCTTAAAATTTAAGATTCATGCCAATGATTAATCTAAACGGATCTATCTAGAATAATGACGAAATTAAGTTGGTAATATCGAAATTTCTAATTAGTTCGAAATACTGTATACCTGGCATAATGTAGCCTAATAGAGAACTAGAGTTGGCAGCCCTTGTGACTGAGTATATTCTTAGTTCCATCTCTTAAGGCACAGAATACAAAATGTGGTTGAAGTCCAATGGATAGCATGGACGTTCCATACAGTTAAACATTGCATCTAACAGCGCGCGTAAAATCATGTTGGCATCAATGACACACATGTATTGGTCAGAAATAATCTGAAATAATATGATCTATTGCTGTGTCAATTTAGAATGAAATCCATTAGTTAGTAGAGAAGTTACATGCATTTTAAAACTGGACCTATCAGCAGGCTTAGAATCATGTTGGCAGCACTGGCGTAGGCCTATATTAGTTACTCCAAATTAATCTAGAATGACAGGTACTATACGTGCGCAAAGTTTAGAGCTATTGGCTTGCATACTTTCTGATATATTGATATTAGGGTAACAAAAATAGAGACAGTATTTATTAACAGTTGGCAGCCCTGGTTGCTTCTAAATATACGCATACTCATATCTGTTATGGTACACATAACACACACGAAATTTGGTTGAAATCCAAATGATAGTATAGAAGTTACGTGTATTTAAAGTTGGAACTCTCAGCAGGCTTAGAATCATGTTGGTAGCACTGACGTATATAAGTTACTCCAAATTAATATAGAATGTCAGGTACTATGCGTGTGCATATTTTAAAGCTGTCTGCTTGCATACTTTCTGATATATTGGTATTTGGATAGAAACACTAGGGAGTGCATTTATTAACAGTTGGCAGCCCTGGTGGCTCTTAAGAATATGCTCATTCATATCTGTGTATGTACACATAGTACATACGAAATTTGGTTGAATTCCAATTGATAGTGTAGAAGTTATATGCATTTAAAAATTGGACCTATCAGCAAGCTTATAATCATTTTGGCAACACTGCCATGTATGGCCTCCTGGAAATTAAACTGCAATATTATTATGTATATGTGTGCCAATTTTGAAACAGCTCCCATTCATACCTTCCAAGATATCCAACATGGAGCTCAAATTTCAATTGCGATATTTCAAGAGTTGGTAACACTGACATCATCTTCAAATATGGCCGTGAGATATTCAGGTATAGATCTTTACACCTACGAAATTTTGTTTCGATTGCTCCATCCGTTTAGGAGTTGATATGGAGGGGGGGGGGGACACACACAGCCCGACAGACAGACAGACAGACAGACAGAAGGACAGACAGACAGACAAAAGGACAGACAGACAGACACACACACATTTGCCAGATCTCATAAGTCTACTTTTTCCTAATTTTTGCAAAATGTGAAAAGTAGGCTAAAAATCCCTCAGTATGCCTTCTTTCGGAGGGGAAGTAAAGCCGGCGGTCCCATGTCATAGATTTATGGCATGTTAAAGAACCTTCCACTAATTGCACCTGTGTGAAGCTAAATTGGATAGGTTAAGAATGTAAACAACGCTCTTAGGTTTCTACGTTCGTTGCCAAGAGCCGACTGCGGTGGCGTCTAGTAGCTAAGTTCTGAATTTGGCATAGTAGTCGTTGACGGTGGCGCTTGGCGGCAAAAGTAGGAACTATTTGAAAAATTCTAAGTTGCAGTACTTAAATTAAAAAACAGATAACACACACTATTACAGTCATCACAATTAACACCGGTTATCAGACAGATTCTACACACACCCGAAGTACACGGTGCTACATGACCGCGTTGTCGCAGCCCCTAAACTGAGGAACCAACCAACCAACCAATGTAATATCAACAGTATTTAATAAATAAATTAAATTAAATCATTATTGAGACATATTTCATTTCACCACATCAATAGGTACACATCAACATTATGTCGGCTTGTTTGCAAAAGGGGATGGCAACTACATTCAGGGTAGCACATTGAGAAATGAGTGAACTATGGAGCCGGTCTCCAACTTGACGGACTGGCTTCGTGCTACAGCGGTAACATTCTCGCCTCCAGTCCCTCAAGTTGCAGCACCGAATCCTGGCGCAGTCAATTGGTAATTCAGGGTGCATAAATGCGAGGGAGCCGTACATTTTGTGGCACGAAAAAGATCCCTAACGGGGCAAAATTCCGGCCCCTTGGTGTCTCTCAACGCCTCGGAAGTTAAAGGGGACGTAAAATCAATAATATTATATGTATCCAACCTGACGGCTCCTGCATAATAATAAAAGTAATGTAGACCAGATGTATTCCCAGGTTCCTGGCCAATGATTTAGGGATGATGCCGATAGAAGAGATGACTGAGTATAGGCAGCACCGCTACACTCTCATGTCTCCACATTTGCCGTATTTCCTCAGCCAGGAGCAGATCTTGGTAGTTTTCTCACATCAAGTGTGTTGCAGTTTATGGGAATTGGGCTGTGAGAAAGGTTGTCTTCCGCACTTTGATCACAAGAACGATATCTGGCCGGTTTGCTGGTATGGATGTAAACAGATCTCACCCATAACAACTAATGTGTAGGATTTTCCAAATCGACGTTAGGGACATACTGAGAGTAGGGCACGGAATTTTCACGTAACAAAAATTTTTGCAAGGTGTAAGTGCAATATTTTGGCTACTTGGTTGAGTCTTTTGAAGTATTTACTAGAGGAGATCGCTTCGCTACCTCTTCTGATATGCTGAATGTTATTATTATTGTAACAAAAGTACTATAGAATACCTTTGAAACTGTACTGTATAGTGGATTGTGAAATAAATGGCCATTGGCTGCATTAGTAAAATTTAAAAAAAATAAAGGAATGTGTAGTGAAGATGATAATTCTACAAGTTAAAATCGATATTTAGACCTAGGGCAGATTCACCTGTTCATTTGCAGTCAGCGGAGAGTAAAGAATGTTAACGTGTGAAGTCACTTTTGTTTATAGGTAGCGGTAATGAAGCAGAAAAAGGGAGCGAATTAACAGTCTAGCTCCTTTACAAGTGAGATGTAATTTCCTGAATTCAACGAAATTTGTATCTTAAGAAAATACCTTTGTATAGGACAGTGTCTAAAACAAGGGGACATAACGATCGTTCATCTATCGATCAATGCGTTACTTTGCGTACGTACATTTATTTAGTTAGGCTACAGCAGTTATTATAAACTTGAAGGTCAATAACCACTAACAATATCCTAACAAAAAATCACATCTTATTCTTATTTATTAGCCTGACCCCTAGAGGCTTTGCCAAACGACACAGAATAATATTCATGAGTTTCTACATACAGATACAGTCAGTGCCGGATTAAGACTCACAGTGGCCCTAGGCAATTGTTAATTTGAGGCCCCTTTTCCTCCCTTTTTTTTCAACCCCCTCCCACTTCCCCCTTCATAAAAAGTCAATCATAATTTTGAAAGAGATTTTATTTACAAATTCACAATGAATGATGAATACAATACATATACAAATACATATGTACATTTTCAGAAAAACTTTTTTCTGCATTTTGTTTCGCAGAAAGTTTCAATAACATCATCGAAGTTGATTTTCCTTAAAATGTCTGATTCTGATTCTAATAGAAGTCAAAATTGAATTCCTCAAAATTAACATGAACCCGAATTCGAATTTCTGCATTCTATTTGCGATGCACCCCGCTTCATTCCGAATGTAATTATTTTCCGATTCCTTCAATGCTTTCTAAAGCCTCGACAATTTTCTGAAACGAATCATAAACCGCGTTAGTTGCATTAGCATGTGCTTCCCAGCGCGTTTCTCACAATGATTTCAAAGTTTTAGCGTTTTTTATATAATTTTTCAACACGCCCCAAATGTGAGGGTTTGTAGAAAAGAAGTTATACAATGATTGCATTATCGAAAAAAATCGACTGTGTAAAAACAGCTTTAACAGCAGATTGTCCAACTAAATCGAGGGAATTTGTACCTCAAGGAACATAAATCGCATATTTATTCAGTTCTAATATTTTGGCTTGCAGACCCTGATACTTTCCAGACATGTTTGGTGCGTTGTCATAGGACTGTCCTCTACAATCTTGAATTTCCAAACCGCAATCTTCAGTGACGAAGTTCACAGTTTAAGTTTTCAAACTTTCGCCAGTATGACCTTCTGTTTCAAGAATTTATATGACCCTCCCCCCTCCCCCCCAAAAAAAAAATTCATTTTTGGGGGACCTTTTGAGCCGGGGGCCTATTGTGCCTTATGGTTTATCCAGCACTGGATACAGTGATCGTAAAACAAGAGTTATTACATGCTAGTTATTCTGAAGTCGTCCATACGGATGGTTTCTTAGCATGGCTGCTACTGATTTGAGGATTACTATAACAATTTCTTCTTGAACTTTTCTTTTTCGATTTTGTAAATCCCTCTCCAGTTAAGAAATAACTTTGAAATACTTCTCCTAGAGCTGAAAAATAAGCCAGTAGGTTAACTGCTATTGTATTTACCTGATTTCTTTCTAGAAATTAGGGAATTGAGGGTTCATAATTATATTCTCTTATCCTCTTTGTCAACTTCTTATGGTTGATTCATGGAGGTTTTGAATCGAATAGTTGGGTAAATGATCTCCGTTTTCTTCTCCCGATGATTGATGGCAATGATATCTATACGACGGGTGCTGCTATCCACGGTCAAGCAGTGCAGTTCTTCGTAAACATCCAATCCCTTTAGACGTTAAGCTTTAGCTAACCTTTCGCGAACTGTGTCATGCCTTCTCCCCTGGAGCAGCACATGAGGCACAGTGTCGTGCCGGAGGAACTTCCAGGAAGAGCTCAAACAGGTGATACCATGGCATTCATTCCGACTCTCCATTCCGAACTAGAAAGTTGGTCCAGTTTTACAATCCAAGCATTCGTGGATGTAACTTGAAAAATATTGACAAGCTGCGCAAGTTTATAATAACAGCTGTAATCTCAAATTTATAAACTCCGCCTTGTCAAACACTAAGTTCAATAATTAAATTAGAACGTACATGTTTCAGTATACAATGATACCTTCGTCAGCGAAGATTAAATAATAAAAATAATCTTATAAACTATGTTAACAAATACAAAAGAGAAAATGGATATCCTTACAAAAACATTAGAATTTAAATTTTTTAAAGATCTCAACAAAATTTGAAAATACATAAAAGAAACAAGATTAAAGTTAATAGTGAATCACACGTCGCTGCCGAGTGCATGGGATGTTGCTTCTAGCCAGGTATAGTGATATGGGACATCGCCTTCACGGCTGTAAGTAAATTATTATATATATTATACAGTATTCTGTCTAGTGGCAGGTCCATGTCGACGTACAGAGAATTTCTGATGCCAATGTTCCCAGTCTTCAGCTTCTTCCTTCAGTCTGCTTAACTCCTTCCATCTTTCATACCATCTAGATGTTGAATTCTTCTTCTTCCCCGTCTTGTCGTTCTTTTGATCTTCCCTTCAATGACGTCCTGCATGAGCCCCTCATGTCTAAGTATGGGCCCGATCCAGTTGGCCTTCTTCTGAAGAATTGTATTCAGAAAAGTTTTCTTCTCACTTAATCTTCTTAGTACAGCATCGTTTGTCATCCGATATGTCCACTTGATCTTCTCTATTCTCCTCCAGCTCCACATTTCAAAACTTTCTAAGTATTTGCTTGCTCTTTTTCGCATTGTCCACGTCTCTGCCCCATAAAGTGCAATGCTCCAGATGTAACTCTTCACCAATTTCTTCCTTAGTTCTAAACTCAACTTGCTGGTGAGCAGAGTCCTCCTCTCGTTGAATTCGGCTTTGGCCATGGGATTCTTGCTCGAATTTCATTTGTGCATTTGTAAGTAAGTAAATAAATATACATATTGTAAATACCATCACCCACACACTTGTAAACATAGATTTAATAGCCTAAGTGTAAGAGATCTGATGATGATCGGTTGACGATCGAAACTGATCCTCATTTATTAATCTCATGTAAAAAATTCAGGTTTAGGGAAACACACATTACAATTAGGTACAATCGTGTTGACCGACTGAAAACAATTAATTTCGATTACTAAGGCAACACTAAAAACTAGCTTCTAACACAATAACGTAATATTAAAACAAATCACAGCACATTTACCTTCTTTTCGTGTACAGAGGTCACAACAGAACACCAGACGTGTATTGGCAACATTGATGTAACTACTTGTCATAGAGAGTATAAACTTAAGAGCCAACTCATTATCCTCATGAAACCGCTACCCTGCTATTCGAGAAACACTTGTAAGGGACTGAGGATCAATCAAATGCCGATTCCTTTCTCGCGAGCTGAGAACGCTACAAGGCACATGGCCCAGCTTAGCAGCTCCAGGCCGACCAGAGAGCAGTTGAGCTGGAGACCCTTGATCTAACGTACCAAATGATCGAAATAAACAGTGATTTGGCGCAAAATAACACACTGGCTGACTAATTTACAAATAGCTACTGCTCGGGTCTAAGCTGCGTGGACCTGGAGGAATGTGCATCGCAGACTATGAGCCGTGGTGGTGACGAGTGATGAGGTTTCTCGGTCCTTGCATAGTAATAGAAGCAAATACATTCGTCGGTGACTCACTCACTCATTCCCAACGCCACACTGGTTTCAGAAAAGACCCTATGTTAGCAGTACTGGAATAGACGAGAATGTCAGGTAACACGGCGGACTGTCGACAGGCTTGTCAATTCTCGCCTGCTCCTACCCTGCCTCTGCCCTTCATCCCGCAAGTTCACAGAGCTTAGACGCGAGCAATACTCTATTCGAACACGAAATCTCAAAACGACGTAATGCCACCGTGTACTCTATGGTCCTTTTAGCATGCTTACATTTAGGGCACACATTTCCGAAACACCTTGTATACAGGATTATGTTATTCAATAGATTGCCCTTATGAATGCATGAAGCATTCTTGGCTGTCACCGCGGAGGCCCAGTATCGAATCCCCGGCTGGAACGGGGAACACTCAGCCTCGTGAGGCAAAACTGAGAAGAGGCGGGTTTGATTCCCACCTGGAAGTGGTTTTCCGCGGTTTCCACACTTCTACTCCAAGCAAATGCCAGGATGGTACCTAATTTAAGGCCACGGCAACTTCCTACCCAAATCCCACCTCAATTACAAAGACACGCACTAGTACAGACATCACAGTGGCACAGGTTATCAGACAAATTCTACACACACCCAAGTACACGGGGATACATAACGATGATATCACAAAGCACCAACCATCTTATGACATGACTTGACATGGATGAGATACACAAATGTAAGTAAGAATCGAACACGGAAGTATGGTCTTTCCTGAAAGAAACTCCATACGAGTTTATGTCATTTTTATGTTCCTCCCCGCGGGAATTGATGCACCGTACTTGTGAATGAAACGCTGTGAGTTATCTTTTATTCGTGCAGGCCCTCAATAACATCCAGCGGCTGAAGCAATCGCATTACGAGATTTGGGTGACTGTCCCCGTTTTAAAACTACAGTAATCCTCCTCTGAGTCCCCTTTCCTCCGGCGAGAATTTACAGCCCTCATTGGTATTTTATAAGAGTAAGCCATCTGCCCTTTGTCTGTACCCTCCCTGTGACACAATGAATAACTTGTAATGAATCATGCTTTTTTAAATTTTAAAACGGTACATGCAAAGGTATGTCTAATACAATTATTTACATAGGATGTCTCATAAGTAGGGCCCGGATAATGATGCCGAAAAAAGTATAAATGACAATAATAAATGACCTAAAAAATAGAAAAATGCACTACAAAATGGAGAAAATGATCTTATAATAATAAACTCACCAATATTTCAAAAATTCGAAAAATGCACTGTAAAATGGAGAAAATGATCTTATAATAATAAACTCACCAATATTTCAAAAATGAAATCTGAAGCTCAAACTGAAAAGTCAATCAAAATAGATTTCTAGTACTTAACAAAAGGTTCATAGCTACTAGCTTCTTCTTAACTCTGGGACGTAACTCCCTCATATAAAGCTGTTACTTGACTAAATTGGAAAAAAAATGACCTTAAAAGGCCAATTTCTCTAAAATATTACCCACAAATTCTACCAAACTTAAAAAATTCTCTTAAAATAAAAAATAGCAAAAGATGCAAAATAAAAATGACATATTTGAAGACGGGATGGCCCGTCCGGAATTTCTATGTACTTGAACATTGTTTTAGACAGCTCAGTAAAAAGATGACATGTCATCAACATCCTGGCCATAATCATAATAATGTCGTCTTTTAATTTTAATTTGAAAGTTTTTTGACAAGAAATTAAACTATTCTTGAAATTTCTTCCACACATGAAATGGGCCATGGATCGAAAAAGATGCTAATCTGAAGGCGCAAGATCAGGGCTGTATGCTGGTGTGGTAGCAGTTCGACTCCTCCCAATTCCTGAATTATGATATAGTTGTTCGTGCAGTATGTGGTCTCGCATTGTCCTGCTGCAAGAGAACTCTATTTTGGTTAACTAATGCTGGGTATCTCTGTCTCAACATTTCAGGAACTCGTTCCAGTTGTTGAGAATAAAGATCCACATTGACTGCACGTCCGTTTGGAACAAACTTCCAATGAATCACTCCTTCATTATATTTTAATTTCTTGTGTCCTAATCATGCGATCGAAGTCAGCGTTTGAATAATGAACCTTCGCAATAATCCTCATCTAATAGTACATAACTCCATGGCCTACATAATTGTATTAAAATCCAACATGGTGACCATCCGAAATATATAGACGGTTCTCAATATAAATTAATCTATGATAGCAATCAAACTGAAATTTTTATATATTGGTAGAAGTTATGAACATAAGTTCACCTATGGGACTTTCAATAACCTGATGAGCACAAATCCAACATGGCGACGACACGAAATATAAATATTTAAATGGACGTTTCTCGCGATTTAACCATTCGAACGCAGTAAAACTTGGTACGGTAAATGCTTATACAAATTTTAATCCACTGGTCTCTAATTTATTTCAATATTTTTCATAACCACAAGATGGCGGATGTGCGAAATTTAAAAATCTCCTTTTTATTTCTTATGTCCTAATCATGCGATTGAGGTTTGAATAATACACCTAGCCTACAAAATAATCTTTGTGTAACAGTACATAATTCTAAGCCTTACATATATAACAAGTAGTTCCGCAAAGAACTATACAGCCTATTTTCATATATCCTACTTATGTTAAATGCCACTATCAACATACAAAATTTCAGTTTGATTGCTGTAATAGATTCGTAGATATTGAGAACCGACTAAATATTTCGGATGGTCGCCATGTTGGATTTTATATATGTAGGTCCTGGATTTATGTACTGTTACATGAAGATTATTGTGTACGTGTAGCATTCAAACTTCAATCGCATTATTAGGACACAAGAAGTAACAACGATAATTTAAAATTTCGCACAGCTGCCATCTTGTGGTTATGGAAACAATTAAAATAAATTAGATGCCAGTGGATTAACATTCGTATAAGGATTTTCTGTACCAAGTTTCACTGCACTCGGATGGTAAAATCGCGAGAAACGTCCATGTGAATAGTTTTACTTCGCGTCGCCGCTATGTTGGATTTGTGATCACCAGGTTATTTAAAGTACTATAGGTGAACTTAAGTTCATAGCCCCTATGAACATAAAAAATCAGTTTGATTGCTATAATAGATTCGTAGATATTCAGAGCCGTCTAAATATTTCGGATGGTCACCATGTTGGATTGTTAAATCTATAGGCCATAGAGTCATGTATCATTAAAGGAAAATTATTGCGTAGGTTCATTATTCAAACTTTCACTTCGATCGCATGATTACGACACAAGAAATAAAAACTTAATTTTAAAATTCGCACAGCCGCCATCTTGAGGTTATGTAAACAATTGGACTAAATTAGATACCAGTGCATTAAAATGTGTATAAACATTTCCTGTACCAGATTTCATTGCGTTTGGAACATTAAATCTCGAGAAAGGTCTATTTAAAATTTTCAAATTCGCTTGGCCGCCATGTTCGGTTTGTAGTTAACCGGTTTTTGAAAGTCTTATAGATGAACTTCCATTAGTGCCCTTTATCTACGTACAAAATTTCAGGGTGATAATGCTAATAGTTTCAGAGATATAGAATGCCGGTGAAATATTTCGCACATCCGCACATCTTGTGGTTATATAGACAATTGAACGATGTTAGATTTCGGTGCATTACAATGTGTATAAACATATACTGTACCAAGTTTTATTGCGTTTGGTTGGTTAAATCGCGAGAAACGTCTATTTAAAAGTCGCAAATTCGCGTGGCCGCCATGTTGGTTTTGTAGTTATCAGTTTTTCAAAAGTTACATAGATGTACTTCTAGTAGTTCCCTTTATCACCGTAAAAAATTCCAGGGTGATATCGGGAATAGTTTCGGAGATATTGAATGCTGTCGAAATATTTCGCACAGCCGCCAAGTTGGATTGGTGTGACGTAACAAAATTTGAAGGGCACGGTCGAGGTCGCCTGGAATAGTGCTATGAACTTACCGAGTTTCATTGAAATCGCTCCAGCCGTTTAGATTTTATTAGGTGGGGGGACACACACACACACCTCACACACACACGCGCGCGCGCACACACACACGGACAAAAGGTGATCTCATAAGCCTTTTTTTTTTTCAAAATTGAAAATAGGCTAAAAATCTCAATATCTACGAATCCAGCAATCAAACTGAAATTGTGTATGTTGATAGAGGCAATTAATATAAGTAGGATATATTTAGTTCTTCACGGAACTACTAGTTTTACTGTATCTTTACGATCATCATCGTTCTCCTGTAACACCGCATTTCAAATGCTTCAATTCTCCTCTTTCCTGTTGCTCCAACAGTCCAAGTTTCACTTCCATAGAGCGCCACGCTCCAGACTAAACCTTTCAAAAATGACTTTCTAATATCTAAGTCCATATTCTATGTCAACAGATTTATTTTCTGATGTAGAACTGCTTTCCTTGCCTAAGACAACTTACTTTTTATATCCTCTCCGCATGACGTACAGGTATCTCTAGATACATAAAAATGAAAGTTTGTCTGTTTTTTCTGAATTTCCACGGAAATTTGCGTTATTTGCGCGTTTCAGACTGTTTTATGACGGATGCGCGCAAAATTTTTTTTTTGTCTGTCTGTCTGTCTGTCTGTCTGTCTGTCTGTCTGTCTGTAGACATCTATGTGTCCTTATCACTTGAGAACGGCTGGGTGGATCAACGTAAAATTTGATACAGGTATCCATCAGAGGCACCACACTAATCATTGATGTAACTCTTCTCCGTACCTCTCATAAAAGGGGGCCTACCACCTTAAAATACAAGCTGAAATAGGCGTAGAAGGACGAGACAAAGCTTATTTTCAACCACTCAATGTTAGAAACAAAACTCGGGAGCCCTTTAAGGCCCTAAAACTAACAGTTTTTGAGATATTCCCAGAAAACTAATTTCATTTAATAATCTAATGAAAGAATGCAAGCCGGTAACCATGGCAACGGAATCTCAGAGGACCATCTATGTCTGCAAGACGCAATGCAATTCCATTTATTACATTACTGTGAAGTTTAAACGGAGGTTATCACGGAACCAAATTAAGCTGTAAAATTCATCAATACGAATAATGAGCTTAAGGGGGTCAAGGGGTACACTAGATTTTCTTCACGTGATTTTCACATGCGGGTGTGGTACGGAAGGTCTTTTATATCCCTATCCCTATAGTGTATTTATTATATTATCATTATCTATTATATTATGGCATATAACGACGAGACAAAGCTCATTTTTAGCCCCTCGGTGGCAGAAACAGAACTCGAGGGTTCCCGAAAACTACATTTTAAGGCTCTAAAACCAACAGTTTCTGATATATTCCCAGAAAACTAATTTAATTTAATAAACTAATGAAGGAATGCAAGCCGGCAACCATGACTACAGGTTCTCAAGAGAAGACATGCAACTTTCCATCTATTTCTGTAAAAGAAGCAATGCCACTCCACTTATTAAATTTCTGTGAAAGTTGGCAAATGGCTATGAGGTTATCACGGAACCAACATAAACTGTAAAACACATCAATGCGCTTAAGGGGGTTAAGGGGTACATTAGAATGTTTTCACGTGATTTACACGTGTGATATATCGTACAGAATTATATCTCCAAACAGCAACATTATTTTCAAAAAAAATCCTGAATTGAAATAGTATTTTTGCGGTTATTAGGAATTTGGGCCATTGGAGGCTAAAACAAGAAGTTCCGTGACGAACTAAAGAGCCTACTTTTCTTAAAATTAAGTTCCATGCCAATGATTAATCTACAGATGAACCTATCTAGAATAATGACGAAATTAAGTTGGTAATATCGAAGTGTCTAATTAGTTCGAAATATACCTGGTATAATGTAGCCTAATAGAGCATTACAGTTGGCAGCTCTGGTGACTGAATATATTCTTAGTTCCTTCTCTTAAGGTACAGAATAAAATAAAAAATTGGTTGAAGTCCAATGGACGATACATGCAGTTAGACATTGGATCTATCAGCACGCGTAAAAGCATGTTGGCAACAATGTCATGCGTTAGCTGGTCAGAAAAAGCCTAATCTGAAATATTATGATATCTTGTTGTGCCAATTTTGGACGAAATCCATTTGTTAGTATAGAAGTTACATGTATTTTAAAATTGGACCTATCAGCAGGCATAGAATCATGTTGGCAGCACTGACTTATATTAATTATTCCAAATTAATCTAGAATGTCAGGTGCTATACGTGTGCAAAGTATAGGGCTGTTGGCTTGCATACTTCCTGATATATTGATATTAGGTTAAAAAATATAGACAGCATTTATTAACAGTTGGCAGCCCTGATTGCTCTTAAGAATACTTATAGTCATATCTGTTATATTACACATAGCACATACGAAATTTGGTTGAAATCCAACTGATAGTAGATAAGTTTCATGCATTTAAAAATTGGACCTATCAGAAGGCTTAAAATTATTTTGGCAGCACTGTCATGTATGGCCTCCTGGAAATTAAACTGAAATAGTGTTATCTGCATGTGTGCCAATTTTGGAATAGCTCCCATTCATACCTTTCAAGATATCCAACATGGAGCTCAAATTTCTAGTGCGTTTTTTTCAGCAGTTGGTAGCACTGACATCATTTCCAAATATGGACGTAAGATATTCCGGTATACATCTTTACTCATACTAAACTTGGTTTTGAGATCTGCAGCCGGTTAGGAGTTGATAGGAGGGGACACACACACAGCCAGACAGACAGACAGACAGACACACATTTTCCCGGATCGATCTCATAAGTCTACTTTTTCCTCATTTTTGCAAAATGTGAAAAGTAGGCTAAAAACTGAATATTCATGCATCACAAGCCCTTATAATTTGTTAAAGGTCCTGTGGATGGGGACTTAACACAACGGTGAGGGCCAGTCTTTATGTGAGGTGTATTGCGTTTCGTCTACGAGGTTTTCAATTTTATTTGCACGTCAGGAAGTACACGTTAGGTGAATTTAGATTGAGCACATCCTAACTTCATTTTTTTCGACAAAAGGGTTCATCGTAAGGATGATTTTGATTGATACTGTGTGGTTGATTCGGACATCTGGCTGATATGTTGTAGGTTGGTTGGTTGGTTCCTCAGTTTAGAAGCTGCCACAACGCGTTCACGTAGCCTCGTGTACTTTGAGTGTGAGTAGAATCTGTCTGATAACCGGTGTTAATTGTGATGGCTGTATTAGTGTGTGTTATCTGTATTTCAGGTAAGGACTGCAGACGATCAATTTCCAGTAGTTCCTACTTTTGCTGCCAAATGCTACCGTCAACGACACCTAGCTGTGACTTGGCTACTAGATGCCACCGCAACAGGAACCTGGCGGCAAACTTTGGAACTAATAGATTGATAATCAAATCTAACCTAAATATGTAACTTCACACCCCGTGGCTTATAATCACAAGATTCACGATCACGTAAAACTACAATCTTCCTTCCGTAACTTCACACAATTGTAGTTATTGGAAGGTTCTATTACATGCCATAAATCTATGACATGGGACCGCCGGCTTTACTTCCCCTCCGAAGTAAGGCATACTTAGGGATTTTCGGCCTTTCTGTGTATCTTTATGTACTCCTATAACTCGTGTTCGAATGTTAGGAGCATCGCAAAATTTGGTATCCATGAGAGTCAATACACCAATCATTTATAAATCTCTTCAACGTACTTCTCATAGCAGGGTTGGTATAGAAAAAACATTTCAAAATACATGCTAAAATAGGCGAAATATAAAAATTATCCTAGAGGACGACTAAAGCATATGTTGCGCTTCTCAATGTGAGACACACAATTCGGGAGACTATAAAGAGTCTCCGTAAACCTCATTTTAAGGACCTTAAATTAACAGTGTGATATTTCCAGAAAACTAACTTCGTTCTGATAAACTTATGAAGGAATAACAAGCCGCTAACCATTGCAACAGTAGCTCAATTGATAACGTCTGGTTATCAATACCAAAGACCGTTCGAAGAGCGGGTACTTCTGCTAGTATGTAATAAACGAATATATCTGGAATTGCGAGGTTTTTTCACTAAACGCACGCCTGCACAACTTTGCATGTGCAGTAGATCTGCACCAGCGTGCTCTATTTAACGCGTCCTGTCCTTTAAGGTAGAGATGCACTATGGATCCTCTGAGGAGAATAAATAAGAACAAAGTTAAGTCACTGCAGCTCTCGACGTATGGAGTCATTTCCACCGCAGAGCCTTGAAACTCGCCGACCTTCTTTCTCCAAATACAGCAGAGCACTAAGTAGGAATATCACCGCCATGGACACCATTAAGAGTATGCATCGTCTTTCAGCTATGAGTTGTTCAGAATCCAGGTGCGCAATATTGTAAGAATTCTGCAATTGAGGATCTGAATTCTACAACATGCCAACTCCTTAAAGGCAAAATTGAGTTTTGCACAAAACTGCGATCGAAACTTGATAAGACATGATACATCACCACAAAAACAGTCTAACTCATGCTCAGTACTACGTAAAATGTAACCGTGCAACTTTATCTGAATTCTAAACCATGCCATGTCCAAGGAGTTAGCATGGATTGGAATTCAGATGATCGACTAGAGTATGTAATAAATAGGTCATTAATGGCATAAATACTGTTACGTGCCACCCCCTAGTGGCACTTCCGTTAACTGGATTACGGTGGGTAGAAGCACAACACAAATTGTTCCTTTAAAGAACGTATTAGCTTTATTGCGGGCCAGAAAGATACACCACACAATAGCAAATACAAGCAATTAGTATTCTCACTCTAGTTTCCTCTTGTAGGGAACACTTCCCTTTCACTTGGTCTTGCAGTTAATCCTCGCTAATGGGACTGGTGGCCTCGGTAGAAATACCTGCAACACTTCCTTAAATACACAAGCTACAGTTATTTACGATAGCCAGTCACTCACCACTGCACACTGCTTCGCTGTCCGCTGGCTAGGGAAACAGCCCCCGGTGTTTTCGCAATTCACCACAATATCTCTGTCGCACTAGGTAAACACACACTCTTCAAATACAGTCCCTCCGTAGGCTTTACACTCCTTCGCTGTCAAGAGAGTCAGCTTCACTAGGGTTTCACAAGTCACGTCACGAACAACTGTCGCTCAGGTAAAAGCACGCACTAGCTCAAAAACACTGTCCACCTCGCTGGTCAGGTCGCTGTTATATAGCAGGCTGGTGACTCAATGAATGCTTCTACACCCGTCCAGGATTCACGGCATCTCGAGATTTCCATCACTGGCTGGATCACAAATATCCTGGATCATCCCTTTGCCCTCGCAGCCCGTTGCGTAAGGCGCAGGTAATATACTGAGGCAGAGCACAGCCCGGGGCAGCTGTGACTCATGCCGCGAGGCGACGAAACAAACGCACAGCCGTAACAATACGTATAAATAACAAACACACAACATAGGCAATATCTCATTGCTTCTTTCCTAACAGGTTTGTGTGACAATATCTATAACATAACGAACTTATACATGTAAGCGTTTGTTGCTAAATCATGCTAACCTCATTCTTTATCTGATTTTTAGACAAAACGCATTTGTTAGCTTAAATTATTGTGTTTAGTACCGAAAAAATCTTCAATAAAATATAAATAAAAACAACGTAAATATTACGTTTTTCCTCTTCCCTGATATGTTTTAATTTTGGAGTTAGCATGTTTTAGAATTCAGGTCCTCAATTTGAAACAGTACATTGTGGTTAGGAAGAGAAGTGTACAATGAGCATATGGTGGGGCCTTCTTTGGGGCATCGTATAGTAGGCAGGAGGTACATTTAAAAAATGTTGTTGTTGTTTCATTTGAGGAGCTTGGATATCGTGGTAATTCAGCTCCGTCTACTTGGCTGTGTTATTGCGGTGTCTGTAGTAGGAGTGCATTTGTAATTTACGTGAGGATTGGGAAGAAGGCGAACGTGGCTTTAAGTTAAGTACCATCCCCACATTTACCTGGTGTAGAAGTTAGAAAGTACGGAAAACCACTACAAAAATAGCTGAGGAAGTAATAGAACCCTCCTCTTCTCAGTCTTTCCTCGCGGGGGTGAGTGTACCCCATTCCAGTTCTCAGACCAGAATTTTTTTAGCAGAGCCGGGGATCCAACCCGGACTTCCGGGGCGACAGCCAAGAATACTAGCCGCTTCACCACAAGGTGGTAGAAATAAATAGAGGTCTGACCTCTGGAAAATGAGGTTATCAGGAAAGATGAGACAAGGGCCAATAATAAGACATGACAATGAAAGACGCCCTTATCTTATCTTCTCATCATTTTGGTATGTGCCAGTTTTCGTCGGATTTTTAAAGAGCGTTAAAAATCCCTCAGTATGCCTTCCTTCGGAGGGGAAGTAAAGCCAGCGGTCCCATGTCATAGATGTATGGCATGTTAAGAACCTTCCACTAATTACACCTGTGTGAAGCTAAATTATATAGGTTAAGAATGTAAACAACGCTCTTAGGTTCCTACGTTCGTTGCCAGGAGCCGACTGCGGTGGCGTCTAGGAGCTAAGTTCTGAACTAGTAGTCGTTGACAGTGGCGTTTGTCGGCAAAAGTAGAAACTATTTGAAAAATTCAAAGTCTGCAGTCCTTACTTGAATTTTAAAAAAACAGATAACACACACTAATACAGTCATCACAATTAACACCGGCTATCATACAGATTCTACACACACCCAAAGTACACGGGGCTACATGACCGAGTTGTCGCAGCCCCTAAACTGAGGAACCAACCATTCAAACCTTTCTTGTGTCCATGCAACTTGAGTTTCAAAATCCTTCCCGTATGGAACTCGAGTGGAAACTTATATGAATTTACTTTGTGTCTATATGCGGTCCGTGTCATTGTTAGTGGGTCAGTGTTGATTTTAGTGAGGTCCTTTTAGGTGTCTGCTAGCCAGCGTAATTTGGTTTGTCGGGTTCCATTGACTATGAGAAAGATTTTCTTGGTCAGTCGGGAGTTGTCCATTAGAGCTGTATGTGCGTAGAATTTCATGCGTCTTTTCCGTGAAGGTGCGGTGAATAGTTCAGTCAGTGAATACAGTTCTTCTGAGCTTTTACACATCCTGATACCGTCCTGAAACTTTTATTATTATTATTATTCTTCCAGGATGTTGTGGAAAGAAATAGAGTCGAGGTGTAGAATAGCCAATGCAGTGAGTTTTCAGTTGTGATCTACAGCATTCTGCAAGAAATAAGGTGGTGTAGCGACGAAACTCTCTCTAGATCACTCAGTATTTAGACCGACCTTGCTGTATGGAAGTGAGAGCTGGATATCTGATACATAAGCTAGAGGTAACTGATATGAGGGTAGCTGGGACAAATAGATGGGAGCAATGGCAGGAAGGTGCTCGTAATGAAGAGATAAAGGATAAGTTAGAAATGAACACACTGGATGAAGCTGTTCGTATGAGCCGTCTCAGATGGTGGGGACAGGTGAACAGAATGAGGGAGGAGAGATTACCTAAGAGGTTAATGAGTTCGACTGTAGAGGGTAAGAGAAGCAGAGGTAGACTTAGGACGCGATGGTTAGCTGAAGTGTTGAACGATTTCAAACTGAGAGGTGTACAAGCAGGAGGCCGCAATGCTAACTGCTAATAGGGCATCATGGAGGCGACTTGTTCGCAAACAGAGGCTTGCAGACTAGACTGGACGCTGAAAGGCAAATCAGTGTCAAATGAAAATGTGTGTATGTGAGCCTATATGGTAACTTATCTGTTCCAACGCATTTTTATGTGTCTTACTGTGTTGTTCAACTGTATGCACGTGCATAACACGCATGCGTAGGTCACAAACCCTTATAAAACGTATTAACCATATACTGTACTGTATAACGAGATGCAACCTGCGAAACGCATTCCACAACGTGTGGTTGGATAATAATATACATTTAAACCTCAACAGAGTGATCAGGATCTGATGATGACTGCTTGAAGGTCGAAACACGTAATCCTAAAATTGCCCCATTGTAATAGCGATCATAACTGATACATGTAGAGATTTGAAGCCATTCTTTTTCAGTGTTGCCAATACAAATGTTTGTATTTTGTAGCTTTTTAGTCGGTCAACACGATTATGCCCAATGAATGGGCGGGGCACAAGACATAAATATATAAATACACTCCTGGAAAGAATTACACGTATTAGTAATCAAAAGTTTGGTTCTTTTCAGTCGGTGTAATGGATCTGATAATGATCGCTTGACGATCGAAACTGGTCATCCTAGTGTATTTATTAATCTCATGTAATGTTTTTCAGGATTAGGGCATAACCCAACTCTTTTGGGTAGATTCATGTTGACCGACTGAAAAGCACCAAACTTTTGTTTACTAAGGCAACAACGAAAAGTGGCTTCAAACCTCATAATGTATTAGTAATAATAATAATAATATCGTATGGCCTCGGGTGACGGGTGCAAGCTTTGTTATTTGACGCCCAGAGGGCAACTTGCATGTCGAATTTTATCGCTCCTAGAAGCGCTATGAAAGTCAAGGAGGTTAGATATCTAAGCTCCTTGACACTATAGCGCTTTCTAGTAGAGAAATGAGGAACTTAATGTTGGCGGAAAAACCTGAGATTAATTTTGCTACTATGAACATGGCCTACTGATTTGGAATGGGTTCTTTAACATGCCAACATCGTATGATATGCGTATCGTGATTTTTGTCGCCTTTCAAAAATCACTTAACACGGCCAGGAGCGAACCTGCAAGCTTGGGGGTTGGCAGTCCGACTCGATAACCACTCACCCACCGTGGCAAGCTATATGTATTAGTTAATTATCACAATTACATTTAGGATATTTTAGGATCCTAAATTGCCCCATTTATGTTGGTTAGTTCCTCAGTTTAGGGGCTGCGACAACGCGGTCATGTAGCCCCGTGTACTTTGGGTGTGTGTAGAATCTGGCTGATAACTGTTGTTAATTGTGATGGCTGTATTAGTGTGTGTTATCTGTTTTCAATTCAAGTAAGGACTGCAGACATTGAATTTTTCAAGTAGTTCCTACTTTTGCCGCCAAACGCCACCGTCAACGACTACTAGTTCAGAACTTGGTTACCAGATGCCACCGCAGGCGGCTCTGGCGACGAACATCGGAACCTAAGAGCGTTTGTCAATGTTTAACCTAGCCTAATTTAGCTTCACACAGGTGTAATTAGTGGAAGGTTCTTTAACATGCCATAAATCTATGACATGGGCCCGCCGGCTTTACTTCCCCTCCGAAGGAAGGCATACTGAGGGATTTTAACGCTCTTAAAAAAATCCGACGACTTCGGCCGGGTTTGAACCCACGATCTTGGGCATAGAAGCTCAGCATGCTACCAACTACGCCACCGAAGCCGCCTGCCCCATTTAATTGTCATAATTAACTAATAGCCTACATGTAATTTTTCCAAGAGTATTATTTACTTATTTATTTATATATTATCCGTACATTGTACCCCCAGTCATTGGGAAAATTCGTGCTGACTGCCTGAAGAATACAACTGACAGTGTGTTTAGGTTGGCTAGACTGTGTTGCCGCTGGGTGTTCATTGCCATAGTTGGCTGTCAAGTCTGACCCGGTCTTGGCATCTGTTCAAGAGCATTGCACAATAGAAATACCTTTTACTGATGTCACTGCGGGAGATTCCAAGCTTAAGGAAGATAACAGAGAAATATTATTCACTATCCAGGAATCCCGCTTTATTAATGCGCTGAAGAATAAACTGGCAGACCAAACAGATTGCTCGATAACGTTAAAAGTCGCTTACGTGAAAACTTTAATTACATAACTGGGCAAAATATATGGTATTTTTTATTTGCTAAGATACCACTGATGACGCACTTAGGTTGGGAAAAACTAAACTTCTCTCTTTAATTATTATCTTATATTCAAGGGGAAGAACGGAATTTTATTAATACGGCCAATGCCCATTTATTTTGTTTTCAGAAAGGGTAAGGGAAGGGATTTTGGAAGGAAATCGCGTGGACCTATAGAAAGAAACTGTCCCAGCATTTGCCTGGCCGCAAAAATTATTATTATTATTATTATTATTAATTATTTATTTACCAGAAATTGTGTCTACAATTTATGGACGGTAGATACAGAAAGGGCAAACCCCACATACAAAGCAGTGTCTCAATCTCCGTTCATTAAATCTATACAAATCTGGTATGTTACATATATACAATTTACAACTTTACATTGCTATATACACATAATCTGCTAAAAACGACGTCTATATCATACAATTAATAAATAAAAGGGAAGATACAGGCACGCACACACACATATACACACTCACGCACGCACACTATGCATACATACCTACACGCACGCACACACTCCCACTCACTCACAAAGTTGCATTATATAAATTTAATTTACATGGGGTTTTAGTCCCTTTAGAGCCTTCACTTTGCGGCAAAATTGTTGTGGAGGAAGGTCTTTTATTGCATGAGGCAGGTCATTCCAAAGTCGAGCAGAGCGATTGTAGAACCCAGATTGATAATCTGTTGTCCTAGCGAATGGAGGAACGAGGGTGACACCCTGTGCTCTACGGACTGAGCGATATGACAGCTGAAGGCGATGAAATGGGGACAGTTTAATGGTGCCAGCCAGAGATTTTCAGAGAAAGGTGAGATCTATTTGGCTACATATGTCATTGATTGATGTTAGTGGTTTTGTCAAAACTTTGTTTCCCTGTTTGTAAATGAGTCGCTCTGCTCGACGTTGGACTGCACTTAACTTCCTCATGTTTTCCTCGGTAGTGGGATGCCAGGCAGGAAGTCCATACAGAAGAATGGGCCGTATACGCTAGTGGAGAGATACACCGCTCGGAGTGCACGGCTTCTGAATCCCAGAAGATTGCGTCTTGCAAATCCTAGAATTCTAAATGCCTTACACCTAGATTCCTCAACGTGTACATTCCATTTCAAATTGCTGGAAATGTGTATTCCCAGCATTCGCAGTGAATTGCACATGGGAAGAATTTTGCCGCTCAGTGACAGGCTATGTTCAACAGGCTGTCTGGCCCTACTTAGCCGAATATATTTACACTTGTTTACATTCAAGGTCATCTTATTTACATCACACCACAGTACCACACTGTCCAGATCTTCCTGTAGTGCTTTGACGTCAACATTATTCTTTATGGCTCTGTAAATTATTGAATCGTCTGCATAATGCGCCATCGCAGACGTCACACAGCTTGGAAGGTCGAGGGTAAAAGCCATGTACAACAAAGGCCCAATCACCGACCCCTGTGATACTCCCGAAGTTACCACTATGTTCGGCGACTTGGCCCCGCCAAACACGACACACTGCGTTCGACCTACCAGGAATGACGTCAACCATGTAATCAGTTTGCCTCCGATGCCATATTTGCTAAGCTTTAATAAGAGTCTTTGATGAGACACCTGATCAAAAGCTTTGCTTAAGTCCAGGGCCACACAGTCTACTTGGGAGACGTTAGTCTGATCCAAGGAGTTCTGCCAGTCATCAATCACTTTTGTCAAAAGAGTTGTACAAGATTTCCCCGGAACGAAGCCATGTTGGCTTGGATTTAACAGGCCTCGTTCGCTCAGGAATTCCAGTATGTTCCTAGCAACCAGGCGCTCCATACATTTACAGATACCAGACGCTAGAGAAATATGGCAGTAGTTGTCCATGTCTTCCTTGTCGCCATCTTTGAACACAGGGACCACGTTGGCATGTTTCCACTCTCGTGGTAGAGTCCCGGTGTTAATGGACTGGTTGAAGAGAGCGCACAATGAAGGCGCCAGGGCATCTGCACAGTAATGAAGGATCTGAGCAGGGATTAAGTCTGGACCTGTCGCAGCATGGGGGCGAGTTCTCCGTAGGCTGTCTCGAACTTCCTGTTGTGAGAAATATAGACTGGCTAGGGGAAAGAGAGGGGATGATGTCCTTGGTAGGAATATTTCTTCACTGGTGTCAGGTGGAGAGAAGTTATATTTGAATTTACAGTTGAACGAGTTGGCTATGTCTAGCGGGTTGGAAATTGAAAGTCCGTTATGTTTAAAGCTCTGTGGTGCGGTGTTGCCACCTTTGCTCCGAATGAATGTCCACATTGCCTTGGGATTAAAGCTTAATTTGTCCATGTACGCACTGTAGGCTTCACGAATTGCAGATTTGGTACTATTTCTAACCAGCCTATACTTTCCCCATCTGCTGTCACTTGTGCACTGTTTCCACTTGTTATAGAGCTGATTTCTCTTTCTTATTTTGGTTATTATGTCCTTTGAGATCCAAGGTGTTTTTTTCTTATTTTTAATTGTAATCCTAGGGATCACTTCATCAACGCACTGAAAAAAGATTTCCTTCCAAGTATTCCAGGTACCATCTATATGTACTCTGTTGGTGAGTTCAGGTGTAATGACCGGTAATCTGTCCAGTAAGATATCAGAAAGAAGTTTCCAGTTGGTACGGGAGTAATTGTAAACTGTTCTGGTTTGTAATTTTGGACTGTTTTTTTTTTTTTTTTTTTTTTTGTAAATATAGCTAGGAGGGCTTGGTGATCACAGAACCCAGGGATGACTTGTAAAGACTAAATTGAGGACGGAGAGTTTGTTAGAAAGAGATCGAGGGTCGAACGGGAGGTCTCAGTGATACAGGTAGCTTCAAATATGAGTTGATGGAGGAAAAGATCATAGAATGCTGTAAGGAAGTTGTTAGATATAGGATTATTTGGGATAGGAGCGGCATTTCTATTCCATGTGATTTGTAGGTTGAAATCACCAACAATGTAGACAGCGTCATAGTTTTGTTGAACGTTTTACACCCGTTTGAGGGAGAGAATCAGCTCATCATTCATCAGCTGGGACGATTTCGGAGAGCGATAGACTGAACCGATCAGATATTTGCCGTTACTGCATTGAACCTCCACCCACACGGCTTCTGCGTCAGTTTCCAGCTGATGGACGCGAGTTGCATTGTACTCAGGCTTCACAGCAATAAGGACCCCGCCCCCTGAAGTCCGTGGTCGATCTTTCCGGAACAGCTGGTATGTATCTGGTAACGCCTCCCGATCTCTTACCACCCCAGAGAGCCACGTTTCACTGCAACACACGATACTTGGATCTAGGGCGGTCACTGTAGCATGAATGTTTTGTTTCCGTCCCGGCCGCGTGATGCTGCGCGCATTGAAGGCGAATAGTGATAAGTGTTTATTTACAAGTGAACTATTCATGTTATTTATACTATTTACAGAGTCACTGGGAATATCACTGGTATTGTTGCACAATGAGTCAGTAAACGGCGGCATAACACATTGCCAACATGTCCACGTTCGCGTGCCTTTTTTAATGCACCGGAACTCAGAGGTACTGATTTTAGCACACGTTCTGTGACTCGACGTGTTACAATTACTGCACTGAATATATAGCTGATTTTTTCGGCCGATTTTTTCACATATTGCGCATTGCAAAGGTCCAGGGTTGAGTTCTATGTCGCCGCTTAGAGCTAGCGCTAGGCAGCAGAGTGAGAACCCGGCAGCAGGTAGCCTTGCGACACCTACCTCTCCCGCTTGGCGTGGCCGGCAAATGGTGGCCAGCCCCAGACCTTCGCTGCCACACCATGTCCAGGAATGTATTGTACATTTATCACTCACCAGAAGCTTTTCCAGAAGGGGTTGATTCTTCAGATCCTGCTCACCATTAACGGCCACAGAATGAACACATCTTGCCACTGTCACTGCACATTTAACCAATAAAAATACTAAAATTACAGAGAGCACACTTCCCTTGATGCAGGCACGCGCCGCCATCTTCAGGGGGATGCCAGATCATAGGAAGCGCGTGGGTCGGGGTAAGGCCCTGTACTGGAAGTTCTGCCAAACAATGAAGAATTAATTTTAGCACTAAGGTTTCGTAGTTGGTACTCATGAACGTTCACATCAAACCGACTGGCGGAAGCGGGAATAGTCTGTTTTGATTGATTTTCCTCGTGGTGTTGTTGGTTGTTTTGATTTGTTCAGTATTTTGATTGTTTATTTGAATTGAATTGAGAGTCAATCATGTCACTGCAAGGGAGGAAAAATTGCCAAGCACCGGGATGTAAGAATTATAATTATAGTAAGAACAATACGGCAATTTTCATCTTCCTGGTATTGACCATGTGTAAAACTAGTGGGCAATATGGACTACTCTCGAATAAAAATATTTAGAGAATAAATGTGTGCATTTCATCTCTTGTTTGTTTTCTTACCCATTCTCATTTGCATTACAATAAAATTTGTGGTTTAGGGCTACGGGGAGGGGTGGGTGGCAGCCGGTATGCTCGGCAAAAAGTGAGGTTATGGCAATGTAGTGTGTGCATTTGGACAGTTTTCTTTAGATTCATCGAATATCCCAACAATTCTGTAGAGTATGAGAGCATTTTTAATTAGCCTAGAGGTGAATTAAGCTCTAGAACGGCATAACTGTGTCCTTCGTGACAAATCTATTGCCAACATTGATATAATTATATCAAAATGTATTATTTTCCTATCTGGACGTATATTTCAGCGCCTAGCGAAAGGCGCAGTTATGTTTGTGTTATTTTCATCAATAATCAATAACTCATCGCAGAACATACTGTTCAATTACGTGTAATAAAGGCCACATTCATATGGCTTTTTACTTTTTATGTTGCCAGACTTGCCAGTACAATCCATAGCCTCAGGCGGTGTTCTCTCTCGGAAATTCTATAACCAAAAGTGACGAATCTCTTATACTTACATGATTCTTGGCCATCTTGATGGGAAACTACTAAAATCATTTACAGAACAGCCGAGGTGGGACCCGAACCTCCTCGAATCCCGATGCCAGCAAGGCCACCGTGGCCGATCCGGGGAAGGAAAGGAAATCACTAAGAAATTCCACGAAATATAAGATAGAAATTGTTCAATTCTGTATCACATGGAATAATATTCTGCATATTCAACATAGAAAAGGCTAACGCAATGTAACAGAGTCAGAGTTGAGATATTGTGCAGGGCGCAACAGATACATAAGTTTAGGTACCTCAGTAAGTTGGACTGCCTATACTGTAGGTGTAGAGCCTTCGGAAAAGGAGATGTACCGTCTAAAATCTCGTGCGTCGGATACTTCTCTGCGTTATAGGTGTGTAGTGTACAGTAAAGCCCTGAGCGGATGCGGATATCCTCTGATAAACCCGTGGATATCCGCAAAATATTTCTCCATGTGGATATAGTTTGCATGGCTGTGCGGATAGCGGATAAGCTGCGGATAGTTTTTAGAATACAATGTTGAACTCATTTTTTTAATAAATTCAGTTTCTTGTTATTTCCCTATTTGCTTTCGCTTGGATTGTATGAGAATAATAGAGAAATGAGAGAAAAATGAAATTTTTATGTTAATAAATGCTATAAGTTCACCAATGGGACTTTCAATAACCTGTTGAGCACAAATTCAACATGGCGGCGACACGAAATTTAAATATTTAAATGGTCGTTTCTCACAATTTAATCAACCGAGCACAGTGAAACTTGGTACGGTAAATGCTTATACAAATTTTAATCCACTGACATCTAATTCATTTCAATTGTTTTCATAAACAAAAGATGGCGGCTGTGCGAAATTTTAAAACCTCGTTTTTATTTCTTGTGTCCTAATCATGGGATTGAAGTTTGAAAAATACACCTTCACAATATAATAATAATAATATCGTATGGCTTCGGGTGCCGGATGCAAGTTTTGTTAATTGACACCCAGAGGGCAGCTTGCTTATCGAATTTTGTTGTTCCTTGAAGCACTATGAAAGTCAAGGAGGTTAGGAACTTAGTGGTTGCGGAAAATCCCGAGATTAATTTTGCCATTATGAGCACGGCCTACTGAATTCAAATAAGTGCTTTAACATGCAAACATCGTATGACATGCGTGCCGTAATTCTTTCCGCCTTTCAAAAATCACTTACATCGGCCAGGAGAGAACCTGAAAGCTTGGGGTTGGTAGACCGGCACGATAACCACTCACCCACCGTGGCAGGCATCCTCACAATAATATCCATGTAACAGTACATAGCTCTACAGCCTTCCCTTGAGAATCCATTTCTAGTCTCGGTGAGGTGGGAATCGAACCCAGCTCTTTATCTCACTTATCTTCGTGAAGCTAAATGTACCCTGTTCCTGTCCCCAAACCAGAATTAAATTCTTTGGCATATCCGGTAACTGAACCCAGACCGCGTGCTTACCTAGTGTGATGTCGACGCAATAATCAGTTTTTTTTTCATCCATATATCGTTACTGTCGTCATCAAGCTGTTCGAGTCACAAGCTGTTGTTTTGTTTTGTGATTGTATTGACGTATCTTGTAGAGAATGTTTATTGTCTATTCATAAGTATTATAATGAATGCAGCGGATTCGGTGGCGTAGCTGGTAGCATGCTGAACTGCTGTGCCCAAGATAGCGGGTTCAAACCCGGCCGAAGTCGTCGGATTTTTTAAGAGCGCTAAAATCCCTCAGTATGCCTTCCTTCGGAGGGGAAGTAAAGCCGGCGGTCCCATGTCATAGATTTATGGCATGTAAGAGATCCTTCCACAGACTAAACTTGTGTGATGCTAAATTTCTATGAAAGTTACAACGTTCACCACTAGGTATCAGTGGCATCTGGTAGAAAAATTCGGAACTACTTGAAATTGAACGCAACTTGTAGCAAACCCTATGGGTGTTCGGTTGAAGCAGCTACAGCATCTGGCGAGCCGAACATGTCCTCGGACACTCCTGACTCTAAAAGCCATACGATAAATAAATAATAAAATAATGAATGCATTATCCGCAACCAAAATATAATCGAAATTTGAATCTCTGTAGCGAATTTTAAACATTCAGTTATCAAGAAGATAAAGTAATTAAACTTTAGCAAATCCTCTGGTGTCTTCTTGATTGCGGTCATTCCGGATTGCGTTCACCTCATTAGTAATCCAGATTGCGGTCACTTTCATTTTATGGAAGAGCTATAAACATTCCAGCGTCCAGATTGCGATCACTTTTCTTGGGAGACCGGTCCTTGGTTCTTCCCGACTGACTCATACCTTCCGTAAGTTTTGTAGATTTCCTCACCCCTCATGCGCGTGGTATTAACTCAGGAAGAACCCAGAAAAAAATCTATTGAGCTACACATTTGTTGAAAATGCTTTTGAAAATGTGCCCAATATCTTAAAAATAGTCTAGAAAGCTTCCTAGGGGAGCGTGATGGCGCAGTGGCATAGCTGCTCGTATTTCACCCGGGCGGCCGAGGTTCGAATCCCGGTGACAGCGAGGTGGAATTTTCACCTGAAAAATCACGTGGCGTCAGGAAGGGCATCCGGCCTTAAATCTCCGGCCAAAACCAAAATGAGCCCGGTTGGCTCCGGCGACCCCAATTCATTGGGAAAAGCCAAAGAAAGTTAGTATAGAAAGCTTCCTTCAACAATACCATCAGGGGCAGATGACCTCGTAGTTCCGCCCCTTAAACAACAATAGCTAACTAACTAAAATACCAATCTTATAATTTGAGTACTTTTTACAATGAACTCATTGATTTTGACATCATAAGTCACAGATTTCAAATCTGGAATGTTAAAAAACTTAAAACTTCAAATGTTAGGACCGGTCTCCCAAGAAAAGTGATCGCAATCTGGACGCTGGAATGTTTATAGCTCTTCCCTAAAATGAAAGTGACCGCAATCTGGACTGCTAATGAGGTGAACGCAATCTGGACTGCTAATGAGGTGAACGCAATCTGGACTGCTAATGAGGTGAATGCAATCTGGACTGCTAATGAGGTGAACGCAATCTGGACTGCTAATGAGGTGAACGCAATCTGGACTGCTAATGAGGTGAACGCAATCTGGACTGCTAATGAGGTGAACGCAATCTGGACTGCTAATGAGGTGAACGCAATCTGGACTGCTAATGAGGTGAACGCAATCTGGACTGCTAATGAGGTGAACGCAATCTGGAATGACCGCCATCAGGACACAGCCAATCCCCTAGCTCTGTTGCCGAGAGCAAATGTAATGTATTCTTGTAGAACCTAGTCAGGCTCTAAAATCTCACCTTATTCAGACTGGTAACTTAGAATACGGCGGCTTCGGTGGCAGCATCCTGAGCTTCTATGCTCAAGGCTACGGGTTCAAACCCGGCCGAAGTCATAGGATTTTTAAGAGCGTTAAAAATCCTTGAATATGCCTTCCTTCGGAGGGGAAGTAAAGCCGGCGGGCCCATGTCATAGATTAATAACATATAACGAGCCTTCCACTAACTAAACTTGTGTGAAGCCAAAATTTGTAGGTAAGGTTTGATTGATGCTCTTAAATTCCAACGTTCGTCACCAGGCGCTGGTTGTGATGACATCTAGTAGTAGCCAAGTTCACAGCTAAGTGTAGCGGACGGTAGTATTTGGTAGCGAAAGTAGGAATTACTTGAAATCATCGTCTGCAGTCCTTACTTGAATCAAAATCAATTAACATACACTAATACAGCCATCACAATTAACACCGGTTATCAAACAGATTCTACACACATCCAAAGTACACGGTACTACATGACCGCGTTGTCGCAGCCCCTAAACTAAGGAACCAACCAACCAACTTTGAATGCATTTCATTACCAATATACTTGCCACGGTGGGTGAGTGGTTATCATGTCGGACCACCAATCCTAAGCTTGCAGATTCGCTCCTGACCGTGGTAAGTGATTTCTGAAAGGCGTCAACAAATCACTAAACGCGTGACATACTTTGCTGGCATGTTTAAAGAATCCATTTGAATTCAGTACACCGTGTTCATAATGGCAAAATTAATCTCTGGATTTTCCGCCAACGCCGGGATAGTACCTACCGTCAGGCCATGGCCGCCTCCTTCCCTCATGCTTGTCTATCCCTCCCATTCTTCCCATCCCGTCCCATCCCTCATGAGGCCCCCTGTTCGCTTTGCAGGTGACGCCGCCTGGGCGAGGTGCTGATCACACCTCCTCAGTTGTATCCACTCCGACCAGACGTTCCCAACTCTAGGACACTGCCCGTAGAGGCGGTAGTGGTGAGTTCCCTCGTTGAGTCCGTGGGTTCCACCAACCTGGAGGGTAAACTCGATTTAAAATATAATCTCTATCTCTATATGTATATATAAATGAAAGTTTGTCTGTTTTTTCTGAATCTCTATGGAAATTTGCGTTATTTACGCGTTTCAGACTGTTTTATGATGGATGCGCGCGAAAATAAAATTTTTGTCTGTCTGTGGACAAAGTGGTTGTTCCCATATAACTCGAGAACGGCTGGGTGGATCAACGTAAAATTTGGTGCAGATATCCTTCAGAGGCACGACACTAATCATTGATGTAACTTTTCTCTGTACCTCTCATAAAAGGGGGCCTACCCCTTAAAATACTTGCTGAAATAGGCGTAGAAGGGCGAGACAAAGCTAATTTTCAGCCCCTCAATGTGAGAAACAAGACTCGGAAAACCACATTTTAAGGCCCTAAAACCAACAGTTTTTGAGATATTTCCAGAAAACTAATTTCATTCAATACAATAACGAAATAATGCAAGCCGGTTATCATGGCAACGGAATCTCACAGGTCCATCTATTGCTGTAAGACGCAATACAATTACATTTATTACATCACTGAGATAGATTGCAAACGGCTATAAAGTTATAACGGAACCAAATTAAGCTGTAAAATTCATCAATGTCATATAATGCGGTTAAGGGGGCCAAGGGGTACTCTAATTTTCTTCACGCGATTTACACGTGCGGGTGTGGTACGGAAGCTCTATTATATCCCGATCCCTATATTGTTATATTATTATTATCATTATTATTATTATACAACGGCCTACAACGACGAGACAAAGCTTATTTTCAGCCCCTTGGTGTCAGAAACAAAACTCGGTGCCCCTAAATAGCCGTAAAGGGTCCCCGAAAACTACATTTTAAGGCTCTAAAACGAACAGTTTCTGAGATATTCCCAGAAAACTAATTTCATTTCATAAACTGATGAAGGAATGCAAGCCAGTAACCATGACAACAGTATCTCAAAATGTGACATCCAACTTTCCATTTATTTTTGCAAGAGGTAAAGCCACTCTATTTATTAAATTTCTGTGAATGTTTGCAAATGGCTGTAAGGTTATTACGGAATCAACTAAAACTGTAAAATTCATCAATACGCTTAAGGGGGTCAAGGGGTACCCTAGATTTTATTCACACGACTTGAATGTGCGTTATGTCGTACAGAAGGTATATTATATCTCCAAACAGAATCATTATTTTCAAAAATTCCTGAATTAAAATAGTTCTTTTTTTTCTTTTAGGAATTTGGGCCATTGGAGGCTAAAAAAACCTGAATTTTCATGCACCATAAGCCTTTATAATTTATCAAAGGGGTCTTCCTCTGGATGGGGACTTGACACAACAGTGAAGGTCAGTTTTATTTGACGTGTACTGCGTTTCATCTACGAGGTTTTCAATTTTATTTTCACGTCAGGAAGTACACGTTAGGTAAATTTAGTTTCAGAGTATATTTCAACTAATCATTTTTCTTTGTCGACAAACAGGTTCCAAGCCCCTTACCATTGTAACAGTAGCTCAATTGATTACGTCTGGTTATTAATACCGAAGACCGTTCGAAGAATGGGTACTTCTGCTAGTTATATATATGTTGTAGTTAATTAATTTAGGGATATCTTGGTCATCAGTCCCACGTGGTTGGGTGTGTGTAGAACTTAAGGGTTATATACAGAGCACTAACGCGCTATCTCATGCCTCGCTGGCATTGGAAGAGCGTGAGTTCGAATCCCACCTCGGCCGGTCTGAAATTACCCATTTTCACCACAAGGCGAATGCCGGGACGGTTCCTGTCAATAGGTCCACGGCCGATTTCCTTCCAAAATCCCTTCCCTGACCTGACATGAAAATAAAAATTAGGAGGGGGGGGGGCAGATGACCTCGTAGTTCCGCCCCTTAAAACAACAATAACTAACTAACAAACTACTAAAATAAAAAGTACATGGCCATTGGCTGCATTAATAAAATTATTATATAGATTACAGTATTATTAAACGGAACATACATTATTTTATTGATAAAACGACCATTCTTCTAGTTAAATGGCATTTGTAAACGAACTTCTGTTACTCAACAATTTTACATAATGGGTTCTTATTAATTAATTCATTTTGGGGCTGGGGACACCTTGGTCATCAGCCTCGTTGTAGTTCAGTGTGTTTTGAACGTGTCTGATAACCTGTATTCATGTAATGACTGTAGTAGTGTGTGTAGCTGTATTTTTGACAGTGATGGGGTAGGTGCCCCGAGACCTGAAGTAAGATACTATCCGGCGTTTACCTGGAGGGAGTGTGAAAAAAACGGAGAAAAACACACTCTAAACAACCACTGTCAGCACGGGGATTCGAACCTGCAATCTCTGGACTAGCTGCAGCCGCCTTCGTGGCGTTAGCGTTAACGCTCCCGGAAAACGTGTCTGGTATCGCTTGTGCCACTCATAAAAGTTACTTTTTTTAATTCCCGTCGTAGATTCTGCTTCAAGACTTCGAATATGACAGACCAAAATATTATGTGCACTCGAGTTTGAAGGTTGTTTGTAAAGTAAACAATAGACTTACATAAAATCCAACAACATCATCATTTTCTTCGTTTTATTTTACGTTAGTTCATGTAGGTTTGGAATTTTAATTTAAATTTTAATATTTTTTTATCGCCGTTGGAACACAAAAAGTGCCCGGTTTTAAGCGTGTTTCAACCATGCGTCGCATTTTAGAATTATTATCTCAAAAACCCGTCATCAGATCGAATCCAAATTTTAACACAAAATACATTGGAATGTTGTATAACTGGTTTAGTAATTTCAAAATTTTGTGTGTCCAAGAAACAAAGTTGTTATCATTTTTGTAAGGTAACATTTTCTCGGCTCGGGGTGGTTGAAAAATGTAGTACTTGGTCGCGTTGTAATCCTTATACATTAAAACGTTATGCTGTATGACTGTGAAATACGTAAATTATTTCACTTATTTTATATCGGATTGTATTTGAACGTGGAAATAAGACATGGTTCACCAGTTAGCCGCTCAGGTGAAAGCTGTACAACGTTGCCAGGATGGGCTCCATCACGCGCCATGGTGCACCTCGCTCGGAAGTGATGGTCTCCATATCAACAACGCTGTACAGCATTTCCCGGAGCGGCTAGCTGGTGAACCATGTCTTAATTCCCCGTACAAATACAAACCGATATAAAATAAGTGAATTAATTTACGTATTTCACAATCATACAGCATACCTTTTTGATAAATAAGGATAACAACGCAACCAAGAACTACATTTTCCAACCACCCCGAGCTGAGAAAAAGTTACCTTACAAAATTGATAACAACTTTGTTCCTTGGACACACACAATGTTGAAATTAATAAACCAGTTATACAACATTCCAGTGTATATTGTGTTAAAATTTGGATTCGATCTGATGACGGGTGTTTGAGATAATATTTCTTAAATGTGACGCATGGTTGAAACACTCTTAAAAACGGGCACTTTTTGTGTTCCAACTGCGATAAAAAAAAATATTAAAATATAAATTTCAAATTCCAAACCTACATAAACAAACGTAAAATAGAACGACGAAAATGATGATGTTATTGGATTTTATGTAAGTCTATTGGTTACTTCACAAACAACCTTCAAACTCGAGTGCACATAATACTTTGGTCGACAGAAAGAAATTGAAGAAAACATTTATTGCCACATGATCAAGCATGCCAAGGTGAGGTTACCTGGCCGGAAATAAACCAGTTGGACTATGTTTTTTGATGTCAAGGGTACTTCATCTAAAGACAACAAGAAGGCAGGGCAGTCACCTGGGTCAGTAGGTCTTCCTTATAAGAGGCAAGTAAACAAATACCTTCCAACATAGCCATGCGTGCAGACAAGTAGCATGACGTTAAAGTGATTCCATCCCTGATCGCCGTACAGACGTATGGAAACGAACAGGGACCCTAAATTCCCATAAGGGGTGCACTTTGAAGAAACCAGTATATTTGACGGTTGTCGATAGCTCATCTTGAGAGCAAATCCCACTTGATGCTCAGTGCTTCATCTTGTGAGCCGCAGCCAAATGCCAGCCGTAGAAATGGTTTAACGAAGGTTGGTTGGTTGGTTCCTTAGTTTAGGGTCTGCGAAAACGCGGTCATGTAGACCCGTGTACTTTGGGTGTGTGCATAATGTCTGATAACTGGTGTTAATTGCGATGGTTGTATTAGTGTTTGTTATCTGTCTTTTTTAATTCAAGTAAGGATTGCAGTCAGTAATTTCCAGTAGTTCATACTTTAGCTACCTAATACTACCGTCCACGACACCTAGCTTGCGGACTTGGCTACTAGATGGCATCGCAGTCAGCACCTGACGGCAAACGTTGGAACTAATAAAGCGTTATCAATCCTAACCTACAAATTTAGGCTGCACACAAGTGTAGTTTGTGGAAGGTTCTTTTTCATGCCATAAATCTATGACATGGGTCCGCCGGCTTCACTTCCCCTCCAAAGGAAGGCATACTGAGGGATTTTTAACGCTCTTAAAAATCCGTCGACTTCGGCTGGGTTTGAACCCGTGACCTTGGGCATAGAATCTCAGCATGCAACCAACTACGCCATTGAAGCCACCCGGTTTAACGAAGTTTCCGACTTTCACTCCAGGTAAATACAGGGAAAATGCCTTCAGACCACGGTGACCTCCTTCCAAACCTTGTCTCAAACACAGGCAGTACCAGGTTTGCGTCAGTCACTCCTTAAATGTAATTACGTTACCATTACAGTTACCGTTTCTAACCAAACATAATAAATACGCCCTTTACTTTCTATTAGTAGAAGCTCTTCAGTCGATCAACACGAGTGAAAAATACACCCTCACAGTATAATAATAATAATAATAATAATAATAATAATAATGAATGAATGAAAATCCACAGCCTGCTTCCAGTCTCCGACCGGGTCAGGAATGGAATGAATGAAGCCCCCGATCTAGCGGCGGGATATGAACCGTGCCGGCTGCCGAGGCCTGACGCACTCCTCTGGGGCAATGATTAAATGAATGACAGATGAAATGAAATGATAGTGGAGAGTGTTGCTGGAATGAAATTTTGGCAGGGAAAACCGGAGTACCCGGAGAAAAACCTGTCTGCCTCCGTTTTGTCCAGCACAGATCTCACATGGAGTGACCGGGATTTGAACCACGGACCCAGCGGTGAGAGGCCGGCGTGCTGCCGCCTAAGCCACGGAGGCTTCAATAATAATAATAATAATAATAATAATAATAATAATAATAATAATAATAATAATAATAATATCGTATGGCCTCGCGTGCCGGGTACAAGCTTTGTTATTTGACACCCAGAGGGCAGCTTGCTTATCGAATTTTGTTGTTCCTTGAAGCACTATGAAAGTCAAGGAGGTTAGACATCTAAGCTCCCTGACACTATAGAGCTTTCTAGTAGAGAAATGAGGAACTTTGTGGTTGCGGATAATCCCGGGATTAATTTTGCCATTATGAACACGGCCTACTGAAGATTGGGAGGGGAGTTAAAATTAATTAATTTCCTAATGCTTAAATAATTACACGAATTATTTATACACTTAATTAAACACTTCTCACACAAATGTGTTTTTTTTTATTGAATGGCTACTTTCGTTCGTTAAGCGAACATCATCAGATCACTTATGCTTAATTTAGGTTCAGTGGATATGTACAGTGACACTTGTGTAACTGACAGCAGTGGCTACGCTCGCTAAAGCGCAGTGTTAAGTCTGGAGCCAAGGTCTCTGCTGACTCGGTAGACGCATGGGTTCGAGCCCCACCGAAGCCCGTCCTTGAAATGGTTTTCTGTGGTTTACCATTTTCAACACCAGACAAATGCTGGGACGGTACCTCCTGACAGGCCACGGCCGCTTCCTTCCACATCCTTGCCCAGTTTCATTCATCTTCATCTATTCCATCTCTCATCCCGACGCGCAGGTCGCCCACGGGCGTCGACTAGAAAGACCAGCACTCGGCCTCTCAGGAGGCCACACGAAAAAAAGAACACTTAATGTACAAGAGTATTTACAATAATTAAGCAACATAAGTTTTAATTAACCTTTGTAACGACTCGTTTTCTTAAATCAATTGCAATTTTGCAATTTTTCAATTGTTAGTGCTACACACCCTCTTGGTCCGATTTTGCCTATTAACGAACTCGTCCGAGATTTTATAGAGTAGTATTTTATGTATACATTTGAAAGGGATTGGTGGAAAATGGCGGTAGCTATCGTATCCACAGGAAGTTATAGGCCTATAACATAGTAGATGCAATATATAAATTATATATTAACTATAAAACTGACGGTGGTTTTGGGGTCTAGGATTAAACGCGAAGATATGCTGAAATTTTCCGAAAGTCGAAACATGGTGCACATTGCAATACTAATAATAATAATAATAATAATAATATTTTTATTTTATTTTTTTACATTCGAATTGAGCCACTATGGACTACGGAGAAACAATCAAAAGCAATGTTTCGTTCTAGATCGTCTGCCAGTTTTGATGTCCTGCCAGTATCTCTTGAGCCCGTCACTCAGCGCCTTCTTCCGATCATCTGAAAGAGGTCCCCTCCGTCTTTTGGGTTATGCCCCTACCTTAAATCCCTGATAATTTTTGATTAGGTGTCTGAATTCACACCTGTTCATAATTTTGCAGTAAGGAATACCAATTTCTATAAGGTCTGTGATAAATTCTTCAAACCATGCCAATTTTTTCCTCTTTGGTTTCACGAAATTCCAAATTTTCTTTGTTAGACGATCGTTGGACATTCTTAAACTGTGTCCATAGAACAACAACCTTTTCCTTTTTATTGTAGACGTGACTGGTTCTATCTTTCTATATAATTCTTCGTTTGACTTCAAACGTATGTGCCCGTCAACCCATCTGATGCCTAAAATTTTCTCAATACCCTGCGTTCTCTTTTGACTTACTGGCCGATTAGTCCCTGCCTGTTCATAGTCAAAGTCTCCGAAGCATATAATGCTTCAGGTTTGACAACCGTGCTGTAGTGTCTTAATTTGGCTCCAATACTCAGCGACTTCTTATTATAGAGATTTTTCGTCAGGTGATAGGCTCGGTCTAATTTCCAGATTCAAAGATTAATTGCTTCCTGTTCTAGGCCATTTTGTTCGATTACCTCATCCAGGTATTTAAATTTCTTTGCACGTTTAATCTTCCCTTGGCATGTTTTCATCCTTTCTGGTCCATCACTGATGTTTGTCATGTACTTTGTCTTCTCAAAGGAAAATTGTAAACCTACTTTCTCAGCCATCTCTGACAACCGATTGATCGTTACAATGGCTGATTTAGTATTGTTGGCAAAATAGCTAGGTCATCTGCAAAAGCCAAACAATCAACGTGCACCCCTTCCAGTTTGGGCCCTAGCCTGAATCGTTCTTCATTCCCTTCTTCCCACCCCAGTGTCTTCCTCCATTCACGAATGACCATTTCTAATACACAGTTGAAAAGGATTGGAGATAATCCATCACCTTGACTGACACCAGTTTTGATTGCAAAGGTATCTGAGATCTCGCCAAGGAATTTTACTTTTGACACTGTGTCATTCGAAGTCTGTTTAATCAGATTTCGAGACGTGTCATCCACTCCAAACTCTTCCAGAATATTCAGTAGCGACTCGCGGTCAATTGAGTCATGCGCTTTCTTAAAAATCAATGAATACGACCACATAGTCATACCTGCCTATCGTCTTATACCTAATGATGGTTAAAAATCTGTTCCGGACAAGAACGTCCCTTTCTGAAACCGGCCTGGTACTCACCAATCTGATTATCAAGATGATCTTCAATTCTGTTCAGGAGTGCTTTGGATAGGATCATGTAGGGAACAGATACAATTGATATACCCCTGTAATTATTAACGTCCTTCTTATCCCCCTTTTTGTGGAGAGGGTGGATTAATGCAGACTGCCACTCTGTGGGTATCCTACCAGTTCTCCATATATCCGCAAAGAGCTCAGCTAATATATTCAGAGTATCTTCATTTGCCAGTTTTAGCTGCTATGCCACAATGGAATCCTCTCCCGCTGCTTTATTATTCTTTAGACCATCGATAATCATTTTAATTTCTGTCTTAGAAGGTGGATGCGAGTAATGTTGGTCATTACTTGAGTAGGACGGCCTATGAGTAGCCTCTGTTTTGGTTCATCACAATTGAGTAATTTCTTCAAGTACTCAGCCAAGATACGACAGTTCTCCTTGTTGTTAAGACCTCAATTTCCATTTTCATCTCTGAAGCACATGCTCGGTGCTTGATACCCTTTCAGATTAGACATGAGAGTTTGATAGAAGTCCCTGACATTATTCTTCCGGAAATCCTCATCAATCTGTTCCATCTGTTGTTTCTCATATGATCGCCTTGCAATTCGGAAAACACGGGCTGCATCTTTCCGACTGTCACAAAACGAGGTATAATCTTATTGTCTCTTCGTTGAGTTCCATTTCTTCCAGGCATCTGTTCTTTGTGCACATGCACTATCACAGATCTCGTTCCACCATCTGTGTTTACGCTTCTGTGCTGTCAAGATTGAAACATTGGCTGCTTGAGGGATTTTGGAGGCAATGTCAGTCCAATTCTTGGATTTAAATGTTAATTGCTGGTGGTATTGCTCCAATACTTCTTGATCAACCTTAAGTTTTGTCACATCTTATCTGTGAAGTTCATTTCCAGCTTTCGGAGCCTTTCTAAAAGGAATGCAATTCATTTTAATCTTGGAGAGATAATGATCTGAATCAAATTTGGCCCCTCTCTGTACTTTAACATTCATAATCTCCTGCATTGCTGTCCTGGATATTGCCAAGTGATCAATTTGTTTCTCTCCGTTCAAATTGCCAGGTGAACGCCATGTCTTCTGTTTACTTGGTTTATGTTTATAGAAAGTTGACATTATCTGAAGATCAGACGTTCTACATAGTTCGACAAACCGTGTTCCATTTTTGTTGGTCATTCTGTGAGCAGGATATTTTCCTACTGTCGATCTGTATCTTGCTTCTATTCCCAGTTGAGCGTTGAAGTCGACCAATAAAACCTTGATATTCTTTATCAGTATTTTCTCCATCTCCTCCTCTATAAGGTCCCAAAATTGTTCAACTTTCTCGGGATTACGCCTGTTGTCCTCATTAATAGGTGCATGTGCATTGATCAGGGTATAGCCTTTGTTACCAAAGCATAGAGTTAGGCGTGATAGTCTTTCTGATGGGCTAGAGAAGTCTACAATTGCACTGATTACCTTCCTATTTACAGCAAAAGCTGTTCCAAACATTGGCATATTCTTTCCTATCTTCACTGCTCTCTGTCCTTTATAGACCCTATAGCCCTCAATGTCCATTACATCTTCGTCCTGATATCGTGTTTCCTGCAAAGCCAGGATTGAGATGTTATGTTCGTCCATCATATTTGTCAGTTCTTTGTGTTTACCAACTTTGAGTAATGAGCTGACATTTAATGTTCCAAAATAAGATTTCTGTTTCGTCTTCAATTTAGTATTCTTTAAGCATCTACATGCAAGCACCCCAGAATCCAAAGGCTTGCGTGCACTCCTAGGAGCGGTGGATTCCCTCAAACAGTTACCACCTAGGGTAGTGTCTTCCTTTTGACGACTTTCCATGATGCTTGATTGTTAAGAAATATGTGGGTCGGATTGCTCCTTCCCGTTAGTAGAACCAAGGTTGTAAGCACCGGAGCTTGAAGATAGTTCCTCCGCTTTATCCGCCGATGGGACGCGACGTCCTCTTCCGCCTTCTAAACCGTTGTCTATCTTCACCTGTAACCCTGGCAAGGGACCCATACCCAGCCGGGCCAGCTGGACCAAGGTTTATTAAAGAGGTGTTACTATTATTTTATTATTATTATTATTATTATTATTATTATTATTATTATGTATGTAGCGTATGGCAACACATTGTAAAACACAACAATATTCAGAATATATATCAGCGAAAATACTAGGACATTATTATAATAAAAGCAAAACCGAGAATATTAGAGTAACCTCCGGTCACAATTGGTACTTATAATGTAAAAATTAAATTGTCTATCCGCTTAACAGCATCTGGAGTCAACACAAGAAAACTCTTTAAAACCCCTGAGTGTGACGTAATACTACACTGCTGCACAATGTGTTGTATGGTCTGGGGTGTCGCTCCACAAACACATGCAGGATCGGGAATTTTGTTCCACTTGTAGATTAAGTCATTACACACGCCATGGTTTGTGCGAATCCTGTTGGCAGTCTTCCAAGTACGTCGAGGCAAATCGAATCCCTCTGGTTTATTGTGAGTATTTAAACTGATTATTACTTCTGCTGGTGCATGTTGGATCCATTTTTGTTCCCATCTATCGCTTATATCAAATCCCTTGTTAAAAAGTTCCACACCAGATTTTATTGCTGGTTATCTGGATTTTAACCTGTCAGATATTGCACTTGGGATGAAGTCATGAATGGGAAGGTCAGGGTAGTCCAGAATTTTCTTATATTCACGTACCAAAGCATCCTGTCTTCTGAGTTCAGGTGGTTGAATGTGACTTAAAGTTGGGAGCCAAAATGTAGGTGTAGTTTTTAGACATCCTGTGATCGTGCGCATAGTTGTATTGAGTTGGGTGTCGAGTTTGTTGGTATGATTGCTATTTAGCCATACAGGAGCGCAATATTCTGCTGTGCTATAGACTAGTCCCAGTGCTGAGTAGCGAAGTCGTGTAGCTGTTGATCCCCATGTAGTACCACACAGCTTTTAAAGGATGTTGTTCCTGGTACGTACCTTGGCTGTAGTATTAGACAGATGTTTTAGGTAGGTTACGGATCTGTCGAGTGTGACAACCAAATACTTCGGTGTAGGATTGTATTTAACAAAGTTCCCATTAAAACAGATTTTCAGTTGACGGTTAGCCTGTCTGTTGTGAAGATGAAAGCAAGAAGACTCTGTTTAACTTGGGCTAGGTGTAATTCGCCACTTATGGTAATACTGCCACAGGATTGAAAGATCATCTGTCAATATCCTTTCAGTTACCTCTATGAACTTTCTACTGACGCCAATGGCTAGATCATCTGCATAAACAAATTTCCTACTTTCAGTATGAGGGATGTCCACAATGTATAGATTGAAAAGGATTGGTGCGAGTACAGAGCCCTGTGGAAGACCGTCTTTCAGAGTTCTTCGATTGCTAAATTCCTTGCCCAGGATAACTTGGAAATATCTATCACATAACATATTGTTTAATAACTGGACTAGTATTCTGCAGGGGATCACTCTTAAGAATTTTAAAAGGCGTCCCTCTCTCCATACTATATCATGGGCTGCTGTCAGATCAACAAATACTACAGACGTTTTCATACCTTCTTGAAAGCCTGCCTCAATAAAAGTTGTAAGACTAAAGACTTGATCTGTACAGCTTCTACCTGTTCGGAAACCAGCTTGGTGATGTGTGATATGTTCTATAATTTTGCTACCGATTTGATTTAGGATCATTCTTTCCAGAAGTTTATAGCAGGCACTAAGAGGAGCTATAGGTCGGTAGTTTTCTGCCTCATCTGTTTCATAATGCTATTGGTTTTACGTCCCTTTTAACTACTCTGGCTTTTAGAGACGCCGAGGTGCTGGAATTTCACCCCGAAGGGGATCTTTAACGTGCCAGTAAATCTACTGACACGGCTCCCTCACATTTTCGCACCCTCAAATGCCAGCTGACTGCGCCAGGATACGAACCTGCAACCTTGGGCCCAGCAAGCGAAAACGTTACCGCTGAGCCACGCAGCCAGCCACACATTTCAATAGATAGCTTTCTAATAATAATAATAATAATATCGTATGACCTCGGGTACCGGGTGCAAGCTTTGTTATTTGACACCCAGAGGGCAGTTTGTATGTCAGAATTTGTTGTTCCTTGGAGCGCTATGAAAGTCTAAGCTCCTTGACACTATAGCGCTTCCTAGTAGAGAAAGGAGGAACTTTTGTTTTGGCGAAAAATCCCGATATTAATTTTGCCATTATGAACACGGCCTACTGAATTCAAATGGGTTCTTTAACATGCCAACAACGTATGGCATGCGTGTCGTGATTTTTTTTCGCCTTTCAAAAATCACTTACCAGCTTTCTAATGAAACCTTCCTAACTCATTCAAATTCTCTGAAGAATCGGCTAAGATGACAATCTCATCAGCAAATCTCAGCGTTGAAATAATTTCTCCTTGAATCTTTACTCCTACTATTAATTTTTTCTCTAATTTACCAGCATTGCTTCTTTAATATAGTGATTGGAAAATATGGTTGATAAGTTGCAGCCTTGTCTTACACCTTTCTTAATGAAATTTACCGGTAAAAGTTTCTTTGAAAACACATTAATTATTCATTTTTCCTTAAATTCTCTTCAAAATATTAGTGTGTGCCTTGTGGTCCTAAAAGTACAGTATATCTTAGGGCGGCTGTTTACCGCATTTTCCCCAACCCCTCAAGCTAATCACAGGAACAGAGCGGCATTTTCTTTTATATATTTTATCCCTTTGAATTTCTTCCTAACGCCTCTTTCTGCAAGAAAGTTGGCAGCATTGAAATATCGGGAACACACAAAGACACGGAAGCGAGCAAGGAACGTTAGAGGAAGCTTTACAAGTATTCATCTCTTCTTTTCCTTTTCTTTTTATGTTGGCAGTAAGTATACGATGTGCAGAACAATAAAGAGAGTTAATTTGTGGCCCAACTTGGGGAAACAAAGGCAGCAGTTGGCCACACAAAGACACGGTTTCATGTAAACAAACGTTATTGTGATTCTTAATCGAGTATAGCGGTGGGCTGTTTCATGTACGCCATTTTGTGTATTTATTTAATATTTTATTCATTATTTTGCTTGTTTGACAAAAGAGGGGTTCAATTTCCACGTCTTCTCTAGGAAAAATGCCGGGATGGTTCCTAACTTCAGGCCACGACAACCTCCTTCTCAATCCTCGCCAGAATACATATACACGCACACAATAATAGACACGATAATAATATAGGTTATCAGACAAATTAATTAATTTTTCCCTATTTTTTTTTTTCAAATATTAGGGTGTGCCTTATGGTCCAAAAATATGGTATAAGGTGGGCGTTTACCGCACTTTCCCCAACCCCTCAAGCTAATCACAGGAGCATTTATGTATTTATTTATTCTTTGTACTTGCGAATTGACCACCTAGGATCACGCTACAATTCATTTAATTAATTTAATTCATTTATTTATATATTCATTTTTTATTTATTTGTTCGTTTATTAATTTATTTATTTATTTATATGGCAAGCAACTAAAAAGGCCTTACGACGGTGGCATTCAATATATCCTTTTTTTTTTTTTGTTTTGTTTTCCCAATTACAGTGAAACCTCTATTAGGAGACCAGTGACGGTTCCATGGAAAACGGGTCTTTTTGAGGGGTGGTCTCTTAATAGGGGTAGGCATTAAAACAATTGTATACTGCATTATTAATAAAGTACAGTTCGAACACTGCATTGGTTCACATTTAGTACAAATTAATTACAATTAGTTATTTTCTGAGCTCTGTCATTTAAAAAAGTCACGAATTGATCTGTGTTTCAGATTAGCACATCTTTTTTTAACAATTTCACTTCCTAGAATATCTCTGAGTGGGTTCTGAAGTCCATTAATTTGTTCTGGGTTCGAACAATCTTCTAGGACAGCCGTATTTTGTATTTTTTCACACTTTTTCGAATGACATTGTATGCTGATGCAGTTCTGTGCCAACAGAACCATTGTTTACATCATCACCCTTATCACCATCTCCAATGGGAAGGCAGACGAGAAGTGGTCTTTTGAAAGAGGTCAGACTGAGAAAATGCCTGTTCTTTGGTCGGGATGAGGGGTGGTCCTTAAATAGAGGTAACAAATACATCAGTTCCAAGAAAAATCGGTCTTTAAGAGGGGTAGTATTTTAATAGGGGTGGTCTTTTAGAGAGGTTTCACTGTAAATTTATATTTTCGTGTACAAGTTTGTTTCACTGTACGCTCCATGTGAACGGTGGAAGCAGCTTTGATTATCCATTATTATTAGTGGAAGCTTTTCAGTCGGTCAACACGAGTGTGTCCAATTATACTGGGCGGAGAGTTACAATTAATTTCCTAGTGCATTACATAAATTGCATGAATTATTTATACACGTAATAAAACACTTCTCACATAAATGGGGGGCTAAATTGGGTGACTAGTTTCTTTCGTCAGGCGAACATCATCAGATCAGTGGATATGTATATATCACTTATGTAAAACAGTAAGTTGCCTATTTACATTATTAAGCTACAGAAGTTTCAATTGAACTACGTAACGAGTCGAATTTTTAGACAATTATTATTATTATTATTATTATTATTATTATTATTATTATTATTATTATTATTATTATTTGCGTACATTCCCCTTTAAGTAGAACGCTAAAAACACAAAAATCTAGATTTTGGTGGTAGCTCTTTTCCTCTTCTTATCTTCCCAAAAATCTTTCATCCGTTCACTGTGCGCCTTCTTCTCGTCATCTGTCCATTTACGCCTATTTCTTTTGGGTTGTGATCTTAATTCATTTTTTTTCCTCTACAAATGCTGCGGTAGTAGATGTCTTTTATGTTGATACGTAATTGTTGAAAACTTCCATAGTTTCTTTGAACCAAGAAGTAGCCTACCCAATTTCGACGTAGAAATTATGTTGAATATTCATTTAGTCAGTCTGGTGTCGTTCATTCTGGCGATGTGTGTAAAGAACTTCACTCTGCGTTTTCAGACGAGTGTCGTGATAGATTCAGTATTTCTGTATAATTCTTCTGTGGGTCTCTTTTGCCAGACATTTCTCTGAAAACGGCACCGTAAATTTTTATTTATTATTTATTATTAGTTTAATTATTTTTATTAGGCACTGAGTAAAGGTAGTAAGAATTAACAATAAACTTAGTGTAGTGCTGATTGGGGATTTCAATGCTAGGATAGGAAATGGAACTGAGGGGTAGGAGAAGATAATACGTAAGTGGGATGAGGATAGGGAAGCGAACATCAAAGGAAAATTACTAGATTTCTGCTGTTGTTGTTTCATTTGAGGGGCTCAGACATCGTGGTCATTTAGCCCCGTGTCCTTGGGTGTGTGTAGAATGTGTCTGATAACCTATGTTAGTGTGTGTCTCTAGTAGTGTGAGTAATTGTAATCCAGGTGAGGATTTGGAGGGAAACGTCTTTGACCTTAAGTTAGAACCATCCCGTATTTACCTGGAGTAGAAGTGGGAAACGACATAAAACCTTTTCCAGGATGGTTGAGGTGTGAATCGAACCCACATCTTCTCAGTTTTGCCTTATCTCGCTGAGTGTATTCCGTTCCAGCCAGCAGACCAGAATTAAATGTTCATATCAGAGCCAGGAATCGAAACCAGATTGTTTGGGACCTGAATCTAAATTGCCTGTTTCCGAGACCACTGAAAGTTATCAAGGACAAGGATTTGTTAATTTGGTAACACTGAAAATGGTTTTAAAGTTTTCCATTTTCATCATAACTTACCTTTTTTTATCAGTGCTTCAATAAATATGTAGAATAAATATACAGTATATATTTTTTATGAATAAAACTTCTCCCGGTTCTCGATAACTCTGTCGTGTCTTCTCTCCAATTTCTATGGTCCCTCAGACGTTCTCTATGTGCCTTCTATTGTCGTCAGCTCATGGTCGCAAACGATGATGCCTTCAGCTTTAACAAAGCACATTTTTACTGCCTCTGGGAGCGTTCCTTCCTTTGTCAGATGAATCCAGTTCATTGAATCCAAAAAGGTTGATTTGCTTAACAATTCTTGTATTCCATTCTCGCTTTAGTGCACGGCTGGTTTAACTCCACATAGTGTTCTGTAGTTATTTCACGTAATAAAATCAACTTAACTTTGCCGCGGTGGCTCAAGTTTATCTGCTCCTCAACTAGAAGATGTCAGGTTTGTGTGTCAGGTTGGTTTCTTAGTTTCGGAGCAGCGACAACGCAGTCATGTAGCCCCGTGTACTTTGGGTGTGTGTAGAATCTGTCTGATAACCGGTGTTAATTTTGATGACTGTATTAGTGTGTGTTATCTGTTTTGAATTGAAGTAAGGACTGCAGACGATAATTTCAAGTAGTTCCTACTTTTGCTACCAAATGCTACCATCCACGACACCTAGCTGTGAACTTGGCTACTACTAGATGCCATCGCAACCAGCGCCTGGTGACGAACGTTGGAACTTAAGAGCATTAATCAAACCTAACCTACAAATTTTGCTTCACACAAGTTTAGTTAATGGAAGGTTCTTTCACATGCCACACATCTATGATATGGGCCCGCCGGCTTTACTTCACCTCCGAAGGAAGGCATTCTGAGGGATTTTTAACGCGCTTAAAAAAACCGACGACTTCGGCCAGGTTTGAACCCGCGTCCTTGGGCATAGAAGCTCAGCATGCTACCGACTACGCTAAGTCCTCAGTCTTTAGACTGGTTTAATGTCTCCCTGTCCTAAACTAATAGCTAGTTCATCAACTCTACATAGCTACCACACATAACATCCGAGGCAATCTGTTTTACATATTCTCACTTTGGTCTACCCCTACAGTTCTTGTCCTCGACCCTTCCTTCTATACTTAAGTTCGCCTTAGTATGTGCCCTACCAATCTCTAGTTTCTCTTCATTGGTAGTCGCCAGAAACCTCCCTCCTCTCTCGTTCGTCTTAATACATCTTCATTAGTTTCTCTATCTACCCAGCTGATTTTCATCATTCTCCTGTAACACCACATTTCAAATGTTTCTATTCTCCTCTTTTTTGCTGCACCAACAGTCCAAGTTTCACTTCCATAGAGCGCTACGCTCCAGACGAAGGATTTCAAAAATGTGTTTCTAATACCTAAATCTATATTCGATATCAACAGATATATTTTCTGTAGAAATGCTTTCCTTGTCTGAGCCAACCAATATTTTATATCCTATTTGTTTCATCCAACACTCCTTACTTTGCTTCCCAAGTCTCCAACTTCCTCAGTAGTTTAGAGGGGACGTAAAACCAATAACATTTTAATTATTATTATATCATGTTTGCCCTTATGGACAGTGTTTGAACTTAAATATCTCATGATGACACAATTTTCACTTCCCTCCCTTCTTCCTCTTCTCTTCCCAAATTCTCTTCATCCTTTGACTGTGTTCTTGTTTCCTTTGTTCTCTCCACAATGTTCTTGTCTTCTTCTTTTCATTTACTTTAAATTTTGTATTCTTAATTTTGTTTCCGAATTCTTCTCTGTCTCCAATCATTTGCCTGTCGATCCCCACCTGCCTTAAGTCTTCCTCTATTTCATGATACCAATTACATTTCCTGCTTGAGCTGTTTACTACATCAAAGATCTTCTTTGTAAGTCTGTTGTTGTTCATTCTCTGTATGTGCCCGTCAAATGTTAATCTGCGTTTTATGATCATATCGGTGAGTCTGTCTGTGTACTCGTATAGCTCTTTTGTAGGTCTTTACATCCATATGCCATCTCTGTGTATTGCTCCAAATATTTTTCTGAGAATTTTGCGTTCTATTTTTCAGTTTCTATAATGCCTGATGCTACAATTGTTGTCGTTTCTGACGCATATAATGCGTCTGGTAGTACGAGTGTTTTGTCTTGATACGCTTTTCTTATTATAATGTGACCATGTGAGTTTGTATGCTTTCTGAAGTTTTACCGTTCATTCTATGTTAGATACCTTGTTTGATCCTCCTATTTGTATATATTCCCCTAAATATTTGAAATTTTCGACTCTTTTTATGGGTCCATATATCGTATGCATGGTTTGCACATCGCTGGTCTGTCGTTCCATGTATTGGGTCTTCTCGTAAGATATTTGTAGACCTGTTTTGGCAGCTATTTCATGCAAGCATTCCAGTGATTCCATTGCCTCCTGGGCCTTCTTCTTCTTCTTATTATTATTATTATTATTATTGTTTTTATTATCTCCAACTTCCTGCCAATTTGACGTCAATAGGGTTTTTTTGATTTCTTTCGGCTGCATTCCATTATTTTTGTTTTACATTTATTGATTTTCATCATGAATTCTTTCCTTAAGAATGGGCACATGCCGTTTAAAAACTCATTCACATCCTCTGATGTGTCGGTACCATAATTATAGTATTTTATTAAAATACGCTCGAAAGAGCATTAAGTTTAACTTGCCTACAAAGGAAAGATTCAATTAATCTAATAAATAGCAGCCAAATGAAGATTCTTCCCGTTGAGCACAGCCTTTAGCATATTCGGACGGGGTTTTCACTCCTTTTGGGCAGCTAATTAAATGATAACTCTTATAAATAATTATGCCTTTCGATACAATTCATGAGACATACCTTTCTAATGAAATCTACCTAAAATCATATCACACGACACTCGTTGGCTTGGAAGCATCTACCAGTACAGGTATATACGCTGGTATAGACGCATCTAGCACCGTGTGATTTGTACCTTCCATGCGGGTTCTACTCTCCCTAATAGCTTCCATACAACTCAGGAAATTGAACACATGCCATATTTCCTGGCAGGTTGCATGGAATATTAACTACAAGAACTAATTGGATTGCTTTTCTCGTTCTAGCTGAGTCCTAGCGGCAACATAAAGAAATGGAAACGAAAGTATATTTTCTTTAAACGGCGTTTGTGCGAAAATCCTTTGCTATTCAAATACAGTAAATTCAGAACGTGTCATACTATTATTATTCTTCTTTAATCGTATCGGCCAACTAAGACCACGTTATTTCAACTGGCTTCTCTGGGCTTTGATCTTTGCCCAGTGTTGCCGGTGTTGCTCTTTTCTTTCTTCCGTCCACATCTTTCCAGTCTTCAACTTCGGTTTTTTTGAAAACCCTGGTGGTCGTGTAGTTTCTTCCTGAGGGGATTGCGTTCTTGAATATCCCTACAGGTAATTTCCATCTCTTCCAGGTCACTTTCCACCTCTTCGAACCAGGCTGGCTTGGTCTTCTTATTTTTAAAATAGTTAAAGATCCGGTTCGTCAATCGTGTGGGTTTCATTCTAAGCAAGTGGCCATAAAATGCAATCCTCCTTTTCCTCATTACATCAGAGATCTTTTGGACATGAATATACAGCTCATAGTTATGCCGTCGTCTATATTCGCCGTTGTCTTTAATCGGGCCAAGAATTTTCCTCAAGATCTTTCTTTCCTTGATCTCCAATTTTTCTACCAGGCCTTTCTTGTTCATGGTGAGGCATTCCGCTGCATACAGAGCCTCTGGTCGTATGACAGTGCAATAATGCCTAAGTTTTGCGTTCAGGGATATTGACTTTTTGTTGTAAACGTCCTTGGTGAGTTGGTACGCCATTTCCATTTTGTTCATGCGCGAAGTGAAGGTTTCTCTCTCACATACGTTGGGTTCTACCTACTCGCCAAGATATTTAAACTTATCTGTCCGTTTGATTTTCCCCTGGTTTACTTTTAGCTCCCTTGGTGCTGGCTTGATGTTAGTTACGAAGTGTGTTTTCTCCAAAGAGATCTGAAGACCAACTTTTGTTGCCTGTACCTGCAGCTGGTTAATTTGTTTTGTGGCCATGTCTAAAGAGTCGGAGAAAATTGCAAGATCATCTGCAAAAACTATGCAATTAATAGAAAGGTTCATGTTCTTGTAACCCAGTCGTACTCCATTTTGGACCCCGTCGTTCATTTCTTTGCGCCACTCGCGGATGACTTTTTCAAGTGCACAGTTGAAGAGCAGGGGTGAAAGCCCATCTCCCTGCCTAACTCCTGTCTTAATTTCGAAAAAGTCTGAAATTTCTCCTCTGAACTTGACTCTGGAGGTTGTGTTAGCTAAGGTCTGTTGAATGATTGCCCTGGTTTTATTATCCAATCCAAATTCCTTTAGAATTTGAATAAGAGCTATTCTATCAATCGAATCATAGGCCTTCTTGAAGTCGACGAAGGTTACCACAAATTTCTTGTTCCTTTGCTTCAGATAGAAAAGGATGGATTTCAGATTCATAATTTGTTCGGCACATGAGCGCTCTTTCCTGAACCCTCCTTGGTACTCTCCTAATTGTGGATCAAGTTGTTGTTCTGCACTAATCTGCAGAGCTTTTGAAATAATTTTGCAAGTTATCAGTAGGAGGGAAATGCCGCGGTAGTTGTTAACGTCCGTTTTGTCACCTTTCTTATGCAGAGGATGAATCAAGGCAGAAGTCCAGTCACGTGGAAGTTTCTCAGTTTCCCAAATCTCCTTGATAATGTCAGTCAATTTATCAATCATCTTTTCACCAGCATACTTCCACAATTCGGCGATTATCGAGTCCTCACCTGGTGCCTCGTTGTTCTTAAGTGACTGGATAATCTGTTTGATTTTTTCTTTCGTTGGAGGGGATGAATCTGGGTGGACTTGTATGTTGTCTTCAAATGAGAAAGTGGAGTTTGGAGTCTCACAATTAAGGAGGGATTCAAAGTATTTCGCTAGAATCTGGCAATTTTCTCTCTCATTGTAAGCTAGTCTCCCATTTGAGTCTTTGAACTGTAGACTCGGAGGATTGTATTTGCTTGGATTGCGTTTGAAGGTTCTGTAGAAGTCCCTTGTGTTGTTCCTCTGAAACTCTAGCTCAATTTGAGTTAGTTGGCTCCTGTTGCAGGCACGTTTTACATTGCGGATGATTTTTGCAGCGCGTTGTCTCTCGTTCACGAAGTTTTCCCAATTATCTTGGTTCTTTCCCGAGTTCCATTTCTGCCAGGCAAGTTGTCTTTGCTTTACCAGTGAATCACATGCATTATTCCACCACGCATGTTTCTTTGACTTCGTCAGTGGAACTGTCTCCTGTGCTGTTGTGACCAAGGCCTGTTGTAGTTCATCCCAGTTTTCGGGATTCCAAGATTCTAGTTTTTGAGTAAATTCAGGGCACAATCGTAGTTTTTCAGTATCAAATCGATTGATCTTTTTTAAGACGGCCTTTCTGGTGTTTCTCGGAATCAGTTTAACTTTGATTTTGGATAGATAGTGATCCGAATCTAGATTGGCATTTCTTAGAACCTTCACATTCTGTATTTATCTCTGAGATTTACGTGCAATTGCGACGTGATCAATTTGAAATTCGCCGAGATTTGGATTCGGAGATGTCCAAGTCTTCTGTTTTCTGGGAAGGTGTTTGAACGCTGCGGATTTTATAACAAGAGTGAAAGCCTTACATAGTTCTACGAGCCTATTATTATTATTATTATTATGTCCGGCTACGTGGCTAAATGGTTAGCGCGCTAGGCTTTGGCCCGAAGTGCCCCGGGTTCGACTCCCGGCCGAGCCATCAGGGATTTTAATCTCCTGTGGTTAATTCCCGTGGCTCGGGGACTGGGTGTATGTGAAGTCTTCATCATTACTTCATCCTCATTACGACGCGCAGGTCGCCCACGGGGGTCAACTAGAAAGACCTGCACTCGGCTTCTCCGGAGGCCACACGATCATCATTATTATTATTATTATTATTATTTTGGAGTACATACTGAGCTAATAAGATTGGAATCGCTATCACGAATAGTAACATTCCGTGATTTTGAACAGGAAGTGGGGAATATACAAATTTAAGCTGTGCGTGGTAAGGAGAATATAATAATAGTACATTATTCAACGAGCCTATAATGGCAATAATTAAGACACGAGTATTTCCATACGAGTGTCATAATTACCATTATAGGCGAGTTGCATACGATTGTTTATGTTCGACGATAATTACTATAACTATTTTATGTTCGAACATAAATATTCATAAATATCTGTCGAGATTTCGCCAGTTTTATGTACTGAACAGAGCGCATGAGACGCAGAGAATGCCTTGTATTTGACCATGGCCTCATCGATTACCCTACTAAGACACTAGGCCACGCAGTGAAATTTAAATTAGAAGGCCGAGGAACTCAGCGCAGGTGATATGCTATTGGTCAAACAACAGTTTCTTGAGCTCTGATTGGTGGGAGAAACTGTTTCATAATGAAAAATAGTGTTATAATGAGCCTCATTATAGTACAGTTTTCTGACATATAATAGTCAGGCTCGAACATAAAATAATTTAAAAAATTAAAATAACCAGTCGTTGGATAAGCTCGTTGTTATTTTATTTATTAACGCGTATGGTTAAATATACAATTATTACAGTTAGATCTTAAATACTAATTGAAATGCATTCATTTAGTACATGGCATGTTTTAAAATGTACTTGAAGCAAGTTCCACGACCACTTTGTGTTAATAATGTGAATCAACTGTAAATACTGCCCTCAAGCGACAACCGTCCACCATGTTTTATTTCTTACAACTTGGCGCGCGATATGCTAACGTGTGATACACTTCGATCATAAAAGCAGGTGTACTGACGAGGATGAACAGAATCATACAGGATTTTGTACCAGCCGTCACAGCTTCCTTGCCAGCGGTGTCGGGTGATAGGGCCTAAGGCAAGGGGAGGACACAAGTCTACATACAGGCACCCTGTCCCTCACAGGTGTCGTGCCATTTCGTCCAGGTGCTATTTCGTCCAAATTCCACGAACAGAGGCAGGTGGGTTGACTCTCTGCCGGCCCACTAGTGCTATTTCGTCCAAACACCTATGATTGACAGTTTGACAGGTCTACAATAACTGTTTCATTTCATTGCGTTTCTTGTTAAAAATAAGTAATTTTTTGATGTTTGTAATAATGGACGATACTCGCTCCGCTCGTTTGCCACCAGTCAACTATAGTTTACAATAATGTAAACAACATAGTGAGAATATAAAAAATGTGGATTAAAATCGCTCTCTGAGCTTCGGTGTATCTTAATTATCTAAATATTGTGCCGTCGTTCGCTGCAAGGCATGAGGTACAGTTATATACAACAAACAAATATTTTGGAAATTTCCTGAGATTTTCGTAAAAGCACGCCTGTATACGAGTTATGTTACATCATGTGTCCGGCCTTGCAGAACTTGATATAATTATGCAGTAGATCTGGCATCAGCGCTCTCCATTTAATGCGTACTGTATTTTAAGGTGGAGACGCACTATAGAGTCTGGGGCGTAAATATTGTCACTTATAAAAATATAAACCTACCTGTGAAATGGATTTATCAGCTTCTTCGCGGGCTGTCTTCTTTCCCTGTGCCATAGCCTTATGGACATCTTGTGCAGCCACATCAGGAACACACGTATTGTGGATCTCTTCTTTAATAATTTCACGGTTTATAGTAAACACTTTTCCACTACAAGAACGGTTAACACAACGCCACACAACCTCACCGCACTTCTTCTCATTCTTAACCCTATACCGATACCCGTTAAGTAATAAACTAGGTTGGCCCCTTGTAATGGTTGAAAACTCCATAATTAACAAGGATGTTAATTCATAGAGATCATTCGAACGAATTAAGCCTCTGTTCATAAACAGAGGTGGGGAGGGGAGGAATGGAATTCCACAGCAGGGATGGGTGGGAAATCCCACACTGCACTGCCTCAACCCTTGTCAACATTTCGTCTGGACGAGATGGCACTCATTAAATTGTGTAATAATTTGTAAAACCGAGCTGGACGAAATGGCACGTTTTTCAAGGAAATTTGTTGCTGGACGAAATAGCACTGAACCTCCCTCACACACACTCTATAAAAGTTAACATATTTATGAGCAGTGTGCTACTTTACAGAGGCTGGAAACTGTACAGTACTCAAGCTTTTCACTGTCCCAGCCCTCTGTAGCAGTCGTGTAGAATTTCGCATCCCCATGCAATCAATCCTGCTTAAACATCCCCATTCCGTTTCCTCTCCCGCTCCGTATCAGAGCATAATGACAGATGAAATTACAGGGGAAAGGTTCTATATTGAAATCGCAAACCTACCATTACAGCCATGAAGTGCCTTAGCAATATTCGTTTGATAATGAAATGGGTATCCTTATATCAGGTTGGTTGGTTCCTCAGTTTAGGGGCTCCGACAACGCGGTCATGTAGCCCTGTGTACTTGGGGTGTGTGTAGAATCTGTCTGATAACCGGTGTTAATTGTGATGACTGTATTAGTGTGTTATCTGTTTTCAATTCAAGTAAGGACTGCAGACATTCAATTTTCAAGTAGTTCCAACTTTTGCATCGTCAACGATCAACTAGTTCTGAACTTGGTTACTAGATGCCACCGCAGTCGTCTCCTGGCGACGAACGTTGGAACCTAAGTGCGTTAGTCAAATCTAACCTATAATTTAGCTTCATACAGGTGTAATTAGTGGAAGGTTCTTTATCATTCCATAAAGCTATGACATGGGACAGCCGGCTTTACTTCCCCTCCGAGGGAAGGCATATTGAGGGATTTTAATGCTCTTAAAAATACGACGGTCCTTATATCTCCTACTGTATGTGAAGATTGATTTTTAGTCGTTCAAGATATAGACGGGAGTCCAATTATTTTGGGTGGTTAACATTAATATATTCCACTCAATACCGGAAATAATTAAATACACAAATGATACAGATACAAAAGTATACACTACACCAGACGTTCTCAACCTGATGCTCGCGAGCACAAGCTCCCCTGACATCCATTCTTCAATTCAAATTCTGTTGCAATAACCGGAATGATAGTGTTTTCATTAAAAGTTTTGACAATCAGAATCTTAATCATTTTGTGAAATAGTATTCTTAATCTACAGTAAAAGTAATAAGGAAATGAAGAAATATAATGTAAAGCTGGCAGCAATATAAGAGGTAAAATGGAATGGAAATGGAATAGAGGCGCACGGTTCCAAAATCCGCCTTATCCAGTTTTTAGGAAAATTGAGTCTTTTGCTCATCTCCATAGCTCATTATGATTTAGCATCTTTATCAACAAGAAAATAGTTCGTAAACCCGCCTTATCCCATGTAAATGTAACATGAATTCAAGTGTCGTTTCCAAAACCCGCCTTATCCTAAGATGATGTTTCCAATATCCGCCTTATCCATATATGTGGCAAAATAATTATCTATGGAGAAGGCGTCAGCACGATATGTATGAAGTTCTATCTACACTGTGTAAGTGTGTGTTCTTTGAATCTGGTGGCAATGCTGTTCCCAATTATATCGTGACAGTTTTTTACACGCATATTACTTATTTTCTGGATAAACATTTCTTAATTTTTAACATATTTTATGACTTTACAGAACATAAACAATGAAACAATTTCGATTATAATGTCACTTGATGACGAAAGTCATCATTATAAAGTTTTAGTTACCGTACCTACGTTTCCAAAATCCGCCCTTATCCACCATGACAGTTCCAGAACTCTCCTTATCCAATCTCAATTTGTTAATATCTTCCTTGTATATCACGAGTTGTATGCAGATCGCAGGTATATGAATGAGGGCAAATATCTCGATATACTAAACATGAATAAATATATTAATTTTAATGAAGTTGAACAAGATACGTCTTTTTCGTCTCCTGAAAAATTTGCCAAAATGGATAAGGTGGATTTTAGAACCGTTTGCCACGGGGAAACACGCCTTGTTCTATAGTTGTGGGAACAGAGGATATGGAAGGACAGATTACCTTGTTGATAATGAGTATAAAAATATTATACCTGTTAACGAAAGGATGTGTGTATTAAGAGTGAAAGCCCGTTTCTTCAATATATCCTTCATATTTACATACGCACCAACCGAAGATGCAGAGGAGGAAGAAAAGGATCTTTTCTATGAACAGATGGAACAGGAACTAGCACGAGTGGCAAAGCATGCTGTTAAGGTGGTTATGGGGGACTTCAATGCAAAAGTGGGAAGAGAAATTGCCTACACCCCTGTAGAGTTTACATGAGGTGGCCAATGATAATGGTATTAGATTTTGCTATAGGCAGTAACATGCTTATCAAAAGCACATGGATGCAAAGGAGGATATAAGGAAAGTGACATGGTGCTCCCCTGATGAGATAACAGAAAACCAAATTGATCATATGCTTATAGAATAGATAGACGACATGCCTCAGATGTGTTGGAAGTGGATAGCTGTCGAGGAGCAGATGAAGATAGTGATCATTTTATCTGGTAAGAGTTAATATAGACAAAGGATAGCCAAGTGCAGATACATTAAGAGAGCTATTATACATAGGTTAGATGATGCTAAATTAAGAAAGAATGAAAGCATAGCTCAGCAATACACAATGGTTTTTACAAATAACCTTAATGAAGTAGAAGCGAGGGAATGAGGAAGTATAGAAGAACAGTGGCAGACGGTCAAAGATATAATACAAAACACGGTGGAAACTGTTCTGGGCAGAAAGAAGAAACTGAAGATGGAGGATTGGTTTGATGAAGAGTGTGGAAAGAAGATTGAAGAAAGGAATTAGGCAAGAAAAAGAATGTTGCAGAGAAAGGATAACCCGTGAATTTTTCAGTAGAAGCCAACCAACCTTCGGATAGAACAACCTGTGAACTCAAGGCCAAAGAGATTTTTCAGTAGACTCCAACCAACATTCGCAAAGGATAACCCGTGAATTTAAAGTAAAAGAGATTTTTCAAGAGAATCCAACCAACCTTCGGGTAGAATAACCTGTGAATTAAAGGCAAAAGAGATTTTTCAGGAGAATCCAACCAACCTTTGGGTATAATAACTCCTGAATTCAAGGTAAGAGACTTTTCAGTAGACTCCAGCCAATCTTCGGAAAGGATAACCCGTGAATTCAAAGTAAAGGAGATTTTTCAGGAGAATCCAACCAACCTTCGGGTATAGTTTAATAACAAGTGAATTCAAGGCAAAAGAGATTTTTGAGGAGAATCCAACCAACTTTTGTGTAATATAGGTTAACCCGTGAATTCAAGGAGAATTATAATTTTCATGAGAATCCAACCAACCTTTTGGTAAGATAGCCCGTGAAGGAGCAGTAGCTAGCATTCTTGGCTGTTACTCCTAAGGTTGGGATTCGATTCCCGGCTCTGTCAAGAAATGTAATTCTCGTTTGAGGCCTGGAAAGGGTTACACTCAGCCTCGTAAAGATAAACTGACAGTGAGAAAAGGAGGGTTCGATTCTGACCCCAACTGTCCTAGAGATGTGATTTACCGTGGTTTCCCCACTTCTACTCAGGTAAATGTCGGGCTCGTTTCTAAATCTAGGCCACGGCCACTTTCTTCCCCAACCCTAGGCAGTGACGTACGCAGGATTTCCTTCTGGGGGGGGGGGGGGGGTGGGGGGGGGGGGTTACATTACTATAGAAGGGTAATTGTGTAGGCCTACACTATTAAAGGGGCAGATGACCTTGCTGTTTCACCCTACTACGACAGTCATCATCATCATACATTATTAAAATATTTCGATTAATATTCATTTAAAAAAAACAATACCGAGAACCTCCGTGGCTTAGGCGGCAGCACGCCAGCCTCTCACCGCTGGGTCCGTGGTTCAAATCCCGGTGACTCCATCTGTGCTGGACAAAACGGAGGCAGACAGGTTTTCTCCTGTTTTCCCTGTCAAAATTTCATTCCAGCAACACTCTCCCCTATCATTTCATTTCATGAGTCATTCATTTAATCATTGGCTCAGAGGTGTGCGACAGGCTTCGGCAGCCGGCACAGTTCATATCCTCGCCGCTAGATGGGGGCTTCATTCATTCCATCGCCGACCGGTCGGTCAACTGGAAGCATGCTGTGGATTTTCTTTTTCATTCATAAAAAAACAATACCGTAATTAAATAAACATTCTCTGGGAATAAAAGCTATTTTGGCGGCCCTCATTATATTTTCAGCGTAATAAAAAGATGACAAAAAATATTTTTTAAATATGGAAAACAGTAACTAAATAAAAGAACTGAAATGATGCAGTGTATCATCATGTCCATGTGTGATTGATTATAATATTGACATTATGTGAGAGCAAAATAATGTTTTGCACTCCATGCTATTACTGCCAATACTGTACTATTGGCTCTCAGAAAGAGAGCGTGATGGCGCAGTGGATTAGCTACTCGTCTTGTAGTGTTTTTTAATGCCCCATGTTGGTAGCGACAAATGTAATGTTATTACATTAGTCTGGGATGACAAGTGAAACGGTATTTACTTTGCTCCACGTTGAGCGTACAAATGTAATGGTTTCGCTAGCCCACACTGTTGGGTGAGAAATGTAACTGTTTACCTTTGCCTAAGCTATGTTGTTTTAATGGGCGCCAAGACCTCAACGCAATGTTGAAATCTAAATTTGTATTTAACAACGTCTAGCTCTGGCAGAACACCTTCAAGACTCTATTCACTCAGATCGTGGTATGATTTGATCATTAACCCAACAAACAATTGTATCAGGAGAAGGAATTGGTCTATATCTAATGCTACCTACTGAAAGCAAAGATTGCATTGTAAAAGAAATGAATTTATTATATAAAACAAGTATAGCAAAATTAATAATAATAATAAGTTTAAAATTTAAATTGGAGCGTTGTGATTTGAATATTACCGATAGAAAATTACGTGAAAACGGAGTCTGATAAATTGATTTTACTCTTATTTCCAAGCTATGAAGTTACTGAAATATGAAATATAAAACAAAGAAAATGAGAGATTGCGTATTTCTGCGTCATGTGCGCTTACCATTGGAAATTGCCAAAGCATCTCCCTCGTTCTTGATGATGCTGTGTGCTTCCCACAGTCTCCTGGACGTCGTCATCTCCGTCGAAATTTGATGATATCCTGGTAGATTATATAATTCTATGGTCCGTACCTCGGACCCAAACTCGCGTAAAACCGCACTGGTTACGTTTTACAAAAGTTCGTTGCTAACTCCACTGAACATCGGAGCGACACGCACTTGCGACCGTACACCGCAAGTTCTACACAGATAGTCCCGAACTCCACTGAACATCGGAGCGACACGCACTTGCACCCATACTCCTCAAGTATTTCACAGATAGTTCCTGTTTCACGGCGCGTCGAACGATATATATTCACCTGTCGGTTCCCCCACTCCAGTCTCAACTACTTTACGTCGTCTCCGCTGATTGGCTGTACCCCACCACGCGATCTTCTCCTCCTCTGGGTCATTACACTCGGCGACAGGGTTCCGTTTCAACAATTCGCCTCTTCTAGACCTTGCGACCCAGCCTTTCGTAATACTCCTCGACAAGATTCAGCGTGTACTTGAAATCCCAGTGAGTCATCTCTCTCAAATACCCTAACTGACGAAAACTCCGTAAAATTCCGTAATCAGATAATTTTCTATGATATCGTCGTTCGTAATAATTTGCTGGATAGCGTTTTCTAAGACATAGAAAACCTATCTGAATGCTAATAATTTTTATAAAATGCTCCGAAAATACCTTAATAATAATTACAATAAATTAATAATAATAAATTACCATGAAAAATTGTCTTGGCAGAACAATTTGCCGCGTAAATAAATATAGAATGGCTTCCTACTGACTTATGCCAGTTGCATAAAACCCCTCGAAAAACACGTTACATATTCGCCTCGGATCATCGGATGATTTACCGTGACGACGGTCCATTATCCGATTATCCCAGACACGTTAATAAACCCCATCCAAAATACATATTACATAAATGAAATCACCCTAAATTACAGATATATACACTCATATTTTTTCTTCACGCACTTTGCGTCAAAGTTTGTTGTCACAATGGATTGCACTCTGCAACCAGTCCAATGTTTTACATATGGAATAGTGTTCCACGGATATTTCCGCCTCTCAAATTTCTCTATGTTGGAGAAATAGACATAATTAATGTGTGAGCACTATGTATTTATGATGTCATATCACACGCATTTAAGGTGTTCTGATATATTTATATCACCATAGAACTTCCTAATTTCACTGGAGGTCCCCTCCTTATGGTGACATTTAATTCCACTTATCACTCAGCACTCGATCACACTATTGTGGCAGCGCCTCGTGACCATAATACTTAATCTCTCTTTAAAGATGATTAAATTAATATTGACTTCTGAAAAAAAAAAACAGTAAATGTGTATTACATATAACACCAAATATTTCTGTGCCGTAATCGCCCTGTCTTGTTAAGTTCCCGTACACCATATTCTACTTAATACTAGTTCTCAACACAGACCATTTCTCCTCACACAAATAATACCATTGTACATATTATCTTAAATTACACACCTACAAATCTTACATGGCGAGTCCGTAAACAGAAATCACGTGTGCTGATATGTATGAGTTTCATGAAGGACTGTCTCGCATTCTGATGGCCCATCTTTTATCTCGTGGACGCCTTAAGCTAACAAGCCCTATTCAAGCGCTCCCCCATCTCTTGGAGATAAATGGGAACCCATCAGCGCTGCCAAAATGGCCTTGGTGCATCGAGACAATTTAGTGCTCAACAGCATCCGACAATCCCGTCATATTTCCCTGTACCTTAAAAACTCTCATTTACTTACATACTACCCCCCTGTGTGACTTCTGATACGCCTGCCTGGAAGACCATATCCTCCGACGCACCAAATACCACACTTACTCATTTGATAGGCTGGCTCGCCAGCTAAACACACTCACTTTATGACACATATTTTCGTAGACTATGTATATTATACGTCCCGTATAATCTGTTTCCCTCACTATTCTCCAGCACATATGCTGTTTTGCCAATACGTTTGGAAACGATAAATGGTACTGCGTCACCTGCTTCCAACCTTGCCAGTGGCTCCCTTAAATTAACGTCATCACGTTGCTCTACCTAGCATCTTTCTCAGTGTCTGTAACGATGCCCTGTTGCTACTGTCCACACATGCACATATTAAAATACCGTCCTCTGCTTTAACCACAGGATAATCCCTACATAAATTAGTGTCCCTCGATAGCATGTCTGCAAGAATGTTATCTTTACCTTTAATATATTTTACTGTGAATTCGTATTCCTGCAGAGCAAGAATCCACCTACTAACTCTGTTAGAACTGAGTTTACAAGTCCTCATATACAGTAATGCATGGTGATCTGTGTGGATCTCAAATTTCCCCCCTACTAAATACATTCTAAATTTCCCTAAACTGAAAACAATACCTAAAAGCTCTAACTCAGTAATCGTGTATCTTTTCTCTGCTGCTGTCAGTCCTCGCGAGGCTAAAGATACAATGCACAGATTACCCTCATCATCTTTCTGACATAATACTCCAGCAATGCCTATATGTGAAGCATCTGTCATAACCACATATTCCTTATCTTTTAACGGATATTTCAGCACTACAGCTTTCTCAAAACCTTCCTTCAGCGCTCTAAAAGCCTGATCATGCTTGGACTCCCATCTCCACCGAGTCCCACTTTTAAGCAATTCCCTGAATGGTTCTACCAACCCTGAGTATTTAAGAACGAACCTCCTGAAAAAGTTGCAAATTCCCAGGTAAGTTTTTAATTGTTTAACATTCTGTGGCACCTCTGCGTTAAGTATCTTATTAACCCTACTTTCTTCTGGTGTTACACCTCTACTCGACACTCTATGACCTAAAAATGTCACTTCTGACTGACAGAATGACGACTTAGACAGCTTCAAAGTGAACCCTGCCTGATCTAACTTCTGAAAAACTATATTTAAATGATGTAGATGCTCCTCAAAACTGCGTGAACTAATTACCATATCATCTATGTAAATGGTTACAAACTCTCCTGTGTCATCCCCTAATGCGATGTTTAAAGCCCTAATTAAAGCAGCTGAACTACTCTTTAACCCATAAGGTGTTCTACAAAATTGATAAAGATTATATTTATGACTAAAAGCTGTAAATGGTCTATCTTCGTACATAAGTGGCACTTGCCAAAAACTGGAACTCAAATCTACACAAGTGAAATACTTCTTCCCCTCAAATGTTTGCATTAATTCCTCTATTGACATAGATTTCAGCTGATCTGAACTAATTCTACTGTTAACCAAACGAGCGTCTAAACAAATACGAACAGTGCCGTCGGTCTTGGGTACCGTGATCAAAGAATTAACATATGGACTGTTCGAGTGCTCAATAATCCCTTCTTCAAGCATCTGGTTAATTTGTGCCTCAACTGCACTCTGATAAGCGAAAGGTACAGGATATCTATGTCCTGTGAATACTGACCTATCAATAACGTTCAATGAATGTGTATAGCAATTGGCCATACCAATGCGATCCTCAAAAACTCTCCTATTACACCATAACACATCATAGAGCCGAACACATTGTTCCACCTCTATATTACCCTGAAATGCAGCCTCACGTAACGAGTCCTCTAGACTTCCGTTCGTAATCACACTGCCCACAAAACATGGAGAACCCCGCTCTACGGCTGGCGATATCTCATTTAAAGTACAAATCACACCTACAATACTACTCCTCTGAATATGGTCATTGAACGCTACTTCTACTTCAGAATCTCCCCATTTAAATTTCAAACTCCCTACATCATAACATAAGTTACCAGACACTCTACTTAGCCACTCTGAACCCAAGATAACACTGAATACTAAATTTGGAATTACAAGGCAAATCTGCTTCTCTACATGATTATTAATTTTAATGTCTACTAAAACTTGCTTAGAAATTACTTTAGACCTCTTCCCAACAGCTGTGATAACAAAAGTGCTTTTAATTGGCATCTCCTCAAAATTTACTCCAGTTCCTTTCATTTTATCATAAAATGCACTACTTATGCAACTCTTCATACAACCACTATCAATTAAAACATCTGTGTACGCCTCGGACACGTTAAATTTAACTATGGGGCTCTTACTAACCACTTCCTGAATAATACCTTCATCATTTAGTTCATGTAATAATTCATTTCTTACATTTAGGTCATAGGGTTCCTGTATAATTGTATGGACAGGGCATGCTACAGACTGAGATTCTGACCTTACTTCGCAGCCTGGTTCGCGTTTAAAGAACCGCTACAGCTGGCCGTAGTACTAGTTACTACTGCACTGGTCTGGTTGTTCTGAGTTGTGTTGTCATTGTTTGGCTGTATATTACTACCACTAGGCTGTCCTCTTCCTTGACCCCTATTCTGGTTGTAATTATTGTCATTATAATTTCTCCCTTGATTTCCCCTGAAATCATTGTTTCTCCCTTGATTTCCCCTGTAATCATTGTTCCTCTCTTGATACTGATTACCATAGCCATTTCCTCTGTTCTGATTTAGCTGATTATTATTATTTCTATTTTGAGCATTGGCCCCTTCGCCACCGTTCCCTTGAACTTCCTGATGCCTGGCTTCATTAGGTCTATTATTATTATTACCCTGGTTCCTATTGAAATTGTCCTCATAACCCCCTCTCCCTAGTGCATCAAATGTGCTTAACAAATTTTCTACTTGTGATATAGTCTTTACATTCTGGATACAAGCAGCCTCCTTGATCCTATAGGGAAAGTGCCTAAGTAGCAACCTTACCACATCACTTTCCTCCTTCAAGCCATCCAGATATTTACACACTAATACCTGCCCTAAAAAGTATTCGGTCATGGTGGAGCTTCCTTTAGGGTTATATTTACCACACACTACTCCCTCACGATGCTGCGACTGAATAACCTCATTCCAGAACTTTTCACAGAATTTCATTTTAAAATCATTGATATCAGTAAACTTGTCTCTGTAGACAGCAAACCAATTCCTCGTTTCCCTCACAAACACTTGTTCTAAAATTTCAACTACCTGGCACCACTCAATACTACCATTTTCCAACCTCTCCCCGAATTTATTTTCTATAGTGTTCATGAACTCCATTGGGCACCCCTGTCGATTGCTGAACTTACCCAGTTCTACCTCCCTGTGTGTGCTATTCACAAAAACTGGCCTATTCTGACTATTTTCTTGCCTGATCCTAGCTTTTAATTTTAATTCTAATTCTGCGATTTTCTCCTCAGCCTTCCTCTCAATACTGTTTACTGTTAATTTAATGTTTCCTTCTGATTCTTCTACTTTATCATATAGCTTTGCTTGTTTCTCCTCAATCTTGCTAATGCTCTCTCTATTACTCTCTCTATTTTCATTTACTTCTGCAACTACTTGTGAGTGGACTTTCTCAATTCTACCCCCCAGCTGTTCCTTAACCTCTTTAGTAGCTACCTGAATTTTGTCAATTTCTCCCCCCAATTGCTTTTTGACCTGCTGTGTTTCCAGTTGCACTAGTTCTTTTAAATTTTCAGCCTGTGTACTGATTCTAATTTCCAACTCCTCCTGTACTTTTCCTAATTTTCTGTCTACATCTGCAATAATCTCTTTAGCCTTTTCTTCCATCACCCCCCTGATCTCACCTCTAATCAGTTCGAATTTGTCACTCATTTCCCTACTGTTTTGTTCTAATTTAGCATTTAAAGTTTCATTACTCTCTCTATTTTCCCTACTGTTTTGTTCTAATTTTGCATTATTCTGTTCTAATTTTGCATTATTCTGTTCTAATTTTGCATTTAAAGCTTCTGTACTTTTTTTATTTTCCCTACTGTTTTGTTCTAATTTTGCATTATTCTGTTCTAATTTTGCATTTAAAGCATCTGTACTTTCTTTATTTTCCCTACTGTTTTGTTCTAATTTTGCATTATTCTGTTCTAATTTTGCATTTAAAGCATCACTACTAACTTTGTTCTGATACATGAACTCGAGAAGTAAAGTTTTTAATTCTGGTTGGCCGCCTACACTCCCTGTTTCAGTATCGGGATTTACCTCCGCTACCCCGGTACTACCATCACTCGACATACTGCTCGTATCATCATTCTCCAGTTGATGACCACTACGTAACCTCATCTGTCTTTCTTTCTCATCCCCCATAATGATATACACTGATAAAGACAAATAACCCCCAAAATACAGGCACAGAAATATATACCCTTCTCCTTCCACAAATGTTATTAGGTTTTCAGCCCCAAGTTGTCGGCGACAAATGTAGTGTTTTTTAATGCCCCATGTTGGTAGCGACAAATGTAATGTTATTACATTAGTCTGGGATGACAAGTGAAACGGTATTTACTTTGCTCCACGTTGAGCGTACAAATGTAATGGTTTCGCTAGCCCACACTGTTGGGTGAGAAATGTAACTGTTTACCTTTGCCTAAGCTATGTTGTTTTAATGGGCGCCAAGACCTCAACGCAATGTTGAAATCTAAATTTGTATTTAACAACGTCTAGCTCTGGCAGAACACCTTCAAGACTCTATTCACTCAGATCGTGGTATGATTTGATCATTAACCCAACAAACAATTGTATCAGGAGAAGGAATTGGTCTATATCTAATGCTACCTACTGAAAGCAAAGATTGCATTGTAAAAGAAATGAATTTATTATATAAAACAAGTATAGCAAAATTAATAATAATAATAAGTTTAAAATTTAAATTGGAGCGTTGTGATTTGAATATTACCGATAGAAAATTACGTGAAAACGGAGTCTGATAAATTGATTTTACTCTTATTTCCAAGCTATGAAGTTACTGAAATATGAAATATAAAACAAAGAAAATGAGAGATTGCGTATTTCTGCGTCATGTGCGCTTACCATTGGAAATTGCCAAAGCATCTCCCTCGTTCTTGATGATGCTGTGTGCTTCCCACAGTCTCCTGGACGTCGTCATCTCCGTCGAAATTTGATGATATCCTGGTAGATTATATAATTCTATGGTCCGTACCTCGGACCCAAACTCGCGTAAAACCGCACTGGTTACGTTTTACAAAAGTTCGTTGCTAACTCCACTGAACATCGGAGCGACACGCACTTGCGACCGTACACCGCAAGTTCTACACAGATAGTCCCGAACTCCACTGAACATCGGAGCGACACGCACTTGCACCCATACTCCTCAAGTATTTCACAGATAGTTCCTGTTTCACGGCGCGTCGAACGATATATATTCACCTGTCGGTTCCCCCACTCCAGTCTCAACTACTTTACGTCGTCTCCGCTGATTGGCTGTACCCCACCACGCGATCTTCTCCTCCTCTGGGTCATTACACTCGGCGACAGGGTTCCGTTTCAACAATTCGCCTCTTCTAGACCTTGCGACCCAGCCTTTCGTAATACTCCTCGACAAGATTCAGCGTGTACTTGAAATCCCAGTGAGTCATCTCTCTCAAATACCCTAACTGACGAAAACTCCGTAAAATTCCGTAATCAGATAATTTTCTATGATATCGTCGTTCGTAATAATTTGCTGGATAGCGTTTTCTAAGACATAGAAAACCTATCTGAATGCTAATAATTTTTATAAAATGCTCCGAAAATACCTTAATAATAATTACAATAAATTAATAATAATAAATTACCATGAAAAATTGTCTTGGCAGAACAATTTGCCGCGTAAATAAATATAGAATGGCTTCCTACTGACTTATGCCAGTTGCATAAAACCCCTCGAAAAACACGTTACAGTCTTTCACCCGGACGGCCGGGGTTCGAATCCCGGTGACAGCGGGGTGGAATTTTCACCTGAAAAATCACGTGGCGTCAGGAAGGGCATCCGGTCATAAATCCCCGGCCAAAACCAAAATGAGCCTGGTTGGCTCCGGCGACCCCAATTAATTGGGAAAAGCCGAAGAAAGTTTGTTGTTTGTTTGTTTTTATTGGCTCTCAGAATGTGTTCATCCTGATGGCTTTCCCTGCATCACTGATAGGAATAAATTGCAGAAACTCCTCATGTACCGAATTATCTTTAATGAAACGGACACACACACAATTAAAGCGATGTGATAAAAGTTACCGATCGCACACTTCAACAGAAAAACTGATCCATGGCTAACTCCAACGCCGAAGGAAGAGTCACGTAAACCCTAACTCCTCCCGTCGGTACGCCACTGACCCTAGGCTCAGTTAAAAATACAAACACCAATACAGCCATCACAATAACTCAGGTTATCAGACAAACTCTACTCCGGGCTACATGACCACGATGTTGCAGAGCCCCTAAACGAATCAACAACAACATGCATGACTGCCTCTCCCTGGATCAAGTTGTAGCAGCAAGAGCAAGCGACTCCGCAGCCTTCGTTCAACCTCCACTCCAACGAAACCGTTACCACGCCTCTGTAAAAGGGAAAGTTGGAGGCATTGCGAGCGTGTGATCACGCCTCGCCAAGACAGTCTGTTTCGGCAAGATCAGGTAACATTTCGCAGCTAGCAATCAAGAAGCGTTGCTTAAATAACTTGTGTTAGGCTATATTGAAGTATGCACTAAAAAGTTGTAAGGTGAATGACACACGATCCGCTCTAGAGGTTGAGCAAACCCATCAGGATTGGTTCTCAGATCCGGTTGAGAATTAGAAACATGACACAGACTCATACAAGACCAGAACTGAAGATAATATGCGCTGAAATAATTCACGTTCGCTGTAAAACATGTCTCAATTATTGTGATTAAGTATTTATACAGAAGGCGGAAAAGACGGCTGATATCAAATCATACACACCGTAATCTAGGAGCAGATGACCTCGCTTTCCACCCCTTAAAACAACAATAACTAACAAGCAATTCGTAGTCTTTAGGATATTAGCACTATCAGTGATCAGTACATAAAAACGCATGCCTAGTATTCCGAGCTGTGAAAGTCGATGTTCAGCAAAGTGGAACTTTAAATCATGTTTAACCAGTTAAAACAAATGAGTTATTTGTCGCAGAAATGACCAAACGCGGGCGTGAGGAGGTGAAATCGTGAACATGATAGTGTGGGTGATTATTTACTTATTTTATCATTAACATTTGAAATAAGTAAATTAAATGCTATAAATAATTTTGTAAAATATGTACATAGCCTACTGTAAATAGGAACAATGGGGATGTACGTTGTGCCAGTGAAGAACTAAGACTACCATACTTCTTGTAAGATCTAATGTAAACAAATAAATAAATAAATAAATAAATTCGGTAATAATAATAGTAATAAACGCATTAAAGTGTCATAAATAATGTATCCTAGTGTAAACTCGTGTGGGCCAATGTTTTTCAAATTGACACTACTCTGGTGTTTCACGTGTCAACAATGCCACTACAGTACCTCAAAGTAAAACTAAATTATTGGCAGAATTGGAGGTCGAACCCGAGCCTTCGATACGTGCTCTATTGTAACCAAGTATTAGATTCTTTGTGCAGTTACTTCTTGCTGAATGTTTATTTGAATCATGGTATAGTCTAAACACAAGAGAAAGTACACCCATGAAATCCAGTTGGTTATCATATCACACAAAGCATTCTCAAAAGTATGCAGGTAAGAATAAGTAAAACTTGTAGGCGAACTTTTTATTATTTTTATTGCGATAGCGTCAGGTGATCCTCAGCTGACGCACCATGCTCGGAGCAGGTGTCATACACGGAAGCACGCTGAGTGAAGAAATCGCAATCTCAAACAGGCAATATTGTCACTTAAACGTTCACTCAAAACACTAAAATTATTAATATTAAAAGGAGCTTATGCCATTGAGTATTAATTCACATGATTCCACAAGCGCAGCCTTTACTTCCAATGTTTTGTAAATACTCAATACCAAAACCTCATCGAATAATGCGTCAAAAGATGCAGTTAAATATTTTTAGTGTCCATAAATAAATTCTTTAACTCACCTTGGCCGATCGGAGACAGCGGCGTTGAGACGATCGTCAGGACCAGGTGAAGAAGCAGAAGAACAAACACTGCTGCTCCTGGCACTAACATTGTTGTAATATAATATCTAATAAAACTGAAAACTATCTCACATCATTATCATAAACCCATGCTAGCAGTTTAGCCTCTACACCATCACAACTATATCGTACACTGACTTGCATGGGTTGCAACAATCAAACTGTCACACGCTACACTCGCTACAGCACATCCTCGTCCGCCCCGCACCGCCACCTGACTGACTAACAGAATTCATCTGACATGCACGGCCACCTCGATACACAAGCCAGACCAGACCTTCACTGCTTCGTGCGTCGGTCGGCGTTCTTCGACCGCTCTCGTGCGCGGAGTCGCGCAGCATGAATTAACATAACCTCACATCCATTATTAACAATTTCTCCTATCTCGTGAGGCAAAACTGAGAATAGGTGGGTTCGATTCGCACCTCATCCACCCTGGAAGTGGTTTCCCACTTCTACTCCAGGCAAATGCCGGGATAGTTTTAACTTAAGGCCACGGCTGACTTCTTCCCATTCCTCACCTGAATTTATAATACACACACTACTACCGACATCACAATAACACGGGTTATCAGACAAATTATATATGTACACCCAAGTACATGGAGCTAAATGACCACTCAAATGAACCAACAACAAGCCCACGACCGTTTACTACCCAATCCCCGTCCCAAATACACCTACACACACTTAATACAGCTATCACTATAACACAGGTTATCAGACAAACCTCTCACTCACACACACACACACATGTACTTGGGGCTACATGACAATGACCATCTGCACCTATACGATGTGTATGATTTGATATCAATTGTCCTTTCCGAATCCTGCATAAAGACTTAACAATCGAGACATGTTTTTTACCGAACGTGAATTATTTCAGCGCATACTATCTTCGGTACTGGTGTTCTATGGGTATGTATCATCTGTATGTATCTGCATCAATAAGGTACTATACCAGCATTTTCCAGGAATGAGTGTTGTAACCCCCTGAGATATTCCACACTCATGATAGCCACTGGGAGCGTCGTGCTTCGAACCTTCAATCTTCGGACTCACTGCGGCTGCCCAGTAGAACAGGCGGCCAGAATACAAATCAGCTGATGTTGGTATACTATGACCACAGTATAGATATCATTACAGTATGGACACTTAGGCAAAACCGGAAGAACGGATTTTCAAAAAAACAATTGATAAGGGGCAGCACCAATTCACCTGTAAGCCGCTAGGTAGCATCACTTATGGATAAACAGCTGGGTGCTGAATGTGTATGTTACGTAATTTATTTAACTCGATTTCAACACACTAGCTCTCTTTATAATAAGATTCCGTATTTTAAGAAAATAAATAACAAGAAAATAGAAAGTGTTAATATTACGTACTGAGTTTTAATTCTAAGAAGTGTGTAATTTAATTTTTAACACCACATCCCTTCAGTCCTGTGGAGTCGCATTGTGATTGCATCGTAACGATGAAAGGTTATGATATGTTTTAAATGATTAAAATAACACGATATATTGAAAAGTGTGGGGGAAATGTGGTTTTTGTTTTGTGAATTAATGGATAGGTGTTTGAGGGACTGATATTTCATGGGTATTAAAACCAGAATGTCGCCTCCGTAGCGTAGCGATCAGCATGGTTAGCTGCCGCCCCGGAGGTCCTGGGTTCGATTCCCGGCTCTGCCACGAAATTTGAAAAGTGGTACGAGGACTGGAACGGGGTCTACTCAGCCTCGGGTGGCCCAAATGAGTAGAGGGGGTTCGATTCCCCCTCAGCCATCCTCGAAGTGGTTTTCCGTGGTTTCCCACTTCGTCTTCGGGCAAATGCCGGGATGGTCCCTACCGTAAGGCCACGGCCGCCTCCTTCCCTCTTCCTTGCCTATCCATCCCAATCTTCCCCTCCCTTCCCTCATGAGGCCCCTGTTCGCTTTGCAGGTGAGGCCGCCTGGGCGAGGTGCTAATCCCACCTCACCAGTTGTATCCCTTCCGATTAGATGTTCCCAGCTCTAGGACACTGCCTGGATAGGCGGTAGGGGTGAGTTCCCTCGCTGAGTCCATGGGAGCCACCACCCTGGAGGGTAAACACGATTAAAAAAAATTAAAACCAGAATCATTCGGTGTAACGTTTGATGTTTGTATTTACCGCACCAATGGCCGAGGTAACCGGAATGCTGGTATGTCCGGTGTGATAAGAACTGCGCAAAAAATTACCGCACAGATATTGGTTTCTCACATTTCTGCTATTGGTTAAATTGCAAAATTATATTTCTGAGTTGTTTTTAATAATTACAAACAATGTTTTCTTCAGGCGGCACTCAATAATGAATACTCTCTGGCGGATACATGGTGAACCGTCGCCATCATGCGTGCGTGCGTGCGTGTGGTGCTTCCGGTGACGGCCGTTACAAAACCATGACGAAAACATTACATGGTAAAGGCCTGATGTGTCGATACTGTATATGGTTACTATACTGTGCTATGACGAGTATGCCCAGGCTGTCAGAGTAAGCGAGAAGATGACACATACGAGAATTTTTCTGTCTAATTATAATATGCTACAAACGAATAAAAACACGCATTTCCGTAAATGTGACAAGTAAAATTCGTCAATTCGAAGGGATGTAGTGAAAATGGTTATATCTTTCTCTGCTTTACAATAATGGAGTCAAAAGGTAGAAAGGGGAACACGATATATTTTCACAGTTAAGAATTAAAATCAATAATCTAAAATAAACTTACTTAATTACGTCTATTTCATGTAAAAAAATAAAATAATGTTGAAATCCACGGCGTAACGCCACGACTGCAATGGGCAACATAGCAAGTTCGAAGATTGAAAGTTTGAACCCCGAAGCTGACAGTGTTTATCCTGAGTGTAGTTTTTCCCAGTTTTTTCCGCACTCGTTCCAGGAAAATGCCGGTATAGTATCTTACTTCAAGCCCCTAGGCACCTACCTCATGACTGTCCCTAATACAGCTACACACACTGCTACAGTCATCACATAAATACACCTTACTAGACAAGTTTGACTCACACCTAAGTGCACGGGGCTGATGACCAAAAGAATTAACAACTGCTAAATAGTGAGGAGGGGGAGGGGGGAGAGATAATTATTGGGAAAGGTAGGCCTAATGAAAATGAAAATCCACAGCCTGCTTCCAGTCGACCGACGGGTCAGGGATGGAATGAATGAAGCCCCCATCTAGCGGCGAGGATATGAACTGTGCCGGCTGCCAAAGCCTGTCGTACTCCTCTGAGGCAATGATTAAATGAATGACAGATGTAATTATAGTGGAGAGTGTTGCTGAAATGAAATTTTTGACAGGGAAAACCAAAGTACCCAGAGAAAAACCTGTCTACCTCCGTTTTGTCCAGCACATATCTCACATGGAGTGACCGGGATTTGAACCACGGACCCAGCGGTAAGAGGCCGGCGTGCTGCCGCCTAAGCCACGGAGGCTCTACTGTAGGTAGCCCTAATATTAAATAATAGAGTTTTTGGTTTTACGTCCCTTTTAACTACTGCGGATTTTAAAGACGCCACGATGACGGAATTTTGCCCCGAAGTGGATCTTTAACGTGCCAGTAAATCACGGCTCCCTCGAATTTGCGCACCCTCAATGTCAACTGACTGCTGTAGGTGCAACCTTGGGCACAGCAGGCGAGAACGTTACCGCTGAGCCACGCAGCCAGTCGTATTAGAAGAGGGAATAACATTCTGTTATTATTGTAAAAGATACAGTGCTGGGTATCACGTGGTAAGCATAACTAAACGTATTCACTTTTATCAGCTTCCATCAAACCCTGAATTGTCCAATACATGGATCGTACATGTGAAGAGAGAGAAGGCTTTCTGCCATTGAAATATAATAAAGACCACTCGTGGTGTAGTGGCTTGCATTCTAGGGTCTCACTCCTGAAGTCTGGGTTGGATTCCCGACCTAGCCAAGAAATGTAATTCTGGTCTGAGGGCTGAAACGGGATTAACTTAGCCTCGAGAGGCAAAACTGGGAAGAGGTGAGTTCGATTCCCACCTCAGCCATCCTGAAAGTGGTTGGTTTCCCACTTCGACTCCTAACTTATCCCATGAGAACAGGCGTGAATAAATATAACACGAAGACTGGCACCTGGTCATTTTGACCCATACTCCCTTTTTGTCGTAGTCGTACGTATTTTCACGAAGTAATTATACACCTATGAACTATTCCCAATATAAAATAAGGTTTATTTATATTTTCAAATTTAACATGCTGAAAAATGACAATACTTTTCGTAACAGTGTAATTGACTTTGCTAGTGGCAGCAAAGCAGTCTTCTCAATTGTTTTGAGCAAAGGAGCTGATGACCAAGGTGTCCCTAGATCCAAAACATGGATCAACAATAACGTGAGCTATATGACTGTGCTGCACCAAAATAGGCAGATCTTTTCCTTTGTTCCGACTAACATAAGCCGAAAATTGTCACTCGAGGACTGGCGCCATGGGTAAATCTGACCCGACCATAAATAATATAGAAATAAATTAAGTGTTCCAAAAGCTTTGGACATGTTACTTTTGCAGGGTAACGTTCAAGGCTAGGAAGGAAGGTACTGTAAGCGAGAGGAAATAAGGCTGACCAAAACGAAAATATAGAGCCAGGGGTCAAAAATACCCATGCGCCAGTCCTCACGGGTTATGTCCACGACCGAGTACTACACAATCCCCGTCCCAAATGCAAATACACACACTAATGCATTTATCATTATCACACAGGTTATATCAGACAAATTCCACGCACACACACCCATATTCATGGGGCAACATGACAAGGATTTCAAATTTCTAGAACACTTGAACAAAATATCATGTTGTCGCAAGCCCCATGCCACATAAAACAATCATCAATTCATTTTATCATTCATAACTGTACATTTATACACTAAATGAGCAGACCTATGGAGCGTATAAGTATAATTATGGTTCTTAGGAACAGGTCAGCTGCATCAAATTCTGATGCTTTCAAATTTTATTTGGCGATAATATTAAGATGTCTCATGAGTAATGCCGTTTTTTAAGTTTGGTGTTCAAAGGGGATAGCCTGGTTAAAATCCCGAAATCTATACCATATTAGGTACACATTTGAACATTGCACACTATTGGAGTTGGATTATCCTACTTGCAACACAAAATTTGGAACCAGTATATAATATTTTTTCAGAGAAATTAATTGATTTTCTCATTACATTTTTTTAACAAAAATGGTAAAATAATTAAAAAGCTCCTTGCATAACTGTTTTCATTGTAGGCCCTTGGAATTTTTTCTACACTCTCGCCTTGATATTTTCAAGAATTTCATTGATGATTTTTTAAATTATGATGATACATAGGTTGGTTGGTTGGTTCCTTAGTTTAGGGGCTGCGACAACGCGGTCATGTAGCCCCGTGTACTTTGGGTGTGTGTAGAATCTGTCTGATAACCGGTGTTAATTGTGATGACTGTATTAGTGTGTGTATCTGTTTTTTAATTCAAGTAGAGACTGCAACTTTGAATTTTCAAATAGTTCCTACTTTTGCCGCCAAACGCCACCGTCAACGACTACTAGGCCTAGTTCAGAACTAGCTACTAGACGCCACCGCAGTCGGCTCTTGGCAACGAACGTAGCAACCTAAGAGCGTTGTTTACATTCTTAACCTATCCAATTTAGTTTCACACAGGTGTAATTAGTGGAAAGATCTTTAACATGCCATAAATCTATGACATGGGACCGCCGGCTTTACTTCCCCTCCGAAGGAAGGCATACTGAGGGATTTTTAACGCTCTTCGGCCGGGTTTGAACCCGCTATCTTGGGCATAGAAGCTCAGCATGCTACCAACTACGCCACCGATATTAATTATTTAATATGATTTACTTAATTTTTCACAAAAAATATCAGCTTCATAATTTATGATTAATGAAAATGATGCTTTCTTTTCTTTTCCTTGAAAATCCTCTGTGAATCAAGGAGGAATCTAAACACGAAAAAATGTTGAAAATTCGCTTTGGAGAAAAAGCAGCATAACGTACCAATACACTTGCCTTCGATTTTTCACATGCTAAGAAAGTATTAGCGATATTTCACTTTTCGAAAAATCCCAACCCCCCACCTCCCTTTGGTCAGATTTTGCCCATTAACGAACTCGATCGAGATTTTATAGGGTAATATTTTATGTATACATTTGATTGGTGGAAAATGGCGGTATTTATCGTGTCCACAAAAAGTGATATAGGCCTACTGTACTTTATACCAGGTGAATCATCAGCCCCTGATAATATTGTTTTATGCAGCCCAACTAACGCTTGTTATCAGGAAGGTCGAAATTTCTCTGCTTGCATCCCGTATGGTTCTAATGCAGTGTAAACATATCCCGCAGCGGATACCGAACTCTATTAATTTTCTCTCGTAATAATCTGTAGTCACATCGAGGGAAAAATAATGGTGTTCAGTATCGTTACCAGGATATGCTTGTAGTGCATTAGTACCATTTATCGACCTCCCTGCCAACACGCGGTAGTTGGGCTGCATAAAATAATATTATTAGGGGCAGTTGATTCACCTGGTATACAGTACAGATAGATATTATAAACGTTTGAACTGACAGTGGTTTGTGGGTCTGGAGGATGTGAAACGCGAAGATAGGTCGATATTTTTCGGAAGTCGAAACATAGTATCCACTGCAATAGGCAGATTTTTTAATGAAGAAGGCGTTTTTCTTTTTAGCGTATGGCTTTTAGTGCCGGGAGTGTCAGAGGACATGTTCGGCTCGCCAGTTTTTGTAGCTGCTTCTATGCGGACACCCATGGGGTGAGCTACAAGTACCTTCGCGTGTGGAGTGTTGTCTGGGGAAGAAAGTTTGAATGTAAGGACGAGGAGTTGGAAGGTAGTGGCTGTGGCCTATAGTTAGGGACCAACCCCGGCATTTGCCTGGAAGGAAGATGGGAAACCACAGAAGACCATCTTCAAGGTTGCCGGCGGGGGAATTCAAACCTCCTCGCCTCCCGGATGTGAGCGACTGCCAGCAGCCACGCCGTAACGACCACGGCCAACTCGCCAAAGAAGGCGTGAATGAGTGAAGCTGGCAGTGTTCAACTTGATGGATTTTGAATGTGTGGTTTGTACTGTAGAACGCGGGAAAGCACTTGCAGTTCAAACTCACCTGACTTCTCCTGGCACGCAGACAATACCTACCTCCCGTTCCCTCAGGGGTTTCGCGAAGACCCGTCAGCGCGATAGCGACGACCTCTGGATATCCAGTGAGCAAATTTTGAATTTTTGGCGCCCATGCACGAACCGCTTTCCACTACTACAGCCATCACACGGGTTATCAGACTAGCTCAACGCATACCTAACTACACGAGGCTGATGACCGAGATGTCCCAAGGCCCTTAAATTAATCAACAACATTAAACTGAACGCCAGTCCACTGAACACTGCGCACGACAGGAGAGTGACACGTGCTTCGCAACAAATGTATTGACAAAGCACTTAATAATGTAAAGTCAATCATCTGGTAGAAGTTATAAATTTGAGTTTTAAGTCACACAGTCACCATGCGGTTCTCAGGTAACAAGCATTTGAAAGAACTGATTGTTTTTTTAATAAGATCCTAGTAACTTCCTCTTTTGTGGCCTCGAAGTGAAAACTGTTGTTGTTTGAGTCTTCAGTCTTTTGACTGGTTTGATGCAGCTCTCCATGCCTCCCTGTCCTGAGCTAATCGTTTCATCTCTACATAGCTACCACACCCTACATCCAAGGCAATCTGTTTAACATATTCTAACCTTGGTCTACCCTCACGATGGTATCCTCATCTTGACGTGATGTGGGGGCTTGAGAGTTCAAATGATCCTGCGAGCTATGCCGGCGGGAGCGTAAGCTCCTGGTAGGGCCATCCATGCCGGACAGGTCAAAGGTGATGGGCCAGACAGACTAAGAGGGATACCCTGGTCCTCCAGGTTGGGGGTTGGGAGTAAGGTTAACAACCCTACACTGTAAAATATATCAATGTTACGGATACCTTACAAGTGCCTCGGAATGCTGATCACCCGATGACGAACCGGCAAAGGAGACGGTTAATGAGAAGGAAAGCGGATATTATGTTAGTGACATGGAATGTGAAAACCCTAAGGAGACCTGGGAAATTGAGAGAGATTAGAGAAGAAATGGGAAAATACCGAGTGGAAATAGCTGCACTAAAAGAAATACGATGGAAAGGCCAAGGAAACACCGGTTATGGTGGTACAGGCTTTCTTATACAAAAGTCTGTTAAGTCAAGTGTAATAAACTTCAATGCTATAAATGAAAGGATGTGCTCAGTGCGACTACGAGCAAAGTTCTTTAAAATCACCATGTTCTGTGTCTATGCCCCCACAGAAGAGGCAGAATAAGAAGAAGAGAAGGATAGCTTCTACACTAAGCTGGAGGAGGAGGTCAACAAAGTACAAAGACATGGTGTGAAAATAATCCTTGGGGACCTAAATGCCAGAGTCGGGAAAGAAGAGGTGTTCAGAGATATAATAGGGAAGGAAAGTTTACACGAAGGTAATAATGACAATGGATTGCGGTTGATAGACTTTGCCATTGGGAAAGAAATGGTGGTGAAAAGTACTTGGCACCCAAGGAAAGATATCAAGAAAGAGACCTGGATGTCTCCGGACGGAGTTACAAGGAATCAAATAGATCATGTGATTATTGACAAACGACATGCATCGGATGTAATGGAAGTAAGTAGTTGTAGAGGAGCAGATGGGGGCACAGATCATTACTTGGTAAGAATCAAGTATAGACAAAAAATAGATTCAGCGAGGAAACAAAAAAGTGAAAGGAAGATGAAGCATAATATTGGAAGGCTTCAAAGCAACAAGGAAGTACAAGACGAGTATAGATTGAAAGTGGGAGAAAACATGGAAAACAATAAGAACCTCTGGGAAGAAGGTAATGTGGAAACTAAATGGGAGTTACTGAGAAACACCATCAGTGAAGTTGCAGAGGAAACGCTGGGGAGAGCCGAATTCAAGAGAAATATACAATGGTTCGATGAAGAATGCTCGGAGGCAATCCATGAAAGAAACGAAGCAAGGCAAAGAATGTTGCAACGGAGAACAAGACAGACAGTGGAGGAATATAGAGAGAAAAGGAAAAGGGCAAGCAAGTTAAGTAGGGTTAAGAAAAGGCAGTATGAAAGAGAAAGAATAGAACAATTAGATAAAATGAGGGAGAGTGGGGAGATTCGGAGATTTTATGAAAGAGCAAGAGATTTGAGGAAAGGGTTTCAACCAAGAGCAGTCTTTTATAAGGACAAAGAAGGAAATTTTATAGGAGTTAAGAACAAGATGCTACAGAGATGGCAGGAATATTTCACAGAGCTACTCAATGGACGGGGTGAAGAGGAAACCGCGAATGGGGAAGAAGCGGAACATGTAGGGATTGATGAGCAAGAAGACGTTGAAACACCGTATTTAGAGGAAGTTAGAGACACAATCAAGAAATTAAAGAACAATAAAGCCGCCGGAGAAGACGGAATAGAAGCGGAGTTGCTAAAATTCGGTGGAGAGGTAGTGGTAAAAGCAATACATGAACTAATAAATGAAGTTTAGACGAAAGAAGAAATGCCCAGGGATTGGACTGTAGAAATAATATGCCCTTTGTTTAAGAAAGGGGATAAATCAGTATAAGGTATAAGGTATAAGGTGTTCAGTAAGATTTTAGCCTCTCGACTGGAGCGTTGTGTAGAGAAAATATTGGGGGACTATCAAGCTGGATTTAGAAGGAATCGCTCTACAATGGACCAGATATTTGTAGTGAGGCAGATACTGGAGAAGTTTTATGAACATGATAAGCAGCTGGATCAGCTGTATATAGATTTTAAGCAGGCATATGACAGTTTGGATAGAAAGGAGATTTTTAAAATTATGAAAGAGTTTAAGATCCCGATAAAATTGGTCAAGCTGACAGAAATGACTATGGAAACCACAATCTGTAAGGTTAGATTAGAACAAGAGATGTCCGAAGAATTCATTGTAGAAAGGGGTTTGCGACAAGGAGATGTAGTTTCTACATTACTCTTTAATGTAGCTCTAGAAAAAATAATTCAACAACTGCCAATCAATCCAGGAGGGACCATATTTAACAGACAAGTGCAGGTGATAGCATATGCGGATGATGTAGCATTAATTGCAAGGAACAGTAAAGCATTAGAAGAGAGCTATGTCCAGTTGGAAGAAAAGGCACGAAAGTTACGATTAGAAGTGAATACAAGTAAAACCAAGTATATGAAGATGGGAAACTCCAGAGAGGCAAGAAGAGATCCGTATATTAAATTAAATGGGAAAGAATATCAAAGAGTAGAAGAATTCAAATATTTGGGCTCAATAATAACTGAGGATAACAGAACATCAGTGGAAATACAAGAAAGAATTAAAAGTGGAAATAAATGCTTTTACGCTCTGCAAAGCATGTTTAAATCGAGAAATGTTAGTAGGAATACTAAAACAAAAATTTACATTACAATACTAAGACCTGTGGTTATGTATGGATCGGAAGGTTGGGTTCTCAATAGAAGAGAATAAGACTGGCTGCGAAGATGGGAAAGGAAGATCTTGAGGAAAATATACGGGGCAGTGAGAGAGGGAGAAGGTTGGAGAATAAGGACAAATGTGGAACTACAGGAACTCTTCGGACAGGCAGATATTGTGGTCAAAATTAAGCAGGGGAGGATAAGATGGGCAGGACACGTTCAGAGAATGCTAGAATCACGTAGCGTAAAAAAGGTGTTTACGCAAAGACCGGATGGAAGGAGGAGAAGAGGAAGACCCAGGAGACGGTGGATAGATGATGTGGACCTTAGGAGTTTGGGAATCAGGAACTGGAGAAGGAAGGCGGAAGATAGAGATGAATGGAGGCAGGTGATAAAGGAGGCCACGGTTCTTCCAGGACTGTAGTGCCGACCAGTAAAGTAAAGTAAAGTAAAGTAAACCTTGGTCTACCCCTACAGTTCTTGTCCTCGACCTTTCCTTCCATAACTAAGCTTGCTATACCTGGGTGTCTTAGTATGTGTCCTACTAACCTATCTCTTCTCTTCATTAGCAGTCGCCAGAAACATCTCTACTCTCCCACTCGTCTTAATTCCTCTTCGTTTGTAACCCTATCTACCCATCTGATCTTCATCATTCTCCTGTAACACCACATTTCAAATGCTTCAATTCTCCTCTTTTCTGCTGCACCAATAGTCAAAGTTTCACTTCCATAGAGCGCCACGCTCCAGACAAAGGCTTTCAAAAATGACTTTATAATACCAAAATCTATATTCGATGTCAACAGATTCCTTTTTTTGTATAAATGCTTTCCTTGCCTGAGCCAACCTACTTTTTATATCCTCTTTGCTTCGTCCATCACTAGTTATTTTGCTTCCTAAATAACCGAAGTCTCCTACTTCCTTCAGCTTTTCACCTGCCAATTTGATGTCCATAGAGGTTTCTGATTTATTTCGGCTGCATTCTAGTATTTTTGTTTTACAATTATTAATTTTCATCATGTATTCTTTCGGTAAGACGGAGTCCATACCATTCTAAAACTCATTCAAATCCTCAGGCTTGTTGGCCAAGATGACGATGTCATCAGCTAATCTCAGAGTTGAAATTATTTCTCCTTGAATCTTCAATCGCACTTTAAATTTCTCTCTAATTTCCTTCATTGCTTGTTCAATGTAAAGATTGAAAAGTATGGGTGAGAGGTTGCAGCCTTGCCTAACACCTTTCTGAATATCAGCTTCTCTCTCATGTCCTTCAGCTCGAATGACTGCTGTCTGGTTTCTGTATAGATTGGAGATCACCCTCCTATCCCTGTACTTTATTCCAATAGATTTCAAAATGTCAAGCAATTTAGTCCAATCAACGTTATCATAAGCCTTTTCTAAGTCTACAAATGCCATGAACGTTCTCTTATCTTTCCTTATTCTACCTTCCAAAATCAGCCTAAGACTTAGTACAGCTTCCCTTGTTCCTACATTTCTCCTGAAACCAAACTGGTCTTCACCCAACTCCCTTTCTATCTGGCTTTCAATCCTCTTGTAAATTATTCTAGACAGGATCTTTGAAGCATGAGTAATCAAGCTGATTGTACGGTAATCTTCACATCTGTCAGCTCCCACTTTCTTTGGTATAGGGATGATTACATTCTTCTTGAAATCAGGGGGTACCTCACCTGTCTCATAAATCCTACACACCAAGTGAAATAACCTGATCAGACCTTCATCTCCTATGCAGCGTAACAACTCAATCGGTACATCATCTATGCCTGGTGCTTTGTTCCTGCTTAAGTCTTTCAAAGCTTTATCAAATTCTGATCTTAATATTAAATCTCCTTTTGCATCCTCATCAATTTCCTCCTCCCTTTCCATTACATGATTCTCAATCTCCATTCCCTTAAACAAACTCTCTATGTAAGCTTTCCATCTCTCAATCTTTTCTTCCCCATCTCTTAGAGGCTTTCCATTTGTGTCCTTAATATTACAGCACCTAGTCTTCTTTTCCCCAAATGTATTCTTAATCCTTCGATAAGCTGTGTCTACTTTTCCTAATTTCAGACAATTTTCTATACCTGCACATTTCTCTTTCAACCATTCTTCTTTCGCTTCCTTGCACTTCTTGTTGATCTCATTTCTCAAACGTCTGTATTCTGCTTTCCCCTTTTCATCTCTTACATTCATGTGTTTCCGCCTTTCATCCATCAATTCTAGTATATCCTGAGTGATCCACGGTTTTCTACCTATTCTTTCTTTCCTACCAATGTTTTCTTCTGCGGATTTTGTTATTTCATTCTTCAAAAGTGCCCATTCGTCTGCAATTGAAGTTTGTTTAGGGTTTTTCATTAGTCCTTCCTTTATACTCTTCTTGAATCTTTCGTTTACATCCTTTACATTCAGTCTGTCTATTGCCCACCTTTTGGGCTTATGACTTTTCTTCAGTTTCTTCAACTTTAATCTGCATTTCATTACAAACAGATTGTGGTCAGAGTTTATGTCAGCACCAGGATATGTTTTACAATCCAAAATCTGGTTTCGAAACCTCTGCTTGACCATAATGAAGTCGATTTGGTAACGCCCTGTATCTCCTGGTCTCATCCATGTGTATATTTTTCTATTGTGGTTATTGAATAAGGTGTTAGCTATGACCAACTCATGCTCGGTGCAGAATTCCATCAGCCTACTTCCTCGATCATTCCTTTCACCCAATCCGAAATCTCCTACTATCTTCCCTTCTCTCCCTTTTCCTACCACAGCATTCCAATCTCCCATTACTATAACATTTTCATCACCCTTGATATACCTCAGAATTTCGTCTATTTCTTCGTAGACCTTTTCAACATCCTCATCATCAGCTTGACTGGTAGGCATATAGACTTGCACAACTGTGGTGCACGTAGATTTAGTATTGATTTTTGCTACAATAATCCTTTCACTATATTGCTCATAATATTCCACCCGCTGTCCAAGTTTCCTACTCAATATGAGACCAACCCCTGCTTGGCCATTGTTTGATTTAGTGCTAATGACCCTATAGTCTCCTGACCAAAAGTTCTGTTCTTCCTGCCAGCGCATTTCACTAATCCCAACCAAATCCAACCTTAACCTATCCATTTCCCTTTCTAAGTTTTCTAACCTTCCACTTCCTAGCAGACTTCTACAAACTACAGCTTTGTAAAAGAGTTTTATATTCTCCTGTTCACAGCAAGTGTCTCTTTGTAACAAACTTCGGTTTCAGTGGCGTGGTCGGTAGCATGCTTAACTGCTATGCCCAAGATCGCGGGTTCAAACCCAGCCGTAGTCGTTGGATTTTAAGTGCGTTAAAATCCATCAGTATGCCTTCCTTCGGAGGGGAAGTAAAGCCAGCGGGCCCACTGCATAGATTCATGGCATGTAAAAGAACCTACCACTACAATTGGTTAGTGTGTAGTCAAAATTTGTAAGTTATTTGGTTAGAAACGGCTATCAAGTTTTTACGTTCGCCGCTGGGTGTCAGTGACAGTGGCGTCTGGTATACAAAGTTGCAACTACTTGAAACTCAACTTGTTGGGGAGCCTACGGGCGTTCAATTGAAGTGCCCTGCTATGGCCATTGGTTTCAATTTAAATATAAACAGTAAGTGTCGAAAGTGTTGGAAGGCTGGATGAGGCACGTGGTTTGTTTGGAAACTATTAAGCATTGGGCATGAGCAGTGTATCATGTAATCCTAAAGATTGTCCTATAGGGACTACCGCTGGTTAACGAATAATGACAGCCACGTGGCAACTTGTTTTTAGCCTATTTTCGTCCTATGAAGAACAAGAAGTTCCGTGACGAACTAAAGAGCCTACTTTTCTTAAAATTTAAGATTCATGCCAATGATTAATCTATATGGATCTATCTAGAATAATGATGAAATGAAGTTGGTAATAACGAAATTTCTAATTAGTTCGAAATACTGTATACCTGGCATATTGTAGCCTAATAGAGAACTACAGTTGGCAGCCCTGGTGACTGAATATATTCTTAGTTCCATCTCTTAAGGTACAGAATACAAAATTTGGTGAAGTCCAATGGATATCATGGACGTTACATGCAGTTAAACATTGGATCTAACAGCGCGCGTAAAATCATGTTGGCAACAATGACATACATGTATTGGTCAGAAATAATTTGAGATAATATGATCTATTGTTGTGTCAATTTTGAATGAAATCCATTAGTTAGAATAGAAGTTACATGCATTTTAAAATTGGACCTGTCAGCAGGCTTAGAATCATGTTGGCAGCACTGGCATAGGCCTATATTAGTTACTCCAAATTAATCTAGAATGCCAGGTAGGCCTACTATACGTGTGCATAGTTGAGAGTTATTGGCTTGCATACATTCTGATATATTCATATTAGGGTAGCAAAAATAGAGACAGTATTTATTAACAATTGGCAGCCCTGGTTACTCTTAAGAATCGGCATAGTCATATCTGTTATGGTACACATAACACACACGAAATTTGGTTGAAATCCAAATGATAGTATAGAAGTTACATGTATTTAAAGTTAGACCTCTCAGCAGGCTTAGAATCATGTTGGTAACACTGACGTATATAAGTTACTCCAAATTAATATAGAATGTCAGGTACTATACGTGTGCATAGTTTAAAGCTGTCGGCTTGCATACTTTCTGATATATGGGTATTTGCATTTTAAAAATTGAGAGCATTTATTAACAGTTGGCAGCCCTGGTGGATCTTAAGAATGTGCTCAGTCATACACATAGCACATACGAAATTTGGTTGAAATCCAATTGATAGTGAAGAAGTTACATACATTTAAAATTTGGACCTATCAGCAGGCTTGTAATCATTTTGGCAACACTGCCATGTATGGCCTCCTGGAAATTAAACTGCAATATTATTATCTATACGTGTGCCAATTTTGAAATAGCTCCCATTCATATCTTCCAAGATATCCAACATGGAGCTCAAATTTCAATTGCGATTTTTCAGCAGTTGGTAGCACTGAGATCATTTTAAAATATGGCCGTGTGATATTCAGGTATAGATCTTTACTCCTACCAAATTTTGTTTCGATTGCTGCAGCCGTTTAGGAGTTGATAGGGGGGGGACACACACACACAGACAGACAGACAGACAGACAGACATTTGCCCGATCTCATAAGTCTACTTTTTCCTAATTTTTGCAAAATGTGAAAAGTGGGCTAAAAATAGGCTTATGAGATCACCTTTTGTCCGTGGGTGTGATCTGTGTGTGGCCCTCCTCCCAATAATAAAATCTACACCACAGGAGCGATTTCCATAAAACTCATCCGACCTCGAACGTGCCTTTCAAATTTAAATACGTTTCACCAATCCAATATGGCAGCCGCATGAAATATCTCACCAGCATTCTATATCTCTGAAACTGTTATTGATATCTCCCTGAAAGTTTGGATGTTGATAGAGAATACTAAGATAAGTTCACCTATGTGACTTGAAAAAAAACTGTTGAGTAAAAAACCAATATGGCGCCAAAGCCATGTATTTTTTTGGCGATTAAAATGTGTGGGCGCAGTGAGACTTGTCGTGGTGTTAGTTTATGCAACATTTAATCTACTGTCATCTGATTTAATTCAATTGTTTTCATAAACTCAAGATGGAGGCTGTGTGAAATTGTAAAATTAAGTTTTTATTTCTGTGACCTAATCATGCGATCTAAGTGAACGTTTGCATAATGAACAGTGGGCTCTTGGTGGCCGTGACCGGACCCCCAATGGAGTAGCCAACCCTTCTTATGAAGTGCACCTGCGCTTCTTTACTGCGAGAGCCGAAAGCTCAAGTAGCCTTTCACCTCACTATAAAGGCTTTCAAAAAGATAGTATATTGGCTTTCACGGCCAAGTAATGGACCTTTCTTGGTGCTCCTAGGTGAAACCCCGCACAAAAAAAAAAACGAGCCTTACAGTAGTCGTATATGGTGTGTAACATCTGACATGTTATTCGAATAATTCCATATTACTTACTCGCATTTTTTTAAAGAATGAACTCATAGTGCTACCTTGTGCCAGCAAACATGAAAGGATTCTCCAATGCATCTGCAGTAGTGCCATATACTTGCAACTGTATGTGGGAGCAATCCACTGCCTACTTGATGAGAGCTGCGCTTTATACCGGCCAGTTAGTGAACCCATGCCAGTGGTGTTATTGAAAATGGCCTCTTATTGCCGATATAGCGCACTGCCAAGTATAGGCGCGATTAAAAATTAGGTGTGCAGTAGGTATATTAAATGCGTTTCTCCCAGTGATAGGTTTAGACTAACGAAGTTTCAATTATTGTTAGTAGTCGGTGTTAATATACTGAATTCCTACGTTGTTTGGAGTGTTGGTTGATGCGATATAGCACTCGACGTATCGAGTGCTTACATTAAATAAGAATACAGCAAAAGTATGAAGATTTAATAAATCGTAATTGTTTTCAGCAAATATCATATAATTAATATTTTCACACCAAAGAACGATAACTTGAAGATGATTTATTGTAGGAATTTCTTTAATGGGGCCACCAAACCTTGAGGTAAACCATATGCGATTTACATTCCACACAGTCACATGGCTTACAGTACGTCGTTGTACCGATCTCCGCCACCGCGCGCGCTCATTGTTTCCGTCCCATGCACTTCCGTCCCATCAACTTCCGTCTCTTTTCCAAAATCACTCCCACAAAAATGTCCAGCTACCGAGTGCCACAAAAATATCCAGATACCGAGTGGAAAGATGTTACACATCAAAAACACGGCATAAACCTTGAAAAAATGCTTAGTTTTAACAAAATTGATGTTTTATACTTTATCACAACATAGGTCATGTACCAAAAGCAATTTAGTACAACACATACTAAATCCTTTTAATAGACGGGGAAGTTTTTACTGAAAAAGACCAATAGGATAAATGAAAATAGGCTATTTAGTTCTTCACGGAACTACTCGTTATATCTTCATATAGCATGCGTTGCTTTCTTTCCATCACCAAGTTACATCCAAAATAAATCCATCCATACATATTGTATGTCATCATACCTAGCACTTGCCACGAAGGGTGAGTGGTTATCGTGCCGGACTACCAACCCCAAGCTTGCAGGTTCGCTCCTGGCCGTGATAAGTGATTTTTTTTGAAAGGCGACAAAAATCACGTTACGCATATCATGCGATGTTGGCATGTTAAAGAACCCATTTGAATTCAGTAGGCCGTGTTCATAATGCAAAATTAATTTCGGGATTTTCCGTCAACACAAAGTTCCTCAAGTCTCTACTAGAAAGCGTTATAGTGTCAAGGAGCTTAGATATCTAACCTCCTTGACTTCCATAGCTCTTCAAGCAGCGATAAAATTCGACATGCAAGTTGCCCTCTGGGCGTCAAGTAACAAAGCTTGCACCCGGCACCGAGGCCATACGATATTAAAAATATTAATCATACCTAGCGAACAGGCACTTAAAGTAGCCTACCGCAAAGGACTGACCACAAACGTACAGTGGTCTCGTCAGCCATCATAGGCTATACCGGCTGAGTCAACTGCCCCTAATATTATTGTTTTATGCAGCCCAACTAACGCGTTGTGTTTTTTTTCCTTTCAGGAAGGTCAATATTTCTCTGCTTGCATCCCGTATTGTGCCCGTTCAGACCGAAGTCCGGACGACCACATATGCATTTCACCAAATATCAGTCAGCACGAGAATAAAAATATCCCAGGGCGCCAGATGGGTTAAAGTGACTACGGTAACTCAACAAAAAAAATGCTTTACTGATTTTCGACTTGATGGAACAATAAGGATAGAAGGAGATTTTCTGAAATGAATGCATCCGATAAAATTAACTCATTTTATTTAAAACTTTAAAATTGACTGAAAGTAAGCCAAAATGGCATAAAAGATGAACGACGAATCATATGTTATGTACAAAATATACAATTTCACCAACACATGAACACTTAACAATTGAGACGAAGGTCAAATTAATAGTCCTGTTGACTTCGCTCAAAAGAATTATTTACAGTAGTAGCGGTTTGTCAGTGCAAATTTAATTGTCTTTACTGATCCCTATATTATTTGAGTATTCACATATTGAAATTTAAAAAATTTATCACTCGTTGAAAATATATCACAGTTCACTTTTTTCAAAATATCGTAGCAAATTAACTAACACTTCAGGATTCAGTTATCTCAGGATTTCTTCAAATACAAAGTTATTAACAAGAAATAGAACACAATATCATTTACATGGACCTTGTGCATTTGGATTCGACGAACTTCGATAAACAGAAAATATGTATTGAATCATCTGTTCTCAATCCAAAGTCTATTCAGAGCTTTTGACTCAAATCATAAATATAATTGTCAAAATATTATCAACAAAATATAAATTCAATTCCATATGTATTCAACCATTTAATCAATTAATTATCACTTGGTAATATTATTTAGAAAATTGGAAATATTATTCAGAAAATTTACCATAAAACAATTTCATTTGTTATTATCAAAATTTCAATAAATTGACAAAATGTCAAATATGTTAATCATCAAACTTATTTGCAAAATGTCTATATATTTTTACAGGATCACAAAATCCTCTCAGTTTGTAGTGGTTGTTAAGAAGTAACAGTTTTAAATAATTAACAGCATCGGCCCATTCGATTTAAATGCGTCAAAAATCACGTAATCATAATTAGCATCTAGACAACGGTAAAGTTTTTTCGTAATGAAAGGTACAAGTTGAACAATAACAATTTTCGGGTAAGCAATTACTAGGAATACTTCTAGAACACGTGGGTAAACTGTGAATTGACAATGATGGCTCAACAAAATAACCTTTGGTTATATTTCGACGAAGGTGTGGCTAAATTTGACTCCTCTACTAAATCAAAGTCATCCAACCTACAATATGATTGATGCTTCATTTCACACAACCTCATTCCTGCGACTTAAATGCGCACTCAGAATGGCATATTTAACTCTCTGCACACACAACAATTATATCTTCCCAAATTATACAGAATAATCAAGCCTTTGCTTGTTACGACAACTGGAAGATTTATAAATTGGTAAACTCCACCAATGAGTTTACAATAATAATTTTACCATCAGTTTAAAACATGAATAACTCCACACCGTGTCTATTCTTAGCCAAACGTTTTGAAAGACGTTGCTCCATAATGATTTTATTTTTATACAAACTCTAGCAAAACCCTGTTTTATACATGCTTTTAGCTTCCCGTATCATTACTTTCCGTGTCTTCTCAAAGATTTAAATGCATAGTGCAAGCGTGAAATAATTCCACTGAATTAATATGTTATTTATTTGTGGGCATGCGTTAACCACTAACCTTCGGAATCAACAAGTATCCAATCTTAGAATATTGTTTCAAATGTCAAATGTGTAAATCATACAACATGGAAATGATTATTAGAAATCACAACTATTATTATTATCTCAGAAAATAGAAAAATAATTATTATTACTAAATCAACATTATTGTTATTTCCTCAACAAAAGGATTTAAAGTTGTTAAACTGTTCGGGGAATATCATCCTCGACTTCTAAATAATGGATAAATATCCATTCCTCAACTTAAATTTATTATTAAATCTTCAGTTACGACGGCTGATGACCGCGATTAGAAAAATATCAAAATTAAATAAATGATCGTTCTGCTCGTCCATAAATTTCGAATTATAGACTTCTGAGTGTAAGAACAACTCAGATCAAAGCTTCTATTGCAAAAGAAAAATATTTGCAACAGAAAAAACATATCGATGAATAGAAAATATGTGTTGGTAAGACTGTAGAAAAATATGAGAAATCCAGCTAACTACGCATAAAATAATGCAAATTGTAGCTTACATTCTTGTAGATCTTGATGCTTGTAATCTGGTCTGAACCAGATTATTCAGTCTTCTTGTCCCCATTAGGACACGTATTTATAATCTTGTATCGGCCTCCATTTTATACCCGCAATGGTCTTACACAGACATAGCGGTGTTCAAACTTGAAGTCTCAATATCTCGATGAAAAATGTTACCAGCTTCAAAAGCTGAAGTAAAGTTGACGGGTGTCTGATCAAAATGATCCATGATGAAAATTATTAACATGACCCAACTGGGATGTGTTCAGTACTCCTAATACGCTTATAATCTTGTTCAGCACTAGTACAAATTATGTCGAGTTTGCTGGGCAGAGCTTCTCACTCTTCAGATTGCGCAAGGCAAAACTGTATTCCCAATATCGGCTAAAGAATTGTACTGTGCAAGAATGGTAATAAAAGTACTGATTTATCTTGGCTGGTCCACTAACAAGACAAAAGCTTGTCCTCTGACTGTTGGATTAAACAATCCAGCTTTGAATAATTGTGGACAGAAGAAAGAAATATAGACAAAGTCTACCATATGTCCAGTTGTAGCAGTAAATAATTACCAGTGCCACAAATTTTTATCACTTCGGTGATAACATTTGAAAAGTTCGAAGATCACTAAAATGTTTAACACTTTCCTACTGTCGAAACACTAAGTCCCAGCAACTGTGCTGTAAATAACGAAGAATTTGCAACCATGTGCACGAAGATTATAACAGTGTTCGGAGTCGTAGAGTGTTTAGTGGCTAGAGCGCTTACGAAGTACTGCACGTCCATAGCAACGGAGTGCTTATGGAGAAGTGAACATCCATAGCAACGGAGTGCTGATGGAGAAGTGAACATCCATAGCAACGGAGTGCTGATGGAGAAGTGAACATACTTAGCTCGGGCGGGCGTGCCTTATATACTCCTCAGCTGGCTGCTCGAGGTCACTGCGGAAAAAATGCTGGAACTAAAACATCTCATATCTCAGCTTCCGCTCAATCAAATTCCTCGAAATAAAGCACATTCTTCCTCCCTTGTCCGTGCCAGTAATCTGATATTAGTCTCAAGATTCTACTCCATCGGGAAATATTTAATGACATTTTAGCCTCGACTATGACGCTCTCGACCTACGTCACTTAACAATTTCTTGGCTGTCGAAAGCTTCCAATTCCTTCTAAGAAGGTTTGGCGCGCCTATTCAAACTTTCAATTCTGGGCTTAGCATTGTGGCCTGTACCCTCAAATCTAGGCAACTGGATTTGGGCACAGTATGTTATTAATGTACTGTAAGCATATCCGCAAACGATACTGAACACTATTGACGTGGCTACAGGTCGTTCGAATAATATGATGTGCCTGCAGTCAGTTATTGTAGTGCAACATATCATCTGAGTGAAGATGTCGTGCCAAGTGGCTTGGGTATCGTAAATCATGATGTTAACGTTTAAAGCTACGATATAGTGACGTGGAGAGCGTTTGGAACAGTGAACTGGAGGCCTGTAGCACTTGTGTATAACCACAGGATTGCCGAGTAATGGACTGACGGAGCAAAATTGTTTGCAACGTTATGACGCTTCTATGTTACTAACTGCAGATTATTTTGAGAATTTCAAAACTGTTGCAATGTTAATTTCATGTTTCACAGTTTATTGATGTGTAACATCTTTCCGCTCGGTTGTTGGATAGTTTTGTGGGAGTGATTTTGAAAATTGGGGACGGAAGTGAATCGGAACGATCGAGCTGGCAGTGGTGGATTCAACGGAAGTATGCACTGCCCGCTCGATCGATCAAACGGAAGTGTACTAGCTGGCAGTGGTGTACAACGGAAGTATGCACTGCCCGCTCGATCGATCAAACGGAAGTGTACTAGCTGGCAGTGGTGGACAACGGAAGTATGCACTGCCCGCTCGATCAATCGGACGGAAGTGTACTAGCTGGCAGTGGTGGAAAACGGTAGTAAGCACTGCCCGCTCGATCGATCGATCCAGCTACCAGATTATCATTTTAAACGATATTTAGCATATCAATATGACTCATTTTAACAGAATCCGTATGAAATTACTTGTTGGTCTGTGAATGAAGAGGACCTGTTTATAAGGAATTTAAGGTTATGAGCGGTGTCGCGTCTATTAATCTAGTTGATCCATATCGTATTCTTTATTTAGGCTAGTGCTGGTGGAAGCTACAAATCATCTAATAAAATGAGTTCCGTATTATAAACTACAATATCTGTAAAACACTCCCTTTTACAATAACAATTGAAAATGTGTGTATTGGAAACAAGGCAGTGTGTACTCTGTAGCGCGAGAATGTTTTGGCAATATAGTAGGCAGTGCATTTAGCAGGCACTGGTTTGACGAGCACAGTGGCAAATGTTTCACCGACTTTCATTTGTCATTGAGCAGTTTATGAAGCTTCACGTTCAAGGTTGAATATCACATGGGGTAGGACAAAGACGACAAATGACATTTAAGTAAGCGGCATTATTGTCAAGCTGTGGTTGAGTAGGCTAGTCAAATATTAAATGCATAACAGAATGTTGTTATATGAGTGGAATAAAAGCTGAGACTAGGTCATTTCATGATTGTAGGAAGGCATGTTTTGATTGTTTACGACGAATTGTATGAGAGTCTTGAGAATAATGAATGATATAGTTACTGAGGAGTGTGCTCACAGTATTGGAGAGTACAGTCGACGTTGTGTGTCACTTTGTTATTATGAATTATTAAGGAAGGAAGCTTGTAGTTTTGCGTGACCGTTAATCTCACGATCATGATCCACGGTACCTCCCATTTACGTGGAATGCGACCCACAGGACATGGCATTTCAATTCGAAAATCTCACATGTATTGACCGGGAATCAAACCTGGTCTACCTTGGTGAGAGACAAACAGCTTGACCGCTGCGCCACAAGTGTGACAGTAGCATATCTCCAATTCAATCTATACATTCATCATAGTATCAGTCTGAAAATGGAGCGTAAATTAACATTTTAAGAATGTCCAAGCTGTGTAGTATACCAGTAGTATAACATGTCAGATATTACACATCATATGCGACTACTGTAAGGCTCGTATCTTTTTTTTACGTCTTAGATCACTTAGAGGGCACACTCGTGGTTTCTATTACATGATATTTGTCAAAACAGCTTTATATTATTGTGTAGGTTGTGAATGCAAAGACGTGCGTTGTACTCGGTTGACTGTACGTAATCAGAGCAGATGTTTTCAGCACGAATATAAAACTCTTATGTCTGTGGCACACAATGACATGTGATAGTATCATTAAAGCGTCATAAAGTTGCAAAAATGTTTGTCCTACGGAGAATTCAAATTCTCCAGTCCATTAGTGTACTTGCTAATCCAGTGTTTATCCCCATGCGCTACGCCTCAGGTTTGACGGAATCTTGTATTACGAACCTCTTAGAGTACGCTACTCCTCCAGTTCACTGCTCCAAACGCTTTCCGCATCACTATATCGTAGTTTTATGCGTTAATTTCATGATTTGTCATACCCAGTCACTTTGCACGACATCTTCACTCATATGATATGTTGCACTACAATAATTGACTGCACGTAGGCTATATCATATTATTCGAACGTTCTGTAGTCACATCGAGGGAAACATAATAGTTTTCAGTATCATTAACGGGATATGTTATATTCCTTCTGAATATAAGTTCACTGGTTTAGTAATTTCACCCACGGGAAATATCGACATTCCTGGTAACACAAGTTAGTTGGGTTCCATAAAACAATATTATAGGGGCAGCTGATTCAACTGGTAGGTAATAATAATATCGTATGGCCTCGGTGCCGGGTGCAAGCTTTGTTATTTGACACCCAGAGGGCAGCTTGCATGTCGAATTTCGTTGTTCATTGAAGCACTATCAAAGTCAAGGAGGTTAGATATCTAAGCTTCGGTAGTGTAGTTGGTAGCTTGCTGAGCTTCCATGCCCAAAATCACGGATTCAAACCTGGCCGTACTCGCCGGACTTTTTAAGAGCGTTAAAAATGCCTCACTAAGCATTCCTTTGGAAGGGAAGTAAAGCTGGCGGGCCCATGTCATTGATTTATGACATGTAAAAGAAACTTCCACTAACTACAATTGTCTGAAGCTAAATTTGTTCGTTAGTTTTGATTAACGCTCTAATAGTTCCAATGTCCACCGCCAAGTGCCAGTTGTGGTGGCAACTAGTAGCTAAGTTCACAGCTCGGTGTCGTTGACGGTAGCATTTGGTACCAAAAGTAGGAACTACTTGAAATTGATCATCTGCAGTCCTTACCTGAATTACAGATAACACACACTAATACAGTCATCATAATTAACACCGGTTATCAGACCGATTCTGGTTGGTTGGTTCCTCAGTTTAGGGGCTGCGACAACGCGGTCATGTAGCCCCGTGTATTTTGGGTGTGTGTAGAATCTGTCTGATAACCGGTGATAATTGTGATGACTGTATTAGTGTGTTTTATCTGTTATTTAATTCATGTAAGGACTGCAGACTTTTGAATTTTTCAAATAGTTCCTACTTTTGCTGTCAAACGCCACCGTCAACGACTACTAGTTCAGAACATAGCCACCAGACGCCACCGCAGTCGGCTCTTGGCAACGAACGTAGAAACCTAATAGCGTTGTTTACATTCTTAACCTACTCAATTTAGCTTCACACAGGTGTAATTAGTGGAAGGTTCTTTAACATGCCATAAATCTATCACATGGGCCCGCTGGCTTTACTTCCCTTCCGAAGGAAGGCATACTGTGGGATTTTAACGGTCTTAAAATATCCGACAACTTCGGCCGGGTTTGAACCCGCAACCTTGGGCATAGAATCTTAGCAAGCTACCAACTACGTCACCAAAGCCACCCATTCCTTCCTTCCTTAATAAGCACAATATTAAAATCATTTTAAATGGTCGATTCTTCTTCTTTATGTGCCACCTCCTCTGAGGAGATTGGCAACCATCATAGAGACTCTTGCTTTAGATGATGCAGCACCAAACATCTCAAAAATGGAACAATTGAACCAAGTTTTCAGATTATCGATCCAAGAAATGCGTTTTCTTCCTGGTCTTCTTTTGCCTTGTAGCTTCCCTTGAATGACCATCTCCTCTCATCACAAGACCCAGATACTGCAGTTTTCTAATTTTGACAGTATTTAATATTTCCTTTCTCTTTCCCATCCGCCTCATCACCTCATCGTTGGTGACCTTATCTTTCCAACTCAGCCTCAGTATCCTTCTGTACGTCCATAGCTCTAATGCCTCCAATCTGTCCATTTCTCTTTTCTTTATGGTCCAGGTCTCAAATCAATAGAACAAGATGGAGAAGACATAACATCTCAGAAGTCAAATTTTCAGATGTAAATTAAGGTCATTGCTACAGAACACTCTCCTCATTTTATTGAATGCAATTCTTGCTTGACCGATCCTCGACTTTATCTCCTCAGTACAGTCAATGTAGCAGTTCACATTTATTCCTAAATACTTGTACTTGTTTTACTGTCTCCCCATTGATTATCAAGCTCTCTTGATGTTGTGTTCGTGATACTACGATAACACGTGTCTTATTGACATTAAGTGTTAATCCCCATTGTTCACTTGCCTCCACGACTTTGTTAGTCAGTCGCTGTAAATGGTCGATAGTCCTCTAAGAATTACCTAAAACTTCTTTCTGAAAGAATTTTTGATATTACCCACCCTTACGCCAAGGGGTGAACAAAATATTTTCGGAATTATGAGAAGGGGCTTCTCGTTTGTTAAACACTTGGAACTTTTGTAGGAATACAGCAATTGGCAAATTTAGGGAATATGAAACAGTTTTCTTTGACCGGTGAAATCTACCTCCGCCTTCCAGTGTGCCAAGAGGGATTTTTTATTGTTCCAGGGGTAGGCCACCCTGCGAATGACGGCCCAACACTTGGCTGTGCCGAGAGGGACTTCTATTGTTCCAGGGGTAGGCCACCCTGCGAGTGACGGCCCTACACTTGGCTGTGCCGAGAGGGACTTCTATTGTTCCAGGGGTAGCCCACCCTGCGAGTGACGGCCAAACACTTGGCTGTGCCGAGAGGGATGTTTATTGTTCCAGGGGTAGGCCACCCTGCGAGTGACGGCCCAACACTTGGCTGTGCCGAGAGGGATGTTTATTGTTCCAGGGGTAGCCCACCCTGCGAGTGACGGCCCAACACTTGGCTGTGCCGAGAGGGATGTTTATTGTTCCAGGGGTAGGGCAACCTGCGAGTGACGGCCCAACACTTGGCCGTGCCGAGAGGGATGTTTATTGTTCCAGGGGTAGGCCACCCTGCGAGTTACGGCCCAACATTTGGCCGTGCCGAGAGGGATGTTTATTGTTCCAGGGGTAGGCCACCCTGAGAGTGACGGCCCAACACTTGGCCGTGCCGAGAGGGATGTTTATTGTTCCAGGGGTTGGCCACCCTGCGAGTGACGGCCCAACACTTGGCTGTGCCGGGAGGGATTTCTATTGTTCCAGGGGTAGTCCACCCTGCGAGTGACGGCCCAACACTTGGCTGTGCCGAGAGGGATGTTTATTGTTCCAGGGGTAGGCCACCTTGCGATTGACGGCCCAACACTTGGCTGTGCCGAGAGGGATGTTTATTGTTCCAGGGGTAGGCCTCCCTGCGAGTGACGGCCCAACACTTGGCTGTGCCGAGAGGGATGTTTATTTTTCCAGGGGTTGGCCACCCTGCGAGTAACGGCCCAACACTTGGCTGTGCCGAGAGGGATTTCTATTGTTCCAGGGGTAGGCCACCCTGCGAGTGACGGCCCAACACTTGGCTGTGCCGAGAGGGATGTTTATTTTTCCAGGGGTTGGCCACCCTGCGAGTAACGGCCCAGCACTTGGCTGTGCCGAGAGGGATCCTTATTGTTCTAAGGGTAGGCCACCCTGTGAGTGATGACCCAATACTTGGCTGTGCCGAGAGGGATGTTTATTGTTCTAAGGGTAGGCCACCCTGTGAGTGACGGCCCAACACTTGGCTGTGCCGAGAGGGTTTCTTATTGTTCCAAGGGTAGGCCACCCTGTGAGTGATGACCCAATACTTGGCTGTGCCGAGAGGGATTTCAATTGTTTCAGAGGTAGGCCACCCTGCGAGTGATGACCCAATACTTGGCTGTGCCGAGAGGGATTCTTATTGTTCCAAGGGTAGGCCACTCTGCGAGTGACGGCCCAACACTTGGCTGTGCCGAGAGGGTTTCTTATTGTTCCAAGGGTAGGCCACCCTGCGAGTGATGGCCCAACACTTGGCTGTGCCGAGAGGGTTTCTTATTGTTCCAAGGGTAGGCCACCCTGCGAGTGATGGCCCAATACTTGGCTGTGCCGAGAGGGATGTTTATTGTTCAAGGGGTAGGCCACTCTGCGAGTGACGGCCCAGCACTTGGCTGTGACGAGAGGGATTTCTATTGTTCCAGGGGTAGGCCACCCTGCGAGTGACGGCCCAACACTTGGCTGTGCCGAGAGGGATTTCTATTGTTCCAGGGGTAGGCCACCCTGCGAGTGACGGCCCAACACTTGGCTGTGCCGAGAGGGATGTTTATTGTTCCAGGGGTAGGCCAGCCTGTGAGTGATGGCCCAACACTTGGCTGTGCCGAGAGGGATGTTTATTGTTCCAGGGGTAGGCCACCCTGTGAGTGACGGCCCAACACTTGGCTGTGCCGAGAGGGTTTCTTATTGTTCCAGGGGTAGGCCACCCTGTGAGTGATGGCCCAACACTTGGCTGTGCCGAGAGGGATGTTTATTGTTCCAGGGGTAGGCCAGCCTGTGAGTGATGGCCCAACACTTGGCTGTGCCGAGAGGGATTCTTATTGTTCTAAGGGTAGGCCACCCTGTGAGTGATGACCCAATACTTGGCTGTGCCGAGAGGGATGTTTATTGTTCCAGGGGTAGGCCACCCTGTGAGTGACGGCCCAACACTTGGCTGTGCCGAGAGGGTTTCTTATTGTTCCAGGGGTAGGCCACCCTGTGAGTGATGGCCCAACACTTGGCTGTGCCGAGAGGGATTCTTATTGTTCCAGGGGTAGGCCACCCTGCGAGTTACGGCCCAACACTTGGCTGTGCCGAGAGGGATTCTTATTGTTCCAGGGGTAGGCCACCTTGTGAGTGACGGCCCAACACTTGGCTGTGACGAGAGGGATTCTTATTGTTCCAGGGGTAGGCCACCCTGCGAGTGACGGCCCAACACTTGGCTGTGCCGAGAGGGATTCTTATTGTTCCAGGGGTAGGCCACCCTGCGAGTGACGGCCCAACACTTGGCTGTGACGAGAGGGATTCTTATTGTTCCAGGGGTAGGCCACCCTGCGAGTGACGGCCCAATACTTGGTTGTGACGAGAGGGATTCTTATTGTTCCAGGGGTAGGCCACCCTGCGAGTGACGGCCCAACACTTGGCTGTGCCGAGAGGGATTCTTATTGTTCCAGGGGTAGGCCACCCTGAGAGTTACGGCCCAACACTTGGCTGTGACGAGAGGGATTCTTATTGTTCCAGGGGTAGGCCACCCTGCGAGTTACGGCCCAACACTTGGCTGTGACGAGAGGGATTCTTATTGTTCCAGGGGTAGGCCACCCTGCGAGTGACGGCCCAACACTTGGCTGTGCCGAGAGGGATTCTTATTGTTCCAGGGGTAGGCCACCCTGTGAGTGACGGCCCAACACTTGGCTGTGCCGAGAGGGATGTTTATTGTTCCAGGGGTAGGCCACCCTGTGAGTGACGGCCCAACACTTGGCTGTGCCGAGAGGGATGTTTATTGTTCCAGGGGTAGGCCACCCTGTGAGTGACGGCCCAACACTTGGCTGTGCCGAGAGGGATGTTTATTGTTCTAAGGGTAGGCCACCCTGTGAGTGATGGTCCAACACTTGGCTGTGCCGAGAGGGATGTTTATTGTTCCAGGGGTAGGCCACCCTGCGAGTGACGGCCCAACACTTGGCCGTGACGAGAGGGATGTTTATTGTTCCAGGGGTAGGCCACCCTGCGAGTGATGGCCCAACACTTGGCTGTGCCGAGAGGGATGTTTATTGTTCCAGGGGTAGGCCACCCTGCGAGTGACGGCCCAACACTTGGCTGTGACGAGAGGGATTCTTATTGTTCCAGGGGTAGTCCACCCTGCGAGTGACGGCCCAACACTTGGCCGTGACGAGAGGGATGTTTATTGTTCCAGGGGTAGGCCACCCTGCGAGTGATGGCCCAACACTTGGCTGTGCCGAGAGGGATGTTTATTGTTCCAGGGGTAGGCCACCCTGCGAGTGACGGCCCAACACTTGGCTGTGCCGAGAGGGATGTTTATTGTGTCAGCGGTAGGCCACCCTGCGAGTGACGGCCCAACACTTGGCTGTGCCGAGAGGGATTCTTATTGTTCCAGGGGTAGGCCACCCTGCGAGTGACGGCCCAACACTTGGCCGTGACGAGAGGGATGTTTATTGTTCCAGGGGTAGGCCACCCTGCGAGTGACGGCCCAACACTTGGCTGTGACGAGAGGGATTCTTATTGTTCCAGGGGTAGGCCACCCTGTGAGTGACGGCCCAACACTTGGCTGTGCCGAGAGGGATGTTTATTGTTCCAGGGGTAGGCCACCCTGCGAGTGACGGCCCAACACTTGGCTGTGCCGAGAGGGATGTTTATTGTTCCAGGGGTAGGCCACCCTGCGAGTGATGGACCAACACTTGGCCGTGCCGAGAGGGATTTCTATTGTTCCAGGGGTAGGCCACCCTGTGAGTGATGGTCCAACACTTGGCTGTGCCGAGAGGGTTTCTTATTGTTCCAAAGGTTGTCCACCCTGCGAGTGACGGCCCAACACTTGGCCGTGCCGAGAGGGATTTCTATTGTTCCGGGGGTAGGCCACCATGCGAGTGACGGCCCAACACTTGGCTGTGCCGAGAGGGATGTTTATTGTTCCAGGGGTAGGCCACCCTGCGAGTGACGGCCTAACACTTGGCTGTGACGAGAGGGATTCTTATTGTTCCAGGGGTAGGCCACTTTGCGAGTGACGGCCCAACACTTGGCTGTGCCGAGAGGGATGTTTATTGTTCCAGGGGTAGGCCACTCTGCGAGTGACGGCCCAACACTTGGCTGTGACGAGAGGGATTCTTATTGTTCCAGGGGTAGGCCACTCTGCGAGTGACGGCCCAACACTTGGCCGTGCCGAGAGGGATTTCTATTGTTCCAGGGGTAGGCCACCCTGCGAGTGACGGCCCAACACTTGGCTGTGCCGAGAGGGATTTCTATTGGTCCAGGGGTAGGCCACATTGCGAGTGACGGCCCAACACTTGGCTGTGCCGAGAGGGATGTTTATTTTTCCAGGGGTAGGCCACCCTGCGAGTGACGGCCCAACACTTGGCCGTGCCGAGAGGGATGTTTATTGTTCCAGGGGTAGGCCACCCTGCGAGTGACGGCCCAACACTTGGCCGTGCCGAGAGGGATGTTTATTGGTCCAGGGGTAGGCCACATTGCGAGTGACGGCCCAACACTTGGCCGTGCCGAGAGGGATGTTTATTGTTCCAGGGGTAGGCCACCCTGCGAGTGACGGCCCAACACTTGGCCGTGCCGAGAGGGATGTTTATTGTTCCAGGGGTAGGCCACCCTGCGAGTGACGGCCCAACACTTGGCTGTGCCGAGAGGGATTTCTATTGGTCCAGGGGTAGGCCACATTGCGAGTGACGGCCCAACACTTGGCCGTGCCGAGAGGGATTCTTATTGTTCCAGGGGTAGGCCACATTGCGAGTGACGGCCCAACACTTGGCTGTGCCGAGAGGGATTTCTATTGGTCCAGGGGTAGGCCACATTGCGAGTGACGGCCCAACACTTGGCCGTGCCGAGAGGGATTCTTATTGTTCCAGGGGTAGGCCACCCTGTGAGTGATGGCCCAACACTTGGCTGTGCCGAGAGGGATTTCTATTGTTCCAGGGGTAGGCCACTCTGCGAGTGACGGCCCAACACTTGGCCGTGCCGAGAGGGATTTCTATTGTTCCGGGGGTAGGCCACCATGCGAGTGACGGCCCAACACTTGGCTGTGCCGAGAGGGATGTTTATTGGTCCAGGGGTAGGCCACATTGCGAGTGACGGCCAAACACTTGGCCGTGCCGAGAGGGATTCTTATTGTTCCAGGGGTAGGCCACCCTGTGAGTGATGGCCCAACACTTGGCTGTGCCGAGAGGGATTTCTATTGTTCCAGGGGTAGGCCACTCTGCGAGTGACGGCCCAATACTTGGCCGTGCCGAGAGGGATGTTTATTGGTCCAGGGGTAGGCCACATTGCGAGTGACGGCCCAACACTTGGCTGTGCCGAGAGGGATGTTTATTGTTCCAGGGGTAGGCCACCCTGCGAGTGACGGCCCAACACTTGGCCGTGCCGAGAGGGATGTTTATTGTTCCAGGGGTAGGCCACCCTGCGAGTGACGGCCCAACACTTGGCCGTGCCGAGAGGGATGTTTATTGGTCCAGGGGTAGGCCACATTGCGAGTGACGGCCCAACACTTGGCCGTGCCGAGAGGGATTCTTATTGTTCCAGGGGTAGGCCACCCTGTGAGTGACGGCCCAACACTTGGCCGTGCCGAGAGGGATTCTTATTGTTCCAGGGGTAGGCCACATTGCGAGTGACGGCCCAACACTTGGCCGTGCCGAGAGGGATGTTTATTGGTCCAGGGGTAGGCCACATTGCGAGTGACGGCCCAACACTTGGCCGTGCCGAGAGGGATTCTTATTGTTCCAGGGGTAGGCCACCCTGTGAGTGACGGCCCAACACTTGGCCGTGCCGAGAGGGATTCTTATTGTTCCAGGGGTAGGCCACATTGCGAGTGACGGCCCAACACTTGGCCGTGCCGAGAGGGATGTTTATTGTTCCAGGGGTAGGCCACCCTGCGAGTGACGGCCCAACACTTGGCCGTGCCGAGAGGGATGTTTATTGTTCCAGGGGTAGGCCACCCTGCGAGTGACGGCCCAACACTTGGCCGTGCCGAGAGGGATGTTTATTGGTCCAGGGGTAGGCCACTCTGCGAGTGACGGCCCAACACTTGGCTGTGCCGAGAGGGATGTTTATTGTTCCAGGGGTAGGCCACCCTGCGAGTGACGGCCCAACACTTGGCCGTGCCGAGAGGGATTTCTATTGTTCCAGGGGTAGGCCACATTGCGAGTGATGGCCCAACACTTGGCCGTGCCGAGAGGGATGTTTATTGTTCCAGGGGTTGGCCACCCTGCGAGTGACGGCCCAACACTTGGCCGTGCCGAGAGGGATTTCTATTGTTCCACTGGTAGGCCACCCTGCGAGTGACGACCCAACACTTGGCTGTGCCGAGAGGGATTTCTATTGGTCCAGGGGTAGGCCACATTGCGAGTGACGGCCCAACACTTGGCTGTGCCGAGAGAGATGGTTATTGTTCCAGGGGTAGGCCACCCTGCGAGTGACGGCCCAACACTTGGCTGTGACGACAGGGATTCTTATTGTTCCAGGGGTAGGCCACCCTGCGAGTGACGGCCCAACACTTGGCTGTGACGAGAGGGATTCTTATTGTTCCAGGAGTAGGCCACCCTGCGAGTGACGGCCCAACACTTGGCTGTGCCGAGAGGGATGTTTATTGTTCCAGGGGTAGGCCACCCTGCGAGTGATGGCCCAACACTTGGCTGTGCCGAGAGGGATTCTTATTGTTCCAGGGGTAGGCCACCCTGCGAGTGACGGCCCAGCACTTGGCTGTGCCGAGAGGGATTTCAATTGTTTCAGAGGTAGGCCACCCTACGAGTGATGACCCAATACTTGGCTGTGCCGAGAGGGATGTTTATTGTTCCAGGGGTAGGCCACCCTGTGAGTGATGGCCCAACACTTGGCTGTGCCGAGAGGGATTCTTATTGTTCCAGGGGTAGGCCAGCCTGTGAGTGATGGCCCAACACTTGGCTGTGCCGAGAGGGATTCTTATTGTTCCAGGGGTAGGCCACCCTGTGAGTGATGACCCAATACTTGGCTGTGCCGAGAGGGATGTTTATTGTTCCAGGGGTAGGCCACCCTGTGAGTGATGGCCCAACACTTGGCTGTGACGAGAGGGATTTCTATTGTTCCAGGGGTAGGCCACCCTGCGAGTGATGACCCAACACTTGGCTGTGCCGAGAGGGATGTTTATTGTTCCAGGGGTAGGCCACCCTGTGAGTGACGGCCCAACACTTGGCCGTGCCGAGAGGGATTTCTATTGTTCCAGGGGTAGGCCACCCTGCGAGTGACGGCCCAACACTTGGCCGTGCCGAGAGGGATGTTTATTGTGTCAGCGGTAGGCCACCCTGCGAGTGACGGCCTAACACTTGGCTGTACCGAGTGGGATGTTTATTGTGTCAGCGGTAGGCCACCCTGCGAGTGACGGCCTAACACTTGGCTGTACCGAGAGGGATGTTTATTGTGTCAGCGGTAGGCCACCCTGCGAGTGACGGCCTAACACTTGGCTGTACCGAGTGGGATTTCTATTGTTCCAGGGGTAGGCCACCCTGCGAGTGACGGCCCAACACTTGGCCGTGCCGAGAGGGATGTTTATTGTTCCAGGGGTAGGCCACCCTGTGAGTGACGGCCCAACACTTGGCTGTGCCGAGAGGGATGTTTATTGTTCCAGGGGTAGGCCACCCTGCGAGTGATGGTCCAACACTTGGCTGTACCGAGAGGGATTTCTATTGTTCCAGGGGTAGGCCACCCTGCGAGTGACGGCCCAACACTTGGCTGTGACGAGAGGGATGTTTATTGTTCCAGGAGTAGGCCACCCTGCGAGTGATGGTCGAACACTTGGCTGTACCGAGAGGGATTTCTATTGTTCCAGGGGTAGGCCACCCTGCGAGTGACGGCCCAACACTTGGCTGTGACGAGAGGGATGTTTATTGTTCCAGGAGTAGGCCAGTCCAGGGGGATGACAGATCATAGGGAGCGCGTGGGTTTCGATAAAGCTCCGCTATAGATGTTCTGCCAACCAATGAAGAATTAATTTCAGTACTATGTTTCCGTAGTTGGCACTCATCCAACGCTCACACCAAACCGACTGGCGTGAGCGGGAATAGTCTGTTTTGATTGATTTTCCTCGCGGTGTGGTTGTTTGTTTTGTTCGGTATTTTGATTATTTGATTATTTAGTGTGTTTGAATTGAGACTCAATCATGTCACAGCAAGAGAAAGAAATGCCAAGCACAGGGCTGTAAGAATTACAATGATGCTAAGAACAATACGGCAGTTTTCATCTTCCCGAAGGATCCTGTAAGGTGAGTTCAAAGTCAATTACTGTTTCTAAACCTTCCCTTATTTCGCTATAATTCTTTCCGTACTCTTCTTTCAGTTGCTCTGCATATTTAGTACCAGTAATGTTTTTGAAAATGTGGTTTATATAACTTTTTATACGTATGTAAGTGTCTCCAATCGAAAGCAAAATTAATGACAATAGCCTACCAGCTTGGTGGTTGGCAAAATCTCAGTACATGGATTAAGGTTTATGGAAATATGTCTCATAATATCTATTTACTATTATTCTCCTAGGTGCCATGTTTGGGTCCAGAATTGTGGCATGGTCAGCAACCTTATTGCTTCCCAGTTGCAGAGCCATCTCATCAAACATCAGGACACATTTCCTGTCATCTTGTGGGAGTTTCTCCATATCCATCTTCAGGTGTTTTAGAAGGACTCTACTGAAGCCGGGCTCTAGAGGTATGTCCATCAACAGCCTCTGCAGTGTCCTCTCACTCGGCATTCTTCTTTTCTCTCAACTTCTGCTGAAAGCCTTGTAGTAGTTTTACAGATTGTCAACTTTTGGGCCATTCTCTTGCCCTGTTGTCATCACACTCCGGAGGAAACTATACATCTTTGGGCTTCTCTTATAAGCAGCCAAAGCAAACGTCTTTTGATCCATTGACCATCTTCTTCCACATGGCTGCCGTTGGAAATTTTCAAGTTCACCTTTTACCAGCACCCAAACTCCGTAATTAATTAAATTAGCGTTTAAATGTATAATAATGTACTGCTAGTAACGATAGTAACGAACTAACCAAACACCCCTCAAGTTGAGTGTGCAGGAGAGTCCATATAGACGAACTTCGGCAGGGATGGGAGCCGTTCGTTGATCTTCATTCTTAGTCCCGCGTCACCGTGTGTTGCTTCGCTTGCTCGACTAGAGGGGTAATAATCTCAAACATCAAAAAATTATAGGACTATTTTGTAATGAAAGTGTAATTGATTTAAAAAGGTACTGTAAATACTTTATTAACATTTTTATAATGAGTTGAATTAAATAAGATTTCCTACACATTCCCTCTTAGCCGCGATTTCTGCGAAAAAACGTATATTTAAAAGTCTCAACTTCGCTTGGCTGCCATGTTGGTTTTGTAGTTACCAAGTTTTCAAAGGTCACATAAGTGAACTTCTAGTAGTTCCCTTTATCACCATACAAAATTCCAGGGTGATATCGGTAATAGTTTTGGAGATATTGAATGCTGGTGAAATATTTTGCTCAGCCGCCATGTTGGATTGGTGAGATGTAATAAAATTTGAAGGGCACTGTCGGGGTCCCCCGGAATAGTGCTATGAACTTACCGAGTTTCATTGAAATCGCTCCAGCCGTTTAGATTTTATTTGGGAGGGGACACACACACACACACACGAATCACACACACGCACACACAGACAGACACACGGACAAAAGGTGATCTCACAACCCTATTTTTTTTTCATAAATGAAAATAGGCTAATAACATCTAAATGACATAAATATAATCCTTCTTATTCGCAAACTATAGACGGCAAGCATGTCATTTTGTAAGATATGAATCCTTCTGACTCGTCACGTAATGATTCGTCCTCTGTGAAACTTGGTAACTTATAATGGACCATTAAGTCTATAGGTCTACATTACTTTGCATCAATCATAGATGACGCGAATGACCAATTCCTCAAACATGAATTCATCTAACTCATATCTGAATTATCAGATATCTGTGCATGAAGCAATGTGAACCCATACTGACGGGAGCTCAATTGAGAGTAGCCTACAGGCTGAGGCATAGGGAACGGGACTCCCGACACAGCCTTGACTGCCTGTGGTGAGCCAAGCTTCTAGTTTCACGTGATTATTTGCAAAATTTCATGATCATAAGTCAAACGATTTCCTTTTTACGTTGGATCCGAACCAGTCTTCAATAGATTCTAGCGCATGGTAGCTAATTTACTGATTCTACGGCATCCTAAACAGATATTCTATGCAGTCTTTATTGATTATAATGAAAATGAAAATCCACAGCCTGCTTCCAGTCTCCGACCGGGTCAGGAATGGAATGAATGAAGCCCCCATCTAGTGGCGAGGATATGAACTGTGCCGGCTGCCGAGGCCTGACGCACTCCTCCGGGGCAATTATTAAATGAATGACTGATGAAATGAAATGATAGTGGAGAGTGTTGCTGGAATGAAATGTTGACAAGGAAAACCGGAGTACCCGGAGAAAAACCTGTCTGCCTCCGTTTTGTCCAGCACAGATCCCACATGGAGTGACCGGGATTTGAACCACGGACTCAGCGGTGAGAGGCCGGCGTGCTGCCGCCTAAGCCACGGAGGCTTACCATTGATTATAATAAAGCTTTCTACTTAATAAACAGGGAAATTCTAATTCACAAACTGGAACTGATGATCGGAAGAAACAACAAAATGGTGACTATTGTAAATAAAATTTTGACATCAAGCAGAATTATGATAGATAATGGGACAACCAGGTCAGATTTCATCACTCAAACTAATGGAGCCCTGCAAGGAGATCCATTAAGCCCACTACTCTTTAATGTAATCACTTCAGATATTGTTAAAATAATACTCGGAACTCCCCAGTAGTACTATACATGTATGCTGATGACATGGTTCTAGGAGCTAGTAATAAAGAAGAATTACAATCAACAATAAATAAATTGGAGGAATGGGCAACAGAAAATGATTTTACTACTAACAATAACAAGACTGTACAGATGGTTTTTAGAAAGGGAGGAAGATTAGCCAAATCAGAATACAAACTTACGGTATTGGAAAAGAAAAATTGGAAATTATCAACCACTTCAAATATTTAGGAATAAGTCTACAATCCACCTGAACGTCACTTATATTACATATAAAAGAAAGAGCAATAGCAGCTATTCGTAGTATTCAAGATACGGTATCACCAAACCAGAACTACTGGATATTAAAACAGCTATGTTCTTATTTCACGCAAAAATTGCACCGATCGTAACATATGGACTACATTTAATGTGGATCGTGTAAAAGCAAGTTTTTTGAAAAGGACACTAACTTGCTGTTTCAAAATTCACTCCCACACGATTAGTATGAACTTACAAAGAAAACTTTCTTTATTGAAGAACTTAAAGTAAAATTGCAACTACTAACAATACCAGCCTCAGGAAAACACCTAATGGATAGGAAGGAGAAACGGGAAAATATCTGGGAAGAATTCTACAGCACTGACGCAATGATAATTAAGGAATGGACTCAAACCAACTTCACTCTCAGGCACACGGTAACTCGTTTCGCTGTATATGGGTTCCATCAATTGATATGCAAAGTAAAGTCTTTTCATTCACCGGACGAACACTGCTTTTGTGAACTCTGTGATAAGCAATGCGGAAGATATCATCTACGGGACTGTTCGAAAAGATCAAGATCTATCACGAGTTATAGTGAAGGAAATTAAAATGTATTTATATACCAGGTACTGTACATATTGGCCATTGGCTGTGATAAATCTATTAATTAATTAATAAAATGTTTAGATTACATAAGTTTGTAAAACCTTGTGTAACATGTCAATATATATGTTATCTATATCTATATATTTAAAACACTAAGGCAATTGTTGTTACCACGAGATTGAGAGAACGACAGAACCGATTTACTTCGTAGAGCACTCTAACGAAAGCTCTTGGCCTGTAGATTTGCAGAGTGTCTCTAAAATAAACAAATATATTACGGTATATTTTTAAATATATATAGAAAATAGCAGAATTCTTTCCCCTCACGCATGCGCACAATCCGCCTGGGCTCATGACAAAATGGCGGTGAGAAGTCCATTAAAATGTAAGTTACTTAATAAGTTTCCATGGAATTGAAAACATACATTAACCAAGTTCTGACAATAAAATATAATAACAGTATGAACATATACGAATGTGCAATATTGATTTTATTGATAATGAATTGTATTATTTTCTTTAGATAGCGGCTTTTGAAGATACTGAATGGTTGCGTCTGCGTCTAATCAAGGGGGCACGAGTAGCTATTTGGTTAAGGCGGTTGACTGTGGATCCAAGGATCTCAGGTCCGATCCCAGCTCTCGCCAGTATATTTTTTACCACTGAAATATTGTTTTATCAAGGAGTATTAGTAAGGTTTTATGTCAGTTAAGGATACATATTTCTACATTCCCTCTCAATACGTTTTATTTCCGTTTTAACATTGCATTACAGCATTTCCTCAATAAGCCGTTTGAATATCTGCAATCAGTTCCAGTTACTGACAACAGATGGCAGTACCTCGCCCATTTAGTTCCAGTAACTGACAACAGATGGCAGCACCATTGCATCGATATATTTAAAACACAAGACACGGCGCGTTTTCACGTGATGGAGAATTATAAAGGAGGGGAATTTTTAAGAAGGGAAACGTTGAAGAACATTAACTGACAGTTGAGTGTGTAGGCTATGTTGTTTATGTACCTTAATATTGCAATTTCTTCCCAATGCTTCGGTGGTCAAGTTGGTAGCATCCTAGACTAAAAGTTATAACTATGCATCGTCGATATACTCTTAAATTATTAAAGAAAAAGGTAGTTTTCCAGGCACTGGCGCGTGTCCACTATTGCTTTCGCCATGAGAGACACTTGGCAAACATAATTCGTTTGAAGGGCTCTGACATCGTGGTCACTCAGCCCCGTGTACTTTGGTGTGTAAGTGTAAAATTTCCTCTGATAACCCGAGTTATTGTGATGGCTGCATTACTGTGTGTATTTGTACTTAAGATGGGAAATGGCAAGGTGACGGCGAGGCCTTAAGTTAGGAACCATCCCGGTATTTGCCTTGAGTGGAAGTGGGAAACCACGGAAAACCACATCCAAGATTGTCGAGGTGGGAATCAAACCTTCCTCTTATTAGTTATACCTCAAGAGACTGAATGTGCCCCGTTTTTGCCCTCCGACCAAAATTAAATTTCTTGGTAGAGTAGGAAATGTAACCCGGGTCTCCGAGGCGATAGCCAAGAATGGGTGGGCTTCCATGTGTTAATACGATTTTTGACATGCACGGGACATAGAATTCTAAAACTGCCTCCATTAGGGTGACTGCCGAAGTGAGTATTGAGTATAGGCCTATGCTCATTCCAGTAGTTGGCGAAGTTATTCTATGTTCCCCTGCAAAATGTACTGCCATAAACTATAACAGGTGATGGAAATAGCTTATTTAGAGCGGTTTTGTACTGTTTATATCAAAATGAAGAACGTCATTCTGAGCTGCGTTTTCAAGCTATTGCAAAAAATTTCGCTGGTAGGAACAATTATAAGGAATTTATTTTAAGCGATCAGTCTCATCGCATTCTCCTCACCAACCAACTTGAGTATGAAAGTCTCTGGACGGTCATGTTGAACTTCATTGTATAAGACAGTTGTTTAATGATTATTTGCTTAGAGTACTGAGTCTTAACTACGCAGTTGATTTCGGCAATGGAAGTATGTTTTGCCATTTAATATTTAGCGGCTCCGATATTGCAGGACACTATAGTGTTATCGAATAATACGAAGCCAAATTTAAAATCCAATATAAATAGGCCATTTCAGAAACAATTCCAGATGTTATGCAGTACAGTGTAAGGTCTTTGACGATCAATTGTAAACATTGTTCTACATTGTATTTCTCTTGCGTAAAATCTACGCGCGGTTACTTTGGCCTTTACTGTTGTGATGGTAAAATTGATCTGCTGGAATATAAAATATCTGCCAAGCTGCAACAATGTAATGATATTAATTTAAAAGTCATTGAACTTATATCCAGTAGTTCAGACACATACATCAGCGTTTACAAATTGGCGAACATAATTCATTTGATGGACTCAGGCATCGTGGTCACTCAGCCCCGTCTATTTTGGTGTGCGAGTGTAAACTTTTCTCTGATAACCTGTGTTAATGTGATGGCTGTGTTGATGTGTGCATTTGTAATTAATGTGGGGAATGGGGAGTTAACGACCGAGGCTTTAAGTTAGGAACTATCCCGGTATTTGCCTGGAGTGGAAGTGGAAAACCACGGAAAACCAAATCCAAGATTGTTGAGATGGGAATCAAACTTTGCTCTTCTTAGTTTTGCCTCACGAGTGCGCCCCGTTCCAGTCCTCAGACCAGAATTAAATTTCTTGGCAGAGCGGGGATCGAACCTGGAATCCGGGGCAATAGCTCAGAATGTAGCCTTAAGAGTGGGCTTCCCTGTGTTAATACGATCTTTGACAAGCACTGGACATATAATTCTAAAACTCCCTCCATTACGGTGGCTGGCGAAGTGAGTCTATGCTCATTCCAGTAGTGGCGAAGTGATTCTAGGCTCCCCTACATAATTTACTGTCATGGAAATGCAAAGTATTGTGCCTTCAACAGGTGATGGAAATTAATTATTTACAGCAATTTCATTCTGTTTATTTCAAAATGAAGATCGTCATCCTGAGTTGCATTTGCAAGCAAATTGCAAAAATTGCAAGGATTTTATTATTGGCAATCGGTCTCATCGCATTCTCATCAGCAACCAACTTGAGAATGGAAGTCTCTGAACTTCATTGTATATGTGAATATTATTGTTTATTTATTATTTGTTTAGAGTACATAACAATAGGTCTAACCACGCAGTTGATTTTGGCAATGGAAGTAAGTTATTATTTGCCATTTAATATTTGGCGGCTGCGTTGATGCAGGCCACTGTAGTGTTATTTAAAATGACGTTAATTTGGGGAGAAATGCTGCTATAAATAAACCCATTTGACGAAATAGAACATTAGCCGCAAATAAGAGGGAAATCGGAGAAAAATACGAAGCCACTTTTAAAATCCAATATAAATATGGCATTTCAGAAACAATTCCAGATACTATGCCGTTACAGTTTAGGGTCCTCGACGAACAAATGTAAACATTGTTCTGCACTGTATTTCTCTTGCGAGAAATCTGCACTTGGTTACTTTGACCTTTGCTGTTGTAATAGTAAAATTAATCTGAATAAATATAACATATTTGACAGGCTGCAACAATTATTTTTCACTGGAGATGATATCTCAAGGAATTTCAGAGAGACTAATCGGCAGTACAATGCTATGTCCTTCGTTTCATTTGGTGCCAATGTTACTGTGCCACACGCACACGGTCCACATTGTTTTAAAATGTATGGAATTGCACATCATCGCATTTCTTCGTTATATTCCAAAATTATAAGCGACGGTTTGCGGCCAGTTGTATTAGACTCCTTCGAGTTCTTGAATTCCTTGGAACTAAATGACTGACCGCCACATACTCCAAACGCTTGACCCGTTATGCTGCTTAGAAATCTGAACGTTTCCCAAGGACTAATAAATGCAACCATATTGCTTGGATTTGGAAATAATAGGTGCAGTTAAAATTACGCAGAGAGGTCTAATCCTTCGACTTGATTTAACACCATCCGATAAAACACTATCATTTCCTTTTAAGAGGCAATATTTTCCAATTCATTTGGCGTACTTTATCACAATCAATAAAGCTCAAGGGGAAACTCTGGAACGTATAGGCCTCAATTTGCCCCAACAATTTTTCTGTCATGGCCAGCAGTATTTTGCAATGTTGAAAGTGCAATCTTTTGACGCCCTTATTGTCCCAATAGAGTCAAAAAATAATCGTACAAAGAATGTACAGTAGGCCTATATAAGAAAATTCTTCAGTAAATATTTTTCTATTGACCGTCATGTTTTGACGGGTTTCAACTAGTATGTATTTAAAACACTAAGCTGATTTTTGTTACCACGAGATTGAGGGAACGGTAGAACCGATTCACTTCGTAGAGCAATCTGTCGAAAGCTCTAGGCATGTAGATTTTCAGAGTGTCTTTAAAATAAACAAATATGTTACCATATATTTTTAAACTAGCAAGTACCCGCGGTTTTGCTCGCGATCAAGACAATGGGGACGAAGCAATATTGCTGATAATTGGTCTATTCTATTACAGCAATCGCGGCTACAGGTGGGTCCATTTTAATTCTGAAAATTCTGATACATACAGTATATGGATATGAGCAGCAAAGTGGGAATTTTATAGATTTGTGAAAGTCTGCAGGGTACGATGTTACATTATGTGAACACATTTGAAAATTACGTTTTTGGTTTTGTCTGCTGAGACATAACGATTTTGTTGTCCGGATATTCGCGAGCATGCCACATACAGTAGTCCATGGGGAAAAATGGTTTTGTCTCAATGTACACCTGCTGCTGTTAAGTGTGTGTCATTGCGCTTTGTTAATAGAAATTGCGAATATTGTTTGAAGAGGGAGCTGCACTCATGCACATTGGAATGGCAAATCTATCGGAATATGGGGAATTAAAAGTATTTTTCCTTAAGCTATTCTTGGTGTAATTTGGCCACACTTATTCATGATTTGAACGTCAACATGTCGCTATTAATAGTCCTATGGCACGGCCGACTGAATGCGAGCTGCGCTCTCCACAACCGGCCTAGACAATGAGACCTTTTACATGAAATCTTGTTAGTTACTCAACTGCTCACACAGCGCTGTTGACCAAGCATTGCACGACAAAGACTTATCTCTACTTAGTGTAAAACAAAGTCCCCGATTCTTGGATGTCATGGGTAATCTCGAGAACCACTGGATGGATTTTGATGCGGCTTTCACCATTCTGTAACGGTAATCTCGAGGAAAATTTCTGTAGAAAATAATTTATTTATGATCAAAGGGAGCCAAGCAGTAACGATTTCAGATTTCAGTGAATAGGTCGAAAAATAACTTGACGTCCGTGCGCTTTTTAAGCTTACGCTGGACAAACCGTTAAAAATATCAATTTACTATGAGTGTAAGAATTGTTCAGCATGAAAAATCCTACACAAAAGTCCGCGAGAGCATATCTCTATCTTCGATACATCGCCCACTATAAGTGTTTTTTGTTTGGACGGGAGGGGGATTTGTGTCTCATGCACCTCGCCATTCTTAAATTACGTCTGACAGGAATTCCTTGCACATTCATAACTGTTCCCGGGCGAAGCCGGGGTGGGTTGCTAGTGACACTATATATTATCATTATAATTCCCGCAATATCAAAATGCAAATTATATCACAGAATAAAATAGCGTGCTAATAAATCTAAGAGAAATTAGACATACCTTGCACCTCGTTACAGTTGAATTCGATCAGAATCACTCTGTATTCATTAAAGTTTATGCATTTTCCTGCTGAGCGGTTTGGAAGTTCGGCAACAGGAAACTAAGACTGTTATTAACTTAAAATGTTCATTTTTGTATTTTTGTACTATTTATGTTCATGATTTCCTTACAATGTCAGAATTAATGCTTTAATTGGTAGGGTATATTATTCAGGGTACCTATTATAAATAAAAACCGTGAGGTTTCTCACCTCCCCATATTACGAAACGCGGTTGCCTAATATGGGGAAAGTGCACTTTTAAAGTTAACAATAATATCAGAGGGTATTGCAATATCAAACGTGCCCATATTTGTAATATACATAGTATATCGCCTGAGGTTTACATTGGTGATAAAACCAAAATTATTACGTTCCTTCTTATGACTAATGTGAGCCCTAAAAAAAAACTCCCCATATTTCCTCTACCCATTTTTAGAAGATACCTTATGCACTGGACAGTTGAATCCGTGATTAATTGTATAACTTCGTAAATCTCAGAAGTCAGGAAGTCCTTTCTAGCGCTTTCAAAGTTTCAAGGTAAGAAAGAAAATATTCCTCTAGCCAGTTTAGGCGACTGTCATTTAATGAGAAAAATGCCCTTCATCTGGATTTCTAGACTGAATATGATGATATGTGATTCTTACGTCATGCATAGCGAACCATTTATTAACATGTTTCATAACAATTATGGTTGATTCTGCGTCCATGAATGTGTACGCTTCCGGGTGCATGCCTACATTTTCTTTCAGTGTACTAATGGCAATTAGTGTCTGATGAGAACACTTCCTTGGCACGCCGAACATATGTTTTTTCAAATTTAGTGGGTTCGATGTGTTTTTAGTGAGGTGTCTGACAGGTTTGACGATCTCATCCTTTTGCATTTTGTATAGTAATGGCAAGTATTTCCCTGAAATTATTCCAGTACCATCAGTCATCTCTCGTTACAGAAACTGCGTTCTAATGTTTTTTTTTTTTTAGAATGTGACACTGATCAAAACTAAGGAATAACTTCCTAGACTCGTCGTATGGGTGATTAACCATTGGTTGCCAACTCCCTCCCCCTAAATGCCTCATAATTGTAGTGTTACTTTTGTGATTATCAGAGACAATTCTTATAATTATGAAACCGCATTGTTCAACCTCGAGAATAACGTCCAGCAGGAGTTGATGTAAGTCCCGTCCTGACAGCTGCTTCGTGAAAAAGAAGGCACACGGTATCTGATAATTTGTCGAAAGATCTCTTAGCACAAAACACAACACTCGATTGGCGGCTTCTTATTCCCGGCTATAATTTTCATCCTCTTTCCTTTTGATGAGACGGTGCTCGAAATGTGTCCTTGTACCCGAAGAAGGTGCAAGGTATGTCTAATTTCTCTTAGATTAATTAGCACGCTATTTTATTTTGTGATATAATTTTAATTTTGATATTGCGTAAATTATGACAATAATTATATAGTGTCACTAGCAACCCGCCCCGGCTTCGCCCGGGAACAGTTATGAATGTGCAAGGAATTCCTGTCAGACGTAATTTAAGAATGGCGAGGTGCTTGAGACACATATACCCCTTCCGTCCAAACTAAAAACACTCATAGTGGGCGATATATCGAAGATAGAGAAATGCTCTCCCGGACTTTTTTGTAGAAATTCTCACGCTGAACAATTCTTACACTCATAGTATATTGATATTTTTAACGGTTTGCCCAGCGTAAGCTTAAAAAGAGCACGGACGCCAAGCTCTTTTTTTTTTTCGACCTTTCCACTGAAATCGTTACTGCTTGGCACCCTTTGATCATAAATAAATTATTTTCTACAGAAATTTTCCTCGAGATTACCTTTACAGAATGGGGAAAGCCGCTTCAAAATCCGTCCAGTGGTTCTCGAGATTACTCATTTAATAAACGTAGTGTACAGCTGTTTATTAATCGCGCCTATAATAGGATGGGAGTGCGCTCTATCGGCGACGAGTATATAGAAATTTTCCAATTACACGTTATGCATAGGCTCAAACTGGGATTGTCAAGGCCGGTATATAGCGCAGCTCGCATCCAGTCGGCTGTGCCTATAGTAAAATATCTCTCACCTTGGCCGCTGATATACATAATGCAGTCTCTACCAGTGTTACATCCCAGGGATTGAAATTCTCCAACAACCCTTTTGCCACACATGCCTCTCTAAGTAATTAAAATTCCTGATTGTTGTTGTTTGAGACTTCTGTTTTTGACTGGTTTGATGCAGCCCTCCATGCCTCCCTCTCCTGAGCTAATCGATTCATCTCTACATATCTACCACACCCTACATCCGAGGCAATCTGTTTAACCCTGGTCTCTCCCTACAGTTCTTGTCCTCGCCCCTGCCATCCATAACTAAGCTTGCTATTCCTGGGTGTCTTAATATGTGTCCTACCAACCTATCTCTTCTCTTCATTAGCAGTCGCCAGAAAAATCTCTCCTCTCCCACTCGTCTTAATACCTCTTCATTTGTTACCCTATATACCCATCTGATCTTCATCATTCTCCTGTAACACCACATTTCAAACACTTCAATTCTCCTCTTTTCTGCTGCACCATTAGTCCAAGTTTCACTTCACGCTCCAGACAAAAGCTTTCATAAATGTCTTCCCAACACCTAAATCTAACTTATATTTGATGTCAACAGATTCCTTTTCTGTAGAAATGCTTTCCTTGCCTGAGCCAACTTACTTTTTATATCCTCTTTGCTTCGTCCATCACTGGATATTTTGCTTCCTCAGTAACAGGAGTCTCCTTCTTCCCGTAGTGTTTCACCTGCCAATTTGATGTCCATAGAGGTTTCTGATTTATTTCGGCTGCATTCCAATAATTTTGTTTTACATTTATTGATTTTCATCACGAATTCTTTCCTCAAGACGGAGTCCATACCATTCAAAACCTCGTTCAAATCCTGTGGCGTATCGGCCAAGATGACGATGTCATCAGCAAATCTCAGAGATGAAATTATTTCTCCTTGAATCTTCGCTCCCACTTAAAATGTTTCTCTTTGAAAAGCGTTGCCCTCGCATATGGTATAGATGCATTGTCAAAGGAAAACATTCCATGTTACGAACATGGGCCGCATAACCTGTACCGAAAGCTTCTGCAGATTTAACACAAAGCCTATTCAGAACAGCAGTTCCTTGAACTCAGATTTACCAACATTTTATTGTATCTTTACATGTGGTATATCTCTGTACCGCAACATACAGAAGAGTGCTTTAAAAATCATGTCGTGTAAATTTTTGAAAAGGTAGTGAGTGTGGTTTTTGCCGGAGTGGATACTCGCTCGTAGAAATTCTTTTCAGTAAAATAGACTGGTTCATAATTGTGTAAGTGCACACTGAGGTATGTGACGGCGGGATGCGTGTTACGGAAACGGCAATAGCCGCCACAGAGCTTCGTTGCTACTGAAATAACGACCAGACTGATATATGTACTTAACTATACGGGATTTGTGAGCCCAGTGTTTATGAAATTGAACGTAGCTATATCGCTACCTTTATTTAGTAGACGCTACTGTAGTGTTTGAACATTAAAGGTGGTATTAGAAGGCGCTTTCCCAAATTTTTAACCCCTGGCACAACAGCCCACGAAGGGCTCAGGCCTATCATGCGACCGCTTCTCAGCCAATTGGCCTGCAGATACTGTGGTGACGCGTGGTCTGTGCATCGTGTCCCCTCGGCCGTTAATCTTGTTCTTCGCGACCGGGACGCTGCCTCACTATCAGACAGCTACTCAATTGTCCTCACGAAGCTGAGTGCACTCCGTTGCAGCCCTCACGTCAGTGTCTAAAATCACTAACGGAACCGGGAATCGAACACGGGGCCTCCGGATGAGAGGCAGGCACGCTTCCCTCTTCTTATTGTGTTTATATATATCTTGAAAAAGATAATAAATGGATTGGCATTGCCTCCTACAGGGATATATAGAAAATTGGACGTCATACCTTGAGGTACTGTTGCCATGGAAACGGACTTGCCATTAGTTCATCACTTTATCAGAGCGAAGATAGTTTTCTGCGAATATCTTTGAAACTGTTGGTTTTAGGGGCTTAAAATGTGGTTTTCGGTGTCCCATATGGACATACCGAGTATTGTTTCTCGCATCGAGGGGCGTAAAATGAGCTATGTCCGGTCTTTATGCGACAACTTCAATATTTTGTCCCAGATTTTGGTGACTTTTCAGTCGTGTTGCCCGTTCCACGGGAACAATGTTGTTTGTTTTTTTTGTTGATGAAAGGCAGCCTATATGTTAATCCAGGGTATAGGCTATCTCCATTTCAAATTTCATCCAAATCCATCCAGCCGTTTTAGTGTGAAGAGGTAACAAACTAACTGACACACAGACTTTCACAATTATAATATACTAGCAGGTACCCGCGGCTTCACTCGCGATCAAGACAATGGGGACGATAATTGGTCTATTCTATTACAGCAATCGCGGCAACAGGTGGGTCCATTCTAATTATGAAAATTCTGATACATACAGTTTAATGGTATGAGCAGCAAAGTGAGAATTTTATTGAGTTGTGAAAGTCTGCAGGGTACGATGTTACATTAAGTGAACACATTTGAAAATTACGTTTTTGGTTTTGCCATCTTCTGCTGAGACATTACGATTTTGTTGTCCGGTTACTCGCGAGCACGCCACATACAGTTCCCCATGGGAAAAAATTGTTTTGTCTAAATGTACACCTGCTGATGTTAAGTGTGTGTCATTGCGCTTTGATAATAGAAATAGGGAATATTGTTTGAAGAGGGAACTGCACTCTTGCACACTGGAATGGCAAATATATCGGAATATGGGGAATTAAAAGTATTTTTCCTTAAGTTATTCTGGGTGTAATTTTGCCACACTTATTCATGATTTGAACGTCAACATGTCACTATTAATAGACCTATAGTAAAATATCTCTCACCTTGGCCGCTGATGTACATTATGCAGTCTCTTCCAGTGTTACTTCCCAGGGATTGAAATTTTCCAACAACCCGTTTGGCTCACATGCCTCTCTAAGTAATTAAAATTCCTGATTGATGTTGTTTGAGTCTTCAGTGTTTTGACTGGTTTGATGCAGCCCTCCATGCCTCTCTCTCCTGAGCTAATCGTGTCATCTCTACATACAGTAGCTACCACACCCTACATCCGAGGCAATCTGTTTAATCCTGTACCCCTACAGCTCTTGTCCTCGATCCTCCCATCCATAACTAAGCTTGCTATTCCTGGGTGGCTTAATATGTGTCCTACCAACCTATCTCTTCTCTTTATTAGCAGTCACCAGAAACATCTCTCCTCTCCCACTCGTCTTAATACCTCTTCATTTGTTACCCTATCTACTCATCTGATCTTCATAATTCTCCTGTAACACCACATTTCAAACGCTTCAATTCTCCTCTTCTCTGCTGCGCCATTAGTCCATGTTTCACTTCCTTATAGTGTGACGCTCCAGACAAAAGCTTTCAAAAATTACTTCCTAATACCTAAATGTATATTCGATGCAACAGATTCCTTTTCTGTAGAAATGCTTCCCTTACCTGAACCAATCTACTTTCTTTATCCTCTTTCCTTCGTCCATCACTGGTTATTTTGCTTTCTAAGTAACAGAAGTCTCCTACTTACCGTAGCGTTTCATCTGCCAATTTGATGTCCAAAGAGGTTTCTCATTTATTTCGGCTGCATTCCAATAATTTTGTTTTACATTTATTGATTTTTATAATGAATTCTTTCCTCAAGGCGGAGCCCATACCATTCAAAAACTCATTCAAATCCTCAGGCGTATCGGCCAAGATGACGATGTCATCAGCAAATCTCAGAGATGAAATTATTTCTCCTTGAATCTTCGCTCCCACTTTAAGTTTTACTCCAATTTCCTGATTATTATCTTTTTAAAGATCTTTGAAATGCGTTGCCCTCGCACATGGTGTAGATGCATTGTCAAAGGAAAACATTCCATGTTACGAACATGGGCCACATAACCTGTACCGAAAGCCTATTCTGAACAGCAGTTCCTTGAACTCAGATTTGCCAATATGTTATTGTATCTTTCCGTGTGGTATAACTCTGTACCTCCACATACAGTCGAGTGCTTCAAAGATCATGTCTTGTGTAAATTTTGGAAAAGATGGTGAATGTGTTTTTTTCCGCAGTGGATTCTCTCTCGTAGAAATTATTTTCAGTAAAATAGACTGGTTCACAATTGTGTAAGTGCACATTGAGATATGTGACGGCGGGATGCCTTAAGTGTTACGGAAACGGCAATAGCCGCCACAGAGCTTCGTTGCTACTGAAATAACGATCAGACTGACATTTGTACTTAACTATACGGGATTTGTGAGCCTAGTGTTTATGAAATTGAACGTAGCTATATCGCTACCTTTATTTAATAGTCGCTACTGAAGTGTTTAAAAATTAAAAGTGGTATTAGAAGGCGCTTTCCCTATTTTTTTATTACCCCTGGCACTACAGTTCATGAAAGGCCTAGGCCTATCATGCGACCGCTTCCCAGCCATTTGGCCTGTAGATACTGTGGTGACCCGTGGTCAGTGCATCGTGTCCCCTCGGCCGTTAATCTTATTCTTCGTGACTGGGGCGCTGCCTCACTATCAGACAGCTACTCAATTGTCCTCACGATGCTAGGTGCATCCCGTTGCAGCCCTCACGTCAGTGTCTAAAATCTCTGACGGAGCCGGGAATCGAACCCGGGGCCTCCGGATGAGAGGCAGGCGCGCTTCCCTCTTCTTATTGTGTTTATATATATCTTGAAAAAGATAATAAATGGACTGGCATTGCCTCCTACAGGGATATATAGAAAATCGGATGTCATACCTTGAGGCTCTGTTGCCATGGAAACGGACTTGCCATTAGTTCATCAGTTTATTCGAGTGAAGATAGTTTTCTGCGAATATCTTTGAAACTGTTGATTTTAGGGCCTTAAAAAGTGGTTTCGGTGTCCCATATGGACATATCGAGTATTGTTTCTTGCATCGAGGGGCGTAAAATGAGCTTTGTCCGGTCTTAAAGCGACAACTTCGATATTTTGTCCTGGTTGAGTATTTTGGTGACTTTTCAGTTATGTTGCCCATTCCACGGGAACAATGATTTATTTCCGGATGATAGGCAACCTATATGTTATCCCAGGGTATAAGCTGTCCCCATTTCAAATTTCATCCAAATCCGTCTAGCCGTTTTAGTGTCAAGGGGTAACAAACTAACACACAGACAGACTTTCACAATTATAATATATGTAGGGATATAGGGATATAGGGATTTATAAACAAAACTGCAAAATTATTGGCTCAAGCGCATGCGCAGAATCACCTTGGTTAATGACAGATATAGCGGATGTCCACCGCGTTTTAATGTAATAGTTATTTATAAGAAATATAAAGGAGGGGAATATTAATTATGAAGTTTCCACGATATAAACTAGAATAGAATTATAAATGACGGGAAATGTAGAAGAACTTTTACTGACTGGTGAGTGTGTATGTTGTTTAAGTAACTTAATATTGCGCTCATCAGCCAGTAATTCGGTAGCTCAGATGGCAGCGTCGAAGACTCTTAATTTGTTCATCGCGCGATGGAAGCAGTTCGAATCCCACCGCTGATATGTATTTTTTATTTCCCAATTATTCTTTCTGGCTATTGGTAATACATTGTCTTAACACATTTTACTTGTATTATTCCCGTACCTCCGTAGCGTAGCGGTCAGCGTGGTTAGCTGTCGCCCTGGTGGTCATGGGTTCGATTCCCGGCTCTGCCACGAAATTTGAAAAGTGGTATGAGGACGGGAACGGAGTCTCCTCAGCCTCGGGTAGTCCAAATGAGTAGAGGGGGTTCGATTCCCACCTCAGCCATCCTCGAAGTGATTTTCCGTGGTTTCCCACTTCGTTTCGGGCAAATGCCGGGATGGTACTGCCCCCGAAAAATGAATTATTTGTGACTAAAATGAGAATATTTTTCGAGCCCATGATATAATTTAACAAGGCAATATTAATCCTGGAACCTGACGCAAACCAGTCGTGTTAGTGTCTCGAGCAGGCAGGGAGATTCCAATCATGTGATATGTTGCGCAATAGAAGATTCTAGAAGCTTGAAATTGACATAGCAACAGCGAATTAGCTATGGAATATGCTGAACTGCTATGCCCAAGATAGAGGGTTCAAACCCGGCCGAAGTCGTCGAATTTTTTAAGAGCGCTAAAAATCCTTCAGTATGCCTTCCTTCGGAAGGGAAGTAAAGCCGGCGGTCCCATGTCATAGATTTATGGCATGTAAAAGATCATTTCACAGACTAAACTTGTGTAAAGCAAAATTTGTTAGGTTAGATTTCGTCAGAACGCTCTATCAAAGTTCCAACGTTCACCACTAGGTATCATTGATAACTGGTGGCGAAAATTGGAACTACTTGAAATTGAACGGAACTTGTAGCTCATAGCTCACCCTTTAGGGTGTCCGCTGGAAGCAGCTACAGACTCAGGCGAGCCGAACATGTCCTCGGACACTCCCGGCACTAAAAGCCATACGATAAATAAAAAATAAATAAGCTATGGAATATTATAAATATTGTTATAATTTATGTCATTGGACATAAGCCCCCAGCCAATGAGGAGAGGTGTTATTGAAGACGGGATTACCTTCAACTATATTATATGGAGAATTTTTACATTTAGGCCCCAAGAAGGATATTTTATTCATTGGTAATGAGAAGAAACTTAAAGGAAAATATTACAGATACTTTGAAAGTCGCCGAAAGGACGAATTACGCAGTAATAAGCATTCATAAAGTGCGCGCTAAATTTCTGGTGGGAGACAGAAATGGCGGCCAGATTTTCGACTTGGGGAGGGAACGCCAAGCAACCGTGTTCTTAATCCTACAAACTTTAAAGAGTGTAGAGGTGTATTCCGGGGTAACCGAGTTCCCGAGTACGGTGTTCGACTACTCGTGGAGATAGCGCGATTGCAGGGTAGATATTGGAGATCCCCGTGCAAACAAACTACTAAGCGAAGTTCGCATGAGACTTGATATTGCGTTTTCTCATTGTTAGTTGAGATTATACTTCAGCTATTTGAATATATACATAGTACAGAACGCATACTATTATTCTACGAAATTTAAACGTCACAAACTGAATACTTTCGAAGATATCAACTTTTTAGAAGTGTATAACAAAAGTGGCGGACGCAGAGCCGTAAAGCATTATTAGTTGGAACAAGATTGCAGCGAACAAAGTCCAAGTGAGTAACAGTGATTGACTTTAACATTGGAGCAGCATACTAACATTATTTAATTATGACTGCTAATGTTCATCGAGAATTATTTTTCGATATTTGTCACATATTTGAGATGATGAACTAAGGTCTTTATGCGCCAGGGACATATTTGAGGCAGAGATATAGAGGCAACATGGAGCTTCGTTAATCAGAATACTTCTGAATGTAGACGTTATGTACAACTAGCAGAAGTACCCGTTCTTCGAACGGTCTTCGGTGTTAACACCAGACATTATCAATTGAGCTACTGTTGCAATGGTTAGCGGTTTGTCATTCCTTCATAAGTTCATCAGAACGAAGTTAGTTTTCTGGGAATATCACACATACTGTTAATTTAAGGGCCTTAAAATGTGGTTTTCGGAGACCCTTTATAGACTCCCGAATTTTGTGTCTCACATTGAGAAGCGCAACATATGCTTTGGTCGTCCTTCTAGGATAATTTTTATATTTCGCCTATTCTAGCATGTATTTTGAGAAGTTTTTCCCTATATCCACCCTTCTACTGTATGAAAAGTACGGTGAAGAGTTTAATAAATGATTGGTGTATTGACTCTCATGGTTACCATACCCTATTTTACGATGCACCAAGCATCCGAACACGAGTTATAGGCGTACATAAAGATACACAGAAATACAGACAGACAATTCTATTGTCTACAACATATCACCCAGATATCCAAATATGGGTATATCTACCACACTCTCTCTCTTAAGTTAACAGCCCTGGGGCTGGTTTGCAGCAACTCGCCAATCTTCTCTATTCTCCGCCATCCTCTTCAATTCACGATATGATTTTGTGTTCGTGTCTGTCATTAACTGTGTGATGTATGCAAGTGGTGGTCTTCCTCTAGTGTTTTTCCCTTCTAACATCCCTTCGATGACTCTACCACACAGTATCAAAAAAATCATCCTTACGATGAACCCATATGTCGACCAAAAAAGAAAAGGTTAGTTAAAATGTGCTCTCAAACTAAATTCACCTAACGTGTACTTCCTGACGTGAAAGAGAATTGAAAGCCTTGTAGACGAAACGCAATACACGTCACATAAAAACTGACCCTCTACGTTGTGTTAGGTCCCCAAACACAGGAAGACCTCTTTCATAAATTATAAAGGCTTGTGGTGCATGAAAATTCAGGTTCTTTAGCCTCAAATGGCCCAAATTCCTAAAATCCGGAAAAAATGCTGATTCAATTCAAGAATTTTTGAAAATAATATTGGTTGGTTGGTTCCTTAGTTTAGGGGCTGTGACAACTCGGTCATGTAGCCCCGTGTACTTTGGGTGTGTGTAGAATCTGTCTGATAACCAGTGTTAATTGTGATGACTGTATTAGTGTGTGTATCTGTTTTTTTAAAATTCAAGTAGGGACTGCAACATTGAATTTTTCAAATAGTTCCTACTTTTTCCGCCAAACGCCACCGTCAACGACTACTAGGCCTAGTTCAGAACTAGCTACTAGACGCCACCGCAGTCGGCTCTTGGCAACGAACGTAGCAACCTAAGAGCGTTGTTTACATTCTTAACCTATACAATTTAGTTTCACACAGGTGTAATTAGTGGAAAGATCTTTAACATGCCATAAATCTATGACATGGGACCGCCGGCTTTACTTCCCCTCCGAAGGAAGGCATACTGAGGATTTTTAACGCTCTTAAAAAATCCGACGGCTTCGGCCGGGTTTGAACCCGCGATCTTGGGCATAGAAGCTCAGCATGCTACCAACTACGCCACCGAAGCCGCAAAAAAAAATTGCTGTTTGGAGATATAATAGACCTTCTGCACTATATGTCGCACGTGAAAATTGCATGAAAAAATTCTAGGTTACCCCTTGACCCCCTTAATTGCATTGATGAATTATACAGTCTACGTTGGTTCCGTGATAACCTTATAGACATTTGCAAACTTTCACAAAAATGTAATAAATGGAGTGACATTGCTTCTTACAGAAATAGATGGAAAGTTGGATGCCACCCCTTGAGATAAGATTGCCATGGTTACCGATTTGCATTCCTTCATTAGTTTGTTAAATTAAATTAAATTAGTTTTCTGGGAATATTTAAGAAACTGTTGATTTTAGAGCCTTATAATGTAGTTTTCGAGGACCCTTTAGGGCCTTCGAGTTTTGTTTCTGGCACCGAAGGGCTTTGTCTCATCGTTGTACGCCATAATATAATACTAATAATAATACAATATAGGGATAGGAATATAATAGACCTGCCGTACCACACCCACAGGTGTAAATCGCGTGAAAAATTTCTAGAGTACCCCCTTGACCCCCTTAAGCGCATTATGCGTATTAGTTAGTTATTGTTGTTTTAAGGGGTGGAACTACGAGGTCATCTGCCCCTCTTAACACAGATTGATGAATTTTACAACTTAATTTGGTTCCGTGATTTATAAGGGAACAAAGCTGTCCGCAGACAAACAAACAAACAGACAGACAGACAAAAAAAATATTCGCGCGCATCCATCATAAAACAGTCTGAAACGCGTAAATAACTCAAATTTCCGTAGAAAATCTAAAAAAAAAAACCAGACACACTTTCATTGTATACATATATAGAGATATACTGCACCGCTCGGTGTTGACCGTGTTTTATTGCACAAATTTAGGTTTTACTCGCTAACCGTTGGAGATACCCGAAAAGTGATAAGGACCCTTCGGATAGAAAATTAAATGTTAAAGCTCGTGTATGCCATAAAAATCCTATTTCTTAGCGTTCTCTTTTTATTTAAAATGGAAATATGAAATTTTGAAACCAAAGGGTGTAGTGACGTCACAAATGTGGGTTTTATTCGCTAACCGTTGGAGATACACGAAAGGTGATCCGGAACTTTCGGATAGGAAATTAAATTTTAAACCTCGTATGTGCCATCAAAAGTTTGCTATTTCTTAGCGTTCTCTTTTTATTTCATATGGAAATATGAAATTTTGAAACCAAAGGGTGTAGTGACGTCACTAAAATGGTCGCCATTTTATAATAGTGCAAAATATCGAGATCAAGAGTATCCTATATGTAAACCTGCTAAATCAGCTACATCCATGCAAAATTTCATTTAAATCGGACCAGTGGTTCTTGCGTTATTGAGTAACATACACACAGACAGACAGACACACACCATCTCATTTTTTTTATATATTAGTATGATTACATCTCGTGCATTAACGTCATTTCACGAACTTTAATATAACATCTACGAGCTATAGAAATATTTCATAAACCATCTATATGAATATTTCTACAATATTACTCGACAATGACATTAAACTATATCTACGACGGAGAATGAATATTCATCATAAGAAGATTTGTCAATATGCTAGGGAGGACCCGGCAACAAAGAAGACCTATGAACGGGAGGTTGCTGTTCGATTCCAGACGGAGATTGGTGATTAACGGAGAGGAAATTCCTTCCTTATCCGAGGTCGCTGGTTCGAGGAAACGGACAGGGGTCCAACTCAGTATCTTGGATTGAGGAAACATCTAAGTATTTTCCAAATACTTAACCATATCATCTAGATATCGTCTGATAAGGTAGAAGTGTTATTTTCCTATGTAGTTAGAGGTTCATAGTGACATTCAGAGCAAAAGTTTTACTCCATATTTTCTGTATTTCCATGTTTCGATATATATTTATACGGTATTTCATAAACTCATGGAGGTCATACACGATGCGTCTAAGGTCGTCTTTTATAAATGAAGGTTTCTTTAAAGAACAGAAGATCATGTGAGATGATCGTCTTTCATCATTTTCACATTTACATTCTACGATTCAATTTCTGAACTGACATGTTTATTTGTTTAAGACCAGTCATTTTAACTTTCGACGTTTTTCAATTTTATTTTGAATTAAGGATGCAGACATTTAGTCATGGATACCAATTAAATTCCTTTTAGTAATTTAATTTGGGCATCTTTTTTGTAAGAAAAAGCTTGAAGAACATAAGAAACTACGAATGATATGTTGTTATATTGTCATAATTACTACGAACTTTACGTCGAACTGACAAGAAAAATTCGTCATATGATAGAAATCATATACTCACAGACATTCTTTGTATAGAATGGAAACACATTTCGGAATTGACAATCCTTACTTTATTTGAGAAAGCTAAGAGCTTTAGTCATTTAATTTTATTAGGAGATATATCTTTATTGAAAATAATTTTTATCATACGATAGGGAATTTAAAGCTAGTTTATCCCAGTCAAGATTGAATTCTATTGGGCATATAAATAACATGTGTGGTTATTTATACACAATATATGGTGTCACGTCATATTGTGGACATGACATTGCAAAGACGTGTAATTTTAAAGCTAGATAAGAATGGTGGAACATAATAGTATTTCTATTAAATGTATATGTAACAGTTTAGTGGACAATTAAGTAACATTTTATAAAGTAAACTCATGGAGGTCATACACGATGCGTCTAAGGTCGTCTTTTATAAATGAAGGTTTCTTTAAAGAACAGAAGAAGGTGTTCAGTATGCCAGCAGTTGAGTGTTACAATGCTGAGGAATATGCCAGTAATTTAAATTTAAGTTCTACAGAAGAGATGTTGGTAACAATTAATGTGTGTTAAGGAATTGTTCAACATCGTAGATGAGAGTTTTAATACCATATACGGGGTGTATATGAGGCTACTTAGAAGTGATGACGAGAGTGTTAATGAGCGGAAAATAATTTGGGAAATATGTTGTCAACTTATGTTAACTAATACTTCAATTAAACATTTTATTAAAACACGGATTTGAGTATCTACGTGCATTTGATCTTTGTTGGTTGAACGCATTAGACTGGTATTGGCTATAAACCCAATTATGACAGGGTGTTGCAGTATATTAACATTGGTGAGTGATAAAGAAATTTATATGTGAGAATCACATTTTATATACTTGATAGAATGATATATTTTGAAAGAGAGCTAAGACTCTAATATATAACGTATGGATATCGTTATATAACGTTAAACATAACGAATACAGTGTTTGTAAATACTTTTCACAATTATTTAATTAAGGGAATAATTTAGTAATAATTATTCGATCATATGTTTTTGAAATGTAGTGTAATTTAGAATGAATGTTTTGGAACGAGTGTTTTTACGTTGATAAGTGTGTATGAACAACTCCGTTGGTATAGAACAATGCGAGGGAATGCATGGATGGTTGTATTAAAATTTGAGTATATTTGACAGAGAAGAGTTATAGCCAGTTTTGTAAAGAGAAAATGTAACTTTGAGACAATGCTACCGTTCGCGCAAGCAGCGTGTTCGCAGCGAATACAAAGGGAGAAGTGTGTCCCGTTATAATTCAAGGCCAGTATATTACACAAAATGGAAAGAGTTGTTAGCAAGCTTTATGAATGGAAACAGCTTACCGGCTGATTGAATGTGTGTCAATCTATGAATGGGTCTGCTGACCAGATGTGCAATTCACGGCGCGTGCCAGTTTTAATAGCTTCCGTAGGTTCGCTAAGCACGCCGGATTTTTGTTAAACGTTTTATTACTTGTAGTAGGCTTAGGCCGTTCAAAATGTATTTATGTATAACTGACATTATAGTAACTTCAGTAGTGTGTGTGTTGTTAGAGAGGAGAGCGTGTGAATGTATTAATTAATTTATTAATTTAGGAATTGTTATTATTTGTTTAAATTTTAGATATAGCTTACTATTGTGAATAAATTTACTTAGTTCGTTTTCTATATCGTCTTTCGAGTGATTTATTTTAGATATAAAAGGAACAATGGTATTGTGGATCCCGTTTCAGGATGGAGCTGTCCCTTTATAAGACCCCGAGAATAAAGGTAGGTGTTCATCTGAGCCCCAGTGTGTTCTGTTGTATATCCATAATATCATTGTAGAATACTGTGTAAATTCCTGAAGACCTTGTTGGGGCGATTTCTGATGGAATTTTTAGCCGCCCCTTTTAGAAATTAGCAATCCAGCTTTGCTAAGGATTTCCGACAGACAACTTTACGGGTACAGTACCTCCTGTAAGGCCACGGCCGCCTCCTTCCCTCTTCCTTGCCTATCCATCCTTACCTACCATTCCCTTCCTACATGAGGCGCCTGTTCCCTTTGCAGGTGAGGTCGCTTGGCGAGGTGCCAATCCCACCTCACCAGTTGTATCCACTCTGATTAGATGTTCCTAGCTCTAGGACACTGCCTGAAAAATGGCGGTAGGGGTGAGTTCCTCGCTGAGTCCGTGGGAGCCACCACGCTGGAGGGTAAACTCGATTTAAATATATATATATATATATTCCCGTAAAGTAAGGGATTCTCCACGATTTACGTTGCCATATGCTTTTAAATTATTAAATAAAAGATGGCCACAATCGCTTTCGCCATGAGAGACAAGTAACTGCCATGAGAGACAATTGGCGATCATAATTCATTTGATGGACTCAGACATCGTGGTCACTCAGCCCCGTCTACTTTGGTGTGTGTGTGTGTAACATTTTCGCTGATAACCTGTGTTATTGTGATGGCTGTACTGATGTGTACATTTGCTATTAATTGACGACCGAAGCTTTAAGTTAAGAACTATTCCGGTATTTAGCTGCAGTGGAAATGGAAAACGACGGAAAACCACATCCCAGATTGTTGAGATAGGAATCGAACCTTACCCTTCTTAGTTTTGCCTCAAGAGTGCACCCCGTTCCAGCCCTCAGACCAGAATTAAATTTCTTGAGAAATGGCGGATAAAGGATCCACCGCATCGTAGTGTGATCTTTGTTTTTGAGAATTAAAAAGAGGGAAAATTTCGCTTTTGATGTTCTTACGATATATACTGGAATAGAACCATAAAAGAAGGGAAATATTGAAGAACTTCAACAGGCGTTTGAGTGTGTTTGTTGTTTAAGTAACTTAATATTGCAACCAAAGACTGTTGTCTGGGTGGCTCAGGGGTAACATTGCGGACCCGGGAATGAATTTTGCTATTGGTAATACATTGTCTTAACATATTTTACTTTTATTATTCCCGTACAGTAAGGAATTCTCCGCGATTTACATTGCCATATACTTTTAAATTATTAAATAAAAGATGCCACAATCGCTTTCGCCATGAGAGACAATTAACGAATATAATTCATTTGATGGACTCAGACATCGTGGTCACTCAGCCCCGTCTACTTTGGCGCGTGTGTGTGTGTAACGTTTTCTCTGATAACCTGTGTTATTGTGATGGCTGTACTGATGTGTGCATTTGTAATTCAAGTGGGGAATGGGGAATTGACGACCGAGACTTTAAGTTAGGAACCATTCCGGTATTTACCTGCAGTGGGCGTGGCAAACCACGGAAAAACACATCCCAGATTGTTGAGATAGGAATCTAACCTTGCTCTCCTTAGTTAAACCTCAAGAGTGCGCCCCCTTCCAGCCCTCAGACCAGAATTAAATTTCTTGGCAAAGCAGGGATCGAACCCGGAATCCTGGGCGATAGCTCAGAATGTAGCCTTAAGATTGGGCTTCCCTGTGTTAATACGATTTTTGACAAGCACTGAACATATAGTCTAACTATTAAACTCCCTCCATTACGGTGGCTGTCGAAGTGAGTCTATGCTCATTCCAGTAGTTGGCGAAGTATGTTACCTTGCTTAATTTACTGTCATGGAAATGCAAAGGATTGTACCTACAACAGGTGATGGAAATTGCTTATTTAGAGCACTGTTTATTTCCAAATGCAGAACGTCATCCTGTGCTGCGTTTGCAAGTAAATCGCAAAAATTGTTGCTGGCATGGATAATTATAAGGATTTTATTATTAGTGATCAGTATCATCGCATTCTCATCAGCAACAAACTTGAGAATGAAAGTACCTGAACTTCATTGTATAAGTGAATATTATTGTTTATTGATTATTTGTTTAGAGTACATAACAATGAGTCTACCCACGTTGTTGATTTTGGCAATGGAAGTATTATTTGCCATTTCATATTTGGCGGCTGCGTTGATGCAGGCCAGTATAGTGTTATTGAATATGACGTTAATTTGGAGAGAAATGCTACAATAAATATACCCATTTGACGAAAAAGAACATTAGGCGCAAAAAAGTGGGAAATCGGAGAAAAATACGAAGCCACTTTTAAAATCTAATATAAATATGCCATTTCAGAAACAATTCCAGATATTATGCCGTACAGTGTAGGGTCCTTGACGAACAAATGTAAACATTGTTCTGCACTGTATTTCTGTATCGAGAAATCTACGCTTGGTTACTTTGACCTTTGGTGTTGTAATGGTAAAATTGATCTGACTAAATATAAAATATTTGACAGACAGCAACAATTTTTCACTGGAAATGATATCTCAAGGAATTTAAGAGAAAATAATCGGCAGTACAACAAATGTTATGGCTTTCGTTTCATTTGGTGCCAATGTTACAGTGCTACATGCATACGGTCCATATTGTTTTAACATATATGGAATTGCACATCATCGCATTTCTTCGTTAATGTATATTCCAAAATTATAAGCGACGGTTCTTGCGGCCAGTTGTATATATTAGACTCCTCAGAATTCTTGAATTCCTTGGAATTAAGTGATTTGCTTCCACAAACTCCAAACGATTGACCCATAGTTATGCTCCTCTGAAATCTGAAGTTTCCTACTGTACCCGATAATCCGGAAAGGATCCTGTTGGAATATCCATTGTCCCCGCTGGATTGTCTATTTCTAACAGCTCCGGCAAATTACTACATTAGAAATCGCCTCCAACATGGCCTTTAGGGATTTACATACAGCAGTTACAAGAATATTGTGGATCAACAACAAACTACACGGGGCACTTACCTTTACTTACCTTCTCGGGGACTGGGAATTCAGCTTCGCCTACAATACATCCACAATACTCTTCTCCTTATATTTAAAATGAATCACACTCCAACAACAACGGATAACAAACTGAATAAAATTTATTAACAGTAGTGTAAACTAATCTAGTATAAACAAAATAACAATAAACTAATTTAACAATAGAAATTAAATTAAAAACACGCAATCATTCACACTGCCTTTCAACTCTACATCTTACTACAATGCTGTGTATAACAATTATGAGCATAAAATCTTGGATTGTTTTAGGCCTACATAGCGTAAAAATAAAACCGTTTAATGAAGGCTCTTACATTCGTGGCATTCCTAACACATGGTTGCATTCACTAGCTTGCGTTTGTAGAACGCACGCGCAGTGGTCTTGTTTCATCAATGAAATATCAGCACCACGCTGCCCTCGAAACTGTTTTACAATTTATATACAAGGCGGTGAGTGTCCACCTGCTCATATTATGACATCGCTCTCCAACTAAAACGGTGAATCATTCTAGCCAGCCCACATTGAGACTGCTCTTGCGTGTGCGTTTATAATAACACGTAAAATTAACATTTAGATCTTACAAAAGTTCACATAACTACTACAATCATCCTGAAAATTTTTATACACTCTTTCATTCGCACCCCGCAATTGTTCATGACCAATTCGGTTCCACATTTACTCTTAACAGTGAACAATCATTCATACCAAAAACATCCGCTCATAAAACACACGCTATTTCAAAACAATTGATTAATAAATCCTACTAAATTATTTAACTAATTACATCATTTTCAAAAAAATATTTACATATAATATGTTCATAATAATATACATTATTTAGTGCTGCTAACACGATACTTTCGAGATTCTGGCTTCTCGGTTACAATACAATTCTCAACTAAATATATACACTGGTTTTCCACATAACCATCCTCTAACGTTCCGTTGTTTTGATATACTGCTTACACATCGTCTTATATAGGTTTCATTACATTGTCGGCATAATACAGTCGACTAATTAAAGTTAACTGTACTTAATTACGTAACTTCGGGTTTAATAAAATATAATAATAGTATTATAGACATGAGTAGACAATCGTTCTCAAGTTGTATTTCCGCTGAAACCCTCCTGTTAACACAGCTAAATCGTTACTTCACAAGAACTGGACTACTTGTATACAACGGCTCTTATCATGATCCATGCCTTCTTATCAAAGAACAACAATACTTTGACTTCCCTTAAAATGCGGAACTCCCTCGCATGAGCACTCTTCATAGCTCTACAAATCCTCATATAACAGTATATATGGCATAAACAAGTATCATACACTATGTTAAACAATAACCAAAAAGGATTAATTGTTATTAACATATCTTCTGTAGGCACTTCTCTCAAATAATGGCATGACCCTCAGTACCATTCCACATGACTACTGGACTACAATTATACATGCTTAAGTTCTTCAAACGAAAGTTCCAATTGTAATGAACGATATTAGACAGTCGTGATTAACCTCCTAAAGTTTACTCCACAACAAGATAATTAACTGTTAACTCGTCTGTCGCAAATACATGTAATAAAAATAATACTCCTGTCTCACCTCACTTGTCAAGCTTTACATTGTTTATCGTTGTAATATCATGTCCACAAATGACGTGATGTTACACAAATAGAAGGAAAATAACACACATGTTATATATAGTGTCAGATAGAATTCAATCTTGACCGGGACAAACTAGCTTTGAATTCCTAGCCAAATATTTGAACAATCTTCTATCAAAAAGTACACACATCAAAAAAAGTTTTGCATCACCTCGGTTCCCAGATCTCCGGCATATAGACGTTGACTGTGTATATTGTATCAAAGATACAGTCCCTTTGACTGTTCATAGATGTCACTAAAACTGCTCAAAGATGTAAACAACCATGCATGAGCAGGGCCTATAAGACGGAGGGGGTACGACAGCCGATCAGTTCCAGTCATTCCACCAGGACGAAGGTACGCTGCTCATGTTGTCTGTAGTTCTACCATGCCTAGAAGGTCAATACCGCAGTTCGATCGTGTCCGCATTGTTACTTTGTGTCAAGAAGGGCTCTCAACAAGGGAAGTTTCCAGGCGTCTCAGAGTGAACCAAAGCGATGTTGTTCGGACATGGAGGAGGTACAGAGATACAGGAACTGTCGATGACAGGCCTCGCTCAGGCCGCCCAAGGGCTACTACTGTAGTGGATGACCGCTACTTACGGATTGCCGCTCGGAGGAACCCTGACAGCAATGCCACCATGTTGAATAATGCGTTTCGTTCAGCCACAGGACGTCGTGTTTCAACTCAAACTGTGCGCAATAGGCTGCATGATGCGCAACTTCACTCCCGACGTCCATGGCGAGGTCCAGCTTTGCAACCCCGACACCATGCAGCGCGGTACAGATGGGCCCAACAACATGCTGAATGGACCCCACAGAATTGGCATCACGTTCTCTTCACCGATGAGTGTCGCATATGCCTTCAACCAGACAATCGTCGGAGACGTGTTTGGAGGCACCCTGGTCAGGCTGAACGTCTTAGACACACTGTCCAGCGAGTGCAGCAAGGTGGTGGTTCCCTGATGTTTTGGGGTGGCATTATGTGGGGCCGACGTACGCCACTGGTGGTCATGGAAGGCTCCGAAACGGCTTTACGATACCTGAATGACATCCTCCGACCCATAGTGCACCCATATCGGCAGAATATTGGAGAGGCATTTGTCTTCATGGACGACAATTCTCGACCTCATCATGCACATCTTGTGAATGCGTTCCTTCAAGATAACGACATCGCTCGACTGCAGTGGCCAGCATGTTCGCCAGACATGAACCCTATCGAACATGCCTGGGATATGTTGAAAAGGGCTGTTTATGGACGTCTTGACCCACCAACCACTCTGAGAGATTTACGCCGAATTGTCGTTGAGGAGTGGGACAATTTGGACCAACAGTGTCTTGATGAACTTGTGGATAGTATGCCACGACGAATACAGGCATGCATCAATGCAAGAGGACGTGCTACTGGGTATTAGAGGTAGTGGTGTGTACTGCAATCTGGACCACAAATGCTGAAAGTCTAGCTGTATGATGGTACAACATGCAATGTGTGGGTCTCATGAGCAATAAAACGAGCTGAAATGTTGTTTGTGTTGATCTCTATTCCCTTTGTATTTAAAGGTTCCGGAACTCTTGGAACCGAGGTGATGCAAAACTTTTTTTGATGTGTGTATTTCCTCCAGCATATTAAATGAACAAAGCTCTTAGCTTTTCAAATAATAAAAAGGTGTCAATGTCGTAATGTTTTTCCACTCTACACAAAGAATGTTCATAGGGATTAAGACTTCGGTCTTATCAAACGACTAGTATTTCCTAGATCGTCGATAGTTTATGTACAATAATGATATAACAATATCATTCGATGTTTCTTCTGTTCTTGAAGTTTAATGTTGTTACATTAAAGTGATCAAATTAAATTTAATAAGAATTTAATTTGAAGCTATGACACAATGTCAGAATACTTGGTTTAAAATAAATTATTAAAAATTCGAGAGTCGAAACGACTAGTCTTCTATGAGGCAATATAATTCCTCAAACAAAATTTTTAATGTCAGTTCCACAACTGATCCGTAGAATAAAATAGAAAAATATATGAAAGGCAATCATCTCCTAAATAATCTTGAAGCATAAAAATCTTAACACACATCTGAAGTGTAAAATACATGAAAACACTGAAATACATGAAATGTGAAAATATGGAAATATGGAATAAGATCGTTGGCTCAGGATGTCACTAATTAAGCTCTATACTACAAATGAGATACACTGCTACCTTATTTGGGCGAAAACTTGAAGATCTATGTAAGTATTCCCACAATAATTTAGATGTTTCCTCAGTACAAGACACTGAGATGGATCTGCATTCGAACCTCGGATCTGCGACCTCAGAGATAGGAAACGTCCCTCTCTGGAATTCACTAACATTCGCCTGGGCTCGAACGACATCCTTCTGGCAAATTCTTCTGTGTTGCTGGGCTACCCTCCCTAGCATCTTGATAAATCTCTTCTGTAGAATCTTCATTCTCCGTCGTAAATATGTATCAGCCTCATAATTGGAATAATTTATAGAAATATTCATATAAATGGTGAATGAAATATTTCCATTGCTAATTGATGTTATATTAGTGTTCGTAGACTGACGAAAATGTACAAGATGGACCGTACACTACGTCTGTATTCAAGAATACGTTGTCTAACGAAGCTCCATCGTTGTATCATAACTCCTGTTATCGAATATGTCTCTGGCGCATGACTATTTAGTTCATCATATCAACAATGTTACTTATGTTGTATGAAACTACTTGAAGAATAATGATAGTCATTCTGTTACTGTTTATGTGTTGCGCCAATATTAAAAGTTCTCCGCTACTGTTCACTTGAACTGCGTTCGTCAACTTCACGTTGCAATTTAAAATGATATTTAAGCTTTATTTCCAACACATTTGAAAATCTGACTTAACAGGCTTATATTGTCGAAACGGTGAATTTTAAAACGCTCGACTTTTCACAAACTGTAGTATTCAACCTGTTCTTTATATATATTCGCTTAGTTATATTCAGATCTCAATTATATAAGAGATATAATTAATTCAATGTTCCTCGCAACTTCACATAGAATGGAAGTGCGGTGATCTCCTACGTTCCACCTAGCTATCCTCGCGTCACCACAAGTCGACAGTCGTCGCACTTGGACTAAGCCTTGGGATCTCCGTTAACCCAGTATAAACACTTCCTCACTCTTCGAAGACTGCTGGAATAAGAACCTCGATCCTTGGATCTCCTCCTCCAAGTCGAAATTTTGGCGGCCATATCAAACTCCCACCATAATTTTAACGCGTAGATTACTAATGCTTATTACTGCGTCGATTAACCGATCTGCTCTTTTTAAAGTATCAGACATAATGTCTTTTAATATTCTCTTCATTACCAAATAAGAAAATCTTCTTCTAAGGGCCTGAATGCATAATTTCATCATATTATGTAATTGAAGTTGATCCCGTCTTCAATAAGACCTCTTCTCATTGGCTCTGGGCTGGGATCCAATAGCATAATTTATAACAATATTTATAATATTAATTTCCAAACTCGCTGTTGCTATGCCAAATATAGCCTTCTAGAAGCGTCCATTGTGCAATATATCACGTGATCGGGCTCTCCCACAGCCTCGAGCTTGTAACACTACACTCCTGTGTCACACTTCCAGAAATTATATTTGCTGGTTAAATTTTATCATGGGGACGGAAAATACTCTCATTTTGTCCCAAAATAATTCAATTTACGGGGGCGCTACCATATTAATTATAAGAAATATGTACGAAAATTGCTTGAATTTGGAAGTAATAAGTGCAGTTAAAATTGGGCAGAGAGATTTAACCCTTCGACTTGATTCCATATTAATTATAAGAAATATGCATGAAAATGCTTGGATTTGGAAATAAGTGCAGTAAAATTAAGCAAAAAGGCTACTCCTTCAGGCGCGGATTCAATGGGGGGCGGGGGTCATGACCCCCCTCCCAAACGAAGACCAATTTTTTGCAAACTCAAAAAACGAAAACATAATAACCAAACAAATGAAACTTAACGAATTTTTACTGAAAAACTATTTTTTTTTCATTTTATTCAATTCTGAAAATATCTTTATTGCAATTATTATGTTCTGTTACAAGTGTACATATTTACCACTTCATACCTGTTATATAAAAACGATTATTTATATAACAAAATCAACTCATCTATTTTGTTTAGCAAACCTTGTGATTACGGAATCGATGTTTATAGTGATGTCACGATGAATGTGCAGCAATGCAGGGATAGGAATTTGGGTCTTTTTTCGCACCAAAAAATTTTGCCGACGTCCAAACTGCAAGCTTGGTTGGCAATTTAAGCTGTGACTTTCTCCCTTTGTCGGTACCAACTCGATTTGCCGAAACTGTAACGTACCTTGATACTTTTCTCGAAGCTCGATATAAAAATCGCAAAACACGCCGTTGCAATTTGTACGAATATTTTTGGTGCGCTAAACCCATCAAATTTCTATCCATGTAGCTTGCAAAAAATTGGTCTAGTTTTGTACGTTTGATTATTTTGTGATTGCGTTTTTAGTGATACCATTCTTCTTAACAATTTCGATTCTCTGACCCCCCCCCCAGCCAAACTCTAGATCCGCGCCTGTAATCCTTCGACTTGATTTAACACCATCCGATAAAACAATAGTTTTCTTTTAAGAGGCAACATTTTCCGATTCGCTTGGCGTACTTTATCACAATCAATAAAGCTCAAGGGGAAACTCTGGAACGTATAGGTCTCAATTTGCCTCATCAAGTTTTCAATCATGGCCAGCAGTATGTTGCAATGCCGAGAGTGCACTCTTTTGACGCCCTTAAAGTTTCAATAGTGCCAAAAAATAATTGTACAAAGAATGTATATAAGAAAATTCTTCAGTAAATATTTTCCTATTGACCGTCATGTATTGACGGGTTTCAACTAGTATATATTCAGTAGTATACAGTAGATCCCTCGTGCGGCGCTCTCAAGCGACCGATCGTGACAAATGAGCATTCAAATAAAAGATAAGACATTAGCAGTAACCAGGCGCGTGTATTCCATGGATGTAAGGTAAGCATTGCTTACCCAAGTAAAATAATGACGGGTAAAATAATTATTTACTTTGGTTATAGTGATATTCCAGTCTCTGTGTCTTGTATTGTTTTAATGAACCCATTCACACCTCGTTGTTCTTTGATGCCTACTGCGAGTTCCTTGCGAAGTCGCTTGCAGCAGCACAATAGCGTGACATGCCCTCTTTTGGTATTTCATGGTACTGCAGGGCGAGTGAAAGCGAAGGCTAGGAAGCAATTCCTGAAGTTACATACCTTAGGCCGAAAACAAGGAGCGGTCAGTTTTTAAAGATATGTGTGCTTACTCGCTCATTATTGTTTAAAAAAGCGTGTCAGTATTGGTGTAAAACAGCTTTTTATATGCTGTGTCAAAACGTGTGATTGTTTTACAGTGGAAGCCCGTCATTTTTATAGTTCAGCGATATAATGTTGTCTAATGCAATATAAGAGAGTAGGGTATGCAGTAGACGTTTTTGTTTACACTAGTAGGCGTGAGCTATCTGTAAAAATATGGCACCGGGACTTGGGTCTGGAGATGACAGCGTGTGATGTGCGGTAAATTTGAGAACAAAATATTAATTTTATTAGGAAGTCGTCCAACTCCTCAATTGAGTAGGCCTATTAACACGAAAGTGAAAGCTTGTATTCGGTATTTTAACTAAACCTATAACATTTATCATTGATTTCTATTGAGATAGATTTACTTTCTAAGTTCAAAACATCCCAAACTTCTAGGGCTGGGTCTTCAATGATTTTGTGAAGAAAACCATTGCTTACCCTAAGTAAAATTCCACCACACGCCACTGGCAGTAACGTATTGCATTCTAATATCATAAACATTTATAATTTCTTAAAAAAATGACAATTAAAAAAATGAACGAAGTGTGCGATTTGCAGATACTCTTGCTGTAGGAAAATATGCTCCATAATTGCTGTCCACTTCACATTTTGGCCGCTGTGACACCTGTTTCGTGTCATTTTAACATTCTGGGGTATTTCCTTTATCATGTTGCATGGATTTCAGAAACAGTAAATCAATGGAAAGAGTTTGCTACTCAAGTCGTATAATTTCATAAATATCGAATAGGCCTAACAGGTGAGTGTTATGATTCAATTTTCAGTGATTGCCTTCGTTAGGGAATGTAGAACTAGCAATTCTAACTGATATGTAAATAGTGTTCTATAATTCTTTTGGTTGAAATAAAAAAAGGGGAAAGTGTGGTTTATGAACATGCGAGATTTACGCTAGTTATATTGTTACGTTCCGTGGGAAAAAATATAAATTAATTTTATCTCTTCCTAAATCTGATATTTATTCACCGCACTTTCTAATACAATCGCTACATTTTATGTCTGCACAGAGTCTCTACAATCACACACCACCACAGCCGACTCGACCCGTCTCTACCGTTCATCTTCCACTGCCTTGACAATCTCGTCTTTTGTGATTTAATCAACAGTTTCCTCACCCCCACCGCTTAAAGTGCTGCTTAATGCCTGTATAGACACGTAGCACTGCCCCCTCCTTAAGCCTGTTCCGTCCCGGAACAGTCCAAGGTCATTACGGAACCGTTGTCAACCGTCGGATTAGTTCCCTCATAAGGTGCTAGTCGGTTGAAATGGACCACCTTAGGCTTCCCGTGTGGAAGTCTTCGTATCCGGTAGATGACGTCGTTGATCCTCTTTATCACCTCCTACGGTCCATCCCAGGTTCGCTGCAGCTTGGGTGAGAGACCGCGTCTTCGTTGTGGGTTGAACAGCCATACCAGATCCTTCACGTTAAAGCCACTTCCTCGTGCCCGTGCATCATAGGCGTGCTTCATCTGGTCACTAGAATTTCCGAGGTTCCTTCGGACGATGTTGTGGATCTGGTTCATCTTCTCCTTCAGGCAGATGATGTAATCGTCTCCTGCCACAAGTTCTTCACCGGGCTTACAGCCGAATGCCAAATCACAGGGTAATCGCAGTTCCCTCCCGAAAAGTACAGAGAAGCCAGTGTCTGCCTCGTTGTCTCGTGGACCGAAGATCGGTATGCCATCAAGAACAGGGAGAGATGTTCGTCCCAATCGCGTTGGTTCTCTGCCACCAACTTAGAGAGATGCTTCCCGATTGTCCGATTCATCCGCTCGACCATTCCATCCGAATCTGGGTGTAGTGGCGTCGTTCTGGTTTTCCGAATTCCCATGATTTGACAGATTTGCTGGAACACTGCCGACTCAAAGTTCCTCCCTTGGTCCGAGTGTAATTCCAAAGGAGCACCAAACCGTGAGAACAACTCGTTCACTAGGATCTTGGCGACGGTGACCGATTCCTGATTGGGGATTGCGTAAGCTTCCACCCATTTTGAAAAGTAGTCCATGGCCACCAAAATGTACATGTTCCCGGCATCTGTGTCGGGGAATGGTCCTGCCACGTCGATCGCAATCCGCTCGAATGGGCTTCCAACATTGTACTGGCGCATGGGTGCCTTCTTCCTTCCTCTCGGACCATTTCCAGCAGCACAGACCTCACATTTCCTGCACCAATTTTTGACGCCTTCCTTGCAACCCACCCAGTAGAATCTTTCTCTGACTTTCTCAAGGGTCCTGTTCACGCCAAGATGTCCTCCAGAACTCTCGTTGTGCAGATGATGCAGTACATCCGAAGTCTTCTTCTGAGGAACGACGATCTGTGTCCTGGTTGATGTCCCATTCGAGTCTTCGACGATGCGCTTCAGTACTCCATCTTCCAGACGTAACGAGTCCCATTGGGCCCAATAAGATTTAGCCTTGGGGCTACACGGAGCGACTTCTTCCCACGTAGCCCGGCGTCCTCTCTTGAGCCACTGAATGATGTGGCCAAGATCTGCGTCCTCACTCTGAGCCTTCTGAAGTTCCGCAGGTTGCCATGAGTCGCTAACGACCGTCAGTCGTCTGACCAGACCAGCCTTCGATTCTTGCCGTGCACGGTGGCTGCAGTCCGCAAGGCATGGTCTTCTTGAGAGTGCGTCCGCCTTCTTGTGGCTGATCCCGGCTCGATGCTCAATGTGAAAGTGCTACTCCTGTAGCCGTTCAATCCATCGAGGAATCTGTTCCTCAGTGTTTTTGGACCGCATAAGCCATTTTAGGGCTCCATGATCCGTTCTCAGTAGAAAGCGTCGTCCATACAGTTACTTATAGAAATGTTCCACAGACTTCACCACAGCCAGTAACTCCCGTCGAGTAACGCAGTAGTTTCTCTCGGGCTTGGAGAGTACCTTGCTGAAGTAGGCGATAACTTTCTCCCGGCCATCCTGTATCTGTGACAGAACTCCACCAATGCCTTTGTTGCTAGCATCAGTGTCTAGTATAAACATGCCAACGATGCACGGATAACTAAGGATAGGTGCAGTAACCAGGAACGTCTTCAGCTGTTCGAAGGATGATTGGCAGTGTTCGTCCCAACAGTAGTCTCGTCCTTCCTCGGTGAGCGTCGTCAACGGTTTGGCTATGCTGGCGAATCCGGGTACGAAACGCCTGTAGTAGGAGCATAACCCCAAGAAGCTCCGTAGTTCATGTACGTCCTTGGGGATCGGCCATTCTCTCACCGCGCTGACCTTCTCAGGATCTACGGCTACAACATTCCTAGATACGACGTATCCCAGGTACTTGACGTCCTCCTGAAAGAGGTTCAACTTCAAGTTGGCGCTCTGCAGTCGCTTGAAAACCTCCTTCAGGTTCGACAGGTGTTCGTCGAAGGTCTTCCCAATAACTATGACGTCGTCCAGGTAGATCAAGCAAGTCTTCCATGAAAGGCCTCGTAGCACCGTCTCCATCAACCCCTCGAACGTAGCTGGCACATTACATAATCCAAAGGGCACCACAGTGAAGTGCCAGAGCCCTACCCAATGGAGAAAGCCGTCTTCTCTTTATCCTGGGGTTCCATTTCAAACTGCCAGTATCCACTCTTCAGGTCCAATGTGGAGAACACTTGGGACCAAGTTAAGGTATTCAAAGTGTCGTCAATCCTGGGCAGTGGATAGCTATTCTTGACGGTCTTGCTGTTGAGCTGTCGGTAGTCCACACAGAACCTTGTTGAGACGTCCTTTTTCTTTACGAGCACAACTGATGAAGTAGAAGGCTCGATGACACCCTGTTGGCACATGTCGGAGATTATCTTCTCGGCTTCTTCCCTCTAGGGCAGTGGCAAACGTCGAGGGCGCTGTCGGATTGGCTGAGCATCTCCGATGTTAATCCGATGCTTCACCGCATTCGTCCTGCCGAGCTGGATCTTTTCGATGGCGAAGACATCCAGATATTTCGTCAGAAGTGCCTCGATCCTGGTTCTTTGATCCTTGGTTAGCCTTGCTCGTTCAAGTTATAGAGCTTCCGTCAGCTTCCCAATGCCTCCGATGTCTCTCCGGACGTCATTCGGAGTTTTCCCATGCACAATCGCTGATACCGGGCTACACGAAGCGACCCGAGTTCCTTTCTTCAGGGTGACGGGGTACTCATTCAGGTTCATCATTCGAACCGGCACCGGTCCCGTGGCGTTGACAGCAGCTCTTCCCATTAAAACCCCTCGACAAATATCTTCTCCTCTAACAGCTCCGATGATCCCAGTATCCTCCTGGTTATCGCTTTCCGATCGAACCATGGTCACGTTGTCGCTTCTGGGAGGAAGAACTTGACCCGTGTTCAGGACCATTCGCACCACTCGATCGCCTCGTCCATGAAGGATGATTTCTTCATCAGCGAATCTGAGGCTTCTATGTTTTAAATCCAGGGTTAGTCCTAATTTAATCATCAGGTCCATACCAAGGATGACATCTTCAGTGATATCGGCCACTATCACTCGATGGTTGATCTTCTTGCTGTCCAGTCCGATGTTGACGTTGATTTCGCCGTAAGTGTTCGCCGGCACACCCGTCGCTGTCTTCAGTACAACTCTCGTAGGCTGGAGGGCTCCTTTAATAGTGCCTTTCCTCACGATCGTGATAGTAGCCCCAGTATCAAGGAGCATGTCACGTTCCATACCATTGATGGTTCCATCCACGAAGAAACTCTGTATCTGACGCATTAGGGAGATAACCTGCACATGCCCTTTAGGGGCCGTAGGGCCATTCCTCGATGCTCGCCCCTCAGCACCGGCCCAATCTAGTTTTCCTGGTTCTTGGTTTCATTCTGGCAGCGGTTTCTCACATGACCTAACTCACCACAGTTCCAGCAGCGTATTTCCCTTCTCCGGCACGGACCGACGTTGCTCGGCCGAAGTTTCGAGACGATCCGTTCAACCTTCTCGTCCAGCGACTCTTCCTCGACGATGCATCGTAGCCGTGCGTTCGCCCTTGACGTCTGCGTGGCAGCCTCGAACTCCAATGCACGTGCCAACGCGTCCACTAGCGTCTGAGGATGAGCAAGACGGAGGTCTCGTTGCAGTTCTGGGTCTTTCACGCCCATGAGGAAGGTTTCCACAGACAGCCGCTCGACGAAATCATTCGGGGCAGAAGGGTATGCCACCCGAACAAGACGCGCGATATCCGCTTCGAATTCCTGCAGTGTCACTCCGCTTTTCTGTTGTCTGTTAATCAGCTGGCTATGATAGATTTGCTGTAGATGTTTGTCCCCATACCTCATATCCAATCTTGCCACCAGGGATGCGTAATCCTTTTGCTCGTTGTCTGGAATGGTCTGTAGAATGTTCAGAGCGTCTCCTCGGAGAGCAGTTACCAGGCTAACGGCTTTATCTGCTTCTGTCCATCTGTTGGCAGTAGCTGCGGGCCTCGAACTGCTTCAGGTACGTGGACCATAGGGCTTTCCCGTCACACGTGGGTGGCTTTATATGGACGCTCCTAACATTGGCTCCGGTTGTTGGTATAATTTCGTTGGTACCTGTTTCCATGATCTTCTGCAGTGAATCAAATTTTTTTTCGATGGCGGTAATTCTTAACTGGACATCCTTTTCAACTTCCTCAAGTTCCTCTCTGAACGCCCTAGAATTTTCGAAAATGCTTTCTTTTAACTTGTTTTCCAACCACTGGTGCATCTCTACCATATTTCCTTCGAATAACCGTGAAGTTTCAGTTTGGTTTCTGGAAATTTCACTTATCTTTTCTTCTAGCAGTCTGGAGCTTTCAGCTTGGTTCTTCATCATCTCATGCTTATGGCTCTTTCGAACAGGAGGGCGTCCAGATCCTTACCTTCAGCCTCCAAGGCCGAGCGAAGTCGCATCTGCAAAGCGGCCTTGTTTCCAGTAGTGTCTAGATCGCATTCTTCCAGCTCCTGTTTCAGTTCTATAACCTTCATTTCACTTAATTTTACTCTCACAGTAGCCATAATCCCAAGAACAAAACAGTTACAAGTTTCAAAAATAAAAGTCACACTCACGGCCAATTTCTATCCCGCTTCTGACGCCAATGGTTACGTTCCGAGGATAAATCTGATATTTACTCACCACACTTTCTAATACAATCGTTACATTTTGTCTTTTCACCGAGTCTCTACAATCACACACCACCACAGCCGATTCAACCCTTCATCCTCCACTGCCTTGACAATCTTGTCTTTTGTGATTTCATCAACAGTTTCCTCACCCCACCGCTTAAAGCGCTGCTTAATGCCTGTATAGACACGTAGCAATATATTTGGACAGAAGTGTAATTCATAAACGTCATGCATTTACTAAGCCTAAGTGAGCAGCTGCAACATGTCATCCAATTAGGGTTGCCAGACGTTCCGTTTTTAGCCCACTTTTCACATTTTGCAAAAATGAGGAAAAAGTAGACCTATGAGATCGGGCAAATGTGTGTCTGTCTGTCCTTCTGTCTGGCTGTGTGTGTGTCATCCCTATCAACTCCTAAACAGCTGCAGTAATCGAAACAAAATTTGGTAGGAGTCAAGATCTGTACCTGAATATCTCACGGCCATGTTTGAAAATGATGTCAGTGCTACCAACTGCTGAAATGTCGCAATTGAAATTTGAGCTCGATGTTGGATATCTTGGAAGCTATTTCTAAATTGGCACACGTATAGATAATAATATTGCAGTTTAATTTCCAGGAGGCCATACATGGCAGTGTAGCCAAAATGATTATAAGCCTGCTGATAGGTCCAAATTTTAAATGCATATAACTTGTACACTATCATTTGGATTTCAACGAAATTTCGTATCTGCTATGTGTACATAAAGAGATATGACCGAGCTTATTCTTAAGAGCCACCAGGGCTGCCAACTGTTAATAAATGCACTCAATTTTTAAATCCAAATACCCATATATCAGAAAGTATGTAAGCCGACAGCTTTTAACTATGCACACGTATAGTACCTGACATTCTATATTAATTTGGATTAACTTACATACGTCAGTGCTACCAACATGATTCTAAGCCTGCTGAGAAGTCCAACTTTAAATACATGTAACTTCTATACTATCATTTGGATTTCAACTAAATTTCGTGTGTGCTATGTGTACGATAACTGATATGACTATGCCAATTCTTAAGTGTAACCAGGGCTGCCAACTGTTAATAAATACTGTCTCCATTTTTGTTACCCTAATATCAATATATCAGAAAGTATGCAAGCCAATAGCCCTAAACTATGCACACGTATAGTAGGCCTACCTGGCATTCTAGATTAATTTGGAGTAACTAATATAGGCCTATGCCAGTGCTGCCAACATGATTCTAAGCCTGCTGATAGGTACAATTTTAAAATGCATGTAACTTCTATACTAACTAAAGGATTTCATTCAAAATTGACAACAATAGATCATATAATTTCAGATTATTTCCAACCAATACATGTATGTCATTGTTGCCAACATGATTTTACGCACGCTTTTAGATCCAATGGTTAACTGCATGTAACGTCCATGCTATCAACCAAATTTTATATTCTGTACCTTAAGAGATGGAACTAAGAATATATTCAGTCACCAGGGATGCAAACTGTAGTTCTCTATTGGGCTACATTATGCCAGGTATAAAGTATTGCGAAATTTCGATATTACCAACTTAATTTCGTCATTATTCTAGATAGATCCATATAGATTAATCATTGGCATGAATCTTAAATTTTAAGAAAAGTAGGCTCTTTAGTATGTCACGGAACTTCTTGTTTTGTTCCGCGTTCCGTTTTAATCTTTAACGGAACGCCAAATATTCTTTTTTTTGTTTAACTTTATAATATATTCAATTTCGCACCAATTTTCAGATGTCCCGCTTCAGAATTGATTGTAATATCTAGCTTGTCTTCTGATGAGACAGGTGCAAGTTTGAAAGAAAATGAATTCTATGTCTGTGTCAGATAGATGGTTACATGTTATAGATTTACTAGGGGCAACAAAATTAAGGAATATCTTAGTCCTTGTGAAGTTAATTCTCAGCATTTCCCCTCCAATGCTCTTACGAAGAGAGTTTTTTCTGTCATGAATATCAAATGGAGAGATGTTAGAAAGAGAAGCTCCATTAGTTTGATAAAACAAGAAATGTTTACATAATACAATAAATTATGACGAAAATTGTAGTGAATTTTATCTTAAGGTACTTACAAATAAAAAATCCTTGCATAGGGTCGTTCAAATGGAAAGCATTTGTAAGTTGCCTGTAGCTTGCAGTTGAAGCCACAAGTTCAATTGGGCCATGCGGCTCGCATCCTCACATTTGAGTAACAATACCGTAATTGAACCATCTTTTCCAGCCACTTCCTTTTCCAAATACTGCTTTGCCTTTTGTGAAGCTTTACATGGTCACACCATTTTGATCTGTTGTTGATTCACTTAGGGGCCTTGCAACTTCATGGTCAAGTAGCCCCCCCATGTACTTGGGTGTGCATATTTTTAATTGGAATTAGGATTTGGGTAGCAGGAGGCTGTCAAGTTTTATTATTTGCATAAGTGGAAGTATTTATTGTTATAACCATCAGTTCTTGGAGACATGGAACAGTATGAAGGAATGAAAAGAAAACTTCAAAAAACTGAACAGTATCAATTTATTAACTCATTAGTAAGGACAGGTGGTATTACTAAAGCAATAAAATGTGCAGTATTAACATGCAACAAAATAAATAAGTGAACTGGTCATTACATAACAATTACAGAATATTGCATCAAAATGGCAGTTTGTCATTAGATCTTTGGAAGATACAACACATCTGTTAGAATAGTCTTTCTACAGATTATAATCCCCAGCAAGCACGATGATTGCAGAGAACAGAATCTAAAACAAAGGTTACTACTCTAGAAAGTAAACAGTGACAAAAACATACAAGGGAACAACAACCTGCATACATAGGAGCTGTATCAAACACAAAATAGAGCTTAGGTAAAGTACAATTCTCTTGATAATTTCTACAGGAATCCCTTATTCAGAAACTTCTTAGTGAGGAATTTTCCTAAAAGGCATTCAATGGTACCGGTAGCGAAATACAACTTTCAGAAAATAATGGCAAGATTCTTAGAGCTTGCTCCTTTAATCTTCTGGTATCAATACAAATTCACCAGGTTATATCAAATACTGCAGAATACCAATACCTGACACTCCCCACTAAAATATCACATAGTGTTTTCCTAGCGCTTTGACCCTCCAGTACCCCGACGACAATGGATTCTATACAAGATATTATCTAGAAGATATCAGTCAAGGAATGTTTTCAGCTATGTACACAGCAAATTTCAATGCGAAATTAAGAGCATTAACTTACATATTGGCATAAAGCCCAATTTATTAATTATTCTTTGTACCACTAAGTAATCTGCAACCCTCCAGATTGTCATCAGTTAACTATTGTTAAACCCAACAAGTGTCTTGTATTATTATTCTATAGTATTTGGTATGAAGAGTAATTTTGTCTTGCAGGAAAATGTACTGCACTGCATCATTTTAAGAAGAGTCACTAAGTCACACCCTCAATACAATTTCACTGCAAATGAACAAATAAAAAATCAATATATTAATCTATATGTTTGCTTGCCGGCCCCGTGGTGTTGGGGTAGCGCGCCTGCCTCTCACCCGGAGGCCCCGGGTTCGATCCCCGGCTCCGTCAGGGATTTTAAAACTGACGTGAGGGTTGGAACGGGGTGCACTCAGCCTCGTGAGGACAATTGAGTAGCTGTCTGACAGTGAGACAGCACCCCGATCACGAATACCAAGATTAACGGCCGAGGGGACCCGACGCGCTGATCACGCGTCACCCCAATATCTGCAGGCCAAATGGCTGGGCAGCGGTCGCTTGGTCGGCTTTAGCCCGTCATGGGCTGGATGGTGCCAGGGGTTGACTTTTTTTTATATGTTTGCTTGACGTCTGATCCCAAGTGACTGAGCATCCTGGTATTTTGAATGTGCAGAGTTTTCACACAATATGCATCACTCTAGTAAATGAAGTGTTCTTAATACAGGTTGCTCCTCTTTAATAAAAAACAATCTGGATAAAACCATTAGCCAGCCATTTTTTCCTGTTTTGCATTAGAAATACATAAAAATTACCAACATATTTTAAGTTTCTCATCTTTTGCAGGTTTAGCTGAACTCCATTCCAGCACAAGTACGGTAGATCAGAAGACTCTCCCCCTTTAAATGTACATCCGAGTAGCTTCAAAATAACTTTAAAAAGAAAATAACTGTATATTAAGAATTCCAAGAATGATGCAGTACGGCTCACAAAGAACGAGGTTGCAGGTTCAAGTCTCGCAAGAATTGAACATTTTAATTCTCTACCTTCCTTCTACATGGTTTGTACTATTTATAAAATACACAACCCATCAGCTGCAAGTCTCCATTTGTCCACAAAAGTATACGGTAGTTTCTATGAAACTTTCAGGACCCAGATTACTCGACAGCACAGATCTGCTTGAAAACTGCTGATTCACTAGGCATAATACCAAACGATTACATGCTGTTTAAGAAATGTATCGCTATACTCTGCAGTGATAGCGAAAGACAATCATGAAAAATCAAGGAAAAATAAAGGACCTGAAACATTACATAGAGAAGCTCATGTTTTCATTTTCTCTTTACTATAAATTTACAAAAAATGCTTCAAGACAACATTCATGTGTCAAACAATGACCATTACTCCACAACATAATCAAGCATAGAGAAGGGGAAGAGAGTGACTTCAGATCACAAGAGGGCACTTAAAGTGAACATTTTACACAGTTTTGTAGTAAAACTCTGTTAACACTTCACCTGAAAGTGTTCTGTAGTGAAAGAAAGGAGATTTAAGCTCGAGTCCTGACATTCATGTCATTTTCTAGTCTTCCTCATGGATGTTAATAACTCTCCGATGGGTGAGTGTTGTCACTACCATCAGCATTCCTTTACATGATTCAGATTTGCAATGAAGTTCAATGACAAAAAGAAAATAAGACCTACATGATAAGAAAAAGATGGGAAACAAGATTTAGAAGCTTTAAACTAAATATTTGCTCTACAACACATCAACAAGTGATGGGAAAGAACCTTTCCAAATATCTCACTCCAATAAAAGGCTCTCTTTTGATTTTAATCTTCAGTCACTTGAGGCAACTAACTAACACAGCACTATCCAGTGACGTAACAAAGAATTTCTTTGAATTATTTCTTTCTGTGCCAATCTGCACAAATCTCCACGCCTAAAACCCCTAGCCTGGCATCGAACCTTAACCTACGGAGGAGATGTGAGCCTAGCCTGGCATCGAACTCTGTGGTCCCAGAACTTAAAGACACATGGTAGTGACTTTTATTGGTGGGAAATCATCATTTGGGTCGCCGATTGAACAACAAGCTTCCCACGCGCATTCCTAGGTCTGCAGATCGTGAGAAGCGTCTTGCTTTGGGAAACACCCTTTTCCGTGCAACTGCGTTTCGCCCTTTCTGCAACTGTAATACCGTAATACGGATACGGCGAGACAAGCTAGAGGATGGATGGTGACCTCGTACTCGGAGGCCGCAAAAGGAAATAGGTTACCTAAGGTTCGGGTTCGTTAAGAGAAAGAAGTTTAATTTAAATAAATATATATATACTAGCGGACCCGTGCGAGAACTTTCGCATGTGTAAAAACTGCCATGTGGGCTTCTATAAATAGTCTACGTTTATTTGTTTGAACGCACTTTTTAAACAAATTGTCGAAATTAGCCTACTTTCGATTTTTGCAAAAAATGAAAGTAGACTTACGAGATCTACACAGGGACAAAAATTGTGTGTGTGTCTGTCTATGTGCGAGTGTGTACGTGTGTGCGATTTAGCATTTCTGTCTGCCCCCCCATCAATTCAAACACGGAGAAACCGAATTGAATGAAATTTGGTACCGTACCATTTCAGGATGGCGGCCATGTGAATTATGCAAACTTTATAATCCATAACATGGGACCTACCAGTTCCGATTATCGAACCGAGAATCGTTTAAACTGTTCCAAAGGGCGTGGCCTGTTCGAAATTAAAAGCTTATATTGTAATATTATAGTGTAGCAGTGGCTTTAAAAAGCTGAGGCGTCTCTGTTAAAGACAAGATGGCAGCTGATCTCTCGTTCTGACCTATATTTCACTAATTTGAGTATGTTGCATGCAATATAGCCTACTGATAGAAGTAATATGAACTTTGTATGAAATGAACTTAGTTTGAAATATACTCCGGTGAAGAAATAGTTAAGTCAAAGTCATTATTTGCTAAGGCGTTGTATCTAAACCGGTTGATAACATTGAGCTTGGGAGGATATATTTAGGTCTGTGGTTACAGCGTTGGTCTCTCACCTGGCCAGCTGGGGTTCTAATCCTAACAGTGTTTTATTTTTTTGCTAGATTTTTTTATATTGATTGTCTTTTTGAGTACCGAGGCGTTATACAATTGAGTGTTATATTGTGCATTTTGCAATGGAAAATGATAATAATAAATACAGCCCCTTAATCCCCAAGGGCAATGGCCTCCTGTCTAGGCAGGGATTTTGCTCCATTACACTCATTAGGTGAGCAGTCCTAAAGAGTAGTGAGGCACCTAGTGGTGCTCTTTTCTGGCAAGTTAGTCTCTGTTCTTGAATTGTTCTTATGGCTATTGATATATCTATTCCTAACCTAGTTACAGTTTTCTCTATGTTATGTATTCTTGTTCTTATATCTAAAATTTGCAAAATTGTTAACGTTTCTAGCGCGTTCACTTTATTTTAGTAGAGTTTTAACTGTCCTCAATGCATTATCGATTTTGTATTTAAGGGTTCACTATGTTGCACCGAGTTGCTCCTTTCCTTTCCTCGCATAAACTATGTTTTGAAAAGGAGCTTTTCTAGGGTCTTCCACACTTGTCTCTTGCTCTTCTTGTCCATTGTGGTCCCGCAAAATTCTTGCATGTGTCAGCCCAGCGTGCCCTCTGTCTTCCTACGTATCTTCTCCCGGTTCTGGGGTCCCACATCGTTAGTCTGTGTGTCCACCTCCTATGCTCCATCCTCGCTACGTGGCCCCCCCATTTCCATTTTAGTCTGTCCGCTGTGTTGATGACGTCTTTAATACCGGTTCTTCTATGTATCTCCTCGTTCCTTATTCTGTCTTTCAGTGTGATATTGAGGATTTTTCGTTCCATCCTGCGTTGGACTATCAGGAGCGTTTTTTTATGCTTCGAAGTTGGTGACCATGTTTGGCATCCATACAGCATTACTGGGATTACAAATTTCTCTAGAACTTGTGTCTTCAGACTTAGTTTCTGAGATTTATCTCCTAAAATGAATTTCAAGGACCAGAATTTTTTCCATGCTTGCCCAAATCTTATTTTGGTTTCTTTCTATATTTAATTAAAACAAAGTTCTCCAATGGATCCGCAGGAGTGACAACTAATAGAATATAGTTGAACTACAGTATGCGGGAGCTATCCCCTGTCTACTAGATGCGAGCTGCACTCTATACAGGCCACTTAGTGAACCCATGCCAGCGGTGTTATTCAAAATGGCCTCTTGTTGCCGATAGAGCGCACTGCCAAGTATAGGCGCGCTTAAAAATTAGGTGTGCAGTAGGTATATTAAATGTGTTTCTCCCAGTGATACGTTTAGACCAGGTTAGACCAGGGCCATCCAGACAGCGCTCCGGCCGCGCTCTAAGCCCGTACTCCGAGCGCTTTTTAGGAAGGTATTTTCAGAAGTGGTGGGAGGAGCTTGGCTGCCTGAGCGCGCTGAAGTGTGCAGCTGATCCAACAGTCGCTAGTCTAGTCCAATGCGCTTTGTTGATAGCATGTAAGTAAATCAGTTTTGCAGTGGTCATGACTGAACAGCATACAAAACCAGGAGCGTTTTTTTTTTCCGTGTGGTCTCCTCAGAGGAAGCAGCAGTCTTTAAAGCAGAATGGGAAATTTCATTTTTCTGTACAGCTTATAAAGGGCATGCCAAATGTTTAGTGTGCAACAGAGATGTAATGTATTAAAAAGAACACACCTTGTTGTTGAATTTTCCTCTTTAATATGTTCACATTTCAGTTTGGAATAAATCACAATATTCTTTACTTAACACTTGTGTTAGTTTCCTGCACATTCCGTACATCGGAGTACCATTCGATTTGTATATGCGGTATATTTGTTATGGCAAAACAGCCCTATTATTATGTCAACTGTGCCAGTTGCACTGACACACGTCATACACGCTCCGGTTATACTTCGTGGACAACACCACATTTGACATCAATCGTCTCTGCACCTACAGAATGAGTAATTAACGAAATTGTGGAAGAGAACTGTATCTGTAATGAGAAATTATCTGTAACGGAACAATGTAATATTATAATTAATTGTATTCTTTTCCCTTGGTTTGAGTGTCCCGATATTAACTGAGCCGATGATGACGGCTGTATTGGGATAGGTCAAACATTTAGGCGGTGCGGTTACATTTGGGGGCTTTTTGACTGTCAACTGTTTTTATTTTATTATTGATATCTCTGTGATGTAAAATCTTGTTCTTCGATTGTAAGACTAGGTTTTTTCCCACTTTTTGTGTTATAAAAATTTGGGGTCGTCTTATATTCAGGGTTTAAAAAAAAAAAAAAATTAGACCCGGCCAGTGGCTGGAAACTGTGCAAGATGATGATGATGATTATTATTATTTGCAAAGTAGTATGTGGTGTTGGCATCTTTTAACTCGCAACAAATCAATGTGTTAATGAAGATTAAAATATGTTTTGTTATGTTTAATTACCATGCATATACGAATAGCGTACATTTTGAGGTTAGGATTTACGCATACACGTCATTTTAAGCGGATAAATTATATGTTCGAAAGCATACGGAAATATGTTTTAAAACAATCTTTACAAGAACAACCAGTCAGTTTTACGAGCAGTAATTGAGTGATCAACGTATCTTAATTTAATAACATCTCCCATTCTTGAACAAAGAAATTATAGAGTATGTCTTGGAAAAGCGGGCAGAGGGATTTCCGATAACACGAGACGTTATAAAAATGAAAGCACGACTTTAAGGGCATATATTGTGCAAGTTATGCGTTAGCGAGTATTTTTTTTGAAAAAATCTGTAAGAGGCAGTTGATAACTAGGCCTCGTCTTACATTCGGGTATATACGGTAATATGATTAAAATGTATGTCCCGATATGTTATCTTCCTCGTCCATCATTACAAATATGAGAGTTGTTTTGAGGTGCTTCACTACGTAAATGGAAATTATATTAGAGTTCGATCATGTAACCGCACATCGTCCGACAGCAAAAATAAGGAACACGGATTTTGTGATGTACCGGTATGTTCACATTGTTATATAGATTTTCAATATTAAATTTCCTGTGGTTCTAAGAATCATTACCATCGTTGAATTGAGTTTTTATTTGGTTAAAGGTAGGTTTTGTAAAATCACCCGTACGAGCGGTGGAGAGGTGACCCGGTTCTGGGCGCGCGGTCCTCTTCTACTTAAGGACCTAGTCCCCATGTCCTTTGCCCTAAAGAAACTATTGTGTTGAATAACGATTGGTATTTTTAGGGGAAGGGGCGCTTGTCCGTTTGAGATTACCTGGGTTTATCTAGGGGTTTCGGCCGGGACATCAACAATCCCACAAGACCTGCCGGCCGCACGACTGTACGTACGTAGCTAGTCAGCTTGGTCGGAACATCGTCCATCTCCTCGCTGCCACAGTGTAGTGGTGGTAGGGGAAGGAGCGCTAGTCGGACTACCCAGTGCTCCCCGAGCACAGCTGTGCTTCCGGAGTGCAATGACTGGATGGCCCTGGTTTAGACCAACGAAGTTTCAATTATTATTATTAGTAGTCGGTATTAATATACTGAATTCCTACGTTGTTTTGAGTGTTTGCTGATGAAATTGCAAAATACTGGAGTAAGTTATAAACTATGGTTGTAACACCGCTGCTCAAATCCAGTGTGCCAATTTGCATTTCGAATAGGAAGAAAATAGGAATAATAATAATAATGTTATTGGTTTTACGTCCCTATTAACTACACTGGCTTTTAGAGACGCCGGGGTGCCGGAATTTTGCCCCGAGGGGGATCTTTAACGTGCCAGTAAATGTACTGACACGGCTCCATCGCATTTGCGCACCCTCAAATGCCAGCTGACTGCGCCAGGTTTCGAACCTGCAACCTTGGGTCCAGCAAGCGAGAACGTTACCCCTGAGCCACGCAGCCAGACTGAAGAAAATAGGAGGTGATAAGGACAGAGTTATAACTATACCCATACATTTAGGAGAAAGTAGGCTATATGTTCTTTCCTGAACATCTTGTTTATGAAATCAAAGAGCAATTCATCACTGCTCCTGGTTGCACAATGGGTTGTGTGCGCCGGATGTGTACAGACTACCCAACCGGCTCTAGTGCTACGCGGCTGTACACGACACAGTTCTCCAAAGGGCTATCGTCTTCTTTATTTGATTAAAAGCACTTTATAAATAAATATATTTCTGTTGACTTTTCAAGAAATGCAAGATTTTTCTTGCACTATTGAGACCATTTGGAAGATTTTGGTTCAAACCACACCTTCTAACTCCCTCTGGTTTAGGAGCTTGAGTTTTGTGAAACGTACACCTTAGCTCAGGCTGTTCCATATCCACGAGTTTGAGTATGCGTACACGCGAGTACTCAGCAGTAATGCTCGGAGCACGGTTGGAGAGGGACTGGGGTGATAGCCAAAACGTCACTGGGCGAAGGTCATAGTACAAGTCCATGCACTTCATGCCAATCTTGATGTATCCACCGTTTAGTAACGGCCGCCCCTACAGTAGAGCTGTGTTGCATATTGCAGGTTTACTCACACAAGGCGGCGAGTACTCAGCTGCTCACGGGCGAGCTGCTCGGCTGGAACAGCCTGCCTTAGCGTATTATATATATAGATAATTTCAAACAGAATACAAAAGCAAAGGAAATCACGCCCAATTACATTTAGGTATGAGATTAAGCAAGGCGCCAAACAATAAAATCAGAATCTAAATTACCAGACAACAACAGGGTATGAAAGAAACCCCGCAGTAATCACTTAACTTATCTTAAAGCTTGCCTCCAGGCGACAAAATAAGGAACACATACAGTAGTTACAAGTTCCACCTCAAGTGAAACGATCACAGGCGAATAGACAAAATTACACGAATAAACAAATATCCAACCGATCAAGGTTAGGTGATCTCCAAAAGCTAACACAGAACTACGAATGGTACAATCAAAGGTGGATGGACTCCTTATTGGAAATCCATATGAACGCCCCTTACCGAACTAAAATAGTTACATAGCTAAGCAAGGGTAAAATTATGACAAGTGGTTGGACAATAAAACAAAAGAAACTCAATATCAATAAATCCCAAACATAACACCACGACAACACAAAATAATTAAATGAATAAAATAAAGAAGCGGCCGGTGGGACTAAATATTCAACAGGACGAATGAAAAGTTACGTCTTAACGTGACGGAGCCCAGTTGCTGACTGATCACACCGGGGCAGAACGCCCCCACAAGGCAATACCCCCATTTGTTACGTGAAGGAACCATTATAAATTTTTTGTCGGGAGGTGAACTAGAATTATGAAATAACAAGTATAATAAAAAAAGACATGTCACGAGGGTAAAATTTAATACCAAATAGGTTAATCTGACTTTCTTGGCCGCACACGTGATTCCACAACCGGGAACTTGAAATTTGCGTGTCAGGTGCCTTGGCAAATCAACATCATGGGGACCAACTCTCGGTGACTGCTGGCAGTGACCTTAGAGGATCTTCATCTGTCAACTGCCTGTTCCATGGCCTCGTCTGGATCATCACCACACCGGTCTCAAGGTCCTCTTGGATCAGCGGGGGCAAAACCTTCACCAAACCCGTCCCATGGTGTTCGTGTGGATGCACTGCTACGCAAGTGGGAAGCTGTCTCGACGCCTCATCCCATGGAGACATTTGCGATGGGGGGGATGTGCCAATCGGCACAAATTTCCACGCCTAAAACCCCTATCCTGGCATCGAACTCTAGCCTACCCTGTGGTCCCAAAACTTAAGACACATGGGAGTGACTCTTATTGGTGAGAAATAATCATTTGGGTCGCCGATTCAACTATGTAATTTCTTAACAATTACCCTAGTGTAGGACAGTTAACAGACCACCCTAGGAGGCTTACCCCTCAACAAGATGGCGCTGTGGGAGGTGTCTGGGCCATGACCCACCCCCCTGTTCAAATGAAACCCCGCCGACTTGGTGCCGGGGTCTAGTGCTTCCACATGTGACAACAAGCTTCCCACACGCATTCATTGGTCTGCAGATCCTGCGAAGTGTCTCGCTTTGGGAAACGCCTTTCTCCGTGCAACTGCATTTCGCCTCTTCTGGAATCAGCGAACCGGCTGGTCGTACCAGGCTGGGCGTCATTGAAGAAGTTCAAAAATGTTGCCTGTCAATCAATCAGCTCTCATATCTGTGCGTGGCATCATTTAGGATGCCCGGAGACAATGGCTACTCTTGGGAGTCGAAATGGAAAGTGTTCTGTGTCTTCATGAAAACTCGGCCTAGCGACAACACTCGAGCGCGCTCGGTGAGAACCAACCTCGCGGCAAGAAAAGTGACTAGAAGGACACGCAAATTTAAAGTACCGGTCGTGTTCCGTGTGCCCAGCCTGCCGCGTCATTTCCGGCCGGTTGGTGATGGCTTGCTATCAAAGCATCAGACGCCGAAGCATTCAGAATATCAGCTTCGACTAGGACAGACGTGTGAAAAAGTGCTCCCAGGTGGCCGGGCGGAAGACGTCTCTTCCCCCAAACAGCTAGTAAACCAACACATCAGTGTTCATAATTAACCTTTCAGTATCAATAGAACTTAAAACATTAACTAAACATGCATTTTTGGTGGGGTTATGTGAGGGTAGGCATTTCTATCTGTTGGTTGCGTGCGTGATGCACTTTGGCGTTTAGAGATGTTCATTCCATTCTTTTATTCATTTTCTCTTTTGTTGTTTGTGTGTGTGTGCACGTAAGTAACGTGGCCCTGTCGCTTCGTGTGAATCTGGTGTCGAGTTCGCTCGTGTAATTATCCAGGGGGCCAGGTATCTAGGATTTGTATTTGTTCAAATCACTTTGCGTGGGTTAGCAAAGCATCATTGCTTTTCGTTTGTCTAACCAGGCAGCTATGCTGTTTTAAATGAAGTGTATTTTCAGAGCAGTATCACCTAGTTTGATTTCGCTTTGGGTTTATCTTCTTTTCATGTAACTTATTCGTCATTTGGACCATGTAGTCTTTGTTTGGTGCCAACATGGCGTCCTTGTGTTTAAACGTAAAATGTATTCACGTGCGAAGCCAAGAAAGACAGACTAACTAATTTGGTTATAAATGTTACCCTCGTCACATGTTTTTTTTTATACTTATTATTTCGTAATTCTAGTTCACCTCCAGATAAAAATTTTCAAATGGTTCCCTTCACGTAACAAATGGGGGTGGGGGGTATTGCCGTGTGGGGGCGTTCTGCCCTGGTGTGATCAGTCAGCAACTGGGCTCCGTCACGTTAAGACGTAACTTTTCATTCGTCCTGTTGAATATCTAGTCCCACCGGCCGCTTCTTTATTTTATTCTTTTAATTATTTTGTGTTGTCGTGGTGTTATGTTTGGGATTTATTGATATTGAGTTTCTTTTGTTTTATTGTCCAACCACTTGTTGTCATAATTTTACCCTTGCTTAGCTATGTAACTATTTTAGTTCGGTAAGGGGCGTTCATATGGATTTCCAATAAGGAGTCCATCCACCTTTGATTGTACCATTCGTAGTTCTGTGTTAGCTTTTGGAGATCACCTAACCTTGATCGGTTGGATATTTGTTTATTCGTGTAATTCTGTCTATTCGCCTGTGATCGTTTCACTCGAGGTGGAACTTGTAACTACTGTATGTGTTCCTTATTTTGTCGCCTGGAGGCAAGCTTTAAGATAAGTTAAGTGATTACTGCGGGGTTTCTTTTATACCCTGTTGTTGTCTGGTAATTTAGATTCTGATTTTATTGTTTGGCGCCTTGCTTAATCTCATACCTAAATGTAATTGGGCGTGATTTCCTTTGCCTATGTATTCTGTTTGAAATTATATAGCGTATATTCATTTAAATATGACTTCTTTCTATTAGCAAACCCGAACCTTAGGTAACCTATTTCCCTTTTGCGGCCTCTGAGTACGAGGTCACCGTCCATCCTCGAGCTTGTCTCACCTTATCCGTATTACAGTTGCCAAAAAAAGGCGAAACGCAGTTGCACAGGAAAAGGGCGTTTCCCAAAGCCAGATGCTTCTCACGATCTGCGCGTGGGAAGCTTATTGTCACATCTGGAAACACTAGACCCCGGCACCAACTTATCGAGGTTTTAATGGAACAGGGGGATGGGACATGGCGCAAGCACCTCCAACGGCGCCAGCTTGTTGAGGGGTAGGCCTCCCAGGGTGGTCCGTTAACTGTTTTACACCAGGGTGATTGTTACAGAAATTACATAGTTCAATCGGCGACCCGAATTATTATTTCCCACCAATAAACGTCACTTCCATGTGTCTTAAGTTCTGGGACCATAGGGTTCGATGCCAGGCTACGCACACATCTCCTCCATAGGCTAGGGGTTTTAGGCGTGGAGATTTGTGCCGATTGGCACACTTCCGATTTAGGAGCTCACTTCCTCTCATTACTTTTGATAGACAAGACAATGAAAGCTAAGCTAACAAACATCAGGTCTGTGCATGTGGGTGTTAGATGGAGACCAAAGCTCAGTTTGCCCAGTTATTCCCACTTTGCTGCTTCTTTTGCCACAGCAAACAAAAATGTATCATGACTGCACTTACTGGCACAGAAAAGCCCAATGATGCTGGTATTTCTCATATCCAATACTTTCATCAATGACTACTTTGGCTGGGAGAGTAAATGCAAAAGACTGGCTATCCTTCCTGAGAGGATTTATCATTACAATGCTTTGTTCTTCCTGTTCCTAATTCACTCTATTCAGATTAGATTGGACTTTCTAATTTTACAGGATGACAAAGACAATATCACAAGTCCCTAAACCAGGGCTCACAGGGTGCATTGTACATGCAGAAAAACCATCTTCCTCCGGCACCCACTCTCTTGTGTTCATTACAAACTGTTGACGTGACGATAAATGGCACAAATAAACTGTGCACCAGGAGTGTTTGCTGTGTTTGAATTTCCAAATTTACTTTTCGTAAAATCTCCGATACATAAAGAAAAAAAGTTATTTGAAGTGTCTGTTTGGTTATTGTGCTCCACCGTAAGTTTTTATTTTTTTCGGTTTTATCATTTGCATTCTTCATTTATTTCCCTTTTCAATCTGATGTTCAGTTTTCCTGAACCTCCCTGATTATGAGATTATTAACAATCAACAAATTAAACATGTTGCACTCGCAACTGGTACTACTAATTCCTACCGTATTTACATTTTTAAATGTGACATCGCTATTAGAGCTATCCTTACTTCCGACTTGGAAGTTTCAGAGCTACTCTACACCTATCTAGCAGTCAGAAGTGAAATAACTTTAACTTGCCAATCACAGGCAGCCATTCAAATCGTTATGTCACAAAAAATCGAGTGTTGTTCACTAAATCGTGACATTGTGAACGAAACTAGATTTCCCGTGATATAATGATTTGAATGGCTGCCTGTGATAGGCTAGCTAAAGTGATTTCACTTCTGACCGCTAGATAGCAGTAGCGTAGCATTGAAACTTCAAGTGGGAAGTAAGTATGGCTCTACTATGGTCCTTGCTTCTTTTTCGGGAGCTGAAATGATCCATTTAACAGCCATGTCACACCACAAGGAGTCCTGGTTGCACTACACATTGCACTGTTGTGCAGGTAGTGATGTGGGCCGGGCAAATGCCCAGTGGACAGGACATCTATAAATGGGCATTTGCCCAAAGCAGTCTTAAACGCCCAAAATCTGGGAATTTAAAAAAAAAGTTTTTTTAAAAACTTTTTACTACTTGTGATTGTTACTAGAACTTCTAAAACATAATAAAGACCATTAATCAAAGTTACATTTCATGGATAAACTAGTAATGCCCGAATATTGCTGATAATTTAATTATCCGTATCAATGTTGTCAATAACATCTAAATAGGAATTATGTACAGTATATCTGGTTTGAATGAAACATTGTATTACTGAGTTAGGCCGGCAGGCCTACTCATTTATATTTAGGAAAATTTGGTAGGAGTTTGATTATGGTGTGAGTAGTGGCTTTAGGAGGGGGGTGGATGGTTGTGGCCTTGAGATTGGCGAGGCATTCTACCACCAGCAGCGCAGCCCAGCCCAGTTAGTTGTGAATTGGTTGTGAAGTAGAGCTGTCTGTTGAGTCTGTGATAACCTCACTTATTTCTTAGGCTATTTATATTTTTAAGTGTTAGATTAAATCATTACAAAATGCTTAGGAAAAAAGGACCTATTTGGAACTTTTTTAATTTGAAAGGGAAAGGAGTATCTTGTAAATATTTTAATAAGGACTATTAACAGTCACATTGTAACAAAATGGAAAAGCACATTAAAAAGTGTTTAAAGTGCCCTCGGGATCAAAAAAAAAGTGCTTCAGTTAGGTACAGTTACAGTGGTTGAAAAACCTTTTCGAAAGAAAACCCTTTATGAAGCTTTACTAATTGAAGTGGATGATTTCAACAACAAATCTGCAGTACCAAGCACAAGCTCAGCCTTAGAACCAAAATCAAGTTCTTTCAGTGAATTCCTACAACTTCCGCAACCTATTTTGGCCTCAACTCCTGTTTTTATGGATAAATATATAGAATACATATATGTAGATACATATATGGCTAAAACAATATTTATATAAGTGTTGCATTAAATATGTTTTTAAAATAGGTAAATGCCCAAAATGCCTGGGCATTTATGGGGTTTGGGCATTTATCCTGGGCATTTGCCCCGACTTATAAATGCCTAGACATTTTACATCACTATGTGCAGGGCATTGCACATGTGCAATGTTGAGTGTTTGTGAAGCTCTCCCCCAAAATCTCTTTATTTTCCTCATCTATGCTTGACTACATTAGTGATTATCACAGTTCTCAGCGAGGAGCTGCAACTCACATTCACATTCTTTCCTATCAACAGTATTCTACTGATATAAAACACACTTTCAAAGCGTCGAGGTTTCTCTACAGTTTGATAAATAGAACAGAGCAAAGTTTGTGCATATAACCCATGGAGGACTGACAAATTCATTTGCAACATAATTAATAAATTTCAATGTTCCAGTAAACATGTTACAATAAGAAAAGAAAGATAACAAGGCCATCATTAGTGAGCACTAGCCTTCCTCTCTAATATTACAATAAGCCAGGTATCAGACATACGGTATTCTACCATTTTTATAAAAAGGGATCAAGTTCTTATTCATTAAAGGCAACAATTACTTTTGGAACATATTCTTCAGTTTATCACAATTGTACACTAACTCCCTGTTCCGTTTGCTCCATGAGCACCCTACATTAATTGGCAAGAATATTCCATAACAAATCAAAACAAGTGTGACATGCAACAAAACTAAAACTATAATAAATGGTGCCAATAATTCTAGCTTCATACAGTATTTGGTATTTATGATTTATCATATCATTTCAGTTCTTATGAAGCTACCTTGATTCTTTTCAGGCTTTGAGCAGTTTAGCAATTACTACTGAACTGGAAGCATATTGGGTAGATACATGGAATGCCCAGAGTGAATATAAATGAACAATAATATTTCTCATACACACGGCTCAACATAGTTGCCAGGAAACAATCCTGTGATGCCGTCCATGACTCCTTCCCACCAGCCATCATCGTTCTTCTTCAGCACATAAATAACAGAGCTCTCCTGGAAACTCAGTTCGTCTTCTTTGTCTGCATAGTAATCGTAGATTGCTACCACTGAAAAGAAAGCACCATATTAGAATGAATAATATAGCTAAAGACATGACTGTCACACAGTACTCTCTGCATATATTCCAGAATAATTAATGGTTTTTAAAAACCAAAATATGTTTCATCAACTTTAACTGTACAGGGTGGTCGAGAAGTCCCTTTACATGTTACAGCATAGGACAGTTGGACATGGAAACATTGTTATGAATAAAACAGGATTTTTTAATTTCAACATTTATTTGGAGTAATCAATGTCTGGTTACAATTAACAATTCCATTCATCGATCAACAACATCAGTATGTATTCCTCCATGTTCGAAGCAGACGTTGATCCGTCGCCATATTCTTGTATGCATCTGCTGCAGCATGCGGTGGGTGATAGTTTCAAATGCCATGCGAACTCCATCTTTCAGTTGATCGTTGTTCACGTATCATCGTTTCGACGAACGTTTTCTTTTATTATAGTGCATTGTCCGGTGTGCTGAGGTCTGGGCTTCATGGAGGCCATGGCAGTGGTGCTGGAAGGTCTCGTGATCCACACCCAATCCAGCGGTTGGGAAAAAGTTCACTTAGCCGGTTACAGACACTCACATCAAAATGTGGTGGAGCACCATCTTGTTGAAGTGTCACGATGTCACTTATACCTTTAGCCCTTAATTGTGTAAGCAACCACGTGTTAATCATTTGCAGGTAGCTATGCTGGTTCACAGGACCATCGAAGAAATAAGGTCCAAGCAGATGGTCTGCCGATAACCCCGCCCAAAGCATAACATGCGGCGGATTGCACTCAATTTCCTCATAAAAGTGCGGATTGCTTTTTGCCCAAATAAAGACGTTACGATTTCGTGAGCTACGATAAATCGCACACTCATCAGAGAATATAACTTTTTTATAATCTGCATGCGGGAAGCGTGCGAGCAGCATTTCACATGCATGCACACCTTGCTCCAAGTAAAGATCACTCAACTCGTTCACTGAGGATGGTCGAAAACATGAAAGTTTCAAGTCTTTGCTCATATGGTCTTTCATCGTCAATCATGGGACACCTAATTCCGCAGATCGCTTACGGATTGACTTCACCGGTGATCGTTCAATTGATTCCGCCACAGCGGCACAAGTTTTGATACGAGTCGTAGGCCCGAATCAAACCCTTAACTTTGGAACGTAATTGTAATCTTACTGTCCTGGAAATGAACCTGTGCCCTATACTGGACTTGGCATGTTGATTAATTACTGTGGCATTACTAAAGCTGCATGATGAATCCCTTATTTGGACATAATTAACTCTTCCCGAGCAGAATACGGATATATCCGGAAAATTCCTACATTTAAATCTGGTGCCGTTTTCCATCAAAATAGTTAATATTACCCAGGAGATGGCAGACACAATTTTGATAGTTATGTCATTCCTAGACACCTCTTTGACTTCAAATACAGACCAACAGGCAGGTGTCATTGTGTAGTTGGTGAAGCAAGTGCATTTTTGTATTATTTATTTGGTGATGTGAGCATAATTTCATGGAAAAGGTTATGGAATGATGAAGATATAGTGTATGCTTTGGATTTGAGTGAGGGTTTGAAGTGTTCCACACTTAATTATTAATTAACATTAGAACCTTCATATGCCACTCAAACTTCAAGTATCAACAGGTAAGTTCTAATTAAATTTAGTGCATGAAAAACATAATCTACATATTTTGAATTTTTTAAGAAAAAAATCTGCTCTGAGAAATAGAGCAACTGCTCGGGAAGGGTTAATATTGGGAGACCTTGGTTCTTAATTTCCGTGCAGTTTCTATGCGCTCATACTTTTGTAACGGGATGAATGACATGTGCCTGTCAAACAATGACGTTTGTGATTTCATTCTGTATTTTTCACATTTTCAACTTAACACACCAAGTTTCTTCCACTCCGCATTTTCCTTCAACACTCGTGACCATATCCTAACTATGTCTAAATAAAATTTGGGTTGGGAACATTAAAGTAAATGGCCCACAACTAATTGGGATGGCAATCATGTCCACATCACCAAGTGTCTTGTCGCGCATAGAAACTTGTAGCGTCAGCGCAGTGTGACTTGGAACTCCAACCTTCAGAGAGCAAAGAAGTGATCGTGTGCGCATCTGGGGGAGGCCCTTTGTGGCTTGCTTGCCTCTCCCCCTCTCTCGAAATTCAAAGAACATTAATAATCACCAAGAAAACTGTAAGTTACAACTGATACTAACTTATGGACCCATGAACATTTTAGAACTGTAAAATAAAATTTAAGTTCTGTGAAACAAAGAGGGGTGGGAGGAAGAAAGTTGGAGTTTGCTGATGCTCATGTGGTTGGAACACACATGCTATCTGAGATTGTTGTTCTTTCCTATGTTTCCAATCCATCAGCTTTCTTGCGTTCCAATACAGTTGTGTGAGGTTTCCTGAAGTTCTAGCAGTCACATCAAGTTTGTTGCAATGTAGCAGGTGCCCCTTATCCATTTTACTTCCAGGTTCGTGACAAAGTGTGCATTCTTCAGATCTCAGGATGTTGATTCGTTTCAGATGAGCTGCAAGGCAGTCATGGCCAGTGTTAAGTCTGAAGAAGGCTACAGCTTCTCTTCTTGGTGTTAATTTATATTGATCCCATTTAGCATCAATGTCCTTCCATAATTTGGTTTCTGCTGTTTTCTTTGTCATTTCTTCATACCTGTTTTTGATAGTATTTTTCAAGATCCTTTTTGCTGACATAAAATCAGTCTGGCTGACAGGTTGTTGTAGTGTGGCACCTTTTTTGCTAATCTGTCTGCTTCTTCATTACCTGCTATTCCAACATGAGAAGGGATCCACTGAAATGAGATCTGTTTGTGGAGTCTTTGAAGGGTTTTTATCATACAAAAAATTTATTTCAGTTCTTTATTTTGAGGCTTATAATTTGATGAGACGGCTTGGATGGCTGCTTTTGCATCTGTAATGATAACACATTTTTGATAATCAATGTTTCTGACTAATAACTGATGGAGTGCAAGTGAAATTGCTCTTATCTCAGCATCAAAGTTTGTTTTGTTATGGCCTACTGGGAAGTAGAGTGAGAACAGAGATGAATGTATTCCTGCACCAGTTCTATTTTCTTTGTCTTGAGAGCCATCTGTAAATATTTTTAGCCATTGATTAGACTGATATCTTTCTTCAATTGTACAGAGGGCCATTCTGATATTCGAGAATGTTGATTACGTTCAAGAAGGAATTTCATGTAATTTTGTGGGGTTTGTGTTTGATTCCCGTGACCGTAGTCCTTTCACTTGTAAACTTATCTTATTCTGCTGTAGTAATATTAGGGGTCGTATCAGTGTTATGCACACAAGGGAAACACAATCAATTCCTGGTAATACATGACTCTGGCTTGGACACATTTCCTTTACATCTGATACCTATCATTTTATTTATTTATCTCATATTTCACAATTGAAGACACTTTTAAAAAAACAGCCATAGTCCAAAAAGTGAAATTTTCAGTAGAGTAAAAATACTGTGTCCAGACTTTTCCTTTACTTCCATCAAATCTTAGTATAATTAATTTTATATCGAACTATAGGATTTATTTCACTTATCAGTGCACTTTACATTAGATTTATAAATTGTATTGAATGTGAAAAATATAAGATTGAAATTAATTCACAGGATATTGGTTGTTTTTGTAAAACAGGGCAAATCTGAACATGCATTTATAATGGAACTATGGACGTTTTTGTGAAATATTTGTATGTCAAATGGTGCTGCATGTAGCAAAGTACCAAGTGGTGGTCACCGTTCAAAAATCCCTATTTTGGACTAGGGCTGTTTTTGTAAAAGTGTCTTCAATTGTATTCTTTTCTTCAATATATTTTCTTAAAAACTTAACCCATTTCTTCATTTATCAAGTAGGCATTCATACATCCATTATCATCTCTAATCATAAAATAACCATCATACCCATCATCAAAAACATAACATAACCATCATACATATTGTTACGGCTGTGAGTTTGTGATGTCGCTCGCCGCATGAGTCACAGCTCCCCCGGGCTGTGTGTGCTCTGCCTCAGTGTATTACGTGCGTGTTACGCAACGGGCTGTGAAGTGAAAGGGATGGTCCAGAATATTCGTGACCCCGCCAGTGAAGGAAATGTCGAGAAGCCGTGTGTCGTGGACGATTCTAGAATTCATTGAGTCACCAGCCTGCTATATAAGCGGCTTCAACAGTAAGGGGCCGATCTTTCTGTGGGTGTGTGTTTCTGAGCTAGTGCGTGTTTTCCTGAGCGACAGAAGTGTGGTGACGAAGTGCCGTGCGAGTTACGAAATCCAGTGACATTGTTTCTCCCAGCTTGTGAACAGCCTGCAGCAAGTGATCGTAAGTAACTGTAGTCGGTGTACATAAGGGAGAGGAGCAGGTAGTTTCTGTCAAGGCCACCGTACTCATTAGGTCGGATTAACTTCTGTGGTCTGTTGACAAGTGAAAGGGCCAAGAGCGCTCAAGGAAGAGACTTGAGGAAACTGGAGTAAGGTTCCAATTGCTTGTATTTGCTGATGAGTAGTGTAATTTTCTGGCCGCAATAAAGTTAATTATTTCTTTAAAGAAACAATCTGTGTTGTGTTTCAACCCACCGTAATCCAGTTAACAAAAGTGCCACTAGGGGGGTGGCACGTAACAACTGGTGTCAGAAGCCGGATTACGAACTCAAGCACAAGCACAACACCTGGCGGTCCTGGTTTCAAAACCCAAGCAGGTCATTTTCTCTAATTTTCCTGTGAGTGCATGCCCTTTACAAGACAAACAACTAAAATGGAGGCGCAATTGGCAGCATTGCTAGAAAAGTTAAATGGCATGGAAACCAAAATGGAGGCCGGCCAGAAGAAGATGGAGGACGGCCAGAAGAATTTAACCAAGGACCTAACTGTCAAATTAGAAGACGGCCAGAAGAAGCTAGAAGACAGCCAGAAAAGTTTAGCCGAGGACCTAACTTCCAAATTAGAAGACGGTCAGAATAAGCTAGCAGAGGACCTGAAGGACGCCCAGAATAAGTTAGCAGAGGACCACACCGCCAAATTTCTGGATGGCCAGAAAAATCTGGAAGTGTGTCTGCTGACGAAATTAGAGGAGAGCCAAAGGAAATTAGAACAGGGTCTACGTGAGGAAGTCTCAGCAGTGGAAAAGAAGTTCGACGCCTTACAAGTGGAAATTGCCGAGCTGCGCCAACGCCCGCTGATGGGGTTGGAGGAGAAATTCAACGCCTTGCAAGTGGAAGGTGCCGAGCTGTGCCAACGACCGCTGATGGGGGTGGAGGAGAAATTCAACGCCTTACAAAAGGAAGTTGCCGAGCTGCGCCAACGCCCACTGACGGGGGTGGAAGAGAATTTCAACGCTCTACGAGAGGAAGTTGCCGAGCTGCGCCAACGCCCACCCACCGTTACACCGGGAATATCAGGAACGGGACATAGCAGAGTGACGCCCCCAACCTTCGACGGGAAGGTCCCATGGAGCACCTACTTACGTCAGTTCGAGGCGGCCTGTTCCATGGAACAACACAGAAAAGGCTACAGCTCTCATTGTAGCGCTGAGAGGAGACGCCCTTAACGTCCTTCAGGACATCCCGACTGGATCCCAGGACTACGCTTCACTGATCGTCAATATGGAGTCCCGATATGGAGATAGCCATCTTCAGCAGGCCTACCAGATGCAGCTCCGGACCCGGGTACAGAAGAACGCGGAAACCCTGCAGGAGTTCGAGATGGACATCGCACGTCTCGTAAGGCTCGCCTATCCAACAGCGCCGGCCGACTTTCTGGAACAGATTGCGACGCAGACCTTCACCGACGGGCTATGGGACTCTGACACTCAACAGGCGCTGCGACTCGCGCGCAATAAGACCCTGGCAGATGCGCGGAGCCCCGCACTTTAGTTCGAGACGGCAAAACAGGTACCTAGAATGCGCGCGCGGGTGCGTCAGGTGGACGTCGACGAACCAGCCAAAGCCGACAAGACCAAGCCCCTGGACGATGAACTGATGGAGGCGCTAGGCCAGTTCTTCAAGAGTCGCAGTACCACCAACAAAAACGTAGCCGAAGGACATCCGGAGAGGCGGCCCGGAAGAGGACTACCGACCTGCTGGACCTGCCGTAAGAGAGGCCACCTGAGCAAGGACTGCGGTGATCGCCGCCGCCAAGGGTTTCCGTTGGGACAGTCAGTCGTAGGGAAAACGCGCGGCCCAGGAAAGCAAGTATCAGCCAGCCTTGGGGGGCAAAGGTTGGCTTGTGACATTCGTCAAGCCCCGGCAGTCCAAGTTCGTGTGACGAAGTTACGGAGGGACAATAGCAGCCTGATGGTCGACGGAGTCGTCAACGGAAAGAGCTGGCCCATGCTAATCGACACGGGAGCATCGAGGACCATCGTCAGACCCACCGTGATCCCGAAGTGGAGAGCGCGACCCACACAAAGGAACCTCCAGCTAATAACCGCGACCGGAGAGACCGCACCGGTACATGGCGAAGCATCACTGGAGTTCGTCATTGGTCGACGGGCGATAAAGCATCCAGTACTTGTGGCTGACGTATCAAATGAAGTGATCATCGGACTGGACTTCCTGGACCAGAACAACATCATCTTGGATCTGAGTACTAACAGTCTGCACTTCGGAAGTGAGGAACTTGCTTTGCAACCAGCACACAAGGCCGTCGCCGCACGACAAGTAAGGCTGAGAGAGGAAGTCATCGTTCCCGCCAGGACGGAAGTCAGCGCTGCCGTAATTGTCGACGGAACTGCTGAGGGAGTGGCGGCTGTCATCGAGCCAAAATATGAGGACATCCAGACAAAAGGATTGCTAGTTGCCAAGACTCTCATCAACACGTCTCGGCCGTACGTCCGCCTGTCCAACCTGAACGACTCAGACATTACGGTTCACCGGGCCACCAACCTAGGAGTCTGCGAGCCCGTTACCTGGATTGCCCGCATCACAGATACGACGGACGGACACTTGCAGACGGACAACCGAAGAAGACGCACACTGCCAGAAGAACTACAGAAGCTGTACCAAGGATCCCAGGACCATTTAGACGAGGAACAATCACGCCAACTTCAGGACCTGCTACGCGAATTCCAGGACGTCTTCTCCGTGGGGAGCAAAGACTTCGGCAGGACAAGCTTGGTCCAGCACAGAATCGACGTTGGGGACAGCGCACCGATTAGGGCCCCATTCCGACGTGTCCCGCTCGCCAAGCAAGCCGAAGTCGACCGGATGGTAGAAGAGATGAAGGAGCAAGGGGTGATCGAGCCATCACATAGTCCTTGGAGTTCTCCGGTCGTGCTAGTGAAGAAGAAGGACGGTTCCACCAGGTTCTGCGTGGATTACAGGCGGGTGAATGACGTCACGAAGGACAGCTACCCTCTACCCCGGATCGACGACACCCTGGACACCATATCAGGGTCGAGATGGTTCTCCACCTTGGATTTGAAGAGTGGCTACTGGCAGGTGGAGGTCCACCCTAAGGACCGCGAGAAAACTGCGTTCTCTGTGGGCAGCGGGCTCTGGCAGTTCACCGTCATGCCATTCGGTCTGTGCAACGCCCCTGCGACTTTCGAAAGGCTAATGGAGTCCATTCTGAGGGGACTACACTGGAAGACCTGCCTGGTCTACCTAAACGACGTCATCGTTCTGGGGAGAAGCTTCGAGGAGCACTACAGCAACCTGAAGGAGATCTTGTTGAAGCTACGAGCGGCCCAGCTGAAGTTGAGCCCCAAGAAGTATCAGCTCTTCCAGAAGCGGGTCCAGTACCTTGGGCATATCGTCTCCGAGGAAGGGGTGCGCACCGACCCAGAGAAGACCGCAGCTGTGAGGGAGTGGCCAGTTCCGAAGGACAAGTCCCAACTACGAAGCTTCCTGGGACTCTGCACTTATTACCGTCGCTTCGTGAAAGGATTCGCCGACATCGCCAAACCTTTACATCGACTGACTGAGAAGGACCAACTCTTCACGTGGACAGCAGAATGCCATAGTGCCTTCGAGCAACTCAAGCAGGCTCTGTGCACCGCGCCTATTCTGGCCTACCCCAGACCTGGAATAAGGTTCATCGTCTCGATACCGATGCCAGCGACTTTGGCATAGGGGGAATCCTGTCGCAAATAGTGGACGGCGAGGAGAGAGTAGTGGCCTACTTCAGCAAAGTCTTGTCAAAGCCAGAGAGGAACTACTGCTTCACCAGGAAGGAGCTGCTCGCCATCGTGAAGACCATTGAACACTTCCACAAGTACCTGTACGGGCAAGAATTTCTCATCAGGACCGACCATGCATCCCTGCGGTGGCTCCTGAACTTCAAGCAGCCCGAGGGTCAACTCGTGCGGTGGTTAGAGAGGCTTCAACAGTACAACTTCGAGATCCAGCACAGGAAAGGCCAACTGCATTCTAACGCACCTTCGGTACTACGAGGGAGGAGAACACCGGGATACAGTTTCGACGGACTACTGTGGAACTTCAAGGGAACTGGAGCCGCGAATCTTTCACGCGGGCACAGGCAGAAGGTGATGACCTGGGACTGATAGCCGAATGGAAGAGGGCCTGTGTCCCCAGACCCGGGTGGAACATTGTGAGTGACTGCAGCCCAAAGTTTAAGTCCTACTGGGCGCAGTGGGACTCGCTGGTTGTGAGGGATGGCCTCATCTGCCGTACCTGGGAGAGCACCAACGGGAAGACATCTCGGGAACAAGTCGTCGATCCAAAGGCTATGACGGAGGAATTCCTGAAGGAAGTTCATGGAGGATCATCTGGTGGACAGCTAGGGATAAAGAAAACCCTGGAGAAGCTGAGAGAGCGGTTCTACTGGATCGGATGCCGAACTGACGTGGAGAACCACTGCGCGAGGTGCCACGATTGCGCAGCCAGCAAGGGCCCAGGACGAAGACGACGGGGTCCACTGAAGACCTACAACGTGGGCGGCCCCATGGAGAGAGTGGCCATCGATGTTGCTGGGCCATTCCCGTTAAGCAAGGCACGGAACCGCTACATATTGGTCGTCAGCGACTACTTCACCAAATGGCCGGAGGCGTATGCGCTCCCTAACCAAGAAGCCGCGACGATCGCAGAGACCCTGGTGAAGGAATTCGTCAGCCGGTACGGAGTACCCCTGGAGCTGCACTCCGAACAAGGGAGGAACTTCGAGTCGCAGGTGTTCCAGAATCTATGCCAGCTGCTGGGAATCCGGAAGACAAGGACAACGCCGCTACACCCTCAGTCCGACGGGATGGTAGAGCGATTCAATCGCACCATCGAGAACCATCTCCGAATAGTCGTCAGCGAGCACCAGAGGGATTGGGACAAGCATCTTCCACTATTTCTCCTGGCCTACCGTGCCGCCGTGCATGAAGCCACCGGGTGCACACCAGCCCGGGCCATGTTTGGGAGGGAGCTCCGTCTACCTGTCGATCTTGCCTTCGGCCGACCTGGGAATGATCCAGTCCCGGTAAGCCAGTATTGTCAAGAACTGGTCGAACAACTGGAGGACGTGCACACGATCGCGAGGAGGAAACTGCGGATCGAGACCGACCGATTGAAGACCCGATACGACCAACAGACGGATGCTGGCGGATTCCACGAGGACGACCTGGTGTGGCTCTTCAACCCATTATGGAAGAAAGGCCTGTCACCCAAACTGCATAAGTCCTGGGAGGGCCCGTACCGAGTCGTGAAACGGATCAACGATGTCGTCTACAGGATCCAGCGGAGCCCGAGGGCGAAGATGAAGATCGTGCATCGAGATCGCCTGGCAGCCTACGGAGGGACACAGATGGACCAATGATTGATCGGGACGATCAGCCTTTTAGGAAGGGGGTGGTGTTACGGCTGTGAGTTTGTGATGTCGCTCGCCGCAGGAGTTACAGCTCCCCCGGGCTGTGTGTGCTCTGCCTCAGTGTATTACCTGCGCGTTACGCAACGGGCTGCGAAGTGAAAGGGATGGTCCAGAATATTCGTGACCCCGCCAGTGAAGGAAATGTCGAGAAGCCGTGTGTCCTGGACGATTCTAGAATTCATTGAGTCACCAGCCTGCTATATAAGCGGCTTCAACAGTAAGGGGCCGATCTTTCTGTGGGTGTGTGTTTCTGAGCTAGTGCGTGTTTTCCTGAGCGACAGAAGTGTGGTGACGTGGCGACGAAGTGCCGTGCGAGTTACGAAATCCAGTGACATTGTTTCTCCCAGCTTGTGAACAGCCTGCAGCAAGTGATCGTAAGTAACTGTAGTCGGTGTACATAAGGGAGAGGAGCAGGTAGTTTCTGTCAATGCCACCGTACTCATTAGGACGGATTAACTTCTGTGGTCTGTTGACAAGTGAAAGGGCCAAGAGCGCTCAAGGAAGAGACTTGAGGAAACTGGAGTAAGGTTCTAATTGCTTGTATTTGCTGATGAGTAGTGTAATTTTCTGGCCGCAATAAAGTTAATTATTTCTTTAAAGAAACAATCTGTGTTGTGCTTCAACCCACCGTAATCCAGTTAACAAAAGTGCCACTAGGGGGGTGGCACTTAACAATATCATTCAATTTATACAATCCCTTTCAACCTGAAAACATATCATATCCATGGTAACCTCCATGAATAGGTACAGCCCCCTGCAACCCATTGCTGGGACACCACAAAGAATCCAGTAAGCACCAGTACTAGACTATTGCAGTCCCCACCAACAAGTGCCATGCTATAAACCTACAGTTAGATAATCGCCCCCCCCCCCCCCCACTTGATTCTCACATGAGCAATACGTGAGGATCACATATTTACAACTACATAGAATACATATACAACGAAAATACACATCACTCAAATACCAAAAAAAAAGCAGCCCACACAAAGCACACACTTGACGTTCCATTATTCTCTTCGCCAATAGTGGCAGCGTCATCTTCCATTGCAATAGTGATGTCATCCTCTTCATCTACGGTAACGTTCTCGCTTGCTGGCCCCTAGGTTACAGGTTCGTATCCTGGCCCAGTCAGCTGTCATTTGAGGGTGCACAAATGCGAGGGAGCCGTGTCAGTAGATTTACTGGCACGTTAAAGATCCTCTTCGGGGCAAAATTCCAACACCCCAGCGTCTCTAAAAGCCACAGTAGTTAACAGGGACATAAAACCAACAACATTATTATTATTATCTTCATCTACGTTTACCCTGATTGCACGAACAGTTTCGACATTCCCACTCTGTAGTATAGTTGCAGTAGCGGTTTCAGTTGAATGTCGGGTGTCGTTCATTAGCCAAACATCTGTCCTCTTTTCCTCACTTTTCTTCTCTTCCTCTTCTCCAACTTCCTCCTCCCTTCTTCCACTTCTTCTTCTTCCTCTTTACCTGTCTTATCCTGTTCAACAATTCCTTTCTTCTTATCTTCTCTGTCCCTTATTCCTTTATCTTCTTTTCATTTTTCCTCTTCAGATCCTTTAATCTCTTATCTTCATCTACCTGACATCCCATCCTCTTCCTACTTCTTCCATTTACCTTCCATTTCATCCTTTTCTCTGTCCACCTAGTCTTCCTCCTACACTTCTTCTTCACCTTATATTCCTCCCGTATGTTGTCTTCCTCCTCCTCTATCTCGTCTTCCGCACTTTTTTTCACCTTGTCCTCTATCTCATCTTCCCCCCCTCCCACCTCTCTGATGATTTTCCTGCTCCTTAATTTCACTTATCTCATTCACTTCCTTTCTTATAGACTCATTCCACTGTTTCAACTGCTGGTTTAATGACTCTTTAACATCTATTTCCTTACTTGAAAACTCTTTCACACCTTCTATTTCCTTACTTCCCTCCTATTTCCTTACTTAAAAACTCTTTCACACCTCCTATTTCCTTACTTGAAAACTCTTTCATGGACTCTTCCTGCTGCTTCATAGACACTTTCACACCTCTTATTTCCTTACTCAATCTGCTGCCTAATTTCCCTTATAGACTCATTCTGCTGCTTCATTTGCTGGTTTATGCTAAGCAGGATTTGGATCACACAATTAGTGCTATTGCGCATGATAAGGCCGGACTTCACTGCTATTAAGAGTAAACGTACGTCTCTACACCCATAATGATGCAATATACGAACACTGTGACATCCAATAGTATGAATCTATGAAATATTACAGTTGTGTATGTACCTTGATAAAATCTCCACCAAGTTTCCTTTCGGGTGCACCACGTTGAGATACCATTTGTAACGTATATTTATTTTATTTCTTTGGGGTGGTGATTCTTTATCACACAAAGGAAACTTTATTTATCTCATATACCATAATTGTATTCTTTTCTTCTATATATTTTCTTAAAAACTTTACCTATTTCTTCATTTATCAAGTAGGCATTCATACATCCATTATCATCTCTAATCATAAAATAACCATCATACACATCATCAAAAACATAACATAACCATCATACATATCATTCAAATTATACAATACCTTTCAACCTGAAAACATATCATATCCTTGGTAACCTCCTGCAACCCATTGCTGGGACACCACAAAGAATCCAGTAAGCACCAGTACTAGACTCTTTGCAGTGCCCCACCAACAAGTGACCATGCTATAAACCTATATGTGACTTGTACAGTTACACACTTATGTCTTGGGGACGAAACTTCATTTTTATGACTGAGCTACGTGCATTACTTTGTGCTGCAAGATGAATGCGTCTTTTGCTATGGGGTTTATTGTAATATGTTTCCTTGTATTGGATTATTTTGTTTGGTTTGTATCCTGCCAGGTGCAGAACAGCCTGCATGGCTTGTAATGTGGGGTGGGGATGCAAGTGTTCAAATATTTGTATCATGTTCTGCTCCAGCCACATGAACTTTATTTTAAGTATCTTTAAGGTGTGAGGCGTAAGTTCGCTGAATGAAATTAATATTGGCTTTCATAAATAACTAGTCTTTCTGCTTAGAGTGGGAGTAGAACCTTTTCCTAGCTTTGTTCTGTTGCTACTTGTTGAGAGGTAGCCATTTTAGAGTCGGTCTATCTTGGGGCTTATGACTGTAGTTCATTTCATACATTGCTCCACGTTCTTACTTGACCAGATTGAAGCAATTAAAGTTTTGTTGAACAGAGAAGTGTTATTCCTATTGTCTAACATAATTTATTTTTATTGTAAATTTTTGGTGAATTTTCTTATCCGTGAATCTCATGTGCCTAACTTGGGTAACTTTTACGAGAAGTAACTCTTATTTCTGCTCAGTGTCGTGGGGCATTATTTTGAATATATTTAACTTTGTTTTGGTCTCTCTGTGAAAGAACCCTGCATTCTTGTTGGTTTTCCCATGTGTAACGCTGCTTAAGTTTGTGAGGGTTGTTTCACCACATTGGTGAACTTTGTGGTGGATTATTTCTTTTTCTTGTGAAATTCTCTTCCGTGCAGGCAATGATAACTTTATTTATAGGTTTATTTGTAAGGATTATCAATTTGTGGGGTAGGATTAGGAATGGGTCTAGGATTAGCTTTCATACTGCGGTAAAAATGCTTTACGGTGACTGCTACAGCTGTGTTCAAGTAGGAAATGGATATTCAGATTGGTTCCAGACATCTAGAGGAGTGCAACAGGGCAGTGCCCTTTCACCATTACTATTCATCACCATCATGGATGAAATCATAAAGGAAGTGAAGCAGAGCACCAATATGGATCTTCAAGCATTATTTTCCTTTTGCAGATGATATACTTATCTGGGGAAATAGTGCGCTGGAAGTCCAGGAGAGGCTGAACGTCGGGAATGATCATTTGAAAAAATATGGACTGAAAGTAAGTGCTACAAAAACTGCTGCAATGTCTGTTAACAGATATTTTTTTAAATTTGATTTGATTTATTTTCACTGCTACACTTAGAGCTTAAGAGCTCCTTTACAGTAGCGCCCTACATAAAATAAGGTTAGGGCTTATAAAAATAAAACATTTCACCTACATTCACAATATAAATAATCATAGTCGAACAATTATAGTAACAAAAATATAGTAACAATACAATAATAATAATATTACTAATGATAATGGAAAAATTATATACAAAAGAGTGAGTGCATACAGACTATCAGCCCGAAAAACAAACACCATACACTGTACAAGAAGAGCTATTGAAGTAGACAGGTTGTCAGCTATTGTCCTTGTGTTATAATTGAACTTTAAAAAAGTATTTTAACATAATACAGTAATCAAATGTGAGAGGTATACTGCTCCAAGAAGCAGGATGAAAGATGTCTTTTGAAAGCTGCAGTGCTTGCAATGTTGACGAACTTATATAAATCGAAGGTGTTGAAGAGGCGTGAGGCGGTGCAAACAAAAGACTTATTGAACTTCATGGTTCGGTGTATAGGAATCTGGAGTGTTAATTTTGTATATCTATTTTCTCGATTATGAACAGAATGCATTGGTGTAAAGGCATTGTAGAGATATAACGGGGTCTTGGTATGTAATATTTTATGTGTCAGAATGGCAACTGATAACTGCCTGCGCTCGTGGAGTTTCAGCCATTTCAGCTGCACGTAGTAAGGTGTGATATGTTCATCTCGCCTTACATCCAGAATGTACCGAACACATGCATTCTGGTCTCTTTGTAATTTGATGTTCTGTGTTTCTGGTAAATCATTGTATACAGCAGAGCCATAATCAATGATTGGAAAGATGAGAGTTTGGACGAAGAGCTTACGTATGTTAGGTGGGGTGTAAGAACAGTTCTTTTCAGGATGCATAGTTGATACAACCTTCCTTACCACATTAGACGTATTCTCTGCCCACGACAGTGTTCTATCAAATATCACTCCGAGATTATTGACAGTGTTTCTATATTTAATATTATTATCTAGTATCTTGATGGGTGGTAGTGAATTAAAATCTACTGAATTTAGAAGTTTTGTATATCCAATGGATATAAGTTGTGTTTTAGATATGTTCAAGTTAAGATTATGATTTTGGGCCCATTCACAAAGCCTGTCAATGTCTTCATTAAACAGATTTATACGATCACATGCAGTGTTAGGCGTGAGGTGAAAATAGGCTTGGAGGTCATCAGCGTATATATATGAACAGAACTATTTCGGAATTCATTAGAAACATCGTTTATATATAGCGAGAAGCATAGTGGACCTAAGACAGATCCCTGAGGTACTCCACTTTCTACCGATTTCCAGTCTGAGGAGGAGCCATCCGCAAGGACCACTCTCTGTGTACGCATGGAAAGGTAGGATTTGAACCAGGAAAGAGCACTCTGAGAGAAGCCAAAAGATTTCAGCTTTGCAAGAAGTATATTGTGGTTCACACAGTCAAAAGCCTTACTGAAATCGAAAAGACATAGGATTGTAAGCTGACGCTTGTCCATAGCTGAGCGTATATCATCGCTGACCTTTAACAATGCAGTGGTGGTACAATGACCCTTTTTAAACCCAGACTGGTAAGGATTGAAGATATTAAATTTAGTTAGGTATTCACATACTTGTTCATGAACTATTTTCTCAAGCGCTTTACTAAGGGCACAAAGGATATTTATTGGTCTAAAGTCACTACAGCTAGTGGGGTTTTTATTTTTTGGCACTGGACGTATGTTAGCACACTTCCAAAGAGACGGGTATACTCCACTTTGTAGAGAGAAATTAAATAGATGGATAATTGGGGGTAGAAATACTTCAAGACAGTTAGAAATAAGAGAAATTGGGATGCTATCAGGGCCTCTTGCTTTTGTACGAATTGATTTGATGGCTTCCACAATCTGGTGTGGGTAAACATACATAAAGAAAAAAATTTCATGGGCAGGGGGAGGGATGGATGTGTATTTCGTGACGGTCTCTGATACTCTTAATACATCACCAATTGAGGTAACATTTGAGTAATGTTCATTTAATTGTGATGCAGAGACAGGCATCTCAACATCAGTGACTGAACTGGCACCAACTCCCAATGATTTTGCAGCACGCCATCTGGCGGAGGTGGTTTTACAGTCACTGAAGAGGTTGTACATATATTTCACTTTTGTGTTCCTGATTGTTTGTTTTGTCTTATTACGCAGAATTCTGTACTCTTCATAGTCAATGGTAAGTTTAGATTTAATAAATGTTCTACGTGCTTTATCGCGTTTCTTTAAAAGCGTTTCGATTTCTTTACTGATCCACGGAGCAGAGTTATGTTTTATATCCACTTTCTTTTGCGGTGCACGCATATCATATAGTTCATTTACACAATCATTAAATAGAGTAACTTTCTCATCTATGTCAGTGGATTGGTAGAAATTCTGCCAAGGGAGTAATTCTGCATCAGTTTTAAAATCATTTAAATTAAATTTACTGAAGTCACGTACAAAGATTGATTTTGGTCGAAGTTTCGGGGTAGATAGAGAAAACACTGCGTACAGAAGATCATGGGCTGAGAATCCAGCAGCTGGTTCTTGTCCGTAGTCAACAACGAGGTCATTACAGTTTGAAGAGATAATATCGAGAGAGCTGTCACAAGTAGCTGTGTGAAATGTAGTATCGAATGGTAAACATTCAACATTACAGGAACAGAGCACATCACATACCTGTTCAGTTTCAAAAGCTCCACTACCAAACCGAGCATTAACGTCCCCAACAATAAAAACATTTATAATCAAGAATGAACCTGTACATGTCATTCAGAAAAATATCTAGGTAGCCAGCTCTCGGTGGACGGTACACACAAGCAAAGAGAATTTTAGTTTCGGTAAGAGAGATGTCAAGTATAATGTATTCAGGCCTCTTATTATATTCACCAGGAGACTGACTTAGCAAGCTATACTTTATGTTATCCCTAAGGTAAACTGCAACACCACCTCCACCGACGGTTAATCTGTCATTTCTAATGACTTTATAGCCAGTGAGAGAGACAGCAGCATCTGGAATTGAGGGCTTGCAAAAGGACTCGCTTACTGCAATTATGTCAAAAGACGAACCACCAAAGACGTGACAAAATTCGGAATAGTGAGAGGAGTCAACTAATGATTGAGCATTGATATGAGCAATTTTTAGACAGTTGGTGTTTTTCAGGCTGATAGCGGAAAGTATGTCTGGAAGGAGGGGAGTGGAATTCAGCTGTATGCCTACTAACTACAGACACAGAGTTTCCAGAAATATTAAATATTAAAAGATGGTTTCTAAAAAGAAATGTTGCATAATTATTTAAATATGTGAAGTAAACTAAAAATAAAATTTTAAAAACTAAAAGGAGGAAAACGAGTGAGTAATATGAGTACGCTAGTTATCTTCATTGTACCTGGAACTTAGCAGGGGGTGAGCTTTTTAAGCTCGGCTGCGTTTCTCACACGGTGTTTGATGTCACCTCGCAGTACAATTAACGTACCATCTGACGTCCACACTTGCTTCTCCGTGAAGATGGAGACTGCTTGCTTCAGTAGATGGTGTCTGGTGGAGGTGAGATCCTCTCGAACTGTCACCTTGGTTCCACGCAACGCCCTCTTTGCACGAAAAATCGCCGACCGTTTCCCATACGAAACAAACTTGCACAGGATAGCTCTAGGCTTTCCACCCCCCAGGGCTCCAACCCTATGCGAACGGTCAATGTCATCCACGGTCAACGGGACGTTAAGCTTTGCAGCAACATTGAGCACTAATTGGTCTGTACTTTCACTTCTCTCTTCAGGCACACCAAAGATTCTTAGATTGTTCCTCCTTAAATATTGTTCTGTTTCCTCAATTTTGTTGTGAAGCGAGGACTTCAGTTCAAGAATTACATTTTCGCGAGCTTTGAGTTCATGTTTTAATTCTGCAATCAGCTCATTGCTGAAAGCCAGTGATTCCCTTAGTTCCTCACATACCTTTTGAGCGAGAACTGTCACAAGGGGCTGAAGGAAGTCATTGTTTTGAAATAAGTTCTTTACGATACCTTGCACCAAGTGTCCGAAGTTATCATGTGATAAGATGTCATTAGCTGCTTTGTCAGAGGGGCTGTGTGTAGTTCCGTTGGTCGCTAAGGGAGAGCGCTGGCTGCTAATTCCCTGCTGAGGGGATGAGACCTCACCGGAAACAGCTGACGAGCTAGCTGCGCGCTTGACTGGAATCTTTCCTTGTACACTGACATTTGAAGAGCGAGTTGCGTTTCTTTTGTCTTTGTTTCCCGCCATGACTAACCTCAAAGTGACGATTTACAAATTCCAATATAACTATAAATATCGTACTACACTCACGCTCACTTCACTAACAATTTCACAGATCACCTTCACTTCAGTGATCCAATAGCACCTCACAAGACCGTCGTAATACTTATTTGACACCTTCTATATGAAAAAATTTCTGGACTGATGCTCCGAGCGTTAAGCCACCATGGAAGCCACAAGCAGCAGAGAAGTAAAGATAATATAATGCTGGAGGGTGTACAATTGGAAACAGTAAACCAGTATCAGTACCTTGGATGCTTAATATCAAGTGACAACAGAATACAGCTTGAATTAAATAACCGTATTCAGAAATCAAGTCAATTCTATCAGCAAGTTCGATATCTACTCTGGAATAAGCAAGTGCCACTAAGATCAAAACAAACTCTGTTTCGAACATACTTTGTCCCTATATTGACTTTTGGGTTGGAAACACGCACAACTACCAAAAAAGATGACAGCAGACTTCAGGCTTCAGAAATGAAGTTTCTAAGAAGCATGCTTCAAAAAACTAGGAAAGACAAAGTAAGAAATGAGAAGATAAGAGAACAAGCTGGAATAAATCAGTCCCTGAAGGAGACCATAACTAGGGCACGTTTGCGATGGTTTGGTCACGTCAAACGTATGACAGAAGGAAGAATTGCAAAACAATGGTTACATACTGAGATTACCGGAAAGAGACCTGTTGGAAGACCTAGGAGGAGATGGCTGGACCAAGTGAAGGAAGATATCACATTCAAGGGAATCAACTGGGATGAAACCTTGAAGGAGCGGTGGTACATGAATCGACCAAAATGGAGAGCGCTCGTAAACCACACCCAGGAAACTGGAGTGGAAACTTGATGATGATTGCGGTAAATTGAAATGTTTCCTTATTGTGATTGTTTTTATTAAAAGTTCATTATTTATTATACAAGGGCCAAGGTGGCAGTTTGTAATTTTGATTTATTTTCCCTAAAATGACATTGGGCTAGTATTTCGATATTGTGTTAATTTTTGAATAGGTCTCTGAAATTAATATTTTATTTAACTTTGGATATGTTAGGTTTTATTCCATCATGAGCTTTGGGTAGGACTTGAATAAATATTTTTAGTGTTGAAGTTAGTTTATTTATTTATTTACATATGCTACGCCCTCATTGGAGCACTTAACCAAAACAAGTATATACATATCTCAAAAACAATATTAAAGATTCAGCTTCTTATTTTTCTTCTTTTCCCAAAACATTTTCATTCTAGTCGACCTTGCCGCTCTCTCTGCATTGCTTATGGTGTAAGTTTTGCGGGTAAAGGTTTTTAAGGGAAGTCGGATGTTCTTGTTTTTCAAGATATTCTTCTCATCTTTGTTAGCAAATTGGGACATTGTCAAGCCGAGTTCATCCAGATCATTTTGAATTTCCATAAACCAAGAGTTCTTTGTTTTACTTTTGAAAAAATAATTAAATAATACTTTTAATTGTCTGGTATCCGGCAGGCGTGAGATATGACAAAAAAGGCAATTCGCCTTTTTCGCATAGTAGTTAGTTTGTTAGAGAAAAATAAAAATAAAAAATTAGGCCTTCCTTCTGCTCGCCAGGCTAGTCCTGACTTCCTTTCCTAACCTTAATCCATAGCAGATGGGTACTTTTCTAATCAAGAAATTTGTATACAGTTCTGTCCAGCTTAAGAGCCAAATTACTGTTATTGTGGATCAAAGAATATTTCTATTTAATCACCATCGAGACTAGACTTATCTTTCAGTTTGCAATTACATTCTCGCTCTCTGTGGTATACTCTACTCCTACACGAAAGCTCTCATGCTATTGAAATTCCCAACTTAAATTGCCATGAAACTGTCAAGTTCACTACAAACATAGCTGGGTTCCTTTAGAGGCAGAAAAAAAGTTACTTTATGGTTTTCAGATAAACCATTCCATTCCACAGAACATTCACCCTTCTCACTGCCACCCACCAAACAGATGTGCATGGTAGGTTGCATAAATTCATCCTTCTCACTGCAACCCACCAAACAGGTGTGCATGGTAGGTTGCATATAATCATCCTTCTCACTGCAAACCTCCAAACAGGTGTGCATGGTAGGTTGCATAAATTCATCCTTCTCACTGCAACCCGCCAAACAGGTGTGCATGGTAGGTTGCATATAATCATCCTTCTCACTGCAACCCGCCAAACAGATGTGCATGGTAGGTTGCATAAATTCATCCTTCTCACTGCAACCCTCCAAACAGGTGTGCATGGTAGTTGCATATAATCATCCTTCTAAACACGCACTGTGTCAAACAGGTCTTACACGTTGCGTTGTGTGTCGCCAATGTTGCCAGGTCGACCGTTCTGACTTTATTCACCGAACGCAACGTGTTGAGCCTTTTGTTTCCAGGACATGTATCGCCGATCTCAGGATTGCATAGTTACGGGAGGGGACTATTTCAAAGGACAATAGGGTCACTGTCGTGCATTGTTCATCTATGTTGATAGTACAGGACTATTCACCGAACTTTATTGTCACAGGTATACAAATGGGCATTCATGAATAATTAAAATACAAACACTATCTCACCATTGCCGTGTGAAAATTAGTAGGATCAATTTCTTCGATATTTGGTGAATAGAAGGTCAAAATGCGAGGTATAATTTCCTGGTGTCAGAATTTGGCATGAACGATTCAAATAGAATTCACAAATAACATTAATTATTACTGTTTCTGTAAGCATTCACGAACTACTGGCAATTCAAGCTCTGTGTGTAGCCAGTCTCTGTTCTAGAGAATTATCTATCCTCATTTATGATCATCTACCTCTACAGCACTACTGGAAATCACAATAAATCTTTTGTGCCATAGAATACCTTATCTTAGGCAGCATATTTACAAATTAGGTGGGGGCACATATAATGATCTAAAAAAAGCTATAAAATGCACACACCTTTTTCAATGTAGTTCTTTGGAACCCATCCAGGAAGGTCTTCTTCATCTGGGACAATGGGCATCATGTGACTTGCCCGAGGACGACCAAAGCCGGCGTTTTCGTCCTCAGGAGGAGGTGGCGGTGGCAATGGAGGCGATACATTGCCGGTGCGGTGTTGTAAGTGGAGCGCTTGTCCACTGATGTGGTGATGAGGTAAGGTGTGTGAATGGTGTGAATGATGCATTACATGATCACTCATATCACCTGCACCACCAATAGTCATTGGAGGAGCTGAAACAAAATTGTAAAACCATACTGGTGGTCATCCAACTGAAAATATAACAAAAATAAATGTACGAGTATCTTATAAAAACCACATAAGAATTAACAGCATTTCGAAGCTAGCTACTATAAGCTGATAAAAGAAATTGGTCATGCTGAAATATATTACTTATACCTAGGTATACAGGGTGCATCTTAATTATACCGACAAAATATCGGGGACGCTCTGCATGTTATGTAAAATACGATGTCGCAATCGGATTGGCGGAGAAAATTTTTCCCTTCGAGAAAATGAGGTTACTTTGTTACTTCCGGGCGCGCGATTCAAATTGACGGGCTCGCCGTATTTGCTGAGTGAGAGTGCAAGTCGAGGCGAACGAGGAAACTTGCGCATTCCCTTCCAGCATATCTCTGTCTCCTTCTATCACACTCCCTTCCCTTGCCTGAAGCACAGCAGTGGCCAGCGGCTTGCTCTGTAGCTCAGCAAATACGGCGAGTTCGTAGATTTGAATCGCGCGCCCGGAAGTAACAAAGTAACCTCATTTTCTCGAAAGGAAAAATTTCTCCGGCAATACGATTGCGGCATCGTCTTTTACATAACACGCAGAGCGTTCCTGATTATTTTTTCGGTATAATTAAGATACACCCTGTATATAATGAACAACCTATTGGATACAGTGTGCTAAAGATAAGAACAGAAGAAAAGCATATATCAGGCAGTACTGAAATAAATTCAGATGAAGAAAATAAAATTAGCAATACAGAATTACTGTATTAAAATAATAAATTCCTTCATTCCATGGCTCCGATTGGGTTCATGCCATGTGAATGGCTTAAGGCAGAGTGATCTTGAGGTTTTATACTTCATAAGAAGTAATCCCATAAGACTGCAAGAAATATACAAGGTTGCCTTGAGGCTATGTCCAAAATATAATTATATATTAAAATATGTGGCTCTTTTCTGCCACCAGAGGGCTTGGTGGCTCAGCGGTCTAGCTGTATGCCTCTCACCAAGGCGGTCCGGGTTCGATTCCCGGTCAATGCATGTGAGATTTTCGAAGTGAAATGCCATGTCCTGTGGTTCGGATTCCACGTAAAAAGGAGGTCCCGTGGCTCATGATCTCGCGATTAACGGTCACGTTAAACTACAAGCTTCCTTCCTTCCTTTCTTTTCTGCCATGTATCCAGACCACCAGAAACCAAGCTAGTGAAACAGCTATTTACAGTAGCTACTTCTGGAAGAGTAAAACGAAGAACAATTGGTTCAAATAGGTCCAGGATGATTTAGAAGAGTTAAATTTAACAATGCTCCAAATTGAAAGAAGAGAAGAGGATTCTAAGGAACAAATACAACTCAAACTAACAACATTTGAATGAAAAAATTACACCATAACTGACAAACAAAGGGCAGGCAAGTCAGACAGGATGAAGAAATTTTGGAAACAGAAGAAGTTGAAAAGCCATATTTCTAACTGACACTATTAGACTTAAATGTATATGGACTGATTTAAAGTGCTTCAATGTGGGCGTAATCTATGTAAAAAAAAAAAGAAGAAGAAAATATTGGCTAATAATTGAGTATAAATAAAACACACTACCCAAGACATAACATCAAGTTATAGCAGGATGTTTCAAAATCTAAATTAATCACTGAAATATTAACACCAATTACAAAAAAAAAAAGGACACAAATATTGAAATGTGTATATAAAAATATAATTGCTAACTAAACATCAAGTCACTTGAAGAACTAGAATAATGGTGGCACCTTGCCCCAATAAAAATAGCATTCGAAGCATAGGGCCTATTCGATTTTTATAAATGTCAGATTTTGATGCATTATTGAAATTATTTCTGAAATCTGGACTTAGGATACAAAATATGACCAATTCGATTAGGATAAATCAAAGTCCTATCAAAGCATATAAAATGCATGCTACAGTTATAATCCCCATATTGATGTTGAATCTCACAAAAATATTTAAAAAAAAGAGGATTCATTAAATTTCCGTAGTTCTGAAACATACAAAACATCTTCCAGAGTGAGAAATGGTTTATTGTTGCATTCTTTTTCATTACCATAATAACTGTAACACTAAAATATATGGCAAGCATATGAGTCTTGAGTTCACAGTCTGATGCCTGTAAGCTAATTTTACTAAGCAGGTAACCTAACTATTTGTGCCCCAATACTACAAACATGCCAATTTATAGCAATTTTCCTACTGGCAGGTCGCATTTAGTTTCCACTTCTCCCTCCATAGAAAATAGAATTCACCCCCAACAATCTCCTTCAGTTCAAAAATGAATGTCCATTCCTCGAACATCATAAAAATGGAAGTGATGTAACACAATATCGGTAACTTTCAGTTTCAGGATTAACAGATCGGTTGTAAATTTGAGGTGAACAAGTGGTGTTCAGTTTTAAACTATATTTTGCATAGTAATGGTATGTGACGGTAAACAGAGTTGCACACAAACATTTAAATTGCAAGTGTTAACCCTTAGCACTCCCATTATTTGTGAACAGTATTTCCTCTTTAGCTCCATTTAAATATAATATGCTTGTGGCATATATGCTGGAAAGGATATTAGAAAGAAGAATGAGAAGAAAGGTGGAAGGAGAGTTGCAAGAGGAACAGCATGGTTTCAGGAGTGGAAGATCCACAGTGGACCCAATCTTTAGCTTGAGGCAGGTGATGGAAAAGAACTGGGAATATGGAGAGGATTTGATCATGACTTTCATAGATCTAGAAAAGGAATATGATAGTGTCCCCAGAGAGAAGGTATGGGAAACCATGGTTAAGAAGAGACTGGGAAGAGAAATGTTGGAAATGGTGCAAGCAATGTACAACTGTGTTAGCAGGGTACTGACCCCAGTTGGAAAGACAGATTGGTTTAGGAACAAGACTGGACTAAGACAGGGGAGTGTGCTGTCACCTCTCTTGTTCATAATGGTGATGGATGAAATTGTAAAGGAAACAAAGGAAGCATATGAACATAAAGAAATGAAGTTACTGTTATTTGCAGATGATATTGTGGTCTGGGGAAGGAACACCGAAGAAGTGCAAAAACAACTAGATGCACTGAACGAAAATATTCAGAAGTACGGCCTGAAAATCAGTATAGAGAAAAGCAAGACCCTGGTGATGACAAGAGGGGAAAGACAAGGAAAGGGCACAGTGAAAATTGGAAGTCAGAGTTTGGAAATTGTGGACATGTTCAAATACCTAGGAAGTGAATTGATGCAAACTGGTAGGTTGGACATGGAGATTGGCAGGAGGGTACAGCAGAGCAATGCATTCTATCAAAGTGTAAGAAAACTTGTTTGGGATAAAGAAGTACCAAGGAAAAGCAAGGAGGTAATGTATAAAGTGTACTATGTACCCATATTAACTTATGCAGCTGAGACTTGGACCCTGACAAGCAGGCAAGAGAGTAGAATCCAAGCCAGTGAAATGAAATTCCTAAGAAGTATGATAGGAAAGACAAGGAAAGACAGAGTGAGAAATGAAGATGTTAGGAAGGAAGTTGGGATGGGAAAACTAAATGAGAGAATTGAGAAGAATAAACTAAGGTGGTTTGGACATGTAAAGAGGATGGAGGAAAATAGAATACCAAGACAGATGCTGGAGGCCAAGTGCAAGGGTAAGAGAGCAAGGGGAAGACCTAGAACAAGGTGGATTGATTCAGTGAAGAACAGCGTAAGAAAAAGAAATCTGGACTGGGACAAGATCGTGGAAGAAGAATGGTGGAAGGAAAGAGGAAAGTGGAGAAGTGCCATAAATACCCCGACCCGGCAGGAGCTGGATAAGGGGAAATGATGATGATGATGCTTGTGGCAGGTCATCAGACCACATGTATGTTTGCTTTGTAAATTTAATAGGTTAATGTAATATAATACAATACAATTAATTACTACAATGAACTATAACATAAAACAACATATCAGGGACAATGTTCTGTATTTTACACTCAGGATGTACCTGTAATTAGCTGTAATTGCATAACCTTCTGAACCGGCGGCACTTATGAAGTTTAGGTGGTACGGATATTTTTTCTCGAAATGTGATTTTTTTACATCAAGTATGGGTAATTCGAGCACTTATGAAGTTTAGGTGGTACGGATATTTTTTTTCGAAATGTGATTTTTTTACATCAAGTATGGGTAATTCGAGGGTGCTGATCACGAATATACTATTAGTTTATCACCCACACCTAACGCCCTTGAGGGACGAGGGTTCGTTTCCCTTCCCAGGTAGGCTACTAAGTCATAAATGAACCCGGAAAGTTACGGTATTGTGTTTATAAATATAGTATGGAGACATTTCTTACATTGGCTGTGCGAAAAGTCACATCTAACGCTCTTGAGGGTCGAGGGTTCAATTCCCCTCCCAGGTACCAAGTCATAAATTCGAATTTGCTGCGAATGACCCAGAATGGTACGGTATTGCGTTGATATAAATTGTATGAAAACATTTCTTACATCGGATATGCGAAAAGTTACCCGTATCGCCCTTGAGGGTCGAGAGTTCGATTCCCCTCCCAGGTACCAAGTCATAAATTCGAATTTTCTACATATAACCCGGATCTGTATGATATTGCGTCGATATAAATTGAATGAAAACGTTTCTTACTTCAGATATCCGAAAAGTCATCCGTAGCGCCCTTGAATGTCGGAGTTCAGTTCCCCTCCCAAGTACTAAGTGAATAATCGAATTCGGGATCTCTGGCCCGGATCGGAACGGTATTCTGTAGATAATATATGATTAGATAAATAATTTTAATTACCCTTTTATTATGGATCCGCCTAGTCAATAATAATCCGGGTCATTCATCACAAATTCGATTTTATGACTTGGTACCTGTGAGATGAATTGAACCCTCAACCCTCAAGGGCGTTAAGTGCGACTTTTCGCACAGCCAATGTAAGAAACGTCTCCATACTATTTTTATGAAAGCAATACCGTAACTTTCCTGGTTACACGGCGCAAATTCGAATTTATGACTGATTACCTGGGAGGGAAATCGAATCCTCGTCCCTCAAGGGCGTTAGGTGTGGGAGCAAAACTAATAGCATATTTGTGATCAGGACCCTGGATTTACCCATAATTAGAGGCACCTGTTTTTAGCGACGCGTGAAATCGCAAAATTTTTGCGAAATTTAGCAGGAAATGCGAAATTACTTCTTTTCAAAGAAGGTCGCGAAATAATTGTCGAAATTGCGATCGTTTTGCGCCAGTGGAAGATAGCCGAGATTGTCAACTGTTTCTTTCGGTAAGTCGATAGTTCCGTTAAATGCAACTATCGATTCTTAACCTATTTTTTGTGTTGAATATTCGTATCGATTTATTAGTAATCAGACGTCATTTGTCTTGTGGTGCAGAGCCGCTACCGCGAGTTGTAGCCTGAAAATCTTTAATCTGCCCTTGTGTACCCGTATACTTCTTCGATGTTCTTTTAAACATTTTATGAAAATGGTGACTACAGTTTTTGACCGTGAAAGAGAATTTTCATCGGATGGATTTTACGTTTTCGACAGAAACAAAAGTATTCTCATGTGCAAATATTGCAATGTACGTATAGAATACGTATAGAACATATTAATGGTAGCACTTCCCACAAAGAGAAAGCTCAATTGACAACTGGTGTCAAAAGACAACTTTCTATAACGAGCGTCAGTTCCGCGGCAAAAGCAGCAAAACAAGACAAAGACGAATTTATATTGTCGACTACCTGTACTTTTATGGAGGCCAATATTCCCCTACAAAAATTGGATCATCCCAAAATGAGGGAATGGATGGATCGATATGTTCCAGGTTTGTACAAATTAAAATAATTTATTATTTTCGGACAGTTTTGAGGTTCTGTTGCGGTGATCATTCTTTTTTAATACGGTACTATAATGTTTCGTAATTCTTTTTAGGCGCTGGAAACCTACCCACGGCTGGCAGGTTGCGTGAAGGTTGTGTGTCTCAAATCAAGCAAGAAGAGGAGGGAAAGCTGAAAGAAATATTGTGAAAGATGAGCTTGTTGCAATTCTTTGTGATGAAACAACGAATAAAATAGGGCAGTGTGTTTTTTTAGTTTTGGTCAAAATACTAAGATGTGGTGATGATACAGTCCAGAAATTATTTGTGGGTGGTGTAAAAGTCATTGAAAATGCAAACTCTTGGTTTAAAAGTGTGGAGTACATTTCGGAATACCTGTATCAAATAGTGGAATTTGTCCAAAACCTTGAAGATGAGAGTGTTGCGGTGAACTATTTTAAAGCCTTGAGTGCCAGGGAAGTTCAATTACTTCATTGCCAAGCAGTTTTTATAGTTGAGCACTGTTCTAAATGTTGTCATTTGTTAGTCTTGTTAGAGCTCTAAAATGGCATTAATTCATACCATTTATTCCAAACTTGATGACCTTTGTAAAAGTTTTCAGTTGCTGGAGGATGAATTCTTTTTTCAAAAATCCTCAGATCTTCTTTCTCATCTACCAAAACTAAGTCAGGCACATTTAACATCTCTCTTCAAATCTGTGGTACAGCTAGTTTCAACAAGTTGAAACATTTAATGGAATCATACACAGGAAAAGTTGTTTGTTATGCTATGAGGAGGCTTTTTGATCCAAGAAACATTGTGAAAAATAATTTAGGAAATGAGGAGATCTGTCACTTAATGGAAGATATTCCCATTGTTAAAAGTCTGAAAAATTCTCAATCTCTTCAGCCATATTGCGTGTTTAGGGATCAAGTAAGAAGTGTTTGTAACACAGGTGAAAACATTGATGTAATATCTATTCTATTGTCCTTGAAATCTGAACATGAACATTTTGTGGATGCTGCTGTCAAGGCGTTGTGGATCCCAGTCAGCAATGTTGACTGCGAGCGGTCATTCTCAACCTATTCCAACATTATGTCAGACCGCAGAACAGGACTGACTCCTAGAAACATGGAACTGATGATGCAATTGTCATTTCCACAAATTTCTTGAGAACTTGTTGAATTGCAGTCAAATATTTATAGAAAATTTATTTTTCCATAGTAGTATGTAAATATGTAAACAATAAATTTGATAATTTAGCATCCAAATGTGCTGAAACTTATTTCGGGTACAAATTATAACTAAAATAGGCTTACGAAAAATAGCGAAATTTTTGACGAAATGAAACACAAGTAGCGAAAAATATACCGAAATCATTCAAAAATAATTGACGAAATCGGGAAAAAATTTTCACCGAAAACAGGTGACTACCCATAATTGATGTAAAAAAAAATCATATTTCGATAAAAAAAATCCTTACCACTTAAACTCCATAAGTGACCATCATTCGAGGTACCAGCACTGTCATTACCAAATGATTCACCATAAACGAACTTTTCGTCACTAAATTCACTAACACCATCTAATTCTGCATGATCTTCCGCACCACTTAATTCAGTATCAGTTCCACTATCGCTAAAATCAACGTCACTTTCATCCAAATATCCCGCTATTTGCTTCTCACGATCTTCTAACGTCACCATGTTGCTATGCAACAGTTCATTTCAAACTTGCATGGCCTTCAAAATACCTCTCCATACGGCTTGTTTCCAAAGAGAACATAGCGTAACAGTAGTGCATAGTATCGCCAGAAGAAGGGAGAAGCGCAGTATTGCTGATATTTTGTTGGGTGTACCTCGACAGCGAAGTTATAGGCGGAACAAATCGATGTTGGGTGTAACCCGACAAAGGATCTATGAGAGATATTTTCCAGGGTGTCTACCAACTCATCTTAAAATAATTCCCTGAATATTCCCTGATTTTTCCAGGATTAATGAGAGAATTCCCTGAGTAAAGACTGCCACACATTCGCCCGGGAACAGGAAGTGTGATGAAATGCACGCTATTTTTGGGTTGGTTTTAAGCGCTCTCCATGAACAAGAAGCAAAATGTAATCCAGGAAGGCAAATGGAAAATAGGATTAAGATTTATGTTTCCTGTTCTCGGATATTCCACGAGCCAAACAGATGTGAGCAATGGCGGCACAAGGGAAACAGTTGTGATGATGATGAAAATTGCTGTTTTAAGGGGCCTAACATCTAGGTTATCGGCCCCAAACAGTTGTGAAAATAAATGTATTTGACTAGAATAATATAAGTGAACTTATTGTCCAGTAAAATAAGCAAGGTTTATTAAGTCATGCTGCTTTCACTACGGTAAATGTCTCCAATAAAAGGGACAAAGGGAGGTTGAATACACACATCAAGGTGTCACCATATGAGTGGGATCATCTTAGACCCTATTTAATTTGTAAAACCTTTCATTACCATTGAAATCACTAATCCTACGTCGCAGGAATGATGATATTCGGTAGCATAAGGATATAGCATATAGGCCTACACAGTAATTTACACCAGGGTGTCGAGCGATGACCTTTTTTAAAATTCCCGTATAATTCCCGTATTTCCCGTACGAAAATCCACCAAATTCCCGTATATTTTAGAACTCTCTAAGACTTCGAGTTCGCATACCGAATGGCTGAAAAATGAATCTTAAAGCGCGAATCAAGATTTTCTGGCGTAAGTGTAACTGCATTTTTGGAGATACTTCCGCAACCCACGGGTTATGGCGAGATTTAGGTCTAATCCGTAGCGTGAGCAAAGCGCGCGCGCGCGCGAGTGAATTCTCTCGCAGATACCGTTTATCTGAGGAGAGCTGATATAAATGAATGTTTTACTGAGGAGGGTTGAGAGAGTAGAGAATAGAAGTGTCACATAATAAATGTTTACGGGAAGTGACTGAATTGTATGTTACCGTAACCGTATAGAGCTTCCACGAGTTCAAATGACACCGAAGCTTATGCATAGGGAACTTCCGGTCCGCGAATCTCCATTTGATTTTCATTGGCAGTGAATCGTTCGTTCGCGATTATCTTCTTTATTATTTCGGATAGTGGTTTTGTTTTTAGGCGTTCAACTTATGAAATAAGAACTGGAGGGTTGGCCTTTCATGAATATTCCAAAGACAAGTGTCTCCTAAAAGAGTAATTAGTAAAACTTCGCATCAGAGACGACCATAACAAACAGCTTGCCTACAAAGTGTGCGATTTGCACATTTCAAACGGCATTTCTTAGACTACAATATTTAAGTTGGTGCAAATTAAATATGTTATATGTGAGAATATTATTATAATTTGCTATCCGGTTGTTATATTAGTATATTATGCATTAACGTGACCCGTTTAAATGCTAAATTGTGACGGAAGCTACGAGTTATAGGCTATTCGCCGTACCGGTAGGCCTAATATTTACTAACGCATCGTTTCTTCTTTAATATTTATTTAATCATTATAATTATAATAGCCTATCTTCAACACTCATTTAACCAAAAAACAGTTTATAATTCTATACATATTCCAGGTATTTCAAGAAAGCGATATTTGATAGCACATGCGGTTCCACCTTAAAATCCAACCGTGCCTAGTTTTCAGTATCTATGGAAAATATTACCGTAAGTTAATAAACCAAACAACTGGCGACAATTTTTTTTAAATGCTCATTTACATCTTCACCCTAGTCTACGTAAAGTACCATACGGTAATCACTGAAAGGGTAGGGGGGTTATGACCTCAATTTCACAAACGAACGAACCTCATTTTGCATGAATTATGGAACCCGAATCCTAATGTAGGTATGGATTGTCTGCATTTAGAAATATGTTAGTCAATAATTTAAAACAAGATGCCAGAAAACTAAATACAAAAATCTGCGTGCCTACTACGGTGTAAAGTTGCTCCGTGAAAAAAATACACCTCGCCAAGATTACACGACGTGCATACAGTTAAATACTATCATCCAATTGGAGAAACACTTTCTCTGTCACGATCTTATAAGCAATTCAAACATAAACTGCTGTAATTTACGGGAAAATGGGCAACATTTAGAGACTACGAATGTTGTATGTGGCACAACGTTAGCTAACATTTCGCGTCATTAATACATAAGGAATGAACACATGCAGAGCTTTCTCACTGCACACAGCTGAAGATCATATTCTTGGTGCATTTTACGTTCTCTTAATAACAATAATTTGCTTAGTTACATGCAACGAAAATTGTAGTACACAGTTCCCATTGCTTCAAATACCTGACTACTAAACCAGAAAATGGTAATGCATAAACATACGCCAGTGGCGCGTCCTATGGCAAATGAAAGATCGAAAGAAAATGTAAGCTCTATAGGAGCACGGAACAAGACGATACGATTTTCTACTCTACTGAAAATAGTCAAAATTCCCTTTGTAATAATGACTAATAATCCTGGGGTTATGTAGTAATAATAATGATCGTGTGGCCTCCAGAGAGACCTAGAGCAGATCTTTCTAGTTGACGCCCGTCGGCGACCTGCGCGTCGTAATGAGGATGAAATGATGATGAAGACGGCACATACACCCAGTCCCCGAGACACGGTCATTAACCCCAGGAGATTAAAATCCCTGATGGCTCGGCCGGGAATCGAACCCGAGGCACTTTGGGCCAAAGCCTAGCGCGCTAACCATTTAGCCACAGAGCCGGACGGGTCATGTAGTAATAAGATGTAACCCACCCACTATCCCTTTTTAGATCACGACTTTTATAGTAAAAGTGTGTCCGCTATTACACGCGTAAATTATGGGACAAATACAGTATTGCTAACCCCATGAATTCAGTACTGACAGCCTTCCTGTCACTATGCCCCGCTTTTCCTCTCCGCAAACCACGGTCGCCACATAACAAGACCCTACGTCCAACCGCCACACGGCAAGAATTCTGAGCATGCTTCTCACCTACACCCTGTATTTCGAAGGAAACAATGCGAAGGATATGCCGGTATATTTAATATATTTTAAAAGACGATCCTGAGTCAACGCCGAGGACATTCATACAGAGAAATACGATACTTTTAGATGAATAAATAAATTACACACCGAAGCTATGATACCTTTATCATCGGTATCGGTACCAATTCAATAAATACGACAAATAGGGCCAACACTCTACAGCTAATGAATATAAAAACACCCACCATGCAATGATTATCCTTTAACATGAAACAAGAGTCTGAGCGGAGGTCGTTCACAGCTTACTACAGTAGTTGACAGATGCACACTCTCTGAATCGCGACTCTCTACGGTTAATATTAGCTTTTGTGATAATACAAAAGTAAAGTTAAGGTAAATACATATTTAGCACTGAGCACTCAAACAAGCCGCTCAGTGGCGATATTATTGCCGTGGTTTTATATTGTCGAGTTGTAGGCTATTGAATGGCAGACGGTATTTTGAACACTATGATGGGAAACAATAGCCTGTGGTCTATTATCGATTGACGCAAGCGAACTGACGCCAATAAATAACTTATCCTCAGTCACTTGGCAAGGATTTCTTAGACACCCTCAATCCCTTCACTGTCCCTATCATCATCAACACCATCATTGTCTTCGTCAGAGCTTGATGAATTGCCAATGTTAATAATCATTTCATCCACCGCGATATCCAGATCGCCTTCAGTATTTCTTTCTGCACATGCTGTACGGGATGTATCCAGTCCTCGGGTCGAACTTCGGCGAAGTAAAAGTAAGGAAACAGGCAGTGGTTAATAAGCGACTGAAACAATGCCTGCCCATACGAGAAGAATTCTGTCACGTGTTTTGTGTATTTTGTAGCCACATGTTGGTGACGGGTGTTTGATAGTAAAATGTCGAGAGCTGTGAGATATTGTTTGTAGTTTTTGAAATTTATGCATGTGTGACGCATTTGGATTGAGTGTTTGCACGGACTTGAAAACAATTTGGTAGGCTATGTGCATCTCCCCTGCGAAAGAAGATCATGGAAAGGCTAAAAACAGTAACATACCACACGCGACACGCCGCGAATACTTTTTAATTCAGATTTATTTTATCAAAGTAGATAATAGAAAATAAAATAATGCAAAACGAAATTAAATAAGTCACTTTGACAAATACAAGATTGTTACTAGGAACTTCAGTTATACACAGCACAAAATTAAGTTCTTTTGACAGTACTATTTTTTTTCTCCAATTCCTGGATATCTTTCGTGGCTTTTCTTTCGACTGCCACCTTAGCCGTCGATTTGCACCTGTTTTGCTTCCTTGAACACGGCGTAGGAGTTTCGGGCAGTATGGACTCTTGCTCACGGTATCTTTTCTACTCCACCAGCTGCCATCACAGCGTCCTGAACAGTATACGCATGCCAATCAGACTTGCTTCTTTGTGATTGACGATCATGCACTCCTTGTTCAGGGAGAAACCTCTGTCTAGAGCTGCATTGTTGTGATACAAAATCAGTATCATTTTAACGAAGCTTGAGAGATCGTTTTTTTTGGCAGGAACTGCTGAAGCCACTATTTCAGACCACAGCACGTCGAGCCGTGGCTCTTTTCCGTCGAACTGCTTCAAACGCGCAGTGACGGAGGGCAGTCTCAGAAGTGCGGAGTAGCTGCTCTTGAAGCGGTCAGCCATTGCGCCAGAAAGCAACTTCTTCTGATTACAAAGAATTTCCAGGGCAATGACGATCCTAACTTCTTCCAACTTAAGAGTCTCAGCGACCCCTATACGGTCCAGGCAGGAAATAGTACGGGTCTCTTGTGAGCAAGAGTTGACCTCTCTGATTTTTTCAGCCATAGGATACCAATGTACAATTTTCGGCAGTTGGTGCGAAATTGCAGCACATACGCGTTTGGAATTTTCTGAGATATTAAGCTGTTAACTTCTTTAAGGGCTGCTCTTGTCGAGAAACCCAGGTCTCCTCTGAATAACAATGCGGACTAACTCCTGCATGTCATTGTCAGCAACCAGCGCGGCGCGCGGAGAGGGTACGGCCGGCGGTCGGCCAGGCAAAGCATGCATTCGACGTTGGCTGGGTTCTCATCCCGCTTAGTGCTCTATCGGTGACGCAAATTGCGGGTGGTAGCGCAGTCTGCTGGCGAAATAGAAGACTGAGCGGGAGGACTCTACCGAGCGTTCGGGGGCTAAGAAGTCAGGCATTATGAGACTTTTGAAGATTTCCCGTATCAAGTGCCAATTTCCCGTATAATTCCCGTATTTTTCCCGGGTCACTAAAATTCCCGTATAATTCCCGTATTTCCCGTATCGCTCGACACCCTGTACACATATCCAAGGGACGAAGGGAAGCAAATTCCAAGTTCTCACTCTCAATTAGGTCCACCTCGTCATGACATAAGAATCAATTTAGTAATTTACAAATACATTTAAATGAAGGAAATCATTATGAATGATGTTTCAACAGGCCAGAATACACTATTATCAGTCTAAAATAATTTAACCAAGTCTGCATGATAATACAAGGCAGAGATTGAAAGGTGTTACAAAACATTTCCTGGGCGCAATTAAAAACAAAATTGGACATAAGTTCTAGCCTAGCCAAGGAACATAGGAGCAATAAATATGCATTTAAGGGCACTAGGCATATCCATCATATTACATAAACATCACACTTTTTCCATTTCCCGTTCCAGTCGTTAACCAGAGCCCCAGCAAGCTTCCCGTTCTCATTCCCGGGCCAATCGTGAACCAGCCTTAACATAAGTGGCAGCATCTACAAGGTAAAGATCCCAAGTGGACTTCAGATGATCACATTAACAACCTCACAGTGATCGTGAGCTAGACAACAGAACAAGTGCTTGAGCTTCCGTTAAGCCTTTTGATCACTACAGTATACAGTATAAGGTATCCCAAATGAAATATTCACAAACAGAGTGAGGGGTTATTTGCCTCGATGCACAATAGTAGACACAGATCGAATAGCAACAACGTAAGTAAAAAAAATAAAATGAAATACTCACATATTCTCCATATTTCAGTGGACACAATAACAGCATAGCACGATTACAGTACTTTCAAAGTTGATGCTTTGTACAACATATTACACAAGAAGTTAAAATAAAAAGTGTCTAAATTTCACATCCCACGCACCATTACGACCGCATCTCAAAAGAGGAATTACAATCAAGAAAACTTTGTTCAAATTAAACACTAAGCAATTCTTTACAGCGTATGTACAGAGATCACTACAGAACAGTGTACTTCCATTCAGATAGCTACTGTGACTCATCAGCCAACTTCCTGATGCTTTCCTCAAGCAATTCCAGTTCTTTATCCTTTTCTTCCCTTACTTTTACTCATTTGACTCCCAGTTCCATTATTTGTAGCTCAACTTGACTTTCCGATTCAATTTCAGCTGTCTTTCTTCATCTTCTGCTCTCTTTCTGGAAAGTTCTTCCACATACCGACTTCTTGCATTTCTTGCGGAATGTATCAAACTCTTGTCAATCACAAGGTCTTGTAAATTGGGACCCACTATGTTTTGACCGAGTCATACACTAATCTCCTTGCTACCACAGTCTTGTTGGCCATGTTGTCTATTAGATCTTCCTTATTGACAGAGAAACCTCGTTCTAAACTGGAATTACCATGGGAGACGATAAGAACCATTTTTACAACTGTCAGAGTTCTCGATTCAGGACTGTACCTTCCAAAAAAGTCTCTCCAAAAGTGGTTAATACGATTTGACGATCTGTCAAATGACTTCAGCTCATCACTGGCAATGGGATGGGACACAGAGTTCGAGAATTCTCTCGCAGCTTGATCAGCAGTTGGACCAAAAATCCAGTTGTTTTCAACCAAAATGGAGAGCAAGTGTTGCAACCTTTTCTCTGCCAATGACCTGGATGAGGCAACTAATTGAGGATCAAAGCAGGAGGCAGCTTTCTTAAGTTTATATGAAAGAGGCGAGCGAGCTGTCAGATTCTGGCAGATTTTTATGAGACACACTCTACAATCTTTCTTGAATGTCAGCACATCCAATTCCTTCACATTCTTTATTTTCTTCAGCTCTGCGATAGTGGCGTATCCCACCTTCACATGCTTCACTGGCAACAAATTTTCATTTTTTTTTTTAGGTCAATGCAAGACGGGTTGCTGGCTTCCTCCAAAACTTCCTTCTTAACAAATCTGTCCACGATTATTCCAAGAGATCCACACAGTGAAGAATACATAAATGGTATCATAGGCCGATTGCATTGGAATTCTGTCATGAAGGGTTCTAGATCTGATGCCACTGTTCTGAAGAACGCAAGTTTTGGTGCAAGCAAAGAATCCAATACTGCCTCCTTTACTTCACGAAAGCTCATACAAGAGGGTGCAGAATTCTCTTGTTCAATTCCTCTCACATACATCTTCAAATTTGGAAGAACCTCTATTGCTCGTTGAGCTTCACTCGCACACTCAAGCCACCGAACCGCAGAAAACTTCAACGGAAAGATACTACTGTTGGTTAAGTGCGTGTAGTCTGCACGTCTAGCTGGAACATTCTTGAAAAGATTATACAAAGGCCTCAAAAATTTCACCAACAACCATCCTGTTTCTTGAAATCCAGCCTTGTAGGCACAATGCATTGTATGCAAGCCACAACTTCCCTGCTCGAGTAAAACAGGACCTTCAATTTCCTTGATTGAAGCTTTAAAATCACGTAAAAACTTAAAATTTACATTAGGGCCATCCATTGATAAATTGATGATCTTCTTCATAAAATGGGGTGGAATCTCCTGATTGAATGCTGCAAGTAAATCACTTGCTGTAGTGTGACCAAGAAAAGCAGAGGACCAGTAACGTACTACTACTTCATTCCTGGAATTATCCCAAAAGCGAATGTCTATGTCCATCTGTTGCATCTGAGATACTTTATTTAACGATTCATCAAAACCAACAGTTATTACAATTGCTAGCTCAACCTCCTTAAGTAACTTGTGTTTGAAGTATGGGGCAATTCCATGTACAATTACATACCCCATTTTGTCTTTTTGGAGTTGTATTTTAGTTGCAATTTCACTGTCGGAAAACATGTTTTAAAACAGCAATATCTCTGGCAGCAGACCTCATTGTTCTGTGATTCATGACTGCCTGAATACACCACAAAATTTCAGCCCAAGTAGAATCTTCCTGAATCAAAAAATCATTCACTCATGCATGTCTTGGCATGTGCAATGAAGAATCATTTTCTTCCTCCGTTGCAATCGACTGAGATGTGCTAGGCTCAGGCTTACTAATGTGCAGCTTAGCATCCACAACTGAACCGACAGACTTGCTTGTAAAAAAGTTTGTAATAGCACCAGAATTTTTGGCAGCACGTTTATGTTTGGAGCCCTCAGCATGGCTACTAACTGCCCGTCTGCCCATATTACTCAATGAAAAAGAGTAGCGACATAACTTGCAACTCGCCCGAGACGGGTCGGCTTTAACTGCTTCTAGCCATGATGAAATGTTTGGGTCCTTCAGCCATTCAGATTGAAAACGAGTTTTAGTCGCCACCATAAGGGCTTAAAAAACATAATTCTCACACGATATAATCAGGGGTAGCAGAACCACGTGTTTGAACGACTACGTATTTTAGGGGCTAAACCTTATATCAACAGCACCCTGGAAATTATTGCACACAATAAGTTTTCACTTTAGATTTAGCACACAATGGCACAAATTTTGTATTTTTCGTAAGCTCCGAACTGCACACTAAAGCATTCACAGTTGAACTGAAGCAGGCAATAATCAAAGTATACCGGGATGGAAAAGCCGCGCAAACAGTATTGTCAACCAAGGTCTATCACATTGTTGACCGGGCGCGCGCTATTCTATTCCTTACTGCGGACCGGGCAACTGAAGTACACCGAGCATGAGAAGTAAGATGAATCATAAATACCAGTACCTTTACTTACTTGTCAATCCATCAACCTTACCGTCACTACTTTCACTGCCATCATTGTCAATTTCACTCGTATTATTATCGTCAATAGACGCGTCGGAACTGATTATCGCACTGTCAGTTCCGCGCGCGCCATGCCAACACTTGACAACACACGCGGTAACTGATTGTTATAAAACCTCACTTCCTGTACCAAAAGCATTATTGAGACAACAACATATCTATCTGCATTTCGTTCAACAAAGACCTCAGTTTGTAAATAACACGTAGTATTTTCATTAATGAACGGCGGAGATGAGAAAATTACACAAGAATTACGCTGTAAGAAAACTGTAATTTACGTAGCCGGTCGTCCGCGCACCAACACAAAACTACGTAAATTAGCGTAGCTCGTCATCACCCAGCAGTAAAAATTCGATCGCTAACGGGAGTTTAAATAGTCCCTTAAAATCTCTACTTAGTATAAAAAGAAAATTATTTATTTATGATCAAGGGAAGCCAAGCAGTAACGATTTCAGTGAAAAAGGCGAGAAAAAAAACTGGTGTCTGTGCGCTTTTTAAGCTTACGCTGGGCAAACCGTTAAAAATATCAGTATACTATGAGTGTAAGAATTGTTCAGCATGAAAAGTTCTACAAAAAAAGTCCTTGAGAGCATATCTCTATCTTCTATACATCGCCCACTATACGTGTTTTTACATTGAACGGGAGGGGAATTTGAGTTGCATGCACATCGCCATTCTTAACTTAGGCCTACGTCTGACAAGATTTTGTTGCACATGCTCTCTCCATGATAATATAATGAACATTCCAGTCAGTGATTTTAACCAATCCTGCCGAAACGTAAAACGGATATAGGCCGAGGTTGTAGTTCATTGGCATCGGAAAGAAAAGCGCTTGTCACGAAACGCATTCATAACTGTTTCCGGGCGGGTTGCTAGTATAAACAATACTAAATTTAAAATATTTTGTCGCCAAAGTTGCTACATCAACCGGCAAAATCACTAAATTGGCAATACTGATCGCAACGAACAAAATGCTCAAGGCCCAATGAAATGGCGTAGTTGGCTCCTGCGCGGAGAGTGAACGGAAAAGTTGCCACCTCATGCGTTCAGTTGAGCTTGAGAAGGCACAGCTCATTGGCTGAGCACTGTCATCAGTAGCAAGATAACTTCCCGCGAAATTCGCAAGTATTGCTTCCACGTTTACGGGATATAGCAAACTGAGAAAAATCCCTGATAAACAAAGAAATTCCCTGATTTTTCCCTGATTATTCCAGAAATTCATAATTCCCTGAGAATTCCCGGTTTTCCCGGGTCGTAGACACCCTGATTTTCGTTGTCGGGGCTCTCCCGCCGCGTGAGAGCTAAGGGTTAAGAAGACAAATTGTGTCACACCTGTAAACAGTTGAACTGACCAAATTTGGTAAAAGATATGTTAAAAAAGACTAATTCTAAAAGGAGAGTTTTTCACGGATTACAAACCGGGGAGTATTTAAAGAGAAATAACAGGTGTAGCAGACATTATGAAAGAAAAATAATACTGTATTACCGGTATTGCAAGCGCTACTCAGTTTTTATCATTCCTTGTACTGTTTAAATAGTATTGAAAAGACCGAAACAGTACAAGGAAAGATACTACAATATTCAATACCGACCTAATACTCTTAACTCAGTTCTTAAACACTTTCTTGTTTGTTTGTGAAGTTCATTCACTAACACATTCCCTCAGAAATAGTATATGCCAAGTACCGTATTTCCTTGCATAATCGTCGCATATTTTTAGCCTAAAATTCCTGGGGAAAAGAAGGGTGCGACGATTATGCGAAGAACATTTAAGTACAAAGAAGAAAACCACAATTTATAAATATATACTGTATTATTATTTGATGCACGCTTGTGCGCTTTCTTAATATTATTCGTTTATTATGTAATTCCGTGTATTTCACTTTCATCAAGATCACCGTATAATTCTTGTATTTTCTCATTGTGGACAACACGCGCGTAACATCACGCACGGGTCTTTGTTGTGATGTTTCCACGGAAGTGGCTGATGCTAGACTGGCACGAGGTATCCCTTGCGCAAGATTCCGCCAATAGCAGTCGGGCCCGTTTTAACGTCGGCGAACTGGGGCTAGCAGCGCTTCATACGGCGGCTTATTGAATCTAGTCATTCTGAGGACAACTCACGGAGGCGTCAGGTCCACACAAGTTTCACTCCCCTGGAGTGGCGTTGAACGTGATCGCTGTTTAGCATGCCATGGGCCAGCCATTCGCGTACCGTGGGTCATAGCCTACAGTCAGAAAGACAGGCTTCATTCATTCTTCTGACAATGTCAAGCCAGTTTAAAAGCCTGCGGAATGTGCTAAGTAACAATGTTGGCCGCTCACGTTGCGGTCCATAGCCCGTTGGCATAAAGATGAGATAACTTTCTACTGACAAGGTCACGCCAGGTTATAAGCTCACGGAATGTGCTAAGTGACAATGCTGGGCACACGCGTTGCGGTTCATAGTCCCCAGGCATAAAGACGAGATTACTTTCTTGTAACAGAAGTCTTGCAGCTTATAAAGTCGTGGCAGCATGCGCAACCGTTCAGCGCCCAAATACGAACGTGCTAAGTGATGATGCTGCCCGCTCACATTACGTGGTCATAGCCCGCAGGCACTGAGGCAGGGACTCTTTTCTTCTGACAAAGTCATGCCAGGTTATTAGCTCATGGCAGTGTGTGCAACTGACTGGCGCACAAATACGAATATGCTATGAAATTTCATAAACCGATATTAGTGTTTGAAAAGTGCGGTGCGACGATTATGCGAGGAAATACGGTAGTTCTCCCCTACCGATATTCAGGTGATGAAATCAGTCAACAAGCAAAAGGGGGTGGGGAATAAGTGAGAAAATATGGTACACTGCAACACCTAACTGTAGAACACTGATCAATTTTTCACTTCATACAGACTACATACTGTAGTGTTGTGATTTGACTGGCACAAGGTTATATTGTAATGTTGTTGCAGCATTCATTTACAACAGTCGCAAAAGTAAATACTGTATCTATGCTAGAAGCACAATTGTGCTGACATACTTCAAAGAATAAATCATTTGCTTTCTGGAGTTTAATCTTCCAAGACTTGGACTATAACTGTTATTTACTAATAGCATGTTAACTTACGAGGCATGCTGGAATGGTGATCCACAACATATGTTGTTGGTGGAGGAGGTGGAGGAGGAGTCTGGGGATGTGACGACTGCACATTGCTGGGAATAGCATGAGGAATGGGGTGAACCATTCCCACCTGAGGGGGCGACATTGGTGGGGAAGGATGGGGATGCTGATGGGGTAATGTGTGAGAGTGGAGGTGAGAGGAGGGGGGCATGGGAAGTGTGCTGTACCCTGCACCGCGCTCTCCACGTCGAGGATGGCCCAAGGGATAGTTGGGAGCGTAGTGACTTGGGACCTAGAACAAGAGCATGCCATTAATATTGTTTTCATTTCACATAATCACTGAGCCTAATGTACATATATTAGGAAATTACATAACAGAAATTACATAACAGCTGAACAAGAAGATTCAAACAATATCATACAATACAACCATCACAAGTACTATTCAGACGATAAGTCTAGAAAACCTGAAAACTATAAGTCAAAACCATTTAGTTCTTAATGCTACAACCTCTAAGTGAACTGAAGTGGGACATATGTTGCACATCAAAACAGCATAATAATTAAGAATATTCTTTTTGTTAGAATTAAACATACGGTTTTACAATGTAATTTATACTGTTTACGCAACCAAGTTGGGTGAGCGAGTCAGATGGGAGTGGGAACCCGTTGCTCTCGTAGTTGGAGGCTTGCTGACAATATTGTTAGCAGGCTTTCAGAAAGTACAAGTGAAGTAGGTTACTAGCCTTGCTCACACAGGCCACCTCTGATGGTTCAGGAGTCTTAGCTGCCTGAGCACAAGGAGGGCCATGACTCCAGATAGACCCAAGAAGCCCATTCAAATGTAATTGGCATGCATAAGAAACTTTGGAGAGCAGTAGGAATCTTTTCACTCTTTGGATCGTAGCACTAATTGGATGCACCCACAAGTAGGTTGAGTTGTTAATTCATTTAGGGGCTTTGCGACATCATGGTGATTTAGCCCCATGTACTTGGGTGTGTGTATAAAGGATTTGTCTGATAACCTGTATTATTGTGGTGTATGTAGTAATGTGTACATTTGTAATTGAGCCAGTACTAGGAAGGAGGTAGCCGTAGCCATAAGATAGGAGCCATCTCAGCACTTGCCTGGAGCAGACATGGAAAACCACGGAAAACCACTTCTAGGATGGCTGAGGATGGGAATCGAGTCTGACTCTTCTCAGTTTTGTCTCACAAGGCTGAGTGTAGCACGATAAGATGTCAAATAGGGATGTGTAATTTCTCTCACTTTGTTCTCCACATGTGGGAACCATCTTGCACCTCATTAAGAAAAACTATTATCAGGTATAGAAATAGTGTCTAGCACAGTTGGAGGATTATTCAACTTTGGGGGACTATGATCTAAGTCCAATGTAACATGAACTTCCATTGCTGACCTTCAATATGCAGATGATAAAGTTGTCTTGGCAAACACAGAAGATGATTTACAGTCTACTCTGAATGAGTTTAGCACAGCATATGCGAGCCTTGATGTCAGAGTCAAAAATGGGGACAGACAGACTCTACACTAATCAACATTTGATCCCAATCCTTCAATTACAACTAATTGTGAAGTACTGCAGTTCACTGAACACATTCTTTACCTATATAGCCACCATTAGCAAAGAAAATCTATAGATAGATGTTGACATTCAATATTCCTTGAAATGTGTTAGTGCTTTTGGTCGGCTGCATCCAAAATTCTTCGACAACCATAATATCAGCAATTAATTAGTAACTTGTTTGTACTCAAAATACTTTTCAATAATGAGATACCGTATGCAGCAAATTCCAATATATAAATTACCGTACTGGTATGTATCGAATTCGTATCGAACGCCGATCATGAGTTTCTGCTATGCTGACCGGCTTTCATAGTTAAATTTGGCTTGTTTTCATTCAAATCGGCTTCATTCTTGGAATTTAAAAAAAGCTCAACCTAAGTGTTTTGGCCATGACATGGCTATAACCTCTTTTTAACAAGTCGTGAATTTCATAATCCTTGCTTTGGATTTACCTAAAGTTCTGCCATTAGTAACGATTTACCATGGTTAAATAAAGTCGTAAACAGATTATGACCAGACTGCATCGCAAAAGGATGTCTGCACAGGAAAGTAGCATTTATAAGCCAAATGAAATACAAAGACATGACAAGGGTATGCTAGAAGAGAGTAGGCACTGCATTGTTATCAGAAATGCTTTCAAGTTTGTGCCCAAATCTAGTGCGTGATCATTAATAATGCGCAGCCTATTTTAGAGACGAATTTGCACCAAAGAAAAACATAAAAAAAGCATTACATTCAAGTAAATACGGTTTTCTACCCTGAAAAGGATTAAGATATTCTTACGAAATACGAGGGCTGTTTTTTAAGTAAAGGCCTCTTTCTTTAAAGCCCGTAGTTAGTGCACATGCCGCAACAAGCGTGCGCGCTACCTCCCGGCATCCTTAGCGAACAAGCAGGCGTCAGTTGCAGCGGTGTAGCTAACCTGTACGCTGAACTGTGCATCTTTACAATGTTCAAGATTATTGACTCGCCCGCCGCGTGTGAGGTACGATCTGCGATACGTTTTTTGAGTACAAGAAACATGTCGGCTGTAGACATTCATCGTCAGCTTTGTGAGGTGTATGGTGATAATGCAATGACGGAAGGTAAAGTGCGAAAATGGGTACGCGAGTTCAAAAGTGGCCGTGAAAATGTTCATGACGATGTATGCTTAGGTCTGTGATCACAGATGACTTGGTGACTGCAATTGACACGAAAATTCACGAGGATACCCACTCAAACAATGGATTTTCCTCAAGTGTTAATTCTTGGTTGTCAGAGCAGGTGGCAATCTTTTATTCCGAGGGATTTCAGAACTTAGTTTCAAGGTATGAAAAGTGCCTAAATAAACAAGGCAACTATGTAGAAAAATAGAGGAAGGTATGGAAAACCTAAAAATAAATGTGGTTTCAAAATAAAATGTTTGGTTAATATCGACCAAAAAAAAACAGCCCTCGAACAATGTCTAAAGAGAGATCATCAGCTATTGCTATGCTATCTACTGAATGAGATTTCAACATGCAAATAAGGGAATTCAACGAGGGAGTCAGTGGCATGTGTGCTACGTGCTAATTTTCTCTACAAATAGGTGAGTGATGTTGCATAACATGCATGTCAAAGAGTACAAATAGTATAAGCAAACATATTCAAATTTGTGTTTTTCCTTATTTTGTATCTGTACAGGATCTTAGGGACTACTTGGCTAGTCTTACATCAGTGAACATAAATAATCTTCATGATAATTTTGGAAACTTGCGGAAAGTTGTCGGGAAAACTCCAAGAGACCATATTAGAAATACCACAGTGAGATGAGCTTCAGCAGGAGCCAATAATGGATGCCATTGAGAGGAGAGGATTGGACTAGATTGGGTCACCTAGAAAGAATGGAAGATAAAAGGAAAGCGAAGCAGGTGTGGCGAGCCAGACCTACAGGAAGAACACGAGAAAGGCCACGGATTGAATGGGAGGAGTACATCTTGGGACTGATCAGGAAGCGAGGGAAGACCTTGGGTGATGTTCAGAGAATGGCGCACGACAAAAGAAACTTTAATGAAATAAATGAAATGTCCCGACACCTAACGGTATAAAGGGAAAGAAGAAGAAAGGAAGATATTTTTGGGAACCACCAGCCACCACTGATTATATTTAAGCCTTGTAACTCTGTAACAATGTGCCTGTGGAGGCTGTGATTTGATAGTCGGACATGTACTCACAGGACACGCCCCAAGAGGGCAGTACCACAATCTTGAAATACTCACTCTAGACCGTGTGTTTGTCAAGGATACACAGCTGATACACTGAATAATAACCCATCAGAAAATTTAACCTATTTCAGCTTAAGAAAAATTATACCACCACCCTGCAAGTTTGTTGTACTGATATTTCACTGCAAAATCTCACCAGGTGCATTTACTACGGTCATATAACATGTTCCCACAGCACTCTTTTAATTTTGTCGCATATAAAATAAGTGTGAAACTTTGCGGCGGGTCATGTATTCAGGAATGGGAGTTCAAAAGATCACACTCCCGAAAAATCGTAAAATTTGCAGGATTGAAACAAGATAAATAGCATTTACTACGTTTACATGGCGAACTCAAATAGATTTGAACACGATCCTGTTTTCAGTATGCTGCCCGTTTACATGAGCAGTTTCAGTTCGTATTGAAATCGATTTCAATACGGTATATAATTTATGGTGGCCAACCTGCAGTTATGTTGGCTAACTCGTATTAAACAGCAAAAACATAATAGACCCGTAATTATCATCCGTGGTTATTTTATTTTATTTTACGGGATGTTTGTAAACATGAATAATGAACGCGCGGAAGATTTTGATGTTGTTTGTTCTTAACAAGTTTATGTTAAGTTTAATAATGATAAAATGTTATTGGTTTTGCGTCCCTTTTAATTTCTGAAGCTTTTAGAGGCGCCTGAATGTTGCCCCGAATGGGATCTGTAACGTGCCAGTAAATCTATTGACACGGCTCCCTCGCAATTAGGCCTAAACACCCTGACTGTGCCAGGATTCGATCCTGCTACCTTGGGGGGAGCAGACGAGAAAGTTATCACTGCGCCACTCTATGTTCAAGTTATTCAATCTAGTGGACAAATGGGAAAAGGAACGGATCAAGCGGCAATGTGAGACGGTGTTTCTCTGTTGACCTCATTTTACGTATGGATACACCTGACATTTAAGGCAAAATAGACAAAAATACATTAACGATAAAAACGTGTGCAAACAAACTACGCTTATCAACCACGACAGGAACACAGACAGTAACGAAGAATATGGACAGAAAGTAAAACAAAGAGATTCGAGAGTCAGGCGACAGACGAAAGTAGGCTTAAATTAGTTTAAACATGTAACGCGAGAGCGCGCAGAATCGCTTTCAATACGATCCGCGTTTACATGTTCCTGAACACCAGTTTGGATCCGATCCGATCCCACAATTTTACCGTATCGACCTTGAAACTCAATACGGTCTGAGTCCCGTTTACATGACCGTATTCAATACGGTAAGTGTACTCAAATCGATTTGAGTTCGCCATGTAAACGCAGTAACTGTCACTGTCGCAAATCTCCAAGCTACTCTCGCGTGCATCATCCTGGCTTCGTCCAACGCACTTACAATTCTCGTCTTCAAGAAGCTCTTTATAACAACACCCGTCGTCACCATAACCCAATCACGCAAGAGTTCAACTGACGGCCTTCTTTATTTTATCTTCTGTCGTCAGCTTATTGTAACTAACAACAACAGATCCCAGCGTGTTCTAACCTAACAAATACTGATCATGCCTGTATTGTCGTTTTACTGCGTTGTCACCGGGTGAGTTAGCCGTGGTGGTTACGGCATGACTGATGGCAGTCGCTCACATCCGGGAGGCGAGGAGGTTCGAATCCCCCCGCCGGCAACCTTGAAGATGGTCTTCTGTGGTTTCCCATCTTCCTTCCAGGCAAATGCCGGGGTTGGTCCCTAACTATAGGCCACAGCCGCTACCTTCCAACTCCTCGTCCTTACATTCCAACTTCCCTCCTTCCCTCCCCAACGGTACTTGTAGCTCACCCATTGGGTGTCCGTCTCGAAGCAGCTACAAAACTGGCGAGCCGAACATGTCCTCGGACACTCCCGGCACTAAAAGCCATACGCTAAAAAAAAAAAAAAAAAAAAAAAAAAAACTGCGTTGTCACATTTGAAAACACCTTACGAGTTTGGTTAGTGGTTTCTAGCGCACATTTCTGTTTACGCCAGTAGCGAATATTAAATTCAGTCACATTGAATTCTCGACCAGCAACTCTATTACTATTGTCTTCTGCGAATTTTATCACTTTGAGTTTAAACCCAGCTTTATAACTTCCATGTTTCATTTTCACATAACTTAGAAATCAACCTACACAAAAAAAAAAACAAGCACACTTAACTGAGAAACAACAATGGAACATGAAAACAGAATACTGGTGCTTGTTGACAATATAACAGATGGGTAACAAATACCGTGAATGAAAGGCGGCCAAGTGATTTTCAAATATCTGAAAAACCTTTTCAGGCGATCTAATCACCCGAGTGCACTGAAACTTGGCACAGTGAATCTTTATTCAAGCTTAGCATGGAGACCTCTAATAATGTTCAATTGTTTTCAAAAATTAAAGATGAGTCAGTTCAAACTTTTATAAACTTACTTTTTATTTTTCATACCTATTTCAGGCGATTGAAAAGATGAATCTTATGATGGGCTTTGCTAAGAATCTTTGTCAAATGGCACTAAAATCTGTAGCTTACTTTTCGTAAATCATAGAAGCATGGAGTGCTACAGTAGTGTGAAGACTAGAGTTGGGACATCGGAATGGTTTAAAATTGACACTGGACTAAAGCCAGGAGATGTGTTGTCACCATTATTGTTCGTAATGGTCATGGATGACATCATGAAGGCAGCAATGAAAGAATATAGTAGGGCAAAGATGAAGGTAATGTTGTTTGCAGACGACGTTGTGATCTGGGGCGAGGATGAGATGGAGGTACAAGAACAGTTAGACGTAATAAATGAAAAGATTGGGCAATGGGGATTGAAGATAAATGTGGAGAAGAGTAAAACAGTGGTGATGAGTAGAGATAACAAAGAAGGAAAAGGAGTAATCAAAGTAGGAGATAAGGAATTGGAAGTGGTGAAACACTTCAAATACTTGGGAAGTGAACTGACTGAAGATGGAAGACTAGATTTGGAAATTAGCAGAAGAATACAACTCGGAAGTGCTTTCTACCAACAGGTACGGGGACAAGTATGGAACAAGGATACACCAATTAAGGCTAAAGAAGTTATGTACAAAGCATATTATGTTCCTATAATGACATATGCAGCAGAAACTTGGACAGTGACTAAGAGGGATAAGAGCAGAGTACAAGCAGCTGAGATGAGATTCCTGAGAAGTATGGTCCAGAAAACGAGGAGGGACAGAGTGAGAAATGAAGATATACGGAAAGAACTGGGAGAACAGAAACTAAATGACAAACTGGAGCAAAACAGATTGAGATGGTTTGGACATGTCTAAAGGATGAATGAAGTAAGGCTACCAAGACGAGCAGTGGAACGACGGATGACAGGGAAGAGAGGACGAGGAAGACCAAGAATGCGTTGGATGGACTGGGTGGAAAATAGTATTAGAAAACGGAACCTGGATTGGAACACTGTGTCGGAAGAGGAATGGTGGAACGACAGAACAAAGTGGAGAGGAACCATATTTGCCCCACCCAGTGTCAACTGGAAAAGGAGAAATGATGATGATGATTTTAACACATACAGTAACTTCTCATTGTAATGGTATTGGTGAATATATAGGTTTGAAAAGCTCTATGCAGGAAGAAGTATGTGTACTCGGATCGAGTTACAGCCGACGACGACTAGGTCGTGAACCAAAAGCTATTTAGTACATCACATGGAAAGTTCTTTTAATACGAAAAGTTTTAATAGAAAAGGCCAGTGGATGTCTGAAAATAGGCTATTTAGTTCATTACAGAACTACTTGTGTTTGATGGAACTTATCTACATCTTTGAAGTTTTTGGCACGGTGCATGCCAGCCTTCAGCCACATTCCACAGTAAGATATGATAGATTTGAGTAAAAGATGACAAATTTTTAGTGCATTTCCTTGAAAAACTGAATGGTCTGAGAGCATTTGAAATAGGGGTCGATGGTGCACTGATTTTTCAGTTACGGTACGGTACAAAGAAAATTACCGAACTCTGTTCGAGACGATAAAAAACTCAGTAAAATGTTTGGTTCCGTACAAGAGACATAAATACTGTAGCGATCTGGGGGGTCCCGGAAATACCGACCACCAAAATGACACTTAAGCTGGAAGTAACCAAGGTTGACAAAGCCCCTCTCGATGCAAATGAGAGTTCTTCAACAAACTCTAATAATAGGCCTAGTGGTAAGCCTACTAACCTGTCATCAGTGTGGACATAGTTTCTAAAAGCAGCAACCAACAGAGATGCATCTACAGATACGAGGATAAAAAAACAGCAAAGGTGAGTACTACAATAAATGACTCCAGAACATTACAAATGAGAAAAATGACAATATGAGAAAAATGACAATATGAGAAAAATGAAGTTTGCCTACTGCCAAGATAAGTAGAATAGTTCAATATGGTAGACTGTGATAACAAAAACTTAAATACTGCTGCAAACAACATTTCATGTTAAATTTGGTAAAATGAAATCACTATTTTTATTATGAGAAGGGAGAGGTCTATTGATAAGAAAAATGAAGCAATTTAATTTTACAACTTTTCGGCCTATGTGAAGCTTTATTATTGTAGCAGCCTGGTCTAATCTTAAGTTTTTGGCTTTTTCAGGGGAGCTTCAAGTAGATGCGTATTTTTCTGAAGGATGCATAGACCTTCTCGATGATCTTTTTATGTCGTGGCAAGAAAACTTTTACAAATACCCATTATTGGCACCCTTAGTAAAAAAGTATTTGGGAATTCCAGCCACAGAAGTATCTTCTGAAAGGGTTTTCTCTTCAGCTGGAAATGTTGTGACGAATCTCCGTCGTAGGCTCCTTCCAGAAAATGTAGAAAAACTTGTCTTTCTACATCAAAACTTAAACTTAGGTTACAGTGCAATTATTTTCCTATTTGTGATATTTTGTGAATTTTCCTTTACATTTTCCTATACATTTCAGAACAAAAATTAGGGCCTATAGTCTGTATATACTGTAGGACTGATTTAGGTGTTTTTTTAAATTTCTTATCATAGTTTTTTCATTACACATGATTGGGTGTTTTTTACTTTTTTCTTATCAGGAGTTTTTTATTAGACCTGCAGTGTAATAAGTATATTTTTGTTACTAGACACATCTAGCCTAAAAGTGTTAAATTTGTTTGATTGATTAAAAGGACTATTTATATTTTAATTGTTGTTTATTTTTACCCCAAGAGTAACTCAATTTATTCATTTATTTAATAAATGAGGTATTCATTTATTAAATAAATAAATAGGCTTATGTGTATTTAAAGTGTTTTGTTTAATTTTACCCCTAGGGTAACTCAATGGTGCTACGTTGCTCCATTTCAAATGGTTGGTTTATTTTAGTAGGCCTACTTTAAATTTGCAAGGAATATTGCTATTTTCGGTATAATTTTATAAACTGAAAAACTTAGAGGCTATTTAAGATTCCTCTTATTGACAACATTTGTAGTTTGGCTTACTGTCTTTAGCTGGTTTTATAAGGTAAGTCTGTGTTTTGTGTGGTTTTTTTCCCTTGTATTTTAAGGGAACTTCTTTTTTAGACATCCAAAGTGTTGTGTATCATCAATGTTTTACTTCAATAGTTATTTAAATACTAGAGCACAATAAGTCTCTGATAAATAAAATTTTAAAGTATGGACTAAAGTGTTCCAATGTGAGCCTAATGTCTATTTAATGTATGCATCAATTGGCTTACTCCACACTAAAAGGTTTGAAAGTTAATGGAACATTGTATGAGATTATTAGCGGTATTATTTTTTCTGTATTTTAAATAAAAATTGTGCTATTTGGCAAATATTTGGTTTACTTTATAGTCTTTAGAAGTCATGTGTTACTTTTTTGTTAATGGTTTACAAATTACTCTAGTTTAGCACGTGAAAATCAGCCAAGCTGTACCGAACCGATTTTGTACAGAGAACCGAAGTACATTTCTTTTTACTGAACCGAACCCAAATTTTCAGTACCGAAGACCCCTAATTTGAAAGCACCCATTTTACATATGAAACAATGTTGTTTACCCTTGTGAAGCTATTCTTCAGTCTCAATAGACATGAATACGGTAGAAACTTGTTAATATCCATCCCTCCACCAAAAAAGTTGCACATCATCTTGGTTCTTTTATTAACAGAGGATTTCAGATAGTGCAAATCTTTTTGAATTGTTTTCAATTTCATCTTGCACCACATTACTGTAGAGGGAATTTAAAAGATTCTGCAGGGTCTAAAGCCTAACATGAGGTTTAAATATAACAACAGTATTTCTTATCTTCTCAACTATGATTTACAATGACTCAGTTTCTCAAATTTTTCTCTTTAGTTTCAGCAAGTAATTCACTCTAAAGAGGGATTTATCCTATATCTTTCCAAAGCCAAGAAATATACTGAATAGGTAGTTCTGTAGCATTTCCTGAGCCTAGTGTATCACATGAACAAACTCATTATCATCCTCCCTGGACAACCAAGAAAATTTTGAAACCTGATCCTCTGCTTTCTTGCAACATTGCTATCACATCCAGCAGAAAACGAGAATTCTGACCTGGACTCACCTGAAAAGATACAAATAGATCATTGTTTACAATGGAAGCAACTTATGTATCTCACAACGAGGAGAGCAAAATGAAGCCTTACCTGCATCTGGTGAACTCAACAAAATATAATTTTGCTTTGCCATTTGAGTGAAATTTGGATCATTGCCAAACCTATTGGACAATCAATCAACTTTTAGATGATGACTACACTCACAGCGCTAGTCCCTGGTAATGGTAGCCCGCTCTCACTGCCTGACTTGTCTCGGCCCTCACTCTCCACACGGTGGCCGCTTGGTTGGCGCTGCACTCTGGTCGCACCCTGGTGGAGGAATGTCGTGGTTCCGCCACAACAAGTTCCATAAAATGAATTCAAATGTGGCTAATGTTTTAATAGTCGAATATAATTTCTAAAACAACAATCATGCATATGCTTTTTATTTCTTCGTTTATTGTTTATTTTACATTTTTGGAAGAGTTATTATTATTGTTTTGTTTATATGTTAGTTTTTTAATCATCCCATAGGTTTTATAATGTATACATGTCAGAGCCATGATGACGACAGATGGTTTTGGCAACTTATTTCTACAGGCTAACAAGGAACAGTTTGTGGGTTATTTACATGACAGAACCACAGAAGAGATACCAATAATATCAGGATATCCACATCTTACATTTGAAGGAAAATGAAATGAACACACAACAAGATAGTCCCACTTCAGTTCAAAATGCATTTTCTTTCCCCTTCAGAGCTTTTGCTGCTTAAGGTTACTGACACAAGATAGCAAGCCCAATCAAAAGAGAACAAACAAAAAGGCTGAAGGCTCAAGAAGAGGGAAAATCAAGGGCAATTGAAAGGTAAAGAAGAAAAACCGTAGCAAATACCATAGAATACCAATATCAGATGCTTGGTTAAAAACTTGACTTGAAGGCAAGCCAGAGAGGTGCAGTGTAGCTGTCACATCTGTGCTGACTGTTTTAGACAGAAGTGGCTGGTATTGTTATTCTATAGTATTTGACCAGTAAGTGGAAAAATGGTTATGGTTGCACCACGGGTGCCTGGAGACACCACTTTCCTATTCACCAGAAGAGACAGCTGTCCAATTAGACCATGGGAAGGTACAGTATGGGTCCAAAGTCCTGTTAGTTTGTTAATTACACTGCAGGTGTGTAGTCACCTCCCAACCCACAGGCAGAGACATTCAACAAGATCCCCAGACTCTGTAGACTGATTTCCCATTCAACAAATGGGGAAAAAAGAGATGCAGGTTAGGGGACATGATTCACCAATTAAAGCACAGATGAATATTACACTCTATTTTACAGTCCTTACCTGAGGGGGTGCTACAACAGGAGGGGTACGGTATTCGCGGGAAGCCTTGCTCAAACTCCCGCCTGTCCGCACGGCCTGTGGAGGGGTGGGTGGTTTGGTGGTCGGTGCTGGTCCTACTGTGGTACCAACCATACCAGCGGTAGAAGCAGACCCTAATGACTGGATGCTGCCCTGGCTCGAGCCTCGTTGTTTTGTACGCGGAGTACCCCCCGTAGATGTTGTTCGAACTCCATGGCCGACGTCATCCAAAGCTAGGAAATAAATAAATACACAATGAATCGGTATTAAGTAAAACTCTATTCTGCTCTCAGAGTGGAGAGACAAACACTTTTCAAATAACTAAAATGCAATTAGAATATACTGCAAAAACCAAACAAATACGGTATCACATAGAGTTTGTGGTTTATAGTATTTGCGATAGATGCAAAATTTGTCCAAAACTTGTCGTCACATCATGTTCTATGACCCCTACAAGTGGATTTTAACGGTATTGAGTTAGCAATAAAATGCAAAATTATTTGTTTTCTGCAAAATGAATGCAATATATGAACAGTAAAAGTTCTTGAAATATTTATTAGTTATCTCAAATTTACTTTATTTTGGGTGGGCTCTTTTGGAATTACTCAACAGAAGGGATTTCCTTCATGGCTAACGATCAAATTGCAAGACTCTTACTAAAGTAAATATTTGCATGTACAATTACAATTTACATATCCCATACATGAATATTTGAATGGCGGCTTCGGTGGCGTAGTTGGTAGCATGCTGAGCTTCTATGCCCAAGATAGCGGGTTCAAACCCAGCCGAAGCAGCCAGATTTTTTTAAGAGCGTTAAAAATCCCACAGTATGCTTTCCTTCCGAGGGGAAGTCAAGCCGGCGGTCCCATGTCATAGATTTATGGCATGTTAAAGAACCTTCCACTAATTACACCTGTTTGAAGCTAAATTGTATAGGTTAGGAATGTAAACAACGCTCTTAGGTTTCTACGTCCGTTGCCAAGAGCCAACTGTGGTGGCGTCTAGTAGCTAAGTTCTGAACTAGGCCTAGTAGTCGTTGACGGTGGCGTTTGGTGGCAAAAGTAGGAACTATTTGAAAAATTCAAAGTTGCAGTCCTTACTTGAATTAAAAAATAGATACACACACTAATACAGCCATTACAATTAACACCGGTTATCAGACAGATTCTACACACACCCTAAGTGCACTGGGCTACATGACCGCGTTGCCGCAGCCCCTAAACTGAGGAACCAACCAACCACCAATATTTGAATGTTAGGTTCTTCTGCCTTAGTTTTCCATAGTATTTTGTAAATACCGGTAATATGAGGAACAACATTATACTATTGAACTATATTAGGTTAAGTCCTAATTGCTACATTATAACATTGCACAAAATCCTCATTTGTAACAAATTTGCTATCAAATACTAATTTGAAAAACATAGCTGCTGATGCGTTTACAGTCGTCAAGTGAGGATCATCATCATCTTCATTTCCAATTTTTAGGCTGACACCGGGTGGGGGCAAATATGGTTACTCTCCACTTTGTTCTGTCGTTCCACCATTCCTCTTCTGACATGGTGTTCCAATCCAAGTTCCGTTTTCTAATGCTATTCTTCATCGGGTCCATCCAACGCATTATTGGTCTTCCTCGTCCTCTCCTCCCCGTCATCCCAGTGCTCGTCTTGGTAGCCTTACTTCATTCATCCGTTTTACATGTCCAATCATCTAAATCTGTTTTGCTCCAGTTTGTCATTTAGTTCCTGTACTCCCAGTTCTTTCCATATACTGTATCTTCAATTCTCACTCTGTCTCTCCTCGTTTTTTGGACCATACTTCTCAGGAATCTCATCTCATCTGCCTGTACTCTGCTCACATCCCTCTTAGTCATTGTCCAAGTTTCCGCTGCATATGTCATTATAGGAACATAATATGCTTTGTACATAACTTCTTTAGCCTTAATTAGTATATCCTTGTTCCATACTAGTCCCCGTACCTGTTGGTAAAAAGCACTCCCGAGTTGTATTCTTCTGCTAATTTCCAAATCCAGTCTTCCATCTTCAGTCAGTTCACTTCCCAAGTATTTGAAGTGTTTCACCACTTCCAATTCCTTATCTCTGACTTTGATTATTCCTTTTCCTTCTTTCTCACCTCTACTCATCACCACTGTTTTACTCTTCTCCACATTTATCTTCAATCCCCATTGCTCAATCTTTTCACTTATTACGACCAACTGTTTTTGTACCTCCATCTCATCCTCGCCCCAGATCACATCATCGACTGCAAACGACATTACCTTCATCTTTGCCCTACACTAGTCTTCATTGCTGCCTTCATGATGTCATCCATCACCATTAACAAAGATAAGGGTGACAACACACTTCCTTGCTTTAATCCAGTGTCAATTTTAAACCATTCCGATGTCCCGACTCTAGTCTTCACACTACTGGAGCAATCCATGCACATTGCATTTATCATGTCTCTCAGTTTCTCGCCTATCCCCCTACTTGTTAGGCTTTCCCAAACTTTTGTTCTAGGGATGCTATCATAGGCCTTTTCTAGATCAATAAAAGTCATTATCATACCCTTCTCATATTACCAACTATTTTCAATGCTCTGTCTCAGAATGAAAATAGGTTCCACAGTTGACCTGCCCCCTCTATTTGGCTCTCTACCTTTGCTCTAATTCTCTTTTCTAGGATTCTTTCCATTACTTTGGCAACATGCAAGAAGGGACTGCCGCCTTGGTCATTTCTCTTACCACTTCGTCTATTCCCACAGCTTTCCCCATCTTCATCTTTCTAACTGCCCATTCCAATTCTGCCATAGTAACGTCTGGTTCTTCTTCTATTTTTTCCTCCACCGTTTTGGCTGTTTGCATAACTTCTCCGTATGCCTGACGTCTCACCATCAACAGCTCGCTGAAATATTCTTTCCATCTGTCCGTTATCTCTTCTGGTTTTGTCAATATTTCTCCTTTGTTTTTCACGAACCCAGTGTTCACCTTCTACTTTTTATAATTCCAAACAGCAATTTTTTCCCACTAGGGTATTTAAATCCTCCCTTATTTCCTGGGTGAATTCTTCCCAGCTTTTCTTCTTTTCCTCTGCAATTACTTTCTTGCAATCTCTGTTTGCTTCTATATATTTTGCTCTACTTTCTTCAGTCTTTTACCTTTTTGTTTTCACTCTATCATTCCACCATTTTGTCGTCTTTTCCCGTATCTTTCCTGATGTTCTACCACATGTTTTCTCTGCACGGTTTACAAATGCCCTTTTAAAATTTTCTCATTCCTGCTCCACATGGGTAATATCCATCCTTGGTATCTGTCCTTGCAATTCTTTCTCAAAATCTTCTGCAACCTCCTTTTCCTTTAATCTCCAGACCTTAATCTTTCTTTCCCTTTCTTTTAGGTAATCTCATAACCTTTCCTACTTTTAGTTTTGCCACTACTGCCCTATGGTCTCCTCCAAAGGCTTCTTCTGGCATGGCTGCGACATCCATTAGTTCTTTACAATGTCCTTTTTCGACTAATTGATAGTCTATCATTCCCTCAGGAGAACCTGTAAACTCTCGAGCGCATCCCCAGGTGGCAGATAACTGTATTGTTAGGGTTGGTTCTAATACCCTCCAATAAAACCCACGGACCAACAGGTAACCCAATTCCTGCGGGCTCTACAATACTGGGACACCCTCTCTCCAGGGGTTATAAATATGGAGGGCCCAGCTCAGGGTATGAGTGAAGACCTCAATGGCACCTGCGGTGGTGAAGGAGTCCTTCGGTACAGCGAAGTTGGCGGAAGAGGCAACCCAGTGCTCGGGGTTAATTGAGTAAAAGATATTTGTCCACATTATGAACACTCGTAGCGTCTGTACTCCAGAGGAGCGGCTATAAAAGGCATCTGTTCTCCATGTTAGGAGCGGCCTAGTTCATAAAATTCATTTGGGAGTGGCAACCATATCTTAATAATAGCCTAAAATGATAGCAAATATGGTTCAGCCTTGGAAAATGCAAGTGAGTATATGCAAGAAATATGAGAACGAGGAAGCTATCATCAATATCAATGCCATAATTGGAGACAGCTTGAACACAATACCACTTTGAAACAGGATTTAGACATGTTGAGGCTTTAAAAAACAGACCCAGTCAGCGGCTGGAAACTGTACAAGACTGATTGGTTGCTAAACCTTAAGATACATTTATTCTAACCTAAAATAAAGAATCCAAACAGGGATTATCTCCTGGCGAACATGCTCCAAAGAGGGCAAAAACAGTTCCATAGGACAGAATTTTCTGTGATGCATTGCACAATATTTTATTGATTACCTGGAAAAGGAAAAACTATCACAGATCAATTTTACTGTGAATTGATGGGGGAAAAAATCCCTCCCTCCAAGACATGTCTGCAATTGTTATGGCTAAAATGCAGAAATTGAATCACAAAATGCTTCTTTATCCATCTTACTCACAAGATTTGACTCTTTACAGCTACTTATTGTCAGTGGAAAAAGATTTATTAATCTCATGTAATTTTTTTCAGGATTAGGGAATAACCCATCTCATTTGGGTACAATCGAGTTGACCGACTGAAAAGCATCATACTTTTTGTACCAAGGCAACACTGTAAAATGGCTTCAAACACCATAAGGAAAAAGATTTGTATTGAATGAGGATAAGACATGAATATAACCATGGCCGAAAGTGCCCCGCCCACCCTTGGCCGTCAGGCCGTACATATAGTGATGTGGGCCTGGCAAATGCCCAGTGGGCAGGACATCTATAAATGGACATTTGCCCAAAGCAGTTTTAAGCACCCAAAATCTGGGCATTTAAGAAAAAATTTTTTTTTTACTTTTTACCAGGGCTGGATAACTTAACATAATGGCCTTGAATAACGAATTGTTTCGCATTACGGTATACATTGAATACCGCATAACAGAATGTTTGTTGTAACGTTATTCACACGAAGAACGAATAAACGGATGCTGTATATATACCGTTATTTTAAATATTTTATCATACCGGATAGCATTTTAGTTATCGCAGGAGACAAGTCGAATAAAGTTTTTGGCGATGTAACACAATCAAATGTACCCCATTCACTCCGATGTTTCAAATAACGTTAATGACAAGACAGGATAGCTGCATGCCTCGCAGGTCGAATAACGTTATTCGTGCTGAAACGAGTGGCGAACACCTACCACTGAATCCGAACTTTACAAAACGTTACTGACAAGACTGGATAGCATTGAGTTATGCTGCATGCCTCGCAGGTCGAATAACGTTATTAACTTAGTGTTCTGTTCTATGGGTCCCGGGTTGAATAACGTTATTAGCCTCGTACTAGGGTACAAAATACAATAACGGTATCCTCCTACCAGTGTACGAATACAAAGATAGCTATAAATTAATTCGGATTCGTAGTGCTGCCAGGTGACAAACAAGTAGTTCCGTGACCGACTAAAAAGCCTACTTTCCCGTAAAATTTAAGATTAAGGTCAACGATTAATCTACTGTGTATACGATATGCCTATCTAGAATGATGACGAACTTAAGTTGGCAATACTAACATTTCTAATTAGATTGGAATATACCTGAAATATTCTAATACAGAACTACAGTTGGCAGCCTAGGTGACTCTGAGTATATCCTTAGGTCCATCTCTTAAGGTACAGAATGCACATACAACAAACATTTGGTTGAAGTCCAATGGATAGTATGGACGTTGCATGTTGTGAAATATTAGATCTATCAGTGCATATAAAATCATATTGGCAACAAGGTCATGCACGTGTGATCAGAATTAATCTGAAATAATACTATATTTTAAAGTGCCAATTTTGGATAACACCCATTTGTTGGTATAGAATTTACATGCATTTCCAGAAGGCTTAGAATTATGTTGGCAGCACTAACGCACATTAGTTACTCGAAATGAATCTGAAATTTTAGGTACCATACGTGTGCAAAACTCAGAGATGTTGGCTAGCAACTTTCTGATATATTGGTATTAGGATAAAGAAAGAGAATGAGCATTCATTAGCAGTTGGCAGCCCTGCTGGATCTCAAGTATAAGCATAGTCATATCTGTTATAGTACACAAAAGCACATATGAAATTTGGTTAAAATCCAATTGATAGTATAGAAGTTAGATACACTTACACATTGGACTTATCCGCAGGCTTAAAATCATGTTGGCAACCTTGTCATATAGGCTCTTCTTAAAATGTATATATCTTGAATGTTATTATCTCTATGTGTACTAATTTTGGAAAAGTTCGCATGCATAACGTCTGATAAATCCAACATAGACCTCAAAAGTGAATTGTGAATTTTCAGCAGTTACTAGCACTGAAATAATTTTCAAAAATGCCCGTGAGATATTCAAATACAGGTCTTTACTTATACCAAATTTGGTTTCAATAACTGGAGCCATCTAGGAGGGACAGACAGACATTTGACTGGATCGATGTCATACGTCTACTTTTTCCGCATTTTTACAAAATGTGAAAAGTAGGCTAAAATAGTACGTAGAATATTCGATAACTACTATATAACATCCACCCTTAGGTGCTTCGATACTGTGCTGATCAGTACCCTCTGCTTATGGACATATCACATGTGTTGTACCACAATCAATGGCCATCAAAGAACAAATGGTACAGATTGTAACGTTAAAGCTTGTATACAGGCACAATTCCGGTATAGGCTTGAATAACGTTATTCGCTCCAGCATTCCGTGTTCCGATAGGCTTAGCTGCAAGAAATCAAACATGGAGGAAAGTTGTGGATTTAGAGTAATATTTGCAGTTTATAGGCATTATTAATCCAAATCAGTCATTAAGATGCGTTGCGTTGAATACATAAAGAGGCACTGACTGATTGAACGCATTCCTGTCAGTATTTACGATTTAACAGAAATAATTCGACATTTAGCTATACGCATGAAGTTACGTAACTATGAGCTAGGCTACTAAGCGAAATGTGTGCGAGTGCTATAGCAGTAACTTAGTATCCAATGGATCTCGGGTTCGAGACGCACTAGGGCCAACATTTTTATTCTTTTTGAATTATTTTGTTGCATTCAAACTACTCTTTTTGTGGGTTTCCAACTACGATTTAGTCACATGATGTATGGAGATGATGCTAATAATGGATATTGGTAGGGAAAATTAATCTATTCTATCATTCAAATTTGTACCTCCCCATACAAAACCATGAATATTTGTACAATTCGTGAAAGTATAATAATATTTATGTTCGACGATGTCGAAATGTAAACATTATGTGTTGGAAAACTGTATCATAATGAGGCCCATTATAACACTATTTTTCATTATGAAACAGTTTCTCCCACCAATCAGAACAAGAAACAGTCGTGTGGCCAATTAGATGGGGATACCTTCGCGCATGCGCTCAAAATCCAACATATTTCTGTGTTGTCAAGCAAAGTGAATGGTCTCTGCTTCCGGAGTGCCTTGACCACGCATGCGCTCTGTTCAGTCACCAAAGCCAGCGCGCCTTGTTCACTAATAACTGAATTAACTGAATCCCACAGATATTTATGAATATTTATGGTAAAACATATAATAAAGTTATAATTATCGTCGAACATAAACAGTCGTATGCAACTCGCCTATAATGGTAATTAAGACACTCGTATGGAAATTATAAAACTCGCATACGCTCGTTTTATAAAAAATACTCGTGTCTTAATTATAGCCATTATAGGCTCGTTGCATAATGTACTATTTCATACCACAATAATAGTCTATGTTTACTCCACAATAAATAATAATATTAACAATAAAAAGAAATAGTTTCGTGACGATCTGAAGAGCATACTTTTCTTTATATTCAAGATTCATGCTAATGATTAAACTATATAGACCTATCTAGAATAATGACGAAATTTAGTTGGTAATACTAACATTTCTAATTAGATTGGAATATACCTGAAGTATTCTAATACAACACTACAGTTGGCAGCCTAGGTGACTCTGAATATATCCTTAGTTCCATCTTTTAAGGTACAGAATGCATTGTGGTGTTTGAAGCCATATTTTCAGTGTTGCCTTAGTAAACAAGAGTTTAGTGCTTTTCAGTCGGTCAACACGAATGTACCCAAAAGAGATGGGTTATGCCCTAATCCTGAAATAAATTACATGAGATTAATAAAACACTAGGATGACCAGTTTCGATCGTCAAGCGATCATCATCAGATCCATTACACTTAGGCTACAAAATCTATGTTTGAAATACAGGTGAAAATATTTACAATATGTACAATTATTTAGTTGCAGTATTGGTACTGCAACTGTCAGTGTATGCTAAATGCAGTATATATGTTAGGTGAAATGCTAAATGGTGATAGCTATCCGTAGATTGTACTTTAGAGAGATTATATGGTTGTAAACTATGGTTAAACTATAAAATTTTAGGCTAACTACTTATCTGATTGTCTTCCGTATAACAGCTACTCGCAGTTTTCGTGCTCACTGGAACTCACTATGCGGTAGACTGCGGTGGTTATCTTAACGACTGGTTTTTCCCTGCTTTCTCCCCCCTGCTCCTACGTGCTGTGGGGAGTGATAGCGATGTGTTTATGTGAGGTGTTGCCAACCTAGATAAGATGTATGTTATTGAATGAGGTGGGTCTACAATTATTAAAGACCGTGGATTAGCCCTCGCCACGCGTGGAGCATAACCCATTCGAACTAAGCGTTGACGGTCTTATGAGGACGTCCCGGCACCTTTAATACTGCCGCGAATATGGGCCTTGGTTTATTGCAGAAGAAAAGTACATCGTACACCTGATCCAGATAACATTTACCTATTAATAACCCCCTAATTTCCCCCCTTTTTTATCTAGCTCGGTAAAAGAAATTGAAGAGATTGTGAGATTACTGAGGGTCGTTCTCACCCAAAACGTGTTTCAATTCGACAATAAAATATACACACAGAGAGAAGGCCTAGCAATGGGATCGCCACTAAGTGGGTTAATCGCTGACATCTTCATCAATGCACTAGAAAATGCGTTCTTAGAAAAGACTTCAACAAAGGGAATAGTAATATGGAAAAGATACGTAGATGATGTAATTTGCATCTACGATACTGAACTAACAAGCGAAGAAACAATTCTCCAATCCATTAATAGCCTTCACCACTCTATCAAATTCACTAAGGAATCCGAAATAGACCGGAAAATAAATTATCTCGATATAACTATTGAACGTAAAGACAACGACCTTTCATATTCCATATTCCGGAAAGCAACACAAACCTCGCATGCAATCGACAATCAGTCTAATCACCCCAGTACGCACAAACTAGCGGGTTTCAATTCAATGGTGCACAGAGCTTTAAACATACCTATGTCAAAAGACAACTATAATAAGGAAATAAGAACTATTATGCAAATAGCAAAGGAAAACAACTTCTCGCCAAGCAAAATAAATCAAATGAGCCAAACATAAAAATAAAGATAAAACGATTCCCAAACCGGACAATAATGAGAAAAAATTTGCGCGTTTCAACTATGTGAATGCGAATACATATAAAATCACTAACCTATTCAAAAAGCAAGGCATAAAGATAGCTTTCACGACGAAAAACACAACCGCTAGGCACCTCCTAAATAGTAATCTAAATAAACGTGACCCATATTCAAGGTCAGGGGTATATTCTATAACGTGCCAAGACACCGATTGTCAAGCTAATTACATCGGGCAGAGTAGAAGGCGAGTAGACACACGTTATAATGAACATAGGAATGCGATAAGATACGGAACACATTCAGCCGTGTGCGAACATATGTGTGACACAGGGCACAGCTTTACCAACATAGAGTCGGACCTTAAAATAATCCATCACGAATCGAAAGGCAGAGCTCTTGACATAAAGGAAGCAATCGAGATACACCTAGCCAAACGAAACAATCCCAACAATCTAAATGAACACATGTTCATGGAGAGCTCACCCCTCTTCACGCTACTAAAAAACACACCCTGTCGGAAACAAAACACAATTTAGCGACACAGCCAAGCTAGATAAAAAAGGGGGGAAATTAGGGGGTTATTAATAGGTAAATGTTATCTGGATCAGGTGTACGATGTACTTTTCTTCTGCAATAAACCAAGGCCCATATTCGCGGCAGTATTAAAGGTGCCGGGACGTCCTCATAAGACCGTCAACGATTAGTTCGAATGGGTTATGCTCCACGCGTGGCGAGGGCTAATCCACGGTCTTTAATAACTGTAGACCCACCTCATTCAATAACATACATCTTATCTAGGTTGGCAACACCTCACATAAACACATCGCTATCACTCCCCACAGCACGTAGGAGCAGGGGGAGAAAGCAGGGAAAAACCAGTCGTTAAGATAACCACCGCAGTCTACCGCATAGTGAGTTCCAGTGAGCACGAAAACTGCGAGTAGCTGTTATACGGAAGACAATCAGATAAGTAGTTAGCCTAAAATTTTATAGTTTAACCATAGTTTACAACCATATAATCTCTCTAAAGTACAATCTACGGATAGCTATCACCATTTAGCATTTCACCTAACATATATACTGCATTTAGCATACACTGACAGTTGCAGTACCAATACTGCAACTAAATAATTGTACATATTGTAAATATTTTCACCTGTATTTCAAACATAGATTTTGTAGCCTAAGTGTAATGGATCTGATGATGATCGCTTGACGATCGAAACTGGTCATCCTAGTGTTTTATTAATCTCATGTAATTTATTTCAGGATTAGGGCATAACCCATCTCTTTTGGGTACATTCGTGTTGACCGACTGAAAAGCACTAAACTCTTGTGTACAGAATGCACATACAACATTTGGTTGAAGTCCAATGGATAGTATGGACTTTGCATGTTGTGAAATATTGGATCTATCAGTGCGAGTAAATCATATTGGCAACAAAGTCATGCATGTGTGCTCAGAATTAATCTGAAATAATACTATATTTTATAGTGCCAATTTTGGTTAACATCCATTTGTTGGTATAGAAGTTACATACATTTTCAGCAGGCTTAGAATTAAGTTGGCAGCACTGACGCACATTAGTTATTCGAAGTTAATCTGAAATTTTAGGTACCATACGTGTGCAACATTCAGAGCTGTTGGCTAGCATACTTTCTGATATATTGGTATTAGGATAAAGAAAGAGAATGAGCATTCGTTAGCAGTTGGCAGCCCTGCTGGCTCAGAAGTATAAGCATAGTCATATCTGTTATAGTACACAAAAGCACATATGAAATTTGGTTAAAATCCAATTGATAGTATAGAAGTTAGATACACTTAAACATTGGACTTATCCGCAGACTTAAAATCATGTTGGCAACACTGTCATATATGCTCTTCTTAAAATGTATACATCTTGAATGTTATTATCTCTGTGTGTACTAATTTTGAAAGAGTTCGCATGCATAACGTCTGATAAATCCAACATAGAGTTCAAAAGTGAATTGTGATTTTTCAGCAGTTACTAGCACTGATGTAATTTTTAAATATGCCCGTGAGATATTCAGATATAGATCTTTACTTAACCGAATTTGGTTTCAATAACTGGAGCCGTCTAGGAGGTACAGACAGACATTTGCCTGGACCGATGTCATAAGTCTACTTTTTCCTCATTTTTGCAAAATGTGAAAATTAGGCTAAAATAGTACGAAGAATATACGATAGCTACTGTATAACATCCAACCTTAGATGTTTCGATACTGTGCTGATCAGTACCCTCTGCTTATGGACATATCACATGTGTTGTACAGCAATCAATGGCCATCAAAGAACAAATGATACAGATTGTAACGTTAAAGCTTGTATACAGGCACAATTCCGGTATAGGCTTGAATAACGTTATTCGCACCAGCATTCCATGTTCCGATTGGCTCAGCTGCAAGAAATCAAACATGGATGAAAGTTGTGGATTTAGAGTAATATTTGCAGTTTATAGGCATTATTAATCCAAATCAGTCATTAGGATGCGTTGCGTTGAATACATAAAGAGGCACTGACTGATTGAACGCATTCCTGTCAGTATTTACGATTTAACAGAAATAATTCGACATTTAGCTATACGCATGAAGTTACGTAACTATGAGCTAGGCTGCTAAGTGAAAAGTGTACGAGTGCTATAGCTGTAACTTAGTGTCCAATGGATCTCGGGTTCGAGACGCTCTAGGGCCAAATTTTTAATTCTTTTTGAATTATTTTGTTGCATTCACACTACTTTTCTTGTGAGTTTCCAACTACGATTTATTCGCATGATCTACGGAGATGATGTTAATAATGGATATTGGTAGGGAAAATTATTCTATTCTATCATTCAAACTTGTACTTCCCCATTCAAAACCATGAATATTTGTATTATTCGTGAAAGTATAATATTTTCATACCACAATAATAGTCTATGTTGACTCCACATCATAAACAAATAGGCTACATTTGTTATGTCGGTAGGCCGGGTACTGCTGCGTGTCCCCCCGCACTGCACTCCGAGCCCATGGACTTTAGAAGCTCAGACCGTTCAGTGCCGTTCTCATCTAATGCGGCCGCGTTCTGGCCCATAGCACTGGACTCACAAAGCACTGGACGGGGTGGGCCGATCAGGCAAACTAACCTTCACCACGCGTGCACAACCAAATGCTCTCTTTACACTTCTATTCAGAATTTTTAGCAATACTGGTGTCACTGAGTTAATGGTATAATTCAAACTGGCTAATCTCTATCTGAAATATATCGATAGTTGTTGTTGATTGGTTTAGGGGCTTTGCGACATCATGGTCATGTAGCCCCGTGTATATTTGTGTGTATGCGTGTGTGTAATTTGTCTGATAACCTGTGTTATCGTGATGGCTCTATTAGTGTGCACTTTGTAATAGAGATGAGGATTGGAAGGAAGCGGCCGTGGCCTTACGTTAGGTACCATCCCGGCATTTGCCTGGAGTAGAAGTTAAATAACAAATCGGAATTAAGTACAGTATCCAGTGTAACAGAGTTTTTACAAATATTACTGTCGTCAAACGAATTTACATAACTATTTGAAGTTATTAGACATTGCACAAAACGAAATTTTAACTTATACATTACGTCAAACTTTTATGCAGAGGGATTTGAAAACTTAGTTTTAAGGTATGACAAGTGCCTAAATAAACAAGGCAACTATGTAGGAAAATAGAGGAAGGTATGTAAAACCTAACAAGATGTTCAGTAAAGAACATATAGCCTACTTTCTCCAAAATGCATGGATATTGTTATAACTCTTTGTCCTTTTCAAGGAGTATAATTGAATGTTGGTTGTAGGAGCTTGTTGAAATACAACGTGCTATACGGATATTAAACATGAATATGAGGTGCCCTTCGCTAGTGCTACCTCTGTAAAAAAACAACATTCAATTCGGTTTCACCGTGTTTGAATTGATATGGGGAATCGATTTGCACACTTACATGGCCACTATCTGCAAACTATAGGGCAGATAACCTTGTAGTTCAGTCAAAAGATGCTTCCCACAAAAAGGTATGTTGTTGCAAAATTTGGTAGAGATCAAATGATTAGGTTGGTCGTAATTTGATTTAAGCTTTCAACATTTGGCTCGCTGCCATTCCGTTTATGTCAATATGGCGGCGATATAGCACATGACAGTGAGGTGCCCTTTGCTAATGCTACCTCTGCACCAAATTTCGTTCAATTCGTATTTACCGTGTTTGAATTGACAGGAGGAATCGATTTGCACACATCCATGGCCGCCATCCGTAAAATATTGGGCTAATGATCATGTAGTTTGGTCAAAATATGCGTCCTACATAAAGGTATGTTGTTGCAAAATTTGGTAGAGATCGGATGATTAGGTTAGTCGTAATTTGATTTAAGCTTTGAAAATTTGGGTGGCCGCTGTTACGTATCGGTCAAGATGGCGGCGATATAAAACATGACACTGTGGTGCCCTTTGCTAGTTCTACCTCTGTATCAAATTTCGTTCAAATCGGTTTCACCGTTTTCGAATTGATAGGGGGGGGGGGGGCAGACATTCAGAGTACACACACACACTCATACACACACACACACAAATAATTTTTGGCCCTGTGTAGATCTCAAAAGTCTACTTTCATTTTTTGCAAAAATCGAAAGTAGGCTAAAAATAAATCTGGTTTCAAAATAAAATGTTCGGTTAATTTTATTAAAGAAACGGCCATTACTTTAAAAAATTACAGTCAGTCTGAAAGACTAGACTTTATATCATTTCAAATGACGCATGCTACAAATGTTAGAAAGGCTCAGGAGGGCTTCTCGCTTCGCTCGAAGCCCCAGGACTCTTTCAACAGTCTCCATTACCCATTAACTTAGGCTTCCCGCGCGGGCACCTCTTTGAATTGAATCTAACAAACTGTACACCTCGTTAAGTGTCACGCTGCATTTTGCTCTGACATCCTGCACACCTCTTTAGGAGACACCCTGTATTCTTATCTGGCATCTTGTATATCTATTTAGAAGTCACCCTGCATTCTTGTGTGACATCTTGTACTCCTCTTTAGGAGTCACCCTGTATTCTTGTCTGACATTTTGTACACTTCTTTAGGAGTCACCCTGTATTCTCGTCTGACATCTTGTGCACTTCTTTAGGAGTCACCCTGTATTCTTCCCTGCCATCTTGTACACCTCTTTATGAGTCACCCTGTATTCTTATCTGGCATCTTGTACACCTCTTTAGGAGTCACCCTGTATTCTTATATGACGTCTTGTATATCTCTGTAGGAGTCACCCTGTATTCTTGTGTGACATCTTGTATACCTCTTCAGGAGTCACCCTGTATTCCTGTCTGACACCATGTGCACTTCTTTAGGAGTCAGCCTGTATTCTTATCTGGCATCTTGTACACCTCTTTAGGAGTCACCCTGTATTCTTATCCGGCATCTTGTACACCTCTTTAGGAGTCACCCTGTATTCTTATATGACGTCTTGTATATCTCTTTAGGAGTCACCCTGTATTCTTATATGACGTCTTGTATATCTCTTTAGGAGTCACCCTGTATTCTTATCTGACGTCTTGTATGTCTCTTTAGGAGTCACCCTCTATTCTTATCTGGCATCTTGTACACCTCTTTAGGAGTCACCCCGTATTCTTATATGACGTCTTCTATATCGCTTTAGGAGTCACCCTGTATTCTTGTGTGACATCTTGTACACCTCTTTAGGAGTCACCCTGTATTCCTGTCTGACACCGTGTACACCTCTCTAGGAGTCACTCTGTATTGTTATCTGGCGTCTTGTACACCTCTTTAGGAGTCACCCTGTATTCTTGTCTGACATCGTGTACACTTCTTTAGGAGTCACTCTGTATTCTTATCTGGCATCTTGTACACCTCTTTAGGAGTCACCCTGTATTCCTGTCTGACACCGTGTACACCTCTTTACGAGTCACTCTGTATTCTTATCTGGCATCTTGTACACCTTTTTAGGAGTCACCCTGTAATCTTATCTGGCGTCTTGTATATCTCTTTAGGAGTCACCCTGTATTCTTTTGTGACATCTTGTACACCTCTTTAGGAGTCACCCTGTATTCCTGTCTGACATCTTGTACACCTCTTTAGAAGTCACCCTGTAATCTTATCTGATGTGTTGTATATCTCTTTAGGAGTCACCCTGTATTCTTGTCTGACATCTTGTACACCTCGTTAAGGGTCACTCTGTATTCTTATCTGGCATCTTGTACACCTTTTTAGAAGTCACCCTGTAATCTTATCTGACGTGTTGTATATCTCTTTAAGAGTCACCATGTATTCTTGTCTGACATCTTGTACACCTCGTTAAGGGTCACTCTGTATTCTTATACGATATCGTGTACATCTCTTTAGGAGTCACCCTGTATTCCTGTCTGACATCTTGCAAACCTCCTTAGGAGTCACCCTGTTTTCCTGTCTGACGTCACGTACTCGCCGTCTCCCAGGAGTAAACTCAGACTCGGTGCATATGCACTGAACATGATGACTTCTTACACGCCGTAACCGTAACGCATAACGTTAGACCCAAGCATAACGACGAAGTCGACAAGATCATTTGAAATGATAACAAGTTGTTCATTAAAAAACATATAGCCTACTTTCTCCTAAATGCATGGGTATTGTTACAACTCTTTTCCCTTTTCAAGGAGTATAATTTAATGCTGGTTGTAGTAGCCTGTTGAAATACAACGTATTAGAAGGATATTAAACATTGATATGAGGTGCCCTTTGCTAGTGCTACCTCTGTACAAAATTTCATTCAATTCGGTTTCACCGTGTTTGATTTGATATGGTGAATCGATTTGTACGCATACAAGGCCGCTATCTGCTAACTATTGGACTGATGACCTTGTAGCTCGGTCATAGAACGCTCCTCACATGAAGATATGTTTTTGCAAAATTTGGTAGGGATCAAATGATTAGGTTGGTCGTAATTTGATTTAAGCTTTTAACATTTGGGTGGCCGCCATTACGTTTCCGTCCAGATGGCGACGATATAAAACATGACACTGAGTTGTACTTTGCAAATGCTACCTCTGTACCAAATTTCGTTCAATTCGGTTTCACCGTGTTTGAATTGATAGCGGGAATCGATTTGCAAACATACTTGGCCGCTATCGGCAAACTATTGGGCTGATAACCTTGCCGTTTTGGTCAAAAGAGCTTGCCACATATAGATGTTATCACAAAATTAAGTAGTGATCAGATGATTAGGTTGGTCGTAATTTGATTTAAGCTCTTAACATTTGGGTGGCCGCCATTACGTTTCCGTCAAGATGGCGGCAATATAAATCATGACACTGACGTGCCCTTTGCTAGAGCTACCTCTGTAGCAAATTTCGTTCAATTCGGTTTCACCGTGTTAGAATAGATAGGGGTAATCCATTTTCACACATACATGGCCGCCATCCGCAAATTATTGGACTGATAACCTTGTGGTTCTGTCAAAAGCTTTTAAGTACATACAGGTATGATGTTGCAAAATTTGGTAGAGATCAGATGATTAATTTGGTCGTAATTTAATTAAAGCTTTTACCATTTGGGTGGCCGCCATTACGTTTTCATCAAGATGGCGGCGATATAAAACATGCCACTGGGGTGCCCTTTGCTAGTGCTACCTCTGTACCAAATTTCGTTCATTTCGGTTTCACCGTGTTTGAATAGATAGGGGGGAATCGATTTGCACACATACATGGCCACCATACGAAAATTATTGGGCTGATGACCTTGTAGTTTGGTCTAAAAATGTTTCATACATAATGGTATAATGTTGCAAAAACTGTTATAGATCAGATGATTAGGTTGGTCGTAATTTGATTTAAGTTTTTAACATTTGGGTGGCAGCCATTACGTTTTCGTCCAGATGGCGGCGATACAAAACGTGACAATGAGATGCCCTTTGCTAGTGCTACCTCTGTACCAAATTTCGTTCAATTCGGTTTCACCGTATTTGAATTGATAGGGGGAATCGATTTGCACACATACATGGCCGCCATCTGCAAACTATTGGGCTGATGACCTTGTAGTTTGGTCAAAGGACGCTCGCCATATAAATATATGTTATTGCAAAATTTGGTTGAGATCGGATGATTAGGTTAGTCGTAATTTGATTTAAGCCTTGAACATTTGGGTGGCCGCCATTACGTTACCTTCAAGATGGTGGCGATATAAAACATGACACTGAGGTGCCCTTTGCTAGTGCTACCACTGTACCAATTTTTGTTAAATTCGGTTTCACCATGTTCGAATTGATAGGGGGGGGGGGGGACAGGCATTCAGAGTATACACACTCACACACAGACACACAGACAGACACAATTTTTCGCCCTGTGTTGATCTCCTAAGTCTCCTTTCATTTTTTGCAAAAATCGAAATAGGCTAAAAACAGCCCTCTTAAGAATACGCTCAGTCATATCTGTTTATGTACACATAGCACATACTAAATTTGGTTGAATTCCAATTGACAGTGTGGAAGTTATATGCATTGAAAAAATTGGATATATCTGCAGGCTTATAATCATTTTGGCAACACTGCCATGTATGACCTCCTGGAAACTAAACTAAAATAGTATTATCTATACGGGTGCCAATTTTTAAATAGCTACTATTCATACCTTCCAAGATATCCAACATGGAGCTCAAATTTCAAGTGCGATTTTTCAGCAGTTGGTAGCACTGACATCATTTTCCAATACGGCACTGAGTTACTCAATTACAGAGCTTTACTCCTATGAAATTTTGTTTCGATTGCTGCAGCCTTTTGGGACTTGGTAGCGGGGGGGGGGGGGGGGGGGGGGGGCACAGACAGACAGAAGGACACCCAGACCGACAGACAGAAGGACAGACAGACACACATTTGCCCGGATCTATCTCATAAGTCTACTTTTTCCTCATTATTGCAAAATGTGAAAAGTAGGCTAAAAATGTATGGACGAATTTTAGCCACATTTCTCATATAAAGTAAGGACTCGTTGTTGAACGTGTTTAGTTAAGCTTTTAGTTTTTCGTGGCCGTTAATCAACCAATATCAAACAGCATGCAACTTCCATTATCCATTAGACTTCAACCAAATTTTGTATGTGCATTCTATACCTTAAGAGATGGAACTATGAATATTTTCAGAGTCACCAGGGCTGCCAACTGTAGTAAGTTACTTTATTAGGATACACTGTTACAGCCGTATTTCAAACTGCAATACTTAGAAATGTTAGTACGGTATTACAAACTTGATGTCGTCATTATTTTAGATAGGTCTCTATAGATTGGCATGAATCTTAAATTTAAAGAAAAGTAGGCTCTTCAGTTCGTCACGGAACTACTTGTTATTAATAGTAGTATTATTGTTCTTACCACTGGCACAATTTACTAATAGTGACACACCTTTAAGATAAAACCAGTATTTAGAACGACGTAATCGATTCCCGGCTCTGCCACGAAATTTGACAAGTGGTATGAGGACTGGAAGGGGGTCTACTCAGCCTCGGGTGGTCCAAATGAGTAGAGGGGGTTCGATTCCCACCTCAGCCATCCTCGAAGTGGATTTCCGTGTTTTCCCACTTCGTCTTCGGGCAAATACCGGGATGGTACTGTACCTGAAACACTTACCAAAACCTGGTGAAATCCCTCGATGGTCTCTGGATCGTAGAACCTGAAAAATGCCCGGCGAAAAACTCTCCCAGTCCTACCACCAAGTAGAGGAATGAATGGGGTACTAGTCATCCTATCAGGCTGTTTTAAGAATGACCATTGCTACAACGAACAAACAAATAAGAAAAACTAGCTCAAGAACACGAAAAAGACTCTAAAAAGAACTATCTCAAGGGTGGAAAACCCTGGAAAAAGAAAATCAAAGCGATGGCCATCTTAAAACGACCTCCAATCTCTCCGTTAAAATATCACACCATGATTTAAAATTGGGAAAACAATTTATTCCATGAGAACAAAGTAACAGACACAAAATAAAAAAATACTAATACCCTGTCGTCAAGAAAACAAAATTACATCTGAACACAACTGTAGTAAGAAAATCCTACATGATTTCAAAAATGAATTACGATTATCACCTACACGCTGGGGTGATTCAAAATTAATATCTCACATTATGAATTAAGGAAATTAGGCATCAAACTCCTAATGATATTAGGAGGACTGGATGAACTATTAGACGATGAATAAAGAAGAATTATCAAAATTTGTACACCTGTATCGTCTTAAACGATATTCCAAAAGTGTAGCAATATCAAGATTATATAAAAGTATTTATAAGAATATATACAGAGAAATGTGTTCAGACATTTACATGCTTCAGCCTAAACAGCTGATCTTGGCCATAACATTCGCATCGTGATGTGCAATTAACATTCAATATATCGGGTTATCAATTTTCATCAAGCAATTAAGCTAAATAGTGTATCTATCGACTATGTTCATGATTCAAATTTTAAATAAGCTTGTACAACATTGTAGAGGTTTTAACGATTATATGCTGTGGAAATGTCTTAAGTAGCTCGAACAGATTATCCAAGCGATACCTTTGATTATGTGAAGAAAAAACATGTAGGATCGCTCCATAAGAATGACGACGCCAATGTGTCCAACAGACATTAAAATACCAGAAAAACTCATCTTCATTAATGTAACACCAAACACGGGTGTTGACTACTCGAAGTCACAAACAGATTGGCACTTACCGGCTGAAAAAGCACTTACCGGCTCAATCTAAAATAGGCCTAATGCTTCAACAAGCATGAAATCTCACAAATATGCATCATCCCAGATGTGCATCCAAAACACAACAACAACAAGGTTATACGAACCTTCACAACGCTACTATTATTTTTAATCTCAATATTCACACAAGAGCTACAAACATGTTTAACTCACACACTAACCTTAAACACGTTGTTCAAAGTCGAGATACTGAAACATTCCACTAGCAAATTAACCTATCTTGCCTCCTGATAATCTATATATTTAAAACACTAAGCTGATTTTTGTTACCGCGAGTTTGAGGGAACGGTAGAACCGATTCACTTCGTAGAGCAATCTGTCGAAAGCTGTAGGCCTGTAGATTTGCAGAGTGTCTTTAAAATAAACAAATATGTTACCACATATTTTTAAATTTACAAACAAAACTGCAAAATTATTGGCTCAAGCGCATGCGCAGAATCATCTAGGTTAATGACAGACATGGCGGATGTCCACCGCGTTTGAATGTAATAGTTATTTAAAAGAATTATAATAAAGGAGGGGAATATTGATTATGAAGTTTCCACGATATAAACAGGAATAGAATATTATAAACGACGGGAAATGTAGAAGAACTTATACTGACTGCTGAGTGAGAATGTTCTTTAAGTACCTTAATATTGCTTTATTCTACCAGTGATTCGGTAGCTCAGACGGTAGCGTTCAAAACTCTTACTTTATGCATCGCGCAATGGAAGCAGTTCGAATCCCACCTCCGACATATATTTTTATTTCTCAATTATTCTTTCTGCCTATTGGTAATACATTGTCTTAACATATTTTACTTTTATTATTCCCATAAAGTAAGGAATTCTCCACGATTTACGTTCCCATATACTTTTAAATTATTAAATAAAAGATGGCCACAATCGCTTTCGCCATGAGAGACAATTGACGAACATAATTCATTTGTTGGACTCAGACATCGTGGTCACTCTGCCCTGTCTACTTTGGTATGTGTGTCAAATTTTTCTCTGATAACCTGTGTTATTGTGATGGCTGTACTGATGTGTGCATTTGTAATTAAAGTGGGGGATGGGAAATTGGCGACCGAGGCTTTAAGTTAGGAACTATCCCGGTATTTACCTGCAGTGGAAGTGGCAAACCACGGAAAACCACATCCCAGATTGTTGAGATGGGAATCGAACCTTGCCCTACTTAGTTTTGCCTCAGGAGTGTGCCCCGTTCCAGCCCTCAGACCAGAATTACACCTGCAGTGGAAGTGGCAAACCACGGAAAACCAAATCCCAGATTGTTGAGATGGGAATCGAACCTTGCCCTTCTTAGTTTTGCCTCAAGAGTGCGCCCCGTTCCAGCCCTCAGATCAGAATTACAGTTCGAGAGAAATGGTGGATAAAGGATTCACCGTATCGTAGTGTGATCTTTTTGAGAATTAAAAAGAGGGGATTGAAGAACTTCAACAGGCATTTGAGTTCGTTTGTTGTTTAAGTAACCTAATATTGGTTTAGAAGTCTGTTGACTGGGTGGCTCAGGGGTAACATTGCGGACCCAGGAATGAATTTTGCATAGTCGAAGGAGTCTCACCTCAGACATGTATTTTTATTTCCTAATTATTCTTTCTGGCTATTGGTAATTCATTGTCTTAACATATTTTACTTTCGTTATTCCCGTACAGGAAGGAATTCTCCACGATTTACATTGCCATATACTTTTAAATTATTAAATAAAAGATGGCCACAATCGCTTTCGCCATGAGAGACAATTGACGAATATAATTCATTTGATGGACTCTAGACATCGTGGTCATTCAACCCCATCTATTTTGGTGTGTGTGTGTAAAATTTTCTCTGATAACCTGTGTTATTGTGATGGCTGTACTGATGTGTGCATTTGTAATTCAAGTGGGGAATGAGGAATTGACGACCGAGGCTTTAAGTTACGAACTATCCCGGTATTTACCTGCAGTGGACGTGGCAAACCACGGAAAACCACATCCCAGATTGTTGAGATAGGAATCTAACCTTGCTCTCCTGAGTTTTGCCTCAAGAGTGCGCCCCGTTCCAGCCCTCAGACCAGAAGTAAATTTCTTGGCAAACCAGGGATCGAACCTGGAATCCGGGGCGATAGCTCAGAATGTAGCCTTCAGATTGGGCTTCCCTATGTTAATACGATTTTTGACAAGCACTGAGCATATAGTCTAACTCTTAAACTCCCTCCATTACGGTGGCTGTCGAAGTGAGTCTATGCTCATTCCAGTAGTTGGCGAAGTATGCTCCCTTGCTTAATTTACTGTCATGGAAATGCAAAGGATTGTACCTACATCAGGTGATGGAAATCGCTTATTTAGAGCAGTTTCGTACTGTTTATTCCAAAATGCAGGATGTTCTCCTGAGCTGCGTTTGCAAGCAAATTGCAAAAATTTTTGCTGGCAAGAATAATTATAAGGATTTTATTATTGGCGATCAGTATCATCGCATTCTCATCAGCAACAAACTTGAGAATGAAAGTATCTGAACTTCATTGTATACGTGAATATTATTGTTTATTGATCATTTGTTTAGAGTACATAACAATGAGTCTAACCACGCTGTTGACTTTGGCAATGGAAGTATTATTTGCCATTTAATATTTGGCGGCTGCGTTGATGCAGGCCACTATAGTGTTATTGAATATGACGTTAATTTGGAGAGAAATGCTGCAATAAATATACCCATTTGACAAAAAAGAACATTAGCCACAAAAAAGTGGGAAATCGTAGAAAATACGAAGCCACTTTTAAAATCTAATATAAAAATGCCATTTCAGAAACAATTCCAGATATTATGCCGTACAGTGTATGGTCCTTGACGAACAAATGTAAACATTGTTCTGCACTGTATTTCTGTAGCGAGAAATCTACGCCTGGTTACTTTGACCGTTGGTGTTGTAATGGCAAAATTAATCTTCCTAAATATAAAATATTTGACAGACTGCAACAATTTTTCACTGGAAATGATATCTCAAGGAATTTAAGAGAGAACTTCGTTAATGTATATTCCAAAATTATAAGCGACGGTTCCTGCGGCCAGTTGTATATATTTGACTCCTCAGAATTCTTGAATTCCTTGGAATTAAGTGATTTGCTTCCACATACTCCAAACGATTGACCCATAGATATGCTCCTGAGAAATCTGAAGTTTCCTAAGGGCATCTAAATGCTACCATATTAATTATATTAATTATAAGAAATATGTACGAAAATTGCCTGAATTTGGAAATAATAAGTGCAGTTAAAATTCCATATTAATTATATGAAATATGCATGAAAATGCTTGGATTTGGAAATAAGTGCAGTTAAAATTAGGCAGAAAGGTCTAATCCTTCGACTTGATTTAACACCACCGGATAAAACAATCATTTTCTTTTAAGAGGCAACATTTTCCGATTCGCTTGGCATACTTTATCACAATCAATAAAGCTCAAGGGGGAATTATGGAACGTATAGGTCTCAATTTGCCTCATCAAGTTTTCAATCATGGCCAGCAGTATGTTGCAGTGTCTAGAGGGCAATCTTTTGACGCCCTTAAAGTTTCAATAGTGCCAAAAAATAATTGTACAAAGAACGTATATAATAAAATTCTTCAGTAAATATTTTCTTATTGGCCGTCATGTATTGACGGGTTTCAACTAGTGTATATTAATAATACTTGTTCATTTTTCTTGACTCCTAGTCAAGCTTTCCTGGAATGATTGAATGAACATTGTAAATGGTGTTCAAAACTGCTATATTATACCTCACTCGCACAATTGCATTAAATGCAATTATTTACGTTAATACTGTGAAATATACATGTCTCAAAAGGACATCCTAAATTAATTTAATCTCAAATCAATATCTAATAGAAGGTAAAACTGATCTTTTCCTGAATCAGGATAGCCTCCAACTTCGGTGGGCTTCGAAGTATCAGTGGATAAAACTTACACCATGAAAGCAAGTTAACTAATCAGGTTAATCCAATGACAATCATGAAGTAAATCCACTAATAAATCTGCACTCACAAAAGCGAATTGCTTTCCATAAAAATAATCCTACAGGTGGATTAAAAACTATAAATGCAACGAACACCAAGATAAACTTTCAAAGATTCACATCGCTGCGAGAAAGCGAAGTTCCTAACAGAACAGTAGTACATGGAAAACATGTACTGGCCTCAAATAAATCAGTGTTCCAAACACTGAGAAACAAACGCGATTAAACTATGCTTAGACAAAATATTGGAGATCTTCCCCTAAATTCTCTTCTCGGCAAATAAAAATACGCTCTACTAAGAAATTACTGATTCTACTGATTAAAGGATCCAAACTAATAATACACAAGGGATGAATTCGTTAAGCGAATACAAAATCCCGGGAACACAGCAAGTCAGATTCGACAGAAACATCGAACCTACACTTGTGAATACCCATTTAATCTACAAAAATGAAATGACAATTGCAATTGTTAACAAGTGCCTCCACTAAGCTACGTTAATAGAGTCTGCTGGTCCAGTACCTTTTGTTGCATCTTGAAGCGTCTAAAGCGGGATATATAAATATCTGATGAAAATCCAGGGTATCACCAGATAATACACTCTTCTTCTTCTCTGGTTCTGGGAATCGAACCCGGGTCTGAAGCGCACACGCATACTGGTCAGACGACCATACGAGCCTACTCCCTTCATGCCAGAAATACTATCATCCGCCTGAGAAAAAGCACTGTCCTGCATGGCGCAGCTGATGAACGCATTCGCGAACGACCACTGGAGTGCGGTGAAAAAAAAAATATTCCTCTCCAACAAGGAGAATGCATTTGTGGCTGGCAATCATCTCGCATATGCATTTCTCATGAAGCTACCCCATTAAAATTAGCCTGCCATTCTGGAAGTCATAACTACAACATGAACCTTCCCCGCTGACATCTCAGACGATAATATGCGTTCTAGTGTCTGCATAATGTACAGCTTAACAAGTCCTGAAGTAAGCATCTAACAGCACAATCATACACGTTACTGTTACTCGTGATGAAAACCTCGCAAGGTTTCGAAATGGCTGCCTTGGTAATGGACACCGCTGGACAGAGACATACAGTCAGTCCACGTTCCGCTTCGACACAATTCCTCCTGACCAAGATGGCAGTATACATTTACAACTGTTCTGATAATAACTCAGATCCATCATAAACTTGTAGCTTTAATAAATACTTGAGCACGGTACACGTCCGCTTGTCAAGACATGAAATGCTCTGCACGTTTCTAACGCACTTCAAAAAAACTGTTCGGCTTCGCTGAGTATAAATGCGAGCCTTCTACACGCGAAGTAATCACAGCCTGCCTTACACCTGCGATCTCGCTTGATAGCCGCGTTGCGTAACCACATGACACTCTGAATACAACAGTTCACGTCCAAGTGAAATCGCCTTGCTTGCAGCCAAGCGCCGCAGCAAGCAACCCCCACTACCGTCTTCCTTCATCGATATCTCGATGTGTCAGTAACTCGCTTATGGCTTGATCATTATAGATGTTATTATTGCACGTCGCTTGTTGTATTATATTCCTCATATGAAATAGCTTTCTGCTATGGTAATCTGCGTTCTATGTCCTTTGAAAAACCTTCTAATACTCTAATTCGCTTCAAAACAACAAAGATGATCCTGTAGCATGGATCGATATATGACATGACGTCACGTATACATTTATTGATCGGTCTATCTGAGACTCCATCCACTCGGGAATGCTCGTTATTTTCCGATCTCGAACCGAATGACACTTCTCATATTAACGGCGTGATAGATCATGACTTGACTCACGAGCTCAACAGCATCGCGTCTCTCGTCGTTTCCATTACTGTATCTGGGCATAACCTTATGAAAATATACGATACAGTACCTACTGTAAGGCCACGGCCGCCTCCTTCCCTCTTCCTTGCCTATCCATCCCAATCTTCCATCCCTTCCCATCCCTCATGAGGCCCCTGTTCGCTTTGCAGGTGAGGCCGCCTGTGCGAAGTGCTGATCACACCTCCCCAGTTGTATCCATCCTGACCAGATGTTCCAGGCTCCAGACAACTGCCCATAGAGGCGGTAGTGGTGAGTTCCCTCGCTGAGTCCGTGGAAACCACCAATCTGGAGGGTAAATTGACTAAATAAAATAAGTAATAAATAGAACAACGTAATGTATAAGTTAAAATTTTGTTTTGTGCGATGTCTAATAACTTCAAATAGTTATCTAAATTCGTTTGACGACAGTAATATTTGTAAAAACTTGGTTACACTCGATACAGTACTTAATTCCGATTTGTTATTTAACTTCTACTCGAGGCAAATGCCGGGATGGTACCTAACGTAAGGCCACGGCCGCTTCCTTCCAATCCTCATCTCTATTACAAAGCACACACTAATAGAGCCATCACGATAACACAGGTTATCAGACAAATTACACACACACACACACAAATACACGGGGCTACATGACCATGATGTCGCAAAGCCCCTAAACCAATCAACAACAACTATCGATGTATTTCAGATAGAGATTAGCCAGTTTGAACTATACCATTAACTCAGTGACACCAGTATTGCTAAAAATTCTGAATAGAAGTGTAAAGAGATCATTTGGTTGTGCACGCGTGGTGAAGGTTAGTCTGCCTGATCGCCCCACCCCGTCCAGTGCTATGGGCCAGAACGCGGCCGCATTAGATGAGAACGGCACTGAACGGGCTGAGCTTCTAAAGTCCATGGGCTCGGAGTGCAGTGCGGAGGAAAACGCAGCAGTACCCGGCCTACCGACATAATAAATTTAGCCTATTTGTTTATGTTGTGGAGTAAACATAGACTATTATTGTGGTATGAAAATATTATTATACTTTCACGAATAGTACAAATATTCATGGTATTGAATTGGGAAGTACAAGTTTGAATGATAGAATAGAATAATTTTCCCTACCAATATCCATTATTAACATCATCTCCGTAGATCATGCGAATAAATCGTAGTTGGAAACTCACAAGAAAAGTAGTTTGAATGCAACCAAATAATTAAAAAAGAATAAAATATTTGTCCCTAGAGAGTCTCGAACCCGAGATCCATTGGACACTAAATTACAGCTATAGCACTCGTACACTTTTCACTTAATAGCCTAGCTCATAGTTACGTAACTTCATGCGTATAGCTAAATGTCGAATTATTTCTGTTAAATCGTAAATACTGACAGGAATGCGTTCAATCAGTCGGTGCCTTGTCATGTATTCAACGCAACGCATCCTAATGACTGATTTGGATTAATAATGCCTATAAACTGCAAATATTACTCTAAATCCACAACTTTCCTCCATGTTTGATTTCTTGCAGCTGAGCCAATTGGAACACGGAATGCTGGTGCGAATAACGTTATTCAAGCCTATACCGGAATTGTGCCTGTATACAAGCTTTAACGTTACAATCTGTACCATTTGTACTCTGATGGCCAATGATTGCGGTACAACACATGTGATATGTCCATAAGCAGAGGGTACTGATCAGCACAGTATCGAAACATCTAAGGTTGGATGTTAGACAGTAGCTATCGTACATTCTTCGTAGACTTATGACATCGGTCCAGGCAAATGTCTGTCTGTACCTCCTAGACGGCTGCAGTTATTGAAACCAAATTTGGTATAAGTCAAGACCTGTATTTGAATATCTCACGGGCATTTTTGAAAATTATTTCAATGCAAGTAACTGCTGAAAATTCACAATTCACTTTTGAGCTCTATGTTGGATTTATCAGAAGTTATGCATGCGAACTCTTCCAAAATTAGTACAGATAGAGATAATAACATTCAAGAGATATAAAAATTTAGGAAGCGCATATATGACAGTGTTGCAAACATGATTTTAAGCCTGCGGATAAGTCCAATGTTTAAGTGCGTCTAACTTCTATACTATCATTTTGATTTTAACCAAATTACGTATGTGCTATTGTTTACTATAACAGATATGACTATGCTCATACTTGAGAGCCAGCAGGGCTGCCAACTTCTAATGAATGCTCATTCTCTTTCTTTATCCTAATACCAATATATAAGAAAGTATGCAAGCCAACAGCTCTAAATTTTGCACACGTATGATACCTGAAATTTCAGATTAATTTTGAGAAACTAATGTACATCAGTGCTGCCAACATAATTCAAAGCCTGCTGAAAATACCAACAAATGGATGTTATCCAAAATTGGCACTATAAAATATAGTATTATTTCGGATTAATTCTGAGCACACGTGCATGACCTTGTTGCCAATATGATTTTACACGCACTGATAGATCCAATATTTCACAACATGCAACGTCCATACTATCCATTTGACTTCAACCGAATGTTATATGTGCATTATCTACCTTAAGAGATGGAACCAAGGATATATTCAGAGTCACCTAGGCTGCCAACTGTAGGGCTGTATTAGAATAATTCAGGTATATTCCAATCTAATTAGAAATGTTAGTATTACCTACTAAATTTCGTCATTATTCTAGATTGGTTTATATAGTTTAATCATTGGCATGAATCTTAAATATAAAGAAAAGTAAGCTCTTTAGATCGTTACGAAACTATTTCTCTTCACTGTTAATATTATTATTTATTGTGGAGTAAACATAGACTATTATTGTGGTATGAAAATATTATTATTTTTATTTTTTATTTAGTCAATTTACCCTCTAGGTTGGTGGTTCCCACGGTCTCAGCGAGGAAACTCGCCACTACCGCCTCTATGGGCAGTGTCCTGCAGCCTGGAACATCTGGTAGTGATGGATACAACTGGGGAGGTGTGATCAGCACTTTGCCCAGGCGGCCTCACCTGCAAAGCGAACAGGGGCCTCACGAGGGATGGGAGGGGATGGAAGATTGGGATGGATAGGCGAGGAAGAGGGAAGGAGGCGGCCGTGGCCTTACAGAAGGTACCATCCGGGCATTTGCCCGAAGACGAAGTGGGAAACCGCAGAAAGCCACTTCGAGGATGGCTGAGGTGGGAATCGAACCCCCTCTACTCATTTGGACCACCCGAGGTTGAGTAGACCCCGTTCCAGTCCTCATACCACTTATGAAAATATTATTATACTTTCACACATAGTACAAATATTCATGGTTTTGAATGGAGAAGTACACATTTGAATGATAGAATAGAATAATTTTCCCTACCATTATCCATTTTTAACATCATCTTCGTAGATCATGCGAATAAATCGAAGTTGAAAACTTACAAGAAAAGTTCAACAAAATAATTCAAAAAGAATAAAAATTTTGGCCTTAAAGCTACTCGAAGCAGAGACCCATTAGATACCAAGTTACAGCTTTAGCACTCGTACACTTTTCACTTACTGTCTTAGCTCATAGTTACGTAACTTCATGCATATAGCTAAATGTCGAATGATTTCAGTTAAATCGTAAATACTGACATGAATGCCTTCAATCAGTCAGTGCCTCTTCATGTATTCAACGTAACGCATCTTAATGACTGATTTGCATTAATAATGCCAATGAACTGCAAATATTACTCTCAATCCACAACTTTCCTCCATCTTTGATTTCTTGCAGCTGAGCCAATTGGAACACGGAATGCTGGTACGAATAACGTTATTCATGCCTATACCGGAATTGTGCCTGTATACAAGCTTTAACGTTTCAATCTGTACCATCTGTACTCTGATGATCAATGATTGCGGTACAACACAGCGGTATGTCCATAAGGAGAGGGTACTGATCAGCACAGTACCGAGGCACGTAAGGTTGGTGTCATATCAATTCATCCACGGGTGTCAATTACACGAACTCGACCTTCCAGAAGGCCTCACAAAATTTACTATGTCAATGAGCAGCAATAGGAGACACCGAACATAGAAAAATTGATGGATGCTACATGGTAGACATGTTGTTTTTGTTTTCATTGTAGCGTCTTGGGCGTTCTTGTCATTTAACTCCGTGCACTAGGGTTTGTGAAGAAATAAATAATGAATATTTCTGTTAGCCTGTGTTATTGTGGTATCTGTTATTAAAGTTAGGATTGGGAAGGATGTGGCCGTGGCCTTAAGTTAGTTGAGTATAAGTGGGAGACTGGACATCAGGTGTAATAGCCAAGAATGCTTGTTACTGCGACACCAGCTGGTCTGCGTGGTACACAGGCAACTTGAAGTGGAACTTACCGATTTAAATTCGAGACAAATCGATAGAAACGTTTCTGGTGGGCTTAGGACGTTTCTATTTGTTACAAATTTCATTCCTATGTTTTCTAGAGTTTATATTGATACGTTTATAATGAAATTTCTGTAGAAGCTATTGGGACTCCGTGGTTCGTTTTTCTTCTCAACAAGGGTAAATTTGGTTCACAAAAATATAATTAGTACCACATGGGGAAAGGCACCTACTTTATTATTGCAATGTGCTAAAATATTTCATATAACCCTTCTTTGTATAATGAGACTAATCCCGCACAACGTCGCTCTTTCTACATCACATTTAGTAACAATAACGTTATGGCCGCCTTGGAGGCTGGATTTAGACAGCTCCTTAACCCGGTCCATGAGTCAATCCTAATTGGCTACATGGATAATTCTTGCCAGGCGCGTCCACGTCGCGGGGGTGGGCAACGGTACTGTAATATACCATGGAACTACAGTACCGGCTAAGTTCTGGTGAGGACCCAGTCCTATGGGGTATAACATAGGCCCCGTGCACAGGGTTACGTGCGAAGACCTCAACGGAATCTGCAGCGGAGAAGATGGACTTCGGAACGGTGGAGATTGCGGAAGAGGCAACCCAGTACTCGGGGAATAGTATGAGTACAGCATCAATCGGCAGCGTCTGTTTCCCATGTTAGGGGCGGCTGCAAGGGCGTCTGTTCTCCATGTTAGGGGCGGCCTGAATAATAGCTGGCAGTAGCTTCATAAAATGCCTTTGGGAGTGGCGACCCCATCGTAATAATAGCCTAAAATGGAAATGGCACTTCCAATGATTCGGAAAAGGTTAGGGCGTACCCTGCAGGCGACGCGCAGTTCCTTTGGTACTGGGGGAACTGTGAGAAATGGGCGACCAGTAACCGAAATGAAAGTGGGAATCATGAATGTCATGACCCTGACAGGCAAGGTGGAGGAGGTGGTAGACTTCATGGAGAGGGAGAAGGTTGGAATGATGGGGCTGAGTGAAGTGAAATGGAAAGGTAAAGGAAGGAAGAAATTGAGGAAAGGATATACATTATACTGGAGTGGTGGCCAAGAGGCAAAAAATGGCGTGGGACTGATAACCTCGAAACAACTGGAGGAGTATGTTGAAGTGGTAGAGTGTGTGAGTGACAGAATAATGAAAATTAGAATGAAGATGAAGAATGACGTGATGGACTTCATACAAGTGTATGCACCACAGACTGGAAACAGAGAAGAAGATATTGAAGTATTCCTGGAGGATGTAGAAAGAGTAATCTCAGATGTAGAAGTGGTGATCATGGGAGATATGAATGCACAAGTCGGAAATGAGAGACAAGGAAAGGAAGAAGTCGTTGGACCATATGGATATGGGAAAAAGAACCGGGAAGGAGAGGAACTTGTAAACTTTTGTGAAAGGAATGGACTGATAGTGGGTAATTCATGGTTTCGGAAGAAAAACAGCAGGAAAATTACGAGATATGGGTGGGGTGATAGAAGAACAAAATCAGTAATTGACTACTTCCTGGTGGAAAGGACAAATCGCAGAAAGCTGATGGATGTGACAGCTTTACCAGGAGAAGCATTTGATGGGGACCATAGAACTGTGGTGGCAAAATTTAGATGGGGAAAATTGGAAAACCTAAAGGATATCAGAGAAAGTAAAATAAAAGTATGGAAATTGAAAGACAAAGCTATACAGGAAGATTTTCAGGAGAGATTGAAGCAACAAATCCCAGTTACTGAAGTGGAAAATGTAGAAGAGGAATGGTCCCACTTTAAAAAGGCATTTTCTGGTGCAGCAGAGAGTGCTTGTGGTAGGACGTCAACAAGAGTGAAAGAGAAGGAGACACCGTGGTGGAATGAGGAAGTGAGGAAAGCAGTGAAAGAAAAGAAGTCTGCATGGAAAGAATGGAACCGAGATCAAACAGAAGAAAGCAAAAGGAAGTATCACGACAGCAAACGGAGGTGTAAGAAAGTGGTAGGAGAAGAAAAGAAGAAAAGTTGGGAAGAATTTACACGAAGAATGGAAACAGATGTAAGTGGCAGTAAAAGGATGCTGTATGGACTTCTAAGAAGTAAGAGGAAAGAAAGAGTTATTACGAAGCTAGTGAAAAAGGAAGATGGAGAGTTGTTAACACACCCGGAAGAGATAAAGGGACGATGGAAGGAGTATTTCGATAAGCTATTGAACGTGAGCAATTGTACTGGTGAGATCGAAGTGACACAGCCTGACGACTCTATAACAGAAGATGATATAACAATGCTGGAGGTAGAATTAGCAGTACAGAAGATGAAGATGGGAAAAGCAACAGGGGTGGATGAGATCAGTGTAGAAATGATAAAGGCTGCTGGACCTGTTGGTATGCAATGGCTGTATCGACTGCTAAAGTGTGTGTGGAAACGGAAATGTGTACCAGAAGACTGGGAGAAAGGGCTAATAATACCAGTGTTTAAGAAAGGGGACAAGAAAGTGTGTGATAACTATAGAGGGATCACCCTCATATCACAGATAGTAAAAATACTGGAAAGGATATTAGAAAGAAGAATGAGAAGAAAGGTGGAAGGAGAGTTGCAAGAGGAACAGTATGGCTTCAGGAGTGGAAGATCCACAGTGGACCCAATCTTTAGCTTGAGGCAGGTGATGGAAAAGAACTGGGAATATGGAGAGGATTTGATCATGACATTCATAGATCTAGAAAAGGCATATGATAGTGTCCCCAGAGAGAAGGTATGGGAAACCATGGTTAAGAAGAGACTGGGAAGAGAAATGTTGGTAATGGTGCAAGCAATGTACAACAACTGTGTTAGCAGGGTTCTGACCCCTGTTGGAAAGACAGATTGGTTTAGGAACAAGACTGGACTAAGACAGGGGAGTGTGCTGTCACCTCTTTTATTCATAATGGTAATGGATGAAATTGTAAAGGAAACAAAGGAAGTATATGGACATAAAGAAATGAAGTTACTATTATTTGCAGACGATATTGTGGTCTGGGGAAGGAACACCGAAGAAGTGCAAAAACAACTAGATGCACTGAACGAAAATATTCAGAAGTACGGCCTGAAAATCAGTATAGAGAAAAGCAAGACCATGGTGATGACAAGAGGGGAAAGACAAGGAAAGGGCATTGTGAAAATTGGAAGTCAGAGTTTGGAAATTGTGGACACGTTCAAATACCTAGGAAGTGAATTGATGCAAACTGGTAGGTTGGACATGGAGATTGGCAGGAGGGTACAGCAGAGCAATGCATTCTATCAAAGTGTAAGAAAACTTGTTTGGGATAAGGAAGTACCAAGGAAAAGCAAGGAGGTAATGTATAAAATGTACTATGTACCCATATTAACGTATGCAGCTGAGACTTGGACCCTGACGAGCAGGCAAGAGAGTAGAATCCAAGCCAGTGAAATGAAATTCCTAAGAAGTATGATAGGTAAGACAAGGAAAGACAGAGTGAGGAATGAAGATGTTAGGAAGGAAGTTGGGATGGGAAAACTAAATGAGAGAATTGAGAAGAATAAACTAAGGTGGTTTGGACATGTAAAGAGGATGGAGGAAAATAGAATACCAAGACAGATGCTGGAGGCGAAGTGCAAGGGTAAGAGAGAAAGGGGAAGACCTAGAACAAGGTGGATTGATTCAGTGAAGAACAGCGTGAGAAAAAGAAATCTGGACTGGGACAAGATCGTGGAAGAAGAATGGTGGAAGGAAAGAGGAAAGTGGAGAAGTGCCATAAATACCCCGACCCGGCAGGAGCTGGATAAGGGGAAATGATGATGATGATGAACGTTATGGCCCTCTGTTCGAGCTGTTCCCTTAATAACGTTCTTGACGGAATATACACAATTTCTTGTCATAAAGATTGGATTTGATTAATAATAAACAAGAAATGGGAATAACATTAATTTGTAAAACTCAATTTTAGCCATCTTTTTAACAATGTTATCGTCGGTAGCTCTCACAATTTTGTTCCTTAAAGATTGGGTAAGACAAATAACGAAAACTGGCGAATAACGTTTTTATGAGGAAATTCCTTTACCCGCCTTTCGAATAACGTTATTGTCAGCAGTTCGTTCAATTTCGTTCTTCGACATAAGGTTGAACTAATAACGAAATGATGCCAATAACGTTATTCAGTTATTCACTATGTGAGCCACCCTCCCAATAACGTTATTGGTAGGGACCGGAATAATAGCGTTCTTTAATTCGGTTACTGAATTTAACGTTATTGTGATAGTATATGATAAATACGGTATTCTTGTCGAAACGAAGTAATTCGTTCCGTAACGCATTTACCAAAATGCACTCATGGAGTTTTCCGGTACATTCCCTAATTACGTTACGTTATGGTTACGGTTAAGTTATCTAGCCCTGCTTTTTACTACTTGTGATTGTTACTAGAGCATCTAAAACATAATGAAAACCATTAATCAAAGGTACATTTCATGGATAAACTAGTAATTCCTGAATATTGCTAATAATAACTTAACTTAATTATCCTGTGTCAATGTTGTCAATAACATCTAAATGGGAATTATGTATATCTGGTTTGAATAAAACATTGTATTACTGAGTTAGGCTTGTAGGCCTACTGATTTATATTTAGGAAAATTAGGTAGGAGTTTGATGAAGCCTCCGTGGCTTAGGCGGCAGCACGCTGGCCTCTCACCACTGGGTCCGTGGTTCAAATCCCGGTCACTCCATGTGAGATCTGTGCTGGACAAAACGGAGGCAGACAGGTTTTTCTCCGGGTACTCCGGTTTTCCCTATCAAAATTTCATTCCAGCAACACTCTCCACTATCATTTCATTTCATCTGTCATTCATTTAATCATTGTCCCAGAGGAGTGCGTCAGGCCTCGGCAGACGGCACAGTTCATATCCTCGCCGCTAGATGGAGGCTTCTTTCGTTCCATTCCTGACCCGGTCGGAGACTGGAAGCAGGCTCTGGATTTTCAGGTAGGAGTTTGATTATGGTGTGAATAGTGGTTTTGGGAGGAGGGTGGATGGGCTAGGCCCTGGGCAGCCATTGTGCTATGATCTTGGAATGGGGGTAGGGTGGTTGTGGCCTTGAGACTGGCAAGCCATTCTACCACTAGCAGCCCAGCCCAGTTAGTTGTGAAGTAGAGCTGTCTGATGAGTGGTTGCGTCTGAGATAACCTCACTTCTTTCTTAGGCTATTTATATTTTTAAGTGTTAGATACAATCATTACAAAATGCTTGGAAAAAAGGACCTATTTGGAACTTTTTTTAATTTGAAAGGGAAAGGAGTGTCTTGTAAATATTGTAATATGGACTGTTAACAGTCACATTGTAACAACATGAAAAAGCATATAAAGAAGTGTTTTAAGTGCCCCCAGGATCTTAAAAAAAAAAGTGCGGTAGCAGTTCACTTTAGACCATCCTTTGTATAAATATTTCTAAAAACTGAAATTACCTGATTTAACAGTCGGGAGGATATCAGGAGAAAATTGAGTATTAGATGTTCACTGCTCTGCTGTTATAGACCCACCATCCCGCCCAAATAGCGACACGACTTATATAGTTGAAATCGAAGTTCTCACCCCCATCTTTCTCACAGAGTCAGTATTGCCAACCCCACGTGTTTGGTACTATTTCGCACGTGATGTATGAAATCACTAAGTGAACTCAATTACAGTGTTTATTTATGTATTTATAATGTTTTACACACAAAAACAGACCTAACCTGAGGCTTACGCCCCAGACCCCCTTGCTTGTGGTACTAGCATTAATTTTCGACCAGGCAGTACCTAACCTAGTGAAAATGAAAATCCACAGCCTGCTTCCAGTCTCCGACCGGGTCAGGAATGGAATGAATGAAGCCCCCATCTAGCGGCGAGGATATGAACTGTGCCGGCTGCCGAGGCCTGACGCACTCCTCTCGGGCAATGATTAAATGAATGACAGATGAAATGAAATGATAGTGGAGTGTGTTGCTGGAATGAAATTTTGACAGGGAAAACCGGAGTACCCGGAGAAAAACCTGTCTGCCTCCGTTTTGTCCAGCACAGATCTCACAAGGGGTGACCGGGATTTGAACCACGGACTCAGCGGTGAGAGGCTTCACCTAACCTAGTAGAGGACATAAATTCTATCTTATTAATGTTTTACATACAAAAACAAACCTAACCTGGGGCTTACGCCCCAGACCCGCTTGCTTGTAGTACTAGCAGTAATTTTCCACAAGACAGTGCCTAACTTAGTAGCGAAGGCGTGTGGTGAATTTCTTTATTCAAGTTGGTAATGTGTCACATGATCGTCTTTCGGGTGTCACATGACTGTCAAAGATGGCGTCCGTAAGTGAAGAAAGTGAAGAAAAATTTCATTCTTTCCATGAAAAAAACAATTATTGCGGTGCAGCAGTGGCTATTGAGTATGTCGAGATTGTGAAATGACTCCCAACAACTCCCCGAAAGGTATGCATATCATAAATGATATATTTTCAATAAGCTAAGATGTTAAAAGTGATGAAAAGGGAGGATGGTCTAAAGTGAACAATAGCAGTAATTTTCCACAAGACAGTGCCTAACTTAGTAGCGAAGGCGTGTGGTGAATTTCTTTATTCAAGTTGGTAATGTGTCACATGATCGTCTTTCGGGTGTTACATGACTGTCAAAGATGGCGTCCGTAAGTGAAGAAAAATTGCATTCTATCCATGAAATAACAATTATTGCGGTGCAGCAGTGGCTATTGAGTATGTAGAGATTGTGAAACGACTCCCAACAACTCCCTGAAAGGTATGCATATCATAAATGATATATTTTCAATAAGCTAAGGTGTTAAAAGTGATGAAAAGGGAGGATGGTCTAAAGTGAACAATAAATAAAAGTGCATCAGTTAGGTACAATTACAGTGGTTGAAAAACCTTTTCGAAAGAAACCCCCCTTATGAACCTTTACTAACTGAAGTGGATGATTTCAACAACAAATCTGCAGTATCAAGCACAAGCTCAGCCTCAGAACCAAAATCAAGTTCTTTCAGTGAATTCCTACAACAACTTCCGCAGCCTATTTTGGCTTCAACTCCTGTGTTTATGGATAAATATATAGAATACATATAATTATGTAGATGCATATATGGCTAAAACAATATTTATATAAGCATTGCATTATGAATATGTTTTTAAAAGAGGTAAATTCCCAAAATGCCTGGGCATTTATGGGTTTTGGGCATTTATCCTGGACATTTGCCCCGACTTATAAATGCCTAGACATTTTACATCACTATACATACATATCCCACGTCATTCCATCTATTAGATGGGTCGGCAAATGAGGCCCCTCCACTTCTGTTCTTCTTCAATGCTGTCCAAGTCCTGACCCAATTGTTGGATGTCATTTTCACCATGTCTGCATATCTCATTTCTTGGCTATCCTCTTGGTCTTCGGTCATAAAGCTGCAGTTCATACATTTGTCTTGGAATTCAGGTAACATCCTTCGCATATGGCCAAACCACACGAACCTTTTCAAGGTTATTTTATCCTGTAGTTTGTCGACCTAACCCAATTCTCTGATATGCCCATTACGAATTCTGACTTTTCTTGTCTTACCAACCATGGTTCTGGCAAATCTCATCTCTGCTGCCTGAATCCTCCTCTGATCTTTCTTCCTCATGGTCCAAGTTTCACAGCCATAGGTCAAAATTGGCACATAATAAGTCTGATAAATTGCTCATTTACATTGCAGAGGCACTTTTTGGTTCCATATGATGTCTTGAACAGCTCTATAAAATGTATCTCAAGTCGAACTCCTGTTGGTGATTTCCTCATCAATGGAACCTGTTGCTGATGACACACTTCCCAGATATTTGAATTTTTGAGAAAATGGGCATCATATTTAATGTATTAGATTTGCAGATGACATAGCAATTGTAGCGGACTCCGAGAAGAAGTTGTCCAGAATGTTAAATGTATTGTCATCAGCGTTGTCAAAGTTACGTTTGAACATTAATGCTAAGAAGACCAAGGTGTTAGTTGTGAGTAAACATCCTGAGAGCATTCACACAAACATTAAGCTTACTGACAAGATAGTGGAACAAGTCACCAGTTTCTCTTATTTGGGGAGTCTAATCACCAATGACAACAGGTGTAGTCAAGAGATTAGAAGGCGGATAGCACTCGCAAAGCAGGCATTCAATAATAAGAAAAATCTTTTGATTAATGCAAATTTGAATATTGCGATTAAAAAGAAATTTGTCATGTCCTTTGTGTGTGCTTCTGTATGGATGTGAATCTTGGACGATCAGAGGTCAGGATTGGAAGGGACTTGAAACGTTTGAGATGTGGATCTGGCGGAGAATATTACGGGTTAAATGGATTGAAAAGAGGACTAACATCAGCATCCTGCAAGAAATTCAAGGGAAAAAAGAACTGAGACCAACTATCCATAAAAGAAAAGCTAAATTCACAGGCCACATCTTGCGACATAACGCTTTCCTAACCTCCTATAATCTGTATTTCAAAAGAAAGAACCTGGCATATTTGGCGGGAACGATAGTAAAATGGCCGCCGCGGGCTCCTATTGGCTGGATTTTGTCAATTAGAACGACACGTTGCCAGTGCGTTGCTCACGATTCAGTCGCCTGTTAGCCGCTGTCTGTGTCTGAGTTAGTTTCATTGTCATAGTTTTGTTTACTTTTAGCATCGAGTTTTAATATTTTTGTTTCCATTTTACTTCGTTATTTCTTTTATTTCGACCCGAGGACTGGACACATGCTGTACAGCATGTACAGAAAGAAATTCTGAAGGCTTCTGAACGAGAAGGAGTTCTGGATATCGCGGTGGATGAGATGATCATTAACCTCGGCAATTCATCAAGCTCTGAAGACAGTGACGGGATGGAAGGTGTCGAATCCTTGCAAAGTGACTGAGGATTATTGGTGTCAGTTCGTGGCAGTCGATACTAACTTACGAGTACAGCACAAGTTACTGTTTCCTGTCATACCACAATGTTCAAATTACCGTCTGTCTTTCAATAGCCTACAAATCGACAATGTGAAAACACGCTACAGAGCGGCTCGTTTGTGTGCTCGGCTAAATACTTCTTTACCTTAACATTACGTTTGTGGAATGATAAAAGCTATTTGGTATTGACCGTACTGAGTCGTGATACAGTAAGTGAGTGAATGAGCTTGGTGTTATCATGATATTAGTTTTGTGTTCAACTGCTGTAAACTGTGAATGACCTCCACACAAAATGTTGTTTCATCTTGAAGGATCATTGCATGGTGAGTGTTGATATATCCATCCATCATCAGATTACTTTGTATTCTGTATTACCGGTAGTCTATATTTGTATAGCTGTTTGGCCACTTTCTCATATTTATTGAATAACGGTGATAAAAGTAGCAGACAGAAGGCCTGCGACATAAAGTCAGCGAAGGTTATCCAGTTTAAAAACAGTTGGAGCTGTTACGATGGGCACGCTGGTAAGATTGAAGTTATTTGAATAATTAATTAAATAATTAATTATTGGCTGCTTGGTAGGGAGGAGGGATGAGTTTACCTTGTATTAAAACTCGGGGGAGACAGGAATTGCTTGATTTGGTTGGATAGAAGGTGGGTTTGGTGAAGAATAACGGAATGGAAGCGGGATGACGTACTCTGCAGTTTAACCCAGCGGAGTTAAATTCGGCCTATAGGTATCCTAGCGGAATAGCTCTACTGTCGAATAGCTTGGCGATAGCGAGGTGCAGGCTTGGTGGAAAGGCTGGCGGATCATCAATTGACATCAGTTCTCGATAGAAGTCGGAGCTTGAAGCAGTGGCGACTGACTTGCGTGAATGCTGGACTCAGAAGTCAATGAGAAGATGCATAGTTTCGGTGTGTTATTTATTTATGTACCGTATTTCTCTATTTGAATGTCCTCGGTGTTGACTCAGGATCGACATTTACATTATATTGCGCACGATAGTACTGAAATAATGTCCAAAGTGTAGCCCTGTGTATATTTGAAGCAGCTGATCTACATCAACCATAAAAACTTGGCAACAGAGCTCAGCTGTTCCAAGCTCCCGCCATTTCCTTCACGTTCTTTCTTTCGAAATACAGAGTATAGAAGGAAAGATCACAGGCCGAGGTCGACCGAGAAAAGGTTTCCTGCAAGACATCACACTAACTCTTCATTATGGTTCCTACTGTGAGATGAAGCGAGGTCCTGAAGACAGAGAGCAATGGTTGCGGAGACAAGGCATTGCCTTTAGAAGTTGATTGATGAGAAAATCTAAGCTGTCTGCCATCAATTTCAATGGAACCTTCCAGTTAGCTGTTTCTCTGCATAATTAGCACCTCACGTTTTTCTACACTAAACATAAGACCATATTCCTTTGCTCTCTCTGTCCATGGTTTGATCTGTTCTTGCAATTCTTTGGAATCGCCCCACACATATGTCGTCCGCAAAGAGCATAACTTTCATATTTCCATCGCCGATGGTTTGGGATACATTTTGTTGGATGTCATTCATCAAAGCAATGAAGAGAAGAGGAGACAGAACTCCCCCTTGCCTTAGACCTGTAGATATTCTACAGGGTTTTGTCAGTCCTGATGGTGTTTTAACACGACTATTGATTCCATCGTAAATGTTCTCAATTATTCTCTCGACTACCGTATATCATTAATCAAACCACTCTTCCTCAACAATGTCCAGACTTTATCCCTGTTCACAGCATCAAATGCCATTTTGATATCCAGGAAGGCTATCCAGAGATCTTTATGTTCATAATATTTCTCCATCAATTGATGGAGCCCAAATATTAGATCAACTGTTGGATCTGCCTTTCCTGAATCCATATTGTTCCTCTGATAACCTTGGTACTATCACAGGGTGTCGAGCGATGACCTTTTTTCAAATTCCCGTATAATTCCCGTATGAAAATCCATCAAATTCCCGTATATTTTAGAACTCTCTAAGACTAGAGTTCGCATACCGAATGGCTGAAAAATGAATCTTAAAGCACGAATCAAGATTTTCTGGCATAAGTGTAACTGCATTTTTGGAGATACTTCCGCAGCCCACGGGTGATGGCGAGATTTAAGCCTAAACCGTAGCGTGAGCAAAGCGTGCGCGTGTGAATTCTCTCGCAGATGGGATAAGATGCTACGAACACAAATCAAATACCGTTTACCTGAGGAGAGCTGATGTAAATGACTGTTTTACTGAGGAGGGTTGAGAGAGTAGAGAATAGGAGTGTTACATAATAAATGTTTACGGGAGGTGACTGAATCGTATGGTACCGTAACCGTATAGAGCTTCCACGAGTTAAAATGGCACCGTAACACTAACAATAACAAAATGGCACCGAAGTGAACTTCCGATCCGCGAATCTCTATTTGATTTTCATTGGCAGTGAATCGTTCGTTCGTGATTATCTTTATTATTTCGGATTGTGGTTTGTTTTTATGCGTTCAACTTATGAAATACGAACTAGAGGGTCGGCCTCACATGAATATTCCAAAGACAAGTGTTCCCTAAAAGCGTAATTAGTAACACTTCGCATCAGAGACGACCATAACAAACAGCTTGCCTACAAAGTGTGCGATTTGCACATTTTAAACAGCAGTGGTCTAACATATCTTAGACTACAATAATTAAGTTGGTGCAAATTAAATATGTTATATGTGAGAATATTATTATAATTTGCTATCAGGTTGTTATATTAGTATATTATGCATTAACGTGACCCATTTATATACTAAATTGTGACGGAAGCTACGAGTTATAGGCTATTCGCCATACCGGTAGGCCTAATATTTACTAACAACGCATTGTTTCTTATTTAATATTTATTTAATCATTATAATTATAACAGCCTATCTATTAACACTTATTTAACCAATAATCACTTTATAATTCTATACATATTCCAAGTATTGCAAGAATGGAAACTATTACCATAAGTTAATAAACCAAACAACTGGCGACAATTTTTTTTAAATGCTCATTTACTTCTTCACCCTAGTCTACGGAAAGTACCATACGGTATTCACTGAAAGGGTAGGGGGATTATAACCCCAATTTCACAAAACGAACGAACCTCATTTTACATGAATTATGAAACCCAAATCCTAATGGAGGTATGGATTGTCTGCATTTAGAAATATGTTAGTCAATAATTTAAAACAAGATGCCAGAAAACTGAATACAAAAAGCTGCGTGCCTACTACGGTGTTAAGTTGCTCCGTGAAAAAGATACACTTCGCCAAGATTATACGACGTGCATACAGTTAAATACAATCATCCAATTGGACACTTTCTTTGTCACGATCTTATAAGCAATTCAAACATAAACTGCTGTAATTTACAGGAAAATGTGCAACATTTAGAGACTACGAGTCTTGTATGTGGCACAACGTTAGCTGACATTTCGCATCAAGAATACAGTACATAAGGAATGAACACAAGCAGAGCTTTCTCTCTGCACACAGCTGAAGATCATACATATCATTCTTGGTACATTTTACGTTCTCTTAACAACAATAATTTGCTTAGTTACATGCAAGGAAAATTGTAGTACACAGTTCCCATTGCTTCCACTACCTGACTACTAAACCAGAAGCTGGTAATGCATAACCATACGCCGGTGGCGCGTCCAATGGCAAATGAAAGATCGAAAGAAAATGTAAGCTCTATAGAAGCCCGGAACAAGGCGATACAATTTTCTGCACTACTGAAAATAGTCAAAATACCCTTTGTAATAATGAATAATAATGTTGGGGGCCATGTAGTAATAGGTGTTACACACCCACTATCCCATTTTAGATCACGACTTTTATAGTAAAACTGGAGGTGTGTCCGCTATTACACGCGTAAATTATGGGACAAATACAATATTGCTATCCCCGCGCATTCAGTACTGACAGCCTTCCTGTCACTTTGCCCCACTTTTCCTCTCCGCAACCCACGGTCGCCACATAAGACCCTACGTTCAACCGCCACACGGCAAGAATTCTGAGCATGCTTCTCACCTACACCCTGTATTTCTAAGGAAACAACGCAAAGGATATGTTGGGAGCTTGGAACAGCTGAGCTGTGTTGCTAAGTTTTTAGTGTTGTTGTAAATCAACTGATTCGAATAATACACAGCGCTACACTTCAGACATTATTTCTGTACAGTTATACGTAATATATTTTAAAAAACGAGCCTGAGTCAATCCCGAGGACATTCAAACAGAGAAATACGATACTTTTAGATGAATAAATAAATTACACACCGAAGCTATGATACCTTTATCATCGGTATTCAATTGAATAAATACAACAAAGATGGCAAACACTCTACAGCTAATGAATATAAAAACATTCACCATGCAATGATTATCCTTTAACATGAAACAAGAGTCTTAAGTGGAGGTCGTTCACAGCTTACTACAGTAGTCGACAGATAACACCAGGCTCACTCTCTGAATCGCGATTCTCTACGGTTAATATTAGCTTTCGTGGTAACACAAAAGTAAAGTTAAGGTAAAGACATATTTAGCACTGAGCACTCAAACAAGCCGCTCTGTGGCGATATTATTGCTGTTGTCCAGTTGTAGGCTATTGAACGACAGACGGTATTTTGAACACTATGACGGGAAACAATAGCCTGTGCTCTATTATCGATTGACGCAAGCGAACTGACACCAATAAATAAATTATCCTCAGTCACTTGGCAAGGGTCTCTTTGACACCCTCCATCACTTCACTGTCCCTATCATCATCACCACCACCATCATTGTCTTCGTCAGAGCTTGATGAATTGCCAAGGTTAATAATCATTCCATCCACTGCGATATCCAGACCGCCTTCAGTATTTCATTCTGTACATGCTATACGGGATGTGTCCAGTCCTCAGGTCGAACTTCGGCGAAGTAAAAGTAACGAAACAATGACAATGAAAGGAAATCCGACACAGACAGTGGTTAACAAGCGACTGAAACAATGCCTGCCCATACGAGAAGAATTGTCACTTATGTGGTGAATTTTGTAGCCACATGTTGGTGACGGGTGTTAGATAGTAAAATGTCGAGAGCTGTGAGACATTGTTTGTAGTTTTTGAAATGTATGCATGTGAGACGCATTTGCATTAAGTGTTTGCACGGACTTTAAAACAATTTGGTATGTGCATCTCCCCTGCGAAAGAAGACCGTGGAAAGGCTAAACACAGTAAAATTCCTGACGCGACACGCCGCGAATACTTTTTAATTTAGATTTATTTTATCAAAGTAGATAATAGAAAATAAAATAATGCAAAACAAAATTAAATAAGTCACTTTGACAAATGCAAGATTGTTGCTGGGAACTTCAGTTAAACACAGCACAAAATTAAGTTCTTTTGACAGTACTAATTTCTAGTCCAGTCATACACAAAATAAAATAAGTCACTTTGTTAATACTAGATTATGGTTAGGAACTTTAGTCACACAAAATAAGATAAAACAAACAATATTCAAGGATTTATTAATTTAAAGCTTCACTAGGGAACTCATCTTCTCTTCAATTTTCTCTGCTTCAGAACAGGCGTCGTTCAATATCTTCAATATCTTTTTTTCCAATTCCTGGATATCTTTCGTGGCTTTTCTTTCGACTGCCACCTTAGCCGTCGCTTCGCACCTGTTTTGCTTCCTTGAACATGGCCTAGGAGTTTCGGCAGTATGGACTCTTGCTCACGGTTATCTTTTCTACTCCACCAGCTGCCATCACAGCGTCCTGATCAGTAAGCATTCCATCAGACTTGCTTCTTTGTGATTGACGATCATGCACTCCTTGTTCAGGGAGAAACCTCTGTCTAGAGCTGCATTGTTGTGATAAAAAATCAGTATAATTTTAACGAAGGTTGTGAGATCGTATTTGGCAGGAACTGAGGAAGGTGCTGAAGCCACTAATTCAGACCACAGCACGTCGATCCGTGGCTCTTTTCCGTCGAACTGCTTCAAACGCAAAGTGACGGAGGGCAGTCTCAGAAGTGCGGAGTGGCTGCTCTTGATGCGGTTAGCCATTGCACCAGAAATCAAATTATTCTGATTACAAAGAATTTCCAGGGCAATGACGATCCTAACTTCTTCCAACTTAGGAGTCTCAGCGACTCCTATAGGGTCTAGGCAGGAAATAGCACGGGTCATCATGTGAGCAAGAGGTGACCTCTCTTTGATTTTTTCAGCCATAGGATATGAATGTGCGAAATTGCAGCACATCCGCGCCTGGAATTTTCTGAGATCTTGAGTTGTTAGCTTCTTTAAGGGCTGCTCTTGTCGAGAAACCCAGGTCTCCTCTGTGAATAACAATGCGGACTGATTCCTGTATCTCATTGTCAGCAACGCACGCGGCGCGCATAGCCCTGCACAGAGAGGGTACGGCCGGCGGTCGGCCAGGCAAAGCAAGCATTCGACGTCAACGCCACCTAGAGAATAAGGCCTCCGCGCTCGGAAGCACGCGCGCCAAGAGTAGTCATTCCTCCCGGCCCTTCAAACCAGGGCCGGCGAAAGCTAGCTAGCCCTGCTTCAAACGATGTTTCTACTCGCAAAGAAAACGCTCATATTGTTGCACTGTACAACTGTAAATGAACACTGCATAGCCTGCAAGTCTTTGAGTAGCCAGCACTGCTAAATTACCCGTACCTCGTAGAATTTGCCTTCTTCCTTACCTTTCATAAAATACGCTTTCCAGTAATGCTTGAACTATGAAACTCCTTCTATACTGAGGGAGAAAAAGAAATAAACAGTTTCATCATAATAACAAAAAAAAAGGCCCGTAATTATTACGATAATGATGTTTATTATGATTTTCAGAAAGTTATGAACTTATTAACCTCACTTTTAAATGAAGGGAGAAAGGCAAAAATGGAAAAGAATAATTGAACAGCTGAGTCGAAAGACGATAACATTCCATTTCCAAGAGGAAAAAAGAACGATCATCTGTCGAAACTATACGTCGCATTGAAAAATTCACTAATTGCCAATTGTAGTACTAGTAGCAAGAAGTTATGTCTCAAAATGTGTCATCAGTTAGCGACTAAATAATGATTAAATATGCTGGAATATTATCCCATTTCTTTGAATATTGTCCTTTTTCCACTCGTTCAATTTTTAGTATTATTTTACAGGCGTTGGATTACAGAATATTAATTTAATTAAAGTTTTGAATTTTGCAGGTATTTACTAAAATTTATCAACAATTTGGCTACAGACAGAAATACAATACAATACAGCTTTATCTTGAAAGATATTTAGCCGAGACTACATTGTACAGCAGGAACATAAGTAACTCTCACCAACAATTCAACTTATGAGCCTACTGTTCTTGTAGCTTAATAGAGAATAGAGAGAGCATTGGAAATCTTCAGATTCATAACTATTATTTTAACAGATTTTACATTAAAATTACATTTTGCTACTAGAAAATTTCTTAAAGGATGTAAGTGAAGGTTAAAAAATTAGTTTAAATGGGTTAAATTTTTTCAAAACAGATTCAATTCGCATTTTGAGAGGGTTGTTTTTGAAATTACAATAGGACTAAATTTTTTAATCTTGGGAATCAATAATAAGCTTATTGACTTTCTGATATGTATAGATGTTAAGAAATATGCTTCACCCATCTGGTACATCAGGACTGCCAAAGCTAAATCTTCAATTAATGATATAGGCTACATTAAGATATAATTATGAGCAGGGCTAGGATTTATATGTACTAAAAAGTGTCAATATATGTACATATGTATGTATATATATTTTAGAAATATGTACAATCTAAAAAAATGTCAAAATGTATATATATTTTATGAAATATGGACAAAAGACAAATTTATCCCCATAATACTAATTTTGTTACTTCTATAACCCACATAAATGCATTAGAAATACTGGATTTATAAATCAAATTATCCAATTTTCTTTTATTTCACTTACTTTTCACTTGCTTTCATTCATCGATTATTCCTATTATTCCTGCCTACCATAACAGTATGCCATGAAATGTTCTAAATTTTCAAACTTGAAGCTTCTTTTCATAAGAATTGCTATCGTTACACCTACGTACTTCAGAAATCTTTCTTTTCATTACATAACTGTAAACTTGTCCTGTGCTGTCGTATTTCCAGTCACTGAAAACTACAATTCTATATATTTTTATTCATAAGAATAAAATATGTACAGATATTGGATTACAATTTACTTGTATGTCTACCCCTTATTATTCCCGTTTTCCAACGGGGTCGGGGATGAGATGGGATGGAAGTATTTGTGGCGATGGTTTTTACGGACGGATGCCCTTCCTGACGCCAACCTCATGAGAGGAGTTAATGAGAGATGAAATGAATGATGGTGAATGAAACTGGGCAAGGATGGGGAAGGAAGCGGCCGTGGCCTGTCAGAAGGTACCGTCCCAGCATTTGACTGGTGTTGAAAATGGGGAAACCACGGAAAACCATTTCAAGGACGGCCGACGGTGGGGCTCGAACCCACTCTTCTACCGAGTCAGCAGAGAGCTTGGCCCCATGACCTAATGCTGCGCTTTAGCCAGCATAGCCACTACTGTCGGTTGGATTGCAATTTACTAAATATGTAAAATTATTTATTGTGCATGTATGTACTGAAGTAAGAAATATGGAGAAACATGTCAAATAAATTTGTTTAATTTGAAAGAGGACAACATAATCGATGGAGATAAGTTAATAGGATATGAATATCTGTGTAATAGAGAAATAAGTACTGTATTTACATATAAATCCTAGCCCTGATTATGAGAAAGCTGAAGCAGAAAAGAAGTAAAGGACCAGTAGGCAGATATGTTGATTTGGACATAGGTGATTTATCAAGATTAGTGTCAGTTGCTATGGGAAAATATGTTTGTCTTTCTGGACACAGTGTCCTTGAGGTTTCCTTGATTTTTGTTTCTACAACAATTATTAAAACTACAGCAAAAAGTACAACTTATGCGCCGACCTTGTAACGCTCCACAAACAACGCGATTGACTACTGTTGGTCGAGCTGCCTAGCGCTGGTCAACCAGTGCGGAGGCCTTATTATTTAGGTGGCGTTGTCGACGTTGGCTGGGTTCTCATCCCGCTTAGCGCTCTATCGGTGGCGCAAATTGCGAGTGGCAGCGCGGTCTGCAGGCGAAATAGAAGACTGAGCGGGAGGACTCGACCGAGCGTAGAGTAGAAGTCAGGCATTATGAAACTTTTCAAGATTTCCCGTATCAAGTGCGAATTTCCCGTATGATTCCCGGGTCACTAAAAATTCCGTATCGCTCGCCACCCTGTATCAGTGGTCTAATCTTTCCTTCAATAATCCTTTCATACAATTTTTCCATTTGAGATGTTAATATGATGCCCCTGTAATTAGAACATCTCTTTCTGTCACCCTTCTTAAAGAATGGAACGATAATGCCCTCCTTCCAGTCAGCTGGAATCTGTTCTTCTTTCCAAATCTTATGAAAAAGCCTGTATATCCACTAGTTGCCAATAATTCCCATCGACTTGACTGACTTCATCAATATTCCTGGGGACTTTCCTGTTTTGATATACTTCCAGGCTGTATTGCACAAAATTTGTTCAATTAAATTCTTTAAAAATTACTTTGTTGTTGTTTGAGTCTTCAGTCTTTTGACTGGCTTGATGCAGCACCCCATGCCTCCCTGTCCTGAGCGAATTGTTTCATCTCTACATAGCTACCACATCCTACATTCGAGGCAATCTGTTTAACATATTCTAACCTTGGTCTACCCCTACAGTTCTTGTCGTCGACCCTTCCTTCCATAACTAAGCTTGCTATTCCTGGGTGTCTTAGTATGTGCCCTACCAACCTATCTCTTCTCTTCTTTAGCAGTCGCCATAAACATCTCTCCTCTCCCACTCGTCTTAATACCTCTTCGTTTGTAACCCTACCTACCCATCTGATCTTCATTCTATTGTAACACCACATTTCGAATGCTTCAATTCTCCTCTTTTCTGCTGCACCAATAGTCCAAGATTCTACCATGTTGTAGGCCTATTTGCTACATTTTTCTGATTTCTCCTTCCCAATTCCTTCTTTTTTTACAATTATTTCCCCCCCCCCCCCCCCCTATAATAGTAGAAAATTGAGGGGGGGTGTGTTATAGGTGAGGGGGTGTTATAGGCGAGTAAATAAGGTATGTTGATTGTGTGCGACGAAGGGAAATGAAGTGGAAATTTAATTACAAATCCATTTTCTTCTATACCTCGGAACACAAAGTTAGAAATTAAAAAATTAGGACCTCATCAACCAAGCTGATAATAAATTTGCTTCACCCAAGCACATGAGAGAATATTTTTACAAATAAAGAGCCATGTGAGTCCAGCTTTTAAGGTATGAACTATTTATTAGAATTTGTTTCTAATGTTGTGTTGAACGACAATAATGGCAATATTGGCAACAATGAATATCAAATATAAAACAATACCGTATTTACTATGCTATAGGACCCCCTTTTTTTTCGAAATTTTTTGTTCCGAAATTGAGGGGGGGGGCACTATAGACACGAACTTCGCAAAAATCCATTATTTTGGGAAAGGGAGAGAGTAAAATTAAGCTATTTTATTTTGCTGCTACATAGTACAGGATATACAGTACACTGGAACTTCGTTAGTACGTTTTTGAAGGGACTGAAATAATCGGGCGTCAAAAGCGGGAAAACGTACTACCGAAAACGCTTTACTGTATTTAAAATGTGTAACGAATTTTTAAAAAAGCGCCATAGATGCGCACGTGAAATTACCGACCTTATGAATTATACTTTGCGAGCTACCAGAAAGAGATTGACAGTTCTCGCCTCACCATGTGGTCTGAGAACGAGGTTGCCAAACTGTACAAGCCGGAGATACAGCTGACCAGGCACTAAAGCACGTGGGCTGTAATATTGCAACACAAGAGTATTATGACATCAACTATGCGAACATGGATTGGCCAAGAGGCAGAGGGGTGATGACTGACGTGGTATTTCCGGCTAAATGTCAATACCATTCAGGCAGCTCACAGAGTATAGTTAATGCGCTACTACAGTCACAACACAAACATAGGTTTGTCGGTAACTAACAGGGGGAATAAATAACATAAAAATGAATTACAGTAGAGTATATTACAAAAACAGAAATAAGCAACTCTTTATCTCTTTTATAGATTTCAAAAAAGCCTATGATAGTATTCATAGACTGACACTGCTAAAAATCCTCAGATCATATGGTCTCCATCCTAAATTGATAAAAATCATTCAATTAACATTAACAAACACAAATTCGAAAGTTAAATTTAGGGGAGAAATATCAACAGCTTTCTCAGTAAAAACTGGTCTCAGACAAGGTGATGGATTATCCCCTCTGCTTTTCAATGTGGCTCTTGATTATATCATGAAGGTTTGGCAAAAGGAAAACCCTCCTAACATCAAAATTGGAACAAAACCATCAATAAAAATAAACTGCTTAGGATTTGCAGATGATTTGGCTCTTTTAGCACTAGACAAGGAAGAGGTTTGTACTCAGATCACTAGTCTCCAAGAAATTGCTCAAGGGATAGGATTACAGATATCCTTTGAAAAAACTGAGATCATGCCTATGAAACCCTTAGATATAAATGAAGTCTATATAAATGATCATAAAATTAACCTAGTTCCTCAATTTAAGTATCTTGGAGAAATTATAACACATAACTTAAACGAAAAAGTAACTTGGATAAATAGAACAAATAAAATGAAAAAGGCACAATCTCTAACCTGGTCAACATATAATAAAAAATGCCTATCAATAGCTACTAAGATCCAATATTATAAAACTGTAACTCTCCCAGAAGCCACTTATGCTTGTGAAACACTGTTCCAAATTAAAAATGAACAAAGAACTGATCAGCTCCTCAAAACGGAAAGAAGAATCATTAGAACGTGCATAAATAAAAAGTATCAGGTTGAGGGAGTCTGGAGGATTCTCCCAAATGAAACTGTCTATCGTGAGATTGATCCCATCACCAGCACAATGAAGAAGAAAAGAATTTCATATTTTTTTCACATCTTACGGCTTCCAGAAAAGAGAATTGTACGCCAACTGGTGATGAGAAATCTAGGAAAGAAAACTGGAGGAAAATGGATCCAAGAAATCCAACAAGATCTCAAAGCAGTTGGACTTAAGATAACAGATGCCGAGGAGAAAAATAAAATTAACACCATTCTTAAAACTCACAAATTTTCTGCAGAAATGACACATAGAAAGCCTATGGAGATTTCAGATGAGTTGAGAAAATCCCGATCTGAAAGAATGAAAAAGTACTGGAAAGAGCGCAAGAACCAAGCAGTACTACCTTCAAAGAAGAAGTGATTGTGGAACGACTCAAGTGGTCCAATGTGACCAATCAAGATAATAATAATAATATGAACTTCAATCCTAATAATACATCTTACCTCACAATCAAAGACTAATATTTACACTGGCTTGAAATACATGTGTATGGTTGATGAATACCGTATTTGCTCGTATATATCTTGCCACCGTGTGTATCTCACAACCCATTTTTAAATTGGAAATTGCAGGAAAAAGTATTCCTCGCATATATCTCGCATTAATTTCTGACGCCGTCATAAAGATGATCATACGGTAGTAATATTAAAACACGTCTTGCCCGCGATGTTATTGTTCATTTTTGCGGTGCGCTATCCTTTCTTTCACGGTGTTAGTTGTCAGTCTGTTTCATTGTCGACAAGTAACCAGTATTGTCTTCACGTTCCACTTTTGTTTCTCAATTAAGTGTTATTGTTTTCTTGTGCAAATCTATCTTTTAGTTATGTAAAAACGCGGAAGTTATATGGCTGGATTTGAACTCAAAGTGAACAAATATGCAGACGACGATGGTAATAGAACTGCCGGTCGAGAACTCATTGTGAATGAATTTAAAATTCACTACTGGCGTCAACAGAAAGACGCGCTAGAATCCAATAACCGAACATGTAAGGCATTTTCAAATGTGGCGACACAGTAAAACAACAATACGGAGTGTGATCGTCAGTTGTTTTGTTGGTGCTCCACATGCTACATAAGTAATTGTTAGGATAGAACACTTCGAGATCTGGTATTGTTAGGCACGATAAGCTGACGACAGAAGACAAAATAAAGAAGGCCGTAATTTGAACTCTGGCATGATTGAATATAGGGGTATGGGTTAAGGTGGAAACACACTCACTGCTAAACTGAGCTCTCAACCGCGCTCGCACTTATGCAATCACTTAACCTTGGCCGACAGGAAGCACACTCGCTGTTAAGCGCCCCGAAAGGCCAATTTACGAAGCTCGTCATTCCAAGGCCGCTCTCGGAAGCGACGGATCCACACAAGTTACACCCCACTGCTGGCTGCAAAACTGAGCTGAGCTCTCGAAGTCTAACTGGACTGACAAATATGTAAGGGCTGGCCAGAATATTGAACGGAAGAACATCAAAATTTGAACGTAGTATGCAGGTGTGCTAATACGTGCTAAAGCAACATTTTAAATACAATTTAGTGCTTTGGGACCGGGACTTTTGTAATTCAGCATGATATGCGGGAAAAAGTGTTAGTGAGGAACGTACTAACAGGTTCCCACTGTATATTCAATCAAAATAAACGAAGTTTACATCTTTAATCAACCCATTATGAGACTGCCATAACCTCACTTATCCACCACTATTCGTGGCTACCCCCAATGAATTTCACTACTATCCCTTGCTAAGCAAAAATCTTAGTATCAAAGAAATAGAATGGAATGGACAAAGTATCAGACATGGAAATGCAAACTTTATTTTTATTTGAACAGAGGGAGGGAGAATGCATCAATTAGGGAATGACTGATGATGCTGAACGATCAGATCTCACTGACATTTGTAAACACAACCGAGTACCGTATTTACTCGAATACGACCCGCCCCCGAATAAGACCCGCACCCTGATTTTGAAGAACAAAATTAAAAAAAAAAAAAAAAAAAAACTCAAAATTATGTACAATCGTAACTAAATAAACAGAATAGCATTTATCCAAAATAGTTTCCAACAGTTTTGAAGTCGTCCTAAAACAACACACATCAAACGATTAAAAATACAAATAAAAGTACACAAACACTTCATTCATCGTCATCAGAAGTACCAACTTCGGAACTTTTATCACCATCCCACTAAATGTCGTCATCACTGACATCCATAGCATTCGAAATACTACATTTCTTGAAGCTCTTCCGTATCAGATCTCCCGAGATACGATTCCATGCCGTCAAAATGCACGAACATAGCAGCTGAACTTCCGGGCGCTGAATGCGACCAGTTGGAGTCAGTGTGAGCTTATCGGCCGCCATCTGCTCCGTATACAGCTGTTTCAAGGCTGCTTTGAACGGGCGGTTCACGCAGACATCCAGTGGTTGTAGCATAGACGTCATCCCGCTCAATCACGAATACATGACTCATCAATATCATACAGTGCACTCTCGTTAATTCGCGGTAATTAATGCACGAACTTCCGCGAATTATCCGCAGTTATTTTTGTTAAGCCTAGGAAAAACAGAACTATTGGTTAAAATATTAAAATAGGCTTGAACACGCGAAATAATTTTAACTCCTGATTGTAGTGTCTTATACGACATGCTAGGCTACTGGTAGGCCTATGTGGATTATGCCTACATTAATATATTTAAAAAAAGCTGTCATTACTTTTTGTTTCTTAGATCGTTTATTCTATTTTTCGATTGCACATTTCCGAAGAAAATATTATATGAAAACGAAAATTCATCTCGTTTTTCTATATAAAAGATAAGTGTGACTAGAGACACTAGCTTGACTGTGGGAAAGTTTCGGGATTTCCGTTGCATCACTCCCGCACTCGAAATCTACTGGATTTCCGTTTTCCTCACCAACAGTCAAATGCCATGCTATTTCTTCTTTGCTTTTCTGTAGTAAATCATAATCGTCTTTATCGACGTCTAACTTGCCCGTTCGAAATATCGTCGTTACAAAAGTCGGCAAGCGCTTGCTTTTGTACGAGCGGAGTAGCGGTACTTTCCTCCCGACTAGTTGACTGCATGAAGAGCATCGAACAAACACGCTCTCGATGTCGTGCGCGTTTGCGCCATTACGCAATAATCGCTGTTTACAATACGCTGTCCGCACATCCACCCTTCACAACTCACAGATCAGCGACCTTGGAGCGTGGCTGTTGGGAAAGGGAGGGTAGGTTCCGAGTGAAAGTGCATTCCTCTTGTATTGTTTGGGCTTCAAAGACAAAGGAAATCTGTGCTATACCACTCGCGGCAACATGCGCGTATTTTTCGAAGATTGCGCAATTAGGCCTACTGTTGCATCGCAGAGAAATGCAGTTCAGTCTTCCCTAGTCTCAATGTTTTCGTCTTTACGCATTGCGTTGCATCAAAATTCTTTTAAACGACAGAGAGATTGCTTAACTTTGCGTGATGATTAGTTGCTGTGAGAATTCCCAATTTAAAAAATACTCATGGAGACCCGCGAATTAACCGCAAAACGAATTATCCACACGCGAATTATCGGGAGTGCACTGTATTTCCTGCCGGGCACGATTTCCAATAATTTCAGCTTCCCTCACAACTTTCAGCTTCTCACTCACATTAAACGACCGCAAACTCTTCGTACAACTCATGTTTACACTCGGAAAACGTGCGCGAGGAAGTATGACGCCGCCTGCATACGGTAAAACAAAGTGATAGCCGGAAGAAGGCTAGCACCATCTAGCGGATACTCGCAACACCCGATATCGCGCGTGGCGGGCAATTTAAATCTTTAAAATCAAGATGACTCAAATAAGACCCGCACCCCAATTTTTCACGTCCGATTTTGTTTAAAAATGTACGGGTGGTATTCGAGTATATACGGTACATATTATTCACATTAATATACCAATAACGTGTCACACAAATGCCGACGGTTCTTACAGCAAATGAAATGTGTTTAAAATAAAACTGAGAAGAGGGTGCCGTAAACACCACTTCGAAGCACAATACAAAGAATAACAAAAGATTGCAGGCAAGATATGAATCCATAACTTACATTGGCGGATTTTATACTTGGCGCTTCTACTCGGCCAATAGTGTGGCATCTTCTATTGGAAATCGGGTGAAGCCTATTGGCTACACAATTCGATACCCTGCCCAATCGCGTACATGTATGCAAAATGGCGGTTATATCGTCTGAATAATAATGTAACAAGAAAAATATTTTTGTCATAAAAGAGGATGAATTTCAGTTATAATTTAAGAAATTTTTAAGTATTCGTCAATATCCAAGAATGTTGTATTTTGATTCTCAATAATTAAGGAGGGATACTATAAGCAATTTCCAAGAATTTTGTACTTTGACTCTCGGAAATTAAGGGGGGTACTATGGGCGAGGGGGTCCTATAGCAGAGTAAATACAGTATTTCAAATGAAATGAACTTTTAGTCAGGAGCCACCCCTGAATATATCCATTCTGGTTTGTTTTTGTATCTGTATTGACTTACAGTTCTGGTTTTCCTTAATTTGAGGTTGAATAGGATCCACCCAGTCAATACTACCGAATTTACTCGGCTATAAGACCCCCTTTTCTTCTAAATTTTTAGTTCCAAAATTGAGGGGGTACTATAGACGCATAATTCGCAAAAATGCATTATTTTGGGAAAAGGAGAGAGGAAAAATAAGCTATTTTATTTTGATGCTACATAGTACGATATTTTTAATCTAAATAAACACAGTTTACATCTTTAATCAGTCCATTATGAGACTGCCAAAACCTCACTTTCCCGGTTATCCCCCAATTGACTTTCACTACTATCCCTTGCTAAGCAAAAATCTTAGTATCAAAGAAATAGAATTAAATAGACAAAGTATCAGACATGGAAATGCAAACTTTATGTTCATTGAACATAGGGAGAGTCCATCAATTAGGGAATGCAGGATCACTTCTCACTAACATTTGTAAACACAACTGAGCACGTATTATTCACATATTTCACATTATTCACAATTTCACAATAACGTTTCACACAAACGCCGAAGGTGATTGCAACAAATGAAATATGTTTAAAATAAAACTAAGGAGCCTGTCGTAAACACAATCAAATCGCAACATAAATAATACTAAACAGAAGAATGCAGGCAAGATGAAACCATAACTTTCATTGGCGGATGGTGCTTCTACTCGGCCAATAGGGTGGCATCTTCTATTAGATATCGGGTGAAGCCCATTGGCTACACAATTCTATATCCCGCCCAATCGAGTCGTCTGAATAACAAACTAATATACCGTAACAAGAAAAATATTTTTGTCATAAAAGAATAACAATAGTGTTATTGGTTTTACGTCCCTTTTAACTACACTGGCTTTTAGAGACGCCGGGGTGCCGGAATTTTGCCCCCGAAGGGGATCCTTAACGTGCCAGTAAATCTACGGACACGGCTCCCTCACATTTGCGCACCCTCAAATGCCAGCTGACTGCGCCAGGATACGAACCTGCAACCTTGGGCCCAGCAAGCGAGAACGTTACCCCTGAGCCACGCAGCCAGTCATAAAAGAGAATTAATTTCAGTTGTAATTATAATTTTTTTTAAGAATTCATCAATTTCCAAGAATGTTGTATTTTGACTCTCAATAATTAAGGAGGGGGTACTATAAGCGATTTCCAAGAATTTTTTATTTTCGCTCTCGAAAATGAAGAGGGGGAAGGGTACTATAGGCGAGGCGGTCTTATAGCCGAGTAAAAACGGTATTTAAATACTCCATTGAGGATATCGGAGCTGAAAGAGACATCTACTTTATAGAGTAGCATTTCAGAAATCAAATTTCTTGAAAGTCTTAATCAAGATTACTCATGGTATGGAAGAGTTTCTCTCACCTGTGTAATCAATAGGCTTGCGAACATACTTGATTGGTTTCTCAGGATTCGCAGGGGCTATTATCTTGTATTGCCGCGAAGTGGTCTTATTTGCAGTGAGGACACCTATCTCTCTTCGGGCTACTTTCTCCTTATGAATCATCACAGTCTACAATTAAAATGCACGATCAATTAATACAAATTACAAAAGCTTCTCTTTCATAGTTCATAATAAATGAGCAATTGATGCAATTCTATAATTGTAACATAATAGCGATCAGGTGCATACATGAGTGATACACAACAGATAAACTGTGTAGTTGTAATGCCAATGCTGATGAAAATTACTACTATATTAGCGAAGGCTAGGATTTTAAAGGAAGTTTCCATAGTTCATGATAAAGGCATCATCTCTGCACTTAGATGGAAATGAAATAAGCTATGGCTATGAGACTCGTTTCAATGCCCATAAAATGAGCAGCAATCGCTGCTAAATGGAAATAAAAATTTCCACTTTCATTTTCTTTAAATTGTTGTTTTGAGTCTTCAGTCTTTTGAATGGTTTGATGCAGGTGCTGAGCTACATTTTTAAATTAACTCAATGTTAAGAGGCTACCCCTGAGGCATGCATAATTTGGATAATATTATGGAAGACTTATTTGAGGCTGACAATTCCAATAAATGACTGAAGTGGATACTTGGTTGGTTCCTTAGTTTAGTGCCTGCGACAACGCGGTCATGTAGCCCCGTGTGCATTGGGTGTGTGTAGAATTTGTCTGATAACCGGTGTTGATAGTGATGGCTGTATTAATGTGTTATCTGTGATTCAGGTAAGGACTGGAGACGATCAATTTCCAAGTAGTTCCTAATTTTGCTATCAAATGCTACTGCCCACGACATCTAGCTGCAGACTTGGGTATTAGATGCAATCAAAACCAGCACCTGGCGGCAAACGTTGGAAGTAATATAGCGTTAATCAAATCTAACCTACAAATTTTAGCTTCACACAAGTTTATTTAGTGGAAGGTTCTTATACATGACATAAATCTATGACATGGGCCCACCGACTTTACTTCCCCCCCGAAGGAAGGCATACTGAGGGATTTTTAACGCTCTTAACAAAATCCGACGACTTCGGCCGGGTTTGACCCCGCGACCTTGGGCATGGCCAACTCCAGGCGTCGCGTGTTTACATTTGTACATTTCTATTTAACATATATATGAAACTTACCATCTAAAAAAAATTGAGATTTATGCATAATAACGTCTAGATAATACTTAATAACCTCCACAAATTTCTTTGTTGTAGGCTTGATGTATGCAATTCTATAAAATTTTAAACGTAGCGTTCGTGTTTACATGGGACGGACTTTTAATTTCACATATCTTCACGTTTTTTCAAACTTCTGCGAATTGTGGTAACTTTCATTGGTAATGTTAAGATATTGTTTACAAGAAAGACAAAGGTACGTTTTTACGAAAAAACCAAATGTGTAAGTTGCGTAATATCTGCGTAATATAGTTAAATGCGATCGTCGCGTGTTTACTTGACAGCGTCGCGTGATTACACGTACGAATTAGTACTATCGCGACATGGCACGAGGAGCCAACTCGTCATCAAATACGATCACTGAATGATAAAATGTTGATTTTATATCGTAGTAAGTAATTATAAGTAAGGGGCGTGATGGCGCAGCAGTCAAGCTGACACTTGCAACCATCAAGACGGACTGGGTCCGAGTCCCGATTAATGCATGTGCGATTTTCGAGATGAAAGTCACATGCTGTGGTTTGGATTTCGCGTAAAAAGTGAGGTCCCGTGGCTTATGATCGCGAGATTGTCGGTCGCGTAAAACTAGGCACAGGTAATTTTCTTGCAATTTCACTTTCATTTAAAAAGCACTCGTCTTTCGTCGGTGGTTCACAAAACAGTTTAGCTTCATCGTTGTACTTGCGAAAATTGGTTACGAAATAAACATCACCATCACTTTCAGTTATGGTACAAACATAATATTTGGATTGTTTCTTTCCACTTTTTTTTCCAAGTACGACGTCGCCCACTTCAAAAGCTGTCACGGGGTGCATTTCTGTCATCTGCTTCGAACTTGTAATCTGGATGTAGAGAGTGTGTGGTAGTTGCTTCTGAATAATATTATTTTCTTGCCTGAACTATGTATTTTTTTTAACGGCTCCACATAATGAATATCATGTGTGTTCCTGGTAGAGCACAGACATCGACGAAGCGGATTTCCAGAAGGGGTTTACTCTTTTCAACATCTTCAGAGGAACAAATATAACATTTGTGCTTGCTGAATTTCTTTTCGCCACTTCCACGACATCGTGGACGTTTATAAGGTCTCTCTTTGCACGTAGAGCAACAGTCAAATTACGTTTTAGTGTCCCGAGTTCGTATGAGACATGTGGATTTTCTGTTCCCCAAATGATGCAGTTATGCGTGTTGACTCGGCCACTCGCATGGAATGTGGCTTCCTCCGTGAACATCCATAGTTTTAACCACCTTCCTGCCGCTCACACATCGTCGTAACAAAACTGAGTCGAGCTCCATAATTCTGCTGTGTCAATGCTTGTAGGTGCTGCATACGGTATGGACGCATGTGAAGATAACGCCTAGCAATCCTGTGACATGCTGTGCGTGGTGTATTCTGCTCTGCTGATAAGCGGCTGAGTGACTTTCGTGGACTCTGCGTCATGACTTGTCGAATATCTTCCTCCTTGTTGCTATCACGCCGCCTTCCACCTGTGTGAGGGAGGCATCTGCAATCCATTTTCCAAAAACATGTTGTACCATTTAACAATGTCCCGATGTGATGGGACATCCCTTATGTTGTACTGACGTCTGAAAGCTCGCGGCTCCAAGTGACGGGAAACTCCCCAGCCGCCAACTCGCAAGAACGTCGTAAACACGCGACGTATTTTATTACCAGCTTTGTATGAATCCATTTGAAATTTTAAACGAGTGATATAGCAGTTTGAAAGGGTGTACAAAATTGGCTTTGCATACGAAATTTTATTTAAATTGAGCCACGCACTTTTCGTCTACAGAAACTTTTATACCTTTTACGTCGCGTGTTTACATGGCCTGCAGCTATAAATTCGTCGCCTTATTACACCTTATATAAACTGTTAATAACCTAAATAAGTACTTTACTGTGAAGAGAAAGAACATTAGAATTAACATTTACCATAATTATTTTCTTACCTTTTCATCATTTAATAAACTAATTCCTAAAACCATGGAGAAATTTCAAATGAATTTAGACTGACATAAAGGTACAATTAACCACTCAATTAAGAACTGAAATACATCAGCAAATGAATACATATCATAAAATTTATAAAATTTCATGTTTTATCTATCATGAAAACTTATTGCAGAGTTTTTACATTCCATTTTACTTTTTCCTAATTGGGTGGACTATTCTCTGGAATCAGCCGCATACAAGCTCAGTATGCTACCAACTACGCCACCAAAGCCACTACAAAAGTAGATAGTAATGAATGTACCATAGCAAAAGTGATAGCATTACTGATTCAATTCCAAGCAAGAAGAAATGAACATAGGTTCTATGAAACGATTTTGAGTGTAATTACAACAATGGTAGACTATGCACATTAGCATTCTGAGATGATCAACCACTTTTTTTTGTCGTGTGGCCTCCTGAGAGGCCGAGTGCAGGTCTTTCTAGTCCACGCCCGTGGGCAACCTGCGTGTCGGGATGGGAGAATGGATAAACAGGGTGTCTACTGTAAGGATGAAGTAAAAATTAGTTACTTTTTAGGTACCTTTTAGTTACCTTTTAGTTAATTTTAGTTACCTTTGAATTCAAGTTATGTCTGCGGTCTACAAGCATAGGCGCTCATCACGCGGTGAAGAAAAACAACAATGAACTGTTTTTAAAGAAGTTTTTTATTTATCGTATGGCGTTTAGTGCCGGGAGTGTCCGAGGACATGTTCAGCTCGTCTGAGTCTGTAGCTGCTTCCAACGGACACCCTTAGGGTGAGCTACAAGTTCCGTTCAATTTCAAGTTGCTACCAGATATCAATGATACCTAGTGGTGAACGTTGGAACTTTGATAGAGCGTTCCGACGAAATCTAACCAAACAATTTAGCTTCACACAAGTTTAGTTTGTGGAAGAATCCTTTACATGCCATAAATCCATGACATGGGACCGCCGGCTTTACTTCCCCTCCGAAGGAAGGCATACTGAAGGATTTTTAACGCTTTTAAAAAATCCGACGACTTCGGCCGGGTTTGAACCTGCTATCTTGGGCACAGCAGTTCAGCATGCTACCAACTACACCACCGAAGACGCTTTAAATGAAATTCACATGATGTTATAAAAATTTTAAAAATAATAAATATATAGTCTACTAGATACTTAATATCCAATGAGTTGTTTCAGCTAATATGTCGTCTTGTCCACAATATGTTATTATTACGGTACCAAGAGGTTGCTCAGCTCTTGACCATTTGGCGAGATTTCCTTCGTCCCCTCGGTAGGTCGCGAAGAAATGCATGCGATGTTACACGATCGTCACCGAATTCTGCCTTCGCAGTCAAATGCGGAGAAATATCGAGATGTTACACGATTGGCGCTGGTCTCAGTTGTTTGGTGAGCTTCCCGTAGTTTTCACGAGAGAACACGGAGAAAAATCGCGATTTAGATAATCAGCGTCACTTTTAGTCATTCGACGAGATTTCCATTGTCTTTGAGTTCGGGCACAAGAAAATATAGCTTTATTACGCAATCGGCGCCACTTGCTGTCCATTTGACAAGAATACAGTTGTCCTCGTCATTGAATGCGGAAATATATCGCGATGTATCGCAATCGCTGCCGCTCTCGGCCGTTTTACGTTGTCCTCGAGATATTATGCAATCGTCGCCGCACCCGGCCGTTCAACGATTGTCTGCCTGTATATCTGTCCTGATAGAATGGCGGAGGCAAGCTCAAGGTTGGGCATGGTTAAAATTCAAGCGTAGTTATGAACATGTTCGGTCGGCGCCGTGATTCCCTTTGTCCCTATGCTGTAGTTGGGAGTTCATGAGTTCAGGGTGGATCACGAGGAGGATTTAGTATGTCGATGCTACGTAGGCTGCCATTTTTATGTGGGTTGATGCACTTCTCACTCCCCGCACGCTTTTAAGCATACGGTCATGGGAAAAGTGGCAAGTAGGTTTCGTGATTGGTGCCCCGTGATGGGTGCCCAATCACCTTTGACAGGATTCCCGCAGTCCTCGTGGTCACAAATTCACGATAGGGGACGGTTTTATGATTTTACGCAACTGACGTCGATATCGGTCCGTTTGACGAGATTCCCGCAGGCAAGTCGTGCGGTCAGCCGGCCGTCTTGAGGATGCGATTTTGGAGGATGAACGTTCGAAGTAGGTACGGTATCGAATATTACGAATTGTTCTGAGAGGATTGCACGAATAATACGACAAGAGGGCAAGTTTTATTTCGATTGAGAACCACGAATTATCAACAAGTTAGCGAAATAATCGGTTAGATTATATATCCGATGGAACGAAAGTTTGAAGGAAAAATCGACTTATAACGGAATTTCGAATTAACCATACTGAATGTCGCAAATTTACTTGACATATTTTTTAAATAAGTTATATGAATTTCGAAGATTTTTCGCATTTTATTCAAAACGGTAACATTCCGTAAGATTGCGACATTAAATTGTTTCGCGTTATTTCTGGACTTCAATTTGACATAGTTTCCAAATAACAGAAATGAGAGATTTCTTCTTAGTTTCGGAAGTATTCGCGAATAAACGTCTCGCGAAAAGTCAGGTTTCCTAATATAGAAACACAGAAAAATATTTCACACGAAACTTAAGACTTCTTGAGGCCGAAAATATACGTTGAACCGATGTATACCGCTCAAGGTATCCTCAGTATGCATTTCCTTGAGGTCGGGCAATAGGCACGGTGCCGCTTGCGTGAAACTCGCAATCTCTGAGCCTAGCGGCGCGAGTTTAAATGATTCAACCCGCCTTCAGAAAATTTTCGTTACCCGTTTGTAAAATTCGTTACTTTTTCGTTACTTTCGTTACCCATTTGTAAAATTAGTTACTTTTTCGTTACTTTCGTTACCGGTAGACACCCTGATAAAGATATGAAAACTGGGCAGGGATGTGGAAGGAAGCATCCGTGGCCTGTCAGAAGGTTAATTGGAAGAATATCCATTTCGCAAGGTCCGTATTGACGTGTACAATGACAATTTCAATGGGTTGAGTGGTCTCCGCCCAATCAATACAAGATTGTATTGATTGGGCGGAGACCACTCAACCCATTGAAATTGTCACTGTCAGAAGGTACCGTCCCGTCTATTGTGCATGTGTTTTAATTATGCAAAATGTCTAATGTTGATAAATTGTATAAGGCTGAAGAAGAACAAATATTGTTCGAAACATGTCCCTAGTATGAGAAATAAAACATTAAATTTATAGTGTGAAAGGTATTGATTGGCGGAAACTTTTTTACCCACTATTTAATTTGGTGTTGAAAATGGGGAAACCACGGAAAAGCATTTCAAGGACAGCCGAACCCACGCGCCTACCGAGTCAGCAGAGAGCTTGGCCTGTCAGAAGGTACCGTCCCAGCATTTGCCTGGTGTTGAAAATGGGGAAACCACGGAAAAGCATTTCAAGGACAGCCGAACCCACGCGCCTACCGAGTCAGCAGAGCGCTTGGCCCCATGACCTAACGCTGCGCTTTAGCGTAGCCACTGCTGTCGGTATCAATTACTTATATCCGTGTTTATGTTTCCCTAACCTCCTAATTTATTCCCTTTCTCTCTATGACCTATTCTGGAGTTCGACTCCAGTTTATTTGCATCTTTCCTAAAAATACAGTGAGAATACCAGGTAGGCCTATCCAGTATTTCATCTGTTTTGGTCATATCCCCGGAATCACTAAATCCTAGTAATTCCCCACTTACTTGCAATTTGAACCATCCATTTGGACAAAACTTTGGAAAGTAACTAATGGTTTTTTATGTATTCCTGTCATATTTCTCTATATAGCCTAAGTTGATTCTAGGAATACAGATTAAGAATATTATTATTGTAAATAGTTAACATCATTTACGACACTTATCCTCTCATGGGGTTGTGTGTGGAACAACCCTCACCTTCCCGCCAAACACCATAGTGGACCCCACCCTCGCTCACTTTCCCCTGCTTCTTGACACCATCTGGGTTTTGGAACACAATTCATGAGTGCTACCAATTGTAAAATCATGAAGATCTCATAAAAATATTTAGTTTATTATATATTCGATCAGAAGTTAAGAGGGAGCGGCAGACCTCAAACAACATGGATGACGAATGTCCAAAGGGACATGAGAGTATTGGGTCTATCTGCTGATGATGATTTACAACGAAACAACTGGCGCCTCAGTTTAAGAAAGTCGATTCCGCGTAATGGGAAAAGATGAGGAAGAAGAAGTCGATCAGATGTTGACTTTGGAATAATGCAATGGCAACTAAATGGATGATGGTCAATCTAATTATAACAGTTTTTGTAAAACCTTACCGGTATGAATAAGTTATATCAAGGAGCATGCATTCTCAGTATATATATTTCACAGCAACATTAAAAGAAAATGAATGCTGATTACATACCTGAGCAATATGATTCATCTGACTTTCCATTTCAGCCAACTGTGCAGCCTGAAGTTCAAGTAGTTGCAAGAAATTGTACGCCAAAGTATTGATCTGATAGGCTACGCTAGCTAACGACTGAGTTGTGTAGTTTTTTGTCTCTTCTAGAGCAGCTCGTTTATTTTCAGACTGAAAGAAAAAAATTATGTCCCATTCCATTAATTAAATGTCAGTGAGATAAATGGTCTTAATGTTCTACCCCCTTAAAACAACAATCACTACCACCTATAAAAAAAGACACCACAAATATTACACATATAACACAGTTGATAACATAATTATGACTACCTAGTATATCTAACAACTGCTGAAAAACCGCGTATTGAAATTTGAGCTCCATATTTGATATCTCGGAAGTTGTGCATGGGACCTATTCCAAAATTGGCACACGTATAGATAATAATATTTCAGTGTAATTTCTAGGAGGCCATACATGACAGTGTAGCCAAAATAATTCTAATCCTGACAGGTTGCGAATACAAACGGAAGATTTGATGTTAAGAGGAAGTGGTTGGGCTTTGTCAGCCGTTTATGATTTGTGGGTAAATGCTGTTAAGTACAACTCTTTGCATGTCTGATCATCATTTAGAATAAAACCGTATCTGTTCAAGAGGTGTTGCGAACAAATGACGAGTTTTGGTCCTTAAATGGTGATGATAAATGGCCTGATGAAAATTGTTTTTGTCCCGTTATGTTCTTTAAAATGAAAAAAAAAAAAAAAAAAAAAAAGGAAGCTTACATTGCTCTGAGTAAGACTTTTCTACATAAAACAGTTTCGTGACTTAAATGTTTACATAATTTTCTTCTGAAAATTGCAGCAATGTGCCTCGTTAGCAAGTTTATGTGCTTTATAAAGATACTCCGTTTATTGAGTGATTCTGTTGCGGTCTTCAATAGCGTTGCAATGTGGCAGCCAGAAATGCCGCTCAATCATCACATCGGCCCTTACTGCGTGGTCCATATTTTGTTTCTGCTATTCCGAATCATTTTTACAATTCTTAGTTTTCTATCTCGTAGACTGGAGATTTTTAGAAGGTTGAAGCCCAAAACTTTCCTATTGTCAAAACGTATATTTTTATGTTTTATTAAATGCCCTATATATCATAGGTCGTATATTTTACAAGCCCAAGTCACTTGCTACAGGTTTGACTAGAGTGTTCTGCAAGAAGTCAGCTGAGTGGTTGGCCAATGAAACTGCCAGCTCAACAAAGTTTCTGTTATCTTCATTGACATGCAGCTATTTATGTGTCGCACGTACGCTCCTTACCACTTCACAAATTGCATGTCATCTTGACGGTGAAAATATATTTTGTGAGCACTATCTTCTTCTTCTCCTTCATTTCCCGTTTCCAGTTCCCTGGGTCGGGATACGAATCAAGGACCTTCACAGTTGTCTATCCCTCCACCATTCATTTCCTTCTTTCAATACTTCTTTTTCTTGTACTCCTCTTTTCTCTGTGCTTTCCTTCACCGTATCTATCCACCTCTTTCTGGGCCTTCCTCGTGGTCTTCTTCCTGATATTTTTTCCATAAATATTCTTTTTGGTACTCTATATTCTTCCATTCTCATCATATGTCCGTACCACTTCAGCTTACTGGTTTCTATATTGTCTTGCAGTTTTGGGAACCCAGTTCTCTCCCTAATGTCCACATTTCTGATCTTATCCCTCCGTGTCTTCCCCATTATTCCTCTAAGGAACTTCATCTCGGCTGCTTGGATTCGGCTTTCATCGCGTTTTGTTGTGGTCCAAGTACCTGCTGCATATGTCAGAATTGGTGTGTAATATATCGAGAATAGAACTTTCTTGCATTTCTCTGGGTCTTCCTGGTTCCATACGAAACGTCTCACACACTGGTAAAACCCATTAGCTTGTTGGATTCTCTTTCCAATTGTACCATCTTCTGTGAGTATGCTCCCCAAATACTTGAAGCTTTTTACCATTTCCAATGGATTTCCATTGACTTCAATATTCTGTCTTCCGTCTCCCTTGTTTCTTGTCATCACTACAATCTTACTCTTCTCCACACTTATTTTCGTTCCATATTTCTTGGAGGCTGGAGCCTTGGAGGCTGGATTTAGACAGCTCCGTAACCCGGTCCATGAGTCAATCCTAATTGGCTACATGGATAATTCTTGCCAGGCGAGTCCACGTCGCGGGGGTGGGCAACGGTACTGTAATATACCATGGAACTATAGTACCGGCTAAGTTCTGGTGAGGACCCAGTCCTATGGGGTATAGCATAGGCCCGGTGCACAGGGTTACGTGCGAAGACCTCAACGGAATCTGCAGCGGAGAAGATGGACTTCAGAACGGTGGAGATTGGGGAAGAGACAACCCAGTACTCAGGGAATAGTATGAGTACAGCATCAATCGGCAGCGTCTGTTTCCCATGTTAGGGGCGGCTGCAAGGGCGTCTGTTCTCCATGTTAGGGGCGGCCTGAATAATAGCTGGCAGTAGCTTCAAAAAAAGCCTTTGGTAGTGGCGACCCCATCGTAATAATAGCCTAAAATAGAAATGGCACTTCCAATGATTCGGAAAAGGTTAGGGCGTACCCTGCAGGCGACGCGCAGTTCCTTTGGTACTGGGGGAACTGTGAGAAATGGGCGACCAGTAACCGAAATGAAAGTGGGAATCATGAATGTCATGACCCTGACAGGCAAGGTGGAGGAGGTAGTAGACTTCATGGAGAGGGAGAAGGTTGGAATGATGGGGCTGAGTGAAGTGAAATGGAAAGGTAAAGGAAGGAAGAAATTGAGGAAAGGATATACATTATACTGGAGTGGTGGCCAAGAGGCAAAAAATGGCGTGGGACTGATAACCTCGAAACAACTGGAGGAGTATGTTGAAGTGGTAGAGTGTGTGAGTGACAGAATAATGAAAATTAGAATGAAGATGAAGAATGACGTGATGACTTCATACAAGTGTATGCACCACAGACTGGAAACAGAGAAGAAGATATTGAAGTATTCCTGGAGGATAAAGAAAGAGTAATCTCAGATGTAGAAGTGGTGATCATGGGAGACATGAATGCACAAGTCGGAAATGAGAGACAAGGAAAGGAAGAAGTCGTTGGACCATATGGATATGGGGGAAAAAAAACGGGAAGGAGAGGAACTTGTAAACTTTTGTGAAAGGAATGGACTGATAGTGGGTAATTCATGGTTTCGGAAGAAAAACAGCAGGAAAATTACGAGATATGGGTGGGGTGATAGAAGAACAAAATCAGTAATTGACTACTTCCTGGTGGAAAGGACAAATCGCAGAAAGCTGATGGATGTGACAGCTTTACCAGGAGAAGCATTTGATGGGGACCATAGAGCTGTGGTGGCAAAATTTAGATGGGGAAAATTGGAAAACCTAAAGGAGATCAGAGAAAGTAAAATAAAAGTATGGAAATTGAAAGACAAAGCTGTACAGGAAGATTTTCAGGAGAGATTGAAGCAACAAATCCCAGTTACTGAAGTGGAAAATGTAGAAGAGGAATGGTCTCACTTTAAAAAGGCATTTGCTGGTGCAGCAGAGAGTGCTTGTGGTAGGACGTCAACAAGAGTGAAAGAGAAGGAGACACCGAGGTGGAATGAGGAAGTGAGGAAAGCAGTGAAAGAAAAGTCTGCATGGAAAGAATGGAACCGAGATCAAACAGAAGAAAGCAAAAGGAAGTATCACGACAGCAAACGGAGGTGTAAGAAAGTGGTAGGAGAAGAAAAGAAGAAAAGTTGGGAAGAATTTACACGAAGAATGGAAACAGATGTAAGTGGCAGTAAAAGGATTCTGTATGGGCTTCTAAGAAGTAAGAGGAAAGAAAGAGTTACTACAAAGCTGGTGAAAAAAGAAGATGGAGAGTTGTTAACACACCCAGAAGAGATAAAGGGACGATGGAAGGAGTATTTTGATAAGCTATTGAATGTGAGCAATCGTACTGGTGAGATCGAAGTGACACAGCCTGACGACTCTATAACAGAAGATGATATAACAATGCTGGAGGTGGAATTAGCAGTACAGAAAATGAAGATGGGAAAAGCAACAGGGGTGGATGAAATCAGTGTAGAAATGATAAAGGCTGCTGGAACTGTTGGTATGCAATGGCTGTATCGACTGCTAAAGTGTGTGTGGAAACGGAAATGTGTACCAGAAGACTGGGAGAAAGGGCTAATAATACCAGTGTTTAAGAAAGGGTACAATAAAGTGTGTGATAACTATAGAGGGATCACCCTCATATCACAGATAGTAAAAATACTGGAAAGGATATTACAAAGAAGAATGAGAAGAAAGGTGGAAGTAGAGTTGCAAGAGGAACAGTATGGCTTCAGGAGTGGAAGATCCACAGTGGACCCAATCTTTAGCTTGAGGCAGGTGATGGAAAAGAACTGGGAATATGGAGAGGATTTGACCATGACTTTCATAGATCTAGAAAAGGCATATGATAGTGTCCCCAGAGAGAAGGTAAGGGAAACCATGGTTAAGAAGAGACTGGGAAGAGAAATGTTGGAAATGGTGCAAGCAATGTACAACAACTGTGTTAGCAGGGTACTGACCCCAGTTGGAAAGACAGATTGGTTTAGGAACAAGACTGGACTAAGACAGGGGAGTGTGCTGTCACCTCTTTTATTCATAATGGTAATGGATGAAATTGTAAAGGAAACAAAGGAAGCATATGGACATAAAGAAATGAAGTTACTATTATTTGCAGACGATATTGTGGTCTGGGGAAGGAACACCGAAGAAGTGCAAAAACAACTAGATGCACTGAACGAAAATATTCAGAAGTATGGCCTGAAAATCAGTATAGAGAAAAGCAAGACCATGGTGATGACAAGAGGGGAAAGACAAGGAAAGGGCACTGTGAAAATTGGAAGTCAGAGTTTGGAAATTGTGGACACGTTCAAATACCAGGAAGTGAATTGATGCAAACTGGTAGGTTGGACATGGAGATTGGCAGGAGGGTACAGCAGAGCAATGCATTCTATCAAAGTGTAAGAAAACTTGTTTGGGATAAGGAAGTACCAAGGAAAAGCAAGGAGGTAATGTATAAAATGTACTATGTACCCATATTAACTTATGCAGTTGAGACTTGGACCCTGACGAGCAGGCAAGAGAGTAGAATCCAAGCCAGTGAAATGACATTCCTAAGAAGTATGATAGGTAAGACAAGGAAAGACAGAGTGAGGAATGACGATGTTAGGAAGGAAGTTGGGATGGAAAAACTAAATGAGAGAATTGAGAAGAATAAACTAAGGTGGTTTGGACATGTAAAGAGGATGGAGGAAAATAGAATACCAAGACAGATGCTGGAGGCCAAGTGCAAGGGTAAGAGAGCAAGGGGAAGACCTAGAACAAGGTGGATCGATTCAGTGAAGAACAGCGTGAGAAAAAGAAATCTGGACTGGGACAAGATCGTGGAAGAAGAATTGTGGAAGGAAAGAGGAAAGTGGAGAAGTGCCATAAATACCCCGACCCGGCAGGAGCTGGATAAGGGGAAATTATGATGATTTCTCTATCTCTTGATTCCATACAGTGACTTGTTCTTGCACTTCTATTTCATTTTTTTCCCATATTACTATGTCGTCTGCAAAGAGTAAGGCCTTAGTCTCCTTGCTTCCTATTCTCCGTTTCACAGTCTTGTGGATTTCATCCATGACAGTTATAAACAGTATAGGGGATAACACACTTCCTTGTCGAAGTCCTGTTTCAATATAATATAAGTCGAAAATATTTTACCCGTCTTGTGATTTTCCTCTACCTGCCTTTAGGGTACTTGTATTACTGAGGATAAACACATTCTCGGGGGGATATGTTTTGGCTTCCCCTTTAGCTGTAGGTGACACCGTAGGTTTTTAACAACAACCCAGTCTCTACGCACTTAAAATGAAATCTAAATAATCGGAAGCTATGCACATTTTCCTATAGGAACTGCAGTTCCCCATATCCCATTCAACCCAAAATGTAAACGATATTTATCAAGAAACGAGACAGAAAATTTGATAGAATCCCGTACAGGGTGGCTCATGAATGACTGAGATGTGTCAGAAAGACACCACCTTTTAAAGTATGGATTTTATCAGTTAAACAGCCCTGATTTCTTAGGTAAAATGAACAGCGAAACTTTTGTCATGCTGAGTCCACTCTGGTGATTCTAACTAAGTATGGGCTGAGTTTCCTTTTCACGTCGCTGTGCTTCTCTCCTTTGCTTCGGTGGTGGAGTCAGTAGCATGCTGAACTGCTATGCCCATGATCGTAGGTTCAAACCCCGGCCGAAGTCGTCGGAATTTTAAGAGGGTTAATATCTTTCAGCAATTATTCCTTCGTAGTGGAAGTAAAGCTGGTGGGCCCATTTCATTAATTTATGGCGTGAAAAGGAATCTAACATACAATTGGTAGAGTGTATTAAAATGTATAGGTTTAAGTTCCAACGTTCGCCACTTGGTGTCATTGACAGCTGGTAGCCAGAGTTGGAACAACTTGAAATTGAACTTTCTCATTCATCTTCATTCATTTCATCTCATCCACACGCGACGGTACCTGTAGCTCACCTCATGAGTGTCCGCATAGAAGCAGCTACAAACACTGGTGAGCCAAACATATCCTCGGGCTCTCCCGGCACTAAAAGCCAAACGTTAAATAAATAAGTAAATAAATATCCCTCGCTCTTCTGCGGACTGAGTTTGCGATGAGTTTTGAAATTGACTCAGCTGTTTGGTCAGACCACGCGAAGACTCTACCTTTCAAGTCAGTTTTATAAAGTTCAGGAAGTAGGCGACGATCGCGGAGGTCGAGGCGGAGCTTTCGCTGCTTGTACAGCCAAAACATGGCCAGAAGTGCAAAAATTCCGAGCTAGAACTCGAGGCGAGTGAATCGAGAATTGCAATTTCTTTCCAATTCCGACAATGCAGGCTACAAACTCAGGGTCATTGTCAGTTGCTCTGCCATTCCTAGCACGGAGAGAAACCTCGCTACAACCGAGAAACGAGGGGGTAGAGTCCCAAGATGATAGAGCGAATGGGGTAAACCGAGGAATACACACAGTAGCCCCTTGCATCGGAGATTCCTAACCGCTCTACTTTCGTTGCTGAAGAGCAATGAAGAGATTCGTGGGAGACCAAAGCCACCGTTAGAGTGAGGAATTGCCATAGGTCGTGTGCTCTCCTACGAAATGGAGTCCATTGAACTAAATTTACTGAAAAGGATGTCACGACAGTAGAGAGGTGTCGAGAGACTGGGATCATGAGTTGAAAATACCCCAAATATTTAGTTCCATTGTGCAGATTATTATTCAGTACTTATTAAGCCTTCTTCCCAGAGGAGTGCGTCAGGCCTTGGCAGCCGGCACAGTTCATATCCTCGCCGCTAGATACGGGCTTCATTCATTCCATTCCAGACCCGGTCGGTGACTGGAAGAAGGCTGTGGATTTTCATTTTCACTTATTAAGCCTTCTTCAAAATAAAAACAGTACCGTGCGTTACTTTTTGAGGTGTCTTAGTATTATTTCTGTCCTTCTGAATTGCTGTTGTTTAATGATTGCAGCATTGCGATTAGCCATTTTACTTTCAAAAGTTATTTGGAAAATATGAATTATTTCACCGGACTGTTACAATAATATATGTTTTGCCCGTATCCGTTCCCCACTTTGTGTGGTGAACTAACATTTATGAAGTACTAGCTGAAGTACCCGTGCTTCGCTACGCGTCATAAATAAATTAAAATGTGAAGGTGACAGTTAAAACAGGGGATAGGCGAGGTGCTGCGCAGAGGGAGATTAAGGATGGAACATTTTGTCCAACTACACCGTTCAGTGTTGACCGTGTTTCATAGCACTAATTTAGATTTTACTCGCTAACCGTTGGAGATACCTTTCGGATAGAAAATGTAATTTTAGACCTCGCATATGCCATCAAAAGTTTGCTATTTCTTAGCGTTCACTTTTTATTTGAACTGGAAATATGAAAGTTTGAAACCAAAGGGTGTAGTGACGTCACAAAAATGGTCGCCATCTTTAAATAGTGCAAAGTATTGAAATCAAAAGTAGCCTATATGTTAACCAGGTAAATCAGCTACTTCCATGTAAAATTCATGTAAGTCGGACCAGTGGTTCTTGCGTGATTGAGTAATACACAGACACACACCATCTCTTTTTTAGTCTCGCTTCGCTCGCGTCATAGTCGTGTCATATTGTTATTCAAAGACATGCAGGTTCAACTCCGTTAACACCCCTTTAGAACCTGAATATCCAAAAATCCCTCCTTAGTAGACTTTTTCGACACACCATAAACATATCCCTTCTTCTAACTTTAATAGTTTTGATTGGTCGATGAGAGTGAACATCCAAAAATCCTTCCTTAGTGGACGTTTTTCTTCCTGAATTTCACCCCTCCCCATAGGCCCCTTAAATTGGATTTATGAAAAAAAAAAAAAAACGGTCGAACACCTACTTATTTTAATTATTTATTCATTTATTTAAAAGCCTCCGTGGCTTAGGCAGCAGCACGCCGGCCTCTCACCGCTGGGCCCGTGGTTCAAATCCCGGTCACTCCTTGTGAGATCTGTGCTGGACAAACAGAGGCAGACAGGTTTTTCTCCGGGTACTCCGGTTTTCCCTGTCAAAATTTCATTCCAGCAACATTCTCCACTATCATTTCACTTCATCTGTCATTCATTTAATCATTGCCCCGGAGGAGTGCGTCAGGCCTCGGCAGCCGGCACAGTTCATATCCTCGCCGCTAGATGGGGGCTTCATTCATTCCATTCCTGACCCGGTCGGAGACTGGAAGCAGGCTGTGGATTTTCTTACATTTCGTATATCTAACAGTGACAAAAGTAAGAGATCCATCCAGAATTTAAGTTTCCCTATCTCTTAAATACAAATAAAACATTGTTACATGAAAAACTTTAATTGGCACCAGATTCAGCAATGTTTGAGCTATTTTTGACATAATTGCCTCCAAAATTCAGACACCTGTCATATGGTAGGATCAACTTTTGTATTCCTGTGCCAGAAGTCTGCGGCAAGGGAATGGAACCAGCATGTGACATTAGTCATATCACGTCCTATCACTGTTGTCAACATGTCAGATACAAAATACACAACATGACGCACGTAACTTTGTAATTATGTGAATAAAGAAATAATTGGCAAAACCATTGGCCTGGATAAAGATTATTGATGCATTGACTACCCCCACTGTGCATGACAAAATCCTTGACCGCGCCAGGGGGATGACAGATCATAGGGAGCGCGTGGGTCACGGTAAAGCTCTGTACCAGATGTTCTGCCAACCAATGAAGAATTCATTTTAGTACTAAGGTTCCATAGTTGGCACTTCGTAGTTGGGCTGTTTTGATTCATTTTCCTCGTGTTGTTGGTTATTTTGTTTGCAGGTATTTTGATTATTTATTTGAATTGAATTGCGAATCAATCATGCCACAGCAAGAGAGGAAGAAATGCCAGGCACAGGGATGTAAGAATTATAATGAAATGGAAAGGTGTACGAGTACCGTGTTGCAATCTAGAAGAACAAGTGCCTTAACACAATATGCAAGCCATATGTACTCCGGTAAATCTTCCATTTCTCTTAAGAATGACACTGAAATTATATTTCAAAATTGTGTGTGTGTTCTATATTTGTGTACGTAGATTTGATGGGAAGGACCATTAGGAAGAACATTATACTCGGAAACGAGTTACAGCCAACGCTGAAATTTGTGCGACAAAATAACATGCAATGTGAACTAACTTACCAGCATGTTTGAAAAAGTGATGCTATAAAACAGGAATGCATTAATGTACTGTACAGTGTTATTGGAATATTTCCTTTATCTTTGTGCGAATTATCCTTGACCTGGTGTGTTGACCATGTGTAAAATGAGTGGGCAATATGGACTAATCTCAAATAAATGTTTTGTTCATTGTGATTTTTAAAAATATAGAATAAATATGTGTATTTCATCTCTTGTTTGTTTTTTTACCCATTCTCCTTTGGATGCAATGAAATTTGTGGTTTAGGGTGACGGGGGACGGCAGCTGGTATGATAGACGAAAAGTGAGGTTATGGCAATATACAGAGAGTCCAGTTTGTATGTATCGGAGACCCTCGCTAGCTCGCTCGCCCACGGCGCGAGCCTGTCTCCCGCCAGGCACTTTGCCGTTTTGCAGCGCTCGCGCGGCATTGAGATAGGAATTTGTACTTAAATTTGTACTTCAATGTGATCCTTGACCAATTTTTTTGAAGAATTGACTTACGGAGAGCGATTGTCAACTTATTTTCAACAAGATTCTGCCACTGCTCACAATGACGAAGCACCCATGACAGAATTGCGTCGCATTTTTGGTACTAGGATTATAAGTCACAACGTGTGGCCCCCGCGAAGCCCAGACTTATCACCATGTGACTTTTATTTGTGGGGGACGCTTAAAAATAGAGTGTATGTGAGAAACCCTCACATTATAAATGAGCTTAAAGACTACGGTATATCATAGCTGAAATACAGTCAATCGGTGCTGAGGAACTTCAGAGAGTAAATGCCAGTTTCATAAAAAGGTGCCAGCGATGTGTAGCAGTGAATGGCGAACATTTTCAGCACCAGCTGTGAACTAGGTAAGTACAAATTCCTATACTAAATGACTCAGTGCCGCGCAGGCGCCGCATAACGGCAAAGTGCATGGTAGGAGACATGCTCGCGCCGCAGGCAAGCGAGGGTCTCCGATACATACAAACTGGACTCTCTGTAATATGTGCATTCGGGCAGTTTTTTTTATATTTATCTAACATCCCAACAATTCTGTAGAGTAGGAGAGCAATGTTTAATTAGCCTAAAGGTGAATTAAGCTCTAGAACGGCATAATTCTGTCCTTCGTGACAAATCTATTGCCAACATTGATATATAACAAAACGTATTATTTTCCTATCTGGACGTATATTTCTGCGCCTAGCGAAAGGCGCAGTTATGTATGTGTTATTTTCATCAATAATCAGTAACTCATCGCAGATCATACTGTTCAATTACGTGTAATAAAGGCTACATTCATATGGCTTTTTGCTTTTTATGTTGCCAGACTTGCTGGTACATTACATAGCCTCAGACGGTGCTCTCGGAAATTCTATAACCAGAAGTGATGAATCTCTTATATTACACGATCCTTGGACCGCGCTACTTAACAATTATTGAGAGTATCAAGTATTTAAGTTGAAGTGCTAATGGACTATGTGTGTTTGTAAGCGTTTTTCCACGTTTTTATTGAGTGCATCTGGCTGAGGAAGGGCGGAATAAATCGCTCGAAACATGTCCCAGGTTTAAAATGAAACAGTATAATTGTAGCCTAGTATAACAATTCAAAAACCATTGGTCTGGATTAAAATATTGGGCTGTCAGCGCCATTGTTCTCATCGATCGTCATCAAAACAGTACCATGACACTACTGCCAACCTCGCGCTTACGGTACTATGAAAAACAAAAAAGCACCCAATTCAGTCGCTAGTGCGAATCATTTGTGCGCCCAGATCAATGGTTTTTGAGTCAACCGTGCCCCACTAGCTGCGCGCGGCCAAAGGCCTCACCTACCCCCGACCTTCTAACCTTCGTTTTGTCCAATCCACTGGTTTTTGACAATAGTTACAGCGTAACGCACCCAGATTAATGGTTTTGAGTCAACCGTGCCCCGCCAACTGCGCGCAGCCCAAGGCCGCACCTGCCCCCGACCTTCTAACCTTCATTTTGTCCAAACCAATGGTTTTTAACAATGGTTACAGCCTAACGCGCCCAGATCAATGAGTTTTGACAATGGTTACAGCCTAACACGTCCCGATGAATATTTTTTTTGATCAACAGTGATTGGTAGCGCTGCACACCGCGAGAATTTGTGTTTAAAAAAAATTAGTAATGAAATTAGCCAAAGTACCTGTAGTAATGGTATCTGGAGATGATAAATTAATAGATGTTGACTCGTCCGCTGTCATAGACCCACCCAGCCATCCCAAATAGCGACACTACTTATATAGTTGAAAATGAAGTATCGGGTAGACATCTTGTCACTATGTCAGGAATGCCAACCCCGCGCGTTTGGTACTATCTCGCACCGTGTATAGAAAGAAACAAAAGAGCGTCGATAATGTAATTTATAATTGCGCCAAATCCAAATCGTCAGTCGTAATTTAGCCATGGATTGCGTGTCATGTATTAATGTTTTACATACAAAACCAAACCTAACCTGGGGCTTAGGCCCCAGACCCCCTTGCTTGTGGTACTAGCAGTAATTTTCGGCCAGGCAGTACTTAACCTAGTAGCGGACATAAATTGTATCTTATTAATGTTTTACATACAAAACCAAACCTAACCTGGGGCTTAGGCCCCAGACCCCCTTGCTTGTGGTACTAGCAGTAATTTTCGGCCAGGCAGTACCTAACCTAGTAGCGGACATAAATTGTATCTTATTAATGTTTTACATACAAAACCAAACCTAACCTGGGGCTTAGGCCCCAGACCCCCTTGCTTGTGGTACTAGCAGTAATTTTCGGCCAGGCAGTACCTTTACGTCTGAGTAATTATTTACGTCTCAATAATATGTGTGTCAAAAACAATTTCTAACTTTACGTGTGAAATAGTGAATTTTGTGTGCGACATGTTGGTAACGTAGTCACATGGTGTCACACATGGTGTCACATGACGTGTCCAAGATGGCGTCCGTAGTGAAACGAACACGATAAGATTTCTTTATTTTCGTGAAACAATTATTATTGAGGTGCGGCACTTGATGTTGAGATTGTGAAAAGACTCCCAAGAACTCCATAAAAGGTATGTAAATCATAAAACCTATATTTTCAATAATATACCTCGTAAAAGTTCGTAAAGTTACGAAAAGGCAAATTCTCACGGCGTGCAGAATTACCCAGTGATTTTGTACCTCACTTCTTTTTATCAACAGCGATTTGTATCTCACATGTTGGCAACAATGTGTGTGCCTCGCTGCGTCCCATTAGAGTGCACCTTGTTGACAGTTGAAAGAGTTGAAAGCGCTGTCGAAATATGGCACCCACTTTTTAGAATAGCAAGAAATAAAACACATATTTACGAATTCTAGCACATATGAGGTTCAGTAGTGGCCAGGGTTCATAATTTCAATAAGTAATATCACCCAGAAGATGAAATGAGGACACAAGGTATGTAAACGCCACATTCATGTCTGCTGCAAGTGTATAATCCGCGTTCCACTTACCTTCACAATTAATGCGTAACACTTCGCCACTGCTTAGCAAAGGTTATCAGTACGTGCCTGTGGAGGTTCTTTACCTTCTAGACGCACATAAATACCAATGCTACATGCATTTTGCAATCGAGCAAAATAATTTCAGATTCATTAGCCAATTAAATATTAGCCATCAAGCACAATATTTGACAAGCAATGTATGCTCATTACCTGGAAGTAGTTGCCTTCACAATACTCTGCCACTCTTTCTAGATTAGTATGACTGTCAGTTAAGCTACTACGCCCATCAGGAATTTCGGTTTGAAGTAAAGCCGCCAACTCTGCCATGTTGTCCGAATCACTCCCTAGACCAGATTCACGGTTAGGGTCCATCACCCCTGGAGGAATAAAAAACAAAGACAGTTGTTTACATAACAATAAAAAATAATACACATCTTAATGCTAGAAATAAAACTTAAATAAACATGGGATTGCAATCAATTAATTTGTCAGGTTTCCAGAACATTGAAGGGTACCTCAGGCTACATAAAATATAATAGCCTATCGTCCAAAGATATTTTTTTCCAAATAGCCACATGCAATTCCCACAAACATCAGTAGTTCCTTCGAAAGTGGATATATTTTTTTCCACAGCAGAATATAAGACGATAATACTAAATTGTATACAATAAAGATGGCCAAAAAAGACCTCTACCCCACCCAAGCACTACGAATAGCGGCATCCACAAGTCAGCTCAAACAACCGGAATCACGAGCAGGAAATAGCCAAACCACTGACTCATTACTGTTCGTCTTATCAAGCCAGAAATGTATACTGCACTAACCTCCAGTGAGAAACGTAGTCCACATAGTTACGTCTGGCTACGTCCGCTTTTTCCCGATGTCTTCAACTGTTCTGTTCAACAACAATGTTTATACTAATTCGATATGCACGGATTTGCATATATCGATCACTCGAGTATAATCGATTAGTGATAGTAATCGAATGAAACGAAAGTTGACGTCGTCGTTGAATATTCAAGGATTATGCACTTGAGTTAATATTATCAATTTATAATTTTCAGTTGGCAAACACGCTTTCACCCAAATTAATTAGGTGGGGTAAGTATGTAACACACTTTCGTGAAAAAAATTACATATACGGTATTAATATAGGCCTTCTTCTTTCCTAGCGTTTATCCCAGTACGGGGTCCGCTACTCTGCTACATCTTCTACACTTTTCCTGTCGTTAACATCTGCAGGTTGTAAGCCAACATCGTGCATATCCGTCTTCATATTGTCGATCCAACGCTTCACAGGTCGTCCACGTGGTCGCATTTCACCTGGGTCGGCAACTTATCTAAGGGAGACAGCCCTGAATAATAAACCTATCATGCTAACAACCTGGGTTGTACGTTGGTCTGGTCAGTGACTTGCCACTGTCCCTTGAAGATTAATCTTCAACTGAGCATGGAAAAACATTTCGCTGAATGCACTACCCCAGGTGTTAGCCAATCCACCGTCGCCATGAGCGACGTCGGCGGACCAAAGGATTCTTGGGAGTCCGTCCAAACATCCTTAAAGGATGAGTCGGAGCATCCTGAAAACACCGGACTTAAACTCAGACCTCGTTGGAAGAGCTTCTTCGCCAGGGGCGTAGCTACAATGGGGCAAGCGGGGCACCGCCCCGGGGCCCCCGAGGTTAGGGGGCCCCCAAACCCTATAAGAAAAATTATAAATAAATAATAATAAATAAATTCAAGTAGTGCTAGAAAACATATTTGTGAATTCAATTTAGTTCAGGGGCCCCAATTGTAACGAACTAGGCGTCTAAACCTGTGTTTAGAAACTAGTCACGTTCAGTGCAATCTGTATATAAGATAGCCTATATCCATCCATTTGTGTGGTATTGTATGAGTATTTTTTGATAACCGGGCGCCCGACCCAGGCGCCGGACAGACAATGCATTGTTCCCCATTCAGTGCATGACCATGACTCATCGTTCCACCCCTTCCCCCTCCACTGCGACATCACACCACAGCAAAGCAGAGCAGTAGTGTAGTTGGTACGTCGCCACAGCGGTTCCCGGTTAAATGGCTGACCTTAAGTTGTGGCTTGCATTGTGCTATTTTTTTAACTACCGGTATATTATGAAATGTACTTATGAAAGTGGAGCTAAAAAAGGAAGGATAAAAGAAACAAGTACCGTAGTTCCGTGAAGAACTATACAGCCTATTTTCATACATCCTACTTCTGTTAACTGCCACTATCAACATACAAAATTTCAGTTTGCTGAAATAGATTCGTAGATATTGAGAACCGACTAAATACTTCGGATGGACGCCATGTTGGATTTTATATATGTAGGTCCTAGAGTTATGTACTGATACATGAAGATTATTGTGTACGTGTAGCATTCAAACTTCAATCGCATGATTAGGACACAAGAAGTAACAAGGAAATTTTAAAATTTCGCACAGCTGCCATCTTGTGGTTATGGAAACAATTGAAATAAATTAGATGGCAGTGGATTAACATTCGTATAAGGATTTACTGTACCAAATTTCACTGCACTCGGATGGTTAAATTGCGAGAAACGTCCATGTGAATATTTATACTTCGCGTCGCCGCCATGTTGGATTTGTGATCACCAGGTTATTTAAAGTCCTATAGGTGAACTTAAGTTCATAGCCCCTATGAACATAAAAAATCAGTTTGATTGCTATAATAGATTCGTAGATATTCAGAGCCGTCTAAATATTTCGGACGGTCGCCATTTTGGATTGTTAAATGTATAGGCCATAGAGTCATGTACCATTAAAGGAAAATTATTGCGTAGGTTCATTATTCAAACTTTCACTTCGATCGCATGATTACGACACAAGAAATAAAAACTTAATTTTAAAAATCGCACAGCCGCCATTTTGAGGTTATGTAAACAATTAAACTAAATTGGATACCAGTGCATTACAATGAGTATAAACAGTTCCTGTACATGAGTTCATTGCGTTTGGAACATTAAATCGCGAGAAAGGTCTATTTAAAATTTTCAAATTCGCTTGGCAGCCATGTACGTTTTTTAGTTAATCGGTTTTAAAAGTATTATAGATGAACTTCCAGTAGTGCCCTTTATCTCCGTACAAAATTTCAGGGTGATACCGCTAATAGATTCAGAGATATAGAATGCCGGTGAAATATTTCGCACATCCGCCATCGTGTGGTTATGTAAACAATTGAACGAAGTTAGATGTTGGTGCATTACAATGTGTATAAACATATACTGTACCAAGTTTTATTGCGTTTGGTTGGTTAAATCGCGAGAAACGTCTATTTAAGTGTCGCAAATTCGCGTGGCCGCCATGTTGGCTTTGTAGTTACTAGCTTTTCAAAAGACACATAGGTGAACATCTAGTAGTTCCCTTTATCACCGTAAAAAATTCCAGGGTGATATCGGGAATAGTTTCGGAGATATTGAATGCTGGTGAAATATTTCGCACAGCCGCCATATTGGATTGGTGAGACGTAACAAAATTTGAAGGGCACGGTCGGGGTCACCCGGAATAGTGTTATGAACCTACCGAGTTTCATTGAAATCGCTCCAGCCGTTTAGAAGTTATTTGGGGGACACACACACCTCACACACACACGCACGCACACACACACGGACAAAAGGTGATCTCATAAGCCTTTTTTTTTTTTTTTTTCAAAATTGCAAATTGGCTAAAAAAGAGGAAACGGTTCGTGCTTTTACTAAATCGTTACCGGTAACTGCATGGTTGCACCCTCAAACTCAATTAGGTTTAGAGTACGTCTCGGTCCAGAAACAAGATCAAAATGAAGAAAATGAAAATAATGAAGGTAAGAAGAAACCAAAGTTATCTATATTGTAAAAGTGTTATAAGTTGTTAAGCAAAGTAAAATTATTGTTACGGTACGGTATTAAGAGTTCAATTAACAATTCGGTTAGGACGTAATATTTTGTAACAAACTAATATCATATTACGTTAATATTATAAAAAGGATAGAATGTGTGATAAAAAACAAATAATGAAGCGGTTTGAGAATTTCGACGGTTGATTCACATTTGTTTGTGTTTCACTTCACATTAAAAATCACACTGCGCCGGGTATACATTATGCATCGTTTCAGCGGACGACTATCATTGGTGACACAGTCTTTTTGTCCCGTTAATCAACCATTAATCAGTTAGTTGGCTTAGTTCAACAGTTAGTTGAATCTGTTTATACAAATAAAACACTGCAATCAACTATAAACCACTACACTAAATTTTATTGCTCAATATTATTCACTATGTATTTCTTTTTCAGATGTTGACAGTACATAAAATCGATGTTCCGACCACTTATAGTGGCCTTTCATGCCTTCATCAGCCAGTCGATAATAACAATGACGCAGTAAGCTTGACTGAAACTGGACACGATGAAAATTATGTTTTGCAAGACAAAATTGAATTTCCCAGCCCCTTCAATTATCCAGAAATGAAAAGGTTAATCATAGCATCAGGACCTTGTCAACCTCGAGGTCCCTTTCCAAAACATCCTGATGGACGAGGAAGTAAAAGATAATTTTCAACTAATTACTACAGTTTTACAACAGGTTCTGGGATGAAATGTGGCAGACTCTGGCTTTGCTATTCGCAAAAGTTAGACCGTGTCTACTGTCAACCATGTTGGCTGTTCCCATAACATTCAGAGAACACTTTCGGTAGTACGGGTCTAAACGACTGGAAACATCTTTCAGACAGAATTAAAACTCATGAACAATCGAATGACCATATATTTTCTTGTGTTATATTTGAGAAATGGAGGAATGATAAAACAATGAGTGATGCTTTAGAAAAACAGTTAAAAGAAGAGAAAAATTACTGGAGGAACGTTCTAGAAAGAATAGTTAATGTTTCAGTAACTTTGGTCACCTGTGTTCTTGCTGGTCTCCAACTTTATCACAAGTTAAATTAAACAAGATGTTCAGTATAGAACATATAGCCTACTTTCTCCTAAATGCATGGGTATTGTTATAAATCTTTGTCCTTTTCAAGGAGTATAATTGAATGTTGGTTGTAGTAGCTTGTTGAAATACAACGTGCAATAGGGATATTAAACATGAATATGAGGTGCCCTTTGCTAGTGCTACCTCTGTAAAAAAAAAATCATTCAATTCGGTTTCACCGTGTTTGAATTGATCTGGGGAATGGATTTGCACACATACATGGCCGCTATTTGCAAAGTATTGGGCTGATGACATTGTAGTCAGTCATAAGATGCTTTCCACAAAAAGGCATGTTGTTGCAAAATCCGGTAGAGATCAAATTATTAGGATGGTCGAAATTTGATTTAAGCTTTTAACATTTGGGTGGCCGTCATTCCGTTTCCGTCAAGATGGCGGCGATATAAGACATGACACTGAGGTGCATTTTGCTAGTGCTACCTCTGTACCAAATTTCGTTCAATTCGGTTTCACCGTGTTTGAATCGATAGGGGGAATCGATTTGCACACATACTTGGCCACCATCTGCAAACTATTGGGCTGATGATCTAGCAGTTTGGTCAGAATATGCTTCCCACATAAAGATTTGTTGATGCAAAATTTGGTAGAGACTAGATTATTAGGTTGGTTGTAATTACATTTTAGCCTTTAACATTTGGGTGGCCACGATTACGTTTCCGTCAAGATGGCGGTGATATAAAACATGACACTGAGGTGGCCTTTCCTAGTGCTACCTCTGTACCAAATTTCGTTCCATTCGGTTTCACCGTGTTCGAATTAATAGGGGGAATCGATTTTCACACAAAGATGGCCGCCATCCGCAAAATATTAGGCTAATGACCTATTAGTTTTGTCAAAGGATGCTCCCTCCATAATGGTATATTGATGCACAATTTGGTAGAGATCGGATGATTAGGTTAATCGTAATTTGATTTAAGCTTTGAATATTTGTGTAGCTGTCATTACGTTTCCGTCAAGATGGCGGCGATATAAAACATGACACTGAGGTGCCCTTTGCTAGTGCTACCTCTGTACCAAATTTCATTCCATTCGGTTTCACCGTGTTCGAATTAATAGGGGTAATCGATTTTGACACAAAGATGGCCGCCATCCGCAAACTATTAGGCTAATGACCTATTAGAGTTGTCAAAGGATGCTCCCTCCATAAAGGTATGTTGTTGCAAAATTTGGTAGAGATCGGATGATTAGGTTAGTCGTAATTTGATTTAAGCTTTGAACATTTGTGTGGCCGCCATTACGTTTCCGTCAAGCTGGCGGTGATACAAAACATGACACTGGGGTGCCCTTTGCTAGTACTACCTCTGTACCAAATTTCGTTCCATTCGGTTTCACCGTGCTCGAATTAATAGGGGCAATCGATTTTCACACAAAGATGGCCGCCATCCGCAAACTATTAGGCTGATACCTATTAGTTTGGTCAAAGGATGCTGCCCCCATAAAGGTATGTTGTTGCAAAATTTGCTAGAGATCGGATGATTAGGTTAGTCGTAATTTGATTTAAGCTTTGAACATTTGTGTGGCCGCCATTACGTTTCCGTCAAGATGGCGGCGATATAAAACATGACACTGAGGTGTCCTTTTCTAGTGCTACCTTTGTACCAAATTTCGTTCAATTTGCGCTCACCGTGTTCGAATTGATAGGGGGGGGGGGGCAGACATTCAGAGTACACACACACACACACAGACTCACACACATACACACACACTGACAGACACACTTTTTTTCGCCCTGTAGTGATCTCATAAGTCTACTTTCATTTTTTGCAAAAATCGAAAGTAGGCTAAAAAGAGCTATTTGAAAGGAGGACACCTTTAATTCACAAAGAACAAGGTACACAAAGAAAAACATCTGAATGTCAAAGACATAAAACTCAAAGACCAAACACTTCAAACATCACATCCTCCCACCTAAGCTAACTGAAATGGTATGAAGTTAGCTTACAATATGCACAAAAACAGAAACAATTAACTTACCAAAGCAACTAGAAACACATGGAAATTAAGACATTTTAAACAAGAATTAAATAACAACTGTACACACTGCAGTGAAGCATACACAAACTTCACGATCTCAGTCCAAGTATCTTTTAGGTAACACAACTGTTCTTCCACTTTGTGTCACAGTTATATTGGCACCATCCTTTTTGGAAGTTGGTGGTGTCTTCACCTTCAATTGTAGCAGTTCCTCAATAGGCATGACACTTTCACTTTTAGCCTCAAGTATGGGGTAGATCCTCTGGGTGGGTCGAAGTAGCTCACCAGAGGCTGTTTTCAATTTGACAAGTCGAACTGTGCCCTCTTGATCTGGTAACAAGTCACTCACAGTAGCCAGAGGCCAGTCTAACCGTTTATCACTGTCATTTCCCAACAAGAACCACGTCACCAATATTAACATTAGGAAACTCTTTACCTTTGCTTCTCTGTACGAGCTGACCAAGGTACTCATTACGGAAACGTCTCCGCAAATCTTCCTTAATTTTGGCACGATACTTCAGTCTTTGTTCCAGATTAGTCGACTCACATCACACTCGGACATTCCTGCTTGCCTGATGTCTTGAATGAATATTGCTGGAGTAATAGGTGTGGGTTGTAGGCCATCTGAATCCAATTGGTAGGTGAGTGGACGAGAGTTTAGGACACACTCACAATCACACAGCACAGTTTCCATCTCTGGATAAGACAGAGATGATCGACGGAGCACCTTCCTCAGCAACTGTTTAGTTAAGCCAATTATTCTCTCCCACCAACCACCCCACCAGGCAGCTGTAGGAGGATTAAATTTCCAGTCTATTCTTTCCACTGAACAATACTCCAACACTTTGTCCCAATCAATTTTCCAAAATGCATTTTTGGCACCTGTGAAATTAGTCCCATTGTCACTAAAAATTCTAACAGGTCGACCTCTCCGGGCAACAAATCGTCTTAAAGCTTGCAGAAAACTGTCAGTTGATAAGGACAAAACGAGTTCCAAATGCACTGACCTTACTACACCACAAGTAAAGAGACATACCCAAGCTTTTTGATTGTTCTTGAGATAAATAGGCCCTGCCATATCTACGCCTGTAATTTCAAAAGCTGCTGCTTCTCGTACTCTGTCAACAGGTAAAGGGAATGCTGGTGCATCCAGCCTTTTGGAGTTTTGCCTCCTACAAACGATGCACTTAGACACAACGGAACGAATAGTCTTTCTCCCACCCATTACCCAATATTTCTCTCTGAGAATTGCAAGAAGGCCTTGAACTCCCACGTGACATTGTTTCTCATGAATATGTCGAATCAGACGTTGTACAACAGGATGACTTTTGGGTAAGATCACAGGAAAACGGAAGTCCATTGAATCAGGGCGATAGGTCTTCAAGCGTAAAAGCCCACTTAGATCCTCAAAAGGTTGTAAAGCCGAGATGCACTTATCCGCAACACTTGAGAAACACTCACGTTGAACATATTTCCAAATTCTCACTTCAGCTTGCATTATTTCATCCACAGATAGTGTAATGACCAACGCGGGAAGTCAACAACCCACCAAGAGTATCCTGGTAATAGCGGACATGTATAAGGGTTTGTTGGCCAATGCATTAGATAAAGATGTAATGATAAAAAGGGTTGACTTTACAAAAGGTCGCATAACAATTTAGCAAACATGTGGAGGACCAGACAATATTATTGTCACCAAATAAGGAGGTCCAGGAAGGCATAAAGGACACAACACAAACAATAACTAATAATAAGATATATTATCTAATAGGTGGCACATAAAGTAAATATTCAAAGATGGCACACAAATATACGAGAAACACTGGCACAAATTTACACAATTGAAGAAACACTCGCATGGAATTAACACACGTAAGGCTTGAGCCTAAAACACATAAATTGTCTTGAACGTAGCTGCAGATCAGTACATCAAGGAACGGCATGCAATACAAGGCGGTTCCAAAGAATGGTATAGTTTAAACATGCAACACAAGTGGAGTTGCAACAAATAATGAAAACAGGTCGCATGGAACGAGAATGTGTCGTCGAACCAGGACTGACTTACAGTGATGCGCCGATACCGTAAGCCCAAAAAATGAATTGTTAAATAAACAAATTATGTGTGAAACGCAGGAAGTCAAAGTAGTTGATGTCATACAAATACCGGGATATGACAATCGCACGGTATTGTCACAATAGTAAAGTAGTTGAGCCCAGTGTTAACCTCCATTTCAGTGATGGTGCAGGAAGATAATGCATGGCTTTGTAGCACATGCCTCAAGACAAACGATGAATTACTTATCACACGAAACAAAATCATTATTCATACGCGTGATGACAAATTGTTAGGCAGTAGATGAAGATCAGAATTAAACATGTTACAACAAACTATCCGACGCCGCGGATTGAAGGATTCGTCAACATGGCACGTAGCGATAACAACAATCATGGTCAGAAGAGGCCGAAAATCACCAAAATGTCACTGCCCTAACAAAAATATGAATCATGTGCAAGGACATGATCACTAAGCACGGTTACTATGAAGATAGCACCAATTATAGAAGTGATTAACTGGATATTCGTCGATAGATCACAACCAGTGTCAAAGCACAACATTCTGTCATGGCTACAAGCTTAGAGACGAAGAAGAAAAACGTGATTGGTCGCTACAAACAGCAAGGAGGCCTCTGATAGGCTGAAAGCAGCCAATCACAGCAGAGAGTTTAAAGACAAGTCAAAGAGAATACAAAGAGAAAGAAGAAGAATCGAAGTGGCCAACTTAGAATACCAAAATACCTTCTAAGCAAAAATATCCCACTGGAAACACCGGCAGTGCGAATACAACATGTAATCAAAACAAATGAATCATGACAACTAACCAACATAAACAAAACAAACTTGACAATGAATAAATACAATGAAGACAAATAATAAAGATATGTACAACCACACAGAGTGGAAACAAATAGGGATACACAAAACTGGTTTGCCAAGACAGTGGCCGAACCATATTGCCTGCACAGAAACAACAGGCAGGTTGTTTATGAAATACAAGAGGGTTTAGTTCTGCGGCAACAAGGGAGACACCTTGACGATGGGACGTTTCAAAAGTCCAGAGGTGGTGTGTAGAGAGACCACACGAGCGAGGCCGTCCTTACCAGAGTGAACCTCAAGAATGCGTCCAAGTCGCCAGTAAGTAGGAGAAACATTGTCATCCATAATAAGCACAAGCGTGCCAACCTTGAGGTTAGGAGACACACGGTTCCGCTTGTGACGTTGTTGAAGGGAGAGTAAATGATCTGTGGACCATTTACGCCACAATGAAGTCATAATCTGTTGAAGTAATTGCCATCTAGACAACCTATTGATAGGCACTTCAGAAGCGTCAGGAATGGGCAAGGCATTCAAAGGTCGTCCAACCAGAAAGTGACCTGGCGAGAGATAGCACAAGTCAGTAGGATCCTCAGTCATAGGCGAAATGGGTCTAGAATTTAGAATGGCTTCAATTTGCACCACGAAAGTGGTCAATTCTTCATACGTAAGTACTTGAGCCTTCATGATTCTTATTAAATGAGATTTCAAAGATTTGATGTTTGACTCCCAAATTCCACCGAAATGCGGAGAACTAGGAGGAATGAAGTGCCACTGAATTAGTAGGATGAGGTAGAATCTTGAACAACAGATTGAAAATCTGCAGAGGAGAGCAACGAACCAAGATCAGCAAGGTCAGACTGTGCGCCTTGAAAGTTGGTACCATTGTCGGAATACACTTGAGCGGGAACGCCCCTTCTACTGCAGAAGCGAGTAAAGGCTACAACGAAAGCATGACTGGAGAGGGAAGTGACGACTTCAGTGTGCACAGCCTTCGTAACCATACAAACGAACATTGCGATGTAGGCCTTAGTAGAGACCTTTGACCTGGGGCCACCGTACCTGATAGTGAATGGACCACAGTAATCAACACCAACGTGATTAAAGGGAAAGGTTTGATGGAGGCGAACAGCTGGGAGTTGACCCATTAACTGTTCAGAAGGACGTGCAGCGTAGCGCACGCAAGTAACACAAGAGCGAGATAGGCTACGAACAAGTTTTCGTAGTGACGGTATCCAGAAGCGTTGTCGGATAGTCGCAATCACAACCTGGACCCCGCCATGAAGCAACTTTAAATGGGTATGTCTGACCAGGACTTTAGTGAAATGATGGTCATTGGGCAAAAGTATCTGGTGTTTTGTATCAAATGGAAGGTCGGCCAATTCCAAACGGCCTCCCACACGAATAGTGCCATCAGAGTGAAGCAAAGGGTGCAAATTGCTGATGGTGGAAGTGGATGGCACTTGCTCATTCTTCATTAGAGCAGCAAGTTCAGTAGAGTAGCACTGAGCTTGAATCATTTTCACACATGTAAGTAGTGCAACATCAATTTCAATGGCAGTGAGTGGACCACTGATCCTAGTGGTATTTCTACAATTAGAGACAAACCTAATACAGTAGGCTATGACCCTCAACAATCTTGTGTAGGAAGAAAAATTGTTTAAAAAATCAATGTCAACAGGTTTAGATACATTTGCACACGAAATTCTACACTCAGGCAATTCGGACACAGGAGTGTCAAAGATATCTAAAGTACTGGAGCTTGTAAAGGCCTTTAACCATGCTGGACCATACCACCATAGCTGATTATTTTTCAATTCTGAGGGCATACAGCCTCGGGAAACTATGTCGGCTGGATTGTCACGGGAAGAGACATGTTTCCAGGCGCAGTGAACAGTAAGCCTTTGTATTTCAGCAACTCTATTGGCTACAAAGGTCTTCCATTTTGAGGGGGGCGAAGACAACCAAGACAAAACAATAGTGGAATCTGTCCAACAATAGACGGATTCAATAGGCAAGTTCAAAGCGGGTTGCACCTTTGCAAGCAATTTGGAAAGCAAAAGTGCACCACATAACTCAAGTCTGGGCAAAGACATCTGTTTAAAAGGAGCAACCTTCGACTTAGCGCACACAAGTGCAACAGTGACGATGCCGTTGGTATCAATTGACAATAAATAGAGACAAGCTCCATAGGCCTGCCGACTGCTGTCGCAGAAGCCATGAAGTTGCATAGATTTTATTTCTGAAGCAGGCTTAATCAAACGTGGAGTAGAAATCTCAGAAATCGCAGGTAAATTGCTATAAACATTCAGCCAAGCTTGCATGATTTCCATTGGAAGGGGGTCATCCCAACCGAGTTTGTGAATCCACAAATCTTGGAAGAGAATCTTACAAGCAACCACAATAGGTGACACTAAACCCAAGGGGTCAAAAATAGAGGCAACAATGGACAAAAATGAACGCTTAGTAAAAGTAATTGAAGTGTCACAGTTCACGATAGGTGACTGAATCCGCAACAAGTCATCGATAGGTTGCCAATAAAGTCCTAGCGTTCTGACGACTGTTTCTTCACCATCGCCGAAACTACGGAGTTGTTGTTTCTCTTGATGATCAAGAGGAATGTTATCTAATAGAGTCATGGAGTTTGAACTCCACTTACACAGTTCAAAACCACCTAATCTCAAAAGAAGGGTCAATTCATCATACAGAATGAGTGCGTCATGCTCGGAATCACATCCCGAGATACAATCATCAACATAGAAGTCGTTTAAAACAATCTGAGTGGAAGCTGGAAAAGCTGTGCCATCAGTGAGGGTGAGCTCCTTTAGCACACGAGTGGCTAAGAACGATGCTGGGGCAGTGCCATATGTAACAGTGTTTAATTGATATTCTACCATTGGGTCTGAAGGAGAGTCTCTCCAAAATATTCTCTGTAGGTCACGATCTTCGTGATCTACAAGAATCTGTCTGTACATTTTACTCAGATCAGCTGCAAACGCTATCAAGTGAGTACGGAACCGAAGCAAAATAGAGAACAAGTCCTGCTGAATTACAGGGTCCACCAACAAGGTATCATTAAGAGAGCACCCAGACGTAGTAGCCATCGAAGCATCAAATACCACTCTGAGCTTTGTAGAAGTACTGTGCGGCTTGAGAACAGGATGATGGGGAATGTAGTAAACTTCACCATCAGTCGGGTGGGGGGCGGCATGCATATGGCTTAAGGCTAGATATTCATGCATGAATTCAGTGTATTCTAACCTTAACTCAGGGTTACGAGCCAAACGTCTTTCGAGAGAGTGAAAACGATTTAGTGTAGCGTAGCGAGAGGCACCTAGAGGCTCCGAGTCTACCTTGCGAGGGAGTCTAACCACAAAACTACTATCGTCTTGGCGAGTGGTAGTAGCAACAAAGTGTTCTTCACATATGGATTCGTCAACAGACTGTAACGTGTTTTTCGAGGGTTTTTATGCAACTGGCATAAGTCAGTAGGAAGCCATTCTATATTTATTTACGCGGCAAATTGTTCAGCCAAGAGAATTTTTCATGTTAATTTATTATTATTATTAATTTATTATAATTATTATTAAGGTATTTTCGGAGCATTTTATAAAAATTATTAGCATTCAGATAGGTTTTCTATGTCTTAGAAAACGCTATCAAGCAAATTATTACGAACGACAATATCATAGAAAATTAAGTGATTACGGAATTTTACGGAGTTTTGTCAGTTAGGGTATTTGAGAGACATGACTCACTGGGAATTCGAATACAAGCTGATTCCTGTCGAGAAGTATTACGCAAGGCTGGGTCGCAAGGTCTAGAAAAGGCGAATTGTTGGGACGGAAAACGACTTCTCCCTCTCGCGCGCCGAGTGTAATGAGGCAGAGGAGGGGAACTAGCGGCGTGCTCAGCCAATCAGTGAGGACGACGTAAGCTAGATGTCGGTACCATGGTGGGGGAGCCAACGTGTGGATATATCGTTCGACGCGCCGTGAAACGTGGACTATCTGTGTAGAACTTGCGGAGTGTGGTTGCAAGTGCGTGTCGCTCCGATGTTCAGGGGAGTTAGTGACTATCTGTGTAGAACTTGCGGAGTGTGGTTGCAAGTGCGTGTCGCTCCGATGTTCAGGGGAGTTAGTGACTATCGGTGTAGAACTCGCGGAGTACGGTTGGAAGTGCGTGTCGCTCCGATGTTCAGTGGAGTTGAAGACTAACTTTTGCAAAACTTAACCAGTGCGGTTGTACGAGTGTTTGGGTCCGAGGTACGGACCATAGAATTATCTAATCTACCAGAATATCATCAAATTCCGACGGAGATGACGACGTCCAGGAGACTGTGGGAAGCTCACAGCATCAGCAAGTACGAGGGAAATGCCTTGGCAATTTCCAATGGTAAGCGCAAATGACGCAGAAATACGCAATCTCTCATTTTTCTTTGTTTTACATTTCATATTTCAGTAACTTCATAGCTTGGAAATAAGAGTAAAATCAATTTATCAGACTCCGTTTTCACGTAATTTTCTATCGGTAATATTCAAATCACAACGCTCCAATTTAAATTTTGTACTTATTATTATTATTAATTTTGCTATACTTGTTTTATATAATAAATTCATTTCTTTTACAATGCAATCTTTGCTTTCAGTAGGTAGCATTAGATATAGACCAATTCCTTCTCCTGATACAATTGTTTGTTGGGTTAATGATCAAATCATACCACGATCTGAGTGAATAGAGTCTTGAATGTGTTCTGCCAGAGCTAGACGTTGTTAAATACAAATTTAGATGTCAACATTGCATTGAGGTCTTGGCGCCCATTAAAACAACATAGCTTAGGCAAAGGTAAACAGTTACATTTCTCACCCAACAGTTAGGAGCTAGCAAAACGTTTCATTTGTCGCCGACAACTTGGGGCTGAAAACCTAATAACATTTGTGGAAGGAGAAGGGTATATATTTCTGTGCCTGTATTTTGGGGGTTATTTGTCTGTATCAGTGTATATCATTATGGGGGATGAGAAAGAAAGACAGATGAGGTTACGTAGTGGTCATCAACGGGAGAGTGATGATACGAGCAGTATGTCGAGTGATGGTAGTACCGGGGTAGCGGAGGTAAATCCCGATACTGAAACAGGGAGTGTAGGCGGCCAACCAGAATTAAAAACTTTACTTCTCGAGTTTATGTATCAGAACAAAGTTAGTATTGATGCCTTAAATGCAAAGTTAGAACAGAATAACGCTAAATTAGAACAAAACAGTAGGGAAAATAAAGAAAGTACAGAAGCTTTAAATGCAAAGTTAGAACAGAATAACGCTAAACTAGAACAAAACAGTAGGGAAAATAAAGAGAGTAATAGGGAATTGAGCGATAGTTTAAACGCCAGATTAGAACAAAACAGTAAGGAAAATAGAGAGAGTACTGAAACTTTAAATGCTAAATTAGAACAAAACAGTAGGGAAATGAGTGACAAATTCGAACTGATTAGAGGTGAGATCAGGGGGGTGCTGGAAGAAAAGGCTAAAGAGATTATTGCAGATGTAGACAGAAAATTAGGAAAAGTACAGGAGGAGTTGGAAATTAGAATCAGTACACAGGCTGAAAATTTAAAAGAACTAGTGCAACTGGAAACACAGCAGGTCAAAAAGCAATTGGGGGGAGAAATTGACAAAATTCAGGTAGCTACTAAAGAGGTTAAGGAACAGCTGGGGGGTAGAATTGAGAAAGTCCACTCACAAATAGTTGCAGAAGTAAATGATTTAAGAGAGAGTAATAAAGAGAGCATTAGCAAGATTGAGGAGAAACAAGCAAAGCTATATGATAAAGTAGAAGAATCAGAAGGAAACATTAAATTAACAGTAAACAGTATTGAGAGGAAGGCTGAGGAGAAAATCGCAGAATTAGAATTAAAATTAAAAGCTAGGATCAGGCAAGAAAATAGTCAGAATAGGCCAGTTTTTGTGAATAGCACACACAGGGAGGTAGAACTGGGTAAGTTCAGCAATCGACAGGGGTGCCCAATGGAGTTCATGAACACTATAGAAAATAAATTCGGGGAGAGGTTGGAAAATGGTAGTATTGAGTGGTGCCAGGTAGTTGAAATTTTAGAACAAGTGTTTGTGGGGGAAACGAGGAATTGGTTTGCTGTCTACAGAGACAAGTTTACTGATATGAATGATTTTAAAATGAAATTCTGTGAAAAGTTCTGGAATGAGGTTATTCAGTCGCAGCATCGTGAGGGAGTAGTGTGTGGTAAATATAACCCTAAAGGAAGCTCCACCATGACCGAATACTTTTTAGGGCAGGTATTAGTGTGTAAATATCTGGATGGCTTGAAGGAGGAAAGTGATGTGGTAAGGTTGCTACTTAGGCACTTTCCCTATAGGATCAAGGAGGCTGCTTGTATCCAGAATGTAAAGACTATATCACAAGTAGAAAATTTGTTAAGCACATTTGATGCACTAGGGAGAGGGGGTTATGAGGACAATTTCAATAGGAACCAGGGTAATAATAATAATAGACCTAATGAAGCCAGGCATCAGGAAGTTCAAGGGAACGGTGGCGAAGGGGCCAATGCTCAAAATAGAAATAATAATAATCAGCTAAATCAGAACAGAGGAAATGGCTATGGTAATCAGTATCAAGGGAGGAACAATGATTACAGGGGAAATCAAGGGAGAAACAATGATTTCAGGGGAAATCAAGGGAGAAATTATAATGACAATAATTACAACCAGAATAGGGGTCAAGGAAGAGGACAGCCTAGTGGTAGTAATATACAGCCAAACAATGACAACATAGCCCAGAACAACCAGACCAGTTTAGTAGTTAGTAGTACTACGGCCAGCTGTAGCGGTTCTTTAAACGCGAACCAGGCTGCGAAGTAAGGTCAGAATCTCAGTCTGTAGCATGCCCTGTCCATACAATTATACAGGAACCCTATGACCTAAATGTAAGAAATGAATTATTACATGAACTAAATGATGAAGGTATTATTCAGGAAGTGGTTAGTAAGAGCCCCATAGTTAAATTTAACGTGTCCGAGGCGTACACAGATGTTTTAATTGATAGTGGTTGTATGAAGAGTTGCATAAGTAGTGCATTTTATGATAAAATGAAAGGAACTGGAGTAAATTTTGAGGAGATGCCAATTAAAAGCACTTTTGTTATCACAGCTGTTGGGAAGAGGTCTAAAGTAATTTCTAAGCAAGTTTTAGTAGACATTAAAATTAATAATCATGTAGAGAAGCAGATTTGCCTTGTAATTCCAAATTTAGTATTCAGTGTTATCTTGGGTTCAGAGTGGCTAAGTAGAGTGTCTGGTAACTTATGTTATGATGTAGGGAGTTTGAAATTTAAATGGGGAGATTCTGAAGTAGAAGTAGCGTTCAATGACCATATTCAGAGGAGTAGTATTGTAGGTGTGATTTGTACTTTAAATGAGATATCGCCAGCCGTAGAGCGGGGTTCTCCATGTTTTGTGGGCAGTGTGATTACGAACGGAAGTCTAGAGGACTCGTTACGTGAGGCTGCATTTCAGGGAAATATAGAGGATGAACAGTGTGTTCGGCTCTATGATGTGTTATGGTGTAATAGGAGAGTTTTTGAGGATCGCATTGGTATGGCCAATTGCTATACACATTCATTGAACGTTATTGATAGGTCAGTATTCACAGGACATAGATATCCTGTACCTTTCGCTTATCAGAGTGCAGTTGAGGCACAAATTAATCAGATGCTTGAAGATGGGATTATTGAGCACTCTAACAGTCCATATGTTAATTCTTTGATCACGGTACCCAAGACCGACGGCACTGTTCGTATTTGTTTAGACGCTCGTTTGGTTAACAGTAGAATTAGTTCAGATCAGCTGAAATCTATGTCAATAGAAGAATTAATGCAAACATTTGAGGGGAAGAAGTATTTCACTTGTGTAGATTTGAGTTCCAGTTTTTGGCAAGTGCCACTTAGGTACGAAGATAGACCATTTACAGCTTTTAGTCATAAATATAACCTTTATCAATTTTGTAGAACACCTTATGGGTTAAAGAGTAGTTCAGCAGCTTTAATTAGGGCTTTAAACATCGCATTAGGGGATGACACAGGAGAGTTTGTAACCATTTACATAGATGATATGGTAATTAGTTCACGCAGCTTTGAGGAGCATCTACGTCATTTAAATATAGTTTTTCAGAAGTTAGATCAGGCAGGGTTCACTTTGAAGCTGTCTAAGTCGTCATTCTGTCAGTCAGAAGTGACATTTTTAGGTCATAGAGTGTCGTGTAGTGGTGTGACACCAGAGGAAAGTAGGGTTAGCATGTGTGGACAGTAGCAACAGGGCATCGTTACAGATACTGAGAAATATGCTAGGTAGAGCAACGTGATGACGTTCATTTAAGGGAGCCACTGGCAAGGTTGGAAGCAGGTGACGCAGTAACATTTATAGTTTCCAATCGTATTGGCAAAACAGCATATGTGCTGGAGAATAGTGAGGGAAACAGATTATACGGGACGTTTAATATACATAGTCTCCGAAAGTATGTGTCATAAAGTAAGGATGTTTAGCTGGCAAGCCAGCCTATCAAATGAGTAAGTGTGGTATTTGGTGCGTGGGAGGAGATGGTCTTCCAGGCAGGCGTATCAGAAGTCACACAGGGGGGTAGTATGTAAGTAAATGAGAGTTTTTAAGGTACAGGGAAATATGACGGGATTGTCGGATGCTGTTGAGCACTAAATTGTCTCGATGCACCAAGGCCATTTTGGCAGCGCTGATGAATTCTCATTTGCCTCCAAGAGATGGGTGAGCGCTTGTACATGGTATTTTTGCTTAAGGCGTCCACGAGGCAAAAGATGGGCCATCAGAATGCGAGACAGTCCTTCATGAAACTCATACATATCAGCACACGTGATTTCTGTTTACGGCCTCGCCATGTAAGATTTGTAAGTGTGTAATTTAAGATAATTTGTACAGAGGTATTATTTGTGTGAGAAGAACTGATCTGTGTTGAGAACTAGTATTAAGTAGAATATGGTCTAAGGGAACTTAACACGATTACGGCACAGAAATATTTGGTGTTATATGTAATGCACATTTACTGTTTTTTTTTTCAGAAGTCAATATTAATTTAATCATCTTTAAAGAGAGATTAAGTATTATGGTCACGAGGCACTGCCACAATAGTGTGATCGTGTGCTCAGTGATAAGTGAGATTAAATTTCACCATAAGGAGGGGACCTCCAGTGAAATTAGGGAGTTCTATGGTGATATAAATATATCAGAACACCTTCAATGCGTGTGATATGACATCATAAATACATAGTGCTCACACATTTATTATGTCTATTTCTCCAACATAGAGGAATTTGAGAGGCGGAAATATCCGTGGAACACTATTTTATATGAGAAACATTGGACTGGTTGCAAAGTGCAATCCATAGTGACAACAAACTTTGACGCAAAGTGCGTGAAGAAAAATTATGAGTGTATATATCTGTAATTTAGGGAGATTTCATTTATGTAATATGTATTTTGGATGGGGTTTATTAACGTGTCTGGGATAATCGGATAATGGACCGTCGTCACGGTAAATCATCCGATGATCCGAGGCGAATATGTAACGTGTTTTTCGAGGGGTTTTATGCAACTGGCATAAGTCAGTAGGAAGCCATTCTATATTTATTTACGCGGCAAATTGTTCAGCCAAGAGAATTTTTCATGTTAATTTATTATTATTATTAATTTATTATAATTATTATTAAGGTATTTTCGGAGCATTTTATAAAAATTATTAGCATTCAGATAGGTTTTCTATGTCTTAGAAAACGCTATCAAGCAAATTATTACGAACGACAATATCATAGAAAATTAAGTGATTACGGAATTTTACGGAGTTTTGTCAGTTAGGGTATTTGAGAGACATGACTCACTGGGAATTCGAATACAAGCTGATTCCTGTCGAGAAGTATTACGCAAGGCTGGGTCGCAAGGTCTAGAAAAGGCGAATTGTTGGGACGGAAAACGACTTCTCCCTCTCGCGCGCCGAGTGTAATGAGGCAGAGGAGGGGAACTAGCGGCGTGCTCAGCCAATCAGTGAGGACGACGTAAGCTAGATGTCGGTACCATGGTGGGGGAGCCAACGTGTGGATATATCGTTCGACGCGCCGTGAAACGTGGACTATCTGTGTAGAACTTGCGGAGTGTGGTTGCAAGTGCGTGTCGCTCCGATGTTCAGGGGAGTTAGTGACTATCTGTGTAGAACTTGCGGAGTGTGGTTGCAAGTGCGTGTCGCTCCGATGTTCAGGGGAGTTAGTGACTATCGGTGTAGAACTTGCGGAGTACGGTTGGAAGTGCGTGTCGCTCCGATGTTCAGTGGAGTTGAAGACTAACTTTTGCAAAACTTAACCAGTGCGGTTGTACGAGTGTTTGGGTCCGAGGTACGGACCATAGAATTATCTAATCTACCAGAATATCATCAAATTCCGACGGAGATGACGACGTCCAGGAGACTGTGGGAAGCTCACAGCATCAGCAAGTACGAGGGAAATGCCTTGGCAATTTCCAATGGTAAGCGCAAATGACGCAGAAATACGCAATCTCTCATTTTTCTTTGTTTTACATTTCATATTTCAGTAACTTCATAGCTTGGAAATAAGAGTAAAATCAATTTATCAGACTCCGTTTTCACGTAATTTTCTATCGGTAATATTCAAATCACAACGCTCCAATTTAAATTTTGTACTTATTATTATTATTAATTTTGCTATACTTGTTTTATATAATAAATTCATTTCTTTTACAATGCAATCTTTGCTTTCAGTAGGTAGCATTAGATATAGACCAATTCCTTCTCCTGATACAATTGTTTGTTGGGTTAATGATCAAATCATACCACGATCTGAGTGAATAGAGTCTTGAATGTGTTCTGCCAGAGCTAGACGTTGTTAAATACAAATTTAGATTTCAACATTGCATTGAGGTCTTGGCGCCCATTAAAACAACATAGCTTAGGCAAAGGTAAACAGTTACATTTCTCACCCAACAGTTAGGAGCTAGCAAAACGTTTCAAGACAACACTGGGGTTTCAACTTCTTCAACGTTCCAAAACGCTTCCAGCTGTTGTTCTACATGAGGGCGTGAGAGTGTAAGTGCTGATACCACGCGCGATGGTTGCGAGGTGCTTGCACTGGGCAGCTTCCCAGAAAACACCCAACCCACAGAGGTATTTTGAATGATGGGCAAATCACCAACTGGTATGATTTTACCAGGTCATAACAGGTCAAAGAAATATTCTGCACCAAGAACAAGGTCAATAGGTTTAGTGCAATTGAAATCAGGATCAGCTAAATCAATATGTGAAGGAATGTTCCATTCAGAGGTGTCGAAACCAGCAGCGGGTAGCTCAAGTGCAATATTGGGAACCACGAGACATTCAAGCTTAGCAGACCAATTAGTAGCACAGGCAAAAACGTTCACATCAGCAACAACAGTAGCAGTGCTTTGATTTTGACCAACACCGCGAATGTGTACCTTCATAGGTTTGGTGTGGAGTCTTAATTTCTTAATTAAATGTGACGAAATTAAGTTACAATCTGATGCAGAGTCAAGTAGTGCAGTGACAGGTACACGTAAGCCATTGCCAGCTAATATATTCAACTTGGCAGTGGGTAATAACGTCCTTGAAGATTGATTGTCACGAGTGACGTTACTGCAACTCGTGTTTACCACGTTAGCATGAGCTTGTGAAGCATCATTACTAGTGCCACTGGAGGGCTCATAGTGAAGAAGAGTGTGGTGTTTTCGGGAACAAGTGTTACAAGAGTACTTCGAACATTGATGATTAGGCTCGAAATTACGCAAACAATTGTAACATAATTTTCGAGACCTGACAAAATCCCATTTAGATGTGGACAAAAGTTTAATAAAGATACCACATTTCGACAATTGGTGATCAATGCTCCTACAATATGAACAACGAAATTTGGTAGTAGTTAACATGGGTTTCTGAGGCGAATAACCATCAGCTTTAAGTTTGGTTACAGCAGTATGTAATGCAGGCCTGAACCCATTCTTTTCAGTTATTTCCAGTACCTGGCATTTTTTCTCTAAGAAGCTAACCAAGTCCTGGAGAGTGGGAATTCTCCCAGAATCAACATGATTCTCCCATTCACGGATGCTATCGTTATCTAGTAGCTCCAATATAAAATGTGACAATAACAAGTCTTGAAGGGTGACCCCGTTAAAGTCCAAAGCTTCTAACACATTGACATGAGAAACAAAGTGGTCGATGATGGCACGCAAGGACACTGAATCATTACCGTATGCAGGGGGCTTGAAAAGCTTGGTGACATGGTTGTGCGCTATGAGCCTAATGTTATTGTATCGAGTTGTCAGCAAGTTCCATGCGACCATAAAGTTTTCATCTGACACAGTAATGTTTTAGGAGGAGCTTAGCCTCGCCACTAAGACTAGAATTAAGGTAGTAGAACTTAACAACATCAGAAAGGGCATGGTTATCAATTACTATGGCCTTGAAGCTATCTCTGAAATTCATCCAGTCTGTGAAGTCGCCACTGAACTGCGGAATTTGAATTTCAGGCAACTTTATATGCGCTGCAGCTACGTTAGCATTAGGAAATTGTGCACTCTGCAAATTATTCAAAGGGTTATCACTGTCTGTAGTGTTGGATTTTTTGAAATTGTCACAATGTAGTTTAATTTTAACCATCAACTCAAAATACTTATCTTCGAATTCACAACGTTCGGCTGTTTCTTCGTCGATATTGTCTGTAATATCCTCTAAAGCGACTTGCGCTTCGTTATATTGTTTATAAATTTCCTCGCATTTGTGTTTGCGTAACACTAACATTTGATATTGCTCTTCTGTAATGTCCTGAAAGTTGCTAATTACTTTTTCTTGTGAGGTAAGCATGCCCTTAGCGACTGCACGCTTCCTAACTAAAAGTCGCTTTTGGGCATCCTCCATAATGACTTTAGGATTGCCCGCCTAGATGTAATTACCAGAGTTGCACACCTAATTAACACAACCAACTAACACCAAAAATCAACACTGAGACAATGGTCTCGATTAAGTTGTAAACAAACATCTGAACATAGAATACTGTATTGTGTCCTTGGGAAGTTAATGGGAACGTATACAATGTTAATTTATGGCCTTCCAATGAAATAGCAAGAAACAAGGGCCCAACATGGCCAAAACAAAGCTTAATAATTCAAAATAGTAAACAGCTCAATATCCGGCCCGGATAGGACCAAATAATGTAATGACCAACGCGGGAAGTCAACAACCCACCGAGAGTATCCTGGTAATAGCGGACATGTATAAGGGTTTGTTGGCCAATGCATTAGATAAAGATGTAATGATAAAAAGGGTTGACTTTACAAAAGGTCGCATAACAATTTAGCAAACATGTGGAGGACCAGACAATATTATTGTCACCAAATAAGGAGGTCCAGGAAGGCATAAAGGACACAACACAAACAATAACTAATAATAAGATATATTATCAAATAGGTGGCACATAAAGTAAATATTCAAAGATGGCACACAAATATACGAGAAACACTGGCACAAATTTACACAATTGAAGAAACACTCGCATGGAATTAACACACGTAAGGCTTGAGCCTAAAACACATAAATTGTCTTGAACGTAGCTGCAGATCAGTACATCAAGGAACGGCATGCAATACAAGGCGGTTCCAAAGAATGGTATAGTTTAAACATGCAACACAAGTGGAGTTGCAACAAATAATGAAAACAGGTCGCATGGAACGAGAATGTGTCGTCGAACCAGGACTGACTTACAGTGATGCGCCGATACCGTAAGTAAACAGCTCAATATCCGGCCCGGATAGGACCAAATAATGTAATGACCAACGCGGGAAGTCAACAACCCACCGAGAGTATCCTGGTAATAGCGGACATGTATAAGGGTTTGTTGGCCAATGCATTAGATAAAGATGTAATGATAAAAAGGGTTGACTTTACAAAAGGTCGCATAACAATTTAGCAAACATGTGGAGGACCAGACAATATTATTGTCACCAAATAAGGAGGTCCAGGAAGGCATAAAGGACACAACACAAACAATAACTAATAATAAGATATATTATCAAATAGGTGGCACATAAAGTAAATATTCAAAGATGGCACACAAATATACGAGAAACACTGGCACAAATTTACACAATTGAAGAAACACTCGCATGGAATTAACACACGTAAGGCTTGAGCCTAAAACACATAAATTGTCTTGAACGTAGCTGCAGATCAGTACATCAAGGAACGGCATGCAATACAAGGCGGTTCCAAAGAATGGTATAGTTTAAACATGCAACACAAGTGGAGTTGCAACAAATAATGAAAACAGGTCGCATGGAACGAGAATGTGTCGTCGAACCAGGACTGACTTACAGTGATGCGCCGATACCGTAAGCCCAAAAAATGAATTGTTAAATAAACAAATTATGTGTGAAACGCAGGAAGTCAAAGTAGTTGATGTCATACAAATACCGGGATATGACAATCGCACGGTATTGTCACAATAGTAAATTAGTTGAGCCCAGTGTTAACCTCCATTTCAGTGATGGTGCAGGAAGATAATGCATGGCTTTGTAGCACATGCCTCAAGACAAACGATGAATTACCTATCACACGAAACAAAATCATTATTCATACGCGTGATGACAAATTGTTAGGCAGTAGATGAAGATCAGAATTAAACATGTTACAACAAACTATCCGACGCCGCGGATTGAAGGATTCGTCAACATGGCGCGTAGCCATAACAACAAGCATGGTCAGAAGAGGCCGAAAATCACCAAAATGTCACTGCCCTAACAAAAATATGAATCATGTGCAAGGACATGATCACTATGCACAGTTACTATGAAGATAGCACCAATTATAGAAGTGATTAACTGGATATTCGTCGATAGATCACAACCAGTGTCAAAGCACAACATTCTGTCATGGCTACAAGCTTAGAGACGAAGAAGAAAAACGTGATTGGTCGCTACAAACAGCAAGGAGGCCTCTGATAGGCTGAAAGCAGCCAATCACAGCAGAGAGTTTAAAGACAAGTCAAAGAGAATACAAAGAGAAAGAAGAAGAATCAAAGTGGCAAACTTAGAATACCAAAATACCTTCTAAGCAAAAATATCCCACTGGAAACACCGGCAGTGGGAATACAACATGTAATCAAAACAAATGAATCATGACAACTAACCAACATAAACAAAACAAACTTGACAATGAATAAATACAATGTAGACAAATAATAAAGATATGTACAACCACACAGAGTGGAAACAAATAGGGATACACAAAACTGGTTTGCCAAGACAGTGGCCGAACCAGATAGGGAACTTTGTTTCCTGACAAAATGCTGCGACTGAGAAGCTTTGCAATTGTGAATGAACCTATACATCCATGCGTTCATTCGAACCAATTTTTCGAATTGTGAAAAGTACTTATAATACCAGTCTGAACTAAGATTCTCAGAGACATTAGACATGGAAACCACAGTGTTTCTTCTTTCCTTAGAAATAATTTCTTCATCATAATTTACATCCAGGGACAACAACCAACGATCAGGTGATCCGCGAAGCCATTTTGGACCCTCCCACCAAGAAGACTGTAAGAGCTTGTTCCCTGAACACCCTCTTGAAGGTAAGTCTGCTGGGTTTAAGGTGCCAGGTACAAAACGCCATTCTTCGACTTTTGTCAGTTTTCTTATTTCCACGGTGCGATTCCAAACAAAAGGAGCCCACTGGTCTTCTCTTCGTATCCAGGCTAAGGTTGTCGACGAGTCACTCCAGAAAACAGATTGACAATCCTCCGGAAAGCTTTCCCTCACAGAGCGGTGAATTCTAGCACCAATAGTAGCCGCTAGTAACTCTAATCGAGGTATAGTCATCCTTTTTGTAGGTGCCAATCGAACTTTGGCCTGGATCAACTGGACGTTCACACCAAATTCCGTCTCTACTCGAAGAAACACAACAGCGGCATATGCTACCTCACTTGCATCACAGAATGTGTGCAAAGACCATTTGTGAACATTGCTTGATCCTGGTAACCACCTAGGAATCTTGATTTGCAAAATACTAGGCAATTCTTCCAGCCATCGTAAGAAATTTGTTTGGATTTGGCTAGGTAACTCTTCATCCCAGCTCAGTTTAAGTTCCCACACTGTCCTCAGTAAAATTTTCGGAAACAATGTAGCTGGACAGGTAAAGCCAATTGGATCAAAGACCCTGTGTGCGAACGACAGGATAATCCGGTTAGTCACCTTAGTAACACAAACATTTAAGCTACCAGGGCTAATACTCAAGGATTCATTTCTTCTGTCCCAAATGAGGCCAAGGACATTAGAAAGTTTTGTTTCTGGAGCACAGAAAGGATCAGAAAATTCCCATCCCCTAAGATCAAATTTACATTCACTCATTAGGGCCGTAGCTTCATTGACAAGTCGTTTTAGTTCCATCTCATCATCCACTGAGCTAAGAAGGTTGTCCACATAAAAGCCATCAAGTAATGTCTGAATTGTAGTTTGTGAGTATTGTGATCCTCCCTCTTCACACCTTGCAAGTGCCGTCAACAAGTGATTGCGTATTACCGCCCCAAGTAAAAAGGGACTTGGCGCTACTCCAAACACAATCCTTTTGTGTCTAAATATTACAAGATTGCCATCTTTGTCTCGTCACAAAAATCTAAGAAAATCACGATTTTGAAGGATTCAGACTTATTTGCTAGAATGCCCTTTTAATGTCAGCAGCCACACCAAGTTTTTTCATGCGAAAATTTAACAACAGTGAAGGAATTTGCTCAATCAAATTTGGTCCCTTTTCTAAACAATCATTTAGCGAAGGAGCGTCTTTTTCATGAGCAGAGGCGTCAAATACAGGCCTTACCCTGGTTGTGCTGTTCTCCTTCAGGACATGCCTGTGAGGAAGATAATGACCTCTCTGTTCAAGGTCAGACATTGGAACCTTCTCAATAACTCCCTCATCTAGCCATTCCTCGAAAACCTGCTGGTACTCATCATAACACTGGTCACCTTTTAGTTTTATCACAGTGTTGTCAAGTCTATTAAGTGCTAAATTTAGGTTACATGGGAGAGCGGGGTGCCCATCCAACCATGGCAAGTGAACTTGGTATCTACCTGTATCATCCGTCGCAACAGTCTCCAAAAAGTGTCGCTCAGCTTCAGCTTGTAGCTCTAGTTTAGTCCTTTTTTCTGCTGGATCTGTAATTCCGATGAGATCTAACTTCCACATGTCGGCAATAGATACATCGTTGACTAGCATAGATATCACCATGAGAGCGGAATCAGTTCTTTCAGGTCTTTCAGATGCCTTACCCAATACCGTCCATCCAAGACGGGTGTGTACAGCAACGAGTCCAGGGGTAAGATCTTTGACTTTTCCTGTGAACAGCTTGCCTGCTACATCAGCCCCTAGGAACAGCTCAATGGGACCTGGATGCCTACTAGTAGCCCTATCAGATAATGTGATACCTGTGTGTTTCAATTTCTCCAAGGTTTCACTATTGTGGCAAGGCAAATTGTCACAGATGTTGACCTGATCTAAAGCTTCAAGATTGCACTTGTATTGACCATCAAGACTACTTAAATATATTCTGTACCTAGTGTGGAAACAGTTATCACTTCTCTGACCTCCAAAGAGTGAATGAACGATTTGTTCCTCACCAACAGGTTTGTATTTCATCTCTTTGGCAGTGCTTTTCAAAACATAAGATCTCTGCGATCCCGTGTCCACAATAGCTCTCACTTCTCGCTGGTGGCTTTCTCCACGAAGGATGACCTTGAGTGTTGGTAGCACAACGCCTAAATCACATGACAAACTAGCAAGTACTTGATCCGTCTGGGCAGGACTTGACTTATCAGATGCTGAAGTAGACTTGGCATTTACATTCCGTGGCAAATCAGGGCATAACAGAATCACATGTTTCCTGTCACACACTGCACATTTGGGTTTTGATTTGCATTTGGTTGAAATGTGATTCGGTTTTAAACACACAAAACAGCACTTCTTATCTTTTATTATGCTCATTTTTTCATCTATTGACATATCCCTGGCCCTGTAGCAATCCACGCTAACATGACTATTTGACTCGCAAAATATACAAGTAAAATGTGTAGTCTTACTCTATGGCTTTGTGAGGAGTCCTACAGCGGTGTATGGAGGTTTTTCTATCACAGAATTCCTTGGCTCCTTCTTGTCGTGCGCCCTGACATGTGTAGGCTTAACCTCAAATCCTGATAAAGCAAGAGAAATACGTTCATCATTTTGCACTTCAAGTTTCATAAATGTCATCAAATTTGATAGCCTACATTCTGCCTGAGTCACCTCACTTCATGCTTGACTTCTCTGTCATGCCCTTAAAAAGTCCTCGGGCATACAATTTTCTATCAGTGGGCACAAAATAGATGCACATTTTCCACTAGTTACTCCTAATGCTTCCAAAGACCTCATATGGCTCTCCAATTTGTCATATAATTTTCCAAGAGGTAGCCTATTGCTCTTATAATTCTGTAATACTAGGCCAAGTAACTCTCTAATGTACACTTCTATCAGGATATCCTCTCGGCCAAACCTATTCTTCAAAGCTTCTATAGCTAAATGATAGTTCTCTGCAGAAGGTGGATAGCTACTTACAATGTCATTAGCTCGTGAACCAGGAATCATTGCCTGCATGAGATACAAAAACCTGTCCTCTGGTGGTATATTTGAGTCTTCATGCACTTTCCTAAACTGGCTCCAGAAAGGAATCCATTCCCGCACATCGCCACCATACTTCCGAAACTCGATGACCGGGAGTTTGAATTTCCTAACATTAGTATGCGATATTTCACTTGCGTTACTGGTATCCACTTTTAGTAACCGATTTTCGAGGTCACTGACTTGACCTTTATAGTTTCAAACTTTAATTTGTACTGGCTCACCTCATTCAAATGGGCCTCTAACTCGCCTTCCGTCGCGTCGTTCTCTAGCAGACTTTCGAATATTTCTTCGTCATTTTGGTTTATGGTAAGCATACTGTCTTCAAAGACCCCGAATTGACTACGAACTTGCTGAATGTCCACGTGTTCCGCATCGAAAAGCTTCCCCAATGTTACGTACTGCGTAGTGAACACGCGTCTTAAAACTGCTCTAGACTTTTTAATCTTCTCCATAACTGATAAACTGAAGTAACACACTCAAGAAACATTAAACAAATTTCCCCACGGTTGGACGCCAAATGTTCTTGCTGGTCTCCAACTTTACCTGTAACCTTGCTTTCCGCGGAAGAACTACTAAAATGGAAGATCCAAATAAAGGAAATGTCTTGTCTATAATGGAACTTCTGTCTGACTATGACCCTCTACTAAAAACCCTTTTGCAAAGCCAGCGGGAAGGGTAAACAATTTAAGCCTTAGCATCCTAAATGAAGTTATTTCTTTGATGGCAAATGAAGTACTGAAAGAAATCAAATATGAAATGCAGAGCTCTCCTTTTTTTCTCTGTTATTATGGATACAACTCAGGATATAAGTAAATTTGATCAGTTAAGTAAAGTTTTCAGGTACGTCATAGTGGTAAATGATGAAAAAAAGAAATGAACCCAAAGAAATAAAGATTTGCAAGACGTTTACTTCTTTTACAAAAGTTGGAGATCAAAGAACATTTGATTTGGCAAGTAAAATAGTGGATTCTATTAAAGAATTGAAAAAAGGTCGTGGCCTAGGTGATGACGGCGCAAGCGTAATGAGTGGAGTGTAGAATGGAGTGCAGAATAAGATTCAAGAATTTGCGCCACATGCATATTTTTTACATTGTGCAAGTCACAATTTGGTGTTGAAAGACGCTGTAGAAGCCAATCGTGAAATATCACAGTCTTTTGAGGATGTACTAAATGTATACAACTTTTTTCGACACAGTATCAAACACTGGCGGGGGCTGCAAGATGCATCTAAAAATGCAAACATAACGTTAAAAACACTCAACCCAACAAGATGGTCGGGAAGGTAGGAAGCAGTTTTTTCTTTAAAGGAGAGGTTTGGCGATGTATTAAGAGAGCTATCCAAATTTATTTTCGCAAGTAATAAGGCAAAAGAAAGGAATGATGCAATAGACCTCGTGCGCGCCTACTGTGCTGCGCTCTGGTGACAAATCTATAGCTGGTGGGAATGACGCAGTTCTCGACTGTAAGGTATCGCTTGATGGTAAGGAATGTTCAGTTTGTCGCGATGGAAGTGAGTGTTACAAAGAGTTGGTTGGTTGCAATTACACGTACAGAAACAGTCCTCCCGGTACTAATTTTTTTAGTTTTCCTAATGATAAACAGCATATAATCAGAAGGAAAGCTTTGATTACAGCAATGAGGCGAGAGACTTGACAGGAAACCATGGGCTCCCAGTAAAAATGCACGTATTTGTAGTCGTCATTTTGTGGGGTTTGAAGTCATTTTTCAGTGTTGCCTTCGTAAACAAAAGTTTGGTGCTTTTCAGTCGGTCAACACATTCGTTGACATTTTGTTAACGGAACCTGTACTTGGGTGTAATATACAAGGTTCTCCTTTAATTTTACTTCCCCATTGTTATTAATGTACAAATATGGGTTGTTGCACAGTTTCCTTTCAATAACAGGTTTTTCCCGGCACGAATACGGAAACTTGATCTCGAGAAGAGATGGAAACCCTTCATGATGTTCCTGTAGAGCAATCCCGTCTGGACTGCAGCAGAGCCATGGTTGTTCATGTCCTACAAGCAAGCCTACCTGCCTTACTGAACATTGGAACAATGCACATAATTCCATTATCGCATTCGTTTCATTATCCCTTCCATACCTAACTGCAGGAGTATTTATGTCTTTGGAGTTATGAATTACAGACGCTATTTTTTGGTAATCCCCACTTTGTAATGTTATGATTCCGTGCACATTCTGATTGGCGGAAATTCGAATCAATCTCTGCTGAAACCACAAGTGACATCGAGACTGTGCCATTGTCTCAAATGCAATTTCATATTTTTGCAAAATACTGATTTTTACTTAGTCACAATACACTATCTTACCACCGCCCTTGTGAGTGATTTCATAGCACTGATATGGTACTTGAGATTGGTTGTCGAATCTGTTAGTTTTAATGTAAATCTTTATTTATCAAGTGAGAAATACAATACAAAATACAAATCATCTTTTGAGACGCTTGCCACATGTCACGCGAACACGCACAGACTTTGCACTGACTCGTCTTTTGTTCTCTTCTTTATTGTACATGTCTATTTCACCAGGTGGCGCTCCTGTGCTATTTTTCTTTCAAATATTAACACTTCCTCCAAAGAAAAATCAAATACAAATAAAAAATAAACAAGATGAACTATTGAACACATTTCAGCCTCTAAGATGTCATCTTCTGCACGCCAATTCTCTCACGCAGCATCTCGAATCTGACCCTCTCCAGAGGTTTAGTTAGAAGATCAGCTAATTGATTGGTCCCGTCGATGTGCTCCAGCTCAAGGTCTCCGTCCAAAAATCTTTCCCTCACATAGAAATGACGTACCTCAATATGCTTGGATTTTCGATGGTACTCCGGATATTTAGCCAATTTAACTGCACCAGCATTGTCGATGTAAAGCGTAGGAGGTTTGTCAGCTGCTCCCAGTAATTCAGAAAACAGTCTTTTCAGCCAAATCAACTCCTTTGCTCCTTCACTTGCAGACGCAATTTCAGCTTCAGTTGTCGATGTTGACACAGACTTCTGTAACTGACTTCTCCACGATACAGCTCCATGATTGTAGGTCGAAATGACACCCGTCGTTGAACGTCTCGTCCTCTTGTCACCGGCATAGTCAGCATCACTGTAGACCTTCAAAACGTCCTCTTTCCTATAGACGATTCCATGGTTCACTGTGCTCTTTAAATATCGAAATATCCGTTTCACTTGACTCCAGTCTTGAACTGTAGGATTCTCCATGGCTCGAGCAGCTTTGTTGACCGCGAATGCGATATCTGGACGAGTAGCTGTAGTCAGGTACATCAAGGATCCCACCGCCTCACGATAAGGAACCCTGGCCGAAACATTTTCTCCGTCTTCACTTTCTTCGCGTCCAACTGGGGTAGACACTCCATGTGACTCGGCCATCCCAAATTTTTCAAGGATTTTCCTCGTGTAATCCTCTTGACTGATTGCAATTGATCCATCATGGTTTTGTTGTATCTTCATGCCCAGGAAATTGTTGAGAGATCCTCTGGTCGTGTGAAATTCCTGCTGAAGTTTTTCCATGAACTGCTCGATGTCTTCTTCGTTGCCAATTACCAGACCATCATCCACAAAGATTACAACAGCCAACCACATTCCATTTTTGTTGCTGTAAAAGAGACAAGGATCAGCTTTGCTGTTTTTGAATCCAGCTTTCTCCATGAATTTCTTGAAACGCTTGTTCCAGCAGCGTGGAGCCTGTTTTAAACCATATAAGCTTCTTTTTAGATGACACACTCGGCCAGTACCGCCCTGATGACCTTCTGGCTGTTCCATGAACACATCTTCTTCAAGCTCGCCGTTCAAGAAGGCCGTCTTGACATCAAATTGACCAAGTTTCATCTCCTTTTCAACAGCTACTGCCAACAGAGCTCGAATGGTATCATACCGTGCAACAGGGCTGAATGTTTCTTCATAATCGATTCCTTGCTGTTGCACATAGCCTTTGGCTACCAATCGTGCCTTGAAGCGAACTTCTCCACTGTCCGTTGTCTTCTGTCGAAGAACCCACCAATTTTTCAGGACCCGTGCATCATTTGGACGCTCAACCAATTTCCAGGTATCATTTTCCTTTAAGGACTCCAATTCTTCATTAATTGCTTTCAGCCACTGATTTTCATCACTAGACTGCAGCGCTTCAGAGTATGAGTCAGGATTCTTTTCAACGATAGATGGTCCAGCCATGTACATGTAATTTCCACTGATCATCCACGATGGCTTCTTACTTTCATGTTTGCTTTTCCTTCTTTCTTCAGTCTCTCCTTCTTCCTCATCTTCGCTTCCTCCGGAACAGGATGCCGAAGCAAAATCTTCAATTTCACTTAAGTTCTCATCTGACTCTGACCTCCTCTGTAGGCCTACATCAGACGATGAAATAGACTGATTCCTCTCCACACGTTCTTCAAGCGTGACTTCAACCTTTCCGGCGTTGGCGCGCAGATTGCAGACAACTTCAGGTTTGAATTTCACATCATGGCTTAGAACAACCTTTCCCTGAGTTGGAATCCAGACTCTAAATCCATCCCTGTCGTTCACGTACCCAACCAGATGTCCAAAAACAGCTTTGTCGTCGAACTTTGAGCGAAAATTCTTGTCTATATGCACGTAACATTCTGTTCCGAAGATCTTCAGATGACTGAGACTTCCCACTGGTCGTGCATACCACAATTCATAGGGAGATTTGTTTCGAATAGATGACTTCCCAGTGCGATTCAGGAGGTACACCGCAGTGTTTCAGGCTTCAGCCAAAAGTTGTTTCGTTAACTTGCTGGGATTCAGCATAGATTTTGCGCACTCCACAATTGTCCGATTTTCACGTTCCGCAACTCCGTTTTGTTGTGGTGTGTACGGCGTAGTAATGCTCTGTTCTATGCCTCTGCTTGCGAGTAGTTCAGAAACCTTCTTGTTATCAAATTCTTTTCCTCCATCACACCTGAACAGCTTCACGACATGTCCATTATTATTATTATTAAAGGCCTGCAGTTAGGTCAGGTTTTCAAAAGATAGTGAATGGGCCCCATTTCAACTTCTTGCCACGGGGCCCCTTCGGGTCTAGCTACGCCACTGTTCTTCGCCAAATTTAATGCTAACTCACTGCTCAAAGTGGGTACGTTGAAGCATCTGACTGAGACTGACACACTAACACGGCAAAATATTTTACTGACTGCAGTCCAGGAAACTAGGTTCACCGACAATCACGCCTTCGAGTCACAAGGATACAGAATCCTCAAAGGAAAGGTAGGCCAGCGGGTAATGAAGAACGTCCCCACACATCATGCTCTCACGAGGCATGCTACAAATGAAAACTATTTTACCGCGTGCACTCAGGACATGTCATTAAGGCGTGATCTAAAACCTCCATGAATCAATCATTGCAAACCAACCTTCAATAATTCAGGCTCCAACATACTCTTATGACACCACTGATTCTACATTAGGTCACCCTAGTGACGAATAGAGGCCCAGACAAATGATCCCCGCACGTTTCAATAAGAGCCCTCTAGGCTCTAGCTGCAACGACTGAACCGATCAAATACCGTGTGCCCCACAACCATGTACCACGCCACAAAGCTACCATAGATTCCAGGCAGAACGTTGCATATATTATCATAGGGGCTCTACAAGCATCCCCCATGACAGACTCGCAGCATCCAGGGTTCGACCTCGGTCAAATCCCCAGCAGACGAATCATTCACCTGAAATTCAGTGGGCATTATTCTTCCCTCTGACAGAACGCATAAACCGCAGTATTGTGGGCAAACCTTCCACATTAATAAGCCAGGACACACACACGACCAGTGACTTACCACATCAGCTATGCTCATTACGCGCGAGATCACTGTGAGCATTGAACACGAATCTCTCTCAAATCAGAGATAAACGGTAAAACTGACTCAACTAGAAATTGACTGGCGAAGCTAACGGCTTCCCATCTACAAATAAATGCCTCACATAGCATACACAATAAACTTTCCTGATTTATTAAAACCTGGTCGGAACAACTTCATCTCCCGAAAATCCTATCATGACTTTTTCTTAAATTAATTACATGTGCCGATGACCACACGTCCCTGACCTTGCTGCAAATAACACTAACTCTAGATCAAACATGAATACTATTATGATGGTCACGCGCACCGCATCACGTTATATCACGTCGGTGCTAACATTAACTTTAACTGACTTAATCCCACAGGATAAACACAAATATTTACAAAAACACAAATCATATTGCTGCCAAGCCGATCCCATCCAAAATGAATAAGATTCAAATTTTGTACTCACCTTTCATCAGCCCTGTAGGAAAACGTCACCTGACATTGCCCTCCAGGGTAGTCTCACTACTCCATCACGACCGTCAGGACGCACTCGCACGGCTGCATCTTGCAGGCGCGGATTCAAGGGGGGGGGGGGCAGGGTCACGGAGGACATGACCGACCCCCCCCCCCCCCAACGGAGACCAAATTTTTTTGCAAACTCAAAAATCGAAAACACAAAAACCAGACAAATAAAACTTAACGAATTTTAACTGAAAAACAGTTTTTTTTTTCATTTTATTCAATACTGAAAATATCTTTATTGCAATTATTATGTTCTGTTACAACTGTACATATTTACAACTTCATACCTGTTATGTAAAAACGATTATTTATATAACAAAATCAACTCGTCTATTTTGTTTAGCAAACCTTGTGATCACCGAATTGATGTTTATAGTGATGTCACGATGAATAGATTGATAGATAGATTTTATTAATTCCATTTGATCAAATACATGTATACAATACATTTTTGATATAGGACACGTCAGAATTTACATCTATAAAATAAAAGTACTAACATGTATATATTACTAATACTATAACTATTTATAACTTATTATAATAACAGATCTTAAGAGATACAATCTTATCGGACAACTATTTACACCTTACTAAATTATCGTAATATGAAAACTTAATTCTATAAATACAACAACTTACAGCTAGTTATTACAATTAAAATAGAAAAGTAAAATATAATTATAGATTCCATCGCTCCTATACGCTATGATATTCAACTACAGAGTAAAAACAATGGCACTGCAGATAAGCTTTCAACATTCTGTCAAAGGTTTTTACTTTTGGGGCAAGTTTTATATACTGGGGCAGTTTATTGTATAATTTAACTCCTGAATGAAAAGTTCCTTTTTGATATATGCATGTGTGTGTGTGTGTGTGTGTGTGTGTGTGTGTGAAATATGAATGTTTTGATTTTGTCTTGTGTTATGCCTATGAACATCATTGTTTGTTTTAAGAAAAACATCCTTATTCATTAAATTCCTCTTAAAAAACATAATACTTTCAAAGATATATGCAGGGCAGTGGGAGAATGTTTAACTCTTTAAACAGAGGTCTATATGATTCTCTAGTGTTTACATTTGCCATAATTCTAATCGCCCTCTTTTGTATCCTAAACGTGCTTAGTACATCTGGTGACATACCCCAAAATATGACCCCATATCTTAAGTATGAATGCAAATAAGCAAAATAAGTATTTCTTAATGTGTGCATGCTAGTGCAGGTTTTCAAAATACGTAACGCAAAGCACATCGAGTTCAGTTTAGTATTCAGATATTGTATATGTTAATTCCATTTCAAGTCATGTTGTATCCATAGTCCTAAAAACTTTGTTTCTGATTTATTTTCAATTTGATGACCATTTAATGTTATATTGGGCTTCGCAGGATTCCTATTCTGTCTATTGTGGAAATTTAGACATACTGTTTTTTATAGTTTACTAGCAGTGGTACCCGGCTTCGCCCGGTGGAATGATAATATTTCAGTCTCCTTAACACTCAACGTCATTGATGAAGTTGATACTGACGACGACTGCTATTGAACGGGTATAATAAACTTACACTCTAATAGAAATACATATTTTTAAATTACCGGCGAGTAAGACTGTGGTGTTGCCTAGTAGTATAATGGGCGTAACATCTAGGTCATTTTCCCTTTTGATGAGGATGACAATGAAGACTACTACTACAGAACGGGTATATTAAACTTACAAACTAATGGAAATACATATTTTATAAATCACAGGCAATGAAGACTGTGGTGTTGCTTAGTAGTACTGTATAATGCACGTAACATCTAGGTCATTTGCCCTTTTGATGAGGATGATAATGAAGACGACTACTACTGAACGGGTATATCAACCTTACAAATTAATGCAAATACATATTTTTAAAATCACAGGCTAGGTAGACTCTGGTGTTTAGTAGTATAATGGACGTAACATCTAGGTCATTTGCCCTTTTGATGAGGATGATAATGAAGACGACTACTACTGAACGGGTATATCAAACTTACAAACTAATGGAAATATACATTTTAAAATCACAGGCCATGAAGACTGTGGTGTTACTTAGTAGTATAATGGACGTAACATTTAGGCCATTTGCCCTTTTGATGAGGATGATAATGAAAACTACTGTTGAATTGACACTACAAACTTACAAACTACCGTGATAGAAAGAAATATTTCAAAATTCACAGGCGATGAAAACTTATTGTGTGTGGTGATTAGTGGTATAATGGGCGTAACATCTAGGTCATTTGCCCTTATGATAATAATAAGGTAATGAAAAATGACTACTAAACGAACATGGTGTAATTTTAAATCTGATATAGGCAATTTAGATTTCTACCTTCGATGTCTTCCAAAGTCTGAACGTTATTTTCTGGCTTAGGCCTATGTACTCGATGCGTGTAGTGAAAGAGCTTATCGAGTACTGCCCGGGTCCAAGCTGCACAAATCGCAGATGATGACGATATATGATGAGAGACGTTCGGGGGTTCCCGGTCCTATTCACATTGACCGGTGAATCACTCATTCTTTCGTAACACTACAGTGGTTTGAGCAAAGACCCTGTATGAACATCAGTATAGTCAGCAATACCAGGTAACACGGCGGGGTCTGGACATTTCTCTCATGTCAGCTCGCGATGAATCAGCAAGCTATTCTCACACCTGGCCCCCTCCTCCCCCCTCCTCCCACCAGGGTCTCTCAACTTGTGGGACGTGGGTTTGCGACCACGGGACCCCAACTGAGTCCGGCATTGCTTCTACTTACTGGTGCCGGGCTCCTTTCAGTTCTCTTTCCTGTCAGCCTCCCTTGGTCAAACTCTTGTTCTCTTCCGACCCCGATGGTATCAGGGTATCCGAGGCCTAGCGACTCTTTCACTTTCCCGCCTTAATTGGCCCTTGTCTAATCATTCCTGATAGTCTCATTCTTCGAGGTGTCAGCCTTCTTTTTCTTTTCTTAATATCTCATGTCTTCTGCTCAAGACCCTCAAGGAGGCAGGGTGTGTGTAGCCCCACCACTTCTGGTGCACCCTGGATAGTGTTACATCCTCAAGGGCTCATGGCTGGCGAGTTCGGGAGACGGCAACCCTGAGGGTTTCCTGAGCGGGTCCGGTTTTACCCCTTTTTTCCATTGCCTTTGGGACGGACCCTGTCCTCTTTCCGGGAATGGAGTGGTCTGTCCGCAATTTCAAGCAGACAATGTTACTCGCAGGGTACCAAAGGGTAAGTATACAAATTTTGGTTCTGAACGGTGAAACGGTGTAGATTTGTGCCAAAGGGCCTAAATGCAGGGAATGGGGTGATCTGTCCGCAATTTCAAGAGGACAGGGTTACCCGCAGGGTTCGAAAGGGTAAGTATACAAATTTTGGTCTGGATCGGTGAAACGATATAGATTTTTGCCAAAGGGCCTAAATGCAGGAAATGGGGTGGTCTGTCCGAAATTTTAGGTGGACAGTGATATTCACAGAGTTTCAAAGGGTAAGTATACACATTTTGGTTCAGATCGGTGAAACGGTGTAGATTTTAGCCAAGGGGCCTACATGCAGGGAATGGAGTGGTCTGTCCGCAATTTCAAGCAAACAGTGTTACTCGCAGGGTACCAAAGGGTAAGTATACAAATTTTGGTTCTGAACGGTGAAACGGTGTAGATTTGGGTCAAAGGGCCTAAATGCAGAGAATGGGGTGGTCTGTCCGAAATTTCAAGTGGACAGGGTTACCCGCAGGGTTGCAAAGGGTAAGTATACAAATTTTGGTTCGGATCGGTCAAACGGTGTAGATGTTTGCCAAAGGGCCTAAATGCAGGAAATAGGGTGGTCTGTCCGAAATTTTAAGTGGACAGTGTTATTCACAGGGTTACATAGGGTAAGTATACAAATTTTGGTTGAGATCGGTGAAACGCTGTAGATTTGGGCCAAAGGGCCTAAATGCAGGGAATGGGGTGGTCTGTCGGAAATTTCAAGTGGACAGGGTTACCCGCAGGGTTCCGAAGGGTAAGTATACAAATTTTGGTTCAGATCGGTGAAGCAGTGTGGATTTGTATACATAACAGACAGACAGACAGACAGACAGACAAACATTGAGCTTTATATATATAGATAGACTAGCAGTAGTACCCGGCTTCGCCCGGTGGAATGATGATAATGTTTTAAGGTCTCCTTAGAAATGTAATGGACTTAAAATGTAAGTCATTTGCCCCCAAAGACAATGAGGGAGTAATATCTAGGTCATTTGCCCTTTTGATAAGGATGATAATAAAAACTACTGTTGAATTGACACGTCAAACTTACAAACTACCGTAATAGAAATACATATTTCAAAATTCTCAGGCGAGGAACACTTATTGTGTGTGGCGATTAATGTTGTAATGGGCGTAACATCTACTGTAGGTCATTTGCTCTTATGATGAGGATGATAAGGGAAACTACTACCGGTATTGAATTGACACTTCAACGTATAATGTACACAATGTACTGTAATAAAAATAACTATATGGCGGCTTCGGTGGCGTATTTGGTAGCATGCTGAGCTTCTATGCCCAAGATAGCGGGTTCAAACCCGGCCGAAGCCGTCGGATATTTTAAGCGCGTTAAAAATCCGTCAGTATGCCTTTCTTCGGAGGGGAAGTAAAGCCGGCGGTCCCATGTCAGATTTATGGCATGTTAAAGAACCTTCCACTAATTACACCTGTGTGAAGCTAAATTGGATAGGTAAACAACGCTCATAGATGTCTACGTCCGTTGCCAAGAGCCGACTGCAGTGGCGTCTAGTAGCTAAGTTCCGAACTTGGCCTAGTAGTCGTTGACGGTGGCGCTTGGCGGCAAAAGTACGAACTATTTGAAGAATTCTAAGTTGCAGTTTGTACTTAAATTAAAAAACAGATAACACACACTAATACAGTCATCACAATTTACACCGGTTATCAAACAGATTCTACACACACCCAAAGTACACGGGGCTACATGACCGCGTTGTCGCAGCCCCTAAACTTAAGATCCAACCAACCAGATGATGACGAAATATGGTGACACACGTTCGGGGTTCCCCGTCCTATACAGATTGACCGGGAATCACTCACTGTTTCGCAACGGCCCTGTGATCAGCATAGACAGCAGGAGATAACACGGCGGGCTCTGGAAAGTACACTCAAGTCACCACGCGATGAATCAGCAAGCTATTCTCACAACTGACCCCCCCCCCAGGGTCTCACAACTTGTGGGACGTGGGTTGGCGACCACGGAACCCCAGCTGAATCTGGCATCGCTTCTACTTCCTGGTGCCGGTCTCATTTCAGTTCTCTTTCCTGTCGGCCTCCCTTGGTCAACTCTTGTTCTCTTCCGACCCAGACTGTATTAGGGTATACCAGGGCTAGGGAGTCTTTCAATTTCCCGCCTTAATTGGCTTTCTCTCATCTTTCCTGATACCCTCATTCTTCGAGGGGTCTGCCTTCTTTTCCTTTTCATAATATCTCCTGTCTTCTGCTCAAGGCCCTCAAAGAGGCAGGGTGTGTGTAGACCCACCACTTCTGGTACACCCTCAAGGGCTCATGACTGGTGAGTTAGGAAGCTGGCAACCCCGAGGAATTCCTGAGCTACATGCAGGGAATGGAGTGATAGGCCTATGTCAGAAATTTCAAGTGGACAGTGTTACGCATGGGTTCCAAAGGGTAAGTATACACACTTTGTTTTCGATCGGTGAACGATGTAGATTTGTACCAAAGGGCCTTAATGCGGGAAATGGAGTGGTCTATCCGAAATTTCGAGTGAACAGTGTTACTCGTCGAGTTCCAAACGGTAATTATGTAAAATCTGGTTGAGATCGGTGAAACTGTGTAGTTTTGTGCCAAGGGCCAAAATGCAGGGAATGGAGTGGCCTGTCCAAATTTTAAAGTGGACAGTGTTACTCATCATCATCATCATCTTGTACAGTTTCCAGCCCCAGACTGGGTCTGTTTGGAACATCGGGTTACTCATCGGGTTCCAAAGGGTAAGTATACACATTTTGTTTTCGATCGGTGAACGATGTAGATTTGTGCCAAAGGGCCTAAATGCGTGAAATGGAGTGGTCTGTCCGAAATTTCGAGTGGACAGTGTTACTCGTCGAGTTCCAAAGGGTAATTATGTAAAATCTGGTTGAGATCGGTGAAACGGTGTAGTTTTCTGCCAAAGGGCCAAAAAGCAGGGAATAGTGTGGTCTGTCCGAAATTTAAAGTGAACAGTGTTACTTGTCGGGTTCTACGGGTAAGTCTATACAATTGGGGTCAGATCGGTGAAACGGTGTAGATTTGTGCCAAACAGCCTAAATGCAAGGGATGGAGTGGCCTCGCCGCAATTTCAAGCAGACAGTGTTAGTCGCAGTGTTCCAAAGGGTAAATATACAAATTTTGGTCGAGATCGGTGAAACGGTGTAGTTTTGGGACAAAGGGCCTAAATGCAGGGAATGGAGTGGTCTGTCCGCAATTTCAAGCAGACAGTGTTACTCGCTGGGTACCAAAGGGTAAGTTTCCGAATATTGGTTCTGATCGGTGGAACGGTGTAGATGTGTGCCAAAGTGCCTAAATGCAGGGAATGGGGTGGTCTGTCCGAAATTTTAAGTGGACAGTGTTACTCGCAGGGTTCCAAAGGGTAAGTATACAAAGTTTGGTTCAGATCGGTGAAACGGTGCAGATTTGTGCCAAAGGGCCTAAATGAAGGGGATGGAGTAGCCTCTCCGCAATTTCAAGCAGACAGTGTTAGTCGCAGTGTTCCAAAGGGTAAATATACAAATTTTGGTTGAGATCGGTGGAACGATGTAGATTTGGGCCAAAGGGCTAAATGCAGGGAATGGAGTGGTCTGTCCGCAATTTCAAGCAGACAGTGTTACTCGCAGTGTTCCAAAGGGTAAGTATACACATTTTGGTTAGGATCGGTGAAACGGTGTAGATTTGTGCAAAAAGGGCCTAAATGCAGGGAATGGCGTGGTCTGTCCGAAATTTCAAGCAGACAGTGTTACTCGCAGGGCACCAAAGGGTATGAATACGAATTTTGGTTCTGATCGGTGAAACGGTGTAGATTTGGACCAAAGGGCCTAAATGCAGGGAATGGGGTGGTCTGTCCGAAATTTTAAGTGGTCAGTGTTACTCGCAGGGTTCCAAAGGGTAAATATACAAATTTTGGTTGAGATCGGTGAAACGGTGTGGATTTGGACCAAAGGGCCTAAATGCAGGGAATGGGGTGGTCTGTCCGAAATTTCAAGTGGACAGTGTTACTCGCAGGGTTCCAAAGGTTAAATATACAACTTTTGGTTCAGATCGGTGAAACGGTGTAGATTTGTGCAAAAGGGCCTAAATGCAGGGCATGGGGTGGTCTGTCCGAAATTTAATGTTGACAGGGTTACCCGCAGGGTTCCAAAGGGTAAGTATACAAATTTTGGTTCAGATCGGTGAAACGGTGTAGATTTGTATACATAACAGACAGACAGACAGACAGACAGACAGACAGACAGACAAACTTTGTGCTTTATATATATAGATTATGAGGCGATTATCTTGTGACAATTTGGTTAACTCTCCTGTCACGGAGTCAGCAGACTGCTGTATGACCTGTTTAGTTTCACCTTTTATTACGAGTGTTGTATCGTCCGCAAACAAAATTTCCTTATGTGAATGAACATTCTGTGTTATATCATTGATATATAGAAGAAAGAGTAGTGGGCCCAAACCGATCCCTGGGGTACTCCAAATTTAATAATTCCCTCATTGGACAATGTTTCATTAAGTAATTTGGTTCCATCATCCTTGTGTCTCAAACTTACTATTTGTTTACGTCTTGTTAAGTAAGACTCCATCCATTTATTAGCTAGACCTCTAATACCATATTGATTTAGTTTTGTAAGGAGGATTTTATGGTCAACAACATCAAATGCTTTCGATAAATCCAAGAATAGGCCAGTTACATGTTCCTTATTGTCAATTAATTTCAGTATACTATTACTACATTCATAAATTGCTGTCTGTGTAGATTTTTCCGTTCTGAATCCATGTTGTGAGTTTGATAATATTGTTTTTTTTTATAAAACTTATCAGTCTCTTATACATGATTTTTTCCACTATTTTTACAATACCAGATGGTAAGGTAATCGGACGATAGTTATCTAATTCATCTTTTGAACCGTTTTTGTGCACTGGAATTACTTTTGATAACTTCAAAATATCCGGGTATGCTCCTGAGAGAATTGAACTGTTTATTAAGTGTGTAAGTGGATTTATTATATTTTCTGCACATTTCTTTAAAATTGCATCAGGAATGCCATCAATGCCGGCACAGAATATATATTTTTAGCTCTTTTATAACTATGAATGTGCAGCAGCGCACGGATAGGAATTTGGGGCTTTTTTCGCACCAAAATATTTTGCCGACGTCCAAACTGCAAGCTTGGTTGGCAATTTAAGCTGTGACTTTCTCCCTTTGTCGGTACCAACTCGACTTGCTGAAACTGTAACGTACCTTGATACTTTTCTCAAGCTCGATGTAAAAGTCGCAAAACACGCCGTTGCAATTTGTACGAATATTTTTGGTGCGCTAAACGCATCAAATTTCTATCCATGTAGCTTGCAAAAAAATTGGTCTGGTTTTGTACGTTTGTTTATTTTGTGATTGCGTTTTTAGTGATACCATTTTTCTTAACAATTTCGATTCTCTGACCTCCCCCAAAGCCAAACCCTAGATCCGCGCCTGGCATTTTGATGTCTTCACTGTAGATATCACGTTCACGAAACTCGCCGTTCCTGCGTTTTGGACTTAGACACCGTGGTTATTCTTACGATCAAACATAGGATTGTCACAGTGCGGTATCAAATCATGGATTAATCAACTGGCTAATTAGCTACGTTCAGTTCCTAGATTCACCCAACAGTTCGAATAGCTCTCACACGTTCCTACACCATACTGCCCTACTGCCATAACACATCTGAAAACTTGTGTGTAGAATATTAAAAACTTTCGGACGACATTAACTCCCGTCGCGAACTATACACAAGTCGCGGTCTCGAAGTCAAAAGATGAAGTGAGTGCCTTCCTCAATCACCTACTATTTATATTATTTAGACACAATGTTGCTGGAAATGGAAATTTCTATGGAAATTGACCAACAAGCTTGAAACATATCTCAAGATGACACATTGATCATACAGGAAACGAATCTAGGACTCTGATCCGGATTCGCTCATAGAATATTTACTGTAAATATGCCGTTCCCGCCAATCTCGTGGGCTTGCGGAATTCGCGCGGAAAGGAGCGTCATCGTCATTGACTGGCTATAATTCCTGTAGATAGTTTCCCTGTCAATCTAATTCTGCATCAGGAACCTCCCATAAGGCGTGTCTTTAGTATATCTGTCTCTCAATAATACTCGTACCGTCTCAGTCATTCTCTCGCACACAAAAGCCTTCCTGACACCAATATCTCCCCGCTTCCCATGCCATATCGCTGAACCGTTGGTATCATGGCACTACTCCTGGGTAACCCAGTAGATGAAAGGTGAGGTTTCCAACTCAGGGGCAACTGAATAAGCCACCCGCAATACATTCAGTCTAAATTAGCTGATAGCTCACGTACCAATGGTAGGATTTGAACATATGAGGTATCCTAGGACTAGGGGTGATGTCCGCTTTCCTAAGAAGTACTTGTTATATATTTTTTTAAATTTTGAAAATTTTTGTTTTTGAAAATAGGCTATATTCCCAAAACTATTCATCGCAGAACATTGTGCAATACGTCAAACGTAAGGTCTCTATGTCCTTTATTATTAAAACAAAATTTTATATTTTTTACATTTTTCCAAAGAGGTTTAATTTTAAAAAATGGCTATATATCGGGAAGTAGGGGAGCAGTGATGGTTCTGGACCATTCTGAAACATATGTGTCCTTACTACTAAGCCTCGGCCATGTAATATTTGTCGATATCTCGTGAACCCATGGATCGATTTTGACAAACGAGGTGTCGCAGGACTTGGGCTGAAGCCCTCTTTCCAATGAACAACATATTTCCCCCCTAAAATAAAACCTACCCCTACTAGGGGGTGAAATATTATTTTTAGGTGAATGTCGCTTTCCGAGTGCAACATGCATGCGGTCTGATACAAGTATGATATTAAACGTTGTTCTACATAAACGACACGCCAACGAGTCGACGCCACTATGATTTAACTTTTTTTTTTTTTTTGTGTTTTTACGTATGCACACTTAGGGTTTTTGTAAGAGGGCGGGCGTTTTGAATAATGATTTATAGATAAGGAGTAATTGGATTCCTAAGCCACATGGCGTGGCTGTGCCCAAAAAACAAACATGGCTGCCAAGTAAATGTTTAATAATTAATAGCCCTTGAATCCATGATCGAATTTTGACAAATTAGGTGTTGTAGTACTCTGGCTAACATCCTCTTTCCTGTGGACCACTCGTTATATTTTTCAAAAAAAAAAAAGATCCAAAACTAATAGGTCATCGGCTTTTTAATATCTCATGAACGAATAAGTCTAGGGACTTGTATGAGGGGTCGTTGAACTCGGACTGACACCCCACCCCTTTCCAATGGATAACCAATTCCCACCACAAAATAAAACGTACCCCTACTAGGGGGTTGAATTATAATTTTTTCGAAAAAATCGCTTTCCAAGTGCGACATGTGAGAGTGTGAATGCTAGTATGAAATTAAACGTTGTTCCACATAAACGATATGCCAGCGAGTCGATGCCATATTGAATTAGCATTTTTTGTGTTTGTTTTTTATGCATGTGCACTCGGTGATTTTCTAAGAGGACGGACTTTTTGAAAAATGATTTATAAGAAGGGGTTTTAGTGGTGATGAGAGAGCTAGATAGTTGCCTACTTTCCTACGAAGTTTGCCGATATCTCACGAACTCATGGTCGGATTTGAACGTGTGACGTGTCAAATCGCTTGTCACGAAGCCCTTTTGATGTTGTTAATAGGTTAAAATTTTGAGAATGAGGGAAACAGACTTCTTTGAGGTAAAACCATGATTTTAGACTTTTTGTTATATTTTGCAAACAAGTAAAGCTAGAGATCTGTACGAGGAGTCCAAAGACTTGGGGTAACGCACACCCTCCCCCCCCCTCTTTCGAATATCGTATATTTATGATGAGTGGTTGTATATATATAGATATATATATATATAGAGAGAGAGAGAGAGGGACGATACCGCTGGGCGTGTGTTTTAACAAGAATATTACTGGTTATTGTACAGGCCCCCAGGGGGTTGCACCCCCTGAAGCCACCCTCCATCATCTATTAAAACCACCCCTAACTGGCAAATCTCATAAGTCCAGAACAGCACCATTTACACAGCAAGGGCGGCTACCCAGCTTGGGAAGCCTGCCAGCCACTTGCATCACACTCACAAACACCTACACAATAGCTAACGAGGGCACCTACATCGATGGAATGTCGACGAAGCAACACCAGAACCTATAAAAAGGAAGGCCTTAATGAGGACAGCCCCTCTCTATTATCTGTCATACCGTGTGTGTAGCCGGAGGCTCCGCTGCAAGCTGCTATCATCAGGTGAGTCAGCAAGTGTTCAGATATCCTGTACTTTGTAAAACCTACCCACAAACTTGTACACTTAAACTTATAACATTTATTACATTCCCCTATAAGGGACATACAATTTCATACTCACGACCAATAAATACTTGGTCAATAATCTACACACTGCATTTGTAATTACACGCCTCTATACCTCCTAACACCCTTCCTGACTCTCGTCACGAGTAAGCGTGACAATAGTAGCCGGTAATCGCCTGCTCAGGCTCCATTGTGTCTCCGCTGGCAGCAAGCCGCCGGCATAGCTGACGCAAGCAGGTCTGTTATATAATTCCTTCTGACCATCTGGGAGTCTAGTACATTAACCTGCGCCCAGCAGATCATCCCCATAAGCGACACTTACGTCTTTACAGGAGCACCCCCTAGCATTTAAGCATCACACAACACTCTACACTGATAAGCTTACCCAGCTACGGGAAGCTGCCCTCTTTAGAAATCACCTTCCAAACTAGCACACTAACACGTATGTTTTAGTTCTAACTACCCCCAACTAAGGGATCTAAATCAATTTGGTGGAGGCGCCGCTACTACGCACAGTAAGGGTGGGACTCATACAACGAGCCCCCGTAGTAGAAACGACCCCTACCGTACGCAGCCAAGCGAAATAGTGATTTTGTTTTCAGACAGAAGGCATCATTTTTGCCTCACACTACTTACACAAGGGAAATTTTTGTCAAACCAACCCCCCAGCCCCAGAAAGGATCATAGAGATATAAGATACACTGCCAAACACGCAGAGCTTTTTTTAGAAGACGCATACACTTCATTCGGCATGGCCCCCCTATACCGCCTAGCTGTGCTGAGGAGCATTGGGGTGTACCAGGAATTAATTGCCTGGCACAAGGTCTTTGAAACAAGGCAGGACTACCTCAGAAGGTTTCAGCAGCTCCTGCACGCCCAGTATATGCGGATCATAAGGGCACTTGTCCGGCCACGCCGCAGCGCTAAGAATCGCAAGATTCGGGCGAAAATCCCCACCCTCCGTACACAAATCATTAAGGCACACTGGCAACTACACTGCCGACACGAGTTCATGTTCCAGCAATGGGAGACACTCAACAGGGAACACCACCGGATAGGGACTAGTGGCACAAAAGTCGCCGAACAGGCCATATGCCTCAATAGGCAGTACACCCAAATTTGGGACGAGTACCGCGAGCTCCAAGCTAACAAGGCCATTTTTGAGTTCGTGGCAGGGCCGCAAGCCCAGCCGAGAGAGGACATAAGCGTAGATACGCTAACGCAGCAATTTGCGAGGATGTCCCTCTCGCCACGTACTGACACACAAGGGAAGGAGTTCACCGTGGCCACAGTCCAGAAGACGGTCAGGTTAGACTCCAACTCACTGCAGGGCCAAAGTCACAACAATACTCGTCCCTCAGCTCCGGATCAGAAGGCCATTTTGCCAAACCGAGGAGCAGAACCTAGGCCAACCCCCTCACAACGGACGAACGAGAGGGAGTGGACGCCAGGACTCCCGAGTACACATGACATAACAGGGAGAAAACTGGAGGTAACCACGTCATGGGCTGAAGACATAGAGCCCGTCCCACAGCACATTAAGCCCACACGCACCTACACAAATAGGCAAACACAAGGGCAGGAGTCTACCGTGGCCATAGGCCAGAAATCGGCCAGACTACGCTCAAACACATTGCCAGGGCAAAGACAGGCAATTAAACGGCCTTTACCGCTAGTTCGAAGGGCAATTTTGCCAGAATGGAAGCGGGCACCAGCATTTGTACCCCAGGTGCGAATGCATAAGAGGGTTGGTGTATTCTTGGAATACACGGTACCAGAGATTATAATTTTCAATGCTTTTGCATGTTCTTTCCTTCCTCTTTGTCAAACACCAGGGGTTCAGGTCGCTTATATCTTTTATGAGTCTGTTCCAGATATATATTCTATGACCCACCTAGCGTCATATAGCAGCGAATCTCTGAAGCTCTTCAACTCTTCCTCGCGCAAGAGGAATTCCTTATCCATTTGGCCACCAGATCCTGTTGCCATCGCCAGCTGTTTTCTCCTTGAGCAGGAGGACTACGTCTACTTCTTTACTCACCATGCTGCGCTAGTATCATCTGTTATCAACTCTTTCAAGACCAGCTCAGCAAGAGAAGATCATTTTTTGTTGTAACATTGGCAATGCTTATATGTTCTCCTTTTGTCTCCTACCCCCCACTCTTTTCCCCTTCCTTGGACCCTCCGTGCTCCTTTGAGCAGGTCTCACTTCTCAGTCGGCAGTTGACTCGGTCAGTTAAAGCTCCTCTCGAGCTAGTCTCCTCAAACCAAGAGGCTCACACTCTTCTACGCCATGTTGGCAAGGTAGTTGTCATCCAGGGAAACTTCGCCTTCAACATGAAATCAAGATAAGTACCATTTTAAAAGTTTTAACCTCATCTTCATGGTTTTAACTTCCACGTGCTTTTAATGGTACTTTTATAGACAGTGTGAAATTATTTATTTTGGGGCAAAAATCATTCTTCGTGGGATTTGCCATGTTGAGCTTTCGCTTGTATAAGCCAACCTTACTAAAAAAGAGCTTTTCTTAAGCTATTCAAATGAGAAATCCTCTCACTACGTGGGATATTACCTAATACCCGCTGTCTATAATTCATCAAGCTAGTTCCTCCGTTGGATTTTCTCAACCCCATTTTCTACTAAGGTCGTTCTGGAACCTTCTAGATCTTGTACTCTATCTGCGAGTCTTGCCGTCAGGTATTTTTCACTCACCTGTGACAATAATATTTAAAATGAGGAATCTTCCTTACAAATTGTTGCAATAGCTAACTTTCTTCCACCGCTGGAACCACTGGAATGTTTTATGGTACATTTAATTGTAAATCACAACTTTTTCAAGAAATAGACTCTCACCTATATAGTGCAATCAGTTATTTCCATAATTGCAATAACTTTCTTTCTCATAAACTTTAGTGTTTCTATAGTGAACTTTGCATCCAATTTTATAGACTACAGTGATAACCAGTGCTTGCTCCAAGTTTCTACCGCGTCGCGATCGTCCGTTTACATTAAATACGGCCATGAACATTGATCCTATATCCCAATGATCTTTCCTCAACCTTCTACTAACAACCAATATTAATAAAATTGTAACTTTTCTATAAGGTGTCACTCACGAAGTGCCCTTCCAACTTTGCTAGTTTAACATTAATTAAATTCTGCATTATTGCTTGTGTGATACAAGTTTCAGATTCACATTGTTCCTTTCCTATAATCAGGGAAAACAATTCTTTAAACTCTTGAGCGAGTCATGTTCAGGTTTCACGAAATGGAAACTGTCCCATTTGGCTAGTGATTCCTGCTCAAACTTGGGAAGTCTAGAACCTTCCTTTTAACTTTCTTCAGGTTTCACAGTAAGTGACCTGCCCTTATTTGCATAATAACCAACATTAATTCTGTATAAATATAAGAAGTTTTAGGAACTTCTATCTTATTTTTCATGTTTTTATTATTGTTATTTTCGAAGTTGTCACTTTCTCTAGAACATTCTCTCAAGAATTTCTTAAGGTACACTCTTTGTACACCAATTCACGTTCAAACTTTAATTACTTCATTGTTTATTTGTTTAACTCTTATAAAGATTTTAGAAACATGTAAGGTTTGAAACCTTGTAAATTGTCAATTGCCTGGAGCAAACGTTTAATGTTGAGAGGTCTGCGACCCCATTTGTTAAAAAGTTCAAATGAATTATGTTTGTCAAAATTATATTACATAATTGTTAATTTCCTCAAACTTCTTTGCATTGTTAAATAAATTAAATATTTGTTTTTGGATTCATCATTTCTCTGATACTACAGTTAGGCAAGATCCTGGCTTTCCTAGCTCTTCATAGGTTCATGCTCTCATTCATACTCAATAAAGCTTTTACTATTTGTCTGGCCAGACCATCACCCTTCCCTATAGTACTTTTATACATGCTTGGGAGGAAATACACTAAAGCCTTTCTCTGGCAAACTGCCCAAGTCTTAGCTGCGGTTCCCGTTAGCTTCAACCAAGCTCGCACCTACTTTAGGTATCAGAGAGTTAATTTGCAGTTGCAACCGCCTCTAAATGTATTGAAAGTCAAATTCATAACCTTTGTGGGACTCTCCTCCTATTTTTCTATCCTTTTTCTCCAATCCAAAATCTACTTCCTTCTCTTAATCATCTTCCCTTGGTGGGTGGGTTATTCCTCAGCCAATAAACTACCCAAGGGTGTTGCCTTCAGGCCCTCAGGGTGCACAACACACACCCGCACACTCCGACCAGGCGCAGTCACACAATACACGGGGTATAAGAAAGGTTTTATTACCTACCCCTCGAGACCGGGAAGTCAAGAGTACACACACCCCCATAAACTCTACTAGGGGAGCGTAGAGCGCAATTAATCCCTCAGACAGAACCACATTCAGGCCAACAACCAGGTACTACGGTGAAAGCAGGCCCAGTCTTACTTTGCTACAAATTCCTCCGGAAAATAGCAAAGGGGCACCTCAGTGGATTCCAGGGGCCTAGACCTTAGTGACAGGGCGAAAGTATTCACCTTTCCGAGCAAGGACGCTCGGACGGGGATAATGACTTCCACCAGGGACACAAACATAAACTGCACATTTTTTCATGTATATACAGTGGAACATGGCTAAATCAAAAGTGTATCATTCAAAATTCTTCTGTTTTTTTTCTTGACCCCCTAGAATTTTTTTAGGCCACCAATGGCTTATAATCGTGATTAATTGAGGACATATTTTGGACAATGCAAAGTTTTTAATATGCAAAGCCAAGCGGAAGCCAATCAATGGGACACGCGGCTTAGGTCCTCAGAAAGCTATTCCGAACACAGCGTAAGCAATAAACCATAGCATAGAGCTTAGGCAGGTCTTTCTAAGTAGAAATGACTAAGTGTTCTATGTTCCGGTCCCACAGTTTGATAGATTCTTTTGGGATGACTGAGAGACTTACTCGTAAAAATCAGTTAAGAATCTCAAACTATTTTCCAAAATTGGTAGATTTTCCCTGAGACGTAACTAGATTACCGTCGTACTAACGTCGCCATATAGGTGCATAGTACACTCAGGTCCTACCTTTCATTTTTCAACATTTTGACATTATTTACGACCGCCGCATGGCAACCCGCTTTAATAAGCATAAAGCAGTGTGCAGGCGAGATACAATACATTTTCTCCACTCTATTCAAAGAGCTCTCTTAATTCGGATCGTTGCATAACTCTTTTTTTTTCTTTTCGCCTCTTTCACTAACCCCGTGGAAGGAAAGTTATCCAAGTGAACTGTATGTACTTAATCCATAAGCATACGTGATACACTACAATGCCTATAACATGAATTTTTCTTGTCCTCCATAATAACGCACAAACTAACCATAAAAACCATGGGGTAACACTCACAGCTCAAGGGGGAAACACCATTCCTTATTTCATGAAGGCATATCACACCCGCCAAACAACACCTACACGTACAGGCGGGAACACTGTCAAGAGGAAGGGAAGTGATCCCACTGGCAGATGTGGAAAGAAGGCCAAGAAATAGCCTTCGGACCTCGCTGACCGCACCAGGATACGACCCTAACACTTGGCAGAACTGTACAGAAGACACAAGCCTGAATGGCACCAGAAATAATTATCCTGGTTAAAGACGGTCTCGAACCCGCAATCTCCTGAATACCAGGAGTGCAAGGTCGGGTAATTATCCCATGGGAGGATATAATAATAGAGGACAGTTCCAATAACGCATATACATAAGCACGAAACAATCAAATCACCTCCGACACCTAGTCACCAAACACGCGACCAGCGGCTCGCAGACACGCGTGCATAGACACAGCCAGGTGCCACTAACAGGGACATATTCGACCCACGCTCACATTACCACAAAACTTGAGAACACAAAGGTATTTAGTGGAAGGTTCTTTTCTATTATGGAAAGCCACGCTCGCAACAACTCAGAGAGAGCACTCAGGCTTAAACACACACACGTGCCGGACACAGGAACATTGTCAAACAAGTAATAAGATAGCGCACACGTCAATGAAATTAGAGACTATCGCCGTCAGCGATAAGACACTCGTAACTGGGCGACCTTCACCACATACGGGCAGCTAACAGGCATCCAACTCTGAAGTCGGAACACACGCCATCATTCACGCCAAGTCCAGAACCCCATAACTCCCCAAATTACACTACGAGGAAAATTCAAAAAGACCCAAACTTCTCACGCCAAGGCGTATTTTCATCCGCGTGCCTTAAATACACGATGCGGGTGCCATAGTATATACGGTACAAAAAAACCGTAACACCAGGACCTTGAACCAAGGCGGGTCCGAACTCACGACCACACAACACACTCGTGCCAAAAACTCACTAATCAACGGTATTTTTGGCGCGAGAAACACAATCAAAAGACACATTGGGGACAACCAAAGACCAACGGACAACGCAGACATAGAACACGGAGAATTACATGAAATTGCGGTTCCAAATGCCCAGTAAGAATCGGACACCGTGGAAAACAACTATCGAGACTCCCAATTAGACCGAAATTGGCCCATACAAGTACATAAACAGGTAATACCACATTTCCTCCGGCCAAACACCATGCACAAATTTCGATTACACCAGACATAGGAAATAGATTTCCCAAACACAGGTATAGCAATTTCACAAGGCAACGGTCTTATGGAATAGTGTCCACACAACAGTGCTAGCAAAAACAGGACGGATTGACCCACTGGCACTCCCGGAATCCCAACCAGTGACAACACTCACATACTGGCAAAAAGTCACGTTCCGACAGCCGACATACGCAATGTCAGAGACTCCATGTACACAAACAAATGAAAACATAACATGACGAAATACTGACTTGCAGAGTCCACCGCATTGCAACACTGCTGCCGACAGACACTATTGTTATATCGGAAGTGACCATGAAATCACAAACACAAACCAATGATAATGCCATACATTTTTCAGCACTGTTACAACAGTTGGGACATTTAGCAATATGCAGATACTGTGGGCCACATTATCTCAGGACCATAGGAGCATATCTGCAAAGATGTTGACAAGTTACACGCGCCATCTGACACTCAGACACGCGACACACGATAGGACTTAGGCTATAACAGCCCACCCGCCCGCATGGTGTAACGGAACATAAGCACACACACGCACTCACTAATCAGGGACGAATATAGACAGGGACTCTGAGGGAACAGACCTCCCCAATAATTACTGCTCTTTTTACTTTTTAATCCCAAATACATCACAGCCGATCAGGACATGACCAATCACCCTACGATCACTTGCTACATCAACATTGCAACTGAGAGACCAGATTAGGTCGTGACTACACAGCGTCACCATACTTTACTATCCCAAGGAGCAATAGAAAACAGATATTGACCAGATGAGGATGACAGGAGCACACGTGGATAGGGCCAGCCAGATAGCCAATATACCGCCTACAGGCTACCATAGTAAGACCCTCATCCTGCCATAACCTTTCCATTTACAACATTAACCAACACAGACACATAAACACATGAAAACAGCAAACTACACGCCAAAATTTACATCGGGGTTGATAGACTTCATGCGTTTAAAGAGAGGGCTCACTACGCCCTGGCTCTCAATGCTAGCACCTGAGTATTAGGGGTGCGTCGGAAAGAATGGCAAGCGTAATGCACATCTCTTAGTAAGAGATGAGGCCAAATTTATATATTAACAATTTTTTTATTAAATAATCCCGCATGAAAGGGAAATAGTATTATTATACATTGACCGATACCTATCCTTAGATGAGTGCGGATACGCCTCATATCCAGAAACATACATGGAATATCCCACCCACACACCTGGGTTATTATTAGTATTACTCCTGCATGGAATTTTTATATTTTTGCAATCCCGGGAAATACCTACCCCCGTCCACTCATTGTAGAAGCATCCTGGTAGCATCACCGGCTCTAGGCCACCATTTACATGAAGCCCAAAGATGCTCAACCCCCTCCCACCTTGCTTTAAGCCTATTCAACAAATAACACCCCCGGATCCTAATAACAGGGAACCTAACGCCATAAACCCTACTAACGCCTCCATGAAAATTAACAAGGCATTACAGCTGGATGTCCGACATAGCAAAGTAGACCTGAAGTAGTCCATGCACTTAGAAGATTCTACAACCCCAGAACACTTACAGATTTTACATTTTCTACACAATAAATTATTTACACAATACACTTATTTTATATATATAAAAATGAATCTGTGACACGCTGAATGATGATAACGGCGTAAGCAGAAGGCCAAAGGCACCACGCAGGAGCAGAGCTGGGGAAGGCAATGATCAGACCTACCCCGGTTGGCTCACTGACCTAGACCAAAAAGACGAACTACGTAAGGTTGAGGCATTCATGGCCTGGCACGGGCAAACTTCGGAATCCTAGGTGTACCTAGCCTGTCCCTAGGACGAAGAGATGTTACACCCACTATGTGCCACGGTCGTCGAAGCCAAGACCTGCAGGGGAGACTTTCTGAGGATGGTGGGAGAAATAGCCAGCTCCACACCGGACTCAGGAGATGACCCTAGGGACGACCCAACTAGGACTAGACTTTTAGTTAGATATAAGTAAGTAGAGCTTCTAGAGCGAGAAGCAAGGCTCCTATGCGCAGGAGTGAAATATTATTGATGCCAACAAGGGCGAAGAGGATACTATTAATGCCAATAAGGGCGAAGAGGATACTATTACTGCCAATAAGGTCGAAGATGATATTATGCCATTGGACGATGTCCAATGCCCACATAAATGGTGAAGCATCGGGCAGCCAAGGGCATTAAATGAGGAGCATGGCGAGCAACTCACAGGGGTTAAAGTGGGCAGACCCAACAACGACAACATATGCAAAGGCAACGGCAATGAGCAGGCAAATACAGCGGGCGAGGCGGTTTGCTTTGTGGCACCGTAAGCCGCCTGCGACTATATTAATATTAGTTAGTAAGCACTAGCATAAATGTCGACAACTAGTATTAAGGGAGCGGAATCCGGCGATTCTAGAGACAACCGGTGTTTCTAGGATACGTGCGGGTGGTGATCTGGGGAGGTAAAACTGCCCCGGGCGATCGCTCTGGTCAAAATTTTAGCATGTAAGACAGTTGCATTTTGACACGCAACTTAGGATTAAGCAAATTTACTAACCGCTGTTGCCAAATAATAGCACATCATATTTCGGCAATAAAGTAAGGTCAACCATTCGGCTTATAAATAGCAAACATTTTTACTTACCATAATTAAGGTAACGACCTCGGTACCTGATGACCGACAAACCCGTCATCAGGGTATGCCCGATAACACATAGGTTAACAATAGACTAAGGTAGAATATTCTGGCACTTGGTCACCAAAAAACGGAACCAGGGTAAGCCCGACAACACTAGGTTAAGGCAACATTTGGAGCCACTTTTTATATATACCTAAGATTAGTTTATAAATAGACATAAGGCTAGTTGGTAACTAGACATAAGTACACTATCACGTTGGTAGACAGGAGTAGACATACATATGGACAGTGGTATTAATTATATATATGCTTGCTTTACAGCCATGAGCTCCAACATGGGACACCCGCTCCCAACATAGGGTGCTCCATCATTATGGATATTTATTTTTGTCAGCATAGAGAGTGGCGCCAATATGGGCACTCTCCAGATTTTATATGGCAATGTCATTATTATCCTATGCTTACATATTGTGTTATATTTTCTTGCACCCCACCAGGTATCGGTCCAGCGCCGACAACCGACTACCGGGCACATGCAACCGCTACCATGTAGCAACCATGTGTTGATCACCATGCTCATACTATCATGTTTTGCAGGCCAATACACAGGATGACAAGGGTGAACACCCTATACATATACATATATGCTCAATGATCTCTTTTCTTTACCAACAGGTGGTGACATTGTATATAGCACTCTGTAAATATTTTGCCCACGCCCATACACGTCTCACTAATCCCTACTTACATACACAATTTCCCCCCCTCCACACACCTCAATAAATTTTTCTTACAGATAATAAATCCGCACCACGGGGGAGATATGCCTGTAGGATATACCCCACCGCAGGTCGGATCAACGTTTAATGGATATCTCACCTAATATGAGAGGTGACATACAGCCACACAACGCGGACTCCTCATGTAAAGGACGGGTTGTGCCGCCATGATAGTCGCGCCCACCCACAGGGGGCAACGCTGTTTAGCATAAGTCTTGTTGGAAATAATGACTATGAGGTACCACATAGACTAGGTTAACAGAAATTTAGCGCGCTTAGTTAGTCCGTAAGATGATTGTAAATTAGCACAAAGTAATGCGCCCACGGGCAGTTATTTTTCCATAAATGTATACATGGTACTTCGCACCCCCACATTGTCTGCAGAGGGGATAAATGGTACTCACAAATCTTAATATATGAGCATATCAAAATTACATATTAAACAGTATACCCTCTACATTAATATCACATGTACACAATGATTATGCTTTTGTTTCCTTCATTTTCTTTCTTCTAACGTCCAAATTTGTGAAGGTGTTCCGTTCTATCCCAACTCAATAAACATATTTTAAATATTTCCTTTAACTTATACCCTGGAACACCTATTTTTTCTATTTCTTCCATCTTCCACATTGCAGGGAGCAATTTTTTCCCCAAGACAGCGGCGGACGGCACAATCACCCGTCCAGCCCTGGGTTTTTTCCTCCCTGCACAACACCAATGTATGATACAATATCAAAACCATGTATTTTTTGTGTGGAACTTTTTACATTGCCAATGTCATTTTTTTTCTCATGAACTGTTTTAAATTTTAAATTATCACATGTATAAGCATATATCCCAAAACCCACCCCTCTGAACACGAGCTGACCTCACATCTACACGACATCGCTACATCAACACGACTTCACTACCTCTACACGAAACAGAAGAAACGAAGATGAGATACAAGGAGGATCCAACAACGACCTACTACATCGACACCCCAACTCCACGTTCTGTTCCCGTTCGCGGGGACGCGAACTAATCAAAGGAGGAGACTTGTACAGGCCCCCAGGGGGTTGCACCTCCTGAAGCCACCCTCCATCATCTATTAAAACCACCCCTAACTGGCAAATCTCATAAGTCCAGAACAGCACCATTTACACAGCAAGGGCGGCTACCCAGCTTGGGAAGCCTGCCAGCCACTTGCATCACACTCACAAACACCTACACAATAGCTAACGAGGGCACCTACATCGATGGAATGTCGACGAAGCAACACCAGAACCTATAAAAAGGAAGGCCTTAATGAGGACAGCCCCTCTCTATTATCTGTCATACCGTGTGTGTAGCCGGAGGCTCCGCTGCAAGCTGCTATCATCAGGTGAGTCAGCAAGTGTTCAGATATCCTGTACTTTGTAAAACCTACCCACAAACTTGTACACTTTAACTTATAACATTTATTACATTCCCCTAAAAGGGACATACAATTTCATACTCACGACCAATAAATACTTGGTCAGTAATCTACACACTGCATTTGTAATTACACGCCTCTATACCTCCTAACACCCTTCCTGACTCTCGTCACGAGTAAGCGTGACAATAGTAGCCGGTAATCGCCTGCTCAGGCTCCATTGTGTCTCCGCTGGCAGCAAGCCGCCGGCATAGCTGACGCAAGCAGGTCTGTTATATAATTCCTTCTGACCAGCTGGGAGTCTAGTACATTAACCTGCGCCCAGCAGATCATCCCCATAAGCGACACTTACGTCTTTACAGGAGCACCCCCTAGCATTTAAGCATCACACAACACTCTACACTGGTAAGCTTACCCAGCTACGGGAAGCTGCCCTCTTTAGAAATCACCTTCCAAATTAGCACACTAACACGTATGTTTTAGATCTAACTACCCCCAACTAAGGGATCTAAAACATTATAATGATCGTGCTTAATAGAACAATCGATAGTTCGACGGGTCGGTTTAGGACAGGCTGAGGGTTTGTTTTCCGATATTTTGACGGGTCGGTTTATGACAGAGCGAGGTTCGTTTTCAGATATTTTTCTTACGAAGGGGATCTTTAACGTGTAAACGATGATGGGTTACATGACAAATGATAATTCTATGATCAAATTATATTACGACGGGTTGGTTTAGGACAGGCCGAGGGTTTGTTTTCCGATATTTTGAGGGGTCGGTTTATGACAGAGCGAGGGTTCGTTTTTTTTCGATATTTTACTCACGAAGGGGATCTTTAACGTGTAAACGATGATGGGTTACATGACAAATGATAATTCTATGATCAGATGATATTTCGACGGGTCGGTTTAGGGCAGGCTGAGGGTTCGTTTTCCGATATTTTGACGCGTCGGTTTATGACAGAGCGAGGGTTCAATTTTCCGATATTTTACTCTCAAAGGGGATCTTTAACGTGTTAACGATGATGGGTTACATGACAAATGATAATTCTATGATCTGATGAAGGGCAAACAGAACTTGGTTATATGTTGATTGAAGCGAGTAGAGAAAACAAACTTGCTGGAGAGCAGACTGACAGGATGTGAATGTTATTTGATCTTATTGGAATGTGCTGACCTGACTTGACTTGACAACAGGTGCAAGATTGTAAATCGATGCGTCAGTAAAAAGTATCATGTGCGTGTAGGAATGCGCTATTTGATGCTTAATGGATTGTAGAGGCTTATGCGGTGGCCATACTTGACAATGCATTCATTGATATTTCATGAATCATGAATCGCAGAGGCTTATGCGAGTGGTTTGTTTGTGCTTAGTGAAAGCATGACCATAATGATTGAAAAAACAATTGCGAGAATAACCGCCGAGTCATAGTAAACGGATAAGCCAACATAAAAGCCGATATATAAGCCAACACAAAAGCCAATACATAAGCCAATACAAAAGCCAATACATAAGCCAATACAAAATCCAACACATGGGTTTAGGTTAGGTTGGGTTATGATGTGTTACATTAGGTTAGGTGAGCTATGTGTGACGTCATAGCCAGTCTTAAAGCAAGTCTAAACTTGTAGAACATGTCACGTGACAAGGTTAAGTTAGGTTATGTTAGGTGAGTTGAGGTTAAGTCTTAAATATTCCCAGTCTTTGTGATACTTTCCAAAATCAATAAAAAAACTACTAAATACATTGTCAAAAATAACTTGTCAAATAAGCCAATACAAAAGCTGATATATAAGGCAACACAAAAGCCAATACATAAGCCAAAACAAAATCCAACACAAAAGCCAATACAAAAAGCCAATACACAAGCCAATACAAAAGCAAACACATGGGGTTAGGTTAGGTTAGGTTCTGATATGTTACGTTAGGTTAGGTGAGCTATGTGTGACGTCATAGCCAGTCTTAAAGCAAGTCTAAACTTGTAGAACATGCCACGTGACAAGGTTGAGTTAGGTTATGTTAGATGAGTTGAGGTTAAGTCTTAAATATTCCCAGTCTTTGAGATACTTTCCAAGACCAATAAAAAAATTCACTAAATACATTGACAAAAATAACTTGTCAAATAAGCCAATACAAAAGCCGATATATAAGTCAACACAAAAGCCAATACATAAGCCAAAACAAAAGCCAATACAGAAGCCAACACATGGGGTTAGGTTGGGTTATGTTATGGTACATTAGGTTAGGTGAGCTATGTGTGATGTCATAGCCAGTCTTAAAGCAAGTCTAAACTTGTAGAACATGTCACGTGACAAGGTTATGTTAGGTTATACCTATCACCATTTTTTAAAATGAGAAAAACATCATACTCTGGGAATCCGTGTTTTTATTTTATAGCCAATAGCACTTTACAAAAAAAAATAGAATACAAAGTAATATCAATTCCTCATTCTTTTTTTAAATGTTTATGTCCACCCATCATTAACTTTCCTTTCATAACACACATCACAATCAAGGCTGCCAACCTCTCTCCCACTGGGGCATCACAGGATGCCAAACGTTGTTTAGCTTTTTTCAAAGACACTTTATCCGCCACATGTCTTAAACCAGGATGACTATGGAGATAAGAAAGGTCATGTTCCTTGCATGCTTGATCCTCAGTTGTGTAACCAACTAGGTATTGGTACTTAATATTTTCACACATGAAAGAAACAATCCAACATGTCTAACATGAATTACATGATTTGAAAGTTTGCAAAGAGTATCCAATCAACCATTGTTCAGTCCTGTTTATCACAGCATAATGCATAATATCGGAAAACGAACCCTCGGCCTGTCCTAAACCGACACGCCGAAATATCATCTGATCATAGAATTATCATTTGTCATGTAACCCATCATCGTTTACACGTTAAAGATCCACTTTGGGAGTAAAATATCAGAAAACGAACCCTCGCTCTGTCTTAAACCGACCCGTCAAAATATCGGAAAACGAACCATCGGCCTGTCCTAAACCGACTCGACGAAATATCATCTGATCATAGAATTATCATTTGTCATGTAACCCATAATCGTTCACACGTTTACGATCCCCTACGTAAGTAAAATATCGGAAAAACGAACCCTCGCTATGTCATAAACTGGCCCGTAAAAATAGCGGAAAACGAACCCTCAGCCTGTCCTAAACCGACCGGTTGAAATATCATCTGATCATAGAATTATCATTTGTCATGTAACCCATCATCGTTTACACGTTAAAGATCCCCTTCGTGAGTAAAATATCGGAAAAAACGAACCCTCGCTCTGTCATAAACCGACCCGTCAAAATATCGGAAAACGAACCCTCGGCCTGTCCTAAACCAACCCGTCGAAATAACATCTGATCGTAGAATTATCATTTGTCATGTAACCTATCATCGTTTACACGTTAATGATCCCCTTCGTAAGTAAAATATCTGAAAACGAACCCTCGCTCTGTCCTAAACCAACCCGTCGAAATATCGATTGTTGTATTAAGCACAGTCATTATAACCAGTAATAGCCTTGTTAAAAACACGCCCAGCGTATCGTCTCTCTATATATATATATACAACCACTCATCATGAGCATACGATATTCGAAGGGTGGGGGGGGGGTGCGTTTCCCCAAGTCTTTGGACACCTCGTACAGATCTCTAGCTTTATTGGTTTGCGAAATATAACAAAAATTCTAAAATCATGGTTTTACCTCAAAAAAGTCTGTTTCCCTCATTCTCAAAACTTTAACCTATTAACAACATCAAAACGGCTTCATGACAAGCGATTTGACACGTCACACGTTCAAATCCGACCATGCGTTCGTGAGATATCGGCAAACATCGTAGGAAAGTAGGCAACTATCTAGCTCTCTAATCACCACTAAAACCCCTTCTTATAAGTCATTTTATTTTCAAAAAGACCGCCCTCTTACAAAATCACCGAGTGCACAGGCATAAAAAAACAAAAACAAAAAATGCTAATTCATTATGGCAACCACTCGTTGGCATGTCGTTTATGTGGAACAACGTTTAATTTCATACTAGCATTCACACTCTCACTTGAAAAGCGAGATTTTCTAAAAAGTTATTATTTAACCCCCTAGTAGGGGTATGTTTTATTTTGGGTTGGGAATAGGTTATCCATTGGAAAAGGGGGGAGGGGGGTTCAACGAGCCCTCATACAAGTCTCTAGCCTAATTGGTTCATGAGATATTAAAAAGCCGATTACCTATTAGTTTTGAATCTTTTTTTTTTTGAAAAATACAACGAGTGGTCCATAGGAAAGAGGATGTTAGCCAGAGTCCTACAAGACCTCATTTGTCAAAATTCGTTCATGGATTCGAAAGCTATTAATTATTAAACATTCCCTTGGCAGCCATGTTTGTTTTTTGGGCACAGCCAGCCAAGTGGCTTAGGACTCCAATTACTCCTTATCTATAAATCATTATTCAAAAAGCCCGCCCTCTTACAAAAAAAACCAAATGCGCATGCGTTAAAACAAAAACAAAAAAGGTTAAATCATAGTGGCGTCGACTCGTTGGCATGTCGTTTTTGTGGAGCAACGTTTAATATCATACTGGTATCAGACCGCATGCATGTTGCACTTGGAAAGCGACATTTACTTAAAAAAAATATTTCACCCCATAGTAGGGGTAGGTTTTATTTTAGGGTGGATATATATGTTGTTCATTGGAAAGAGGGCGTCAGCCCAAGTCCTACGACACCTTGTTTGTCAATATCTATCCATGGGTTCACGAGATATCGACAAATATTACATGGCTGAGGCTTAGTAGTATGGATATATATGTTTCAGATTGGTCCAGAACCATCCCTGCTACCCTACTTCAGAAATTAGGAATTTTACAAAGTTGTGTGTTTGACTTAAATGAAAGGTCATTACCCCAGCACAAATCTCACATGGAGTGACCGGGCTTTGAACCACAGACCCAGTGGTGAGAGGCCGGTGTGCTGCCGCCTAAGCCACGGAGGCTGACATAGCCCAAGTACCGGTACTTATAATGGTCCACCTGCTCCAATTTAGTTCCTCCTACCTGACATTCTATTTTCTTGTGTTTCTTCCCTACCAACATCACTTTTGTTAAATTCAATCAACAAAATAATTCACACCCTTTCAATATTTTTATTTTTGTTTCTACTTTGTGTGCCCAAATGGATTTTGGCACACGCTTTGAACCCACAACCGATCAGAAAAAACAAGAAAATAGGACGTTTTCACAAAATTTTAAAGCATCAAAAGGGTTAATAGCTAAGAGCACATATGAATGACGCACATAGCTGATAAAGGAGTATGGGGTAACATAGCAGCTGCAAAGATGATGTCACTGCACAGTCTGCTAGGAAAGGGTTACACATAGTTAAAAATAGATCCAGGGGAAGAACCCACTGTAAGAGAGAGATGCAAGATATCATGGAGAAAGTGCCATTTCTTCAAGAAATTGACAACGTCGCGCGAAGGCGGAGCTAGGAAATAAAGAAATTAATTAAAATCAGCCAGAAATTACCACAATTTTTAAGAAAACTCTCCGACAAAGTCATTCATTTTGGAAAGGGAAATTTTTAGAACAATAAAAAATATTAAACACCGCGCGATACAAGAAGGCAAAGTCAGCAGATTACGAAAGGGAATTCACCCAGCCCAAAAGGGAGAGTAGGGGAATAAAAAATATACTCCCACACAGAATGAGGAGCTAATTTAATTTAAATTAATACATCCCCATGATCGAATCTGGAAAAACTTTAAATAATTGGAACATTTGGAACACAAGTTTCAAGATGGATAATTTTCAAAAGGATATCACAAATGGTTTAAAAGTTAATTTTTGCAACATAAGCAAAGTAGTTTATTTTCTAAAAATCGTATAAATAGGAAGCCGTTGCAAGCACAAGAGAACAGTCTCCAGTCTTGGCAGGCCCGGGGTGGCGCTGCATGTTAGTTCGAGTACACGACAGTCTACGGTTCGACTTCAGTCGACAGTCTACAGTCTTAAGTTTAGCAGGCCCGTAGAGCCACTGCACGAGTTCAAGTTTGGTGCTCCTCTGAGGATGAAATGAATGTGCAAATAACGGAAATGTTGGAAAATATGATAATTGTTAATAACGAGGACCGCCTCGGTGAAAATAAAGCATTGTTGGGATCAGTAAAGATAAAGAAACGGAAAAACGATAATGAAAGATATGATAAATAAACGAATTTGAAAGAAGGAATTAAAATAATAAAATCAAATGGCTTAAATTGTTGCCTAGTTATGAAATAAATGCGCACCGTAATAAATGTAGAAAATTGAAGGGATAAGTTACTAATAATGGTTTGAATTTATACCAAATAACGAATAATGAAAGAATGAAGCGTTACAATGGAATGATTTAAAATGTGAAATAATAGTAACGCGAATAATGAGGATCAAGCTGAAACAAAAAAATATATTTAAAGATCCGTGTCTAGGAACTCAAAATAAAAATGGAACGAGAAATAATATGTCAAAAAATTAATAAAGTATAAATGTCCAAATAACTGGTGGAACGAAACACCCAAGAATGAATATTGTTACGTGCCACCCCCTAGTGGCACTTTTGTTAACTGGATTACGGTGGATAGGAAGCACAACACAGATTGTTCCTTTAAAGAAATAATTAATTTTATTGCGGCCAGAAAGATACACTACTCATCAGCAAATACAAGTAATTAGAACCTTACTCCAGTTTCCTCAAGTCTCTTCCTTATGGAGCGCTCTTGCCCACCTTTCACTTGTCAACAGACCACAGTTAATCCTCTCGCTAATGAGTCCGGTCCCGTACGCCGGCTGGAAATAGCTGCACTAAGTCTGTCACTCACTGTTTTGCAACTCACCACAATGACCTCTGTCGCACTAGGTAAGCACACTCGCTCAAAACACAGGCCTCTCACTCCCTCGCTGTCAAGAGAATCGGCTTCACTAGGGGTTTCGCAAGTCACCACACTTCTGTCGCTCAGGATAAACGCTCGCACTAGCTCGTAAAACACAACTCAACTCACTGCTTGACAGGTCGCTCTTATATAGCAGGCCGGTGACTCAATAAATGCTTCTAGACCCATCCAGGGCTCACGGCTTCTCGAGGCTTCCATCGCTGGCTGGGTCACGAATATTCTGGACCATCCCCTTGTCCTCGTATACCTGTTGCATAAGGCGTACGCAATACACTGAGGCAGAGCAGCCCAGCCCTGGGGCAGTTGTGACTCATGCGGCGAGCGATGAAACAAACTCACAGCCGTAACACCACCCCCTTCCTAAAAGGCTGATCGTCCCGATCAATCATTGGTCCGTTATCGGCTTCGGTGGCGTAGTCGGTAGCATGCTGAACTGCTCTGCCCAAGATAGCGGGTTCAGACCCGACCGAAGTCGTCGGATTTTTTAAGAGCGTTAAAAATCATTCAGTATGCCCTCCTTCGGAGGGGAAGTAAAGCCGGCGGTCCCATGTCGTAGATTTATGGCATGCAAAAGACCCTTTCACAGACTAAACTTGTGTAGAGCAAAATTTGTTAGGTTAGATTTCGTCCGAACGCTCTATCAAAGTTCCAACGTTCACCACTAGGTATCATTGATATCTGGTGGCGAAAGTTGGAACTACATGAAATTGAACGGAACTTGTAGCTTGCCTTTTAGGGTGTCCGCTGGAAGCAGCTACAGACTCAGGCGAACCGAACATGTCCTCGGACACCCCCGGCACTAAAAGCCATACGATAAATAAATAATTGGTCCATCTGTGTCCCTTCGTAAGCTGCCAGGCGATCTCGATGCACGATCTTCATCTTCGCCCTCGGGCTCCGCTGGATCCTGTAGACGACATCGTTGATCCGTTTCACGACTCGGTACGGGCCCTCCCAGGACTTCTGCAGTTTGGGTGACTGGCCTTTCTTCCGTAATGGGTTGAAAAGCCAGACCAGGTCGTCCTCGTGGAATCCGCCGGCATCCGTCTGTTGGTCGTATCGGGTCTTCATTCGGTCGGTCTCGATCCGCAGTTTCCTCCTCGCGAACGCATGCACGTCCTCCAGTTGGTCGACCAGTTCTTGACAATACTGGCTTACCGGGACCGGATCATTCCCAGGTCGGCCGAAAGCAAGATCGACAGGTAGACGGAGCTCCCTCGCAAACATGGCCCGGGCTGGTGTGCACCCGATGGCTTCATGCACGGCGGCGCGGTAGGCCAGGAGAAATAGTGGAAGATGTTTGTCCCAATCCTTCTGGTGCTCGCTGACGACTATTCGGAGATGGTTCTCGATGGTGCGATTGAATCGCTCTACCATCCCGTCGGACTGAGGGTGTAAAGGCGTCGTCCTTGTCTTCCGGATTCCCAGCAGCTGGCATAGGTTCTGGAACACCTGCGACTCGAAGTTCCTCCCTTGGTCGGAGTGCAGCTCCAGGGGTACTCCGTACCGGCTGACGAATTCCTTCACCAGGGTCTCTGTGATCGTCGCGGCTTCTTGGTTAGGGAGCGCATACGCCTCCGGCCATTTGGTGAAGTAGTCGCTGACGACCAATATGTAGCGGTTCCCTGCCTCGCTTAACGGGAATGGCCCAGCAACATCGATGGCCACTCTCTCCATGGGGCCGCCCACGTTGTAGGTCTTCAGTGGACCCCGTCGTCTTCGTCCTGGGCCCTTGCTGGCTGCGCAATCGTGGCACCTCGCGCAGTGGTTCTCCACGTCTGTTCGGTATCCGATCCAGTAGAACGGCCCTCTCAGCTTCTCCAGGGTCTTCTTTATCCCTAGGTGTCCACCAGATGATCCTTCATGAACTTCCTTCAGGACTTCCTCCGTCATAGCCTTTGGAACGACGACTTGTTCCCGAGATGTCTTCCCGTCGGTGCTCTCCCAGGTACGGCAGATGAGGCCATCCCTTACAATCAGCGAGTCCCACTGCGCCCAGTAGGACTTAAACTTTGGGCTGCAGTCACTCACAATGTTCCACCCGGGTCTGGGGACACAGGCCCTCTTCCATTCGGCTATCAGTCCCAGGTCATCATCTTCTGCTTGTGCCCCCGTGAAAGATTCGCGGCTTCAGCTCCCCTGAAGTTCCACGGTAGTTCTTCGGCACTGTATCCCGGTGTTCTCCTCTCTTCTGGTACAGAAGATGCAGTCTTCGGGGCACGGTCTTCGTGACAGGGCGTCGGCGTTAGAGTGCAGTTGGCCTTTCCTGTGCTGGATCTCAAAGTTGTACTGTTGAAGCCTCTCTAACCACCGCGCGAGTTGACCCTCGGGCTGCTAGAAGTTCAGGAGCCACCGCAGGGATGCATGGTCGGTCCTGATGAGAAATTCCTGCCCGTACAGGTATTTGTGGAAGTGTTCAATGGTCTTCACGATGGCGAGCAGCTCCTTCCTGGTGACGCAGTAGTTCCTTTCGGGCTTTGACAAGGCTTTGCTGAAGTAGGCCACTACTCTCTCCTCGCCGTCCACTACTTGCGACAGGATTCCCCCTATAACAAAGTCGCTGGCATCTGAATCGACGATGAACCTTTTTCCAGGTCTGGGATAGGCCAGAATAGGTGCGGTGCACAGAGCCTGCTTGAGTTGTTCGAAGGCACCGTGGCATTCTGCTGTCACCGTGAAGAGTTGGTCCTTCTCAGTCAGTCGATGCAGTGGTTTAGCGATGTCGGCAAATCCTCTCACGAAGCGACGGTAATAGGTGCAGAGTCCCAGGAAGCTTCGTATTTGGGATTTGTCCTTCGGAACTGGCCACTCTCCCACAGCTGCGGTCTTCTCTGGGTCGGTGCGCACCCCCTCCTTGGAGACGATATGCCCAAGTTACTGGACCTGCTTCTGGAAGAGCTGACACTTCTTGGGGCTCAACTTCAGCTGGGCAGCCCGTAGCTTCATCAAGATTTCCTTCAGGTTGCTGTAGTGCTCCTCGAAGCTTCTCCCCAGAACGATGACGTCGTCTAGGTAGACCAGGCAGGTCTTCCAGTGTAGTACCCTCAGAATGGACTCCATTAGCCTTTCGAAGGTCGCAGGGGCGTTAAACAGACCGAATGGCATGACGGTGAATTGCCAGAGGCCGCTGCCCACAGAGAACGCCGTTTTCTCGCGGTCCTTGGGGTGGACCTCCACCTGCCAGTAGCCACTCTTCAAATCCAAGGTGGAGAACCATCTTGATCCTGATATGGTGACCAGCGTGTCGTCGATCCTGGGTAGAGGGTAGCTGTCCTTCTTCGTGACGTCGTTCACCCGCCTGTAGTCCACGCAGAACCTGGTGGAACCGTCCTTCTTCTTCACAAGCACGACCGCAGAACTCCAAGGACTATGTGATGGCTCGATCACCCCTTGCTCCCTCATCTCTTCTACCATCCGGTCGACTTCGGCTTGCTTGGCGAGCGGGACACGTCGGAATGGGGCCCTAATCGGTGCGCTGTCCCCAACGTCGATTCTGTGCTGGACCAAGCTTGTCCTGCCGAAGTCTTTGCTCCCCACGGAGAAGACGTCCTGGAATTCGCGTAGCAGGTCCTGAAGTTGGCGTGATTGTTCCTCGTCTAAATGGTCCTGGGATCCTTGGTACAGCTTCGGTAGTTCTTCTGGCAGTGCGCGTCTTCTTCGGTTGTCCGTCTGCAGGTGTCCGTCCGTCGTATCTGTGATGCGGGCAATCCAGGTAACGGGCTCGCAGACTCCTAGGTTGGTGTCCCGGTGAACCGTAATGTCGTATTCGTTCAGGTTGGACAGGCGGACGTACGGCCGAGACGTCGTGTTGATGAGGGTCTTGGCAACTAGCAATCCTTTTGTCTGGACGTTCTCATATTTTGGCTCGATGACAGCCGCCACTCCCTCAGCAGTTCCGTCGACAATTACGGCGGCGCTGACCTCCGTCCTGGCGGGAACGATGACGTCCTCTCTCAGCCTTACTCGTCGTGCGGTGACGGCCTCGTGTGCTGGTTGCAAAGCAAGTTCCTCACTTCCGAAGTGCAGAGTGTTGGTACTCAGATCCAAGATGATGTTGTTCTGGTCCAGGAAGTCCAGTCCGATGATCACTTCATTTGATACGTCTGCCACAAGCACTGGATGCTTTATCGCCCGTCGACCAATGACGAACTCCAGTGATGCTTCGCCATGTACCGGTGCGGTCTCTCCGGTCGCGGTTATTAGCTGGAGGTTCCTTTCTGTGGGTTGCACTCTCCACTTCGGGATCACGGTGGGACTGATGATGGTCCTCGATGCTCCCGTGTCGATTAGCATGGGCCAGCTCTCTGCGTTGACGAATCCGTCGACCATCAGGCTGCTATTATCCCTCCGTAACTGCGTCACACGAACTTGGACTGCCGGGGCTTGACGACTGTCACAAGCCAACCTTTGCCCCCCCAAGGCTGGCTGATACTTGCTTTCCTGGGCCGCGCGGTTTCCCTACGACTGACTGTCCCGACGGAAACCCTTGGCGGCGGCGATCACCACAGTCCTTGCTCAGGTGGCCTCTCTTACGGCTGGTCCAGCAGGTCGGTAGTCCTCTTCCGGGCCGCCTCTCCGGATGTCCTTCGGCTACGTTTTTGTTGGTGGTACTGCGACTCTTGAAGAACCGGCCTAGCGCCTCCATCAGTTCATCGGCCAGGGGCTTGGTCTTGTCGGCTTTGGCTGGTTCGTCGACGTCCAGCTGACGTACCCGTGCGTGCATTCTAGATGCCTGTTTTGCCGTCTCGAACTCAAGTGCGTGGCTCAGCGCCTATGCCAGGGTCTTATTGTGCGCGAGTCGCAGCGCCTGTTGAGTGTCCGAGTCCCGTAGCCGTCGGTGAAGGTCTGCGTCGCAATCTGTTCCAGGAAGTCGGCCGGCGCTGTTGGCTAGGCGAGCCTTACGAGGCGTGCGATGTCCATCTCGAACTCCTGCAGGGTTTCCGCGTTCTTCTGTACCCGGGTCCGAAACTGCATCTGGTAGGCCTGCTGAAGATGGCTATCTCCATATCGGGACTCCATATGGGCGATCAGTGAAGCGTAGTCCTTGGATCCAGTCGGGATGGCCTGAAGGACGTTAAGGGCGTCACCTCTCAGCGCTACAATAAGAGCTGTAGCCTTTTCTGTGTTGTTCCATTTATTTATGGAACAGGCTGCCTCGAACTGACGTAAGTAGGTGCTCCACGGGACCTTTCCGTCGAAGGTTGGGGGCGTCACTCTGCTATGTCCCGTTCCTGATATTCCCGGTGTAATGGTGGGCGGGCGTTGGCGCAGCTCGGCAACTTCCTCTTGTAGAGCGTTGAATCTCGCGTCCATCCCCGTCGGCGGGCGTTGGCTCAGCTCAGCAATTTCCTTTTGTAAAGCGTTGAATTTCTCTTCCACCCCTGTCAGTGGGCGTTGGTGCAGCTCGGCAACTTCCTTTTGTAAGGCGTTGAATTTCTCCTCCACCCCCATCAGCGGGCCTTGGCGCAGCTCAGCAACTTCCTCTTCTAAGGCGTCGAACTTCTTTTCCACTGCTGTGACTTCCTCACGCAGACCCTGTTCTAATTTCCTTTGGCTTTCCTCTAATTTCGTCAGCAGACACTCTTCCAGATTTTTCTGGCCATCCAGAAATTTGGCGGTTAGGTCCTCTGCTAATTTATTCTGACCGTCTTCTAATTTAGAAGTTAGGTCCTCGGCTAAATTCTTCTGGCCGTCTTCTAGTTTGGCAGTTAGGTCCTCGGCTAACTTCTTCTGGCCGTCTTCTAGTTTGGCAGTTAGGTCCTCGGCTAACTTCTTCTGGCCGTCCTCCATCTTCTTCTGGCCGTCTTCCATCTTCTTCAGTTCATCCTTCAGGTCCTTGGCTAATTTCTTCTGGCCGTCTTCCATCTTCTTCTGGCCGTCTTCCATCTTCTTCTGTCCGTCTTCCATCTTGGTTTCCATGCCACTTAACTTTTCTAGCAATGCTGCCAATTGTGCCTCCATTTTAGTTGTTTGTCTTGTAAAGGACATGCACTCACAGGAAAATTAGAGAAAATGACCTGCTTGGGTTTTGAAGCCAGGACCGTCAGGTGTTGTGCTTGTGCTTGAGTTCGTAATCCGGCTTCTGACACCAGTTGTTACGTGCCACCCCCTAGTGGCACTTTTGTTAACTGGATTACGGTGGGTAGGAAGCACAACACAGATTGTTCCTTTAAAGAAATAATTAATTTTATTGCGGCCAGAAAGATACACTACTCATCAGCAAATACAAGTAATTAGAACCTTACTCCAGTTTCCTCAAGTCTCTTCCTTATGGAGCGCTCTTGCCCTTTCACTTGTCAACAGACCACAGTTAATCCTCTCGCTGATGAGTCCGGTCCCGTACGCCGGCTGGAAATAACTGCACTAAGTCTGTCACTCACTGTTTTGCAACTCACCACAATGACCTCTGTCGCACTAGGTAAATACACTCGCTCAAAACACAGGCAGTCCCCTGTATGCCTCTCACTCCCTCGCTGTCAAGAGAATCGGCTTCACTAGGGGTTTCGCAATTCACCACACTTCTGTCGCTCAGGATAAACGCTCGCACTAGCTCGTAAAACACAACTCAACTCACTGCTTGACAGGTCGCTCTTATATAGCAGGCCGGTGACTCAATAAATGCTTCTAGACCCATCCAGGGCTCACGGCTTCTCGAGGCTTCCATCGCTGGCTGGGTCACGAATATTCTGGACCATCCCTTTGTCCTAGTAGACCTGTTGCATAAGGCGTACGCAATACACTGAGGCAGAGCAGCCCAGCCCTGGGGCAGTTGTGACTCATGCGGCGAGCGATGAAACAAACTCACAGCCGTAACAATATGTTACCTTGTAGGCTATTAGGCCGGGATTGTGAAATAAAGAATAGGAAGGCCAAAGTCGTGCCAATGTCGTAAAGTTATCCAAGCAAGTTGTATTACCGTAAGGGCTAATAAGAATAATAAAAGTATAGTTTCAAGCTGAATATAATATACGTTAAACCAGGATATATGTATTCGTGAGATGGAAAATGTAGTGAAAATATCGTCGAAATGCGTGGAGGTAAATTTCCCACCGAATGTATTGTTGTAATGAAGTAGCCTCGTATTGTATGTCATGGATGAATAAATTCCCACCGAGTTATTGCTTAATGAAGCGTTGTATTGTTGTGTATTGTGGATGAGCAAATTCCCACCGAAAATGTAGTTGACTGTGATAGTGTTATATAAGTCCCGCTGTAGGATGGATATCCCAGCCTGGCATTGTTGTAGTAAGGTATTGTTGTGAAGGAAAAGGCATTGTTGTGAAGAGGCATTATACAGTTGTGTTATGAGCGTCGTAAGAAGTTGTAATAAGGAACTACCGTACAGCCTATCCGAATTAAATGCTAAATATCCTGGGAACGAATGATAAATAATAATAATAAATAAAAGACGGAACAAGTATCCGTGGTGAAATGAATTTTAAGTCTTGGAAATCATGTGGTTGAATACTAACGTAAAAGCAAGCAGGGCCGGCGAGCCAACATAAATCTCGCTTTAAAGTACCAAAGGAAGACTTTGCCTCTTGTGAGGGAGGAGGAGAGACATCTTAATGAGTTCGGCAGTCAAGTGAGGTTTAGCAGAGACTGGTTAAAAGGGAAACTGCTACACGGAAATAATAAAGTTTTAATAAAAGGTGCCAGCTTAAACTGATTTATGAGGCGGGAATTAAAGAAATCGTCCCGAGCCTGTTTCTGAAATGTTATGTAAAATTTGACGGACTTTGTCAAATAGTTAATTGTTGGTAAAAGAAATTCCTTCTTTCATAAATAATGATATAACGGGTTAAGGATTAATAAAGTTTTGTTATAAATAAAGATCCCATTTTAATAAACAACATGGTGCACAGTACAGCACAAAGCAAATCGCCTAGATGCATGGATGGTAACTGGATGATTAAGGGTTCGATCGATAGACATGGCACATTTTGTAAAGTATTGTATTTTAAAACCTAAGGCTTTGTGAAGAGTTATTATTAATATCAAAAGAATTTAATAAAATAAGGATCACATAAATATAAAGAATAAAGGAAGCCCTGAAGGGTAAATAAAGAAAATGTAAATATCCAAAACCTTGGACGAATAATATGACTAAAATGATAGGCGCGCTCGACGCCTGAGTAAAATAAACTTAAATAGTGATATAATGTGTGGAAGTGGTAAATTAAGTAAGACGGAGTATTTAGAACTTCACGGAACAATGAAAAGACATTATGGTGAATTTTGATGATTTTTTTAGTGATTTTTATGATTGACATTTGAAGAGACAATACCAAATGATCTTTATTTTTGACATGTTTTTGAGTGATTATTTCCTTTTATTTGAATAAATAATATATAACTGTAATGTTGAGTTTTTCCTAAATCTTGTTAACCTGATTGTGTTTACATATCGGATGTGAGGTCAGTGGTGGAGGGAACGTAACGCGCCCCGATGCCAAAGTAAGCTAAGCCGAGTACTGACTAAACATCCTCCGCTAAGTAGGTACATTTGACAGTACATGTTTCGAGCCTTCACTGGCCCTTCTTCAGCTGGATATTAAACGATTTCATTAGAAACGCTATGTCAAACAAGAACATCATGTAGGTACAAAAGCAAGGGTCATTTGACACTAATAATAAAATCTTAAATCTTAAAATCTTTCAGGTTAGGGTCTATAAACACTTGTTTTCCCACCTAATGTACAGGAATTGTGCACAATTTGTGTTGACCGAATGAAAAGCTTTCTTTAATAATGTGACACAGTTACCACCCGGGTGCTTTTTCTTCAGCAGGGTTTCAGGAACAGGACACAGATTTTGTCCATGCTTGAACTGATGTCTTGAAGTTCAAAGTGCTTGTCAGGAATGATGACTCTGTTCAAAAGTAATGTGACATTGTCCTATTACTGTGTATCCTTATAGCTTTATTAAAATATTAGGACAGTTCAACATCGAGTGTCTGGCAGCAATAAATAACTTGACCTCCTGGAGGCTAATGGCTCCGGGTGGATGAGCTATTTTACAGGAGATGAAGGTTCACTTAGAGGAAGAAATGACGCTGGAAACAGGTCTGCAGTGTCTGTTTTTCTGGTAGGGGTGGTAGAACATGACCCAATGGCGAGATGGGCAGAGGAGAAACTATATATAATATTACTACAGCTCCCAAAGGCCATGGAGGCAGATTAAGTCGTGCAATTTTGAGTCTACAGAAGTCCATTGCAGTCTGCAGTGATCATTTCTGCTTGATGTACATGATGTATGTACATTGTGTGCTGCAGAATTTGGTTTGGAGATCATAGCGGAGACCTGGCAAGTTGGGATCCATCTTAAATAAACTCACACCACTGGCAGGTTTCCCTGTCTGTCCAACAGCGATGGGATAAGAATGATGGGAGCAGATTTGGTAACACTGGGAGCCCCTAGTCTAGTCCTGCACATTGGTAGCAGGTGCGAGACGCTACAACTACTTGGGAATTTGGTTTTGGATTTGTGTTTGTGCAGGCTATTTAGGTTTGTTGCCCACTCCACATGGGGAAAGCCATAGAAAATGTGGGCTTAGATTCGAAATTCACATTCTTTGTCTTGGCAGGTGGCCGCTCCTAGTGGGGCTAGTGGGTTGCAAAACTAAGAAGGAAGAAATATTAGAGTACGGATGGTATGTGGTGAGGCTTCAACGTCACAGCACGATAGGATTGGTGGGGACCCAGAGCGCTGAAGGAGACACCCCTCAATAAATCATGAGTATGAATCATCATCATCATCATCTTCATTTCCCCTTTTCCAGCTGACACTGGGTGGGGGCAAATTTCCTCTCCACTTTGTTCTGTCGTTCCACCATTCCTCTTCCGACACGGTGTTCCAATCCTGGTTCCGTTTACTAATGCTATTCTTCACCGAGTCCATCCAACGCATTCTTGGTCTTCCTCGTCCTCTCTTCTCTGTCATCCGTCGTTCCTGTGCTCATCTTGGTAGCCTTACTTCATTCATCCGTTTGACATGTCCAAACCATCTCAATCTGTTTTGCTCCAGTTTGTAATTTAGTTTCTGTACTCCCAGTTCTTTCCGTATATCTTAATTTCTCACTCTGTCTCTCCTCATTTTCTGGACCATACTTCTCAGGAATCTCATCTCAGCTGCCTCTACTCTGCTCTCATCCCTCTTAGTCATTGTCCAAGTTTCCGCTGCATATGTCAAATAGGAACATAATATGCTTTGTACATAACTTCTTTAGCCTTAATTGGTATATCCTTGTTCCATACTAGTCCCCGTACCTGCTGGTAGAAAGCACTCCCGAGTTGTATTCTTCTGCTAATTTCCAAATCTAGTCTTCCATTTTCAGTCAGTTCACTTCCCAAGTATTTGAAGGCGTTTCACCACTTCCAAATCCTTTCTCCTACTTTGATTACTCCTTTTCCTTCTTTCTTACCTCTATTCACCACCACTGTTATACTCTTCTCCATATTTATCTTCAATCCCCATTGCTCAATCTTTTCATTTATAACGTCTAACTGTTCTTGTACCTCCATCTCATCCTCTCCCCAGAACACAACATCACCTTCATCTTTGCCCAACTATAGTCTTTCATTGCTGCCTTCATGATGTCATCCATCACCATTACGAACAATAATGGTGACACACACTTCCTTGCTTTAGTCCAGTGACAATTTTAAACCATTACGATGTCCCGACTCTAGTCTTCACACTACTGAAGCAATCCATGCACATTCCTTTTATCATGTCTCTCAGTTCCTTGCCTTTCCCCCTATTTGTTAAGCTTTCCCAAACTTTTGTTCGAGGGATGCTATCATAGGCCTTTTCTTGATCAATAAAAGTCATTACCATATCCTTCCCATATTCCCAACTCTTTTCAATGTTCGGTCTCAGAATGAAAATAGGTTCCACTGTTGACCTGCCCCCTCTAAATCCAAACTGCTCCTCCTTTATTTGGCTTTCTACTTTTACTCTAATTCTTTTTTCTAGGATTCTTTCCATTACTTTGGCAACATGCGAGATGATGGTGATTCCTCGGTAGTTACCATACACCTTCCTGTCTCCTTTCTTGAATATTGGCAATATTATTCCCTTTTTCCAGTCTTTAGGAACTTTCTTCTTTCTCCATACTCTCCTGAGAAGTCTGTATGTCCACTGCAGTCCCACTGGTCCTGCCGCCTTGATCATTTCTATTGCCTCTTCGTCGATTCCCACAGCTTTCCCCATCTTCATCTTCCTAACTACCCATTCCACTTCTGCCATAGTGATGTCTGGTTCTTCTTCTATTTTTTCCTCCACCTTTTTGGCTGTTTGCGTAACTTCTCCGCATGTCTGGCGTCTCACATTCAACAGTTAGCTGAAATATTCTTTCCATCTGTCCGTTATCTCTTCTGGTTGTTCTTTATTAGACAATAATAAAATGTTTTTCATTTCGTTTTAAAATTCTACTAGTTACAAAGTTTTAAACTTATCAATAGGCAAATTTATTAAGTAAAAAAGTTTCATATCACACTTCTATGATGTCTCTCCGGAAGTATTAATCCTTAGAGACAAACATTTTATAAATAGTTGCTGATTTATTCAGCAATCAGTTTTTTTTTTCTGTTTTCCCACAAGTTTACATTTTGTGACTTACGGGGTTTCAAAAATAACGATTCATTTGTGGTTAACTTTCTGAAGTCTGACTGGAGCTGCATTAGAATTGAGGACAAAGTCCCTTATGATTATATTAGAATCCCTCAAATCTGGTACTCAATTTCAAAATAAAAGCATTTTTGCTCAAGGTAAAATATATGAAAGAGACTCAATTATCTTGAGCTATAATTGGGAGGGCAAGCTGAACAAGATAAATTGAGATTTAAAATAAACCTGAATGAGACACAAGTAAAGAAAATTAATTCCCTGGAAACGGTGTAAGATGAGATGATGATGACTTAAGGGATGACTTGCTGTGGATTAGAAGATTGTTTGGTTTTGGTACCAATACTTTTCAGTTAGTCAACTCGTTACAGGTTTTATATTTGTCAGGCTAATAACAGCCTTCCTTTTATTAGAACGGTTAGTCTGTACTTGTCCTGCACACAACCTGACAAATTGAAGACTTCCTTAAAAACATATATTGCTTGATACTAGACTAGCTTTATATTGTTGTTCTCTGTTGTTGGATTATCAATTAAACTGTTTTAATGATTAAAATAATTTATTACTTAAAACTCACTGTTACATTTATAACAAATAATTTATCAACAATACTGGATAAAATTAGCATGAAGCACACTTGAATACTTGATGATGAACTAATTCTCTTAGCGACGGATGGATTGAGAATTATCAACGTTTCTCCACACTGCTTCGGACTGAGCCAGTTCTTCCTTGATCCAGTCAGGAACCTGATGCAAAAATAGATAGACTACTTAAAATATTGCATACAAAGGTAAAAATTCTCAGGCATGAAATCTAACATGCAGTAAACATAATATTATTGTCATTTAGACTTTCATGGCCCGTGTTACTATTCATAATGTTAGTTTAAAAATAAGGAATGCTTGAAAAACAATCAATAACTGGATAGGAAAAAAAGGACAAATACAGCAGCAGTCTGACAGGGAGGGAGGGAAGTTCCGCCGCTACACTGATAAGCATCGAACAATGATTTTGTTATTTAATAATTTTTTTTATTATTATTAGTAGTAGTAGTCTTTCAAAAGAAGTATTTTTTTCTACACTCACCGGCACGAAAAACGCAACACCCAATAAATGATGTGAAATTATTGTGTAATTATCTATTTAATCAAAGTGAAGCACTTTAACCAATTTTTTTAGACGGGGTATGTTATTGGCGTTGCTTTGCAAGCAAACAATGAATTGTTGATTGCACTAGCCTCAATTGTTTTTTCCCGCACACCTGGGAAACACATCACTGGATGTAACCCAATAATGTGTTCCCGCTCTTATAGCGCTTAGTGTTGTACTTTGAATTGTTACCTTTTCAATCACATGTGTTTGTGGGATCTTTCTGTGATTGTCGTAATTAGCTTTCTCGAGCAAACATGCCCTTAAGCCCTGATCAAGCTGCAAAAGTTGTTGCTTTGGTGGAAGATGGTCGCAGCATGCATTACATTGCAGAAGTGTTGAGGATTACACCTTCCACGATTTCCAGAACCGTACGAAGGTACAGGGAAACTGGAGGCTTTGCAAGGAGACCAGAAACAGGTCCGAGAAGAACAACATCAAAGAGAGATGTCCACTTCTTACAACTCCAAGTTCTTCACGACCGTCACACCACCGCCATTGAAGCACAAAATCGACTCCACCAAGTTTGAGGGGTCGATGCTAGTGAGAGAACCGTCCGAAGAAGTTTGGAAGAAGCCAACCTTCAATCCAGAAGACCAGTTACGGGCCCAGAACCTACCAGAGAACATCGCACAGCTTGACTACGTTTCGCAAGGGAACATCATGGCTGGACAGTACAACAATGGGAACAAGTGTTGTTCACCGAGGAGTCGCGGTTTGGCCTCCGATCACCTGACGGAAGAGAGAGGGTCTGTAGAAAGCCAGGGGAAAGGTATTCCCCTTGCACATTCTCATCCAGGACGCCTTTTCAGGGTGGTTCTGTGATGGTGTGAGCAGGAATCAGTATGGCTGCAAGGACGGATTTGGTCTACGTGGAGAATGGGAGCCTTACTGCACATCGGTATGTGGAGAAAATCCTTCTGGAGCATGTTGTGCCTTTTGCTCCATTTATTGGTAATGATTTCACACTAATGCAAGACAATGCACACCCACATGTTGCGAGAGTTCTTGGGTGAAGCAGGGATTCATGCTATGGCTTGGCCTGCTCGAAGCCCTGATTTGAATCCTATTGAGCACGTTTGGGACCCGCTGGGGAGAAGAGCCCGTCAGTGCTATCCAGAGACCCTACAGGACCTACGGAATGCCCTCCTGGAAGAATAGGAGATGATTCCTCAACATGACATTACAGCATTAATCAGGAGCATCCCTGAAAGAATGAATGTCGTCATTGGTACAAGAGGTGGCAAAACACGCTTTTAAAGATGCGAACAGAGGTCTCCGAGATCATCTCCGTGGTCTGTGAAGTAATGTGTGAAGTGTATAAAATCAAAACAGAGGTGAGGACCTTTAGGACCTTACTCAAAATTTCCCGCTCTTTTAGCGCTCTTTCCTTGAAGTGTGCATCACTGGCTTAATTTTTTAATTGTTGTATAATCATCTTTCTTTATTTCATTGTTAGTCACCTACATGGGACCATACTACAATATTTCATCATCATATAGTAGATTAGTGTTATAAAAGTGTCATAAATTTGAAATAAATTTCAGTTTTTGTAAGAAATTGAAGTGTTGCGTTTTTCGTGCCGGTCAGTGTATATTAAGATCATTATGATTCCTATGAATTTCTACGCACATTCATGCGCATTTCTCTTTTGATGTGTAACATCTTACCACTCGGTTGCTGGATATTTTTGTGGGAGTGATTTTGAAAAATGGGACGGAAGTGTGTAAGACGCACTGCCAGTTGGATCGCATCCCTCCAGGTTGCTTTAGCAGCCAGAAGGGATGTGATCCAGCTGGCAGTGGTACCATGTGGAATGTTTATTACATATATAGATTACTTTGAAACAGCAGAGTATCAAGAAGGCAGTGCGAGAGTAGAAATATCAAGTAGGCAGTGAAGATAAAAAAGTCTGTCTCTGTTAACGTAACTTAGTTACTGGCAGGAGAGTGAAGTAACAGCAGAGTATCAAGAAGGCAGTGCGAGAGTAGAAATATCAAGTAGGCAGTGAAGAAAAAAAAAAGAGAGTCTCGGATATTGTTATGTATTATGAAAGTGTAAAAATAAAAGGATTTTTTGTGTGTTGATGAATGTCAAGGATAATAAAAACGGTAACAACTTCAAGGTAGGATAACATGTCAGATGTTACACATCATATGCGACTACTGTAAGGCTCGTATCTTTTTTTATTATTATCTATATTATGCTGAGGAACGAGAACATCTACGAAGGGCGGACTATATTGTTTTACATTTTATTTCTTTCTACCCAAATGAAGTACATTACACATCAGTTGTTACGTCCATCTTCTCAACATAATCTCCTTGTACCGGTAACTTTATGCACTTTTGCCATCTAAGTGTCAGTCTTTTCAGACCTTCCTGAAAACATTCTTTTGGGGTGCTGCGTATCCATGCCTTGACAGCTGTGTCCAGAGGTTTTTTCATGTTCCCGAACAGGTGATAATCACTTGGTGCCGAGTCGGGAGAGTATGGTGGGTGTGGCAGCACCGTGAATCGCATTTGATCAATGCCAGCGGTGGTCTTTCGGCTAGTGTGGGGGTGGGTATTGTCATGTTGCAGAAGCACACCTTTAGCCCATTTTCCTGACCGCTTAGTATGAATGGCACGGCATAAGCGCTGCACTGTTAATCGTGGCCCCCAGTTCCAGCCAGTCAATGAGGATGATGCCCTTTGTGTCCCAGAACACTGTCGCCATTCGCTTGCCAACTGATGGCACTGTGTGACATTTCTTTGGCGGTGGACTGTCTTCCATTGTATGGTCACCGTTTTGCGGATTTTGCAGAAATGGACACAGCTGTCAAGGCATGGGTACGCAGTACTCCGAAAGAATGGTTTAAGGAAGGTCTGGAGAGACTGACACATCGATGACAAAAGTACATAAAACTACAAAGAGATTACTGTATGTTGAGAAGGTGGACATTTACCCAGGTTCATTCACCCAACCATATCTTCGTGCGATATACCAGCATGATACTCAACGGACCTTTTTATTAATCATTGCTTGGTATCTTATTTTACAGTAAATAAAACATTTCAGGTTAAAAAGTAGACTGAATCTGGTGTTACTTTGGCACTATACAATACCATGTATCTTAAAAGGTAAATGTGCAATTAAATTTCGTTAAGACTTGGCTTTCTCATTTACGAAAGTAAAATATCCAGTAAAGAATTACGAGGAAGTTATTTATTTTATTATAATCTGTTTATTTACTTTATTATTTGTTTATTCATTTATTAGTTGGTAACATGCTGAACTGTTGTGCCCAAGATAGCGGATTCAAACCCAGCCGAAGTCGTCGGATTTTTAAGAGCGTTAAAATCCTTCAGTATGCCTTCCTTCGGAGGGGAAGTAAAGCCGGTGGTCCCATATCATAGATTTATGGCATGTAAAAGATCCTTCTACTAACAAAACTTGTGTGAAGCTAAATTTTTAGGTTAGATTTCGTTGAAACACTCTATCAAAGTTGCAACGTTCACCACTAGGTGTCAGTGACATCTGGTGGCGAAAGTTGGAACTATTAGAAATTGAACGGAACTTGTAGCTCACCCCATGGGTGTCCGCTTGAAGCAGCTACAGACTCGGACACTCCCGGCACTAAAAGCCATACGATAAATAAATAAAATAAACAACTGTTGTGTAATGTACTTCATTTGGGTAGAAAAGAATAAAGTGTTAAACAATATAGTACGCCCCCCGTATGTTGTTATTTGAGGTGGTGTATTCGATGTTTGGTCAACAGTGTGCATATTTTCCTACACATCTCTTTCATATCAGTAGGGGACTACAATTACTGTATTATTATTATTATTATTATTATTATTATTATTATGAGGCAACATTTCATAATTCATAGTAAGTTTAATGGCCTATTATGAGAGCCTAATTGCCTTGGTAACCGTATAGGTCATCTTCTCAATATGTGGCCCTATGGCCAGATCCCTCCCACCGAGAGATTTCTGCTGGCCCGCCATGAAAACCGAGAAAAATTAATTCAAAAAAATTATTCTAAATGTTACTCTCAAGTCCAATCCCTTATTGTCTTAAAATTTGCCGCTTTTCTGAAGACGGAATACTTTGCTATTGCGACTTTGGTTAGATGTTTAACCTAAATTGTGCTTTCTTTTATCACTTCTGACTCCCCGAGTACCTTAAATAATTGTAAAATTAATCTATGTGGCTTTCGGGAAATTTAATTGAAAAGGCCTTATATACTGTATACCTAGATCACTCGTCCTCTAACACTTTTGAAGAAATTTGAAATTAGCAACTTTTTAGGGATTTTTTGCTGACACTAAAATTTTATGTAGGTAGCTGTGATTTAAAAAAAATTAAATGACACTCGAAAATGCCAGAAGAAAATGAAATCGAAATTTTGAATGACTTTTAGTAACTTCAGGGAATTAAGTCCAATACTATGCGCTCATACTATCTCTCAACCAATAGCGTAATTACTTTCAATAATAATACCGTAAGTAAGATGTTCTTTCAACTGAACCAGAATGCATACGGTAGGCCTAGAGGACAAACACATGTTGCCATGGTAACCACCAGTTATCTAGGTCAGTATTTTGCCCATGTTAATCACAAATAGACCCTCAGCCCTAAAATAAATCCATGTTAAAAGGACAGGTTGGTTCCTCAGTTTAGGGGCTGCAGCAACGCGGTCATGTAGCCCCGTGTACTTTGGGTGTGTGTAGAATCTGTCTGATAACCGGGGTGTTAATTGTGATGGCTGTATTAGTGTGTGTTATCTATTCAGGTAAGGATTGCAGACAGTCAATTTCTAGTAGTTCAACTTAATTGAGCGCTAATCAAATCCACCCTACAAATTTAGCGTCACACAATTGTAGTTAGTGGAAGGTTCTTTTGCATGCCATAAATCTATGACATGAGCCCGCCGGCGTTACATCCCCTTTGGAGGAAGGCATACTGAGGGATTTTTAACGCTCTTAAAAAATCCGACAACTTCGGCCGAAATAGGATAGGGATACACTGCCATCTTCACAGGTGGGCATTTACACCATCAAGCTCTTAATTTCTATAGCACTTGACAAACTCATTTCAACATCCTGCTCTCAACAGGAGGGTTGGCAAGTACCAATTCTTTAGTCACTCAAACCAGTGAATAGGAGGGGACATGAGATATTTCGACTTGAAAACTAACTATCCCCTTGTAGGAGGAAGGAAGAGATGATTATCTATTTTGTATTCAACTTCTGAACAATTTCCTAAATTAATTGAAATGTTAGAAGCCATTTATCAGTGTTGCCTTTGTAAACTGTAAACAAAATTTTAAATGCTTTTCAGTTGGTCAACATGAATGTACCCAATTGTAATGGGTGGTATTCCCTAATCCTGTAAAGAATTACATGAGATTACATGGATTAGTTTGGAGGAGAGGTGATCGTTTACGAGTAGATTTGTAATTTTTTAGTCTAGCGGCCTTGTTGATATTAATAAGTAGTTGGTAGCATGCTGAGCTTCTATGCCCAAGATCGCGGGTTCAAACCCGGACGAAGTCGGATTTTTTAAGAGCGTTATAAATCCCTCAGTGTGCCTTCCTTTGGAGGGGAAGTAAAGCCAGCAGGCGTGGCATGTAAAAGAACCTTCCACTAACTACAATATTGTGTGAAGCTAAATTTGTAGGTTAGATTTGATTGACTCTCTACAATTTCCATAGTTCGCCGCCAGGTGCCCGTTCTGGTAGCATCTAGTAGCCAAGTTTGAGCCTAGGTGTCGTTGACGGTAGCATTTGGTAGCAAAAGTAGGAACTACTTGAAATTATCGTCTGCAGTCCTTTCCTGAATTACAAATAACAGACACTAATATGGCCATCAGAATTAACACCGGTTATCAGACAGATTCTACACACACACCCAAATTACACTGGGTTACATGACCCCGTTGTCACAGCCCCTAAACTGAGGAACCAATCACCAACCGATATTAAGTAAAAAATTCCTTTTAAAGGGTCTTAGCGCTTTAATATAATGTAAGAGATCTGATGATGATCCCTTGACGATCAAAATTAGTAATCCAAGTGAATTTATTAATCTCATGTAATTTTCTTCAGGTTCAGGGAATACTACCCATTACAATTGTGTACAATCGTGATGACCAACTGGAAATCATTTCTGTTACGGTAATAATTTCCTACAGTGTGTGGTAATGCCTGTATATTCTTAGAATCAAACAGGAAGATAAGCGTTTACTTACAGGTCCTATGCTATCGAACTCAGTCTCCTGTGAGGACTGGTGCTGACCCTTTGGGATAACTTCTCCTGAAGAGCTGCTGTCATCTGATTCATCTGAGTTACTACCATTTTCCGGGCCACCAGGTGGTCGTAGTCGTGCCAGTGGCACAGTCGTATCCACAAGAACGAGGACACTGTAGCGTAGGGGGAACAAGCCTCCCAGGCTTACAGTTTCACCCTTGGTAATTTGGGATGGTGATGCATACAATCTGCCACAAAATAATTAAAAAATTTAAATTTCTTCATACCTGTTGGTATTCAAAAGTTAGGTTATTGTTGTCATTGTTACAGTCCCTGGCCACATTATTAGGCAACTCTTAGATTATTCAGGAAAACATTTGAATATCTTGCTTTATACGGTATTGTTTAATTTTGTAATGTTCTTGTGGTACATGTACAAATAACATTTGTTAACACCACACATTACAGTTTTAAAATGATACACCTTCTTGAGGCATAACAGCTCAATATTTTGTCAAGCTGCCTCTTGCTTTAAGCGGGGAGATCCAGCTCAAGAGAGGAATAAAATGTCAATATTCATTCAATTGTGGAACGTGCTACAAATATTGTTGACGAATGATAGGCTACTCATATCACAGTAATGGCATGATTGTGGCAACCAAAACCAACATTTACAGTGTCAAAATTCTTATCATAAGAGTTTTTTGCAAAATTTTCAAGATTAGCCTAATTATTTACTGTGCATCATCGTTCCCTTATAATAAATATATCCCAAGTTTATAAGAAATTTCCTACTTTTCTTTTCTAAGGTGTGTATTACATCTGCACCTACAGTATAGGCTATACAGGAGAAGTTATACAATCTTAATATATATAAAAATGAAAGTTTGTCTGTTTTTTCTGAATTTCCACAGAAGTTTAAGTTATTAACGCGTTTTAGACTGGTTTATGACGGTTGCGCTCAAAAACAAAATTTTTGTCTGTCTGTTTGTCTGTGTACAACTTTGCACGCGCATCACTTGAGAACGGCTGAGTGGATCAGTGGTGGATCCAGAGGGGGGCGCCAGGGGCAAGTGCACCCCCCCCCCCCCCCCCCCTCCGAAAAACATAGATATTGCCGATAAAAATTATTGTTTCTGCAAACTGCACTGGAAGTAAAATCTTTGCTGTATTGCCTGCATTCATGAATGTGGTCAATGTTTGTTATCATATAGTATGTAATGGCAACACTGTTAATATATTCGCTACATCGTCAGTGTTGCAAGTGCAGAGAGATCTTCCAGCAGCCTGAAACTTGTCAAACATGGCTATGAACGCGAATGACAGAGGAAAGGCTGAATGGCTTGTGTCTGTTATTTGTGCACCGTGATATAAATGTTGACTTTGAAAAAGCTCTTGTTTTCTAAAGGGCGTAAAGGAAGGATCGCCCTGGATCTTATTTTGTAATAGGCATGTATTTTGCCTGGGATAGTCACCAAATAGAATCCCAATCAGTATTCAATACAATTGTTTTTTGTATTTATATTTATATCACCAGTAGTGACTCAGTGACTGACAAAGTTGGTACTATGTACATATTTTGTAACATTTGTGTAGAACGGTAGACTTGTATATTGTCTTCAGATAGTCACTATGATTGCAAATGATAGACTGTGTAATGTGCATGCAAATGTGGAAATGTACATATTCCGTAGAATTAAAAATGTTTTTGTTTTTTTACATAATGACAATGACTTGTGTTATTGAATCTGAAACCGATAAACCATTTTAATATAATGAATTTCTTGTAGAATTATGAAATCTTGTGGTTGAACGATATGTGTAGTGTGTGTAGATTAAATACAAATTTTGTAATTTTATTACTTATTTTCTCTAGCTACTCTGAAATCCTAGAGTGCCCCCTCCGAGGTGAACCTCTGGATCCGCCACTGGAGTGGATCAACATAAAATTTGGTACAGAAATCCATCAGAGGCACGAAAGTAATCATTGATGTAACTCTTCTCCATACCTATCATAAAAGAGGGCCTACCCCCTTAAAATGCATGCTGAAATGGGCGTAGAAAAACGAGACAAAGCTCATTTTCAGCGTCTCAATGTGAGAAGCAAAACTCGGGAGCCCTATGGACCCCAAAAACCACATTTTCAGGTCCTAAAACCAACAAATTTTGAGATATACCCAAAAAACTAATTTCATTTATTAAGCTATTGAAGGAATGCAAGCCGGTTACCATGGCAACACAATCTCAGAAGTCCATCTATTTCTGTAAGACGCAATGCCATTCCATTTATTGACGTCAGAAAAGTTGGATGGCGCAGCCACGCGGCAGAATGTTGAAGCTGTAACATTGTGACTGCTGAGATTTATTTAGATGGTGAAGCATTGACGTCGTGATGGAAACAGAAAGAAATTTGTCAAATTCGAGGAGGTATTGCTCTGTATACGGTTGCAAAACGTATAAAACGGCTACGAAATATCTTCACTACTTTCCTGTACAAAAAGTTCAGAGAGAAAGATGGGCTTCGGCGCTGTCAATTGGAAAACGTGTTACATGTTACATGACAGTGTGCAGCCTGCATTTTTGTGAAGACGACTTCTTTCCACCGGTACTGTTGATTATTGATAGTTATTGTCTCTAAATTGTATTCACATGGATTTAGCTACATCAAAAATACTGATAAACTTATAGCCTATTACTTCTGTGGCATACAAAGAATGTAATCCGCTCTTCGTAAACTTATTTTAGGGGTTCTTCCGATTGACAATAGCCGAATGGTTAGAAAACTTAAGAAAAATGCTGTTCCTAGCCTTAATTTGCCAGAGAATTTATATTCTTGCCTTTGAACAGCAAGTATGTAGGTCATTGAAGTATGATTTGGCTTAAATTGTGTTTTTCGCTATGATCTCCCTACTGTTGAATTTAGTTAATTAAAATGTAAAATCTTAGGTTTAAGTATCGGTTTGGTGACCCATCATCCCAGGCAGGCCGGTAACACCTATACTACTCAGACAGATAGGTCACTTAGTCGTAATTTTAAAGTTACAGTGATGTTAAGTATGGGCTACATATGCGGTAATGTAGCGGGAGACCGGATCGGCCTAGGCTATTCTAACTTTAATTAGCTCTCATTTCAAGGTTTTACAGTTTTGAGTGCGAATAGCTGGTTTGAAAGTTGTACAACAGTAAGGAGAGTATGTTTTGTATAGGTTTTAATTGGTATTATGGTTTATGTCGAGCTGAGGAGTGAATTTGGTTTGGCTTTTAGTGTAGTTTTTGATCTGTTCCGTTTGCTTATGACAGTTCAAATGGAGACTCCAGCTTTGTTAAATATCTGTATTTTAAATATTTAATTAAATATATTGATAAAGAGGATGTCTCCATTTTAACTTGCCTGTGGCAAGAGATTAATAAATTAACATTCTTGCCGTTGAACAGCAAGTATGTAGGTCAATATTTGCAATATTGAAGTATGATTTGAGCATCCGAAGTAACGCTTCTTTGAACCCAAAACATTCATGCAAATTCAGGGTTGCTTGATTCAATTTATTATCAGGGAGTCATCCTTTGTGTTATGTGATATATATATATATTGTGAAATTAATAAAAAACATCGATACCGCTAGGCTCCCAAGTACAGGCTTCATATATGTAACAGCAGACAGTAAATTAACTATCTACATGTGGGTAATATTTTTAACTGGTAGTAATTAGGCACTGCATTTAAATTGATTATAAAAATATTTCTATCAATGAAAGGAAATATGTAGTATTTTGCCATCATAAATTAGAAGCCATAACAAATGCACACCCAATTACTTCACGTCACTATATCGCCGCCATATTGCAAACAGCTGACCGTAAGCTCCTCCCCCGTTTCGGACGTCAATTGCATTACTGTGAACGTTCGCAAATGGCTTTAAGATTATCACGGAACCAACTTAAGCTGTAAAATTCATCAATACGTATATAATGCGCTTAAGGGGGTCAAGGGGTACTCTTGAATTTTTTCACGTGATTTACACGGACGGGTGTGGTACTAGAGGTCTATTATACCCCTATCCTTATATTATTAAATTATTATTATGATTATTATTATATTATGGCATACAAGGATGAGAAAAACTCATTTTCAGCCCCTCAGTGGCTCGGAGACTACTACGTTTTAAGGCTCTAAAACCACGTTTCTGAGATATTCCCAGAAAACTAATTTAATTTAATAAACTAATAAAGACCACCTCGTGGCGCAGTGGCTAGCATTGTTGGCTGTCACCCCCGAGGTACCGGGTTCGATCCCCGGCTCTGCCAAGAATTTAAAAGTCTTGGTATGGTCTGGTACGGGGTCTCCCAGCCACGTGATGCAAAATGGGAACCTGCCGGATGCTATGGTAGGAGGAGGAGTGGAAAGGAACTGGCCACCCTACCACACGCTAACTCCGGCTCGGGATGGTTAGTGATATCTTGACTTAGTCAAGGGCTCTTATTCAGGTCGCCTACGTCCCTGGAGGGGATATCTCTTATTCTATAAACTAATAAATAGATGACGAGTACAGAAGAAGGCCAAATCAGGAGCTATGTAGATATACTGAGAAAATCACAGATGTGGCCAGGAAGAGACGTCTGGCTTTCTATGGACATGTCTCATGGATGAACCCAACAAGACTAACCAACCGGTTTCTCAACTACTGGGGGAAGAGAAAGAGCGTGACACCGTCGCTAACAGTAGTTAACAAGGATATCCAAGAACTGAAGATAATGAAAAGTGATATTAGAAGCCGATCGCATCTCAGAAAGATACTTAAACAGAAGAGTTTTCAGGACAAACCACCCTGTAAGAAAACCGGCATCATCTGGACAAAAGAGAGGAAGGAGAAACATAGCCAGGAAATGCGCGAATATTGGGCAAACATCAAGTCCCTCGCCAAGCTGAAAAGTTGAACGTCGTGGTCTTTAGCTGGCACATCCGAAAGAAGAAGAAACTAATGAAGTAATGCAAGCCGGTAACCTTGACAACAGTGTCACAAGAGGTGACATCCAACTTTCCATCTATTTCTGTAAGAAGCAATGCCACTCAATTTATTAAATTTCTGTTAGTTTGCAAATGGCTATAAGGTTATTGTGGAATCAAACATAGACTGTAAAATTCAACAATGCGATTAAGGGGGTCAAGGGGTACCCTAGAATTTTTACACGTGACTTACACGTGCGATATGCGATATGGTGTACAGAAGGTCTATTATATCTCCAAACAGCAACATTATTTTCAAAAAAATCCTGATTTGGAATAGTGTTTTTTGCAGTTTTTGGGAATTTGGGCCATTGGAGACTAAAAATCCTGAATTTTCATGCACCACAAGCCTTTATAAATTATTAAAGGGGTCTTCCTGGGGATGAGGACTTTCCACAACGGTGAGGATCAGTTTCAATTTGACATATATTGTGTTTCGTCTACGAGGTTTTCAATATTATTTTCATGTCAGGAAGTACACGTTAGGTGAATTTATTTTGTGAGCACATTTTAACTAATCATATTTTTGTCGACAAACGGGTTCATCGTAAAGATGATTTTGTTTGATACTGTATGGCTGATATACCTTTATGTTTGTGTACGCCTATAATTCATGTTCGGGTGCTTGGAGCATTGTAAAATTAGGTATTGTAACCATGAGTCAATACAACAATCATTTAGAAAATGCTAACGTACTTCTCATAGAAGGGTGGGTATAAGGAACAACTTTTCAAAATACATGCTGAAATAGGCGAAAAATAAAAATTATCCTAGAAGGACGACCAAAGCATATGTTGCGCTTCTCAATGTGTGACACAAAACTAGGGAGTCTATAAAGGGTCTCCGAAAACCACATTTTACAGCCCTTAAATTAACAGTGTCTGCGATATACCCAGAAAACTAACTTCGTTCTGATAAACTTATGAAGGAATGACAAGCCCCTAACCATTGGAACAGTATCTCAATTGATAACGTCTGGTTATTAATACCGAAGCCCGTTCGAAGAGCGGGTACTTCTGCTAGTATACAATATATCCAAAGTTTATAAGAAATTTCCTACTTTTCTGTTTTAAGGTGTGTATTACATCTGAACCTACCTACGGAAAGAATACATGATGAAAATTAATAAATGTAAATCAAAAATACTGGAATGCAGCCGAAATAAATCAGAAACCTCTATGGACATCAAATTGGCAGGTGAAAAGCTGAAGGAAGTAGGAGACTTCTGTTACTTAGGAAGCAAAATAACCAGTGATGGACGAAGCAAAGATGATATAAAAGTAAGTTGGCTCAGGCAAGGAAAGCATTTCTACAAAAAAGGAATCTGTTGACATCGGATATAGATTTAGGTAGCAGGAAGTCATTTTTGAAAGCCTTTGTCTGGAGCGTGGCGTCCTATGGAAGTGAAACTTGGACTATTGGTGCAGCAGGAAAGAGGAGAATTGAAGCATTTGAAATGTGGTGTTATAGGAGAATGATGAAGATCAGATGGGTAGATAGGGTTACAAACGAAGAGGTATTAAGACGAGTGGGAGAGGAGAGATGTTTCTGGCGACTGCTAATGAAGAGAAGAGATAGGTTGGTAGGACACCCAGGAATAACAAGCTTAGTTATGGAAGGAAGGGTTGAGGACAAGAACTGTAGGGGTAGACCAAGGTTAGAATATGTTAAACAGATTGCCTTGGATGTAGGGAGTGGTAGCTATGTAGAGATGACAGGGAGGCATGGATAGCTGCATCAAACCAGTCAAAAGACTGAAGACTCAAACAACAACACCTACAAAATGTACCTCAACCACTAACATGAATTGTAAATTTAGTACTTTTATTGCATTTTTATTCAGAGCAGCTGAAAATAGTTCTTCTTTATAAGAATAAATACAGTTTATAAAAACAAGTATAAATCCTAATGACCAGATTGAGGGACCGTGGTTCATTTTTTGGGGCTTGGGTCACCTCGGTCATCAGCCCTGTGGATGTAAATATCAGTCGGTCAACACAAAATAATTCCAAATAATGGAATACGGTATGTGAAAGAATAACCTGAAATAGATTACATGTGATTAAGATTTATATACTGTATATTGTTACGGAGTATTGAAGAAGGAGAAAACTAAGAGATGACAAGTTTCCCTTTTTAAGCAAGCATCATCAGATCCGAATCAACATCATCAAATTCCAGCTCCAGTCGCCCAGCTGCTGTTAATGAGTCATCGCCACCTTTTCCTGTCCATGAATAGGTGGCCTTCATGAGCCCTTCTCCAGTCTAGCCCATTGTCTTCAAGATCATCCTTGATTTGGTCCAACCATTTCTTCTTTGGTCTTCCTTCTGGTCTTTTTCCTGGGATAATCTTGTTGAAATAAGCTTTTGGTGTCCTTTCATCTCCCATTCTTTGAAGATGGCCATTATATCCTAATCGTTGCTTCTGCAAATATTTTGTAGCACTGAAATCTATGGCAGCCTCTGTCCTGTTTGTTCTGTTCCTTACTTTGTCTCTTCTTGTCCTTTGAAGCATTGTTCTTATAAACTTCATTTCGGATGTCTGAATCCTACTTTCTTCTCTTCTGGACAGGGTGCTTGTTTCTACTCCGTTAGTTACAATTGGGATGTAGTATGTCTTAAACAGTATATGTTTACACTTCCTGGGCACTTTATTATCCCACAGTAGTGTTCTAACTCGTGCATAGAAGGTGGCTGCATTACTAGTCCTATTTGTTACTTCACTGTTGCTGTTATTATCCTTACTCAGTGTGCTACCAAGATATTTAAATTGATCAACAATTTGTAGAGGCTGATTATTCAAGTAAATGGTTGCATTAGACAGTCCTGTTGTCATCACTACTGTCTTATTTTCAACCCATATTCCTTGAACAGCTTGTCCCATCCATCCAGTTTTTCTTGTACTTCTCTGGCACTTTCTGCCCAAATCATGACGTCATCTCCAAGAAAATGGGCATCGCACCAATAACTTAGAAGACATGGGAAAAGTGGCTTCAATGGTATGGTCATGTCCAACGTGCCACACCTAGAACAGTTACATATTTCACTTCCTCCTTTGAAATTAATGGACAACGTCCACATGGACGACACAATAAATGCCGATCTGAAGAATCTCCACTTAAGACCACAAGATGCCGAAGATCGAGCCTAATGGCGAGCCAAGATCAGAACAGCGGACCCTGCACCAGCGGGAAAATGCTAAGCAGAAGAAGAAGAAGATTAAGACTGAAAAAAGAACTATTTATTTTAATGTTGTAAAACTTCGAAATGACGATCCCATCAATGAAACAGTTTTCCTCCCCCATCCAATCTATGAAGGTGTGGCTACTATTGCTGTGATATACTTAAGCTAGAAGCCCCAAATGGTTGACATTGTAGGTTTTGGTAGTGTTTCGTAGATTAATATTTGAGTTAACCGGACCAATTTTATCATATTATTTGATAATTCATCTGTTCAAACGGAATAACATCATATTCCCGTTCGGGAATATTCATAACCTATTTGGATTGGCAAGGTAAGGTGTTTGTTTTATGAAAGGGAGCTTGACTTCCGTAGCACATTGGCATCGCTCGTGACATCAATACTGCTTATATTTTGTGTCTTGCGATGGCCTTCTCAATATGTGCTAGCCACGCATATTGGTGAGGTGTGTCTGTACCAACTGACGAGCCCAACGGCACACCGGGGTGAAACGCTGGCATTTTATGTTTGAGTCAACCGGACCAATTTTATCATATTAATTGATAATTCATATTCATCTGCTCAAACGGAATAACATCATATTCCCATTCGGGAATATTCATAACCTATTTGGATTGCCAAGGTAAGGTTTTTGTTTTATGAAAGGGAGCTTGACTTCCGTAGCACATTGGCATCGCTCGTGACATCAATACTGCTTATATTTTGTCTTGCGATGGCCTTCTCAATATGTGCTAGCCACGCGTATTGGTGAGGTGTGTCTGTGCCAACTGACGAGCCCAACGGCACACTGGGGCGAAACACTGGCATTTTATGTTTGAGTTAACCGGACCAATTTTATCATATTAATTGATAATTCATCTGTTCAAACGGAATAACATCATATTCCCATTCCGGAATATTCATAACCTATTTAGATTAATATTTCTTGTGAATTATTTGATCTGATGATGCTCGCTTGATTAGCAAAACTTGTGATCCAATTAATTCCCCCATTTGTTCAAAAAGTGTATTATTATTATTATGAATATCCATTACAGTAAATGGAACCCTATTACACATAGTACACTAGGGTTATAGTTTGTTACAAAATGAAAAAAATGGTGAACTTCTGGAAAAAATATATTTCTTGTGACAGATCCTTTTGTAGAACGGGTCCAGTAGTTGTTCCACTGACTTGTTAGGTGACTTCTAATTTGTCTCTTTGCATAAAATATTGGGGACTTGTCATATGAAGGCTGCATATTAGATGCTGCTGCTGTTTTTGCGAGTTGATCCGCTCTTTCGTTTCCAGGAGTTCCGACATGTCCTTGAATCCAGGTGAAACAAATGTGAGGATTTTGATGAGCTATTGCTCTGATAGAAACAGCAACTGGGTTCATATTGTACTTGTCATTTATTGACCTTAATAAGTGTTAATAAGTGTATAAATAATTCATGTAACATTTCTTTCAGATAGTAGGGTGATAAAATAATTGTTGCTTACCGCCCAATGTAATTGGGTACACTCATGTTGACCGACTGAAGAGCAATTCTGTTAATAGTTTACTCAGGCAACACTGAAAAACAGCTTCTAACATTTGAATTTCCCCCTTATATTTCATTATAGTTTATGTCCTAATGTTTTACTACCCAGGAGTTTAGCCGAATCCATCAAGTCGGGAGATTGAAGGTTCAAATCCCGGCACTCTCAGCAGCAATGCTGAATGTGGTTTTCCCCTGGAGTTTTCCACACTCCCTCCAGGCAACTGTCAGGATGGTATCTTATTGTATTTCAAGTCTCACAGCACCTATATCAATCCCTGACCTTAATAATTACAGTCATACACTCTACTCTAAAACAGTCACCATAAAGACACAGGCCATCAGACAAATTCAACATTCATCCAAGTTCATGGAATTGATGACCAAAGATGTCCCAAGACCATAAAAAAAATTAACAACATGTAAACTCCACTTATTCCAGAACATTACCTCTGTTCCAGTTTAACTTACCACAATTATAGTGAAGCCATCATTACTTCCGACTTGACGTTTCAGTCCTTGGCTCGAGTTTCCTTCACTAAATCGCGACAACGTGAACGAAACTCAATTTATCGTGATAATATAATATTGTATGGCCTCGGGTGCCTGGTGCAAGCTTTGTAATTTGACACCCAGAGGGTAGCTTGCATGTCGAATTTCGTTGTTCCTTGAATCACTATGAAAGTCAAGGAGGTTAGATAATAGATATCTACGCTCCTTGAACATTATAGCGCATTCTAGTAGAGAAATGAGGAACTTTGTGTTGGCGGAAACTCCCGAGATTAATTTTGCCATTCTGAACTCGGCCTACTGAATTCAAATGGGTTCTTTGACATGCCAACATCGTATGACATGCGTATCGTATTTTTGCCGCCTTTCAAAAATCACTTACCACGGCCAGGGGCGAACCTGCAATCTTGGGGTTAGTAGACCGACAAGCTATCCACTCACCCACCGTGGCAAGCTTTTATCGTGATATATTGATTTGAATGACTGCCTGTGATTGGCTAGTTAAAGTGATTTTCCTTCTGACCGCTAGATAACTCTAGAGCAGTGGTTCTGAACCCGTAGAAATCTGTGGACCACTCAGCCTGAAATTGAATCATCTACGGACCACCCCTCCTCCCCCCTTCCCCCCAATACACCATATCAGTTGTAACCCTTCCTCAATAACACTTATTTTAAAGATATTTCAATTCTAAACCTGAGTCATCGCTGCGAATACATTCGGACGATTATCGTTCAACGCACATCGTTTTCGAAATCCCCATTTATTAGCCACTTTTATATACGTGCTGGTGGACCCATTTTTCCCGTGGATCACTCCCCAGGCACTCGCGGACCACCGGTTAAGAACCACTGCTCTAGAGTAACACCGAAACGTCAAGTCGGAAGTAATGATGGTTTTACTATACTGTGTATTTGAAATAGAATCAGAGCTTACGCCAGCATTTCCTGTGGTTCCAGAACCACTTCGGTGAGGTGATTAGTGTGCAGGGTTGATGCATTCAGTAGATTGGTATACTGCGACCCAGTCTGGAACAATATGGTAAGTAAATTCATTACACAATTTGATGAGTTAGTATGAAATTGATTCATTATTTTAGGATGCATTAATGTTTCTTCTTTATGCTTAGGCCAACAAAAATGCCAGAATAAAATAATATTATTGTTATTATTTGTGTAAATCAATAACCTGTCTAATCCATTACTATTTTGTGACAGCCTCATCAGTGGCTCCGTGGCAGTGTGTTCACCTAATGACACCAAGATTGTGGGTTCCATTCCTGGCTGATGAAGTTGGATTTTTGAAAGGTGAGATCCACAGCACTCCGAGCTGTGCAATGTTGGTTCGTAAAAAACACATTCTGTGATAAGACAAAATTAACTAAATCTCAGCCACAGGTTGCTCAGTACAGATCTGGCTTCACTGCTTCAAAATACTGTAAAGTTGATTACTATGTCTCTACCTCAAAATACAGAAGTGTGCACATTATTAGACTCGATGCCAGTTTCCCAAAATTACACTTACACTTTTCACGGCTTAATGCACTAAATATGTTTGTAAGGTGTTGAAATTACTTCCAATGCTTAACCAAGAGTCTTAATTATATTTTCTTTTAAGAAACTTGAAGTAAAATGATATTTTAGAATTTCCACTAACAGGGGAGCTTTGCTACTACAAAATGCCACACGTTTTGTTTTGACTACTTCATTCTACTTTTCGTGTGAATTTAGAGCTGAGGGTTTTAGAGTCATTTTACTGATGATCCACTCTTGATCTGTTCATAGATTTATGAACTATGGATTGAAATCACCTGACTTAGAGGGTACATTCCAAAGTCAATGAAAAACTAGATAACGGGCCAAGCTCAGGTACTCGGAATACCCAATTCTGAAAGTTTTCAGACATCATTCCTTATGGGAAAAGGTGTAAGTTGTTAAGGGAGAAAACTTTACTAAGTAGGGTTACAAAAGATGCCAGCAGATGGCCAATAAAATGATTTTGAATAAAAATATGTGACTGATTTAAATTCTTTATTTGATTCTAATAATTAGCACTCCTCTGTAGCTACTGTACACTAGGCAGCTGAGTACGTATGGTGGGATAATGTTAATGTTCAGGCCCTAGTGTCCCTACACCCTAAGGACCTTATACCCCCATGGAAGAGATGCAGCCACATGCCCCTGAACCTACAGGTGGTCACACAAATAATCATCCAAACATAAATCCCATTTACTACATGACTACGCTTCTAGGCCTAACGCTCAACACCCAGATTCACCCCAAAACCACCCTCAAGCCAACAGCGGCATACAAATCTAATACACGCAGCCAGGCAGAGTTAGAGTATCAGCTATTGTCAAGGCTTGCAACATCCACATACATGTACAATTGGAGGTATCTGGAACACAAACACATGAAGAAATCCCGACGCAGCACTTTCCAAAGGAATAAAAGGAAAAGCCCCAACATCTGTTGTTGGCCGAAGGCTTTGTTCCACGGATCTGTGACGTCCTGACGAGGGGAAGTGTGTGACTCAGCATCCTAGTACTTATATTTTTACATCCCCAAACTGACACCTGATTGATTGTTATACTTTACACATTGATCAAACATTTCCATTTGAAGGAATAAACACTAACACTCTGGTACTCCTAGACCAGCAGTACATCAATCACAAACCAATATAGACCATTGTTACTACTTTTATTTCACTTCTCACTTCCCCACCTGACATCCTTAATTGACGGTGTCCACTGTTTAGTATGAGTGCTTTGCTAGGTGATTTCCATTGTGCTAACCTTGAAGACTGCAGACTGTCGGAACTGCACGCTCAGCGGCCAGGCAAGTAGGTTGCATACAAGTGATTATCTCATTAATTTAATAGCTCCCCCACGATCGCACAACCCCCAGGGTGCGACCGCATACTATTAGAGCTCGCCCCATTCCCCCACACTCTTCCACACGCACACGCCCGCAGTTTCCGACCTCTGCAGAAACTCGCCCTTTTGGAACAGCACCCCTAAATTCTACAATTTACACCTTTGTTCGTCCCTCCCCCAACCCCTGGACAGAACAATAATGTTAATTATTATTTATTTTATATTTTATGGCCAACATTGGACCACTTCAATCAATTATACATACTCTTAGCCAATGTAGCTCTTCTATTTTGCCATTAGGTTTTCATCCTCTCTGATGTTAACTTCTTGTCTGCAGCAGAGAACACCCTTCCTTTAGCACTTTTATTAATTTTGGTTGGTAGTCTAATGTGGGAGTCTTGTAAAATGTTGATTCTGTCAGTTTTATTCTTCAGGTCGACGAGTGTTCTTTGGAGTTCCTAATAACATCCTTAATTTCTGTGATCCATTTAATCCTGATATTGCTATTCCTACTAATTTTTTACTAATTCTAGTTTCCAGTGTTCGAAGAATGTTTATTACTATTACGGTATTAAAATAACAATTATTACTTGGGCGGTTTCGGTGGCGTAGTTGGTAGCATGCTGAGCTCTATGCCCAAGGTAGCGGGTTCAAACCCGGCCGAAGTCGTCGGATTTTTTAAGAGCATTAAAATTCCCTCAGTATGTCTTCCTTTGGATGGGAAGGAAAGCCAGCAGGCCAATGTCATAGATTTATGGCATGTAAAAGAACCTTCCACTAATTGCACTTGTGTGAAGCTAAATTATAGGTTAGATTTGACTAATACTCTTAAGTTCCAACGTTCGTCACCAGGAGCTGACTGCAGTGGCATCTAGTAACCAAGTTCAGAACTAGTTGGTGTCGATGATAGCATTTAGTACCAAAAGTAGGAACTACTTGAAAATTGAATGTATGTAGTCCTCACCTAAATTACCGATAACACACACTAATACAGCCATCACAATTAACACCGGTTAACTGACAGATTCTACACACACCCAAAGTACATGGGGCTACATGACCGCATTGTTGCAGCCCGTAATCTGAACAACCAACCAACCAATTATTACTTGCTTTGTCATCTTAACACCAAGATACTTCATCATTTTGGTTCCCCCTTTTCTGACGGGTGGGCAATTAATGTTTGTGATGAAAATTCTTTCAGTCGCTTGTTTTTGGATCATGATGAAAGGTATAGTTATCTCACTTTCCTGGTTTACGCCCAGTGATTCAAACATTAGGCAGTAGCATTTGCCGATAATAACCATTGTCCACTGCTAGCCAATAGCATGCTTGCTCTATTTCTCCACATGGAGTCCCAGGTCCTGCAGGCTTGCTTTTCAGATCTCCAGTGTTGCACAGTTGCACACTGTTCTGTCCAGTCTCGCTGCTTGCTCTCAGTGACTTCAGTGAAGAGTTGACAACACTGTGCCTCAAGGTGGGAAAGCCTTGGCTCCACACAGACATGGAATGTAAACACAGCCACCCAGCGAGTCAGTCGTTAATGAAGAAAGTGAGAGAACTTTACACTACTAAACCATTGATCCATCATGGGACTGTGCCTCTTTGCAAAGCATGCATCATAACCATATTAGTTTTAAGTGATATACCTTTCAAATTTGCAAATTTTGGATTGTAAGTAAACACTTAAAGATCCTCTGTTCGCTGCTACAATATATTTCTTCAATTAACACTAAAAGTGATAAAATGCCCAGCATAACTCAACACATTGCTGGGCTCTTCAGTTGGTAAAGGCACACCTACCAAGATGCATAGCAGGTACACATTGAGAAGGCCATGCAAGACGCCTCACCACATATGTGGCCACGTCCCGAGCATGACAGCACCACCGGAGTCAAAATCTCCACTTCCAAAAACAATAAACCTTGCTTTGGCATTGAATACAATCAAAAGTTCTCGAAAGAGAAACAAAATGAGTATTGTCCGTTGAGCCATTATAATAAGAGCCCAATTGGCACGCTGGGGCGAAACGCTAGCAATGTGTTGAGTTATGCTGGACATTTTATCACTTTAAGTGTTAATTATAATGGCTCAATGGACAATACTCATTTTGTTTCTCTTTCGAGAACTTTTGATTATATATTTTTTCTCCAACTAATCCCTTCACAGCAGTTTAAAAATCTTGTAGACCAGCAATGAATGGTGTCAAGATATAATAGTTTGGTCTCCCTAAACATTATGTCAATTGTAATCATTCAGACTTTAGATATCTTATACCATACTATTACCTTTGAGGCTTGCAATGTTGGATCCAAAGCTTTGCTGCGTGATTGTGACCAGATTCCAGTTTCAGCATGGGTCATCATCAGACTGCTCATCATATCCTGTAACATTATCAATCATGTACCGGTATGTGACATTTTGTTATCATTATTCTTGCTTTGGAAAGGAGTTTGTTGGAAACATAACTGAGTACATAGAATGGCCCACAGTAAGACCCCCAACAATCTACTTTCATTGGATTGTTCTTGGTAAATGTCCACAAAGAAGGCCTAAAGCTATTTGGGAGAAACAAGTATAGTATGGATGGATTTGGCCAAGAAAAATGAACAATGATGATGATGATGATTGTTGATTAAAGAGACAGAACAGCGATGTCATCTGCCCCCAAAAGAAAACAAAGAATGGCTTCAAACATTGGAGCAGCACCAATGACTGGATAAGGCTCATGTTCAACAGTACTGTATCCGGGCTTTTAGAGTGGAGAAATGGTGATGTTGAATGCCAGGCCACAATATTATAGTCAACATATATGATACTTGAGAAAGTAGTAGTGGGCTGCATCATAAACTTTTGCTTGAGTGCCGCGGTAGTTCGAACATAAAATGCATAAACATTAACCATGATAGATACCAGTAGTGTATAATAATTTCCATATTGACTTACAGAATAATCTTAATATTATGGAAAGCCTTTCAATACACTTAATTAATGAAACAGATATATTCATTCAAAAGTGCATGTTTCAGCTTGAAATGGAGCCATCGTCGGCTCAGATTAATATGTAAAAAACTTATCCTTGTTTAACTTACTAGAACAAAATATTATATTTAGAAATTGAAAAATTAACTGATGTAAAGAAGAAGAGACGATTACAGTTTTTTGGGCACATCTACAGAATGTGCAATAATAGATTAACTAAATAGATCTTCAATCTACTGAACGGTTACAAGTCTAAACCCACATTGAAAAAGATATGAAACACGCTGGAATTAGAACAGACGTCATAGAAAACAGAACACTCTTCCTAGAAGTTGCTCAAAAGGCAGAATTTCAGGAGAGAAGGAAATTAACAACCAAAAAAATGTGGATTCAAGAGGAGAAGGATTGCCACTCGAGCAGGATGAAGGAAATTTGAAAGCAAATTGAATACAGTGAAAAATAGGCAAAGTTGATTCATCATACCCTCCAAATGGGTTATTTGAAAGAAGAAGAACAAAATGTTACCGTAATCTAATTGAGTCGTCTAGTATCAAAACCGACCAAGTCACTGAAGGCATATTTTTCAGTATGGATGAAAAACCTCTAGAGACAAAGCAATGGTGGTCACAAAAGATTTTATTGCATAGTTATATCCGTAATGGTTTAATATTTAAGTTCTGTTATTTTGAGAAATCTGATTCATAATGAACCCATCTTTTTTGCTAATATTAATTTTGACTTGGCCGTTTTTGTTGCAATTTGGTATAATTTTAGTCTTTTTTGTAAAACTTTTCTTTTTAAATTCCAAATTCCAGTGAAAAAAAAAGCAATTAAATTAAAATAAATTGACTTTGTAATCACTTGTCTTTATTGCAATAAAAACGAAAGCATTCTGCTTAAATTGGATAGTAATATATGAAGATGAACATCAGAAAGCTGAGGAGAATACAAAATAGGTATTTTATCATTAAAAGTTAGTAGCAGAGGCGTAGCGCTATATTACGCCGATACGCCGGGCGTTCCCTGATTTAGAATGTGTATTCATCAGAGAGTAAAATATAACATTGTTTTTATTTGATATAAATGCGGCGTTAGCATATTACATGGCACTTAGTTATTTTATATCCGTACCCCCCATATAACTAGTCTTAGCCCGGCCGCGGTCTACTGCTGTGCGTTGCTCTTCTTGTCTGTACGCCAGACCTTCTTGGCGTCAAGTGCAGTGTACCACTCTGGCCAGGCCACGCTGCAGCGCATGCGCCAGTTCATACTTGTTTCTCGGAAGGGAAGCGCTACCGTACGCTGGCGTTTGCTGGCGTTTGAATTGTATGATCACTGTTCTGTTAACTCAATAGCCCAATCGCTGCGCTAGTGCTATAGTTCGAACTGTAGAAGTGTAGTTTCTTTTAATTGTGGGTGTGTGTGTTTAATGCTGCCAATATGACTGAAGAAAGTTCACCTGACTCTAATGTTATTAATTTTTTAAAGGCAACTCCTTTGAGCACTTTATCATATGAACAGCGATGTGAATTAAAAACAAAAAGACCAAAGCCAAATTTATCAATTAAAGAAGTCGGTAAAAATCGCACACGGAGTTTTCAGCTTTCTTGGTATGACAGGTTTTCCTGGCTAACTGGGTGTGTTGAAAAAAACAAAATGTTGTGTTACGTTTGCCTTATGTTTGGAGCGGAAGATACTGAATGGTGCACGGAAGGAATTTCTGACCTGAGTAATTTAATTAAAAAGGCTGTAAAACACCAGTCTTCATAACACCACTTGTTACATTGTGAAGCATTTCATCTGCTAGGTAAAACTCGCATTGAGCATGTCTGAAGCTGCTCGACTACAAGCAGTAAAACTTAATGAGATCGTGTCTTCGAACAGGCAATATGTGCGACGACTCATTCAATCAGTAGTATTTCTCTGTACACAAGAACTAGCCATCCGTGGGCATAGAGAAGATGAAAGTTCTATTAACAAGGGGAATTATTTGCAATTGTTGAACCTGCTCGCTCAAAATGAATCTATAGTTAGAGACCTTTTACAGTCATCATAATTATTAAAAGGAACATCTCCAGACATTCAAAATGACTTGATAGAAGTTACAACAATTGCATTAAATGAAAAAATCAAATCAGAAATAAATGAAGCCCCCTTTCTCTCCATACAAGCGGATGAGACATTAGACGTATCGTGTAAGAGCCAGATGAGCATAATATTTAGATATTGTGTGGATGATAGAATAGAGGAGAGATTCGTCGGCTTTTATGACGTTTCCAAGAATAAAACAGCTGCGGGATTATCAGAAATCGTGCACCAAGTTTTACTTGACTGGGAAGTAAATGGAGAAAAAGTTGTAAGCCAGACATACGATGGCGCAGCTGTAATGGCAGGCAGACAAGGAGGAGTTCAAAAGCTAGTGAAACAGTTTTGCCCATATGCTCTTTTCGTCCATTGTTACGCCCACCAATTGAATTTGGTACTTCTGTATGGCTCAAAAACAATAAAACAGGTTCGTTTGTTTGTCTGTGCCTTGACTGCTTTTCATAGTTTTTTCAGCAAGTCTTCTAAAAGGACGGTTTTGTTGACCGAAAGAGGATTTAAGCTTCCACAAGCTAGCAATACGAGATGGAATTTTCATTCGAGGGCAGTTTTCACCATTATGAAACATTTCCAAGGATTGTATAGTACTTTTGATGAAATTATTGATGATGAAAATAGTGAATGGGACGACGACTCTGTGAACTGTGCCATTGGTCTCAAAAGACATATGGATGACCCTACCTTTGTATATTTTCTATGTGTATTCGAAGCTTGTTTCATTTACACTGATCATCTTTCCAAATTGTTACAATCATCGACAGTGAGTATTGTAACTTGCCATAATGAGATAGAGGCTGTCGTCAAAAGAATAGAAAACTTAAGAAATGAAGATTTCACTGACAGATGCATTCAAAAAATCATCCAGTTGAATGAAAACGTATTGTATAACACTTTGAGAGTGCTAAATTTTGAAATAGTAGATTCACTAACAGCTCAAATGAAAAGTAGATTTGAAGATCTTAATCATCTAAATTTCATTGAGTTAGTACAAGAAAAGAAGTTTAAAGAATACACTGAAACATTCCCCCAGGGCAAATTAGATATTTTGGTAAAACAGTATCCATTCTTTAATGTTAACCAATTACTAAATGAACTTCACATTGTTTATGGAGATCAGACAAAGCATTTAGCTCCAAAAGAGCTTTTAAAATATTTTGTTGCCAACGGTCTCGACTTCATCTATCAGGAAGTAACTAAACTACAGCGCTTAGTACTGACTATTCCAACTACTACAGCTAGTAGTGAACGCAGCATGAGCACGCTGAAAAGAATTAAAAAATACCTTAGAAATTCTATGAGCAATAGTCGCTTGTCGTGTTTAAATTCACTGGCCATTGAAAAACAGTTATTAGGTGAGCTTTCATCAGAGCCGGCATTTCTTGAACACATCATTGACATTTTCGCAGAAAAGAAGAAAAGACGAATAGAGCTGATGTACAAGACTGTGTGAGGTATGTGACAGTATCTTTCATATTAGCTTTTTGATTTTCGCTGTTTGCCATCTCTTGATGAATGCAATACATTTGCATTTGTCTGTTGGCACAGGCTAGAGTAAAATGTGGCTTTTCACCGATGTCTCAGTCTCACTCATGGCAGTGATTATATGGAAGCTACTGAGGTATGGGTGGTGCTTAGTAATGACATTCAGGGCACAGTCAGTGCCTGTGCATGCTGTGAAAGGTTCTACACATTGGGTTAGTACTGCTGTTCTGACTCGGTGAGGAAAGCAATGGCAAACTACCTCACTCCTCACCTTGCCTAGTACGCCTCAATATAGCGCTGCCTTGGGTTTTTGTGGGTATTTACCCACATAACCTAACGGCGGTACTTTTTGAGGATCCAACCAGCCTTCGGGCTGACTACCTAACAGACTGTCATTATAAACTTTGGCGTCCCCAGCTAAAAAGTTCACGCTACGCCACTGGTTAGTAGTTCAGTTAGATCTTGAACACAGTAGAAGAAAATGAGTCACTTATTAAAATAGGAACAATATACATGTTACACTACACAATAATGGCAAAATACGAGCACACAGGATATACGATCGCTTTCGCGCCAATGTGGTAAGAAGCCAGCGAATACGGAAGTCAGTGTTGCAAACAAACAAAATACAAATTATTATGACTTCGAAGGGTAGGCCTATACAATATAAGGAACAATGTTGCCCACTGATATTATCTCATTCTTGCATAATCTAACAACGCAAGATTCCAAACAATAATGCTGCGACATGAAGATTGCTACTCGTTCTTTGACATGGCCGGTTATGAAAGCACTGCCTGCATGACTTGGCCCATTTTGTTGCATGTCCAAGAATTCAGTGCTCTGTAACATGAAGACATGGACGATTTTGAAGCATATTCTTGTTTCGCCTGATAGTGCTATACTTCTACTTCAAATTGATAACCTTAACTCATTTTCGTAAATTTTGTGACTTGGCCGGTTTTGATACTAGACGACTCAATTGTTATATCTAGGTTAATAATTGAAATTGTAAATGAATATCCTCACATAAAGCATATAGATTTAAAATTTGAAGTTAACAATCTTTATATATATAATTCTTCAACACGTGTTTATGTGACTGAACTCCTCCTAAATGGCTGGGCCGATTTCGATGAAATTTTGTATGTATGTTAGGGTGGATCCATGTATGGTTTAGATTCACAATTTGACCAGGTAGGTGGAATTTTAGAATTTTAGAACCACAATTTACACAATTTTAGAACCACAATATACAGTCATTAACAGTCGTCATGGAAACCGCTAGCCTTAGTGAAAAGTGATGCTTTTGGACTGTTTGTCTCTGCACGTAGAGCCACCTGGTCGCAACCTGTGCAACTACCGCCATAACATACACTCCGCCCGTGGCGAAAAGTTGTGTTTTATACCAAAGGTGGCAGTGATGTAGAATTCTACTGTTTGTCTCTGCACGTTAGAGCGTTTCAAAGTCCCGTATGCGTTCATATACCATTCATCCGATTGTGATGAAACTTGGGTGAGATGTTGAGTGCACTCCAGGGAAGGTGTTTGGCTTAGTAAATACATTTTACAATAGGTAGCGCACGACTAGGTTCAACAATTGTGCGACGACGCACGAAGCGTTTCAAAAAGGTCCCGTATGCGTTCAAATACCATTCGTCCGATAGCGATGAAACTTGGGTGAGATGTTGTGTAAACTCCAGGCAAGGCTTCTTGGCTTAGTAAATTCATTTTACAATAGGTAGCGCACGAGTAGATTCAACAAATGAGCGACAACACGCGAAGCGTTTCAACAAAATCCCATATACGGTTATATACCATTCATCGATTGCGATGAAACTTTGATGAGTTGTTGTGTACACTTACGTGAAGGTTTCTAACTTAGTAAATCCATTTCACAGGCGGTTGCGCACGAGTAGATTCAACAAATGAGCGAGACATGCGAAGATTTTCAACAACGTCCCGTATGCGTTCAAATACCATTCGTCCGATAGCGATGAAACTTGGGTGAGATGTTGTGTACACTCTAGGGGAGGCTTTTGAATTAGTAAATCCATTTTACAATAGGTAGCGCACGAGTAGATTCAACAAATGAGCAACGACGCGCGAACGTTTCAACAAAGTCCCGTATGCGTTCAAATACCATTCGTCCGATAGCGATGAAACTTGGGTGAGATGTTGTGTACACTGCAGGGGAGGCTTCTGGATTAGTAAATCCATTTTACAATAGGTAGCGCACGAGTAGATTCAACAAATGAGCGACGACGCACGAACTTTTACACAAAGTCCCGTATGCGTTGATATACCATTCATCCGATTGCAATGCAACTTGGGTGAGATGTTGTGTACACATACGTGAGGGTTTCTGACTTAGTAAATCCATTTCACAGGAGGTTGCGCACGAGTAGATTCAACAAATGAGCGACGACGCGCGAAGCGTTTCAATAAGTTCCCGTATGAGTTCAAATACCATTCGTCCGATTACGTTGAAACTCGGGTGAGATGTTGTGTACACCCTACGGAAGGTTTCTGGCTTAATAAATCCATTTTACAATAGGTAGCGCACCAGTTGATTCAACAAATGAGTGACGGCACGCGATTCATTTCAACAAAGCACCGTATGCGTCCATATACCATTTATCCGATTGCAATGAAACTTTGGTGAATTGTTGTGTACACTTCAGTAAAGGTTTCTGGCTTAGTAAATTCATTTTACAATAGGTAGCGCACGGGTAGATTCAACAAATGTGCGATGGCGCGCGAATCGTTTCTAAAAAGTCCTGTATGCGTTCATATACCATTTATCCGATTGCGATGAAACTTTGGTGAATTGTTGTGTACACTCCAGGAAAGGTTTCTGGCTTAGTAAATCCAGTTTTTAATAAGTATCGCACGAGTAGATTCAAGAAATGGGCGACGGTGCGCTAATCGTTTCCACAATGTCCCGTGTGCGGTCATATAACATTCATCCGAATGCGATGAAACCTTGGTGAATCATTGAGTACACTCCAGAGAAGGTTTCAGGCTTAGTAAATCTATTTTACAATAGGTAGCGCATGAGAAGATTCAACAAATGAGTGACGGCACGCGAATCGTTTAAAGAATATCCCGTTTGCGTTCATATGTCATTCATCCGATTCCGATGAAACATTGATGAGTTGTTGTGTACACGCCAGGGAAGGTGTTCAACTTGGTAAATCCAGTTTACAATATTGGTAGCGCACGAGTAGATGTAACAAATGAGTGACGACGTGCGAAGCGTTCCAACAAAATCCCGTATGCGTTCATATACTATTCATCGATTGCGATGAAACTTTGATGAGTTGTTGTGTACACTTATGTGAAGCTTCCTAACTTAGTAAATACATTTCACAGTTGGTAGAGCACGAGTAGATTCAACAAATGAGTGACAGCGCACGAATCATTTAAACAAAATCCCGTATGCGTTATATGCCATTTATCCGATTGCGATGCAACTTTGGAGAGTTGTTGTGCACGCTCCCACGAATGTTCTAGATGAGATAATTCATTTCACGATAGTTTAGAGGCAGTTAACAGATATTTTTAAAAAAATTGTGTATCCAAAAACACTTCAAAAAACAAAGTTACAACACTTTCTTTGATTGGCAGGACAACGTCTGCCGGGTCAGCTAGTATTAATATATATCTCTCTTGTTAAATTAAAATCCAAAATCAAGAATAGTTTGAAAATGACATCAAGATGAAAAATATACTTCATCCTGTGATTAGCTCTGCATACTACTTACCGTAAACTCGGTTGGTGGGCACCTATTTTGGTCTCATTCCAATTTGAGTGTATATCTCCTATCGACGAACAGGATGATGTACCGTATATTTTCCATGTTAACAACTAATTAGATGTCTATTGTAGTTTATTTGTTTAAACCCACTTTTAAACAAATTGTTGATATTTATGAAATCAGAGTGCAATTCGTCACAAACTTGAGTTTTGTGAAACATACACCTTAGCGTTTTACTGTACCTCGGAGGTATAAGACACTATGTCACATTTAGTAAATTTTACAGGAGAGCAGTTTGAAGATGTTTAACTCAGTTCTTCCTTAATTTTATTGCCTGTTAGTAGCATTTTCTTAACAAAATTTTAACTATGTTTCTTTAGTTTATGGAAAATCGACCTGGCTGTGCAGAAGTATACAACACTATCACCAGATGGTGTTGTATACCTCTAAGTGAAAGTGGACTTGGTGTTCTGCTCAAAGCAGGTAACTTGCCCAATTCTTGATGTAGGACATGGTGGTTATACCTCTGTGTAGAGGAGAAAAATACCCAATAAATTGTGCTAATAAACCCTTTGTGGAGCAAAACGGACATTGTGTTGTATACCTCCTAAGTACAGATATACGATATTGCTCTTTGATTTCTGCTACAATTATATGCACTCATCAAAAGCAGTTGTTTGTATTATCCTTCCATGCTATAGCAAGCGTTTGGCGCTCGTATTGCGAACTGTTCTAGTATTGGAATTTACACCATACCTGACCATTGAGACTCCCTCCATAACGGGTGCCCCAGAAGTAGACAGCATTCTCGATAGTGCTGACTACAGTGTAAGTAGGTCCACATTTCACAAACTGTAGAACATAAAGCTCATTAGAATGCAGACATCAACACAAGGCTGAACAATTCAAAGCACATTCAAAGCTGACAACAACAATGGTCACTGCTAATGGAGGAAGCCACATTAAGAAAGAGCTGAAAATGTGAAAGTCGATGGGATTGAATCTAAGCCTTCAAATTCTCTCACATACATTTCATACAGCGGACTGCAGAGACTGGCTTCCTGACAGCAACAACAATAAATAAAATCATTATAACGGAACAAGTTAGATCTGAACTCCGATGCGCATGTGTGTCCAGTTGCATTACGTCATCCCCCCCGCCTGGATTCTTTGTCAACCAGTGAGCACATACTTCGTCATGCGCTGGTTAGATGTTGCCAAGTAGTCATTATTCCCAGAACCTTGGCAGGGTACAGATGCTGTCAAGGCATGCGAAGCAAGACTGAGCGGCTCTGTTCTTTGACCAGCTCGGCAACAAGCTTGCTGTCAGGAGTGTGTGAAGAGGGCGCGCTCTCAGTTCATTACCACCAATACCAATGCTATATCACTGAGAATGCTCCTATTCGATACTTTATTCTTGCATAATATAACCACGACGAGCAGCGAGCAGCCCCAAACAGCTGTTGCACCAAAGAGGGGAAATCGCATTTGCGCCTAGTGATCCCACCACTTCCCCTCCTAGACGAGACTCCGCCATGACAGGCCAGGTCTAACTTGCCACGCTATACTAGCACACACCATGTAGATATTTAAGGAAGAATATTTCAATTGCAGGCTTTGACGGCCGATAACTAATTTCTCATCTAGGATTTCAGGGTGATGATTCGTTCTTGGCTAAAGCATCCTTCATTATGGATCCATGTGTTCTAATACACTACCGGTACACTGACCATTCATCAGACAACTCTCTGTCTCCTCTTCGATTTCCTTTTTCACTCTCCTTTCTCTCTTTCCCTCCACCATCCCACAGCAGTGTCTAGGTATGCATCTTACAATCAACCGATCACAGTGAAACACTGTAATATCCAACCATAACCTAAACATTTTGCCACAAAATTCTTTAGATTACACAGGTTGTTGTTGTTTGAGTCTTCAGTCATCCATTGGCTTGGTCATATTCAGCGTATGTCGGGAAGTCAGGCCCGCACGCCAGTTCTTCCAAAGTAGACCAAAATGACGAAGGTTAGTTGGACACCCAAGGAAACACTGGCTGGATGGTGTCAAGGAAGACATTTGCGCCTTTGGAGTCAGAAACTGGAGGAAATAAGCAGAAAACCGTGAAGGCTGGAGACTTGTGGTGGAGCAGGCCACGGTTCTTCGTGAGCTGTAGCACCACCGGTTAAGGTACCGTAATGTAAGTGTCAAATAGCTAGGTACACACACTTTAACAACCATCACAATGACACAATGTTATTGGACACATTCAGCACACACCCAATTACACAGGGCTACATGACCACGAAGTTGTAAGTGAATCAACAACACACCCACAACCACCAGACCATTTCTGACAAGTGTTTCCTCTTCTTCCATTCCTTTTTCATTTGCCTTTCACTTTTCCCCCTCCAGCCACCCCACAGGTATGAATAGGCTACTTCCCAGGGTCCATTATTTTGTTCTTCTCCATTGATAAAATATCACTTATAAATTTTGGGTATGTGATGTCATTCTTTTGTTTCAATGGTGCTCTCACCTGGTAAGTTCCTATTTTCCATCTGTTTTCTCCTCTTTGTTATACCATACCTTGTCAGCTTTCCTGCATGAGTATTTACTACTGTACTTAATCTATGAGCATACAGCCTTGGTTTCCTTGATGACTTATGTCCATTCTGCTCTGTCACTTAGACCACATTCATTCATTCATTTCTCCATGGTGATATGTTAATATACATATGGGAGTCGTCAAATCATAATATACATAATTACAGGGGTACAGGTAAATACAATAATCAATATACAAACACTTACATCTATATGCACATTGCCTCGAATTCTTCTACTGAATATATTGCCTTATCTGTGAGCCATTTTTTAAATTTTAATTTGAATGTGGAAATGGTGCTGACATTAGTTAAGAGTTAGGGGCAGCAAGTTAAAATATTTGGAGGCAGTAAACAAGGGATCTTTTTTTCTGAAAGCTCCTATATAATATTGACAGTGAACATCCATTCTGCTTCTTGTGTTGAACGAATGTAGATCAGAATTTTTTACAATATTAGCATTTCCAGTCAGAATTTGTCTCTTAATATACATAGAACAACTGAGTAAGTACAATGATGGTAATGTCATTATTCTGAATTTTTTAAAATAGTCCCTACAAGATGTTTGAGGGTGTGAACCAAACATAACACGGATTGCTCTCTTCTGCAGGATAAAAATATTGCTTAAAACTTCTTTTGTTGCACTGCCATATAGATTTATTCCATAAACCAGGTGGGAGTGAAACAGAGCATAATAACTTGATAACAGGATATTAATGTTAACTTCCTGTCTTAGCTGTTTTAATACAAATATTGCACTGCTTAATTTAGATTGTAGTTTAATTATGTGTTTTTTCCAACTAAGACCTGTTTCCATTGTCATACCAAGAAAGGTTTGTTCATCCAGCTATCTCTTCCTTGGTCTGTCTCTGCATATCTATCCTTCGGGATTGTCATCATCCCAAACTATCACAGTCTACCTCTCTTAATTTATGTCAAAAGATGTGGTTCTCTGGAGCTCTGCATTAATTCTGATTTTAATTCACACCACCAATGATCTTGCCCAGCATTTTCCTATTCCTTTCTCTTCTCATCTACTCTAGTTAAGTCCTGGCTATTGTTCAGAGAACTCTGAATTTCAGTTTCCTTGACAGCAGTGGCATGGTATAATCCAAATGGTGGCTAATATTCATTCTCACATCTCAGTTTGCACTTCATTACTTCACTGGCAATTGAACTCAGGTATTTAAATTCTAAAATCGTTTGGAGTTGTAATTGTCTGTCACTAGACTTGCCCCATTTGCTTATTGCCTGTATTCTCCACTGGATATAATGTATTTTGTTTTTCTTGCATTCGTCTGCAGACTCATCTTCTTACCTACTTTCTCAATTTGATGTAAAACCTTCAAAAATGAATAGCTGATTCCTGCTTATCAGTGTGACATCATCTGCATAGGCATGTACTGGAGGTCTATTAATAATGGATCTTCCATAGTTTATTTCAATGTTATCATGTTGGAAGCCATTTCTCAGTGCTGCCTTCGTAAACAAAATTAAGTGCTATTCAGTCGGTCAACTTGATTGTGGCCAGGGGCTTGGTGGCTCAACGGTCAAGCTCTTTGCCTCTCATCAAGGCAGACAGGGTTCGATTCCCGGTCAATGCATGTGAGATTTTTGAAGTGAAATGCTATGTCCTGTGGTTCGGATTCCACGTAAAAAGGAGGTCCTGTGGCTCATGATCGCGAGATAAACGATCACGTTAAACTACAAGCTTCCTTTTGATTGTGGCCAATTGTAATGGGTGTTATTCCCTAAACCTGAAAAATATGACATGAGATTCCTGGATTCCTAGTCATCATCATCATCATCTTGCACAGTTTCCAGCCACTGGCCGGGTCTGTTTGGAACACAAGCCTCTCCAACGTCTTCTGTCTTCCCACCATCTCTCAGCCTCCACCCTTGTCCAGTCTTCTCCTCTCTTCTTCACGCTTTCTTCCACCCCCTTCAAAGTTCCAAATCTTAGTCCGTGTGTACAGCCGTGTCGTCGTCTATTAAATCCATCATGTCCGAGGCTCATTCCATTTTTGAAAGCATTTGGTTTCATCCATTACTGGCTTGCTGGGCCTATCGTAGCTTCACCAGAGCCCATTAGCCGTCACTTTTCAGGGTTCCTGTAGGACCTTCACAGCTACCGTAACGGTCCCGGGGCACACGAAGTCCCCACTGTACTTCGCCCCTACAGGCGATCCCCTACTTTGTGCCGTTGCCCGTCTCCCACGACGTGGACGAGGGGTTGGACTTATGGGATTCCTAGTATCGACCGTCAAGCGATCATCATCAGATCCTTTACACTCAGGCTTTAAATCTATGTCTACGATTATGTGAGTGAAGATATTAACAATATATGACAGAATACCATTAAATACTGCCAATACAGCTGTTAAAAAACCAAAGTGCTAAGACCTCTTAAAAAGAACATTGTTATTAATATCAACAAGGATAAAAAAAATTACAAATTAATCCATGAAGGCTCAGCTACTACTGCTGAGAAATACCTAAAGCAACAAGCTCCAGAATAGAATAATATTATAAATGCTGAATGAGTAAATTTCTATTAATAATGGATTAAGTGTGTTGCAAAGTTATAGTCTGAATGTGTTTTGTTTGATTTCAATGGTCTTATGATTTGTTTTCTAAAGCTATGTTGAAGAGAAATGTTGACAAAATTGGTTTTATTAATAAAGGGCACACTTTCACCTCAGAATTAGTTTTCTTCAAAGTCGTCTTTACTAGGCTAACGAGTTTGTTTGGTATTTCAAACTCCAGTATTGCAGCATACATCCTAGGTCTCAAACACTGCTGTAAACCTGCTTAATTTGATATAACTGTTGGTACAGTGAGTATTTTATTCATAGCATTCTCCATAACTACTCTTGACAGATGTCAGATGTGGACCTATCACTCCTAAATCCTAAATTAAAAGTCATTCCCTCTAAAACTCACATTTGATTTAAGTAATTGAAGCTTAACAACTCTACTTACCGTGGCCACCTTGTCTGCCATTGACTTGACCATTGCTGGACTGTTTCCAGCATTGCGGACATGTCCTCGCCCAAGTTGGCCTTCTGTATTGCGACCAAATGTCATGATGTGCCCACTTTCTGTTAGAACTGCACTGTGATACATGCCAAGTGACACGTCAGCTACTTTGGCTCCCAGACCTTTTACTCGGGTGAGAGTAAGTGCCTTATCCATGTCACTTCCTTGCTGTAACAAAAAATAAATAAAAATGAAACTGCGTTATGAAGACTTTTCTATTTTCTTATTGAAAGGAAGTCTGCAGAGAAGAAAATCTGTGTACATCTGAATCAAATCAATATAGAAAAAGACAACAAAGTGTGGACAGTGTTGCCGGTGGGAGGATTAATTGGATGATATGTTTCATTCATCAAGTGAACATCATCAGATCCTGTTCTTTCAAAGCCTTTTTTTTTGGATGTGTAACATCTTTCCACTCGGTATGTGGATATGTTTGTGGCACTCGGTAGCTGGGCATTTTTGTGGGAGTGATTTTGGAAAAGGGACGGAAGTGGATGGGACGGAAGTGCATGGGACGGAAACAATGAGCGCGCGCGGTGGCGGAGATCGGTACAACGACGTACTGTAGGCCATGTGACTATGAGGAATGTAAATTGCATATGGTTTACCTCAAGGTTTGGAGGCCCCATTAAAGAAATTCCTACTATAAATCATCATCAAGTTGTCGTTCTTTGGTGTGAAAATATTCATTATATCATATTTGCTGAAAACAATTACGATTTATTATATCTTCATACTTTTGCTGTATTCTTATTTAATGTAAGCACTCGACACCTCGAGTGCTATATCGCATCAACAAACACTCCAAACAACGTAGGAATTCAGTATATTAACACCGACTACTAACAATAATTGAAACTTCGTTAGTCCGAACGTATCACTGGGAGAAACGCATTTAATATACCTATTGCCCACCTATTTTTTAATTGCGCCTATACTTGGCAGTGCGCTATATCGGCAAAAGGAGGCCATTTTCAATAACATCGCTGGCATGGATTCACTGACTGGCCGGTATACAGCGCATCAAGTAGGCAGTGGATTGCTCCCGCATACCGTAGTTCAACTAGTTGAAGGCAGATGTCACTACTGAAGATTCATCGGAGAACTTTGTTTTAATTAATAATAATATTTAATGCTGCCAAATAGCCATAATGCAGTATACATATATACACATTTCACGTCTACAACGTCTTAGCAAATAACAACTATGATTTATTACAGTCAGGATTTGTCACTCGATTTTTACAAGTAGTTATTTGAATGACCAACAGAGTTCACTGTTAACAAGGGACTTACGCTCCTGGCACACACATAGTAGGATAACATGTCACATGTTACACATCATATGCGACTACTGTAAGGCTCGTATAATTTTTTGTTCAAGTTTAGTGGATATGTACATGACACCAACACTTATGTATAACCGTATATATGGTGCAATTATTTAGTTATAAATATATTTTTATAACGTCTAAAATTTTCACTTGTGTTCTGTTAGTTTATAGCACTCTGGTAATAATTATATATTTGTTACAAACACCTTGATACCGCTATTTAATATTGAATTTAAATAATTTCCTGATTTTTTGAGAAACACCTTTGTTAATATCTATTACTCACCACTGTCCATCAAAAAGTGAAATTTGGTACCAGTCACAGGTATGGTTCCAATCATTACTTTCAGAAAAAAACTTCGTATGGTATCACTCATAGTCATCATCATCATCATCATCATTTCCCCTTATCCAGCTCCTGCCGGGTCGGGGTATTTATGGCACTTCTCCACTTTCCTCTTTCCTTCCACCATTCTTCTTCCACGATCTTGTCCCAGTCCAGATTTCTTTTTCTTACGCCGTTCTTCACTGAATCCATCCACCTTGTTCTAGGTCTTCCTCTTGGTCTCTTACCCTTGCACTTCGCCTCCAGCATCTGCCTTGGTATTCTATTTTCCTCCATCCTCTTTACATGTCCAAACCACCTTAGTTTATTCTTCTCAATTCTCTCATTTAGTTTTCCCATCCCAACTTCCTTCCTAACATCTTCATTCCTCACTCTGTCTTTCCTTGCCTTTCCTATCATACTTCTTAGGAATTTCATTTCACTGGCTTGGATTCTACTCTCTTGCCTGCTTGTCAGGGTCCAAGTCTCAGCTGCATAAGTTAATATGGGTACATAATACACTTTATACATTACCTCCTTGCTTTTCCTTGGTACTTCCTTATCCCAAACAAGTTTTCTTACACTTTGATAGAATGCATTGCTCTGCTGTACCCTCCTGCCAATCTCCATGTCCAACCTACCAGTTTGCATCAATTCACTTCCTAGGTATTTGAACGTGTCCACAATTTCCAAACTCTGACTTCCAATTTTCACAGTGCCCTTTCCTTGTCTTTCCCCTCTTGTCATCACCATGGTCTTGCTTTTCTCTATACTGATTTTCAGCCTCTTTCCCCTCTTGTCATCACCATGGTCTTGCTTTTCTCTATACTGATTTTCAGGCCATACTTATGAATATTTTCGTTCAGTGCATCTAGTTGTTTTTGCACTTCTTCGGTGTTCCTTCCCCAGACCACAATATCATCTGCAAATAACAGTAACTTCATTTCTTTATGTTCATATGCTTCCTTTGTTTCCTTTACTATTTCATCCATCACCATTATGAACAAGAGAGGTGACAGCACACTCCCCTGTCTTAGTCCAGTCTTGTTCGTAAACCAATCTGTCTTTCCAACTGGGGTCAGTACCCTGCTAACACAGTTGTTGTACATTGCTTGCACCATTTCCAACATTTCTCTTCCCAGTCTCTTCTTAACCATGGTTTCCCATACCTTCTCTCTGGGGACACTATCATATGCCTTTTCTAGATCTATGAAAGTCATGATCAAATCCTCTCCATATTCCCAGTTCTTTTCCATCACCTGCCTCAAGCTAAAGATTGGGTCCACTGTGGATCTTCCACTCCTGAAGCCATACTGTTCCTCTTGCAACTCTCCTTCCACCTTTCTTCTCATTCTTCTTTCTAATATCCTTTCCAGTATTTTTACTATCTGTGATATGAGGGTGATCCCTCTATAGTTATCACAAACCTTCTTGTCCCCCTTCTTAAACACTGGTATTATTAGCCCTTTTTTCCAGTCTTCTGGTACACATTTCCATTTCCACACACACTTTAGCAGTCGATACAGCCATTGCATACCAACAGGTCCAGCAGCCTTTATCATTTCTACACTGACTTCATCCACCCCTGTTGCTTTTCCCATCTTCATTTTCTGTACTGCTAATTCCACCTCCAGCATTGTTATATCATCTTCTGTTATAGAGTCGTCAGGTTGTGTCACTTCCATCTCACCAGTACCATTGCTCACATTCAAAAGCTTATCGAAATACTCCTTCCATCGTCCCTTTATCTCTTCCGGGTGTGTTAACAACTCTCCATCTTCCTTTTTCACTAGCTTTGTAGTAACTCTTTCTTTCCTCTTACTTCTTAGAAGCCCATACAGCATCCTTTTACTGCCACTTACATCTGTTTCCATTCTTCGTGTAAATTCTTCCCAACTTTTCTTCTTTTCTTCTCCTACCACTTTCTTACACCTCCGTTTGCTGTCGTGATACTTCCTTTTGCTTTCTTCTGTTTGATCTCGGTTCCATTCTTTCCATGCAGACTTCTTTTCTTTCACTGCTTTCCTCACTTCCTCATTCCACCATGGTGTCTCCTTCTCTTTCACTCTTGTTGACGTCCTACCACAAGCACTCTCTGCTGCACCAACAAATGCCTTTTTAAAGTGAGACCATTCCTCTTCTATGTTTTCCACTTCAGTAACTGGGATTTGTTGCTTCAATCTCTCCTGAAAATTTTCCTGTACGGTTTTGTCTTTCAATTTCCATACTTTTATTTTACTTTCTCTGATCTCCTTTAGGTTTTCCAATTTTTCCCATCTAAATTTTGCCACCACAACTCTATGGTCCCCATCAAATGCTTCTCCTGGTAAAGCTGTCACATCTATCAGCTTTCTGCGATTAGTCCTTTCCACCAGAAAGTAGTCAATTACTGATTTTGTTCTTCTATCGCCCCAACCATATCTCGTAATTTTCCTGCTGTTTTTCTTCCGAAACCATGAATTACCCACTATCAGTCCATTCCTTTCACAAAAGTTTACAAGTTCCTCTCCTTCCCGGTTCTTTTTCCCATATCCATATGGTCCAATGACTTCTTCCTTTCCTTGTCTCTCGTTTCCGACTTGTGCATTCATATCTCCCATGATCACCACTTCTACATCTGAAATTACTCTTTCTACATCCTCCAGGAATACTTCAATATCTTCTTCTCTGTTTCCAGTCTGTGGTGCATACACTTGTATGAAGTCCATCACGTCATTTTTCATCTTCATTCTAATTTTCATTATTCTGTCACTCACACACTCGACCACTTCAACATACTCCTCCAGTTGTTTCGAGGTTATCAGTCCCACGCCATTTTTGGCCTCTTGGCCACCACTCCAGTATAATGTATATCCTTTCCTCAATTTCTTCCTTCCTTTACCTTTCCATTTCACTTCACTCAGCCCCATCAATCCAACATTCTCCCTCTCCATGAAGTCTACCACCTCCTCCACCTTGCCTGTCAGGGTCATGACATTCATGATTCCCACTTTCATTTCGGTTACTGGTCGCCCATTTCTCACAATTCCCCCAGTACCAAAAGAACTGCGCGTCGCCTGCAGGGTACGCCCTAACCTTTTCCGATTCATTCGAAGTGCCATTTCCATTTTAGGCTATTATTACGATGGGGTCGCCACTCCCAAAGGCACTCATAGTACTCTTCAAAAATAGAAAAGCGTCAAAGATGAAACGAAATTAACTTAACTTAAACATCCACTTTGTAAGGAATTCAGTCAAAAATTCTCTATCCCCAATCATGCCGTTAGAGAATATTATCCAACACCATCTTCAGACTCCGCTACTTATATGATAGTAAGACCCGAAGACGTCATGACTGTCTTGATAAAAATGGCCATTGATACCTCCCCTAGACCAGACAAGGTGCTTATGAGAGTTGTTTAACATGAAAGAGTTGCTAAAATAATGGGTAAAATTCTAACAAGCCTGATAACAGAATCGTGGGTTCCTATATGCTTCAAGGTTGCTTTCTTCTTTCTTCTTTACATGCCGTCTCTGCTTCGAAGATTGGCGATCATCATTGCAATCCCTTGCCTCGAGGTTGCTGTTCGAAACAGAGATGCTGAGTCAAGTTCAAACCATTCCCGCAAATTCTTGAGCCAGGAGATCCTCCTCCTCCCTGGTCTGCGCCGTCCTTCAATCTTGTCTTCCATGATTAGCTGCTGGAATCGGTACTTTCGAATCACGTGGCCAAAATATTGTAGCTTCTGTCGCTTGATGTTGTAGAGCACCTCCATCTCCTTGCCCATCCGATCCAGCACCTCGGTGTTTCTCACCTTGTCGGTCCACGATATACGAAGCATGCGACGATACAGCCACATTCCAAATGCTTCCAACTTCTTCTCCAAGGTTTTGGTTAACGTCCACCCCTCGTGTCCATACATTATGTAACACTTGAGGGCAAGTAGTCTCTTTCTCATACTAAGATCTCGGTGACACAGCAGATTCTTCATTTTGAAAAAGACACCCCTGGCTTGCTCAGTGTGAGCTTTGATTTCATGGCTGCAGTCCCATTTGTCATTCAGATAGCACCCTAGATATTTATACGAATGAACTCGTTCGATGGCTTTATCATTAACTGATAATGTGGTATCAATTACTTCATTGCTGACAACCATGAATTTTGTTTTGCAAATGTTCATTCTTAAGCCATAATCATTGCTAACTGCGTTCATGCGTTTCTGCAATGCTTGGAGATCTTCAATGCTTTCGGCGATCAGGACTGTGTCATCTGCATATCGGAAATTATTGATGACTGTGCCGTTGATGACAATGCCTTGATGAAACCCATCCAAGGCTTCCGACATGATTGCCTCCGTATATAAGTTGAAGAGCATTGGAGACAGCACACAGCCTTGTCTAACACCACGTCGAACAGTTTTAATTCATAAAGAAGGTGATGTAAAAGAAGTAAACAAATGGAGGCCTATGACCATATGCTCAATACGTAGATGAATTGGAATGGTACCTGATTGTCGTGTCAGAAAGATGATATCATTTAACACTCATCAAAGAGGCTTTGTAAGACTTCCTGGGTCGTACATTAATACGGCAATTGTTAGCAAACTTTTGGAAAAAGTAATATGATAAGTGGTAGCACAGGTTATTTATCCTAAATTTCTTTGTTTACTTTTCAATACAAATTATCCCTATGCCACTATTGAAAAGTGGACATATGAATTTACAATACGGAAAAAATATAAACCATCACAATTTATTTATTTATCATATGGCTTTTAGTGCCGGGAGTGCCCGAGGACATGTTCGGCTCGCCAGAGACTGTAGCTGCTTCAACGGACATCCATAGGGTGAGCTACAAGTTCCGTTCAATTTCAAGTAGTGCCACTGATACCTAGTGGTGAACGTTGGAACTTTGATAGAGCATTCCAACAAAATCTAATCTAGAAATTTAGCTTCACACAAGTTTAGTCTGTGGAAGGATCTTTTACATGCCATAAATCTATGACATGGGATCGCCGGCTTTAGTTCCCCTCTGAAGGAAGGCATACTGAAGGATTTTAACGATGTCAAGGACACACACATACAGGTTATTTATTCGTAGATATTACAAAAGCCTATGATAATATTAGTCATGGCCATATTATATTCTCTACCCTGCAAGCCTCATGTTGTCACCAAAACTGAAAAGATTAGTCACACAATTGCAGTCAGGAAACAGCTCAATTCAGACCATTAAGGGCATTACAAAGTCGATTAATTTGAATAGGGGACTGTTCCAGGGTGCCCTACTTTCTCCATCACTTTTTAACATGTACATTGACTTCGTAATGGACGAGTTATACAAAAGATCAATCACCGAGGCTTTTGGATATGACCTTCTTCCTGGAATGGATTATCTCTCAATTGTGTTTATATTCAAGCTCTTTTCCATTTTTCAATACAATAATGTTTTTCTTACACTAATGGTAGTAGGCTACATGTTACATCTATACTGTAGCAATTTCTTATACATACAATTATTATATAAAATTATTTTGTAGCATATGTATGTTAAAAACACTGTCACTTGCTTTACAATGATTAAAAAATAAGAAAAATAAATTTAAAAAATGTTAGAAACTAAAAGAATGTATATATGTCTACCCCTTATTATTCCCGTTGTAGCAGTTTCGCTAGCCCTATGTCGGTAGCGACAAGTGTAACGGTTTACCTTTGCCTAAGCTATGTTGTTTTAATGGGCGCCAAGACCTCAATGCAATGTTGAAATCTAAATTTGTATTTAACAACGTCTAGCTCTGGTAGAACACCTTCAAGACTCTATTCACTCAGATCGTGGTATGATTTGATCATTAACCCAACAAACAATTGTATCAGGAGAAGGAATTGGTCTATATCTAATGCTACCTACTGAAAGCAAAGATTGCATTGTAAAAGAAATGAATTTATTATATAAAACAAGAATAGCAAAATTAATAATAATAATAAGTTTAAAATTTAAATAGGAGCGTTGCGATTTTAATATTACCGATAGAAAATTACGTGAAAACGGAGTCTGATAAATTATTGATTTTACTCTTATTCCCAAGCTATGAAAGTTACTGAAATATGAAATATAAAACCAAGAGAAATGAGAGATTGCGTATTTCTGCGTCATTCGCGCTTACTGCTGGAAATTGCCGAAACATTTCCCTCGTACTGGATGATGCCGTGAGCTTCCCACAGTCTCCTGGACGTCTCCATCTCCGTCGATATTTGATGATATTCTGGTAGTTTAGATAATTCTATGGTCCGTACATCGGACCCACTCGTACAACCACACTGGTTAGGTTTTACAAAAGTTAGTCCTCCACTCCACGGAACATCGGAGTGACTCCCGCGTGAACCATACTCGGCAAGTTCTACACTGATAGTCCACGTTCCACGGAACACAGAACGATATATGCACCCGTCGCATCCCCACTCTTCATCCGACTTCCAGCTTGCGTGGTCTCCACTGATTGGCTGCTCCCTATGCGCTAGATCCCCACTCTGGCTCATTACACTCGGCGGGAGGGAGAAGTCGTTTTCCGTTCCATACATTCGCCTTTCCTTGACGCTGCGACCCAGGATTGCGTCATGCTTTCCGACAAGATTAAGCGTGTACTTGAATTCCCAGTGAGTCACGTCTCTCGATATACCCTAACTGACGAAAACTCCGTAAAATTCCGCAATCACATAATTTTCTATGATATTGTCGTTCGTAATAATTTGCTTGATAGCGTTTTCTAAGACATAGAAAACCTATCTGAATGCTAATAATTTTTATAAAATGCTCCGAAAATACCTTAATAATAATTATAATAAATTAATAATAATAATAAATTAACATGAAAAATTCTCTTGGCTGAACAATTTGCCGCGTAAATAAATATAGAATGGCTTCCTACTGACTTATGCCAGTTGCATAAAAACCCCTCGAAAAACACGTTACACCGTTTCCAATGGGGTCGGGGATGAAATGTGATGAAATTCTATGTGGTGGATAGTTTTACGACCTGATGCCCTTCCTGACGCCAACCTCATACGAGCAGTTAATGAGAGATGAAATGAATGAAGATGAGTGAAACTGGGCAAGGATGTGGAAGGAAGCGGCTGTGGCCTATAAGAAGGTACCGTCCCAGCATTTGCTTGGTGTTGAAAATGGGGAAACCCCGGAAAACCATTTCAAGGACGGCCGATGGTGGGGCTCGAACCCACGCGTCTACCGAGTCAGCAGAGAGCTTGGCCCCATGATCTAATGCTGCGCTTTAGCGAGCGTAGCCACCGCTGTCGGTAAAAACTAAAAGAATACACTTAAAATATTTTAGAATATTCCAAAAAATAATCCCATGTGATACAAAAATAAGTGCATTGGATGTTAAGAGTCCAAATCTTACATTTTAAAGTTCTGAGTACAAATTGAAATAAAAATATTGTAATATGGATCTATGGAAACAAGAAATAATTCTGAATCTTTTACCTTCATGCTTAAAGACAGCAATTTTAGGCTCTTGTCTCCGAGTCCTAGCTTGTTGAAAGTGTTCCGACCACATGCTAACATGGCACCTTCTGTTGTGACAACGGCAGTACCATCCCCTCCACAGCGGACAGTTCGGAACACACAGTCAGATGGCAGTGGCACTTTCATTGGGTTGCAACTGCAATACCGTACATTTCACACTTTGAAACTAGACCTGGCAGAGATGGGGCTCATTAAATTTATTAGATCTGTGTCCAGAAGTGTGGGACTGAATCAGTGAATCGAATAAATGACTGACATTGCTAGGTTAAAGAACTTGAGGGGGACATATTGACATGTTAAATTAGATGTTGGTCATGGAGGTAAAGGGATTAACATAATTCAAAACCAACTAAAAATACTGGACATCCAAGAACCATTCATGTGATAAAATTTAAAGAATACAATATTCAGAAAGAGGAAATAGACATTTTATAGTTGAACAGTTTCTTTCAAATATTCAGTAAATTCAGCACTTAGTTTGCAATCCTTATGCATAAACAGCTCATCAATATATAGTGTCACTTTGTTATTATGAAACTACTGTACTGTATAATGGAACATTCACGAATGGATAGTTACCAGTCTTCTTCATTGCCTAATCCCAGCCGTCCTCCATCACCTCGGCCCCAGGTATACATGTCCCCGTCTCCGCTCAGCACGGCTATGTGGTGTGGACCACAAGCTACCACTGCCACGTCCACACTCAGGAGTTTCTCTGAAACATTGGGTGTGAAATATTTCTAGTGTTGAATGGTGTCTTGACAGACCTTCTCTAATACTGGCACTTCCAATAGACCACAAACTAACTTGTGTTTGTGCTTTACCTCTAACATATTCTAAACATGCTGATGTTGGCTTTCCTCTCAATTTTAAACGTGCTACTGTCAAATTGTTTCTTGAGATGATTGGCGTAGGTCCTTTTCTCTGTATTATGGGGATAATCGTGTAGGTGTTAAGTTCCTGCAACTCAAATATCAATCAGCCATTCTATTTGTTATTCTTCCTACTGCCCTTATTTTACTCATTCGTATTTTATTCTGCATAGGTTTTAAACCTTCTGTTTTTAACACAAACAAGGTTAGGTTGCTAACAATCCATGAGTTATATTTTTATTTAAATTTTATGGGTTCAAAACATTAATCATTGTATATAAATAGAAAATCCTCAATCTCCCACTCACTTATTACTGATCCTCTTTGTTCTGCAGGAGCCATAAAGGTGAAATTTTGTATTATAGCCTATATCAAAGGGTATGTAGGGAAAACAGAAAAAATGAGATACAAAAGTTTTGGGTGGTATGGGGGGACAAATATTATTTCTTTATCTGCTTACATGTCTTGTGATTCAACTTACAGCAATGGTTGGGCATTTTACAAACATAATATTGAAATTTTCATTGAAATTAGCGAGCCATAATACACAAATCCAGAAATGTGAGGAAAAAAGGAAGTTCCTCTGCTACTCTAACTGAGGAACATCGAACCATGAATATGTTTTTCAAATCTAGACGATGAATACAGTATAACCCCTCTCGACTGCCCTTGGGTGGTCCGCCGCTCCGGTTAATCTGACCATGCTCAAGCCTAACTTGCCCTGACTCGTAGCGGTGACTCACTACCCGTCGCGCCATTGTTGATTACAGATACTTGTTAACGCTTGTCCGTTTTAGTGCTCCGTCATCTCTCGTATCGTTTCCGTCGTCTGTGGTTCGTACAGTATGTCTACTGCACTGTGAAGTATTTAGTACTTACTGTTCGTTTGTTTTACGACATTGTACTTCTGTGTTTGTTACAGTACTGTACAGTAATTTGTTTTATGCACTGTGCATTGTGTGTACTGTACAGTTGTGTGTGCGGTTTTTCAACATGTCAGGAGTGAAACGTTATCACGTTACTCTTTCATTAAACGTAAAAATAGCAGTGCTATGAAGGCTGGACCTAGCGGAATCACTCCAAAATATTGCCAAGGAACTCAATGTAGGTGTTCGACAATAAAAGATTGGAGAAGAAATCGGAAAGGCATTGAATCATGTTCAGTGACGATAGATGGTGAAAACACTCTTAAGAATTGCAAAACATTGAAAAAGCCTAAACTTGAACTCCTTGACAACGCATTGTGGATGTGGTTCTTCCTAGAAAGAAGGAAAGGATCCCCGATATCTTGAGTTCAGAGATTGTGATTTTAATATAAATACGTATTTTTCGGTACTTTCTGATAATCCGACTATTTTTGCATTCCGACCATACCCTCATTCCCAAAGCTGACAGATTACAGGGGTTGTACTGTACTTGTTATATTACAGGTGAGCACGTGTTTACAACACTCGCAATTTGCATGAGGATAGGTCTGTAAACCAGTGTCTTTATAACGTTGTTGACACACAAAGTTAGCTATTTTTGCATTGAAATTGTGGGGACAAGTACAATTCCAAAACAAGAACACATGTCCAGTGGACGACATGTTCACACTGAGGAAGTTACAGTACTCTACAACTGAACAATAAACTATTGAAGAGTTATACTGTACAACTGCTTCTCGTGTGAGAAAGGCAGCAATGAGATGCCTGCATGGTAGACCGTCACACTTACTCATGTATGCCAGCGCCATGGTGTTGGGGGTAGCACGCCTGCCTTTTACCCGGAGGCCCTGGGTTCGATTTCTGGCTCCGTCAGGGATTTTAGAAACTAACTTGAGGGCTGGAACGGGATGCACTCAGCCTCGTGAGGACAATTGAGTAGCTGTCCGACAGTGAGGCAGCGCCCCGATCACGAAAACAAAAATTAACGGTCGAGGGGATCCGATGCGCTGATCACGCGCCACTGCAATATCTGCAGGCCATTGCAGGCTTGGTAGGCCTAGGCCTAGGCCTAGGCCCTTATGGGCTGTAGTGGCGGGGGTTATATATTTTTTATTATTATATTAATCATGTATAACGCAAAGTTTGGCTTGTCCCCGAGCCCAAAAACACATCTATGTTAAAAAGAACTCAATCTTTACTAATTGAGGCACTTCCTAGAAGCTATAAACCTTTAAGTTGATGCCGATATAACATCAGAAGGTGGGGGGGGATCGGTTGAAAAATTAAAGTACTGTACGTCCAAAGCTTTTGCTGGGGGATGTCGTGTCTGCGACTTTATAACACGCCATTACCAATCACTTATAACCATTGAACTATTTTGATACAGTAATTATTTTGGTAATTATGCATTTAATTAATTAACCTGTAAAAACATAATGCGCGATCATATAATGCCAAAGACCATTCAATGAATGGGTATTTCTACTAGTAAATAATAATTCACTTTGATCACATAGTTTTGAATAGTCCTGTTCATAATTTCGTTCACTCACCAACAAGTTTTGGACGTACTGAGTTGTTCCAATCTCCATGACCTAAACATCCAAATGTTCCATCTCCACATGTCATCAGCATTCCTGAGTCACTTACAAACACACTGTATCCATCTCCAGCTCCAATCCTGCACAAGAGAATGACAATTACACTTGTGTACAAGGTGATTTTAAAAATATAAGATTTCCATTCCTCTCAGGAAAGAAGGATCAAACACAATGACAGAAAGTGTGGACAGAGGGAATAACATGAAAGGACAAGGACAAACATAAAAAGGACCATCTCCAGCCAAACACAATGCTGTCTTCTAAAGAGGACAATCATGCCACCAATCCACTCAATAGTTCTTCAATGCTATAAGCCTGACAAGCTTGCAGCTATTAGTTGTTGCTTACCCTCTTTGATTAGATCAGGAGGTTGAGCTCATTATCATGCAAGTGAAGCAGAGTCATGATGCAAAGAAGACACTGGAAGGGATCTGACCTTCTCATGGCAGGAGTCACCCTTCTGTACAACAATTCGAGATCTCCTGGCAGCAGCAGTGTTCAATTCTATTGCCCACTTCCTACAGTCCGGACATAGTGCCCAGCAACTTCCATTTCTTTACTATGTCGAAGAGGATACTAGAATAGCACCAATGACAACATTGAAGCAGCCATACAGTACTTGGGATACAGACTTTTACTAAGAGGGGTGCCTTAAGCTGGTGAAGTGGTGGCAGACTCAGAAAACTTACTTCCCAACTATCCTATCTAGCCTACATTCCATCTCACCTGTTGATACTTTTGCCTTTGAGGACCTCCACACACTTGGGCAGTTGGCACCACTGCTCAGCCTCGCCATGACCCAGCTGACCCTTCCTGCCTTCTCCCCATGTGTATACCATCTGCTCTGTGAACAGAAACTCTTTAGTTAACTCAGCACATACTGATGTTGAACCCAGTTCCTGGTTAATATTACATTTTCAACTCAAAATCTGGGGTGGTTAGATGTACTGTAAAGAAAAAGACACCTTTTTACTAGGTTGTAATTCACTGACCTGTTGTGAGTACAATAACGTGGGTGTTACTGTAGGCCACCTCCTTGATCTTGCTGCGTGGTGGTAATTGCAGAGGAGTCAGAGCTACAGCGTGCTCAAAGGCCTTCAGGTCGTAGAGCACTGATCTGAGGACATTCATTCATTCATTCCTTTATTTCTTTATTTCTCCATGGTAATATGTTAATATACATATGAGAGTCGTCAAATCATAAAATACATAATTATATATAATATACATGAAATGAAAATCCACAGCCTGCTTCCAGTCTCCGACCGGGTCAGGAATGGAATGAATGAAGCCCCCATCTAGCGGCGAGGATATGGACTGTGCCGGCTGCCGAGGCCTGACGCACTCCTCTGGGGCAATGATTAAATGAATGACAGATGAAATGAAATGATAGTGGAGAGTGTTGCTGGAATGAAATTTTGACAGGGAAAACCGGAGTACCCCGAGAAAAACCTGTCTGCCTCCGTTTTGTCCAGCACAGATCTCACATGGAGTGACCGGGATTTGAACCACGGACCCAGCGGTGAGAGGCCGGCGTGCTGCCGCCTAAGCCACGGGGCTATATAATATACATAAAATATATAATTTTACATAATATACATAATTACAGGGGTACAGGGAAGCTTCCGTGGCTTAGGCGGCAGAACGCCGGCCTCTCACCGCTGGGTCCGTGGTTCAAATGCCGGTCACTCCACGTGAGATCTGTGCTGGACAAAACGGAAGCAGACAGGTTTTTCTCCGGGTACTCCGGTTTTCCCTGTCAACATTTCATTCCAGCAACACTCTCCACTATCATTTAATTTCATCTGTCATTCATTTAATCATTGCCCCAGAGGAGTGCGACAGGCTTCGGCAGCCGGCACAGTCCATATCCTCGCCGCTAGATGGGGGCTTCATTCATTCCATTCCTGACCAGGTCGGAGACTGGAAGCAGGCTGTGGATTTTCATTTCACAGGGGTACAGGTAAATACAATAATCAATATACAAACACTTACATCTCTATGCACATTGCTTCGAATTCTTCTACTGAATATATTGCCTTATCTGTGAGCCATTTTTAGCCTACTTTTCACATTTTGCAAAAATGAGGAAAAAGTAGACTTATGAGATCGGGCAAATGTGTGTCTGTCTGTCTGTCTGTCTGTCTGTCCTTCTGTCTGTCTGTCTGGCTGTGTGTGTGTCCCCCCCTATCAACTCCTAAACGGCTGCAGCAATCGAAACAAAATTTGGTAGGAGTAAAGATCTACACCTGAATATCTCACGGCCATATTTGAAAATGATGTCAGTGCTACCAACTGCTAAAAAATCGCAATTGAAATTTGAGCTCCATGTTGGATATCTTGGAAAGTATGAATGGGAGCTATTTCAAAATTGGCACACGTACAGATCATAATATTTCAGTTTAATTTCCAGGAGGCCAAACATGGCAGTGTTGCCAAAATGATTATAAGCCTCCTGATAGGTCCAATTTTTAAATGCATATAACTTCTACACTATCAATTGGAATTCAACCAAATTTCGTATGTTGTATGTGTACATAACCAGATATGACTGAGCGTATTCTTAAGACCTACCAGGGCTGCCAACTGTTAATAAATGCTCCTAATTTATTTTATCCAAATACCAATATATCAGAAAGTATGCAAGCTGACAGCTTTAAACTATGCACACGTATAGTACCTGACATTATGTATTAATTTGGAGTAACTTATATACGTCAGTGCTACCAACATGATTCTAAGCCTGCTGACAGGTCCAACTTTAAATACATGCAACTTCCATACTATCATTTGGATTTCAACCAAATTTCGTATGTGTTATGTGTACCATAACAGATATGTCTATGCGTATTCTAAGTAGCAACCAGGGCTGCCAACTGTTAATATGTGCTGTCCCTATTTTTGTTACCCTAATATCAATATATCAGAAAGTATGCAAGCCAATAGCTCTAAAATTTGCACACGTATAGTACCTGGCATTCTAGACGAATTTGGAGTAACTAATATACGTCAGTGCTGCCAACATGATTCTAAGCCTGCTGATAGGTCCAATTTTAAAATGCATGTAACTTCTATACTAACTAATGGATTTCATTCAAAATTGGCACAACAATAGATCATATTATTTCAGATTATTTCTGACCAATACATGCATGACATTGTTGCCAACATGATTTTACGTGCGCTGTTAGATCCAATGTTTAACTGCATGTAACGTCCATGTGATTCATTGGACTTCAACCAAATTTTGTATTTTGTACCTTAAGAGATGGAACTAAGAATATATTCAGTCATCAGGGCTGCCAACTGTAGTGCTCTATTAGGATACATTATGCCAGGTATACAGTATTTCGAACTAATTGGAAATTTCGATATTAGAAACTTAATTTCGTCATTATTCTAGATAGGTTCATATTCTGTAGAATAATCATTGGCATGAAAAGTAGGCTGTATAGTTCTTAACGGAACTTCTTGTTTAAATTTAATTTGAATGTGGAAATGGTGCTGACATTTCTTAGAGTTAGGGGCAGCAAGTTAAAATATTTGGAGGCAGTAAACAAGGGATCTTTTTTTCTGAAAGCTCCTCTATAATATTGACAGTGAACATCCAGTCTGCTTCTAGTGTTGAACGAATGTATATCAGAATATTTTTACAATATTAGCATTTCCAGTTAGAATTTGTCTCTTAATATACATAGAACAATTGAGTAAGTACAATGATGGTAATGTCATTATTCTGAATTTTTTTAAATAGTCCCTACAAGATGTTTGAGGGTGTGAACCAAATATAACACGGATTGCTCTCTTCTGCAGGATAAAAATATTGCTTAAAACTTCTTTTGTTGCACTGCCATATAGATTTATTCCATAAACCAGGTGGGAGTGAAACAGAGCATAATAACTTGATAACAGGATATTAATGTTAACTTCCTGTCTTAGCTGCTTTAATACAAATATCGCACTGTTTAATTTAGATTGTAGTTTAATTATGTGTTTTTTTTCAACTAAGATCTGTTTCCATTGTCATACAAAGAAAGGTTTGTTAATCGGTGCTGTCTATTAGTTGTTGGTTGAGCACAATACTTAGATGAATATATGGAAGTTTTGAAGTATACATCCTAAAATGAATATAATGAGTCTTTTTAATATTTGGCTTTAGATAGTGAGCTTCTAAGTATGTTTCTAGTTTATGCATTACATACAGGTATGTAATATTTTTTGTAGGTTTTTGTAATTACTGTATGGACCATGGTAGAACGCCATACAGTAATTTCTGGCAGCTGCTCTCTGGTGACGAACCGAGGAATTTATCTATATTTTTTGTAATTTTTGTAATCTCATTGATATACTCTCTTGGCCACATTGTTTGATTTCCATTGAAAAAGGAGGCAAGGTTTCTCCGAAATGTTTGTTTCTAATCTAAATACACACGGCATTAGCCCCAAAAATATGAATTATTTATATAATCCGGGCCGTGAAAGCCTTAATATACACTCTTAAATTTAGTTTTGAATTGAAACTAGAGAACTAAAATGACTGTAATGTCGCCCGTTACTATTTAACATCGCTACAGCTGATGTCATTGAGGCTATTTACCTTGAGGGAGCGAAAATTTACATCTACGCGGATGATATGGTTGTGGCATCGACATCTAAGGAAACCTTGCAATCGTCCATTGATAAACTTACCACATGGGCTCAACAAAATGATATGACGATAAACTGCACCAAGACAGTAATGCTGGCATTCCGTAAAGGCGGGAAACTATCCGCAGATGAGCATATACTACTAAATGGAGAACCCCTTGTCAATGTAAATCATTTCAAATACCTAGGAGTAGTAATGCAAATGCAAGGGAACGTATTCACGCGACATGTCAGGGATAGAACAACATCCGCCATAAAAGCAATGCAAGACATAATGCAACTGGGAAATCTATCTTTACAAACCGCAATTAATTTATTCAGAATGAAAATAACTCCAATAGTGACATACGGCATTCAAATAACTTGGGATCATTTGACACAAAGTAACCTTCGAGAGATAGAAAGAGTTAAGTCTACTTTTCTAAAGAAAATTCTGCACTTATCAAAATACACGCCATCTCGTCTAACGTACGCACTAGCAAGGGAGACTTTCTTCATAGAAGACCTGCGTTTGGAGAACTCCCTACCATCAACAGTGCAATACCAGAGACTGATCGTAGAACTAAACCTCAAGCGTAATGACATATTCCACAGAAGCTCTTATGTCGACGGACTGGATGAATGCCAAATTTGAACTACGGCATACGATCACCCGTTTTGCAGTCCACGGTTTTCATTTTAAGATATGCACAGCAAGAGGATTTCATGACCCAGGCCCCCAATGCACCTGCTCTCTGTGTGGTAGTGCTTGTGATAGATATCACGCCATTTCCTGCGCCCAGAGGAAAGTATCGCTAACACGCTTCTGCTGCGAATAACTATATATATAGCAAACAGAACCTGTCAGACACTTTGTATATAGACACTTTGATGAGTAAGATTTAAGTTATCAGTATTAGTTTTGTATCTCGGCATGGCTATTTGCTGCAATAAATGATTATTATTACCGGGTGAGTTAGCTGTGGTGGTTACGGCATGACTGATGGCAGTCGCTCACATCCGGGAGGCGAGGAGGTTCGAATCCCCCCGCCGGCAACCTTGAAGATGGTCTTCTGTGGTTTCCCATCTTCCTTCCAGGCAAATGCCGGGGTTGGTCCCTAACTATAGGCCACAGCCGCTACCTTCCAACTCCTCGTCCTTACATTCCAACTTCCCTCCTTCCCTCCCCAACGGTACTTGTAGCTCACCCATTGGGTGTCCGCCTCGAAGCAGCTACAAAACTGGCGAGCCGAACATGTCCTCGGACACTCCCGGCACTAAAAGCCATATGCTAAAAAAAAAAAAAAAAAAAAAAAAAACTGTCAACGCTTAAAATATAAAGTTTATTATAAACACCAGTGCATATTTTGTATGAACTTCTGTTCTTCTTCAGCCTTTAAAAAAAAATAAGCATCTAATCTTCATCATCATCATCATTTCCCCTTATCCAGCTCCTGTCGGGTCGGGGTATTTATGGCACTTCTCCACCTTCCTCTTTCCTTCCACAATTCTTCTTCCACAATCTTGTCCCAGTCCAGATTTCTTTTTCTTACGCTGTTCTTCACTGAATCGATCCACCTTGTTCTAGGTCTTCCCCTTGCTCTCTTACCCTTGCACTTTGCTCCAGCATCTGTCTTGGTATTCTATTTTCCTCCATCCTCTTTACATGTCCAAACCACCTTAGTTTATTCTTCTCAGTTCTCTCATTTAGTTTTCCCATCCCAACTTCCTTCCTAACAACTTCATTTCTCACTCTGTCTTTCCTTGTCTTTCCTATCATACTTCTTAGGAATTTCATTTCACTGGCTTGGATTCTACTCTCTTGCCTCCTTGTCAGGGTCCAAGTCTCAGCTGCATAAGTTAATATGGGTACATAGTACTCTTTATACATTACCTCCTTGCTTTTCCTTGGTACTTCCTTATCCCAAACAAGTTTTCTTACGCTTTGATAGAATGCATTGCTCTGCTGTACCCTCCTGCCAATCTCCATGTCCAACCTACCAGTTGGCATCAATTCACTTCCTAGGTATTTGAACGTGTCCACAATTTCCAAACTCTGACTTCCAATTTTCACAGTGCCCTTTCCTTGTCTTTCCCCTCTTGTCATCACCATGGTCTTGCTTTTCTCTATACTGATTTTCATGCCATACTTCTGAATATTTTCGTTCAGTGCATCTAGTTGTTCTTGCACTTCTTCGGTGTTCCTTCCCCAGACCACAATATCATCTGCAAATAACAGTAGCTATCTTATCTTTTGTTTCAAGTGACAAATGTAGCCTAAGTGTATGTGTATAATGAGTGTTTAAGCAGTTTCTACTTTTGATTCTATTATAAATGCTGGTTTAACATGCACTACCTATAGTGTTTATTAATATATAAATTTTGAGTGTTGACAGGTGGAAGAGTTGTGTTAATATATTTACTGTCGACAAAAGTATTATGTGTACTCGAGTTTGAAGGTTGTTAGTGAAGTAACCAATAGACCTACATAAAATCCAAAACCATCAACATTTTCGTCGTTCTATTTTACGTTAGTTCATGTAGGTTTGGATTTTTAAATTTATATTTTTATATTTGTTATCGCAGTTGGAACACAAAAAGTGCCCGTTTTTAAGCGTGTTTCAACAATGCGTCACATTTAAGAATTATTATCTCAAAAGCCCGTGATCAGATGGAATCCAAATTTTAACACAATATACATTGGAATGTTGTATAACTGGCTTATTAATTTCACAATTTTGTGTGTCCAAGAAACAAAGTTGTTATCATTGTTGTAAGGTAACTTTTTCTCGGCTCAGGGTGGTTGGGAAATGTAGTTCTTGGTTCCGTTGTAATCATTATACATCAAAAAGTTATGCTGTATGACTGTGAAATACGTAAATTAATTCACTTATTTTATATCGGTTTGTATTTGTACGAGGAAATAATACATGGTTCACCAGCTAGCCGCTCCGGTAAAAGCTGTACAGCATTGCTGAGATGGAGCCCATCACTTCCGAGCAAGACGCGCCATGATGCGTGTGGGCACCATTTCGGCAACGCTGTACAGCTGTTCCCGGAGCGGCTAGCAAGTGAAACATGTGTTATTTCCCTGTAGAAATACAAACCGATATAAAGTAAGTGAATTAATTTACGTATTTCACAGTCATACAGCATAACTTTTTGATGTATAATGATTACAATGCAACCAAGAACTACATTTTCCAACCACCCCGAGCCGAGAAAAAGTTACCTTACAAAAATGATAACAACTTTGTTTCTTGGACACACACAATTTTGAAATTAATAAACCAGTTATACAACATTCCAATGTATATTGTATTAAAATTTGGATTCGATCTGATGACGGGGTTTTGAGATAATAATTCTTAAATGTGACGCATGGTTGAAACACTCTTAAAAATGTGAACTTTTTGTGTTCCAACTGCGATAAAAAATATTAAAATATATATTAAAAATTCCAAACCTACATGACCTAACGTAAAATAGAACGACGAAAATGATGATGTTATTGGATTTTATGTAGGTCTATTGGTTACTTCACAAACAACCTACAAACTCGTGCACTTAATACTTTGGTCGACAGTAGTTCAAGTCAGCACATAACCAAGACATCAACATGGTATTTACCATGTCTTTATGTAATATGAAGTCAACCACTAAAATTGTTACAGTACTTATGATACTCTGGCTTTCTAGGGACAATAAGCAACTCACCTTTGTGGTTTTCCATTTCTGTCCAATGGCAAGCATTAAAACAAAATCAAGTTAGCTACATTCTGTATATCATATGGAAGAAAAGCTGTTATTGTAATGGTTTTTACCGCTCCACGTTGGTAGCGACAAATGTTATGGTTTGCTTAGCCCTCACGTTGAGCGGCAATTGTAATGGTTCTTATCGCTCCTCGTTGGTAGCGTACAAATGTAATGTTTTCTACCTGGGCGGACTATTCGCCAGAAAATACTACTGCTAAGTTTGATCTATGTTGGGCGCCAAGCTGGATACACTGTGTTCCAAGCTAAATTTATATATTTAATATCGACCCCTAGCGTGAGTAGAACATATGAGAAACTCTTAATGACTAGGCCGTGGGATGATTGAATCATCAACCCAGACTACATTTGATTGTGGAGAAGGATGTGGTATTATAACTATTGCTACCTACTGGAATTAAAGAATCTACTTTGTAATAATTGAATTTAATACACTTAGAAAATATGTCAGCATCTTGAATAAAATTTACACTGTTAACGGAGCATACAACTTTAACCATTGCCACGAACAAAATTACTTAATACGCCGGTCGGGAGAATAACGTGAATTTAACTTATTTCCAAATTAATGCTTAAAGAATTTATACTGGCCCTATCGAAAAACAGAGAGTGTGTGTCGTAGATTACTTGTGCTTACCCACGGAAACATTGTCTCCACGTTCTTGAAGTCTCGTAGCGTTGGATGTTCTGCATTGGTGTTGACGGCGTCAGGCGCTTCCTCGTTGATCAAAAGTAATCGTTACAGCTTGTGGTGGAGTCTATTCCATGAACCACAACACGTCGTTTGCCTAATCACTGCAAGACGCGTGGAACCCATGATCTGATGTGATCAGCGGAGTTAGCGTGAATAAATTCTCCCACTTGGGACTAACGAACAAAGTACCCTTACTGTACCAAGCGTAATGTCTTAATCAATCTCTTCTCTCACCCAGCGTCCACTATATGCTTCAATCTTCTCCCACCAGGGACTAGCTTAACACCGCAGCTTCGCTGCTTCGCTGCTTCGACCAATCCGCGTGCGTCACGTATCTCGCCATGCCCCTGCTACGTTGCTTCTTCTCCCTTGATTGGCTGGTCACCTTACGTGGCTCTTCCCGCCATGAGACTCCTTCCCCGTATTTATATTTTCCGTTTCCGGGCAAGACGTAAATCATACACGTTTTCTTGCTTTGAAGTGTTCCCTCGGATTTCGTAATTCCATTGTACTCCAATCTATTCTTGTATTGAAATACCCAGTGAGTCACACACCACTCTCCCTTAGCCCTAATGAATAAAATCCCGACTTTACGTATGAAATGATTTGCCGTGCAATATTATATATTGGAATCATCCAATATAGATACAGATTTCTACTAGTAGAAATCCTCTGTAATCTTCCAAATTTAAAAGCTCCAAAAAAATGACGTAATAAATATTATTAATAATAATAATAATATGAAATATGAAATTGAATAAACTGAAATAATTTAACTTATTCGCCTCGAATAATCATGTGCTTTACCATGCATATGGTACAGCACTTGATGATTCCAGACACGTTAGAAAAAAACCTCCAAAATACAACTTATACAAGTGAAATGACCCTTTACACATATAAACACATATAAACCCTCAATCATGCGCTTTGCGCTAATGTTCGTCTTGTTATGACGTGTTCTTATTTTGTCCACTTCAAAATGTTTGTCATTCTCACGAATGTTCATTCTACCGCTCTCTCTCTCATCATTCTATGTGGGAAAAAAATACATATATAAGTGTGTTCCCTCTATATCCACAATTCACTACACACGCATTTATGGTGTTCAGTAGAAAACCACTGCGGAACTCTTCTAGAAATATTAGGTGCTCCACACCTACCGGATACCAATATCATGGTACATGATCTCACACGATCACACACGATCACACACTCGCGGTAGAGCAAAGTGATCTACTTCCCACCTTCTCTGTGAAGTTTTTAATTAAAAGGGAAGACATGACTGTAAAAAAAAACAGTAAGTACCCATTACTTATAACACTTAAATATTCCTGTGCCGTATGTGTCCTATCTTACTAAGTACATGTACACAAAAACCCACGTTACTCTAGATCACAATTTCTCATATTCGTCGCTCAGCCAGTAGTTCACAACCCAGACCAGTCCACCTATCGAACCTGACCTAGTTGCCACAACTTTTTATCTGTTACTTATATACAACATCTCATGAAGTCTAGTACCTTGTACACAAACTACCTTAATTATATCCAACCCCGATCTCACATAGCTAGGTCGTAAGCAGGAATCACGTGTGCTGATATGTATGAGCTTCATGGAGGACTGTCTCGCCTTCTGTTGGCCCATCTTTTATCTCGTGGACGCCTTAAGCTAACAAGCCCTATACAAGCGCTCCCCCATCTCTTGGAGATAAATGGGAACCCATCAGCGCTGCCAAAATGGCCTTGGTGCATCGAGACAATTTAGTGCTCAACAGCATCCACCACTCCCTTCATCTTTCCCTGTACCTTAAAAACTCTCATTTACTTACATACTACCCCCCTGTGTGATTTCTGATATGCCTGCCTTGAAGACCAGATCTTTCACTCACCACCTACCACACTTACTCATTTGATAGGCTGGCTCGCCAGCTAAACACACTTATTTTATGACACATCCTTAATGTCATCACGTTGCTCCACTAACATATTTCTCAGTGTCTGTAACGATGCCCTGTTGCTACTGTCCACACATGCTAATCCTACTTTCATCCGGTGTTACACCTCTACTTGACACTCTATGACCTAAAAATGTCACTTCTGTCTGACAGAATGACGACTTGGACAGTTTCAGAGTGAACCCTGCCTGATCTAACTTTTGAAATACACTGTCTAAATGACGTAGATGCTCCTCAAAACTGCGTGAGCTGATTACCATATCATCGATGTAAATAGTTACAAACTCTCCCGTGTCATCTCCTAATGCGATGTTTAAAGCCCTAATTAAAGCTGCTGAGCTACTTTTTAACCCATAAGGTACCCTGCAAAACTGATAAAGGCTATATTTATGACTAAAAGCTGTAAATGGCCGATCTTCATACATAAGTGGCACTTGCCAGAAACTGGAACTTAAATCTACACATGTGAAATACTTTTTACCCTCAAATGTCTGCATCAACTCTTCAATGGACATGGACTTCAGCTGATCTGAACTGATTTTACTGTTAACTAAACGCGCGTCTAAACAAATACGAACTGTGCCGTCGGCCTTCGGTACTGTAATTAAAGGATTAACATATTGACTGTTTGAGTACTCTATAATGCCATCTTCAAGCATCTGGTTAATTTGTGCCTCTACTGCACCCTGATAAGCAAAAGGTATAGGATATCTATGTCCTGTGAATACTGATCTATCAATAACGTTCAATGAATGGGTATATCAATTGGCCATGCCAATGCGATCCACAAAAACTCTCCTATTATCCAATAACACATCATAGAGCAGAACACACTGGTCTCCCTCTATATGCCCCTGAAATGCAGCATCACGTAACGAGTCCTCCAGACTACCGTTCGTAATCAAACTGCCCACAAAAATTTGAGTATCCCGCTCTTCGGCTGGTGATACCTCACTTAAAGAACAAATCACTCCTACAACACTACTCCCCTGAACATTGTCGTTGAACGCTACCTCTACTTCAGAATTATTCCATTTAAATTTCAAACTACCTACTTCATAACATAAGTTACCAGACACTCTACTTAGCCAATCTGAACCCAAAATAACACTGAAAACTAAGTTTGGAATTACAAGACAAATCTGCTTTTCGATATGATTATTAATTTTAATGTCCACTAAAACTTGCTTAGACATAACTTTAGACCTCTTCCCTACAGCTGTGATAACAAAAGTGCTTTTAATTGGCATTTCCTCAAAATTTACACCAGTTCCTTTCATTTTATCGTAATATGTACTACTTATGCAGCTCTTCATACAACCACTATCAATTAAAACATCGGTGTGCGCCACGGACACGTTAAGTTTAATAATGGGGCTTTTACTAGCCACCTCCTGGATAATACATTCATCACTTAATTCATGCAACAATTCATTTCTTACATTTAGGTCATAGTGTTCCTGTATAATTGTATGGACAGGGCATGCTACAGACTGAGATTCTGACCTTACTTCGCAGCCTGGTTTGCGTTTAAAGAACCGCTACAGCTGGCTGTAGTACTACTAACTACAGCACTGGTCTGGTTGTTCTGGGCTGTGTTGTCATTGTTTGACTGTATATTACTACCACTAGGCTGTCCTCTTCCTTGACCCCTATTTTGGTTGTAATTATTGTCATTATAATTTCTCCCTTGATTTCCCCTGAAATCATTATTTCTCCCTTGATTTCCCCTGAAATCATTGTTTCTCCCTTGATTCCCCCTGAAATCATTGTTCCTCCCCTGATACTGATTACCATAGCCATTTCCTCTATTCTGATTTAGCTGATTATTATTATTATTTCTATTTTGAGCGTTGGCCCCTTCGCCACCGTTCCCTTGAACTTCCTGATGCCTGGCTTCATTAGGCCTATTATTATTATTACCCTGGTTCCTATTGAAATTGTCCTCATAACCCCCTCTCCCTAGTGCATCAAATGTGCTTAACAAATTTTCTACTTGTGATATTGTCTTTACATTCTGGATACAAGCAGCCTCCTTGATCCTATAGGGAAAGTGCCTAAGTAGCAACCTCACCACATCACTTTCCTCCTTCAAGCCATCCAGATATTTACACACTAATACCTGCCCTAAAAAGTATTCGGTCATGGTGGAGCTTCCTTTAGGGTTATATTTACCACACACTACTCCCTCACGATGCTGCGACTGAATAACATCATTCCAGAACTTTTCACAGAATTTCATTTTAAAATCATTAATATCAGTAAACTTGTCTCTATAGACAGCAAACCAATTCCTCGTTTCCCCCACAAACACTTGTTCTAAAATTTCAACTACCTGGCACCACTCAATACTACCATCTTCCAACCTCTCCCCAAATTTATTTTCTATAGAATTCATGAACTCCATTGGGCACCCTTGTCGATTGCTGAACTTCCCCAGTTCTACCTCCCTGTGTGTGCTATTCACAAAAACTGGCCTATTCTGACTATTTTCTTGCCTGATCCTAGCTTTTAATTTTAATTCTAATTCTGCGATTTTCTCCTCAGCCTTCCTCTCAATACTGTTTACTGTTAATTTAATGTTTCCTTCTGATTCTTCTACTTTATCATATAGCTTTGCTTGTTTCTCCTCAATCTTGCTAATGCTCTCTCTATTACTCTCTCTTAAATCATTTACTTCTGCAACTATTTGTGAGTGGACTTTCTCAATTCTACCCCCCAGCTGTTCCTTAACCTCTTTAGTTGATACTTGAATCATGTCAATCCCCCCCCCAATTTCATTTTAACCTGCAGTGTTTCTAATTTAACTAATTCCTTTAAATTCTCAGCTTGTGTGCTGATTCTACTTTCCAACTCCTCCTGTACTTTTCCTAATTTCCTGTCTACATCTGCAATGATCTCTTTAACCTTCTCTTCCATTACTCCTCTGATTTCTCCTCTAATCTGCTCCATTTTCACACTAATTTCCTTGTTGTTCTTATCTAATTTTGCATTATTCTGTTCTAATTTTTTATTTAAAGCTTCTGTACTTTCTTTATTTTCCCTACTGTTTTGTTCTAATTTTTTATTTAAAGCTTCTGTACTTTCTTTATTTTCCCTACTGTTTTGTTCTAATTTTGCATTATTCTGTTCTAATTTTTTATTTAAAGCTTCTGTACTTTCTTTATTTTCCCTACTGTTTTGTTCTAATTTTGCATTTAAGGCATCACTACTAACTTTGTTCTGATACATGAACTCTAGAAGTAAAGTTTTTAATTCTGGTTGGCCGCCTACACTCCCTGTTTCAGTATCGGGATTTACCTCCGCTACCCCGGTACTACCATCACTCGACATACTGCTCGTATCATCACTCTCCAGTTGATGACCACTACGTAACCTCATCTGTCTTTCTTTCTCATTCCCCATAATGATATACACTGATAAAGACAAATAACCCCCAAAATACCGGCACAGAAATATGTCTCCTTCTCCTTCCTCAAATGTTCCTGGGTTTTCGGCCCAACGTTGTCGGCGACAAATGTAATGGTTTTTACCGCTCCACGTTGGTAGCGACAAATGTTATGGTTTGCTTAGCCCTCACGTTGAGCGGCAATTGTAATGGTTCTTATCGCTCCTCGTTGGTAGCGTACAAATGTAATGTTTTCTACCTGGGCGGACTATTCGCCAGAAAATACTACTGCTAAGTTTGATCTATGTTGGGCGCCAAGCTGGATACACTGTGTTCCAAGCTAAATTTATATATTTAATATCGACCCCTAGCGTGAGTAAAACATATGAGAAACTCTTAATGACTAGGCCGTGGGATGATTGAATCATCAACCCAGGCAACATTTGATTGTGGAGAAGGATGTGGTATTATAACTATTGCTACCTACTGGAATTAAAGAATTTACTTTGTAATAATTGAATTTAATACACTTAGAAAATATGTCAGCATCTTGAATAAAATTTACACTGTTAACGGAGCATACAACTTAAACCATTGCCACGAACAAAATTACTTAATACGCCGGTCGGGAGAATAACGTGAATTTAACTTATTTCCAAATTAATGCTTAAAGAATTTATACTGGCCCTATCGAAAAACAGAGAGTGTGTGTCGTAGATTACTTGTGCTTACCCACGGAAACATTGTCTCCACGTTCTTGAAGTCTCGTAGCGTTGGATGTTCTGCATTGGTGTTGACGGCGTCAGGCGCTTCCTCGTTGATCAAAAGTAATCGTTACAGCTTGTGGTGGAGTCTATTCCATGAACCACAACACGTCGTTTGCCTAATCACTGCAAGACGCGTGGAACCCATGATCTGATGTGATCAGCGGAGTTAGCGTGAATAAATTCTCCCACTTGGGACTAACGAACAAAGTACCCTTACTGTACCAAGCGTAATGTCTTAATCAATCTCTTCTCTCACCCAGCGTCCACTATATGCTTCAATCTTCTCCCACCAGGGACTAGCTTAACACCGCAGCTTCGCTGCTTCGCTGCTTCGACCAATCCGCGTGCGTCACGTATCTCGCCATGCCCCTGCTACGTTGCTTCTTCTCCCTTGATTGGCTGGTCACCTTACGTGGCTCTTCCCGCCATGAGACTCCTTCCCCGTATTTATATTTTCCGTTTCCGGGCAAGACGTAAATCATACACGTTTTCTTGCTTTGAAGTGTTCCCTCGGATTTCGTAATTCCATTGTACTCCAATCTATTCTTGTATTGAAATACCCAGTGAGTCACACACCACTCTCCCTTAGCCCTAATGAATAAAATCCCGACTTTACGTATGAAATGATTTGCCGTGCAATATTATATATTGGAATCATCCAATATAGATACGGATTTCTACTAGTAGAAATCCTATCTGTAATCTTCCAAATTTAAAAGCTCCAAAAAAAATGACGTAATAAATATTAATAATAATAATAATAATAATATGAAATATGAAATTGAATAAACTGAAATAATTTATCTTGGCCGGATTATTGCCGCGTTTAACAAATATGAAATAGTCCAACTAACTTGTGTTAGTGGCATAAAACCCCCTAGAAAAACATGTTACATTATGAATAAATACCAGAAAATATAAAGCAGAGATAAAATCGTACTGAGGGGCCAAAAAAAAATCAAAAAAGGAGCAGTTACAGCTTTTGAAGATAAGGTAAAGCTAACCTGCATGACTGTAAAGTAGCAGATTATAATTTATGAGCTACCTTGTGCAATTAATTAATTAATTTAATAAATCAAAATCAAAATCACTTTATTTGCAATGAGGTGTCAACCTCGGTGGCAAATGAGGTACATAATTTACAAACACTACACAATATTAAAAGAATACAGTAACTTAATGTACTATTCACACATTGATTGAACTCCCCTCTCACAACTGCTGTAGGAATTACATAGCACGTATAATGTTTCTAGGAATACAGCACTAAGTTATACCACTTCTTTCTTTTCCCTGGTTTTGTCTATTCTGCTCTTGAATAACTGGACTGATTTTGGAAAGGGATCAAACACCGCCCTTGGTAAACTGTTCCATTCCTTCACACCCTTCCCAATGAATGAAAATTTACCCCAATCGCTTCTGCTAAAGTGCCGTCCAATTTTGAATTTGTGGTCTGCCCTGCCAATATAATTACTTTCCAATTGGAGCCTCTCACGGATTTCCCCCCATGCTTCCTCTCCTGTATATGCTCTATATAACCCTACAAGTCTGTTTTTCTCCCTTCTCTTACTTAATGTTTCCCACCCAAGCTTCTCTAACATATCTGATACACTGCTTCTTCTCCTAAAATCCCCTATCACAAATCTTGCTGCTTTCCTTTGAACACTCTCAATTTCTTTTATTAGGTATTCCTGGTGCGGATCCCATACACTGCTTGCATATTCCAATATTGGACGAACCAAACTTAGGTAACTTTTCTCTCTTATTTCTTTGTTGCATCCTCTAAGTAGTCGCATAATGACATGCAACGATCTGTATGCTTTCCCAACAATGTCTCCAACATGACCCTTCCAGTGCAATTTACTATCAAATCTCACACCTAAGTATTTGCACTTGTCATCTTTTGGTACGATTACCCCATCCAATGTATATTGAAATTCAGTTTTTAATCTCTTGTTTGTGAATATTGTGACAGTTGATTTACCTCCATTAACCTTCATGTGGTTCTCTTCAACCCAATGTTGGATACTGTCGAGGTCCCTTTGTAATATTTTACAATCCTCTATATTATTTATTTCCCTATAGATGATAATGTCATCTGCATACAATCTTATTTTTGATGCTATATTGTTCCCTAAATCATTTGCATATATTAGGAAAAGCAATGGACCAATTTTACTACCCTGTGGAATTCCCTTCTTAACTTTCTTTTCCTGTGATACGTAATTCCCTACTCTGACTCTCTGAACCCTTGAATTTAGAAATGTTCCTATCCAATGTACAACCCTCGAGTCCAATCCCATTCTCTCCACTTTCTTTAATAATACTCCATGTTCCACTCTGTCAAAAGCTTTGGAAAGGTCTATAGCTATGCAGTCCAACTGTCCCCCTAGATCCAACCGATCTGATATGTCCTGCTGAAATCCCACCAGTTGTGCCTCACAAGAAAATTTCTTTCTAAATCCATACTGGCTCCTCAGGAACCAATTTTTATCTTCACATACCCCTCTAATATATTTTACTATTAAACTCTCCAAGATTTTACAAACTACACTGGTCAGACTTACTGGCCTGTAGTTCTCAGGTTTACTTCTATCTCCCTTTCCTTTATAAATTGGTATTATTATAGATTCCTTCCATTCCTTTGGTATTCTACTATTGTTCATGACATAGTCGAAAAGAAACTTTAAATAAGGCACTATGTACCACCCCATTGCCTTTATTAATTCCCCAGTAATTTGATCATACCCTGCTGCTTTTCCTTGCTGAAGCAGTTTGATTTCTCTAAAAATATCCTCATTTGTAAAGGTGAAGCTTCTTGTGTCCTTATGTGTTTCACCCTCTCCAGTCTCATTTACGGTTTCCAACTCCTGACAATCTTCCACTGAATCTATGAATTCCCTACTAAATAGGTTTGCTTTCTCATTATCTGCAAATAAATGCTCACCCTCTTCTCCCTCCATTGTGGGAATGTGGATTCCGTTTCCCTTTTGGTTTTTAATATATGAATACAGCTTTTTCCATTTCCCTATGTGGTCTTTACCCTCATGAAGTATGCCATTCATGTAATTTTCCTTTGCTTCCTTTTTCAACCTATTGAGCTCCTTTATTAGCTGCTTTCTGGTTTCTCTGTTTCCCCTGCCCTCTTTGATTTGACTGTTTACCATTCTACATTTCCTTTTTAATTTTCGTATGTCCTTTGTATAGTAAACAGGGTCTGAGGTTGTTTTTCCCTTCTTAATAGGTACAAATATCTTCTCACCCTCCCAAATGATTTCCTTAAAATTTGCCCAGAGTGTATCCACATTACTCCCTTCACTTATCCAAGAATTAAATTTTGATTTCAGGTAAGCTCCAAATTCATCGAATTTAGTTTTTCTGTATAATTTCTTGTCCTGTGTGACCCTCCTATTAAGCCTTTTTGGTACCAGACCAACGTCCATTATTGCAGCCTTATGGTCACCTATTCCTTCAATTACGTGGGTTTTATCAACAAGTTCCCCTGGTTTTATCAGGAATACATCCAGCAAATTGCTGAGTCTAGTTGGTGCTTGCACTACTTGTGTAAATCCTCCCTCCCAAACTAATTTATTTGCAAGTTTCTGTTCATGGGCTTCTGTTGCAGCTCCATTCCAATCAACTTCTGGCAAGTTTAAATCCCCCCCAATTATTATCATGTCATTATTGTTTTTATGAGTGTAATCTATTAGTTTCTCAAATATTTCCATATCTCTTTTCTCTCTCCCAGGCCTATATATTCCTATAATTCCCACCTCCTTCATATTGTCACAAACTAATTTTATCCCTAACATTTCATCCTTTTCGTCGGTAAACCATTCATGTGAGCAGTAAGTTTCCTTCACCAGTATAAACACCCCCCCTCCCTTCTTATTTCCTCGGTCTCTACGATAGACTACATACCCTTCTGGGAAAACTTCTCTATTTCCTACCCCTTCTCTCAGCCATGATTCCACTCCTATCGCCACATCAATTTCATATGCTTCCATTGCTGTACTGAGTTTTATTTGCTTGTTTACTACACTTTGACAGTTTACCAAGAGCAATCTTAGACCCCCCTCCCCCTTCAAATTTTGATGTTGTGGGTGTGCAATTAGTAATCCCTTGCTCCCCTGACTCGAGTCCTGTTTTTCGTGGTACTGATTTACTGTATCTTTTCCAGTGGACTCATTTACGCCCCCCATTTTCTGAATTAGTTTCCCGAAAGCATTTTCTTAGATATCCTATTCAGCAGTTTACCGAACTTAGAGGTCCCTTTCCTATTGAGGTGTAACCCATCTGTACTAAAATCATAGTCATTAAGCCATCCATTTGCATCGACAAAAAGGACGTCTCCATTGCGACACAGCCAGTCTAGTGTGGAATTTACAGCATCCACATAGCGGTAGTCGACATCATTCCTATATAACACTCCACTGAGACAAAGCTTTGTCTCCGGAAACTTCACTTTTACTGTCGCAATAAGAGTATCAGCCTCGGCCATTATATCACTGGTTGTTGTTGAGTTTAGAATGTCGTTTGTACCAACGTGGATAATTAACGTCTCGGGTGTTTCCTTTATTTTAATATTGTTCACATGTGCTGTCAGTTGTCCCACTTGCATGCCCGGATAGCAATATGTGATTCCTTCTTCAATTTCAGGCCCAACATTCCTCACCATTGAATCACCTATTATTACCGTACGGGCATGTTTACGCTTCGATCGCCGACGGGATTTCCTTTGACTTTCCGAGACCATAGGAAGGTTACATTCTGTGTTGACTACGTCATCTTCTGACCTTAAGATCTGAAATCTATTCGCTGTTGCGATGCCTTTATGTGAAGATCCATTGCCTGTTACATGAGGCCTGGTATGCCTAAGATTTTTTGACTTCACCTCTGTATAATCCCTACCATGTTCTCCCGGTATCTTAATATTTGCCCTTTAACAGCAATTAGAACATAATGCTCAGGAGGTAAACTCAATAATTATGCATCCATTATTAGCCTATTATATGCCTTTAAAGTTAATTTCAAATAAATCAAGCCACATTTCTGACCAAAGAATTTTAAACTGACTACAAAATTCTATATAGGAAAATACTGGGCGAAATAACTCTAATAAAAACAACTACAGTACCAAATGTAATTTATGTATCTCTTTGACAAGATCTAAGACTGCAGCCCACATGAAATCAGCCATTCGCTCTAAATGTATATTAACTGCAAGTAAATACTCAGTTGACTTCGAGGGTTGACTTCCCATTATAAACAATACAAACAAAATAAAAAAAACTTTCTTCGGCTTTCCCAATTAATTGGGGTTGCCGGAGCCAACCAGCCTCATTTTGGGTTTGGCTGGGGATTGAAGGCCGGATGCCCTTCCTGATGCCATATGATTTTTCAGGTGAAAATTCTACCTTCGAACTCCAGCCGTCCGGGAGAAAGACGAGCAGCGAAGCCACTGCGCCATCACACTCCCATTATAAACAAAATAAATCATAGTATTTCTTATGACCCATTGATAACAATATTTCTCATCAAATTCCATCCTTCCCTAAAAAAGTTTGTGTGTTTCTTTCTGCAGAAAATTCATGTTTCTCACTATTTTTTAGGTACATATTTTAAATAGTAGTTTTATTGTAAGTTTGCCATCAGGGACTATGTCCCCATTTGCAAATAATACGTACCGGTACCGGTAAATGTAGCATTTCAAAGGTGGAGCAAATACAGCCTTTATATTTGCTTGGCAAGAACATTCTTGCTCACGCGCTCCGCCAGTGACTGCTCAGTTCCCGGCTGCCGCGCGCGCATGTAGACGGCAGAATATGGTGCTGAAAATCAGTATCATGCATTTTTACTCACCATGTTTACAATAGATGCTGAAAATGTTCCCCATCCGCTGCCAAATATAATCGGCATCTCCTTATGAAGTTTCCAGTTACTCCTGTTAATTTAGCTTCAGTAAGGAAATCTTCACGTCTATTTTTATTGTTTACTGAACCTGTACGTTTGAATCTCTTAGCCAGTTGTCTTATTGTCCGATTTATAGGAATGGGTCCCCCTGGAAATCTCACTCGAAACTTTTGTCTTGTTCTCGCGCATGATTTCCTGCACTTTATGTATGTATTGTGCAGATATACTCGTTCACATAACGAATATTTTACACAAGGCATTACAGCACTACACACAATCACAATAAAACACTACACAAGACGATATCCAGTACCGGTACACAGTAGCTTTATAGAACACAAGACTAAAACACCCATCAGCTCAGAGCTCACACGTCTGCAGAAGAGCGAGGGAATACCCGGGCAATACGGCTAGAGTCCACACGCCAACCTGGCCGGGGACAGACGGCCAAGGTTGAGCGAAGGTCTGCACAATACGTGCCGTTCATAGCGTGCACTAGAACAAGACAAAAGTTTCGAATGCCATTTCCAGGGAGACCCAGTCCTATAAATTGGACAATAAATCAACTGGCTAAGAGATTCTAACGTACAGGTTCAGTAAACAATATAAATAGACGTAAATGTCATTATTTCCTTACTGAAGCTAAATTAACCGGAGTAACCGGAAACTTCATAAGGAGATGCCGGTTATGTTTGGCAGCGGATGGGGAACATTTTCAGCATCTACTGTAAGCATGGTGAGTAAAAATGCATGATACTGATTTTAATCACCGTATTCTGCCGTATATACGCGTGCGCGGCAGCCGGAAACTGAGCTGTCACTGCCGGAGCACGTGAGCGAGAATGTCCCTGCCAAGCAAAAATACCCTGTAGATGTTAAATTAATTAATAGTTTTAATGATCATGAACTTTCATCATCTCTTATTAAAGAGTTAAAATGATTGTTTTGGGTCTTGTACCATAGTCAAAGAGGAAGAAGAACTAAATTAAAATGAAATGCCCTGAAAGTTGTTCAACTTACTGGTGAGTGTGAGAAAAAAAAAAAAAATCTTTTGGAACTTTAAATGTGCTTGTATAGGTGTGAGATAAAATGAATAGATGTGCAGATGTGTATGCTTGTGTTTGCAGAGCTAGTGCAAAGGAAACAGATGAGCTTTTGAGATGCGTACAATTGGACAAAACTATGAATTACGGTACCATAGTTTATCTCACTCCTCCAACCTTTGAAATGGCAAGTTTACTTGTTTACATCATACAAGTCCTCACTCTAATAGATATATTTTTTTAGACAAGTTATAAGATTGTAAACATTTTTCACAAGGAAAATTGGAAGTGTGTACGGTATATATAGCTTAATACATCCAGATGCAAGGACTCTTTATTATATGGGTCTGGAATGTAAAACTTTTCAACTATGTATTTCACTATTTCATGTGTTCATTCCATCCAAATAATTTCACTATCATGTATTTCTGACCGTTTTCAGTAACACATATTGATTGTATACAAACAATAACTTGGTTATTTTTGGCTGAGGATGGTCTGAAACATGTAGACCTACCAGTACCTTCGAAAAATAAAAATAAAAATAAAAAACATTTATTAAGGCGGAGCCATAGGTAGAATTTTTCATTGTCAAATATTGCTAGTCAGTGTGGAACCAAGTAAATAAAGATGAGATTCTTATCCTATTATTCTGATGAGTTAGCAATTACCTGGGAACTCCTCTATTTTAAGCTTATGTTCTAAATTGTATGTTCATTCCTCATATTATTTTCTTTCCTGTGACATTCTGTCACAAAAGCTGTGACTATGTATGATAATGCGATAGAATTCAAAACTAAAGGTCTTCATTTCTTTTCTAATAGAGCAGAGGTCCTCAAAGTGGGCTCTGGCTCTGATTGAAATGCTTATATTTCATATTCTGTAACAAATATTTCTATCATCATATCCATAAACCTATCATAGACAGGAAGCTCCCACGACCATTCAAGACTAATAAACTCGTACTTTTGCTGTCTTATTTCACAAGAACTGACCAGTAGATCCTGCCAGTGGGAATTCTGAGGAAAGGTGTAGAGTAATATTGCCCACACAACACCCTTTAACCCGCCATCCGCAGCGATATCTCCTTACCAAACACTTGACAAACACTAATGACAATAAGCCGCTTGACAATGTGATCACCACTTCCTTACAAGAATACATTCTTCTATTTCTGCCATAGTCAACTCGAATGGAGCCAGACTTTTGCGGTCAGTTCAAAGACAATGAGCGAACAGGTGATCTAGTGCAGCGTTTCCCAACTGTGGTACGTGTACTGCTGCAGTGGTAAGCGGTGAGGTTACGAAAGATATAAAAATATAAAAACATTGATATGTTAAGGAGCAGTTTTATGAATTGAATTGTGATTCAGAACTAAGGTAAACTTTTTCAAAAATGACTCTTGTGAACTTTTGGGTTGAGAGATGTGCAGACTATGCAGACATAGCTGAAAAAGCAGTTAGTTTTTTACTGCCTTTCACTACTTCGTACTTGTGTGAGACTGCATTTTCTTCACTTGTTTATCTCTAGAATAAATACCGGAATAGGCTCCTTACAGCGGAAAACGCTCTTCGTTTGAGACTTAGCAATCTTAAACCAGACATTCCTATGTTGGCTTCTAATCTTCAAGCTCACCCTTCACATTGAAGTTGTTAATTGAACTTTGGTTTTTATGTTTAATTATTAAGAGTATTTTATTAATATTATTTGTACAGTGTCATTTCTGAATGTTTGAATTGAATAATTATTGTAATAAATAATAAACAAACTGGACACACTTTTTATTATTTGAACTTTAACTCTTACAGTCTAACTCTAACAAACACAATTTACAATCCATCTTTTGGTCTGCTACATAGTGGTGGTGGGGGTTATAGTTACTATATCTCCCAACCATGAGAGATTCTCATCTCTTAAAGTGGTACACACACAAAAAAGTTTGGGAAACACTGATCTAGTGCATGTTCAGTGTTAGCCCAATTTACAATAAACTGATGCAAGTAACGCTATTGCCCATGGATGAGTGGCTTATTAGCAGTGGCAAAATGAGTCCCCATGAAATTGATAGTGCTTGCCCTCCTTCGGAAATATTATTATTATTATTATTATTATTGTAACTGGTATTGCAGTAATTAGACAGAAGCAAATACTGTAGATCTTGTGATCCTTGTTTTCTCTTTTGTGCGAAGTAGCCTATGAGAATTACTGTATTAAGAAAGGAAAAGAGAATACAAGTGGGAGGGGGGGAGCTAGATATTTATTGTTTGAGAAGGGAGGGGCGTGGCATAAAAAGTTTGAGAACCCCTGTAGATGGGGGGGAGGAGAAAGTGATTTCTTTAGAAATATCTCTTTCAAAACTGTCAAATATAGCAATTTATCTTTACAATAGTCTGTGGCTTTACTAGTGACTGTAATACTCCTGTCTGAACTACTTGTCCCTACCTTCCACTGGCACAGTGGACATTGGGGAGTGTAGTATCCTGCTCCAGGAACCATTCACCCCCCTCTTCTTCTACCAGGGTGTCCAGCAGCTTGGGAATTCGGGTGTCCAGGATCTCCGCCGCTGTTGGCCGGAACACAGGGTCCCTCTGTAGGAGATCATGGACCAGTTGGCGAAAGCCTGGAGAGTAGCCTCCTGGAATAGGCTGGAACTGACCCTGTTGGAATGTTTAATCATTGATATCAGTGTTACTGTTGGGAAGATTATCCTGGGAAGGTATTTCCTCAGAAATAGTTTAGTTACTAGGTCTCGTGTTTAGGCAGAATGTTTTCCAATTCAAAAGTAAAATTTATGAGCAGTTGACAGGTTTAGCAATAGCAGGCCTTCTCATGGCCTGCCTGCATGACCTTCACCTTTGAAAGATGGCATACAGGCTTTCACGGCCCGTGAATTAAAACTCTTTTTGGAAGCCTTCATAGGGAGGTTAAGGCTGCTTGAGCTTTTAGCTCTCGCTGTATTATTATTAGCGTATGATACAAAACACAAAACAATCAACATAAAGAATATTCAAATAGGTAACACTTACAACTCTAACAATCATGCAAGGGAAAGGGTGTTCAAATATTAATGTCTACATTTTCTAGCCATCTTATGTCTTCAGCAGAGGCTATTACAAAGTCCTGTGTTGATCCAGTGAATGCCTTACTAATACATTCAGTGACAATATGGTTCATAGTCTGTTTAACTGCACCACAATCACAGGCTGGGGAAGATCGCATACCCCACTTAAACATCACTGATCCGCATCTCCCGTGATTAGTGCGGACTCTGTTGAGAGTTACCCATGTCTTGTGGGGCAAATCAAAGCCAGCTGGCAGATTTTGAATGTTGAACAATGCCTGCCATTGCATCGGAGCTGTGCTGTTCCACTCTTGTTGCCTATCAGCTTTTGGATCATAAACCTTCCTAACCAGTTCCTGTGCTGTTTGAATATGTGGAGATCTTGACTTGAGGCAGCTATATCTGGTGCTAGCATCTTCATGAATGGGGAGTAAAGTGGTGCAGGCGCACTTCATAAAAAGGGAGGTAGCGCGCAGTTTGCTACTCCTGTGGAGGTCCGGGCACGGACACCAAGAGCCCACTGATGAGCCTGCTTGGTGTTCCTAGGCGAAACCCCACACAAGACACTGCATTAACCCAGAAAAATTGCTGAGTTTTACTTCACCTTTGATATTGCTACTTTTCCGTCGATCAACAATCCCAATTACTGAGACATGCAAAAAAATAATCTGAAAAAAATTACATCTGACTAAAATATATAGTCGAGGGTGAAGTCACAACATTACCTAACTCACAATTTGGCCATATCGACATATTGGTATTGTACCCGTTCGGACGAGGTATGCGATGACCCATCTGCTATTACATCGCATTCCTGGATTTCCAGGACAGAGTGGAGTTAAATGAACATGAATTCAAATAAGGAATGTGTCGGAAATTCAGTTGAAAATTCACAAAAGCAGAGGGTAACACGAGATAAAGTATCTCCAGGGTCGTTACGGGCTTAAATTAAAAAAATACAAATAGAAATGGGCGCCACCAACTGAATCCCTAGCGAACCACATCCTTTCTGGTTAAGCCTTAATTAAGACAAGGAAAGGATTAGGAAAACCACATCATCATCAGATCACAACTAAGATAAAAAAACAAATTTATTCAAACTTTAATAGTCAGACAGAAATATTAAACACACATCCTACCTAAGAGTATGGTCGAATGCCAACGTTAGATTGTCATTGTCCTGAAAATCGAACCATCTCTTTGCTATTCAAAGTGTACTTCATCCACAAACAAATATGAAAATTTTCTAAGGTTCGCTTGGGTTCTCAGGTTCACCGTAGCACTATGTCTATGCGTCACTGACATTTGTGATTCCTGAGACCTAACTTCTCTTTAAGTGAACATCATGAATGTGGATGTCAAAAAAATATGAATCTGTCTAGACAAATTATTCTAATAACACATATTTAAATATCAACTTATTTTTATGGCTTGAATGGCATTATTCACATGCTGAAAAACTCAATAAATGCTCCTAGAAATCTAACATTTAATTTACATTATATTTACACTGTCACTGATTATTGCTTGTTTGTGAATCAAAGAAACTTCACTATTCATTGGTTATCATCATCATCATCATCATCATATCAAAATTAAATATCTCTCACATTAGTTCTCATCCCAATATTCATTATTTTCAAGTCAGAATAATTAATTTATTACCATCAAATCATTTAAATGAATATTATAATCATCAATTCATTATGTTCTTCAATTATCCACACATTCTCATTTCATTATCACATTCAGAGTAAATCATCTCAATTCATCCATCTAAATTGTTTAATTCATTAATTCAAGTTGCAATTCATCGAATTATTTAAATCATATTTCTTATTTAAATTTATTTAAATCCATTCAAATTTATTAATCATCAGCTTCTTTAATTAATTATCACCTTTTAATTCAGTTATTCATCAGCTGTTTAATCACCTATTAATTTATTCAATTCAGTTAATTTGTTCAACATTTAATTCATTCATTTATTTAATTCATCGATTTATTCAAAATTTAATTTATCAATTTATTCAAATTTTAATTCATTTGGTTATTTAGATTTTTATTTCATCGAGTCATTTAGATTTTTATTTCATTGGGTCAGATCATTAATATGCTTAAACTTCGGATTATTATTTTATAAATTATTATTATCAGAAAATCTTGTATTATCAAAATTATTTATTTATTTAATTTCCTAAAAAATTGTTTACTATAGGTTATAGAACGTTGTCTTACAGTTTTATCACTTCCAAGTTATATCTCGTATTTAATTATCATGCCAAAAAATTATTATAGCCTTCACAAAATCACGTTGGATCTCACTATCCAAAACTTCATCATATACTCTCACTTCATCAAATACCGCATTTGAATACCATAATTATTCCACATAACACCATAATTATTCCACATAACACCATAACTATTCCACATAACACCATAACTATTCCACATAACACCATAACTATTCAGCGCACAGCATGAATCTCAAAAATATGCTAGACTGGGTTCAACAACCTCATGTCTGCCTCAAAATACTCATTGGCAATATTGCAAAACTTCCACTTGGCAACTTCCAAAATACCTATCACAAACTTCACTTAATCACGTTGCATGATCTACAAAAATATATAACTGGCTTCAAATTATTAACGCACACAATCTCCAAGAACTGTAATTAATCTGATCATATCTAGACAACTTCTTAAACAATAAGGAAAAATTACCTTAGTAATCGTAATCCAATTCAAGATCTGCTTTCAAATATAGCATAAAATTCTCTTAAGATTCTCAAAATTCACTTCAAAGAAAAACACCAATGTGTTATAATATCTCACATCAAAAATATGTAATACTGATCTGCCTCAAAATAAATCTGACCATAAATGATTCATCTTACAAGATTCAATTACTTGAAATCCTTCTCAAAGGTATCAAACTACTCACAAAAGAGTATCAAAAGTATCAAAGTATCAGCTGTTAAATGAATGTACTCTCAAAAGAGTATAGCAACAAAATATTGGATTGACAAACAAGAATTACAAAATGTAACCCTGCTGACATTTATTTTTAATTTATTTAACACAATTCGACTAAGTGACCAGTAGTTTCTTGTTTAATCCTCTTACGATCTTAAGTACACTCGGATGATAAAAATGAGGCCCTCGACTGGCAGGTAAGGTGTGTGCCATCACGCAATCGCCTAAAGCGAAAGGCCCTGCCCCGTAGACTACCATGATACTGCCCTAGACGATGGGTCAGGTGAGTGCCACCACGCAATCGCATAAAGCGACAGGCCCCATCTCGTAGACTGATGAGTGAGTGTACCAGATTGGAATCAACAAGTCTCTAGTTGTCACATAAAAGCGATATTCATTCACTTGAGTGAATAAAATCTTAATATCACCAAACAATCCAATAGAAAAAAAATCCCTACTGATGAATTATACATACTCGCTAGTATGCAATGAACTGACGAAATAATTTATCCAATTGCAGATCACGAGTTCGAAACACTCGCCACAAAAAAAAAAAAAAATCCAAGAAATACTATCCTTACTGAAAAATATCAAAAAGACCAAACTTCTGCCTAATAAAGCCAACCAATGGTGAGAACGTCGTATAACGGTGCCTGCCATATCATATGGTACACCATATTCTAGCAAATGGAGCAAAACATATCTAAGCCATGTCAAAAATAATCGTAGAACTCCTACTAGAAATATATACAAGTATGCCCAGTGTTCATGGACAAAGCATATCAGGAAAGTCATAACTCTTACAATACCTTCTTATTTCTGCTGTTAATATAATTCAAAGATCGCCGATAATCCTCGTGTGTGTCACAAATTTCTCGATAGATCGAGGAAAACATTGTATCACCCACTGAACTAACGATTGACTTCATATTCCAAGTGAATCTGATGTTGGATATCCTCTTCTTCAGGAACCGAATCCATCGCTCTGTGGTGCCATCACGTCTCCGTATTCGCCTAGCCCGACATGATGAATTGAATATTATCCATCACGGATATTGTCCAAACTCTTCCATAAAAGTTCAAAAATGTAGAGTACCCCATACTCTTCAAATATGTCACGCCACTGTCCCATACAATGTTCGGTTTGCATATGACAAAAAGTTAATCTCCACAGCGGCTGAATTTCACTAGTAGAAAATAAATTATTTAGAAAAGTGTATTGGTTTCTTAAACACCCTGTATCTGTGTTCGTAACTGATATTTCATAATTGTTCATGAAAAGCAACTATAATGCTGCACGTGCCACTGTTCACATATTCTTGTAACTGTTCACTTGCCAAAAAGCATTAATGTTGGACGGACCCCATGGTCGCCTTAAATATTCCGGTCTAAAATGCATTATCTAATAAGCCGTAATACAGTTGAAATATGTCCAAGTCCATTTAAAGGTTCACAATAGCAGTGTATAATTGCTATCTGCTTGCACAATTGTACTGTCTAAACACAAGTCCAAACTTATTAAGTTTGACAAAATGTCGAAATAATGTTCAGCTGCTTGCATATCGCCTGCTTGTAAAATGTCGGCCCCAGCACGGCCTGTTCCGTCTCAATGTTCTCGTATAATGCGACGCTGAAAACTGGCCTCATTATATCACTTCGCTGTGCGGTTCTGTATTAAGAATGTAGCTCGAAATAATGTTCTCAATTCTATCACAATGCTGCGTATTACTTTAATGAACTGTAACATTGGAAAAGCATTGCTGTTTCATATAACTGTTGCCACGATGTTGAAAATACATCTGCCCGAACACCGGCTCTCTTTCACTTCCACGGCTTGTGTAACCTGCCTTGCTAACTGATTCTCGCACTGCACACCGTGCTCCGCTCAGCTTGACTGACTGACCTACTTTCGTTCTCCTGGCGCACGTTGCTATCAGCTTGACTTGCTGGACTAATAATGTCGTTTTCCTAGCGCACCATGTGCTCTGCTCAGCTTGACTGGCTGGACTCGTAATACTGTCTTCTTAGCGTACGTTGTGCTCCGCTCAGCTCGACTGGCTGGAATAGAACTGCTGTCGTTCTAGCGCACGTTGTGCTCCGCTCAGCTCGACTGGCTGGACTCGTAATACTGTCTTCTTAGCGTACGCTGTGTTCCGCTCAGCTCGACTTGCTGGAATAGAACTACTGTCTTCCTAGCGCACCATGTGCTCCGCTCAGCTTGACTGGCTGGACTCGTACTGCTGTTCTCAGACTGTGCGATGAGCTCCGCTCGGCGCTATCACGTCACCTTCCCCTTCCTTCTGCGGTCATACGTCACAACTATAATCTCGACCACAATTATATCGGCAATTAAGTTATAACATAACTTAACTTAAGGAGTTATCTGCCTTTCTTCAAGTTATCACCTTAGATTTCTTGATATTTCCTTTTCTTCTGATATTATATAATATTTTATTCCATATTGATCTTTATAATAATCCAATATTCCTCCCATAGTTCCATCTGCTTGACTGGTAGTGCCTCATTCATCCTCGGCCTCCTACGTCATTTCCTACCATTCTTCTCGACTCGATCTGGGCGCTATCTTTTCTTCTTTTCCCATAAATCTCAACTATGGCTCGATCTCAACTGGCGTAGCCGATAGCCTCAACTATGTATCGGGTACAGTATCGATGAATTCATAATTTCCATCGCAATCGATTTGTGGGCCTCGTTTCAAGCTACAGCCACTGACAGCAGTAGTAGAGCCTGAAGAACCAACTTGACCTATCTCAGTTGTTGTGCATTTATCTACATTGCCATCGCGTGACTTCTGTTGCCATTCTCAGTTTCCAAGGTAAGTTTAAATTTGATTCCGGTAGCTGGTAGAATTTGTATACAGAATGTCTTTTCTCTCTCCTGTAAAGTTAGGAAAAATGAGTTAGGCCATGTTGCAACTTTACCCATGCACGCATCATCAGATCCAAATATTCAAGACAAAACAACTCTACAAAACACTACCAAATCCACAATGATACCCACAAACAGTCTCACCTCGACAATTATTAATCTAGGAAGGTGTAGTTACTATTACTGTGATACACTTAAGTAATAACCCCTAAACTTTTATTGTAAACTAATATGCAGAAATGACCTACGAGTACTCTGCTGTGATGATGGTACAAAGCTAGACCTGCAACATACACACACAGTGTTTGTCTACTAATAATATATTGTGGGTGTCATTGTGAGTTTGGGATTGTTTTGTAAAGTTATTTTGTCTACATTTAATGATGCTCGCTTGATGAGCGAAACATATCCTCCCATAGTTTTCTCCCTCTTCTGTAATCCATAACAAATGTATAAACGAGGGTCATTCCATAAGGCATGGAAACTATGTTATATCTTTCGAACATATGGCATCATGGTAATCCCAGTGTAGACATTCAAAACCCCACGGCAAACAGCACAGAATTCACCCGACTCGAAGTGCAGGTGGCTAGGTATCGGTGCCATACACGTTCATTCTGAGCTCGGGAGTGCTACAAGATGGATGTAAGCAAATCGGAACAGCGATCATTCGTAAGAATTGCTTTTCTCGGTAGCAGAAATGCTACGCAGTGACATGCAGCACTATGTGAAGCTGTTGGTGATTACCGAACAGTTGCTCATTGTGTGGAGGCTTTCCGACATGGACGCGCAGCAACTGTAGACTCGCCGCGAAGTGGGTGTCCCTTGTCCGCCCGAACTGACATGTCTGTGTCTGTTATTGAGCAGTGTTCCAAAACTTGGAAACGGTGCCCTGGATGCTAATTGATTGATTTGTGTTCCATTTGTACTAGTGCAAAACAAATTTTCACAGAGTTCCAATGTGTGGTTTTCATTTGTACCTTTGCCGTTAAATCCTGCACTCGAATCCTATTTTCTGTTGGCATTGGGATATCACACGGCCTTAACGGTTCAATGCGCATCGTGGATATTCCATGCTTTAGCATTATCGAAAGATATAACATAGTTGGCATGACTTATGGAATGGCCCTGGTATGTAGCCTATAGGCTATATATTAATCACGTGTAATTGTTTTCAAGCTATTGTTTCACGTGTCCCAGCAATAGGGATTATATTGTGCTGACCAACTGGAAAGTTGCTATATAAGGCAATAATGAAGAAATGGCTTCAAAGCTCTCGGTTCCTTCACCTTCATTACTCACAAGGGAAGTATCAGGTAAGACAGGTGGAAACCAATCTTGAAACGTTGTGGACCCAATCCTTGTACTGTAAGAGGACAACATGCGGAAAGTCAGCTGCCACATTGAACTGCAAGGCTCAGAAATCGTATCTGACATCCTGGTACGCAGGCATGACGGCTGGAGGAGCTGGACATCCTTGTGGCACTCAGAGTAGTAGTGAGGCGGGGCGTATATGCTGACTGATGCGTGCGGCTCCTTCCCACTGGACTTGAGTGCTTGGACGGTCAGGGCTGTCCATTCCAACATGTACGGTACTCGCTACCTCCCATTGATTTATAAGATGCATTCAAAAAGTAACGAGCCGGAGGCATAATTACAGGAACCAGTACCTGTATGTTAGAAGTATTGGCCCTGGCTGTTGAGGCACTTGTCCCACTGTGACACGAGGCGGTGAATGGCTGTCTCATAAAATTCCCTGGGCTGCGATGTGAACCAGTTCCGCACGTACAGCTGGACGTCGGCGTCCGAGGTGAATCGTTGGCCCCGCAGAGCCCTTTTTAGGGGACCAAACATGGCGTAATCACAGGGAGAGAGGTCTGGACTGTACGGAGGGTGGACGAGAACCTCCCATTTGAATTTCTGCAGGAGTGCCGCGACTGTGTTGGCCGTATGAGGTCGTGCATTGTCGTGGAGCGACCACGGCGGCTATGGCGTTCACTGTCACTCGGCAGTCCTGGGTAATGAGTGCATCAACCAGCTGGACGTTGTCATCGGTAATGCAGGGGTTACCCCAGACCGGGCATCATCGGCTAACGACACCCGTCCTTCCCTGAAGCGCTTGTGCCACGCCTTGGCCCTTGCAAGGGACATGCAGTGTTCGCCGTACACTTGTGACATTCGGCGATGAATGTCCGTTCCCCCTACTCCTTCCGCTGTCAGAAACCGAACAACACCTCTTTGCTCTTCGGTTGACGCCTCCATGTCACTGTTTGCAATGCTACTGGCAGCGTTGGACGATTGATGCATGCTGCTGCTCGCTTTGTATCGTCACGTGACGTGCACGCGTGCCCTCTAGCGAGAGGCTGTGACCTTCCACGCTCTGGTCGGAACCACACCTCGTTACACACGCCACGATTAGCCGATGTCGTCACCGGTTTGCGCATTCCAGCCTCCGGCTCGTTACTTTTTGAACGCACCTTATATATGAGAGGTTCGCTACATGATTTCGGAGTCTTGCAGTTCAATCTGGCAGCTGATATTCCGCACAGTGTCCTCTTATAGTACAACGTTTGTGTCCACAAAGTTTCAAGATAGGTTTTGACCTGTCTTACTTGATACTTTCCTTGTCAGCACGAGTGTTGCAAATACAGGGTGGGTGGGAAATTACTATGCACCTAGGAACACATGACTCCTCAGGTCAGGAAGTGTTGAAAGACATGAAAGCCTTTCAGGAAAAGATGTCTATTTTAGTGGAAAAATTAAAAGGCTTTGTTACAGTGTTAAAACATACACGCAAACCTTGCAAACAGCAAGTCACTGATCTCGTTAATATTTAGCACGTGTATTGTTCAAACCACTGGGAAAACATATTAGGTGCCTTAATGTACCCAGGCCGTTTTTAAGGAGGCTAAAATCTAACAAGATGTAACTTAGTTTGCACAGGAAGACATGCATGACCATCAATTCCTTCCCCAACAGCCTGCATTCCATTAATTACTCTAAAAAAAAGGATTTCCATGGCAAACCACTTGCCAGGATGGACATTTTTGAGGCTGAGCAAAAACTCACAACATGTGTGTTGTGCGGTATTTTATGTTCAAGATACTTCAATGTTGTGTTATCGTACTATGAAGGTCTAAACATTAATAGCTGTTCAATTTGTATAGGAGGCCATAAAGTATGCATAGTATGCAATTTAAACAGCCATGACAGACTATATTGAATGAATGGCAAACTATTACTGCACATCTACAAAGAGACGGTGTGCAAGATTGAAATGTGGTTACGATAGGAGTACCATGGGGTAGGCATATGCATGTCTACTTCAAGTTGAAGGAGTATAATATCCAGTGTCACTGTAGGCAGCGGAATGCTGTCATCTGCGTTTTTGTGTGTTTCTTTTTCTCTCCGACGGCTAGATCCAGATGGAACATTTGACCACGTTAAATTACGTTCGATTCACAAAGTGGACCCTGCACTTGGGGAAAAATTTTAAGAATAAGAGAAGAAGACCACAAGGAAGCTTCATGCATATTAAACTGGGCACAGAATCTCATACTAATGCTATTTCACCCTCTTTAGAAAGAGCCCAAAGAAATTTTGGGAATAAATTTTAATCACAGAAGATCTTCTTATGATCTGACTTACGTGTGGATAAAATTTCATTAAGATCGGGGCATTGCCTGAATCTAAATGAAACTAAACACTATCAGTTTTCCTTTCACACAGTACCTTCATTATCTTGTTGACCAGAGCAGGCAGATTTGACCCCTCAAAAGTCTTCTGGAGACAAGCTATCTCGTACAGGATACATCCCAATGCCCATATGTCTGACTTCTGATCGTACTGCTTGCCTTCACACTGAAAACATTGTTAATCATGGTTTTGATATAATAGAATAAGACACCATCATAAAAAGTTTGGAACATTCTATTCATAGTTAGTTTTGGATTCTAGTTTCCCCTTTGAGTGGATGTTTGAGTAGAAACGTGCTTAAAATGGTAGCCATCCTTAGGTCTCAAGCCAGAAAAGCTGTACGGTGTATAAAATACAGCACAGTAGCTATTATTCTTGATATTTCAAAACTTGTTGTGGCAACTAAACAGAATGATTCAGATTAAGGGCGACGAGTTCATAGACATTGCAGATTGTAACAAGTAAAATAGTAACAATATAATTTGTAGTGTCCAAGCTACATCAGTGCGGAAGATATAAAAGGAAGCAAAGTCCCCACCAATATTAGTGCATGATTCACAGTTTCACCAAACACACAGTACTTGTAGCATTTATAGAACAATGGATAGGCAAGTACAGTCTGATAACCTGGCCCACAAAATCACTCGACCTTAATCCTCTGGATATTTTCTTTCAGAGCCATGTACACAGTATGGTGAGAGATCTACTCGTTCATTGATTGGAAGGTCTCCTACCTAGTGATTTCATTAGTCTGTGACCATAAACGCCATATGCTAGGAATTTTTGAGAGAGCATGGGAGTCAAAGAGGAGACATTGCCACTGATGCCTAGAAGTACTTAAATATTCAACAGTTGGAGTTGATTTACTGATCCAAGTATTCATTTATCATCACTTATATTTTTCAACAATTAGTTCTGTGTAAAATAAATAAATAAATAAATGAACTCTAATTCCTGCAGCACCAACTGTTATTGTATTTGAATTGTGAATATATTTAGCAAATTATGCTACCTAACTGAAGGCCACACCCTCCTTTTCTTCGTTTATAATTAACTAGCAACCCATCCCAGCTTCGCCCGAGAACAGTTATGAATGTGCAACGAATTCTTGTCAGACGTAATTAAATAATAATGGCGAGGTGCATGAAACACAAATCCCCCTTCTGTCCAATCTAAAAACACTTATAGTGGGCGATGTATTAAAGATAAAGATATGCTTTGACAACTTTTTTGTATAACTCTTCATGCTGAACAATTCTTACACTCATAGCATATTGATATTTTTAACAGTTTGCCCAGCGTAAGCTTAAAGACCGCACGGACACCAGGTTTTTTTTTCGACTTTTTCACTGAAATCGTTACTGCTTGGTTTCCTTTGATCATAAATAAATTATTTTCTACAGAAACCTTCCTCGAGATGTCCTTGACAGAATTGTGAAAACCGCATCAAAATCCATCCAGTGGTTCACGAGATTACCCGTGACATCCAAGAATCGGGGACTTTGTTTCATATCGTAAGTTACTAAGTTGAGATTAGCATTTTTGATACACAATGCATAGGATATAATGCTTTGAATACTATATTGCTTCATATAGGCCTACATGCCATTTTTATTAAAACATTGCAATAATTTAAATTCATAGAAATAACTTTATAGAATAGCTTAGGGGCAGATGGTTTCGCTGTTCTGCCCCTTAAAACAACACTAACTAACTAACTAACTAACTAGATAATAGCTTGCCATGGAGCAGTCATACAGTACCTGTTGAATGCGATCTCAAATAGTGATAACTAATACATGTACTCTTTTCAGTAGTGTTTATTTACTTATTATGTTATATTATACACATTGTACCGCCCAGTCATTGGGCAAATTCATGTTGACCGACTGAAGAGTTGGAACTAACAGTCGGTTTCGAACCCGGACTACGGTCTCATTTCCATTTACTCAACATTGTAAATTTGACACTATTAATCGGGCAATGGTAAACAATTAGTCCATAGTATATTCTTGTTCATCTTCTTATTAGTCCGCCTCATTGCGTTGTGGCTAGCATTCTTGGCTGTCACCGCGGAGGCCCGGATTCGATTCCCGGCTCTACCAAGAAATTTAATTCTGATCTGAAGACTGGAACGCGGTATACGCCTACTCAGTCTCATGAGGAAATCCTGAGAATAGGCCGGTTTTCCGTGGTTTCTCCACTTTTAATGCAGGCAAATGCCGGGATGGTACCTAACATAAGGCAACGGCCGCTTTCTACCCAAATCCTACCTCAATTACAAATACCCACACTAGTACAGATACCACAGTGACACAGATTATCAGACAAATTCTGCACATACCTAAGTACACGGGGCTACATGACCATGATGTCGCAAAGCCCCTAAAAGAATAAACATGTTATTATTATTCATTCGATTTCGCTATTCGACCAACTAGGGACCACGATAAGCTCATTTTACATTCTGGCATTTGTTAATTTTTCGCTTGATCCACATTGACTTCATGAGCTCACTGTGTTTAGCACGACGTTCTTCTGTCCATTTCACATTTACAGGGCTATGTGGTTCGTGATAAAGAAAGAAACTGGAAAATCTGCTAAAATACAAAGGAACATTACACTGACCAGAAATAATAAAGTGATAAATAATCCAGAGGAAATAGCAAACACTTTCAATGACTATTTTCTGGAAATTCCACAAAAATTATTAAATAAATCACAGGTAAATAAACTAAATTCTAATAATAAAATAAATATATGTAGTGATTCTTTATTTATAAATCATGTCACAAGTGAAGAGATAAGAATAGTTATAAAAGAGCTAAAAAATAAATTTTGTGCTGGCCTTGATGGCATCCCAGAAGCAATTTTAAAGAAATGTGCAGAAAATATAATAAATCCACTTACACACTTAATAAACAGTTCAATTCTCTCAGGAACATACCCGGATATTTTGAAGTTATCAAAAGTAATTCCAGTGCACAAAAACGGTTCAAAAGATGAATTAGATAACTATCGTCCTATTACCTTACCAACTGGTATCGCAAAAATTGTGGAAAAAATCATGTATAGGAGACTGATAAGTTTTATAGAAAAAAATAAAATATTATCAAACTCACAACATGGATTCAGAACGGAAAAATCTACACAGACAGCAATTTGTGAATGTATTAATAGTATACTGAAATTAATTGACAATAAGGAACATGTAACTGGCCTATTCTTGGATTTATCGAAAGCATTTGATGTTGTTGACCATAAAATCCTCCTTACAAAACTAAATCAATATGGTATTAGAGGTCTAGCCAATAAATGGATAGAGCCTTACTTAACAAGGCGTAAACAAATAGTAAGCTTGAGACACAAGGATGATGGAACCAAATTACTTAATGAAACATTGTCCAATGAGGGAATTATTAAATTTGGAGTACTCCAGGGATCGGTTTTGGGCCCACTACTCTTCCTTCTATATATCAATGATATAACACAGAACGTTCATTCACATAAAGAAATTTTGTTTGCGGACGATACAACACTCGTAATAAAAGGTGAAACTAAACAGGTCATACAGCAGTCTGCTGACTCCGTTACAGGAGAGTTAACCAAATGGTCACAAGATAATCGCCTCATAATCAACTATAAAAAAACAGTATGTCTAAATTTCCACACTATACAGAATAGGAATCCTGTGAAGCCCAATATAACATTAAATGGTCATCAAATAGAAAATAAATCAGTAACAAAGTTTTTAGGACTATGGATACAACATGACTTGAAATGGAATAAACATTTGCAATATCTAAATACTAAACTGAACTCAATGTGCTTTGCGTTACGTATTTTGAAAACCTGCACTAGCATGCACACATTAAGAAATACTTATTTTGCTTATTTCCATTCATACTTAAGATATGGGGTCATATTTTGGGGTATGTCGCCAGATGTACTAAGCACGTTTAGGATACAAAAGAGGGCGATTAGAATTATGGCAAATGTAAACACTAGAGAATCATGTAGACCTCTGTTTAAAGATTTAAACATTCTCCCTCTGCCCTGTATATATATCTTTGAAAGTATTATGTTTTGTAAAAAGAACTTAATGAATAAGGATGTTTTTCTTAAAACAAACAATGATGTTCATAGGTATAACACAAGACAAAATCAAAACATTCAAATTTCAACACACACACAAGCATATATCAAAAAGGAACTTATCACACAGGAGTTAAATTATACAATAAACTACCCCAGTATATAAAACTTGCCCCAAAAATAAAAACCTTTGATAGAATGTTGAAAGCTTATCTGCAGTGCCATTGTTTTTACTCTGTATTTGAATATCTTAGTGTATAGAAACGATGAAATCAATAATTATATTTTACTTTTCTATTTTAATCGTAATACCTAGCTGTAAGTTGTTGTATTTATAGAATTAAGTTTTCATATTATGATAATAGAATAAGGTGTAAATAGTTGTCCAATAAGATCTGTTATTATAATAAGTTATAAATAGTTATAATATTAGTATTACTGTATATACCTATTAGTACTTTTATTTTATAGATGTAAATTCTGACGTGTCCTATATCAAAAATGTATTGTATACATGTATTTGATCAAATGGAATTAATAAAACTATCTATCTATCTATCACCAGTTATCCGTTTTTCGTCCCGGAAAGTCCCAAACGTCTTGATGGCTGCTCTATAAAGATTTCGGTCTTGTGCATCTTCCGCTTGTATCTCATCTTTCTGGACGTTGACTTACCATGGCATTGTCGTTTTTGGTTTTGAGTCAATGATACTGAAGATACGTTTCGTCCATCGGGAGTCGATCATCTGTCGTATATGACCATAGAATCAAACTCTGCGTTTTCCATTATTATTATTATTATTATTTTCCTTTTGTAGCATTGCTCTCTGCGTGAATTAATGGTAATGTTATCATTGGATCGTGCAATAGAGTAACTATTTGTAACTTACTGTACTTAAAAAACATTGTAACTAGTTAATAATATTTACAGTATAAGATATGCGTACCATCTCAGGGCTGATGTAGTAGGGAGTACCTAGTACCGTATTAGCTTGACCACGTGTTGTCATCATTTTGGAGATCCCGAAGTCTCCCACTTTGATGGTGCCATCCTTGGTGAGGAACACATTGGCTGTCTTAAGGTCCCTGTATTAAAAATGATAAAACAGTCAAAAATAAAATTTTACTGAAGAGCTCGGCATTTAACCAAGAAACTTGAAAAGGATATGTAAAAATCCCAAGACTTACCACCTCGGGGTGCGTATTGAGACTCCAAAGGTCCTGGTGTTAAGTTTAGGCGCCACCAATCAATTTCATTCTGATCTGAAGGGGAGGGGGGCGTTGGAACGAAGCACACAGCCTCGTGAGGGACAACCCTACCCTAGCCATCCTGGGAGTAGTTTTTCTTGCTTTCCCACTTTCTCCAGGCAAATGCCGAGACGGCACTTAAAAGTTGCCTCCTTTCCAATTCTAATCCCAATAATTATTATAATAATTATTATTCATTTTTATTTCACCGACAGCGGTGGCTACGCTCGCAAAAGCGAGCCAAGCTCTCTGCTAACTTGGTAGGCGTGGGTTCGAGCCCCACCATCGGCCGTCCTTGAAATGGTTTTCCGTGGTTTACCATTTTCAACTCCAGGCAAATGCTGGGACGGTACCTTCTGACAGGCCACGGTCGCTTCCTTCAACATCCGTACCCAGTTTCATTCATTTCATCTCTCATTAACTCCTCTCATGAGGAAGGGCATCAAGAAGGATCAACAAGAAATAAACATCACTGATCAAGACATCCGCAACAGAACCGCTTTCAGAAATAAGATACACACATTTGAGGGGTTCCTAGAGCTAGAAACAGCGAACAAGAAGAAACAACATTGGAGAGCTGAAAAGAAAGAAGCTGTGAACAAGAGAACGTAAGAATACTGGCGCCAAAGAAAACTGAAATCATGAAGAGTTATTTACGTGCTCCTTAGTTGGCTAAAATCGATTATGATGAAAAGGTGTATAGTAAAAACAATAGTGTGGCGAGGACTGACCCTTGCCGCATGCCAATTTTAACCAGTGCCCATTCAGAACTTGTGCCATCATTACTTACGTTTCTTAAAATATCTGTTCACTTTGTAAGTAGGATTAAAACCTTCGAACGACACACTCGGAAACCTCTATATGATGGGAGTTTAGATAGTCGACAGGGAAGAACAGCGTGGCACTGACCTGTGCAAGATGTTGTGGTCATGCATGTAACGTATGGCCGCCACGATCTGACGGAAGAGGAGCAGAACCTCTCGCTCATAGAGTCGTGTAGCTCTGCTCTGTAACATTTGTGCTAACGTTCCACCATCTGCATACCCCATCTCGATCATCAGTACACCGTCCCGCTCAAAGCTGCCCAGGTAACTGCAAACAGGTAATGTTATTTTATATTGTAACTAGCTGAAGTACCCGTGCTTCGCTATGCGTCATAAATAAATTAAAATGTGAAGGTGACAGTTAAAACAGGGGATAGGCGAGGTGCTGCGCAGAGGGAGATTAAGGATGGAACATTTTGTCCAACTACACCGCTCGGCGTTGACCGTGTTTTATAGCACAAATTTAGGTTTTACTCGCTAACCGTTGGAGATACCTTTCGGATAGAAAATGTAATTTTAAACCTCATATATGCCATCAAAAGTTTGCTATTTCTTAGCGTTCTCTTTTTATTTGAAATGGAATTATGAAAGTTTGAAACCAAAGGGTGTAGTGATGTCACAAAAATTGGTCGCCATCTTTAAATAGTGCAAAGTATTGAAATCAAAAGTAACCTATATGTTAACCAGGTAAATCAGCTACTTCCATGTAAAATTCATGTAAATCGGACCAGTGGTACTTGCGTGATTGAGTAATACACAGACACACACCATCTCATTTTTAGCCTCGCTTCGCTCGCGTCATAGTCGTGTCATTTTGTTATTCAATGAAATGCAGGTTTAACCCCGTTAACACCCCTTTAGAACCTGAATATCCAAAAATCCCTCCTTAGAAGACGTTTTCGACACACAACAAACATATCCCCAAAATATCATTCTTCAAACTTTAATAGTTTTGGTTGGTCGATGAGAGTGAAAATCCAAAAATCTTTCCTTAGTGGACGTTTTTCTTCCAGAATTTCACCCCTCCCCATAGGCCCCTTAAATTGGATTTATGAAAAAACAGTCGAACGCCTATTTATTTTTAAGCTGATTGATTTCCTTCGAGTTTCAAACTCCTCGCATATGTCGTTTAAGAAATACACGCTCTGTTAGGAATCTTTCAACCCCCACTTTTCATCCCATTTCACCTCATAATATACACTACATCGAAAAACCATTAGACATGTGTCAGCTTATTTTTAATGATTAGTATATATGCCAAGTATCACATCCCCAAATGAAACCACTCGTGAGATATTGTTATTCAATGAAATGCACGTTTACTCTCTTAACACCTCTTTAGAACCTGAATATCCAAAACTCTTTCCTTAGTGGACGTTTTCATGTTTCTAACTTCAATAATTTTGGCTGGGCGATGATGAGTGAGTGAGTCAGTCAGGACATTTTCTTTCATTTATTTTTGATAATTTCACCCCTCCCAATGAACCCCTTACAATGGATTTATGAAACAAACGGTCGAACACCTATTTACTTATTTAAAGCTGTTTTCCCCCTGAGTTTGATGAGCGAGTGAGTCAATCAGTTAGGACACTTTCTTTCCTGTTTTTTCCCCCGAGAATTTCACCCCTCTCCAAGGGCCCCTTAAATTGGTTTTATGAAAAAACGGTCGAACACCTATTTACTTGTATTTTAAGCTGTTTTTTCCCGCCGAATTTCAAACTTCTCGCCTATGTCGTTTCAGAGATACACGCTCCGTTAAGAATCCCTCAACCCCCAATTTTCACCCCTTTCACCTCATAATATACACCACATCGATAAACCCTTAGACATAAGTCTGATTATTTTTAATGATTAGTTTATATACCGAATATCACATCCCCAAAGAAACAACTCATGAGATATCGTTATTCAATGAAATGGACGTTTACCCCCCTCTTTAAAACCCGAATAAACAAAAATCATTCCTTAGTTGACGCTTTCGACATACAGCGAACATATTCCCAAAATTTCATGCTTCCAACTTTAATAGTTTTCGCTGGGCGTGATGAGTGAGTGAGTCAGACAGGGCATTTTCTTTCAATTATTTTCACCAGAATTTCACCCCTCCTCATGGGCCCCTTAAATTGGATTGCTTAAAAAACGCTTGAACACCTATTAACTTAATTTTTAAGCTGTCTTTTTCCCCTGAGTTTGATGAGTGAGTGAGTTAGTCAGTCAGTTAGGACACTTTCTCTCCTTTTTTCCCCCAGAATTTCACCCAACCCCATTGGCCCCTTAAATTAATTTATGAAAAAAACGGTCGAAGACTGATTTACTTACTTTTTAAGCTGTTTTTTTTCGCTGAGTTTCAAATTCCTCGCCTATGTCGTTTAAGAGATAGACCTACACCCTCCGTTAGGAATCCTTCAACCCCCACTTTTCACCCCTTTCACCTCATAATAATACACCACATCGAAAAACCCTTAGACACATGTCTGCTTATTTTTAATTATTAGTTTATATGCCGAGTATCACATCCACAAATGAAACCACTCGTGAGATATTGTTATTCAATGAAATGCAGGTTTAACCCCCTTAAGACCCCTTTAGAACCTGAATATCCAAAAATCCTCCCTTAGTGTACGGTTTTGACATACAACGAACATATCCCCAAAATGCCATGTTTCCAACTTCAATATTTTTGTGCTGGGCGATGATGAGTGAGTGAATGAGTCAGGACATTTTCTTTCATTTCTTTTCTTCAGAATTTCACCCCTCCCGATGAACCTCTTCAATTTGATTGCTAAAAAAAACGGTCGAAAAGCTATTTACTTACTTTAAAGCAGTTTTCCCCCTGAGTTTGATGTGTGAGTGAGTCAGTCAATCAGTTAGGACACTTTCTTTCCTGTTCCCCCCCTCCCCCCAGAATTTCACCCCTCCCCATGGGCCCCTTAAATTGGATTTATGAAAAAATGGCCAAACACATATTTACTTATTTTTTATGCTGATTTTTTCTGCTGAGTTTCAAACTCCTCGCCTATGTCGTTTAAGAGATACACGTTAGGAATCTTTCAATCCCGACTTTTCACCCCTTTCACCTCATAATATACACCACATCGAAAAACCCTCAGACACGTGTCTTCTTACTTTTTAATGATGAGTTTATATGCCGTGTATCACATCCCCCAATGAAATCAATCGGGAGATATTGTTATTCAATGAAATGCAGGTTTAACCCCCTTAAGACCCCTTTAGAACCTGAATATCCGAAAATCCTCCCTTAGTAGACGGTTTTGACATACAATGAACATATCCACAAACTGTCATGTTTCTAACTTCAATAATTTTGGCTGGGTGATGATGAGTGAGTGAGTGAGTCAGGACATTTTCTTTCAATTTTCTTTCTTCAGAATTTCACCCCTCCCCATGAATCCCTTAAATTTGATTTATGAAAAAGAAACTGTCGAACACCTATTTACTTACTTTAAAGAAGTTTTTTCCCCACCGACAGTAGTGGCTACGTTGGCTAAAGCGCTGCGTTAGGTCATGGGGCCAGGCTCTCTGCTGACTCGGTAGACACGTGGGTTCGAGCCCACCGTCGGCTGTCCTTGAAATGGTTTTCCGTGGTTTCCCATTTTCAACACCAGGCAAATGCTAGGACAGTACCTTCTGACAGGCCACGGCCGCTTCCTTCCACTTCCTTGCCCAGTTTCATTCACCATCATTCATTTCATCTCTCATTAACTCCTCTCATGAGGTTGGCGTCAGGAAGGGCATCCGGCCATAAAAACCATCACCACAAAGACTTTCATCGCATCTCATCCCCTACCCCGTTGGAAAACGGGAATAATAAGGGGTAGACATACATACAAAGCAGTTTTTTCCCCCTGAGTTTGATGAGTGAGTCAGCCAGTCAATCAGTTAGGACACTTTCTTTCCTGTTCCCCCCCCCCCAGAATTTCACCCCTCCCCATGGGCCCCTTAAATTGGATTTATGAAAAAAAAACGGTCAAACACATATTTACTTCTTTTTATGCTGATTTTTTTCCGCTGAGTTTCAAACTTCTCGCCTATGTCGTTTATGAGATACACGCTCCGTTAGGAATCTTTCAATCCCCACTTTTCACCCCTTTCACCTCATAATATACACCACATCGAAAAACCCTCAGACACGTGTCTTCTTATTTTTAATGATGAGTTTATATGCCGAGTATCACATCCCCCAATGAAACCAATCGGGAGATATTGCTATTCAATGAAATGCAGGTCTACCCCCTTAACACCCCTTTAGAACCTGAATATCCAAAAATCCTCTCTTAGTGGGCATTTGCGGCCCTTGAGGAAGCTGCATACCAAATTTCATTCCAATCCGTTTGGTGGTTTCTGAGATTTCCTGATGAATGAATGAGTGAGTGAGTGGTATTTGACAAATATATAGTAGATAGTGTCTACCGACAGTAGTGGCTACGCTGGCTAACGCGCAGCATTAGGTCATGGGGCCAAGCTCTCTGCTGACTCGGTAGACGCGTGGGTTCGATTCCCACCGTCGGCCGTCCTTGAAATGGTTTTCCGTGGTTTCCCATTTTCAACACCAGGCAAATGCTGGGACGGTACCTTCTGACAGGCCACGGCCGCTTTCTTCCTCATCCTTGCCCAGTATCATTCACCATCATTCATTTCATCTCTCATCAACTCCTCTCATAAGGTTGGCGTCAGGAAGGGCATCCGGCCGTAAAAACCATCGCCACATAGACTTCCATCGCATCTCATCCCCGACCCCGTCGGAAAACGGGAATAATAAGGGGTAGACATACGTATAGTAGATAGTGTCAAGTCTTTGTTATGCTAAACTCGGTTGACAGTGCTGTGTGAGCAGTTGAGTAACTAACTGGATTTCAAGTAAAGATCCTCATTATCTATACCGGTAGTGCAGAGTGCAACTCGCATCCAGCTGGCCGTGTCTCGACTTGAGCTATGTTGCCATGGAAATGATCTGCCTTGCCATTCCTTCATGAGTATATTTTATGATTTGATTAGTCAGTGCTTGAGTGCAAAAGGACCGAAATCAGAAGAATGAGAAAGACTATCGAAAATTCATGTAGCCAGCGGTTCCTTCTGGGTCCTAAACTATGTGTATGCAAAATTTGGTTGAGATTGGTGGAATGGTGTAGATTTGTATACGGAACAGACCCACCCACCCACCCACATACATACAGACTTTCACTTGTATATATAAGAAGATATCAGTGTCTACTAAAGATTGATGTAGTCAAGAAGTTAAGGAATCTAGATTACGGAGATCGTCCTTCGTGTGATGCTTAAACACAGACTCTTCTCCTCTTACTTTGAGCATATCCTAGGGTGGTATTTCATTTCATTTCAGATATTTCAATATTCTCTGACATACAAATGCTATTCCCTGAAATGAGCAACAGTAAATAAATACCAGTATATGTCCCTTGATATTAATATCTGAAAGTTCATTTGTATCTGTAATGGCATGACATGTTTAAAGTAATCTTAAACCACTGAATCAATTTTAAAATCTATCCGTATAAAAAAACAAAAACAGAAATAGCAATTTTTCTTTGGCCGTAAAACCGTACGCATATTTTATCGAGTTTTACACATTAAGAAAGAAAAGAAACTCTTTTGCCGAAAGTTGGATGCGCATCTAAGATGAAGTTTTCAATCTTGGGTATGTTAGTATTTATTTCCAGCACCTTGCATTGTCAACTCCGTGTATATTTACATGTAGCAATTGAGGCGTTCAGATGCAAAAGGGACATTATCCACTTTTTAAAAAAATACAGGAAGATGGAAAAACTTATAGTCACTCATATAGTTGTGCAATTATTGATTTCTGTTCACTAACTCATTAACATTTGATGACAAAGTTTAAGCCGGCAATTTTCAGTTACAGAAATCATTAGAAGTTAACAAAAAATGTATTTTAAAATGGATAATGTCCATTATGATTGGGAATGATGCAAAAAGGACATTATCCACTTTTTATAAAAATTACAGGAACAGAAAATAACGTAAAATTACTCATAGGCCTATAGTTATGCAATTATTGATTTCTGTTCACTAACTCATTAACATTTGATGACAAAGTTTAAGTCTGCAATTTCCAGTTACAAGAATCATAAGAAGTTAACAAAAAAGTATTATAAAATGGATAATGTACCTTTTGATTGGAAATGATGGATTGGATAATATGCATTTCAAAAATAAGTTTTATTATAACAATTACAAAATTTGCATTCGAAAACTGAATGCAGCATCTAACATTTCCATTTCCAATGAATAGCACTCCCGTGATCAGAATTAGGTCTACAATAAATGAACTACTGGAACTTCCTTGGATTTTCCCCGCTTCCACTGTCCAGGTGTCCTTGATTTCTACCTTGTTACCCCTCCAACAAGAACAGGTGTCACATATTCTTCCATTTCACTAATTAATTAGTATTACAAAACTATTTTTTGTTAGGAAATTTCTTTACAGACAATCGAAATGAATCACAACTGTGTGCTTTACGCCATCTTTGTTGTTGGCATCATGTGACTCCGTATTCATGTCTCTTATTGGTGGAGAGGATTGTGTACCTTTAGCAGTACACTGCTGCGTGGATAATGTCCCTTATGCAGAAAGACGCAATATTCAATGTGTAAATTAACCAGGAAAATGTCCGTTTTGACGTAAAATGCTACTACTAAAGGATGAATATTTAATTCCACAAGATATCAGTATTAATAACTCTAATTTCACAAAGAGTGGATAATGTCCCTTTTACATCTGAACGCCTCAATTAACCTCTTTTGGAAGCTGCAAGACGCCCAGAAGCATAAAGATGAAAGAGAAGAGGAATTTACGAGTATTCATAGTTTATAGTTCATAGTTTATGAGATTATCCACTAAGGAGTGAACTGGCATGCGAGGGGAAATGAAGGGCGGCATGACTTGCAGGGTTTAAACTTATGTGTGGAGCTGCAGTAACTTTCGTTTTCTTGCTTTCCTTTTTACAAGGATCGTGGAAATCGGTGGCTTGGGTACTTATATTAGTTTTAGAACAGTTGCTAGTATTTCTGAGACAGCGTAAGTATGTCATAAAAGCTGACCAGTCTTTAGAAAGATGTACAATCAAACCTTTTCTAAAATCAGGAGTGGTGAAAGATACTGTATATTGAAGAGTATTGATATTTACTCCTACTCGTTTGTAGCTAAATAAAGGCAAAATAAGATGATGATGATGATGACAATAATACCTTACGATGTTGGGGTGGTCCAGGAGGGATAACACCTGTGCCTCATTGAGAGCCATCTGTCTCTCTCCTGCGTTCAGGTCGGTCATATTCACTTCCTTGATGACCACCATGGTGTCATCTGCCACCTTGCGGTATAATATCGCTGTTCCAAACGCACCTGCAACACACAATAATCAACTATTAGTTCCATATTATTATTAATATATTGCAAATTGTTCATTAAACACAGTTCTTCTGGTCTTCGGCAAAACTTCGGTGAGCGTACACAAGAAGCTTTGCTGGTATTCAATCACTATTCAAGAATTTACTGATAATATGACAGCTGTCCAGTATTGGTGCCTTCTGTATTTTATGGTAGATGTTGAGTGGTAGATTCAGTTGGTGAAGAGCTATTTTAGTATTACTCCCGTGGCTGAGAAAGTAACTGGGATGACAGTGATCGTTTGTTGTTTCCAAAGACGTTTGGTTTCTGTTGCATCGTGAGTCTTACAAGGGAAGTATCAGGTAAGACAGGTCGAAACCTATCTTGAAACTTTGTGGACGCAATCGTTGTACTGTAAGAGGAGACTGTGCGGAAAATCAGCTGCCAGATTGAATGCTTATGCACGCCCGGCAGCCGGCAACTGAGCCGTCACTGGAGGAGCGCGTGAGCGAGAATGTCCTTGCCAAGCAAATATAAAGACCCTGTTTAATTAATTTTATAAACAACCATTGTGTGTTTCGTGTTCCTTCCGGGGGAAATTACACAGTTGTCCATCTAATTTATAACGTTCAAGAGCTCTTTGTGGAGCGGTAGAATTTCTAATGCAAACTCAGAAAATAATGACTTCATTCATTTCTGAAAGGTGTATAGCCTATTCCTGTGGTGCCTGAACACGTTCAGATACGAGAATGGAATTTTAATAAACAGTGATATAATAATAATATCGTATGGCCTCGGGTGCTGGTTATTTGCGCCCAGAGGGCAGCTTGCATGTCGAATTTTGTTGTTCCTTGGAGCGCTATGAAAGCCAAGGAGGTTAGATATCTAAGCTCCTTGACACTATAGCGCTTTCTAGTAGAGAAAGAAGGAACTTGGTGTTGGCGGAAAATCCTGAGATTAATTTTGCCATTATGAACACGGCCTATTGAACACAAATGGGTTCTTTAACATGCCAACAACGTATGACATGCGTGTCGTGATTTTTGTCGCCTTTCAAAATCACTTACCACTGCCAGGAGCGAACCTGCAAGCTTGGGGTTGGTAGTCCGACACGATAACCACTCACCCACCGTGGCAAGCTAATGCACAGTGATCAAAACTTTGAAGTAAAACAACATCGAGAGAGAAAATAAAGGAGCGTGGCTGAATAACTAAAACATTAATAATCAGTTAGGCAAACTAAATACCACAGTTTGGGGGGGGGGGGGGGGGGGGAGGGGGAGGGGGTTAAAATTTGTAAGCTTAATACGGTACCATAAAGTCACAGGTTGAATGGAAATAGAGGAGCCTAGAACCTTGTCCTAAGGCCCGCCATCGCTACCTATGGCCCTGTTACAGGCCGGACGTTTGTTTTATACGACTGAAAAATCTTAATGGAAGCCTGGAGGCGAGTTACTGCAGTACCTATGTTGTTATCAGCTGCCCCAAGCGGTCCGATGATTGACAAAGCTGTCTAACAGTATGCTGAAGTACAGTCATTGGCAAATATAATGGCGTTCTGTTCGTAACTACGTAACGTGTACTTCCGTGTCACACAATACTTCGACATGGACTGTACTGTCAGCGGGACGGTGTCACCACGTGCTCAAGTCTGAAATTCCATTACATCAGATCGGTGGTGACAAGTTTGAAGCGATAGGGTGAGAGAGTGACTGTGTACAGGCTCACCCGCTGGCTTCAAGGTCAAGGGCAATCGTCTAAAACAAACGTCCGGCCTGTAACTGATAGCGTGATTGTAAGTGGGGCCCATCACATACAATAGCTGGTCACCCCTAGTATAGCTACGAGGGTCACTAAGGGGAGACGTGCACGAAATCCTTCTGAAATATGATTTTTTTGTTGTTGCTGAAATTGCAAGCTTATTATCTTGTGAATCTATTCCCAAAAGGATTTGGTTGAATTCAATGCCTAAGTCCATTTAAAAATTTAAATTCCTAACATATGCGCGTCAGGTGCCACACCCCCTCTTCAATGCATTGCTATTTTTCAACTTCGCTGAACACTTTACGTCATTTTGCTCAGGCAGTTGGCGGTATCACACTTGGGAATATTGAAGGAGGCTGTGGTGCACAATTCCGGTTGATCAAGCATGGCGAATATCGCGGAAAGTTTGTTTTGATTCCAGAGATACAGTGCGAGGTAGGGAATTGTTATTTCTTCAAAATTTGTAAAAGACGTTATTAATAACAATGGGCAGGTCTGCTACAGTGTTCAAGAAAGTTAAAAGTTCTATTGTACTGAATACAAAGAAAAATATACCGGCCTTATCTAATTTAGTTCAATTGTTTACATACCTCAAGATGGCGGCTGTGCGAAATTTTGAAATTAAGTTTTTATTTCTTGTGTCTTAATCATACGATCGAAGTCAACGTTTGAATATTGATCCTACGCAATAATCGTCATCTAATAGTATATAACTCTATGGCCTACATATATAAAAATCCAACATGGCGACAATCCGAAATATTTAGACGGTTTTCAATATCTACGAATGTATTAGGCCTACTGCAATAAATCTGTTTTTTTAAATGTCGATAGAGGCAATTAACGTAAGTAGGATGTATGAAAATAGGCTATTTAGTTCTTCACGGAGCTCCTTTTTTTGGCTGTGAGTCGCTCGCTTCTTCATGGAGAACATTCTACAGGGCATCGACAAGAGGCGTATTGATTCTGCAAACAAGGCTGTGGATGACATCTATAAGGGGGCCAGGCAAAAGAAAACCCTTGGGCGGAAAGCAGCTGAAGAGGTGGATGATGAGCATTATGGATATGGTCAATTTTGATGTTGTTGAGTCGAGACAAGTCTAACTTGCTAAAATTCAATTGCCATTTCCTGGGCTTTCTTTTTCCAAAACAAATGTACCTTTTCCACTTGAACTACTAAATATATCAATTCAAAACTTGGTAGACAGACAGGTTAAACATCGTTACACATTTTACTGGAAAGGAATTACAAAATATGTTATTTTATGGATTTCAGAGGTTCATATTGTGCCCATGGGAGTGGCACAGTATCGAACCCATATCCTTTTATTTTAAAAAGAAAGAATTAATGCAGGTTTTAGAACGGAGTTCTGAAGTTAGTTGAGGAGTAATACAGCATCATATTGCGTGACGCATGGATAAGTTGTGCAACTCAACGGAGCAGGACCACAGCTGCAAGATGATGTCACTGACGACTCGGCAGAAACCAAGTGACACAACGGATCGAAATAGCATTGGCAATTTTCCGTTCTTTAGAGAGAGAAGAAGTTCTCGGATAGTCCTTGGTCAACACTAAAATGGCAACGCCGCAGCAAGGGAGGAGTCATGAAATCAGAGAAATAATTAAAATTTAGTCATTGCGGGCATTACACTAAAGAAAGGACTCCGTCAATGTTAATTATCCAGGGAAAGAGAGTTTTAGAGTGGATAAAGTTAATAGTAATTGTACAAGAAAGAAGTGTCAAATCAGCATTACGTAGTCGGTGAATTCCCGAACCAGGAGCTTGTGGTAGGGGACAAAACGAAGGCACCACAAACGCAATTGAGGAGCTCATTTTAATTAATATTAAAGATTTGTACGATCGATTTTTGGAATCTTAGATATTTTTGAGACATTTAAAACCTCAGCTTTTCAGAGATATTTTTTTTATAACATCGTAAGACGATTATTTTGGAAAATGGTGGTGGAGAATACGAGAAATTGATTTATTTTTAGCAGATTTCAATATAAACCCTGGAAGCGCCAGGTAATTCATTGTCTTGAGCGACCGCTGAGGCGGGTTGCGCTGAATCAAGTACATTCAGTCTTCAGCGTCCGAGAAGGGCGTGTTGCTGTTTCAACGTATTCAGTCTTGAGCGACCGCGGGAGGCGGATCGTACTGTTTCACCAACATACAGTCTACAGATCACTCCTAAGGGGAGTTGATGCATCACAACGTATTCAGTCGTATGAACCTCAGGGAAGGTCATACTGTGCAACAAGTATTCAACAGTACATGCAGTAATCATCAGACCACGTACGGTCGTGCTGCTTCATAGCACAGGCAGTTTTATTCAGTCCGGAGGGACTTGAATCTGTATCACGACGCGGAAGTACTCTTGAGAGAAGTTCCGTTCCAGCATTCATCAGTGTCGCCGTGCATTAAAATATCGAAGTCCTTGTCAAAAGGAATAGTATCGTCAAACTTCGAACATTTTTATAGTCTACGGACTTAGGCCAAGTTTTATACTTTGAGCAAAAGACGTTAGCCGGCGAGGGTAATCGAAGCCCAGACACCAGTATTTGAAGTTACATCGTAGTATCTCGAAAGTATACGAGACATCATTAGAGAAGTGAAACTCTAAACATTTTACCCAGTGCGTTAAGTAACCACGGTAGGGTCGAACATAGCACGCATCTAATTTTCCTAAATTGAGGAGGTTAGCTTGATAAGTGGCGATAGAGTTAGAAGTCTACAAAGTAGGCATCAGTAGCCACGTGGAATTACAGGGAAGTATTCCACCAAGTAAAGACAATAGTCGTCAGAATTCAGTTCAGACGCGAAGTACTAAAGACAATTGTAGAACGCAGTAAAGTGAGTACCGCGACTCCAGGTGTAAACGTTAAACCATAGACCGTTTACCATATAAACAATTGCATACCGAAAGAGAAAATATTATCGTGCAGTAACTGTAAGTGCCGATAAATTCAACACCAGAAGTAGGAGAATCTTCGTAGCCAAGGAGGGGAAATTCGTACGAGACTGTCAATTATCCAAGTAAGAATTAGGAGGCAGCGGTCGAAACTTGCACCCCTAGGATCTGGATCGAAAGAATTCACGTGTGTAAGGCAGTGCTAGATGCCATAAAGTGAAATTCACTGTGTAAATATAATTATTAGTGAAATTTATGTTTTAGTGATTCTTTTTAGAGTATGTGAAATAATGTGTGTAATCCCTCATATCAATTTAAATGTGTTAAATATGTGTAAACTAGAGGGAAATTTAATTAGTGATGATATGAGTGTCAACATGGTGTGAGAAATTTGCGTGGACAAAATATCGCCCCACTGGGATCCGGACAGTTTGGCCGGTTAAATAATGTAAGTAGAACCAAATTTTATTATGTGTTCTGGACTCGGGAGGCTCGTGTAAAAATAGTAACATGGAGAAAGTATTCTCCAACATTGAAAATCAGGGATGTAAAACTGTGTACTAATGAGAAATGCGGGATCTAATAATGAAAGTAATAATTACTTAAATGTAAAATGTGTAATCAAAGAAATAGTATTCAGTGGAATACCAGTAAATGGAAAGGAATAACGTTATTTAAAGGCAAGCAGGATAATAATAATAATAATAATGTAATGAATGAACAAATTGTTGAATTAATATTCAAGTATGAGCCGTTATGTGCTGAAATAATAATAATAATAATAATAATAAGGAAATGATTGATCAAACAGACACTGACAGACACGACATCAAAAGTGAAATTCATGGGGGAAATCTCAGAACCATTTCAGATCAATACAGGTGTTCGCCAAGGTGACGGGCTATCTCCGCTTCTCTTCAACCTAGTGCTGAACAAAGTTATCAAGGAATGGGAGAAAGAGCTGAGACTTCAAGGTTACTGGAGGCCAGTGCGACTAGGACGACCAAAGGACGAACTGGAGGTTGGATGTCTAGCCTTCGCGGATGATCTGGCTCTACTCTCAGATAACGAAACCACATCAATCAGACAGATAGAAGTACTCCAAGAGTGCGCCGAAAAAGTAGGACTACAGATCTCGTTCCAAAAGACAGAGTTTTTCTGTACGAAATTCGACATACAGAATTTAAACACGAAATATGGCAAGATCAATAGAGTCGCCCACTTTAAATACCTAGGTGAAGTGCTTGAACCGACGGGAAAAGAGAAAATCGCGCAGAACACTAGGTTAATGAAAATGAAGAGAGCCTTATACAAGACACAGAGTGTCTACAACAAAAAATGTCTGTCCACATTCACTAAACTTCGTCATTACAACACGGTTATTAAACCTGAGGTGCTTTATGCTAGTGAGACGTTGACGTTACACACTAAGGGCGACTTGGAAAAAATCCTCACAGAGGAAAGAAAAATAATAAGGAAAATAATTGGGCCAAAGCACACAGATGAAGGATACAGGCTTCACTCCAGAGACACCACAGAGAAATTGTCCAACCTCGCAGCAGACATCAGAAAGAGGCGACTAAAATTTTATGGCCACATCAGCAGACTCCCACAAACTAGACTCACCAACAAAATTCTTAGATACATACAGCGGCTCAAGATTACTACACCCTGGATGATGCAAGTCAAAATTGATCTAGTAAAAGCACAAGTCGACCCAGAAGACGTCATAGACAAAAGCGTATTTAGACACAAAGTATACAAGTGGGAAGTGTTGTCAGAGAGAGCTGCACCTACAGCCCAAAGACCAAAGTGGACCGAAGAAAGGAAGAGGGCCTTTAGTGCACGAATGAAAGAGTACTGGAAAGACAGGAAGAACAAAAAGTCATGATTGCTTCGCGTGGTCTAATAGGCCTGTAACGTGTAAAATAAATAATAAATAATAAGGAAATGAATGAATAAGTTGTTGGATTAATATTCAAATATGAGCCGTTATGTGCTGAAATAATAATGATAATGATAATTATTGAACCAGTTGTGTTCTTGTAAATGAAAAGTCAAGATTGCGTTAAAGGCAAAACTATTATTTTTGGACGGAGAAATAAATTATGTTGGAATAAATATTTGGCTTTGAAAGGCATCACGAATGTATTAATTGTCGCTAATGAGCGCTTATATTATTAATTGTCACGCTAATAAATGCGGTGAAATAATGCCAGGAGATTATGATTGTGGGGATCAGCTGGACAGAGTAAATGATTATGTGTGTGTTGCCATGAAAAACTTTGAAGGGTGCTACGTTTATTATTGTTAAGCGCGGGGATGAGTGCGAATACCTCCCCAAATGCCGCTATTATTATTCGGACGAGTGGTTAGATACCATCGCTCCATGTGTTAGCCCTAAGCCCTCGAAATGGAGATGTCCTAGAGGCTGGCCAGAGAATCGAACCGGTGTTCTCTTACGTCGAAGCCCCTTAATTATTATTGGTTTTATTGAGTTCTTACCTGCCAGTGATAAACCTCCGCAATTATAATTAAACCTGAGCCAAGGAATTAGGTCATTAGAACCTCATATGTTTTGTTAAATGAAAGTGATGTGTGCCTTTCCAAGTCTTAAGAAGTCACGCTTGTTTAAAAGCAGTTGTAGTGTCCCGTCTAGGAGGGAGGAAGGTATTGACTCTCCCTCGCTCGTCATAAATCAAAGCCTCAAGGGTCTTGCCTTTAATGAAGGCCACTGTTGAGATAGGCCAGTAACAGAGCCAGTCACTGTCTGCGGTCCGTCGTTATTTAAACCTTTTAATGGACCGGTAATCTGTACCGAGTTTTGTTATGATTATTTATTCTTGCTATTGTAGTTTAGATCCGCATTTCATGAATAATTAAATTGTCATTTGAGACAATAATGGAAATCCCTTTGGTGTTGTTACATTTTATATGTTATTGTTCCCAAGTATTTATGGAAATATTCGGACAGCTGGGAGTCTGTCTTGATTTGATTTTATCAGTAATTTCCATAACTTGTGGTACACGAGTTTTCCCTAGGACAAATACAGTTTGGTAGTTTGGAAAGAGAGATGATACAGTGTGAATATCATGTGGTACCCAATAGATGGTAATTGTTGACACCATTTTTAAACATTAAGTCAAATTTATAATAATATTCAAGTTAAGAATATTTAGTGTGTTTTGAATAGATAATTTTATGTAATGATTTTTACCGAGACTTTTAGAGCTCGTTTTGACTAATTTTTGTATTGAGGTTAATGGAAGTGAGAGCAGCTTTGATACTTTTTCTTAGGTACAGTGGAACCTCAAATAGTGATTTTTATAGATTAATGTTGTATTTGTTCCTTGTTCATTAGAACAAGTGTGAAGCTTATTCAGTTTATTATGTTTGTTTGTAGCGCCTAATTTTGATTAATTAAATAGTTTTTATAGTAGGATTTTGAATTTTATTTTATTGAAGTGTTATCCTAAGCTTGATCCTATAATGTGTGAATCACTCATTGGGAGGACACCGGGTGAGTTAGCCGTGGTCGTTACGGCATGACTAATGGCAGTCGCTCACATCCGGGAGGCGAGGAGGTTCGAATCCCCCCGCCGGCAAACTTGAAGATGGTCTTCTGTGGTTTCCCATCTTCCTTCCAGGCAAATGCCGGGGTTGGTCCCTAACTCTAGGCCACAGCCGCTACCTTCCAACTCCTCGCCCTTCCCTTCCAACTTTCCTCCCCAACGGTACTTGTAGCTCACCCATTGGGTGTCTGTCTCGAAGCAGCTACAAAACTGGCGAGCCGAACATGTCCTCGGACACTCCCGGCACTAAAAGCCATACGCTAAAAAAAATTGGGAGGACGTTCTATGCCCCGAATATATAAGACTGAGTAGTTGGACAGTGATTTGCATATTTCTTGTACGCAAGGGCACAATATGTATGTATTTTTTGTGAATTTTTCAAATTCAAAAGTTCTTTCATTTTCAAAAAGTCTAAATAGGAATGGAATTAAAAACGGCTCCAGGGATTGCATTATCAAGGTTATGGAAACCAATAAAATAAATTACAAGTTCCAGGACCTTAGTGTTGCTGAGAAAAAGGTACATCTATGTGACCAAAATTCAAATTTCATTTTTTTTTCAAAAACGTTCTACCCAAATTAACTGATTAATTTTAGTAGCAAATACCAATGCATTTTAAATCAGTGTGCAAAGTTTCATAATTCCAACTCAAATAACATCCAAGTTATAGAATATTTAAAAAGTCAATGCATTTTCGTGCACGTCTCCCCTTAAAGGCTGTGCGATATCTTACAACTAAAGGAGGGGCAACCAGATGGTATATCTCAGCAAGACCGCACACAGTACTGTCTCCGCGATGGTGGCACACTGTCGTGGCCTACTCGATCCTCAGATTTGTCACCAATTAAATATGTCTGCTAGAATTACATTTCTTGGCAGTGCCGAGAATCGAACACGGACCTCAGGGGTGACTGTCAAGAATGCTAGTCACTACACTACAAGGTGGTCTAGACCTAGAGAAAAGAAACTGGCCATCCAAAACTAATTAAGTCCTGCTCAGTAACTAATTATCAGATAAGTTTTGCCAACTTTAGTCACAATTCGCTAGATTTAGCGACTTTTATGTTTCAATGATAAACCATAATAGATTTAGTATTGTTTAAATTGTGATTTAGTGACTTCTGACTATTACTAACTAGCAATTGAGAGCAATTACAAGTTGGCAGTACTGTCTTAAATGGATGAATAAGCCCTCGGGTTTATTACTTATTTCAATCCTTCTGAATGGCTTTATTCTGTCAACCGTGATAAAATGCGTTAGCCAAAGTTACGATCACCTTTGACTATCAATCTTAAATAAAAGCTATTATTAACCTTACAGTCATTCTTGAATAACTCGTAAAGTGCTGATCCAACTGACTTTCTATGAAGAAAATGGCTGGTTCCACAGTTTAGGGGCTGCGACAACGCAGTCATGTAGCCCCGTGTACTTTGGATGTGTGTAGAATCTGTTTCATAACCGGTGATAATTGTGATGGCTGTATTAGTGAGTGTTATCTGCAATTCAGTTAAGGACTGCAGACGATCAATTTCAAGTAGTTCCTACTTTTGCGACCAAACTCTACCGTCAACGACACCTAGCTGTGAACTTGGCTACTAGATGCCACCGCAACCGGTATCTGGTGGCAAACGTAGGAACTTAGAGCGTTAATCAAATCTAACCAACAAATTTAGGTTCACACAATTGTAGTTAGTGGGTGGTTCTTGTAATGCCATAAATCTATGACATGGGCCCGCTGGCTTTGGTTGGTTGGTTCCTCAGTTTAGGGGCTGCGACAACGCGGTCATGTAGCCCCGTGTACTTTGGGTGTGTGTAGAATCTGTGTGATAACCGGTGTTAATTGTGATGACTGTTAGTATTAGTGTGCGTATCTGTTTTCAATTCAAGTAAGGACTGCAGACATTTAATTTTTTTCAAATGGTTCCTACTTTTGCGCCAAACGCCACCGTCAGCGACTACTAGTTCAGAACCTGGTTACCAGACAACCACTGTAGTCGGCTTCCGGCGACGAACGTCGGAACTTAAGAGCGTTTATCAAATGTTTACCCTAACCTAATTTAGATTCACACAGGTGTAATTAGTGGATGGTTCTTTAACATGCCATACATCTATGACATGGGACCGCCGGCTTTACTTCCCTTCCGAAGGAAGGCATACTGAGGGATTTTCAACGCTCTTAAAATATTCGATGACTTCAGCCGGGTTTGAAGCTGCGATCTTGGGCATACAAGCTCTGCATGATAAGTTACCAACTATGCCACCGAAGCCGCAAATATGAAGCAAATACTCTTTATCAACCTTTGGTTCCTGCCTTTCTATACAACTTCAGCGCCGCCAATCATATATTAAAAAAAAAAAAAACTAACTTTACAGCAGCCCTAGAAAAAGTGGAAAAGGGCCAATATAATGTTTACAAATCATTGTATGAGGGGAACACTGATATTGATACATGTCTTCTCAAGATTCTGGAGAATATTCGGACTACCAAAAATGCCAAACTTGAATAACTGTCGAGGAGATTATTAGATTTTATATAACGGAACTTGATACTGTAGTCTACGCAAGAAGTGCTCCCTACCAGAATGTTTAGTACTGCCAGTGGTATTACCCATTCACGATTTGATTGCCGCTGAGCGTGGCTGCGCCAGCGTTTGTTGTTTATTGTAGCATGAGCCCCGCGGCGCGAAGCGGAGGACACAGTGATGACAGAGTGCAGTCTGCACATAAGTCAAGCAGCATTGCGTCAGATAATCTTCACAGGAGCGTATGTTACCACGGACAGTTAGACGATGACTGAGGTTACTGGAGCTGAGTCATATCCTACTCGCGCAACTGTACCTGTCAACGAAGGAGGCTGACGTGTGACACAAGTAAACAAAGAATAGTTCCCATCTCGACCGTCGGCAATCAATTCGTGAAAGGGTAATATATAATAGTGATCTGCCTCGTTGCGTAGTTGCTAGGATTTTTTGCTGTCACCACGGTGGTCCGGCTTTGTCAAGAAATTTCATTCTGTTCTGGTATGTGTAGGATTTGTCTGATAACGTGTGTTATTGATATGTCTATTGTAGTGTGATTCTAATACTGTATTTACCAACCTTGGTATGAAGGAAATGGACTCACTACCAATGGGGTACACTCAGCCTCGTGAAGCAAAATTGGGAACAAGCGGCTTCGATTCCTACCTCAGCCATCCTTGAAGTGGTTTTCTGTGGTTGCCCACTTCTACTCCAGGAATATGCCGGGTTGGTACTGCACCCGGAATTTGAATTAGCCTATTTCTGACAAAATGACGATATTTTTCCGAGCCCCATGATAAATTTTAACACTGAGAAAGTGTCGCAGGAACTTGGCAGAAATTAGTTTGGTTTGTGAGTTCAGGCCGAGGAGAGGCTTGATCACGTGATTTGAGACGCTAGAGAACGCGTGATAAGGTTAAAAGTCTCATAGCAACAAGAGTTTGCCGCGAATTGAAGCCAATAATTGTTATATATTATATAATTGGATATGAGCTGACAGCCAATGAGAAGAGGTCAAATGGAAGGAGGGATTGTCATTACCTAATTATAGTAGAGCCATCATTACTTCCGACTTGAAGTTTCAGTGCCACGCTACAGCTATCTAGCGGTCAGAAGTGAAATCACTTTAACTAGCAAATCACAGGCAGCCATTCGATATATTGCGAAAAATCGAGTTTCGTTCATGATGTTGCGATTTAGCAAACGACATTTGATTTTTCATTTAAGGTTTTGTGAACTATTCTACGAGATTATAATAATACAAGTGAATTCAGAATTTACTATTGAGTATCAACGAACATTTAAAGAAACATTTACAGCGCAGATTCTGAAAATAAGGCGAGTTACAGACAGTTTATTTCTACTGCAGAAAAGCAACGCATTTCGAGCAGACAAACATCTTAGTTCAGCAAGATAGCGGTGAACGCTATTACATTCTACAAGGCAACGTGAGTGAGCAAACAATCTAGTGTGTTGTATGAACATTGAAGCCAATAACTATAAGTATTTGAACATTATTATGACTGCTAATATGAAGACAGAAGAAATATTATATTACTTCTTGAAGATGAGTGCTATTATGGAGTAGAGAATTATGCGATTGGGATAAGTTTTAACAGAGCTATGAGTTGACAACATGGAGCAACGTTAGCCAACTACAGAACTATGTACAACATCATGTATCTCTACGATGTCAAGTACTCTTGTAACATTATGTACTACACCATCATGTACATTAATGTATAACCATTTACAAGTACTTTCTGACTACGAGCAATTACTATAATTCATTGAACAGCTACATGGACATTTTTAACTACAATTGTGATTCGATATACAATTTACAAATGTTGTTTGTAACAATGAAATTAAATCGACAATATTGCTCAAATATGATCTGGAAGTTCGAATGGAGTCGACGATTGAAGATTCATCATTTGAAGACAGAAAATGATACGGCTATCCCATCAAAAGCTTGACATTTGGTATCCATGAACGAGAGGAGGACGCAGTTCGAGGCCCGAACGATGTTTGGTGTTTACCGGGGAGGAAATCCTTCCATACCCGAGGTCGCTGTTTCATTGGGGCAGATATGGTTACAACATTGTCTTCTTGGGAACGTGAAACATCTAGGTATTTTCCTAATACCTAATATGAACTTCAAGAGTCTTCGACAAGGTAGAAGTGACCAGAATTCCTTATGTAGTTAGAGTATTTTGATGGCATTTGAGCAACATAGCCTATTTCTCCATATTTTATGATGTATTTTCTCTTCGACATTTAATAATTTTATGCTTCAAAATCATGTGAGATGATTGTATTTCTTCATCTGTACATGAAATTTCAACGATTAAGTTTCTGAACTGAAATAATTAAATTATTTGGGAATTTATTTTCCTCATTGTAGATTTTATTAAATTTGTATTCGACGTTTTCGATTTTATGGAATTGAATTTCAGAGAGTTTGTATAGGATGTCTATTTAAATTCATTTTTGGGTAAAATGAATTGGGCAACTTATTGTAAGAAGAATCTAATAGTAGGGGAAGAAAACTATGTGTGATATAATGTTAAATATCATAAATGTTATAAACATTCATCGATCTTGCAAGTAATATTTGTCATGATTAGGCTATGAATTTATGTACTCAAGGACATTCTTAATTATTAGAATGGACGTACATTCAGGATTTGACAAACCATTTATTTTGAGAGAAAGCATTCATTTGCATTGTCTCATACACCTGCTTACATTGTTAACAGAAAGTATATGTTGTTATTACGTTACATTCATTCTCCAAACGATAATAGAAGGTGCTTATGAAATACCTCCGTAGGTTTACTTTGTATAGTTACTCTGTCATCAATCCTTTGTTACAAAACATGAAATAAAAATACATTAATACGTCTCACCATACTGATCTAATCTTCAAATTCCACTGTTGCAAGATCACGTTTACAATAGAACGTAACATTGCAAATTGTGTATAAATAACGACAAATGTTATTTAAATGTCCAATAAAAATCAATCACGACTTGGAATAGAATTCCCTGCCGTCGGATGAAAGTATCTTCTAAGAAGATGTATCTCAATAAAAGTTTCATTTACAGAAAGTTCAATGCTTAGTGTTAGTGTGATGTCTATTGTAGTGTGATTCTAGTACTGTATTTACCAACCTTGGTATGAAGGAGATGCATTCACTATCAACACCTGAATCGTCACTTTTAGATGTCAACTGTAAGAAATAGGTGATACAAAATTTATGGACGCTTTTGAATAACTCGTTAAACAATGGCCCTATTTCTGCCCCTTTGGAATGATTCATTTATACCTAAACTGTTAGTAATAAGTGGTACCATCTTTATACAGTAGGCTACTCTCGAAGCGTGTCAATCAGGCTTTTAATACACTTTTTTGTTAGTCTGTATTTGTAAGGCGGCGCCTACGGATCTCTGGAATTGGAGGCTAAAACCAATTTGAAACAACAGTTTTCACCTTTGCCAACTGTCCGGATCTTCTCGTATCCATCCAGGCGATGGTCACTCCCTCCAGCCACTGCCTGGAGTCGTTCAGTGAGCTTAGCCACCTCGAAGTAGAGCTCTCCAACAGTGAGGCGGCGACTAGGATCCGCTCTTGAGCGCATTACCTGGACATCTGCTCCCAACAGGTCCTTGGTCATACCCACTGGCATCTGAAATCAACAGTCGGAATGAAGTAGAACTCTTCGACATTGAGGCGGTCGCTCCCAACAGGTCCTTGGTCATACCCACCGGCATCTGCAGCAGTGGTCAACCTTATCATGTCAAGAACGAATCTTTTGACGTTCTCTTATCTTTCTGGTGTAAAACAGTAATATACTGTAATAACGAACTTTTCCACAGTAGGCCATTGTGATAGCTTTGTATTACTAGTCAGCTGATTGTTTTTACACCAATAATAATAATAATAATAATAACTGCTTGAAACCCGTCAAAACATGGCGGACAATGGACAAAATATTTACTGAAGAAGTTTCCTATACACATTACATTCTTCGTACGATTACTTTTTGGCACTATTGCAACTTTAAGGGCGTCACAATATTGCACTCTCGACATTGCAACATACTGCAGGCCATGACTGAAAACGTGATGAGGTAAATTATAGACACCTATCCGTTCCAGAGTTTCTCCTTGAGTCTTATTGATTGTGATAAAGTATGCCCTCAGCCACCCAGACAATCATGCAGTCGAGCAATATATGTAAACCGCATACACACTCAACTGTCAGTTTAAGTTCTTCACTACTTCCTTTATTTTATAATTCTATTTCTATGTATATGGTGGAAACATAATAAACAATATTTTCCTCCTTTATAATTCTAATAAGCAACTATCAAATTAAAACTCGGCGGACATTCACCATGTCTGTCATGAACCAAGCTGATTCTGCGCATGCGCTAGGGCAAATAATTTTGCATTTATCTTTATTAACCTGGGCCCAATGTTTGGGAAGCCAAGCTATGCCTGTCACAAGTCAGGACAAAGGGCGAGTGATAGAGGAGTAACACCTCTTTAAAAAACCTGGGGCCAGCTGACCCGGTTGGTAGTACCTTGTAATGGTCCCTTGCCAGGGTTACGGTGAAGTCCTCAACGGTATCTACAGTGGAGAGAATAATCTTCGGCACAGTGTAGATGGCGGATGTGGCAGTCCAGTGCTCGGGATTAATTGAGTAAAGGGTACCGTCCTCACTTTGAGCATAGGTATCAGTTGTAGCGTCTGGCCCGGAGCGGGCGGCTACGAACGGCGTCTGTACTCCATGTTAAGGGCGACCGGATTATATGCTGGCAGTAGCTCTAAAATGCTTGGTGACAGGCTTTGTGACAAGCCGACCGTAAAACTCAACGTCACGTCCTTATGGAAATGTTGTCTCATAGATTCGTAACTAAGGTTAGGGCGTCCCCTGAAAGCGACGCGTGTTGGCAAGACCCGGTCAACATGAAAAGTGTGCAAGGGTTGCCGTCGCATGGGCGGCGACGGCTGAAAAAGCGAGCCCCCACTTTCTATCTTGCATCATTGAACGTCGGGGCTATGTCTAGTCGCCACAGCGCACTAGCTAGAGCACTTGAGAAGAGGCACATTGACATCTTTGCAGTGCAAGAAACAAGATGGAGCGGACAAAAGTCTTATGACATTGGCTGTGGTTACAAACTGATATACAACGGCTCCCGTGGAACAACCAACGGCGTCGGCATCATCACATCAACCAAGTTTGATGGTTCTGTTTCTGAGGTGCAACGATATGACGATCGTCTTAAGAAGATTGTGTACGTTGCAGATGGAAGAAAAATTCACTTCTTCAGTGCCTACGCTCCACAAACCGGCCTGAGCGCAGAAACTAATGATGCCTTCTGGGCTCTGATTGATGGGAAGGCTTCTGAAGTGCCACCTGAAGACTACCTCATCGTTGCTGGCGATCTGAATGGTCATGTTGGACAAAGGAAAGAAGGCCACGCAGCCCATCATGGACATGGATATGGAGAGAAAAATGATGATGGCCAACGAATCCTTAACTTCGCAGAAACCCACGATTTGGTAATTACGAACACTTGGTTCAAGAAACGTGATACCTACCTAATCACATTCTACAGTGCCTCAAATGCATCCCAGATTGACTATGTCCTTGTCAGACGGCGGAATCTTCAAGATGTGCTAGATACGAAAATTATTCCATATGAAACTGTTGCCACACAACATCGTCCAGTCATCTATAAACTGCGGATAAATCCTCCAAGAACCGGACACTTAGTCAGAAATGGACCAAAAAGTATCAAATGGTAGTAGTAAAGGAAATGTATGTTTTGAATATTGCGTAATCGCGAGGACATATTGCATCATCATGACGTCATCTGATAGCTATGCGGATGTGAGCACGTGCACGTGCACATGTTAGCGTGGGAAGAGGTTGACCTTTAACCACTTGAAGCAGATAACCTTTGGGTAACCGCTTGAAGCAGATAACCTTTGGCTTATTTATGTGATAGAGATAAAAATTAATGGGTGTTGATGTCATCTGATACCCATGCAAGTGAGCAGCTGTGCGAGCGATCACGTGATATGTCTGCAGTGTTCGTGTGAGATGTGGTTGACGCTTTTGTAACAGAGCGGAACTTTTAAATGATTATTTATAGATGAGTTTTTTTAATATTTATTAAAAAACAAAAAAAACTAATAGGTCATTCGCTTTTTAGTATTTCGCTAACCAATAATGCGATTTAAGCATATGGGGTGTCGTAGGACTCGTAGTGAATTCTCCTTTTGTATGAACGAGGTATGTCAACCCCCAAAATAAAAAACTACCCTTACACGGGCAGAAAGAGTAATTTTTTGTATGTATGCACGCCGGTGGCTTTTGTCAAAAGGGCCTAACTACACTTTTGTTAATATTTTCTGAACCCCTGATGGGATTTTGTCATAGGCAGTATCCTAGCACTTGGGGTGACGCCTCGTTTTTAAATGTGTGATTATTTTTTTTTTGTCAAAAGGGCCTAACTACTCTTTTGTTAATATCTCGCGAACCAATCATGCTAGGGACTTGTATGAGGGGTCCTAGCACTTGGGGCGACGTCCCCCCTTTGGGGGTGAAACTACCCCCCAAAATTGAAAACTCAATATCTTGGAAACTAAGAATCCTAAAATTTGGCGTGATAGCTCTAAAAATAGGTGATGACATAGGCTTTTAGCTGGATTGGTCATTTCACCCCTAAAACAGTAAATAGTCATGTTATGGGGGAAAAACGTGTTAAACACCTAAAAATGATAAATGAAACTAAGATCTTTTGTTTTTGATGAAAAATAGCAGGGGGGTGAAAACTAGCCCTAAATTGAAAAATCGATACCTTGGAAACTAAGAACCGTAAAATTAGGTGTATTAGCTTAAAAATTGGTTGTGACATAGGCTTTTATCTGGATAGATGATTTCACCCCTAAAACAGTAAATAGTGATTTTACACTTGGGAAAAAGGTGTTAAAAGTGTAAAAATGATAATTGAACCTATGATCTTTTGTTTTTGATGAAAAATAGCAGGGGGGTGAAAACTACCCCTAAATTGAAAAATCGATACCTTGGAAACTAAGAACCGTAAAATTAGGTGTAATAGCTTAAAAAATTGGTTGTGACATAGGCTTTTATCTGGATAGATGATTTCACCCCTAAAACAGTAAATAGTGATTTTACACTGGGGGAAAAAGGTGTTAAAAGGGTAAAAATGATAATTGAACCTGAGATCTTTTGTTTTTCATGAAATATAGTAGGGGGGTGAAAACTACCCCCAAATTGAAAAAATCTATATCTTGCAAACTAAGAACCCTAAAATTATGTGTGATAGTTGAAAAATAGGTGATGACATACGCTCGATAGATTATTTCACTCTTAAAACAGGGAATAGTTATGTTACAGGAGAAAAAGGTATTAAACACTTAAAAGCATAAGAGTTTTGTGAAACCATGCTTTAATGAATGTTTGTATGGAGGATGACAGCTTGCTAATTATTATTATTATTATTATTGGGTGATTATGGATTAATGTGTTTATAGCTAACGAATAAGGCTACGGAGTTTTATATGTTGTTGTACAAATCAGGATGGCCAACCCGTTGCCAGGCCCCATGAATTCACCCAAAAGAGCCAAAACGTTACGGTTATCGACCTGAGATTTTATAAAACTGACTATCGGACAGGGTGTTGTTTTGGATTGACAATGGGTAACCCTTTCCCATGATTTATGAATTCACCCAAAACGTTTTACCTGACAAGACTGAGTGTACCCTGTTGCTGCCTTTAGAAAATTGAACCTGGAGCTCTGTGGTGTCAGTTGAGTTATATGAATGATGCTTTTTGAACAAACACACACTTCCATACTATCGCTGGGTTGAATCTGCACAGAGCCACTGGCTTTGTTTGTGTAATGAGTCTTGGTGATAAGAACACGGCGCTCTTGCCAGCAAGTTTCATATTACTCGTCTGCTTGATAGTGGACATGCTTCGCACCGTGTTAACGTACATGACTAGATAGTTGTTAGGTAAGGGTTGACAAGGCTCAATGAACCTTATTGCAACCTTAAATTGAAAATGAATTTCTTGGTATAGTCGGGGTTGGAAGCCATGGCCTTAGGGTAGACAACCAAGTATGTTAAACACTACACTGTGAGATGGTCAAATGATAATGTAACAGAACATATAGAAATGTTTTCTGTAGTTTAACGAATTGACTAAGAGCCATACCATGAGAGGTATAGGTAATTGAAATTGAATCCTTAGCTGTTGACCCTACTACATGTAAGCTATAGCAATGCCCGCCTATAAGCTATCATGTTAGAAAAAGAAATTTATGGGTTGTTTTAAACGGAGAATGATTGTGTTTACTGTGAAACACAAATCTGAATTTAAAAATAGTTTATGTCCTACATGATGTTTGAATCCCTTTTTTATTTATACTTTAGACAAACGCTAACATAGTTGTAATTCAGAAGCCATGGCTGGCTCCTTTCCAATCCTACACCGTACACTGAAGTTAAAATTAATAATGATCACGTTACAGACAGCCAGTTTCAAAGCCATGAGAAATAAGTGAACAAAGTATAAAATTCTTGACCCAGTTTGGAATTCAACATGGTGTTGTTTCAAACAAAAGACAAGCGTTCTATAACCTTAACCAACAAGCTGTCCTATCGACCCCTAATTTTTTGGCTGATGGTGAAAATAAAATTAAATGTAAACTATAATTAAAACTAACTACACACTTATAACTAGAAAAAAGAAATGTAAGACAAAAGGATAACAGGACAAATAAAGGACAGAAGGAATAAAAAATGCCCCTCAACCCTCAAGAATGTGGATTGATGGACTTGAATGGAAGGAGAGCCATAAAAGGTAGATATGAAAGTACAAGAGGAGAGGGTCCCGCTCCAGCGGTAATCGATAAAAAGGAGGAAAACTGGACACAGCTCAGGAATCCCTTGTGGTCGTCAACTTCCAAACTGATCAGCCTAAGCCCCTGAGGGTGTAGCCATATCCAAGGTGCACCACAAGTGGTGGGGCTACATACACCCTACCTTTAGTGTGGCTTCAGCAAAAGGCAGGATATAACACAAAAATAGAAAGAAGGCTGCCTCCTCACACAAGGAGGGTATCAGAAAAAAAATACGGGTCAATTAAATCAGAAAATAAAGAGACACCCTAAGCCTTGTATAGCCTAATAATGTCGGAGTCGGTAGAGAACAAGTGTTGACAAAGTGTGGTCGACAGGAAAGAAGATAGTCAGGAGCCTAGCACAAGTCAGTGGAAGCAATGACGGACTCAGCTGGGGCTCCATGGTCGTCAACCTACATTCCACTAGATGTAAGCCCATGTTTGGGGGTGGTGGAAAATAAAGACCTCATTTGTTTTAAATCACTGGCTTTAAGGACGGTAACACATGGCATGCCTTTATAATGCGATACTGGTTCTAGGGGTATGCAAAATTGTATTAGACACTCAGCTAATAATAGTGTACACGACCCCTTATTATTTTCTCTAAGTACAGTACATGGGAAGGATGACCGTGATTTCCAAACCCCTAAGTAAGACAAAAACCAATTATTTCCATTTCCAAACAGTTGGGGTGAGGTGAGGTGAGTTTTCTAAACGTCCATCTCAAGTGGTTTTTCCACTTGTCCTCCAGGTAAATGCCATGTTTGCTCACAGACAGGTGCAAAGAAAATCAAAACATGTTATGTTTGGATCAATTCCTTACCTACATGACAACATGTACTTGAAATAACAAGTAATGAGCATTCTATGTTAAGAATAGTGAGATGGTTGCAAACTGCCAATGCTTAGAGCTCATTAGCGGCTTCTAAGGGAGGCATGGAGTACACTTACTTGAAAAACTAACAAGAGGAGTGTTCGATTTTCCCACAACACACATCCTGAAAGTAAATATAATTGACTATGCACTTAAGTCCATAGCCAGCTCCTTACCATTCCTACCCTTCATAGTCGAAGCACACATTAATACAGCCATCACAGTGACAGAGGTTATTTGTAAAATATCTAAATATCTGACATTTATCTTGAAATTGACCAGAATTTTGTAAAATCCACTAAATTTACCGCAAATTTAGCAAATTCCACCAAATTTCAGCAAAATCCAACAAATGACTACCAGATTTATTGAAATGCCATTGAATTATTAAAGAATGGTTGAAACTACCTCAAATTTATATAAAATTAGCCGAATATTGATGAAAATTCACTAAATTCTACCAAATTTAGCCAAGAGGTCTACAAACCATGAAATTTAACCAATTTTTTAAAACATTCACAACATATACTCGAAAATTCCATAATATTCCCTTTACTTGTATGCTTTTTTAGTTGTTGTTTCGTTTCCCACACTCCCTGCAGACAAATACCTGAACGTGACTTTCTCCTAGACTAGGAGTTCCACATTCGACATAATAGCTGAGTTTCATCTCCCTTAAACTCGTCTCTGAGGTGGGTGCCAGAAAAGGCATCCAACGGTAAAAACCACACCCTCACATAGACTTTCATAACTTCTTACGTTGAGGTTCATAAACCTTACTACATTGAATGATTTAGCGGCTTCCTTTTCACAATTCCTGTCTATACTTTCCTCTTGAAGGCTGCAAGATGCTTGCAAGTTTCCTAAAATGCAATTAAATTTAATAAGTACCTTAAGATGGTTTGATTTGTTTAGTGATATGGTATTAATACTATTTTTATAGGTCTTGACTGGCTTTGCAATAAGAATTGACTAACCAAACATGAGTTACCTATCAGGGAAACATTTTGGCCACTATGTTGGTTATTGACCAGTGAGTTTAGCTATTTATCATTTTTTGAAATCATATACAACAGAGGCTTAAACCTATAGACGAACCGCCTACTATTTTTCATGAAAAACAAAAGATCTCAGGTTCAATTATCATTTTTGCCCGTTTAACACCTTTTTCCCCCAGTGTAAAATCACTATTCACTGTTTTAGGGGTGAAATCATCTATCCAGGTAAAAGCCTATGTTACAGCTGTGGCTGAGATTGATACCACGACGTACTGTCGGTTATGTAGCTATGTGGAATGTATATCAAATATGGTTTACTTCAAGGTCTGGAGATCCCATTAAAGATATTCCTACAATAAATGATCTTGAAATGGTCATTCTATGGTGTGAAAATATTTATTAGGTATATGATATTTAATGAAAACAATTATGATTTATTAAATGTTTATATGTTTACAGTATTGTTATTTAATGTAAGCACTTGAGGCACTACCGCCCAAAATACAGCACTATCTGCAATGTATATTGCATACTTGAAGGTTTGGTGGTCCCATTAAAGGTATTCCTACAATAAATGATTTTCAAGTTGTCGTTCTATGACGTGAAAATATTTAATATATGATATTTGCTAACAGGATATGCCACTGGAATTATTTTACAAGTAGTTATTTTAATGACCAACAGAGTTCACTGATAAGAAGGGAGAGCCCTATGTGGAATGTAGGATAACATGTAACATATTATACGTGATATGTCACAACTGTAATGCTTGTGATTTTTTAAGATGCCTTTATACCTATAGTAATCACCCAGTTTACAAGACTGATAACTGTAATGCTACGTAAAAATCAAAACAAATCGAAAATGTGCATTGAAAAACCAAAAAGTGGTTGAGGAAATATACAGTCAACATGCAAAAAAAAAAAAAAAAACAAGAAATATATACAAACTGTGTTAATTAATTTAATTCAAATATATATATATTTACAATAGGTATACACACACACACACACAGAATACAGCTCTTTTTTGTTCACGTTTGCTTGTTATAGTTTTTAAATATAACACTTGTTGAACATTATTTTAGGGGATGGGGGTGTTGCTACGTTGACCAATTACACTATAATACCAGCTTTACGAAGTTCATCTTCTATTTCTAACAGCTCTTCTTCATAACCAATATGACCAGCCTGTTTACGGGCATGCAAGAGCTGTAGACGTTCTACTAATATATTAGGATCGTTCCATTTGCTATTTTTTATGAATGGTTTTAAATACTCGGGAAGCAGTTCATCATTTTCACCATCATCATCATTATCATCATCATCATCGTCGTCATCTTTACCATCATAATTTCCACCTGTGTCCACAATCTGTTCAATGGTTTGAGTTGCCTTTGATAGTGTTGAAAGCTTCTTTTTAGATGTGCTAGAGTGCTTTAACATTGTTAAGTTATTATTATCATCACCATCACCATCCTTTTCACCTTCCCCAACCAACTTCTTGATGGGGTATGTTGTCTCTGACAGGGTTGAGGGCTTTTGAGATGTGGGTGTGTGCCTGATCATGGGTTTTACAGGAGGTGTTAGAGGTTTCTCATTAAACAACTTGCGAACAGCATGAGTGCGTTGTAGTGTATTAGACCCGAGGTTAATATTATCTTGAGCAGCACTATTTTTTTCTTGGACTTGGTTCTTTGTTTCGGTTTGAGTTTTCCTTACATTTACACTAGCATGATTAGTAAGTTTACAATCATGATTGTTTGAAGAAAGTATGTCCAATTCTTTTGTCTTCAGCATTCCTCGACACTGTTTCGATCGTTGCTTTGAACAGCGCCAAATAACAGTTCCATTTTTATTGATTCGTTTTACAATATATGAATACCCTTTATAGTATGCATAAGGCTTACCATACCTAGTCACTGATACTTCCATATCAACTGTCAAGCATAAACTAATTTCTAGTAAAGACAACTTGGTAATAACAACAATAGATTAATGTGGGAGCATATATAGATGCAAAAAGTGGGGGTAAAAGTGTCAGCAAAAGTGTGAGCAAATGTGGGAGCAAAAACTGTGAGCAAATAGTGGGAAGCAAAAAGCTGGAGCATATATGGGATGAAATGTGGGAGCAAAGCAAATATAAAAAGAGGGAGCAAATATGCTAACAAATATGTCAACAAATATGCCGGCAAAAGTCAATACACAAGTCAAGATAGTTGAAAGTGCAAAGAAAATATGGAACCAAATATGAGAGCGAAAGTGGTGTTTTTCTAAAACAACTAAACATAACAAACTTAGCCATAACCTAACCTAACCTAACCTAACCTACCCTAACCTAACCTAACCTACCCTAACCTCACCTAACCTAACTTCACCTATCCTAACCTAACCTAACCTACCCTAACCTCGCCTAACCAAACCTAACTTCACCTATCCTAACATATCCTAACCTCACCTAACCTAACCTAACGTAACCCAACTTCACCTAACCCAACTTCACCTAACCTAACCTAACTTTACCTAACCTAACTTGACCCAACTTTACCTAACCTAAACTATCATAACTTCACCTAACCTAACTTTACGTAACCTAGCTTCACCTAACCTAACCTTTCAACTCTCAGATCAAAATTAAATTCTGGGCATAGTTGAGTTGGAACCCAAGACCTCAGGGATAAAACCAAAGTCTACTAACCACTACACCGCGAGATCGGCAAATTATCACGCAACACAACACAAAAATAAAAGTATCCTGTAGTGTAACCATAGTTGGGAATTCAAACCCAAGACCTTAGGACTTTTGTTTTGAACATTATCAGAAATATTATTCAATTTACATTTTGCTGCTGCTTATAATTAATACACTTTTTTAATTATAAACTAATTTTGAGTACCTACACTTTTAAGAAATCTTATTATTTAAATCTCTATGTCACCCCAACACAAACATTAGGAATAATTTATGCTATACTAGCCAAACTTTTTTAATATTATATATTCCTATTCAAATAACTGTTAAAGGTACTTGTGTACAAGAGTTGGCATTAATATGGGAGCAAAAAGTGGGAGCAAAAATGTGGGAGCAAATGTGGGAGCCAATATGGGAGCAAATGTGGGAGCCAATATGGGAGCAAAAGTGGGAGCAAATATGGGAGCAAAAGTGGGGGCCAATATGGGAGCAAATGTGTGAGCAAATCAGCTCACCTCGGATATCACCAGTGAGTGCTCATATCCACCGCTAGGTAGCGGAAACACACTTTGCGTGTTGTATGTACCTATCTTACAAAGTTTGACTGCATGCAAAACGTGCTTGTATAAGCAGTGCATAAATTTTAATATACAATTACCACTTAGTGTTCAGAACTAACATGTATAGCCTTTTCTAGGGTATATAGAGGATCCTTAGCAAGAAAGACTGACTAACCCAAGAGTGTAAGGCCTTGCCATATTCAGTAAGCACCTGTTGGCAGAAAATGTTTCCTGATAATAACGGACTTAATGAATATGAAACGTCTTTTGAGCGTCGTCAGTACAAGTGGATAAACCACATGAGTTTGACGTTTAGAAAACTCACCTCACCTCACCCCAACTGTTTGGAAATGGAAATAATTGGTTTTTGTCTTACTTAGGGGCTTGGAAATCAGGGTCATCCTTCCCATGTACTGTACTTAGAGAAAATAATAAGGGGTCGTGTACACTATTATTAGCTGAGTGTCTAATACAATTTTGCATACCCCTAGAACCAGTATCGCATTATAAAGGCATGCCATGTGTTACCGTCCTTAAAGTCAGTGATTTAAAACAAATGAGGTCTTTATTTTCCACCACCCCCAAACATGGGCTTACATCTAGTGGAATGTAGGTTGACGACCATGGAGCCCCAGCTGAGTCCGTCATTGCTTCCACTGACTTGTGCTAGGCTCCTGACTATCTTCTTTCCTGTCGACCACACTTTGTCAACAATTGTTCTCTACCGACTCCGACATTATTAGGCTATACAAGGCTTAGGGTGTCTCTTTATTTTCTGATTTAATTGACCCGTATTTTTTTTTCTGATACCCTCCTTGTGTGAGGAGGCAGCCTTCTTTCTATTTTTGTGTTATATCCTGCCTTTTGCTGAAGCCACACTAAAGGTAGGGTGTATGTAGCCCCACCACTTGTGGTGCACCTTGGATATGGCTACACCCTCAGGGGCTTAGGCTGATCAGTTTGGAAGTTGACGACCACAAGGGATTCCTGAGCTGTGTCCAGTTTTCCTCCTTTTTATCGATTACCGCTGGAGCGGGACCCTCTCCTCTTGTACTTTCATATCTACCTTTTATGGCTCTCCTTCCATTCAAGTCCATCAATCCACATTCTTGAGGGTTGAGGGGCATTTTTTTATTCCTTCTGTCCTTTATTTGTCCTGTTATCCTTTTGTCTTACATTTCTTTTTTCTAGTTATAAGTGTGTAGTTAGTTTTAATTATAGTTTACATTTAATTTTATTTTCACCATCAGCCAAAAAATTAGGGTTCGATAGGACAGCTTGTTGGTTAAGGTTATAGAACGCTTGTCTTTTGTTTGAAACAACACCATGTTGAATTCCAAACTGGGTCAAGAATTTTATACTTTGTTCACTTATTTCTCATGGCTTTGAAACTGGCTGTCTGTAACGTGATCATTATTAATTTTAACTTCAGTGTACGGTGTAGGATTGGAAAGGAGCCAGCCATGGCTTCTGAATTACAACTATGTTAGCGTTTATCTAAAGTATAAATAAAAAAGGGATTCAAACATCATGTAGGACATAAACTATTTTTAAATTCAGATTTGTGTTTCACAGTAAACACAATCATTCTCCGTTTAAAACAACCCATAAATTTCTTTTTCTAACATGATAGCTTATAGGCGGGCATTGCTATAGCTTACATGTAGTAGGGTCAACAGCTAAGGATTCAATTTCAATTACCTATACCTCTCATGGTATGGCTCTTAGTTAATTCGTTAAACTACAGAAAACATTTCTATATGTTCTGTTACATTATCATTTGACCATCTCACAGTGTAGTGTTTAACATACTTGGTTGTCTACCCTAAGGCCATGGCTTCCAACCCCGACTATACCAAGAAATTCATTTTCAATTTAAGGTTGCAATAAGGTTCATTGAGCCTTGTCAACCCTTACCTAACAACTATCTAGTCATGTACGTTAACACGGTGCGAAGCATGTCCACTATCAAGCAGACGAGTAATATGAAACTTGCTGGCAAGAGCGCCGTGTTCTTATCACCAAGACTCATTACACAAACAAAGCCAGTGGCTCTGTGCAGATTCAACCCAGTGATAGTATGGAAGTGTGTGTTTGTTCAAAAAGCATCATTCATATAACTCAACTGACACCACAGAGCTCCAGGTTCAATTTTCTAAAGGCAGCAACAGGGTACACTCAGTCTTGTCAGGTAAAACGTTTTGGGTGAATTCATAAATCATGGGAAAGGGTTACCCATTGTCAATCCAAAACAACACCCTGTCCGATAATCAGTTTTATAAAATCTCAGGTCGATAACCGTAACGTTTTGGCTCTTTTGGGTGAATTCATGGGGCATGGCAACGGGTTGGCCATCCTGATTTGTACAACAACATATAAAACTCCGTAGCCTTATTCGTTAGCTATAAACACATTAATCCATAATTACCCAATAATAATAATAATAATAATTAGCAGTCTGTCATCCTCCATACAAACATTCATTAAAGCATGGTTTCACAAAACTCTTATGCTTTTAAGTGTTTAATACCTTTTTCTCCTGTAACATAACTATTCCCTGTTTTAAGAGTGAAATAATCTATCGAGCGTATGTCATCACCTATTTTCCACTATCACGCATAATTTTAGGGTTCTTAGTTTGCAAGATATAGATTTTTTCAATTTGGGGGTAGTTTTCACCCCCCTACTATTTTTCATGAAAAACAAAAGATCTCAGGTTCAATTATCATTTTTACCCTTTTAACACCTTTTCCCCCCAGTGTAAAATCACTATTTACTGTTTTAGGGGTGAAATCATCTATCCAGATAAAAGCCTATGTCACAACCAATTTTTTAAGCTATTACACCTAATTTTACGGTTCTTAGTTTCCAAGGTATCGATTTTTCAATTTAGGGGTAGTTTTCACCCCCCCTGCTATTTTTCATCAAAAACAAAAGATCATAGGTTCAATTATCATTTTTACACTTTTAACACCTTTTTCCCAAGTGTAAAATCACTATTTACTGTTTTAGGGGTGAAATCATCTATCCAGATAAAAGCCTATGTCACAACCAATTTTTAAGCTAATACACCTAATTTTACGGTTCTTAGTTTCCAAGGTATCGATTTTTCAATTTAGGGCTAGTTTTCACCCCCCTGCTATTTTTCATCAAAAACAAAAGATCTTAGTTTCATTTATCATTTTTAGATGTTTAACACGTTTTTCCCCCATAACATGACTATTTACTGTTTTAGGGGTGAAATGACCAATCCAGCTAAAAGCCTATGTCATCACCTATTTTAGAGCTATCACGCCAAATTTTAGGATTCTTAGTTTCCAAGATATTGAGTTTTCAATTTTGGGGGGTAGTTTCACCCCCAAAGGGGGGACGTCGCCCCAAGTGCTAGGACCCCTCATACAAGTCCCTAGCATGATTGGTTCGCGAGATATTAACAAAAGAGTAGTTAGGCCCTTTTGACAAAAAAAAATAATCACACATTTAAAAACGAGGCGTCACCCCAAGTGCTAGGATACTGCCTATGACAAAATCCCATCAGGGGTTCAGAAAATATTAACAAAAGTGTAGTTAGGCCCTTTTGACAAAAGCCACCGGCGTGCATACATACAAAAAATTACTCTTTCTGCCCGTGTAAGGGTAGTTTTTTATTTTGGGGGTTGACATACCTCGTTCATACAAAAGGAGAATTCACTACGAGTCCTACGACACCCCATATGCTTAAATCGCATTATTGGTTAGCGAAATACTAAAAAGCGAATGACCTATTAGTTTTGTTTTGTTTTTTAATAAATATTAAAAAAACTCATCTATAAATAATCATTTAAAAGTTCCGCTCTGTTACAAAAGCGTCAACCACATCTCACACGAACACTGCAGACATATCACGTGATCGCTCGCACAGCTGCTCACTTGCATGGGTATCAGATGACATCAACACCCATTAATTTTTATCTCTATCACATAAATAAGCCAAAGGTTATCTGCTTCAAGCGGTTACCCAAAGGTTATCTGCTTCAAGCAGTTAAAGGTCAACCTCTTCCCACGCTAACACGTGCACGTGCACGTGCTCACATCCGCATAGCTATCAGATGACGTCATGATGATGCAAAATGTCCTCGCGATTACGCAATATTCAAAACATACATTTCCTTTACTACTAATGGTGGCGATTCAAGGAGAACGAGGCCAATGTTCTTGCAAAAATCACAGTACCCTCAGTCACCACAGTTGAAGAGAGCTGGACTCGATTGAAAGATGCAACTCATGAAGCTGCACGTTCAGTGCTCGGATCAACGAAACCAGGTCAACAAAGGATTGATAAATCCGCGTGGCTTTGGAATGATGCCGTTAAAGAGGCAGTACGCATGAAGAAACAACTATACCATGAGTTCCTCGAAGATAAAACACCATCTCGTTGGAATGCCTATAAAGCTGCCCGTAGTGAGTCGAAGAAGGTAGTTGCTGCAACAAAAGCAGATCGGTACGCTGACCTCTACGCAAAACTTGACACTCGTGAAGGCGAACGTGACATTTACCGTCTGGTCAAACCAAGGCACCGCGAAACGGAAGACATCCAACGCTTTTATGGCATCAATAACGAAACACGTGAACTGCTGGTCGACTGGGAAAAGGCCAGAGAACGTTGGCGGAGCTACTTCGAGAAAATGTCGACCGAGGAAATTCCCCATCCACCAATTCCACCCACCTCTCCTGTTGAAGGACCAATAAAGGAAGTCGAGATCGCCGAAGTTGAGGCTGTTCTGAAAGAGATGAAACTGGGGAAAGCCACCGGCCCTGATGATATTCCAGCAGAGTTTTGGCGCTCTCAACAATGGGATGCAGCAAGATGGTTAACGCAGTTCTCCAACCAGATCATCAAAGAAGGTCGGATACCAACAGACTGGCAGCGGAGCATCATTGTCCCAATCTTCAAGAAGAAAGGAAGCCCTGCTGAGTGTTCAAACTATCGCTCAATCAGACTTCTGAGCCACGCGATGAAGATCTTCGAAAGCATTCTCGACAAAAGGATTCGCAAGATAGCAAAACTCACAAAGAACCAAGCTGGGTTTGTGAAAAACTGCGGTACAACGGATGCAATCTACGCAGCACGGTTGCTGGTCGAGAAGCATCGTGAAAAGAATAAGCCACTGCATCTCGCTTTTCTGGACCTGGAGAAGGCCTTCGATCGGGTGCCTCATGATGTAATCTGGTTGGCGCTCCGAGAGCACGGAATTCCAGAATATCTTGTTAACTGGGTGCAGCTTCTCTACAAAGAACGACGAGTTATGTTCAAGCTGCTGCAGGAGCAACCAATGATTTCAACATCATGGTAGGGGTCCACAAGTGCTCTGCCTTGTCGCCTCTGCTGTTCATTCTTGTAATGGATACTGTCACATCAGACCTGCACAAGCCAATCCCATGGATGCTACTGTATGCTGATGATGTCATGTTAGCTGCAAACAGCAAACTTGAACTCCAGCACCAAACACAAATGTGGAGTGACCGATTAGCTGAATATGGCCTGCGACTCAATAAAAGGAAGACGGAGTATATGACTTTAGATCTCCAAGAAGTTGGGACCATCAGCGTTGACGGAGAAGATCTCCCTCGTGTAACAAAATTCAAATATCTTGGATCTACTGTCTCTGACAATGGAAGAATCATTGACGAGGTCAACGCTAGGACGCAGGCGTCTTGGTTGAAATGGCGTGCGACGACAGGTGTCACTTGTGACCGCCGGATGAAAGACCACCTTAAATCCAAGATCTACCGCACTGTTATCCGTCCAGTCGCACTCTATGGTACCGAGTGTTGGCCCACTACAAAAGAGGTGGAACGTCGGCTAAGCTTCATGGGGACAAGGATGCTTAGGTGGACAGGCGGTGTCACTAGAATGGGTCATGTTACCAATGTTGATATACGGAAACGTTTCGGAGTGGCGCCGATCCATCAGAAAATGCGGGAAGGCCGTTTAAGCTGGTTTGGTCATGTGCTGCGTGCAGAAGAAGACACAATAGCTAAGTCAGCATATATCCTGGAAGTCCCGGAAAGGAGGCCCAAGGGACGACCAAGGCAGAGGTGGGTTGATATGACCCATAATGACCCGAAGACTGCACATCTACACCCAGATATGGCTCAAGTCCGAAAGAAATGGAGACAACGAATCCTCACAGCAGACCCTGCCACCAGGCGGGACAAACGCTAGGAAGAAGAAGAATTATAAATACCCGAGGCCATACGATATTATTATTATTATTATTATTATTATTTCTACATTCATTTCACCACTTAAGTGGAACATATCAACATATCGTCGGCTTGTTTGCAAGACGGTATGGCTAATTCTCTTAAGGTGGCACATTGAGAAACGAGCGAACAGGTCTCCAAGATGACGGCCTTCTGCATGGTGATATGTAAACCAGGATGTATTCCCAATATTTGTAGATTGCGACCCCAAAGAGACGACATTAAAGGTATGTTTTCTGAAATACTGTTACGGCTGTTAGTTTGTGTCATCGCTCGCCGCATGAGTCCCAACTGCCCCAGGGCTGGGCTGTGCCCTGCCTCGTGTATTGCGTGCGCCTTATGCAACAGGGCTATTAGGACAAAAAGGGTTGGTCCAGAATATTCGTGACTGAGCCAGCGATGGAAACCTCGAGAAGCCGTGAACCCTGGATGGATCTAGAAGCATTTATTGAGTCACCGGACTGCTATATAAGAGCGACCTGTCAAGCAGTGGTTGTTGTTGTGTTTTACGAGCGAGCGCGAGCGCTTATCCTGAGCGACAGAAGTGTGGAGACTTGCGAAACCCCTAGTGAAGCCGATTCTGTTGACAGCGAAGGGAGTGAGGAGCTTACAGGGGACTGCCTGTGTTTTGAGCGAGTGTGCTTACCTAGTGCGATGGAGGTCATTGTGGTGAGTTGCAAAACAGTGAGTGCCAGACCTAGTGCAGCTATTTCCAGCCAGCGTACGGGGCCGGACTCATTAGCGAGAGGATTAACTGTGGTCTGTTGACAACTGAAAGGGGAAGTATTCTCGACGTGAGGAAACTGGAGTAAGGTAATAATTGCTTGTATTTGCTGTACCTTTCTGGCCACAATAAAGTTAATTATTTCTTTAAAGCAGTAATTGGTGTTGTGCTTTCTACCCACCGTAATCCAGTTAACAAAAGTGCCACTAGGGCGGTGGCACGTAACAACTGGAGTCAGAAGCCGGATTACGAACTCAAGCACAACACCTGACGGTCCTGGTTTCAAAACCCGAGCAGGTCATTTTCTCTAATTTTCCTGTGAGTGCATGCCCTTTACAAGACAAACAACTAAAATGGAGGCGCGATTGGCAGCATTGCTAGAAAAGTTAAATGGCATGGAAACCAGAATGGAGGCCGGCCAGAAGAATTTAACCAAGGACCTAACTTCCAAATTAGAAGACGGCCAGAAGAAGATGGAGGACGGCCAGAAGAATTTAACCAAGGACCAAACTGCCAAATTAGGAGACGGCCAGAAGAAGCTAGAAGACGGCCAGAAGAAGATGGAAGACGGTCAAAATAAGTAGCGGAGGACCTGAAGAAGATGGAAGACAGCCAGAAAAGTTTAGCCGAGGACGTAACAAATTAGAAGACGGTCAGAATAAGCTAGCAGAGGACCTAACCGCCAAATTTCTGGATGGCCAGAAAAATCTGGAAGAGTGTCTGCTGACGAAATTACAGGAAAGTCAAAAGAAATTGGAACAGGGTCTGCGTCAGAAAGTCAACACCGTCTGCCAGGGCCTACGTGAGGAAGTTACAGCAGTAATAAGGAAGTTCGACGCCTTACAAGAGGAAGTTGCCGAACTGCGCCAACGCCCACTGACGGGGGTGGAAGAAAAATTGATCGCTTTACAAAAGGAAATTTCTGAGCTGAAACAACGCCCGTCGACGGGGATGGAAGCGAGATTCAACGCTCTTCAAGAGGAAGTTGCCGAGCTGCGCCGACGCCCGCCCACAGGTACACCGGGAATATCAGGAACGGAACAAAGCAGAGTGACGCCCCCAACCTTCGACGGAAAGGTCCCGTGGAGCACCTATTTACGTCAGTTCGAGGCAGCCTGTTCAATAAACAACTGGAACAGCACGGAAAAGGCTACAGCTCTCATTGTAGCGCTGAGAGGGGACGCCCTTAACGTCCTTCAGGCCATCCCGACTGGATCCCAGGACTACGCTTCACTGATCGCCCATATGGAGTCCCGATATGGAGATAGCCATCTTCAGCAGGCCTACCAGATGCAGCTCCGGACCCGGGTACAGAAGAACGCGGAAACCCTGCAGGAGTTCGAGATGGACATCGCACGCCTAGTAAGGCTCGCCTATCCAACAGCGCTGGCCGACTTTCTGGAACAGATTGCGACGCAGACCTTCACTGACGGGCTACGGGACTCTAACACTCAACAGGCGCTGCGACTCGCGCGCAATAAGACCCTGGCAGATGCGCTGAGCCACGCACTTGAGTTCGAGACGGCAAAACAGGCATCTAGAATGCACGCGCGGGTGCGTCAAGTGGACGTCGACGAACCAGCAAAAACCAACGAGACCAAGCCCCTGGCCGACGAATTGATGGAGGCGCTCAGCCGTTTCTTCAAGAATCGCAGTACCACCAACAAAAACGTAGCCGAAGGACATCCGGAGAGTTGGCCCGGAAGAGGACTACCGACCTGCTGGACCTGCCGTAAGAGAGGCCACCTGAGCAAGGACTGTGGTGATCGCCGCCGCCAAGGGTTTCCGTCGGGACAGTCAGTCGTAGGGAAACCACGCGGGGCCCAGGAAAGCAAGTATCAGCCAGCCTAGGGGGGCAAAGGTTGGCTTGTGACAGTCGTCAAGCCCCGGCAGTCCAAGTTCGTGTGACGCAGTTACGGAGGGATAATAGCAGCCGGATGGTCGAAGGAGTCGTCAACGGAGAGAGCTGGCCCATGCTAATCGACACGGGAGCATCGAGGACCATCGTCAGTCCCACCATGATCCCGAAGTGGAGAGTTCAACCCACACAAAGGAACCTCCAGCTAATAACCGCGACCGGAGAGACCGCACCGGTACATGGCGAAGCATCACTGGAGTTCGTCATTGGTCGACGGGCGATAAAGCATCCAGTGCTTGTGGCTGACGTATCAAATGAAGCGATCATCGGACTGGACTTCCTGGACCAGAACAACATCATCTTGGATCTGAGTACCAACACTCTGCACTTCGGAGGTGAGGAACTTACTTTGCAACCTGCGCACGAGTCCATCACCACACGACGAGTAAGGCTGAGAGGAGACGTCATCGTTCCCGCCAGGACGGAGGTCAGCGCTGTCGTAATTGTCGACGGAACTGCTGAGGGAGTGGCGGCTGTCATCGAGCCAAAATATGAGGACATCCAGACAAAATGATTGCTAGTTGCCAAGACTCTCATCAACACGACGTCACGGCCGTACGTCCGCCTGTCCAACCTGAACGACTACGATATTACGGTTCACCGGGACACCAACCTAGGAGTCTGCGAGCCCGTTACCTGGATTGCCCGCATCACCGACACGACGGACGGACACCTGCAGACGGACAACCGAAGAAGACGCGCCCTGCCAGAAGAACTACAGAAGCTGTACCAAGGATCCCAGGACCATTTAGACGAGGAACAATCACGCCAACTTCGGGACCTGCTACACGAATTCGAGGATGTCTTCTCCGTGGGGAGCAAAGACTTCGGCAGGACATGCTTGGTCCAGCACAGAATCGACGTTGGGAACAGCGCACCGATTAGGGCCACTTTCCGACGTGTCCCACTCGCCAAGCAAGCCGAGGTCGACCGGATGGTAGAAGAGATGAAGGAGCAAGGGGTGATCGAGCCATCACATAGTCCTTGGAGTTCTCCGGTCGTGCTAGTGAAGAAGAAGGACGGCTCCACCAGGTTCTGCGTGGATTACAGGCGGGTGAATGACGTCACGAAGAAGGAAAGCTACCCTCTACCCCGGATCGACGACACCCTGGACACCATATCAGGGTCGAGATGGTTCTCCACCTTGGATTTGAAGAGTGGCTACTGGCAGGTGGAGGTCCACCCTAAGGACCACGAGAAAACTGCGATTTCTGTGGGCAGCGGGCTCTGGCAGTTCACCGTCATGCCATTCGGTCTGTGCAACGCCCCTGCGACCTTCGAAAGGCTAATGGAGTCCATTCTGAGGGGACTACACTGGAAAACCTGCCTGGTCTACCTAGACGACGTCATCGTTCTGGGGAGAAGCTTCGAGGAGCACTACAGCAACCTGAAGGAGATCTTGTTGAAGCTACGGGCTGCCCAGCTGAAGTTGAGCCCCAAGAAGTGTCAGCTCTTCCAGAAGCGGGTCCAGTACCTTGGGCATATCGTCTCCGAGGAAGAGGTGCGCACCGACCCAGAGAAGATCGCAGCTGTGAGGGAGTGGCTAGTTCCGAAGGACAAGTCCCAACTACGAAGCTTCCTGAGACTCTGCACTTATTACCGTCGCTTCGTGAAAGGATTCGCTGACATCGCCAAACCTTTACATCGACTGACTGAGAAGGACCAACTCTTCACGTGGACAGCAGAATGCCACAGTGCCTTCGAACAACTCAGGCAGGCTCTGTGCACCGCGCCTATTCTGGCCTACCCCAGACCTGGAACAAGGTTCATCGTCGATACCGATACCAGCGACTTAGAGATAGGGGGAATCCTGTCGCAAGTAGTGGACGGCGAGGAGAGAGTAGTGGCCTACTTCAGCAAGGCCTTGTCAAAGCCAGAAAGGAACTACTGCGTCACCAGGAAGGAGCTGCTCGCCATCGTGAAGACCATTGAACACTTCCACAAGTACCTGTACGGGCAAGAATTTCTCATCAGGACCGACCATGCATCCCTGCGGTGGCTCCTGAACTTCAAGCAGCCCGAGGGTCAACTCGCACGGTGGTTAGAGAGGCTTCAACAGTACAACTTTGAGATTCAGCACAGGAAAGGCCAACTGCATTCTAACGCCGACGCCCTGTCACGAAGACCGTGCCCCGAAGACGGCACCTTCTGTACTAGGAGGGAGGAGAACACCGGGATACAGTGCCGAAGGATTACCGTGGAACTTCAAGGGAGCTGGAGCCGTGAATCTTTCACGCGGGCACAAGCAGAAGATGATGACCTGGGACTGATAGCCGAATGGAAGAGGGCCTGTGTCCCCAGACCCGGGTGGAACATTGTGAGTGACTGCAGCCCAAAGTTTAAGTCCTACTGGGCGCAGTGGGACTCGCTGATTGTAAGGGATGGCCGCATCTGCCGTACCTGGGAGAGCACCGACGGGAAGACATCTCGGGAACAAGTCGTCGTTCCAAAGCCTATGACGGAGGATGTCCTGAAGGAAGTTCATGGAGGATCATCTGGTGGACACCTAGGGATAAAGAAGACCCTGGAGAAGCTGAGAAAGCGGTTCTACTGGATCACTTGCCGAACAGACGTGGAGAACCACTGCACGAGGTGCCACGATTGCGCAGCCAGCAAGGGCCCAGGACGAAGACGACGGGGTCCACTGAAGACCTACAACGTGGGCGGCCCCATGGAGAGAGTGGCCATCGATGTTGCTGGGCCATTCCCGTTAAGCGAGGCAGGGAACCACTACATATTAGTCGTCAGCGACTACTTTACCAAATGGCCAGAGGCGTATGCGCTCCCTAACCAAGCAGCCGCGACGATTGCAGAGACCCTGGTGAAGGAATTCGTCAGCCGGTACGGAGTACCCCTGGAGCTGCACTCCGACCAAGGCAGGAACTTCGAGTCGCAGGTGTTCCAGAACCTATGCCAGCTGCTGGGAATCCGGAAGACAAGGACAACGCCGCTACACCCTCAGTCCGACGGGATGGTAGAGCGATTCAATCGCACCATCGAGAACCATCTCCGAATAGTCGTCAGCGAGCACCAGTGGGATTCGGACAAACATCTTCCACTATTTCTCCTGGCCTACCGCGCCGCCGTGCATGAAGCCCCCGGGTGCACACCAGCCCGGGCCATGTTTGGGAGGGAGCTCCATCTACCTGTCGATCTTGCCTTCGGCCGACCTGGGAATGATCCGATCACGGTAAGCCAGTATTGTCAAGAACTGGTCGACCAACTGGAGGACGTGCACGCGTTCGCGAGGATGAAACTGCGGATCGAGACCGACCGAATGAAGACCCGATACGACCAGCAGACGGATGCCGGCGGATTCCACGAGGACGACCTGGTCTGGCTCTTCAACCCATTACGGAAGAAAGGCCTGTCACCCGAATTGCAGAAGTCTTGGGAGGGCCCGTACCGAGTCGTGAAACGGATCAACGATGTCGTCTACAGGATCCAGCGGAGCCCGAGGGTGAAGATGAAGATCGTGCATCGAGATCACCTGGCAGCATATGGAGGGACACAGACGGATCCATGATTGATCGGGACGATCAGCCTTTTTAGGAAGGGGGTGGTGTTACGGCTGTGAGTTTGTGTCATCGCTCGCCGCATGAGTCACAACTGCCCCATGGCTGGGCTGTGCCCTGTCTCGTGTATTGCGTGCGCCTTATGCAACAGGGCTATTAGTACAAAGGGATGGTCCAGAATATTCGTGACTGAGCCAGCGATGGAAACCTCGAGAAGCCGTGAACCCTGGATGGATCTAGAAGCATTTATTGAGTCACCGGACTGCTATATAACAGCGACCTGTCAAGCAGTGGTTGTTGTTGTGTTTTACGAGCGAGTTCGAGCGCTTATCCTGAGCGACAGAAGTGTGGAGACTTGCGAAACCCCTAGTGAAGCCGATTCTCTGGACAGCGAAGGGAGTGAGGAGTTTACAGGGGACTGCCTGTGTTTTGAGCGAGTGTGCTTACCTAGTGCGAGAGAGGTCATTGTGGTGAGTTGCAAAACAGTGAGTGCCAGACCTAGTGCAGCTATTTCCAGCCAGCGTACGGGGCCGGACTCATTAGCGAGAGGATTAACTGTGGTCTGTTGACAACTGAAAGGGGAAGTATTCTCGACGTGAGGAAACTGGAGTAAGGTAATAATTGCTTGTATTTGCTGTTGAGTAGTGTATCTTTCTGGCCACAATAAAGTTAATTATTTCTTTAAAGCAGTAATTGGTGTTGTGCTTTCTATCCACCGTAATCCAGTTAACAAAAGTGCCACTAGGGGGGTGGCACGTAACAATACTATCAGAACTTAAAGATTTGAAAAAGCAAACTGAAGTGTTTAAACAAGAAACAAGAAAGGAAATTCAGTCCACGAGAAAGGAAATGAATACTGCGAAAGAGCAAATGAGTCATTAGAACAAAAAATCACTAACATAGACAACACAATACAAGAATAGATAGAAACATTATCCAAAAGAATAAGTGACCTAGAAGAACAAAAAGAACAACAGGCGAAAAGAGAAAGGAAGAACAACATAGTGGTAAAAAGTAAAGAATTCACTAATGATGAAAGTAACAAAGACGAACTAAAGAACAAAATCAAGAAGATATTGGACACGATAGAAAAAGATGTGACGGCAGAAAAATCAACCTACGTCGGTAAAGACAGAAACAATAGAGGTATAGTGAAAGTCAGTTTCACAAATTTTGCAGACATACTAAAAATAGTCCGAAACAAACACAAACTGAGAGGACAATACATATTCATAGATGATGACCTCACAATAAAAGAAAGAGAAATCCAAGCATCACTCCGACAGAAAGCCAGGGAAGAAAGGGAAAAGGGTAATAACAATGTAAGAGTTGGATACCAGAAAATCCTGTTAAATGACCAGTGGGTGCACTGGAAAGACTTAACCTCAAAAAACGGGGAAGAAGAAATCAACACAACACAACGATGAAACAACCTTCACACAAGGAAGAAGAACTTATACTTGGTACACTAAACGTTAGAACCTTAAGAACCCAAGATAAAGAAATAGAACTCGAAAACGCACTCGAAAACGTAAGGTACGATATATTAGGCCTCAGTGAGGTGAGGCAATACGGCGAAGACATAATAGAGAAAACAAATGGGGATGTCTTTAGCTTCATAGGGGAAACAAAAGGACAAAAAGGGGTAGTTTTTGTGTTAAAAGGACATTTAAAACACAATATAAAAGAAATAAAGGGAATCTCAGAATGAATCATAGTATTATCCCTAAAATTAAATGACAACACATTCATAATAATTCAAGTCTATGCTCCCACAGAAGCAAGTACGGAAGAAGAAATTGAAGACTTCTATATGCTCTTCGAAGACACACTAGCCGAGTACGAAGCACACACAACATTCATAATTGGAGACTTCAACAGCAAGGTAGGAAGAAAGGAATACGAAGAAGAAGAACCTATGGGCCTTCACGGATACGGAACAAGGAACGAAAGAGGAGAAAGACTAATACAGTTTGCACTGGGACAAAGACTTAAAATTGTGAACACATTTTACAAGAAAAACCCAGAAAGCAAATGGACATGGAAATCTCCGAATGGGAAAATAAAAAACGAAATAGACTTCATCCTAACCAATAGACTAACAAAGGTGAAAAACAAACAAGTGATAAATGGTCTGAAGTTTGACACAGATCACAGAATGGTACGATTGAAAGTGAGAATAAAGAAGAAAAGGAGACACTACTTCAACAACAAAACTACACATCCAGGATGCATAGACAGGGCGGAGTATGTAAAAGCACTACAACAAAACCTACGAGACTTCAACCAACAAATGGAGCAAAAAGTCCAACAACACTATACAGAGCTCGTAAATTGCATATCCCGCGCAGACAAACAATCGTCAACACCTGGAAACAGTATGAAAAATAGAATAAAACTTAAGGATAGCACCAAATGTTTGATCGAAGAAAGAGAACGCCTAAAATCACAAGCCATAGAAAACGAACACAAAAAGCTGGAATATGCGGAAGTCAATAAACAATCAAAAAGGGAAATCCGAAGAGACATCAGAGAACACAACACTAAAGTGGTCAAAGAAATCATGGATATCACAAAATCAATAAATAAGATTAGAAAAGAATTAACTCCAGGCAAACATTGGATACTGGGAGTAAAAGACAACAACGAAAAAAGACAAGCCTCAAGAGAAGAGATAATGACGCAAGCGACAGAGTTCTATAGAACACTATACTCAAGTAACTCTCAAAGATCCAACTTGCATCGGGACCAGAATACATCAGAAGAAAACCTAGAGGAAGAAACACCTCCAATACTACCCAGTGAAGTAAGAGCAGCCATTCGACAAACGAAAACCGAAAAATGCCCAGGTGAAGATGGAATTTACAATGAATTTCTAAAATGGGGTGAAGACCTAATCCCAGTCATCACAACATTATTTAATACCATACTCACATCAGAAGACATACCAATGCAGTGGAAACAAAGCATTATCATACTTCTACACAAAAAGGGAGCCAAGGACGACATAAACAACTACAGACCGATCAACCTAATTGTAAATCTCTACAAGCTATTTATGAAGATCCTAACCAATAGAATAACAAAGGCACTGGACGAACAGCAACCGATAGAGCAAGCAGGATTCAGAAAGAGTTTCAGTACATCAGACCACTTGCAAACAATAAATCAACTCATGGAGAAAGTTCAGAAATTGAATCTAGAGGTGTATATAGCATTTGTGGATTACAACAAAGCATTTGACTCCGTAGAACAGGAAAGCGTCTAAGAAGCACTGGAAAAACAAGGCATCCCAAACAAATTCGTTTGACTCTTAGGCAAACTCTACGACGGTAACCAAGCCAGAATAAAGACAGAAAGAGAAAGATGTAACATCATGATAGAAAGGGGAGTAAAACAGGGAGACCCCTCTCACCAAAATTATTCACCTGTTTGCTGGAAAATCAGTTTAGAAAACTAGACTGGGAAGAAAAATATGGCATCAGAATCGATGGGACAAGACTAACCAATTTACGGTTCGCAGACGACATTGTTTTGGTGGCTGAATCAGCGAAAGAGCTGGAACAAATGATAAAAGAACAAGACAAAACAAGTAAGGAAGTGGGCCTTACAATGAACCCGAAGAAAACGAAGCTGATGACCAATGCGTTAGAAGCCCCAATTAATGTGAACGGAGAAACACTGGAATATGTTGAAGAATATGTATATCTCGCTCAGAATATGTCATTTTCAAGTCGTTCAGAGAAAGAGGTCAAACGAAGAATAGGACAAGCATGGAAGAGCTTTTGGTCCCTAAAGTTTATACTGGCTGACAAGACCCAAAAACTCACTTTAAAGGCCGAAGTTCTGGAAAAATGCGTTATACCGGTGTTACTATATGGTTGCCAAACTTGGGCATTAACATCGAAACAAAGACAAATGATCCAGAGATGTCAACGGAAAATGGAAAGGAAGATACTTCATGTCTCATTGAGAGATAGAATACGGAACGAAGATTTAAGAAGGAGAACCGGCATGAAAGACGCTATGACATCAGCAGACCAGCTCAAATGGAGATGGGGTGGACATGTAGCGAGATTAGATCCTAACCGATGGACGTACAAAATGACGATGTGGGACCCAAGAACAGGAAGACGAAACGTTGGGAGACAAAGAATCAGATGGGCAGACTGGTTCGTAAAATGGGGAGGAAAACAATGGACAAGAACAGCGAAGATGAGGCAGGAGTGGAAAGACCTAGGGAGACTCGCATGCAGTGACCAATAAAACAATGCATCAACTAGAAATACACCGTTCAGTGGACATGCAGCAAAGCGGTACATATCTCTGGTGTGCAATAAAGGCTTCTCACAGAGCGGTGACCTCAAGAAGCACACTGTTGTTCATACTGGAGTGAAGTAATACACTTGTAGCACATGTGAAAAGTCATTTGCACGGCGGACAGAGCTAATGGAACATTTTGTCGTTCACTCAGGGATGAGACCGCATTGTCTCGCGCTCTAATTTGAGGAAACATCATCGTGTTCACTAGGGAAAATAACCTTACTGCATCACCTGTTACAAGGAATTCAAAAGGTTCGACTATCTTGTGAAACACTTGTTAATTCGTTCCGGGACCACATGTGCACAACATAGTGAATGATTTGTGGGATGTTAAAGAACGTGTATAGGTATCTGCATCCAAACTAGATGTTAAAACTCCACCGGTAAGGTTTTGTATTACATTTTAAAAAGACCTATTTGAAACGGTTCAATATACGTAGATTTTACTGAAGAGTGAAGACTTGGCAGTTCCTGTCATTGTTCAAGTGCTTAGACAGGGTAAGCTTTGTGCTTAGTGGCAATGGGAAGCTCCCAGATATTGGTTGATGGCTATTATGATTTCCGTAATACTAATGGATATTTGAGGCCTTGATATCGCCAGACTCAGAAATGAAGATTGTTGTAGCGAATGTTATGCCAGCGTAATATAATTTACTTAATCTTTAATAAGCTGCACATCTATATAGAAGGCCCAATCGGAAAGAATAACCCCGAATGCTCCTCAGGACTTGCTCACCTGATGAGTTAAAACTGAGCAATTCCCTGCAAAGCAGGAGGCCATAGCCCTTATGGGATTTGTAAGGCTATTTATTATTATTATTATTATTATTATATTTTAAAGACAGTCTGCAAATCTACATGCCAAGAGCTTTCGTTAGAATGCCTTACGAAGTCAATTGGATAAGTCGTTTTCTCAATCTCGCGGTAACAAAAACACCTAAGCGTTTTAAATATAAGAACTAGATGAAACCCGTCAAAACATGACGGACAATGGAAAACAAAATTACTGAAGAAGCTTCTTATATAAGTTACATTCTTTGTACGATTACTTTTTAGCACTATCACAACTTCAAGGGCGTCAAAAGATAGCACTCTCAGCATTGCAACATATTGCTGGTCATGACTGAAAACGTGATGAGGTAAATCAAGAGTTTCTCCTTGAGCTTGATTGATTGCGATAACGTATGCCGAGCGAATAGGACATTGTTGCCTATTAAAAGAAAATGTACTGTACCTGCAAGTGTTTTATCGGGAGGTGTTAAATCAAGTCGTAGGATTTGAGCTCTCTGCCTAATATTACTGCACCTATTATTATCCGAATCCAAGCAATTTCTTACATATTTCTTACAATTAATATATTACCATATATGAGTCCTTCGGAAACGTTCCGATTTCTAAGGAGCATAACTATGGCTCAAACGTTCGGAGTATGTGGAGGCGAATCACTTAATTCCAAGGAATTGAAAAATTCAATAATAGGGAAATGAAGTAGCTGGCTTTCATCTTCAGAAGGGGGCGTGGTGGCTCAGCGGTCTAGCTGTATGCCTCTCACCAAGGCGGTCCGGGTTCGATTCTCGGTCAATGCATGTGAGATTTTCGAAGTGAAATGCCATGTCCTGTGGTTCGGATTCCACGTAAAAAGGAGGTCCCGTGGCTCATAATCACAAGATTCACGGTCACGTAAAACTACAATCTTCCTTCTTCCTTTCATCTTCAGTATCCAATCTGTTAACGCTGATGTATGTGTTTGAACTACTGGATATAAGTTCAATGACTTTTAAATTTGTTGCAGCTTGGCAAATATTTTATATTCCAGCAGATCAATTTTACCCTGACAACAGTAAAGACCAAAGTAACCATGCGTAGATTTTACGCAAGAGAAATACAATGTAGAATAATGTTTACATTTGATCTTCTAAGACCTTACAGTACACTGTACTGCATAATATCTGGAATTGTTTCTGAAATGGCCTTTTTATATTGGATTTTAAATGTGGCTTCGTATTATTCGATAACACTATAGTGTCCTGCAATAACGGAGCCGCTAAATATTAAATGGCAAATAATACTTCAATTGCCGACATCAACTGCGTAGTTAGACTCAGTACTTTAAACAAATAATCATTAAACAATTGTCTTATACAATGAAGTTCAACATGACCGTCCAGAGACTTTCATACTCAAGTTGGTTGGTGAGGAGAATGCGATTAGACTGATCGCTTAAAATAAATTCCGTATTGTTCCTGCCAGCGAAATGTTTTGCAATATCTTGAAAATGCAGCTCAGAATGACGTTCTTCATTTTGTTATAAACAGTACGAAACTGCTCTAAATAAGCAATTTCCATCACCTGTTATAGGTTATGGCAGTACATTTTGCTGGGGAACATAGAATCACTTCGCCAACTACTGGAATGACCATAGGCCTATACTCAATACTCACTTCGGCAGTCACCCTAATGGAGGCAGTTTTTGAATTCTATGTCCCGTGCATGTCAAAAATCGTATTAACACATGGAAGCCCACCCATTCTTGGCTATCGCCTCGGAGACACGGGTTACATTTCCTGCTCTGCCAAGAAATTTAATTCTGGTCTGAGGGCAAAAACGGGGCACATTCAGTCTCTTGAGGTATAACTAAGAAGAGGAAGGTTTAATTCCCTCCTCGACAATCTTGGATGTGGTTTTCCGTGGTTTCCCACTTCCACTCAAGGCAAATACCCGGATGGTTCCTAACTTAAGGCCTTGGCCGTCTCCTTGCCATTTCCCACCTTAATTACAAATACACACAGTAATGCAGCCATCACAATAACACAGGTAATCAGAGAAAATTTTACACATACACACCAAAGTACACGGGGCTGAGTGACCACGATGTCGGAGCCCTTCAAACGAATTATGTTTTTCAAGTGTCTCTCATGGCGAAAGCAATTGTGGACACGCGCGAGTGCCTGGAAAACTACTTTTTTCTTTAATAATTTAAGAGTATATCGACGATGCATAATTATAACTTTTAGTCTAGGACGCCTCCGTGGCTTAGGCGGCAGCACGCCGGCCTCTCACCGCTGGGTCCGTGGTTCAAATCCCGGTCCTTCCATGTGAGATCTGTGCTGGACAAAACGGAGGAAGACAGGTTTTTCTCCGGGTACTCCGGTTTTCCCTGTCAACATTTCATTCCAGCAACATTCTCCACTATCATTTCATTTGTCATTCATTTAATCATTGCCCCAGAGGAGTGCGTCAGGCTTCGGCAGCCGGCACAGTTCATATCCTCGACGCTAGATGGGGGCTTCATTCATTCCATTCCTGACCCGGTCGGAGACTGGAAGCAGGCTGTGGATTTTCATTTTCAGTCTAGGACGCTAATAACTTGTCCACCGAAGCATTGGGAAGAAATTGCAATACTAAGGTACATAAACAACATAGCCTACACATTCAACTGTCAGTTAGTTCTTCAACATTTCCCTTCTTAAATATTCCCCTCCTTTATAATTCTCCATCACGTGATAAAGCGCCATGTCTTGTGTTTTAAATATATCGATGCAATGGTGCTGCCATCTGTTGTCAGTTACTGGAACTATATGGGCGAGGTACTGACATCTGTTGTCAGTTACTGGAACTGATTGCAGATATTCAAACGGCGTATTGAGGACAACAGTTAGCTCTTTTGATCACATGCTGTCATGCAATGGTAAAACGGAAATGAAACGTATTGAGAGGGAATGTAGAAATATGTATCTTTAACTGACATAAAACGTTACTAATACTCCTTGATAAAACAATATTTAACTAACACGTGAAAACGCGCCATGTCTTGTGTTTTAAATATATCGATGCAATTGAGCTGCCATCTGCTGTCAGTTACTGGAACTATATGGGCAATGTACTGCCATCTGTTGTCAGTTATAGGAACTGATTGCAGATATTCAAACGGCATATTGAGGACAACAGTTTGCTCTTTTGATCACATGCTGCAATGCAATGGTAAAACGGAAATAAAACGTATTGAGAGGAAATGTAGAAATATGTATATTTAACAGACATAAAACCTTACTAATACTCCTTGATTAAACAATATTTCAGTGGTAAAAAAAAAAAAATACTCGCGAGAGCTGGGATCGAGCCAGTGCTCCTTGTAACCACAGTCAGTCGCCTCAACCACATAGCTACTCGCGCACTCTTGTTCAATAGCAGACGCAACCGTTCACTATATTCAAAAGCCGCTGTCTGAAGGAAATAATCCATTTATCCCAAAAAATCAATGTTGTACAATCGTATACGTTCATACTGTTATTATATTTTATTGTCAGAACTTGGTTAATGTATGTTTTCAATTACATGGAAGCTTATTAAATAACTTACATTTTAATGGACTTCTCACCGCCATTTTGTCATGAGCCCAGGTGGATTGTGCGCATGCGTAAGGGACAAGAATTCTGCTATTTTGTATATTAATTTAAAAATATACCGTAATATATTTGTTTATTTTAGAGACACTCTGCAAATCTAGAGGCCAAGAGCTTTCGTTAGAGTGCTCTACGAAGTAAATCGGTTCTGTCGTTCTCTCAATCTCGTGGTAACAAAAATCACCTTACTGTTTTAAATATATAGATAGATAGATAATAACATCAAGACAGATTTCCGCAAACGACAACTGAGATTTTACCGCCACATCATGAGACTGAATGAAGACCGACTAACAAAGAGAATTCTGATATAACGAAACTTAAAGTGACAACAGTTTGGATTACACAGGTCCAAATTGATCTCAGAAGTGCCAATATCTCACCAATATACATCGAGGATCGAATGACATTCAGACATAAGAACCGCAGTTGGGAATAAAAACTCAGCAATTTTTCTAGGTCTGTGCCGAGTCTTGTGTGAGGTTTCTCCACGGACACCAAGCTGGCTCATCAGCGGGCTCTTGATGTCCGCGCCCAAATCCTCACAGGAGTAAAGATGGTATATTGGCTTTCACGGCCTTAATAGGGAGGTTAAGGCTGCTTGAGATTTTGGCTCTTGCAGTGAAGGGGCGCAGGTGCGCTTCATAAAAAGGGGAGGTAGCGCGCAGGTTGCTACTCCTGTGGGGGTCCGGACGCGGACATCAAGAGCCCGCTGATGAGCCAGCTTGGTGCCCTAGGCGAAACCTCACACAAGACACGGCACAAACCGAGAAAAATTGCTGAGTTTTAATGACTGGCCGTGAAAGCCAATATACCATCTTTCACAGTTGGGAAGTTACACCTGAAGATCGACCAAAGAGAACGGGAAAAGGATGGACGGAGGAACGTCGAGTTCGACTTAGCGAAACGATGATGGAGTTTTGTAAAGACAAGAAAAATAACAGCAGATCATAATTTGATTCATGTTATCCTATGGGTCTAAACAACCGAATAAATAATAATAATAAAGAAATAAGTTGCGCAAAGGGAACTCGTACACCGACATGACAATGTAGCTATGCAAGCGGTGTCAACTACCAATAGATCCAGAGCCATACTTCAGTCTTCCATCACAACCCATAGTAGAAAATGACACATTTAAAATACATTGGAATTCCTACCAATGAGACAATAGCTGCCAATAAACCAGATCTCATTGTCACAAGAACACATGGCTCATAGACATCGCAGTACCAAACTTCCTCAACATCAGAACTAAGACCCACGAAAAATGCAGCAGTATATGGATTTCGCAACAAAAATCAAACGCCTTTGGAAACAAACAGCCACTGTCATCCCAGTTACATTCTCAGCCACGGGAGTAATACCGGACAGCTGCCATATAGTCAGGAAATTATTGGGGGTGAAGCTGATTCCTGCACGTGGTGCCCCTGCATAGGTACTTGGAATCGATTTCCATTACTGAACTGAGCATCAGCATTCCAGAAACATATAAACATGAGTAAGATTTTTTCAAACAATCGGGAAGGGCTCGTATCAGAGCCAAGCATTACAGTCATTTCTGTAAACATAGAAGGATTATCAACGTGTAAAGAAGAGCTATTACACAACCTTTGTTATACCCATAAATGTGATTTATTATGTGTTCAGGAAACACATAGGGACAATCACCAACGGCGCCCTAAGATCCGAGGAATGAAATTAGTAGCCGAAAGACCTCATGGCCAGTATGGCAGTGCCGTCTTTGCCAAACCAGATCTCAAGATTCTTACGACTTCCTTCACAGAGCAAAATAACATCGAAATTCTTACTGTAGAAGTTAGTAACCTTGTAATTTCTTCTGTCTACAAGCCTCCCAATGAGGTAGCCTATTCTCATTTAATCCTCCCGCTAATTCCAACAGTCGGAAACCATCTGTTATTGTTGGTGATTTCAATAGTCATAGCACTGTTTGGGGCTACTCTCAAGATGATTCAAATGGAGAAGCCGTATTAGAGTGGGCAGAACTGCATAGACTATCCTTGATCCACGATAACAAACTTCCTCCATCTTTTAACAGTGGTAGATGGCAACGTGGATACAATCCTGATCTTATTTTTGTGTGTGAGATATTAGCTAATCAAAGCATAAAATCAATTTGTACACCAATTCCTCACACTCAACACCGCCCAATTATGTGTCAGCTGGTACCAGCAATCCGCCCACGCACCACGCACTTTAGGCGAAGGTACAATTTCAAGAAGGCAGACTGGCAAAAATTCACCACAATGCTTGATGAGAGGATTACAACAATTGATCCCATCCCAGAGGCATATGAAGAGTTCCTGGAAGTCGTTCAGTATTGCTCCAGAAAAACTATTCCTAGAGGATGTAGGACTAGTTACATTCAAGGTCTTAATTCTGAAACATCCACTCTGTTGAAAGAATATCAAGACCTATTCAAAAAAGATCCTTTCAGTGACGAAACTATCCACAGCGGGCAGCGTGTTATTTCCTCCATCTCAGAATCCAAACGTAACCAGTGGATTAAATTAATGGAAGAGCTGGATATGGGAAGAAACAGTTACAACGCGTGGAGGTTACTTAGACACCTCAGTAATGATACAACTAAGACTTCAGTACACAGCAACGTTTCTGCAAATCAAATAGCTAGTCAGCTCGTGGAGAGCGGCAAACCAAATAAAGCTGGAAGAGGATCAAAACAAAAAGCAGAAAAGCCGACTAATCAGGAGAACAGCATTATCTCTAACCACTTTGCTGTAGAAGATCTAAATATAGCGCTGAATAAATGCAAAAATGGTAAGGCGGCAGGTCTTGATGACATTTGTGTTGAGCAACTGAAAAGATTTGGTCCTGTCAGTAAGCAGTGGCTCTTGGACTTATTCAACAACTGCATCAACTACTGCACAATTCCTAAACTGTGGAGAAAAGCAAGAGTTATAGCAATACTTAAACCTGGAAAGAGCGCAAGTGATCCGAAGAACTACCGACCAATCTCTTTGTTATGTCATTTATACAAAATCTTAGAAAGAATGATTTTGGACAGACTATCTGACGTGGTAGACCCATTACTCATACCAGAACAAGCCGGCTTTCGACCAGGGAGAAGTTGTACTTCCCAAGTACTGCACCTCACACAATATATAGAAGACGGCTATGAAAACAACAAAGTCACTGGAGTAGTTTTTGTTGACTTGACATCAGCCTACGACACAGTTAACCACCGTATACTGCTTCGTAAAATGCACAGTATAACTAAGGACTATAAACTCACCCAAATGATTGAGTGCTTTCTTCAGAACAGAAGGTTTTTTGTTGAATTCCAAGGTCAGAGGAGTAGATGGAGGAATTTGAAGAACGGCCTTCCTCAAGGGAGTGTGCTACCTCCTATACTTTTCAACATCTACACCAATGATCAGCCTCGCCCGCAAGGGACAAAGAGCTTTATTTATGCAGATGATGTCGCTCTAGCAGCTCAAGAGGAAACGTTTGAACTTGCTGAAGAGAAGCTCTCCCATGCTTTACAAATTCTAAGTGGATATTACCAAGAGAACCAACTACAGCCAAATCCATCAAAAACACAAGTCTGTGCCTTCCACCTCAAAAATCGACAGGCAGCTAGAAAATTGCAAGTAATTTGGGAAGGTAAACAATTAGAACACTGCTTCACTCCCAAATATCTAGGAGTAACTCTTGACCGATCACTAACCTATAGAACACACTGTCTGAACACCAAAAGAAAAGTATCTGCACGGAACAATATTCTCCGGAAATTATCGGGTTCAACCTGGGGGACGCATCCTTCCCTCTTGAGAACTTCGGCAATTGCCCTTTGTTATTCAGCTGCAGAATACGCCTGCCCTGTCTGGTGTAGATCTAGTCATGCTAATCAAGTGGATGTTGCCTTAAATGAGACCTGCAGACTCATTACAGGATGTTTGAGATCTACACCACTTGATAAAGTTTATTGTCTAGCAGGTATCCCACCCCCAGATATTCGCCGTGAGTGTGCATCCAGACTGGAGAAATCTAAAGCACTGAACCTGAGGACCCATACTTTATATGGGTATCAACCAGCAACCCAAAGGCTAAAGTCAAGAAGAAGCTTTCTTCATGCAACAGAAAGCCTCACTGAACCACCATCGAACTTTAGAATGAATTCATGGCGTTCAAGATCCAGCCACCTTGCAGGATGGATGATGCCTTCCGAAAGCCTTCCTTCAGGCCACGAGGAAAGTTGGTCAACATGGAAGACACTCAACAGGTTGCGCTCAGGAGTTGGAAGAACGAAGACCAACATGAGAAAGTGGGGATTTGTCTGCGAATCTACAATATGCGAATGCGGTGAAGAACAGACAATGAACCATCTCCTTGTATGCAACTTGTGTCCAACTACATGCTCTCCCCAGAACGTGATTGACGCTACTAAAGAAGCATGTGAACTAGCTGCATATTGGTCAAGCCACATTTGATTAAATTTGTACTTGTGTAGAGCTTAATCGCATTGCTACCTGCCATCAAAAATGATTAATGCTTATAGTACCAGGTTTGAAGTTATATCTTGTAAGTTATAATGTATGTTTCTGACACGATTAAATAAATTGGATATTGAATACGTGCAAAGCTTCTTTTGTAAGCTCACCAAAGTTTTGCTGAAGACCAGAAGAACTGAGTTTAATGAACAATTTGTGATATAATAATAATAGTAACAATTATGACTGACCCGTGTGGGTTTATTTCCTGAGATTGAAGGTTTTATGGAGCAATGGAGGATCAAGTGGTGGTTACAAACAACTACAGGGTGGCCACAAAGTCCCGTTACCCCTATGTAAATCATACTAAACGTGCCTTTGTTATCTGTTTCAGACAATGGCTGATACGTCTGTTTTTTTAAGCGTATGGCTTTTAGTGCCGGGAGTGTCCGAAGACATGTTCGGCTCGCCAGGTTTTGTAGCTGCTTCGAGGCGGACACCCAATGGGTGAGCTACAAGTACCGTCGCGTGTCGAGTGTTGTCTGGGGAGGAAAGTTTGAATGTTAGGACAAGGAGTTGTAAGGTAGCGGCTGTGGCCTATAGTTAGGGACCAACCCTGGCATTTGCCAGGAAGGAAGATGGGAAACCACAGAAGACCATCTTCAAGGTTGCCGGCGGGGGGATTCGAACCACCTCGCCTGCCGGATGTGAGCGACTGCCAGCAGTCATGCCGTAACTACCACGGCTAACTCACCCGGTGATACGTCTGCTTATACTGTTGAACAACGTATCATACCGAGTTGTTGGGTGCACGACAGAGGTCACACCGGAAAGACTATTGTAGATGTCCATGCTGACTTTCACCTGCGTTTTCAACGGGATCCTTCTCCAAAACATTGTTGAAGCGGGGGCATTAGCTCCTTGTGTTCAATTCCCACCTCAGCCATCCTGTAAGTGATTTTCCGTGGTTTCACACTTCTACTAAAGGTAAATGCCGGGATGGTTCCTTACTTAAGGTCCCGGCTGCCTCCTTCCTAAACCTCAACTGAATTGTAAATACACACACACTCTCTCTCACACTCTCTGCTCATACACCACAATAACACAAGTTATCAGACAAATTCTACACACATCATACGTAGTAGACGGGACTAAATGACCATGAAACTGGCTGCGAGGCTCAGCGGTAAACTTTTCGCTTGGTAGGCCGAGGTTGCAGGATCGAATCCTGGCGCAGCCAGTTGGCAGTTAAGGGTGCGCAACTGCGAGGGAACCGTGTCAGTAAATTTGCTGGCAAGTTCAAGATTCCCTTCGTGACAAAATTCTGACACCCCTTCGTCTAAATCCACAATAGTTAAAAGGGACGTAAAACCATTAACCTTATTATAATTAAATGACCACGGTGTCCAAACCCCTCAATTGAAACAACAACAGCCACTAGTTTAAGCGATTTTTTTTCTTAAGAGCTTAAATAGAGGTGATTACTTTTTGGAGTCCCCTTAGCCTTTTAGCGAGAGAAATAACTTATTCTGCTGTACGGTATTGATTATATGGGAATCTAGGGACTTTTGTACACTGCCTAGGGATTTTTAGCAAATATAAGTTGGCATGTCCTGTTAGCACTGAGCACAGTATTCCCTGTGAGAGTAATAAAACCTGTGCGTCACTTGGCAAGCGGTTAATCACGACACACGCACGCACACGCACTCATTCCCAGGTGTGTCTGGGCTTGTGGACACTGCGAGTCGTAAATAATTCACAGCTATTGATGTTGCACACTGATGGGCGATGACACGGATGTAATAACACAAGAGAGTACCAGTTAAAACTTAGAACGTACTTAAACTCTACCAAATAACAATAATAATAATAATAATAATAATAATAATACTTTTGTAGTTTTTCGACAGAAACCATGGGGAAATCGTCATAAGTCAGGCTGCAAGATTTCGGACTTACATCTGTGCAGGATTGTTACCTACTAAAACCCCACGAACCCTATACTTGACTGGAACACCACCCCGGAACTGCCTGTTCAGCCTCACTCCAGGCTGGAGCCACTTTTACGACCAGAGGTCTCACTCATTTTCATTTACTTCGATGATAATGGAATTACTCAACATCATCAACACAACTATTGGAATGCAGCCGCAATAAATCAGAAACATCTATGGGCATCAAATTGGTAGGGGAGAAACTAAAGGAAGTAGGAGACTTCTGTTACTTAGGAAGCAAAATAACCAGTGATGGACGAAGCAAAGAGGATATAAAAAGTAGGTTGGCTCAGGCAAGGAAAGCATTTCTACACAAAATGAATTTGTTGACATCGAATATAGATTTAGGTATTAGGAAGACATTTTTGAAAACCTTTGTCTGGAGCGTCGCACTCTATGGAAGTGAAACTTGATCTATTGGTGCAGCAGAAAAGAGGAGAATTGAAGCGTTTGAAATGTGGTGTTACAGGAGAATGATGAAGATCAGATGGGTAGATAGGGTTACAAACGAAGAGGTATTAAGACGAGTGGGAGAGGAGAGATGTTTCTGGCGAATGCTAATGAAGAGAAGAGATAGGTTGGTAGGACACATACTAAGACACCCAGGAATAGCAAGTTTAGTTATGGAAGGAAGGGTCGAGGACAAGAACTGTAGGGGTAGACCAAGGTTTGAATATGTTAAACAGATTGCCTCGGATGTAGGGTGTGGTAGCTATGTAGAGATGAAACGATTAGTTCAGGACAGGGAGGCGTGGAAAGCTGCATCAAACCAGTCAAGAGCCTGAAGACTCAAACAACAACACATCCTCACTCTCTCCAGCAATAAACCTTCTAGGTTCCTCTTCTTTTTTTGTTTTTAGCAGTTCAGAGATGTAAACAGCAATCTCTGCCCAACTGTCTCTGCTGCTAAGCATTTTATCCATGTCTGGTGTAATGGCTCCAATTTGTGTCTCTAAAAGTCTTCGAAGATTTCTACACCTCAATCATACAAAGAACGTGTACTGAACAACATCCCATTGATCACCGACACTGTGGACGCGGTGATATTCCCATCCGATGGAGGTATGCTTCATAATAACCATGCCCAGACAGAAACAGGGTAATGTAGTAATTAGCCTCACCTACTATATATTTACAGTAGTATTAGTCTGTAGTCACCGCGAGGGAAAATATTAGTGTTCAGTATCGTTTGCAGGATATGCTTGTAGTGCATTAGTACCATGTTCAGTATCGTTTGCAGGATATGCTTGTAGTGCATTAGTACCATGTTCAGTATCGTTTGCAGGATATGCTTGTAGTGCATTAGTACCATACGGGATGCAAGCAGAGAAATATCGACCTTCCTGATAACAACGCTAGTTGGGCTGCATAAAACTATATTATTAGGGCAGCTGATTCACCTGGTATACTTATTCTGCTGTGTGTACTTACAAATGCACATGCAGGTTGCATTTTTTAGAAGGAAGGAAGGAAGGAAGGAAGGAAGGAAGGAAGATGGTAGTTTTACGTGATCGTGAATCTTTTGATTATGAGCCACGGGACCTCCTTTCTACATGGAATCCGAACCACAGGACATGGCATTTCACTTCGAAAATCTTACTTGAATTTCCGGGAATCGAACCCAGTCCACCTAGGTGAGAGGCCAACAGCTTGACCGCTGCGCCACCATACCCCTTATTTCTTTCATAAATAAATGGTTAATTATTAAGTTCTTTAGTTATTGAAATGCTCTTAATTCACACAATTGCTTTCTTAAAACTGTATAGGGTCCATATGAGTTGGTTACAATTTATGACAATTACAAGATGCAATGGGATCCATTAGTTGTCAATTGGACTAGTAAAAGGTTGAAGGTCACAGCTATCCCCTCCAGCTCGTGCCCATCACCTGGTGTGAGTTCAGTGATCGACTCCAAACTGTCTCCACAATGTGCCTCACCGGGCAAGTGAGACCCACCCTCTAGCACTGGGCACATGCTCAATTCGCTGACAACTGGTCAGCTCCGAGTCGACCTGCGGACAGTTGAGCTGGAGAGCCGCGCCTTTGGCCATTCGGCTACGGTAGTGGGTTCAGTTTAACCAACCAATATCACTGACATATGGCAAACAAGCAGCATGTAATTAACTCACGTTGATAAGTTTCTCCATCTCACGAGTCAGTAGGTTGCCTTCGCCCTGTAGGGTCACAGGGACACTCAGGAAGTCCACTCTCCGGCCTGGAGCCACAGGACTTACCGCACTGGACACCAGACGGCGCAGGAAGTCCCGGATACTCTGGTCCGTCTTTACATTCTGACCTTGTAGCACCTAAAACAAGATAAGCTTATTATTATTTCTTTATTTCCTGATCTTATGTGACTCATGTCGGAACATGAAATACTCATTCTAGAAACTGAGTATAGTTACTCTTTGCAGAGTCTATAACCTATCCTATACATTTTAAAACGATACCCTAAAACAATCACAGTAAAATTATTACCAGGAATGTCACCTTATCCCAATAGGGTCCACGCATTCCTATCATAATGCTATGACGGTGCTGTACCTCTTCAGAATTGCAGCCTTTATTGCAATAGTGTGGGTATACTGTGGCTGTGTGCCAAAGCTCTTGTTCAAAGCTATTATTTATTAGCCTATTTTCATGTAAGGTTTTGAATATTCCCGAAGGGAATATGATGTAGTTTCCATTTGAGCGGATGAATTATCAATAAATGACAAAAATGGTCCGGTTAGCTCAAACAATGCCAGCGTTTCGCCCCAGTGTGCCGTTGGGCTCGTCAGTTGGTACAGACACACCTACCAATACGCGTGGCTAGCACATACTGAGAAGGCCATGCAAGGCACAAAATACAAACAGTATTGACGTCACGAGCATGCCAATGTGCTACGGGAGTCAAACTCCCTTCCATAAAAACAAAAGCCTTACCTTGGCAATCCAAATAAGGGAATATTCAAAACTTTTAAATAGACATTTCTCGCGATTTAACCATTCAAACGCAATGAAATTTGGCACAGCAAATGTCTAAAGACATTGTAATGCACTGGTATCCAATTCGGTTCAATTGTTTATATAACCTCAGGATGGCGGCTGTGCGAAATATTTCACCGGCATTCTATATCTCCGAAACTAGTACTGACATCATCTTGAAATTTTGTACCGTGATAAAGGGTACTACTACACGTTCGTAACTTATGTAACTATGTAACTTACAGAAACCTGTAAAGTACAAAACGAACATGGCGGCCAAGTGATTTTTTTGACAATTTAATAGACTTTCCTCGCGATTTAACCATCTGAGTGCAGTGAAATATGGTACAGTAAATATTTATACACATTGTAATGCACTGGCATCTGATTTAGTTCAATTGTTTACATAACCTCAAGATGGCGGCTGTGCAAAATTTTCAAATTTAGTTTTTCTTCTTGTGTCTAAATCATGCATTCGAAGTGAAAGTTTGAATAATGAACCTACGCAATAATTTTCATTTAATGGTACATAACTCTATGACTTATACATATAACAATACAACATGGCGACCATCCAAAATATTTAGATGGTTCTCAATATCTACGAATCTACATTATTACAGCAATCAAACTGAATTTTTTAATATTCATAGAGCTATGCATATAATAGAAATATATTTCACTAGCTCTAGAAGTTTTGAGGATCTGGAGACAAGAAAATGTGGCAATCCTTCCCATCCTCCTTTCTCCCATTAGTCTGACACCTAAATGTTCAAAGTAACTTACTGGTATAAACTAAATCCTCCCATATTTAGGCTGTGTCCCAAAGCTACATGTTCAGCCGTAGAACAGTCGTTTCATTTTAGGGGCTTGGGACATCTTGGTCATCAGTCCCGTGTATTTAAGTGTGTTTTGAACTTGTCTGATAACTTGTAGGCTATTTATGTGACGACTATGTGTAACTGTGTTATGGACAGGGATGAGGTAGGCGCCCCGGGACTTGAAGTAAGGTACTGCACCCGAAATTTGAGTTATTTCTGACGAAAGTGATGATATTTTTCCAAGCCCATGATAAAATTTAACATTGAGAAAGTGTTACAGGATTGTGACAGAAAAGATTTTTGTTAGCGAGTACTAGCCGAGTCGGGGGTTGATCACGTGATTTGTGATACTCGGAGACGCATGACAAGGTCATAGTCACGTAGTAACAAGGAGTTTGCCGCGATTTGAAGCTATGCATTGTTATAAAATTATGCTATTGGATATTTGAAGACAGCCAATGAGAAGAGGTTTAATGGAAGGAAGGATTGTCAAAGTCTCATTAATATAATTAAATTATTGCATTTAGGCCCTTAGAAAGACATGTTATTGTTTGGAATACGGCAGAAAATTATAATAAGATATTATCAGTACTTTGAAAGTCGCTGGAAGTACGCAGTACACTGTTATATGTATTAATACATGTACGCGTAAAATTTCCCGCGGGGTCGAAAAAGGCGCCTGCCAGAGTTATGCTTGGAGACTGCCAGCAGGGAGAAGGTGTTATTATATCTTCAAAGTTCAAGAAGAACAGACATTGGTCCGGGAGAGTTGAATCCTGGCGACCCATATCTGAAGCAGTGCCGATACGGGCAGAATCTATGTACGGCCAAGCTTGCTCAATCTAGTGAATGTTACTGCATTCTGAGCCGATACGCATTTTAATATTTCGTGAACATTTCCGCGAGAGTATTTCAGTGAAAGTTAATACAGTATATATATTCGAGTATCCACGAACAGTTATTGGAACATTTAAGTCGCAGATTGTGAAATTAAGACGTGTTTTAGACAACGTATTTCTGCAGTTGAGAAAAAAGAAACCGCATTTCTAGCAGACGCACATTATAAGACAGCATTGAAGGCTGAGATATACTACAAAGGAACGTGAGTTGTTAAATATTATAGCAATTCTTGTGAACTTTGAGCTCGATAATAACTTGAACTACAATATGACTCCAATTATGAAGATTGAAGGAATGATGTATTACACATTAGAGATGATTGTCGTTATGGAGTAGAACTATTATGAGATTGGGATACGCCTAACAGAGCTATGAGTTTACAACATGGAGCAACGTTAGCTACAGAACTATGTATAAAATCATGTATGTCTACAATGTCATGTACACATTGGATGTCCGCCAGGGGTAGGATCACGTATAATGGAGCTGCGTATTATGTCGGCTTATACAGAAGAACTGGACTTCGTTTGTGGCTTCAGAGGAGTATTAGTTGTTTTGTGTGTGGTGCTAAAGGTGTATTGGTGTTATCTTGTGAATTTGTTCGTGGATAATAGTGTTTTTGGGGTAATATTTAATAAGAATTTTGTGCCAAAAATATCCACCATCTTGGTAATTGCGACAATCATTCTATAGATAACACAATCCAGAGTATGTATGTAGACGCATCGATCGTACTAATGGATCCTCTTGAGGGTACTTACGGCAACGAGGAAACAAATGTGACCATGGCCCCCTGCCCCCACTGCGAAAAATTCTTTGTATCTCGTCGCGGAGTTTCTGTCCACATAAGTACCCATCCTGATGTACATCGAAATGTTCTTGTTCAACGCCAGACGCAATCCACGCAGAATGAATGGACCCATCCCGAATTCTCTCAAAATGAACGGCAGGAGCTTGCACCCAGTGGCCCACTAAGCAAATATAAACAAGAACTTGGAGAATGGAAAGCACGCTTTAGTTGCACCGTTAGTAACCTAAATTTTGATGAATCAGTCCAACAATTCGTCCACTTCTTGGCGAATGCCATCGATCTTCTACCAGGCCCAAAACACCCTGCTAGGAAGTATTATGAGGCCAGGAAAAATAGCCGTAACATAAATACTCAAAGAACATATAAGCAAAGTTCTAATCCTGAGAGGTCTACGAAGAAGGACAGAGAAAAACGCCGTGATAAGTATAAATACCAGCTAGCACAATTTAACTACTACAACCAACGTCGGAAAGTAATTAGATCAGTACTTACGAATGGTAAGCCTAGTTGTGGGATTGATGACGAAACCGTGTACGATGCATTCAATTCACATGTCTCTAACCCCAATGCCAATGTCAAACAAGAATACATCTCATCGCTCAATGATACTGAGAGAACCACTTTAGTAAGGAAGAAATATCCATCGCAATAAATATGATACAATCTGATACTGTCCCTGGTCCTGATCACGTCTTACCTAGAGTTGTGAAAGATGGAATGGCGATAGAAATTATCTCTCTAATTGCCACAAGAATGCTGCAGATGGGACATGTTCCTCCTTGCTTTCAGAGAGCCAGAACGGTATTGATTGATAAAGGGGGGAATTCAGATGATATTTCGAACTGGAGACCAATCACAATTGTTTCCGTAGTTCGCAGAGCCATCGAAAGAGTGCTAGACAGACGTCTCAGAGAGTTCATCTCATTCAATGAGCATCAGAGTGGATTTACTCGATCACCTGGTACGCTTATGAACACATCCTTGCTTAGATCAACTATGGTATCAGCAAAAACTCAGAAACGTAACGTCACTATCGTCTTCTTAGATATCAGAAAGGCATTTGATAACATCGGACACCTGCATTTAAAGAAATCACTTGAAGTATCTCCTGTACCTTCTAAATTAGCTACTATAGTTCTAAATCTGCAGTCTAATAACCAGACTTGCGTAGAAGTTAATCGTAAAAGAACAAAGCCCATTGTTCTAGGACGTGGTGTAATGAAAGGGTCTCCACTCTCGCCCACATTATACAATTTGGCCTCAGATCACATACTAAATGAATTGTCTGAAGAATCAATTGCTAGTGAGTTTGGATACAACCTAGTTCCGAGTTTAAGTCCAGTAACAGTGCTTGCCTTTGCAGACGACACGGTTCTGATAGCTAAGGATGAAAAATCAGCTTTGGAGCTTACTCGAATGGCCATGTCAAGATTCCAAACTATTGGGTTGGAAATAAATCTCTCAAAATCCGTAGCTATCAATATTTGCAAAGAAAAACTAACTACCAACCACCTTGAAATCTCGCCAGACACCGTTATCTCATGCATATCTTCTGACGAATGCGTTCGTTACCTAGGCATACATTTTTCTGACGTCTGTCTTTTCAAACCACAAGAGGCCCTGACGGATCTGAAAGACAAACTCGACCTCCTTTCGTCTAGCCCGCTATTACATCCCGACCAAAAATTCTGTATTATGAACACTTCCATTTGTCCATCCCTCATCTATACGTTCCAGGCAATGCCATTACAATCAATTCCAATGAAATTTCTAGACGATGCCCACAAAATGATAAAGGGAGCTTTGAAAGATATAATTCAATTACCCACAGATACTCCAGACGCAATGGTCTATACTCACCGAAAGTACAAAGGTCTTGGATTATTTAGGATGCAATGGGAGGCTGTGCTTCAGCAAATAAATGGTTTACGAACTCTCAGAAAAACACAAAACGAATACATTCTGAACACAAGAGACATTGGAAAAGAGGTCGACGTTTGTTTAACAAACCTTGGCGTAGGTGGACCACAAACATTTCTTAGTCCTCGAGATAACTTTGTTGACACTCAAAAAGTACGGTCATATTTAAGAGATCAGCAGTTTGAAGCGTGGTGTCGGTTAACTCAGAAAGGAAAAGGGGTCATTTTCTACAAGCAGTTCACGCCACCTAATAAATGGGTGTGGCATCAAAAGGGTCTTTCCAGCTCTGAATGGTAGGATGGCCTGAAGCTTGTATGTAATGTAGCCGCAGTTAGAGCTGTACCAGGCAGAAGCCGGGACGATAACCGTTGTCGCCGCTGAGGCAACGAGATTGACATCCTCCCTCATGTCCTTGGGTTCTGCAATTATGGTGAGGCTCTACGTAACACAAGACATCACTCAGTAAGATCCATCCTTGCGGGGAGTCTGAGAGATGTTGGCTTCGTGGTGCATGATGAAGTTTCAGGGCTAGCCACGCAACGCAGTACCAGGCGCAGTGACATCATAGCCCACAAGGAAGATAAAAAGAAGGGTTATATATTGGATCCAACCGTGCGTTTTGAAACCCATGCCAAGCAGCCAGATGAAGTAAACAAAGAAAAGAAGGATATTTACGAGCCTAGAGTCCCTTTCTACAAGGAAAAATACCGCCTTTAAGGAATGGAAGTTATTGGGTTATTAGTGGAAGCCCGGGAAACAATACCTTCTCTATTTGCTGCTACGTGTAGAAAATTCCAGATCTCAAATGCCACCATTAACACCATAGCAATAACAGCCCTTAAAGGATATATTAGTATTTTGAGAAACCACTTATATTCCTAAATTAAGTGTATTTTAAGGCTGAATAACTATTTTAATTATTTATTTTTAGTTGCGGTTTGCCCACTCTTCAGGTCCTTTATTCTAATTTATATGTATAAGATATATTTCATAGTTCAATTACTCATAGTTTGTTAACCTTCTCTTATTTCTTTTTTCACCTTATTATGATAGTTAAGCTTTGTATATTGGCAGCCTTGTAAGTCGAGGAAGCATAAGAAATGTACATTAATGTATAACTATGTGCAAGTACTTGCTGACTACGAGCAATTATTGCATTTCATCGAACAACTACATGAACATATCCAACTACAATTGTGAATCGATCTACAACCTATACATTTTATTTGCTACAATGGAGATCGATTGACAATATTGCTCAAATATGATCTGGAATTTCGAATGGAATCAACGAATGAAGATTCATCACTCGAAGAAAGAAAATTTCCGGGCAATTCCCGGCAAAAGCTTGAAACTTGGTATCCATGAACTAGAGGAAGGTGCAGTTCGATGCCCGAAAGATGATTGAAGTTTACCGGGGAGGAACCACCTCCTTACCCGAGGTAGCAGCTTCAGGATTGGAGCAGACTTGGATTCAAGAACATCTTCTTTGGAACGTGAAACATCTGGGTATTTTCCAAATACCTTATATGAACTTCAAGAGTCTACATCAAGGTAGAAATGACCAGCTTTCATTACAGTAGTTAGAGTATTTTGATGGCATTTGAGTAACTATTTCTCCATATTTTATTATGTACTTTCACTTCGACTTTTATAAATTTTATGCTTCGATATCATGTGAGATGATTGTCTTTCTTCATCTGAACATGAAATTTCAACTTTACAGTTTCTGAACTGACATGATTAAATTATTTTGGAATTCATTTCCTCATTTAAGATTTTATTAAATTTGTATTCGACATATATAAAGTGTTTATGAAAATCCTAACGAATAGACTTACTAAAATAATGGATGAAAATCAACCCCCAGAACAAGCAGGCTTCCGGAAAAGCTACAACACAATAGACCACCTCCAAGCAGTAAACCAGGTGATTGAGAAAACTCTTGAATTCAACATCAGAATTTATGTTGCATTCGTGGACTATAAAAAGGCATTCGACTCGGTAGAGCACATCAACGTCTTGGAGGCATTGAAGGTAATAGGTGTCAACTCGAAATACATTCGAATTATAGGTCTAACATACCTGGAAAGCTACGCCAAGGTTAGAACGGAAGTTGAAGGAAAACTCTTCAGAATAGAGAAAGGGTTCAAACATGGGGATCCCATATCGCCCAAACTTTTCACCTGCGTCCTTGAAATTTTGTTCAGAAAACTATACTGGGGAAACAGGAACTTCGGAGTTAATGGAAGACGTCTATCTAACCTCCGCTTTGCAGATGACATTGTGCTATTTGCAAAGACAGCAAAGGAACTAAACACAATGTTAGATGAACTCCATTACACGAGCAAAGAAGTAGGACTGCAAATGAACCCAAAAAGAAAAAAACCAAAATAATTACAAATTCCGAAAAATTACCAATCATAGTGAATGCCACACCTATGGAATATTGCAGCGAGTATATATATTTAGGCCAAGCAATAAGTATGACACAAACAAGCGACCGAGAAATCAAAAGGAGGATTGGATTGACGTGGGGAAAAATTCTGCAGCCTAAGCTTCATCCTTATGGACAAATCATTGAGCCCTAAATTACGATTCGACGTACTTCAAAGCTGTGTCATCCCAGTGTTAATCTATGGATGCCAAACTTGGTCATTTAGTAAATGTCAGACAAGACTGCTCCAGATCTGTCAGCGGAAAATGGAAAGGAGAATCCTAGGCGTTAAGCTAAGCGACAGAATCAGTAACACGGATCTGAGAAAAATAAGTGGGTTGGAGGACACAGCAACAAGAGCTCGGCAACTGAAATGGCGCTGGGGTGGACACATATCCAGAATGCACCAGGATAGATGGGCCTACTCCACGACTATGTGGGATCCAAGAGCTGGCAAGAGAAGCAGAGGACGCCCCCGTCACAGATTGTCAGACGAATTTAGGTTCGAGGCAGGTGCTACGTGGACCAGAAATACCAGGGATAGGAAGCTATGGAAGGAAATTCAGTTCAGTGTAATAGTGTAACAATGTAAATACTGTAGTAAGGATGTGTGTTAATTTATTTTTTATTAATGTGTATCAATATGTATTTAGGAAAGACATCTCTCAAGAACTGGCTCCTCTTGGGAGACTACTTGAGCCAACCCCTACCACTCCGGTAGGAGGCCCTTGCCCATCAGGGATCTATGGGTTTATCTTATCTTATCTTATCTTTGTATTCAACGTTTTCGATTTTATTAAACTGAATTTCAGACAGTTTTGTCGTGGATGTCTATTTAAATTCATTTTGGGTTAAAATGAATTGGGCATCTTATTTTAAGAAGAATTTATTAGTGGGGGAAGGAAACTACGTGTGATATACTGTTAAATATCATAAATGTTATTAACGTTCGTCAATCTGGCAAGTAATATTCGTCATGATTATGCTACGAATTTATGTGCACAAGGACATTCTTTAATAGAATGATATTCACGATTTGACAAACCATTTATTTGAGAGAAAGCATTGATCTTTCAAGCCTCCGTGGCTTAGGCGGCAGCACGCCGGCCTCTCACCACTGGATCCGTGGTTCAAATCCCGGTCACTCCATGTGAGATCTGTGCTGGACAAAACGGAGGCAGACAGGTTTTTCTCCGGGTACTCCGGTTTTCCCTGTCAAAAATTTCATTCCAGCAACACTCTCCACTATCATTTCATTTGTCATTCATTTAATCATTGCCCCAGAGGAGTGCGTCAGGCCTCGGCAGCCGGCACAGTTCATATCCTCGCCGCTAGATGGGGGCTTCATTCATTCCATTCCTGACCCGATCGGAGACTGGAAGCAGGCTGTGGATTTTCATTCATTGATCTTTCTGTAAATGAAACTTTTATTGAGACACATCTTCCTAGAAGATAATTTCATCCGACAGTAGGGTAGTTAGGGACATCCTATTCCAGTCGTGATTGATATTTATTGGACACTTAAATAACATTGTAGTTATTTATACACAGTTTATAATGTTACATTATATTGTCAATGTAATCTTGCAACATTGTAATTTGAAGATAGATCAGTATGGTGAGACGTATGAATGTATTTTTATTCATGTTAGTAACAAAGGTTTAATGACTGAGTAACTATACGGAGTAAACCTTCGGTAGGTCTTCCATAAGTAACTTCAATTGTCGTTAGGAGAATGAAAGCTACGTAATAATAACAGATATTTTCTGGTAACAATGAAAGCAGTTGTGTAGACAGCAAATATGTAAAGGTAATTTTGAATAATGCAAGTACTACGTGAAAGTTGATGGAACAAATGTAAGGAAGTTATAAGAATTTGTTTATGGGTATACGAGGAATGTTAATGCCGTATATGGAAGTATATAAGTCTGTGAGGATATATATATTTGATGAAATACGAGGGTGATTTCCGTATTGAGAAGTTGATGCATTATAGTATTGTTCTAGAAGTTTGAAACATTGTTATTTCTGGAGTTGAGTTAATGATAACTCAGATGTATGAGCATGGCAACGATATTAATGGGTAGATAGCAGGGTGTTGGCGGAAACATATTTGGGAAATGAAGTTAACCTTTGACTACTAATTCTTATTAATTTTTTAAAACTGGAGTTGAGTAATAATCATATGCATTTATATTAATTGATTGGTCATATTAGACTGATATAGACATTTAAACCCTAATATAGACTAGAAGGCATAGTAATCTTAATGAAAGTCAGAGAGAAGATTAATAATTTTGAATATTAATAATAATGAGACAGATACACTATCTATCTATATATTTAAAACACTAAGGTGATTTTTGTTAACACGAGATTGAGAGAACGACAGAACCGATATACTTCGTAGAGCACTCTAACGAAAACTCTTGGCCTGTAGATTTGCAGTGTGTCTCTAAAGTAAACAAATATGTTGCAGTATATTTTTAAATTAATATAGAAAATAGCAGAATTCTTGCCCCTCACGCATGCGCACAATCCGCCTTGGCTCATGACAAAATGGCGGTGAGAAGTCCATTAAAATGTATAAAGCTTCCATGTAATTTAAAACATACATTAACCAAGTTCTGACAGTAAAATATAGTAACAGTATGAACGTATACGAATGTGCAACATTGACTTTTTTGTTAATGAAATGGATTTTTTTCTTCAGACAGCGGGTTTTGAAGATAGTGAATGGTTGCGTCTGCTGCGGAACGAGAGTGCGTGAATAGCTATTTGGTTAAGGTGACCGACTGTCGATCCAGGGAGCCCAGGTTCGATCCCATCTCTCGCCAGTTATTTTTCACCACTGAAATATTGGTTTATCAAGGAGTATTAGTAACTTTTATGTCAGTTAAAGATACATATTTCTACATTCCCTCTCAATACGTTTTATTTCCATTTTACCATTGCATTACAGCGTGTGATCAAAAGAGCTAACTGTTTGTCCTCAATACGCCGTGTGAATATCTGCAATCAGTTCCAGTAACTGACCGCTGATGGCAGTACCTCGCCCATATAGTTCCAGTAACTGACAACAGATGGCAGCACCATTGCATCGATATATTTAAAACGCAAGACATGGAGCGTTTTCACGTGATAGTTATTTATGAGAATTATAAAGGAGGGGAATATTTTATATGATGTTTCCACGATATGTATACTGGAATAGAGATATAATAATAACGTCTTATTTCGCACATGTTTCTTATGTACCTTAATATTGCAATTTCTTCCCAAAGCTTCGGTGGTCAAGTTGGTAGCGTCCTAGACTAAAAGTTATAATTATGCATCTTCGATATACTCTTAAATTGTTAAAGAAAAACGTAGTTTTCCAGGCACTCACGCGTGTCCACAATTGCTTTCGCCATGAGAGACACTCGGCAAATATAATTCGTTTGAAGGGCTCCGAAATCGTCGTCACTCAGCCCCGTGTACTTTGGTGTGTACGTGTAAAATATCCTCTAATAACCTATGTTATTGTGATGGCTGCATTAATGTGTGTATTTGTAATTAAGGTGGGGAATGGCAAGGAAACGGCCGAGGCCTTATGTTAGGAACCATCCCAGTATTTGCCTTGAGTGGAAGTGGCAAACCACGGAAAACCACATCCAAGATTGTCGAGGTGGGAATCAAACCTTCCTCTTCTTAGTTATACCTCAAGAGACTGAATGTGTCCCGTTTTTGCCCTCAGACCAGAATTAAATTTCTTGGCAGAGCAGGAAATGTAACCCGGATCTCCGGGGCAATAGCCAAGAATGGGTGGGCTTCCATGTGTTAATACGATTTTGACATGCACGGGACATATAATTCTGAAACTGCCTCCATTAGGGTGACTGCCGAAGTGAGTATTGAGTATAGACCTATGCTCATTCCAGTAGTTGGCGAAGTGATTCTATGTTCCCCTGCAAAATGTACTGCCATAACCTATAACAGGTGATGGAAATTGCTTATTTAGAGCAGTTTTGTACTTTTTATATCAAAATGAAGAACGTCATTCCGAGCTGCGTTTTCAAGCTATTGCAAAAAATGTCGCTGGCAGGAACAATTATCTTCTTCTTCTCCTCTACCGCTAGGTTGGTGGGTAACATGCATGTCTTCCAAAACGTCTTCTTTCTCTGGCCTGGAGTTTCAAATGGCAATAAGTGTGCTTGCCTTTAATGCTGTCTATGAATTGAGTCCTTGGTCTTCCTCGACTCCTCTTTACTTCTAGCTTCCCTTCGAAGAGTATGGTGCACCAGTCAGAATGACGAATCAAATGGCCAACAAAACTATTCCTTCTTCTGTTTAAGGATTCAACTAAGGTACGTGTCTCCTTTGCTCTTTTGAGAACATTCTCATTCGTGACTTTATCAGTCCAAGGTAGCTTAGTAGTCGTCGCCAGCATCACATCTCGAATTTACCTTAAGCGATCAGTCTCATCGCATTCTCCTCACCAGCCAACTTGAGTATGAAAGTCTCTGGACGGTCATGTTGAACTTCATTGTATAAGACTATTGTTTAATGATTATTTGTTTAGAGTACTTAGTCTAACTACGCAGTTGATTTCGGCAATGGAAGTATTATTTGCCATTTAATATTTAGCGGCTCCGTTATTGCAGTACACTATAGTGTTATCGAATAATACGAAGCCACATTTAAAATTCAATATAAATAGGCCATTTATGAAACATTTCCAGATATTATGCAGTACAGTGTAAGGTCTTTGACGATCAAATGTATACATTGTTCTACATTGTATTTCTCTAACGTAAAATCTACGCGTGGTTACTTTGGCCTTTACTGTAGTGATGGAAAAATTGGTCTGCTGTGGAATATAAAATATTTGCCAAGCTGCAACAATGTAATGATATTAATTTAAAAGTCATTGAACTTATATCCAGTAGTTCAAACACATACATCAGCGATAACAGATTAGATACTGAAGTTGAAAGCCAGCTACTTCATTTCCCTACTATAGAATTCTTCAATTCCTTGGAATTAAGTGATTCGTCCCTACATACTCCGAACGTTTGAGCCATAGTTATGCTCCTTAGAAATCTGAACGTTTCCCAAGGAGTCCTATATGAAAACATATTGATTGTAAGGAATAAGTAAGACATTGCTTGGATTTGGATATAAAAGGTGCAGTAATATTAGGCAGAGAGCTCAAATCCTACGACTTGTTTTAACACCTTCCGATAAAACACTTGCAGGTACAGTACATTTTCTTTTAATAGGCAACAATTTCCTATTCGCTCGGCCTACTTGATCACAATCAATCAAGCTCAAGGAGAAACTGTGGAACGTATTGTGCTATTTACCTCATCACGTTTTCAGTCATGACCAGCATTATGTTGCAATGTTGAGAGTGCTATCTTTTGACGCCCTCTAAGTTCGAATAGTGCTAAAAAGTAATCGTACAAAGAATGTAACTTATACACACATCAAAAAAAGTTTTGCATCACCTCGGTTCCAAGAGTTCCGGAACCTTTAAATACAAAGGGAATAGAGATCAACACAAACAACATTTCAGCTCGTTTTATTGCTCATGAGACCCACACATTGCATGTTGTACCATCATACAGCTAGACTTTCAGCATTTGTGGTCCAGATTGCAGTACACACCACTACCTCTAATACCCAGTAGCACGTCCTCTTGCATTGATGCATGCCTGTATTCGTCGTGGCATACTATCCACAAGTTCATCAAGACACTGTTGGTCCAAATTGTCCCACTCCTCAACGACAATTCGGCGTAAATCTCTCAGAGTGGTTGGTGGGTCAAGACGTCCATAAACAGCCCTTTTCAACATATCCCAGGCATGTTCGATAGGGTTCATGTCTGGCGAACATGCTGGCCACTGTAGTCGAGCGATGTCGTTATCTTGAAGGAACGCATTCACAAGATGTGCACGATGAGGTCGAGAATTGTCGTCCATGAAGACAAATGCCTCTCCAATATTCTGCCGATATGGTTGCACTATGGGTCGGAGGATGTCATTCAGGTATCGTAAAGCCGTTTCGGAGCCTTCCATGACCACCAGTGGCGTACGTCGGCCCCACATAATGCCACCCCAAAACATCAGGGAACCACCACCTTGCTGCACTCGCTGGACAGTGTGTCTAAGACGTTCAGCCTGACCAGGGTGCCTCCAAACACGTCTCCGACGATTGTCTGGTTGAAGGCATATGCGACACTCATCGGTGAAGAGAACGTGATGCCAATTCCGTGGGGTCCATTCAGCATGTTGTTGGGCCCATCTGTACCGCGCTGCATGGTGTCGGGGTTGCAAAGCTGGACCTCGCCATGGACGTCGGGAGTGAAGTTGCGCATCATGCAGCCTATTGCGCACAGTTTGAGTTGAAACACGACGTCCTGTGGCTGAACGAAACGCATTATTCAACATGGTGGCATTGCTGTCAGGGTTCCTCCGAGCGGCAATCCGTAAGTAGCGGTCATCCACTACAGTAGTAGCCCTTGGGCGGCCTGAGCGAGGCCTGTCATCGACAGTTCCTGTATCTCTGTACCTCCTCCATGTCCGAACAACATCGCTTTGGTTCACTCTGAGACGCCTGGAAACTTCCCTTGTTGAGAGCCCTTCTTGACACAAAGTAACAATGCGGACGCGATCGAACTGCGGTATTGACCTTCTAGGCATGGTAGAACTACAGACAACATGAGCAGCGTACCTTCGTCCTGGTGGAATGACTGGAACTGATCGGCTGTCGTACCCCCTCCGTCTAATAGGCCCTGCTCATGCATGGTTGTTTACATCTTTGAGCAGTTTTAGTGACATCTATGAACAGTCAAAGGGACTGTATCTTGGATACAATATACACAGTCAACGTCTATATGCCGGAGATCTGGGAACCGAGGTGATGCAAAACTTTTTTTGATGTGTGTATAAGAAGCTTCTTCAGTATATTTTTTCCATTGTCCGTCATGTTTTGACGGGTTTCAACTAGTATACAATTAAACTTGAAGTGATTGACCGTTGTAAATGAAAATGAAAATCCACAGCCTGCTTCCAGTCTTCGACCGGGTCAGGTATGGAATGAATGAAGCCCCCAACTAGCGGCGAGGATATGAACTTTGCTGGCTGCCGAGGCCTGACGCACTCCTCTGGGGCAATGATTAAATGAATGACAGATGAAACGAAATGATAGTGGAGAGTGTTGCTGGAATGAAATTTTGACAGGGAAAACCGGAGTACCCGGAGAAAAACCTGTCTGCCTCCGTTTTGTCCAGCACAGATCTCACATGGAGTGACCGGTATTTGAACCACGGAACCAGCGGTGAGAGGCCGGCGTGCTGCCGCCTAAGCCACGGAGGCTTCATTGACCGTTGTAAATATTGTATATAATTAATTAATAATTATTTAATTATGGTGTTTTTATTTTACAATAATAATAATAATAATAATTTCGCGTGTGATAAATATGTATAGATCCCTTGAGAACGTATGTTTTGTATGAGAGTGCAAGTTTGTGTAAAAGAAAGAGTCAGTTGCAAATGACGTAAGTACTTTAATGGAGTGAATTGTTTTTATCGAGTGTATTTTATCATAATACTACATAAATGTGAAGGGTTATAAGATGTTAAAAGAATTGAAATGATATAGCCAGTAAGAAAGGACTTTAACCAATTTTACGTGTTAAAATGAACGGAAGTTATGAACAGATGGGAAGCGAGTAGAAGCCTGTTATGATATAATGGAGAGCTTATGTAACCAAGATGCACAGGTGTGTATACGCTGAAGGGGTGAATGAATGAAAGCGTGACATAATGCAGACGCGGTGTCCAGCTGTATGTTCGACACGTATAAATATTTTAAATGTTGGAAGAATGTCAGATTCATTGGATTTTTGTAATTTTTGTTAAATGATCAGTAAACTGCTGATACGCGTGTGAATGTTACTATACATGTAGGGATGTCATGTTGGACTGCATTTTCGTTAGTGAACAGGAAGGCAAACCTTATTGTTATATTATATGGAATTTTGTTTATTTATTTTTTTAGCATTTTTATTAATAAATTTATTTCGTTCTTTTCCTACGTCTTGTGTCGCGTGACTTATTTTAATTATAGTGGAGATGGTGTTATGGAATCCTGGATCGGGTAAGGTGCTCCTTAACCTTTTACGACCCGGGATTGTGGTAAGTGTTTCACTCTGGCACCCTTCATATTTTTAGCCTATTTTCATTTTTTGAAAAAAAAAACAACAAAAAAAAACAAGATGTTCAGTAAAGAACATATAGTCTACTTTCTCCTAATTGCATGGGTTTAGTTATAACTCTTTGTCCTCTTCAAGGAGTATAATTGAATGTTGATTGTAGTAGCTTGTTGAAATACAACGTGCTATACGGATATCATACGTTGATTGATTGAATTCTCACCTGAATGATATATACACACACTAATACAGCCATCACAATAACACGGGTTATGAGACAAAATTCAACACTCACCCAAGTACACGGGACTAAATGGCCATGATGTCCATGAATCTCAAATGAAACAGCAGCAACAACAGCTTCTTACCCAAATCCTGCCTCGTATAAAAGTACACACACTAGTAAGCCTACAGACCTCACAGTGACACAGGTTATCAGACAACTTCTACACACACCCAAGTAAACCGGGCTACAAGACCATGATGCCGCAAAACCCCTAAAGAATCAACAACAAAAATAACAAAGATAGACTGAAACCGCGGATCAAGGACAAAGATTTAAATAGCTCTAGTCGAGTGTTGAAATGTGTAATTTTTCGATTGCAAATACATACAATTTATGCTTAACATTATAACACGTGAGTTGTTATGAACCAATTAATACAAGAAAAACGGAGTAAAATAAACCAAAACCACGGGGATTCGAACCACGGAACCCTTCACTATAAAGCTAGCTCGCTACCACTACGCCACGAATGCAGTACAAAATAGAAGTGTAAATAACTTCTTTAGTACGATTGTATCATATTTTGTGTTGTAATCAACGATTTCATTAGCGTTTTTGGCGCTTCTATAAACCATTTGATACTAAATATGTATTATTTTGTTCAGTACATTCCTAAAAGGATATAACCTTACGCAGTTACGAATATAAATGGATTTACGAGCACAAATAGCGGCCATATTGTGTACGACCCATAACCATATGGCATGGTCAATCAGACCTGTTAAGTCACTTCTACGGTTACATAGTCTATTATAATAGGCTAATATCCTACCAGTCACCTCCTTGAGGACAGTTTAAACCTCCATATGTACGATAAGCTGAATTGTTGAGATCAGACCTTGTTGAATCGTAAGTTATGGTTGGTCTATAATACTTGCATGATTCATACATCCACCATCCTGAAACTATTAGGCGGATGACCTTGCAGTTTGGACAAAAGACGTTTCCCACATTAAGGTATATTGTTGCAACATTTAGTAGAGATTGGATGATTAGGTAAGTCGTAATTTGATTTGAGCTTTGATTATTTGGGTGGGCGCCATTACGTTTCCGTCAAGATGGCGGCGATCTAAAACATGACACTGAGGTGCTCTTTTCTAGCGCTACCTCTGTACCAAATTTCGTTCAATTCGGTTTCACCGTTTTTGAATTGACACTGGGAATCGATTTGCACTCATACATGGCAACCATCCACAAATTATTGTGCTGATGACCTTGAAGTTTGGTATATTTGGTATACATAAAGGTATATTGTTGCAAAATTTGGTAGAGATCGGATGATTAGCTTAGTCGTAATTTGATTTAAGCTTTGAACATTTGGGTAGCCGCTATTACGTTTCCGTGAAGATGACGGCGATATAAAACATGACACTGAGGAGCCCTTTAACCAAATTTCGTTCAATTCGGTTTTACCGTGTTCGAATTGATAGGGGGGGGGGGGGAGACATTCAGAGTACACACACTCTCTCTCTCTCACACACACACACACACACAGACTCACACACAGACAGACACACAATTTTTGGCCCTGTGTAGATCTCATAAGTCTACTTTCATTTTTTGCAAAAATCGAAAGTAGGCTAAACAAGATGTTCAGTAAAGAACATATAGCCTACTTTCTCCTCAATGCATGGTTATTGTTACAACTCTTTTTCCTTTTCAAGGAGTATAATTTATGTTGGTTGTAGTAGCTTGTTAAAATACAACGTATGATAAGGCTATTAAACTTGGATATGAGGTGCCCTTTGCTAGTGCTACCTCTGACAAAGTTTCATTCGGTTTCACTGTGTGTGAATTGATATGGTGAATCGATTTGTACACATACAAGCCCGCTATCTGCAACCTATTGGACTGATGACCTTGTAGCTTGGTCAAAGAACGCTCCTCACATGAAGGTATGTTGTTGCAAAATTTGGTAGAGATCAGATGATTAGGTTGGTCGTAATTTGATTTAAGCTTTTAACATTTGGGTGGCCGCCATTACGTTTTCGTCAAGATGGCTACGATATAAAACACTACACTGAGTTGCCTTTTGCAAATGCTACCTCTGTACCAAATTTCGTTCAATTCGGTTTCACCGTGTTTGAATTGATAGCGGGAATTGATTTGCACACATACTTGGCCGCTATCGGCAAACTATTGGGCTGATGACCTTGCCGTTTGGTTAAAAGATGCTTACCACATATAGGTATGTAATTGCAAAATTAAGTAGAGATCGGATTATTAGGTTGGTCGTAATTTGATTTAAGCTCTTAACATTTGGGTGGCCGCCATTACGTTTCCATCAAGATGGCGGCAATATAAAACATGACACTGAGGTGCCCTTTGCTAGGGCTACCTCTGTACCAAATTTTGTTCAATTCGGTTTTACCGTGTTTGAATAGATAGGGGTAATCTCTTTTCATACATACATGGCCGCCATTCGAAAATTATTGGGCTGATGACCTTGTAGTTCAGTCAAAAGCTTCATCGTACATACAGGTATAATGTTGCATAATTTGGTAGAGATCAAATGATTAAATTGGTCGTAATTTGATTTAAGCTTTTAACATTTGGGTGGCCGCCATTACCTTTCCATCAAGATAGTAGCGATATAAAACATGCCACTGAGGTGCCCTTTGCTAGTGCTACCTCTGTAGCAAATTTCGTTAATTTCGGTTTCACCGTGTTTGAATAGATAGGGGTAATCGATTTTCTCACATCCATGGCCGCCATCCACAAATTATTGAGCGGATGACCTTGTAGTTCGGTCAAAAGCTTCTTCGTACATACAGGTATAATGTTGCAAAATTGGGTATAGATCAGATGATTAGGTAGGTCATAATTTGATTTAAGCTTTTAACATTTGGGTGGCTGCCATTACGTTTTCGTCAAGATGGCGGCGATATAAAACATGACAATGAGGTTCCCTTTGCTAGTGCTACCTCTGTACCAAACGTTGTTCAATTCGGTTTCACCGTATTTGAATTGATAGGGGGAATCGATTTGCACACATACATGGCCGCCATCAGCAAACTATTGGGCTGATGACCTTGTAGTTTGGTCAAAAGACGCTCGTCATATAAAAATATGTTGTTGCAAAATTTGGTAGAGATCGGATGATTAGGTTAGTCGTAATTTGATTTAAGCTTTGAACATTTGGGTGGCCACCATTACATTTCCTTCAAGATGGCGGCGAAATAAAACATGACACTGAGGTGCCCTTTGCTAGTGCTACCTCTGTACCTAATTTCGTTAAATTCGGTTTCACCGTGTTCGAATTGTTAGGGGGGGACAGACATTCAGAGTACACACACACACACACTCACACACAGACACACATACACACAATTTTGGGCCCTGTGTTGATCCCATAAGTCTACTTTCATTTTTTGCAAAAATCGAAAGTAGGCTAAAAATAGGCTTTTGAGATCACCTTTTGTCCGTGTGTGTGTGTTTGTGAGGTGCGTGTGTGTGTCCCTAATAACTTCTAAACGGCTGGAGCGATTACAATGGAACTCGGTAAGATCATAGCACTATTCTGGCCGACCCCGACCGTGCCCTTAAAATTTTATTGAGTCTCACCAATCCAACATGGCGGCCGTGCGAAATATTTCACCAGCGATCGGTATCTCCGAAACTATTACCGATATCGCCCTAACATTGTGTACGGTGATAAAGGGCACTACTAGAAGTTCACCTATGAGACTTTCAAAAACCTGGTGACTACAAAACCAACATGGTGGCCAAGCGAAGTTGTGACTTTTAAATAGACGTTTCTCGCGATTTAACTCTCCAAACCTAATGAAACTTGGTACAGCAAATGTTTATACACATTGTAATGCAGTGGAGTCTAATATAGTTCAATTGTTTATATAACCTAAAAATGGTGGCTGTGCGAAATATTTCACTGACATTCTATATCTCCGAAACTATTATAGATATCACCCTGACATTTTGTACGATGATAAAGGGTACTGATACAAGTTTATCTATGTATCTTTCATAAACCTGTCAAGTACAAACCGAACATGGCGGCCAAGCGAAGTTGAAATATTTTAATATTTTTTTCTCGTGATTTAACTCTCTGAGCGCAGTGAAATGTGGTACAGTAAATGATTGTTCATATTGTAATGCACTGGCATCTAATTTTGTTCAATTGTTTACATAACCTCAAGATGGCGGCTGTGCGAAATTTTAAATTTAAGTTTTTATTTCTTGTGTCGTAATCATGAGATCGAAGTGAAAGTTTGAATAATGAACCTAGGCAAAAATTGCCCTTGAATGGTACATAACTCTATGGCCTATACATACATCAATCCAAAATGGCGAGCATCCGATATATTTAGACGGATCTCAATATCTATGGATCCTTTACAGCAATCAAATTTTTTTTAAAATGTTGATAGAGGCTATGAACATTAGTTCACCTATAGGATTTTCAGTAACCTGGTGAGCACAAATCCAACATGGCGGCGACGCGAAGTATAACTATTTAAATTGACGTTTCTCGCGAATTAACTACCCGATTATAGTGAAACGTTGCACGTTAAATGCTTATACGAATGTTAATCCACTGGCATCTAATTTATTTCAATTGTTTGCATAATCACAAGAAGGCAGCTGTGCGAAATTTTAAAATCTCGTTTTAACATCTTGTGTTCTAATCATGCGATTGAAGTTTGAATACCACACGGACACAATAATCTTAATGTAATAGTACAAACGTAAAAATCCAACCTGGCGACCATCTGTAATATTTAGACGGTTCTCAATATCTACGAATCTATCACAACCTTCAAACTAAATTTTGTATGTTGATAGAGGCAATTAAGATGAGTAGGATATATGAAAATAGGCTGTATAGTTGTTCACGGAACTACTTGTTATTTTTATCCATAACACGATCGTAGATACTGTGTATGATCATGAAGTGCTTGTTGGTAGGATATTCGAGGGTTTTTCTAACCGGGAACTTTCAAGATTCTGCGATCCAGCCGATCTTCGGATTCCCAGCAAGTGGCTTCTTGATTTATACGGGTACAGTACTATTCCGGCAATCACCTGGAGGGAGTATGAAAAAACAAAACACACTCAGGATAGCCGCTGTCAGCGCCAGTATTCGAATCTGCTGCCCTCTTGGACGTGATGCATCATTTAACGAGCCTGGCTACATCGCTTGATTCGGAGGGGAAGTAAAGCCGGCGGGCTCAAGTCATAGATTTATGGCATGTAATCGAACCTTCCACTAACTACAATTATTGTGTGAAGCTAAATTTGTGGGTCAGATTTGATTAACGCTCTAGTAAGTTCCAACGTCCACCGCCAGGTACAAGTTGCAATGGCATCTAGTAACCAATTACACAGCTAGGTGTCGTCGATGGTAGCTAAAGTAGGAACTACTCTGAATTGATCGTCTGCAGTCCTTACCTGAATCACAGATGGTTGGTTGGTTTCTAAGTTTAGGGGCTGCGACAACGCGGTCATGTAGCGCCGTGTACTTTGGTTGTGTGTAGAATCTGTCTGATAACCGGTGTTAATTGTGATGGCTATATTAGTGCGTGTTATCTCTTTAAATTCAAGTAAGGACTGCAGACGATAATTTCAGGTAGTTCCTACTTTTGCTACGACACCTAGCTTAGGGACTTGGCTACTAGATGCCTTCGCAGTCAACACCTGGTGGCGAACGTTGAACCTAATATAGTGTTATCAATTCTAACCTACAAATTTTTGTTTCACACAAGTGTATTTAGTGGAAGGTTCTTTCTCATGCCATACATCTATTACATGGGACCGCAGGCTTTACTTCCCCTCCGAAGGAAGGCATTCTGAGGGATTTTTAACGCTCTTCAACGACTTAGATCGGGTTTGAACCCGCAACCTTGGGCATATAATTTCAGCATGCTACCAATTACGCCACCGAAGCCGACCTGAATCACAGATAACACACACTAATACGGCCATCACAATTAACACCGGTTATCAGACAGTTCTACACACACCTAAAGTACACGGGGCTACATGACCGCGTTGTCGCAGCCCCTAAACTGAGGAACCAACCAACCAACATCGCCGGATGCGTAGAACATCTCTGTCAGTGCTGTTCCTCAGCTCACGTGGCAAAGTTCTGTGCACGATTGTTTAGAACGTTGAGGATTGAAGCATCTCACCTTGGCACCGCTGAAACAGATGAAGATCTCAGTCTCCGAACAGTGCATGAACATGGCAATGCTGTCCACTTTGGTTCGGTCCAGCTCCCTTTGTACTTCGGCTGAAACACACAACATAACTGAACGAGTATGCGAAAATATAAATAGAGTATTTCCCAGAAAGTGACCATACGTCAAAACGTTAAACGAGGCTGTCCTCGGAACTCGAACCCAATTCTCTGCAATCCTGGGCCAGGGTGTTTAATCTTGCACTACAATGCCGTGTGTGAGACCACCTCATGATATAGTGGCTAACATTCTGGACTGTCACCCTGGCAGTCTTGGTTTGATTCCCAGCTCTGCCACGAAATTTAATTCTAGTCCAAGGGTTGGAATGGTCATTGCCTGAAACACGAAGTGGTGGGCAAGGTTGGGTTTTCCTCACATCCAAGGAATCATTCATGATTTATAGGACTAGAAGACTGAGTCTGTTTGATCGTACTGTAGGATGCTGTGAATGGAAATGTCTCCCCTGCTCGGTGCTGGAGGATGATCAATACCTGTTGATACGCGCATCTGAAAGTTTCACAAATCACTTGTGACACTCCATTAGGCAGGGAAGAGAAGTTAATGCACATGAAGCTAATGCGATTGCTTATGGAGTTCCTTAAATATCGTCCTTGTCAATTGCTTTACAGCTGGGATAAGATTTATATGCATTAAAATGGTACTCCCGGTCAATGCATGTGAGATTTTCGAAGTGAATGTCATGTCCTGTGGTTCGGATTCCTCGTAATAAGGAGGTCCCGTGGCTCATAATCACATGATTCATGGTCACGTTAAATTACAATATTCCTTCCTTTATTAAAATGGTAAAATATATGAACGTAGAAACATATTCAGTTAAAATCACTATCCAAAATTTGAATTAATAGAGTAAAGCATAAGATCAACAAACATACGCCTAAATTTTATTGCATTCCTTCCAGGAATCATATCAATATAGTACTTTTATTATTTACTAACGGACCTTTGCGAGAACTCTCGCATAATGGGTTGTGTGCGCCCCGTGTGTACAGACTACCCGCCTGGCCCAAGTGCTATGCGAGCTGCGACACAGTTCTGGCAGGGTATATCTGGGTTGTGTGCGCCCCATGTGTACAGACTACCCGCCCAGCCCAAGTGCTATGCGAACTGCGACACAGTTCTGGCGGGGGCTATCTGGGTTGTGTGGGCCCCATGTGTGCAGACTACCCGCCCGGCTCTAGTACTATGCAGGCTATACGCGACACAGTTCTGCCAGGGGCTATCGTCTTGTTTATTTGTTTAAAAGCACTTAATAAACAAATAAATATATTTCCGTTGACTTATAAAGGAATGCAAGATTTTTCCTGTACTATTGAGACGACTTGGAAGATTTTGGTACAAACCACACCTTCTAACTCCCTCTGGTTTAGGAGCTTGAGTTTTGTGAAACATACACCTTAGCGTATTATATAATAAGATTATTATTATTATTATTTAAAATCACATCGAAAGCCATTAGAAACCACGTTAAATAACTGTTGCACATTCGTTGCAGCTCAGTATCGTTGTATTCTGTCCTTGGCAGCCTGTCTTCTTACCACTGTCCACCCGCTTTCAGCTTGCCTTCTCTGTGAAAGCCCTTGAAGTTATAGATCTGCTGCCGGTACTTGATTCTTATAGCAATGTCTTTGTGCTTCGTACCTATTTCTCCCAGATCCTTCTCGACTTCCCTGAACCACTAATCAGAATGTGCTCGTTATATCGTGCTCCACGGTCGCGAGGGCAGCTGCATGAAGTCCGGAGATCGTTGGTTTGTATCCCGGCGTTGACAGCGGCTGCCCTGAGTGGGAATTTCCCCGTTTCTTTTTTCACACTCCCTCCAAGCGAATGGCGGGATAGTACAGAGGTGTGCAAATTATTAGACTCAAGCAAAGAATTTATATCTGTCACAATTTTTAATTCAAAATCACTTTATTTTATTTTTATCACCCTACTTGGTAATGTTTTCTCCCCTGTGGACTTACAATTTTTGCCATAATGAATTGCATATGAAAATTTTTGAAATTGGAGATTCTGAGGAATACCTCAACTGGGTCCGTTTTTAGCCTATTTTCAATTTTTAAAAAATAGGCTTATGAGATCACCTTTTGTCCGTGTGTGTGTGCGCGTGTGTGTGTGTGTGATTCGTGTGTGTGTCCCCCCCTAATAAAATCTAAACGGCTGGAGCGATTTCAATGAAACTCGGAAAGTTCATAGCACTATTCCCGGCGACCTCGACCGTGCCCTTCAAATTTTGTTACGACTCACCAATCCAACATGGCGGCTGTGCGAAATATTTCACCAGCATTCAATATCTCCGAAACTATTACCGAAATTACCCTGACATTTTCTATGGTGATAGAGGGAACTACTATAAGTTCACTTAAGTGACTTTTGAAAATCTGGTTACTACAAAACCAACATGGCGGCCACGCGAATTTGCGACTTTAAAATAGACGTTTCTCGCGATTTGACCAACCAAACGCAATGAAACTTTGTACAGTATATGTTTATATACATTGTAATGCACCGACATCTAACTTCGTTCAATTGTTTACATAATCACAAGATGGTGGATGTGCGAAATATTTCACCGGCATTCTATATCTCTGAAACTATTAGCGGTAAAACCCTGAAATTTTGTACGGAGATAAAGGGCACTACTGGAAGTCCATCTATAAGACTTTCAAAAACCGGTTAACTACAAAACGAACATGGCGGCCAAGCGAATTTGAAAATTTTAAATAGACCTTTCTCGCGATTTAATGTTCCAAGCGCACTGAAACCTGGCACAGGAAATATTTATACACATTGTAATCCACTGGTATCTAATTTAGTTCAATTGTTTACATAACCTCAAGATGGCGGCAGTGCGAATTTTAAAATTAAGATTTTATTTATTGTGATGTAGTCATGCGATCGAAGTGAAAGTTTGAATAATGAACCTACGCAATAATTTTCCTTTAATGGTACATGACTCTATGGCCTATACATTTAACAATCCAACATGGCGACCATCCGAAATATTTAGACGATACTGAATATCTACGAATCTATTTTAGCAATCAAACTGCATTTTTTAATGTTCATAGGGGCTATGAACTTAAGTTCACCTATAGGACTTTAAATAACCTGGTGATCACAAATCCAACATGGCGGTGACGCGAATTATAAATATTCACATGGACGTTTCTCGCAATTTAACCATCCGCGTGCAGTGCAACTTGGTACAGTAAATCCTTATACGAATGTTAATCCACTGGCATCTAATTTATTTCAATTGTTTCCATAACCTCAAGATGGCAGCTGTGAAAAATTTTAAAATCTCCTTGTTTTTTCTTGTGTCCTAATTATGCGATTGAAGTTTGAATACTACACGTTCACAATAATCTGCATGTAACAGTACATAACTCTAGGACCTACATATATAAAATCCAACATGGCAACCATCCGAAATATTTAGTCGGTTCTCAATATCTACGAATCTATTACAGCAATCAAACTGAAATTGTGTATGTTGATAGTGGCAATTACCATAAGTAGGATATATGAAAATAGGCTGTATAGTTCTCCACGGAACTACTTGTTCCTTCTTTCATTGACTTCGGAATGTATGCTTTAAATCAGACTAGCATTACTCGTCGCGGCTTCGCCCGCGAATATTCTAGTTGTAAAGAGTACACTTAGCAAAATCTCAATCATGAATGCTATGACTGATTTATCCTTGGTATGAATAATCAGACTTCATCAATTCAGCTACTGGTGCAGTGGTTAGGGGTTTGTCATTCCTTCATAGATATATCAGAGCAAAGTTAGTTTTCTGGGAATATCACAGACACTGTTAATTTAAGGGCCTTTAAATGTGATTTTCGGAGACCCTTTATAGTCGGGTGAAAAAGACCTTTCGTACCACATTCACACGTGAAAATTGCGTGAAAATTTCTAGAGTGCCCCTTGACCCCCTTAAGCACATTGTACTGTATGTAATGATGAATTTTACAGCTTAATTTGGTTCAGTGACAACCGTCTGGAAACTTTCACGGCAGTGTAATAATTGGAATTGCATTGCGGCTTACAGAAATAGATGGACCTGTGAGATTCTGTTACCATGGTTACCGTGTTGCATTCTTTCATTATTCCATTGTAAATATACATGTTTTAAGGTATTTATTTAATTGTGAGGCATTTAAAGAGTAAGCGAGTGCGTTTCGCTTACGCATTGGGTTATGCTGAACCTGTAGGTACCCCACATGTGTCGGTTGCTTTTAATGGGACCTTATTTTCGGTACAAAACTGGAATGGGACCTTAGCAGAATAATATAGAGAGGGATGATTTCAATCCATTGCCCACGAATCTTTGAATAGTTTTAAGAGTGGACAATCAGTAATAAAACAAAATAAAATAAATTAATAAAAAAGAACGTGTGGCATTTTAAACGAATAAGGCTCTTCTTTTAGTGGAAACTGTAAAATATTAGTTTTTTGTCAGATTCGTTAAAGAAAAATGTTATTTTCACTATTGGTTAAACATCTATACTAATATAATCAAGCTGAAGAGTTTGTGTGTTTGTGTGTTTATGTGTTTAAACGCGCTAATCTCTGGAACTACCAGTCCGATTCGAAAAAAATATTTTTAATATGATAGCCTGATTCAAGAGGAATAGTTTAGGCTATGTAGCATTAGGCTACACCTCTCAGGTGACCTTCAAGATTGATTTTTGTTCAGTAAGTCGGTAGAACAAGTGCTCCCGAACAGCTCTATCCGCATGCGCTGGCGTTATGGTTAGTGATACGTACACCGTTTCACCTATCTGAACCAAAATTTGTATACCTACCCTTTGGAACCCTGATGGTAACACTGTCCACGTGAAATTTATGACAGACCAGTCCATTCCCTGCATTTAGGCCCTTTGTTTCAAATCTACACCTTTCCCCCGATCTGAACCAATATTTGTATTCTTACCCTTTGGAACCCTGCAAGTAACACTGTTTACATGAAATTTCGGACAGATCACTCCATTCCTTGCATTTAAGCCCTTTGGCACAAATCTACACTGTTTCACCGATCAGAACCAAAATGTGTATACTTACCCTTTGGAACCCTCCGAGTAACACAGTCTGCATGAAATTTCGTACAGAACACTGCATTCCCTGCATTTAGGCCCTTGGACACAAATCTACACCGTTTCACCGATCTGAACCAAAATTTGTATACTTATCCTTTGGAACCTTGCGAGTAACACTGCCTACATGCAATTTATGACAGACCAGTCCATTCCCTGCATTTAGGCCCTTTGGCACACATCTATACCGTTTCACCGATCTGAACGGCAATTTGTATACTTATCGTTTGGAACCCTACGAGTAACACTGACTGCATGAAATTTTGGACAGACCCCTCCATTCCCTGCATTTAGGCCCTTTGGTACACATCTATAGCCTACCGTTTGACCGATCTGAACGGCAATTTGTATACTTACCTTTTGAAACCCTGCGAGTAACACGGACTGCATTAAATTTTGGACAGACCCCACATTCCCTGCATTTAGGCCCTTCATCACAAATCTACACCGTTTCTCTTAATTGCACCAAATTTTACATACACTTTGAAACCCTGCTGGTAACATGTTTACTTGATATTTTGGACAACGCTCTCCATTTCCTTCAATTAGAATAGCAGACAAAATGAACTTGAAAACCACGTATTAAGGCTCTAGAGCCATTCATGTCCGTAGTAGTGTAACTGTACGAGTATTTTAATAAGTCTATTGTTGACGGCAGTTCGGGCTGCATCACGTCACTCCTACCAGTGTTCTGGTGCAGAATTGCGAAAATAGTTGCATCTTGCACTGTTTATAAATTGCAGTCACGGGGGGTAATTCGTGCAAAAGGATCTCTTAGGCCCCTTAAAACAGTTATCATCTTGAAAATATTATGCCTCGGTATAAGTGCGATGGTGTTGGTGCAGTACATTGAGGTTATCAGCTGCAATAAGCGTTGGTGCTTTCAAATTTACCTTCATTTATTCTGAAACTTATCGTTAAGTGCTTTGTGGCGATAAATAATACTATTGCTACCTCAGTAGCTCGGGACAGCCGAAGTTTGCCAAAGAGTTCTGATTATTTTCCTACGACGCTATGCGACAAAAGACGACATTATTGGTCTCTACATTTTTAACAGCCAATGAGATATAGGCCCTAGGCAGTATATTTTGTTTCACTTACTGCTCTTTCTACTTTTTTTTTTGTAAATTTGTTTGTAAATTACATGTGTCAGTGCTGTAGTTAGTAAATAGCTGTTTCCCTATTCATAATTATCATTACGGGAAATTGACCTGAATGTTACGTCCATTATACTGTACTACTTATCACCCCCACAACCACAACCACCACCACCACAAACATATATATTTTTAGCCTATTTTCAATTTTGAAAAAATAGGCTTATGAGATCACCTTTTGTCCGTGTGTGTGTGTGTGTGTGTGTGTGTGATTCGTGTGTGTGTCCCCCCCTAATAAAATCTAAACGGCATGAGCGATTTCAATGAAACTCGGAATGTTCATAGCACTATTCCCGGCGACCTCGACCGTGCCCTTCAAATTTTGTTACGACTCACCAATCCAACATGGCGGCTGTGCGAAATATTTCACCAGCATTCAATATCTCCGAAACTATTACCGATATTACCCTGACATTTTCTAATGTGATAGAGAGAACTACTATAAGTTCACTTATGTGACTTTTGAAAACCTGGTAACTACAAAACCAACATGGAGGCCAAGCGAATTTGCGACTTTTAAATAGACGTTTCTCGCGATTTGACCAACCAAACGCAATGAAACTTGGTACAGTATATGTTTATATACATTGTAATGCATCGACAGCTAACTTCGTTCAATTGTTCACATAATCACAAGATGGCGGATGTGTGAAATATTTCACCGGCATTCTATATCTCTGAAACTATTAGCGGTATCTCCCTAAAATTTTGTACGGAGATAAAGGGCACTACTGGAAGTCCATCTATAAGACTTTCAAAAACCGGTTAACTACAAAACAAACATGGCGGTCAAGCGAATTTGAAAATTTTAAATAGACCTTTCTCGCGATTTAATGTTCCAAGCGCACTGAAACCTGGTACAGGAAATATTTATACACATTGTAATCCACTGGTATCTAATTTAGTTCAATTGTTTACATAACCTCAAGATGGCGGCAGTGCGAATTTTAAAATTAAGTTTTTATTTCTTGTGATGTAGTCATGCGATCGAAGTGAAAGTTTGAATAATGAACCTACGCAATAATTTTCCTTCAATGGTACATGGCTCTATGGCCTATACATTTAACAATCCAACATGGCGACCATCCGAATTATTTAGACGATACTGAATATCTACGAATCTATTTTAGCAATCAAACTGCATTTTTTAATGTTCATAGGGGCTATGAACTTAAGTTCACCTATAGGACTTTAAATAACCTGGTGATCACAAATCCAACATGGCGGTGACGCGAATTATAAATATTCACATGGACGTTTCTCGCAATTTAACCATCCGCGTTCAGTGGAACTTGGTACTGTAAATCCTTATACGAATGTTAATCCACTGGCATCTAATTTATTTCAATTGTTTCCATAACCTCAAGATGGCAGCTGTGCAAAATTTTTCTTGTGTCCTAATTATGCGATTGAAGTTTGAATACTACACGTTCACAATAATCTACATGTAACAGTACATAACTCTAGGACCTACATATATAAAATCCAACATGGCGACCATCCGAAATATTTAGTCGGTTCTCAATATCTACGAATCTATTACAGCAATCAAACAGAAATTGTGTATGTTGATAGAGGCAATTAACATAAGTAGGATATATGAAAATAGGCTGTATAGTTCTTCACGGAACTACTTGTTAAATTTTGGTTTCTGTTAGTTAAGTATCATGCGCCAGTTCTGTAGTAGTATTCATTATCATCCATAAAACAAATAAATCCACCGGGCGAAGCCGGGCACTACTGCTAGTTTGAAATAATTTCAGTGCATTGAAAAATATTTCTTCTGTATTAAGTCACGAAACGTACGAAGTAAATGTTGGAAAAATTGCCATCGAGTCTAATAATTTGCACACCCCTGTACCTAACTTTAAGTCTCGGGGCACCTACGTCAGGAAGGAAGGAAGGAAGGAAGGAAGGAAGGAAGGAAGGAAGGAAGGAAGGAAGGATAAGGAAGGAAGAAGGAAAAGGAAGGATAAGGAAGGATAAGGAAGGAAGAAGGAAAAGGAAGGATAAGGAAGGATAAGGAAGGATAAGGAAGGAAGAAGGATAAGGAAGGATAAGGAAGGATAAGGAAGGATAAGGAATGAAGAAGGATAAGGAAGGATAAGGAAGGATAAGGATGGAAGAAGGAAAAGGAAGGATAATGAAGGAAGAAGGAAAAGGAAGGATAAGGAAGGAAGAAGGAAAAGGAAGGATAAGGGAGGATAAGGAAGGATAAGGAAGGAAGAAGGAAAAGGAAGGATAAGGAAGGAAGAAGGATAAGGAAGGATAATGAAGGATAAGGAAGGATAAGGAAGGATAAGGAAGGAAGAAGGAAAAGGAAGGATAAGGAAGGAAGAAGGATAAGGAAGGATAAGGAAGGATAAGGAAGGAATAAGGATAAGGAAGGATAAGGAAGGATAAGGATGGAAGAAGGAAAAGGAAGGATAAGGAAGGAAGAAGGAAAAGGAAGGATAATGAAGGAAGAAGGAAAAGGAAGGATAAGGGAGGATAAGGAAGGATAAGGAAGGAAGAAGGAAAAGGAAGGATAAGGAAGGAAGAAGGATAAGGAAGGAAAAGGAAGGATAAGGAAGGATGGTATGCCGGTTCTAGGCACTGCGCGTTTTTGGCCAACATAAGGAGGAGCGGAAAGGCCCTGGCCACCCTACCGCAAGTAAACTCCGGCTGGGGTAGCCTCTTCGGAGGCTCGGAACTGCCTTCGGTCAGAATATCAATTAAATTAAAATTATACGCTAAGGTGAATGTTTCACAAAACTCAAGCTCCTAATCCAGAGGGAGTTAAAAGGTGTGGTTTGTAACAAAATCTTACATTTCTTGAAAAGTCAACGGAACCATATTACATTGCAATATATTTCATGTCTACACATAGTAATCAGGAACTGTGCAGTGTGTGTAAGAAAAATCACAGACAATGGCTCACAGCACTTGAAAGACACTAAGATAATTAATCAATCCTTCGATAAATGCCAATATTGTGTAGGGTGGGTATTTTGTAAGTATTTTTATTCTCAATTGCATTTTGTGACTATTTTGAATCTAAATTACATTTTGTAAGTATTTTCTAACTAAATTGCATTTTGTAAATATTGTCAATTCAAATAACAGTACAGTAAGTATGTAGTTAGCTTTAGTTGTAAGTAGGTAGTTAGTTTGTCTATTAGATATGTCATTGTTCTATTAGACTGTGGTGTGTGAGTGTGTCTGGTAGCAGTTGCATTGTTTATTAGTTATAGTTCATTGTTTCAGTAGACTGTGATGTGTGAGGGTGCATGTGAGTGTGCCTGGTGACAGACTGTTTTAGTGGTAGTATTTGTTGGTGGTGGAACTTTAGTATTTTTTTTTTCGTTAGTAGAATTTTGGTATTTAATTGTTAGTACGGTAGAAGGTTAGTATTTTTGTTAGTAGAATTGCTCTTTACTTATTCTGAAAGGGAGTAGCAGCCTTTCAGAATAAATCAATTCTTTACTAGTCTTATAGACGGTTAAGATATTGATAATATAAGCCAAATAATGGCTACACTGCGTCCTGCTGCACGGCTGAAAGCAACGGGAAACTACAGCCGTATGCTATTCCCGAGGATATGCACCTCTCTATGCATAATTACATGTGATGATGGCCTCCTCCCTTGTAAAATTTCAATCCGGAGGTAAACTAGTCCCCCGTTCGGATCTCCGGGTGGGGACTACTCGAGAGGGGGTTAACATCACAGAAGTGACAAAGAGGAAATCTGACATTCTACGGATCGGAGCGTGGAATGTTAGAAGTCTGCTAGGAAGTGGAAGGTTAGAAAACTTAGAAAGGGAAATGGATAGGTTGAGGTTGGATTTGGTTGGGATTAGTGAAATGCGCTGGCAGGAAGAACAGGACTTTTGGTCAGGAGACTATAGGGTCATTAGCACTAAATCAAACAATGGCCAAGCAGGGGTTGGCCTCATATTGAGTAGGAAACTTGGACAGCGGGTGGAATATTATGAGCAATATAGTGAACGGATTATTGTAGCAAAAATCAATACTAAACCTACCTGCACCACAGTGGTACAAGTCTATATGCCTACCAGTCAAGCTGATGATGAGGATGTTGAAAAGGTCTACGAAGAAATAGACGAAATTCTGAGGTATATCAAGGGTGATGAAAATGTTATAGTAATGGGAGATTGGAATGCTGTGGTAGGAAAAGGGAGAGAAGGGAAGATAGTAGGAGATTTCGGATTAGGTGAAAGGAATGATCGAGGAAGCAGGCTGGTAGAATTCTGCACCGAGCATGAGTTGGTCATAGCTAACACCTTATTCAATAACCACAATAGAAGAATATACACATGGATGAGACCAGGAGATACAGGGCGTTACCAAATCGACTTCATTATGGTCAAGCAGAAGTTTCGAAACCAGATTTTGGATTGTAAAACATATCCTGGTGCTGACATAAACTCTGACCACAATCTGGTTGTAATGAAATGCAGATTAAAGTTGAAGAAACTGAAGAAAAGTCAAAAGCCAAAAAGGTGGGCAATAGACAGACTGAAAGAGAAGGATGTAAACGAAAGATTCAAGAAGAGTATAAAGGAAGGACTAATGAAAAACCCTAAACAAACTTCAATTGCAGACGAATGGGCACTTTTGAAGAATGAAATAACAAAATCCGCAGAAGAACACATTGTTAGGAAAGAAAGAATAGGTAGAAAACCGTGGATCACTCAGGATATACTAGAATTGATGGATGAAAGGCGGAAACACAAGAATGTAAGAGATGAAAAGGGGAAAGCAGAATACAGACGTCTGAGAAATGAGGTTAACAAGAAGTGCAAGGAAGCGAAAGAAGAATGGTTGAAAGAGAAATGTGCAGGTATAGAAAATTGTCTGAAATTAGGAAAAGTAGACACAGCTTATCGAAGGATTAAGAATACTTTTGGGGAAAGAAGACTAAGTGCTGTAATATTAAGGACACAAATGGAAAGCCTCTAACAGATAGGGAAGAAAAGGTTGAGAGATGGAAAGCTTACATAGAGAGTTTGTATAAGGGAAAGGAGATTGAGAATCATGTAATGGAAAGGGAGGAGGAAATTGATGAGGATGCGAAAGGAGATTTAGTATTGAGATCAGAATTTGATAGAGCTTTGGAAGACTTAAGCAGGAACAAAGCACCAGGCATAGATGATATACCGATTGAGTTGCTACGCTGCATAGGAGATGAAGGTCTGATCAGGTTATTTCACTTGGTGTGTAGGATTTATGAGACAGGTGAGGTACCCCCTGATTTCAAGAAGAATGTAATCATCCCTATACCAAAGAAAGTGGGAGCTGACAGATGTGAAGATTACCGTACAATCAGCTTGATTACTCATGCTTCAAAGATCCTGTCTAGAATAATTTACAAGAGGATTGAAAGCCAGATAGAAACGGAGTTGGGTGAAGACCAGTTTGGTTTCAGGAGAAATTTAGGAACAAGGGAAGCTGTACTAAGTCTTAGGCTGATTTTGGAAGGTAGAATAAGGAAAGATAAGAGAACGTTCATGGCATTTGTAGACTTAGAAAAGGCTTTTGATAACGTTGATTGGACTAAATTGTTTGACATTTTGAAATCGATTGGAATAAAGTACAGGGATAGGAGGGTGATATACAATCTATACAGAAACCAGACAGCAGTCATTCGAGTTGAAGGACATGAGAGAGAAGCTGGTATTCAGAAAGGTGCAAGGCAAGGCTGCAACTTATCACCCATACTTTTCAATCTTTACATTGAACAAGCAATGAAGGAAATTAGAGAAAAATGTAAAGTGGGAGTGAAGATTCAAGGAGAAATAATTTCAACTCTGAGATTTGCTGATGACATCGTCATCTTGGCCGACAAGCCTGAGGATTTGAATGAGTTTTTGAATGGTATGGACTCCGTCTTACGGAAAGAATTCATGATGAAAATTAATAAATGTAAAACAAAAATACTGGAATGCAGCCGAAATAAATCAGAAACCTCTATGGAGATCAAATTGGCAGGTGAAAAGCTGAAGGAAGTAGGAGACTTCTGTTACTTAGGAAGCAGAATAACCAGTGATGGACGAAGCAAAGAGGATATAAAAAGTAGGTTGGCTCAGGCAAAGAAAGCATTTCTACAAAAAAGGAATCTGCTAACATCGAATATAGATTTAGGTATTAGGAAGTCATTTTTGAAAGCCTTTGTCTGGAGCGTGGCGCTCTATGGAAGTGAAACTTGGACTATTGGTGTAGCAGAAAAGAGGAGAATTGAATCATTTGAAATGTGGTGTTACAGGAGAATGATGAAGATCAGATGGGTAGATAGGGTTACAAACAAAGAGGTATTAAGACGAGTGGGAGAGGAGAGATGTTTCTGGCGACTGCTAATGAAGAGAAGAGATAGGTTGGTAGGACACATACTAAGACACCCAGGAATAGCAAGCTTAGTTATGGAAGGAAGGGCCGAGGACAAGAACTGTAGGGGTAGACCAAGGTTAGAATATGTTAAACAGATTGCCTCGGATGTAGGGTGTGGTAGCTATGTAGGGATGAAACGATTAGCTCAGGACAGGGAGGCATGGAGAGCTGCATCAAACCAGTCAAAAGACTGAAGACTCAAACAACAACAAGGAAGGATAAGGAAGGATGAGGAAGGAAGAAGGAAAAGGAAGGATAAGGAAGGATAAGGAAGGTTAAGGAAGGATAAGGAAGAAGGAAAAGGAAAGATAAGGAAGGAAGAAGGATAAGGAAGGATAAGGAAGGATAAGGAAGGAAGAAGGAAAAAGGATAAGGAAGGAAGAAGCAAAAGGAATGAAGGAAGCTTGTAGTTTTACATGGCAGTAACTGGTGATCATGAGCCACGGAACCTTCATTTTTACGTGGAATCCGAACCACACGACGTGTTTTTTCACTTCGAAAATCCCACTTACAATGACCGGGAATGAAACCCGGCCCGCTTTGGTGAGAGGCAAGCAGCTTGACCACTGCAACATCTCGCCCCAAAAACTTTTGGCTGGGAAACAGCTACTATTGGATACCTTTGCTGTTCACTGAATTCACGGCTTCGGTGGCGTAGTTGGTAGCATGCTGAACTGCTGTGTCCAAGATAGCGGGTTCAAACCCGGCCGAAGTCGTCAGATTTTTTAAGAGCGTTAAAAATCCTTCAGTATGCCTTCCTTCGGAGGGGAAGTAAAGCCAGCGGTCCCATGTCATTGATTTATGGCATGTAAAAGATCCTTTCAAAGACTAAACTTGTGTAAAGCTAAATTGTTAGGTTAGATTTCGTCAGAACGCTCTATCAAAGTTCCAACGTTCACCACTAGGTATCATTGGTATCCGGTAGCGAAGGTTGGAACTACTTGAAATTGAACGGAACTTGTAGCTCACCCTATGGGTGTCCGCTGGAAGCAGCTACAGACTCTGGCGAGCCGAACATGTCCTCGGACACTCCCAGCACTAAAAGCCATACGATAAATCTTAAAAAAAAAAAAAAAAACTACCACACCTTCCTGTTGTAACTTATTATTATGTCTTATTGGAGGATATGCATTAGAATATTGTGGTTGGTAGGATTGCTTGCATCAGAGGTCTTTTACTTGCATTTTTTAAATTATCGAATTCGGCCAACTATGGACCGCAAGGAACTCAAGACTTATTGACTTTCTTTCTTTTCTCTTCCCAGAACTTCTTCATTCTGTCACTTCTTTGTTTTCTCTCCTCCTCGGAAATGATCCGTTTAGGCCTCCTGCATTGAGGTTTCTCCTGAAATGATTTTACTCCGTCAACTCAACTGCGGAACTCTCTTCTATCGTGGGCCATCGGTGGAGTAATTCCAGCTTCCGCTGCATCCCTCTTCACCTCATCTACCCATTTAGATGTGACTTTTAACCCCATGATGTAGCTGAAGATCCTTTTGGTCAGCCTGCCTTCATCCATTCGTAGTAAATGTCCGTAGAACTTTAGCCTCCGCTTCTTCATTACGTCTGTGATCTTTTGAGTACACTTGTAAAGTTCTTCATTCTTCCATGTCCCATCAGTAGTCTTCTGTGGTCCAAGTATTTTTCTCAGAATATTCCTTTCTTTTGTAGTTCTTGAAGTTCTCCATTTTTACTTAAAATGAGACACTCTGAAGCGTACAATCCTTCAGGTTGTACTACCGATTTGTAGTGTCTGATTTTGGCCTTGTATGATAAAGCTCGTTTGTTGTATTTATTCTTTGTTAGTTTGTAGGCCAGGTCCAGTTTTCTGGTTCTTCCTTTTATTGCTTCCTTATCCAGTCCATTGGGTTGGATCCATTCGCCCAGGTATTTAAACTTCTCTATCCTCTTAATCTTCCCATGATTTACTTCCATATATTTCTCATGTTGGTGTCTGAACTCCATATATTCCGTTTTTTTTTTCATAGAAGATTTGAAGACCTGTTCTTCCAGCTATTTCATGAAGACTCTCAAGCATCTTTCGAGCATCTTCTCAGTTGTTGGCTAAGAGAGCAAGGTCATCAGCAAAAGCTAAACACTTGACTTCAAGATTCTGTTTTCCCCTCCCCTGGTGTATTCCTACAATCCCTCTCATATTCAAATCCTCTTCCCAAGTTCTCATTATTTTTTCCAAGACGATGTTGAAGAGAATTGGAGATAATCTATCTCCCTGTCTGACCCCAGTCCTAATTACAAATGGATCAGAAATTTCTCCGAAGAACTTTACTTTCGAGATGGTATCCGTCAGTGTTTGTTTAATGATTTCTCTCGTTTTTTGTCAATTCCAAACACTTTTAAGGTATTAAATAAAGTTTGTCTGTCAATCGAGTCGTATGCCTTTCGAAAGTCGACAAAGATGACCACAGTGTTCAGGCCCCTTAAAGCTCTTGTTCGCAGAATGCTTTTCAAGTTGAAAATTTGCTCAACGCATGATCTGCTTTTTCGGAAACCAGCTTGGTATTCTCCAATAAGGTGATCAACTTGTTCTTCAATTCTGCTCAACAAAATCTAAGAGAATATCTTATAGGCGATTGGAAGTAGAGAAATCCCCTTGTAGTTATTTGGGTCCGTTCGAGTGCCTTTTTTTTGAAGAGGGTGAAAGAGCGCACATTTCCAGCCCTTTGGAATCTGTTCAGTTTTCCATATTTCTTCTATAAGGTGATGGATTTTTCCTGCAGCGATCTCTCCACCAATCTTCCACATTTCAGCCAAAATGCCATCTTCCCCTGGTGCTTTATTATCCTTGAGCTCCTTGATTACAAATTCGTCCTCATCAATCCCTGGTGGTTGGGAATCTGGGTTCTCGTGAATTTGTGTTTTGGCGTCTAGTCTAGCAAGTGGTTCTTCGCAATTTAATGGCACTTTAAAATAATTCGCCAGGAGCTCGCAGTTCTCTTTATTGTTAGTAACTATGCTACCATCATTAAGCTTAAGGCAAAGAGTCGGTGGTTGATACCCGTGCAGTTCCTCTTTAAGGGTGCGATAAAATTCTCTAGTGTTGTTCTTTTTAAATTCTTCTTCCGTTATACATTACAACATTTTGTGATGAGTTTCGTTTCTTATTTTCCATTCCAAAGAATCTAGTGGGGTACCCAAATCCAGCAATTTCCAAGAGGTTTTTAGCCTACTTTCGATTTTTGCAAAAAGTGAAAGTAGACTTATGAGATCTACACAGAGCCAACAATTGTGTGTCTGCCTGTGTGAGTACTCTGTATGACTGTCCCTCCTCCCCTATCTATTCAAACACGACGAAACCGAATTGAACGAAATTTGATACAGAGGTAGCACTAGCAAAGGGCACATCAGTGTCATGTTTTACATTGCTGCCTTCTTTACCAAAACTGAATGGCGGCCACCCAAACGTCCAAAGCGTAAACTCAAATTACGACTAAACGAATCATCCGACCTCTACTAAATTTGTTAACAACATACCTTCTTATAGGACGCGTCTTGTGCCCATACTACAAGGTCATCAGCCGTACCATTTCAAGATGTCGGCCATTTGAATTATGCAAGCATTAGAATCTATAACTTAGAACACACCAGTTCCGATTGTCGAACCGAGAATGGTTTAAACTGTCCTAAAGGACGTGGCCCGTTCGATATTTTAAGTTCATATTATAATATTACACGGTAGCCGTGGCTTTAAAAAGCTGAGTCGTCTCGGTAACAAGACAAGATGGCAGCTGATATCTTGTGCCTGACCTATATTCCACTAGTTTGAGTATTCCATGCAATAAAAGGAAGCTTGTAGTTTTACGTGACCGTTAATCTCGAGATCATGAGCCACGGGACCTCCTTTTTACATGGAATCCGAACCACAGGACATGGCATTTCACTTCGAAAATCTCACATGCAATGACCGGTGGACCGCCTTGGTGAGAGGCATACAGCTAGACCGCTGAGCCACCACGCCCCCATTCCATGCAATATAGCCTACTGATAGAAATAATATAAACTTTGTATGAAATGCTTTATAATAAAACTATACTCCACTGAAGGAATCGTTTAGTCCAAGTCATTATTTGCTAAGACATTGTATGTAAGTCAATTGATAATAATGAATTTCGGTGGACATGTTTGGCTCTGTGGTAAAGCATTAGTCTCTTACCCGTTTGGCTAGGGCTCATACCTTATCAGAATTAGTTTTTTTGACTGAATTTTTTGATATTTATTGTTTTGTAACTATTCATATGCTATAAAATTAAGCGTTATATTGTGCATTTTGCAATCGAAAATATATATTTAAATAAAACAAAGTTCTTTACCGGATCTGCACGAGAGAAATCTACCAGCAAACAGATGAACTATGCAGGACCTTCTATAGAAGGTCCTGGTGTAATCCAAAAGTTTCCTTTTGTGACCGCTAGGATGCACTCGTAACCAAGGATAGGCGCGAGAAAAAAAAATCAGCGGTGTAGTAGATTTCAGGTAGAAACGCTCCTAGTCTAAGGCCAGTAGAGGAAAGCGCAGCTCGCATCCAGTTGGCCTTGGTGCCAACTTTGTAGTGGCGCATGCGAAACTATGTAAGGGCATGCAAATGCATAGATATATCTCTGACGCAATAGGGTGATCTTATGCGAAACTTTTCCGCCAGATGTCATGACTGTTCTGTATTGGACCCCATTGGTTTGTCTTCCGTTGGCATTCTATACGCATCGAACTTGAAGAATGACGTAATGAAGCTCATACTACGATGTATTTTTATTTTAAAGCGTTTGTAACAACCTATTATGTATTATTTGCAAATGTTATTTGAACTAAAGAGCAAAACTATCCCACATAGTACTGTACCTGTACGCTATCTGTTGGCGTTAGTTGAGGATATTCCTAGTCTGTGAAAGTGAGACGCTGTACTTTACTTATGCACATTGATAAGCACAAAGAGTTATAACTATACCCATACATTTAGGAGAAAGTACGCTAAATGTTCTTTGCTGAACATTTTCTTTCTTTCTCACATACAACTGACCAATGGGAAGACTGTAGGCACCTTGCAGCTATGATAGTAACTTACTGAGGATATCTTCCAAAGTGCAGGTATCATACTTGTAGACGATGAGTCGCACATGGGGGAGTACTGTGTCCCTCACTAATTGAAGGTTCGGTGCCCGGCTCGAGGCGAGTATCAAGCGTGGTGGTTCTGGCATCTTCACTGATATTATTCAATACCAGACCCTAAAAAGTATAAATTAACTATATTTTTTGGTCACAGCACATGGCACTCTGTAAATTCACAAAACATATCCTCTCATCTAGCTCATAGATAGCTGTGAACCCATTTTACAGTGTTGCCTAATTGGCAGTTGGTATTATAACTTTTCAGTCGGTCAACACAATGTTATGCCAATTATGAGGGCTGTTTTTTTTTCAAGTTACGATGGACTGTATAACAATAACAGATTGACATACCAAACTGATTTACTAAAAAATTATTCCTCGAGTGGAGTCATTCAGCTATCTCGGGATTGCCATAAATAAAAGGTTACACGGGGGTGAGCACGTTGAGAGCGTTGCTAATAAGGCACAAAAGTCATTATACTTTGTTATGAGAAACATGAAGGGTAGCAGTATTCAGGCCAAAGAATTGGCTTACAAATGTATTGTGAGACCAATTTTGGAATACGCCACGAGTGTGTGGGAGCTCTACCAATCAACTCTAACGAACAAATTGGAGATGGTGCAAAGGAAAGCTGCAATATTCGTACTTGGCAAATTCTCACAAACTGATAGTGTATCCGACATGTTAAAGTCATTGGGTTGGGAATCCCTACCCAGCAGAAGACATAAAAGAAGACTCCAGAAGATGTACAAAGCATACACAGGGGAGCCGGCCTGGAATGAGTTTCGAAACACAATGCATGAGCCAGATTATATGGGTAGGGGAGATCAAGAATACAAAATTAGGCCCATCATTCAAAAAACAAACTTAGCTAAGTATTCTTTTATAAACAGGGGTATTCAAACATGGAATGAGTTACCTGAAGAACTCGTAGAACCTTTTCCTAACAGTTTAAAAGTTTTCAAGAAGAAATTAAATGTTGCATTCAGGGAACCCCGAGACCTTATGGAGAGAAATTGAGTTATAGGCAGCATGTAAATATGTTGTTACCACCAGGTTTTGCCTAACTGTAACAGTACCCATTAATAAATAAAATGTTTTCTTGTTTTATTCTTATGTCTCAGGATAATCGCCAAAACGATTGAAACATTTGTCATATCGTTACAGCAGCTTTCCAAAGCCCTCTGCAAAGAATTCTGCTGCCACTGAGGTGGGTACGTCTTGAGAGTCTCCTGAAGAGTTTCCTTTTTGGCGAGGCGTTGCCGCCCCACCATACCTTCAATTCTCGTAAAACAAGCAAACATTTAGTACTAAAATCAGTTTGTTATGTCAATCTGTTATTTTTATACAGTACATCGGAACTTGAAAAAAAAACCAGCCCTCGACTAGGACATGCGAAAAAGTAACCTGAAATAAATGTACATGTGATTAAAACAGGGTGCCTCAAACCTTTTGAGTCAAATTGATACCGGTGTTAGAGGGTCCTCAGTGGAGTAGATTGAGATAGGGAAATAATGGGTGGAAATGCATATTTATTGTGTTATGGACATACACAAATTACACCTCATACCGACAAGGTGGCGCATAGTAATTGTTCAAAGTGACGATCACCAGTCTCAATGCATATATTGCAGCGGCGCATGAAGTTTTGCCGTACCCTCTCAAAGATTCCTGGTGTTTGTTGTCAAGGAGACAGGCAGCTTGAACCCTAGCAAGCTGGTCTTCATTCGTTTCAACTGGGTTTTCATACAGATGTATGACAGTAGTCACATGTGAATGAGTCTTCCTTCTGAAATCTTTTAGTATCATCTCTTGACCTTCAGCCTTACAAATCTTTTTCGTCTGCCATGAGTTATTACCCATTTAAGATTTGATTGCCGCTGAGCGTGGCTGCGCCACCGTTTGTTGATTCTTGTAGCAGGAGCCCCGCGGGGTGGAGCGGAGGACACAGTGATGACAGAGTCCAGGCTGCACATAAGACAAGCAGCATTGCGCGCGCTACCTGTCTTAGAAGCGCAGATAAGTGGCACAGGAGCTCATGTCATCACGGACAGTTAAACGATGACTGAAGTTACTGGAGCTGAGTCATATCCTACTCGTGTAACTGTACCTGTCAACGAAGCAGAGTGACGTATGACACAAGTAAACAGAGAATAGTTCCCAATTCGTGAAAGGATAATAGTTGCCCATTTCGACATGGGCATGTACTGTATATTTTCTTCATCAGAGATACAAGCTGGTGGTAAAAGGGGATTACTTCATTTTCACTCTGTACGAATGCAGCAAAATCGTTCATGAACATGAGAGAGGCAACCTCAGGACATTTCTTGTCGAGGGTGATAGCCAACTCTCTCAGTATAGCGGAGAAAAGGAATGGACTGCAGGTGAGATCAAATGGCAATCTCGTGAAACGGTGTGCTACAATATCCTTCGTCATAGTGTAGTTCCCATCGGAGCTCTGGATGCAGTGATACCACAGAAAACACGTTAGGGAATCCAGAGGTGTGAGATCCGGTGATCACGCTGGCCACGGGACAGGACCTCCCGTTCCAACCCAACAATTAGGACACGTAATGTTCTGGTGCTCGCGGACATTATCATCGAAGTGGGCTCGTGCACTGTCGTTTTGAAACCATATCCCTTTGTGGACAACAACCTGTCTGTCTCCTTGTACGACAGACACCAGAGATCTTAATGGGCCGTTGCAATACATGCATTGAGACTGGTGGTCGTCACTTTGAACTATTACTATGCGCTACGTTGTCGGTATGAGGTGTAAGTTGTGTATGTCCATAACACAATAAATATGCGTTTCCACCCATCGGTTCCCTATCTCAATACACTCTGCTGAGGATCCTCTAACACCGGTGTCCAAAAGGTTTGGGACACCCTGTATATTTGCTATGGACTAAAGAAGTGGAGAAAACTATAGGATGGCATGTTTCACTCGACAAGCAAGCATCGTCAGATCTAAATATACAAGATAAAATAGCTTTATAAAACACTACCAAACCCACAATGAGACCCGCTAACAGTAACTGCCCTCCAAAAGAAAAAATAAATCCTGAAATTACAAGAGTTGGTAATTTGTGAGTGATGCTACATACAGATTGCTTTTCTTCACAACAGAGCAGGCTACGTGGTGTTGGGTAGCGCACCTTCCTCTTACCCGAAGGCCCTGGGTTCGATTCCCGGCTCCGTCAGGGATTTTAGAAACTTACGTGAGGGCTGTAACGGGGTGCAATCAGCCTCGTGAGGACAATTTAGTAGCTGTTTGACAGTGAGGCAGCGCCCTAGTTACGAAAACCAAGATTAACGGCCGACGAAACCCGATGCACTGACAACGCGTCACTCCTTTATCTGCAGGCCAAATGGCCGTGCAGCGGTCACTTGGTAGGCCTAGGCCCGTCGTGGGCTTTAGTGACAGGGGTTATTATTATTAGTGCTTGCCAGAGCAGCTTGTAGACATTCCACAATTTCAGATAAGTCTCCATATCAGCAATGTGTTATGAAGCAAGATAACCAGTGATGGACGAAGCAAAGAGGATATAAAAAGTAGGTTGGCCCAGGCAAGGAAAGCATTTCTACAGAAAAGGAATCTGTTGACATCGAATATATATTGAGGTACAGTATTAGGAAGTCATGTTTGAAAGCCTTTGTCTGGAGCGTGGCGCTCTATGGGAGTGAAACTTGGACTGTTGGCGCAGCAGAAAAGAGAGTTTGAAACGTAGTGTTACAGGAGAATGATGAAGATCAGATGGGTTTCGAATGAAGAGGTATTAAGACGAGTGAGAGAGGAGAGATGTCTCTGGCGACTGGTAATGAAGAGAAGAGATAGGTTGGTAGGACACAAACTAAGATAGCCCGGAAAAGCAAGCTTAGTTATAGAAGGAAGGGTCGAGGACAAGAACTGTAGGGGTAGACCAAGGTTAGACTATGTTTAACAGATTGTCACGGATGTAGGGTGTGGTAGCTATGCAGATATGAAACGAATAGCTCAGGACAGGGGGAAATGGAGAGCTGCATCAAGCCAGTCAAATGACAAGACACTCAAACAACATCAGATCGGTGGCTACGGTGGCGTAGTCGGTAGCATGCTGAGCTTCAATGCCCAAGATCGCGGGTTCAAATCCGGCCGAAGTCGTCGGATTTTTTAAGAGCGTTAAAATTCCCTCAGTATGCCTTCCTTCGGAGGGGAAGTAAAGCCGGCGGTTCCATGTCATAGATTTATGGCATGTTAAAGAACCTTCCACTAATTACACCTGTGTGAAGCTAAATTGAATAGGTTAAGAATGTAAACAACGCTCTTAGGTTCCTACGTTCGTTGCCAAGAGCCGACTACGGTGGCGTCTGGTAGGTAAGTTCTGAACAAGTAGTCGTTGACGGTGGCGTTTGGCGGCAAAAGTAGGAAGTATTCGAAAAAATCAAAAGTCTGCGGTCCTTAGTTGAATTAAAAAACAGATAACACACACTAATACAGTCATCACAATTAACACCGGTTATCGGACAGATTCTGCACACACCCAAAGTATACGGGGCTACATGACCGCGTTGTCGCAGCCCCTAAACTTAAGAACCAACCAACCAACATCAGATCGTTCAACACATTATTAGTAGGCAAACACAATTTTTGGTATACCCCAGAAAGATTTTCGGACCAATTTGTGAAGCAGGTGAGTGGCGAAGAAGAAAGAACAAGGAACTAAAAGAGTTGTATAAAGAACCCGATGTTGTTGCGGAAGCTAAGACAAGAAGGCTGAGATGGGCTGGTCACGTGTATTGAAGAGAAGAGGGATCTAGACTGCGAGAAGTGTGTGAGAAAAAGCCAGACGGACGAAGACCTATAGGCAGACCAAAAATGAGATGGAGAGACCAGGTAACCAAGGACATCCAGCTACTAGGAGCACGAGAGGAAGATGCCAAAGACAGATCGAGGTGGAAGACGCTACTTGACGAGGCCAAGAACCGACTGCGGTTTGTCGAACCAGGAGAGTAAGTAGTAGTATCTTTTTGGAAGCCTTCATAGGGAGGTTAAGGCTGCTCTCGCTGTAAAGAAGCGCAGGTGCTCTTCATAAAAAAAGGGGGGGGGGGTAGTGCACAGTTCGCTACTCCTGTAGGGGTCCGGGCACGGATACCAAGAGCTCGCTGATGAACCAGCTTCGTGTTCTAGGCAAAACCCCTCACAAGACACGGCACAAACCTACAAAAATTGCTGAGTTTTGAACGCTGCTTTTGTATGTTGCTGTTCTAGCTTTGTACCACAATTTCAGTAGAGTACTTCCAGGATGGCTGGGGGTAGGAATCCAACCCACCTCTTCTCAGCTTTGCCTCATGAAGCTGAGTGTACCCCGTTCTAGCTCTCAGACCAAAATTACATTTCTTGGCAGAGCCTCCACGTTGACAGACCCTACGCACTGAGGCGGACCAAATTAGATACTATCTCGGCATCTGCCTGGAATGAGTATAGAGACAAAACAATATTTGGATGGTCACTGTCAGCACCCAGATTTGAACCTAAGATCTCCGGAGTGTGACCGTGTTCAGAAACTGGTGGCAGTCAGCCTTGCGGCGGCCTATCACACCTAGTAATTATTCAGGGCTGATGATTACTTCACCTTCATGTAACAGAGTGAGGGGTTTCATTGATTTTTATGGCTCGTACCCGCTATAAATGCGCGGCCGCCGTTGAGTAGGACATAAATACGCTTGCTACTGGATCGATCGAGTGTTCCAAATAGCGATAAATATTATATAGACACCGTTAACATGGACGTCATCCTTTCAATTACGGTACCTTTTAAATATTAGAGGAGTGTTTTGCACTTACCACTCATCACAACCTGGATACCGACATCAGTGGCTACGCTCGCTAATGCGCAGCGTTAGGTCTTGGGGTCAAGCTCTCTACTGCCTCGATAGATGCGTGGGATAGAGCCCCACCGTCGGTCGTCCTTGAAATGGTTTTCCGTGGTTTCCTAATTTTCAACACTAGACAAATGCTGGGACGGTACCTTCTGACAAGCCACGGCCGTTTCTTTCCACATCCTTGCCCAGTTTCATTCATCTTCATTCATTCTATGTCACATCTGAAACGCAGGTCGCCCACGGGGGCGTAGACTAAAAAGAGCTGCACTCGGCCTCTCAGGAGGCCACAGGACAAACAATCTGGATCCACATCGTGGCGTAGTGACTAGCTGGTCTGATCGGGACTCACTCAGCCTCGTGAGGCATAACTGAGAAGAGTTGAGTTCGATTCCTTCCTCAGCCATTGTAGAAGTGGTTTTCTGTTGTTTCCCAACTTCTACTCCAAGCAAATGCCAAGATGGTACCTAAATAAAGCCATGGCCTCCTCCTACACAAATCCTAGACCAAATTATAGTCATCACAAAGACACAGGTGATCAGACAGATTGCACACACACCCACGTACATGGTGATGTACGACCGCGATGTCAAAAGCCCCTAAATGAATCAACAACAACAACAAATCAACTGTTTCTTAAGGGTCTACTGAATTTGGTATATACTGTATCACGGTTCCTCTCCTTATTCCTAACCCGGACAACGCCGAGCTGAAACGCTAGTGAAAATGAAAATCCACAGCCTGCATCCAGTCGAATGGAATGAATGAAGCCCCCATCTAGCGGCGAGGATATGAACTGTGCCGGCTGCCGAAGCCTGTCGCACACCCGTGGGGCAATGATTAAATGAATGACAGATGAAATGAAATGATAGTGGAGAGTGTTGCTGGAATGAAATTCGTGGCAGGGAAAACCGGAGTACATGGAGAAAAACCTGCCAGCCTTCGCTTTGTCCAGCACAAATCTCACATGGAGTGACCGGGATTTGAACCATGGACCCAGCGGTTGGAGGCCGGCGCGCTGCCGCCTAAGCCACGGATGTTTTGAGAAACTGTTAATAAAATAATAATAATAATAATAACAATATTAATAATAATATTTTGTCTCTACAGGGGCTTGCTCTGAACATCTTGAGATCCAGTGTTGACATCAGTGTCTTTGGCTCGCAAGGAATCCACGGTGATGATTTTATATGTTTAAGTAAATTGCATGTACAGCATAATAATACTATTACTGTACTAAGAATAATACTATCGTATTAGAAGCCATTTTTCAGTGTTGCCTTAAATTTAAATGTTTTTCAGTCGGTCAACACGTTGTACCCAATTGCAATGGGTGTTGTTCCCTAAACTTGAAAATAAATTACATGAGATTAAATATTTTAATTATTTATTTTTATTATTATCGTTTCGGTCGTCTAGGGACCACGAGCCAATTGCAATGCTTTGTCCTTTGCTGTTCCTTCTTCTTCTTCCTCCAGGATTCATTCATTATCTCACTATGTTTCCTCTTCCTTTTCTCGGAACATTTCGAGCCGGTTTTCTTTCCCTTCCACCCTTGGAATCCTTCCATTTTTAGCACTTTTTGCCTAAACATATCTCTCTGTGGTGCATCTTCTCCTCTGATATTGTTTCTTTCCAAATCCTTTTTGACTTCTTGTACCCATGTTGTTGTTGACTTCTTGTTCCACAGGAATGTGAAGATCTGCTTTGTTAACCTACTGTCATCCATCCTGTACAAATGTTCAAAAATAGAACTCTGACGGAGCCGGGAATCGAACCCGGGGCCTCCGGATGAGAGGCAGGCGCGCTAGCCTGTTATTCTTCCGTATTGTTTCTGATATGTTTTCTATTTTTTCGATATATTTCAACATTACTTCTTAATTTCCAGAATTCTGCAGTTTATAAAGGACCGAGTATGTATGTATGTCTTACCCCTTATTATTCCCGTTTTCCAACGGGGTCGGGGATGAGATGCGATGGAAGTCTTTGTGGGGATGGTTTTTACGGCCGGTTGCCCTTCCTGACGCCAACCTCATGAGAGGAGTTAATGAGAGATGAAATGAATGATGGTGAATGAAACTGGTCAAGGATGTGGAAGGAAGCGGCTGTGGCCTGTCAGAAGGTACCGTCCCAGCATTTGCCTGGTGTTGAAAATGGGAAACCACGGAAAACCATTTCAAGAACGGCCGACGGTGGGGCTCGAACCCACGCGTCTACCGAGTCAGCAGAGTGCTTGGCCACATGACCTAATGCTGCGCTTTAGCCAGCGTAGCCACTGCTGTCGGTTTATAAAGGACCGAGTATTTTGCGTATAATTCTTCTTTCTACTACTAATTTATCCAACATGGAGATCTCTGAACAGATTGAGATCTGGCGTCGGCAGATAAAGAGTTAACCTGGCAAGATGGGGCTATGGAAAGCAAGATATTACGTGTGATTGTGGAGAAAACCAGACTGTTAGGCACATGCTCCAGTGTTAACATGCTCCTGCACAGAGGAGGATTTACAGTATATCAAGCTTCAGACAATGCACTGAAAGTAGCCAAATTTTGGTCTACTTTTGTTTAAGGTGGGGGGGGGGGGTGTAACCTAAACTGCATAGCTGGCTTTGAAAGTTCACTGAGTTCACAAATAAATCATAGAGCATTGCCACTTTGTATAGTTATCTAATGCTGTTTGATCTATTACGTGGCAAGCAACAGCTGTCTTGGGTGGCAAAATGGGACAAGTACAGTCACTGCAAAATTTAACTAGTTTAAATATATGTCACTATCTATAACTTTATGTAGAATTATCCAAATACCGTGAAAAGTTTTTTTATGGTCATTTTAATTTTGGATTCTATAAACCTCAGTGAAATTATGAATGTAAATGCATGCAAATTCTACAAATCGTTAAATAGAAGTATAATTCTACATAAATATGTGTATAATAACTCAATAAACAATCCCTGAAAATGTCAGTTATGCAGCATTTAGAGTTTCAGAAAAAAAGTGTACTTAAGTGGTGGAAAAATTGATTTTGAGAAAACAACATTTGAAATTTGGATATGTTCTTTTACTCACGTTTAAGTAACTTTGTATATAGGCATGCAGCAACAGATATACATTTATTTTAATAATACTTTAGTTGAGTAATGAGCTTCAAATTTTTACACAAAGTATAAAAGAGGTCATACATAGAAAAAACACATATTTTAAAATTTTGATATTTTGACCCTTAATCGGTTACATCCCCCCTTAATGTTTGTAAATGTTTGTGACTGTGTATATATGTATGTGCATTTATTTATTGTACATTTTTGCTGTTTTGTATGTCCCTAATACGAGAATAATAATGATTAATTATTTTAATCCTGTTGACCAATTGAAAAGATTTTAAATATCGTAATACTACTACTAATAATATTAATTAATCTAGTGTGTTTAAATGTTTTGTGGCAAACACAAGCAAGAGGCGTCGGAAGAGATCAGGTAATGAATGATATACTATTCAACTCGCTACTCGTTTTCTTTGATAGGTGCTGATTTATCAACGATGGTTTTAGGAGAGGACACTATAAACTGTAAAATACGAAAGAGCTGTTTTAGGTGACATAAGGTGGCGCGTTCTAATGTGCAAGGGCTACGCTAACGCTAAGGCGAAACAGGTCGATCCACCCAATACATCCTACGAGATAGTGGTTTGATTACAGTGTTGTGTGTACAGTGATGTTAGTTAAATGTAAAGGCAAAATTAGCAGAAGCCTTACCATGTAAGTTGAATGTAAAGGTCATATTTGTTTTACTTATAAAATTAGCAGAAGCCTTACCTCGTTCAAAGAATATTTCAATTCAGTTCATAAAGAGGTTCAAAAGGTTGAAAAGTAAGCTAGGACTTTCGTTAGTTGCTCGTGCATTTCTTGTGCTTTTTCTTTGCCCCCGAAGCACCTCGGGAAACTACAGCGTTATATATTCTATGTTCGACGATGTCGAAATATAAATATTATAAGTCAGAAAACTGTATCCTAATGGGCTGCGATTAATAATTATATAATGGGGGTCATTAAAGTACTACGTTTCATTATGATACAGTTTCTCCAACCAATCGGAGATCAATATTTTTATTCATTGACCAATTAGATAAGGATAGCTTCGCACTTGCACTCAAAATCCAACATGTCGGACATGAATTACATGATTTGTAAGTTGACAATGTAGCCTATATTGGATCAACCATTGTAGTTACAATCCCAAACACAAAGACAAAATCAGCACGAACCTTTACGGTAACAAGACAATACTATGAAATATGCAAGAAATTTAGGAATCTACGTCCATAAGTTTACAACACCATCCTTCTAGCCATTACTGACATGGAAAGTGTGCACCGTTCCTATTTTTGCATATACTGGGCAATATTGCAAAAGAAATAGCACTGTACCTTAATATCCGCAACTCCAACTCACTAGGTAGTAGTGTATTACACATGTTACCTGTGTCAAAGTCACTGAGTTGAATATTCGAATCTCCTGTTTACCTTTGAGCCAGTCAAGAGCGAATAGGATAACTTCAAGCTCCGTTTACTATAAGACAAAAAAGTTTTTATTGTTGATTGATTTAGGGGCTTTGTGACATCGTGGTCATATATCTCCGTGTACTTGGGTGTGTGTGGAATTCGTCTGATAACCTGTGTTATTTTGATGGGTGTATTAGTGTGTGTATTTGTAATGCAGATGAGGATTGGCAAGGAGGCAGTCGTGACCTTACGTTAGGAACCATCCCGGCATTTGCCTGGAGTAGAAGTGGGAAACCACCGGAAACCACTTCCAGAGTGTCTGAGGTAGGAATCGAACCCGCTTCTTCTCAGTTTTGCCTCACGAGGCCGAGTGTATACCGTTACAGCCCTCAGACCAGGATAACATTTTTGGAATCGAACCCAGGCCTCTGTGATGACAGCCAAGAATGCTAGCCGCTACGCAACAAGTCGGGCTACAAGACAAAAGAAGCCAGCGCCCAGTACACATAAATGTAATGCAGTATTATGAATATCTTTAAAGGAAAGTCAGTTGTTATTGACGATGATGATATGAAGATTCTTTTTGGGTACTTGGACGTCGTGTTCATCAGGCCCTGATATTGGGTGTGTGGTGAATCTTTCTAATATAATCAGTAGGGATTGGATTTTTAGGTGCTAAAAATCGGGAAAATATTGATGTACAGTATTAAAAATACATGTGCCAAGACATTACAAATATTTAATTATAATTTAGTTTATTAATATGCAATAATGCCTTTGGTTGTGGCATCATACGCAACCATTAACCTGGCTCAAGGGAGATTGGGTCACCTTCCCTATCCTCTACTTGAGTAATTCGTGTCTGGCGCATCCACGTTGCGGGGGTGGGTATCCTCCACATCAGTAGGCCGGAGTGAAAGGAGAGCTAAGTTCAGGCAAGGACCCAGTCCCACGGGGTATAACGTGGAACCCATGCCCAGGGTTACGGGTGAAGACCTTAACAGCATCTTCGGCAGAGAAGGAGACCTTTGGAAAGGCGGAGATGGTGGACGAGGCAACCCATCCTCTCTGGGGAAAATTAGAAGAGGAAACCACTGCCTTGTGGTGAAGAGGGATCTTCAAAGGCTAAGGGAGTAAACCCCGAAAGAAAATCCTCAGACGCGTTAGGCTTAGCAGGCCAGCAGATGAGTAAAGATGTTAATTGCTTTCAACAATAAAACGAGTCTCGGAACACAAAAACACCGAACTGACAAATCTTCTCAAACATGTACAACGTATGATGACTGAAAGGCTGATGTTCATGTACGATGCTCTAAGAAGAAGATACCCAACGTGAAGAACCCTAAATACCGAATCGGAACATTAAATATCCTGACTCTGAATGGTAGAACCGAAGAACTAATAGATATGATGGAAAGGAGAAACCTCTGTATTCTTGGTCTGAGTGAGACGAAGTGGAAAGGCAGAGGAATAAGGAAACTAAGGAAAGGATATAAACTGCATTGGAATGGTCATAGAACGGAAGCCAAAAATGGTGTAGGCTTTATACTAAGAGAAGTCATAGATGTTATTAGTGAGGTAATATACGTGAATGAAAGAATTATTAAACTGGATATATCACTAAACAAGAAAGTGCTGACAGTAGTTCAGGTATATGCCCCACAGACAGGCTGCAGTGAGGAAGAAAAAGAAGAATTCCTTACTGATCTAGAAGAAACTATAGAAAGAGAAGAAAATGTAATTATAATAGGAGATCTGAATGCCCAAGCTGGATCAGATAGGCTAGGATATGAAAGCGTACTGGGTCCACATGGTTATGGCAATAGGAACCAAGAAGGTGAAAATCTCCTAGATCTGTGTCTAAGGAGTAGATTGAGAATAAACAATAGTTGGTTTCAGAAACAGCTAAGTCATAAACTAACAAGATATAGCTGGAACGGAGAATCTAAGACTGTGATCGATTATATCATATCAGACTATGAAGCAGGGAAGATCATCTGTGATGTTCGAGTTATACCAAGTGAAAGTCTAGAAAGTGACCACAGATTGCTCCTTGCAACAATTAAAAACATTGTAGTTCATAAACCTCAGAAATGCAGGAAACCAAAAATTAGGACATGGGAATTAAAGAAGACAGAGAAACAAATAGAGTACATGAAGAATGTGGGCAACAAGTTACCATCAGACTCGTTACAGGAAGGAAATGTTGAATGGACTAGATTTAAAGAAAGTATTGTCGGAGCTGCTGTAGAAGTATGTGGCAAGACTAGCAACAAAATAAAGGCAAAAGAAACCCCTTGGTGGAACGATAGGGTGAAGAAAGCCGTAAAAGAGAAGAATGAAACCAGGAAAGCCAGAGATAAAGAAATGCAAAAAGGAAGTGGAAGAAATGAATCCAGTGTGAATGAATTACAGCAGAAATACAGAGATCTGAAGCTACAAGTTAAAAGAATTGTGGCCGAAGAAAAACATAAAACTTGGACTGATTTCACAGATAAACTGGAACAGGACAGCAAAGCCAACTCCAAACTACTGTACCGAACAATAAGAAATATAAGAAGAGACTTTGAATACATAACAGCAATAGAGAAACCAGATGGCAACATAGTCAGGGAAGAGACAGAAATAAGAAAGGTCATGAAATCTTATTTCGAAACATTATACAGTAGTACAGGAGTAGACCCCAACGATGGAACCACAAAGGTCAGTTTATGCTGCAATGATGAACTTGATCAAGAGAATCTACCAACATGGAAGGAAGTAGAAACAGCCCTTAATAGTATGCCCAAAGAAAAATCGACAGGATTTGATGAAGTCAGTGCGGACATGATCAAATCAGCTGGTCCACTAGGAATACAGTGGCTTCATAGAGTAATAGGTGCAATATGGAAGGATGGAAAAGTTCCAGATGATTGGAAAAAAGGAATAATAGTACCTCTCTTCAAAAAAGGAAGCCGGAAGAAATGTGGCAATTATAGAGGGATCACTTGATTGTCTCATGGCCTGAAAATATTTGAAAAAATACTTGAGAAAAGGCTAAGGAAAATAATAGAACCGCAACTGCAGGAAGAGCAGTATGGATTCAGACAACACCGTGCAACTATAGATCTCATATTTTCCCTCAGAATGCTGCTAGAAAAGCACTGGGAGAAGGGTAGAGACCTAACACTTGTATTTTTAGATCTTGAAAAAGCATTTGATAACGTCCCAAGAAAGACTATATGGGAATGCCTAAGAAAGAAAAACGTACCCGCGGGGCTAATCCAGAAAGTTAAAATGCTTTACGAAGGTTGCCACAGTTGTGTTCAGATAGGAAATGGTAATTCTGACTGGTTCCAAACAACTAAAGGAGTTCAACAGGGCAGTGCCCTCTCGCCATTACTTTTTATCACTGTAATGGGCGAAGTTATGAAAGGAATAAGGCATAACAACATCACAGAAATCAGCGCATTTGCATTTGCAGATGATGTAGTAATCTGGGGTAATACAGAGAAAGAAGTACAGGAGAGGTTGGCCACCTGGAATAACTGTCTAAAAGCACACGGATTAACAAGAAACAAATCAAAAACGGTAGCGATGTCAGTCAACAGACAGAACAAGAAAGGAGAAATAAGGCTTGAAGGTACACAGCTTGAAACAGTAGACCAGTTTAACTATCTTGGGTGCATTATTTCAAGCAATAACAGGATACAGCATGAGATCAATAGCCGAACCCAAAAAGCAACCCAGTTCTACCATCAAGTTCGGAACCTACTCTGGAACGAACAAGTCCCCTTGAGATCAAAACAGACGCTCTTTCAATCATACTTTACCCCCATAATAACATATGGCCTAGAAACCTGCCCAACAACCAGACAGATAGACAGCAAACTACAAGATGCAGAAATGAAGTTTCTACGAACAATGGTACAAAAAACTAGGAGGGATAGGGTAAGAAATGAACAAATTAGGGAAGAAGCTGGAGTGTACCCAACTTTGAAAGAAAAAGTGACAAGGGCCCGTTTGAGATCGTTTGGCCATGTCAAGCGAATGGACGAGGGGAGGATAGCAAAACAAAGACTACACACAGATGTGGTTGGTAGAAGGCCAGTAGGAAGACCAAGGAAGAGGTGGCTAGACCAGGTGAAGGAGGACATAGGAACAAGGGGAGTTAGCTGGGATAGAATCCTGAAAGAAGAATGGTACATGGACAGACGCAAGTGGAGGGCGCTCGTAAACTACACCCGGGCAACTGGAGTAGAAGACAGATGATGATGATGAATATGCAGTAATCACGAATAAAATTTATTCTATGTCTCACTGACTTCTGAAGCATTACAATACACAACGAGATACATCTTCAGGTTGTCCATCACAAATGACCGACGATTATCGCGAAAGACTTCTTCTGAAGGCGCGAAACTGCGACAATATGTTTCTTGCCCTTCAGGTGTTGTGTAACTTGAGATCGCTGTTCAGCCATGACTGCTTTCCCACATGGTTGGCAGAACAGAACGTCCCCCATCAGAAGTAAAATTATCTTTAAATTCTGCATCAGACGATAACTTGTAGTTGTTTCTACATTAGGCATCGTAGAACTGCCTTGCACTTCACAGTGCCAGAAATGAACTGCATGTGAGTGACACTTCTTCCAGGTATCTGGTGGGGGGTGGGGTACAATATGGCTATGGACAAGGAAATCCCCGGCTTCCACAGTGAGTGGGACGGGGCGACAAGTTAAGAATAACACAGTTGCAAGCTGACATACGCTCTGCATGAAGATTAGATAGCTGACAGGTGCTTCCCAGTTGAAGTAACACACAACAAAAAAAGCAATAAAAAGCAATAAAAATGTAAATATTAATGTCTTCCTATGCGCTAATAAGCGAAAAGCAGGAATTTATGGATTTAGAGAAAAATGCTTAAAATATGTATTTACATAAAAACATATTTATTTACCTAAAAATCCGAGCCCTATAATCAGTGTCATTTTAGTGTCTGTAACAGTGTGTTTAGGGGCAGATGACCTCGTAGTTCCACCCCTTTAAAGAACAATAACTAACTAACTACATAACTAACTAACAGTGTGTTTGCACTTGTTATGGGGATTAGGATTGAGAAGGGGATAGCCATTGCCTTATCATCCCAGCATTATTAAGGAGTAGAAGTGGGGAAACCACATGTAGGATGACTAAGGTAGGAATCGAATCCACATATTCGCAAGTAATCTTTAGAGCTCTGTGACCCCCTTTCCGGCCTTCGGGTCTGAATAAAATTTTATGGCACATCTGGGAATATAACCCATGACTTTTAATACAGGAGACTCATTACATATCCCTTGACCATAGAAAATTGAGAGTCTCTGATAATCTTGAACAAATGTAAAATGAAGGGCTGATTGACAACCAAGAGTTGCACACACACGTGGAGAAAATAACTGACGTGATGAGGGAAATGAGGATTTTTTTCTATGGGCATATAACCCGAATAAAATCAGCACGGCTCTCCAACAAAATGTTTGCTTTTCTCCATGAGAAAAAGACAAAGGGGGCCTGGAAAGTTCTGTTGCAGATTAGGATAACATGTGAAGATATCCAGGAGCGAAAAACTTCAAGAACATCGGAGTTTTCAACTTAAGCCGAAACTAAAAACCGGAAAGACGTGGACGACGGAGAGAAAGGTGCAACATCGATTGCGAATGAAAGAGTACTGGGTCAACATTAAAATGCAGAAGAAACAGTTGACATGACGTGGTCCTTAGTTGGCCGTAACGAAGCAAGAAGAAGGGCTGATTGTGAGCATTGCCCCTAAATTCAAACCTAGACCTAGCTTCTCTAAAATGAGTGCAAAGCTATTTGTAACAGTCACCTTTGTGACGAGTTCGTACTCTTCCATTAGTGCTGCTAGCAAGCCACTTATACAAGTGCTGTAATAACGAACGCTGTAGCATAATCGGCCAACAAACCAGTTCTTGAGAAGTTAGAACCCCAGTGGTGTCCACAATTCCAGATATTCTTGTGAAAGAAAAGAAAATCTAAAAGGCAACCTATGTCTTAGTGCTCTATGCTCGCTGAAGGATATGAGTGTGGTAAATATACGCAGTTCAGCTCATCCTCAAAGAAAGAAAGAAAGAAAGAAAGAAAGAAAGAAAGAAAGAAAGGAGAACGGGGTTCGATTCCCGGCTCTACCAAGAAATTTCATTCTGATCTGAGGTCTGGAATGGGGGATACATTCAGCCTCGTGAGGCAAAACGGAGAAGAGAAGGGTTTGATTCCCACCTCAGCCATATTAGAAGTGCTACAATGATAACAAAGGTTATCAGACAAATTCTACACACATCCAAGTACATGGGGTTGAAATGATCATGATATCCAAGACAACTACTACAGCCTGTAAACCCGGAGGCAGTGGATTTGATTTCCGGCTCCGTCAGGCTATTTATAAACTGAAGTGAAGCCTGGAACGGGGTGCACCTCGTGAGGACAATTGAGTAGCTGTCTGACAGTGAGGTAGCGCCCAAGTCGGGATAACCAAGATTAACGACCGAGGGGATCCAACGCACTGACCACGCGTCGTCGGATTTTTTAAGAGCGTTAAAATCCTTCAAAGCCAGCGGTCCCATGTCATAGATTTTTGGCATGTAAAAGAACCTTCCACTACCTAAACTTGTTGAAACGCTCTAATAAAGTGACATCTGGTAGCGAAAGTTGGAACTACTTGAAATTGTAGCTTACCCCATGGGTGCCCGCTTGAAACCACTACAGCTTCTGGCGAGCCGAACATGTCCTCGGTCACTCCCGGCACAAAAGCCATACGCTAAATAAATAAACCCCACAATCAGTAGGTCAAGGCCATAGGAACAATAATTATTGTCTTAATATTTCTGGATACCTTTCTGTTACAAGTTACGCATTCATACCACTTCACGCTGATAATACAGTATGTCCATAATGATGTTCTCCAAATTTGGTAATACGATGCCAGGAATAATGAATGCCGAGCTCATTAACATAATCAATTTAATGTATCTTACTACTTACAGGAAGTCAGCTCGACCCTCTTCCGTGCACATGACTTGCTTAATAAAATCCATGATATGCAAATTAGTCATCGCCATGAACGAGAGACTTATAATGACATTCATAAAGACGACCTGTTTTAGTAACACACAATGGCACGCCAGAAGCTACGGAACTGTGTTCGCTTTCCATATCGATCATTTCTTGGTGTGAACACGTGGTCAGGCGACGCACGTTCCTACGAATTACTAGCACGCCCGAGGCGATGGGACTATTTTACAACACATAAACTGGCCAAAGGACACCCACAGAAGGCACATTGGCTTTCACGGTCAAGTAGTAGAAATCCAGCAATTCTTCTAGGGTATTTGCCGTACATTTTTCGGTATTTTATTCACTGAGTTTTAATTCACTGGCCGTGAAAGCCAATATACCATATTTTGTAAGCCTTCATAGGGAGGTTATGGCTGCTTGACCTGTTAGTTCTCGCAGTAAAGAGGCGCAAGTGCGCTTCGTAAAGAGGGAGGTAGTTCGCTACTCCTGTGGGGGACCGGGCGGGGACACCAAGAGACCACTGATGAGTCAGCTTGGTGTCCTAGGCGAAACCCCACACAAGACACGGCACAGACCTAGAAAAATTGCTGAGTTTTAATTCACGGGCCATGATTTAGTGTTGAACAATTTCAAAGTGAGAGGTAAAGAAGCAGAGGAGGCTGTAGTGCTAACTGCTAATAAGGGATCACGGAGGTGACTTGTTCGCAATTTTCTGCTACGCCTAAAGAAGCAGTTTCACTTGCATAGAGCGCAACGCTCCAGACAAAGACCTAACTCTATATTTGATGTCGACATACTTCTTTTCCGTAGAAATACTTTCCTTGCCTGAGCCAAGCTACTTTTTATATCCTCTTTGCTTCGTCCATCACTGGTTATTTTGCTTCCCAAGTATCGAGAGTCTCCTACCTCCTTTAGATTTTCACCTGTCAATTTGACGTCAATAGGGGTTTCTGATTTCTTTCGGCAGCATTCCATTTTTAGCTTACTTTCGATTGTTGCAAACAATGAAAGTAGACTTATGAGATCTACACAGGGCCAAAAATTGTGTGTGTGTCTGTGAGTGTGTATGTGTGTGTGTACTCTGCATGTCTGCCCCCCCCCTATCAATTTAAACACAGTGAAACCGAATTTAACGAAATTTGATACAGAGGTAGCACTAGCAAAGGGCACCTCAGTGTCATGTTTTATATCACCGCCATCGCGACGGAAACGTAATGGCGGCCACCCAAATGTTGAAAGCTTAAATCAAATTACGACTAACCTAATCATCCTGATCTCTACCAAATTTTGAAGCAACACACCTTTTTGTGGGAAGCGTCTTTTGACCAAACTACAAGGTCATCAACCCAACAGTTTGAAGATGGCGGCCTAGTATGTGTGCAAATCGATCCCCACTCTCAATTCAAGCACAACGAAACCATATCGAATCCCCTTTGGTACAGATGTAGTACTGTACTAGCAAGGGACAACTCAGTGTCATGTTGTATATCGCCGCCATTATAACAAAAAAGAAATGGCGCCCACCCAAATGTTCTGATCTTGAATCAACCTAATCATCCGATCACTACCAAATGTTGCAACAATATACCCTAATGTGGGAAGCATCTTTTTCCGAAACTACAAGGTCATCAGCCAAATAGTTTCAAGAAGGCAGATGTATGAATCAAACAAGTATTATAGCCAAACCGTAACTCACGATTCAACAGGGCCTGGCTTACCAAATACGCTCATCTTACATAGGGAGGTTTAAAATGTCCTAAATGAGGTGACCGGTAGGATATTAGCATTTTAAAATAGCATATTATTCCGCTGTAGTGACTGATGGTTCAGGCTAATCGTGCCGTATCGTGCTTTTCCGTGCCGTCCCGTTGTCAAAATGGCGGCTATTTTTTGCTCGTAAATCCATATACGAGGCACGTCCAGAAAGTAAGTTCCGTTTGGTAATAAAATTAAATTGTGTACAGATACAGAAAAATTATTTATTGCACAACATTCTACACCTCTTAAACTACTTTTCCACATAACTGCCAAACTTTTGCAGGCATTTGTCATAGCGTGGCACAAGTTTTTGGATACCTTCTTCAAAGAAGTTTGCCGCCGACCGTAAACGAGAGTGAAGACTCCCCTGTAAGATATCCTACCGTTTGGACACCACTGTTAGGCAAATTGCGTATGTGGTCAGGAGAACTCCTAAACATACGCAGTTCTCCTGGTAAGCACACAATTTGCCTAACAGTGGTGGCCAAACGGTAGGATATCTTACAGGGGAGTCTTCACTCTCGTTTACGGTCGGCGGCAAACTTCTTTGAAGAAGGTATCCAAAAACTTGTGCCACGCTATGACAAATGCCTGCAAAAGTTCGGCAGTTATGTGGAAAAGTAGTTTAAGAGGTGTAGAATGTTGTGCAATAAATGATTTTTCTGTATCTGTACACAATTTAATTTTATTACCAAACGGAACTTACTTTATGGACGTGCCTCGTATTTCCGTGACTTCATAAATGTATATCCTTTTAGGAATGTACTGAACAAAATAATATATATTTAATAACAAATGGTTTAAAAAACTGCAGAAAACGCTAAAGAAATCGTCGATTGCAAGACAAAATATTCTAGGCAGTTATACTAAACCTATTATTAACGCAATGTTAGCATTGTAAAATGCGTAAACATTGACCATTATGGCATGGTAATAATTAATAACCGTGCTGACTGATAGTATTCACTCATTAAAACCACCTAGTCAAACACTAAAGAAACGTTTAATTACATTAGTCTACTAAACGTACATGTTTCGGTATTTCATTGATACCTTCCTCAGCGTGATTGATATTAAATCTTAAACCTAGTTAACAAAGCCAAAAATAAATGGATATCGTTACAAAAATTGTTTTAAATCCAAAATGGAAAAGCTTGCAAATAATTAAATGCCATGTATTAAAAATGATAGTAAAAAGATGCTATTAAAATATGAGATCTACCTTATAAACTGCCTACGTCAATACTCCAATAATTTTGATCGAAAATCTGTAGTGACAGAAGATGTCGCTGTCAGAAGAATGAAGAAGCGCAAGGGATGTAGGTCAAATTGTCGCTTCAAAACGGAACAAAAATTTTGTAATCCAGTCCTCCAACCTATTACGTCAGTCGATTCCCAACTTAATGGCCCACTCTGTTGTTATAGTTGCTTAATTGGTAACGCAATGTGCAGGTTATTTACCAAACACAGCAATCAAGCATATTACCCAGTGTCGTCTTCAGGTGGAATACTGTTATGAGGAACGTAATATTATTATTTAGACTTTCACGGCCCGTGTTACTATTCATAATGTTGAATTTTGGGCTTATGCCGTGTTTATTATATTAAAATTCGACGCGTTTCGAAAGAAACCATGCCTTTCTTCGTCAGGAATAATCTGGATTAACTACTCACACGTTATAATGTTAAACATATAAAGTATTTGCGACCGAAAATATTCCTGACGAAGAAAGGCATGGATTCTTTCGAAACGCGTCGAATTTTAATATAATAAACACGGCATAAGCCCAAAATTCAACATTATGAATAGGAACGTAATAGTTTACGGTATTGCCTTCTCCTACACTTCAATGACTCAGTTGGTCAACAGAGTGGGCCATTAAGTTGGGAATCGACTGACGTTTTAGGTTGGAGGACTGGATTACAAAATTTTTGTTCCGTTTTGAAGCGACAATTTGACCTACATCCTTTGCGCTTCTTCAATCTTCTGACAGCGACATCTTCTGTCACTACAGATTTTCGATCAAAATTATTGGAGTATTGACGTAGGCAGTTTATAAGGTAGATCTCATATTTTAATAGCAACTTTTTGCTATCATTTTTTAATACATGGCATTTAATTATTTGCAAGCTTTTCCATTTTTGATTTAAAACAATTTTTGTAAGGAAATCCATTTCTTTTTGGCTTTTTAACTAGGTGTAAGATTTAATATCAATCACGCTGAGGAAGGTATCAATGAAATACCGAAACATGTACGTTTAGTAATGTAATTAAACGTTTCTTTAGTGTTTGACTAGACGGTTTTAATAAGTGAAGTTGGCATTGAGCAATTTAAGCTCAATGGTAGCGTCTCTGACTCGTAGCCTGGAGGTTCCTGGTTCAAATCCCAACAGGTTCAATTTTTTACATCGTTTTTTGTATTTATTGATTTATAACTACTCACACGTTATAATGTTAAGCATATAAAGTATTTGCGACCGAAAATATTATATATACTGTATACTTATAACACCACATATTTCAACACTCGACTACATCGATTAAAATTCGTTGTCCTTGATCCTCGGTAGAGTTTATTGTTGATGATTATTTAGGGGTTTTGCAGCATCATGGTCTTGTAGCCCCGTGTACTTCGGTGTGTGTAGAAGTTGTCTGATAACCTGTGTCACTGTGATGTCTATAGGCTTACTAGTGTGTGTACTTTTATACGAGGAAGGATGTCGGTAGGAAGCTGTTGTTGTTTCATATAAGATGCATGGACATCATGGTCATTTAGCCCCGTGTACTTGGGTGAGTGTTGAATCTTGTCTGATAACCTGTGCTATTATTATGACTGTATTATTGTGTGTAGGCCTATATATAATTGAGGTGAGGATTCAATCAATCAACGTACAGGGACTTTGCTTTAAATGGGACGGGGATTTTCGCTCGCCCGCTCGCCCACGTGGCGAGCCTGTCTCCCGCCAAGCACTTTGCCGTAATGCGGCGCCCATCCGGCACTGAGTCATTAAGTATAGGAATTTGTACTTACCTAGTTCACAGCTGGTGCTGAAAATGTTCGCCATTCACTGCTACACATCGCTGGCATCTCCACATAGCTACCACACCCTACATCCAAGGCAATCTGTTAAACATATTCTAACCTCGGTCTACCCCTACAGTTCTCGTCCTCGACCCTTCCTTCTATAACTAAGCTTCCTATTCTTGAGTGTCTTAGTATGTGTCCTACAACCTATCTCTTCTTTTCATTAGCAGTCGCCTGAAACATCTCTCCTCTCCCACTTGTCTTAATACTTCTTCGTTTGTAACCCTATCAACGCATCTGTTCTTCATCATTCCCCTGTATCACCACATTCAAACGCTTCAATTCTCCTCTTTTCTGCTGCACCAATAGTCAAAGTTTTTCATCCATAAAGTGCCACGCTCCAGACAAAGGCTTTCAAAACTGACTTCCTAATACCTAAATCTATATTCGATGTCAACGGATTCCTCTTCTGTAGAAATGCTTTCCTTGCCTGAGCCAACCTACTTTTTATATCCTCTTTGCTTCGTCCATCACTGGTTATTTTTCTTCCTAAGTTACAGGAGTCTCCTACTTTAGTTTTTCACCAGCTAATTCGACGTCAATATGGGTTTCTGATTTATTTCGGCTGCATTCCAATCTTTTTGTTTTACATTTATTCATTTGCATCATGAATTCTATGCTCAAGACGGAGTCCATACCATTCAAACACTCACTCAAATCCTCAGGCGTGTCGGATAAGATGACGATGTCGTCAGCAAATCTCAGAGTTGAAATTATTTCTCCTTGAATCTTCACTCCCACCTTAAATTTTTCTCCTATTTCCTTCATTGCTTGTTCAATGTAAAGATTGATAGCTATTGGTGATAAGTTGCAGCCTTGCCTTACACCTTTCTGAATACCGGCTTCTCTCTCATGTTCTTCAGCTGGAATGACTGCTGTCTGGTTTCTGTATGGATTGTAGATCACCCTCCTATCCCTGTACTTGATTCCAATCGATTTCAAAATGTCAAACAATTTAGCCCAATCAACGTTATCAAAAGCCTTTTCTAAATCTACATATGCCATGAACGTTCTCTTATTTTTCCTTATTCTACCTTCCAAAATCAGTCTAAGACTTAGTACAGCTTCCCTTGTTCCTACATTTCTCCTGAAACCAAACTGATCTTCATCCGACTCAGTTTCTACCTGGCTTTCCATCCTCTTGTTAATTATTCTACACAGGATCTTTGAAGCTTGAGTAATCAAGCTGAAAGTTATATATTCTAGCACATAATTTATCAATGTTATGGTTGTAACGGTTCTTTTTGGCTGTGTATGTTAATTTGGAACAAAATATAAGACCAAAACCTGCTAGATTATTAATTTCTGTATCCAATTTTTACCTGACTTACCATTTGATATGACCCATCAGTGGTCACCGGATCTGAAGTTATATGTTAGAGTGTTGGGCGCCAAGGGTTCGATCTGAGAGCGATAACCCAATAAATAATAAATAACTTTACGTCCTAGCTCAGGTAGAACATTCACCAGACTCCATCGACTCAAGTCGTGGTATGACTTAGTCATTAACCTGAATAACATTTGCTTCGGGGAAAAGAGGATGGCTTATATCTATTTCTATCATCTAGAAAGGAGACAGACTGCATTTACTTTAAATAAAAATTTAATGGCATCAAAAACAAACAAGTTAGGAAGATGCATTAATTAATGACTTACGGTAACGTAGAAAGTAAACAAAAGAATTTAAGACAGGCAAAAGTTGCTAGAAAACGGAGGCGTTATGAATTTAATTTAATCTAGATCTGAATTTATTACTTTAGGTTGATTTATTCAAGAGTGAAGAAAGAGAGCTTGTGCATTAAAGTCAAATGAGCTTACCAAACGATGAATCAGCTTTATTGAAGTGTTTCTCCCCAAGAGAAAGCTGCTGTTGTAGGCGGTAGAAGTCCATCTTCATGCGTGGAATTTATTTTAAATGACAGGCTACTATTAATTCTGAGGTATTTAGATTTCTCAGAATTAATAATGGTGGTGGATTGAAAGTCCTTAAACCACTTTTACGATGTTAGCTCAGACACTGCTAACACCATACTGTCTCGGACAAGCATATGTCCTGAATACATCTCCTGCAATACTGTCTTGAACCAGGTCTCGTTGAGTTGTCCTTCCTTCACATAAAGGAGTCTCGTCCCAAGGTGCTCCGCGACCGTATCTATTGTTCAGGCCTTCCCTTTCCACTCGCATACCCTTGTCATACGCCGCACCCTTACTCATTAGCGTGGGCTCGCCACGCAGCTATTGTTGAGTACACAGGTAAGTATTTCATCACATAGTGCTGTTCTGGGAGAAGACGTAAGCTCATGAAATGACCCTTAGTGTTCAAGCGCTAGCTAATTACAAAAACAGCCTCTGACTTCTCTCAACTTAATACCGTAATAAAACCTAATCATGATAATACATTATATGGACTAAACATACACTTAATAACTTGTGGCTAATTAACTGCCGAAATAACACATGATATAAATAACGAATGTCAAATTTTGACATAACGTCAGTGGCGTTATCGTACCCTTCAAAATAAGGTTACATTCGTCCCGGAAAATCACGCAGACTATTGTTTACTATATTCCGCGTGATCTTCCTAAGACACGTGTAAATTAACATAGATCCCTAATATAACATAAAACACGTAATACATTACCCTTATAGACATTTATATATACAATCAACATATCTTCTTTTGGTTTAACACCAATGTTTTTGCTCAGGCTATTATGTCTCAATCGCATATAGCTTATTGTTTTCTTTTTATTGTCCTGCGGTCATTACCGCTCATTGTTTATTTTACCTATATGTGTAAGAAAAAAAGACATATATGTGTTCTCTTATTTGCCCTTTGTCCAATTCTCTTATTTCAAATCACACGAGTTCACTTTGTGATGTACAGTTTGATTTCCCAAACCGCCTTGTATTGCAAGTTCGTTGATTTTGGAATTCCCATTTTGAGTGCTTTGTGTAAGGTCAAACGCACACACGATCACTAGTAATTTGGTTGTGCTATATGACTCTATCACTCAAACTCTCTCTCATATGTCATTACGTGTATATCACTGAAAAAAAAGAACAACACTAGAAATACATATAATCCATCATATTTCTGTCCTGTTTGTCCCTTTAGATAAAACTCCCTTTAAGTCCCAAACTCCATACCAGTTCTCCCTTCATCTCGATTCCCTCTCCTCTTTAACAGTTAATATCACACAGATCAATGATACTGACCACATCTGATACCTCATTAATACCTAGGTATTTACCATTTTGATTTACCTGCTCAACAGCATAATGTTTGCAATATTGCCTGTTTCTGGTTCACTTAAGATATATACCTCCGAAGGCTATTTATGTTGTACGTGCCGTACAATCGGGTTGACGTATCGTCTTCTAGTACATAGGCAGTATTGCCTATACGTTTGGTAACCGTGTAAGGGCCTTCATATAAAAAAAAAGAACTTGCTCATCACTTTCTCTAATTTATTCGACTGCTTTGGTACTCTTAACAGGACTCTCTCTCCCGGATTGAATAGGTCGAATTTCGTTTGCTTTTGTTGGCGAATTCTTTTTGCAGCTGACTTCGATAAATTATGTTTCGCCAACTGGACAATGTAATCCATCCCTGGTAGTTTCCCCTCATTTAAGCCCAATACTCTAGCTAGTTCATTCTGTGGTCTTTTACCGAAGTGAACTTCGTACGGTGTCATCTTCGTGCTCTCGTGCTGGACAGAATTCAGCCAAGTCTCGACTTTGGGAAGATGTCCAACCCACGCCGAATGTTTGTCATTCACCAGAGTGCGAAAAAGACGAGCCACTTCCCTTAACGGTCTCTCTGCAGAATTTCCTTGGGGGTATCTTACAGAGGAATGAACTTGTGTGATACCAGCTTCCTGCATACTGGTTCTCCATTTCTTTGCAGTGAACTGTGGTCCACTGTCAGATAATATCCTGAGCGGAACGCCAAACTCGGGTATATACTTGTTAATGATCAGTCGGCTACATGCGAGTCCCGTGGCTTTCCTTAGCGCATACAGTTTGATGTATTTACTGAATGCATCAATAACTATGAATATATATTCGTAGCCGTACTGACCTCGAATGACTGGGCCAAATAGGTCCACACACAGTAGTTCGCCGGGACTACTTGTGAGAACTGCCTGTCTTTCCCCAACTAGATATCTTACTGGATACTTGCTCCTCTGACAGGTGTCACACTTAGCTATGGTTTTTCTAATGTCCCTTCCCATTTTCTCCCAGATAAAGTCATGAGCAATTTCATAAAGTACTTTGCTGGCTCCAAAGTGTCCCAGCTCCTTATGCATAAACCATATTAATTCCTCCCTCAAAGTGCCCGGTACGCATATTGCCCAGCGATCCTTCCTACATCTTCTTGCGAGAAGGCCGTCCTGCATTTTATATGCGAACCTTCCCACTTTCACTATGTCTGAGTTGCCTCCTTCCAACCTTGCGAGTGCCTCACCCAAGATTACATCATCACGCTGTTCCACTAGCATGTCTTTCAGTTTCTGTAACGATGCCTTATTGCCTTGATCTAGACAAGCGCACAATAAAATCCATTCTTCTGCTTTAATAATAGAGTTATCCCTGCTTAGACTGGAGTCACGTGATAACATGTCGGCTAGGATATTATCTTTACCCTTAATGTGCATAACTGTGAAGTCATATTCTTGTAATGCTAGAATCCAACGGCTTACTCTATTTGAACTTAATTTGCATGTTTTCATGTACAACAATGCGTGGTGATCTGTGTGGATCTCAAATTTACTTCCGAGTAGATACATACGGAATTTCCCTAAACTAAATACTATCCCAAGTAGCTCTAATTCTGTGATGGTGTAGCGTTTCTCAGCGGCAGAAAGTCCACGCGAGGCTAAGGATACAATCCGTAAATTTCCCTCCGTATCTCTCTGGCACAAGACTCCAGCTATACCTATATGTGAGGCATCTGTCATCACCACATATTCCTGGTCTCTTATTGGATATTTTAAAACAACTGCTTGTTCAAAACCTCGTTTCAGAGCTTGGAATGCCTCGTCATGTGTCACATCCCATCTCCATCTGCTTCCTTGCTTTAAGAGTTCCCTGAATGGTTCTACTAACTTAGAATATTTTAACACAAATCGTCTAAAAAAAATTACAGATTCCTAAATACGTCTTCAGCTGTTTAACATTTTGTGGCGCACTTGCATCGAGGATTTTGTTAATCCGACTTTCTTCTGGAGTTACCCCTGAACGTGACACACTATGACCCAGGAAAGTTACTTGTGACTTACAAAACGTAGATTTTGACAATTTCAGGGTGAACCCTGCCTTATCTAGTCTCTTAAAAACCGTGTCCAAGTGAACCAAATGCTCTTCAAAAGTACGAGAACTGATTACAAGATCATCAATATATATAGTTACATAATCACCCGTGTTATCACCTAAAGCTATGTTCAGTGCTCTTATCAGCGCTGCTGAACTGCTCTTTAATCCATAGGGTACCCTGCAAAATTGGTACAGATTGTACTGATGACTAAAAGCGGTAAAGGCTCTATCTTCAACTTTAAGAGGAACTTGCCAGAAACTAGAACTTAAATCAACACACGTAAAAAATTCTTTTCCCTCAAAAGTTTGCATTAGCTCCTCTATAGACATTGATTTTAATTGGTCTGATGAAATGTGTGCATTAACTAAACGCGCGTCTAAACATATCCTGACTTTTCCATCTGCCTTAGGTACTGTAATAAGTGAATTTACATAGGGGCTGTTAGAATACTCTATTATACCATCCTGAAGCATCTGATTGATCTGACTTTCTACGGCTTTCTGATAGACAAAAGGCACAGGATAGCGGTGACCGGTAAATACCGAATTGTCAACAACGTTCAAAGAGTGGACATAACAATTGGCTCTACCAATTCGATCTTCAAATATCCTACTATTATTTGACAAAACATCGTAGAGAAGCATACACTTATCTTCCTCTACATCTCCAAGAAACGCAGCTTCACGTAACGAGTCATCGAGACTGTCGTTCGTAACCACACTGCCTACAAAAGTAACTGACCCTTGCTCTATAGCTTGAGACATCTCATTTAACGTACACATCACTCCTACTACACTACTCCTATATTGTTCATTGAACGGTATCACCACTTCCGCACCACCAAATTTAAATGTAATACAGCACTCTTCATAACATATGTTTCCTGACACCCTAGTCAGCCAATCAGAACCCAAAATAACGTCGTACACTAGATTTGGAATTACAAGGCACACTTGCTTCTCTACGTGACTGTATATATTTATCTCTATTAACACCTGTTTTGATATAATTTTAGACTTCCTACCCACGGCTGTGATTACAAAAGTACTCTTAATTGGCAATTCTTCAAAGTTTACCCCAGTTCCCTTTAATTTATCATAATAAGCATTGCTTATGCAACTCCTTACACACCCACTGTCTATTAACACATTCGTACACGTCCCGGACACGTGTAGCTTAATGATCGGACTTATATTACCCGCCACTGGTAATATTGCTTCGTCACATAGTTCACTTAACAAATCATTCCTTACGTTTAGGTCATAGTGTTCCTGTATCAGGGTTAAAACAGGGCACGTTGCAGACTGAGATCCTGACCTTATGATGCAGTCTGGCTCGCGTTTAAATTACTATTATTGTCTCTACCTTCACAAGTGGTCGCAACGCTCGTCTGGCTATTACTATTCACATTCTGTTGGTTACTATTTTCATTATTACCTACGGGATTACCTCTCCCATATCCTCGGTTCTGATTAACATTAGGGTTATTACCGTAGTTACCCTGTCCGTGTCCGTTGCGTCCATCATTACCCCTACCTTGATTTCCTCGCGAATCATAATTCCTGCCTTGCGAGTAATTATTCCTGTTTTGATAGGGCGTCACAAAATTATTACCCCGGTTTTGGTAATTGTTTCCACTCTGACCCCTATTTTGATAATTGCCTCCTTCGCCACTGTTTCCCTGCGTTCCTTGATTTCTTGCATCCTGAGACTGATTGTTATAATTGCCCTGGTTTCTAGTGACTGTTTCTTCACTTGAACCTTTCCCTAGCGCATCAAATGTACCTAGTAGGCTCTCTACTTTTGTGACAGTTTTTACATTTTGTATGCATGCCGCCTCTTTGATTCGGTAAGGGAAATGCCTTAACAGGAGCCTTACCACATCTTTTTCCTCTCTCAGTCCATCCAAGTATTTACAAACCAACACTTGCCCCAGGAAATACTCCGTCATATTGAGATTACCCCTTGCGTTGTATTTTCCGCACACGATTCCCTCACGATACCGTGATTGTATGCTCTCACTCCAAAACTTATCACAAAATTTATGTCTGAAGTCTGTGATATCTTCAAAACCGTCCCTATAAACTGCAAACCAGTTTTTGGTTTCCCCTACGAAGGCCTGTTCTAATATTTCAACAACATTACACCATTCGATGTTTCCGTCCTCCAATCTTTCTTTAAACCTCACTTCAATAGTATTTAGAAACTCCATGGGGCATCCTTGCCGATTGCTAAATTTCCCTAACTCTATTTCTTTATGCGTACTATTCATATATGTCGTTCGACTCTGACCTGCTTCTTGTCTTATTCTAGACTTTAATTTATTTTCAAGCTCGACAATTTTCTCCTCTGCTCGTTTCTCCATACTACTAACTTTTGCGTTTATGCTCCCATCTGTTGCTTCAACTTTATCATTCAGCCTATCCTGTGTTTCTTGAATTTTACTTATACTTTCCTTACTCTGTTTCTTCAAATTTTCAACTTCTTTACTAATTTCTGCTTGAACCTTATCGATTTTGCCGCCCAGCTGTTCTTTAATTTCCGTTGTTACTCCCTGAAGGTTTTTAATTTCTCCCCCCAGCTGTTCTTTAACCTCCATAGCTGTACTCTGAACTTTTTCAATTTCTCCTCCCAATTGTTTCTTAATTTGCTTCGTCTCTAGCTGTATTAACTCTTTAGATTCCTCAGCTTGCTTACTTATTTTACTCTCAAGTTCATCTTGCACCCTCCTCAATCTACTCTCCATGTCAGCTAGGATTTCTTTCGTCTTCTCTTCCATCACACCCCTGATTTCACCCTTAATTTGCTCAAATCTTTTATCCATCTCCTTACTGTTTTGATCCAATTTACTGTTAAGTTCTTTATTACTTTCTTTAATTTCCCTACTGTTTTCCTCCAATTTATCGTTTAGTTTACTACTAATTTCTTTACTGTTTTGATCCAATTTACTGTTAAGTTCTTTATTACTTTCTTTAATTTCCCTACTGTTTTCCTCCAATTTATCGTTTAGTTTACTACTAATTTCTTTACTGTTTTGATCAAATTTCGTATTTAATACATGTATAAGACTCGCAAATATGCTCTTCATATCTCCCGGACTTTCTTTCTCACCATCATTACTGGGATTTACCTCCGACATCATCCCTGTGCTGCTTTCACCTTCCTCTACTAACTTACTACGCGCTTCATCCTCTTTCTCCTTCGTCATCTTACTCCCTAGCTGTTTTTGACTACGTAGTAACATATCGTCTTCTGAATCACTCATTCTGACTCACGTTGATATATAAAATCCCCCAAAATGCAGGTACAGAAATATGTCACTTTTCCCTCCACAAATGTTATCAGGTTTTCGTCCCACGTTTATGGCGACAATGTAACGGTTCTTTTTTGGTTGTGTATGTAAATTTTGGAACAATATATAAGACCAAAACCTGCTAGATTATTAATTTCTGTATCCAATTTTTACCTGACTTACCATTTGATATGACCCATCAGTGGTCACCGGATCTGAAGTTATATGTAAGAGTGTTGGGCGCCAAGGGTTCGATCTGAGAGCGATAACCCAATAAATAATAAATAACTTTACGTCCTAGCTCAGGTAGAACATTCACCAGACTCCATCGACTCAAGTCGTGGTATGACTTAGTCATTAACCTGAATAACATTTGCTTCGGGGAAAAGAGGATGGCTTATATCTATTTCTATCATCTAGAAAGGAGACAGACTGCATTTACTTTAAATAAAAATTTAATGGCATCAAAAACAAACAAGTTAGGAAGATGCATTAATTAATGACTTACGGTAACGTAGAAAGTAAACAAAAGAATTTAAGACAGGCAAAAGTTGCTAGAAAACGGAGGCGTTATGAATTTAATTTAATCTAGATCTGAATTTATTACTTTAGGTTGATTTATTCAAGAGTGAAGAAAGAGAGCTTGTGCATTAAAGTCAAATGAGCTTACCAAACGATGAATCAGCTTTATTGAAGTGTTTCTCCCCAAGAGAAAGCTGCTGTTGTAGGCGGTAGAAGTCCATCTTCATGCGTGGAATTTATTTTAAATGACAGGCTACTATTAATTCTGAGGTATTTAGATTTCTCAGAATTAATAATGGTGGTGGATTGAAAGTCCTTAAACCACTTTTACGATGTTAGCTCAGACACTGCTAACACCATACTGTCTCGGACAAGCATATGTCCTGAATACATCTCCTGCAATACTGTCTTGAACCAGGTCTCGTTGAGTTGTCCTTCCTTCACATAAAGGAGTCTCGTCCCAAGGTGCTCCGCGACCGTATCTATTGTTCAGGCCTTCCCTTTCCACTCGCATACCCTTGTCATACGCCGCACCCTTACTCATTAGCGTGGGCTCGCCACGCAGCTTTTGTTGAGTACACAGGTAAGTATTTCATCACATAGTGCTGTTCTGGGAGAAGACGTAAGCTCATGAAATGACCCTTAGTGTTCAAGCGCTAGCTAATTACAAAAACAGCCTCTGACTTCTCTCAACTTAATACCGTAATAAAACCTAATCATGCTAATACATTATATGGACTAAACATACACTTAATAACTTGTGGCTAATTAACTGCCGAAATAACACATGATATAAATAACGAATGTCAAATTTTGACATAACGTCAGTGGCGTTATCGTACCCTTCAAAATAAGGTTACATGGTGTTGGTGGAGACATAGGTTGTGTACTAAAAGCTATTTAAAATTAGTACATCACATTGAAAATCCTTTTAATAGGCGGTAAAAGACCAGCAGGATTATATGAAAAAAAGGCTATTTAGTTCTTCACCGAACTTCTTGCTATTTATGATATTCAAAGCGCATTTTGGATTAATACAAGCGAGCGATGGTCTACTGACTATTAGAGAGTTAGTTAGTGATGATTTAAGGGGACGAACCGCGAGGTCATCTGCCCCTGGCTATTAGAGAGGAATGACTAATTAACTGTACTGGCTAGAAGGAGTTACCTGATGTTGCTTACCTTCAGAGTATAAATGCACCTTAGGTAGAGTTCAACATGGAGCACAATTTTATCACCTCGGGAGAGGGCTTCTTTGGGATAAGCAAATTCCTTTAAGAACAAATCTAATACTCTACAAGAGTTTCTTTGTACCTGTTGCTATATATAGCTTAGAAACTTGTACCCAATCCAAGAGAAATACCAGCAAACCACAAGCAGTGGACATGAAGTTTTTAAAAACTATGATTCAGAAGACAAGAAGGGGCAAAATAAAAAATTATAAGATACGCCATCTTGTTCAAGTAGAACAATCTCCTAATGAGATCTGTGTTGAAGCCAGGCTGAAATGGTTCGATCATCTCAAAAGAATGGAACAGCTAGAGTGTGGTTTGAGAAAGAACTGAAAGGCAAGAGACCAAGAGGTCGACCGAGGAAGAGATGGAAATGATCTTGCAGGGAGAGGCCTGGATTTACAGCAAATTATGCAGGCGGAAACATTCTTGGAGAGAAATAAATGGAGAACGCTCATTTACCGCACCCGGGAAAATGGAGCCGGTCCATGATGGTGACGATGAAGTGAGTAGACTCTTGGCTGTCGTCACGGAGGTCTGGGTTCAATTTCTGGCTTTGCCAAGAAATTAAATTCTGGTCGGAGAGTTGGAACGACGGGGTACACTCGGTCTCATGAGGTTATACTGAGAAGAGGTGCCATCCTGGATGTGGCTTTCCGTGGTTTCTCACCTTTACTCCAAACAAATACCGGGACGGTTCCTAAGTAAAGGCCATGGCCGCCTCCTTCCCAATCCTCATCTGAATTACAAATACTCACACTAATACTGTCATCACAATAACACTGGTTATCAGACAAATTACACACACAAGTACACAGGGCTACATGACCTCAATGTCGCTAAGTCCCTAATTCAATCATTAACAACAATTTCTTTCTTTCTTTCTTTCCTTCTTCGGCTTTTCCCAATTAATTGGGGTCGCCGGAGCCAACCAGGCTCATTTTGGTTTTGGCCGGGAATTTAAGGCCGGATGCCCTTCCTGACGCCACGTGATTTTTCAGGTGAAAATTCCACCCCGCTGTCACCGGGATTCGAGCCCCGGCCGTCCGGGTGAAAGACGAGCACCTAAGCCACTGCGCCATCACGCTCCCCAATCATTAGCAATGATATTCGTTAAAAATATTTCAGATTCCTCCTGTACTGCATATGGAAATAAGTGCTGGTGTTCAGATAGACCTGAGGCGGCTTAAGTGACATGCCAAGAGGGTGCAAGACATTTGAATACCACTCGCTTGTAAAAGACCAGTCGCACGTCTACGAGGAGATGCTTGAAAGAGATGTTAAACAGGGGAAAGTTCAAAACAAAGAAGGGTGAAGGGAGGCCACTATGAGAGACCAAACATGCAAGGACAGGAATAAATGGAATAAATTATTTAAATAAAGTTACTCGTTATAGCCCTACCTGGTTCGTTGGAATGATGCAGAGAAGATGCTGATAACGACACGATGGTGATGACGAAGCAGCTCTCCTTGTTGAACGTATTTTGCCTTTAATATTAATTCATACGACTGTTGGAGAAATTTTACGGTAAGGAAATCTTGACGACTAGGAGGAGAGCTACTAGAAAGGAGAATGTAAGAAGAAAGGGGTAAAATAATAAGAAGAATGATTACACATATAGGCGCACCTCATTTAATAATCCATTGTATCTCCTAAGGAAAAAATCACAGTTTTGAAATGTTAAAAATTCAACACAAATTATAACATTTATAGTATACAATAAAATGCGTCTTCTAATTAATATTTACAATGATCGTATTGTGTAAATAGAATAACATTGTATCACTATCATTTTTTCCCAAAACCTTCAGTGCTACACATAGTGGGCAAGCCATTCTAATATTACACACAAATGATAACGTTCTATCGAATGCAGGGTTACACTTGCCCGCAACAGATTCACTACGTGAGGTTTAAGTCCCTTAGTACCTATACAGGGCTATTCAAAATAATTCCAGTACACGTGTCTGCAGTCAAAGTTCTATAAGCGTACTTCGAATGATACGACAATGATTGCGTTATTGCCAGACATTTCGTACCGTACTTGCATCAAGTTTCAAGATGGCATTGCCGATGTGTTGCCTCAATTACTTCGGGGTTCCTGGCATTGGGGCGCATAATTTGGTCTTTCACATTAATTCTCATGAATGAAAATCTATCGGAGTAATATCTGGCGATCCTGAGAGCTAACTCATCACACAAAACGGTATATCGAAAGGTAACATTGCTATTCAATACGTCACGCATGATGCTGGATCAATGTCAACGTATGTACTGCCATCTGTTGGTGCTTCAACAAATTTCAAACACCGCTTTACAGTATCATTGGTACATGTTGGTACCAGTTTCACAACCCAAATCAAATCACATTTTCAGATGTTTGACGCCACCTTGGAAAAATAAGCAATACTATTGGCTCGAATGATCTAGAATTGCCAAGAATATTCATTGTTTACAACAAGTGATTGCGTCTTGTAACAATTCCTCTGGGGCCTTTGCGGGGATTTTGTCAACTAGTTTAGACTTACTTCATCAGTTCCTTCATGATATGTACTGTAGTAAATAGTGTAGGATTTGATAACTAATTGTCTTCATTCTTGTACATCATAAAATGGTATTTCGTCGACATATAGATAACCGCCACCCTATATTTTGTACATCCGAAAACAAGCTAACATTGGACATAATTTTGAATAACACTGTATATTAAAAGCTATTCCTCATTTAAATCATGAACCTCTTTATTTTACCTTGAAGAGATTCATCGTTAGAATCATCACGCTATTTACAGATGATCCAGTGGATCAGAATTTCAAATTTATGTTTTCTTTTAAAATGAACTATTTTGAATTCGTTCGCATTTGATGCACTTCAAAATAGCAGCTAAATCTACCAAATATATAGTACAACCATTATACATAATGAAGACATTCAACATTAAATCTGTTATTAAACATAATTAGTATGTTGTAAACATGAGCTATTAAGATAAAGATATATTTCAGAATCAGCATTCCAATATATTATTTTTCTATGCTGGTCCCAATTAGAATATCATGTTTCATAACTGAGACAAATCAAATTAAACGTCTAAAAACTAGAAAACTATATAATAATTGCTTCGAGCAGTTGGTATTTCCATAAAATGCATTGCCAATCAATATACAACGTAGAATGTATACATTTCTGCCAGCGTTCAATGTTTAGTCCTTGACTGAGTGCCAAAATAAATTAATTTTGTACTCGACATGCGTATAGTAATGCTCTCTTCAGACTTTTTGAAAAAAAAAGGACTTATTTTGTCAGTTTTTAAGTTGAGAATTATTTATTTTATCGAATCCACCTTGCAATACTATATACAGGGTGTGTCTTAATTATAACGACAAAAATCAGGGACGCTCTGCGTGTTATGTAAAAGACGATGCCGCAATCGGATTGGCGGAGACAATTTTTCCCTCCGAGAAAATGAGGTTACTTTGTTACTTCCGGGCGCGCGATTCAAATCTAAGATCTCGCCGTATTTGCTGAGCTAGAGAGCAAGCCGCTGGCCACCGCTGTGCTTCAGGCAAGGGAAGGGAGTGTGATAGAAGGTGAGAGAGATATGCTGGCGGGCATGCGCAAGTTTCCTCGATCGCCTCGGCTTGGCGCATGCCCGCCAGCATATCTCTGGCCAGCGGCTTGCTGCCTGGCTCAGCAAATACGGCGAGTTCGTAGATTTGAATCGCACGCCTTGAAGTAACAAAGTAACCTCATTTTCTCGGAGGGAAAAATTTTCTCCGCCAATCCGATTGCGGCATCGTCTTTTACATAACACGCAGAGCGTCCCTGATCTTTTTGTCGGTATAATTAAGACACACCCTGTATTTTATGTTTATTATTACTTAACGTACATGTTTCGATATTAAGTGATACCTTCTTCAGCGTTTAGCATTAATACAATGGATATCTTTACAATAAGTTAATTAAAATAATAAGTTCCAAATTTAAAAAAAATCAAACAGTAGAAGATGTTTCTAAACTGTGTCATTGGAGTTGCGATGGATTGTATATACAACATCTATTTAAATGACAAGGTGGATTTAATAAAATAATTATTAATTAATTGCCAATTGTCAATACTAGATCAATATGGTAAACATATATGCATTTTATTAAAGTTGAGATACAGTCAATATACTGAGAATAATACTCTATTGTATATTGATAACTGGTGAAAGAATCACTTTTCAGTCGGTACAGACGATAATGAATCCAATTAAATTGGGCGGTGAATAACACTTACCTGAAGAAAAATATACCGTAATTCTAATAATGAAAACGCTATAATTTTTGGAGCGCCATAAACTAACGGAACACAAGTGAAAGAATTTGACAGAAAAGTTATTTTTATAAAAATATAAATGTAGCCTATATATTGTTGTGCATAAGTGTTATCCGACAAACTAAAAAGGTCTGACGAACAAAACATGTCATCCGATTAAACCCTTCTGAATTCGAGAAGTGTAATAGTTAATGTTAGTAATGTCAGTCTGTCAGTATTTAATGAAATACTTCAATCTGTTCCCGTATTGACCCCTAAATATTTTGATAACTAAGAAGATCTCTATATATTTTATTATCACCGTTTAAACATTCACAGTTTTAATAATAACTTATCCTTGCGATATAGTCATGTTTATATTTTTTGATATATTTTCACGGTAATTCAACATTTTCTTCAACTACCGTATTGCTTGTCATTCACTGAAATGGTTTTTAAATTTATTCACAAAATGTTCTTTTGTTTGTTACAAATCTCCTACTTAACAATTATTGCAGCAATCTTAACATTTTCAGAATAATTATTTATTAGACAAAACTTCCAATACTTAATTTTTCCAAGGTATTGTATAATTTAACTTTCAATTTCCTAATACTTTTCACAGATATGTACGCTTCAACACCTAGTTTTATTGCTTCTTAGTTTCAGTTTTTAAGAATGAAAAAATATTTTATTGCTGACAAAGAGCCCAATGAGGCTCGAAACGTGTACCAAATACTTTGATTGTTTTGTTTCATTAAATACTGATAGACTATTCTTAATACTTTGAAAGTTATTCACATATCAATATGATTAACATAGATAGTATTTGATTATTAATTAGTCCATGTTATTTTTTCCAGCTTAGTTGTGTGGATAGGGATGAGCATTCGTTTTCTACGAGAACAACAGCGAAGTGTTTTCAGCCCAATGCAAATTGTCATCCAGCAGCTCAGTATTTCAAGCCGAGCTATGGTGAACACAACAACAGAAGTGCTCGGATACTAAGTGACTCACAGGCTGCTTTGATCACTATCAACGACAAGCACAATCTCAACCCAATTGCTGCTACACTATGATCTAGATCATAGCAGTGCCCCTACGTCTGTCTTTCCTGGATCCGAGTACACATTGGTTCTCCTGGAAATGAAAAGGCAGATATCCTTGCAAAAGCAGCCTCCTCATCTAACATAGAAATTGCATACAATAAACCACCCCTAAGTTATGCCAAAGCCCAAATCAAAAATATCTAATACGACAGTGGAACAACCTCTGGGTATCCAGTACAAAAGGGTCTGTCACAAGAGAATTATTTCCCCCCGACATATAGGTTATAGCCGACTCCAGTGTAAAATATTAGTGCCCAAGTTCATCCTTACGCAGTTTCTCTCTGGTCATGGAAAGTTTAAGTGCTACTTCGAACTTCTTAAAATAAACATGAAAATGAACTTGTGTTTTTGTGGATCTTCCCAAACAGTGGACCAATAATTAACTGATCAAAACTATAACCCTAATATACTCATGTACAATAGGGTTCAACTTTTCGGATATTGAATAAATAAACAATTAAGTGTTATTCCTCGCTCAATTTATTTGGGCACTTAAACGTGTTGACTGACTGAAAAGCAATCCTTTTACTAAATTAGGGAAGCAACATTGAAATAATGGCTTCTAAAATATGTATAGGCCTATTGCATTTTGATAACTTACTTGCAGAAGTTTGGATCTGGTTAGCTAAAATAACTGTAAAATTTTGAATCCATTCTTTCAGTGTTACCTATACAAACTGTCAATTGTAACTCTTAAGTCGGTCAACATAGGTTCAAACTGAGAATCGTAAACTATACGAATTACACTTATTTGTAGTTAGATAATATCTGTAACCTTAACCCCAGTGATCAGGATCTGATGATGATCGCTTGAAGGTCGAAACGTGAAATGATAAAAAAATCCCATTATGATAGTGATCACAACTAATACACGTAATTTCTTCCAGAAGTGTTATTTACTTATTATTCATATATTATATACTGTACATTGTACCCAGCCCAGTCATTGGGCAAATTCATGTTGACCAACTGAAGAGTTACAACTGACAGTCTAAATTAACTTAAAGTAAATAATGAGATATTCAGGAAACACATCTTAATTATGAAATAAACAAGTCACAAACGTAAATCATTGACGAAGAGAGGTGATTAGCAATGAATTTGAAAATGAAATTCAGGACGTTGACCTTCACATTATTTATTTTTTAACAGGCCCAAGATGAAAAATGGGTGGATATTAAACGCAAGAACAAGGAAATTATGTTATCATTCAGATATTTTGGCATTCAAATACCCTCATAGTAAAAACCAAGGTTGTTCTTTTGACGTCCTGTAATCAATAGTACAGTGTTCAGGGCCCAAAATGGACGTCAGTTTCTCTATGCTACACGAACACTTTCAAAATGCTATACAGTGCATTACTAGCGTACTATTGGAATGACATTTTCCACACCAACTCTCGAAGACTGTTAGACAGGAGGATGAAACATAAATATGGAATAGAAAAATAAAAATAAAAATAGAGATTTGAAACCTCGAGACTAAAACGGTAGTAAAACTTCCTCGACAATCATTTTAATTATCTAGCTACAACTAAAGACCAGCTTTAGCATACAAGGTACCAAGATTCACGGCAGTAATATCTCACCATAGGACAAAAATATAAGTTGAACCTGGAAAAAATTATGAAATTAAACTTAAAACTGCTATAATTGAAAGTAAAATATAAAGACTCCAAACGCTGCATTCACAAATATTTTGAGCTTTACAATACCCCCCATAAACAAATATGATGGGAGCGATCGATCATAATTATGTATAAAGGAAAGTAGCAATGCAATAAATTTTGAAATTTAGACTGGCTATTAGATTGGATTTATATAAAATAGGTTTTATGTCGAATGCAGTACCGTGGCTAAAATAGGTTCAGAAATAATCGGTACTTGTTGTCATAACTTGCGCTGACTGGCAATGCGGCAACAACACAGACTCAGCCAATGACTCCTATGGTTTGGTAATTCCAACAAGATGTCTTCCAAACTTACCAACATATGCCTACATAATTCCGAAAGATGGTCGAGGATGGCCAGCGCTGCACTACAAAAACAGTTCATTGATATTATGAGTAGGCAAATTGCTCGCAGGATGTTTCAAGTTTGCTTGAAGGGAATGTGTGCAGTAACTAGGTGAGTTCAACTTCAGGAATTAAGACTATACGTGTAGTATCTCACTATCAAGATATCGAAGTAAAAGTGTACGTTCGTTTATGAGTTACTTGAGAATGCTTTAATGTCTTGATTGCCACTTTTAAGAAGCATTTTACTGATTTCCAGTTGCGCCTTCAAGCGACAGAATTTAGAGCAGTCCACAATAGAATTGCCAACTGGGTATCGCAGGCACGTCAAAGGCTGAACCTGTAAAGCTGCTATACAGCCAGTTAATTATATTGGGCCATGGTTCTGAGATTAGATAATGCTAGGAATTTGTTTAAACTATGGAGGTTATGGTAACTCATACAGAAATACCAGTCAAAAAATTCCCTTTAGAGTCATATTTTCCATCAACTCAGGAAGCGCTTTTCGCTATTTTCCTTATCATGGAAAGTAAAATAAATTAGAAGACTACTATAGGCATGGCTAATTTTTCTGAACTGTAGACAAACAATCCATCAGGATTCAATTCTATCTTTCACCTGGTGTCTGAAAGATTCATATGCCATGGTTATGGATTGTTCTTAACCTTAACGTGTAGTGCGCTATACAGTTTCAAAGGATTTCGAGGGGAATAGGCCGTTGGGATATGTTAAGAAACGTCTTCAAACCAATGTCATCCCTGTCTCATGCATATCTCGAACTACCTACGGCACACAAAATGAGAATTTATTCTTATAGCCACTTTTAATGACTTAAGCATTTCTGAGGGAATTGTGGTTTCAAAATTAATATGTTTGCTTCATTCAAAACTTCTTCAAAATCATAATAAAATCAAAACGTTTATTTGATACTTGTTATTTTATCAAAATTGCAACAGAAATTTAAAAAAACCTACAAGTGAGTCGTTAGGCGGGGTTGGTGTCTCCTAGGGTTAAACCACACAGGAGGGTCGTAATTAAATACAATAGGAACAATGCAATTGTTTGTGCATGGACCATAGGTTTCCTTGTGAAATCCTTCCCTTCATGAAAACCCGGCATATTTTGTAGAAAATAATACAGTAGATGCACTATTTGACGGAGTATTTCACGAAATGGCGAGCTGACACCGGCATATGATGAAATCTCTTATTTACAGGATCTGCCTCGTCAGGGCGAACAAGTTTACTATTTGTTGATTATTCTGGAATTAAGTCACCATCCCCAGTTGTAACTGCTGACAGAGTGTGTTCAGTTCCTTGCGGCGGTAGAGGAATGATCCCTCGCAGAGTCCGTGGGTGAAGCCGAGTTGGGGATAAGCGATTTTTCAGTTTTTTTTTTCAGTTTGTTTCAGTGGCTGAATTCAACAATCAGGAAATCTCCAAGCGTCATATGAAACAGATTTGGAACCGACCTTCCCAAGGAAATGTGTAGGCTACACTTCGCGGCACTTATGAAGTCTTATGGGATTAGTAATGCATCGATCGAAAGGAGTGGTTACAGTCCATGTTTCCAAACGTTGCCATTCTCCTTGGAATAGTTCTGTGTACGTCAATTACAAATTGTTCAGCAGAGCGATCATTCTTGGCTCAAGTCATACTTGCGCTTACTTTGTCTGTGAAGAGACTGAACACCTTGTCCATTCTTCTAAACGAAGCCAACCTCCTGACTGATGTCCCTGTCAACCGTGATATGATAAACGAGTTTGCTACCGTCAAAGCCAGACAGAAAGTTCTGTGAGTGGTGAGGTTTTTTGTTTTAATATTCTCTCACTGAAAACTTATGTAAGTATTTTTTGTCTTTCATTAAGAACTCACAGTATATTCATACTTCATAGTTATTTTAAAGCTATATGCGTAGATAGAGGGAGTGCAAATTATACATTGTGCCTAGGGGCGCGAAAGAGTTAAATCCGCCAATTTTATATCAGTGGTTTTTCGGTTGAAGGGAAATTCGTTGAAATCTTTACCGCAGAGCGGTACCTACCAAATTCTCTCAGTAGGAGGGAGTAGGAGTCACACTTTGCATATTAATTGTTTGATAATATTAACGTACAGCATGAACGTACCTCGTAGAATACGTTTTGTATATTCTAGAAACATTATGAATAATGAAATGTTCAGCACAACTCTACATTTCTGTGGTCTGAGGAAAACTCCTTGTATCCTTAACTCTCAGATGGGTTGTTATTATTAAAAACCATTAGAGGCTATGTTCGATAGTAATTGGCGTACAAATGTTGCATATTTCAACTAACCACACCTTTCGTATTGCATAACAGCCGCTTTCTGATGTCTCGGGGTACGTATTGAGATCCCGGATCCAAAGGTCCTGGGTTCGATTCCTGGCTCTGCCAAGAAAATGTTATTCTGGTCTGAGGGTTGGAAATGGGTACACTCAGCAAAACTGAGAAGATCTTACTTATAGTTTAATATAATACCAACTCTAATGGATTATTGCTGCGTCGTGATTACCGAGAATAAAGCACTATTGCACCTACCAGAATTTACCTAATATTAGATTAGAGCCAGTTGTGACCCAGAATAGCAGTTAACATTTGTATGTTCATGGAGAAATGAAGCAGTAGCCTGCTGAAATTCACCAAATACATGCAGTTCCTCCCTATCTCAGCCCCGAATTGATCTTTCTTTCTTTCTTTCTTTCTTTCTTTCTTTCTTTCTTTCTTTCTTGAATTTCTATAATTTTCATGCCTCATGACATATAACGTAGGGAGTTTTCTAACCATACACAACATTTCGGTCACCATTTTCCAATATCAATAAACACAACTCAGAACGCGGGAAAACGTTGCAGTCCCGCTACAAATGCTGGATCGTACCACTGTGAGTTCATTCATTTCCCCCTGTGGTTTCCGTATAATAGATCGCGTAGAGTTCGGTGCCGCTCTGCGTCATAGGTAGGCTTGAGTGGGCCTCAAAGTTTGGAAGAGCCACCGCGATAAACATAACCTCGATTAGATGGTATATTGACTTTCACAGCCAAAGAATTAAAACTCAGCAATTTTTCTAGGTTTATGCCGTGTAGCACGCAGTTCGCTACTCCTGTGGGGGCCCGGGCACGGACACCAAGAGCCTGCTGATGAGCCTATCTTGGTGTTCCTAGGCGAAACCGCACACAAGACACGGCAAAAACCTAGAACAATTGCTGAGTTATAACTGCAATTATCCTGAGGTAATTGATTTTGCCTGGTCCATTATCTCTTGGAACGAGGATTCTTTACGAACTCTTTAAAACATTTTTAAATGTTTGAAATAAGTAGCCTACCTCTCAGGGTAATTTGTCTCTTCCATAGCCTATGTTGTAAAAGGCAATGTCCAAATGTCACATGGAACTACAATGGGTGATGGTAATAGCCAAGACGCTGATAATGAATTATATTATTTGTTTCACTATAAGGACGGGATTTCATGAAGTGCTATTATTTCGTGAAAAGATTGGTTTCATAAAAAGCCTACAATGTATACTACTTTGCGTATACCTGGGGAACCATGCATCTTCAATTCAGGTTATAAAATACAAATTATTTAGACATTTACATACTACTGAGCGTTACTTTTGATGCACAGCGATTATTATCGATCAATTTACTGTTGGAAATCGAATTTCAACAGAAAACAAAATGAGTTACATAAAATTTACCTCATTGTTTTGACAAGTATTTTCTTTGAGTAAAAATGTTTCACATTTGTAAAGTAATGTTTCTGTATTAATGAGAGAAATGGACGACAGAATCCACAAATATGAATAAGCTATAAATAAAGTAGGGTCTAGGGCCAGATGACCTTGATATCCCACCTATTAAAGCAACAATCACCACCATGGAAGTAGGGTTAAGGAGTGAATAATCCGACAACTTTCTTAAATAGAGTGTCTGACCAAAATGATCTTGATATTTATAAGGTACGCAAGAATTGTTTCAGATACTTTAGGGGGCAACTTTTAACCTTGAAGGTTAGAACTGAGTAAGTGCCAGCTAATGTCGCTCGACGATTTTTGTATCCGTGCGTTGCTTTGTCTGGGATGTATGATATTGGAATCATTCTGCTGCTGTGCACAGAATTGGGGATTCTGTGGGATACCAGAGTTGGGTCAGTTTCCTCTTTTTTCATTGACTTTGGAATGTACCCTCTAAATCCATTTTGAATATTTTGGGTGTTCCGGAGCCCCTTAAAGGAGAATGCAATTGAAACCATTGTTTACACATTTGAAATACTTTCAGCGACTTGAAAACATTTTTACTGCATTAAGTCATGAAAAGCAAAAAGTAAAATGTTGGAAAATTTGCATCTAGTCTAACAATTTGCACACCCTTGTACAACCATTAATTTGCATGTGAGTTGTCTGAGAAAACCAGCCTTAAGCCGGTGTGGTTCTGTGTCAAACTGAGAATCTCTCGCGGACTTGCAAAGTTGTTAGTGCAACAGCTATAGTTTCGGTTTACAAAACATAACAGTCTCTTTCAAAGAATGAATCACTCGATTGAGATATTGAATGTTCACGAAACAATCTTAGCAACATCTAAATGTTAAGACTCAATGACTTTTCTCCACTGTCATTATGATTTCCTGTACAGCCATGCATTCCGATTTAAGGCTAAGGTATTCTAGGCGGTGTCACATTTATATTTATATGTTCATCGATATTAGAATTGCTCTTTGACGTCTATAGCACAACAGGCTGGAATTCATCTCACACTGTACATTAAGGTAATCGGGCTGCTTGCTAAATATAGGTGGTTAACACTATCCAGATTATGCAATTCAGTTAACCACTATACCATGGCCCTTGGTCATAGCTAATACAGTATGCAGTTCTTCTAATCTCTAGTAAGAACCAGACCTGTAAATTCCTGATCATGGACAATAAAGTAAGGGAGTATATTGATATGAGTGGTGTTCAAATGAAAAGGTGCGAAACGATACTGTGGGTACAATTTATTCGTTATTCAAAAGTAATCACCAAAGACCTGTGCACAGGTGTCCCATTGCTTCACTAGCCGCAGGATTCCCTGTTCCCAGAAGTCTTGTGGTTGTGACAGCAGCCAATCCTGTACGGTGTCATTTTGTTCGTCATCTGATTGGAAACGTTTTCCCTTGAGACGAACGATTAACAGTGAGGTGTATTGTGCGACACTCCATAGCCTACGCAAGTCCATCAAGAAACAAGATCTTCAGTAAAGAACATATAGCCTACTTTCTCCTAAATGCATGGGTATTGTTATAACTCTTTGTCCTTTTCAAGGAGTATAATTAATTGAATGTTGGTTGTAGTAGCTTGTTGAAAAATACAACTTTCAAGATGGCGGCGATATAAAACATGACACTGAGGTGTCCTTTGCTAGCGCTACCTCTGTACCTAATTTCGTTCAATTAGGTATCACCGTGTTTGAATTGATAGGGGAAATCGATTTGCACACATACCTGGCTGCCGTCTGCAAACTGTCGGGCTGATGACCTTGTAGTATAGTCAAAGGACGCTCGCCATATAAATATATGCCTATGTTGTTGCAAAATTTGGTAGAGATCGGATGATTAGGTTAGTCGTAATTTGATTTAAGCTTTGAACTTTTGGGTGGCCGCCAATACGTTTCCGTCAAGATGACGGCAATATAAAACATGACACTGAGGTGCCCTTTGCTAGTTATACCTCTGTACCAAATTTCGTTCAATTTGGTTTAACCGTGTTCGAATTGATAGGGGGGGGGGGCAGACATTCAGAGTACACACACTCACACACAGACTCTCTCTCTCTCTCTCTCTCTCTCTCTCTCTCTCACACACACACACACACACACAGACAGATACACAATTTTTGGCCCTGTGTAGATCTCATAAGTCTACTTTCATTTTTTTGCAAAAATCGAAAGTAGGCTAAAAATGGCCTGGACTGCTCACGAATGGTCTAAACCAGCCGATATCTGCTCCATAATAATGCTCGTCCACACGTCTCTAACGTCACACAAGGTGTATTGGCCACATTCAAGTGGGAACAACTTGACTATCCGCCCTATAACCCGGACTTGTCACCCTGCGACTTCCATCTGTTCAGTCCGTTAAAAAAACATCTCAAGGAAAAAAGTTTCCAATCAGACGCCGGACTAAAGGACACCGTACAGGATTGGCTGCTGTCACAACCACAAGACTTCTGGGAACAGGGAATCCTGGGGCTAGTGAAGCAATGGGACACCTGTGCACTGGCCTGTGGTGATTACTTTTGAATAACGAATGAATTGTATACACAGTATCGTTTCGTACCTTTTCATTTGAACAACCCTCTTATAAGGTAAATTCAAGATTTAGTTTGTTCTGAATGCTATGATCCATAGCGAGGATTCGAAAACCGTTGCGTTGTGTCGCGTCCAGAAATGTTTCACCATGTATTCCTGTTGAGCATTGAAGTGGTTCTCCTTTTAGTCGTCATGAGAGAAGCCGTGATACAGGTCATGAATATCACTAAGGGTGAGATGGGATATATTACCAGCTCTAGAGATGTGACGTATTCACCTCGGACGCACTAGGGGAGCACCTCTTCTGCTCAGGTTTGAACGTCTCCATATTGCCTCAGCAGGTCCACGGTCTAGTTTCTTAGACCTTCCATGGCCTTCTGACGAAAGTAGTTTTTCAAAAGGCTGCATACGAATACCTCTCGAACTCTGCCTCTAAAGACAAAGCCTGTAGGAAACTGTGGCTCAAATAAAGCGCAAGGGGGCCGTGATGAACATCAAGTTTCATATCACTATTTTGGGATATCAGAAATTGACTTCATCGGTCATGAAGATAAGGAAGTCCGTAAACTCAATGTGGACATCGTCACCAACAAAAGCAAGAGTTCATAGTTCGTTAACATGAGAACATTAAAGAACAAGTCGAGACAGTAACATTACTACAAGCATTTTACTTGGGACATTGTTTTACGTTAGAACTCACTATTAATTAGATTGTTGCATCTCCCTCTAAATAATACCGACATGGAATCCTGATACAGGGCCAAGACGAAGGGAATCCCTTAAAGGTCGGTCTCCCACACCGTGAGATTCGTTACAACGACACAGGTTAGAAGACAGAAAGTTAACACTTCTGAACATGGCACACAGTCGAAAACCTCGCAATGGAACTCTGTCCGGGAAAGTACATAACAATGCATTTAGGATTAGAATTCCTCTCTAATTGCTCTTTTTTGAGTTCATTGTCGGGAGTCAAAACAATTTATTTTACTCGTAGTTTCTAGGCACATCATCGCTAAGTCTGAGCTAAATATATTCAGTTAGAAATCTTGAGATGAAAAATAAATTGTAAATAGCGTGTTTAAAAATTCACAGCTAATTTTATAAATAACTTTTGGTCAAGCTAGACACTGTTTGTATCGTTGCAAGTAATATATTATACAAATTAACGTCACATTTTAACTCCTACGTGACATCTGGAGCCAAGTTCAGTCACAATGTTGATTGATTCTCACTGCTACTCATATTATTTGGTCAATGCTACCTACCACCCTTTATATCCCTTGTGTCCTTGGGCGCCGTCAGGAGGTGGGGAAGGGTACAATTTACATCCCCTAACATTTAACAGGGGTACTAAAAATAAAAGTATTGATAATTTTACTTTGGTTTCATGTCACATTCAGCCTATTCCGCCAATGGCTATCTTCATAAAATTGACAAATAATATTTGGAACACCACGACTGTTCATGCGCATTGCAGTATAATAATAATAATAATAATAATAATAATAATAATAATAATAATAATAATAAATATTTTTAAATTAAATTTATTCTCTAAGTACTGTACATTGAAATCAATGGCAGCATATCCAACGAATTGGCGTAGTATCCATTTCAATTATCCTTATTATATAATACAGTACATATTGAATTTAAAGATAAAAAGAAACCATATATCAATTAAAGAATTTACAATTAAAATAAGATAAAAATAAACATACAATTAAAATCAAATAATAGTAATAATATTCCATAGAACTAGCCGCAAGATCTCGAAATAATCTACGTACACCTTCCTGAAACTCCAGGATTCCTGGCGGCGCCCTTGCTTGTATCATTCACAAGATTCGTGGAACAAAAACAAAGAGAACGTGCATTCATCAATAGCACGAAATACACACAAAAATTAACAGACTTACAGTACTTTTGAGTTACATTTAAAAATCAATTGTCCGAAAGCGCTGAAAACATATTGACATGAGGCACTGCAATATTAAATGACTACAGCTACGTATTATTACAACTAGTTTACTTCTTCGTTTTGTCGTTTCCATCTGATTGGATTTATTTTCTGGTACCAGGAATTTCCCTCGATGGCGCCGTCACGCAGCTACGGAGTGAGGTGAAGGTCAGATAGAGGGAACACGGAAACCAACATGGAGGTCACTGGGTCGGGTCAGGCTACAGACGAGGCTGTTACAACCCCTCTAAAACTGTATTATTGCTTCGCCCGATACTCGTTAAGAACGAAAGGAAGGAACTGGATTTCAAAATGTATTTTCTTTTCTCAGCGGGAACAATAGGATCTTTCTAAAATGTACATTTCGAAAAATAATATATCCTATAACAAACAAAGATGAGCCCGTTGCTAGGGGCAGATGACTTCGTACTTCCGCCCCCTAAAACAATAACTAACTAACTAACTGAGCCCGTTGCAGTTGATTCTAATAACAGGAGGGATATCAGCCGACTGTGAACTATTTTAAGACCACGTACAACCTCAGAAGTAAGGTGTATTACCATTCAATGGCTCACGGTGGAATAATCTACAGGGGCACAATAATTGGATGACTTTTGTGCATGATTCGGTTTAAAGTAACAATCAGGTAATAGGTTATTCATTTCGGATTTTAAGGGCTCCCTTCAGGTTTCAAGGTGTCATTAGTATAATCCCTGTTAATTGTTGAAGTAATACTAAGTTATCAGTGATGTAGGTCTATGAATGATAAAACAAAGAAAATCAATATTATATTCATGTCTTCAATTATTATAATTCAAAAAATAATTGGTGAATTCGCATGTCAACAGCATTAATATTTAGAAAGAAAGACACTCGTTCCTTCCGATGAGAACATGTCATGCTCGTGCAATGAACCTACATGAAAGCCAAGATTCAACCAAAGACGATGGAAAACTAACAACTAGAGGTACACGCTCGTAAGTGGCGTAATTATATATTTGTATCTTGTACCCCACCCATTCATTAGGCACAATCGTGTTGACCACGGATCTCCATTGTAGCCTTTATCGCTGCAACGGGTTTATCTTCGATATGCATCGCAAATGTAACATAGAATGGTGTATATGAAATAGTAAAATTTGTAGAGCATGCTTTCAAACCTTAATGACCATCATATTTAATATTTAATGACCGTTATCGATTTAAAAAAAAGAGAATATGTAGGTCTAGTTTAATAATAATAATAAAAAATAGAATACATCGAATGTACATAATTGTGTTACGAGGGGCAGATGACCTCGACGTCATCTAGACTTAAACCGTGTGAACGTTGAGTGCTGTTGAAACAATTATCTTTAGCTTCTCAAAAGTGTCAGTCTTTAGAATGGTGTGTATATAAGAAATGTTATAAACACAATGTGTACATAATTAAGTACAAGTTTTTCGGGCTTGCAGGCCGTGGTCCAGACAGGATATCTCCCGACGTTTCACCGGAAACTGCGTCCGGCATTATCAAGGGTTCCGCTCCTTTCCTTGGTCAGCAGTGGAATGAGGAAGAGGCTTGAAATAATGGGTAACGGTTTGTAGTGGGGTATTGTTGTTTGAATATGACTGTTGGTTGGGTGGATCTTGGCGATGAACTAACGGCTGGAAGGTAGTTTTGGATGTTCAAATTAGCATGGTGAGCCGAGCGTTCTCTTCGCATTCCGGCTGGACCACAGATTACCTACTAGGCTGGACCGTCTGATCTCACGTACATGTTGCGGGGTGCGGTGCGTGCTCCGGCTTCGGCGGCCGAGCTTGTGAGGGTCAGGCGACTGCCGGGCTATAACGGGAAGGTTCTTCAGGTTGACGTGTGAGTGATTTCTTGGCATTGGCGGAACCCTTGATAATGCCGGACGCAGTTTCCGGTGAAACGTCGGGAGATATCCTGTCTGGACCACGGCCTACAAGCCCTAAAAACTTGTACTTAATTATGAACGCCGGCCGTGAAAGCCTAAGCTGTTATAACAATGTGTACAGTCAATTGAATAGTTCAATCAATGCGAGGAATATTGTACCTACAATTTAAATTTCTGTGGCTCCGGGAGTATCTTTGTCATTGTGATCACAAATTTTGAGGTTATCTGCTCATAACCTACGATATAAAATTCCTATCCACTAATACCCCCTCCTAAACTGAGTTCCCTCGTTCCATCGCTTAACGGGAAGGGCGCGCAGGGCTCGTCTGCAACCAGTCTTGTGAGCTACTATTGGGAGAGGGAGGAAGAAGTCGGAGCACCAATTTGAAGTCACCCGAGCTAGCAGCCACACCGCCATGCATCGCTGCCAGGAGCTGGTGTCGACTTCGTCAAGTCGATTTCCGATTGCGATTTTTCCGCACTATCGAACAGACTTGCCTGAAAAATATAGAATACAATAATACATTTAGTGGAAATGAATGAAGCTAAGTAGGCTATGTTTATCTAATTCTTATTATGCCCTTCTCAACGGGGATGTGGATATGATACGATGGATTACAGAATGGATGTATTTATTTATCGTATGGCTTTTAGTGCCGGGAGTGTCCGAGGACATGTTCGGCTCGCCTGAGTGTGTAGCTGCTTCCAGCGGACACCCTTAGGGTGAGTTACAAGTTCCGTTCAATTTCAAGTAGTTCCAACTTTCGCTACCAGATATCAATGATACCTAGTTGTGAACGTTGGAACTTTGATAGAGCGTTCCGACGAAATCTAACCTAACAATTTTGCTTCACACAAAGTTAGTCTGTGGAAGGATCTTTTACATGCCCTTAATATAATATCGTATAGCCTTGAGTGCAGGGTGCATGCTTTGTTATTTGATACCCAATGGGGAGCTTGCATGTCGAATTTCCTTGTTCCTTGAAGCACTATGAAATTCAAGGAGGTTAGATATCTAAGCTCCTTGAACACTATAGCGCTTTCTAGTAGAGAAATGAGGAACTTTGTGTTGGCGAAAACTCCCGAGATTAATTTTGCCATTATGAACACAGCCTACTGAATTAAAATGGGTTCTTTGACATGCCAACATCGTATGACATGATGTAATTTTTGCCGCCTTTCAAAAATCTCTTACCACGGCCACGAGCGAACCTGCAAGCTTGGGGTTAGTAGACCGACACATTGACCACTCACCCACCGTGACAAGTTTACATGCCCTAAATCTATAACATGGGACCGCCGGCTTTACTTCCCCTCCGAAGGAAGGCATACTGAAGGATTTTTAACGCTCTTAAAAAATCCGACGACTTCAGCCGGGTTTGAACCCGCTATCTTGGGCACAGCAGTTCAGCATGCTACCAACTACGCCACCGAAGCTACTGAAGGGAGAGTGGTCTTTACGGTCTGATGTCCTTCCTGATGCCAACCTAATGAGAGGAGTCAATGACAGAAGAAATGAGTGGCGTGTGTTAACAGGAGTATAAAATATCATGTAATTTTTTCACGTATTTTGTTGATAAAAATAACTGTTATTCCCCACCGAATCTAATTGGAAACCGTACAATTTGTGTTGACCGACTGAAAAGCATTTCTACTAAAAATTAAACTGGGCAAGAACTTGGGAAGAAGCGGCCGTGGCCTATTAGAAGGTATTGCCTGGAGTTGAAAATGGGAAACCACGATAAACTATTTCAAGAACAGCCGATAATGAAGTTTGAACCCACGTCTACCGAGCCGGCTGATAGTTTGGCCCCATGGCTGGGCTTTAGCTAGAGTAGGTTACAAATAACGTTTCTATGCATGTTTAATTTAAGCTGCAATGGGGAGTTAGTACGTTTCCAGCGTATACAGGGTGTTCGCAGCAAGCCCTACTTTGTGCTGTAACTCATTTGTTTTTCAAGATATTTTAATTTTGACACTTGCTTTGGAAAGTACTTTTCAAGCTCTAAACCTTTTGTTCGTTGGTTTTTGTGGTAAGTTCACGCATAACGCGCAAATCAACTTTTTGTGGCACGGTTTTGACACTTTTTTGCCCAAATCGGTTTTTTGACATCACCTATCGAAAGAACAACATCGAATTAGTCGAATAAGCCACCAAAATATCAGTTCTTGCCCAAATAAAACTCGCATTTTGTGAGTGTTAGATTAGTTCAACCGGGCCGAGCAGAGGCAGGTCGCATGCTATAAGCGGACGAAAATCTAAACACAAACACGCATTTTGCGAGTTTGATTTGGGCAAAAACTGATATTTTGGTGGCTAATTCGACTAATTCGATGTCGCTCTTTTGATAGGTGATGTCAAAAAAACGATTTGGGCAAGAAAGTGCCAAAAACCGTGTCACAAAAAGTTGATTTGCGCGATATGCGCGAACTTCACACAAAAAGTAACGAAACAAAAGTTTTAGAGCTTGAAAAGTTCTTTGCAAAGCAAGTGTCAAAATTAAAATATCTTGAAAAACAAACGAGTTACAGCGCAAAGTAGGGCTTACTGCGAACACCCTGTATAATGCTAGCCTACTGTACCTAATATTTAGTTGTATATTTTATCATAATGGTTTAGGTGTATTCACTGCCTCACTCGCTGACCAGAAAAAAATCCGTTTACAGTTTACAGATGTAACTGTTTACATTTTGTGTTTGCTAACTCTTCGTTTATGCATACTGTTACAAAACAAAGCAGGCATTACGTATGCACATCAATAAAGCAGACTCGTTGCCTATAGAGCGTCTCTACCTTAAAAGACAGTATGGAATTAAATGTAGTATTTGCCTCTCACTCGCACTCCTATGTCCTGCAATTAGCTTCGTCCTCTTCTACCCCGGGGATGTTGCCATTTCCCAATAATTGAAAGTGACAAATCTAAGAAAATGTTTACGTGGTCTTATAGAGAATTTCCCGCTCTTTATGATGGTGTGAAAATAAAAGCCAAATAATTAACACCTGGCCCATATTTCACAATTACGATATTTTAGCGCGAATCTACATTTTTGCATTTATAAAACTTATCACGCCATAGATAATGAACTAATGATCGCAACAGATCAAGAATTTATTTTTAGATTGCCTGATGTTGGTAGAAGATACCCTACTTCTCAGGGCAGTGATTATAATCATAATTAGAAAGTTATGATTTTTTTTCTTGAATGTTACTTGAAAAATCTGGGATGATGTCACATAAAAGTTAGCCTGCGAGAAAGTTTTTTGCTATAGACTTTACGTTGGTGCCTAAGCGAGAAGAAATGTTCATTAATGTCTGAAATAGTTTTTAAAACAAACCAGAGCTTAATATCAGGTAGCATTCATAAGTTATAGCACTTCGCTTAGTCCTCCCGCTCAGCGCTGACGCACCGGAAGTTGGTTTACTAATGTGGCCCGCAGGCTATCTCCCTCGACTACGTTTGAAGGAGGGTAGGTGATGATGTGAAGTAAAACTATGAAATGAAGTGGATCTTGTGTTCTTTACGAATTGTCCGCCTCGTTGCGTTCTTGGCTGTCACTGTGCTGTCACCGTGGAGGTCCGGGTTTGAGTACCGGCTCTGCCAAGAAATGTAATTCTGGTCTGAGGGCTGGAACGGGGTGTACTCAACTCCATGAGACAAAACTGAGAAGAGGCGGGTTCGATTCCTACCTCAGCCATCCTCGAAGTGGTTTCCGTAGTTTGCCTTTGTTCGTCCCGGAAATTAACAAGGGTTCGTTAATGGTGCAGAGTTAACGTTTCTGTGCCAAAAGAACACGGTAGACACACACGACAAAATGACAGGTGAAGTATATGGAAAGTGGTTCGCCGAACAATATTGTTGCTCAATGTTCCCGAAGGATCTAGCCTAGTAATAGACAATGTAGGCTATCACAGCAGAGAAATATGTTCTTGCTTGTTACCTTACCACACCACCATACCACAGTGAGCTTAATCCCATCCAAATGGTATGGGCGCAAGTGAAGAACTATATGAAATTGAACAACGTCTCGTTCAAGAAACAAGAAATGAATAATTTAATTTCGGCTGCATACCCCCACTTGACCACACAAAATTGGGTAAATTACGTGGACCACAATATATTATTATTATTATTATTGTATGTCATATTATAATTTATTATAACCTATGATATTCGAGAAAAAGGCCTTATCATATTCATGAATAATTGAATAATTGAAAATTATAAATTACTATAATGTGTGCATTAAAATCGCGCTCTGAGCTTCGATGTATCATAATCTAACTAGTGTACCGTCTTTCGCTTCAAGGCATGAGATACAGTTATATACAACAAACAAATATTTTGGAAATTTCCCGAGTTTTGCGTAAAAGCACGCCTGAATACGAGTTATGTTACATCATGTGCCCGGCCTTGCAGAACTTTGTATATGCAGCAGATCTGGCATCAGCGCGCTCCATTTAATGCGTACTGTCTTTTAAGGGTGAGACGCTCTATAGGCAGCGAGTACGAGTACGATTTAAACAATAAAACCCCTTTGAATAGCACTGTGTAGGCAACCCTTCGTTTATCAACGTATGTGGGGTAACAAAGCACGGGAGTAAAAGGAAGGAAGCTGGTAGTTTTATTGTGACTGTTAATCTTCAAGTCTTTAGAATGGTGGATAGAAAACAGTAAAATTTGTAGGACAGGTTATGACACCTTAATGACTATCACAATTTATGTTTAATGACCGGTTCTCGATTAAAAAGAAAGAGAATATGTAGCTCTAGTTTAATAATAAACATACTGGTTTCCTGGGCAGCGAGTACGCCTATGTCGGTGTGATATTTTAGAAAGTAAAACCCCTTTGAATAGCACTGTTTAGGCATCTCTTCTTTCATTAACGTGTGTAGGTCCTCCAGATTTTTCGTGGAATCCGAACCACACGACGTGATATTTCACTTCAAAGGTCTGACATGCATTGACCGGGAATCGAACCGCGGGGTCTCCGTCCATCTATCTAGTATATCCATAGAGCACGAGATACTTCTTAAAAAGGGCCTCTTACAAGAATATAGCATACTGTGTATTTACAAATTCGTTTTGCATAAGGTATCTAGTAACTACGGAAAAATATCTCACTCGGCGACTGCGTTGTTCCCGTATCCGTCTTGCCAACGTAAGGAACGCCTCTTCGATGTTGACGTCATGCTTGCACGACACCTCGAAGAACGGCATGTCGAAACTTTCGGCGATCTGAAACAATAAACATCAATATGAATTAGGATAATCTCAATGAATGTGTATTTTATAAAGCAATACAATTGTTGAGTTTTAATTACTGTGCACTTGATGGGAGTACTGTAGAACTGTCTAGTAAGCTGTATTATGAGGTTTAAATTAAATATAAACTCGCGTAGCCCAATGGTCTGGAGCAAGTCTTCGAAATTGACACCTCTTGGGTCAACGATACCGTTACCTTAAACCAGAGTTAAATATCTGGGCAGATCCGGAAAGAAAGAAAGAAAGAAAGAATTAAAGAAAGAAAGGAAGAAAGAAAGGATGGAAGGAAGGAAGGATGGAAGGAAGGAAGAAAGGATGGAAGGAAGAAAGGAAGAAAGGATGGAAGCAAGGATGGAAGGAAGGAAGAAATGAAGGAAGGAAGAAAGGAAGGAAGGAAGGAAGGAAGGAAGAAAGGAAGGAAGGAAGAAAGAAAGGAAGAAAGGAACGACGGAAGGAACGACGGAAGGAAGGAAGAAAGGAAGGAAGAAAGAAAGAAAGAAAGGAAGAAAGAAAGAAAGGAAGGAAGAAAGAAAGAAAGAAAGAAAAAAGAAAGGAAGAAAGAAAGAAGAATGGAAGGAAGGATGGAAGGAAGGAAGAAAGGATGGAAGGAACGATGGAAGGAAGGATGGAAGGAAGGAAGGAAGGAAGGAAGGAAGGAAGGATAGAAGGAAGAAAGGAAGAAAGGAAGGATGGAAGGAAGGACGGAAGGAAGGAAGAAAGGAAGGAAGGAAGTAAGGAAGGATGGAAGGAAGAAAGGAAGGAAGAAAGGAAGAAAGGAAGGAAGGAAGAAAGGAAGGAAGAAATGAAGGAAGGAAGAAAGGATGGAAGGAAGGAAGGAAGAAAGGAAGGAAGGAAGAAAGGAAGAAAGAAAGAAAAAAAGAAAGAAAGGAAGGAAGGATGGAAGAAAGAAAGAAAGAAAGAAAGAAAGGAAGGAAGGAAGGAAGGAAGAAAGAAAGAAAGAAAGAAAGAAAGAAAGAAATAAAGGAAGGAAGGAAGGAAGAAAGAAAGAAAGAAAGAAAGAAAGAAAGAAAGAAAGAAAGAAAGGAAGGAAGGAAGAAAGGAAGGAAGAAAGAAAGAAAGAAAGAAAGAAAGAAAGAAAGAAAGAAAGAAAGAAAGAAAGAAAGAAAGAAAGAAAGAAAGAAAGAAAGAAAGAAAGAAAGAAAGAAAGAAAGGAATGAAGGAAGGAAGGAAGGAAGGAAGGAAGAAAGAAAGAAAGGAATGAAGGAAGGAAGGAAGGAAGGAAGGAAGAAAGAAAGGAAGGAAGGAAGAAAGGAAGGAAGGAAGCTTGTAGTTTTAAATGATCGTTAATCTCGCAATCAGGAGCCACGGGACTTGTCTAAGAGCTGAGTTGTTAAGATATTACAACAAGACTAAGACATTTGTAAAGAACATTACACCAGGTGCAGATTAGCAACAATCTGTAATATTCAAGATAATGAATATTACAACTTACTGAATGAAAATTGTCCGTGTGAATTATATTTTAAAGACAAATTCGAAAGTGACGTTGACTTTATTTTCAAATGATGTCCATTAGGGAAAAATAAATGAATAACAAATACAGTAGTTGCGTAGAGAACTAAACCGCATATATTCATATATTATATTGGTCATTTCTATTTCAGTTAAATCAAGCATCCGTGTGATACCCTACTTTATATCCAACAGCTGTAATAGGACACGTAAAAAAATAAATCTTAAAAAAATCGAACAACCTGCATCTTGGGATTTTTAAACAAGTTAATTACAATGCCGATATCGTATCCCCGGTGGATGACAGCTACATGTCTAAAGAAATGCATTTTAGTTATTTGGTGTAAATAACTCCCTTTATAAATACTGTGTCCTGGAAAACTGTCTCAGCTGAAATCGCAAAGACAACGATTCTACTGCACTTCATTTACACCATCTGTAGAATTAAGTCGTAGTTTTGACAGTTTCTTCTCATTTTTTAAAGTCATGAGAGATATTCGAAAGAATGAATAAACAAGCGAATAAAGTAAACTCACCAAAATAGTGAACAGTTGTGTTAACGAAACCTGCCATAAGTGTTAACAATTGAAGAGTTTATTTCCAAAGTGACGTAAATCCATGACATGCAAAACTTCAGTAATCGCGTTTTTGTTTCTTCGTATAATTAAATTCAGATATGATCATGAATATAATGTAACGTCATTCATTACTTTTAAGCACATCCTGACACTGTGTTTTAAACATCTCCAATCAATGGAAATTACCGTATGATAATCGTCTCCTGTAAGTTGGAGTTGGGATGTTTTGGAAATAAATCAAATATTGACATACGCTTTCAGTGACATTTATGAACATTTAAATGGTTTAAACACAACAAACACAAACTGATGCTCTACATATTCTTCAAATATACCCACGGCCTTGATTTATCACGTGATGTCCAGAGAGCCATCGGATTGGTCAACATGGATATAAGACACATTGGTAATAAATCCACGTTGGAGTTACGTCACTTTGCAAATAAACTCAGTTCTTAGATCTCTGTTAATATGGCATATACGACATATTGCGACTTAAAACCTTTGCTATACGTTGATGGAGCCTATAAACTTGCGTTTGAAAGAAAAAACTGAAAACCATCAATTTTGGATTTAAGTCACTTTGGAAACGCTAAATAGAAAACTGCCTAAACTCAAATACATAAAAACATACATACATAAATAAATACATAAATAAATAAATACATACATACATACATACATAAATGAATAAATAAATAAATAAATAATCAAATAAACAAAGAAATAAATAAATATCAAATAATTTTTTAAAGTTCTTAAATTAATCCCACTCTCCGTAAGTACTGTTTCTCTAGAAAAACATGTACATGGGTTGGTTGATGATGATGATAATTGTTGTTTTAAGGGGCCTAACATCGAGGTTATCGGCCCCTAATGATCTGGGTGATAGCGAAAATGATAATGAAATGGAAACCAGAACAAAATTATCTTGAGACGAAAAATACGTACAAAAAGGAACTCAGATGGAAACAACTCAAAATATGGTCTTAAAAAAGGGAATTTAGAACGAAAAGTTGCACAAAGAATAGATTGAAAAAGACCCACAAGACGTAGGCGAGATTCAAAATACGTACAAAATGCAATGTAGCGTCGAAATACTTACAAAATGCAACTGAAATTCAAAATACTTACAAAATGCAAATGAGATCGAAAATACGTACAAAATGCAATTGAGGTTCAAAATACTTACAAAATGCAATTGAAATTGAAAATACACAATGCAATTCAGATTGAAATAGGCCCTATCCCAGTTCCAATCCAAATTATTCACAAAGTGCAATTGAAATTCAAAATACTTACAAAATGCAATTGAAATTGAAAATGCTTACAAAATGTACGGTAGATTCAAACGACTCATGTGGATTGACAATTCTTACAAAATGCAATTTAGATTGAAAATACTTGACAAAATGTAATTTAGATTCAAAATACCCACTTATGCAATTGAGAATCAAAATATGTGCAAAATGCCCACCAATCAAAATGCAATTTACATTCAAAATTCGTGCGAAATGTGGTTTTGGTTGAAAATACTTCAACCAACCCAAACAAAAGTCAACCCCTGGCACTATCCAGCCCATGACGGGCTAAGGCCGACCAAGCGACCACTGCCCAGCCATTTGGCCTGCCGATATTGGGGTGACGCGTGATCAGCGCGTCGGGTCCCCTCGGCCGTTAATCTTGGTATTCGTGATCGGGGCGCTGGCTCACTGTCAGACAGCTACTCAATTGTCCTCACGAGGCTGAGTGCACCCCGTTCCAACACTCACGTCAGTTTTAAAATTCCTGACGGAGCCGGGGATCGAACCCGGGGCCTCCGGGCGAGAGGCAGGTGCGCTACCCCAACACCACGGGGCCGGCATGGTTGAAATACTTATAAAATGCAATTGAAATTCAAAATACTCACTAAAAGGCCCATACCTGCATTGAACGACTTACTAAAAAGCAATTTAGATTGTCAATCTTTACAAAATGCAATTGAGGTTGAAAACAATCGCGAGATGTAATTTAGATCGAAAAAACTTACAAAATGCAACGTAGCTGAAAAAATGCCTTAAAAATCGCTAGAAGGTAATTTAGATACACGGTGAACCAAGTAACAAAAACAGTGCGGGAATCTTAAAGAGAAAAGTAAATATAATGAAAAGAGGAGAGGAGAGGAGAGGGGAGGGGAGGGGAGAGAGGAGAAGGTCCGCCCCAAAGGTAAGGGACAAAAGGGGAAAACGGACCCAGCTCAGGAATCCCTCGGGGTCGCCAACTCCCGAACTCACCAGCCGTGAGCCCATGAGGGTGTAGCATTATCTACGGTGCACCAGAAGTGGTGGGGCTACATACACCCTGCCTCCTTAAGAGCCTTGAGCACAAGGCAGGAGGTAAAAGGAAAAGAAAAAGAAGGCTAGCCCCTCACAGAAGGAGGGTATCAGGAAAGATGAGACAAGGGCCAATTAAGGCGGGAAAGTGAAAGACTCCCTAGGCCTCGGATAACCTAATACCGTCGGGGTCGGAAGAGAACAAGAGTTGACCAAGGGAGGTCGACAGGAAAGAAGACGGAGAGGAGCCCGGCACAAGTAAGTGAAAGCAATGCCGGACTCAGCTGGGGTCCCGTGGTCGCCAACCCACGTCCCACTAGATGTGAGCCCCTGGGGGCACATGGGTTGGCTGTTTAGTTTTGGCACCTTAGTCATAACTGGATTAATAACTCACTTAGATGGTTCCAAGTTTCACAGGCCCTCGATGTAGTCCCCACCGTTGCGTACAACGTGTTCCCAGCGATGAGGAAGTCGTTGGATCCCGTTGGCACAGCCCAATCTATTGACGGTACGAAGAGAGCGCTCGGCAGCCTGATTAACGTCTTCAATGGTACGGAAGCGCTGCCATACTGTTCCCCGAGGGCAAACCGTTAATGCGGCGTACTATTGTTCGTATCTGCAAGACCATCTCCGAGGAGCTCTGAGAAGGAAACGGCGCCACCACATGGTTACACCGCCCATCGTTCTGCATGACAATGCTAGGGCACACACAGCTGGCATTGTGTCGGCATTGTTGGATCGCTGGGGCTGGGAGGTCCTCTATCACCCCCCGTATTCTCCCGACATCAGTCCCTGCGACTATGATCTCATCCCGAAGATGAAGATGACAATGACGTTAAGCAGGCTGCTGAGCACTCACTTCGTACCATCAATAGATTGGGCAGTGCCAACGGGATCCAACGACTTCCGCATCGCTGGGAATACGTTGTACGCAACGGTGGTGACTACATCGAGGGCCTGTGAAACTTGGAACCATCTAAGTGAGTTATTAATCCAGTTATAACTAAGGTGCCAAAACTAAAAAACCAACCCATGTAATTTTTGCCTTGTAGCAGACTTCCAGCGGGGGTGAGATATATTGTTTGGTTCAAAATGCATACTTACTGGTCCCCTTCTCTGGCATTGTGCCTGCTCATAGAGGTGCTATTGAGAAGTGTACGGGTTTGGTCCTCACGTTATTGGGCTTGTTACTCTGGCATGCTAATAGAGGTACATGTGAAAGTACGTCGGTGCGTCTCAGCTCCATGACCCCTCCCTGCCTGGTTGCCCCTCAATATGTTTTCCCGTAGGTCATAGCCTTGGGCCAGGCGGGTCTCCACCCACGATGATAGGTACAGGTGCTTACCCCGGTCAAGCCCACTGACTCACTTCCGTGATCGATAAGCAGCAGCGTTCTCTTGTCGACACTGGATATAAAAAAACACGATGGAGACGCCTCGCCAATGCAGGTGTGCCCTACGACACGTGTCGCAGGGGGTGAGAGCTAACAACATGTCACACAGGGTTAAACACCCCTTCTGCTCCAACATGCCTTGCTACTCCCTGCTAACTTATATCAGTATCTTCACTACACAATTGGCTAGTGTACCAGTGTTTTTATTACCGTACCACTCGCGCCAGATTCTGTCCATCTTAATTAGCGGGGTCATAGCCAGAGTGGGGGTGAGGAGGGAGGGGGTGGTCGCAGTCGGTTAGAGGGTCGCCAGGTGACGCCCCTCTTCCGGCAGAGGACATTATGGCATGTAAGGGAACCTTCCACTAATTACACTTGTGTGAAACTAAATTATAGGTTAGATTTGACTAACGCTCTTAGGTTCCAACGTTCGTCGCCAGGAGCCGACTGAGGTGGCATCTAGTAACCAAGTGCAGGACTAGTTGTCGTTGACGGTGGCGTTTGATAGCAAATATAGAAACTACTTGAAATTGATTGTCTGCAGTCTTTACCTGAATTACAGATAACACACACTAATACAGCCATCACAATTAACACTGGTTATCAGACATATTCTACACACACCCAAAGTACACGGGGTTACATGGCCGCATTGTCGCAGCCCCTAAACTGAGGAACCAACCAACCATTTTCCGGGAGAGGACATAACACATTAAAGCCCTTTAACAGATATATTGAAAAATATAAGACGAATTTTGTCATCATGAGTTTTAAAACAACACATTTGTAATACGTATTTATAAGTATTTTTAGCCTACTTTTCACATTTTGCAAAAATGAGGAAAAAGTAGACTTATGAGATCGATCCGGGAAAATGTGTGTTTGTCTGTCTGTCTGTCCTTCTGTCTGTCTGGCTGTGTGTGTGTGTCCCCCTATCAACTCCTAAACGGCTGCAGCAATCCAAACCAAATTTAGGATGAGTAAAGATGTATACCGGAATATCTCACGTCCATATTTGAAAATGATGTCAGTGCTACCAACTGCTGAAAAAACGCACTAGAAATTTGAGCTCCATGTTGGATATCATGGAAGGTATGGATAGGAGCTCTTCCAAAATTGGCACACATGTAGATAATACTATTTCATTTTAATTTCCAGGAGGCCAAATATAACAGTGTTGCCAAAATAATTTTAAGCCTTCTGATAGGTCCAATTTTTAAATGCATAAACTTCTAGACTATCAATTGGATTTCAACCAAATTTTGTATGTAATATGTGTACATAAAAATATATGACTGAGCGTATTCTTAAGAGCCACCAGGGCTGCCAACTGTTAATAATTGCTCTTTCTATTTTTTTAAATCCAAATACCAATATATCAGAAAGTATGCAAGCCGACAGCTTTTAAACTATGCACACGTATAGTTCCTGACATTTTAGATTAATTTGGAGTAATTTATATACTTCAGTTCTGCCAACATGATTCTGAGCCTGCTGATAGGACCAATTTTTAAATACATGCAACTTCTATACTATCAGTTGGATTTCAACCAAATTTCGTATGTGCTATGTGTAACGTAACATATATGACTATAAGTATTCTTAAGAGCAATCAGGGCTGCCAACTGTTAATAAATGCTGTCTATATATTTTTACCCTAATATCAATATATCAGAAAGTATGCAAGCCAACAGCTCTATATTTTGCACACGTATAGCACCTGACACTCTGGATTAATTTGGAGTAATTAATATTGTCCTGGCCCCAGCCCTTTAGGAAAGGACTGTACCTATAAATACATAAAATATAATTAGAGGGAACTACGTAAAAGACGACATGGCAACACGACTACGGAGTAAGCCGTAGGTCATAGACCTAGGCTCCAACAGCAAGCACTTGGACAGGACACAGCGGACATTACACTCCCAACATACCGCTGACTGGACTGACATCGCACCTTTTACTTATAAATAGAGGTACGAACACGCGCCGCGGTCTCTTAGGAACGTGGACTCTTCTGAACCTGCAGTGACAGTCCTACACTCTATAGGAGTTGTGCTACGTCGGACCGATATGGGGGATGGCCCCATATCGAGTCCCAACGCCACCATCATCATGGAAGACCGGTATTAACGGTGGGGTGAGTGACATCGTGCCTGCTTAATTCCTTTTTCCCCCTAGATTATTATTTCCATCCTCCCCTATTGCAATTGCCACTATTTCTTAATAAACCCCCTTTCTGAACAGTCTATTGACTACCTTTTTATTTCGTTTAGGTTAAGAAGCCCTTCCCTTTAGATTAGTACCTAGTTTTAAGATCTACATTGAACGCTGACATGCAGGAGGCGCTGCACCGCCAGCGTGCGGCCTAGAGGTGAGCTAGGTGAGTATTCATTCCTCCCGCCAATTCCCCTGTATGTAAATTGCTCTCTAAACGTGTCCGCAGTTCTTCCTAAAACAATCCCAACCTCTTACAAATTCGCCAAGCTACAACCCCAATTTAGATTAATTTCATCCCCTAGATTTAGTATTTGTATTGGCATCCCTCTCAGATACAATACAAATGGTGGGAGGCGCGGGTTAGTCAAACCAACAACACCCTTAACATTGCAGATACAATACAAATGGAGGAGGCCCGGGGACGCCTACAGGAGTTCAGACAACGAATTTCTACGATACAGGTCCCTAAAAACCCTCTTATGCAGCCAAGCAAAAATTTACCCAAAATTAAGGAAACTTTTTTGAAGTACGGGTCAAATATTATTTTTGGTACCCACCCACACCCGCCCCAGTAACTAATACATATGTAAACGCCCCCTATACTCATTACATTAGCCAAGCGAGTGAGACAATTTAAATCCCCCCCCCCCGAACAGAATTTTTTTTAGTAGATTAAGTTAGAGAATATTTTTAGTACACAATAATTATAATCCCCCCACCCCCACCCTTTTAAGATTTCGCGATAAACACCTCTTACGCCAAGCGATTTGAATAGTAACAACCCCTATCTAATAAGTCACTAGGAATATTAATGGAAGCCTAGTAGGAAGAGGTATTGATAACTACCCTACTATATTCAGAGAAAATTGCTCCTTATTTCAGATTAAACCCCCCACAATGAAGCTCTATTAGGAATAAGATTGTGATATCCCATAGGATAAATGGAATAAGTAAATAACTTTGTATTTTTTACAGCAGTGCAACTATACATTGTATATGATTGTAGGCTAAAATATTTTCTTCTGAATCCATTTTAGTATAACTTAGCGGAAGGTAGTATTGGCTAGATGCTTACATAGAGTTAGGAGACCTTGCAATCACATTTCTGCAAGGTGCCGCATTAATTAGTTTGTACACACATTCAGTCAAGACGTACTACAGTTTCTCTTTTGTTATGAAAGCCGACCACAGAGGAAATGCTTATTTGTCCATTGTAACACAATCCAATATGCCATATGACTAGCACGTGCTCAGCACACCGTCCGTCGCAAGGACATTAAACCTGACACTATCTCGCTAGCTCAGCGTGCAGACGCACTCGAGCGGAAGCCAGACACCTTGAGTTCAATTCCTGGCACTATTCACTCACACGCCAGATGACCTTGCATAAGTTTGCCTGTATTATTTTTGTTTTCAATGCGAAGCGTGCGATAGTAGAAAAAACGCACTAATGATTTTAAAAATGTAAGCGTAAAGTACACTCTTAGGGTAGAATTCTTTTTCCAGCAGTACATTTCAAACAGAACATTCAGTTAGCAAAGAAGACACCGTTCCCTCACGAAGTAACATAGGTGAGAAAGCAATCCAGTAGGAATATATGAAAAACGCCGACAAATGCACGGCGATATCAGTATAGCATAAATGCGTAAGCACGGACTTGGGCACAGCAGGGCAACATCGCAACGTACGACAATTGTTATCAAGAGTATCATCGTTAGTATATTAGTAATAAGTATTAAGTAATTTAAGTGAAGTTGAAGTGAAGTTGAAGGAATATTGATATCTTGCAGCAGGTCCAAAGGTGAGCATTGCTTTGAGATAAGGGAAGTATTAAGTGAAGTTGATAGATATCTTGAGCTGGCACAATAGTTCGCACAGCCTCAAGAACACGACGTTATTGATATCTTGCAGCAGGTCCGAGGGAGGACATCGCTTTGAGATAAGGGTAGTATGGAGGAGATTAAGGAGATATTAACACACCTACGTTGATAACAAATGCCATTAATAAATAAGATTAGTGTCCACACCGTGGCCCCAAAGTCCACAATTTACGCAAGCCAAATGCTAAAAAGTAGAAACGTCACACCCAGAGGGAAGTAATTAGTTACAGGTACATTGGTCAATATAATAATGACAACCGGCGACCGAAGACTATCATTTCAGATTCAGGGACATAGCCAACCCGCTGAACACGTAAGAAGTAGTCCAGATATTAGAACGCTACTGAACTTTGAAAGGACATAGCCAACCCTTTCGCCTAGATGACGTTCGTTTTAATACTTTCAGGGAATTAAACCCTCCACGTTATACATCTTGTGGCGGTCAATTCAAACTTAATACATAATAAATTTAACGGCCGCTGGGACGCGTTCTGTATCGAAGTACGGACAGCCTGCCAACAGCCGATAACTTTATAGTATTCTGATAAAATATTAGGAAATATGTATATTAAAATAAACTTAATACACAATGAACTTAACGGCCACTGGGATGCGTTCTGTATCGAAGTACGAACAGTCTGCCAACAGCCGATAACTTTATAGTATTCTGATAAAATATTAGGAGATATTTATATTAAAATAAACCCAATACAGCATGGATTTAACGTCCGATGGAATGCGTCCTGTATCGAAGTACGGACAGTCTACCAACAGACGATATCTCTTTGGTATTATGTTTAACATGAGGAAATAATGACACGTTTTATGATATTGTAGCATAGTAGCTAATCTGAAACCTACACCGCTGGACACATTTGCTGATTTTCTATATAAAGAGTGATACCACTTGGTTAAAAGTCATAATCACATGCATCCATATTTTCTATGACAAGAAGGCAACAGGATATGTAAAAGATATAAAACTATGCAACTCAGGCATAATATTAGGCATTCCATATAGAGCAACCGCATTATATTCTTACGGAGCAAAGGTAGGCATTTAATTAAAGATACAGCCCCCATTAATTTTATTAAAGAGCAAAAGTAACTATTTCAGTGAAGTTACAACCCCATTACTTTTCTTACGGAGCAAAGATAGAAATTTAATTAAAGATACAGCCCCCATTAATTTCATTAAAGAGCAAAAGTAACTATTTCAGTGAAGTTACAACCCCATTATTTTGATTACGGAGCAAAGATATGCATTTCAGTGAAGATACAGCCCTATTAATTTTATTAAGGAGCAAAGGTAGCCACCTCATTGAAGGCACACTTTAGAAAATTTTCATGGCTGCGGATACAATATAGAGAGAGCTTAAATATTTAAGAAATACCTTTAATATATATCGACCCCCCCCCCCCCCTTCAAGAGATTTTTTCACCCCTGTCCAGGCACGTTAGTCCACCTTACCCCATGTATATAGCATATTTAGCTAAGAAAAGATAATATTATTAGATTTAGCATTAAGAATTAAGCTAGATAGTAAATCACCTCCCCCCCCCCTATATAACGTGGCAAGTTTTACAAAAGGGTCTTACATACCATGTCATTAACAGTATTATTTTTTACAGGCAATTATCACATGTCAGTAATAAATGTCATTTTTTTCAGATAATATATTTTCAGATAGTATTATCTTGTTAATTAATATTTCCTGAAGTTCTATACAGTGCACAGAATTTCCAAGTTAGCCCGGAGAGGCAACACATAATTTCTAATTTCAATAACTTCCCGACGAAACAGTCGCCATTTTAACGATACTCTATTTAAACTTAACGATCGAGTGTACACGTAGTGCGAGTATCCTTACATAATGTCTGCATATCTATAGATTAAGAAGCGAATACGTCGCTTAATTCACGCTGAGAAAGTGTAAATGTAAAACTTAAGGATTAATTCTCAGCTATAGCAAAGATATACGTCGATATATAAGAAAGTTTTTTACAAATATAAAGGATTCAAGTTCTACGAAATATAAGAGGATATACGCAGCTAAATGCTTAAGGAAGCATGTTGCAGTTTTACAACGACGCATATAAGACGGGGTATAGTGTATGACCACAATAACCAATATGTCAATGGATACATATTGCACGTTAGTTTATAAGGATATTAGTATATATGTCATAATGCAGACATTAAGTAACGAGATTACCGCGTACGACGTAACGAACTTCAGTGAAAAAAAATAACGGTACCAGGGTAAACCAATCCCTCTGTACAAAACGTTAAGAGAGATTTCTGATTTCAGACTAATTATACGGTGTACAATCCTGTAATCCCCCAGTAGGACATTCATGCAGGATGCCCCCCGGATGAACGTGACGCAAGACCAAAGTTACAACACGCATGGCAGCAACAGCAGTCAAAACCTACAAACCATACTAGAATGTCAGCCGATTTAGGCAGGAGCCCTCAGCTATTTATTAACAATACTTCAATGCTAATTTTTTTCTCTTAATAACTTAACTACATGTTGTTTTTTTACGAACTTAATCAAGTAACTTTGACGGAATTTCACGTTTTCTAGGATATTTTTACAATTTTATTTCATCATCCCCCACGTTGTAAGGAGGTTATTCATAGTAGCGCACCCTCATAGCTACACTTGGCCTAGAGTACAATACACTACATTTTTTCTTTCCCTTTTTTACACACGCTACGAAGGGCGCGTGCTAGTTCATAAGGGATCGCCATTATTTAAGCTCCTTACAGCATCATTTCCCATCGTAGGAAAATTACAGTTATGTATGCATCCTCGCGGCAGGGCTCGACTTGACGGCATCGTACGCAAGTCACGCACTAGTCCGAGTACGGTGCTAATAATGTAAATTTCCTATGTGATTTCATTAAAGATATATCTTTTAGCTTCATTTATTTCAATTTATATTTCCGCTGAAATTCCATTTATTAGTTTTTCTTCAATTTTAACAAAAAAAAATGTCAACACTTTTATGAAAATTTCAACTCTGCCAATTGGGCAATACAGATTATGTAAAACATACAATATGGGATATAGACAGATACAGAGAACTATCTGCTATGAAATGACTGTAAAACAAACCACCCCAACACTCTTGCCACGCCTTCCAACCCTTAGCACGGTGCAATTTCGCTCATCCCCCCACCTACGAAGAAGACCAGAAGCGACGAAGGACGATACGACGAATCGAAAACAAATTCACATCGACGAAAGGAAAGAAAAGAAGAAGAAGAAAAGAAGAAGAAGAAGAGAGAAGAAAATAAAAGTTTCCGCCCCCACGTCTAGTCCAATAATCGAGGACGATTATTAAAACAGGAAGACGACTTGTCCTGGCCCCAGCCCTTTAGGAAAGGACTGTACCTATAAATACATAAAATATAATTAGAGGGAACTACGTAAAAGACGACATGGCAACACGACTACGGAGTAAGCCGTAGGTCATAGACCTAGGCTCCAACAGCAAGCACTTGGACAGGACACAGCGGACATTACACTCCCAACATACCGCTGACTGGACTGACATCGCACCTTTTACTTATAAATAGAGGTACGAACACGCGCCGCGGTCTCTTAGGAACGTGGACTCTTCTGAACCTGCAGTGACAGTCCTACACTCTATAGGAGTTGTGCTACGTCGGACCGATATGGGGGATGGCCCCATATCGAGTCCCAACGCCACCATCATCATGGAAGACCGGTATTAACGGTGGGGTGAGTGACATCGTGCCTGCTTAATTCCTTTTTCCCCCTAGATTATTATTTCCATCCTCCCCTATTGCAATTGCCACTATTTCTTAATAAACCCCCTTTCTGAACAGTCTATTGACTACCTTTTTATTTCGTTTAGGTTAAGAAGCCCTTCCCTTTAGATTAGTACCTAGTTTTAAGATCTACATTGAACGCTGACATGCAGGAGGCGCTGCACCGCCAGCGTGCGGCCTAGAGGTGAGCTAGGTGAGTATTCATTCCTCCCGCCAATTCCCCTGTATGTAAATTGCTCTCTAAACGTGTCCGCAGTTCTTCCTAAAACAATCCCAACCTCTTACAAATTCGCCAAGCTACAACCCCAATTTAGATTAATTTCATCCCCTAGATTTAGTATTTGTATTGGCATCCCTCTCAGATACAATACAAATGGTGGGAGGCGCGGGTTAGTCAAACCAACAACACCCTTAACATTGCAGATACAATACAATATAAGTCAGTGCTGCCAACATGATTCTATGCTTGCTGATAGGTCCTATTTTAAAATACATGTAACTTCTATACTAACAAATGGATTTCATCCAAAATTGGCACAACAAGATATCATAACATTTCCGATTATTTCTAACCTGCACACGCATTGTTGCCAAAATGCTTTCACGCGTCTAACTGCATGGAACGTCCATTGGACTACAACCAAATTTTGTATTCTGTACCTTAACAGATGAAACTAAGAATATATTCAGTCACCAGGGCTGCCAACTCTAGTGCTCTATTAGGCTACATTATACCAGGAATATTTCGAACTAATTAGACATTTCGATATTACCAACTTAATTTCGTCATTATTCTAGATAGGTTCATATACTGTAGAATAATCATTGGCATGAAAAGTAGGCTCTTTAGTTCGTCACGGAACTTCTTGTTTAATTTAAGACATGTTGCCCATGTGGTATTTAAAGACTTACATTTATCGCATTCTATATTTAAGTGTTAGTCACATAATTATGTGGTTACCAGCCCACTTGATTAGAGCAAGCTGGGACAAAGTACAGGGATAGGAGGGTGAGGGTGTACAGAAACTTGACGGCAGTTATTCAAGCCGAAGGACATGAGAGAGAATCTGGTATTCAGAAAGGTATAAGGCAAGGTTGCAACTTATCACCCATACATTTCAATCTATACATTGAACAAGCAATGAAGGAAATTGGAGAAAACACAAAGTAGGAGCAAAGATTCATGCAGAAATAATCTCAATTCTAAGATTTCCTTATGACATTGTCATCTTGCCGATTGACCAGAGGATTAGAATGAGTTTTTAAAAGGTATGAACTCCATCTTGAGGAAGAAATTCATGATAAAAATCAATAAATGTAAAAAAATAATGATAAAAAGCAGCCGAAATAAATCAGAAACCCCTGTTGATGCGAATTGGTAAAAGAAAAGCTAAAGGTAGTACGAGACTTCTGCTACTCAGAAAGCAAAATAACCAGTGATGGACGAATCGAAGAGGATATAAAAGAAGTTCGGCTCAAACAAGGAAAGCATTTCTACAGAAAAGAAATCCGTTGTCATTTCGGTATTAGAAATTCATTTTTGAAATCCTTTGTCTGGAGCGTGGCGCTCTATGGAAGTGAAACTTGGACTATTGGCGCAGCAGAAAAGAGGAGAATAGAAGCATTTGAAATGTGGTGTTACAGGAGAATGATGAAGATCAGATGGGTAGAAAGAGTAACAAATGAAGAAATACGTTAAGAGGAGAGATATGTCTAGCGACTGCTAATGAAGATAAGAGATAGGTTGGTAGGACACATACTAAGACACCCAGGAATAGCAAGCTTAGTTATGGAAGGAAGGGTCGAGCACAATAGCTGTAGGGGTAGACCAGGTTTAGAATATGTTAAACAGATTGCCTCGGATGTAGGCTGTGGTAGCTATGTAAAGATGAAACGATTAGCTCAGGACAGGGAGGCATGGAGGGTTGCAACAAACGACTCAAAAGACTGAAGACGCAAACTAGACCTAGTAATAGTAGTATCTGTTACCTTCTGGCCACGTTCAGCCTCCACTGATCGCTGTGTGGTGGCGTCGCACTTGTTCCCTGCCAGTACCTTCACGACGTCGGGAGAGGCGTTCTGTGGAACCACAAAACACATTTCAATTATACAAGGTTACGAGGCCCATGCGGAAATTCAGTTTCCCTATTTAAAAATAATGAAAATATAGTTAAGTGAAAAACTCTACTGGAAACAGATACAGCCATAAAGATGGTATATTGGCTTTCACGGCCGGTGAATTAAAACTGAGCAATTCTTCTAGGTTTGTGCCGTGTCTTGTGTGGGGTTACGCCTAGGACACCAAGCTGGCTCATCAGTGCGCTCTTGGTGTCCCCGCCCGGTGCCCTACAGGAGTAGCGAACTGCACGCTACCTCCCATTTTATGAAGCGCACCTGCGCCTCTTTACTGCGAGAACTAAAAGGTCAAGCAGCCATAATCTCTCTATGAAGGCTTCATAAAAAGGGAGGTAGCGCGCAGTTTTAGATACAGCCATGTTTGAGCTATTTTTCGACATAATCACCTCCAGAATTGTGACACCTGTCATATCGTGAAATCAACTTTTATATTCCTGTGTCGTAGAAGTTTGCCGCCTGGAAGTGGAACGAGCGTGTGTATTTCGTCTTCAACTCATAGTCAGTGTGAATATGCTGACTGGAGGACAGGAAAGGACAGTGAGAAACCCTCGTCTCATCGCCCGTGACGATCCTGTGGAAGAACTCGTCTCCGTCATCTTGATACCGCTGCAGAAATATCAGTGTTGCATTTTGTGGTCGGGTGTCAGGTTTATGAGCAGCAACCTGACACACACTTTCTTGGACAGCAGGTGCTTAGTGACAAGTGCTTATTGAACAGGAGCTGTGTGGGCGGTTAATCCGCGGGATATAAAAGTTCCTGAAAGTCATCCTGAGACTTGGATTGCACGAGCTATTTGTGCAGAGAGGATAATTTATGTTCAAGTGATTTATTGATCCTTTCGTTCTCCGTGAGTTACTATGGAATAAGACACAATTCTGTCAAATGCACTTAGTCTTAAAGAAATTATAGGTTTTAGAACGGGGAGAAAAATGGCTCATGAAATGAGTCCCCATTACTCTCTCACAACTTCATTGCTGTCAGCGATGGAAGACTGAATATTGCATTTGGTTGGCAGTTGGTGGAAAATACACTTAATTCACTTGCAACGAGAAAAGTAAAATAACTGTCCCTCGACTTTGAATTCGTCGTAGGAGCTCACAACTTGAGCTGGCTCGTGTACGCTGATCATAATAATTATCATCGTATCATCGTGCTGCAAGTGACGAAGCTTTTGAAGGCTCCCAGGTGTAGTGAGGCTCAAGGGGGGCTACACAATCTCCATTTATAAAAACATCTCGAATTTACGAAGTTATATAAAATAAGTTAATCAACTTTTAGAATTTTCAATGTATGAAATAGTGATTTATTTGTGTGAATTGTAACGAACCTTACAGCGATTAATCACAGAAGAAGTAGATGAGCTGTTCAGTACAATCAAGAATATTTTCATCCCTTAACTCCGTTGATGTGTTATATTCAATCAGTTGGAACTAGGAAGCAACATATTTTCCGATATGTTCACTTCTTTACCACAGTGATGGTTGGTTGGTTCGTCAGTTTAGGGGCTGGTACATCGCGGTCATGTAGCCTCGTGTACTTAGGGTGTATGTAGAATCTGTCCGATAACCGGTGTTAATTGTGATAGCTGTATTAGTGTGTGTGTTATCTGTAATTCAGGTAAGGACTGCAGACGATCAATTTCAAGTTGTTCCTACATTTGCTACCAAATGCTACCGTCAACGACACCTAGCTGTGAACTTGCCTACTATATGCCACCGCAACCAGCACCTGGCAGTCAACGTTGGAATTTTAAGAGCGTTAATAAAATCTAACCTACAAATTTTAGTCTCACAGAATTGTAGTTAGTGGATGGTTCTTTTACATGCCATAAATCTATGACTTGGGCCCGCCGGCTTTACTTCCCATCCGAAGGAAGGCATACTGAGGGATTTTAACACTCTTAAAAATCCCACGACTTCGGCCGGGTTTGAACCCGCAATCTTAGGTTAGAAGCTTAGCATGCTACCAACTACGCCACCGAAGCCGCCTTACCACAGTGAAAGTAGTATTAACAGCTTGAGGATATTAGGCTTTAGGGTGTATCCTTCAGTGTTCTTCTAGGATGCCGACTCTAGCTCGGGGAGTGGTCTGTTCGGTGTGGCTCTAACTTATTCTAAACATCCGAGGAATATCGTCGAGGATCACAGGAGGCTTAACTTAAAATTAGTGTGTCAGAGAACTCCTAATATAAAGATAATTTTATTCACAAAAACATCATCTCCCATTTCTCCCATCCATAGATAATAGACAACAAAATAAACTCCCTTAACTTACTCTAATCATTAACATAAAAAAAATGCAAAATAATTTATCACACTGGCTGAGACCAGGAAAAGAAAAAAAAATCTATTTTACTGCAGTCCACTGCTTCAAGTTCAAAAATTAACGTCAACAGACTTAGTTCATCAAACTATGGCCTGAATAACCCAGCCATTCTATCACAACAAATATGCGCACTCATGTTTATAACTTGCAAAATTGGTTTTTGGGAGCTCGGACATGTTTTCTCGTACAATCATCATCTTTCCTCACAAGAGTCAGACAATGAAGGCAATAGATTTATTCTAGGTCACAGGCATGTGTGCACTTCTAACTTAAAAACAATTACTTCTCTCAGAGCCATGACTCTGTTGATTATGGTAAAATGAACAAGTCAACATACATGAAGCATCAAATAAATACTTCGGCGGCCGGTGCCCCGCGACTATTAATAAACAAACAACTATAATGAATTCACTCAAAATAATGACAATACAAGACGTCGCTTCCTAAAGCGGCACACAAGAAGAAACCCTGGGAAGCCGGACTACCTTCCCTCATAGAATACAATAACATCCTCGACCTTGTGACAGACACTCTCACCACACTAACCAGCTGGGCAGGCAATAACCTTCATTGCTACTTGTAGAATACAGACGGCTGGCCGCCCTCATATACCTGCTTCCTAAAACCTTCTTTTGACTACCTGGGGTTCGAGCTGTACAATTACTTTTCCGACGGAGCTAAAGTGCACTCTCATCAGACAATGAACTCAATCATTTCACTTACCGTTTATATCATCGTAGAACACGGGAATACCACCTCCGTTATTAATTTCACTTACCATTTATATCATCGTAGAACACGGGAATACCACATCCGTTATTAATTTCTGCTCAACCCAGGATCAACTTTCAACCTTTTCTGAATATCACATTATCATCCAGCCATTTTGTCTTACCTTCCTTTACCTTAGTGTGATCATCAATTACCATACTTATTATTCACATAATTTCAGTGTCATTACTAGTCTTGTCACAATATCGAGCTGTCTTCCCCATATTAGCTTTTACGTTCACATCGTGCATAAGTACTATCAAACCAATATTCCCTTAACTGTGCATTCAGCAAGATTACTGACATTCTCAAAACAATACATATTTAAACAGAACTTTGATGCTCATATACTAATTACGTTATAAAAACACACAAAAATAATCATTACTGATAAATACACAAATCTACACAAAACATGCCTGCTATGCCTAAAATATCTATTTTTATCATAATTGCTTATGATCGAGATAAACTTATCCGATCCCCATGATGGGATACGCAATGCAAACATGCCCCATACAATAATTACTTATCTCTCATACATCCTGAAGCTGCTCTGGTCCTTGATATCAGTCTTCTTGATCAGTTGGTTCATCTTACTAGGAGGATAATTTACACACGATTTCCAAAATTCACCAAAGCAAAGGTCCACTGTGAATTATTATTATTATCACAATGCACGGTTCTCGCATACGAAGCTCCTATCTCCTATAGCTATCATCAACCTGCTTAGTTCAGCTGATAGTTCCATAGCATCCTAGACCACTGATTTCGCTACTAATAGCTCGTACGGCTATCCCTATCATTATAACTGCGTACTGTCATGATATGCACTGTTCTAATTCGCACTCGCGAATACTTAGCGACATTCAAATTCCAAAGGTATAACTGCTTCTACTTATAAAACTTGTAAAATTTGTTAATATTCTCGTTGCCACAAGCGCGGGCTTCCGCCTCCACAGCGCCCGGATAAGAAACTTATAAAAACTTGTAAAATTGTTACTTTTCTGACGGCTATGGGCGTGGGCTTCCGCCTCTGCAGCGCCCCGATATGAAAACTGTTTTCGCTGCGTCTCCAACCATTATTTATATGATTTCTCTTAGGGGGACTTGGAGTGGGGAGTTTTTAGAATTTATTTCCATAATAACACTCACATGAATATGCAAACTAGCTCACTTGAACGTCCTCATTTCTAATGTCTCAATGACTTCTTTTAATCCAAAATCCGATCGTGGGATCTTTATATAATGAGCTCCGTAATTTCCTTCAATGTTCCTTAATTTCGGCGGGATTTGGTCGCGTCTCGCGTCCCTCGCTGCTATTGGTAGTTTTAAATCCACCCCCTAATTTCATTTTAATTCTGGCAAAAATCACAGAATGATCCAATTTAAATTTTGACGATACTTCTGAGAGGCTGGGATTGTCCCCTATACGATGGTATAATTCCTGTTTCTGTATTTTAATTACTGCTCCAATTCCTTTCAAATGGGCGGGGTTTATTTGGTGAGTGATCATTGAAATTTTCGCATTTACCCGCTTAGTTGAACGACCTTCGCGCGTAGTCTGAGCGCATTTGGTATCCAGATGTTTAGCTTTCTCTCCCTACCGTCATTGTTTGCGCTGGGTGAAAGTTACTTTAAGGCACGTACGAACTTCCCTTTGTCATGCCTGTTCCACAAGCAACATCTTTTCTCACACCGGCTTTGAAACATGAATAAAATCTTGTTGGGATAAATATGTAAAATTTATGCAATCACAGATGCATAAAGGTTACATTACCCCTCTGCAAAGGAAAAAAATCGATATGGAACGTATGATTTTTTCTCAATCCCGATCCGTCTCACGGATGCTGTAAGGTTCCGCCGTCACTCCTTATTTTGTTTCCTTGGCTCGCCACTGCTGGTCGCGCGCAGGGATTCCCTTGCTACTATTCTTGTGTCCCCTTCTCCACATTCTTGGTAGGATTAGTGTCTCGGCTGTCTGGTGCAGGTAGCAATTGTCCGCCTGTCTCGCCAAGTCCTCTCACTTCACGGCCGTCCACTGTAAACACCGGGTCTGTTTATGACTGACTACTTCCTCGTTCCACGTGCATTTGGCTCATCTTTATTCGACTTCCATAATGTTGACCCCCGCGGTATTCCGTGGTTGATCAAACGGTTCCCTTTCATGATATAATTTGAGGTTTGAGCAATTTACTACTGATGTGCTTCCGCCGTTTCTGTCCCGTATCTTATACGCATTATTTCCCAAATTTCTTATGATTCGGTAAGGTCCTATGTATGGGAAACACCATTTATGAAACACTTTGTTTGCAGGATCAGAAATAGGTGGCCTCTTCAATAAAACTAACTCACCGACGTTCAATTCTCTGTGAAAGCGTTTTCCTTTTAGTCTTCTTAATCTCCTGTCAGCTTGTTCTCTCATGTACGTGACCGTTCGTTCGATTCTCAGCTGTGGTGCTGGCTTCGGATCTCTTGGGCAATCTAGTACTGTTGTCCAAGATCTCGGTGGTTGCTGGTTCAAATGTAACGTGTATGGAATTTGTCCAGTTGACTCATGACGTGTCATGTTAATGCAAATCTCAATGTTTTTCAATGTATCAGCCCAACGATGATGCTCTGTAGGTATGAACATGCGGATGTGCTTCGAGACCTCACGTAAAACTCTTTCACTAGGGTTGCTCTGTGGATGGCGTATGCTAGTAAGATATCGTCGACATATCTGACAGTCATGTCTTTCACCTCTTCTGTCAAATTTCGATCCAACGCTCGGATTAGCGTAGATCCGGCTGTCTTAACTCCAAATGGTAAGCGACACCAGGTGAAACTCTGATTATCGAATAGAAATCCAGTTAACAGCTGTGATTTCTCTTCTAACTCGATGTGCCAATAGCTATTTGCAAGGTCGACAGACGAATATATTTTCTTCTTGTGGAACTTCTTTAGTACATCCTTAATTAGTGGTGCACGGTCGGTTTCATCAATTAATCTGGAATTGAGGGTGCGAGCATCGAGACATAATCTCACAGAACCATTGGGTTTCGCCACCGCTAATATGGCGTTCAAATATGGGGTTGGATCTTTCTTAATTATGCCCCCTCTAAGCATTTCGTCTATAATTTTTCTAACTGCTGCACGCTGCTTTTCTGGAATTGGGTAGAGTCGGCTCTTGAATGGGGGCCAGTCATCTACCTGCATAGCGTACTTGAAATTTAATATTTTTCCCGGTAGTGTATTGAATGCTGCTGAATGTTTACATAGCATTTGTGCCAAGCAATTTCCTTCTTCATCATTTAGCTTTGCCTCTCTTAATTTCTCCTTCAGAAGTGCCTCAAAACTGTCTTTGTTACCATCTTCTTCTACTGCCATGGACCACATCTCATCTTCCAATTCTTGCTTTCCCTCCAGGAGTCCTGTGTTCGAGTCCTCTTCATCTGTTTGATTTTTCTCTTCTTCCTCAGGAATCGTCTCCAGCGTCCAAATGTCAGCATCTCTATCTAAGCCGTGATTATTCATGTTCAGTTCCACCGCTGATAATCCTTCCATATTTCTGAATTTAATTACATTGTTGCGTAGATCAATCACTGCTTGGTGCTCGTATAGGAAATCCGCGCCCAGGATCAAGTTTACGCTCATCTTGTTCATCACCATGAATACGTGTGAGAAAGTGTGTCCTAATATTTCTAGATCCAATTGCACTTGAAATTTACATACAGCTGATTTTTCGGGAATTACTCCTCTAATTTTGACCTGTGGTACTGGAATCGTAGGTATTCTCTGTTTTTCGCTTAGAGCTTTAATTAATGCCTCTGATACTAGACATAGCTGTGCCCCAGTGCCCACTAATCCTTTTACTCTTAATCCTTCTATTCTCGTAATGATAACTGGTAATTTCCTCAGACAATGTTGTTCCGGTTGAATAATATCACGCGTAAAATCATCAGGAGTTGCGACCCATTCCTCAATGTTCGCTATCAACCACAGTGTTTTATCTGGCGTGAAAATTAAACTATCTCCTTCATCCTCTAGTACATTTTTTTAATGGCTCCCGTCTGCCTCTTCTCATTCTGACTCTCGCGATGCTGTTGCGCTAACTCACACTCTGCTCCGGTGACCTCCACATCTGGATTCTCGCGATTTTCCATCGTCCTTCGCCAGCGATCCTTTTCCGTCTCATGGCTGCGATGCAACTCATCTAGATACCGTTGTGATGCCTCGTGTCTGTTCTGCCATTCCCGTCGACTGTCCTCCGTGTATCCTCGGTTCTCATCTCGTCCTCGGTTCCACGTTCTATTTTCTCTTCTATCATATCTGCGATGATGATATGGACCTTCGCGACCACGCCCTTTCCATTCATCTCTCCTGTACTGTTGCGGCTGCCAGTTCCTTTCGTTCCTTGGTTCATATCTCCTTTGCTCCTCTTTTGGCAAGTCTGACCTTCCGTTGTTGTTTCCGCTCTTATGGCTAACATTCGTATTGGTGCTCTGCTCTCTAGTTTTGACTAGCTCGGCTTGGTGTACCATCGCTGCGCTGTAACTCACTCTGACGTGCCTATTCTGAGTATTTAATGAAGTTTCATCCAATTGACGTAAAACCTCCTCTGCTTGTAGTGCGCTCGAGACGTTTGCCGCAATTAAGAACTGTTGTACTGGTAATGGAAGCTGTTTACCAATTGTCATAACCAGTTCTGACTCCGGTGGTAAAATATCCATGTCTTTCAATCTGAGTAGCTGAGCCGAGAAATATTCTGAATAACGCGTGGGCTGTGAAGCGTGATACTTCCTGCTATACAATTCCATTCTCAGACTATGCTGTATGGACATGCTCCAATAACGGCGTAGAAATGCATGTTTGAAAGTGTCCATGTCTTCAAAAGTGTAGCGAAAACTTCTGAACCAAGTCAAGACGCTATCCGCAAGTAATTTCTCTGTTACTCTGAGTTTCTTATTCTCAGGAATGTTACTGTCTGTAAGGTAGTGTTCTAAATCTTTTAAAAAAGCTTTCGGCGTTTGTGAACCATCATTATTGAATTTGCGTGGGCGATCCTCCTGCATACTAATTATTTGGACATACTGTGTAGTTGGGTTATTATTATTATTATTGCCAGTCGGCTGTTGAGGCGTCGAGGCGTGTCCTCTAAATGTTGGGAAACCGTCATTATTCTCGCTACCTGTGGTTGCACGGCCCGGACTAAGTTCATTCATTCCTTCTACCTGAGTCTGGCTTGTGTTGAAATTATTAACCATACCGCTCGTCCCTTTACTGCTATTATGAGCTTTTAGTTCGAGAAGCATGTCTTGCTGTTGTAAAGACTGTATTTCTGTCTTAAGAATCTTCCGTTCTTGTCCCTCTATCTTTCCTAGTAACTGCAGTTCGACCTCCTTTATCCTTTTCTGGTTCTCTTCCATTTGTTCTATGAGTTTCTTTCTATCCTCTTTCCCGTCAATTCCAATTTGTTGGCATGTCTTGTTTATTTCTGCTCTTATTGCCTCATATCTATCTTCCTCCTTTCTCTTTCCATCCTTCTTATCGCTTTCCAGCTGATCGAGCCTGCCTCCTATCAGTTCATTACTTTCACGAATGCTCTCTTTAAGTGCGTCATTCTCATTCTCCTGAATACTCCATCGTTCCGCTGAAGTCAAAGCTGCCTTGTCTATTTCCGTTCTGATCTCTGTCATCTCCCCTTCTAAGCTGTGTAATTGCTTTGCCGCAGACTTCACCTCACTGTCTACTCCTTTTATTGTAGCCTGGATTGCTAACTGTTCCAACTTTATCCCTTCTGTGTTGGCATTACATATCTCTTCCAGTTGTATGAGTTTCGCTGCCGTCTTTTCTTCACTGAACGCTATTGATTGCCTTAAGTTCATCTCCATCTGTCCTAACTGTGCGGTAGTCTCAAGTGTGATCTTAGCTATCTGCTCTGCTAGTTTATCCGTTAATTCCTCTTTCAATACTTCCTTATTCAGCCTACCCTGTTCTGCAATTTGTTCCGTTAATTCCTCTTTTAATGCTTCATTATTCAGCCTACCCTGTTCTGCAATTCGTTCCGTTAACTGTGTATTAGTAATTGTACTTTGTTCCGCGAGTAGTGCATTATTTATCCTACTGTGTTCCGCTATATGTTCCGCTATACGTGCATTGTTTATTTCGCTCTGATCCGCTATCTGCTCTGAGATACGTGCATTGTTTATTTCGCTCTGTTCCGCTATCTGCTCTGAGATACGTGCATTGTTTATTTCACTCTGTTCCGCTATCTGCTCTGAGATACGTGCATTGTTTATTTCACTCTGTTCTCTACACACCCTCTTAAAGTGTTCGAACTGCTCCATTGTTCTAGCTACCGAACTCTCAATTATAGCTCGAATTTCCTCCACTGAAGCCATAGCACAAAATATAACACTTATTTGAGAAGACTGGGGCATGAAGCCTCACGTACCCACCTTCTGCAATCATAAAATGAGTCGCTTAATCCCAATCTACGTTATTCCTATTAATTACTTTTATTTGCTTGAATAGCTGCCTATTTGATGTCTGCTTTTATGAATAAATTTTTCAGTTTACCCTTCTGCGTTAATTTTAACTTCCCAGTCCTGTCAATAAAGTACTGACATGACTTTTCACGGTTCACGCCGTCCTACAACATACATTTGGAGTTTGCTACTAATTATCCAATTATAAGGGCGCCACGAAAACACTGCTTCTACCTCAAGATGCAAAATAAACTCAGCATTTTCGACTATTTATTTTAAACAAACTCCTGGCTTTACTTTCCCCTGAATTACTGTTAATTTGGCCACACTACAGGGCGACATGATATGGTATACGATCCCCTCGTAAGACATCGCAGCAACCATCCAAGGTCTCGGTTGTACTGTCGAATGCCCACTTGGGCCTCACCATAATAAGGGGACACTCTACATCAGTTTACATGTCCTCAAGGTTTGATAATGCAAGCTCAATGCTCACCCTCTTGGCTAAAGACCGACATGGGTCACCATGTTACATCACAACCTCGACGCGGCATGTACACTTCAGTAGGCTCCAGCTAGCCACTCTCTGACAATCTCCATCACTGTGATCCACTAATTAATAAAAAACTAATATGGACATGAATAACTACTATGTTATCACCCAATCCATATGTACCCTTCAGTGTTCTTCTAGGATGCCGACTCTAGCTCGGGGAGTGGTCTGTTCGGTGTGGCTCTAACTTATTCTAAACATCCTAGGAATATCGTCGAGGATCACAGGAGGCTTAACTTAAAATCAGTGTGTCAGAGAACTCCTAATATAAAGATAATTTTATTCACAAAAACATCATCTCCCATTTCTCCCATCCATAGATAATAGACAACAAAATAAACTCCCTTAACTTACTCTAATCATCAACATAAAAAAATGCAAAATAATTTATCACACTGGCTGAAACCAGGAAAAGAAAAATAATCTATTTTACTGCAGTCCACTACTTCAAGTTCAAAAATTAACGTCAACAGACTTAGTTCATCAAACTATGTCCTGAATAACCCAGCCATTCTATCACAACAAATATGCGCACTCATGTTTATAACTTGCAAAATTGGTTTTTGGGAGCTCGGACATGTTTTCTCGTACAATCATCATCTTTCCTCACAAGAGTCAGACAATGAAGGCAATAGATTTATTCTAGGTCACAGGCATGTGTGCACTTCTAACTTAAAAACAATTACTTCTCTCAGAGCCATGACTCTGTTGATTATGGTAAAATGAACAAGTCAACATACATGAAGCATCAAATAAATACTTCGGCGGCCGGTGCCCCGCGACTATTAATAAACAAACAACTATAATGAATGCACTCAAAATAATGACAATACAAGACGTCGCTTCCTAAAGCGGCACACAAGAAGAAACCCTGGGAAGCCGGACTACCTTCCCTCATAGAATACAATAACATCCTCGACCTTGTGACAGACACTCTCACCACACTAACCAGCTGGGCAGGCAATAACCTTCATTGCTACTTGTAGAATACAGACGGCTGGCCGCCCTCCTATACCTGCTTCCTAAAACCTTCTTTTGACTACCTGGGGTTCGAGCTGTACAATTACTTTTCCGACGGAGCTAAAGTGCACTCTCATCAGACAATGAACTCAATCATTTCACTTACCGTTTATATCATCGTAGAACACGGGAATACCACCTCCGTTATTAATTTCACTTACCATTTATATCATCGTAGAACACGGGAATACCACATCCGTTATTAATTTCTGCTCAACCCAGGATCAACTTTCAACCTTTTCTGAATATCACATTATCATCCAGCCATTTTGTCTTACCTTCCTTTACCTTAGTGTGATCATCAATTACCATACTTATTATTCACATAATTTCAGTGTCATTACTAGTCTTGTCACAATATCGAGCTGTCTTCCCCATATTAGCTTTTACGTTCACATCGTGCATAAGTACTATCAAACCAATATTCCCTTAACTGTGCATTCAGCAAGATTACTGACATTCTCAAAACAAAACATATTTAAACAGAACTTTGGTGCTCATATACTAATTACGTTATAAAAACACACAAAAATAATCATTACTGATAAATACACAAATCTACACAAAACATGCCTGCTATGCCTAAAATATCTATTTTTATCATAATTGCTTATGATCGAGATAAACTTATCCGATCCCCATGATGGGATACGCTATGGCAAACATGCCCCATACAATAATTACTTATCTCTCATACATCCTGAAGCTGTTCTGGTCCTTGATATCAGTCTTCTTGATCAGTTGGTTCATCTTGCTAGGAGGATAATTTACACACGGTTTCCAAAATTCACCAAAGCAAAGGTCCACTGTGAATTATTATTATTATCACAATGCTCGGTTCTCGCATATGAAACTCCTATCTCCTATAGCTATCATCAACCTACTTAGTTCAGCTGATAGTTCCATAGCTTCCTAGACCACTGATTTAGCTACTAATAGCTCGAACGGCTATCCCTATCATTATAACTGCGTACTGTCATGATATGCACTGTTCTAATTCGCACTCGAGAATACTTAGCGACATTCAAATTCCAAAGGTATAACTGTTTCTACTTATAAAACTTGTAAAATTTGTTAATATTCTCGTTGCCACAAGCGCGGGCTTCCGCCTCCACAGCGCCCGGATAAGAAACTTATAAAAACTTGTAAAATTGTTACTTTTCTGACGGCTATGGGCGTGGGCTTCCGCCTCTGCAGCGCCCCGATATGAAAACTGTTTTCGCTGCGTCTCCAACCATTATTTATATGATTTCTCTTAGGGGGACTTGGAGTGGGGAGTTTTTAGAATTTATTTCCATAATAACACTCACATGAATATGCAAACTAGCTCCCTTGAACGTCCTCATTTCTAATGTCTCAATGACTTCTTTTAATCCAAAATCCGATCGTGGGATCTTTATATAATGAGCTCCGTAATTTCCTTCATTGTTCCTTAATTTCGGCGGGATTTGGTCGCGTCTCGCGTCCCTCGCTGCTATTGGTAGTTTTAAATCCACCCCCTAATTTCATTTTAATTCTGGCAAAAATCACAGAATGATCCAATTTAAATTTTGACGATACTTCTGAGAGGCTGGGATTGTCCCCTATACGATGGTATAATTCCTGTTTCTGTATTTTAATTACTGCTCCAATTCCTTTCAAATGGGCGGGGTTTATTTGGTGAGTGATCGTTGAAATTTTCGCATTTACCCGCTTAGTTGAACGACCTTCGCGCGTAGTCTGAGCGCATTTGGTATCCAGATGTTTAGCTTTCTCTCCCTACCGTCATTGTTTGAGCTGGGTGAAAGTTACTTTAAGGCACGTACGAACTTCCCTTTGTCATGCCTGTTCCACAAGCAACATCTTTTCTCACACCGGCTTTGAAACATGAATAAAATCTTGTTGGGATAAATATGTAAAATTTATGCAATCACAGATGCATAAAGGTTACAATGGTACGTTTTCACTTTAATTCATTGAGCACAGTGTTGGTGGACAGGCGCTGGCTATTGGGTTTTATACATTGGTAGTTTTTGCTCTTTGGCCTATTTGTTATTAACATTTGTGGATTGCTTATGGTCTTATCACTTAAGTGTTTCGTAGTAATAACCATTTGACTTGGAATACCAAAACTCATTCGAATAAAATTAACGTAGCCTATATGAACTCTGGAACACAGTTGTAGAAACTTCAATTATTCAGTTTATAATTCTGCAGTATTCTGGGGGCTTGTTGCTTTGGGTAAATCTTATCAGTCCTAATTCGAATATACCGCTTGGCGGTATTATTTAGGATTCTGTGACATGTTGTAAATATCTTCACTGTACATCTTCTATAAATTTAAGCTTCTCTCATCCTTCCATTGTAATAATACGCGTTCTGGATTCTCCCTTGCTATTCCCCTGCACCAAACATCCTGTAGCATGCTGAGCTTCTATGCCCAAGTCGTTGGATTTTTAAGAACGTTAGAAACCCCTCAGCATGCCTTACTTCGGAGGGGAAGTATAGCCGGCGGTCCAATGTCATAGATTTATGGCATGCTAAAGAACCTTCCACTAATTACACCAGTGTGACGCTAAATTAACATATATTAAACATTTGACTTACGTTCTAAGGTTCCTACGTTCGTAGGAGCCGACTGCGGTGGCATCTGGTAACTAATTTCTGAACTAGCTGGTCGTTCACGGTGGCGTTTAGCGGCAAAAGTAGGAACTATTTGAAAAATTCAATGTCTGCAGTCCTTACTTGAATTAAAACAGACACACACTAATACAGCCATCACAATTAACACCGGTTATCAGACAGATTCTACACACACCCAAAGTACACGGGGCTACATGACCGCGTTGTCGCAGCCCCTAAAATGAGGATCCAACCAACCAAACACCCTGCTTAAAAAAATAATTTGTGGTCACGGGATCAAGACTGTGGAAGTCCCTACCAGTCATTGTCAGGAATGTGGCCTCACCAAAACATTATTGCAACGACCACCTGATGAGTGACTGAGTGTGTAATTGTCTTTCGATATTGAAATAATTATTGATGTAAGTTTGTGTTTTTGTCTATCCAAACTCTAATGGAGTGTAATTTAATTGTAAATGTTTTAATGTTTCATATTAAACTAATATCCACAAACACAATATGTGGTTAAGAGTAAGAGATACAATAAATAATAATAAAGTGCAGAGAGGTGCCCAGTTTGATTCAGATCATTACCTCACTAAGATCAAAATAAATTCCATTCCTCTCAATAAAACCCAGAAATAGGGAAATACGATTCGTAAATATGACCTTGAAAAATTGAAAATCGACCAAAATGTGTTAGAAAATACCACCAGCAACTGACATTTGAATCTCATAAATGGACGGACAATGCCTCCAAGATCCAACAAGCAGACAATACTGCGATCCTGACAGCTAAGAAGAGAAAGCATAGATGGTGGAATGAGGTTTGTGATGAAGTGCTGACTCAAAGAGCCTGGAAAAAGTGGAACTCGACCAAAAGACCTGAGATTTAGATGTGTTCCGTGAAGTTCGAAAAAAAAAGCAGCCAGAACTTTCCGAAGGTGGAAGCGATTATATGAAAAACAGCAGTTAGAAGAGATCGATCAGTATTTCCTGAAAAACAATGCCCGAGACTTCTATCAAACGTTCAAGTCTATTTGAACGTTCAAGTCTAATTTGAAAGGGTAAGAAGCCCCCAGCCTCTGTTTTAGAGATGGGTCTGACTAACAAAGAAAACTGTATGATCGTGTCTCGTTACATTGAAAAACTGCTTAATTGTGATGAACCAAAAGAACGATTCCCTGTGTGCGATCCGATCCACAAACTACCCAACTCATACCCACCTTGTAAAGAGGAGTGCAAACAGATTATCAACAGTTTAAAGAATAATAAGGCAGCTGGTGAAGATTCAATAGTGGCGGAACTACTGAAGCTGGCGAATGATGAAACTCTAGATGAAACTCAAGCTTTTTGAAGAGATATGGAGAACTGGGATGTTACCAATAGAATGGCTGCCAGCACTAATCTATCCTCTACACAAAAAAGGCGATAAAAACGTCAACAACTATAGGAGCAACTCATTAGTATCTATTCTGTATAAGATTTTTTTCCAAAGCAGTTCAGAACAGAATAGAAGTGCTTCTTGACCAACAGATCGGGGAATACCAGGCTGGCTTCAGAAAGGGTCGTTCATGCCCGGAACAAATCATTAACCTGAAGAACATCATCAGGTACAAGAAGACAGGAGTACATAGTTACATGGTCGTGTTTGTTGACCTTCAGAAAGCGTATGACTCCATCAACCGGGAGTCATTAATGGATATTTTGGAAGAGTTTGGAGTGGCTGATATATAAATAAATTTGATCAAACAAACTCTAACCAACACAGTGTCGAAAGTCAAATTTATGGGAGAGATATCAGAACCGTTTACAATCAGAATGGGCGTCAGACAGGGAGACGGACCATCCCTACTCCTCTTCAACTGTGCTTTGGAAAAAGTAATTCGAGAATAGAGGAAGATGTTACACCAAAAAGAAACAAAAGAAGATCGGCTCAGACTTGGTTCTAAGCACAAAGGGATTTACGTTGACGGTCTGGCCTTTGCGGATGACCTGGCCATTTTTGCTAACGACATAGATTCAGCAGTCAACAAAATCAATAGGCTGTCAGAAATTGTTGAAAAGGTAGAACTCCAGGTTTCTATTCAGAAGACAAAATACGAGGGCAGATCAAAAAATAAGTTGCACTTCCCAGTTATGGCCATTTATTACACCACCTATACAACTGCAACACGCCTATAACGACATACAATGTAACGTCACTTTTCCACATAGTTTACAAGAGACTCCAAACATTTCTGCGAACGCACAACCAACTTGTCGATGGCGGATGCATAGAAAGTTCCTCCAGCGTTCTGCAACCACACGGAGACAGCGGCCTTCATCTCCTCATCGGTCTGGGAATGTCAACCACCGTTCTGTCTAATGATCGCATTCACACTGTTGACATTTGCACGGGTCCTGGACGTTGCGGGCCTGCCCTCGTGATATTCGTCCGTGATATCCGTGCGAGCGGCTTCGAATTGCTGACACCACTTTACGATCCTTTGCCGGGAAATGACCCGCTCCCCATACACAGCACTAATTTCACGATGAATGTCCGTGCAATTCTTCCTTTTGGCCCATAGGAATCGGATTGTCGCACGCACCTCATATTTGGAGTGAACGTCCAGTCGACGCGCCATTGCTTTTGGCCGCTATTCACACCATACAAGACGAGACACCACAGCGACCTACCTAACAGATGTGTGGGCAGTGTCTGTCCCTTTCTCCGCTGTGTCCACGTTTGCGACACACAGCGCGTTAGTGAACTAACTTTTTGCTCCACCTTCGTATATGACAAATATCTGCGATGGACCTGAATGGATGATCACTAATCTTGGAAAAATCGGTCGAGTCTCACATTTCAGATATCTCGCTGAAGTCATCCAGCAGAATGGATTAGAAGAGGAAGCAATTAATGTTTGGATGAGTAAGTTAGACCAGGTATACCAAATGACAAAGAATATCTATAAAAAAAAGTCTACGAGTATAGGGGCCAAGTTCCGACACTATATCACAGTTGTAAAACCTGAGGGATTATATGCGTCCGAAACTTTGACCATGGATAGTAAAGGTCAAGCTGACCAACTGGAAAAAAGAGAGCCCAGGATATTAAGAAAAATCCTATGTAATCGATGGGTTGATGGACAGTGGCGAATGAGAGCAAATTTGATTAACGAAAAGAATCTGGAGTTTCATAAAGTCTAAGGCAACAAGGCCGAGATGGTCCGAGGAATGCGAAAAAGATCTCAGGCAAATTGGTATTTCAGACCGAGAAATCCCTGACAGGAAAACATTTAGAAGATTGTGAACAACTACCAAGGTTTTAAAATGGTATCAACTTCCGGAAGACGGAGAGGACCTTTGTCCGAAGAACATAAACAGGCACTCGTCGCTGGGGGTCAGAAGATACTGGCAGGAAGTCAAAGCCGGAACAAGGACAAGACCAGACACTAAAGTGAAGTTGGTTGTTACCACGCAGTCCATAGAGGCTCAACTCGATGTATATATAAAAAGATACGAGCCTTACAGTAGTCGCATATGATGTGTAACATCTGACATGTTATCCCACTATGAAATTGAGATGAAATGTATGTGAAGTCATCTGACATGTTATCCTACTCGTATACTACACAGCTTGGACATTCTTAAAATGTTAATTTACGCTCCGTGTTCATACTGGTACGATGATGAATGTAGCCTATACATTGAATTGGAGATATGCTACTGTCACATTTGTTTGAACAAACAACACATATTATGTTGTAAATTAAGAGGAGGAATGAAACCATAGTCTCTATCCTATATATAGACTACTAGAAATAATGTTCAATACACTCAAGTTTCCCAACTCCTGCTTAGAGCAAACAATTGTAATTAAAGTGAGATAAACCGTAATTTCATGTAGATTCTGTTTATTTATTTAGCGTATGATGCTTCATGACAATCGTTTGAAATGTATTACATATAATTGCTATTAGAAAAATAAAATTAATATATATTTATATACATGGATATCTCAGATTTCATCACAAGCTGATGTCTAGTCCTTCTAACCAAGTGAGTGCCGCAGGGGTTACTTGATGTAGCTCCTCCATAGGCCCAGTGAATGCTCGTAGAGGACATTCTTTCACGATGTGGCTGATGGTTTGCACTTCAGCACCACAGTTGCAGGAAGGAGACTCCAACCACCCCCATTGGTGTAGTGCAGAAGCAGTTTTTCCAAAGCCGCAGCGTATCCTGTTTAGTCTGGTCCAGATGGTGCGCGGGAGGTTGAACCCAGGAGGTTTCGCTGTTGGGTCATCGATGTTGATTAGACCATGTGGGTGTAATCTGGCCCATTCTTGCTTCCATGCTTCGTCAGATCTGAATGGTATATCAGCTAGATTCCTGGCCGTCTTCCAGGCAGGTTTCCGGGATTTCAGTCTTGCTACGTCGTTTCCATCTGTATCCTGGTGGATGGGAAGGGAGCTGTTCATCATCACCTTAGTCCATAATCTGACAAGGGCATTTTGTCGTCTGATGTGAGGAGGTTGAATGTGGCTCAGTACGGGTAACCACTGTACAGGAGTAGGGTGCAGGGTGCCGGATATGATTCTCATTGTGTGGCGTAGCTGGACGTCGACCAGACGAGTATGGGAACTATTCAGCCATACAGCAGAAGAGTATTCAGCTGAAGAATATACTAGTGCTAAAGCAGTTGTTCGCAGTGAATTTGCATCTGCACCCCATGATATTCCAGCTAGTCTTCTCAGAAGGTTGTTACGACTTTTCAGTTTAGCTGCCAGTTTCTGAAGGTGATTGCGATAGGTTAGAGATCTATCTAAAGTTACACCAAGGCTTTTGGAGGTAGCATTACATCGCAGTGTGTGATTTCTGAACCTGACTGTCGGTTGGTAGTTTGCATTCCTGTTACTGAGGTGAAACGTAGCTACTTCTGTTTTTAGAGGGCTAGGTGTCAATCGCCACTTTGTGAAATAATCGTCCATCTTCTCAAGATCCTGGGATAGGATTTCTTCAGCTTCACTGAAGTCTGCTCTTTGTAAGGTGAGGTTGATGTCATCTAGCGAGATGTGGCTTCTGGAAGGTCGTATATATATAAATTGAAGAGAATTGGAGACAGCACTGAACCCTGTGGAAAACCGTTGTTGAGTTTGTAGATTCTGTTAAAATGACGCATAATGTTATGATAGATATAGTTTAAATCGATAATCCGGTAGCAAAAATAATTGCCGGGACTGGGTTTCGAACGTGATACCTCATGATTAACAGACCAAGATGCTAACCACGCAGCCATTACAACTACAGAAATTTAGAGTACAAGACAGGTACTCATTTTCACGTGCCGGTAATAATATGGAAGTATTTTTTAATGCTCGATTAATAATTTGCTTTTTTTTCGATAATGTTCCTGCGTGGAATTGAGTTTTAAATTAGTTATGAATACGCCTACTTGACAGTAAAAGGAATTCCTATAGTGGTCTATGAAAGGCTAGCTCAGTTATCGTATAAAAACATCGATATATATTACATTGATCACTGCATTACCGCAATGTGGGTTAATATCTGAATAGCCATTGTGCAGAAACATGACACCGGCTTTGCCGACAAGTTACAATGCTTCAAATTAAAGCATATCATCATTTAAATACTGATACGAAGACTTAACATGTGGTTTGTGTTTCAATCAATTGACACCAGAGTTCGCATGAGCGTTTACCGTTCAGTTGAAAGTGTTGAGCAAAGTTACTCGGGAAGTGGATGCCCGTCACTTTTATCCAGAGATTGAAAAAACAGTCTCTTAATAAATCATAATTGTTTTCAGCAAATATGATATAATGAATATTTTTACACCAAAGGATGACAACTTGAAGATGATTTATTGCAGAAATATCTATAATGGCGCCTCCAAACCTTGAAGTAATCCGTATGTTATATACATTCCACATGGTACGTGCATGGTTCATGTGCGTCTTACACACTTCCGTCCGGTCCACTTCCGTCCCATTTTTCAAAATCACTCCCACAAAGATATCCAGCAACCGAGTGGAAAGATGTTACACATCAATAACAATCAGTAGTAGCAGAGACCTCGTGGATTAGTTTGTAGGAAGGAGGGAGACCGTTTCGAGTGGATGTGATTTGTTAGCCTAGCAGCTTTGTTGATATTAATAATAACATCTTTTTACGATACAATCTGACGAACTTTAGCGCTTGGCGGTATTATTAGGGATTCTATCATATAGTGTAAATATCTTCACCCACATAATCATATACATAGATTTAAAGCCTGAGTGTAAGGGATCTGATGATGATCGCTTGACGATCGAAACTAGTAATCCAAGTGAATTAATTTATTAATTTATTAATTTAGGGAATAACACCCATTACAATTGGGTACAATCGTGTTGACCGACTGAAACCATGCAGAATTTCGTCAACAAGCTCACTAAATGGATTCTGTAGCTACTATGTACACCATATTTACACACAGGGTATAACTCTTAAACTACATTATACTCCACTTTGTACGAAGATAACCCCAGTATTACCAACTGCACACTCCATACAGTCCCTCCGGTCTCTACAGTTCCTGCATGCCGTCCTGACGCTTGAGGATTCTACCATCAAAGTCCCGCTGAGGTAGTTCCTCATCCACTTCTGTCCGTTCCCTTACGATCCAGATCCTCGTACGCGTCTTTCTGAACACTGCTGCACCAAGCTATCACAGCACTCGACTATCACAAGTCTCCTTGCTGACAGATGAATGCCCTGAACTGTTTGATGTAATTGTACTGGCGTACACGACTTGATAACTACACTATTTGTCACGGCTCGGAAGAGAAACTCTCTGAATCCTCTCAACCCTCGGATGCGCGGTCTCTTATACACTGTCCAGTTACACATTAATGTGACCACCCGTCAATAGCCTGCATATTCACCTTTTGCAGCGCAGACCGCTGCGAGACGTGCAAGAAAAGGGAGATCACCCAGGGAATACCGGGTGAGTTAGCCGTGGTCGTTACGGCGTGGCTGCAGGTAGTCGCTCACATCCGGGAGGCGAGGAGGTTCGAATCCCACCGGCAACCTTGAAGATGGTCTTCCGAGGTTTCCCATCTTCCTTCTAGGCAAATGCCGGGGTTGGCCCCTAACTATAGGCCACAGCCGCTACCTTCCAATTCCTTGTCCTTACATTCACACTTTCCTCTCCAGTCAACACTCCACACGCGACGGTACTTGTAGCTCACCACATGGGTATCCGCATAGAAGCGGCTACAAACCCTGGCGAGCCGAACATGTCCTCGGACACTCCCGGCACTAATATCCATAATATGCACACAAGCCTTAACTAACCTAAAATACAATCGCTTTTCATTTACTTTTTAACACTTACCCTGCTGATGCCTTAAATGTTGCTCCTCACCCCTGTGCTGGCTGATTTCCAGAATTTATGGCTTTGTTCAGAATGGCACAAACTGAATGTGGTTTGACTTACAAATAAATTGAAAAGTCCGTTCGATTTCCGAACCCTTACACAACAAATTTAATAAATATAGGACACGATTGAAAATAAAACTAGAATGTAAAAAAAAAATGCCGTAAACAGTTGTTCCTTCTCTCGTCCTGGAACGAGCGGGCGCGCTGGCAGAACTGTCTCTTCGGTTGCGTCAGATTCAGAATCTGTAATGCGAATTATAACTGAAGAAGAACAGAACATCTCCTATGCTGATTTTCGACATTATCGTGGAGAAAAAGTGCCATTTTTTGGAATCTTCTCATCCTAGTCAATTCTATAAACTTCTGCATAAAAATTGTTTCAGCACCCATGACTGCTTCATCTACACTGATGGCTCCCGTACACCAAGCTCTGATGGAAATGACAGTGTTGGCTGTGCCTTTGTCATTTATGATAATGATACTGACAAATTTGAAGCTCAGTATAAGCTCTCTCCCAGTTGTTCAATTTTCAAGGCAGAACTTTGGGCCTTAAAGTGCGCAATAGAATGGGTTAATGCTAACAATAAAAGAGTGAGGATTTTCAGTGATTCACAATCCGCATTGTATTCTATAAATGACAAATATAATTCTAACCCAATAGCTGTGTACATCAGGGCAACTGCTCAGGAGTGCTCACATATACGCACATCATGGATAAGGGGACACACAGGATTGGCTGGTAATGAAAGAGCAGTCCAATTAGCAAAATCAGCGGCTACGACACATCTTGAAATAGCATATAGTAAGTCTCCAATATGTTACGTTAAAAGGCAGATAAGGAATTACATACTACACGAATGGAATATCGCATGGACATGTAGCCTGAAAGGATCTGTAACAAGAGAAATATTCTTCCCGGAAGTACAAAATCGACTGTTATCAAAATTATTTTAGCCAAACTCTGTCCTCACACAATTTTTAACTGGTCATGGAAAATTCAAGTCTTATTTTGAACGTTTTAAAATAGCAACAGACGGTGGTATCCTCATCTTGTCATGATGTGGGGGCTTGAGAGCCCAAATGATCCTGCGAGCTATACCGGCGGGTGCGTGAGTTCCTGGTAGGGCCTCCCATGCCGGACAGGTCAAAGGTGATGGATCAGACAAAGAGGGATATCCTGGTCCTCCAGGTTGGGGGTTGATCATGGGGCTAACAATCCCATATCGAAAAAATAGTCTGTTATGAAACTCCAATACAATAATAGCCAGACTGATGATAATGATAAACGACCTATGCAAGGAAAAGGAAAATGTAAACGGAAAAATGATATGTACATAGTAACCTGGAATGTGAGAACATTGAACAAACCTGGAGCGTTGAAGGGCCTGAAGGAAGAGATGGAGAAATATAGTATAGGAGTGGCAGCGATCCAAGAGATCAAATGGAGAGGAGATGGTATATTGAGAAGTGATAACCATACAATAATGTATAGTGGAGGCGACAGTGGAAGAATAGGTGGCACAGGTTTTCTCGTGGATAATAGATATAAAACAGCAGTACTGAATTTTAAGCCTGTAAATGAAAGGATATGTACTTTGAGAATGACGGCACGATTCTTTAATATCACCTTTATATGTGTATATGCCCCCACAGAAGAGGATGAGGATGAGGTGAAAGACACGTTCTACAGTCAGATTGAACAGGAACTCGAGGGTATTGCAAGGCAAGATGTAAAAATCGTGTTAGGTGATTTCAATGCGAAGGTGGGAAAAGAAGAAGCATTTAGAGAGACGGTAGGAAAGGAAAGTCTGCATGAGGTATCAAATAATAATGGACAGAGACTCATCGACTTTGCCATGGGAAATGAAATGATTGTGAAAAGTACATGGCTTCAGAGAAAGAATATAAGGAAAGTAACGTGGTGCTCATCAGATGGAACCACATTCAACCAAATTGACCATGTGGTAATTGATAGAAGACACGCATCTGATATACTCGAAGTTGATAGTTGTAGAGGAGCGGATTGTGACTCTGACCATTTCATGGTAAGGGTAAAATATAGACAGCATATAGCAGTGTACAGATCTGGAAAGATGAGGAAAGATCCTAGAAGGTATAATGTCTTAAAACTAAAAGAAAAGGATACTGCCGAACAATATGAAACACATTTACGGAAGAAGTTGGATACTAAACAAAATTGGGATTTAGAAGGAGAAGGAGGAAAATGGAGTATAATGAGGGACGCACTACACGAAGCTGCAGAAGAAGTACTGGGGACAGAAGAAAGGATTAAAAGACAAATCTGGTTCGATGAAGAATATAAAATAGCTATAATGGAGAGGAATGCTGCAAGGGAGAAAATGATAAGTAGACCAACGAGGAACAATACAGAAGAACATAAAAAGAAAAGGAAAGAGGCAGATAGAATTTGTAGAAGAAAGAATCGGGAATCAGAGAAGAAATGGATTGAAGAGCTAGAAGAAGAATACAATAATCAAGAAGTAAGAAAGTACTATAAACGAATACAGGAAGTGAAGAAGGGCTTTCAACCCCGAGCAGTTTTCTGCAGAGATAAAGAAGGAAATTTCATAGGAGGAGAAGAACAGATTTTAGATCGATGGACTGAATATTTCAGCGAGCTGCTCAATGCTACTGCAGAGACGGTATTGCTAGAACAGGAGGGTCAAGAGAATAACCAACCATGGTGCAAGGATAACACTGATGCAATGCCCGTGCCGACGCTGGAGGAGGTTAGTTTGGCAATTAAAAGCTTGAGGAATAACAAAGCCCCAAGGGGTGATAATATTTCAGCAGAGATGATTAAGTGTGGTGGGGAACATTTGGCAAAGCTGGTACACCAGTTGATTGTGGAGATATGGGAGAAGGAGGTGATGCCAGAACAGTGGAACACGGCCATTATTTTCCCAATCCATAAGAAGAATGATAAAGAAAAGTGTGAAAATTATCGTGGCATAGCACTGCTTAGTGTGGTCTATAAAATCCTAGCCAAGGTAATGGCTATGAGACTTACACCTCTTGTTGAAGAGAGACTTGGAGAATACCAGTGTGGATTCCGACAGGGTAGATCGACCACGGACCATATCTTCACAATAAGGCAAATAATGGAAAAGTGTTACGAATATAATGTGGATGTGGATTTCAAACAGGCTTATGATAGTGTAAAGAGGAAAACTCTGTATCAGACCTTGATGGACATGGGATTCCCACCCAAACTAATCAGATTGGTGCAAATGACTCTTACTGGCACAAAATGTCGAGTTAAAGTTGAAGGAAGACTCTCAAAAGTTTTTGAGGTAAACCAAGGCTTACGACAGGGAGACGTACTGTCCACGCTGCTGTTCAATATAGTACTAGAGAGAGTAATGAGGAAGATAGATATCAGCAATCCAGGAGGCACGCTGTTAAACCGTATGAGCCAAAATCTAGCGTATGCTGATGATGTAGGTATGCTGTCACGAAGACTGAAAGATCTTGAAGAAGGGTTGGGACGGTTAGAAAAAGAATCAGAAGAAGTAGGATTACGAGTGAACTACAACAAAACTCAATATTTATTATTATATAGGAGAAATACTGTGGAGAGAGATAAATATATAAATTTATTTATAAACTTAAATGGGGTGAATTTTGAGAAGTGTAAAAGTTTCAAGTATTTGGGAGTACTGGTTACTGAAGATAATAGCACAAGAGAAGAAATAAAAGCGAGAATTGCAGCCGGTAATAGAGCTTATTGGGCATTGATAAAAATCCTCAAAGCGCGCATCCTCAGTAGAAGATCAAAGGTGACAGTGTACCGAACAGTTATAAGACCAGTGGTAATGTACGGCTCGGAAACATGGACTATGACTGTGGCAGAAGAGGAGATTTTGAGAAGATGGGAAAGGAAAATTCTGAGGAAGATTTATGGAACAGTGAATGAGGCAGGAAGATGGAGAATACGGGAAAACAAAGAATTGGAGGAATTATATGGGCATCCTGATATAGATTCGGAAGTAAAGAACAATAGGCTAAGATGGCTGGGACATGTGGAGAGAATGGCAGGTGATAGAGTGGTTAAAAAGACCTATAGAGGAAATCCAGGTGGAAGAAGATGCAAAGGAAGACCTAGGAAACGATGGTTGGATGACGTGGAGGACGAATTACGCAAGATGGGAGTAAGAAGATGGAGGAAACGTGCAGAAGATCGTCAGGATTGGGCAACGATTGTTGGAGAGGCCAAGGTCCTACATGGACTGTAGCGCCGAAGAGTAGTAGTAGTAGTAGTAGTAACAGACGACTATTCATGTTTTTGTGGATTGCCTCAATCGGTGTATCACCTTATATTTTAGTGTCCTGGTTTTGAAAAGGAAATATACTATTTACAATGCCACCTTAATAGCTGTAACCTGGAACTTTCAAAGCCGCTGTACCATATTTTCAAGAGGCAGTGCTGTTTAGGACAATTTCTCACTTTCATCAACAATTTGTTTTGTAAACTATGTTAGTAATATTTGTATTTGCTTTGTTTTTAATCTACAACCCTAATGCACCTCTGGTAAAATAGGGTTCCTGTACTTTTTTTTTGATATTTAATAATAATAATAATAATAATAATAATAATAATAATAATAATAATAATAATAATCCATATATCCAGCACACAATAGAACTAATAAAAGTGGAGAAAGATTACTTGATTTTTGCAAAACTTTTGATCTGAAACTAATGTCAACACATTTCCTGGCACTTCCACACAAGAAAAAGACCTGGAGATCCCCTAATTTTCACTTAGGAGAATTTCAAATAGATCATGTGGCTATTTCCAAAAAGAATCAAAAAGAAATTATGAATGTCAAAGTCAAGAAAGGAGTCATTGACTCTGACCACCATCTATCCTTAATCAAGGTAAAATTTCAACCAAACAGGTCCAAACCAAAAATAACAAAAAAATCTGCGCGTCGATCCAGAATTTCTTAAACAGAATGCCAGTACTTTCCAAGAAAGTATCCCTACTCACGATTCTTCTGGCTGGTTAGAACTCAAAGATATACTTTCGAAAGCTTCTCAAACCATTAGCACACCGCCCAGGAAACGCAAGCATAGGTGGTGGAACGAAACCTGTGACAAGGCTATAAACTTCAGAATTAAAGCCTGGCAGAATTGGAATTCTCACAAAACGGAAGAAAATTGGCACGAATTCACCAAAGTACAGAAACAAACCTCTAAAATCATCAGATCTGAAAAACGCAAGTACGATCACTACAGATTGGCTGAAATTGAACAAGATTTTACTAAAAACAATACACGAAACTTCTACAAAACATTCAGAGAAGAATTATCAAATTATCAGGCACCCAGTCTTTGCTTCAAACGCCCGGATGGGACATTGGAAACAAATAATCAAGAAAATTGCAAACTTCTAGCAGATTATTTCAAGGATCTTTTAAACTGTGAATCCCCTAAAGAACAACTCATCTTTGAAAAAAAAAAAAAACATCCAACCAAGATTCAGAAACCCCAACAATGGAAGAAATTAAAGAAATAATCCATGGACTCAAAAATAATAAAGCCCCAGGGGAAGATGGTATAATTGCCGAAATGCTGAAGATAGGTGGTGAGAACGTAGCCCGGAAAATCCACTCAATTCTTGAGAACATCTGGATCACCGAAGAAATACCTGAGGATTGGAAATGTGCGCTAATCCATCCACTGCACAAGAAAGGGGATAAAACCAACATCAATAATTATAGAGGAATTTCCTTGATACCAGTTATTTATAAAATTTTCTCCAAAGCTCTGCTCACTAGACTTGAGAAACAAACAGACCGCCTGATTGGAGAATACCAGGCAGGTTTCCGAAAAGGGAGATCATGTACGGAACAAATTCTTAATCTCAATACTATCCTACAAGTGCGCAAAACCAGACAGACAGTCATTACCTTTGTAGATTTCAGAAAAGCATATGACTCTATAGATCGTCAAACACTTTTCAATACTCTAGAAGAATTTCAAGTGGATAGAAAAACAAGAGAATTAATCAGATAAACATTAACTGGCACTACTTCAAAAGTTAAATTCCTCGGTGAAATATCTGAGCCTTTTGCAATTAACACTGGGGTCCGCCAAGGAGACGGATTATCTCCGTTACTGTTCAACCTCGTACTTGAGAAGATAATCAGGACCTGGGAAAAGGAAACTAAGGGAATAACCCTTGGCAGACTACTCAAAGATAGAATTCATGTACATTGTTTGGCCTTTGCTGATGACATAGCAATCCTTTCTAATAACAGGCAAGAAGCAATTCATTCCATTGAGAAATTACATGAAATTGCCATCAAAACCGGACTTCAAATTTCTTATGAGAAAACTCAGTACATGGAAGGAGCCTCACGATACTTAGACGGACAACCTATGAGAACTAAATTCGGCAAAATATTTCAAGTGAACGAATTCAAATATCTGGGAGAAATTATTCAGCCCTCTGGTTTAAACCGTGAAGCAAATAAAGAGAGAATTTCCAAATTACAGAAAGCTTACAGAATCACTTGGAATAGGTATAACAAAAAATCAATATCTCGGAAAGCAAAACTTAGACATTATAATACAGTAATCAAACCGGAGGCGTTATATGCATCAGAAACCTTAATCATTGGTGGCAAATCTTTAACCAAAGAGATTGCAAAACAAGAAAGGAAAATTTTACGAAAAATTTTTGGCCCAGTTTTTATAGAGGGAATCTGGAGGAAAAAGTCATCCCAGGAAATATATCGCCAATGTGAACAAATGTCTCATACTTTTCGGAAAAGACGATTGAAATTTTTACGGGCACATTATCAGAATGAACAATGGCAGATTGACTAAAAGAATTCTCAACTTGGCCCTCTCACTAAAATCCAAGAACAGCTGGCTACGTGAAATTGAAACAGATCTCCAGGAAATCAACATTTCAGACAATATTATACAGGACAGATGCAAATTCAGAACCCTAATCGACAATCACCAATTTGAAGACAAACCCAACACCAGGGCCGCCATAACTTGGACAGAAGACCGAAGAAAGGCGCTCAGCGAGAGGATGAAGAGATTTTGGAAGGAAAAGAAGGCCAACACATCAGCTAAACAGGTTCAACCGTGCTCCTGAGTCGGGCATAACGATGCAATAATAATAATAATAATAATAATAACCTCAAATATATATATACTAGACATAGAATAAACTCAACGTTTTTGCGAGAGAAAAATCTGTCCACAAAGAAGAAAAACAAAGGAAAGGAAAACAGATTTGACCTACTTGAACTTGCATCGCTTGCCTTCGAACAGATCGATATTATTCCGCTGAACAGTGACGTGGTGCTATCTAGCGATAATATGTGCAACTTCATGCTTACTGGCAGCCACACGCGAGTGCTAGAGCTGTAATATTACGTTCGTCTCCTACACAAAGCGCGAGTAATCGATCAACGTAATATTACGCTCGCCACAGTTTTAAAAAGTTACCTTCGAACGTAATATTACGACGCCCGCACTCTAAGTGCTAAGATAGTAAGTCTTACACCTCTTTGGTAAAGAAGTGGTCCCTATGAAGATAGATTAGATGATGTTACGTTATGGACTCCATTTCTAAACAACGACATCACGAAAACCTGAGTAAATCTCAAAGGAATGCTGAACCAAACAATCAGTAGAAATGTAAATCACTAGGGTAGTAATTGAACCGCATTTTTAGCCTACTTTCGATTTTTGCAAAAAATGAAAGTAGACTTATGAGATCAACACAGGGCGAAAAAAAGTGTGTCTGTCTGTGTGTGTGTATGTGTGTGTGTGAGTCTGTGTGTGTGTCTGTGTGTGTGTGTGTGTGTGTGTGTGTGTGAGTGTGTGTACTCTGAATGTATGTCCCCCCCTATCAATTCAAACACGGTGAATGCGAATTGAACGAAATTTGGTACAAAGGTAGCACTAGCAAAGGACACCTCAGTGTCATGTTTTATATCGCCGCCATCTTTACTAAAACTGAATGGCGGCCACTCAAACGTTCAAAACGTAAAATCAAATAACGACTAACCAAATCATCCGATCTCTACCAAATTTGGTAACAACATACCTTCGTATAGGATGCGTCTTGTGACCAAACTACAAGGTCGTCCGCCATACCATTTCAGGATGGCGGCCGTGCGAATTATGCAAACTTTATAATCCATATCATGGGACCCACCAGTTCCGATTATCGAGCCGAGAATCGTTTTAACTGTTCTAAAGGAAGAGGCACGTTCGAAATTAAAAGTTTATTTTGTAATACTATAGTGCAGACGTGATTTTAAAAAGCTGAGCTGATTTAGTAATAAGACAAGATGGCAGCGGATATCTTGTGCCTGACTTATATTTCACTAATTTGAGTATTGCATGCAATATAGCGTACTGATATAAAATAAATAAACTTTGTATGAAATGCTTTATATATAAATAATATACTCCAGTGATGAAATCGTTTAGTATAAATCACTATTTGCTAACAAGTTCTATGTAAGTCATTTTATATAGAACGATATTCGTTGACACAATTAGCTCAGTGGTAGAGCGTTAGCCTATCGCTCAAATGCCTATGGTTCAAACCCGATCAGAGCTAGTTTTTTTGCTTGAAATTTTATATGTTTATTGTTTTGTAATGACTCAGATGTTTTAAAATTAAGCGTTATATTGTGCATATTATGGTGTAAAATATATATTTAATTAAAACATAATTCGCCATCAGATTTAATCGAGACATCTAGCTGCCAAAAAGGTAACTGCACGCCGACCAGATTTTATTGAAAAGTTTCTTCTTCTGGCCGCTAGAATGCACTCGCTCTGTTAGGATTATATTGTTAGATATTTCACCACTAGATATCACGACTAGTCTACGTGGGGCTCCATTGATTACTATACCATTTGCATTCTATGCGCATCGAATTTGAAGAATGACAAGATGATACTACGATACATTTTTACTTTCTATTTTAAAGGGTTTGTAACAGCCTATTGTGCGTTATTTGAAAATGTTAATTGAAGTAAAGAACAAAACGATTTCACATAGTATCTGAACTCTACCGTTGGTGCTAGTTCAGGATATTAATTAATACTTCTATTTCAGCCCAAAAGCAATCGAAAATATCCACATAGTTGGTATACACACGTCTCTGTAGGGTCATGGAAAGATTTGTTAATTCAATTAGGGTTGTGAAAGTCATACGCAGCCAGACGTGTAAAGACATGCCTCAACTCAAAGTTGGATGTTGCCCGCGTCAGGCCGATTATGTAATAATAATAATAATAATAATAATAATAATAATAATAATAATAATAATAATAATAATAATGTTATTGGTTTTACGTCCCTTTTAACTACTGTTGCTTTTAGAGACGCCAGGGTGCCAGAATTTTGTCCCGAAGGGGATCTTTAACGTGCCACTAACACGGCTCCCTCGCATTTGTGCACCCTCAAATGCCAGCTGACTGCGCCAGGATACGAACCTGAAACATACGGTCCAGCAAGCGAGAACGTTACCGCTGAGCCACGCCGCCAGTCCGGTCGGTTATGTCTCCAGATCCATAACATTCTTTAGATACTTCTTATCTTTCTTTCTTCAATGATGGTAGCAGTTTTTATCTAGGTTGTGGCGTTTGGTAGAGGTAAATCGTTTCTAAGGTCTTCAACAAAGAATAGTTCTATTATACTCTTTGATAATAACAACGAGTTATAACTATACTCATACATTTAGGAGAAAGTAGGCTATATGTTCTTTACTGAACATCTTGTTTTTTTTAAACTGTGCATTAGATTTAGAATGGACGGTACGGAAGGTAGATAATGTGCAGTAAGATATGACGTACCTCCTGGATGTTCCGCAGCCAGTATGAAAGGTGGTTGAAGGAATCCAGACTCGTCACATCGTACATGAGCAGGATACCCATCGCTCCCCTGTAGTAGGCCGTGGTGAGGGTGCGAAACCTTTCCTGCCCCGCCGTGTCCCTGGAACAACACAATAATGCTTTATATAGAGACTGCAGTAGGCCATGGTGAGCGTACGAAACTTTTCTTGATCCTGGAACATCACAACATGCTTTATATAGAGATTGAAATAGGCCATGGTGCGCGTACGAAACCTTTCTTGTCCCTGGAACAACACAAAATGCTTTATTTAGAGATTGCAGTAGGCCATGGCGAGCGTACGAAACCTGGAACAACACAACATGTTTTATGCTGTGCCTTTCAGTCATGGGACTAACGCCACAATAGGACCCCATTGGGGAATATCAGGGCCTAACATTTCGGTCATTACAATTGAAAACTTAATAAAATTATATGATTTTCAATGATAAATTCAATGCATTCTGTGAACATACTAGAAACGTACAATAGAAAGTAGTTGCAACATTTCCCAACTATGGAACTATGGAATCAACCGGGATATACAGCCTCCATCTCCTCTTTTAGGTTGGATTTAGCACTTCATAGCAATGGAGTCGATAACCATTCTGAAGTGTTCCGTGATTTACATGCAGTTAGACATATTCACTGTCTCGATGTCGTACTGTCCTGCTCGTGTACAACAAATTTTAATAATGCAGATCAGCACAGTTTTATTAGCCCATCATGCTTATAAGAATGTATGTTCGACCCTGACTATTATATGTCTGAAAACTGTATCATAATGATGGTCATTATAACACTATTTTTCCTTATGAAACAGTTTCTCCCACCAATCAGAGCTCAAGAAACAGTTGTTTGACCAATTAGATACGGATACCTTCGCGCATGCGCTCAAAATCCAACATGTCTAAATAAATTACCGAAAGTGCACCGTCCATATGTTCGCGTAAATAAACGGGTGAATATGAGACAAGAAATAGCACTGTACCTTAATATCCCAAAATCCAATTTCTACACAGTGCGTTGTTTTCAAACGACTTCGGTGAAAGTTTTACTGAATACTGGTGCACAATATGCACATATGGCATTGAAGCACACAGAGCGCATGCGTCGGTCGGGCAGAGAGCTTGGAGAGCAGAGATATCCTATCCAGCGCAGCACCCTATCACAACATTCTAGTGACTGAACAGATATTTATGAATATTTATGTTAAAACATATAATAAAGTTATAATTATCGTCGAACATAAACAGTCGTATGCAACTCGCCTATAATGGTAATTAAGACACTCGTATGGAAATTATAAAACTCGCTCACGCTCGTTTTATAAACATACTCGTGTCTAAATTATAGCTATTATATGCTCGTTGCATAATGTACTATTATGTTCGACCCTGACGAAATGTAAATATTATATGTCAGAAAACTGTACTATATTGAGGCTCATTATAGTACAAGTTTTCACAAGGTATTAACAATTTGTCATTCTTCCTCAGGTTCGGATCTTGAACCAATGATAAGCCTGGATTTAGGCTTAACTTCCGTTTTAGCAAGATTTAATTTTGGAATATTCTTGAATGAATTGAAATATTGCATAAGTAGAAGGTTCCTCTGATTATAGAATTTAAAATTCCAGTCTTACAATTATAACATAATTTTTTCGCCAAATCAATACTTTTTACTTACATAAAAATTCTACAGGTACATGTTTCAAAAACACATGATGTTTTCTTCCTCAGCCCACTTATTGGTGTAAAACATCATATAACATCGATAACCTCACTAAATAACAAAAACACAGTTCACATTTATTCTCTTGTTCTTCCTTTGTTAGGCCTGTGCCATTCGACACATTAATGTCACTCACGGAATAAACACTTATTAGTTGAAGTAATGAATATTGACACATTGACACATTTACTCATTGCTAGTTTCAACGTGGGTTGCTGAAATGCACACAAGTGTCGTATAACCTTGCCAAAAGCGGAGAAAACACTAACTAGCACCCAGGAAGGTAATTGGGTGTGGCGTCATGAAAAGAATTCGAGTCAGGAATGTATGTTGGAATTAACCTATTGCGGTGGGGGTTGAGGGGGTGGTTTGCTTTTATTATTATTTAAATAATCTGCTAATAAATCAAACAATTCATTCGTTTCAAAATTAACCTCGTTTAGATTATTGCATTCCTTTGACCTCTGATAAGTGCAATTAGGTTTGACTTTATGTTGGCTCAAGGTTAACGTGAGTGGCTTCGGTGGCGTAGTTGGTAGCATGCTGAACTTCTATGTCCAAGATTGCGGGCCAGAGTCATCAGATTTTTAGCCTACTTTTCACATTTTGCAAAAATGAGGAAAAAGTCGACTTATGAGATCGGGCAAATGTGTGTCTGTCTGTCCGTCCTTCTGTCTGTCTGGCTGTGTGTGTGTCTGTCCCCCCCCCCCCCCTATAAACTCCTAAACGGCTGCAGTAATCGAAACAAAATTTGGTAGTAGTAAAGATCTATACATGAATATCTCAATGCCGTATTTGAAAATAATGTCAGTGCTACCAACTGCTGAAAAATCGCAATTGAAATTTGAGCTCCATGTTGGATATCTTGGAAGGTATGAATGGGAGCTGTTTCAAAATTGGCACACGTATAGATATTAATATTTCAGTGTAATTTCTAGGAGGCCATACATGGCAGTGTTGCCAAAATGGTTATAAGCCTGCTGATAAGTCCAATTTTTAAATGCATATAACTTCTACACTATCAATTGCAATTCAACCAAATTTCGTATGTGCTATGTGTACCATAACAGATATGACTATGCGTATTCTTAAGAGCAACTATGGCTGCCAACTGTTAATAAATGCTGTCTCTATTTTTGTTACCCTAATATCAATATATCAGAAAGTATGCGAGCCAATAGCTCTAAATTTGCACATGTATAGTGCCTGGCATTCTGGATTAATTTGCAGTAACTAATATGTCAGTGCTGCCAAGTTGATTCTAAGTCTACTGACAGGTCCAATTTTAAAATGCATGTAACTTCCATACTAACTAGTGGATTTCATTCAAAATTGGCACAACAATAGATCATATTATTTCAGATTATTTCTGACCAATACATGCATGACATTGTTGCCAACATGATTTTAGGTGCGCTGTTAGATCCAATGTTTAACTGCATGGAACGCCCAGGCTATCCATTGGACTTCAACCAAATTTTGTGTTCTGTACCTTAAGAGATGGAACTAAGAATATATTCAGTCACCAGGGGTGCCAACTGTAGTGCTCTATTAGGCTACATTATGCCAGGTATACAGTATTTCGAACTAATTAGAAATTTCGATATTACCAACTTAATTTCGTCATTATTGTAGATAGATCCATATAGATTAATCATTGGCATGAATCTTAAATTTTAAGAAAAGTAGGCTCTTTAGTTCGTCACGGAACTTCTTGTTAAGAGCGTTAAAAATCCCTCAGTATGCCTTCTTTTGGAGGGGAAGTAAAGCCAGCGAGCCCATGTCATAGATTTTGGCATCTAAAAGAACATTCCACTAATTACACATGTGTGAAGCTAAAATTTGTAGGTTAGATTTGATTAACACTATATTAGTTTCAACGTTCACCTCCAGGTGCTGGATGCATTGGCATCTAGTAGCCAAGATCCCAGCTAGTGTCGTGGACGGTAGCAAAAGTAGGAACTACTTAACAATTGATCGTCTGCCGTCCTTACCTGAATCACAGATAACACACATTAATACAGCCATCACAATTGACACCGCGTTGTCGTAGCCCCTAAACTAAGGAACCAACCGACCAAGGTTAACTGGCAAAACATGTAACGCGCTGCGTTAGACCACGCAGATATCTCACTCGTTGACATTTTACTCGCTCTGTGCCAAATGCTTGGTTCAGTTCTCGGCTCGTGTCGTGTACGGTCACAGTACTTTACAAAGAATAACACCAGTAATTTAACAAAACATCACATAGTTGACTAGTTGCATTATTTGAATAGCGTGTCGGTCTACTAACCCCAAGATTGCAGGTTCGCTCCTGGCCGTGGTAAGTGATTTTTGAAAGGCGGCAAGAATACGACACGCATGTCATACGATGTTGGCATGTCAAAGAACCCATTTGAATTCAGTAGGTCGTGTTCATAATGGCAAAATTAATCTCGGGAGTTTCCGCCAACACAAAGTTCCTCATTTCTCTACTAGAAAGCCCTATAGTGTTCAAGGAGCTTAGATATCTAACCTCCTTGACTTTCATAGTGATTTAAGGAACAACGAAATTCGACATGTAAGCTACCCTCTGGGTGTCAAATTACAAAGCTTGCACCAGGCACCTGAGGCCATACGACATTATTATTATTATTATTATTATTATATTATTATTATTATTATTATTGTCGCCTCCGTAGCGTAGCGATCAGCATGGTTAGCTGCCGCCACGGAGGTCCTGGGTTCGATTCCCGGCTCTGCCACGAAATTTGAAAAGTGGTATGAGGACTGGAACGGGGTCTACTCAGCCTCGGGTGGCCCAAATGAGTAGAGGGGGTTCAATTCCCACCTCAGCCATCCTCGAAGTGGTTTTCCGTGGTTTCCCACTTCGTCTTCGGGCAAATGCCGGGATGGTACCTACTGTCAAGCCACGGCCGCCTCCTTCCCTCTTCCTAGCCTATCCATCCCAATCTTCCATCCCTTCCCATCCCTCATGAGGCCCCTGTTCGCTTTGCAGGTGAGGCCGCCTGGGCGAAGTGCTGATCACACCTCCCCAGTTGTATCCCTAACAACCAGATGTTCCAAGCTCCAGGACACTGCCCATCGAGGCGGTAGTGGTGAGTTCCCTCGCTGAGTCCTTGGGAACCACCAACCTAGAGGGTAAATTGACTAAATAAAAAAAAAATATTATTATTTGAACTATTACTGTAACTAAGTTTATATATTGTAAATACTTTCATCCAAACTAAGGGAAGTATCAGTAATACAGGTCGAAACCTATCTTCAAACTTTGTGGACGCAATCGTTGTACTATAAAAGGACAACGTGCGGAAAATCAGCAGCCAGATTGAACTACAAGGCTCCGAAATCATGTGGCGAATCTCTCATATAAATCAATGGGAAGTAGCGAGTACCGTACATGTTGGAATGGACAGACCTGACCGGCCAAGCAGTCAAGCCAGTGGGAAGAAGCCTCACGCTCAAGTCGCCTCGCTACTACTCCGAGTGCCATAGGGATGTCCAGCTCCTCCAGCCGTCATGCCGGCGTACCAGCATCTCGGGTACGATTTCGGAGCCATGCAGTTCAATCTGGCGGCTGATTTCCCGCACGTTGTCCTCTTATAGTACAACGATTGCGTCCACAAAGTTTCAAGATAGGTTTCCACCTGTCTTACCTGATACTTCCCTTGTAAGGGTAATGGATCTGATGATGATCGCTCGACGATCGAAACTGGTCATCCAAGTGTATTTATTAATCTCATGTAATGTTCTTTTCAGGATTAGGGAATAACCCATCACAATTGCTACAATCTTGTTGACCGACTGAAAACATCAAATTTCTGTATGTAAAAGTTCAGCAACCTAGTGTTTACAAATTTGGTGAAAGACTATTCTAAAATAATAGCAAAATATAAAAGCCAAGATGGGAAATCTGGAAAAGATGGAAATAAGTTTCAGCTGGCTGTTTGAAATATTTGAACAAGCGAACTATTTGGCACTTTAAATATGTGGTGTTACAGGAGAATGATGAAGATCAGATGGGTAGATAGGGTTACAAACATAGAGGTATTAAGACGAGTGGGAGAGGAGAGATGTTTCTGGCGACTGCTAATGAAGAGAAGAGATAGGTTGGTAGGACACATACTAAGACACCCAGGAATAGCAAGCTTAGTTATGGAAGGAAGGTTCGAGGACAAGAACTGTAGGGGTAGACCAAGGTTAGAATATGTTAAACAGATTGTCTCAGATGTTGGGTGTGGTAGTTATGTAGAGATGAAACGATTAGCTCAGGACAGGGAGGCACGGAGGGCTGCATCAAACCAGTCAAAAGACTGAAGACTCAAACAACAACAAATAAGTAATATTAGACTACTGGCGACGGTGGCCGAGAGCGCTAACGCACTACCTCGTGCCTCGCTGGCATCGGGAGAGCATGGGTTCGAATCCCACCTCAGCCGTCCTGAAAATGGCTTTTGTGGTTTCCCATTTCCACCACCAGGCAAATGCCAGGAAGGTTTCTTTCAACAGGTCCAAGTTAGTGGTCACCTGTCACCATCCCCAGTTGTATCTGCTGACAAAGTGTGTTCAGCTCCCAGACACCATTCTTGAGACGGTAGAGGAATGATCCCTCAAAGAGTCCTAGGGTGAAGGTGAGCTGGAAGGATGAGTGATTAAAAAATCCTGAAATAAGTTTCAGTTGGCTGTATGTCATTATTGCAAAATCAAACTCTTCGTCATTTTAACATAAAGTACTGTAATATAAGACTATTTATTATAACTAGAGAATCTGTGCGAGAAATTTCGCATGTTCATTAACCACCCGCCCGTCTTTACTGTTATGCGGGCTTCTATAAATATGTTTATTTGTTTAAACGCACTTTTAAACAAATTGTCGAGATTTATGAAATCAGAGTGCGGGTAATTCCGTTTGAGTGTTCTTTTCAATGCACAATGGGTTGTGTGCGCCCTATGTGTACAGACTACCCACCCGGCCCTAGTGTTATGCGGGCTGGACGCGACCCAGTTCTGCCAGGGGCCCTCGTCTTGTTTATTTGTTGTAACACTCTTTTTAAACAAATAAATATATTTCCGTCAACTTTACAAGAAATGCAAGATTGAGACGATTTGGAAGATTTTGGCACAAAATGCACCTTTTAACTCCTTCGGGTTCAGGAGCTTCAGTTTTTTTTTAAATAGGATTAACATAGCGTATTAGGTATATAATAGATTTTCTGGTAACGCTTTTGTAAAAACAATATACAGATTACTTTTCAGTTTAAGTACATACTCCCTTATTGAACCCTAAAACGTGTAAACTTTCATTAAGAAGTACAAGGAAATGAGTGTCTATACCGAGACTGGGTCTCACAGTGTTTGAAAACAAAATTGCTGGGTCGCGGTCTAATAAAGGTTGGGCGAAGCGACATTCAGCCGCCATCCAACGCCAATAACAGTTTGAGTGCAACCAGAGCTGACCGCATTGGTTACAACTCGATCATGATTAGTTACATGGCCTGTGGTATCGAGGCTCGTCCTGTGGTGATGCAGATACGCTCGAATTGTATTGGCACGAAGCACAGTGCATAATCATGTGTTACGACCTCTCATTCTGAATTTGAAGCAGACATGTTTTATGAATTAAATGTCAACAAAACGGAATACCTTACATTAGAGAATAATGGTGGTGAGAAACTACAGATCGGAAATGCAGAAATTCAAACAGTCACTAAATTTAAATATTTGGGTTCAATAATAGAAGCTGGGGGAACAAGTTCATCTGAAATTGAGAAATGATTAAGTGAGGTTAGGAGAACAATTGGAGCATTACATTCCGTTTTATGAAGCAGAAATGTTTTAAACAACACTAAGAAAAGTATTTACAGTTAATTGGTACAAAGTATTTAGTTATATGGAGCAGAAACTTGGACATTACACAGACAACAAGCAACCAAATTATTAGTAACAGAGATGGATTATGGGAGGAGGACGGCAAGAAAATCAAGATTAGATTAAAATAGAAATACGAGAATCAGAGAAATTATCCAGGTAAAAATAAAATATGTACTAGAAGTGGTTGAAGAATGAAGATTACAATGGTTTGGACATGTGAAAAGGATGCACAATAGTAGAATTCTAAATTTAATGTTACATTGGCAAGATGAAGGCAAACGAAAACGGGGTAAACCACGAGAACAATGGATGGATGGATGGATGGATGGATGGATGGTGTAAAGAGAAGCATGGGTACCAGAGGCTTAACCGAGGAAGATGCTGAAGGCCGAAATTTGTACTTTTGTATTTTGGTTTGAAGGAAAACTACTGTATTGTAGAATATTCATAATAAAGAAGAATATCCAAGCCGGAGAGATTTCATTCAAATGATTTTGGTACTGACAACTAATCTTCTACCACGTTTCTTTTAAATGGCTCATGCACCATTTGAGAACAGTTTTATTCCTTCACAACTAGAGGACGGTGACAATTCGTCTCAAGATCCCGTAACCAACAGGTGTTCCTCCTTGTGCCTTCAAAATAATGAGACGCTGCACAAAGAATGTATTCTCTCAACAATAACAGATGTTTGCTTCCATCGCACCAAAATGTCTGTCTTTCAGCATGATTCACGAAACTTTGTTTATTGTACTTCGGGTTCTGGTGCTGCTGGATTGCATACCCGTGCAAGACAAGGAGGTAGTGACCGTACATGGTGGGTGGGGTATATAATATTAAGCAGCCGGAAACATACGATTTTCCAGGCAAGGAGTGAGAAACGTATGGCTAAACAGTAAGTAATATTAGACTATTTATTAAATCTGGTAACGCTTTTGTATAAAAACAAGTAGTTCCGTGAAGAACTAAATAGCCTACTTTCATATATCCTACTTATATCAATTGCCTCTATCACCATACAAATTTTCAGTTTGTTTGCTGTAATAGATTAGTAGATATTGTGAGGTAGATATTGAGAACCGTCTAGATATTTCGGATGGTCACCATGTTGGAATTTTATATGTAAGTTACTGTAGGCCTTAGAGTTATGTACTATGGATATTATTGCGTAGGTGTTTTATTCAAACTTCAATCGCATGATTAGGACACAAGAAATAAAAACGAGATTTTAAAATTTCACTCTGCCGCCATCTTGTGGTTATGAAAATATTTTAATGAATTAGATGCCGTACCAAGTTTCACTGCGTTCGGATGGTTAAATTGCGAGATAAGTCTATTTAAATATTTCAACTTCGCTTTGCCACCATGTTCGTTTTATGGTTAACAGGTTTTCGAAAGTCACATAGGTGAACGTCTAGTAGTGCCCTTTATCACTGTACAAAATTTCAGGGTGATATGAGTAATAGTTTCGGAGATATAGAATGCCGGGGAAATAGTTCGCACAGCCGCCATGTTGTATTGGTGATATGTAATAAAATTTGAAGGGCACGGTCGGGGTCGGCCTAAGTAGTATTATGACCTCACCGAGTTTCATTGTAATCGCTCCAGCCGTTTAGACGTTATTAGGGGACACACACTCACGGACAAAAGGTGATCTCATAAGCCTATTTTTAGCCTATTTTCAATTTTGAAACAAGATGTTCAGTAAAGAACATATAGCCTACTTTCTCCTAAATGTATGAGTATAGTTATAACTCGTTGTTATTATCAAAGAGTATAATAGAACTATTCTTTGTTGAAGACCTTAGAAACGATTTACCTCTACCAAACGCCACAACCTAGATAAAAACTGCTACCATCATTGAAGAAAGAAAGAAAGATAAGAAGTATATCAAGAATGTTATGGATCTGGAGACATAATCGACCGGACTGGCTGCGTGGCTCAGCGGTAACGTTCTCGCTTGCTGGGCCCTAGGTTGCAGGTTCGTATCCTGGCGCAGTCAGCTGGCATTTGAGGGTGCACAAATGCGAGGGAGCCGTGTCAGTACATTTACTGGCACGTTAAAGATCCCCTTCGGGCCAAAATTCCGGCGCAGTCAGCTGGCATTTGAGGGTGCACAAATGCGAGGGAGCCGTGTCAGTACATTTACTGGCACGTTAAAGATCCCCTTCGGGCCAAAATTCCGGCACCCCGGTGTCTCTAAAAGCAGCAGTAGTTAAAAGGGATGTAAAACCAATAACATTATTATTATTATCATTATTATTATTATTATTTATTTTGCGCATGCGCTTACACATTCTCAGCATTTGCTGGAAAGAAAACATTTACAATCCCAGATACCGTACATATCACAAGGAGCAAATTCTTGGTGACTGCATTGAGTAGTAGCTTCATATTCCCCTCATTGCTTCAGGCCTGATTGCCCAAGAACAGCCTTACTACGCGACACGTAGAAAGTATGACTGTTTTCTGCATCAGTTTGAAAAGGCCTGGGTCTAATTTCAACGCCGTGAGCGATTCCTTTAAGTTGTTGGGAATCACGCCAGTGCTGGAGATAATAATAGGAACTGTCCTGACTTGTGCCATGTGCCATTGCTTCCTTATCAGTTCTGAAAGCTCTGTGTATTTTGACAGCTTTTCCACATGCTTTGTTAGTATGTTGCCACTGTTTGGGATCGCCACATCTATGAAGGTGGTGTGCTTCATGCATTTGTCAACAAGAACTAAATCAGGTCTGTTGTGCACAGCTGATTGGTCTGTCAATACAGTACGATCCCAGTACAACGTAAAGCTGTCATTTTCCAGTACACTTTCAGGAGCATATTTGTAGTACGGCACTTTCTCTTGGCTCAGCAGTTGAAGTTGTATAGCCAATTCTTGATGGACTATCTTGGCAACAAAATCATGTCTCTTCCTATATTCTGTCCCTGCAAAATGGCGACAACCCGATATAATATGCTGAACAGTCTCAGATGTTGGGCAACCGTATCTGCAATGGTCATCTTGCACAGATGCATCCTTGGTTATGAACTTTAGGTAGTTCCTCGTGGGGACAACCTGGTCCTGAATAGCCATCATAAAGCCTTCTGTTTCAGGAAACATCTGCCCAGAAATCAACCAAAAGTTCGACGCTAGCTTGTCGACGTGAGTTTGGATGACTTCATAGGGATGTCTTCCGTGTAGTGGCTTGGACAACCAGGCATTGAATCTATCCAAATCACTGCGCACCTGAATTTGAGTCTCTTGCTGACTTAAGAGTAGTGGAGTTGAATCATCTGCTTCTGTGACAGCCCTGTGCAGCATCGAATGGTTCGATACAGAACAGAAGTATTTTCTTAGCTCATAGATCTGTCGAGCTACTTGGTTGTTTATATCAACAATTCCTCTCCCTCCCATATGTCTCGGTAACATGACTCGTTCCACAGATGCCCTGGGATGGTGTTTTCGTGACTTGGTCAGTGATGTTCTAATTTTCTGTTCTAAGCTTGCAATGTCAGTTTTACTCCACTTGATGACCCCAAACGAGTAACTAAGAATAGGGACAGCATAAGCGTTGATTGCCTTAACCAAGTTTTTACTGTTGAGGCTGGTGTTAGAAACAAGCTTAATTCTTCTGACAAATTCCTTCGTCAGATCTTGTTTCACTACTGAGTGTTCTATGTGTCTGGCTTGCTTCATTCCCAGATACTTGTAGGTCTCGCTAGTGAGCATTGTTGCAATCTGATGGCCCTGAGCTGTTTCATATACACCTTCCTGCAGCTTGCCTTTCATAATGTTCAGCGTCTTACATTTCTCCAGCCCGAATTCCATTTTCACATGCTGTGAAAAGGTTTCCACTATCTTCAACAGAAACTCTAGTTGTGCTCTGGTGGCAGCATATAGCTTTAGGTCATCCATATACAGGAGATGGTTGAGCTTTGCAAGCTCCCTGGAGTTCTTCTTGATACTGAATCCATATTTTGTTGAATTAAGTTGGTTTGATAGTGGGTTCATCGCAAGACAGAACCATAATGGGCTCAAGGAGTCTCCTTGGAATATTCCCTTGTGGATTGGGATCATACTTGTTGCAATACTGCCATTTGTAGTACTAAGGCTCATCACTGTACGCCACGATGTCATGGCGTGTTCCAAGAAATATATAATCTGAGGATCAATCTTATACACTGACAAAATATGGATCAACCAATCATGGGGCACGGAATCATAGGCCTTCTTGTAGTCAATATATGCCGTGAATAAATTTCTGTTATTGGTAAAGGCCTGGTTAGAAACCACTGAGTCAATGATAAGTATTTCTTTACACCCTTTGGACCCTTTCGTGCATCCTTTTTGTTGTGTTGCTATGATGTTATTTTTTTCACAGTGAGCATATATCCTCCTACTAAGACAGGACGTGATGATCTTATACATCGTGGGAAGGCATGTAATTGGACGGTATTTTCCAGGATCTTGCATATTTTGTGGGTCTTTCGGAAGTAGATGTGTTACACCTTGTGTAAGGAAATTTGGCATCTTCTGTGGATGAGCAACAACTTCATTCACCAGAGTAGACAGAAGATCGTATACGCACCAGAATTTCTTATACCAGTAATTCTGTATCTGATCTAAACCAGGTGCTTTCCAGTTCGGAAGACCTTTAATGATGGAAGAAATTTCAGTGGATGTTATTGGATCATATTGCATCGGATTAAATTCTTTAGAGATGTTTGTTACTTCCTGAACCCAATGAGAGTCTGAGTTAAAATTGGTGGCTTTGGATAGTTGATTGCTCCAAAACTCTTCAATTTCTTCTCTTGTTGGATAAGGAGCATTTAAGGATACATAGTTTTCACTCAGTGCTCTGTAGAATTTCTTCTCGCCTTTGACAAATAAGTTGTTGTCCTGTCTCCGTTTCCTACTGGCTCTGTATCTGGAAAGTCTGTTCGCTATCAACGTAAGTTTCTGTTTGAGTGTATCTAAACACTGTTCGGCTTTTGTGTTTGGGTCATCTCGGTCGGTGTGGATTTTGGACCGCCTCATTATTGCCTTACAGAGTCTCACCAGTCTTCTTGTGTGCGTTCCTCTAATAAACTCAGTCAAACGGCCAATATCTGTTCGCAATTTGTCGATATTGCCTATCAGACGTCTCTCCCACTTAGGAGTAACAGGAGCACATTTCCTACTGCAGGAAATATTCCTTTCTCTCAGTTGGATGCCCATAGTTCTGATAACTGTGACGGCTCCACAGTACAGAACAGTGTGAAGAGATTCTAAGTCATTCACATCTATCAAGTGTTTGGGTAGGATAGCTTGATTCATGATATTTAAAATTTTTGATACCTTCCTAGACGAATTTACTCGAGGCAAGGCAGGTCTAAGCATTGGGTCTGTTCCATTGAACTGAGTCATAGCCGTCATCATTTCATCTGCTAGGATCTTGGTATGTGACTCATCTTCATGATGCGTATCCGGCTGTATGTCACTGACTGGCTCATTGTGTTCTTCTTGATGTTGTTCCTGCTCATGGAGCTCTTGTGCTAATTCACTCTCCAGATTAGTTCCTTGATCACAATCAAACACTCTTCTGACCTCCTGCTTGATTGTATTAAGTCTTGCTTCTGGCACTAAATTATTACGGACTATCGCCCTATATTGGTCCGCCACTCTCTGTTCAGTCACACGGAGTTCGGGGTATGCTTCATGGAACTCATTGAATAATTTCTGCCTATATCCAGTTAGTTCTGTTCCAATGCGAGTCACCTTATAATAAATGCGCATTATGGTCTCGTTCATTGCGATTGACCATTTTAAGCGCTTTCTTGGCAGGCCTGCTTGGGTGAGTGCCGGAAGTGGTTCTGGCACAGCACTTTCAGCAGGCAAAGCACTTGACGTTGGTTGGCTTTGTTGTAGTTGTTGGGCTGTATCTTCTTGTGCGACAGGAGCCCGCCTCATCAGCATCCTGCCACCGACGATTCGCTTGCTGTCATGTCCATCGCCGGCTCTAGACATGCCCTGACGAACCTCAGGCAGCGGCCTTTCATTAATTTTTAAATTTATTTTCTCCATATTATGGGTGGGTGCGTTTTTAACCTACAGCCAGGTGTTCATCTTCAGCCGCTCCTAACATGGAGAACAGACGCTGTTTGCAGCCGCCCGCTACGGATCAGACACTGCAGTTAAGGTTTGTTATCAGGGTTTTCCCTCCCCTAGGCAGGTTGCCTTCACCACGGCTGCGGAGTCCTGCCTACCCCATTTAGTATATCTCATCATTTCTGGTTAGCACATACCTTATCATTGCAGATTTCTCACAACTCACATTAGATAGGTTATACGGTATAACTATCTTGCAGGGATATTGCTTATATTACAACAGTGGACGTCATTTAACTGCAAACGATCAGCAGAGAAGGAATGCCGTACTTACAAGAATCTATGCAGCAAATACGTGTAACCTAATTTTGTAGGTTAAGCAGATGTACACTTCACCTTTCGTAATATTAACACGTAAACAGTCCGATTATCTGCACAAATGATATGAAGTATATAATAAATGGGCTTTAAACATCCCAATTTCACACACAACACCGTACATAACCCATTTCGAGAAGGCATTTGGGGTTATAAGGCACTGTAACTAACGATGTAGCAACCACAACATGAATGTAAACAAACATATTGCAGCTGTATTTTGATGATTATGACGTTGATATATCCACAAGCACTATAACTCACACTTGTTTTCGACAAGAGTCCTTAAAAGTCACCATAGAAATCATAAACTAACCATATAAACGTGTAAAACTTACATAAAAAGCGGAAATGCGAGGAGCTCAAAATCAAGGACTGTATTATTATTATTATTATTATTATTATTATTATTATTATTATTATTATTATTATTATTATTATTACATATACGACCTGCCGTGGGCAACATCCAACTTTGAGTTGAGGCATGTCTTTACACGTCTGGTTGTGCATGGTTTTCACAACCCTAATTGAATTAACAAATCTTTCCATGACCCTACAGAGACGTGTGTATACAAACTATGTGGATATTGTCGATTGCTATTTGCCTGAAATAAAACTAACACCAACGGCTTCAATTCAGTTACTATGTGAAATCGTTTTGTTCTTTACTTCAAATAACATTTTCAAGTAACGCAAAATAGGCTGTTACAAACCCTTTAAAATAAAAAGTAAAAATGTATCGTAGTATCATCTTGTCATTCTTCAAATTCGATGCGCATAGAATGCCAATGGTAATCAATGGAGCCCCACGTAGACTAGTCGTGACATCTAGTGATGAAATATCGAACAATATAATCCTAACAGAGCGAGTGCATTCTAGCGGCCAGAAGAAGAAACTTTTCAATAAAATCTGGAAGTTAATAAGTACCTTTTTGGCAGCTAGATGTCTCGAGTAAATCTGCTGGCGAATTATGTTTTAATTAAATATATATTTTACACCATAATATGCACAATATAACGCTTAATTTTAAAACATCTGAGTCATTACAAAACAATAAACATATAACATTTCAAGCAAAAAACCTAGCTCCGATCAGGTTTGAACCATAGGCATTTGAGCGATAGGCTAACGCTCTACCACTGAGCTAATTGTGTCAACGAATATCGTTCTATATAAAATGACTTACATAGAACTTGTTAGCAAATAATGATTTATACTAAACGATTTCATCACTGGAGTATATTATTTATATATAAAGCATTTCATACAAAGTTTATTTATTTTGTATCAGTACGCTATATTGCATGCAATACTCAAATTAGTGAAATATAAGTCAGGCACAAGATATCCGCTGCCATCTTGTCTTATTACTGAATCAGCTCAGCTTTTTAATATCACGTCTGCACTATAGTATTACAAAATAAACTTTTAATTTCGAACGTGCCTCTTCCTTTAGAACAGTTAAAACGATTTTCGGCTCGATAATCGGAACTGGTGGGTCCCATGATATGGATGATAAAGTTTGCATAATTCGCACGGCCGCCATCCTGAAATGGTATGGCGGACGACCTTGTAGTTTGGTCACAAGACGCATCCTATACGAAGGTATGTTGTTACCAAATTTGGTAGAGATCGGATGATTTGGTTAGTCGTTATTTGATTTTACGTTTTGAACGTTTGAGTGGCCGCCATTCAGTTTTAGTAAAGATGGCGGCGATATAAAACATGACACTGAGGTGTCCTTTGCTAGTGCTACCTTTGTACCAAATTTCGTTCAATTCGCATTCACCGTGTTCGAATTGATAGGGGGGGACAGACATTCAGAGTACACACACTCACACACACACAGACACACACACACACACACACACAGACTCACACACACACATACACACACACACACACACAGACTCACACACACACATACACACACACAGACAGACACACTTTTTTCGCCCTGTGTTGATCTCATAAGTCTTCTTTCATTTTTTGCAAAAATCGAAAGTAGGCTAAAAATAGGCTTATGAGATCACCTTTTGTCCGTGTGTGTGTGCGTGTGAGGTGTGTGTGTGTGTCCCCCTAATAAAATCTAAACGGCTGGAGCGATTTCAATGAAACTCGGTAAGTTCATAGCACTATTCCCGGCGACCTCGACCGTGCCCTTCAAATTTTGTAACGTCTCACCAATCCAACATGGCGGCAGTGAGAAATATTTAACTAGCATTCAATATCTCCGAAACTGTTACCGATATTGCCCTGAAATTGTGTACGGTGATAAAAGGCACTACTAGAAGTTCACCTATGAGACTTTCAGAAACCTGGTGACAACAAAACCAACATGGCGGTCAAGCGAAATTGAGACTTTTAAATAGACATTTCTCGCGATTTAACCATCCAAACGTAATGAAACATGGTACAGCAAATGTTTATACACATTGTAATGCACTGGAGTCTAATTTAGATCAATTATTTACATAACCTTAAAATGGCGGCTGTTCGAAATATTTCACTGACATTCTATATCTCCGAAACTATTACAGATATCATCATGCAATTTTGTACGGTGATAAAGGGTACTGATACAAGTTTACCTATGTATATTTCATAAACCTGTAAAGTACAAAACGAACATGGCGACCAAGCGAATTTTAAATATTTGTATAGACTTTTCTCGTGATTTAACTCTCTGAGCGCAGTGAAATGTGGTACAGTAAATGATTTTGCAGATTGTAATGCACTGCCATCTAATTTAATTCAATTGTTTACATAACCTCAAGATGGCGGCTGTGCGAAATTTTAAAAATAAGTTTTTATTCTTGTGTCGTAATCATGCGATCGAAGTGAAAGTTTGAATAATGAAGATAGGCAATAATTGTCCTTGAATGGTACATAACTCAATGGCCTATACATATAACAATCCTAAATGGCGAGCTTCCGAAATATTTAGACGGTTCTCAATATCTATGAATCTTTTACAGCAACCAAACTGATTTTTTTTTATGTTCATAGAGACTATGAACATATTATGTTCACCTATAGGACTTTCAGTAACCTGGTGAGCACAAATCCAACATGGCGGCGATGCGAAGTATAAATATTTAAATGGACGTTTCTCGCAAATTAACTATCCGAGTGCCGTGAAACGTTGCACGTTATATGCTTTTACAAATGTTGATCCACTGGCATGTAATTTATTTCAATTGTTTGCATAATCACAAGAAGGCTGGTGTGCGTACTTTTAAAATCTCGTTTTTACTTCTTGTGTTCTAATCATGCGATTGAAGTTTCAATACCACACGTACACAATAATCATAATGTAATAGTACAAAAATAAAAATCCATCCTGGCGGCCATATGAATTATTTAGACGGTTCTCAATATCTACGAATCTGTTAGAGCAATTAAACTGAAATTTTGTATGTTGATAGAGACAATTAACATGAGCAGGATATATGAAAATAGGCTGTATAGTTCTTCACGGAACTACTTGTTTAGCCTACTTTCGATTTTTGCAAAAAATGAAAGTAGACTTATGAGATCACTACAGGGCGAAAAAAGTGTGTCTGTCTGTCTGTGTGTTTGTGTGTGTGTGTGAGTGTGTGAGTGTGTGTACTCTGAATGTCTGTCCCCCCCTATCAATTCGAACACGGTGAGCGCAAATTCAACGAAATTTGGTACAAAGGTAGCACTAGCAAAGGACACCTCAGTGTCATGTTTTATATCGCCGCCATCTTGACGGAAACGTAATGGCGGCCACCCAAATGTTCAAAGCTTAAATCAAATTACGACTAACCTAATCATCCGATCTCTACCAAATTTTGCAACAACATACCTTTATGAAGGGAGCATCCTTTGACAAATCCAATAGGTCATTAGCCTAATAGTTTGCGGATGGCGGCCATCTTTGTGTCAAAATCGATTACCCCTATTAATTCGAACACGGTGAAACCGAATGGAATGAAATTTGGTACAGAGGTAGCACTAGCAAAGGGCACCTCAGTGTCATGTTTTATATCACCGCCATCTTGACGGAGACGTAATGGCGGCCACACAAATGTTCAAAGCTTAAATCAAATTACGACTAACCTAATCATCCGATCTCTACCAAATTTTGCAACAACATACCTTTATGGATTAAGCATCCTTTGACAAATCTAATAGGTCATTAGCCATATAGTTTGCGGATGGCGGCCATCTTTGTGTCAAAATCGATTACCCCTATTAATTCGAACACGGTGAAACCGAATGGAATGAAATCTGGTACAGAGGTAGCACTAGCAAAGGGCACCCCAGTGTCATGTTTTATATCGCCAACATCTTGACGGAAACGTAATGGCGGCCACCCAAATGTTCAAAGCTTAAATCAAATTACGACTAACCTAATCATCCGATCTCTACCAAATTTTGCAACAACATACCTTTATGAAGGGAGCATCCTTTGACAAATCCAATAGGTCATTAGCCTAATAGTTTGCGGATGACGGCCATCTTTGTGTCAAAATCGATTACCCCTATTAATTCGAACACGGTGAAACCGAATGAAATGAAATTTGGTACAGAGGTAGCACTAGCAAAGGGCACCTCAGTGTCATGTTTTATATCACCGCCATCTTGACGGAGACGTAATGGCGGCCACACAAATGTTCAAAGCTTAAATCAAATTACGACTAACCTAATCATCCGATCTCTACCAAATTTTGCAACAACATACCTTTATGGATTAAGCATCCTTTGACAAATCTAATAGGTCATTAGCCATATAGTTTGCTGATGGCGGCCATCTTTGTGTCAAAATCGATTACCCCTATTAATTCGAACACGGTGAAACCGAATGGAATGAAATTTGGTACAGAGGTAGCACTAGCAAAGGGCACCTCAGTGTCATGTTTTATATCGCCGCCATCTTGACGGAAACGTAATGGCGGCCACACAAATATTCAAAGCTTAAATCAAATTACGATTAACCTAATCATCCGATCTCTACCAAATTTTGCATCAACATACCATTATGGAGGGAGCATCCTCTGACCAAACTAATAGGTCATTAGCCTAATATTTTGCGGATGGCGGCCATCTTTGTGTGAAAATCGATTACCCCTATTAATTCGAACACGGTGAAACCGAATGGAACGAAATTTGGTACAGAGGTAGCACTAGAAAAGGCCACCTCAGTGTCATGTTTTATATCACCGCCATCTTGACGGAAACGTAATCGCGGCCACCCAAATGTTAAGGGCTAAAATGTAATTACGACCAACCTAATAATCTAGTCTCTACCAAATTTTGCAACAACAAATCTTTATGTGGGAAGCATATTCTGACCGAACTGCTAGATCATCAGCCCAATAGTTTGCAGATGGTGGCCAAGTATGTGTGCAAATCGATTCCCCCTATCAATTCAAACACGGTGAAACCGAATTGAACGAAATTTGGTACAGAGGTAGCACTAGCAAAAGGCACCTCAGTGTCATGTTTTATATCGCCGCCATCTTGACGGAAACGGAATGACGGCCACCCAAATGTTAAAAGCTTAAATCAAATTTCGACCATCCTAATAATTTGATCTCTATCGGATTTTGCAACAACATGCCTTTTTGTGGAAAGCATCTTATGACTGACTACAAGGTCATCAGCCCAATAGTTTGCAAATAGCGGCCATGTATGTGTGCAAATCCATTCCCCAGATCAACTCAAACACGGTGAAACCGAATTGAATGATTTTTTTTTACAGAGGTAGCACTAGCAAAGGGCACCTCACATTCATGTTTAGTATCCCTATAGCACGTTGTATTTCAACAAGCTACTACAACCAACTTTCAATTATACTCCTTGAAAAGGACAAAGAGTTATAACAATACCCATGCATTTAGGAGAAAGTAGGCTATATGTTCTTTACTGAACATCTTGTTCATAATTGAAAATAGGCTAAACATATATTGATTACTTTTCAGTTTGAGTACATACTCTATTATTGAACCCTACAACGTGTAAACTTTCGTGGTTTAGAGCAGAAACATATTTTCGACACAGTATTTAAATGTGTCTAGCAGGCAAATATGGTGAACCTGAATGACGTCACACCAGACAGACGGCGATCATCTCCTGCTGCCAAATTTCAAGTTACACTACGAAAGAAATAAATAAACCACATCTGTGTCCAAGGGTAATTGCAAAGTTTCAGCGTCTGCAAGTGGTCTGCACTTTGACACATGAGTTTACCCGTATGGGGAGACACTGAGAAATGTTAAGACATTATCAAATTCGGGGGAATGAAGGCACAGGCACTACGAGAAAATGGATTGACCCTCTATGAAGAAGTACCTGGGTAGCCTGCTGAAGGAAGAGCCAGACGCATTATCATAATTATTTTAATATTTTATTAAATTTATCAAAGCCTCCGTGGCTTAGGCGGCAGCACGCAGGCCTCTCACCGCTGGGTCCGTGGTTCAAATCCCGGTCACTCCATGTGAGATCTGTGCTGGACAAAACGGAGACAGACAGGTTTTTCTCCGGGTACTCCGGTTTTCCCTGTCAAAATTTCATTCCAGCAACAATCTCCACTATCATTTCATTTCATCTGTCATTCATTTAATCATTGCCCCGGAGGAGTGCGTCAGGCCTCGGTAGCCGACACAGTTCATCCTCGCCGCTAGATGGGGGCTTCATTCATTCCATTCTTGACCCGGTCGGAGACTGGAAGCAGGCTGTGGATTTTTTCATTAAATATATCAGTTTTCGAAGAAACACAATTTACAATTAACTAGATATTTTGACGTTATAAAAATGTCAGCACGACTGATGCTATTGGGGAATTAACTCAGCGAATTTATGAAAATATGAACAGTATGAAACCAACCTTGAGCATATTCCCCGATTTGGAGAAGGCTTTTGACACTATACCTCACCATATTCTTCAGAAGATGGAGACATACGGCATCAGAGGTATAGCGCTAAAATTGATTGAAAGCCATACGTTAGAACAAATTGAACAACAAGGAATACTGCATCCATTATTGTTTTTTGGTTGTTATCAACGATATTGAATCATCTATACACGGACTTGAAAATGTTAATGTCATATCATACGGTAGTTTATGTTGAAGGTAGAACACGGATACTGTGTAATACACTACGCCCTTGTGGTAACCTTTGAAAGAGAGAAGCACCCAAAAATAAACAAGTAGTTCGTGAAGAACTATACAGCCTATTTTCATATATCCTACTTATGTTAATTGCCTCTATCTACATACGAAATTTCAGTATTATTGCTGTAATAGATTCGTAGATATTGAGAACCGACTAAATATTTCGGATGGTCGCCATGTTGGATTTTATATATGTAGGTCCCAGAGTTATGTACTGTTACATGAAGATTATTGTGTACGTGTAGCATTCAAACTTCAATCGCATGATTAGGACACAAGAAGTGACAAGGAGATTTTGTGGTTATGGAAACAATTGAAATCAATTAGATGCCAGTGGATTAACATTCGTATAAGGATTTACTGTACCAAGTTTCACTGCACTAGGATGGTTAAATTGCGAGAAACGTCCATGTGAATATGTATACTTCGCGTCGCCGCCATGTTGGGTTTGTGATCACCAGGTTATTGAAAGTCCCATAGATGAACTTACGTTCATTAAAAAATATCAGTTTGATTGCTGTAATAGATTCGTAGATATTGAAAACCGTCTAAATATTTCGGATGATAGCTTCATTATTCAAACTTTCACGTCGATCGCATGATTACAACAAATAAAAACTTAATTTTAAAACTCGCACAGCGGCCATTTTGAGGATATGTAAACAATTGGACTGAATTAGATACCAGTGTATTAAAATGTGTATAAACATTTCCTGTACCAGATTTCATTGCGTTTGGAACATTAAATCGCGAGAAAGGTATATTTAAAATTTTCAAATTCGCTTGGTCGGCATGTTCGTTTTGTAGTTAACCGGTTTTTGAAAGTCTTATAGATGGACTTCCAGTAGTGCCCTTTATCTCCGTACAAAATTTCAGGGTGACACCGCTAATAGTTTCAGAGATATAGAATGCCGGTGAAATATTTCGCACATCCGCCATCTTGTGGTTATGTAAACAATTGAACGAAGTTAGATGTCGTGCATTACAATGTGTATAAACATATACTGTACCAAGTTTTATTGCGTTTGGTTGGTTAAATCGCGAGAAACATCTATTTAAAAGTTGCAAATTCGCGTGGCCGCCATGTTGGTTTTGTAGTTACCAGTTTTTCAAAAGTCACATAAATGAACTTCTAGTAGTTCTCTTTATCACCGTAAAAATTTCCAGGGTGGTATCGGGAATAGTTTCGGAGATATTGAATGCTGGTGAAATATTTCGCACAGCCGCCATGATGTATTGGTGAGACGTAACAAAATTTGAAGGGCACGGCCGGAGTTGTCCGGAATAGTGCTATGAACTTACCGAGTTCCATTGAAATCATTCCATCCCTATAGAAGTTATTAGGGGGACACACACACTCCTCACACACACACACACACACACACACACACACACACACACGGACAAAAGGTGATCTCATAGGCCTATTTTTTCAAAATTGAAAATAGGATAAAAATAACAAGTATTTCCATGGCGAACTGAAGAGCCTACTTTTCTTAAAATTATAGAGACCAAATATCAACAGTTGGCAGACCTGGCGACTCAAAATATATTCTTAGTTCCTTCTCTTAAGGTTCACAATGCACATGCAAAATTTAGTTGAGTTCCAATAGATAGTATGCATGTTAGTAGGTAATATAAGCCGAAGCTGGTGCAGGGGCTAATGGGCAAGATGGCCGCGCGCAACCACTCTATATTATTCTTATGGAGGGGACAGTCATATCTGGGTCAGGGGCTAATGGGCAAGATGGCCGCCACGCGCATCCACACTCTTTAATGGCGGGCTTTTCAAGTCATTATTTATTTGTTATTAACCTTTAAATTTTTATTTATTTTATATTTAATTTTATTTTTAGCAAAGGGCTAATACACAACCACTTACACATATCGCATGCTAACCGAACCTAACCTAACTTCAAAGTTAGAGCAAATATGAGAGCAAATGTGAGAGCACACGTAATAAACTGAGTTATAACCTACCCTAACCTAACCTAACTTAAAAGTGCGAGCAAAAAAAAAGTGAGAACAAAAAGTGTGAGCAAAAAAGTGAGAGCAAATGTGAGAGGACAAATAATAAACTTAGTTATAACCTAACCTAACCTAACCTAACCTAACCCACAGAAACCTCATTTAAAGATTTTAGATTTTATATTTTAACATTTTAGATTTTTGATTTTTTCATTTTACTTTTTTAGATTTAAATTTTACATTTTTGATTTTTTGTATTTTAGATTTTAGATTTTATAGATTTTACATTTTAAATTCAAGATTTTTTGATTTTAGATTTTACATTTTACATTTTCCGAAAAGAGTAAACTACAAGGTCACATACCTAACCTCACCAAACCTAACTTTACCAAACTTAACTTAAGCTAATCCAAAGGCTAATGCACATACACAAAGTATATAAGGGCACACGCAACTATCCTTATACCAGTCTTGTAGGCTACTGTACAACATGATCACTACCCCAACCGTTTCTTTTTTCATTTTGTTGTTTACACATTTGTCAATTTTCCCATTTCCCATTTCCATTTTTTTAATGTCAGTTTTGAGTTTTTCAATTTCATAATATGGGAACATTGATTTTGCATTTTGTTGTTTACACATTTGTCAATTTTCCAATTTCCCATTTTCAGTTTTTTAAAAATGTCAGTTTTAAGTTTTTCAATTTCATAATATGGAAACATGGATTTTGCATTTTGTTGTTAACACATTTATCAATTTCACAATTTCCCATTTACAGTTTTTAAAATGTCAGTTTAAAGTTTTTCAATTTCATGATATAGAAACATGGATTTTCCAATTTGTTGTTTACACATTTGTCAATTTACCAAATTTCCATTTTCAGTTTTTAAAATTTCAGTTTAATGTGTTTTCTATTTTGTCAATATGGAAACATGGATTTTTCAATTTGTGTTTTACATGTTCATTTTGCATTAGGAGTGGAGAGAGGTGGGTAGTAATTAAAAATGTACAAGCAGTGTCCATACAATATTTTTTATTTTAAACAAGCTGTACCCGGCATGCGTTGCAATGCCAATCAAAGAAAGTGTTGGCGTTGAAATTCTGTTTCTTGAAGTGCTTTTGAATACACAACATGTTAACTGTCTGTAAGCTATCGTAAAATGGATTTTCTAATTTAGAACCATTCGTGGAAGCGTGCACAACAACTTTCAAAAGTTTCATCGCTGTCACTCATTTGTTGAATCTACTCGTACGCTACCTGTTGTGAAATGGATTTACTAAGTCGAAACCCTTCCCTGGCGTGTACACAATAACTCATCAATGATTCATCGCAATCGGATGAATTGTATATGCACGTATACGGGGTTTTGTTTAAACGATTCGTGCGCTGTCACTCATTTGTTGAATCTACTCGTGCGCTACCTATTGAGAAATGTATTACTAAGTCGAAGCCCTTCCCTGGCGTGTACACAATAACTCATCAAGGTTTCATCGCAATCGAAGAATGTTATATGAACGCAATAGGGGATTTTGTTGAAACGCTTCGCGCGTCGTCACCCATTTGTTGCATCTACTCTTGCGCTACTTATTGTGAAATGGATTTACTAAGTCCCTTCCCTGGCGGGTACACAATAACTGATCAATGTTTCATCGCAATCGGATGAATAGTATATGAACGCATACCTGATTTTGTTTAAACGATTCGCGCTCCGTCACTCATTTGTTGAATCTACTCGTGCGCTACCTACTGTAAAATGTATTTACTAAGTTAGAAACCGTCACGTAAGTGTCCACAACATCTCACCCAAGTTTCATCGCTATCGGACTAATGGGATATGAAGACATAGGGGACTGTATTGAAACGCTCCGCATGTCGTCGTTCATTTGTCGAATCTACTCGTGTGCTACCTACTGTGAAATGTATTTACTAAGCCAGAAACCTTCCTTGGAGTGTCCACCATATTTCACCCAAGTTTCACCGCTAACGGCAGAATGGTATATGACCTTATACGGGACTTTGTTGAAACGCTTTGTCGTCCCTCATTTTTTGAATCAACTTGTGCGCTGCATATTGTATAGTGGATTTACTAAGCCAGAAATTTTCCATGACGTGTACACAACATCTCACCCAAGTTTCATAGCTACGGACGAATGGTACATGAATGCATACGGGACTTGGTTGAAACGCTTCGCGTGTCGTCGCTCATTTGTTGATTCTACTCTTGCGCTACATATTGTAATATGGATGTACTCAGCCAGAAACCTTCCCTGGAGTGTACACAACATCTCACCCAAGTTTCATCGCAATCGGATGAATGGTATGTGAACGTATACGGGACGTTGTCGAAACGCTTCGCGCGTAGTCACTCATTTGTTGAATATAAACGTGCGCTTCGTATTGTAAAATGGATTTACTTAGCCAGAAACCTTTCCTGGAGTGTACACAACAATTCACCAAACATTTATCACTATCAGACGACTGGTATATGACTTTATACGGGACTTTATTGAAACGCTTCGCGTGTCATCGCTCATTTGTTGAATCTACTGGTGCGATACCTATTGTAAAATGTATGTACTAAGACAGAATCCTTCCCTGGAGTGTACACAACATCTCACCCAAGTTTCATCGCTATCGGATGAATGGTATATGAAATTATATGGGACTTTGTTGAAACGCTTCGCGCGCCGTTGCTCATTTGTTGATTCTACTCATGCTCTACCTATTTTTAAAGGGATTTACTAAGCTACAAACCTTCCCTGGAGTGCACACAAAATCTCAGCCTAGTTTCATCGCTATCGGACGAATGGTATATGAACGCAAACGTGACTTTGTTGAAATGCTTCGCGCGTCGTAGCTCATTTGTTGAATCTACTCGTGCGCTGCCTATTGTAAAGTGGATGTACTAAGCCAGAAAATTTCCCTGCAGTGTACACAACATTTTACGCAAGTTTCATAGCTATCGGACGAATGGTATATGAATGCATACGGGACTTTGTTGAAACGCATTGCGTATCGTCGCTCATTTGTTGAATCTACTTGTGCGCTATCTACTGTGAAATGTATTCACTAATTTTGAAACCTTCACGTAAGTGTACACAACATCTCACCCAAGTTTCATCGCTATCGGACGAATGGTATATGAACACATACGGGACTTTGTTGAAATGCTTCGCGCATCGTCGCTCATTTGTTGAATCTACGCGTGTGCTACCTGTTGTAAAATTGATTTACTAAGTCAGAAACCTTCCTTGGAGTGTACTCAACATCTCACCCAAGTTTCATCGCAATCGGACGAATGGTATATGAACGCATAGGAGACATACATACCCACAGACAGACAAACTATCACGTTACATTGATTTTTATATATATAGATACATGTACACTACTTACACATAATACATTTTTATATATATTCTTTCTTCTTATAAATTGTACAGTTGTTTTTATTTTGTTTTCTATTTTATTTACGGTATTTTTTGATTATGAATACCATTTTAAATTTCTGTTTTTTAAATTTTTGTAGTGCTATTGTTTTAATATATTAACTATTTTGTTTTATGTATTTGCTAGTTGCAGGCAGAAGATTTTGATATTCATAACTTAACTCTTTAAGCATGGGTAATGATTGAGTAATGACCATAGGCATGTGTACCTATACCATCAGCATCAATCACTCTTTTATCATCACCAGGACACAAAGCAATTTTGTTTAGTCTTATAGATGATATGACATGTTGTTTAGAAGCGATAATGTTCATTGGTATTCTTTTTACATTGTTTTTCATGACACAATCCTTATAATCTTGAAAGCTTATACAATTTTTGACAACACCTCTGTTAATACCTTTAATCTTTTTGATTTCTTTACCATTTATGTCTAAAGCTAGCTCTAAGTCCAACAAATGCTTTTATAATTTGTCCACAGGCCTCGTCTTTAAATTTCCCCCAACGTTTTCTTGTTTGATGTAGAGTAACATATGTGATTAGTAGGATAATATGTTGTGTCCAGGTGTTCTAGGAAATCCAACTTGTCTTGATATACATCTGGGGTGTTAACCAAATAAATGAACGAGTCGGTATCCATATACATGAGTTTAAGATTGTTCATTCCATAATAGGGTAGCAGGACATCATAGTGGTGGGAATACATTAGAGTTTTTGAAATATCCAGTATATACATTCCAATATATATAGGCTTATTGAATACAATGTTACGTTTAGCCATGTGGATAGCAGCTAGGTTAGGACCATAAATTGTTCTGTCAATAAATGTAGGCTTTGCTATTAGCTTTTCTGCCTTTTTTCATGTATTTATTGTTAGCTTCAGCATACCGATGAGACACCTGGCATATGCCTCCACTTATTCCAGACTCGATTAGAAGAATCTGATCGTAATCCTGTAGTAATTCCAGTTCAATGCCTGTGTAAAGGAGCATTGCCTCGAAACTTAAACCAGGCGAAGTAAAAAAGTGTACAGCATGCACTCGGTGTGTTTCTAGTGTTTTGTTTCTAAACGTTTCAAAGCTGTCTGCAAGAAGGAGTACATCTGAAGTTAGGTAGAGGTCACTATATTCCCCTAGAGTTTTAAAGTTGAACTGATTCCACACATTTTTGGCATGTTCATAGTCTTCTTGACTAACATCTTCTTGACTTAATTTGTTAAAGAATACCTCTTTTGGAGGTAAACACGTTTCACTTAACTTTTCCCATGAATCAATGTAGTCATAACAAAATACCCCTTTACGAGTCATGAGCATTGCATTTTTTTCCAAAGTACTTGTCTGTTTCAGGGTATGATGTTAAGTTGGAAACTAAGTTTTCCAAACTACTCGGCATTAACCGAAACGTGTCCACAAATCGAAGTTTAACATTTCCTACATATTTGGTGAAGGAATTGTACTTTTCTTTGGAGTTAGCGATAACATCCACTCTCTCAGTAGTACATCCCAATTGCTTTACAATGAAATTTGCGTCGTAGCCACTCATATAATGTAAAAATACAGGAACGGGGTTACGTGTTCTACACCTCAAATTACAGTTATTGTGAGCACTTCCACGGTATTCCCCTGTAATATGGCAGTGGTCTCGAACTTTCCAGTCCTCTTTGGTAAATAGTTTTTGACACAAATAACAGGTTTCAGAACATTGGAACTCGGCTTCTTGATTCTGAGTTAAGGCCTATGGAACATTTAAGCTGTAAAGGCGATCGATTTCATCAGCTATTGAGATCAAACAGTCCATAAACTTTTCTGCAGCATCAGGTCCACGATAAATAACAGGTTGGCTTGGAAGATTTGTCTTTATGTGTTCCACAGCCGGTGAGGGTTTAACGTATATACCAAAGCTCATAGGAACATGACTCTGGTATGGCACTGAATGACTTGCCTCAGGATTAGGTAGACATGTTTGATAGGGTAACAGTATACTTTCAAAATCTGCATAGATAACGTAAGGTATTCTCAGCATTTTTTCAACATTTAAGAAATTGACAATGGGGTTTTTAATAGGCATTTCAACCCTAGCAAAGTCATGCTGGACACACAAAGCTCTATGTTCTTTCAATTTTTCCATTCCTTGTTGACCATATTGATCATCAAAGTGAGTAAAACACCGTTTACACGTATATATCGTATGTCCATGGTGAGTATTCTGATGTCCTACTAGTTTATCAAAATTTTTGATAAAGACGTAGTGCTTCTGTCCGGATTATGAACTTAGCAGAAGGAGGTCGCGATGGTCTTGTAGCTCTTGATCCACAACCTTTAGAGGGAACAGTTTGTTGTCTCGTTCCAGTCCAAATACATTTATGGATATGTTGTTGGCTTTTTCAAATTTGGGAATGTCAGCTAGCGATGTAGGAAACAATATTACTGAAAAATCGTACGCGTTTTCAGGTCCTTGTATTTACTAATGCATTCAGCATTCGTTTTAACCAGTTTTGCTAAAATGGCATACATAAAACACTTTTCATCCTTTAAGTTTTGAGGAATAATGCAGGCTTTTCTTGCGTTTATAGCTGCTGGTAATGGAATATATGTGCTTCCACGCAAGGGATTGTACTTATTTATTTTCAATCGCACTCCTTCCACTGCTAACAAAGCCCAATTACTGCCTTTTAGCTCAGATTCTTCAATTTCTGTAGTTAACTTTGTTAATTGTGTTTCCAAGAAACTACTTAAGTCTGTTTCCAAAAAAAGGGCCTGATTTCGTGTTTTAAAAGCCCGATCTGTAATTTCGTTGGTGGACGTATGAATAAATCTACATTCAGCCACAAGATTAACTTTTATTGATTTGTGCATTGCTAGTTCTTTGTGCATAGCTTGTATTATTTGCTGTTTGGACTCTTTAAGGAATGAATTTAAATCCTTACACGTATCACAACGTATGAAATAGGATTTAAGTCGACCTTCAAAAGAAGTCTCATATTCAATAAGTCAATTTTTGTCAGGGACCAATGACAGTAGGTAATGTTTTGCAGGCTCTGCTTTTTGTCTTTTAGCTGCCGACACAACATTACAGCATTCTTCATGACGACGTCCGTTGTACACATTGTTAAATGTACTACCACAGGTCTTGCACTCATGGAATTCACCACACGATACTTCATGTCGCTTCCTATGATAATCTCGAAGAAAAGTCTTCCCACACTCTTTACACATATAGCTAGGAATGGGTTCTCCCATCATGAATGTTGATTTCTACAAACAGCTGCTTACTACGTATCACAGGGCTAGAGGTTGGTCGGTGAGACGTTCTTTCACGATGTGAACACCGTGAGAGGTAGTAGTCAACTGGTGATATTCTTGTTAAGGGTCCTCTAATATACCCCTAGTCTAGACCAACAGCTCTTTACAGTGAATGACAAGGCTGTAGACTGGACAGTGAGACGGTCTTTCACGATGTGAACACTGTAACAAGTAGTAGTCAACTGATCATATACTTGCTAAGGGTTCTCTAATATACCATAGTCAAGACCAACAGCTACTTACTGTGTAGTACAAGGCCGTACAATAGTTGTTTTGACAGTCTTTTACGATGTGGTCACTGTGAGTGATGGTAGTCAACTGATGATATTCTTGCTAAGGGTCCTCTAATACACCCCTAGTTAAGGGTAACAGCTGTTTGCTGCATATGACAAGGCTAAAGACTGGTTGTTTCAAAGGTCTTTCACAATGTAAACACTGTGACAGGTAGTAGTCAACTGAAAATATGCTTATACCCTACTCAAGGTTATCAGGTACTTACTGCATATCAAAAGGCTGTACACTCATGTGTGTTAGGCACTCTTTCTTGCTAAGGACCCCAATATTCCCTACACAAGGCTATACATGTTAGTTCTGAACACTTAGTAGTTAATTGTATATTCAATTTTTAAACAAAGCTTATACAAGCACGTTTTATGAGGTAAAACTTTGTTAAATAGCTGCATGCGACACGCAAAGTATGTTTCCGCTATCTAGCGGTGACTATGAGAACTACTTGAACGACCAGCATGCTACCTAGCGCACAATTTCAACACTCACTCACTGAACGACCAGCATGCTATCTAGCGTTCGATATTATTATTATTATTATTATTATTATTATTATTATTATTATTATTTACTATAAAACGTGCACGAAGTATGGAAGGCCTAGTGAAAAAGGGCAAGCCCCACATACATATTTCATGCTCCACAGCCACAGCTTACATCTACATTTGTTTTAACAATATTTACAAGTTTTACAAAGATATTTGCAGTATTTACATATTTAGAATATTGACATAGTACATTTTCCTGTTCACTCACTCTCTCACGCACGCACTTTCATAACCTCCATCACTCGATACATTCAATCATTCCATTCAGATACTCATTCATTCAGCGAGACAATCAATCACTCATACATACGTTTATTTATACAATGTACCTTTTTACGTACGGCTTGAATTTCCTAAGAGGCAAGATCTTGGCATCTCCTGGCAGCGCGTTCCATAACCGCGCAGAGCGGCCGTAGAAACCTGTCAGGTAAGCATTGCTACGTGCGAAGGGCGGAACGAGGGTTACACCTCGTCCTCTCCGAAGTGAGCGATATGCCAATGACAGTCGGCAAAAAGGGTCAATATTAATGGAACCTGTAAGGGATTTTTTAAGAAAAATTAGATCAATTTGTTTGGCTGTTGCCTCTATAGATGGAAATATTGACAAAGGGGAAGGGGAATAACGAGCTATTAGCCTTTCTGCGCGGCGCTGTACACGCTGGAGCTTGTTCATGTTTTCCGCTGTAGTGGGATGCCAGGCAGGTAAGCCGTACGTTAATATTGGACGGACCATGCATGTGTAAGTCATCCTGAAGGCTCTAGGTTTACAACCTCTCATGTTTCTGTACAAGAAACCCAGAACTTTGGTGGCCTTACATCTTGCCTTTTCACTTTGAATGTTCCAATTCAGGGTGTCGGAGATTGTTACCCCTAATAGCTTTAAGTTTGTGCACTGTGGGATGACACTGTTCATAATTTTGTATTCATTCTCAATGGGTTTTTGTGACCTGGTTATTCTTATGTATTTACATTTTTGTACATTTATATTTAAACTATTCACAGAACACCACAGCGATAAGTTGTCCAGATCTGATTTAAGACAGAGGGAATCTTCTTCACATGTAATGTCCCTGTATAGCACGGTGTCATCTGCATATAGTGACATTGATGAGGTGACACAGCCAGGAAGATCGAGCACATATATAGTGAAGAGAAGAGGTCCGATCACAGAGCCCTGAATCACTCCAGAAGTAACTTGAGCAGCCTGCGATCGAGCTCCTCCGTACACCACACACTGTGTTCGACCCTCTAGGAATGACCTCACCCATGCAAGTAAGCTACCCCGTATGTTAAGCTGCTGTAGCTTTAACAAAAGTCTTTCATGAGACACTTGATCGAAGACCTTAGCCCAATCCAGTGCAATACAGTCCACTTGTTTCACTTCTGGCTGATTCAAGTAGAACTGAAACTCATCAATGCCTTTTGTCAATAGAATAGTGCAAGAACGACCCGGAAGGAAACCGTGCTGATTTGGATCGAGCAGATTGTTCTCCCGTAGGAATTCCAGCACACTGTTTGCTACTAGCCGCTCTATACATTTACAAATTATAGATGTTAGACACACTGGTCTGTAATTTGCAACATCTTCTCTGTCACCTTGCTTATAGATTGGCACCACGTTAGCGCATTTCCACCCACACGGCACTGAACCTTGGTTGATAGACAGGTTGAATAACGCACACAGAGAGGGCGCTAATGCTTCCGCACACTGCAGCAGGATCCGTCCGGGAACATCATCTGGGCCGGTCGCTGCATGTGGTCTAATCTTCCGTAGGCTCTGAATCACCTCAGTTGTTGTGAAGTACAGGTTGGAGAGTGGGAGGGGTGGAAGTGATGACCTTGGCAGAAGCAGGTTCATGGTCATATCCGGCTTAGAAAAGTTCTGCTTGAAACTGTCACTGAACGCTGTTGCAATATCTTGGGGTGCACTTAGGAATTTACCGTTACAGTGAAATGAGGTTGGCGCAGCGGTGCCGCGTCTTCTGGACAAAAATTTCCACATTTCACTGGTGCTGCTTATTTTGTGAATATAATTGTCGTATGTTTCGCGAATTAATTTCTTTGTTTGGTTCCTGATGTTCTTGTATTTTTCCCACATGATGTCAGTTGAGCAACTTTTCCATTTCTTGTATAAAACGTTCCTTTTCCTAATCATTTTAATGACTTCCTTCGTCACCCAAGGAGAATTTTTCTTCCCACTAATGGTTAATTTCGGTATAGCTATATCCACACATTCAAAGAAACAATTTCGCCAGGCGTGCCACACTGAGTTGATGTCGCTGGTGTCCAGAATACATGGGGTGGGAAGGTGTTTGAGGAATAAAGATGATAGCAGTTTCCAGTCTGCCTTTTTGTAATTGTATACTGTCCTCACTGTGCTCTTGCTGCGTGGTTTGTTGTAATGCAATGTGATAAAGATGGCTGCGTGATCACTGAAACCGGGTATGACTTCAGCTTTCTGTACGGAGGAAGGAAGGCTTGTGAGGAATAGGTCTATTGTGGAGCGTGTAGTTTGTGTGATTCGAGTTGCTTCGGTTATTAATTGGTCAAGGAATAAATCGTAGAATGCGGTAAGGAATTCATTAGCAATGGGATTCTTGGGAGTGGGAGGAGAGTTTTGCCAGTCTATTTCTAAATTAAAATCGCCTGTTATGTAAATGGCCTTGTATTTATGCTGGATGTATTGTACACGACGGAGGGACTCCAATAGTTCATCATTGATGTGCCGAGTTGAATTTGGAGCACGGTATATAGAGCCTATTAGAAATGTATTGTTTGCACACGTGAATTCCACCCACACAGCCTCAGCATCAGTTTCAAGCTTCCGTTGGCGAACAGGCCTTAACTCAGGTTTCATGGCTATTAGTACCCCTCCCCCTGATGTCCAGGTTCGATCTTTGCGGAACATGGTGTATGTTACCGGAAATATTTCTGGGTCGTTAGTGGATTTTTTCAGCCATGTCTCCCCTGAACACACAATTGACGGATTAAGTGCTGTGAGACAAGAACGCAGGTCCGGTTGTTTGGAGGGACATGTTACACTTCGAGCATTGAAGGAAAAAATGGACAATGCTTTGCCATCCGAGGGTGTTACATCACTATCTACACTATTTGCACTCTGTGTCGATGTATTAAAAATGAGTTAGAGAACTGAGGTAAAGAATAGTTCCAACACAGCCACGATTGTTTCCCAGAGGTGATTATTTTGTGTTTTGAAGCACTGATTTTTGTACAAGTTCTGTGCGCTTGAGAGTGGCAAGATGTACATGTCACAAATAACTGATTCACACGACCCTTCGAATCACAAATTATACACACCTTATTCGGCCCTGGGTTCATCTCCACATCTCCACTGAGAGCCACAGACAGCACCACGAGATGTAATAATGTAGCGGGCGATCTGGCAACCCCGCGCAGTGCTGGGCGCCCTCTACCTGTTGCCGTGACTATCAGACCCTCGCTTCCACACCATGTGAGAGAAGATATATTGAGTTTACAAACTACCATGAGGTGTTCCTTCAGGTCCGAGTTCACACACGAGTCTTCAATTGTTAAAGAATGATCGAGGATCTTTTTCGAGGCACCCACTGAGCTTTTTACTAGGTAGAACACGAGGAAAAGTTGGAGCACTCTAACTGATACACACCTGCTGGCCGCCATCTTAGCTACCTATGCTACCTATCGGTCAATATGACAACTCACTCAACTACCAGCATGCTACATGGCTTTTTGTCAGTTTTTTTGTTGTTTTTTTTGTTGGATTTTGTTGGCTTTTGTTGGCTTTTGTATTAACTCTCTCATATTTGCTCTTGCTTGTTGGCTTATTTGGTCTTCTAGCTGTATGCCTCTCACCAAGGCGGTCCGGGTTCGATTCCCGGTCAATGCATGTGAGATTTTCGAAGTGAAATGCCATGTCCTGTGGTTCGGATTCCACGTAAAAAGGAGGTCCCGTGGCTCATGATCTCAAGATTAACGGTCACGTTAAACTACAAGCTTCCTTTTTTATTTGGTCTTGGAAAGTATGTCAGCCCTTTTTATGGCAGCATTATGCTTACAGCCATGTTTGTAAGCAACAACAACACACAAAATTCCAAAAAATAATCAAAGTACTCTAGGGTTTATCAATGACTCTCAACTATTACACTTACCTCTATCCCATGCCTAGTCAAAAAATAGTGTATTTTTCAAATTTTTCAAAAAATATTTGGAAGGTAGGCTATATCATTAAACTAAAAAACGTAAAAAGACATATGTTAACTCCAACACCTACCTCTATACCACTCTCAGTCCATAAATAGTGTATTTTTCAAATTTTCCGAAACATATTTCCAAAATGGGTTATATTTCCAAAATTAAGAAGTTTACAAAAATGTTTGTTTGACATAAATGAATGACCTTTGCCCCCTCTACCGCCGTACCGAGTCCCAGGTCTCTAGGACAAAAAATAAAATTTTGAAAATTTGCTATATTTCCAAAATTAGGAATTTTACAGAAACGTTTGTCTGACGTAAATCAATGGTCTTTACCCCCTCTACCCCCCACACTAAGTCTCAGGTCTCTAGGACAACAAAAATACAATTTTGAAAATGGGCTATATTTCCAAAACTAGGAATTTTACAAAAAAGTTTGTCTGACGTAAATCAATGGTCGTTACCCCGTCTACCCCCCCCCCCCACTAAGTTTCAGGTCTCTAGGACAAAACAAAATTAATTTTGAAAATATGCTATATTTCCTAAATTAGGAATTCTACAAAAAGGTTTGTTTGACATAAATCATCGGTCTTTACCCCCCTCTACCTGTAAACCAAGTCTCAGGTCTCTAGAACAAAAAATTAAATTTTGAAAATGGGCAATATTTTCAAAATTAGGAATTCTACTAAAACGTTTGTTTGACATAAATGAATGGCCTTGACCCCCTCTATTCCCATACCAAATTCCAAGCTTCTAGGACAAAACAAAATTAATTTTGAAAATAGGCTATATTTCCAAAATTAGGAATGTTATTATTACATACAATGCGCACAAATGTGCATACATAAAGACTTATATCCTATGTACAATGTTTGATACATTCAGCTCTAGTCTTTGCTATAGTCAATGATTGACTTTGTCCTCTTACGACATTTAGTTAGGTGGTATTTTTCACAATGTTCGTTGCATAGTACGCATACACATGCATTGTTTGGTTCGTGAAATTTGTCATTTCTACATATCTTGTGGTGATAGCCGTGCACTGAAAGTCTGGTTAGCACCGATCGCAGTTCTTGGTTCGCTTTTGCCCATCTCCTGTCAATCATGGCGTCTGTAGCGTAAAAGTCTTCGGGTATGTCTTTTGTTTTTTGTTTCCTTAGCTCTATTAATTGAGATACTTGCTTGGTGTGAGGTAGGAGCAGCTTGAGTTTCAGGTCCTCTATGTAGAACGGTTCCCTTGCCAGTTCATATACCAGTCTGGACTTGGTCGTTCTCGCTACTCCAAGTGCTCTCTTCAAATATCTCGATTTGATTTTCTCAAGGTTGGTAAGGTCCGTTAGGGTTAGTCTTTACCATATTAGTTCCATGCCGTATGTTATAACTGGAGATATTTTGGCATGAAATAGCACAATGGCTGTTTGTAGTGAGAGTTTGGTGATGTTTTTGATTTCAAACATTCCTCTGATGGCGGCAGCAGCTCTTTCTTGTATATGGACCCTGAATGAGTTGCATGTGGTCTGGAGTGTCATCCCTAGGTACTTAAAGGTATTAACTTTTTTGATGTCGTTATCTCCGAGTTTTACCTCGTGATTTGTTGCTAGTTTTCCTCCTTTCCGAAATACCATGTGGACCGTCTTACTGTGGTTAATTAACATTTCGTTTTCTTGCGCCCAAGTGTGGAGAGCATCCAAGGTGTCTTGTAGTTCCGATATGTCAGATGAACCCAGGGCCATATCATCTGCGTACATATATAATGACACTGTTTTGGTGTTTTCAATTATTTTAGTGATATCTGCTGTGGCGATGTTGAACAGTACGCCGTTTGTTTGCGTGATTTCCCTCGAAGTTGCCTCTCCGTCTTGTATTACGACTTTGTTGTGGGTCAGTATGTTTCTTATTGCTATTGTGATCTCATTCTTTCCGCCAAGGTCTTCGAGTTTGTTTAGAAGTCTTGTTCTTTCCAGTAGATCGAAGGCTTTGGTGTAGTCAATAAATACAGTGTGGAATTTGCCTTTGGGCATTCTTAGGGCTTGGTAGATGTCGTTCATTAGATTTCCTATGGCCTGTATGGTGGATCTTCCTTTTCTGAAGCCGAATTGTTGTTCGGATATTTTCGGGTCTATTGTTGCGGACAGCCTGTTGGTTAGTAGTTTTGTATAGATTTTGAAGATGTTGTTTTCTAAAGCTATACCTCTATATGCGTTTGGATCAGTTGTTTCTCCTTTTCCTTTGTAGAGTGCTTTGATAGTAGATTTTCGCCACTCGTCAGGTATCTCACCTGAGGCCAGGCACTTGTTGAATAGGTCTGTCCATATCTCTGCAAGAATTTCTGTCGAAGTTTTCAGTATTTCGTTGCATAATCCGTCGGGGCCTGCCGCCTTCCTATCTTTAGATTCTTTTATCGCTGTTTTTACTTCGTTTATTGTGAATAATGTGATCTCTTTACTGTCTCTTGGAGGGCCTGTTTCATGAGATGTGTTTCCTTCGGTATTATTCAGGATCCTTGAAAAATGTTCCTCCCATGTTTCCATTTGAACTTCTCCAGATGTTCTGTTGTATCTTCTTTTTAGAGCGATAAATGGGTCTTTTTGTGCTTCTTCTGCTTCTTGTAGGGCTTGCAAGAACGTTTGTTTGACATAAATCAATTGTCTTTATCTCCTATAGCACCATACCAAATTTCAAGTTTCTAGGACAAAAGAAAAATAATTTTGAAAAATGGTCACTATTTTGGAAACTAGCAATTATACAAAAAAGGTTGTTTAACATAAATGAAAGGCCTCTATCCTCTCTACTTGTAAACCAAGTCCCAGATCTGTAGGACTAAAATGAAAAAAAAGTTCAATTGGGATAGTTGGCGATTTTTCATAAAACCAAACATTCTAGAAAGTGTTGTAGGGCTTAAAAGAATGGTCTCTATGTCCTTTATTTTGTTTATAAAAACTTTTTTATTTTTCCATTTTTTTGAAAAAAGTTCAAATTTGAGATTTTTATATTTTGGAAACTAAAGAGTCTACAAAAATGTTGTTTAACATTTGAAAAATACACTATTTTTGGTCTGAGAGTGGTATAGAGGTAGGTGTTGGAGTTAACATATGTCTTTTTAGGATTTTTAGTTTAATGATATACCCTACTTTCCAAATATTTTTTAAAAAATTAAAAAATACACTATTTTTTGACTAGGCATGGGATAGAGGTAAGTGTAAGAGCTGAGAGTCATTGATAAACCTTAGAGTACTTTGATTGTTTTTGGAATTTTGTGTGTTGTTGTTGTTGCTTACAAACATGGCTAAAAGCATAATGCTGCCATAAAAAGGGCTGACATACTTTCCAAGACCAAATAAGCCAACAAGCAAGAGAAAATATGAGAGAGTTAATTCAAAAGCCAACAAAAGCCAACAAAAAACCAACAAAAATCGGACAAAAAGCCAAGTAGCATGCTGGTAGTTGAGTGAGTTGTCATATTGACCGATAGATAGCATGCTGGTAGTTGAGTGAGTATTGATATCGACCGCTAGATATCATGCTGGTCGTTCAGTGAGTAAGTGTTGAAATGGAGCGATAGGTAGCATGCTGGTCGTTCAAGTAGTTCTCATAGTCACCGCTAGATAGCGGAAACATACTTTGCGTGTCGCATGCAGCTTTTTAACAAAGTTTTACCTCATAAAACGTGCTTGTTTAAGCTTTGTTTAAAAATTGAATATACAATTAACTACTAAGTGTTCAGAACTAACATGTAAAGCCTTGTGTAGGGAATATTGGGGTCCTTAGCAAGAATGAGTGCCTAACACACATGAGTGTACAGCCTTTTGATATGCAGTAAGTACCTGATAACCTTGAGTAGGGTATAAGCATATTTTCAGTTGACTACTACCAGTCACAGTGTTTACATTGTGAAAGACCTTTGAAACAACCAGTCTTTAGCCTTGTCATATGCAGCAAGCAGCTGTTACCCTTAACTAGGGGTGTATTAGAGGACCCTTAGCAAGAATATCATCAGTTGACTACCATCACTCACAGTGACCACAGCGTAAAAGACTGTCAAAACAACTATTGTACGGCCTTGTACTACACAGTAAGTAGCTGTTGGTCTTGACTATGGTGTATTAGAGAACCCTTAGCAAGTATATGATCAGTTGACTACTACTTGTTACAGTGTTCACATCGTGAAAGACCGTCTCACTGTCCAGTCTACAGCCTTGTCATTCACTGTAAAGAGCTGTTGGTCTAGACTAGGGGTATATTAGAGGACCCTTAACAAGAATATCACCAGTTGACTACTACCTCTCACGGTGTTCACATCGTGAAAGAACGTCTCACCGACCAACCTCTAGCCCTGTGATACGTAGTAAGCAGCTGTTTGTAGAAATCAACATTCATGATGGGAGAACCCATTCCTAGCTATATGTGTAAAGAGTGTGGGAAGACTTTTCTTCGAGACTATCATAGGAAGCGACATGAAGTATCGTGTGGTGAATTCCATGAGTGCAAGACCTGTGGTAGTACATTTAACAATGTGTACAACGGACGTCGTCATGAAGAATGCTGTAATGTTGTGTCGGCAGCTAAAAGACAAAAAGCAGAGCCTGCAAAACATTACCTACTGTCATTGGTCCCTGACAAAAATGGACTTATTGAATATGAGACATCTTTTGAAGGTCGACTTAAATCCTATTTCATACGTTGTGATACGTGCAAGGATTTAAATTCATTCCTTAAAGAGTCCAAACAGCAAATAATACAAGCTATGCACAAAGAACTAGCAATGCACAAATCAATAAAAGTTAATCTTGTGGCTGAATGTAGATTTGTTCATACGTCCACCAACGAAATTACAGATCGGGCTTTTAAAACACGAAATCAGGCCCTTTTTTTGGAAACAGACTTAAGTAGTTTCTTGGAAACACAATTAACAAAGTTAACTACAGAAATGGAAGAATCTGAGCTAAAAGGCAGTAATTGGGCTTTGTTAGCAGTGGAAGGAGTGCGATTGAAAATAAATAAGTACAATCCCTTGCGTGGAAGCACATATATTCCATTACCAGCAGCTATAAAAACAAGAAAAGCCTGCATTAATCCTCAAAACTTAAAGGATGAAAAGTGTTTTATGTATGCCATTTCAGCAAAACTGGTTAAAACGAATGCTGAATGCATTAGTAAATACAAGGACCTGGAAGACGAGTATGAATTTCAGTAATATCGTTTCCTACATCGCTAGCTGACATTCCCAAATTTGAAAAAGCCAACAACATATCCATAAATGTACTTGGACTGGAACAAGACAGCAAACTGTTCCCTCTAAAGGTTGTGGTTCAAGAGCTACAAGACCATCGCGACCTCCTTCTGCTAAGTTCATCATCCGGACAGAACCATTACGTCTTTATCAAAGATTTTGATAAACTAGTAGGACATCTGATTACTCACCATGGACATAAGATATATACGTGTAAACGGTGTTTTACTCACTTTGATAATCAGTATGGTCAACAAGGAATGGAGAATGTGAAATAACATAGAGCTTTTTATGTCCAGCATGACTTTGCTAGGGTTGAAATGCCTATTAAAAACCCCATTGTCAAATTCTTAAATGTTGAAAAAATGCTGGGAATTCCTTAAGTTATCTATGCAGATTTTGAAAGTATACTGTTACCCTATCAAACATGTCTACCTAATCCTGAGGCAAGTTATACAGTGCCATACCAGAGTCATGTTCCTATGAGCTTTAGTATATACGTTAAACCCTCACCGGCTGTGGAACACATAAAGACAAATCTTCCAAATCTTTATCGTGGACCTGATGCTGCAGAAAAGTTTATGGACTGTTTGATCTCAATAGCTGATGAAATCGATCGCCTTTACAGCTTAAATGTTCCAAAGGCCTTAACTCAGAATCAAGAAGCAGAGTTCCAATGTTCTGAAACCTGTTATTTGTGTCAAAAACCATTTACCAAAGAGGACTGGAAAGTTCGAGACCACTGCCATGTTACAGGGGAATACCGTGGAAGTGCTCACATTAACTGTAATTTGAGGTGTAGAACACGTAACCCCGTTCCTGTATTTCTACATAATATGAGTGGCTACGACGCAAATTTCATTGTAAAGCAATTGGGATGTACTACTGAGAGAGTGGATGTTATCGCTAACTCCAAAGAAAAGTACATTTCCTTCACCAAATATGTAGGAAATGTTAAACTTCGACTTGTGGACACGTTTCGGTTAATGCCGAGTAGTTTGGAAAACTTAGTTTCCAACTTAACATCATACCCTGAAACAGACAAGTACTTTGGAAAAAAATGCAATGCTCATGACTCGTAAAGGGGTAGTTTGTTATGACTACATTGATTCATCGGAAAAGTTAAGTGAAACGTGTTTACCTCCTAAAGAGGTATTCTTTAACAAATTAAGTCAAGAAGATGTTAGTCAAGAAGACTATGAACATGCCAAAAATGTGTGGAATCAGTTCAACATTAAACTCTAGGGGAATATAGTGACCTCTACCTAACTTCAGATGTACTCCTTCTTGCAGACAGCTTTGAAACGTTTAGAAACAAAACACTAGAAACACACCGAGTGCATGCTGTACACTTTTTTACTTCGCCTGGTTTAAGTTTCGAGGCAATGCTCCTTTACACAGGCATTGAACTGGAATTGCTACAGGATTACGATCAGATTCTTCTAATCGAGTCTGGAATACGTGGAGGCATATGTTAGGTGTCTCATCGGTATGCTGAAGCTAACAATAAATACATGGAAACCTATGATTCTGAGAAACCATCGCAGTTTATTACCTATGAAGATGCCAACAACCAATACAGGTGGGCTATGTGCCACTCTTTCCTTATGATGGATTTCAGTGGGTTTCTCCAGATACTGTTGATTTAGAAAAACTAAAGAAAGACGATCCTGTGGGATACATTCTAGACGTTGATGTTGATTACCCATCTGACCTTCATGATCTACACAACGATTTACCTTTCCTACCAGAGTGTACACAACCTAAGGATTCGTCTATGAAAAAACTAATTCCTCATCTTGGAAATCGAAGGCGATATGTTGTTCACTACATGGCATTAAAACAGGCTTTAGATCATGGAATAAAATTGATAAAAATTCATCGTGTGTTAAAGTTTAAGCAAAGACCTTGGTTAAAGGCATACGTTGATTTCAATAACAACCTTCGAAAACAAGCCAAAAATGATTTTGAGAAAAATCTGTTCAAATTATTCAACAATGCCATTTTTGGAAAAGCAATGGAAAATATCCGTAAAAGAATAGACATACGTCTTGTGACTGACAGCAAAAAGGCAGAAAAGCTAATAGCAAAGCCTACATTTATTGACAGAACAATTTATGGTCCTAACCTTGCTGCTTTCCAATGGCTAAACGTAACAATGTATTCAATAAGCCTATATATATATATTGGAATGTGTATACTGGATATTTCAAAAACTCTAATGTATTCCCACCACTATGATGTCCTGCTACCCTATTATGGAATGAACAATCTTAAATTCATGTATATGGATACCGACTCGTTCATTTATTTGGTTAACACCCCAGATGTATATCAAGACAAGGTGGATTTCCTAGAACACCTGGACACATCAGATTATCCTACTAATCACATATGTTACTCTACATCAAACAAGAAAACGTTGGGGAAATTTTAAAGACGAGGCCTGTGGACAAATTATAAAAGCATTTGTTGGACTTAGAGCTAAAATGTACGCTTTAGACATAAATGGTAAAGAAATCAAAAAGATTAAAGGTATTAACAGAGGTGTTGTCAAAAATTGTATTAGCTTTCAAGATTATAAGGATTGTGTCATGAAAAACAATGTAAAAAGAATACCAATGAACATTATCGCTTCTAAACAACATGACATATCATCTATAAGACTAAACAAAATTGCTTTGTGTCCTGGTGATGATAAAAGAGTGATTGATGCTGATGGTATAGGTACACATGCCTATGGTCATTACTCAATCATTAACCATGCTTAAAGAGTTAAGTTATGAATATCAAAATCTTCTGCCTGCAACTAGCAAATACATAAAACATAACAGTTATTAAATTAAAACAATAGCACTACAAAAATTAAAAAAACAAAAATTAAATATGGTATTCATAATCAAAAAATATCGTAAATAAAATAGAAAACAATATAAATACAACTGTACAATTTATAACAAGAAAAAAATATATATAAAATGTATTATGTGTAAATAGTGTACATGTATTTAAAATTAAAAATATTGTATGGACACTGCTTGTACATTTTTAATTACTACCCACCACTCTCCACTCCTAATGCAAAATGAACATGTAAAACACAAATTGGAAAATCCATGTTTCTATATTGACAAAATAGAAAAAAACATTAAACTGAAATTTTAAAAACTGAAAATGGGAATTTGGTAAATTGACAAATGTGTAAACAGCAAATTGGAAAATCCATGTTTCTATATCATGAAATTGAAAAACTTTAAACTGACATTTTAAAAACTGTAAATGGGAAATTGTGAAATTGATAAATGTGTAAACAACAAAATGCAAAATCCATGTTTCCATATTATGAAATTGAAAAACTTAAAACTGACATTAAAATAAAACTGAAAATGGAAAATTGGAAAATTGACAAATGTGTAAACAACAAAATGCAAAATCCATGTTTTCATATTATGAAATTGAAAAACTTAAAACTGACATTAAAAAACTGAAAATGGGAAATGGGAAAATTGACAAATGTGTAAACAACATAATGAAAAAAAAATACCCGGTTGGGGTAGTGATCATGTTGTACAGTAGCCTATAAGACTGGCATAAGGATAGTTGCGTGTGCCCTTATATACTTTGTGTATGTGCATTAGCCTTTGGATTAGCTTAAGTTAAGTTTGGTAAAGTTAGGTTTGGTGAGGTTAGGTGTGTGACCTTGTAGTTTACTCTTTTCGGAAAATGTAAAATGTAAAATCTAAAATCAAAAAATCTTGAATTTAAAATGTAAAATCTAAAAAATCTAAAATCTAAAATACAAAAAATCAAAAATGTAAAAAATAAAATCTAAAAAAGTAAAATGAAAAAATCAAAAAATCTAAAATGTTCAAATATAAAATCTAAAATCTTTAAATGAGGTTTCTGTGGGTTAGGTTAGGTTAGGTTATAAATAAGTTTATTATTTGTGCTCTCCCATTTCCTCTTACTTTTTTGCTCCCACTTTTTGCTCCCTACCTTTTTGCTCTCACTTTTTTCTCCCACTTTTTTGCTCTCACTTTTTGCTCGCACTTTTTGCTCTCCCTTTCTTGCTCGCACTTTTTTGCCCCCACTTTTTGCTCTTACTTTTTTGGTCTCATATTTGCTCTCACTTTGAAGTTAGGTTATGTTAGGTAGGTTAGGTGAAGTTAGGTTAGGTTAGGTTAGGTTAGGTGTGGTTAGGTTATAACTAAGTTTATTATTTGTCCTCTCACATTTGCTCTCACGTTTTGCTCTCACTTTTTTTTGCTCGCACTTTTAATTTAGGTTAGGTTAGGTTAGGTTATAACTTAGTTTATTATGTGTGCTCTCACATTTGCTCTCATATTTGCTCTGACTTTGAAGTTAGGTTAGGTTAGGTTAGCATGCGTTATGTGTAAGTGGTTGTGTGCAGTGACCATTTTGTGTATTAGCCCTGTGCTAATAATAAAATTAAATATAAAATAAATAAAAATTTAAAGGTTAATAACAAATAAATAATGATTTGAAAAGCCCGCCATTAAAGAGTGTGGATGCGCGTGGCGGCCATCTTGCCCATTAGCCCCTGACCCAGATATGACTGTCCCCTCCATAAGAATAACATAGAGTGGTTGCGCGCGGTGGCCATCTTGCCCATTAGCCCCTGCACCAGCTTCGGCTTATATTACCTACTGAAGTTACATGTATTTAAATATTGAACTTATCAGCATGCGTAAAATCAGGTTGGCAACACTGCCATAAATGAATTCCTCAAACTTAAACTGAAATAGTATGATCTGTCAATTCGCGAACTCAAGCGACGGTGCTGCCGCTTAGCTGGAACTAGAGGATTGGTGATAGAAATATTAACAAACAGCTGTTTAACCCGCGATTTTTGTTGACGTGTGTGATCTTCTCTCATTTTTTCATCTTGCATAATAACTGAGGCTGAAAAATGATTAATAGATATAGCTCAGTTCCACAGTGCTCTTCAAAGGCAACAAGAGGCATATCAATGCATTACTTTCCTAAAGAGAAAGGTTTAAAGAAGGAATGGAGTCGAGTACTTCGCATCGCAAAGCCGATTTCTAAATATATGATTGTATGCGGTTTGCATTTCACAAAGGAGGATTATTTTTATCCAGGTTAGTAAACATTCCTTTGTACGTGTACTGTAGATGACCTGTTTATTTCTTTCATACATATTAATTACGTCTCAGTTGTGGAAATATAACCTTCATACACTGGATTAGGCTACATTGTTTATACCTATTCTTCTTAAAGTGGACTACACAAGCTACTTCCAGTGGGGTAGGATTATCAATAAGCATAAGATTGTTATAATATTGCAGTAGAATTATAAATATATATTACTTTCAGATGTGAGAGCATGTAAAAGATACCTGAAGAAGGGTGCCATCCCCTCTCAGAAATTGCCACTGAGATCATTGGATAAGAAGATATCTTCTCCCCTGAAACTACAGGCAGAGGCCAGGGATGCACGTGTGCAACATAGACACGAAGCTGTGGCACCACCACCATCTCCAACTGAAGACAGTGAAGTGGTAACTGAAGACACAGAGACTGTGGCAGAGGAGATGTTTGCAGCTCTGGTGGAAGATCCCACTCTAAGGAAATGTGTAGAAGATAAAGGGATACAAGTAACGCCAAGTGTAATTGACGATTGTAGAAAAATAACTTTAGAGGACATGATGAAAACAAATAGAGAAATTAATGCATTTACTGGTATCCCATCGGTTACATTATTAGATAATATGTGTTGCTACAGGAAAATTAGAAAGACAGAGTGCCAAACCACTAACCTTGTCATTAAGACAGCGTATCATTTTAGTGTTCGTGAAATTGAAAATTAATCTTTCTTTTAGGTGTTTAGCTGTTCTATTTGGGGTCACAGCTAATACATGTAAGAACTATTTCCATGTAACAGTAGAGTTATTACATGAGGCACTAAAAACAGCTGTTCCATGGCTGGAGAAAGATCTGATTAAGAAGAGGATGCCTATATGTTTTCAACATTTTCAGAATACTAGTTATTTTGGATTGTACAGAAATTCCCGTGGAGAAAAATAAGTGTTTAAAGTGTCGTGTGATGTCCTACTCTCATTTCAAAGGCGATTACACATTGAAAGTACTTGTTGGTGTTGCACCATCAGGTTTAGTAACTTTCGTAAGTCAAGTGTATGGTGGAAGGGTTTCAGACAAAGAAATATTTTTGCAATCCAATTTATTAGGCATGTTATTACCTTATCAGGATGCTGTAATGGTCGATAAGGGATTTTTGATTGAGAGTGAGTGCATTGAAAGGAATATACAATTGATCAGGCCACCCTTTCTTGGTAAGAATCAGCAATTGTCAACAGAGTATGCACTCAGGACTGCTGACATACGGTAGCTGCAGCTAGAGTACATGTAGAAAGAACAATTCAGAGGATGAAAATATTTAAAGTATTAAAAGGGAGAGTCAATTTATATATGGTTCCATACATGGATTCTGTAATGACTATTATTGCAGGAGTAGTGAACCGTTCAGCTCCTATTCTTAGTGTTGATAAGTATGACTAAGGAGACTTTTGCTACTGGTACCTAGTACCCAGTTTGTGGGTGTGTTTTTCTAAAGCAGAATGTGAGCGCTGTATGAGCAGCGAAGTAAAGCGCTACATATAAACTAGCTGTAAATAGAAACCGATAGATGGCACGAAATGACAGTCGTTTAAAGGTGTTTCGTTCATTATTTCAAAATAAATTTAATACAACTTAATATAACAATGGATCCACTGGGAGACTAAACTGATGATGAATGCATAGTGATGTCGCTCAATGAACAACTTTGTTAATTTCACGTTGCTTGTAATTTGTAGGTTTTCCGCCCCTTAAAACCTCAATAACTAACTAATTTTTAGGTTAGGCCTAGGCCATTCGAGTTACCTTCTACGAATTAATGCCCTTGCTTTAGCCACTAAAGTTGCATGATCGTTTCATGAATGTAGCAGTATATGGATAAAAAGTCCTGAACTTAAGGTTACCATATATATAATATTCACCATAACGTTTATGTGACAGGTTAAATTGGATCAAAAATAGGATGAACAAGCTCTCGACTTCTTACAAATAATTCTTAATTAACCTACTGATATTCTGCTAGTGGAAATGTAGGCCTATAATCATGTAGTCTCATAGGCAACACCAGTAGCCAGAGCATGTCGCTAATGATATCGGAGTAGACTGTGCATGCACACGTTAACATGAGTTTGCTGGTTTGTGACATTACGTCAAAAAATTTAATGTATTTTAACTCTCCTGATTCCATTCTGTCCCCTGTTACTGCCACATGCATGGTTCCAATAGGCTTGATTTCATTTTTAGGATTATTATATTTCACTATAGCTTACCTGCTGCATCACTCAGAAAATTAAGCAAATGCATGTATCCTTGTTGCAGATCAGGTCCATGTACGTCCAAAATGTATTATGTGTCTTCGGTGTTTTTCTCCCACTACGCTATTACTGTCCTCCCCATTCACAAAAGACGTTATGAGCACAGCGGACCACATGCATATGACAAAATGTTGGCTGTAGTGCGCCTAGTGGCCAGGCTGTGTGCTCAGTACGAAACGCACTGCAGTACAATGGGCAGTACTCGTGCGACTAAATGGTTCACTGCTCAGAAATGGGCAGGGCAGTGCTTCGCCGGCACAAGTGAATTTCTCGCTAGCACTACTTAGCCTCATCCATTGCACAGCCCTGCCCTCTACCCTAATTTTTTGAGGAGTCTAAACTCTTCCTTCTACAGTATAGGATAACTGTATGTCAACAGATGTAGGTGACCTTAATATTACACTCCTTAAAACGTTGGTCCCCGCCACCACCCCCCGTCCTAATGATGCAAAGTGTTATTAGACTGGGGCGTGGTGGCGCAGCGGTCATTGTTATTAGACTTTAAATACATTTGCCATTGATAGTACAAATGCTTGTAGATATCCGTATTGATAGATTAATTAAAAGTTTAATTTAAACTTTTAAGATCTTACATAATACAAACGTAGCTACAATAAACTGAAACTAACGTGCACCACTAATGGGCCCTCATTGCTTACGGACCCCTATGCATTTGCCCCCGTTGTCCCTCCCTGGGCCTAGACGGTGGCAATTGCGGAAATTAGACCAGAAGAACCAAATCACTAGTAAAACAATGTATAGTAAAGGAAGGAAGCTTGTAGTTTTACGTGACCATTAATCTCGCAATCATGAGCCACGGGACCTTCTTTTTACATTGAATCCGAACCACAGGACACGGCATTGCACTTAAAAATATCTTGCATGCATTGACCAGGAATCGAACCTGGTCCACCTTGGTGAGAGGCCAACAGCTTGATCGCTGCGCTACCACGCCCCCAAGTATACAGTAGATTATAATCAACAAGTTCTCTCTAACATACATTAGCCTACTAGTTCATATACAGTATACAATTTGCGTACCTAGTTAGAATGCACCCGAGTGAAAGAAAATAGGCTGGTACCCGTAGCCTATTATTTTTCATGAGAAACCTAATAGAATTTTCTGTCACTCTGCCAAGTACAGATATGTTACCATGCTGGGGTATGTACACCAACAAAATTATAGTAATGTTTGTAGACCTAAAAAAAATGTGGTATTTCTTTCATAACTACATACTATATGTAGATTATTTTCACAAATCTGAGTCTTCTTATGGAGAATGGGTTTTCCTCCATAGTCCATAACCAAAGAAATTTAATCATCAATTGAATACTCGTATGATTATGAACTTCAAAGCAATGCTACGCCTTTCTAGGCCTGATCCTACTTATCTTCCTGGATGGCTCTCGTGTATCATCCGTTGCCCGTTTCGAAAGTGCGTTATTTTACATAGTAGCGCTCTGAAAATGGTTTGTAATTACTCTGATACATTATTAAAGCCATTTGCCGTTGACAAACACCGCATAAACACTTCCAAAATAAGGAAATTGTCAACATTAACTTTCAAGTAATAAACTTATCAAAAAGCAAGTCGTCATGTTTGCTGCCAACTTACTGATTGTGCTGCTAGGCAAAACCATTGGCCTGGATAAAGAGTATTGATGCATGACTATCCCCACTGTGCGTAACAAAAACCAGGGGTGTTTATATTAGCCTAACGCGCAGGGCCGCGCTACCTAACCTTTATTGGCCTAGGCGAAAACCATTGGTCTGGAAACAATGTTGGCACTCTGAAAAAATACAGTAACACTCTATCGATAAAATATTCAACTCCTGTATATTAGTAACATTGGCCATTTCTATAGTAATTTTTTCGGATTTTAATGGCGCCGGGCAACGTATAATACACGAGTTCCTAATTGATATTCAGTCGTACACTCGTATACAACAACGCCTTCAAGAAAATTCAGATGAAAACAAGAGTTTATCTTGTTATGACTGCAGCCATTTTTCAATGTATCAAACGTGCAGCGAAGTGAAACCACGCTGCATGATGACTCATCTTAAGCTAAAATGTTGGGGGATGGGGATGCTCTGTGGTATGACCTACATGATGATATTATTACATTCACATTGTACTTCTATGATAAATAAAGCATTTGAAACAATATCACTTTTTTATTATTTTATAAATTAGCCTATTTATGGATACAATGTAGCATTAATTACTCTAAGTTACTTTTTACATCAACTATCCTATAAGAAAAGCTAGTAAAATGCTATTTACAAGAAAAAAAAACATCAATTGTTATTGGCAACTCCAGCTATCTGATTATGACATCTAGCGGTAATAATGAGATACTTACCAAGTAGGGTACATTTGTCACGTGGTGACTGTTTGTATTATGGTTCCTTGTATCGTGGTAAATTCTTCGTGTCTTTATACATAAGTAATAAGTTTTACTCGTTGATAGAGTGCAAAATGAGTAAAAGCAAAGTATATTGCTCAGTTCACGGCTGTAAGTCGATGTATAAGAGGGCTGCGGATATAAGTTTTCATTACTTTCCAAAAGATGCAAATCGCAATAGCCGAAAGGGGACGATACCAAATAAATACGGTCAAGAGGAGCGGGTTGGACCACTCACCACTACACACACTGACGACAGGACGGGTTGTTCACTGTTACGCCGAGCCAAGCCGCACCCAGACAGCCAAGTACAGTCTCGCCGAACCAAGCCGTAGCACGACAGCCAAGCTTCATCAGTCAGGTATCCTTCCCCGCTCCCTAGTTCATTTCCCTACCAACCACCATCACCTCGCTCTGCGATATCCGAGCCATTCCACTACGAGTCATATAGGCCTAATTTGACTTCGCAGGGTAAATATCTACTCTGAAAGAACCTGCTACCAGTCCGATATTCAACACCAAACCTACCTGCTAACCATCCAACAAATCAAGCAATTCCTGTCTCCCCAAAGTTTTAATACAAGTTAAACTCATCCCTTTGCCCTACCAAGCAGCAAATAATTTCTAGAGTCTATGGTACAGTGAGCAAACTCAAATATAGCTTTTAAACGTAACAGCGCCATGACTCGAACTGCTCAAAAACAAATACCAGCAGACAACCGATGCTTGATAATATGCAATTGACACACAAAATCTAGTGGAACACACAAATTAGATCACGTGTATCGCACAGTTATACATATATACAATTAAAAATAACACTGTCATTATTTTAGGGTCCACATTTACCGATTATAATCGAAAAATAAAAAGTGTTCCATATCAAACGCGTGTTATTGAGTGTTTTTACCCTACTTATCCAGACCGACCGCAGCGCAGCTGGCCACCACGTGTGTACTTCTACTCTCCCACTCCTTTCCTCATGGTTTTCAAAAATCTTAAACAAAGCAATGCTTGCAGCTGCACCTGACCATAATATTGATGATTTGTCTTTAAGGATAAAGTATTTTCCTCAATCGACCCATTTAAATATTTTAGGCCCTGCACTACATCAATTGCAGTCTGCGTTTTACCTGCTAGATGGCACTTAACCTCTACACAACAGAGTGAACTAACCACACCATCCAGACTTACACCTAACCATGGGGCACTTGGAGGAACAATAATGCCCACCGGTTCCACTTTATTTTGAAAAGCAATTTCATAAGCTTCTAAGGCTACTAGTTCAAATTTTTTCCCATGCACAGTTGCCATGTGTCCCTTGAAATCAGTTTTGAACAACCTACTCACTTTTAAATTCCAGTCAGGACTTTTATTTTTGCTGTAAGTAAAAACACTGTAACAAGTAGTACCAGTTAATCTTATTTTCTTGCATTCTTCCAAATTTCTCCAGATTGGGTAAGAGTTGTCAAACATAATTTTACACTGTCTTCACATGTGAGAGCTACCTTCTCATTAAAAAATTGAGCAATGTCACCTTGAAGTTCTGCATCAAAATCAACCATAGCACTAAATTGTGGCAACAAGTTGTTGTTGCCTAAAAGTTTATGGCATAGGGATAATTGTAGCAAGTCATCACCACTCGAGACTTGAATAGTAGTAGTAGTAGCAGTAGTCTCCCTTAAGCGCAAAGTAAGATCCAGCTCGGATCCCTGTGCCCCGGAAAGTAGAATATCCAGTATATTATTCTCGCCTGCACTACCGATTAGGCGACTTTGGAGGGTCGATTTGACAGTTGATCTTCCCATGTGGCAGAATTTATTTATAGGAATCGCTTTGTCGTACATGTAGTTGTCTTTCTTTAACTTGCCCCACTGCTGCTTCAAATCTGTGGAGCTCAGGTCTTCCAAGTTTTCAATTGTGTGCCTATTACGAAAAGAAGAAGAAACAAATACAGTCAACTTGTACACTCTTCGATTTATCGGCTTCAACAGGATTATATCTTCTAAATTTAAATGCATCTACTTACCGAAATATGTAAAGCAATGTACCGACTACATGCTTAAACTTTCCTGAACTTCCAGCCTTACAGGTACACGAACAAATTAACTTTTTCTCGGCAACTGGTGATCGAATCTCAATTTTAATCTGGTGAGGAACTCCCTTCAAATTACTGGTTTGTAAGCATAAAGCTTCAGGTCTCACTAAATCTTCTCTTTCGGCTACTCTCCCAAACATAATTATGTGTTTGGCATCTAAAATTGCCTGTCCTTCAACGAGAGGCCGCCTAGAATCCCCAACAATTTTCAATACATCAATCAAGTCTATCACCATTGCGTCCACCATTTTGTCGCGACCGACCTGCCACCTACATTCGATTGAGTTCGCGAATAGTATGGAAGTTACATCTGATTCAACATTGAACCTATGAGCTCGCGTACAACCATGTTAGCAGCACTGTCGTATATCGGTTACTGAAAATTAATCTACATTTGCATGTGCTATATGTATGCAAGGTTTAGAACTGTTGGCCTGCATACTTTCTGATATATTGAGATTAGGTTAAAAATGTACAGAATGCATTTTTCGACAGTTGGCAGCCATGTTGACACTAAAGAAAATGCATATTCATATCTGCTCCGGTGCGCAAGTCACATACCAAATTTGGTTGAAATCAATAAATAGTATGAAAGTTACATGCATTGGACCTATCAGCAAGCATCGACTCATGTTAGCAACACTCGCATGTATAGGCTCCTGTAAATTAGTCTGATGTAATATTATCTAATGTATGTGTGTGCCAATTTGGAACAATTCCCATGCATATCTTCTGAGATATCAAACACACACCTCAATTTTCGATTGATTTTTCAGCAGTTGGTAGCACTGACATCATTTTCAAATATGGCAGTGAGATATTCAGGCACAGGTCTTTACTCATACCAACTTCGGTGGCGTAGTCGGTAGCATGCTGAACTGCTATGCCCAAGATAGCGGGTTCAAACCCGGCCGAAGTCGTCGGATTTTTTAAGAGCGTTAAAAATCCTTCAGTATGCCTTCCTTCGGAGGGGAAGTAAAGCCGGCGGTGGCGGTCCCCATGTCATAGATTTATGGCATGTTAAAGATCCTTTCACAGACTAAACTTGTGTAAAGCAAAATTTGTTAGGTTAGATTTCATCAGAACGCTCTATCAAAGTTCCAACGTTCACCACTAGGTATCATTGATATCTGGTGGCGAAAGTTGGAACTACTTGAAATTGAACGGAACTTGTAGCTCGCCCTTTAGGGTGTCCGCTGGAAGCAGCTACAGACTCAGGCGAGCCGAACATGTCCTCGGACACTCCCGGCACTAAAAGCCATACGATAAATAAATAACTCATACCAAATTTGGTTTCGATAGCTTCAGCCGTTTAGAAGTTGATAGGGGGGACACACAGACAGACAGACAGACAGAAGTACAGACAGACGGACAGACAGGCAGACACACATCTGCTCGGAACGGTCTTATAAGTCTACTTTTCCCTCATTTTTACAAAATTTGAAAAGTAGGCTAAAAATCACCTCTGATTCAACCCAACTAGTTTGTGGTGATGTGTTGCATTATTCGTAACTTATCTAAGGGGAGTTATTCTCTCTATTTTAATAATAATGTTAGGGGTTTTACGTCCCTTTTAACTACTGTAGCTTTTAGAGACGCCGGGGTGCCGGAATTTTACCCCGAAGGGGATCTTTAAGGTGCTAGTAAATCTACTGACACGGCTCCCTTGAATTTAAGCACCCTCAAATAACAACTGACTGCGCCGGGTTTCGATCCCGCTATAACCTCCTGAGAAGAGTTAATGAGAAATGAAGATGAATGAAACTGGGCAACGAGATGGCGGATGTAACATTGATCTATTGGAAGGTACCGTCCCTGCATTTGCCTGAAGTTAAAAATGAGAAACTATTTCAAGGATGACCGACGGTGGGGATTAAACGCACGACCACTGAGTCAGCAGATAGCTTTGCCCCATGGCCTAGGACTGCGGGCTAGCAAGCGTAGCTACCGCTGTCGGTCTCTTGATTCATTTCTATGATCCTAAATAAGTAAATAAATAAATAAATACAATGTCACCACCGGTAGAGATCACGGATATCAGCAGCGTCCTCTTCTTCTAAGACTTGGAAATAAGATGCGGTCGATTGTAGACCCGTTGAAACGATGGTGTATATAAGTAATGCGGTTACATGGAATGTAGGAGCGTGGGTTGGAATTGTTTTTATTTATTCATTTAAGGGGCTTGGGACATCTTGGTCATCAGTCCCATGTAGTTGGGTGTGTGTGTGTTTTTTTTAGCGTATGGCTTTTAATGCCGGGAGTGTCCGAGGACATGTTCGGCTCGCCAGTTTTTGTAGCTGCTTCGAGACGGACACCCAATGGGTGAGCTACAAGTACTGGAAGGAAAATGGGAAACCACAGAAGACCATTTTCAAGGTTGCCGGCGGGGGGATTCAAACCTCCTTGCCTCCCAGATGTGAGCGATTGCCAGCAGTCATGCCGTAAAGACCACGGCTAGCTCACCCGGTATCTTTTCTGATAACTTGTAATGACTGTAGAAGTATGTAACTGTACTGGGAATTGGAATGGGGTAGGTTCCCCAGGACTTGAAGTAAGGTACTATCTCGGCATTTGCCTGGATGGAGTGTGGGAAAACCACACACAGGTTAGTTGCTGACAGCGCCTGCATTCGAACCTGTGATATTAGGACTTGCTGCATCTGCCCCCGCGGCCATGGTGCGCGATTAAACGAACACGGCCACACCGAGGAATGCCGGGCAGGAGAGCATGGCAGTCTTATATTCAACAGATATTCCTAAACGTATCGTATTCAGCGGCAGAGTATTTGTAGGTATACTGTTATCTACATGTATAAGTTACTCTTGAGCAACAGGTTGAGAATTCAACCATCAGAGTTACCTGAAAGTTTCCTTAACTTATTAAGAAATACACAAGTTTGTACTTACCATATTTGAAGTTTAATTGGAGTTCCATCTAAGTTAATAATCTTCTGTTTGAAGTCGATTCCTGAAAGGATAGAAATAAACTCATTACATGAAGTTTAAATACAGTGAGTAAAGGGCGTGTGAAGTCAAGTATAAGGTGCGTTCAAAAAGTGACGAGCCGGAGGCTGGAATGAGCAAACCTGTGACGACATCGGCTAATCGTGGGGTGTGTAACGAGATGTGGTTCCGACCAGAGCGTGGAAGGTCACAGCCCGTCGCTAGAGGGCACGCGTGCTCGTCACGTGACGATAAAAAGCGAGCAGCAGCTTGCATCAATCGTCCAACGCTGCCAGTCGCATTGCAAACAGTGACATGGAGGCGTCAAACGAAGATCAAAGAGGTGTTGTTCGGTTTCTGACAGCCAAAGGAGTAGGGGGAACGGACATTCATCGCCGAATGGCACAAGTGTACGGCGAACACTGCATGCCCCTTGCAAGTGTCAAGGCGTGGCACAAGCGCTTCAGGGAAGGACGGGTGTCGTTAGCCGATGATGCCAGGTCTGGGGCACCCCCTGCATTACCGATGACAACGTCCAGGAACGAGTGCACTTGCGCAAATTGTGTGCCCAAAGGGTGCCCCACAGTCTTCAACAACACCAGGAAGCATGTCGAATGGCCTACTGTCGTGGTCTTGGTTGGACGATTGATGCATGCTGCTGCTCGCTTTGTATCTTCACCTGGCGTGCACGCGTGCCCTCTAGCGACGGGCTGTGACCTTCCACGCTCTGGTCGGAACCACACCTCGTTGCACACGCCACGATTAGCCAATGTCGTCACCGGTTTGCGCATTCCAGCCTCTGGCTCGTTACTTTTTGAATGCACCTTATATACAAAAGATCCGGCAGAGAAACCTGACGGGTTTTAAAAAGAAAATAACGAATAGGGGCCGAATTCTTAGGTTATAACCTGATCCTTTCCTTACCACGTAATGAACCGAATAAATACAGGGTGTTTCAGTAGCGGCTTCGGTGGCGTAGTTGGTAGCATGCTGAACTGCTGTGCCCAAGATCGCGGGTTCAAACCCGGCCGAAGTCGTCGGATTTTTAAGAGCGTTAAAATCCTTCAGTATGCCTTTCTTTGGAGGGGAAGTAAAGCCAGCGGGCTCATGGCATAGATTTGTGGCATGTAAAAGAACTTATCACTACAATCGGTTGGTTGGTTGGTTCCTCAGTTTAGGGGCTGCGACAACGCGGTCTTGTAGACCCGTGTATTTTGGGTGTGTGTGTAGAATCTGTCGGATATCCGGTGTTATTTGTGATTGCTGTGTGTTATCTGTTTTTAATTCAAGTAAGGACTTCAGACATTCAATTTTCAAGTACAGTAGTTCCTGCTTTTGCTACCAAACGCCACCGTCAACGACAACTAGTTCTGAGCTTCGTTACTAGATGCCACCGCAGTCGGCTTCTGGAGACGAACGTTAGAACCTAGTAGCATTAGTCAAATTCAACCCATTAGCTTCACACAAGTGTAATTAGTGGAACGTTCTTTTGCATGCCATAAATCTATGGCATGGGACCGCCGGCTTTACTTCCCTTCCGAAGGAAGGCATACTGAGGGATTTTTAACGCTCTTAAAAAATCCTACAACTTCGGCCGGGTTTGAACCCGCGACCTGGGGCATAGAATACCAGCAAGCTACCAACTACGCCACCGAAGCCGTGATAATTTGTAGGTTATTTGGTGAGAAACGCTCTATTAAGTTCCAACGTTTGCCACTGGCTGTTGACAGTGGCATCTGGTAGCCAATGTTGGAACTACTTGAAATTGAACTTCCATTCATCTTCATTCATTTCATCTCTCATTAACTCCTCTCGTGAGGTTGGTGTCAGGAAGGGCATCCGGCCGTAGAAACCATAAGCCACGTAAAATTTCATCGCTTGTCATCCCCGACCCCGTTTAAACGGGATTAATAAACAGGGTGTTTCCGTAAGAGTGTGCCAAACGGATATCCACAATCTGGGCCGCCACACTGAGCATATCGTCATAGGGAACATGTGGTCTACGAGGTCACCCAAAGGTGCTACGGACGTAAACATGTGTAGTTTGCTATTATTACCCAGGTACCACTGTAACTGATGACCGTGCCGTTACTGCATCAGTGTGTACAAGCCCATAAAAGTAGTTCAACATGACGGCCACCATCCTCGATACAAGCATCGCAACGATTTGCAGGATTCTTATGACCACGCTACCTTATGGATGATAGAGAAGCAGAGCATTGGTCGCTTGCATGTTTATGCCTATCCGCTCACTGGCTACCAGAGTAATAGCCTAGAGTACACATTTACTGTCAACAAACATAACTAACAACTGGAATTGGTTTTCCGTGGTTTCCCACTTCTACTCAGGCAAGACCACATCCGCCTCCTTCCCAATCCTCACTTGAATTACAAATGCACAAAAAATACTACAGACACCCATATAACACAGGATATCAAATAAACTCTACACACACCCCCAAGTACACGAGGCTTAGTGTACAGCGGTCGAATCTCTCAAATAAAACAATAACCACAACAACGTGTAAAATACTTTAAAAAATGTACAGGCTATAGGCTAGGAACATTCCGTGCGTATTTTCCATCTTCTTGCCTGTCCATAAAGTATTCACTCTCTCTCTTCTGATTGGTTTCCGCATCTAACATTAAACATTAACATTAATCGCTAAGAGGGAATCATGGAGCCGCAAACAGAAGCTTGCTGACTAGACTGAACGCTGAAAGGCAAAACAGTCCCTGAATGGTCCGCCTCGTTGCGTAGTGCCAGCACTCTTGGCTGTCATCGTACAGGCCGGATTTAATTCTTGGTTCTGACAAGAAAATTAATTCTGGTCTGAGGGATGGAAAGGAGTACATTCAGAATCGTGAGACAAAACTGGGAAGAGGCGGGTTCGATTCGCACCTCAGTCATCTTGGAGGTGGTTTTTCGTTGTTTCCCACTTCTACTCCAGGCGAATGCCAGGATGATTCCTAAATTAAAGCCACATCCGCCTCCTTCCCAATCCTCATCTAAATTACATGTACACACACCAATACAGCCATAACAATAATACAGCTCATCAGACAATTCCACATACACCCAAGTACACGGGGCTACATGATCACGATTTCAGAAATCCCCACAATGAATCAACAACAGTCTCTGAATGAATGGCCAGGTGTAGTTTTGTACCAAAGGGCCTAAATTAAGGGAATGGATTGGTCTGTCCGAAATTTCAAGTAGACAGTGTTAGTCATCGGGTTCCAAAGGGTCAAGTCAACCCCTGGCACTATCCAGCCCATGACGGGCTAAGGCCGACCAAGCGACCGCTGCCCAGCCATTTGGCCTGCAGATATTGGGGTGACGCGTGATCAGCGCGTCGGGTCCCCTCGGCCGTTAATCTTGGTATTCGTGATCGGGGCGCTGTCTCACTGTCAGACAGCTACTCAATTGTCCTCACGAGGCTGAGTGCACCCCGTTCCAACCCTCACGTCAGTTTTAAAATCCCTGACGGAGCCGGGGATCGAACCCGGGGTCTCCGGGTGAGAGGCAGGCGCGCTACCCCAACACCACGGGGCCGGCCCAAAGGGTAAGTATGTAAAATTTAATTCAGATTGGTGAAACGGTGTAGATTTGTGCTAAAGGGCCTACATGCAGGGAATGGAGGGGTCTGTCCGAAATTTAAAGTAGACAGTGTTACCCGCAGGGTTCCAAAGGGTAAGTATACAAAATTTGGTTCAGATCGGTGAAACGGTGTAGATTTGTATAAATAACAGACAAACAAACCAACATTGAGCTTTATATAGCCTATATAAAGCTCAATGTAGATATCATTTTGATCCGACGACTTCAGGTTGATTGGAAAACTCATTCACCAGCGCGCAGTCGAGCAGGTCACACGTAGGTGCTCCGAACTCTAACGAGATTTCAACAAGACAGCTAACCGAGACGTTTTAGCATCGTTTCAGAGAGTAACAACCAATAGTCCCCTCCTGTCCTTCATCCAAGCAGCAATATCCCAGTAACCATTACCCATTGTCGAGCACATCCCTTCATACCATCCAAGTCAAGCAATCCTGTCATCCCGAGTAGCAATCAAGCACTGCTTGATTGCTTGATTATAAATATAATTAATTAATTAATTAATTAATTCACATAGCCAGCTCGCTCATTGTCACGGCCCCTCCGTATTAACTGGATAACATTGAGCGATTGGTTATTTTCTCATCTTCGGGTCTGCTATGGCATTTGATCCCTAAATTATTCTCATTCATTCAAGCACACACACGCAAAACATACCAACATATACACCATGAACACTCATCGCTACGTCCCCATTCCCTCTTATTACTAACCTGAAGTCGTTGCCAAAACCGGCCATGGAGCGCGCTACATTTCAAAGCCATACCACCAGGATAACAGAGTTCGTGCTACTATCACAATAGTTTATTCCTCGAAATCAAGCAATTAATTAAATCTTGCTCAATTTTAAACTCATATCACAATGGCAACTTATAAAATATTTGATCAATTTATACACGCTTATACACGCGGCTGACAGTCACTTGCGGCGGAAAACATTATTATTATATTAATGAAATGATATTATATTGATGCTAAAGCACAATTTATCCCCCTTAAAATGTTTACACCAGGCAGAGTAGCGTATTGTTGCAACGGTACCTAGTCCCAAAACGCTATCGCTCGCAGCCAACGGCTATTAAAACAGATTAGTAGCCGACGACTCCAGTTTGATCAATTGGAAGCGATCACTTGTAACTAGTGTGGCTACAATACTATTCAGGCAAGCTTAGTATGTGCCTGCATTTTGCTTACCCAGGCGTGCGTACGATGTGAATGAAGTCAAAGTTGAGTTTGATGTACAGTCGAAAAACACGTTTCTGGAGTCTGAAGCGGGTATTACTAAAACTTGTAAATGAGACATTTCGTATTTAAATCGCGTTCGAAGTTTGTTATTTAGTTGGAGGGTTCTCCCAAGAGGTCGCACTAATCCAACAGCTCTCCCGAGTCTAACTCTAACTATTATTAGACAGGAACTTTACGGGGCTGCTACATAATGTAAGGCGTGAACCCGAGCCTTCAGCTGCTCCCACCTGCTCCGGAGACCAGGATTCAATTTGTTTGAGTAAGTGACTTCCAGCCCGGGTTTGAACCCACGATCTTGGACACAGTGTGTTAATTAAAGTTCTTCAATAAAATACAGCTACACACACTACTACAGTCATCTCATCAATACAGTCTATCGGATAAATTCAACCCACACCAAACTACACCGGGCTGATGACCAAGATGTCCAATGCCCCTAAAATGAATTAACAAAAAAGCAATAACAGTTTTCAGGATGGAGTCACGTCGTGTGTCTGTGATTATTTACCAACGTTTCTGCTGTCGATTGCAGCAGCCTTCATCATGGGCAGGTCTCCGTGTCTGTCTGGTCTTGCGTTAGGAACCATCCAGGCATATGGCTGCAGTAGAAGTGGGAAATCGCGGAAAACCACTTCCAAGAAGGCTGAGGTGGGAATCAAACCCATCGCTTCACAGTTCTGTCTAACGAGGTTTAGTCCACCCTGTTTCATCCCAAGACCAGAATTACATTTCCGGAAATCAAGTCGGAACTTCAGGGGTGACAGCCAACAATGCGCCATGGGTGGACATATTTCTCATAATGTTATTGGTTTTACGTCCCTTTAAACTACTGCGGCTTTTAAAGAGACCGGGGTGCCGGATTTTTACCCCGAAGGCGATCTTTACCGTGCCAGTAAATCTACATTTATGGCTCTCTCGCATTTGTGCACCCTCCAATGCCAACTGGCTGTGCCAGGATTCGATCCTGCAACCTTGGAAACATCAGAAGAGAACGTTACCGCTGAGCCACGCAGCCACTCTGTACAAAACATGATAGGGTACCGGTATTTCATGATGATTCACTTCTTTAGATCTTTATATATTCTCGAGGTTGTACCCTGATGGTCACATTTAATAAAATATTAAAGGAATTACAGCCGGAATGAAACCAAAATTATATAGGTCTACTGGATGATTTAAAAAGAGTTTTTCCAACATCTAGCCCATATAGATAAGCTTGTTAATCTCATATGTCAACCTCCAGAATGAGAATTATTATAATATACTAGCAGAAGTACCCGTTCTTCGAACGGTGTTCAGTGTTAACACCAAACATTATCAATTGAGCTAGTGTTGCAATGGTTAGCGGTTTGTCATTCCTTCATAAGTTTATCAGAACGAAGTTAGTTTTCTGGGAATATCACACACTATTAATTTAAGGGCCTTAAAATGTGGTTTTCGGAGACCCTTTATAGACTCCCGAATTTTGTGTCTCACATTGAGAAGTGCAGCTTATGCTTTGGTCGTCCTTCTAGGATAATTTTTATATTTCGTCTATTTTAGCATGTATTTTGAGAAGTTTTTCCCTATATCCACCTTTTTACTGTATGAAAAGTACGGTGAAGAGTTTCATAAATGATTGGTGTATTGACTCTCATGGATACCATACCTAATTTTACGATGCACCAAGCATCCGAACACGAGTTATAGGCGTATATAAAGATACACAGAAAGACAGACAGACAATTATATTGTCTACAATATATCACCTAGATATCCAAATATGGGTATATCTACCATACAGTATCAAACAAAATCATCCTTACGATGAACCCGTATGTCGACAAAAAAAAAAAAAAAAAGATTAGTTAAAATGTGGCTCAAACTAAATTCACCTAACGTGTACTTCCTGACGTGAAATAGAATTGTAAGCCTTGTAGACGAAACACAATTCACGTCACATAAAAACTGACCCTCTACGATGCGTTAGGTCCCCACACACAGGAAGACCTCTTTCATAATTTATAAGGCTTGTGGTGCATGAAAATTCAGGTTCTTTAGCCTCAAATGGCCCAAATTCCTAAAAGCCGCAAAAAATGCTGATTCAATTCAGGGATTTTTAAAAATAATGTTGCTGTTTGGAGATATAATAGACCTTCTGTCCTACTATATGTCGCACGTGAAAATTGCGTGAAAAAATTATAGGTTAACCCTTGCCCCCTTAATTGCATTGATGAATTATAAAGTCTAAGTTGGTTCCGTGATAACCTTATAGCCATTTGCAAACTTTCAGAGAAATGTAATAAATGGAGTGACATTGCTTCTTAAAGAAATAGATGGAAAGTTGAATGTCACCCCTTGAGATAATGTTGTCATGGTTACCGACTTGCATTCCTTCATTAGTTTGTTAAATTAAATTAAATTAAATTAGTTTTCAGGGAATATCTCAGAAACTGTTCGTTTTACAGCCTTATAATGTAGTTTTTGAGGACACTTTAGGGCCCCCAAGTTTTGTTTCCAGCACCGAGGGGCTTTGTCTCGTCGTTGTACGCCATAATACAGTATACTACCACTACTACTACTACTACTACTACTACTACTACTACTAATAATAATAATAATAATAATAATAATATAATATAGGGATATGAATATAATAGACCTGCCGTACCACACCCGCAAGTGTAAATGGCGTGAAAAAATTATAGAGTACCCCTCGAGCCCCTTAAGCGTATTATACGTATTGATGAATTTTACAGCTTAATTTGGTTCCGTGATAACCTTCTAGCCATTTGCAAACTTCCACACTAATGTAATTAATGGAATTGCATTGCGTCTTACAGCAATAGATGGACCTCTGAGATTATGTTGCCATGGTTACCGGCTTGCATTCTTTCATGAGTTTATTAAATGAAATTAGTTTTCTGACAATAACTAAAAAACGGCTGGTTTTAGGGCCTTAAAATGTGGTTTTCGGGGACCCTCTCGGGCCCCCGAGTTTCGTCTCTCACATGAGGGGCTGAAAATGAACTCTGTCTCGTCCTTCTACGCCTATTTCAGCATGTATTTTAAGGGGGTAGGCACCCTTTTATGAGAGATACAGAGAAGAGTTACACCAATGATTAGTGCCGTGCCTCTGATGGATATGTGTACCAAATTTTACGTTGATACACCCAGCCGTTGTCGAGTAATAAGGGAACAAAGTTGTCCACAGACAAACACACAAAAAATTATTTTCGCGCGCATCCATCTTAAAACAGTCTGAAACGCGTAAATAACTCAAATTTCCGTAGTCATTCAGAAGAAACAGACATACTTTCATTTGTATATACTGTATATAGAGATATACTGCACCGCTCGGCGTTGACCGTGTTTTATAGGTTTTACTCGCTAACCGTTGGAGATACTACACGAAAAGTGATAAGGATAGAAAATTAAATTTTAAAGCTCGCATGTGCCATCAAAAGTTTGCTATTTCTTAGCGTTCTCTTTTTATTTGAAATGGAAATATGAAATTTTTAAACCAAAGGGTGTAGTGACGTCACTAAAATGGTCACCATTTTCAAATAGTGCAAAATATCGAAATCAAAAGTAGCCTATGTGTAAACCTGGTAAATCAGCTACATCTATGCAAAATTTCATTTCAATCGGACTAGTGGTTCTTGCGTGATTGAGTAACAGGCAAGACGACAGACAGACATACACCATCTCATATTTAGCTTATTTTTATTTATGAAAAAAAAAAAAAGAAAAAAAAAGCTTATGAGATCACCTTTTGCCCGTGTGTGCGTGTGTGTGTGTGATGGTGTGTGTGTGTTCCTAATACTTCTAAACGGCTGGAGTGATTTCAATGAAACTTGGTAAGTACATAGCACTATTCCGGACGACCCCGACCGTGCCCTTCAAATTTTGTTACGTCTGACCAATCCAACATGGCGGCTGTGCGAAATATATCACCAGCATTCAATATCTCCGAATCTATTATCGATATCACCGTGGAATTTTTTACGGTGATAAAGGGAACTACTAAAAGTTCACCTATGTGACTTTTGAAAACCTGGTAACTACAAAACCAACATGGCGGCCAAGTGCATTTGTGACTTTTAAATAGACGTTTCTCGCGATTTAACTAACCAAACGCAATAAAACTTGGTACAGTATATGTTTATACACATTGTAATGCACCGACATCTAACTTCGTTCAATTGTTTACATAACCTCAAGATGGCGGCTGTGCGAAATATTTCACCGGCATTCTCTATCTCTGAAACTATTAACGGTATCACCCGGAAATATTGTACGGATATAAAGGACACTACTGGAAGTTCATCTATAAGCCTTTCAAAAACCAGTTAACTACAAAACGAACATGGCGGCCAAGCGAATTTGAAAATTTTAAATAGACCTTTCTCGCGATTAATGATCCAAACCCAATGAAACTTGGTACAGCAAATGTTTATACACATTGTAATGCACTGGTATCTAATTTAGTTCAATTGTTTACATAACCTCAAGATGATGGCTATGCGAATTTTAAAATTAAATTTTCATTTCTTGTGTCGTAATCATGCGATCGAAGTGAAAGTTTGAATAATGAAACTACGCAATAATTTTCCTTTAATGGTATATGACTCTAGGGCCTATACATACTGTATAACAATCCAACATGGCGACTATCCGAAATATTTAGACGGCTCTGAATATCTACGAATCTATTATAGCAATCAAAACTGTTTTTTTTTATGTTCATAGGGGCTATGGACATAAGTTCACCTATAGGACTTTCAATAACCTGGTGATCAGAAATCCAACATGGCGGCGACGCGAAGTATAAATATTCACATGGACGTTTCTCGCAATGTAACCATCCAAGAGCAGTGAAACTTGGTACAGTAAATCCTTATACAAATATTAATCCACTGGCATCTACTTTGCTTCAATTGTTTCCATAACCACAAGATGGCAGCTGTTTGAAATTTTAAAATCTCATTTTTACTTCTTGTGTCCTAATCATGCGATTTAAGTCTGAATGCTACACGTACACAATAATCTTCATGTAACAGTACATAACTCTAGGACCTACATAAATAAAAATCCAACATGGCGACCATACAAAATATTTAGTCGGTTCTCAATATCTACGAATCTATTACAGCAATCAAACTGAAATTTTGCATGTTGATAGTGGCAATTAACAAAAGTAGGTTATATGAAAATAGGCTATATAGTTCTTCACGGAACTACTTGTTATATATTAGTATGATTTGACGCGCCCAGGAGGCCCAGGTACGATTCCCGGCTCTGCCAAGAAATTATAATTCTGGTATCATGGCTGGAACAGGATACACTCAACCTCATGAGCCAACACTGAAAATAGGAGGGTCGATTCCCATCTCAGCCATCTTGGCAGTAGTTTTCCATGTTTTTTCACTTCTACTCCAGGCAAATATCGGAATGGTTTCTAGCTTAAGGAAGGCAACGGCCGTCTGTTCCCCAATCCTCATCTGAATTACAAATACACACATTAATACAGCCATTACAATAACACAGGTTATCACACAAATTTCACACCCAAGTACACGCAGCTACATGACCGCGATATGGCAAAACCCCAAAATCAATCAAAAACACGAGTGTGTTGAAAAGTTGAAATAAGTTTTGGTAATTTATCTGAATGTGCTCTGATACTGTGTTGTTGTTGTTGTTGATTCATTTTAGGGACTTGGAACATGTTGGTCATCAGCCCCGTGTAGTAGGGCGTGTGTCGAACTTGTCAGACGCGAAGGTTGTAATAGTGTGTGTAACTGTATTAGGGACAGGGCTTCAACGCTTTCTGTACTTTTCAGTGGTTGAAATAAGTTTACTTCTAATATACATAAATTCTTTTGTTTCTTTTAATTGCTTATCCTCCAAGCTCGGCTTCACCCATGGACTCTGCGAGGGATCTTTCCTCTGAGGTCGCAAGAACGGTGTCTGGGAGCTAAACACACTTTGTACGCAGATATGGGAGACTTTGCTAACTCTGCGAAACGGCTAATTTCACAGTAGGCTACATGAAATGTACTTTTTCTGCAGAGATACCTCGGTGCAAGAAACGAGTGCAACTCACCAATTGTGTTAAGAACACTATTTAATTTCTCTTGGCTATGAATTTCGAGACGACAAATGCTGCCACCTAGTGGTAAAATCGTGAAAACCTGTGGTTGTTTTTGGTTTGTGAAGTACCTGTATTTATAAATCTTCATGTATTTCAGTGACGCACATATGCGGCAATGGTAGCACATTATCTTACTGTAGATTTAGACAAGGTATCACGGAATTAGCACTAGTACCATTAGTATCAACAAGAAAGATCTAAAAAGTTCCCAAATTCAAATTTCCTCGAAAGTGTTATTGACTTAGACAACCCTTGCCAGATGAAATTTTCAGAACTGAATTTATGTCACAAATATGTTAATGTTCGGAAACCTTTCCCTCAATTCAAATTTACCACCAACCCCTTAATATTGCGGAATTAACTGAATCTCCCCTACAACTGGGGATGGTTACAGGGCGACCGCTATCTTGGGTCTAATTAAGGAATAGTCAGAGAAGGGATTTTGGAAGGAAGATGGTCGAGGACTTGTTGTCTGGTGGTGAAGATAGGACACCACGATAAACCTGTTTCAGGACGGCCGAGGTAGAATTCGAGCCCACGCTCTCCGAATGCCAGAGAGGCGACAGTGGTCGGTTTGAATATATCAGGTTTCTATTTCCACCACAAAAAAATGATGATGACGATGATGACATCGTCATCTTGGCCGACAAGCCCGAGGATTTGAATGAATTTTTGACAGGTATGGATTCTGTCTTGAGGAAAGAATTCATGATGAAAATTAATAATTGTAAAACAAAAATATTGAAATGCAGCCGAAATAAATCAGAAACCTCTATGGACATCAAATTGGCAGGTGACAAGCTAAAGGAAGTAGGAGACTTCTGTTACTTAGGAAGCAAAATAACCAGTGATGGACGAAGCAAAGAGGACATAAAATGTAGGTTGGCTCAGGCAAGGAAAGCATTTCTACAAAAAAGGAATCTGTTGACATCGGATATAGATTTAGGTAGTAGGAAGTCATTTTTGAAAGCCTTTGTCTGGAGGGTGGCGCTCTATGGAAGTGAAACTTGGAATATTGGTGCAGCAGAAAAGAGGAAAATTGAAGCGTTTGAAATGTGGTGTTACAGGAGACTGATGAAGATCAGATGGGTAGATAGGGTTACAAACGAAGAGGTATTAAGACGAGTGGGAGAGGAGAGATGTTTCTGGCGACTGCTAATGAAGAGAAGAGATAGGTTAGTAGGACACATGCTAAGTCACTCAGGAATAGCAAGCTTAGTTATGGAAGGAAGGGTCGAGGACAAGAACTGTACGGGTAGACCAAGGTTATAATATGTTAAACAGATTGCCTCGATGTAGGGTGTGGTAGCTATGTAGAGATGAAACGATTAGCTGAGGACAGGGAGGCATGGAGAGAGATGCATCAAACCAGTCAAAAGACTGAACACTCAAACAACATGATAATGATTATTGAAGGGGCGGAACACTGAAGACATCTGCCCCTACAAAAAGTTTTATAAGTTTTTCCCTAGGTATATGGAATAATCTCGCACAGGAGGCGAATTATCGCTCGTCAGCAATGCATTCAACTGGCAGCCATTGTGCCCCAGCCTCAATCCCTCAAGTTTTAATTGGCGGTAGCTCATTGTCTAGAGTTGACCAAGTTCAAAGTCTGTGTTCGTGTCGGTGAACTGCACATCCAATGCCTTCCCTTCCTGTCACGCTAAATGGCAGCGAGAACTACTGATATTCTGATATGGAATATGCACTACTTTTCGCCGGCAGTGTATTAACGAAACTCATCATCGATTATCCACTCCAGTTGCCCGGGAGTGGTATACGAGCGCTCACCACTTCTGTCTGTCCATGTACCACTCTTCTCTCAGGACTGGTTGGTAGCATGCTGAGTTTCTATGCCCAAGATCATAGGTTCAAACCCGGCCAAAGTCGTCGGATATTTTAAGAGCGTTAAAATCCCTCAGTATGCCTTCCTTCGGAGGGAAAAGAAAGCCGGCGGTCCCATGTCATAGATTTATGGCATGTTAAAGAACCTTACACTAATTACATCTGTATGAAGCTAAATTAGGTTAGGAATGTAAACAACGCTCTTAGGTTTCTATGTTCGTTGCCAAGAGCCGACTGTGGTGGCGTCTAGTAGTAGTTCTGAACTAGGCCTAGTAGACGTTGACGGTGGCGTTTGGCGGCAAAAGTAGGAACTATTTGAAAAATTCAAAGTTGCAGTGCTTACTTGAATTAAAAGAACAAAAACAAGAAACAACAACAGATACACATACTAATACAGCCATCACAATTAACACCGGTTATCAGAGAGATTCTACATACACCCAAAGTACACGAGGCTACATGACCGAGTTGTCGCAGCCCCTAAACGGAGGAACCAACCAACCAACCAACCTTCGGAGGGCAAGTAAAGCCGGCTGTCCCATGTCATAGATTTATGGCCTGTAAAAGAAACTTCCACTAATTACACTTGTGTGAAGCTGAATTATAGGTTAGATTTGACTAACACTCTTAGGTTCCAACGTTCGTCGCCAGGAGCACACTGCGGTGGCATCTAGTAACTACTTGAAAACATTAATCGTCTGCAGTCCTTCTACCTGAATCACAGATAGCACACACCAATACAGCTATCACAATTGACACCGGTTATCAGACAAATTCTACACACACCCAAAGTACACGGGGCTACATGACCGCGTTGCCGCAACCTCTAAACTAAGGAACCAACCAACATACCGAATGACTAGAAAGTAATCTGTACAATGGATACATTGAACCATTATACTAATTGAGAGATTTTAATGTCATCAGACACATCACAATCCATTAATTTGTTTTTTCATATGGTTTTACTAATGTTATTCGTACTGTCATTTGTTGCTCTTCAGTCGGTCAACACGAATATGCCCAAGGAATGGGCGGGAATATGTAAATACACTCCTGAAAAAAATACATCTATTAGGTAATTATCACTATTAAATGGGACAATTTAAGATTACGCGAATCAATCCTCAACTGGCCATCACAGTGATCAGGATCTGATAATAATAATAATAATAATAATAATAATAATCACAGAACAGGGCGGATCTAGTGATTGTCAGCAAGAAAATCAAGCAATCTACCTTGATTGATGTTGCTATTCCTTACAGGAATCTCCAGTCAAAACACATAGAAAAGATCAGCAAATACAGCGAGTTGGTCGACGCTATCAAAAGACAATGGCATGTAGAACGGGTAATGACCATACCTATAACGGGCGTGATCCCAACTACCTTGCTCCATGGTCTGGATACGCAACTGTACAAACTAATGCAGAATGCAGAAGTTCTGTCAACAACCAGAATCGTTCGGATGTTCATGGGTAGCGACATTCCAGCTTAGAAGTTGCTGATTCAGTAACTCTACTTTGGTTCCCTGAAGCCCGTATAAGTATATTGCAATGTACCAGCTATGTGATATAAGTATTATATAAAATATTGATAATAATAATAATAATAATAATAATAATAATAATAATAATAATGCCAGCGGTGGCATGCTGTACTGTAAAGTCCTTGTTTTGAGCTCCTCACATTTCCGCTTTTTATGTACGTTTTACACGTTTATATGGTTAGTTTACGATTTCTATGGTGATTTTTAAGGACTCTTGTCGAAAACAAGTGTGTGTTATAGTGCTTGTGGATATATCAACGTCATAATCATCAAAATACAGCTGCGAAATGTTTGTTTACATTCATGCCGTGGTTGCTACATCGTTAGTTACAGTGTCATATAACCCCAAATGCCTTCTCGAAATGGGTTATGTACGGTGTTTTGTGTGTAATTGGGATGTTTCAAGCCCATTATTACATACTTCATATAATGTGTGGAGGTAATCGGACTGTTTTCGTGTTAATATTACGAATGGTAAAGTTTACATCTGCTTAACTTACAAAATTAGGTTTACTTTTATTTGCTACATATATTCTTGTAGGTATTCCTTCTCTGCTGGTCGTTTGCACTTAAATGACGTCTACTATATTTTAATATAAGCACTATCTCTGCAAGATAATTATACCGTATATCTAATGTGTGTTGTGAGAAATCTGCAATGACAAGGTATGTGCTAACCAGAAATGACGAGATATACTAAATGGGGTAGGCAGGACTCCTGAGCCGTAGTGAAGGCAACCTGTCTAGGAGATGGAAAACTACAAAATTAAACCTACAACGGTAGCGTCTGACCCGGAGCGGGCGGCTGCCAACAGCGTCTGTATCCCATGTTAGGGACGGCTGATAACAAAACCTGGCTGTAGGTATGAAAGGCAAATCCATCTAATGCATGATGGAGAAATTAACGAGTAATGCCTAGGATGAAATGCCGCTGCCTGGGGAGTGCCAGGGCACGTTTGGAGCCGGTGCCGGACGTGACAGTATGCGAGCCGCCGGTGGTAGAGGGCTGAACAGGCGGGCCCCTACCGGGCAAGATGCCGAAATCATTACAGCCGACAAGCGTTTGCAAGATGAGCCTGAGCAGCGAAGTGAATCATTATCTAGTACTTCACCTGATGAAGGTGCTGCACAGGTAACTCAACCTGTGCTCACCCAGGCAGGACTGCCACGACAGCGTATTAAATGGACAAATGTCATGAATGAAACCATAATACGCACTTATTTTAGGGTTACTGACTTCGAACAGAAATCAGTTGGTTATAGGCAACGCTTACATTCTGAATTTCTGTTGCATTACCCTGAACTAACTGTGGCCGAACAGAGAGTATCTGATCAATACAGGGCTATTCTCCGGAATAATCTTATCCCTGAAGCCAGAATGAACACCATTAAAGAAGAGGTACGGCGTGAGAAGGAAGGTGTGAATGGAGACACTCAGAACAGTGTTCCTGAAGAACTGGAGTCGGCACAAGCTGATAGCCAGAACCTTCAAGAAGTAGATCCAGTTTCCATGCAAATTATCGATCAACACCAAATTGGAAAGTTGAAGAATGAATTGATGACTACAGTCATAGAGTTTTATGGAACTGATAAAAATTGCAGGCCGAAAATACCGAAAGTCAATGGTTCAAGAAAGCTGATAAAGATACTGAGTATCATGAATCAGGATGTTTTGCCGGAACATGTTGAAGCATCCGCCAATCTGGAATCCCTTCATACTATTACTTACTGTGGTGCAGTAACTGTTGTGAGAGCTATGGGTATTTGACAACATGAACGGAAAAAGCAAATGCCATCGATGCCAAACTGGGAAAGAAGACTTGTTGGAAGGATTGAACAGCTCAGGGCAGATATTGCTAGAATGACACAATATGTTCGTGGTACAAGAACAAGAAAATTACTGAGGAAAGCTGAGCATATAATGAGGCAAAACACAGACCACACACAGCTAGATGTACCGAATTCAACACCTGAAGAGTGCATAGATACCTTGAAACAAAGGCTGTCTGTTTTATCCGCCAGACTTGCAAAGTATAGGGAGAGTATGAAGAGGAAGAAAGATAACTTCCTTTTCGCCAACTCAGAGAGAAGATTCTATCAGACTCTGGGAAGATAAAGGTTTCTGCGGACAAAACCTATCCGACTAAAGAAGAAGTTCAAGAATTTTGGGGCAAACAACTGTCTACACCATCTCATCATGACACTCAATCAAGATGGGTAAGAGAAGAACAGCAAGCTTCCCAAATATTTGAGCAAATGCAACACGAGAAATTAAGGAAGTTATCAACAACTTAGCGAATTAGAAAGCCCCTGGCCCTGACCAGATTCAGAATTTTTGGTATAAGAAGTTCTGGAGCATTCACAATCGACTAGGTGAGTTCATTAATGATGCCATCCTTCATCCTGATAGCTTGCCCGAATTCATCACACGTGGCATCACATATTTGCTTCCAAAAGATCTTCAGAATACATGGGATCCTACAAAATATCGTCCCATCACATGTCTGCCCAAATTGTATAAGATCATTACATCATGCTTGGCTAACAGGATCTATGTACACTGTGAAAGAAACAATATAATTGCCGTGCAACAGAAAGGTTGTAAAAAGGGTTCAAAAGGGTGCAAAGAACAACTAATAATTGACTCAGTTGTGTGTGGCCAGGCACACTTAAATCACCGAAAACTTCACATGGCGTACATCGACTATAAGAAGGCCTTTGATTCTGTGCCCCATGACTGGCTAGTAGCAGTGCTGCGATTGTATAGGATCAATGAGGTATTTGTCAGTTTCTTGGAAAGGGTTATGTCAGCATGGCAAACTAGACTGTGTCTCAGTATGCCACGCGGAGATATACGAACAGATGATACATCGATTCGGAGAGGCATCTTTCAAGGAGACTCCCTTAGCCCCTTATGGTTTGTCCTGGCAATGAATCCTTTATCTACCCAGCTTAACTCTACTCACTACGGCTTTTCTATCAAGATTGGAAAGAGAGTTGGTACTCGGCTAAATCATCTGCTATACATGGACGACCTTAAACTCTATGCCAAAACAGAGTCGCATCTGGAAAACTTGTTGAGAATAGTTGAAGCATTCTCACGAGACATAAAATGGGATTTGGTTTGGACAAGTGTCGGACACTAAAGGTGGTGAGAGGAAAAGTACAGAAGTCCGGGTATGAGCTGAAAGATGGACAGCATATTAGGGCTATGTTGGCAGAAGACACCTACAAATACTTAGGAGTAAAACAAGTTAAGCATATTGACCATGTGTCAATAAAGAAAGGTCTGTCCTTCGGTGGCGTAGTCGGTAGCATGCTGAGCTTCTATGCCCAAGATAGCGGGTTCAAACCCGGCCGAAGTCGTCGGATTTTTTAAGAGCGTTAAAAATCCTTCAGTATGCCTTCCTTCGGAGGGGAAGTAAAGCCGGCGGTCCCATGTCATAGATTTATGGCATGTAAAAGATCCTTTCAGAGACTAAACTTGTGTAAAGCAAAATTTGTTAGGTTAGATTTCGTCAGAACGCTCTATCAAAGTTCCAACGTTCGCCACTAGGTATCATTGATATCTGGTGACGAAAGTTGGAACTACTTGAAATTGAACGGAACTTGTAGCTCACCCTTTACGGTGTCCGCTGGAAGCAGCTACAGACTCAGGCGAGCCGAACATGTCCTCGGACACTCCCGGCACTAAAAGCCATACGATAAAATAAATAAATAAATAAATAAATAAATAAATAAATGTCCTGTGAATTTGTCAAAAGATTAAAACAAATCATAAAAACGCACTTGAACAGCAAAAACCTAGTGAAAGCTGTTAACACGTATGCTGTACCTGTGCTGAGCTACTCCTTTGGCATAATCAAAAGGTGCAAAACGGACATCGAAGGACTTGAACGAAAAATGATAACGATGCTCACAAAAGGAAGGAAACACCACCCACGATCTTCAATAGAACGATTGACTCTACCCAGAAGCCTAGGTGGACGTGGGTTCGTTGACATTGATAATCAGATGAAACGACAGATAGTCAGCCTTAGGGAGTACTTCTGCGCAGAAGCGAGGTCATCTGTACTTCACAGAGCCATCAGTGAGGCGGACAGATCAACGCCACTGGTCTTGTGTCAGCAAGAGATTCAACACCTCCTACATACTGACCTTCAGAAGATGGAAGCATGGAAAGCAAAACCTTTGCACGGAAGACATCCAAATGAGGTGAGTCAAGCAAATGTTGATATAACTGCGTTAAACTACTGGCTCACTTCAGGACAGATCTTTCCAGAAACTGAAGGTTTTATGCTAGCAATTTAAGACCAAGTCATCCCTACAAGGAACTACCTCAAGTTCATTGTAAAAGATCCCGCTGTACCAGATGATAAGTGCCGCTACGGATGTCAACAGTCAGAAACAATACAGCATATTACATCTGCATGTAGACATTTCCTGGCAACAGAGCACAAACAAAGGCATGATGCAGTGGCTAAAATCTTGCATCAGGAGTTGGCTGATAAGTTTCAGCTTTTGAAAGGAAAGAAAGTTCCGTACCACCAATATCAGCCAGAGTGTGTTCTTGAAAAAAAAAAAAAAAAAAAAAATGAATTCAAGCTGTATTGGGACCGAACTATTTTGACTGATCAATCGGTATCACACAACAGGCCGGATCTGGTGGTTGTAAACAAGAAAACCAAGCAAACTACATTGATTGATGTTGCGATTCCTAACAACAAGAATCTCCAGTCAAAACACATTGAAAAGATCAGCAAATACAGCGAGTTGGTCGACCCTATCAAAAGACAATGGCATGTAGAGCGAGTGAAGACCATACCTATCATTGTCTCGAGTACAGGCGTGATCCCAAGTACCTTGCTCCAAGGCCTTAAAGAACTGGATCTGGATACTCGGCTGTAGAAACTAATGCAGAAGGCAGTAGTTCTATCAACAACCAGAATCGTTCGGAAGTTCATGGGTAGCGAAATTCTAGCTTAGAAGTTGCTGTTTCCGTAGCTATACTTTGGTTCACTGAAGCCCGTTTAGTTACGTTGTAATATACCAGAAATGTGTTATATGTGCTGTATAAACCGATAATAATAATACTAATACTAATAATAATAATAATATCGTATAGCCTCGGGTGCTGGGTGCAAGCTTTGTTATTTGACGCCCAGAGGGCAGCTTGCATGTGGAATCTTGTTGTTCCTTGGAGCACTATGAAAGTCAAAGAGGTTAGATATCTAAGCTCCTTGACACCATAGCGCATTCTAGTAGAGAAAGAAGGAACTTTTTCGTGTTCGCAGAAAATCCCGAGATTAATTTTGCCATTATGAACACGGCCTACTGAATTAAAATGGGTTCTTTAACATGCCAACAACGCATGACAAGCGTGCCGTGATTTTTGTTGCCTTTGAAAAAAAATGACTTACCACGGCCAGGAGCGAACCTGCAAGCTTGGGTTAGTAGCCCGACACTATAACCACTCACCCACCGTGGCTAGCTATCAGGATCCGATGACGGCCACTTGAGGGTCGAAACACGTAACCCTAAATTGCCCCATTTATTTATGATAAGTAACTAATACATGCCATTTTTTTTCAGGAGTGCATTTACATATTTATACGCTGTACCCCACCCATATTAGTGTTGACCGACTGAAAAGCGACAAATGACAGTTTGTACAGGCAACACTGAAAGAATGGCTTCAAATCTTTACAATGTTATTCGTGGAACGCAACACTCCAACATCAGCCTACTTTTGATGATTTTAAGGCTTCTGTGTCTACAGAGTCAAAAGCTGGAGCCAAGTACTTAATGCTCTTAGGGGGAGCTTTGCCTGCAATTAGATGAATTAGCCTCTTTATTTCTTCCTAAGCATTCAACGGGATAATACACGCAGTAGTGTCAGATTTCTCTAGCCTATTTTCATCATGAAAAGACATGCATACAGTATAACCAAGTCTGTGGGCGGCTTCGGTGGCGTAGTTGATAGCATGCTGAGCTTCTATGCCCAAGATCGCAGGTTCAAACCCGGACGAAGTCGACGGAATTTTTAAGAGCGTTAAAAATCCCCCAGTATGACTTCCTTCGGAAGGGAAGCAAAGCCTGCGGGCCCATGTCATCGATTTATGACATGCAAAAAAACTTCCACTAACTACAATTGTGTGAAGCTAAATTTATAGGTTAGATTTGGTTAACGCTCTATTAGTTCCAACGTTCGCCACCAGGTGCCAGTTGCGGTGGAATCTAGTAGCTATGTTCACAGCTAGGTGTCGTTGACGGTATCATTTGGTAGCAAAAGTAGGAACTACTTGAAATTGATCGTCTGCAGTCCTTACTTGAATTACAGATAACACACACTAATACTGTACTATCTTGTTACGAAATAAAATGATAATGAGTGATGAGGTACGGCCTTGTTAGTGAGACTTTCCACAACCCGTGGTTCCGGAATCGTCCAACTCCTCGCGTAGTCACTATAATTCCCGGATCTGCCAAGAAATTTAATTCGGATCTGAGGACTGGACCCTCAACCTTGTGAGGGCACTTGGGTGTTTATTGAAGCTGTATGATAACCTGTGGCATTATTATGTCTCTACAAGTGTGAGTATTTGTGATTGGGGCTAGGATTTGAAAGGAGACAGGCGGGGCTTTATGTTAGAATTTGCCAGGAGTAGAAGTGGGAAAACACAGAAATCCACTTCCAAGATGGCGGAGATGGAAATCAAACCCTCCTCTTCTCACTTTTGGCTCACCCTTGGCAGAGCCTAGAATCGAACCCGGACCTATGGAGCGACAGCCAATAATGCTAGCCGCTACACCACGAGGTGGTCTACCATATGTGGGCATATATCCCCCGTAACAATTTCGTAAGGTTGATTTTCCTATGTGCATGTGTACAAAAATAACCCACGGAGATTTTTGTCTTTGGCGAAGATCAGTTAATTTTTAGCCTATTTTCATTTAAGGAAAAAATCGACTCAAGAGATCACCTTTTGTCCGTGTGAGCGTGCTCACACCTCCCCCCACCCCCCACCCCACCCCCAATTAAAATCTAAACAGCAGGAGCGATTTCAATGGAACTCAGTAAGATATTTCACCGACATTCTATATCTCCGAAACTATTACTGATATCACCCTGAATTCTTGACGGTTATAGAGGGCACTACTACAAGTTCACCTACGTGACTTTCAAAAATCTGTTAACTAATAAACCGAACATTGCGCCCAAGCGAAGTTGAAACATTTAAATAGATTTTTCTCGCGATTTAACCATCCGACCGCAGTTATACTTAGTACAGCAAATGTTTATACACATTATAATGCACTGACATAATTGAGATCAATTGTTTTCATAACCTCAAGATGGCAAAATTTTAAAATTAAAGTTAAATTTCTTGTGTCCTAATCATGCGATCGAAGTCAAATTTTGAATAATGAACCAACGCAATAATCCGCATCTAAAAGTATATAACTCTATGGCCTACATATTAAAATCCAATATGGCAACCATCCGAAATATTTAGAGGATTCTCAATATCTGTTAATCTATGACAGTAATCAAACTGAAATTTTGTATGTTGATAGCTATACACATAAGTTCACTCATGGGACTTTCAATAACCTGGTGAGCACAAATTCTACACGGCGGATATGCGAAATTAAAATATTTAAATGGACGTTCCTCGCGATTTAACCATCCGAGCGCAATGAAACTTGGTACGGTATATAACTTATTTCTATTGTTTTCATAACCACAAGGTGGCGGCTGTGCGAAATTTTAAAATCTAGTTTTTATTTCTTGTGCCCTAATCAGGCGATTGAAGTTTGGATAAAACACCTACACAATAATCTTCATGTAATAGTACATTACTCTAAGGCCTACATATAAACATCTAACATGGCGACCATCTGATCAGACGGTTCTCAATATCTACGAATCTAATGTCTGTCTGTTAGGTAGTCAGCCCGAAGGCTGGTTGGATCCTCAAAAGCACCGCCGTTACGTTATGTGAGTAGATACCCACAAGAATCCAAGGCAGCGCTATATTGAGGCGTTCTAGGCAAGAAGAGGAGTGAGGTAGTTTGCCATTGCTTTCCTCAACGAATCTAATACAGCAATCAAACTGAAATTTTGTATGTTAGTTAGTTAGTTAGTTAGTTATTGTTGTTTTAAGGGGCGGAACTACGAGGTCATCTGCCCCTATTTTGTATGTTGATAGAGGGAATTAACATACGTAGGATATATGAAAATAGGCTATAGAGTTCTTCATGGGACTACTTGTTGTTTTTATGATAAAAATAAAAGTAGAGTTTGTAACAGGGTAAAGTTTATCGTGTGTCCCTCTCGGTTATTTTTTTAACGTAGACTTAAATGTCTACACCTGTGGAAAAACCATCTCTTATATAAAACCAAGTGTCCTGACTGACTGACTGACTGACTTACTGACTCATCATTGCCCAGCCAAAACTATTAAAGTTACCAACACGAAATTTTGGGGATATGTTCGTTGTAATTCGAGAACGCCCACTAAGGAAGGATTTTTGGATATTCAGGTTCTAAAGGGGTGTTAAGGGGGTGGATCTGCATTTCATTGAATAACAATATCTCCCGATTGCTTTCATTGGGAGATGTGATACTCGGCATATAAACTCATCATTAAAAATAAGAAGACATGTGTCTGAGGGTTTTTCGATGTGGTGTATATTATGAGGTGAAAGGGGTGAAAACTGGGGGTTGAAGGTTTCCTAACAGAGCGTGTATCTCCTAAACGACATTAGCGAGGAGTTCGGAACTCAGCGGGAAAAATAAGCATAAAAAATGAGTAAATAGGTGTTTGACCGTTTTTTTTTTTCATAAATCCAATTTAAGGGGCCCTTGGGGAGGGGTGAAATTCTGGGGGGAAAAAACAGGAAAGAAAGTGTCATAACTGATTGACTGACAGACTCACTCATCATACTCAGGGGGGAAAACTGCTTAAAAATAAGTAAATAGGTGCTCGACAGTTTTTTCATAAACCCAATTTAAGGGGTTCATCGGGAGGGGTGAAATTCTGAAGAAAAAAATTGAAAGATAAAGTCCTGACTCACTCACCATCGCCCAGCCAAAATTATTGAAGTTAGAAACATGACATTTTGGGGATATGATCATTGTATGTCAAAACCGTCCACTAAGGGAGGATTTTTGGATATTCAGGTTCTAAAGGGGTCTTAAGGGGGTTAAACCAGCATTTCATTGAATAACAATAACTCCTGATTGGTGTCATTGGGGGATGTGATACTCGGCATATAAACTCATCATTAAAAATAAGAAGACATATGTCTGAGGGTTTTTCGATGTGGTGTATATTATGAGGTGAAAGGGGTGAAAATTGGGGGTTGAAGGAGCGTGTATCAGAGGAGTCTGAAACTCAGCGGAAAAAATCAGCTTAAAAGATAGGTAAATAGGTGTTCGACTGTTATTTTTTATAAAACCAATTTAAGAGGCCCATGAGGAGGGGTGAAATTCTGGGGGGGACAGGAAAGGAAGTGTCCCAACTGATTGACTCACTCACTCACTCTTCAAACTCAGGGAGAGAAAACTGCTTAAAAATAAGTAAATAAATGTTCGACAGTCTTTTTTTTTTTATAAATAAAATTTAAGGGGTTCATGGGCAGGGGTGGAATTCTGAAGAAAAAAATGAAAGAAAAGGTCCTGACTCACTCACTCACTGATCATCGCCCAGCCAAAATTATTGAAGTTAGAAACATGACATTTTGGGAGTATGTTCGTTGTTTGTCAAAACCGTACACTAAGGGAGGATTTTCGGATATATCAGTTTCTAAAGGGGTCTTAAGGGGGTTAAACCTGCATTTTATTGAATAACAATATCTCACGAGTGGTTTCATTAATGGATGTGATACTCGGCATATAAACTATTCATTAAAAATAAGCAGACATGTGTCTAAGTGTTTTTCGATGTGGTGTATATTATAAGGTGAAAGGGGTGAAAAGTGGGGGTTGAGGGATTCCTAACGGAGCGTGTATCTCTTAAACGACATAGGCGAGAAGTTTGAAACTCAGCGTAAGAAAATCAGCTTAAAATTAAGTAAATAGATGTTCGACCGTTTTTTTTTCATAAATCCCATTTAATGGGTTCATGGGGAGGGGTGAAATTCTCAAAAATAAATGAAAGAAAATGTCCTGACTGACTCACTCACTCATCATCGCCCAGCCAAAATTATTGAAGTTAGAAACATGAAATTTTGGGGATATGTTCATTGTATGTCGGAAACGTCCACTAAGGAAAGATTTTTGGATATTCAGGTTCTAAAGGGGTGTTAAGGGGGTAAACCTGCATTTCATTGAATAACAATATCTCACGAGTGGTTTCATTTGGGGATGTGATACTTGGCATATAAACCAATCATTAAAAGTAAGCTGTTACATGTTTAATGGTTTCTCGATGTAGTGTATATTATGAGTGAAAGGGGTGAAAAGTGGGGGTTGAAGGATTCCTAACGAGCGTGCATCTCTTAAACGACATAGGCGAGGAGTTTGAAACTCAGAGGGAAACAATCAGCATAATAATAAATAAATAAATAATTAAATAAATAGGTGTTCGACCGTTTTTTCATAAATCCAATTTAAGGGGCTCATAGGGAGGGGTAAAATTCTGGAAGAAAAACGTCCACTAAGGAAGGAATTTTGGATATTCACTCTCATCGACCAACCAAAACTATTAAAGTTAGAAGAATGATATTTTGGGATTATGTTTGTTGTGCGTCGTAAAAGTCTACTAAGGAGGGATTTTTAGATATTCAAGTGCTAAAGGGGTGTGAACGGGGTTAAACCTGCATTTCATTGAAGAACAATATGACACGACTATGACGCGAGCGAAGCCACGGGTACCTGCTAGTCCAATATAAAATTCACTTACCCAGTCTTATATAGCTTACCGCTATTAGACGCATGAAAGGAGCTTGACGGTCCCTTCACTAGTTTGGTACTCTATATTACCCCGAACATGGGAAAGATTAACATTAGGATTCTTTGTCTCACAGGCCAATGTTTCAACACGCCAAGTTACCGAGTTTGATTTGATGCATTTTGCAGTTACTAAATGTACAGCCATCAAAATGACAAGACATTTATTAATTGGGGTAGCAAAAGACACTACAGTATATTCTTTCCTAGGGAGGTACATCTGAGGCAGTTGATGAGAGGAAGAAGGACGAAGGACTGCGATCTAGAGGGGCCTATGTTGCAATCTTAGCCGCGTCGCCGCTATGAATACCGAGGAACTACATGTTTTCAGACGATGTCCAATATGCGATCGAGAGAAGGTATGATTGCTTATCGGAGCAGAGTTCATAAGATGCACACCGCTGATCGATACCGACCAACGACTGGTAAATATACTTAGCATCAACACGGCGCCTGATGAATGGCCTCACCGGCGCACTGGCCTGTTTGAAGGGTTGCCTAACAGGAGACTCGTATAAGAAAGTGTGGTGTGGGATGCCCTACATCAGGGGCAGGCATCTTGAAAGTTTTGTTGGTCTAATAAAATATTATCACATTTTGAAATGATCTACCGTTCTACCTTTAGCCATAAATTGTGTTGACCGACTGAAGATATGCATAATTGCCAACCCATGTTTTTTTTAAACTAAACATGAAGAAGACATTTAAGGTAGCGGTAACATAACTCTATTGACATATTTCGTATTAAAAATCGATAGCAATAGCTACGCTCACTACGCCATGGGGGCAAACTCAGTAAACGTGGGTTCGAACCTCACCGTTGGTCGTCAATAAAATGGTTTTCATTGGTTTCCCATTTTCAACTCCAAGCAACTACCGGGACGGTATCTTCTGATAGGCCATCTCAATGCCCAGTTTCATTCATCTCCACTCGGATTAACTCCTTTCATACGGTTGGCGTCAGGAAGGACTTCTGGCAGTAAAAAACAAATTCTAAATAGACTTTTATCGCATGTCATCCCCGACCCCGTTAAAACGGGAATAATAATGGGTAGACATTCAATATATTACAAATATACATAAAGGCAGTTATGAATAATTAAAATATAATCAATTTTCCACTTACACAGTGCTCAATTCCGCAGGAATAAGTGATTCTATACTCGTCGAAAATCGGCCCCGTGGTGTTGGGGTACCACACCTGCCTCTCACCCGGCTCCGTCAGGGATTTTAGAAACTGACGAGAGGGCTGGAACGGGATGCACCCAGTCTCGTGAGGACAATTGATTAGCTGTCTTACAGTGAGGCCTCGGTCACAAAAGCCAAGATTAACGGCTGAGGGATCCGATGTGCTGACCACGCGTCACCCCAATATCTGCAGGCCAAATGGCCGGGCAGCCCTCGCTTGGTAAGCCTAGGCCCTTCATGGGTTGTAGTGCCAGGGGTTTTCATATTCATATTCATTCATTTATTTGCAATGAGCGGTGTGTCCCCCGGTGGCAAATTGGATATACATAACAAATAAATAATTATACATAACAATTCAATAACAATTATACAACAATTAAACTGGAGTATTTACACAAATAGTCAGTCTTTACTTAAACACACCTATATGTTTGGGAAAAGGCTCTAAGACTGCGGCAGGTAGAGAGTTCCAGTTATCAATGGCACGGTTTACAAAAGATATTTTACCATAATTTGTTCGCTGTGGTCGGCCCATAACTTTGAAAGGATGATCGCTCCTACCCATGTAAGTGGGCTTTCCCAATCGTTTGCTAAGCTGGTTGATTTGTATACGTGTTGTACATAGCGCAGAGTCTAGATTTCATCCTCCTAGCCTCCAGTGATTCCCACCCAAGTTTCTTTAACATACGGCTCACACTGCTCCTGGGATTAAAGTCACTGAGCACAAATCTAGCGGCCTTTCTTTGTACCATTTCCAACTCATTGATGAGCCCTACTTGATATGGATCCCAAACCGCCGAGGCATATTCCAGAATAGGTCTTACAAGTGGCAAATAGCCTAATTCTTTAGCAGAGGTACTACTTCCTTTTAATACCCTCATTACAAAGTGCAAGGATTTGTAAGCTTTTGAAACTACACATCCTACATGACTACTCCATTTCATATCATTCCGTACGCGAACGCCCAAATATTTGCAAGAATCTTCTTCTACAAGTATTTCCGAGCCAATGTTATATTGAAAATCCTGCCTTCGCACTTTCCCTATTTTTAAGAGACTACATTTTCTTGTATTTATTTTCATTTTATTTACAATCGCCCACTTATAGACCAGGTTCAGGTCCTCTTGAAGCACTGCATTGTCTTGTGAGTCATGTATCTTTCGATATATTACACAATCATCCGCAAACAATCGACAGTCACTGCGAATCCCATTTGGTAAGTCATTTATAAACGCCAAAAATAACAAAGTTCCGATTACGCTGCCCTGAGGGATACCCGACGTTACGGTAATTTCATCCGAGAATATGCCTTCGACTTTCACTTTCTGGGAACGTCGTCAACAATTCTTGGATCCATAAAATTACTCTTCTATCAATCTTCGTCGAAGCTAATTTATGGAGTAGCATGTCATGCGGAACGACATCAAATGCCTTCGCAAAATCTATAACCACGGCGTCGACTGAAACTCCATGGTCTAACGATTCGCTAATGTCCTGAAAAAGTGATAGCATCTGACTCTCGCATGAGTAACCTTTCCGAAATCCATGTTGCCTATCATTAAACCATGATAATGTTTCCCACTGTTCCCTCAAGTAGTCGCAAGTGAGATGCCCCATCTGTTTACAAACGACGGACGTAAGGCTAACCGGCCTGTAGTTGCCCAATTCAAGTCTGCTCCCTCCCTTAAATATTGGGGATTTGCGCATTGTTTATGGACACATTAAACATCACCTCCAAGTATCGTGCCACGGCCCTACCTCCTAGTTTAAGTACTTCACTAACAATATTATCAGGACCCTTTGATACATTGAAACGTAGTTTTTGTATTAGCTTTACAATTGCTGACTGGTTTATTTGGAACAGGGGAGCCCCTGATTCGTCGTTAAGGTCCAACACACAGCTATTGGATTTATTGAACACACTACCGTAAAAGACATTTAATTCATTAGCAATGGCCTGTTTCTCAGTAATTAATTTACCGTCACCGGACATTATCATCGACAAATTATTTGAATTTCCCTTTCTTCTCCTAACATAACTGTAAAAAAAAATCCACCCATCACCTCCCGAACCAAGTAAACCTTGCATATAACTGTCATGAGCAGCCCTCTTTTTTAAGACGAGCTCTCTTTATAAGGACTTAAATTTCAACATATACTTGTCACTATCATGTCTTTTATTGTATAATTTCCTAATTTTCCGTTTTAGACTCCTAATTTCTCGTGTGTAATACTCAGGATCTGGGTTTTGTTTCAGCAATTTAAATGGGACAAATTTATCAACAGCGCTATTTAAAATTTTCTAAAAGTTAGTCCACAGGATATTAATGTGATTTCCTTCCGATGACCATCCTACAAATAGCTCATTCAAATACCCCTGAAACTTGCCCTGATCCGCCCTGCGATACTAGAATATGATCTTTTTTGCTACATCAGAGTCTAATTTTGTAATGTCACCATATCTAATAGTTAATTCAACCCCAGAATGGTCACTTAATTCCTGGTACTTTCAGACAGTTAATATACAGCTCTACAGGCCTTACGAGATAAACATCTAAGGTATTATTGTCTCTAGTTGGGAAGTCAACTACTTGGGAAAATCCCCCCTCCCTTAAGAATTTATTTGCAGCGCTCTGAGCCTGACCACAGCTAGTTGACTCACCAGACCAGTCTACTTTGGTGAGGTTTAAATCTCCAGCAATTATTATGCTCTTTTTCATAGCATTACCCGTACAAGTTTTATCATACAGTGTTTCGAGGAGAGAAAGGTTATCTTTCGGTGCTCTATACGCCCCTATCACCTGAAGAGGGAATTTATTTCCTTTATCCGAAATTTGTACACATAACATTTCATGATCCATATCAGCCCACTTTAAGAAACTAGCTATATTTTTGCGCACACAAATAAATAGCCCACCACCTCGCTTCCCCCGATCCCTTCTGTACATCTCGTAGGTCCCTTGAATTATTTCGCTACTATTTATGTCCTCATATAACCAAGATTCAGTTGCAATGACAATGTCCGGAGAATACGTCTCTACAAGATTCCAAAATTCAATTAATTTATTTCCTAAACTCTGACAATTAACCTGCAGTAATCTTAGAGTCTTACCTCCGCAGCAAATATCTCGAAATAGCTCCTTCTGTTCCCATCGGCTGGCAACCTCTGGACCTGCTCCTCCTCACAAAAGCCGGCACGAACCGATGACCCTGTCATGTAGGCTCCCTAGATTGAAAGCGCCCCGTCGATTTAGATGCAGCCCGTCTCGGGCGAAGTCACGGCCACCAATCCAGCAGTCAGCTTCTACGTACACTAATCCCAGTTGTGCACATACCCAGTCCATGCGGTCATTATTAGCGTTATACTCGTCGAAAAGTTTGAAATACGAGTTTGGATTTTCCGTTGTCAGAATTTGGTGCAGTCGATTCAAACACAATTAATGAGTAACGCTAATTATCATTATTTTTTTATTTGCGAATTGACCACTTCGGATCACGCTACAATTTCATTTTTTCTTTGCCTGAAGTTTCCTCTTCCTCCAGTACTCCTTCATATGGGCGCTATGCTGTTTCTTCTGCTCATCCGTCCAGGCTCTTCCCTTCTTTGTGGTTCTTGTGACGTGAAACCCTTCCAAATTTTGAATTATGTACCGAAATGTTTCCCTGTTTGACATCTGAACTTCCTGGATGTTGGAATTTTCGAGATCTTTTCGAACTTCCTTAATCCATGGCGTTGTTGTCTTCTTGTTCCACAGGTAGTCGAATAACTGTTTGGTTAGTCTAGTTTTGTCCATTCTGTACAAGTGTCCGAGAAACGATAACCTCCTCTTCTTCATGGTCTCTGAGATTCTCTCCACATTTTTATAGACTTCATTGTTGCTCCGAAGTTTCCAGTTTCTAATACACATGCATTGTTTGGTTAGTGAAATTTGTCATTTCTAAATATCTTGTGGTTGTGGTGATAGCCGTGCACTGAAAGTCTGGTTAGCACCAATCGCAGTTCTTGGTTCGCTTTTGCCCATCTCCTGTCAATCATGGCGTCTGTAGCGCATAAGTCTTCGGTTATTTCTTTTGTCTTTTGTTTCCTTAGCTCTATTAATTGAGATACTTGCTTGGTGTGAGGTAGGAGCAGCTTGAGTTTCAGGTCCTCTATGTAGAATGGTTCCCTTGCCAGTTCATATACCAGTCTGGACTTGGTCGTTCTCGCTACACCAAGTGCTCTCTTCAAATATCTCGATTTGATTCTCTCAAGGTTGGTAAGGTCCGTTAGGGTTAGTCTTTCCCATATTAGTTCATAGCCTTATGTTATAACTGGAGATATTTTGGCATGAAATAGGGTAATGGCTGTTTGTAGTGAGAGTTTGGTGATGTTTTTGATTTCATACATTCCTCTGATGGCGGCAGCTGCTCTTTCTTGTACTGGGGGCGTGGTGGCTCAGCGGTCTAGCTGTATGCCTCTCACCAAGGCGGTCCGGGTTCGATTCCCGGTCTGTGCATGTGAGATTTTCGAAGTGAAATGCCATGTCCTGTGGTTCGGATTCCACGTAAAAAGGAGGTCCCGTGGCTCAAAATCACAAGATTCACGGTCACGTAAAACTACAATCTTCCTTTTTTTCTTTCTTGTATATGGACCCTGAATGAGTTGCATGTTGTCTGGAGAGTAATCCCTAAGTATTTAAAGGTATTAACTTTCTTGATGTCGTTATCTCCGAGTTTTACTTCGTCATTTTTTGCTTTTCCTCCTTTCCGAAATACCATATGGACCGTCTTACTGAAGTTAATGAACATTTCGTTTTCTTGCGCCCAGGTGTGGAGAGCATCCAGGGTGTCTTGTAGTTCTGATATGTTAGATGAATCCAGGGCCATATCATCTGCGTACACATATAATGACACTGTTTTGGTGTTTATAATTATGTTAGTGATATGTGCTGTGGCGATGTTGAACAGTATGGGGCTCATTGGGTCCCCCCGTAGTACACCGTTTGTTTGCGTGATTTCTTTCGAAGTCACCTCTCTGTCTTGTATTACGACTTTGTTATGGGTCAGCATGTTTATTATTGCTAATTAATACTGCTTCAGTAAATAAATCTCGCGATCCACCGGCATCGTTGCCGAGCCCTGACATACATATTGTGGTCTTCAGCTTTAATAACACATGGTCCTACAGCTGTTACCGTTTATATTTATTGAACACCGCGAAACTTGGAGCAAAACCGACAACATTGATTTCCGTAGAATATGGTTCATCCTTGGCCCCCACGATTAGAGAACTGAAACTAGATTGATGAGGATGATAATTGTTGTTTAAGGGGCCTAACATCCAAGTTATCGGCCACTAATGGATTTGGTGATCGTGGTAATGAATGATAATGCCATGAAACCTACAACTAGAACTAACTACGGGCTTAACAATTACTTTACGTACTAAAAGACATTCAGTGAACCCATTTTGCTATTCACGTGTTTCATCATAAGTACTAGCTTGCCACGGTGGGTGAGTGCATAGCGTGTCGGTCTACTAACCCCAAGATTGCAGGTTCGCTCCTGGCCGTGGTAAGTGATTTTTGAAAGGCGGCAAAAATACTACACGCATGTCATACGATGTTGGCATGTTAAAGAACCCATTTGAATTCAGTAGGCCGTGTTCATAGTGGCAAAATTACTCTCGGGAGTTTCCGCCAACACAAAGTGCCTCATTTCTCTACTAGAAAGCGCTATAGTGTTCAAGGAGCTTAGATATCTAACCTCCTTGACTTTCATAGTGATTTAAGGAACAACGAAATTCGACATGCAAGCTACCCTCTGGGTGTCAAATTACAAAGCTTGCACCTGGTACCCAAGGCCATACGATATTATTATTATTATTATTATTATTATTATTATTATCATAAGTGCTGCCAACGTAAGACTTATCATGTACCAGATTTGAACTATGTGTGCTTGTGGTGTTTACAGCGATGCGATAGATATCATATTACATAGTCATAGTCTATGTGATGTTTTGTTAAGATACTGAAAGAGGCGACTGACCTCCAAATTTGCTTCCTTAGTGTGCATATGTGATTGTGTTAAATGGTCCGTTCAGATTGTATTGTACTTAGCTGGTTGAGTCGTACGCGGTCTGGACGAGAGCAGTTAACTTCGTCACTGTGAAACAAATATTGACTAGTTGCATTATATTAACTAGTACTGCAACTGAATAAGTGTGCATATTGTAAATACTTTCACCCATACTTTTAGACATAGATTTAACAGCGTAAGTGTAATGGATCTGATGATGATGACCGCTTGACGATCAAAACTGGTCATCCAGGTGTAATTATTAATCTCATGTATTATTTTTTCAGGATTAGCGAATAACCCTTCAAAATTGGGTACAATCGTGTTGACCGACTGAAGTAGTGTGTTTTGGATGGTTCTAATACCTCCTCCTCCTCACCCTCCTCACAAGATGGCATCGGCGCGATATCTCTCGAACGCATGGTCGGATTTTGACGAATGAGGTGTCATTGAACTCGGGCTGAAACCCCCTTTCCAATGGACAGCATATTTCCACCCCAAAATAAAACCCACCACTACTAAAGGGTGAAATTGTATTTTTTTTTTAGAGAATCTCTCTTTCCAATTGCAACATGTGAGAGTTTGAATGCTAATATGGACTTAAACGTTGTTCTACATAAAGTACATGTGTTTGGTGGGTAGCCACTATGAATTAACATGCTTGTTTTTTGTTTTTACGCATGCCCACTCATAGGTTTGGTAAGAGGGCGGACTTTTTAAAAGATGGTGGCTGTAGTGTAACCTAACCCAACCTAACGGGTCCTTGTGGACAGGTCATTGCTGATGGGTCCTTGTGGACGAGTCCTTGTGGACAAGTCCGTGTGGACAAGTCCTTGTTGACAGGTCATTGTGGACAGGTCATTGTGGATGAGTCTGTGTGGACAAGTCCTTGTGGACGAGTCCTTGTGGACAAGTCCTTCTGGACGAGTCCTTGTTGATGAGTCCCTTTTGACTGATCCCTTTGAACCAGTCCCTTTGGACTGGTCCCTAATGATATGATGAAATTAAACGTTGTTCCACATGAAACGCATGTGAAGAGCCGATTGCTACTATGAATTAACATGTTTGTTTTCTGTTTTTACGCATGCGCACTTGGGGTTTTCGTAAGAGGGCGGACTTTTTAAATAATGATTTATAGATGAGTTATTTAAAAAAATAACCAAAAGATCCAAAACTAATAGGTCATTGGCTTTTTAATATCTCATGAACCAATAAAGCTATGGACTTGTATGAGGGGTCGTTGGACTTGGTATGACGCCCCGTTTTTCAATGTATTTTTGATTTTTGTCAAAAGGGCCTAAGTAAACTTTTGTTAATATCTCGTGAACCAATAAGGCTAGGGACTTGTATGAGGGGTCGTAGCACATGGAATGACATTCCCTTTTTAAATGTATTTTTTGAAATTTTGACAAGGGGCCTAACTACACTTTTGATGATATTTCCTGAACCCATGATGGGATTTTGACCTGTGAGGTGTCGTTGGACTTGGGCAGACACTTTCTTTTTGAATGTATTTTTGACATTTTAACAAAGGGCCTAACTACACTTTTGTTAATATCTCGCGAACCAATAAGGCTAGGGACTTGTATGTGGGGTCCTAGCACTCGGGGTGACGCTCTGTTTTTAAATATATATTTAATGTTTTGTCAAAAGGGCCTAACTGCACTGTTGTTAATAATTCGATAACTAATAATGGGAGAGAGTCAAGTGAGATGTTATAATACTAAGGATGGCCAACCCTTTCCCATGACCAACGAATTTACCCCAAATATTCAAAACAACAAGGACATTGACCTGAGATTATATAAACTAATACTCGGATATCGACATGTGAGGTGTCATAGGACTTAGAATGAACAACTCTTTCCCATTACCAATGAATTTACCTAAAATATCCAAAATATTAAGGTCATTGACCTGAGATTTTATAAATTAATAATTGGATACGGACATGTGAGTTGTTTACCGTGAGTGATGAAACATAGCTAGGTAGAGAAAGAACTAGTGTAGGCTACATGTATGGTGACTGACAAGTCCTTCACTATTGGAACTTGTTTTCAGATCAGACTGTAGTACAGAGAGAGTATAGGTAGCAGGCATGGGTTAATAAATGACAAACGGTGTATACAAAATCGGATTTATTGATTCAAGAATTAAGAGTAGACTATCTTTAATTGATTGGTTAAAGAGGATAGCTAATGAAACAAAATGGTGACTACATTGAACTAAACTGAACCAAGCTGAATCAAACCCACCCAAACCGAATCAAACCTAATCGAAAACAAGCCAAGGGTTTAAGTGTAAAACTTGTGGGTGAATGTGGTCATTGGTAATGTCAAAAAGGAAAGGGATAACGCTCTACCTATAGAGGGTGTAAGGTAAAGCTAGTGCATAGTGCTAATGCACACACCCAAGTACATGAACCTCACACAACTATCCTATGCAGTTTTTATGGGTTGACTGTGAAAACTTGCTCAGTGGTTACTGGGACAAGATGGTCGCTACACACAACAAGCTTTAAATACCTGAGGCTAATAATCTATACACACACTCACACACACTTGTTCTAAACTAAACTGTCTTGCTGGCAGAGCTCACACAGTAGGCAAATGACAGAAATGCTTGGCTAACAGAAATACAAACCATTTCGGTTGTCTAATGTTACCAGCTAAACATTACGTGCTATAGTGGTGAGCACATGTGCCTCTTTCACTGGAGATCTTAACTCGATTTCTAGCTCTAAGGCCTAGAACGAATCAAACTAAGAAAAAAGGGTATGGTGATGCAGTGGTTAAACTATTAGCCTTTCACTAAGGTAGACTAGGGTTTGATTTTAGGTTAATATGCATGTCATAAACAAACAAATAAAAGCAGAGATAATGTTTAAAACTGATTACACTTGTCTCTTTTCAAATTATTACTTAGATTACAAATACAAACGTGGACTGGGTTTGGCATACAGTTAATGCTTCCTATCACATACTAGACTGTAAGAAAGCCAAAAAAGCAAAAGGCGTAGGTAGAGCAGTGGTAAAATCGCTATGTGTAGAGAAATACCTAACGGTTTTATGAACTGGCAAAGGTATGTCGCATAAACAGTGCAGGATACAATCCAGCAACCATAATTTTTATCTTGTGGACAAGAGAAAACATATATTTAGAGAGAGATATATAGAAAGCTTGTGTATGTGTGGGTAGCATTGGTTGTTTGACCAGAGAAAATACGGTGATGTAGGGTGGGGAGAGGGAGAATTAGCACTTTTATATGAATGGAAAATAGATTTTCTTCAATCGTTTTGATTTTCAAATGCAGTGGTAGATAGTCGTTATTTTGTAAAACATTCTTACTTGCAGTAGTAATAAGCCTCTATGGTTCCGCTAACACATAGGTAGACTGTATTATTGCCATGGTCAAGCTCTCACATTAAGATCATTTACAAAATCATAAAATGATAAATAAAAAATCTTGTTTTGGAAATATCGTTTTTCAACATACACAAAATAAATGTATAAAAAATTGTAAACAGCAAAATGGAAAATCCATGTTTCCATGTAGACAAAATTTAAAAACCTTAAACGGTCATTTAAGAAAATATATGCAAATGGGAAATTGACAAATGTGTAAATATGAAAATGGAAAAATCCATGTTTCCATATCATGAAATTGAAAAACATCAAACTGTCATTAAAAAAATGCAAATGGAAAATTCACAAATTGCAATGTGTGAAATGTGAAATTGAACAAATGGCTATCGTTATTAAAAAAAAAACATGGTGCTCTATGGTTGAGGTGTGAATCAAACCCTCTCTACATATTTTAAAGGGGGTCATTCTTTTACGGGTCCCGGAGGACGGGTCCTTGTTGACGGGTCCCTGTGAGCGGGTCCCTTTGACATAATTTGGATAAAATGCATGGACCAGTCCATAGGGATCAGTCCAAAGGACCCGCCCACAGGGACCCGTCAACAAGGACCCGTCCTTCGGGACCCGTAAAAAAATGACCCCCTTTAAAAAGGACCCGTCCAAAAGGGGGGGGGCTAGTCAACAGGGACCAGTCCAAAGGGATATATCAACAGAGATCAATCAAAAGGGGTTAATCAACAGGGGTCAATGAAAGGTTAAGTTAAGCTACGGCAGCCAATTTGGAACTTTTTGATCACACCTCGTAGGGTTAGGTTACGTTGAGTTAAGCTACGACCGCCATCTTGGAACTTCATGATCACACCTCGTAGGTTTAAGTTAGGTTCGGTTAGGCTAGGTTCAGTTAAGCTATGACCACCATCTTGAAAATTTTTTGATCGCACCTCGTAGGTTTAGGTTAAGTTAGGTTAGGTTAGGTTAATTGAAGCTACAGCCGCCATTTTGGAACTTTTTGATCACACCTTGTAGGTTAGGTTAGGTTAGGTTAGGCTAGGTTTGGTTAAGTCGCAGCCACCTTTTTGGAACATTTTGATCACACCTCGTAGGTTAGGTTAGGTTAAGTTATTCTACGGCCGCCATCTTCAATGAAAAGGGGAAAGCGCGTCATGTAAGTCGTTGCGCGCCGCCGCCGTGGGAACATAGGTGTTTATCAGCAGTCTCCGGCAATGTTCGGGAGAGTAACCTTGAAAAGTAGCTGAAACTCGGTAGTCGAAAGCATAGCTTGACCCGTTTCTTGCCTATATGACAAGGTTAGGTTAGGTAAATTTAGGTTATGTTAGGTGAGCTGAGGTTAAGTCTTAAAATATTCCCTCTCTTATGTGTTCAAAGCCGATTCACCCTGAACAGTCAGCCAAAACTTTAAATATGTATTTATCATTACATAAAGAATTAAAGCAAACTTAATTAATTATGAATGGCGTTTTTTGTTACTGTTCAATGTAGACAGAATATATGCATTAAATGATAGACTCAACACAAAATGTTTTGATTGTTGACTTGTGTTATTGATAAATTGGTTTAATGTTAGGGGCAGTGCACACTTTCCATGTCGATAATTTGTTATACAATCACATCCTAAACCGAGATGGAACTTCAAGAAAGCCAACTGGACTGAATTTGCAAAGCAAACAGATTCCAATATCAGATGGATCAAACCAACATACAACAACTACAGCAGATTTGTTGGGGTCATTAAAGGTGCAGCCAGGCGATGCATTCCTAGGGGATACCGCAAAGAGTACATCCCTGGTTGGAGTGCAGAGAACGAGGAATTGCTAAGAGAATATGAAGAACATCCTACTTCTGACAATGCAGCAGGTCTCCTCCAATCCCTGGATGAGAGTCGAAGAAAGATCTGGCATGAAACAGTAGAATCCCTAGATTTCACCCACTCTAGCAGGAAAGCCTGGTCTATCATTAGGAAATTAGATTCATCAAACCCTGCAACTAAAAGATCGAAAACTGCCATCAACCTGAATGATTTTGCTAAACATCTAGTATCAGTTTCCAAGAACACAAAAGACAATCAAACCAAAAGGGATATCAAATTACAGTTGAACACCAAGAAAAGAGCAGCCATACAGTCTTCTGAATTCTCCATTGCATTCCAAGAGGAGGAAACTAAAGATGCAATGAAAAGTATGAAACTAGGGAAAGCAGCTGGATTTGACGGAATATACCCTGAATTTCTGGTTCACTGTGGACCAGCTACAGTAAAATGGCTAACCAACTTCCTTTCAAATATCCTGCAAACTGGAAACATCCCACCTCTGATGAAGAAAACAAAAAAAATAGCCATACTGAAACCAAATAAAGATCCCACAAAAGTGGAAAACTATCGTCCAATAGCACTTCTAAGTGTCACATACAAGCTTCTTGAGCGCCTGATCTATAATAGAATATTTGAAACAATCGACAACCACATTCCTATAGAGCAAGCAGGATTCAGACCTGGAGAAGTTGTAGCGATCAGGTACTTTCTCTCACTACGCACATAGAGAATGGGTATGAGAAGAAATCAATAAGTGTGGCTGCCTTTTTGGATCTGTCAGCGGCCTATGATACTGTTTGGCGAGAAGGACTCCTATTGAAATTTGTGAGTGTTATCCCATGTCGTAAACTTGTGGCCTTACTTAACAATATGCTAAGTAATAGGTACTTTCAGATTTACTCTGATAATGACAGAAGTAGAGTGTTTACATTAAACGATGGTTTACCTCAAGGATCTGTCCTGGCTCCCCTCCTTTTCAGTCTGTACATACACGACTTACCGGAAACATCTTCAAGAAAATTCATTTATGCTGATGACATTTGTTTGGTGACTCAGTGCTCCGAATTTTCTGACGCTGAAACTACTTTATCCGCTGATCTGGAAGCCTTGGGTGTATACTTCAAGAAATGGTGCCTCCACCTAAATCCTCAGAAAACAGTTGTATCTGCATTTCACCTACGCAACAGACAATCTAATTACAAACCAGAAGTCGAATTCAGAGGCCAAGTGTTACCGTACTGCAGTACACCAAAATACTTGGGAATAACACTAGACAGAACTCTGACTTTTAAGCAGCATCTATCAAATGTGGCTGCTAAAGTCAAAACTAGAAATAATATACTTCAGAAACTTGCTGGTACATCATGGGGAGCTAATACTCAAGTTCTAAGATCCACAGCTTTAGCCCTATCGTATTCTGTTGCTGAATACTGCTGTCCAACCTGGATCAATAGTGTTCACACTAAGAAGATAGATGTGCAACTCAATCAGGCAATGCGAATAATCACGGGATGTATTCGGAGCACGAACACGCTATGGCTGCCTGTTCTCAGCAACATTCCACCTCCAGCCCTAAGAAGATCAGATGCTCTCCTAAATTTATGGGAAAACATTCAGCAGAATCCCCAGCTACCCATTCATCACGATATTGCACAAGCAGAACATCAACGCTTGAAATCAAGGAAACCACCATGGCGCACAGCAGTCAACCTTGAAGGATCCTTTTTCAATGTTAACAATTCATGGAAAATACAGTGGGAGCAGTCTTCAGTAATCAACAAACATCTAGTTGAGAACCCTTCTAAGCGGATACAAGGATTCGACCTCCCCAGGCGACAGTGGAGGATCATCAACCGGATTCGAACTGGACAAGGCAGATGTGGTTACCTACTGCACAAATGGGGATGGGCTAGCTCTGCAAATTGTGACTGTGGTGCCTCCTTACAGACAATCCTTCACATTGTTGCTGACTGTCCTCTTCGAGCTTTCGAAGGAACGATAATAGACGTCCACCATACATCGAAGGGAGCAGTAGAATGGGTCAAACAACTAGACCTAGAATTATAAAATTGTACGAGCTTGTGACTGCACATTTGTCCATTCATTTTGTATATATATGTAAAATCCATCTACATGCATTCTTCATACGATAAATAATAATAATGTCGATGATTTATATAGGCTAGAAGAATGGTGTTGCAAACTTCTGATGTCTATTTCCAAATTTACTGCATAGTCTATTTCATAGAATTTTCCTGTAACTTAAAAGTTCAGGCTGATTTTGTCTTTGTGTTTGACATTGTAACTACAATGGTTGATTGGATATTCTTTGTCAAATTTCAAATCATGTAATTCATGTCAGATATGTTGGAATTTTTGTTCATGTGTGAAGCTATCAAGTACCGATACCTAATTGGTTACACAACTGTTTCATAATGAAAATCTTGTTTTCTGATTCATTGGAGAACTGTTAACGCTTGTCTGAACCAAGACTAACTGACTACTCACTGCTAAGGTTAGAAATTACATTTACTCAAATCACATTCTGGTAAAAAAGATCATGACTACTATAAACTGCTACCCCTCTTCCACCACTTTGCTAACACTTTTCTACCATTTGACTCTCACTTTTGCTCTTACTTTAAACTGCACATACTACAAACTATCATTTTTATTATCGAGTTAACTTTACTAGAGATTAGTTTATGCTTAACAGTTGACATGGAAGTATCAACGACTAGCTATGGTAAGCCATGTGCTTACTATAAAGGATATGCATATATTGTAAAAACAACTAATAAAAATGGAACTGTTATTTAGTGCTGTTCGAAACAACGATCTAAAAAGTGTCGAGGAATGATAAAAACAAAAGGCTCCAACATACTTATTTCAATCGATCATCATTGTAAATCTCAAAATAATACTCATTTAAATGGACAAATTACTCTAACCAAGGTAAAAAAAGCAAGACCAAGAAAAAATAGTGTGGCTCAAGATAGTGCTTTGTTTGTTAAAGAGTATTTATTATCTCCTGAAAAAGACATGTTAGGACAGTCGTTAACGTCTAAGAAACCTCTAACACTATCAAAGACAACACAAACTATGCCAAAGGTTGTTGCATTGCAAGATGAACAAAAAGGATTAGATAGTAATAGTGATGATGATTATATTGATGATAATTATATTGATGATGATAACCATGATAATGATGATGATTATTATGATGATGATGATGATGATTTACACCCAAAAAATCATTTGTTAAATTTGTTTACTGGAACAATCCCAGTAAGCTAATCCAGCGGCTTCAGTACTTGCATACCTGTAAACAGGCTGGTCATACTAAATATGAGGAAGAACTTTTGGATATAGAAAATGAGCTTCGTGATGCTAAAATTATAGTGTAATGAATCCATGTAACCGCTTAAACTATTTCTTAACAATCCATGTAATATTTTCTACCACTTTGCTACCACTTTTCTAGTTTGCTACCACTTTTCTACCACTTTGCTACCACTTTTCTACTACTTTTCTACCACTTTGCTACCACTTTGCTACCACTATGTTACCAATTGTCTACCACTTGTCTACCACTTTGCTACCACGTTTCTACCACTTTTCTATCACTTTAAACTGTACATATTAAATATAAAAGCCAACGCTAAATAATTCTATTACCAGAACAGAGATAACCTTTGTAGTGTGCAAATCATACTAACAGGTTAGTTACTACTATGGAACTTACTACAACTAACCGAGGTAAACAACGTGTACTCTATAATGGCTACTCTTATAACTATAGACGACAAAATGTAAAAGGAATAATATTCTGGCGATGCTCAAAACAGAGGTCAACAAGATGTCGAGGCAATATGAAAAGTAGAAATGGTGTGGTTTAAATGTGAGTGATCATCAATGCAGTGCTCCAGACAAAACACTGATGGTGTTGACAAAAAATCATCAGAATGCTAAAAAGTTAGTACAAGAGAAAGATGTTGCTACTCATAATAGTGCATTGTTTGTTAAGCAACGTTTAACCCCTGTTGTAAAAGTTATGTTGTATCCATCTTCCACGCCTCAAGAGTCATCAACATCACAGACTATGCAAGAGGTAGTGTTGTTATTGTTTTAAGGGGCTGAACTACAAAGTCATCTGCCCTTGATATGCAAGTGGATCGAAAAGGACTAGATAGTAATAGACAAAAGAGAGTTGTAGTTTGTATATAACTATTGTACAAGTACTTACATTAAATAAATAAAAATAGTGTATGGGTATTGTCTGTTTTACTTAATTGCTATCCCTATGTCCCACTATTAATGCAATTGTTAACCGTCTCTGACTATGTTCGCAAAGAGAGTGACCTTAAACAATACACTCTATCTATGGTTTGTGTACCGAGTACACAATAATACAGTGTGGTCAAGCCATGTTGAGGTAATAGTTATATCAGGTAAGGGATTCGAACCCTTGCTTTCTTGTACAGAAAATTTGAACTTAAGTCAAACACCATAACCACTCGGTCAACCTGACAGTTACTAATTTAATTATTTTTGTGGACTTGAGTGTTTATAAAACTTTTTCCAGTATACATTGACTAAACCACTTGTTTGTTTTGAAATATAGATTTTGTTTTGTTTGGCAATAACATTGCAGTTATGAGTCTTGTGAACTGGGTGTTTAATATAAGGTTAAAGGCATTTTAAAATAATTTTAGAAAAGCTCTTAGGTATCGTGTCATGGGTTTTAGTAATGCATTACTGTTCGTTGACTAACATTTACCGTTACACAACATTATTTTGGTGAGCTCTACATGTTGTTGTTTGAGTCGTCTGTCTTTTGACTGGTTTGATGCAGATCTCCATGCCTCCCTGCCCCGAGCGAAACGTCTCATTGCTATATAGCCATCACACCCTACATTCAAGGCTATCTGTTTAACATATTATAACCTTGGATCTATCCTAGAAGCTCTTGGGTTCAATTCTTAGATTTAACACAAACTTTTAAAAGTGGTATGACAACTAAAACTAGTCTACTCAGTCTCGGGTGGTCCAAATATGTAGAGAGGGTTTGATTCACACCTCAACCATAGAGCACCATGTTTTTTTTAAATAATGATAGCCATTTGTTCAATTTCACATTTCACACATTGCAATTTGTGAATTTTCCATTTGCATTTTTTTAAATGACATTTTGATGTTTTTCAATTTCATGATATGGAAACATGGATTTTTCCATTTTCATATTTACAAATTTGTCAATTTCCCATTTGCATATATTTTCTTAAATGTCCGTTTAAGGTTTTTAAATTTTGTCTATACGGAAACATGGATTTTCCATTTTGTTGTTTACAATTTTTTATATATTTATTTTGTGTATGTTGAAAAACGATATTTCCAAAACAAGATTTTTTATTTTTCATTTTATGATTTTGTAAATGATCTTAATGTGAGTGCTTGACCATGGCAATAATACAGTCTACCTATGTGTTAGCGGAACCATAGAGGCTTATTACTACTGCAAGTAAGAATGTTTTACAAAATAACGACTATCTACCACTGCATTTGAAAAACAAAACGATTGAAAAAAATCTATTTTCCGTTCATATAAAAGTGCTAATTCTCCCTCTCCCCACCCTACATCACCGTATTTTCTCTGGTCAAACAACCAATGCTACCCACACATACACAAGCTTTCTATATATCTCTCTCTAAATATATGTTTTCTCTTGTCCACAAGATAAAAATTATGGTTGCTGGATTGTATCCTGCACTGTTTATGCGACATACCTTTGCCAGTTCATAAAACCGTTAGGTATTTCTCTACACATAGCGATTTTACCACTGCTCTACCTACGCCTTTTGCTTGTTTGGCTTTCTTACAGTCTAGTATGTGATAGGAAGCATTAACTGTATGCCAAACCCAGTCCACGTTTGTATTTGTAATCTAAGTAATAATTTGAAAAGAGACAAGTGTAATCAGTTTTAAACATTATCACTGCTTTTATTTGTTTGTTTATGACATGCATATTAACCTAAATCAAACCCTAGTCTACCTTAGTGAAAGGCTAATAGTTTAACCACTGCGTCACCATACCTTTTTTTCTTAGTTTGATTCGTTCTAGGCCTTAGAGCTAGAAATCGAGTTAAGATCTCCAGTGAAAGAGGCACATGTGCTCACCACTATAGCACGTAATGTTTAGCTGGTAACATTAGACAACCGAAATGGTTTGTATTTCTGTTAGCCAAGCATTTCTGTCATTTGCCTACTGTGTGAGCTCTGCCAGCAAGACAGTTTAGTTTAGAACAAGTGTGTGTGAGTATGTGTATAGATTATTAGCCTCAGGTATTTAAAGCTTGTTGTGTGTAGCGACCATCTTGTCCCAGTAACCACTGAGCATGTTTTAACAGTCAACCCATAAAAACTGCATAGGATAGTTGTGTGAGGTTCATGTACTTGGGTGTGTGCATTAGCACTATGCACTAGCTTTACCTTACCCTCTATAGGTAGAGCGTTATCCCTTTCCTTTTTGACATTACCAATGACCACATTCGCCCACAAGTTTTACACTTAAACCCTTGGCTTGTTTTCGATTAGGTTTGATTCGGTTTGGTTGGGTTTGATTCAGCTTGGTTCAGTTTAGTTCAATGTAGTCACCATTTTGTTTCATTAGCTATCCTCTTTAACCAATCAATTAAAGATAGTCTACTCTTAATTCTTGAATCAATAAATCCGATTTTGTATACACCGTTTGTCATTTATTAACCCATGCCTGCAAACTATACTCTCTCTGTACTACAGTCTGATCTGAAAACAAGTTCCAATAGTGAAAGACTTGTCAGTCACCATACATGTAGCCTACACTAGTTCTTTCTCTACCTAGCTATGTTTCATCACTCACGGTAAACAACTCACATGTCCGTATCCAATTATTAATTTATAAAATCTCAGGTCAATGACCTTAATATTTTGGATATTTTAGGTAAATTCATTGGTCATGGGAAATAGTTGTCCATTCTAAGTCCTATGACACCTCACATGTCGATATCCGAGTATTAGTTTATATAATCTCAGGTCAATGTCCTTGTTGTTTTGAATATTTGGGGTAAATTCGTTGGTCATGGGAAAGGGTTGGCCATCCTTAGTATTATAACATCTCACTTGACTCTCTCCCATTATTAGTTATCGAATTATTAACAACAGTGCAGTTAGGCCCTTTTGACAAAACATTAAATATATATTTAAAAACAGAGCGTCACCCCGAGTGCTAGGACCCCACATACAAGTCCCTAGCCTTATTGGTTCGCGAGATATTAACAAAAGTGTAGTTAGGCCCTTTGTTAAAATGTCAAAAAAACATTCAAAAAGAAAGTGTCTGCCCAAGTCCAACGACACCTCACAGGTCAAAATCCCATCATGTGTTCAGGAAATATCATCAAAAGTGTAGTTAGGCCCCTTGTCAAAATTTCAAAAAATACATTTAAAAAGGGAATGTCATTCCATGTGCTACGACCCCTCATACTAGTCCCTAGCCTTATTGGTTCACGAGATATTAACAAAAGTGTACTTAGGCCCTTTTGACAAAAATCAAAAATACATTGAAAAACGGGGCGTCATACCAAGTCCAACGACCCCTCATACAAGTCCATAGCTTTATTGGTTCATGAGATATTAAAAAGCCAATGACCTATTAGTTTTGGATCTTTTGGTTATTTTTTTAAATAACTCATCTATAAATCATTATTTAAAAAGTCCACCCTCTTACGAAAACCCCAAGTGCGCATGCGTAAAAACAGAAAACAAACATGTTAATTCATAGTAGCAATCGGCTCTTCACATGCGTTTTATGTGGATCAACGTTTAATTTCATCATATCATTAGGGACCAGTCCAAAGGGACTGGTTCAAAGGGATCAGTCAAAAGGGACTCATCAACAAGGACTCGTCCACAAGGACTTTACCACACAGACTCATCCACAATGACCTGTCCACAATGACCTGTCAACAAGGACTTGTCCACACGGACTTGTCCACAAGGACTCGTCCACAAGGACCCATCAACAATGACCTGTCCACAAGGACCCGTTAGGTTGGGTTAGGTTACACTACAGCCACCATCTTTTAAAAAGCCCGCCCTCTTACCAAACCTATGAGTGGGCATGCGTAAAAACAAAAAACAAGCATGTTAATTCATAGTGGCTACCCACCGAACACATGTACTTTATGTAGAACAACGTTTAATTCCATATTAGCATTCAAACTCTCACATGTTGCAATTGGAAAGAGAGATTCTCTAAAAAAATACAATTTCACCCTCTAGTAGGGGTGTGTTTTATTTTGGGGTGGAAATATGCTGTCCATTGGAAAGGGGGTTTCAGCCCGAGTTCAATGACACCTCATTCGTCAAAATCCGACCATGCGTTCGAGAGATATCGCGCCGATGCCATCTTGTGAGGAGGGTGGGGAAGAGGAGGTATTAGAACCATCCAAAACACACTACTAACTGAAAAACATCAAATTTCGATTATTAATGCAACACTGAAAACACCATAATAAGAAGACATATTGAAACAAATTGTTACTCTATGTGCTCCCGAGACCAAGAAGACGGTAACGTAGCTGCCATGACCTGTTCAAAGGATGACCATCACCTCTATTAAAGTTCTTAGGTTGTTTAATAACTCCTATCACCTCTCAAAAGAGTGTAGGTGTGAAACGTTTCGCCATACAAATGACAGATGTTGCATCAAAACGAATTTGATGGTCATTCTGTATGGCATGTTCAGCCTCAGTAGACTTTCCTAGTTGACAAAGACGTAAATGACAACGATGTTCCTTGACCCTTGTTATGTTTCTCCTACCTGTCTGGCCAACACATACGTACTTATGTTTGGAGGAAACATGCATATTACTTTTACTTATATTTTAGTAAATATTGTTACGAAATTTGTTAGAATGATTACATCATGTAATGGACCCTAATCGATTTTCCTTCCATTTTTAGCCTACTTTCGATTTTTTCAAAAAATGAAAGTAGACTTATGAGATCACTACAGGGCGAAAAAAGTGTGTCTGTCTGTGTGTGTGTATGTGTGTGAGTCTGTGTGTGTGTGTGTGTGTGTACTCTGAATGTCTGTCCCCCCCTATCAATTCGAACACGGTTAAACCGAATTGAATGAAATTTGGTACAGAGGTAGCACTGGCAAAGGGCACCTCAGTGTCATGTTTTATATTGCCGCCATCTTTACCAAAAGGTAATGGCGGCCAATCGAATGGTCAAAACTTAATTATGCATTACGACCAAACTAATCATCGCATCTTTACCAAATTTGGTAACAACCTACCTTCATATGGGGCACGTCTTGTGCCCAAACTACAAGGTCATCAAACGTACCATTTCAGGATGGCGGCCGTGTGAATTATGCAAAATTTATAATCCATAACATGGGACCCACCAGTTCCGATTATCGAACCAAGAATCGTTTAATCTGTTCTAAGCGACGTGGTTCGTTCGAAATTAAAAGTTTATATTGTAATATTATAATCTAGAAGTGACTTTAAAAATCTAAATCGTCTCGGCTATTTGACAAGATGGCAGCTGATCTCTCGTTCTGACCTATATTTTACTAATTTCAGTATGTTGCATGCAATATAACCTACTGATAAAAATTATATGAACTTAATATGAAATAAACTCGGTTTGAAATATACTCCAGTGAAGAAATCTTCAGTCCAAGTGATTATTTGCTAATACAGTACGTTATATGTATTTAATCGATAACGCATGAGTTATGAGTGAACGATTGGCTGTGTGGTTAGAGCTCCCGTCTCTCGTGTGGCTGGCCGGGGTTCAAATCCTATCAGAGTAGAACTTTTTTGCTTGATTTTTTTATATTTATTGTTTCTTGAGTACTGAGACGTTATAAAATAAAGCGTTATATGGTGCGTTTTGCAATGGAAATTATATATATATAAAAAAACGACATTCTCCACCGGAGTGACATCTACCAGCCTTCAGTTGTACTATGCAGAAACTATAGATTCGAGCAGCGCTCTATACCGGCCAGTTAGTGAACCCAGTCTTAACGACTGCTAGGAGTAATAATGCACTAACATTCGTTTATTCCTTGTGCACATCGAACCAAGAATCGTTTGATCTGTTCTAAGCGACGTGGTTCGTTCGAAATTAAAAGTTTATATTGTAATATTATAATCTAGAAGTGACTTTAAAAATCTGAATCGTCTCGGCTATTTGACAAGATGGCAGCTGATCTCTCGTTCTGACCTACATTTTACTAATTTCAGTATGTTGCATGCAATATAACCTACTGATAAAAATTATATGAACTTAATATGAAATGAACTCGGTTTGAAATACACTCCAGTGAAGAAATCTTCAGTCCAAGTGATTATTTGCTAATACAGTACGTTATATGTATTTGATCGATAACGCGTGAGTTATGAGCCTACGATTGGCTGTGTGGTTAGAGCTCCCGTCTCTCATGTGGCTGGCCGGGGTTCAAATCCTATCAGAGTAGAACTTTTTTGCTTGATTTTTTTTATATTCATTTTTTCTTGAGTACTGAGACTTTATAAAATAAAGAGTTATATGGTGCTTTTTGCAATGGAAATTATATATTAAAAAAACGACATTCTCCACCGGAGTGACATCTACCAGCCTTCAGTTGTACTATGCAGAAACTATAGATTCGAGCAGCGCTCTATACCGGCCAGTTAGTGAACCCAGTCTTAACGACTGCTAGGAGTAATAATACAGTATCATTCGTTTATTCCTTGTGCACAGAGGCGTTGTTGATAACCTCAAAACTTGCAATATGGATGATTTGGAGATGGATTATTTTGTTATACCGTGTATTTAAGATTAGCCTATAAATTAACGGGTTGCGAAGTTACTTCACTTAGTCCTATATCATTCGTATACGACACAGAACAACAACGTGACGTCAGTTTCTGATCTGCTCTGATTGGCTATTACATTGCTGCAGTCGGGTAGTTGGCAGTCAAGGATAAAATTCGCGACTGCCAACTGCCAGCTACCAACTGCAACTTCATGTTGTGTATGGTGCCTATATTATACACGGAGTCGATCGCGACCGAGGACTACCAACTACGGACTGCCTTATTAGAGCAACGAAGTTTCAATTATTGTAAGTAGTCGGTGTTTGGAGTGTTTGTTAAAATTTATCTCCACGATTATGTTGTTATTATTACGTTACCAAAGTATAATTGCTTGTATTACAAGCATGTTATTTGCATATTACATGATTAGAAAATGCTTAGTTAACAAAGCAAATTGAACACTAATTACTATAACAATGAGTCCACCTAGTAGTATAGCAGCTAGCGATCTTGGCTATGGCCCCGGGGTCGGGTTTAATCCCCGGCTCTGCCAAAAAAAGATACTTCTGGTCTGTGGGCTGGAACGGAGTACACTCAGCATCGTGAGGCAACAAACACAACGTTTTAAGTGATTGATTTGACGAATAGCGTACTTTCCTGCATTCCAGAGTCGAACTGTGTGAGGATGTTTCAAACAACCTGAAAAGGTTTTGTTGCATTCAGTGAGGTGTACACTATAGTTATCGACATGTATTTTTCCAACACACTGACCTATATTTCAGGGGTTCTCAGACTTTTTCTGTCGCACCCCCTCTCTGAAACATGAAATATCTAGCCTCCCCCCTCACATTCTTCTTTCTTTTCTAAGCAATTCTCATAGGCTACTTCGCACACACAAAGGAAAAGGGATTACAAGAACTACAGTATTTGCTTTTGTCTATTAACGGCAACTACCAGTTACAATAATAATAACACACAATTTGTTATTCTTAGAGCACATCAAAGTTAAACAACTTTTTGAAAAGAAAAATTCCTGCGTTTGTATTACTCAAAAGTGTTGAAAATTAACCATTTCTCCTTCTATCTATCTATATATATATATATATATATATATATATATATATAAATCAATGTAACGTGATAGTATGTCTGTGGGTATGTATGTCTCCTAGGCGTTCATATACCATTCGTCCGATTGCGATGAAACTTGGGTGAGATGTTGAGTACACTCCAAGGAAGGTTTCTGACTTAGTAAATCCATTTTACAATAGGTAGCGCACGCGTAGATTCAACAAATGAGCGACGATGCGCGAAGCATTTCAACAAAGTCCCGTATCTGTTCATATACCATTCGTCCGATAGCGATGAAACTTGGGTGAGATGTTGTGTACACTTACGTGAAGGTTTCAAAATTAGTGAATGCATTTCACAGTAGATAGCGCACGAGTAGATTCAACAAATGTGCGACGACACGCAAAGCGTTTCAACAAAGTCCCGTATGCATTCATATACCATTCGTCCGATAGCTAAGAAACTTGCGTAAAATGTTGTGTACACTGCAGGGAAATTTTCTGGCTTAGTACATCCACTTTACAATAGGCAGCACACGAGTAGATTCAACAAATGAGCTACGACGCGCGAAGCATTTCAACAAAGTCACGTTTGCGTTCATATACCATTCGTCCGATAGCGATGAAACTAGGCTGAGATTTTGTGTGCACTCCAGGGAAGGTTTCTAGCTTAGTAAATCCCTTTAAAAATAGGTACAGCACGAGTAGAATCAACAAATGAGCGACGACGCGCGAAGCGTTTCAACAAAGTCCCATATAATTTAATTTACCATTCATCCGATAGCGATGAAACTTGGGTGAGATGTTGTGTACACTCCAGGGAAGGTTTCTGGCTTAGTACATACATTTTACAATAGGTAGCGCACCAGTAGATTCAACAAATGAGCGATGACACGCGAAGCGTTTCAACAAAGTCCCGTATAAAGTCATATACCATTCGTCTGATAGTGATAAATGTTTGGTGAATTGTTGTGTACACTCCAGGAAAGGTTTCTGGCTGAGTACATCCATATTACAATATGTAGCGCAAGAGTAGAATCAACAAATGAGCGACGACACGCGAAGCGTTTCAACCAAGTCACGTATGCATACATGTACCATTCGTCCGTAGCTATGAAACTTGGGTGAGATGTTGTGTACACGTCATGGAAAATTTCTGGCTTTGTAAATCCCCTATACAATATGCAGCGCACAAGTTGATTCAACAAATGAGGGACGACGCGCGAAGCGTTTCAACAAAGTCCCGTATAAGGTCATATACCATTCTGCCGTTAGCGGTGAAACTTGGGTGAAATATGGTGGACACTCCAAGGAAGGTTTCTGGCTTAGTAAATACATTTCACAGTAGGTAGCACACGAGTAGATTCGACAAATGAACGACGACACGCGGAGCGTTTCAATACAGTCCCCTATGTCTTCATATCCCATTGGTCCGATAGCGATGAAACTTGGGTGAGATGTTGTGGACACTTACGTGACGGTTTCTAACTTAGTAAATACATTTTACAGTAGGTAGCGCACGAGTAGATTCAACAAATGAGTGACGGAGCGCGAATCGTTTAAACAAAATCAGGTATGCGTTCATATACTATTCATCCGATTGCGATGAAACATTGATCAGTTATTGTGTACCCGCCAGGGAAGGGGACTTAGTAAATCCATTTCACAATAAGTAGCGCAAGAGTAGATGCAACAAATGGGTGACGACGCGTGAAGCGTTTCAACAAAATCCCCTATTGCGTTCATATAACATTCTTGGATTGCGATGAAACCTTGATGAGTTATTGTGTACACGCCAGGGAAGGGCTTCGACTTCGTAATACATTTCTCAATAGGTAGCGCACGAGTAGATTCAACAAATCAGTGACAGTGCACGAATCGTTTAAACAAAAAAACCTATACGTGCATATACCATTCATCCGATTGCGATGAATCATTGATGAGTTATTGTGCACACGCCAGGGAAGGGTTTCGACTTAGTAAATCCATTTCACAATAGGTAGCGTACAAGTAGATTCAACAAATGAGTGACAGCGATGAAACTTTTAAAAGTTGTTGTGCACGCTTCCACGAATGGTTCTAAATTAGAAAATCCATTTTACGATAGCTTAGAGGCAGTTAACATGTTGTGTATCCAAAAGCACTTCAAGAAACAGAATTTCAACGCCAACACTTTCTTTGATTGGCATTGCAACGCATGCCGGGTACAGCTTGTCTATATATAAAAAAATCAATGTAACGTGATAGTTTGTCTGTGGGTGGGTATGTATGTCTCCTATGCGTTCATATACCATTCGTCCGATTGCGATTAAACTTGGGTGAGATGTTGAGTACACTCCAAGGAAGGATTCTGACTTAGTAAATCCATTTTACAATAGGTAGCGCACGCGTAGATTCAACAAATGAGCGACGATGCGCGAAGCATTTCAACAAAGTCCCGTATGTGTTCATATACCATTCGTCCGATAGCGATGAAACTTGGGTGAGATGTTGTGTACACTTACGTGAAGGTTTCAAAATTTGTGAATACATTTCACAGTAGATAGCGCATAAGTAGATTCAACAAATGAGCGACGACACGCAATGCGTTTCAACAAAGTCCCGTATGCATTCATATACCATTCGTCCGATAGCTATGAAACTTGAGTAAAATGTTGTGTACACTGCAGGGAAAGTTTCTGGCTTAGTACATCCACTTTACAATAGGCAGCGCACGAGTAGATTCAACAAATGAGCTACGACGCGCGAAGCATTTCAATAAAGTCCCGTATAAAGTCATATACCAGTCGTCTGATAGTGATAAATGTTTGGTGAATTGTTGTGTACATTCCAGGAAAGGTTTCTGGCTAAGTAAATCCATTTTACAATACGAAGCGCACGTTTATATTCAACAAATGAGTGACTACGCGCGAAGCGTTTCGACAACGTCCCGTATACGTTCACATACCATTCATCCGATTGCGATGAAACTTGGATGAGATGTTGTGTACACTCCAGGGAAGGTTTCTGGCTGAGTACATCCATATTACAATATGTAGCGCAAGAGTAGAATCAACAAATGAGCGACGACACGCGAAGCGTTTCAACCAAGTCCCGTATGCATTCATGTACCATTCGTCCGTAGCTATGAAACTTGGGTGAGATGTTGTGTACACGTCATGGAAAATTTCTGGCTTAGTAAATCCACTATACAATATGCAGCGCACAAGTTGATTCAAAAAATGAGGGACGACGCGCGAACGGTTTCAACAAAGTCCCGTATAAGGTCATATACCATTCTGCCGTTAGCGGTAAAACTTGGGTGAAATATGGTGGACACTCCAAGGAAGGTTTCTGGCTTAGTAAATAAATTTCACAGTAGGTAGCACACGAGTAGATTCGACAAATGAACGACGACATGCGGAGCGTTTCCATACAGTCCCCTATGTCTTCATATCCCATTAGTCCGATAGCGATGAAACTTGGGTGAGATGTTGTGGACACTTACGTGACGGTTTCTAACTTAGTAAATACATTTTACAGTAGGTAGCGCACGAGTAGATTCAACAAATGAGTGACGGAGCGCGAATCGTTTAAACAAAATCAGGTATGCGTTCATATACTATTCATCCGATTGCGATGAAACATTGATCAGTTATTGTGTACCCGCTAGGGAAGGGGACTTAGTAAATCCATTTCACAATAAGTAGCTCAAGAGTAGATGCAACAAATGGGTGACGACGCGCGAAGCGTTTCAACAAAATCCCCTATTGCGTTCATATAACATTCTTCGATTGCGATGAAACCTTGATGAGTTATTGTGTACACGCCAGGGAAGGGCTTCGACTTAGTAATACATTTCTCAATAGGTAGCGCACGAGTAGATTCAACAAATGAGTGACAGCGCACGAATCGTTTAAACAACACACCGTATTCGTGCATATACAATTCATCCGATTGCGATGAATCATTGATGAGTTATTGTGTACACGCCAGGGAAGGGTTTCGACTTAGTAAATCCATTTCACAACAGGTAGCGTACGAGTAGATTCAACAAATGAGTGACAGCGATGAAACTTTTGAAAGTTGTTGTGCACGCTTCCACGAATGGTTCTAAATTACAAAATCCATTTTACGATAGCTTAGAGGCAGTTAACATGTTGTGTATCCAAAAGCACTTCAAGAAACAGAATTTCAACGCCAACACTTCCTTTGGTAGGCGTTGCAACGCATGCCGGGTACAGCTTGTCTATATATATAAAAATCAATGTAACGTGATAGTTTGTCTGTGGGTGTGTATGTCTCCTATGCGTTCATATACCATTCGTCCGATTGCGATGAAACTTGGGTGAGATGTTGAGTACACTCCAAGGAAGGTTTCTGACTTAGTAAATCCATTTTACAACAGGTAGCGCACGCGTAGATTCAACAAATGAGCGACGATGCGCGAAGCATTTCAACAAAGTCCCGTATGTGTTCATATACCATTCGTCCGATAGCGATGAAACTTGGGTGAGATGTTGAGTACACTCCAAGGAAGGTTTCTGACTTAGTAAATCCATTTTACAATAGGTAGCGCACGCGTAGATTCAACAAATGAGCGACGATGCGCGAAACATTTCAACAAAGTCCCGTATGTGTTCATATACCATTCGTCCGATTGCGATGAAACTTGGGTGAGATGTTGAGTACACCCCAAGGATGGTTTCTGACTTAGTAAATCCATTTTACAATAGGTAGCGCACGCGTAGATTCAACAAATGAGCGACGATGCGCGAAGCATTTCAACAAAGTCCCGTATGTGTTCATATACCATTCGTCCGATAGCGATGAAACTTGGGTGAGATGTTGAGTACACTCCAAGGAAGGTTTCTGACTTAGTAAATCCATTTTACAATAGGTAGCACACGCGTAGATTCAACAAATGAGCGACGATGCGCGAAACATTTCAACAAAGTCCCGTATGTGTTCATATACCATTCGTCCGATTCCGATGAAACTTGGGTGAGATGTTGAGTACACTCCAAGGATGGTTTCTGACTTAGTAAATCCATTTTACAATAGGTAGCGCACGCGTAGATTCAACAAATGAGCGACGATGCGCGAAGCATTTCAACAAAGTCCCGTATGTGTTCATATACCATTCGTCCGATAGCGATGAAACTTGGGTGAGATGTTGAGTACACTCCAAGGAAGGTTTCTGACTTAGTAAATCCATTTTACAATAGGTAGCGCACGCGTAGATTCAACAAATGAGCGACGATGCGCGAAGCATTTCAACAAAGTCCCGTATGTGTTCATATACCATTCGTCCGATTGCGATGAAACTTGGGGGAGATGTTGAGTACACTCCAAGGAAGGTTTCTGACTTAGTAAATCCATTTTACAATTGGTAGCGCACGCGTAGATTCAACAAATGAGCGACGATGCGCGAAGCATTTCAACAAAGTCCCGTATGCATTCATATACCATTCGTCCGATAGCGATGAAACTTGGGTGAGATGTTGAGTACACTCCAAGGAAGGTTTCTGACTTAGTAAATCCATTTTACAATAGGTAGCACACGCGTAGATTCAACAAATGAGCGACGATGCGCGAAACATTTCAACAAAGTCCCGTATGTGTTCATATACCATTCGTCCGATTGCGATGAAACTTGGGTGAGATGTTGAGTACACTCCAAGGATGGTTTCTGACTTAGTAAATCCATTTTACAATAGGTAGCGCACGCGTAGATTCAACAAATGAGCGACGATGCGCGAAGCATTTCAACAAAGTCCCGTATGTGTTCATATACCATTCGTCCGATAGCGATGAAACTTGGGTGAGATGTTGAGTACACTCCAAGGAAGGTTTCTGACTTAGTAAATCCATTTTACAATAGGTAGCGCACGCGTAGATTCAACAAATGAGCGACGATGCGCGAAGCATTTCAACAAAGTCCCGTATGTGTTCATATACCATTCGTCCGATTGCGATGAAACTTGGGTGAGATGTTGAGTACACTCCAAGGAAGGTTTCTGACTTAGTAAATCCATTTTACAATTGGTAGCGCACGCGTAGATTCAACAAATGAGCGACGATGCGCGAAGCATTTCAACAAAGTCCCGTATGCATTCATATACCATTCGTCCGATAGCGATGAAACTTGGGTGAGATGTTGAGTACACTCCAAGGAAGGTTTCTGACTTAGTAAATCCATTTTACAATAGGTAGCGCACGCGTAGATTCAACAAATGAGCGACGATGCGCGAAACATTTCAACAAAGTCCCGTATGTGTTCATATACCATTCGTCCGATTGCGATGAAACTTGGGTGAGATGTTGAGTACACTCCAAGGATGGTTTCTGACTTAGTAAATCCATTTTACAATAGGTAGCGCACGCGTAGATTCAACAAATGAGCGACGATGCGCGAAGCATTTCAACAAAGTCCCGTATGTGTTCATATACCATTCGTCCGATAGCGATGAAACTTGGGTGAGATGTTGAGTACACTCCAAGGAAGGTTTCTGACTTAGTAAATCCATTTTACAGTAGGTAGCGCACGCGTAGATTCAACAAATGAGCGACGATGCGCGAAGCATTTCAACAAAGTCCCGTATGTGTTCATATACCATTCGTCCGATTGCGATGAAACTTGGGGGAGATGTTGAGTACACTCCAAGGAAGGTTTCTGACTTAGTAAATCCATTTTACAATTGGTAGCGCACGCGTAGATTCAACAAATGAGCGACGATGCGCGAAGCATTTCAACAAAGTCCCGTATGCATTCATATACCATTCGTCCGATAGCGATGAAACTTGGGTGAGATGTTGAGTACACTCCAAGGAAGGTTTCTGACTTAGTAAATCCATTTTACAATAGGTAGCACACGCGTAGATTCAACAAATGAGCGACGATGCGCGAAACATTTCAACAAAGTCCCGTATGTGTTCATATACCATTCGTCCGATTGCGATGAAACTTGGGTGAGATGTTGAGTACACTCCAAGGATGGTTTCTGACTTAGTAAATCCATTTTACAATAGGTAGCGCACGCGTAGATTCAACAAATGAGCGACGATGCGCGAAGCATTTCAACAAAGTCCCGTATGTGTTCATATACCATTCGTCCGATAGCGATGAAACTTGGGTGAGATGTTGAGTACACTCCAAGGAAGGTTTCTGACTTAGTAAATCCATTTTACAATAGGTAGCGCACGCGTAGATTCAACAAATGAGCGACGATGCGCGAAGCATTTCAACAAAGTCCCGTATGTGTTCATATACCATTCGTCCGATTGCGATGAAACTTGGGTGAGATGTTGAGTACACTCCAAGGAAGGTTTCTGACTTAGTAAATCCATTTTACAATTGGTAGCGCACGCGTAGATTCAACAAATGAGCGACGATGCGCGAAGCATTTCAACAAAGTCCCGTATGCATTCATATACCATTCGTCCGATAGCGATGAAACTTGGGTGAGATGTTGAGTACACTCCAAGGAAGGTTTCTGACTTAGTAAATCCATTTTACAATAGGTAGCGCACGCGTAGATTCAACAAATGAGCGACGATGCGCGAAACATTTCAACAAAGTCCCGTATGTGTTCATATACCATTCGTCCGATTGCGATGAAACTTGGGTGAGATGTTGAGTACACTCCAAGGATGGTTTCTGACTTAGTAAATCCATTTTACAATAGGTAGCGCACGCGTAGATTCAACAAATGAGCGACGATGCGCGAAGCATTTCAACAAAGTCCCGTATGTGTTCATATACCATTCGTCCGATAGCGATGAAACTTGGGTGAGATGTTGAGTACACTCCAAGGAAGGTTTCTGACTTAGTAAATCCATTTTACAGTAGGTAGCGCACGCGTAGATTCAACAAATGAGCGACGATGCGCGAAGCATTTCAACAAAGTCCCGTATGTGTTCATATACCATTCGTCCGATTGCGATGAAACTTGGGTGAGATGTTGAGTACACTCCAAGGAAGGTTTCTGACTTAGTAAATCCATTTTACAATAGGTAGCGCACGCGTAGATTCAACAAATGAGCGACGATGCGCGAAGCATTTCAACAAAGTCCCGTATGCATTCATATACCATTCGTCCGATAGCGATGAAACTTGGGTGAGATGTTGAGTACACTCCAAGGAAGGTTTCTGACTTAGTAAATCCATTTTACAATAGGTAGCGCACGCGTAGATTCAACAAATGAGCGACGATGCGCGAAGCATTTCAACAAAGTCCCGAATGCATTCATATACCATTCGTCCGATAGCTATGAAACTTGCGTAAAATGTTGTGTACACTGCAGGGAAATTTTCTGGCTTAGTACATCCACTTTACAATAGGCAGCGCACGAGTAGATTCAACAAATGAGCTACGACGCGCGAAGCATTTCAACAAAGTCACGTTTGCGTTCATATACCATTCGTCCGATAGCGATGAAACTAGGCTGAGATTTTGTGTGCACTCCAGGGAAGGTTTCTAGCTTAGTAAATCCCTTTAAAAATAGGTAGAGCACGAGTAGAATCAACAAATGAGCAACGGCGCGCGTAGCGTTTCAACAAAGTCCCATTTAATTTCATATACCATTCATCCGATAGCGATGAAACTTGGGTGAGATGCTGTGTACACTCCAGGGAAGGTTTCTGGCTTAGTACATACATTTTACAATAGGTAGCGCACCAGTAGATTCAACAAATGAGCGATGACACGCGAAGCGTTTCAACAAAGTCCCGTATAAAGTCATATACCATTCGTCTGATAGTGATAAATGTTTGGTGAATTGTTGTGTACACTCCAGGAAAGGTTTCTGGCTAAGTAAATCCATTTTACAATACGAAGCGCACGTTTATGTTCAACAAATGAGTGACTACGCGCGAAGCGTTTCGACAACGTCCCGTATACGTTCACATACCATTCATCCGATTGCGATGAAACTTGGGTGAGATGTTGTGTACACTCCAGGGAAGGTTTCTGGCTGAGTACATACATATTACAATATGTAGCGCAAGGGTAGAATCAACAAATGAGCGACGACACGCGAAGCGTTTCAACCAAGTCCCGTATGCATACATGTACCATTCGTCCATACCTATGAAACTTGGGTGAGATGTTGTGTACACGTCATGGAAAATTTCTGGCTTAGTAAATCCCCTATACAATATGCAGCGCACAAGTTGATTCAACAAATGAGGGACGACGCGCGAAGAGTTTCAACAAAGTCCCGTATAAGGTCATATACCATTCTGCCGTTAGCGGTGAAACTTGGGTGAAATATGGTTGACACTCCAAGGAAGGTTTCTGGCTTAGTAAATACATTTAACAGTAGGTAGCACACGAGTAGATTCGACAAATGAACGACGATAGCGATGAAACTTGGGTGAGATGTTGTGGACACTTACGTGACGGTTTCTAACTTAGTAAATACATTTTACAGTAGGTAGCGCACGAGTAGATTCAACAAATGAGTGACGGAGTGCGAATCGTTTAAACAAATTCAGGTATGCGTTCATATACTATTCATCCGATTGCGATGAAACATTGATCAGTTATTTTGTACCCGCCAGGGAAGGGGACTTAGTAAATCCATTTCACAATAAGTAGCGCAAGAGTAGATGCAACAAATGGGTGACGACGCGCGAAGCGTTTCAACAAAATTCCCTATTGCGTTCATATAACATTCTTCGATTGCGATGAAACCTTGATGAGTTATTGTGTACACGCCAGGGAAGGGCTTCGACTTAGTAATACATTTCTCAATAGGTAGCGCACGAGTAGATTCAACAAATGAGTGACAGCGCACGAATCGTTTAAACAAAAACCCCTATACGTGCATATACCATTCATCCGATTGCGATGAATCATTGATGAGTCATTGTGTACACGCCAGGGAAGGGTTTCGACTTAGTAAATCCATTTCACAATAGGTAGCGTACGATTAGATTCAACAAATGAGTGACAGCGATGAAACTTTTTGAAAGTTGTTGTGCACGCTCCCTCGAATGGTTCTAAATTAGAAAATCCATTTTATGATAGCTTAGAGGCAGTTAACATGTTGTGTATCCAAAAGCACTTCATGAAACAGAATTTCAACGCCAACACTTTCTTTGATTGGCATTGCAACGCATGCCGGGTACAGCGTGTATTATATAAAAATCAATTTTACGTGATAGTTTGTCTGTCTGTCTGTGGGTGTGTATGTCTCCTATGCGTTCATATACCATTCATCCGATTGCGATGAAACTTGGGTGAGATGTTGAGTACACTCCAAGGAAGGTTTCTGACTTAGTAAATCCATTTTACAATAGGTAGCGCACGAGTAGATTCAACAAATGAGCGACGACGCGCGAAGCGTTTCAACAAAGTCCCATATAAGGTCATAAGCCATTCATTCGATAGCGATGAAACTTGGGTGAGATGTTGTGTACACTCCAGGGAGGGTTTCTGGCTTAGTACATCCATTTTACCATAGGTAGCGCACCAGTAGATTAAACAAATGAGCGATGACACGCGAAGCGTTTCAACAAATTCCCGTATAAGGTCATATACCATTCGTCTGATAGTGATAAATGTTTGGTGAATTGTTGTGTACACTCCAGGAAAGGTTTCTGGCTAAGTAAATCCATCTTACAATACGAAGCGCACGTTTAGATTCAACAAATGAGTGACTACGCGCGAAGTGTTTCGACAACGTCCCGTATACGTTCACATACCATTCATCCGATTACGATGAAACTTGGGTGAGATGTTGTGTACACTCCAGGGAAGGTTTCTGGCTGAGTACATCCATATTACAATACGTAGCGCAAGAGTAGAATCAACAAATGAGCGACGACACGCGAAGCGTTTCAACCAAGTCCCGTATGCATTCATATACCATTCGTCCGATAGCTATGAAACTTGGGTGAGATGTTGTGTACACGTCATGGAAGGTTTCTGGCTTAGTGAATCCACTATACAATATGCAGCGCACAAGTAGATTCAACAAATGAGGGACGACGCGCGAAGCGTTTCAACAAAGTCCCGTATAAGGTCATATACCATTCTGCCGTTAGCGGTGAAACTTGGGTGAAATATGGTGGACACTCCAAGGAAGGTTTCTGGCTTAGTAAATACATTTCACAGTAGGTAGACCACGAGTAGATTCGACAAATGAACGACGACACGCGGTGCGTTTCAATACAGTCCCCTATGTCTTCATATCCCATTAGTCCGATAGCGATGAAACTTGGGTGAGATGTTGTGGACACTTACGTGACGGTTTCTAACTTAGTAAATACATTTTACAGTAGGTAGCGCACGAGTAGATTCAACAAATGAGTGACGGGGCGCGAATCGTTTAAACAAAATCCGGTATGCGTTCATATTCTATTCATCCGATTGCGATGAAACATTGATCAGTTGTTGTGTACCCGCCAGGGAAGGGGACTTAGTAAATCCATTTCACAATAAGTAGCGCAAGAGTAGATGCAACAAATGGGTGACGACGCGCGAAGCGTTTCAACAAAATCCCCTATTGCGTCCATATAACCTTCTTCGATTGCGATGAAACCTTGTTGAGTTATTGTGTACACGCCAGGGAAGGGCTTCGACTTAGTAATACATTTCTCGATAGGTAGCGCACGAGTAGATTCAACAAATGAGTCACAGCGCACGAATCGTTCAAACAAAATCCGGTATACGTTCATATGCCATTCATCCGATTGCGATGCAACTTTTGAAAGTTGTTGTGCACGCTCCCACGAATGGTTCTAAATTAGAAAATCCATTTTACGATAGCTTAGAGGCAGTTAACGGAAATTGAAAAACATGATGTGTATCCAAAAGCACTTCAAGGAACAGAATTTCAACGCCAGCACTTTCTTTGATTGGCATTGCAACGCATGCCGGGTACAGCTTGTTGCTTATAAAAAATACACGGATCGTCAGTCTGGAAGACTGGACTTTATATCATTTTAAATGCTAGCAGCCGAGTACCAAGAAGGCAGTGTACGAACAGAGTTTCAAGATTCTATTTTGTTTTTTCACTGCCAACTTGATTGTTCTCGCACTGCCTTCTTGAAACTCTGTTCTCGCACTGCCTTCTTGGTACTCGGCTGCTACATCGTACTATGACGTCACACACCTTAGTGCATTCTCAGTAAATTCCGCCCCGTCACCGTAACGTAACGCCAGACCCCAGATAAAGTCGACATAATCATTTAAAATGATAAAACACTTTCACTGAACACGCACTAGAATTTACCTGTTCACTGACTGTATTTGAACTGACTGCAAAGGCCTGGATGGATTCGAGTCGACAATGGCAGAAATAGAATGATTTATTCTAGTAAGGAAGTGGCGGTCACATCGTCAAGTGGCTTGTGATCTGTACGGTCGCTGAGTTCAATAATGAAGATCAAAGGATGAAACTGTGCCATATTCACAAGGGATGTAGACGACCCGATTAGAGTCCCTGGATGTGTCAAGTGTTTGGTAAGAAGATATCGCTGCGGGTGGCGGGTGAAAGGCTGCTGTGTGGGACATGTTACTCTACACCTTTTCTCAGAATTCCTGCTGGCAGGATCCACTGGTCAGTTCTTGTGAAATAAAACAGCAAAAGTACGAGTTTATTAGTGTTGATTGGTCGTGGGGGCTTTTTGTCTATGATAGGTTCATGGATATGAGGATAGCGATATTTTGTTACAGAATATGAAATAGAAATATTTCAATCAGAGCCGTCGCCCCCCCCCCCCCCTCCCATTACCACTCTTTGCGTCCCTCCACTTTGAGAACTCCTGCTAAAAATAATAATAATAATATCATAATATCGTATGGCCTCGGGTGCCGGGTGCAAGCTTTGTTATTTGACACGCAGAGGGTAGCTTGCATGTCGAATTTCGTTGTTCCTTAAGGCACTATGAAAGTCAATCTAAGCTCCTTGAACACTATAGCGCTTTCTAGTAGAGAAATTAGGAACTTTGTGTTGGCGAAAACTCCCGAGATTAATTTTGCCATCGTGGACACGGCCTACTGAATTCAAATGGGTTCTTTGACATGCCAACATCGTATGACATGAGTGTCGTATTTTTGCCGCCTTTCAAAAATCACTTACTACGGCTAGGAGCGAACCTGCAAGCTCGGGGTTAGTAGAGTGACACGTTAACCACTCACCCACCGTGACAAGCTAGGACCTCTGCTGTATTTAAGTGATCCGCCCTGAATACCACGGTTTCGCTAACATTACCGTCTGCAACTCAACGAACACTGCTGCACTGCGGGTTGAGTACATTCCCGGAGGAGGTACAGCGAGATATGTTTACCAAAACAGATATGATTTGACGTGGGGATTCTCTTGAGATTATGCAACGAAAAAATATTCCTCCTCTCACGGGGAGTGTGTCATTTGTTTTTCAGTGCAAGTAATACGAACTCCAAATCCGACTATATTCAGCTGGGAAACAGGAGAGTAATCCTAATCCAAAGTTGGGTGGTTAACACCCTGGCTATCAATCAGGAAATATGTCTTCTAGGTCATTACATTATCAATTGTGGGGTTTTGCACCACGTTAGGCTCATCAGAAGGAAAACTCAGCAATTCTTCTAGGTTTGTGCCGTGTCTTGTGTGGGGTTTCGCCTAGGACACCAAGCTGGCTCATCGGCGGGCTCTTGCTGTCCCCGCCCGGACCCCCACAGGAGTAACGAACTGCGCGTTACCTCCCTTTATATAGAGTGCAACTGCACTCCTTGACTGCGAGAACTAAAAGCACAAGCAGCCATAACCTCCCTATGAAGGCTTCCAAAAAGATGGTATATTGACTTTCACAGCCAGTGAATTAAAACTCAGCAATTCTTCTAGGTTTGTGCCGTGTCTTGTGTGGGGTTTCGCCTAGGACACCAAGCTGGCTCATCGGCAGGCTCTTGGTGTCCCCGCCCGGACCCCCATAGGAGTAACGAACTGCGCGTTACCTCCCTTTATATAGAGTGCAACTGCACTCCTTGACTGCGAGAACTAAAAGCTCAAGCAGCCATAACCTCCCTATGAAAGCCGTGAAAGCCAATATACCATCTTTTTGGAAGCCTTCATAGGGAGGTTATGGCTGCTTGAGCTTTTAGTTCTCGCAGTCAAGGAGTACAGTTGCACTCTATATAAAGGGAGGTAACGCGCAGTTCGTTACTCCTGTGGGGGTCCGGGCGGGGACACCAAGAGCCCGCCGATGAGCCAGCTTGGTATCCTAGGCGAAACCCCACACAAGACACGGCACAAACCTAGAAGAATTGCTGAGTTTTAATTCACCGGCCGTGAAAGCCAATATACCATATTTTCATCAGAAGGAATTTGGTGCACCCTGCCCAAGTAAATGGAAGCAATGTCAGAGTCAGCTGGGGTCCCAAAACTTTATTTCTGCCCTAAAATATTTTCACAGATAAAACTCTACCCGTCAATTAAAAAGGAGTGGGGTGAGGGGTGAACGACTCTGGTTTAGCTGATAGTGAAAGTGACAGCGACAGGCATTTAAATGGGATTGAATGGTGCATTGTATCTCCGCAAATACGTGTAGCGTAAAACACTGGAATGTGTGGAAGTATATTCATTATTTTCTAAGAGCAATTCATTTTAAAATATCATTACAATAGAATTACCAAGCTGACAAATTACAATCAGCATGTGGTTGAGTTAATAAGCGCGCAATCATTTTCGCATCCAGCAGCGCAGTGTGACGTCCATTTTAAATGTTCATCTGTCACACTCGCTTTCACATTACGTCACTCCGCATCTCTATTCTAATTGGACAACATACAGCGGGGAAATTATATAAAACATTCACAACCAATTCAGTGGAAAGATTTTCTCCTTTTGAGCCTCTTTTCTGAGCATATCAGGTTTGGATACGTTACAACGTGACAGTTACCGTTACAGACCAAACGTTACCGAGTTGGGTGAAGACCAATTCGGTTTCAGGAGAAACTTAGGACCAAGGGAAGCTGTACTAAGTCCTAGGCTGATCTTGGAAGGTAGAATAGGGAAATAGAAGAGAATGTTCATGGCATTTGTAGACTTAAAAAAAGCATTTGATAACGTTGATTGGAGTAAGTTGTTTGACATTTTGAAAAGGACTGGAATAAAGTACAGGGATAGGAGGGTGCTCTACAATCTGAAACCAGACGGTAGTTATTCAAGCCGAATGAAATGAGAGAGAAGCTGGTATTCAGAAAGGTGTAAGGCAAGGATGCAGCTTATCACCCATACTTTCAATCATGTATATTGAATAAGCAATAAAAGAAACTTTTAAAGTAGGAGTAAAAATTCAAGGAGAAATAATTTCAACTCTGAGGTTTGCTGATGGCATTGTTATCTTGGGCGATTTATCAGAGGATCTGAATGAGTTTTAGAATGGTATGGACTCCGACTTGAGGAAGGAATTCTTGACGAAAAATAAAACAGATTAATGGAATGCAGCCGAACGAAATCAGAAACCCCTATGAACGTCAAATTGTCAAGTGAAAAGCTAAAGGAATTAGGAGACTTCCGTTACTTAGGAAGTAAAATAACCAATTATGGACGAGGCCAAGAGGATATAAAAAGTAGGTTGGCTCATGCAAGGAAATCATTTCTACAGAAAAGAAATCTGTTGACATCAAAATGTAGATTTAGGTATTAGAAAGTCATTTTTGAAAGCCTTTGTCTGGAGCGTGGCGCTTTATGAAGTACAACTTCAGACTGTTGCCGCAGCACAAAAGAGGAGAATAGAAGCATTTGAAATGTGGTGTTACAGGAGAATAATGAGGCTCAGATGGGTAGATATAGTAACAAAAGAACAGGTATTAAGACGAGTTGGTGAGGTAGGGATGTTTTTGGTGACTGCTAATGAAGAGAAGAGATAGGTTGGTGGGACTCATACTAAGACACCCAGGAATAGTAAGCTTTGTTACGGGGGGAAGGGTTGAAGACAAGAATTGTAGGGGTAGAACAAGGATATAATATGTAAAACAGATTAGTTAGTTAGTTATTGTTGTTTTAAGGGGCGGATGGAAGGTATGGTAGCTATATAGAGATGAAACTATTATCTCAGGACAGGGAGATATGGAGTGCTGAATCAAACCAGTCAAAAGGCTGAAGACTCAAACAACAACAACAACAACAACAACAACAACAAAAACAACAAAAACAACCGTTATACTTTGTGTGAAAAGAGACTGCGTTACAATTATTTTCTAGTTCGTTTCTTTTCCCTATGATTTGCTTGATCTGAAAGGAATAGTGTGTTGCACTAATATGGGAAAACAAAATAAATTGGCAATATGCAAATAATACATTATTATTGAGAAAGTCCCATCTCTATAAATTTACAGAAAAATATAAAATTGTTATATCGTGACTTTCCCGGTGCCACGATCATTTCTTTCTCAAATCCTTGTCGAACCTTATCCTAATGAAAACTGGTTAGAAGTCACCAGGGCCGATGCACCGAGACATATCTCTGACCAAAATTTACAAGTTCACAAGAGACTGCCAGTTCGAGGTGTAAGATGAGTTATTCTTTCATGAGTCCGATGTAAAAGCTTCCGTGGAGCTGTGTTGGCTCTGACTTGAGGTCGTTTAGGCACTGTGCACACTGAAGAAACTGATGTAATGAAACTCGTTTCATTGTTCAGTGCACAAATAGGAAACCATTTCATCATGTCTTCTAACGAAGAAGATGTGTTTATTTTATGGTGCTGGATGATAAGAAAGAAGAAAGAAGTATTGGGTTCACACATTAAATATGGATCGACAGAGCTCATTAAATCAGTGCGGATGATAAGAAATTTCAAAGTTATCAGAGGATGTCCAAGCCTCTCTTTGCTCAATTCTTAGAGTTAGTTGGCCCAACAATGAGGAGGAAAATGACACAAACTAGAGATTGGCTCTTTGGCACTGACTATAAACACAAATAATCAAATAATAACACAAATAATCAACCCATTATAAGACAATAGCCTAACTTACAGCCTCAACAACATGAAACTTTGTTTCGTCGAAACCTATCGTTTTGGTTCCGTGAAACATATTTGATGGATCCAAATGAAACTAGAGTATCATGAAACCTAGTCTGCACTTTGTAGTATTTTTAAATCAAATGGCTTCACGGAACCAAAGTTTCTCGTTTCATAAAAATAGTTTCATGAAACTCTGTTTCTTCAGTGTATTACGAGTCCCAAGGCGCAGGGAGGAGTAAGTAATTCCCGAACTTACGACAAAGGACTCAAGAGTTTTCTTATATCTGTGAGCTGTATGAGAGGGTTGTTAGCAGCGAACAAAGGACTATAAGTTTGGTTATTTCTATGTTACGAGCAGAACAAGTTCTGTGAGTTTGAGGTAATTTGTATGCGACAAGAGTATAATGCATTGCAGCGAGTTGAATGAACATGAAGCACCCATTTTTTTTTGTCGGACTAGTAAGTAGGCGAAGTGACCAGCTGTGCTACAAATATGAAAGATTATACGCATCGTGGCCGGTGAATAAAAGCCGGCATTCTGTGGCAATTATTACGAGTAGAATCGAATATACAGAGTGGTTCACTGCCCCTTATTTTATTTTTATTTTTGGAGGAAGGCAACCCAACTAACGCGTATATCATAGTCATCCTAAAAATATTAGTACCTGTTCCTTGACGACCTTAGTACAACTTTACCGTTGAGTACATGCTCGCGAATATAGTAGAAATCGATAGTGGCAGTGTTATTTCAATGACCTCAAATATAATGCATGATTAAAACGATCACAGCCCCGAATAACACCACCTTACGTTTAGACAGGAAGTGTCTACGAATAGATACAATACGTGCCAGCAATACACCATAGTTCTCTGTAGTTAAGGTGGCTAAATCAAGAATTGCTGGACTAGCGTCAACTAAGTCGCATAGTAATAAGTTCGAACCTCGAAATAGTACATTTTTTGCTTAATGTCGTTTATTGAGGATGTATTATGGATGCATATATACCTGTTCCAACGAGTGATTGGGTCCTGAAAAGGACCACATTTATCCGATGGCACGTAGTCAGATTGGACGACGACATAATGATCTACAGTATAGAACGAAAGCAAGGTATCCTGTATATTCAGGGTACCAAGTGTTCGAAATGTTGACCAGCTTGGTTTAAAGGAAACATCAGACTCACTCAGGCCGCCACATATGTCAATCAAAGCCCTCTGTAACGTCTTGGGTTGTAAACCATTCCACATTCTTACCATGTGTCAAGTCGAAGCCCTCTGTAACCGCGGGATATAATCCAATCCTCATTCTAATTACGTTTGACAAATATAAACCATTATTAATTGATCCAGTCGCCTCCGTAGCGTAGCGGTCAGCATGGTTAGCTGCCGCCCCGGAGGTCCTGGGTTCGATTCCCGGCTCTGCCACGAAATTTGAAAAGTGGTATGAGGACTGGAACGGGGTTTATTCAGCCTCGGGTGGTCCAAATGAGTAGAAGGGGTTCGATTCCCACCTCAGCCATCCTCGAAGTGGTTTTCCGTGGCAAATGCCGGGATGGTACCTACTGTAAGGCCACGGCCGCCTCCTTCCCTCTTCCTAGCCTATCCATCCCAATCTTCCATCCCTTCCCATCCCTCATGAGGCCCCTGTTCGCTTTGCAGGTGAGGCCGCCTGGGCGAAGTGCTGAACACACCTCCCCAGTTGTATCTATCCCGACCAGATGTTCCCAGCTCCAGGACACTGCCCATAGATTAAACTTGTATTACAATAGATTTTTCTAGCGCAGCCATGAGTTCATTTATTCTCATATTTTAAAAATGCTAAATTGTTATAACTTTTCTAAGTTTTTCTTTGAATGCTTTCAACGTTAACCTCATTTATATTTCTTCAAATATTTACATAATCTTAGAACAGGATGGAGCATTCGAATACAGTTGTTGAAGAAAGTGATATGGCATTAGAATTCTTATGTGAGTTGAATAATGAAGTAATTTACATTCATGGATCAGGCCGATTTGGTCATACTTAACTATGATCGTGATGCTTGACTTTGATTTATGAGTACATGACATCACCATTTTGTATTTTGAATTCAACTTGTAAACTGAACTATATGGATAGACAAGTGAGGCTAGGCATAACTGATACTGTAATTGCCTATGGATATTATCAAGACAGGAGTGGTAATTATTTAGTGAACTAGGAACTGATCGACGAAATATAGGCCTAGCAACGTGAAAGAGGGGATGTGATGCCCAAATGTTTTGATGTATTAATGAAGTTGTAGTCTGTTTTGGAAATTGAATATATGTCCGAGGTGACATTCTTCCTGAGACATTACTCAGATGATATTGAAAGGGTTATAAATGATTATCAATAAAGTTTAAACCTTACAAGAATGAATTATGAGAGGTATTCATGCATGAATAGTTGAAGTGTTGACAATATTTATGACGAATAACGAACCCCATCTTTAAATTAAAATAAGAGTATATTTTTGTGTTTTGAGTATTTGAGGACCACCTAAGGAAGACAAGTTAAGATACAGTTATGATCTTGTTATAGAATTGAGCTAGTTAGCGAGAACTTTAGCATATTTCTATTTTGTTGGAATCCAGTGTGTGAACAGAATTATTGAACATGGAATATACGATGTCCGTGGATTCAGTGGCAATTATATTTTCAGTTCTGAGTTTAAATGAGGACCTCCGCAGGGATTTCCGCGTGAAGATGTTTTCTTTTACAGGAGTGCATATGTAATAAATTAACGTCACAATATCCCTAAGGAGTAGATAGGGTTGGTTATTCTTTAGCTTTTGGATAAACACAGTAATAATTTTATTAATGTAGCCAATAGCCATTTGTTTTATTTTCAGGACGGTTCAGAGAAGGAATTTTGGAAGGAAATCGGCCGTGGGCCTATTGAAGGAAACCGTCTCGGCCTTTTGCATGGTGGTGAACATGGGAAACAACAAAACCATTTTCAGGACGGCCAATGTGGGATTCGAACCCACGCTCTCCTGGTACCAGTGAGGCATGAGGGGACGCGTTAGCGCTCTCTGCCACCGTGGCCGGTTGAAAGAAAGGTTTTAACAAATTCTGTTTTCGTGCCTGTTGTTTATTTCTTCCTCTCGAGGGCAGTTTAATTTCCTTTCAGCCAGGACGCCATGAGGTTATAGAAAAAGGAAGAAGGCTTGTAGTTTGATGATGATGATAATTGTTGTTTTAAGGGGCCTAACATCTAGGTTATCGGCCCCTGATGGTTTGGGTGATCGTGAAGATGAAAATGAAATGCAAACTTAAAACTAAAACTAACTACTAACCTACATACTAGAAGAAGAAATGGAAAACTAAAGGAGAATAAGGCAAATAAAGGATCGGAGGAAAAGAAATGCCCTCAACCCTCGAAGAATGCGGATTGAGGGACTTGGAAGGAAGGAGAGCCATGAAAGGCAGATAGGAAAGTGAAAGAGAAGAGGGTCCACCCCACAGGTAAGGGACAAAAGGGGGAAACCGGACCCAGCTCAGGAATCCCTCGGGGTCGCCAACGCCCGAACTCACCAGCCGTGAGCCCCTGAGGGTGTAGCATTATCTAGGGTGCACCAAAAGTGGTGGGGCTACATACATCCGGCCTCCTTGAGGGCCTTGAGCAGAAGGCAGGAGATAACATGAAAAGAAAAAGAAGGCTGACCCCTCGCAGAAGGAGGGTATCAGAAAAGATGAGACAAAGGCCAATTAAGGCGGGAAAGGAAGAGACTCTCTAGGCCTCGGATACCCTAATACCGTCGGGGTCGGAAGAGAACAAGAGCTAACCAAGTGAGATCGACATGAAAGAAGACAGAGAGGAGCCCGGCACTAGTAAGTGGAAGCAATGCCGGACTCAGCTGGGGCCCCGTGGTCGCTAACCCACGTCCCACTAGATGTGAGCCCGTGGGGGGGGGGGGCCTTGTAGTTTAACGTGACCTTTAAGCTCGTGATCATGAGCCACGGGTCCTCCTTTTTACGTGGAATCCGAACCACAGAGGACATGGTATTTCACTTCGAAAATCTCACATGCACTGACCGGGAATCGAACCCGGTCCGATTTCCATGAGATTAGAGCCTTTTGCATTTGACTATTCTCAAGGTTCACGCATGGATTAACGGGCGCAGTACCGATAGATACTCTGTATAACAATCTCCAGGAAGACATTGCTAGCACCCTTTTGTTGAGGACTTTGAACCTTAAAATGCAATTCCGCTGCAATGGACTAGCGTTTCACACAATGAACAGGGGTACGAAGCTCTCAATGGACACCTGTTGACTGTCCGAGATGTAGATGGAAGAATAATGTCCGTATTGATTTCAGGCAGATTACTTCTGTGAATTGGATGAGCTTGTTTGATGACGCACTGCCGCTCCTCATATTAATTTCCCTGTCTCTCGCAGCCGTCTTAGGGTTTGATTGCTTTTACAGGCATAGCCTACCCAATCCTTGGGTACTGGATGGGAGGTGAATGTACTGAATAGCGAGGCGCTATTAAACCTTCAACTACTGTGTAGTGCGGGTCAGAGTGACGCAGCACCAATATTCCCAATATTGAAGTTTATCCTGAATACAGTAACATACACCACATTAGAGAGACTAGACTTGGCAACTTACGGGTACATTTGTACGAGGATCACATATCACTTAGGAATGCGAGAGGAGGAATATCCCAACGAGATAAGGTGCCCTCACACACAGGAATGTCCCATCAGTCGAGTGCGTACATTGATCAAGTTAACTGCTCTTAACAGGACCGAGCAAGACTCAACCAGATAAGTAGCCTGTACAGTACAATATGAATTGACAATTTACAACAACCACATATTCACTCCAAACAAGCAAATTCCGGAGGGCAATCACCACTTCCAGTATCTCAACAAAACACCACATAGACCACAACTAAACAAGTTTGACGAGTTGCATTATCTCAACTAATACTGCAACTAAATAAGTGTACATATTGTAAATATTTTCACCCATACATTCAGACATAGATGTTATAGCCTAAGTGCAATGGATCTGATGATGATCGTTTGACGATCGAAACTGGTCATCCAAGTGTATTTATTAATTTCATGTAATTTTTTTTCAGGATTAGGGAAAACCCCATCTCTATTGGGTACAATCGTGTTGACCGACTGAAAAGCACCTAACTTTTGTTTACTAAGGCAACACTGAAAAATGGCTTCAAACACCATAAAATGCCGCTCTATATTTTGCACTTTTCCCAGAAGAGCTGCCGACCTCGTCTCTCCTTTCCAAGGACAGTTGCTACAGTAGGTGATGGCCCAGACGTGCTTTTGTTTGTTTATAGCATGCGTGGCCACCTAGTAGTGTAGCGGCTAGCGTTCTTGGCTGTCGTTCCGGAGGTCCGGGTTCGATTCTCGGCTTTGCCATGACATTTTAATTCTGGTCTGAGGTCAAGAACGGGGGTAGACTCAGCCTCATGAAGCAATACTGAAAAGAGGAGGGTTTGTCTCCCACCTCAACCTCGGCCACCTTGGAAGTGATTTTCCGCGTTTTCCCACTTCTACTCCAGTTAAATGTCGGTATGGTTCCTAGCCACGGCCACCTTATTCTCAATCCTCATCTGAATTACAAATGCACACGTTGATATAGCCATCACAATAGCACAGGTTTACTTGATGAGCTTTTGTAATTGATTAGTTAGATTAATCACTTGAACAAACATAATATAACTGAAACTCAGCAATTCTTCTAGGTTTGTGCTGTGTCTTGTGTGGGGTTTCACCTAGGACACAAAGCTGGCTCATCAGCGGGCTCTTGGTGTCCCCGCCCGGACCCCCACAGGAGTAGATGTAGCGGTGAGCCATGAAATTTAATCCACTGGCCGTGAAAGCCAATATACCATAATATAACTGAGTCGATATTGTGGTTGTATAGACTTAGCTGATTCTTTGAGGTTCTTGTACTAATGTCCATTACATCTGTTTCCTGAGGCTCGTAAATATTGCATTTCAGTTCATGTTTATAAGTTGAAAATGTTGTGACTTTATCAGCTTTAAATTGATGTGGATTTTTGTCTCTGAAAATGTTATTATTTTTTTGTTTTCCCATATTATTCTAATTCTTCCCATGCTGAAATGAATTTCAAGTAATTCATTCTATGCATTAAAACATTAACCTTATTGTCATAAGAAGCCGGTTGACTGATTTTATATTTAAACAGTCTACTGTAGATTTTGACTGAATATAAAACAGAGAATATAGAGAAAACTTGTCTAGCCTCTGCTTTGTTGAGCGAAATTTTCAGATGCACCGACCGAGCTTTGGACTCAAGATGCAGCGGTGAGCCATGAAATACCCACATCCTTGTAATGCCAGCGCACATTATCCAGAATAATACTTCAAAAGTGGCTCAGCAAGCAACAGGCAGCACACTTTGTGATGCTACCGAGTATTTTGTGGTTACAGGCTTTGCTACACAACATAACGTGGTCGGCGACTTCAAAAGCATTCCTTGGACAGCTTAATAACTTGGAAGCAAAGCTTAGTGTCCTCGCTTCTACACAATAGTGGGTTTATTCATACCCCCCCCAGGAGCTCACAACTCGTGGGACGTAGTTTGGCGACCACAGGACCCCAGCTGAGTCCAGGATTGCTTCCACTTACTTGTGCTGGACTCCTCTCTGTTATCTTTCTTCTCGACCTCCCTTGGTCAACTCATGTTATTTTCCGACTCCGACGGTATTAGGGTATCCGAGGCCTAGGAAGTATTTCACTTTCCCGTCTTAATTGACCCTTGCCTCATCTTTCCTGATCCCTCATTCTTCGAGGGGTCACACCTCTTGTTTTATTTTCATTGTATCTCCTGTCTTCTGCACAAGGCCCTTAAGGAGGCAGGGTGTGTGTAGCCCCACCATTTCTGGTGCACTCTGGATAGTGCTACACCCTCAAGAGCTCATGTCTGGTGACTTCGGTAGTTGGCGACTCCGAGGGCTTCCTGAGCTGGGTCCGGCTTTCCCCCATTTTTCATTGCCTCTGGGGCGGACCCTCTCCTATTTCCCTTTCCTATCTGCCTTTCAAGGCTCTCCTTCCTTCCAAGTCCCTCAATCCTGAGGGCATTTCTTTTCCTCCTGTCCTTTATTTGTCTTATTCTCCTAGTGTTTTCCCTTTCTTCTTCTAGTTTGTATGACAGTAGTTAGTATTAGTTATAGTTTTCATTACATTCACATCTCACTGTTCACGATCACCCAAACCATTAGGGGCCGATAACCTAGATGTTAGGCCCCTTAAAACAACAATTATCATCATAATCATAATGCATGTTTTCATAAGTCCATTTAAATTTCCTGCATGTAAAATGTTGCATATGAACCTAATCACTATTGTCTTAAAGCATGAATTAAAATCATAACCAAGGGCGCAGGGGAAGCGTAATATTGAGCTCTAATCCTCAATAAAGCAATCCACAGGGGCAGATGACCTCGTAGTTCCGCCCATAAAAACAACAATAACTAACTAACTAAACCTATCCCCCCCCAGTATTTGTTCGAGAAGTGTGTTAATGTAATAATAAATCACGTAACATATCTTTCAGGTAATAGGGTGGTAAAATAATTGTTACTTCCTGCCCAATCTATTTGGGTACTGTTGTGTAAACCAACAGAAGAACAATTATATTGATCGTTCATTGTTCATTCATTGTTTGAAGCCATTTTTCATTGTTGCCCTATTAAACAAAAGTTTGATGCTTATCAGTCGGTCAACACTTAGGAATACACTTAGACTATAAAATCTATGTCTGAAAGTACGTGTGAAAATATTTACAATATATACACTTATTTAGTTGCAGTATAATTGAGGTAATTCAACTCGTCAGTAATGGATCTGATGATGATCGCTTGACGATCAAAACTGGTCATCCAAGTGTATTTATTAATCTCATGTAATTTTTTCAGGATTAGGGAATAACCCATCGTGTTGACCGACTGAAAAGCATTACACTTTTTGTTTTTTGATTGATCGTTCACATTAACCCTCAATTTACGTAACCTAACTAGAATGGACACGTAAATTGGCGACTACGGGACCCCAACTGAGTCCGGGATTGCTTTAACTTACTTGTTCCGGGTTCCTTTCTGTCATCTGTCTTGACGACCTCCCTTTGTCAACACTTGTTCTCTTCCGACCCCGACGGTATTAGGATATCCGAAACATAGGGATTCTTTCAATTTCCCGCCTTAATTGGCCCTTGTCTCATCTTTCGATATTCCTCACTTTTTGCCTTTTTGCCTTGCCTTGCCTCTTTTCTCATCATATCTCCTGTATTCTACTCAGCCTTTTAAGGTGGCAGGGTGTGTTTAGCCTCACCACTTATGGTGCACTCTGGATAGCGCTACACCCTCAAGGGCTCACGGCTGGTGTGAGTTCGGGAGTTGGTGACCCCGAGTCATTCCTGAGCAGGGTGTCCGTTTTCCCCCTTTTTATCATTGCTTTTGGGGTGGATCCTATCCTCTTTCCCCTATCCTACCTGCCTTTCATGGCTCTACTTCTCTCCAAGTCCCTCCGTTCTCATTCCTTGAGGGTTGAGGACATTCTTTTTCCTTGTCGTTTATTTTCCTTATTCCTATTCCTTGTCCTTTTTCTTCTTCTTCTAGTACGTAAGTTAGTTGGAAGTTCGCAGCTATTTCATTATTTTCACGATCACCCAAACCATTAGGGGCCGATAACCTAGATTTTAGGAGGCTTAAACAACAATTATCATCATCATTGTATGTATGTATCCACCGAACGTACATTAAGCCTACGTGAGCAGATCTGACGATGTTCGCTTTACGAACAAAACAAGTCATCCAATTAAACCCCCAATTTGTGTGATAAGGGTTTTATTAAGTGTATAAATAATTAATGTATTTATTTCAGGCACTAGGATAGTACATTATGCAACGAGCATAGAATGGCAATAATTAAGACACGAGTATGTTTATAAAACGAGCGTAAGCGAGTTCTATAATTTCCATACGAGTGTCTTAATTACCATTCCAGGCGAGTTGCATACGACTGTTTATGTTCGAAGAAAATTATAACTTTATTATATGCTTTAACATAAATATTCATAAATATCTGTTGAGATTCAGTCACTAGAATCGGAGTGCCAGCGCTGGGTAGGATATCTCTGTTTTCCAAGCTCTCTGACCGACCGACGCATGCGCTCTGTGTGCTTGGCAGTTTATTTACGTGAACATATGGGCGGTGCACTTTCGGTAATTTATATAGACTTGTTGGATTTTGAGCGCATGCGCGAAGGTATCCTTACATAATTGGTCACACAACTGTTTCTTGAGCTCTGATTGGTGGGAGAAACTGTTTCATAATGAAAAATAGTGTTATAATGAGCCTCATTATGATACAGTTTTCTGACACATAATGTTTACATTTCGACATCGTCGAACATAAAATTAATTAATTAATTGCTCAGTTACAATACACACACTAATACAGCCACCACAGTGCTACAAGTTACTAGACTAATTCTACACACACCCCAAGTACACGGACTGCATGAGCACGAAGTCGCAAAGCCCCAAAAAATCAACGACGACAACAACAACAACAACAACAGAAAGCTCAATTAAAATATCGTCATAAACACGAGGTAAAATGCTACTGGCGTCTCTTCGGTGACTCATGCGGTATTTTGCTCCTTACCCCAGGAGTGACAAACGGTTGCGAAATGGCCCTTCAGCAAATTTAATTTAGGATATAGAATAAGCCAGTGATGCCAAAGTTGAAACAAGAAGCGAGAGATGTTCGTTCGGTGAGCGTGGTTGGATACTCCTTATGGCACAGACACGAGAGAGATTACTGATGCAGCAGACTCAACGACAAGAGCTTCTTCTAGGACCTCATGAATATGGAGCTCTGTGCTAGAGGAGGTTCAAGCAAAATCAGCAACAAGGAATATGCAAATCCTAACAGAGGTGACCAGACTTTTCAAAGTGGAAACTTTAAGAGTTTGTACTTCACTACTACCATTTGTTAGCTTACCCCTTGCCCTGATATTATGATAGTAATCTCAAACCAAGCTTACAGCTTATTCATCTATATCAGGAGTCTCCAAACTTTTTATCCTACGAGCCACACGGACTCCTCCACCAAGTCCCAAGGGCCACGCTCATCATACCAACATACTATAGTTTTGAACTACGCGCAGTTTCGTTTCGGGACTGACCGACGAGTGAGATATCTATGGCGCAGTGCGCGGGGGAGATTTGCAGTGCAGTGAAATTTAATAACAAATTTACTACGCCCAATGTACAAAATATATACATTACATCAAGAATCACAGCAAAATTCAGTCATAGAGACCGCTCTCTGCTTGCATTCCATTGCGTGATATAAATCTTTATTGCGGCCCAATAGCCAAGATGAAATAGAAATTTTACATGTTTGCATATACAGATAATGACTTTGTCCTTTTTGTGCATATTTCGATGTGATAACGATCACATGCCGTTTCACACATCCTACATTCACAGTCTATATTTGGTTCGTGGAAGTTTGTGTTCTTGCATATCAGGTGGTGGAATCCATGGACTGCCAACCTAGTGATGACGTGTCTGATTTCGACGTTTTCCTTTGTCCACGCACGGTCTACCATGGCTCCTGTGCTGTAGAATGTCGGATGAATTTCCTCTCTTTTCCTATTCAGTGTTGCTAGCAGGTTCTGTGAGGCGCACGTGTTAGGTAGGAGTATGCTTGTCCTGAGATCTTCGATGAGGAAAGTTTCCTTCGCCAGCAGATATGTGTATCTTGAGTGCGTCATTTTTGACACTCCTAACGCTTTCTTTATGTATCTTACTTACCTTCACTCCTTCCAACGTAGATAGATTCTGCAATGTTAGGTGTGACCAGATGATTTCTATGGCATACGTCAGTATTGGTAAAATCTTTACCCGGAATAGCAGCATCGCCGTCTCTAGGCTGAGGGATCGAATGTTTCTTATTTCGTGCATTGTCATTATCGCTTTAGTTGCCTTTTCTGTTATGTGTTTTGTGAAGAATTTTGCGGTCGTTTGTAGAGTAATTCCTAAATACTTGATTTCTGATACTATTTTCAGTTTTCTTTCCCTTATGTGTATCCTAGCTGATGCGGGGGCTCTTCCTCCGTTTCTAAAGATCATTGTGTTCGTCTTAGATATGTTAATGACCAAGTTATTCTTGGAGCACCATTTATCCACCTCGTGTATTGTTGCCTGGAGTTCTGTTATGTCTTTGGAGCCAATTACGATGTCATCTGCGTATGCGCACGAGAAGATTCCCTCTTTGCGGGTAATTCCAAGGATTTCTTCGGTTGCTAGTATGAACAGCAGAGGGCTAAGTGGGTCGCCCTGTAGTACTCCATTTGTTTGTATGATCGGTTCTGACATGGCAAGGTTATCTGAGACGCATATTTCGTTCCAGCAGTGTGTTAATGAGGTTCGACCATATGTTGTTTTCCCCTAGTGTTTCCTTGAGTTTTTATATCACTAGCTGCCTGCTTAGTAGGTCGAAGGCTTTCGTGAAGTCTATGAAGACAGTATAAAATTTTTGTTTTTCCTCTAGGGCTTCCCAAATGTGTTTCAGTAAGATTTCGATCGCCTGCAGGGTTGATCTTCCCTTTCTGAACCCGAATTGATTTTCTGGCAGGTGATCGTCTAATTTCTCACTTAATCTTCCTGTTATTATTTTGGTGAAGATTTTAAAGGGGCAGTTTTCCAATGCGATGCCTCTATATTGGTTTGGGTCATTGGGGTCTCCTTTCCCTTTATATAATATCTTGACAATTGCTTTTCTCCATTGATCGGGGATGGTGGCTGTCTCTATGCACCTGTTGTATAGTTTGGTCCAAATCTGGTTTAGAAGGTATGCAGTGTCTTTTATGAATTCATTATATATTTCGTCCGGTCCCGCTGATTTCTTGTTTTTGGTGTTTTGGATGGCATGTCCGACTTCCTCTGTGGTTAGAGGAATCCAGCCTGTAGCTATTGGTAATACGACTTCTTGGGATTTCTTTCTGGCGTCTGTTGTTCCCTCTTTGTTGAGTAAGTTGCTGAAATGTGATTTCCATCTGTCCATGTCTATGTAGTTTGTTTGGGCTTGTTTCTTTGGGCGAAGTGCCAAATATGGATCATTTTTGGCTTCCTCCGCTAGCAGCCTGCTCTCTTCCTCCAGAAAGGCGCATTTATTTTCTTTTATGATTCTTTTGTAGTGCTTCCTCTTTTCAGCGTATGTGAGCAGGAGAGTGTCGTTTACCTCGCTCTGTCTCACCTGCTGCAGGATGTTTAGGGTGTCTCTTCTTAGCTTGTAACACTCGCTATCGAACCAGGGTTTTGCTCTTCTTTTGAATCGGGGGCTGGCAGCTTTTCTTAGTATTTCTCCTAGGTTTTGAGTAGTTTCTTCTAGCTTTGCATTTTCTATAAGTGTTTCAATATGCGTGTTCGCAACTATCTTGGCCTCTACTTTCCCGACATCTATCTTCCTTGAGAGGAGTTGTTTTGTCTCTTCTTGTTTCTTCTCCTAGTCACCGTTAATATTTATTTCTAGGGGTATGTGTTTCCTCGTTGTTGCGTGGTCTGCGTTCCAAAGTGTGGTTATACTTCCCTTTATAGGTCCTTTTGTGAGTGCGACGTCTATTGTGCTCTTGCCGTTGTGAGAGATGTGATATGTATCACACTGTTCTCCACACAAAATACATGAAAAGATTTCCTGGCACAAACACGATGATGGAAACCGTGCATCGCAAAGCGCGTCATCAGGTGTCGCAGCTCGTATTCTTCTTTCATCCAATCTTTGTTGATTATTGCATCAGCTCAAGAAATAGCATAATGTGGAAGTTGATAGGTTCAACATGGGGAGCGAACCCTCAGGTTCTACTTTCAACAGCATTAGGACTTGGCTTCGCAGCAGGAGAGTACGGATCATCAGTGTGGGGAGCTTCTGCCCATACCAAGCAAGTGGACATAGCCCTTAACGAGTCCATACGTATTGTCACTGGATGTCTGAGACCTACTCCAGTGCAGAAGATCTACCCTCTCGCTGGCATTGCACCTCCAGTTATTCTACGCAGGGTAGCAGCAGAGAAAGAGAGACAAAAGCTTGAAACAGATCCCAGACATTCTATGTTCAACCACAAGGTGATCACTCCTCGCCTAAGATCCGGGAAGAGTTTTATTAAGAGAACAGTACCCCTCCATACCAAGCCAGACGTCCGGCGTGTGTCACTCTGGAAACAAATAGTACCAGAGGGGTTTACCCCTAAAGAAGAACTGAGCAGTGGTAGTCATTTGCCTTATACCACCTGGAGACCGGATGAGAACAGGAGTGCCTAAGTGTCGTAGCAACCTTGAGAAGTGGGGTTATGCAGAAGATCCACGATGTGCCTGTGGAGAAATCCAGACTCCACAACACCTGCTCACGTGCAAATATCTTGATGACACCTGCAGCCAGGAAGACCTTATGTTGGCCACAGACCGAGCGATAAGAGCTGCCGAGTTCTGGAAAGGAAGAATTTATTGTGTCTCCCGGACACGGAAAGTAAAGTAAGTATTGCATCTGTTGTGTAGAATATTTATTCGATCGAGTCCCTTTATCCTCGTAGCTCTTGTAATAGTTCTTTGTATGCTGGAGTGTGCTGCAGATGCATTAGCAGTCTTAGGTGTTCTACCAAAAGGGTTTCCCGGGCTAAGACTTACGCGTATCATGATTGAGCAAATTTTGATACCCCTAGAACCCTTTTGAGGTATCTTGGTTTCATGATTTCCAGTTTTTTCAGCTGTCTACGTGACAGGAATTGCCAAATTAATTCCAAGCCGGAGGCCTATGTGAGTGTTGGTAGAGATTTAAAAGAAATACATATTTAAAGTCATCATTGCTGGAATTGTATAAGAGTCTTCCACTCACACAGTTTGATCAGTTGCATAAATGTGCTTTTCAGCTCTCGGCAATACTTGTCTGTGCAGGAAAGATGCAAATTAACTGGGGAGCGTTTGAAGTCTCTGCTGATAATTTCCACAGTCAAGTTTCACAACTGCAAACAGTTGTCAGTGGGAATTTACAGCCTAGCATTTGCAGATGTATTTGCCATACTTTCTGAAAATCTGGCAAACGCAGCAATACCGGTCAATCTCCTAGAAGAGAGATAGCCAACAAAACAGATTTAAGAATTTCTGTAGAAAAAAAATGAGAAACATAAAAAATTCTCCAGAAATTCTAGAAATTGGTCAAATAAAGAGGGTAAGGAAGTTCAAATATTTGGGAAAAATTATTCAAGAAAATGGTTTGGAAAAATCTGCTGTAGAAGAAAGAATACGAAGGATGGAAAGAGCGTATGGCATAACTAAGAATACCTACAACAAAAAGTGTCTGTCTAAAGATCTTAAAATACAGCACTACAACACCGTAGTCAAACCGGAATGCGAGTGTATGTCTCGTACTGAACTACAAATTGGATAAATTAGAAGTAGTAGAAAGAAGAATTATACGCAAAATACTCGGTCCTTTAAAAACTGCAGAATTCTGGAAATTAAAAAGTAATGATGAAATATATCGAAAAATAGAAAACATAGGCCTATCAGAAACAATACGGAAGAGGAGATTGCTATTTTTGGACATTTGTACAGGATGGATGCCAGTAGGTTAACCAGGCAGATCTTCATATTCCTGTGGAACAACAACCTGGGCACAAGAAGTCAAAAAGGATTTGGAAAGAAATAATATCAGAGAAGAAGGTACACCACAAAGATATATTTTTAGGCAAAAAGTGCTAAAAATGGAAGGATTCCTAGGGAGGAAGGGAAAGAAAACCGGCTCGAAATGTTCCGAGTAAAGGAAGAGGAAACAGTGAGATGATGAAGGAATACTGGAGGAAGAAAAAGGAACAGCAAAGGACAAAGCATTGAAATTGGCTCGTGGTCCCTAGACGACCGAAATGATAATAATATTAATAATAATAATAATGAATAAGAAAGGCTTGGCAGAACAACTGGAAGCCAAAGAGAGGTAAATTTTGAGAAAGATTTTGGGCCGGGTCAAGGAACGAGGAGAGTATAGAAGACGACACAACGATGAACTTTATCTACATGAGGAGAAAATAACGGACACCACAGTACGCAAGAGAAGACTCTCCTTTTATGGCCATTTAACACGAATGAGCTACGGAAGATTGTCCAATCGAATCTGTGCCTACTTTGAGGGAAAGAGAACCAAAGGGAATTGGTTTACAGAGGTGGAAAAAGACCTACAAGTACTGGGGATATCACATGAGATCTTGGAACGTTACTCTTTGAAGAAGAAACATGGGGAAATGCAGAGTTTCCAGCCAAAACCCATATTGAAAACTGGCAAGAAGTGGACCGAAGAACACAAAGGAGCTCACCGAAGAAGAATGCGTGAACACTGGGCCAATGTGAAAGAACGAGGGAAAAGGCAGTTGAAATAACGTGGTCCATAGAACACCGAAACGATTATTTTTTTTAATGAATAATTGAATTATGTGAATTATGACCTTCCTATGTATTTCGCATATGTTAAGATTTTAGGACAAATCCATTTCATTAATTACAGTTAAAATGTTAAATTTCATTATGTACGCCAGTTATTATAGTGTGTCTATTTGGTCGTCAAATAAAAACATCTGATTATAATTTGCATGATTTACTATTTAAAATTGTACAATGTAGCCTAATTAAAATAAGCTATGGCGGGCCGGATTGGTGATGCTCGCGGGCCGGTGTCGGCCCGCGGGCCATAGTTCGGAGACCCCTGATCTATACTATTATTATTATTAATCTTGATTGGTCACATTGGACCACTTGAGTCGTTCCACAATCACTTCTTCTTGCGCTCATTCCAGTACCTTTTCATTCTTTCAGATCGGGATTTTCTCAACTCATCTGAAATCTCCATAGGCTTCCTATGTGTCATTTCTGCAGAAAATTTGTAAATTTTAAGAATGGTGTTAATTTTATTTTTCTCCTCGACATCTGTTATCTTGAGTCCAACTGCTTTGAGATCTTGTTGGATTTCATGGATCCATTTTCCTCCAGTTTTCTTTCCTAGATTTCTCATCACTAGTTGGCGTACAATTCTGTTTTCTGGAAGCCGTAAGATGAGAAAAATATGAAATTCTTTTCTTCTTCATTGTGCTGCTGATTGGATCAATCTCACGATAGACAGTTTCATTTGGGAGAATCCTCCAGACTCCCTCAACCTGATACTTTTTATTTATGCACGTTCTAATGATTCTCCGTTTTGAGGACCTGATCAGTTCTTTGTTCATTTTTAATTTGGAACAGTGTTTCACAAGCTTAAGTGGCTTCTTGGAGAGTTACAGTTTTATAATGTTGGATCTGAGTAGCTATTGATAGGCATTATTTTATTATGTGTTGGCCAGTTTAGAGATAGTGCCTTTTTCATTTTATTTGTTCTATTTATCCAAGTTACTTTTTCCTTTAAGTTATGTCTGATAATTTCTCCAATATACTTAAATTGAGGAACTAGGTTAATTTTATGATCATTTATATAGACTTTATTTATATTTAAGGGTTTCATAGGCATGATCTCAGTTTTTTTTTTCAAAGGATATCTGTAATCCTATCCCTTGGAGACTAGTGATCTGAGTACAAACCTCTTCCTTGTCTAGTGCTAAAAGAGCCAAGTCATCTGCAAATCCTAAGCAGTTTATATTTATTCCAATTTTGATCTTAGGAGGGTTTTCCTTTTGCCAAACCTTCATGATGTCATCAAGAGCCACATAAAAAAGCAGAGGGGATAATAATCCATCACCTTGTCTGAGACCGGTTTTTACTGTGAAAGCTGTTGATATTTCTCCCCTAAATTTAACCTTAGAATTTGATCTATACTATTATACACTATTTGTTTGTTTGTTTGTTCGTTTCGGACAAGTTCGAAAACTACTCGACCAACTAAGTTAAAATTTCATAATGTCGATTATTCAGGTCCGTATTGACGTAACTATAACTTTGAAAGAATAATGGATTTTCCGCCTTCAATACTGTTTAATGCTATTACTTACAGGGACTAGTTTCGGGGGTAAATACTCCCTGTTCTTCATATATTTTGTATGAACTTGTACATGGAAAGTTTTTCCATTGTGTAGTTTTTGTTGGACAGGCTGAGGAAGGGGGAGTATTTACCCCCGAAACTAGTCCCTGTAAGTAATAGCATTAAACAGTATTGAAGGCGGAAAATCCATTATTCTTTCAAAGTTAAAATTTGGTAAGGAAAAGGCTTTTAATCCCGAATTACGAAATACATACTTTTGACCACCTCGTGGTGTAGTGGCCACCATTCTGGCTGTTGCCCCAGCTCCGCCAAGGAATTTTAATTCTGGTATGAGGGCTGGAATGAGGTACACTCAGCCTCGTCAGGCAAAACCAAGAAGAGGTGGGTTCAATTCCCAACTCAATCATCCTGTAAGTGGTTTTCCGTGGTTTCCCGCTTATTCTCCAGGCAAATGCTACGGCTGCCTCCTTCCCAATCCTATACCCAATTTACACATAGACACACTAGTACAGCCAACACAATATCACAGGTTATCACACACACCCAATAATACACGGGGTTATATGACCGCGCTGTCGCAACCCCTAAAACAAGCAACAACAACTCCATACAGAGACTAAGGGTTCTATTCTCTGTCGGTCCGGAGGTCAGGTTCGAATCTTGGCTCTGCCAATAAATTCTAATTTTGGTCTGAGAGATGGAACGGGGACACTCAGTCTCGTGAGTCAGAACTGACCAGACGAGGGTTAGATTTCTATATCAACCATCCTAGAAGTAGTTTACCGTAGGAGGAGATAACCTCTCTGTTCCTCACCTTAAAACAATAACTGACGAACTAGATCTCCGTAGTTTACATTTTCCACTACAGGCAAATGCCGGGTAGGTTCTTAATTTCAGGCCACGGCAACCTCCTTTCCAATTTAAGTCACAATATTACAAATGCACACACATACACACACACACACACACACACACACACTCACTCTACTACAGGCACCACAATAACACATGTTATCAGAAAAAATATTTCCGTATTTCATTTAAGTCATGCAACCAGTTTCATTTTAATTGGTTGGTTCCTCAGTTTAGGGGTTGCAACAACGCAGTCATGTAGCCCCGTGTACTTTGGGTGTATGTAGAATCTGTCTGATAACCAGTTTTAATTTTGATGGCTGTATTAGTGTGTGCTATCTGTTTTAATTCAAGTAAAGACTGCAGACATTCGATTTTCAAGTATAGTTCCAACTTAGGTACCAAATGCCACCGTCAACGACCAACTGGTCAGAACTTTGTAACTAAATGCCACCGCACTCGGCTCCTGGCGACGAACGTTGGAACCTAAGAGCGATAGTCAAAGATAACATAAGTGTAATTAGTGGAAGGTTCTTTATCATGCCATAAATATATGACATGGGACCGCCGGGTTTACTTCCCCTCCGAAGGAAGGTATACTGAGCGATTTTTAACGCTCTTTTCATTTTGATTAACCTTTACTTATTTGCCCTTATAGTTCAAATCGGACAGTGAAATGTGACAAACTGAACGAGAACGGACACCACATCGTCCAAATTACCAGCTAAGTTCGTTAATCCTTATCAAAGTTTAGAACACCAACCTGGCCATTTACAAACCATTGGAGTTTAACGCACTAAAAGTAAACTTGAAGCCACCAACATTAGGAAACAAAAGTAACGCAAGTTTAAATTAAGCTTCTGTAACTAAAATAGTGTATATATTGTAGATATCTTAACCCACATATTCGCAGACATTGATTAATAGTCTGAATGTAAAGGATCTAATGATGATCGGTTGACGAACGAAACTAGTCATGCAAGTGTCATAATTAATCTCAGGTTTAGAGAAAAACACCCATTACAATTTGTGTACAAGTGTGTTGATCGACTGAAAAGCATTTAAATTTCATATAACATAATAATTATTTATTTATTTACTTCATTTAGAGTATGGCTTTTACTGCTGGGAGTGTCCGAGGACATGTAGCTGCTTCTAGCGGACACCCATGTGGCGAGCTACAAGTTCCGTTCAAGTTCACGTAGTTCCAACTTTCGCTACCAGATGTCACCGACACTTAGTGGTGAACGTTGGAACTTTGATAGAGCGTTTCAAAGAAATCTAACCTAGAAATTTTGCTTCACACAAGTTTAGTTAATGGAAGGATCTTTTACATGATATAAACCTATGACATGAGACCGCCGGCTTTACCTGCTCTCCGAAGGAAGACAAACTGAATGATTTTAACGCTCTTAAAATATCCGAAGTCTTCGGCTGAGTTTGAACCCGCGATCTTGGGCACAGCAGTTCAGGATGCTACCAACTACGCCACAGAATGACTTGTTATGATTGACTGAAATGATTCGTATATATATTTTGTCTCATAAAATGGAATTTCAAGATCATGGAGTGTCATATCCACAAGTGATCACAACCAGGCGTCCTGAGCCAATTCCTTTTCACTCCTCCTGCCACAGCATCCGAATGTTCCCATTTAACATCGCGAGGCTGAGAGACCCCAACCAGATCATAACAAGACTTTTTAAATTTTTGGAAGAGCCAGGAATCGAATCCAGTTGACAGCCAACAATGCTAGCCACTGCGCCACGAGGTGGTTTTAAGTGATATATGTACGCCTCAACAAAATTTTGGAATACCGTCATAAAGTGTAAAAAAAGCAAAAGCAAAGTCAACTCCGTACAGGCCATGGAGGCCCTGGGAGTAGTGGAAGGTAGAGGCTTCCACTTTTTGTGACATCGGCTCTAGATGGGATGGAGTTGTCAGCTCCACGCCCGGCCGTCTTTGCTCCCAGGAATTACCCTGGTACTCATTTCTGGTGTAGGCTGAGTGAACCCCACGGCTATTTGCGTTTCTGAAAGTGGTAGTTTTGTTTCTAAAATCTACTACCTGGGTGGGGATCGAACCCACTCCCTTTCAGTTAGAAGCTCAGCGCCTCTACCGACTGAGCCACGCAGCCCCCCCCCCCCCCGGTCATAAAGTGTAGTTGGAGATAATAATAATAATAATAATATCGTATGACCTCAGGTGCCGGGTGCAAGCATTGTTATTTGACGCCCAGAGGGCAGCTTGCAAGTCAAATTTTGTTGTAGCGAAAGAAAGACATTTTTTGGGTTGGCGGAAAATCGCGAGATTAACTTTGCCATTATGAAGACGGCCTACTGAATTCAAATGGGTTCCTCAATAGGTCAACAACGTATGACATGCATGCCGTGATTTTTGTTGCCTTTCAAAAATCACTTACAACGGCCAGTTGGTAAGAGGCAGGCGCACTACCCCAACACCCCGGGGCCGGCTTTTGACTAATAAATAATACAAATTATTTATTGTGAATGATATTTCAATGATTTAATAACTTTATACAAGGTATTATTCACTGAGATTCACGCTTGACCTTGCATTGCTGTGAGTATGGCTGAGCGCTGCGGGCTATCTCCCCTCTATCTCAAAAACGGTTGGGCGTATGAAAAAAAAAACATTGATACAAACTTGTCGCACATTGTATGCTCTACAATTTTTATAATAAGTGTTAACATCATTGGATCTATAGAAACCGAGATAATCGCGAAAAACTTATGTTTGTGACCTATGACCTATGGCGCAGACACGAGATTTTATGAGACTTCTGAGACAAAGTTTAGAACACCAAAATGAAGGTGTATACGAGTTTACAGCTTGTTATCTCTCATTTCAAGGTTAATCCCTAATATGACTGGGCTAGGGTTGATAGCCTACACAGTAGATACAGCAAATTCTACGCTTGAAACAAACTTTGTTGAAGTGTCTTCTTACAAATAAAGTTAACGCACACATTCAAGCCCGTGCCTGTGTTTGAACTTTGAACGGCAGTCCAGTGTGAGCTCAGCTGCAAAATCAACGCACCACGTTGGCAGGTGTTTAACAAGGATTCAACTGTTAAAATGTAGAGCGATAAGTCATTTAAGCATTTCTTATATTCTATGAAGATTTTAAAATCTTCCATTCAAGAAAGATTTATTAATAATTTTTATGTTCGACCCTCGCTATTATGTGTCAGATAACTGTATCATAATGATGGTCATTATAACACTGTTTTCCATTATGATACAGTTTCTCCAGCCAATCAGAGCTCGTTCATTGACCAATTAGGTAACGATAACTTCGCGCATGCGCTCAAAATCCAACATGTCGGACATAAACACAACATCGAACTATAATAAATTACCGACATGGAATACCCACAGTCCATATGTTCGCGTAAATAAACTGGCGAATATGAGACAAGAAATAGCACTGTACCTTAATATCACCAACACTAATTTCTACACAGCGCATTGTCTTCAAATGACTGCGGTGACAATATTACTGAGGGACGGCTGATGTAAACATATGGCTGCATATGGCATTGCAAGCCCACAGAGCGCATGCGTCGGTCGTTCAAAGCTCTTGAAAGACAAAGATATAACACCCAACGCTCGCTCTGCGATCACAAAATTCCAGTAGCTGACTCTCAACAGATATTTATGAATATTTATGTTAAAACATATAATAAAGTTATAATTATCGTCGAACATAAACAGTCGTATACAACTCGCCTATAATGGTAATTAAGACACTCGTATGGAAATTATAAAACTCGCATACGCTCGTTTTATAAAAAATACTCGTGTCTTAATTATAGCCAATGTCGAAATGTAAATATTATTTGTCAGAAAGCTGTATCATAACGGGGGTCATTAAAGTACTCCTTTTCATTATGATACAGTTTCTCCAACCAATCAGAGCTCAATATTTAAATTCATTGACCAATTAGATACCGGTAAGGATAGCTTCGCACATGCACTCAAAATCCAACATGTCGGACATTTTTTTTTCGTATGGCCTCCTCAGAGGCCGAGTGCAGGTCTTTCTATTCGACGCCCGTGGGCGACCTGCGCGTCGGGATGGAAGGGATGAAGATGAATGAAACTGGGCAAGGATGTGGAAGGAATCGGCCGTGGCCTATCAGAAGGTACCGTCCCTGCATTTGCCTGGTGTTGAAAATGGGGAAACCACGGAAAACCATTTCAAGGACGGCCGACGGTGGGGCTCGAACCCAGTCAGCAGAGAGCTTGGTCCCATGACCTAACGCTACGCTTTAGCCAGCTGAGCCACGGCTGTCGGTATGTCGGACATGAATTACATGATTTGAAAGTTGACAATGTAGCCTATATTGGATCAACCATTGTAGTTACAATGCCAAACACAAAGACAACATCAGCTCGAACCTTTAAGGTAACAGGAAAATACTATGAAATATGCAAGAAATTTAGGAATCTACGACCAGAAGTTTGCAACACCATCCTTCTAGCCATTACTGACATGGAAAGGTGCACCGTCCCTAATGTTTGCATAAACAAACTGGGCAATATTGCAAAATAAATAGCACTGTACCTTAATATCCGCAACTCCAATTTCTACACAGGGCATTACATTCGTAAGATCTCGCTGACAATTTTAGTGAATGCTGTTGTTGACATAAACACACCATAACGTCATGAAGGAAGCAGGCATATGACATTAGTTCCACGGAAATTATAATCCTGCTCTCTGTTCAGTAAATGGATTTCTTATGCGAAACTTTTCCGCCAGATGTCATAACTGTTCTATTTGGGACTCAATTGGTTTGCCTTCCGTTGACATTCTATACGCATCGAATTTGAAGAATAACTAGTTGATAATACGATACATTTTAATTTTAAAGCGTTTGTAACAGCCTGTTTTTTGTTATTTCACCAAAATAACAAAATGATCCAACAAAGTACCTGTGCGCTATCTGATGGTGCTACTTCAGGATAAACAATGTTTCAAAGCTTTGGAATTCGTTATTGGGTAGAGCCCACACAATTCCCAAGAAGAAGAAATCAACCGACAGAATCTCGACAGATATTAATATGAATATTTATATTAGAACATATAATAAAGTTATAATTATCGTAGAACATAAACAGTCGTATGTAACTCGCCTATAATGGTATTGAAGAAACTCGTATGGAAAGACTCGTGTCTTAATTATTGCCATTATAGGCTCGTTGCATAATGTACTATATTAATGCAGCCAATGGTCATTTTATTTACTGTTCAGGACTGGTCAGGGAATGGATTTTGGAAGGAAATCGGCCGTGGACCTATTGAAAGGAACCGTCCCGGCATTTGCCTGGTGGTGAAAATGGAAAACCACGAAAACCATTTTCAGGACGGTTCAAGGAAGATGTATGCTATAAAAACAAACGTCTTCCATTCATTTAAAAAAAATTGGTATGCTATTAATATACACTCTTTTAGTTATTGAAAAAAAACTTGATATTCTCTGAAAAAATAATCGTTCTTTTCATTGCTTTGTATTACGAGTTACAGATCTTAAGCACGGAAGTCAGCAGATATATTTCTTGTGAACTGCTTACCTTGTTCGAGGACAGTCGTATCATTCATTTCTGCTTTCAGGCTCGCGCTATTTATCGGCGAGGGCACAGCCTAGCACCATACAATTACAAATGACTTCAATAAATTTGCTGTCTTTATTCACAGTCACTCGAAAATGTAGCCAAATTGCCAAGATTATACTCCCATTTATGATTCCACGATATACAGTATACAGGGTGTCGCACAATTATGTCTACAAACTGAAACCAGAGGTTCCTGCCCTTATCTGAAGCAACTTGAGATAAGACACTTATGACTGGAAACGAACCGTTAAAAATCGGTGCGACGTTAAACTATTAACGAGGCAAATCCGCAACACTGCGTCGATAAAGCGCGTCTTTTTCTAAGTTTCCGTTACATACCAGTCGCGGAGGAATGCCGCCACTTCACTAGCTCAGTGGTATCGTGTCCTTCCTGACGTCAACCTCACAAGAGGAGTTAACGAGAGATGAAATAAATGAAGATGAATGAAAGTTCAATTTCAAGTAGTTCCAACTTTGACTACCAGACGCCACTGTCAACACTCAGCGGCGAACGTTGGAACTTGATAGAGCGTTTCTCATCAAATAACCTACACAATTAGCTACACATTACAAATTTGAGTGGTAGGTTCTTTTACATGCCATAAATCTATGGCATGGGCCCACCATGGCTTTACTCCCCCTCCGAAGGAAGGAATACTGAAGGATTTTAACGCTCTTAAAAATCCGACGACTTCGGCCGGGTTTGAACCCGCCACCTTGGGCATAGCAGTTCAGCATGCTACCGACTACGCCTATTAATAAACATTGCTGTTTTCTCTTTATTATCCCAATTCCTAAAACTGAAGAAAAAAAGTAGGTTATATTCAAAAAGAAGCTTACTGACACTAGTGTGTACCAGCTAAAACCAATAACCACCCTGAAGTAACCTAATCAAAGTCAAGTCAACCCCTGGCACTATACAGCCCATGAAGGGCCTAGGCCTACCAAGCGACCGCTGCCCAGCCATTTGGCCTGCAGATATTGGGGTGACGCGTGATCAGCACATCGGGTCCCCTCGGCCGTCAATCTTGGTTTTCGTGATCGGGGCGCTGCCTCACTGTCAGACAGCTACTCAATTGTCCTCACGAGGCTGAGTGCACCCCGTCCCAACCCTCACGTCAGTTTTAAAATCCCTGACGGAGCCGGGAATCGAACCCGGGGCCTCCGGGTGAGAGGCAGGCACGCTACCCCAACACCACGAAGCCGGCTGAAGTAACCTAATAGGGGCGCAAATTCAATGCTTGCCATAGGTGCCTGAATACCTAGATACGCCTTTCACCACCATATCCATCAATCCAGCCTAAACCTTTATTAGGAGATTGACGGTCAAGAGCGGAAATCAGGCCGCGTTGTCTACAATGGGAGTCTGTATGGTGCCGGCATGAGGTACTGTCTGATGAGTCACAGTTCCATCGAGATCGATTAAAGCGGTAGTAATGTATTTTGCTGTCCTTGGCTTGTTCCCAGCCTCAAACTGTGAACTAGTCCCTTTCTTGGCGGCCTCGGTGGCGTAGTGGTAGCATGTTGAGCTTCTATGGCAAAGGTCACGGGTTCAAACCCAGCCGGAGTCGTCGGATTTTTTTAAGAGCGTGAACAATCCCTCAGTATGCCTTCTTTGGAGGTGAAGTAAAGCCGGCGGTGGTCCCATGTCATAGATCTATTGCATGATAAAGAACCTTCCACTAAGTACACTTGTGTGAAGCGAACTATAGGTTAGATTTGACTGACGCTCTTAGGTTCCAACGTTCATCACCGGGAGCCGACTGCGGTGGCATCTAGAGACCAATTTCAGAACTAGTTGGTCATTGACGCTGGCGTTTGGTAGCAAAATTTGGAACTACTTGAAAATCGAATGCCTGCAGTCCTTACTTGAATTAAAACAAGTAGTTCCGTGAAGAACTATACAGCCTATTTTCATATATCCTACTTATGTTAATTGCCACTATCAACATACAAAATCTCAGTTTGATTGCTGTAATAGATTCGTAGATATTGAGAACCTCCTAAATATTTCGGATGGTCACCATGTTGGATTTTTATATATGTAGGTCTTAGATTTATCTACTGTTACATGAAGATTATTGTGTACGTGTAGTATTCAAACTTCAATCGCATGATTAGGACAAAAGAAGTAAAAGGAGATTTTAAAATTTCGCACAGCTTCCATGTTGTGGTTATGGAAACAATTGAAATAAATTAGATGCCAGTGGATTAACATTTGTATAAGGATTTACTGTACCAAGTTTCACTGCACTCGGATGGTTATATTGCGAGAAACGTCCATGTGAATATTTATACTTCGCGTCACCGCCATGTTGCATTTGTGATCACCAGGTTATTGAAAGTCCTATAGGTGAACTGAAGTTCATAGCCCCTATGAACATAAAAAAATCAGTTTGATTGCCGTAATCGATTCGTAGATATTGAGAACCGTCTAAATATTTCGGATGGTCGCCATGTTGGATTGTTATAAGTATAGGCCATAGAGTCATGTACCATTAAAGAAAAATTATTGCGTAGGTTCAGTATTCAAAGTCAAACTTTCACTTCGATCGCATGATTACGACACAAGAAATAAAAACATAATTTTAAAATTCGCACAACCGCCATCTTGAGGTTATATTAACAATTGAACTAAATTTGATACCCGTGCATTACAATGTGTATAAACATTTGCTGTACAAAGTTTCATTGCGTTTGGATCATTAAATTGCGAGAAAAGTCTATTTAAAACTTACAACTTCGCTTGTCCGCCATGTTCGTTTTGTAGTTAACCGGTTTTTGAACTTCCAGTAGTGCCCTTTATCTCCGTACAAAATTTCAGGATGATACCGGTAATAGTTTCAGAGATATAGAATGCCAGTGAAATATTTCGCACAGCCGCAATCTTGAGGTTATGTAAACAATTGAACGAAGTTAGATGTCGGTGCATTACAATATGTATAAGCATATACTGTACCAAGTTTCATTGCGTTTGGTTGGTTAAATCGCGAGAAACGTCTATTTAAAAGTCGCAATTTCGGTTGGCCGCCATATTGGTTTTGTAGTTACCAGGTTTACAAGTCTGATAGTTGAACTTCTAGTAGTTTCCTTTATCACCGTACAAAATTCCAGGGTGATATCGCTAATAGTTTCGGAGATATTGAATGCTGATGAAATATTTCGCACAGCCGCCATGTTGGATTGATAAGTTGTAACAAAATTTGAAAGGCACGGTCGAAGTCGTCCGGAATAGTGCTATTAACTTACCGAGTTTCATTGAAATCTCTCTAGCCGTATAGATTTTATTAGGGACACACACACACACACACACACGAATCACACACACACGGACAAAAGGTGATAAGCCTATTTTTTCAAAATTGAAAATAGGCTAAAAAAACATAACACACACTAATACAGCCATCACAATTAACACCGGTTATCAGACAGATTCTACTCACACCCAAAGTACACGGGGCTACATGACCACGTTGTCGCAGCCCCTAAACTAGGGAACCAACCAGTCCCTTTCCTCCAGCACTGTGTCACATGCGTACATCATCACGTGCATCCTGTCTTACTTTAATGCCGGTACCTATAAATTGCCGTTCGCAAATAATCAATGGCTGATTCACTAAGGAGGTCTATACATGTGATTATAAAGAGCCTTACTACTCGTAGAACATGAAATTAACCACCTCGTGGTGTAGCGGCTAGCGTTCTTGGCTGCCGCCTTGGAGGTCTTAGTTCGATTCCCGGCTCAGCCAAGAAATTTTAATTCTGTTGTAAGGGCTGGAACGGGGTACGCTCAGCCATCCTTTAAGGGATTTTCCGTGGTTTCCCCCTACTCATACTCCAGGTGAATGTTGGGATGCTCCTAACTTAAGGTCACGGCCGTCTCATTTCCAATTGAAAATCCACAGCCTGCTTCCAGTCGACCGACCGGGTCAGGAAATGGAATGAATGAAGCCCTCATCTAGCAGCGAGGTTATGAACTGTACCGGCTGCCGATGCCTGTCGCACTCCCCTGGGGCAATTATTAAATTAATGACAGATGAAATGAAATGATAGTGGAGAGTGTTGCTGGCATGAAATTGTGACAGGGAAAACCTGAGTACCGGGAGAAAAACCTGGCTGACTCTGCTTTGTCCAGCACAGATCTCACATGGAGTGACCGGGATTTGAACGACGGACCCAGCGGTGAGAGGCCGGCGTGCTGCCGCCTAAGCCACGGAGGCTCTTCATTCCCAATTATATCCCCAATTTACAAATACAAACATTAGTACAGCCATCTCAATAACACAGGTTACCACACAAATCCTCCACACACACCCAAAATACAAGGGGCTATATGACCGCGAAGTCGCAGCATCTAAAATAAGCAACAACGATCATGAAGTTATCTTAACTGTTAGACAAGGATCATTTTACAATACCGTACAGTAAATAACCCGAACTAGTTGGGACCAAACGTAGTTCGTATTTTCGAGTTATTCGGACTACCGAATATAGGCTATATACAGCTCGGGTCCAAGCTGTGTGAACCTGAGAGGAATGTGGATCGCGGACTATGAGAAGTGATGGTGACGAGTCATGAGATTTCCCGGTACGTGCTTAGTAACAGAACCAAATACATTGGTCGGTGACTCACTCAATCATTCGCAACACCACAGTGGTTTGAGCAACGGCCGTATGTTAGCAGTATTGGAATAGAAAGGAATACCAGATATCACGGCGGGCTCTTGACAGACCCCTCTCTTCTCACCTGACCCTTCCCTGCCCCTTTCCCTCACCCCGCAAGTTCACAGAGCTTGGACACGAGCAGTACAAAATAGCACATCAAAAATAGAAAAAAATAGATGTTTAATAATATCAATAATAATAATTAACAATATCACATTTGAGGGGTTCCTAGAGCCAGAAACACCGAGCAAGAAGAAACAACATTGGACAGCTGAAAAGAAGGAAGATGTGATCAAGAGAATGAAAGAATACTGGTGCCAAAGAAAACTGAAATGATGAGTTATTTAAGTGGTCCTTAGTTGACCAAAATCGATGATGATGATGATGATGATCAATGAGTTAAAGTTACACCAGCCTATAGTTACGAAACTTAACGAAACCGGCCACAGCGGCCGAGAGCGCTAACGTGCTATATTGTGCCTCGCTGGCATCAGAAGACCGTGGGTTAGAATCCCATCTCCGAAAATGGCTTTCGTGGTTTCCCGTTTTCACCACCAAGGAATTGACGGGACGGTTCCTTTCAACAGGTTCACGGCTAACGTCCTTCCAAAATCCTTGCTTTGACCCTTACTTAATTAGACCCAAGTTAGCGATCGCCTGTCGCCATTCCCAGTTGTATCTGCTGACAAAGTGTGTTCAGCTCCAGACACTGTCCTTGTGGCGGTAGAGGAATGAACCCTCGTAGAGTCCGTGGGTGAAGCCAAGCTTGGAGGATAAGCGAAAAAGAAAAGGCCAATCTTCTAACGCTGATATACAGTACCTGGTTCAGGTTGTTACCGACCACCCTGTATAATGGCCGAATATACCTTCCGTTTAATTTTTGTTTGCTTATCCGTTTGAAGACAAAACTACTGGAACGAATGTCTTCAAAATTCGTTTTTAAGTATAAGGCACCCTTAAAACAAAATAGGTTACACATTATTTATGTATTTATGTCTCAAGTAATGCTGGTTTTAAAGAAAATTTTATTTGGAAAGTTTTCTGACAAGAAATTGAACTATTCTTCTAAGTAGAGACCATCAGATTCTATGGTCTTGAGCCATCTTTCAGCGAGGTTTCTTATCCCGCTACGGTACTAGTCTCTGTGTTTTGATGCGAAGAATTCGGCGAGACTCACTTCCACAGTTCAATGTTTTCGAAATTTCTTCAACGCAAGAAATGGGCCATGGATCGAAAAATATGGTAATCTGAAGGCGCAAGATCAGGGCTGTATGCTGGATGTGGTAGCAGTTTGACTGCTTCCAACTCCTAAATTTTTGCCATGGTTGTTCGTGCAGTATGTGGTCTCGCATTGTCCTGCTGAAAAAGAACTCTATTTTGGTTAACTAATGCTGGGTATCTCTGTCTCAAAATTTCATGAACCCGTTCCAGTTGTTCAGAATAAAGATAAGCATTGACTGCACGCCCGTTTGGAACAAACTCCCAGTGAATCACTCCTTCAAAATTCCACAAGACACACAAGATCACTTGGGGGCCAAACCGATCCTTTTAACTATGACTTCGGCAGGTGGACGGAGACTGAGCCACTGTTTAGAGGCGTCAGCGTTGCAGTAATAGACCCATTTGTCATCATCACAAGTGACAAATCTATCATCCATCGGGTTACCGATAAGCTGACTAAGGATATCCTCTCTACGTTGAGCCAGTTTAGGAGTCAATTCATGAGGCACGTATCTACAGCTTCTGATTGATTTTCCAAGTTTCTTAATCTGGCGATGTATGGTATCTTTTGTTGCACCAAGTTCTTCTGACAGCCTACGAGTACTTCTTTGCGGATTTTCTTCCAAAACTCTGGTTGGTTGGTTCCTCAGTTTAGGGGCTGCAACAACGATGTCATGTAGCCGAAGGAAGGCATTCCAAATCTCTGCCTGTATTCTCAATACCCCATAGTTTAGGTCTTCCAGAACGCGTTAATCTGTAGTGTTTTCTTCTCCAGTGTTGAAACGTTAGAACCATCGTTGTGCCACACGCTCACTAACGACACCTTCTCCTTCCTCTTCACATATTCTTCGAGCTGTGGCAGCAGATTTGTAATCTCGTTTCCGGTAGTTCTTTAGAAGGACCCTAACCTCCAAATTTGTAAGTTCCATGTGTGATTATGAATCAACAACTGAGTACTGATACATTCTCGCAATATACGCAATTCTAGTCATGACCTTCTGAAAATAGCATTGACAAATCAAAGAAACCAATACTATAAATTATAAAACACCAAACTTAACGATATTACTTATGATACATCCTAATAATACTGAGGTGACTAAGCGGAAGCCTCAAACCCCACTAGTGGGGCAATTGCGCTTGGTAATCTGTGTGTGTTCGTAATCTTGGTATTTGGAAAAAACAAGATGTTCAGCAAAGAACATGCAGCCTACTTTCTCCTAAATGTATGGGTATACTTATTACTCTTTGTCCTCATCCCTAAAACAATCACTTCTACCACCATGTATTGTTTGTTTTCTTTTATATTGATAATTAGCCAGTAAATGTCAAAAGAAATATTATACACTTTATGAAGATTGAATAACAAAACTACTAACTTATTGTAATGCATTCACGTCCGTTAATCTCGATATTAAGCCTCCAAACTTAAGAATCCTTCATTTTGGGTATGTTCCCCTTTAAAACTCCGCGGCGATCACAGTAGGTTGGTGCTGCAACCTAGCAGTGAATTAATATACGCTATATCATGTACGCCTCTGAGTGTTGAATGAGAAGGCAGTTTAAAGCAGCCAGGAGGGAGGCGATCCAGTTGGCAGTGCTTAAAGGTACTCGGAGCGCGGTCGTGGCTAAAAGTTGAAGTAATACAAAATTACAATACTTCAGGAGGCCAGGGATTCACAAAGCAGAATGTTTGGAACAATTACCCACGTAATCCGCAATAGTACAGCACCGTACAGAGGCATTGAGGAGGCTGTGGTTGATGACGTGTATCTTGTTCTTCTATTCTCCTTTTTCTAATGTCTCCTGTTTATGTGCGATGGTGGGGCTGTGATTATTAATAAACGAGTGTATACATTAGCCAATCCTTTGAGCTAAATGGCATTTTATTTAGTATCTGTGTAATGAGCTCGTGCACATAATTTGTAAAAGAATTCAAGTTAAAAAAAAGTTAACTCTAGTAGTATTCGATCCCCAGTCAACCGCGTGAGAAACTAACGCGCTAGCCCAGAGCCAACCATGTCCTTAACACCGGAGTATTATTAACTGGCTTAGATACAACGTGTTAGCAAATAATGTCTTGAAATAAACGATTTCTTCACTGCAGTACATCTTCATTATAAATCATTTCATACAAAGTTTATATTATTTGTATCAGTAGCCTATAGGCTATCACATACAACATACTAAAACTACTAAAATATAGGACAGGCACAAGAGGTCAGCTGCCATCTTGTCATGTGACAGAGACGGCTCAGCTCTTTTAAGCCACTCATACAGTATAATATTATAATATTAAATTATAATATATAACGGATCACGTCCTTTAAGATAGCTTAAACTACCCTTGGCTCGAAAATCGAAATTGGTGGGTCTTAAGCTATTGATTATAATGGTTGCATAATTCACACGGCCACCATCCTGAAAAGGCACAGCTGATAACCTTGTAGTTTGGGTGAAAGACGCGTCCTATATAAAGGTATGCTGTTACCAAATTTGGTAGAGATCGGATGATTAGTTTAGTCGTAATTTGATTTTAGGTTTTGAACTTTTGAGTGGCCGCCATTCAGTTTTGGTAAAGATGGCGGCGATATAAAATATGACACTGAGGTGCCCCTTGCTAGTGCTACCTCTGATCCAAATTTCGTTCAATTCGGTTTCACCGTGTTTGAATTGATAGGCATGCAGGGTACACACACTCACTCACACACACACACACACACACACAGGCACACAATTTTTGGCCCTGTGTAGATCTCATAAGTCTACTTTCACTTTTTTGCAAAACTGGAAAGTAGGCTAAACAATTATGTTCTGTATTTTAGATGTAAAGGATATTCAGAGTTTTCAATTTCTAGCTTACTAAGCTAAAACTTCCCACTAAATTTTAACAATTCTGCAAAGTTACCGGGAATTTACCCATCACTAGGTCACACGCAGGCTACCAGGAGCACGCGTGATCGATTCTCTTCACAGCCATTCTGTAGCTCCATTCGTTTTTATCTCGACAAAGAATATGCAAGAATTGAGTTGTTGCGTATTTTAGGGGCTGCGACAACGTGGTCACATGTGTGGAATTTGTGTGATAACCTATATTATTGTGATGTCTGTACTAGTGTGTGTATTTGTATTGAGGTGAGGATTGGGACGGAGGAGGCCGTGGTTTTAAGTTAGGAGCCATCCCAGCATTTGCCTGGAGTAGATGTGTGTGGGGTGGGGGAGGACCACGGAAAACCACTTCTAGGATGCTGAGATAGGAATTGAACCCGGACCTCCAAGGTGACAGCCAAGAACGCTAGCGGCTACACCACGAGCATTGATTTATGGCTATAGATTACAATGTTAGTAAGTAACATCATGTTAGTAAAATTTAGACGGCTAGACAATCATCCATTTGTTTGTCACATGATTTGGGGCGCCTAGAAGATGTCGTCATTATCTTCCCTCCATGAACCCGTGAACATGGGGACTGAAAGCTAGTACCGTATTCATTTCACAGAGGATTTGAATGAGTTAGATAGATTTCATTAGAAAGCTAACTATTGCAATGGGTACCATGTTTCGACTTCCGGAAAATGTCGACGTATCTTCGCGTTTCACATCCCCCAGACCCCAAAACCACCGTCAGTTCAAAAGTTTATATATAATTTATGTATATATCTTTATATATATAATTCTTCGACACGTGTGTATGTGACTGAACTCCTCCTAAACGACTGAACCGATTTTGATGGAATTTGGTATGTATATTAGTGTGGGTCAATGTATGGTTTAGATTCACAATCCGACCCGGTAGGTGGAATGAACACAATTTTTGAACCACAATTAACACACAATTTTAGAACCTCAATATACAGTCAAAAACAGTCGTCATGGAAACCACTAGGCTTGGCCTTCGTGAAAGCTGATGTCTTTGGACGGTTTGTCTCTGCACGTTAGAGCCACCTGGTCGCAATCTGTGCAACTACCGCCATTACTTTCACTCCGCCCGTGGCGAAAAGTTGTGTTTTATACCAAAGGTGGCAGTGATATCGAATTCTACTGTTTGTCTCTGCACGTTAGAGCGTTTCAAAGTCCCGTATGCGTTCATATACCATTCATCCGATTGCCATGAAACTTGGGTGATATGTTGAGTGAGCTCCAGGGAAGGTGTTTGGCTTAGTAAATCCATTTTACAATAGATAGCGCACGAATAGATTCAACAAATGAGCGACGACGCGCGAAGCGTTTCAAAAAGGTCCCGCATGCGTTCAAATACCATCGTCCGATAGCGATGAAACTTGGGTGAGATGTTGTGTACACTCCAGGGAAGGCTTCTGGCTTAGTAAATCAATTTCACATTAGGTAGCGCACGACTAGATTCAACAAATGAGTGACGACGAGCGAAGCGTTTCAACAAAATCCCGTATAAGTTTATATTCCATTCATAGATTGAGATGAAACTTTGATGAGTTGTTGTGTACACTTAAGTGAAGGCTTCTAACTTAGTAATCCATTTCACAGGAGGTTGCGCACGAGTAGATTCAACAAATGAGAGGCGACGTGCGAAGCGTTTCAACAAAGTCCCGTATGCGTTCAAATACCATACATCCGATAGCGATGGAACTTGGGTGAGATGTTGTGTACACTTACGTGAGGGTTTCTAACTTAGTAAATCCATTTTACAATAGGTAGCTCACGAGTAGATTCAACAAATGAGCAACGACGCGCGAACTTTTAATCAAAGTCCCGTATGCGTTCATATGCCATTCATCCGATTGCAATGGAACTTGGGTGAGATGTTGTGTACACTTACGTGAGGGTTTCTAACTTAGTAAATCCATTTCACAGGAGGTTTCACACGAGTAGATTCAACAAATAAGCGACGACGCACGAAGCGTTTCAATAAGGTCCCATATGCGTTCAAATACCATTCGTCCGATTACGATGAAACTTGGGTGAGATGTTGTGTACACCCTACGGAAGGTTTCTGGCCTAATAAATCCATTTTACAATAGGTATCCCACGAGTAGATTCAACAAATGTGAGACGGCACGCGAATCATTTCAACAAAGTACCGTATGCGTCCATATACCATTTATCCGATTGCGATGAAACTTTGGTGAATTGTTGTGTACACTCCAGGAAATGTTTCTGTCTTAGTAAATCCAGTTTTTAATAAGTAGCGCACGAGTAGATTCGACAAATGAGTGACGGCGCGCGAATCGTTTCCACAATGTCCCGTATGCGGTCATATATCATTCATCCGATTGCGATCAAACCTTGGTGAATCATTGAGTACACCCCTGAGAAGGTTTCAGGCTTAGTAAATCTATTTTACAATAGGTAGCGCATGAGTAGATTCAACAAATGAGTGACGGCACGCGAATCATTTAAAGAAAATCACGTATGCGTTCATATATCATTCATCCGATTCCGATGAAACTTTGATGAGTTGTTGTGTACACGCCAGGGAAGGTGTTCAACTTGGTAAATCCATTTTACAATATTGGTAGCGCACGAGTAGATGTAACAAATGAGTGACGACGCGCGAAGCGTTCCAACAAAATCCTGTATGCGTTCATATACTATTCATCGATTGCGATGAAACATTGATGAGTTGTTGTGCACACTTACGTGAAGCTTTCTAACTTAGTAAATCCATTTCACAGTTGGAAGAGCGCGAGTAGATTCAACAAATGAGTGACAGCGCACGAATCATTTAAACCAAATCGAGTATGCGTTAAATGCCATTTATCCGTTTGCGTTGAAACTTTGGAGAGTTGGTGTGCACGCTCTAACGAATGTTTCCAAATTAGTTAATTCAATTCACGATAGTTTAGAGGCAGTTAACAGAAATTGAAAAAAAAAATTGTGTATCCAAAAGCACTTCAAGAAACAAAGTTACAACACTTTCTTTGATTGGCAGGACAACGTCTGCCGGGTCAGCTTGTATATATATATATATATATCAGTTTCTTGTGTACACGATAACTGCCGTAATTTTGCACCAATCTCTTTGAATTTTTTACCGAATATGTATTCCTATAAAATCTCGGTCGAGTTCGTTACTGGGTTAAATCGGTCGAAGGGGGTGAAAATGGGGGTCTTTTTTTTTTTTCGAAAAAGTGAAATATTGCTATAACTCTCTTAATATGTGAAATATCGAATCCGATCAAAGTTCATACTATGTGTCGAATAAAGCCCAAAAATTTATGTTTGAAGAGTTTTTATAGCACCAACCATTGACCAAAGGGGTGGGATAAAGTGGGTTTTACGGGAAACATTAATCATATCTCTCTTAATAGGCACAATATCAAAACCGTACAGAATGGACAATATTCCCCTAATAATTACCTAAAACTTTTGTCTGAAAGAATTTTTGATATGACCCACCATTACGCCAAGGGATGAGAAAAATGATTTCGGAATTATAAGAAAATGCCAAGAGCTATCAGTGGTTGCCATGGCAACACTACTAAATTGATGAGGGATGCGCCATCAGACGTTGCCATGACAACGCACTTGCACGAGATCAGATTCAGATTTCCATCTGACTAAGTGTGAAGCGGCTTCGGTGACGTAACTGGCAGCATGCTGAACTTCTATGCCCAAGGTCGCGGGTTCAAAGCCGGCCAAAGTCGTCGGATTTTCTAAGAGCGCTAAAAATCCCTCAGTATGCTTTCCTTTTGGAGGGGAAGTTCCAACGTTCGTTGCGAGTTGCGGTGGCATCTAGTAGCCAAGTTCACAGCTAGATGTCGTTGACGGTAGTATCTGGTAGCAACATTAGGAACTACTGCTTGAAATTGACCGTCTGCAGTCCTTACCTGAATTACAGACTAATACAGCCATCACAATTCACACCGTTCATCAGACAGATTCTACACTCACCCAAAGTACACGGAGTTACATGACCGCGTTGTCGCAGCCCCTAAACTGAGGAACCAACCAAAATCTCTGCGAGATATATGATTTTGCGTGAAGAAGTAACAGACCGTTACATAGTTACACATCAGTGTCGAAACCTTGCATAAGGACAGTGTGACCACAAGTATAAAAATGGACTCCAAATGACAAGAAGGTTACCGTCATCATCTATATATATAACAAGATGTTCAGTAAAGAACATATAGCCTACTTTCTCCTAAATGTATGAGTATAGTTATAACTCGTTGTTGTTATCAAAGAGTATAATAGAATCATTTCTTGGTTGAAGACCTTAGAAACTATTTACCTCTACCAAACGCCACAACCTATAAAAAAAACTACTACCATCATTGAAGAAAGATAGATAAGAAGTATCTCAAGAATGTTATGGATCTGGAGACATAATCGACCGGTCTGGCTGCGTGGCTCAGAGGTAACGTTCTCGCTTGCTGGGCCCTAGGTTGCAGGTTCGTATCCTGGCGCAGTCAGCTGGCATTTGAGGGTGCACAAATGCGAGGGAGCCGTGTCAGTAGATTTACTGGCCCGTTAAAGATCCCCTTCGGGCCAAAATACCGGCACCCCGGCGTATCTAAAAGCAGCAGTAGTTAAAAGGGACGTAAAACAAATAACATTATTATTATTGTTATTATTACATAATCGACCTGCCGTGGGCAACATCCAACTTTGAGTTGAGGCATGTCTTTACACGTCTGGTTGTGCATGGCTTTCACAACCCTAATTGAATTAACAAATCTTTCCATGACCCTACAGAGACGTGTGTATACAAACTATGTGGATATTTTTGATTGCTATTTGCCTGAAAAAAAAAGTATTAATTAATAACCTGAACTAGCACCAACGGATAGAATTCAGTGACTATGTGAAATCGTTTTGTTCTTTACTTCAAATAACATTTTCAAATAACGCACAATAGGCTGTTACAAACCCTCTGAAATAAAAAGTAAAAATTTATCGTAGTATCATCTTGCCATTCTTCAAGTTCGATGCGCATAGAATGCCAATGGTATACGGTACTAACCAATGGAATCCCACGTAGACCAGTCGTGGCATCTAGTGGAGAAGTATCGAACAATATAACCCTAACAGGGCGAGTGCATTCTAGTGGCCATAAGAAGAAACTTTTCAATAAAATCTTGAAGTTAATAAGTAGGCCGGCGTGCAGTTACCTTTTTGGCTGCTAGATGTCTCGAGCAAATCTGCTGGTGAATTATGTTTTAATTATATATTTTCAAACGTAATAGGCACAATATAACGCTTAATTTTAAAACGTCTGAATCATTACAAAACAATAAATATATAAAATTTCAAGCAAAAAATATAACTCAGATGGGGTTTGAACCATAGGCATATGAGTGATAGGCCAACGCTTTACCACGGAGCCATTTGTGCCAACGAACATTGTTCTTTATAAAATGACTTACATATAACTTGTTAGCAAATAATGATTTAGACTAAACGATTTCATCAGTGGAGTATATTATTTATTTATAAAGCATTTCATACAAAGTTTATTTATTTTGTATCAGTACGCTATATTGCATGCAATACTCAAATTAGTGAAATATAAGTCAGGCACAAGATATCCGCTGCCATCTTGTCTTCTTACCGAGACGGCTCAGCTTTTTAAAATCACTTCTGCACTATAGTATTTCAAAATAAACTTTTAATTTCGAACTTGCATCTTCCTTTAGAACAGTTAAATCGATTCTCGGCTCGATCATCGGAACTGGTGGGTCCCATGATATGGATTATAAAGTTTGCATAATTCGCACGGCCGCCATCCTGAAATGGTACGGCGGATGACCTTGTAGTTTGGTCACAAGACGCGTCCTATATGAAGGTATGTTATTACCAAATTTGGTAGAGATCGGATAATTTGGTTAGTCGCTATTTGATTTTACGTTTTGAACGTTTGAGTGGCCGCCATTCAGTTTTGGTAAAGATGGCGGCGATATAAAACATGCCACTGAGGTGCCCTTTGCTTGTTCTACCTCTGTACCAAATTTCGTTCAATTCGGTTTCACCGTGTTCGAATTGATAGGGGGGACAGACATTCAGAGTACACACACACACAGACTCACACACACACAATTTTTGGCCCTGTAGTGATCTCATAAGTCTACTTTCATTTTTTGGAAAAATCGAAAGTAGGCTAAAAATGAAATGCTGTTCGTTAGTCTCGCTAAAACTCGAGAACGGCTGGACCGATTTGGCTAATTTTGGTCTTGAATTATTTGTGGAAGTCCAGAGAAGGTTTAAAAGGTGAATAAACATGAAAGTTGTAGCGCACGAGTAGATTCAACAAATGAGTGACGGCACGCGAATCGCTTAAACAATGTCCCGTATGCGTTCATATACCATTCATCCGATTGCTATGAAACTTTGGTGAGTTGTTGTGCATACACCAGGAGAAGTTATAGGCATAGTAAATCCAATGTACAATAGATGGCACGCGAGTTACTTCAACAAAATGGCGTGCGTTTGTTTCAACAAAGTCCCATATGCGTTCATATTCCATTCACCCCATTGCCATGAAACTTTGGTGAGATGTTGTGTACACTTCAGGAAAGGTTTCTGGCTTAGTAAATCCACTTAACAATAGGTAGCGATCGAGTAGATTCAACAAATGAGCGATGACACGCAAAGCGTTTCAACAAAGTCCCGTAAGCGTTCATATACCATTCGTCCGATAGCGATGAAACTTGGGTAAGAGGATGTGTACACTCCAGGCAAGATTTCTGGCTTAGTAAATCCATGTTACAATAGGTAGCGCACGAGTGGATTCAACAAATGAGCGACGACGGGCGAAGTGTTTCAACAAAGTCCCGTATGCGTTCATATAGCCTACTATTCGTCCGATAGCGATGAAACGTGGATGAGATGTTGTGTACACTTCAGGGTAGATTTCTGCCTTAGTAAATGCATTTTACAATAGGTATCACACAAGTAGATTAAACAAATGAGCGACGACGCGCGAAGTGTTTCGACAAAGACCCGTATGCGTTCATATACCATCGTCCGATGAAACTTGGGTGAGTTGTTGTTTACACTCCAGAGAAGGTTTCAGGCTTAGTAAATCCATTTTACAATAGGCAGCGCACGAGTTGATTCAACAAATGAGCGAAGACGCGCCAAGCGCGTCAACAAAGTCCCCTATGCGTTCTTATACCATTTGTCCGATAGCGATGAAACTTGGGTGAGATGTTGGGTATACTTCCGGTAAGGTTTCTGGCTTAGTAAATCCACTTTACAATAGGTAGCGCTCGAGTAGATTCATCAAATGGGTAACGGCGCGCGTATCGTTTAAACGAAATTCCGTATGCGTTCATATACCATTCATGCGATTTCATTGAAATTTGGTGAAATGTTGTTTCCACTCCCGCGAAGGTTTCTGATTTAGTAATTCCATTTTACAATTGATAGCGCGCGAGTAGATTTAACTAATAAGCGACAGAGCGTGAATCGTTTCAACAAATTTCCGTATGCGTTCATATACCTTTCATCCGATTGTGATAAAACTCTGGTGAACTGAGTACAGTCCTGCGAAGGTTTATGAATTAGTAAATCCGTTTTTCAATGGGTGGCGCACAAGAAGATTCAACAAATGAGTGACGGCGCGCGAATCGTTTAAACAAAATCCCGAATGCGTTCATATGCCATTCATCCGATTGCGATGAAACTTTGATGAGTTGTTGTGTACAGGCCAGGGAAGGTTTTCGACAGTAAATCCAGTTTACAATAGGTAGCGTACGAGTATATTCAACAAAGGGTGACGGCGCTCGAATCGTTTCAACAAAGTCCCGTATGCGTTCATATACCATTCATTTCATTGCGATGAAACTTTGGTGAGTTGTTGAGCACGCTCCCTTGAATGTTTCTGAGATATAAATCAATTTTACAATAGTTTAGAGGTGGTTAGGAAAAAGAAGAAAATATTGGGAATCCAAAAGCACTTCGTTCGAAAAGCACTTCAACTAACAAAGTAAGAACGCCAACACTTTCTTTGATTGGCATGGCAACGCATGCCTGGCACAGCCAGTAAGACAATAAAATGTTTAAAATATGCATAAAATGACGAAAAACAAAGTTAATTTATCTCCAATTATAAAATACTTTCTCGCAATAAATGAGGTCTGATCCTTCTACGAAAACCTGCATATTCTGCCTATTTTCGCCTATCCCCAAGTTTGTCTGGTGAAATCTACCTCCGCCTTCCGTCGTGCCGACAGGACTTTTTTTTTTTTTTGAATGGTATGGATTCAGTCCTGAGGAAAGAATTCATGATGAATATCAATAAATGCAAAACTAAAATATTGGAATGCAGGCGAAATAAATCAGAAACCTCTATGGACACCAAATTGGCAGGTGAAAAACTAAAGGAAGTAGGAGACTTCTGTTACTTAGGAAGCGAAATAACCAGTGATGGACGAAGCAAAGAGGATATAAAAAGTAGGCCGGCTCAGGCAAAGAAAGCATTTCTACAAAAAAGGAATCTGCTGACATCGAATATAGATTTAGGTATTAGGAAGTCATTTTTGAAAGCCTTTGTCTGGAGCGTGGCACTCTATGGAAGTGAAACTTTGATTATTGGTGCAGCAGAAAAGAGGAGAATTGAAGTGTTTGAAATGTGGTGTTACAGGAGAATGATGAAGATCAGATGGGTAGATAGGGTAACAAATGAAGAGGTATTAAGACGAGTGGGAGAGGAGAGATGTTTCTGGAGACTTCTAATGAAGATAAGAGAAAGGTTGGTACAACACAAACTAAGACATCCAGGAATAGCAGGCTTAGTTATGGAAGGAAGGGTCGAGGACAAGAACTGTAGGGGTAGACCAAGGTTAGAATATGTTAAACAGATTGCCTCGGATGTAGGGTGTGGTAGCTATGTAGAGATGAAACGATTAGCTCAGGACAGGGAGCCATGGAGAGCTGCATCAAACCAGTGAAAAGACTGAAGACTCAAACAACAACGTTAAAGAAAGCTTTCAGGTCGGTCTACGCAAAATTAGTTTCCATTTTCTATCGTGTCCAACCGTGGAGAATGCCTAGACCGCTCAGCTATGTTCGTTGTTAATAATTCAATTGAGAGGCTTGGGACATCTTGGACATCAGCCCCATGTAGTTGGGTGTGTGTAAGGAAGGAAGCTTGTAGTTTTACGTAAACGTTAATCGTGCGATCATGAGCCACGGGATCTCCTTTTTACCTGGAATCCGAACCACAAGACATCGCATTTCACTTCGAAAATCACATGCATTGACCGGGAATCAAACCTGGACCACCTTTTGAGAGGCAAACAGCTTCACCGCTGCGCCAACACGCCCCTTTGGGTGTGTGTTGAAGTTATCTGATAACCTGCATTCCTGTGATGACTGTAGTAGTGTGTGGAACTATATTGTGGGCAGGGATGGAGCACGTGCCCCGGCATTTTCCTGGAGGGAGTGTAAAATAACGAAAAAACAAACAAACATCCGCTGGGATTTGAACCTGTGACCTCCGAACTTGATGCAGCTGTCCTCGTGGTCGCGGTGCACGATTTAACGAGCACAACTACGCCACGGAGTGGATATACCAACATTCAGGTGCTTTATTAGGTTTATTTAGACCACTTCGTGGTGTAGGAGCATGCGTTCTTGGCTATCGCCTCGAGAGTCTGGGTTAGTTTCGATTTCTGGCTCTACCTAGAATTTCTAAGTCTGGTCGGAGGGCTGCAACAGGGGACATTCAGCCTCGTGAGGAAAAACTGGGAAGAAGCTGGTCGTTTCCCACCTCACCATCCTGGAAGTGGTTTTTCATGGGTTCCTTACTTCTACTCCAGGTGAATATTGGAATAGTTCCTAACTTAAAGCCACGGCCGACTCCTTCCCAATCCTCACCTAAATTACAAATACACACACTAATACAGCCCTCACAGATTATCACACAAATTCTACACACACCCAAATACACGAGGCTATATGACCACTCTGTCGCTGCCCCTAAAATAATCAACAACAACATAAGTTTATTTCAGTCAGCTGCTCAACAGGAGAATTTAAAAAAAATACGGCAAATCCAAAATATTACGCTTAAAATAAAACAAGTTTCCCTACGTACGAGGATCTCCTCTAGCATAAGGCCACGAACTTAGTAGATCTTTGTTGATATGTCTCATAGTTTCGTTAGCTCAATATTAAATACAGGAAAACTCTTGTGTTTGTCAGTACTATTAAGTTACATGGTGATAATGATGAGCATTCTGGTTTTAATGGACCTAACATCTAGGTTATCGGTCCCTAATGGTTTGGGTGAAAGTGATAACGATAGATGATCAAATGAAACCAACAACTAATACTAACTACGGACTTACAAACTAGAAGAGGAAATGGGAAACAAATAGGATAAGAATGTAAATAAAAGGCATGAGGAAAAGAAATGCCCTCAACCCTCGAAGAATGACGATTGAGGGACTTGGAGGAAGGAGGGCCATGAAAGGTAGATAGGAAAGGGAATGAGGAGAGGGTCCACCCCAGAGGTAATGGAAAAAGGGGGAGGGGGAATCGGACCCAGCTCAGGAATCCCTCGGGGTCGCCACCACCCGAACTCACCAGCCTTGATCCCTTGAGGGTATAGCACTATCGAGGGTGCACCAGAAGTTGTGAGGCTACATGCACCCTGCCTCCTTAAGTGCCTTGAACAGAAGGCAGGAAATAGGAAGAGAACCCATCAAAGAATGAGGGATCAGGAAATATGAGACAAGGGCCAATTAAAGCAGGAAAGTAAAAGACTCCCTATGTCTCGGATACCCTAATACCGTCGGGGCCGGAAAAGAACAAGAGTTGACCAGGGAGGTCGACAGGAAAGATGACAGAGAGGAGCCCGACGTGTGTGGAAGTAATGCCGAACTCAGCTGGGGGTCCCATGGTCGCCAACCCACGTTCCACTAGTTGTGAGCCCCTTGGGGACGTTAATTAGAACCTGTTGCCTGGATGATTAGCCTACATTTAAAGAAACTTATAGTTATTTATTGTTGTTTTAAGGGGCGGAACAGCGAGGTAATCTGCCACTAAATTTAAAGAAACAATGCACACTAAGCCATGCGAGTTACGTCAAGCTCTGTAATGTGACTGAGGACTAGCTCCGTTCAGAGATCTGAAGTTCGGATACTAGCACTTGCACTAGTCATTTCAACGTGTGGATAATCATCATATACACTCACTCCAAACAAAGCAAATGCTGGGACGATTTACGGACGCCGCAATAAGTTACCAAACGTTATCAGACAGATCCTGCTCACAAAGGGATGATGATTACGAAATTCCTGGCTCATACATAAAGCGGTAAAAGCAGCAGGAGCAGCGACAACAAAAGAAATTTGTGTTTTCCGTCATTATTAAAGATGCGATATATTTATGTCTAATTTCAGGTGATGTGATGAGAATGTTGTTAATTCATTTTAGGGGCTTGGTCGTCGCAGTAATTTAGCCCCGTGAACTTTTGTGTGTGTGTGTGCGTGTGTGTGTAGGTAGAATTCGTCTGATAACCTGAGTTCTTGTGGTGTCTGTAGTAGTGTGATGAGATTACGATCATTTCATCCCTCTCCGGAGTAGCAAAACTGCCCCAGTCATTTATTTCTATTTACCGTACACCATATCAGATACAGTATCCATCTATTCTGCTTCAAATATCAGTGATTTCAATAATGTTGTGAGTTGAAGCTTACCTCCTCTTTCCTCTCAGTTCACGAAAATATAACAACCACTACGACTTGAAAATATTATTTTATGGTGCATATTTTATCTATGAGAAAACAACAACATGAAAACGAGGAGTTGCTTGATTTACGGTAAACTAAGATGTTCATTGAATATAAAATGGATCGAACATAATCTAAAATGCAATTAAGTAAGACATTTCAAAACACATAATAATCCTTTTCACAGTTTCTGAAATTACAACACCGTGGTAATTTTTCTAATGATACGATGATTATCCCCAGAAATTTTATAAGTGTATTTATAACTTAAGTACTAAGCGAAGTTACTGTAGGTTCTCCGACAGTGAAATAAAATAAAGAACAGAAGAAAGCTTCCGGAGGCACACCCACTCATGAGATTTTAAATAGTAAATTAAGGCAGATGTTTTGCAGTTCAAGTACAATAAATTACATCTCAAAATTAAAATGTTATTATCATTGTTGTTTCCATATGACAGCAATAATGTGATTTATGTATGTTATGACAATTTCTTAGCTTTTCTTAATTTATTGATATAATTTCCAAAATATTCCATATTTCTATATGATAAAATTTGCATTGCATTATTATAATCGTCTAGGTTAATTAAATCACAAAATAAATTCGCTTTAAGTTCACTCATTAAACATTACTTGACTCGATTAAAAGGCGCATTAAAATGGTCACAATTTTTGGCATCTCTTCCTTGCTTGCTGATATCACTGCGCTGTTTGCACTTGAAATGTGAAGTGTATTTAAAACACGCACATCTCGTGAGAGCAGGTCAGGGTTGAGACGGGGGCGAGGTCGCCCTGTTTACAACAGAGCAAATCACTTACCTATCGTTGAGATGTACGTGTCGTAATACCTCTCGTCACAGTAACGATGCACGATACAAGTCTTCCCAACATTTGAATCACCTAATACGAGCACTTTATACGTAGCTGCAAAATCGAGCGCCATCTTAGCGACTAGCTGTTCCGTCTGCCTAAAGCGAGCGCGCCCCACATGTGCTGTGCTGTACCAACAATCGATTGTGGCTTGTCAGAGAAGATGCGCGCGCAACAATTCCCAGTGCCACCTGTAACGCCTCTGATAACACCGGCACAGACAGCCAGCTTGGCGCCTGCCAGCGTTCTACAGCCCTTTCCTGCAGACCCTGAATTCTAAGACAACGCCCTTGGAACACTTAAAGTCTAAATAAATTTTACAAATTTTTAAAGAATGCATCCAGAATTCGACACAATAAGACAAAATATTTATGAATTATGACGAATATTATAGATTTAGTGAGTTTTTACAAATACATGTATTGCTCTATTTCATTGAGGACTTCTCTAACTTAATTTAGCTACTCATACTTCACAAACTTCTCCTATGAATAGTTACTTCAAAAATATAATTTTCTATTCAGTATGTTAGAGCGAAAAACTATACTGAAATGCCTAATTCGTTATTTACGCTCCCTTTAGGATATGCTGCAAATACCTGTATGTGCGAGACCGTCTACGCACATAAAGCCGATGTTACACGCGTCTGAGGCGTGTCTGGTGGATATATCCTCGCATTCGATCGCGCTCTCAATGACTGTCTGGCGCCAGTAATCCACTGGTCGACTTGGCTCATTACATCTATCAAGTGGCTAGTCTCATACGCCAGCAAATGTACTTCGTTAGCAATTTTTCAAAGTTGTTTAAATCAGGGTTATTGTAATTTAACCCGACCCCAAAAAACATGCGGGTATTTTAAGGTGGCCGGGTAGTGTAAATTGATGAAAATAGCATTATCTGTAAGACAAACGTTTAAAAAAAATATACATGTATTGCAATACAAGAGTGCATACAAAAATAATAGTCTATAATATGAGCGTTTGATATTACATTATTTTCATTCTATTTTTGTAGCTATTTTTGGACTCCCCTTTCCAAAATTATATACTTTATGACCTTTCTGTATTTTAAACCCCTCTCATTGGCCATTTAAATATAGTAACACGTGTTGAAAGCCCACTCTTACTTTCTTGTTTTTTTTTTCTGTTTGTTTATTTTTTTAATTATTATTATTTTTGTTTCTTTTAGTTACCCGTAACTTTGATTTTTAGACTTTTATGTTAGATACACTTTTCTATGAAACTATTTGAGCTATCAGGCTGAAAGTTTCTGTATGGTATAGTTACTAATACTCTTTAAAGTGAGCGAAATAGATTCATTTTTCTTCGTGATAGTTGAGAGCAAAATGTACAATTTACAATTTTTTAGCAAAATAATTTATGCGAATAATTGTATCGTAAAAAGTCTTAATAACCACCAACCAATGCAGCCAAAGGCCATTTATATTATTTTATTTTCAGGACAGGACAGGGAAGGGATTTCGGAAGGAAATAGGCCGTGAACGTATTGAAAGGAACCATCCCGGCATTTGCCTGGTGGTGTAAATGGGAAAGCACGGAAACCATTTTCAGGACGACCGAGGAGGGATTCGAACTCACGTTCAGCCTGCCAGGAAGGTACGAGTTAGTGCTTTAGCACTCTCGGCCTCCGTGGCCGGTCGCTCATTATGTAGGGAGTAAGTTTTGGCACGAGCTCTCAGGTACACCGTCGGAAATCCGTGGCGTAAACTGATATTTTTGTCTGTACCATTGCAGTGCTTGGTTGGTATCGAACATATTATTTTGAAACGATATTTGTTAATATAATACCATATACCATGAGGAGAATTAGCCTAATGGCCGTGAGAGGAAGCCGTGACCTATCTTCTCTGACCTTGCAGAAAATTATTACAAAATAGGGGGCATTACACACGCTAGGGATCTTGTTACCAATGTTCATACACTCGCACATTTTCATTAAAACCGCTCGTTTGGAGCTCGCCTTCATGATCCCTCATATTTTATTATTCGAACTTTTCCTCTTACCCTAGAATAGTTAAATATCCTTCTTCCTACATCTCTCACTCTCTATATGTGAGTACATTAATATTCTACCTATCTCTTCATCTATTCGCGTTACTGAACGCACATGCATAGTCTAATGTCATGTTTATTTTTTAGTAGCCTATACGTCGTGGTGTAGGTGTTCGTATTGAAACTTCAGTCCCAAGGGTTCTCGGCTCAGTTTACTTCCAGTATGAGAGATGTAAGTCAGCCTCGCGAGGACAACTAATAAGATGAGGATTCGATTCCCATCACAACTTAACCCGCGAGGACTGGTGCATGGGCATTTTTGACCCGAGGCTTAAATAGGACTCTAGATTTTCGTTTTGGTCAGCCCTTATTTCCTCTCGCTTACAGTACCTTCCTTCCTAGCCTTGAACTTCACCCTGCAAAAGAAACATGCCCATAGCTTTTTGAACACTCAAGTTATTTCTATATTATTTACGGTTGGGTCAGATTTACCCATGGCGCCAGTCCTCGCGTGACAAATTTTCGAATTACGTTAGTCGGGACAATCTGAAAGAAATAAGGGGGAAAATCCAAATATTTTCATGCAGAACAATCACATAGCTCACGTTCTTGTTGATCCATGTTTAGGGTCTAATCTAGGGACACCTTTGTCATCAGCTCCTTTGTTAAAAAGAATCGATATGGCTTTATCGCCACTATGAAAATGAAAATCCACAGCCTGCTTCCTGTCTCCGACCAGGTCAGGAATGGAATGAATGAAGTCCTCATCTAGCGGCGAGGATATGAACTGTGCCGGCTGCCGAGGCCTGACGCACTCCTCTGGGCAATGATTAAATGAATGACAGATGAAATGAAATGATAGTGGAGAGTGTTGCTGGAATAACATTTTGACAGGGAAAATCGGAGTACCCGGAGAAAAACCTGCCTGCCTCCGTTTTGTCCAGCACGGATCTCACATGGAGTGACCGGGATTTGAACGACGGACCCAGCGGTGAGAGCCCGGCGGGCTGCCGCCTAAGCCACGGAGGCTTCTCCTTTATCAAGACCAATTATGTTGTTACGAAAATTATTGTCATTTCTCTGCACGTTAAATTTGAAAAATATAACTAAATCTCAATTTATATTGGGAGTAGTTCATAGCAAGACACCAGGTGTAAAATTACTTCATTAAAATCCGTACGACTACGACAAAAAGGGAGTGACACACTATGGGTGAAAATGACCCGGCGCAAGTCTTCATGTTAAATTTTTTCACGTCAGTTCTCAAGGATTAACTAGAAGTGGCTTCCCCTGACTTCTCTTCTGCTCTTGGCAAATGCCGGGAAGGTCGCTTCAGTCCTCCAGTCAAGTGCACACTCCTGCACCAGGTACTCAAAACAAACTACCTTTAAGCATAGCGAAGGCGTACAAATATTTAGGGGTAACTCTGCAGGTCACCGGATTCACCTTCACAAGACATGTTGAGGAAAGATCAATCTCCGCAATAAAAGCCACAATGGAAATCAAAAGACCTCACAGTCTCTCACTAGAAACATCAATTTTTACTTATCAATTTCACTGTTCAATCTGAAAATCGCCCCAATAGCATCATACGCAATTGAAATAATTTGGCCACAATTGAACTACAAAAACATCAAAGACCTGGATAGAGTTAAAGCCAGATACCTCAAGAAAACTCTGTGCGTATCGAAGTACGCCCCAACCAGAATAGTTTATCAACTGGTGGGAACAAAAACATTTATAGAAGACCTAATATTAAAACACAACCTGATTCAAACACAAGCATGCATCAAGTTCCTGGAAGAAAGAGCCCAGAAATCAACAGAAATAGACCCCGATTTCTACCGCACCCCAACCATGAAGGAGAAGGAATGGAGATCAGCCGGCTATGAACTACGACACATCTACATCCGAGGAGCAATACACGGCTTCCACCATAAAATCTGCAACAGGAAAGGTTACCACAACGTCGACAGTCAATGCAGCTGTGAACTCTGCAACCAATCCTGCACACAGCATCCATCACCTATTTGTACACAAAGAACAATGCCAATCTCGCACTATTCAAAGGACGAATGTCAACAATATCTGTTATGTAATAATTCTGTACACATTGAGTTTAATTCCAATAATAATAATAAAAAAACAAACTACCTTGTGGAGTACGTAATATTGATTATGTGCACAGTGTTGCCATATGGCAATAAAACATAAATTTTTATGCAGCCCATGCATTTTAATGTGTAACATATTATGGTACGTTCCTCCTAAAGTGGTAGGTATCCTAAATATATATCCGACGAAATTCTAATAAAATACATGCAGTAGACGGTTCGAGCTACAGTATGTGACCGGACGCGTGACTACGCTTCACCCCACAAACTGCTGGTCAAATGGATAGGCAGCGGTTGCTTGGTAGAATAAGGATCTACATGGGCTGTGGTGTCACGTTTTTTTTAAATAGTCCCAATTTAATTCGGGCGACTGAAAGTCATCAACTATTGCTTCAAAGCGCTCTGTAAAGTGAATATGTTTAGGAGATGGAGGGTTGGGAAAAACGACACTCAATATTACCACAGTCAGTACTTGAATTCAAAACTCGGATCTTCGAATTCCTATGGTGAAACCATAGTCCTATCCACCTACATTTTTCCATCTTAGATAAAATTCATATTCCTAACTGATCACCGCGTGGTGTATCGGATAGCCCAGGAGGAGCGGGTTCGATTCCCGGCTCTGCCAAGAAATTTTAACTCTGATATGAGGGCTGGAAGGGGTACACTCAGCCTCGTGAAGCAAAACTGAGAAGAGGAGGAAGGAAGCTTTTAGTATTACGTGACCGTTAATCATGCGATCATGAACCACGGGACCTCCGTTTTACATGGAATCCGAACCATAGGACATGGCATTTCACTTCGAAACATCTCACATGCATTGACCGGGAATCGAACCCGGATCACCTTGGTGAGAGACCAACAGCTTGACCGCTGCGTCACCACGCCCCCAAGGGAAGAGGAGGATTCGATTCCCACCTCAGCATTCTGGAAGTGGTCTCTTTTGGTTTCCCACTTCTACTCCAGGCAAATGCCGAGATGGTAGTTAACTTAAGACCATGGCCGCCACCTTCCTAATCCTCGCCTGAATAACAAATACACACATAAATACAGCCATCGCAACAACATAAGTTATCAGTCATAAATCCACACTCACCCAAGTACACGAGGATGAATGACCACGATGTCCAAGCCCCTCAAATGTAACAACAACCTAATTTGACGCCTTCATTCTTTGAGAAGTGAGAATTCTTCAATTCCTTTCATTGGTTTCTATTTATATATTTTTTTTATTTAGTCAATTTACCCTCTAGGTTGGTGGTTCCCACGGACTCAGCGAGTGAACTCACCACTACTGCCTCTATGGGCAGTGTCCTGGAGCCTGGAACATCTGGTCGGGAGGGATACAACTGGGGAGGTGTGATCAGCACTTCGCCCAGGCGGCCTCACCTGCAAAGCGAACAGGGGCCTCATGAGGGATGGGAAGGGATGGAAGATTGGGATGGATAGGCGAGGAAGAGGGAAGGAGGCGGCCGTGGCCTTACAGTAGGTACTGTCCCCGATAATCCGGATAGTAGGCTGTCAGATATCCGCCCCCTCAATCGGATTGCCAATAATCAATCGCACCGGCACAGCTACATCAATGAAAATGGCACTGACAGATACTACCGAGATTAGAGCACAGTAGTTAACAAGAAATTATTGTGGAACACACCAAAATATACGGGGGGTTCATACTTACCTTTACTTACCTATTCAAATTAATCTCGGGTATGGGTTGCCAACTGGATCACTTAAAGTATGCCCTCACAATAACTCCACCATGATATTTAAAATGAATCAAAAACGGAAACAAGAACTTTAAACTGTACAATAATTTATTTCACATAAAGGAGTAATATAACAAAAATTGAACAACAAAATAAACGCGGCAATCAGAAGCCATTGTCAATATAATCATGTCCTCCTGTAGGACTTGTAGACTTTGCATACAAAATTTCAGCTTTCTAGCTCATAAGAACGTAATAATAATAATACACTTGGAATGGATAAGGGAGTTGGGACGAGACATATAGCAATTGTTTTTCCTCTTTCATAAACATCACACTTTATTTATAACCGCAAGCCTGCTATGTAGACGACCTTGGCCTCTATCATACAGTTGTCAGGCCACCTGCACCAAGTCGCATGCTTGCATCGTCAAGTGGACCCACCTGTCCAGCCAGCGTTAGCATATGCTCGTTACATCAGAGCCTAGCTCCTTTTCAAACACTTTAAATGTCCACGTCTCAGCTCAAATATTATCACGCAAATCTTTTAAATGCTCCAATCAAATATTACTGGATTACTCTAATAATCCCAAAACTTGTTTAATTGTTTAATCCAATTGTTTAATTCACGTTGTTTAGAGTATTATAACAAAATGCTAATGTTTATAACAAAATGCTCATTAATTTATTTTAACAATTATAAATTGTTTATAATATTGTCAAACAATTGAAAAATTTATACACGCCTCTATTAATCCCTTTCGTTTCCAATTATTATTCAAGATATTTACATATTTATTTACAATATTTATATTATTAATTTATTTTAGAAATACATTAAACCACACGTTTATCCGGTTGATAATTACTTAAATCGTGTTGATATAATCGACCAATGAAGGTTAGTTATATTTAAATGTTAGATTCAGGTTTAATAAGGTTTAATAATTATTATTATTATTTGTGACGGTAACCTCCATTCAAAATCGTTATCTCAAATTGTTTAAACACTCTTGTTAATTTTAACAGTCACTTCACATGATTAATTTTCAAAGGACCTGGACAATACTCTCAGCGGAAAAATACCTCGCTCCAAAACGCACAAAATTGCCCAAAATAGGCCCAGAATTCATCATATATCTCCATATATATGGCATCAAAATCTTCCACAATACATACAAAAAACCTCCACATTGTAACGTAATCTTGATTACGGTACAAATTATTATTATTATTATTATTATTATTATTATTATTATTATTGAAATATCAAAGTTATATCGTTTTATTCACCCATTAATATCAAGGGAGGGGCCATACCATATTCACGTCATTACCATAGTCATATATAATATTGTCAAGTGCTTAGATTAAGAAACAGGTTTTTTATAGAGGTCTAGGGCTGTTTTATTAGTTAAATTGTAAAGACAGGACGGGCATGGTTGGAAGAAGTTACGGACGGTGAAGCAACATATTGCAAGAAAATGTATTTCTGGAGCGAAGCCACGCTGACTGGAGACAAGGGCTTGGAGAAAGATTTCGGCGGAATATATATATGCGCAACGAGAGGAATAGCGGGTTCTGAGTGGAATATTTGAAGTACGCGGGCCTGTATTCCCGCTCGGAGAAGTTTTAGCGTCGCTTGAGGACTGAGAAATGCTTTGCTATAATTGGTCTGATGGGTCGCGGGCAAATTTATGCCGCGAAACATCGGGACCATTCAGAGTGTATAAAAGCCCAGCGCGACTTCAGCACTGGCTATTCTATAGATTCTATTCTGTCATTCACATATTCGATCACGCACTCACTCACTGACTTTGTGAATCGTAGACTCCGTCAGTCGCTCAGTAAGATGGGACTTAGTGAATTCAATTAGCCTGGTTTGTTCAAATTTGCTTACCATGGTGATCAAACTCAGAAACAAGCAGCAACAACAACAACAACAACAACAAGAAGAAGAAAACATATGTTTTCAAAGGTCAATAAACGTGTGTTGGCGTAAGATCTCAAATTAGACTGCAAGCAGACCAACGAGATGGACTTTGAACCACAAGGCACCAGGTATGTGGACCGAGTTATTATCAACACAGAAGATCAGCGCTAGCGAGAAGACAGTCAATATTGCCCCGCAATTAGGGAATATTAATGCACATATTGTACACAGCTCGAAACCTCAGATCAAATGTTAATAATTTTGTTGTAAATAAACCAGTATTAGTTAAAATGTCTTGTTCATTGGGAGTTGAATATATAGGATAGTTGGAATGCAAAGAGTATCTCATAAAGCAAGTTTATTGCCCTACGCTCCGATGATAGATCTTGGCTCAAGGAAGGGAGCGGCCGTGGCTAAATAAAATTTTAATGTGTTATCTTTACGATAACTGGCGCCCAGTAAATCTAAATTAATGAAGTGTATGTCGTCTGTCTAGACAGGCCAATGCTAAATAAGAACGATGAGGTGGTTTTAAGGAGTCTTGAGTGTAATATCTGTAGAAACGTTATAAATGATCGCCCAACTTGTAGAGCGATATCCAACGACGAAGGTAGCCGTTACAACATATAAACTCTACAACTTCATTAATATTACTGTGGGAATCTCCTTCACTTATTCAAGGGCATTATTCATCAGCGACTTTTACACGTCCACTGAACTAACGATTATACATCCATAGTTCCACTTTAAAAATTCTTATATTCATTAATTGTGTCAAAACTGTTATTATATTTAACCTTCGTGGGTTTCATTCATGAATCGATATGAAGTAAAAATTTGCCAATCACAAATAAATTTAATAGCAAATACGATTAGACACGCCTCCCTGGTCTATCAAAATTGAGATTAATATCTTCAAAGTAACGCAGTATAAAAATACTATCTTCAATCAAAGTTCATCTAAACTGCATAAATAATCGAATAGAATACAATTAGACTGTGGAATGCAAACATTATTGTTCCAATCTAGAATTGAGAAAAACTCCTATCAAATGTTCATTACTATATTGTATTCAATAAATCGTAATCAAAGTTCATATTTCATAAAATTGTCTATAATGCAATGGTATTTCAGAACTGACGATAAATGTCTATGTTGCAATCATGTTCATAAAACGACTAGTATTTCCAAGATCGTCGATACAGTAATAGATTTTAACGCTCTAAAATCTTTTAATTATTCTTCTTTCTTGAGGATGACAGAAAATTGGTCAAAGTAATTTACTGAAAAGAATTACTTTAATAAAGTGACATGCTGTCTGAATTCAAATTTGCCATAGAAAATCGTTAACTTTACAGTCAATTCGTGACTACAAAAATATGCAAATTACTGAAAGAATATTAATTATCAGTCTCAACTGATCCAAAATTATTTAAATATGCCAATGACATAACAATGTCTCAATAAATCGTCGAAAAAGGCATAAATCATCAAAGTGTACTGAGTACAGAAATATCAAGCAAGAATATGGGGCAAAATATATGGGACAGAAAATATGGTAAAAATGGTTGCTCAGATATCGCTAAATGACTCAAATAAAACAAGAAACGTTCACGACTACCTTATCTGTTGATTGAAGTTCTAGAGGAAAATCTTCCAAAGAAGACTGCTGTTGGTTCCATTTCACCAACGTAAAGATGTGCTCCGACCTCGAACCTGGAACCAGCGCCCTCGGAGAATAGAACTGCTTCCTCCTCCGGAAATTGCACTGCTCCGTGTAGACGATAGACATCCTTCTGGCAAAACTCTTCTTTGTGAGCCGGGTCCACCCTGGCCTCTCTTGATAGTTCCCTGAAGTTCTGGTAGAAATTCGCCATGAAGTTCATTGCAGTTATTTCCGCAGAAATGTTCATAATTGTAGAGTATGAAGATATTTCCACTGCCATTTGATATAATTCAGCGTTGGACTACGATGCATGAGTGTAGTTGGATGTTCACTACATGCTCGCTTTTGTGGAAAGACGATTAGCGAAGTTCCATGCTGCTATTTCACTCCATTGATATATGTCCCAATTGCATTAAAGGTTTAGCCTTCCATCTCCACTTTTGTTATAATAATATTTGAAAGTACTGCCAGATTATACTGTTCCATATTAGAATGCAGCGTTGTATCAGCAAATGCAATATGTAGTATCACGGTTGCAATACACCTGTCAGCCGTAGCGTAGAATGTGGTGTTATAAAAGTGCTTCTCAGGTGGCGAGAAAATCACTTTTGTCTTAAAATGCCAATATCTTCCAAATTATAATCGTGAAAATGTTCAACTTTACTACACACTTTAATACTGTAATGCACAATAGAATTAGCATACAGGCATTATCTAACTCTTGATATATGATCTGGTAGACTCCTTTATGTGTGCGTTTCAACTTCGCCTAGTTTCAATCACCGTAAAATGGAACTGCTGCACGCTCCGTGCTCGTTCGATGCGGTGGGCTTTACCACGCGCGCTAAAGACGACTTGCTTCACTGAATCACTCGAAAACGACTATGAGACAAGAGAAAATGAGATATGCGATATGAGAGCTCCTCTCTGCTGTGCAAGGCCTTTTATCAACTTCTTAAGGGGCGTATCCATCCCTTCCATAGCTTGTTCCTCCGTCATTGCTAGAAGTTCTAACTTTGGCTATTCTTGACGGATTTTCAAATTTCAAAAACTCAAAATTAATTTCTTCAAAATTCCAAATCAATGCCATAACTGAAAATAGATTTCCACAATTCTGCATTCCAAAAGTAATTAAATATGATAGTTTCAGTAATCTCCGTCTCCCTCCAAACTATCATTCATTGGTTCGAGCCTTTCCTCCAATAGCGTAACTTCTTCCTCAGCACAATTCCACGTTTCCCTGCGACTGCGTCGTAAATCTCAGATCTTTCTCGAACAAAATCATGACGTCACCAAGAATCTCAGCTCAAGCAGCCTACTTGCATGAAGTCTGCGTCATCCGTGCTTACGTCATGAATATCCACGTCACAACTATGACAACCATAACTTTCTTCATATTTGCCAATACAGCCACCGTGGTCTCAATACAATTCAATTTACGGGGGCAGTACCATCCCGGCATTTGCCCGAAGACGAAGTGGGAAACCACGGAAAACCACTTCGAGGACGGCTGAGGTGTGAATCGAACCCCCTCTACTCAGTTGGACCACCCGAGGCTGAGTAGACCCCGTTCCAGTCCTCATACCACTTTTCAAATTTCGTGGCAGAGCCGGGAATCGAACCCAGGACCTCCGGGGCGGCAGATAACCATGCTGACCGCTACGCTACGGAGGCGACGCCATTGGTTTCTAAATAGTTCAAAATTGTCCTCGATTATGCCTAACATGGATGTGGATGAAACATCAACGAAACATTTTAATATTTAATTTACGACACATTTAGACATGAACGAATGACGTTAGCAACATACAAGTAGAAAGAATAGTTTGTTATCTCGGAGGAGTCATGTCTCCGTCACAAGAGACGCCCAACGACGTACGTGATGAGAATGACTTGTCAAAACCGAGCATCGCACCACGTCCACCAAGTTAAAAAGACGATCTCAAATAGAAGAGAATTGAGGTCCCGAGAGTAGCTCAAGAATGAATGGAAGGTTGGAATCCAAAGACCTTAACCCCGTGGTTCGGCAGGTTTTGCCTCCTAGTCGGTTGATGTGCAGGTCATGGCCTCCAAATTGTGAATCCAGCAACATAGCCGATTTTGTTGAGTTACGCTCCAAGAGTGGAATAGGAAACTGCAGTAAGTTAGGGGATCAATGGTTCGAATCCCAGTTCTAACAGAGGCTATTCTGCGTGTGGATTTCCCCGAGTGTTTCAATCCTCCCCCCGGCGTACCTACTCCAATAAAACCCGAATAAATAGGCTGCAGTTACACACACTACAGTCACCACATTAACACAGGTTATCAGGAAAATTCATCACACACAAGTTCACAGAGTAGGTGTTGTTGTTTTAGCTAGTTAGTCAGTTATTGGGGTTTTAAGGGGTGGAACAGTGAAGTCATCTGCCCCTATGGGACTTGGACATCGTGATCATTTAGCCCCGTGTACTTGTATGTATTTTTGTCTGATAATTAAACTGTGCTAATGAGATTGCTGTATTAGTGTGAGTATTTGTTATTCTGGTTAGGATTGGGAAGGAGTCGGATGTGGCCTTACGCTAGGAACCATTCCCCGGTATATGCCTGGAGTTGTTGTTTGAGTCTTCAGTCTTTTGACTGGTTTGATGCAGCCCTACATGCCTCCCTGTCCTGAGCTAATCGTTTCATCTCTACATAGCTACCACACCCTACATCCGAGGCAATTCTAACCTTGGTCTACCCCTACAGTTCTTGTCCTCGACCCTTCCTTCCATAACTAAGCCTGCTATTCCTGGATGTCTTAGTTTGTGTTGTACCAACCTTTCTCTTATCTTCATTAGAAGTCTCCAGAAACATCTCTCCTCTCCCACTCGTCTTAATACCTCTTCGTTTGTAACCCTATCTACCCATCTGATCTTCATCATTCACCTGTAACACCACATTTCAAATGCTTCAATTCTCCTCTTTTCTGCTGCACCAATAGTCCAAGAGCGCCACGCTCCAGACAAAGGCTTTCAAAAATGACTTCCTAATACCTAAATCTATATTCGATGTCAACAGATTCCTTTTTTGTAGAAATGCTTTCCTTGCCTGAGCCGCCCTACTTTTTATATCCTCTTTGCTTCGTCCATCACTGGTTATTCTGCTTCCTAAGTAACAGAAGTCTCCTACTTCCTTCAGCTTTTCACCTGCCAATTTGATCTCCATAGAGTTTTTTGATTTATTTCGGCTGCATTCCAGTATTTTTGTTTTACATTTATTAATTTTCATCATGAATTCTTTCCGTAAGACGGAGTCCATACCAGTCAAAAACTCATTCAAATCCTGGAGTAGAAGTGGGGAAACTACGAAAAACCACTTCCGGGATGACTGAGGGGAAAATCGAACCAACATCTTCACGATGCTGAGTATATCCCGCTCCAGTCCTCAAACCTGAATTGCATTCCTTGGCAGAGACAGGGATCGATCCGGACCTCCGAGGGCGACAGCCAAGAGTGCTAGTTGCTACACCAGGGAATGGACGGCATTAATCATTATCAGGGGACCGGGAGATGAACCATGGACCACCAAAGTAGCAGGTTATCACGATGCACATATATCCTAAGGAAGTAAGGACACTTGTAGTTTTTACGTGACCATTAATCTCGCAATCAAGCGGCTTCGGTGGCGTAGTTGGTAGCATGCTGAGCTTCTATGCCCATGGTCGCGGGTTCAAACCCAACCGAAGTCGTCGGATTTTTTTTAAGAGTGTTAAATATCCCTCAGTATGCCTTCCTTCGGAAGGGAAGTAAAGCCAGCGGTCCCATGTCATAAATGTATGGCATGTAAAAGAACCTTCCTCTAATTACACTTGTGTGAAGCTAAATTATAGGTTAGATTTGACTAACGCTCTTAGGTTCCAACGTTCGTCAGGAGCCGACTGCGATGGCATCTAGTAACTAAGTTCAGAACTAGTTGTCGTTGACGGTGGCAAAAGTAGGAACTACTTGAAAATTGAATGTCTACAGCCCTTACTTGAATTTAAAACAGATAACACACACTAATACAGCCATCACAATTAACACCGGTTATCACACAGATTCTACACACACCCAAAGTACACGGGGCTACAGGACCGCGTTGTCGCAGCCCCTAAACTGAGGAACCAACCTACCAATCTCGCAATCATGAGCCAAGGGATCTCCTTTTTACGTGGAAACCGAGACACCTGACATGGATCCCTTGTACAGTATTTGCGCACCCTCACATGCCAACTAACTGCGCCAGGGTTCGATCCTGCAACCTTGAGCACAGCAGGCGAGAACGTTACCGCTGCACCACGCAACCAGTCTTACAAGTAACCTATTGTTTCATAAATATCAAAAATTTGTTTAAATGGCCTATTATTTAGCATATGGCATTTAGTGCAAGGAGTGTCCGAGGACATGTTCGGTTCGCCAGAGTATGTAGCTGCTTCAATGCGGACACCCATGAGGTGAGTTACAGGTTCCGCTCAATTTCAAGTAGTTCCCACTTTCGCTACCAGATGTCACTGACACCTAGTGGTGAACGTTGGAACGTTGATAGAGGGTTTCAACGAAATCTAAGCTGCAAATTTAGCTTACACAAGTTTAATTAGTGGAAGGTTCTTTTACATGCCATAAATCTATGACATGGGACCGACGGCTTTACTTCGCCTCCGAAGGAAGGCATACTGAAGGATTTTAACGCTCTTAAAAATCCGACGACTTCGGCCGAGTTTGAACCCGCGATCTTGGGCATAGACGTTCAGCATGCTACCGACTACGCCACCGAATTCGCATTTGTTTAAAAGGGCGATTAAACAAAATAAACAAGACGATAGCCCCTGCCACAACTGTGTCGCGTCCAACCCACATACCATTAAAGCTGGGCGGTGGTTTATAAATATGCGAGATTTTTCCTGCACTATTCAGACGATTTGGAAGATTTTGGTACAAACCGCACCTTCTAACTTCCTCCGGTTTAAGAACTTGAGATTTGTGAAATATACACCTTAGCGTTTTATACAGTATGTATGATTATACTCGTAGTTATTAGGAGAGCATATCATCAAAACTGGAGCAACACCGAAGGGAAGACCTCTGTTCAACCTTGTGACAGAGAATTAATCATGAATCATTGTTTGGACTATTTCTTAATCTGTGGAGCAGTGATCAAGGTCTTGTTCAGAGAAAAGGATATGAGTAGATATGACTAATGGAAACTTTCAAGGAAGTGTCTTGTACTGAGCCATAGATGTACACTACAAGGCGAGGCGGCGGGGTAACAAACACACAGCCCTTTAAATGTAAAACGCAAAGTTGTTATTTTTTAAAATTAATTTAGGGTCTTTGCGACATCGTGGCCATTTGGCCCTGTGTAATTGCATGAGTGTAGAATTTGTCTAATAACCTGTGTTATTGCAATCTCTGTAGTAGTCTGTGAATTTGTAATTGAGACTAGAATTGGGAAGGAGGTGGTCGTGGCCTGGAGTAGAAGTGGGAGAAACTGCGGAAATCTACTTCCAGGATGGCCGAGATAGGAATCGAATCTACCTCTTCCTAGTTTTGTGTCCGCCTCGTTCCGTAGTGGATAACATTCTTGGCTGTCACTGCGGAGGACGGGTTCGATTCACGGCTCTGACAAGAAATTTAATTCTGGTCTGAGGACTGGAACGGAGTACACTCAGCCTCGTGAGGCAAAGACAGAGACGAGGTGTGTTCAATTTCATACCTCAGCCAACCTAGAAGTAGTTTTACGTGGCTTCTCACTTCTACTCCAGGAAAATGCCGGGATGGTTCCTAACTTAAGGCCATGGCCGCTTCCTATCCAAATCCAACCTTAATTACAAATACACACACTAGAACGGACATCACAGTGACACAGGCTATCACAGACTGTCTACACACACCCAAGTACACGGGGCTACATGACCACGACGCCGCAAAGCCCCTAAAGAACCAACAACAACTCTCAGTTTTGTCTCAAGTGGCTGAGTGTACTTCGTTCCAGGCCTCAGACCAGAATAAAATTTATTGAGGGGTTCGAGGATCAAACCCAGGCTTCAGAGGTGACAGTCAATACTGCTAGCAACGTCACCACGAGGACTGTAACCCTAATCCCCAGGCAGGTACACTTCCCGGCTGCACAGTTTGCGAACCACTGGCTAGTACAGTTTACGCCACGGTTTTTGGCCGGTGAGCCCCGGTTTCGCAGTCGTAAAGAGAACAGTCTGCGAGCCTGGTTGGTTCCTTAGTTTAGGGGCTGCGACAACGCGGTCATGTAGCCCCGTGTACTTTGGGTGTGTGTAGAATGTCTGATAACCGGTGTTGATTGTGATGGATGTATTAGTGTGTGTTATCTGTGATTCAGGTAGAAGGACTGCAGAGGATTGATTTTTTCAAGTAGTTCCTGCTTTTGCTACCGTCCACGACACCTAGATGTGGACGTGGCTACTAAATGCCATCGCAGTCAGCATCTGGTGGCAAACGTTGGAACTAATATAGCGTTATCAAACTAACCTACGGCGGCGTAGTCGGTAGCATGCTGAGCTTCTATGCCCAAGATCGCGACTTCAAATCCGGCCTTAGTCGTCGGATTTTTTAAGAGCGTTAAAAATGCCTCAGTATGCCTTCCTTCGGAGGGGAAGTAAAGCCGGCGGTCCCATGTCATAGAACCTTCCACTAATTACACCTGTGTGAAGCTAAATTGTATGGGTTAAGAATGTAAACAACGCTCTTAGGTTCCTACGTTCGTTGCCAAGAGCCGACTGCGGTGGCGTCTGGTAGCTAAGTTCTGAACTAGTAGTCGTCGACGGTGGCGTTTGGCGGCAAAAGTAGGAACTATTTGAAAAATACATGTCTGCAGTCCTTACTTGAATTAAAAAACAGATAACACACACTAATACAGTCATCACAATTAACACCGGTTATCAGACAGATTCTACACACACCCAAAGTACACGGCGCTACATGACCGCGTTGTCGCAGCCCCTAAACTTAAGAAACAAACAAACTAACCTACAAATTTTAGCTTTGTGGAAGGTTCTTTTTCATGCCATGGGACCGCCGGCTTTACTTCCCCTCCGAAGGAAGGCATACGGAGGAATATTTAACGCTCTTAAAAATCTGACGACTTCGGCCGGGTTAGAACCCGCGATCTTGGGCATAGAAGCTCAGCATGCTACCGACTACGCCACCGAGACCGCTCCGTCTACGAGCCTCACGCATGTGCAATTGATAGGTGAGTTTTCAGTTGCTCATGCCTGAAGTTCGCCACCTGTCGTCTGTAGAACGACTGGGCAATCGGGGCTGTCACCCCTGAGGTTCATGTTCGACTCCTGGCTTTGGCAAGAAATTTAACTCTAGTCTGATTTTTGGAACGGGGCACAATCGCCTCGTGAGGAAAAGCTGAGAACTGGGCTCGATTCCCATCTCAGCCATCTAGTAGTGGCTTTCCATGTTTTCTCACTTCTACTACAGGCAAAATCCTAGATGGTCCCTAACTTAAAGCCACGGCCGTCTCCTTCCAAATCCTAGCTCCAATTACAAATACTACTACAGACACCACACTATAAGACATATTCTACATCCACCAAAGTACTCTTGGATAATAACCGTGACGTAGAAGTTCTTTTATGACGCCTCATATTTTAAAGATACCGTATCAGTGTATCAGAGGATACCGCCAGTACTTTGTTTCCAACTCGATCACCGAGCGTCAATATTCACGAGTCTGTTTTGTGCGTGCTTGTGACATAGAAGGGTGAATAAGCGCCCACGACCGCGAGGCGTCCCTATTTTCTATGTACTCGTGACTCATAAACCATTCCCGTATTTCAGGAATAAGAGGCGCATGACTTGGCAGTTACTCAGATATTTCCCAGTTCCTCATTCGCTAGAAACAATAAATGAGAAGGTAACAGCACACACTATCGCCTCCTGTTTCCCCCGAACAATTTGCCAAGCGATTTTTATACAACATTCTCTGAGCAAGATAAACAACGGAATATCATTCCATAACTGCTCCTTTATTTACGTTTACAGTGTATATTGGTTTGTTTGCATTCAATAATTATGTACGTTTAGTACACTAACTCTAAACTAGCACACCGTTCATCGAATGTATAAATATTTATCTAGGTACAGTATCTATATTCAATTATAGACGTAGGGAGGAAATCATTACCGTAATTAATTTTGCGTGACTTTTAATCTCACGAAGGGGCTACATGACCGCGTTGTCGCAGCCCCTAAACTGAGCAACCAATCTCACGATCAAAAGCCACGGAACCTCATTTTTACGTGGAATCTGAACTTGTGGATATAATATTTCCTCTCGAAAATTCAACGTGCGTTAATCGGGAATCGAACCCAAACCACTTTGTTGATAGCCAAGCAGCTTGGCCGCTACGCCATCATGACCCCAATGTTAGACATCTGACATTACTAATGAACGGTGTAAGACAAATACATCAGTACTACTGTTAATTTATTCTAGGAGCTTGTCTCATCTTGGTCATGAGCTTCGTGTACTTGAATGTGTGTTGAATTTATCTGATAACTCATTTCTATAGTGATTGCAATTGTACTCGTAGGTCCTAATTAATCGGGTCTAGGATTGAAGGTAGGTGCCCCCGAAAATGAAATAAGGTATCATTGCAGCTTTTGCGCGTACTTAAAAAAAAAAAAAAGAACATTTAGGATGGCCGTTGTCAACACCGGGATTCCCAGATGCCCCTTGCAGTCTTGTTGCGCCTCTTAGCACAACCCCAAGATTGCAGGTTCGCCCCTGGTCGTGGTAAGTGATTTTTGAAAGGCGACAAAAATCACGACACTCATGTCATACGTTGTTGGCATGTTAAAGAACCCATTTGAATTCAGTAGGCCGAGTTCATAATGGCAAAATTAATCTCGGGATTTTCCGCCAACACAAAGTTCCTCCATTCTCTACTTGAAAGCGCTGTAGTGTCAAGGAGTTTAGATATCTAACCTCCTTGACTTTCATAGCGTTCAAAGGAACGACGAAATTCGACATGCAAGCTACCCTCTGGGTGTCAATTAACAAAGCTTGCACCAGGCACCCGTGGCCATACGATATTATTATTATAGCACAAAAGGGCAAAGCTGCGGGATACTATACAGTAATTACCTTAGGACATGTTTGTTATTCAAGGAAGTAGACGAGAAGCCACTTCAAGTAAATGAAAGCTAACCAAATTAAAAGTTTGAGAAATTTCTCGGTTTCAGATGAGTTAATATTAAACACCCCCCAGGATTTAAACCTGGAACTACCGTTCGATTAGGGAGATGCGTTAACCACTTAACATAAGAGTGATTAGTACACGGAAACTTAATATGAACAGCTGTTATCTATACGAATATATAAAAATGTAGGGGTCTGCCTGTTACTCTTTCACGTAAAAACTATCCAACTGATTAAGCTGAAATTTTGGATGAACATAATTTTTAGCCTATTTTTATTTATGAGAAAAACATTAAAAAAAAGGCTTATGAGATCACCCTTTTTCCGTGTGTGCGTGTCCCCCCCCCCTAATAACTTCTAAACGGCAGGAGAGATTTCAATGAAACTTTTTTTTTACATCCGGGAGGCGAGGAGGTTCGAATCCCCTCGCCGGCAACCTTGAAGATGGTCTTCTGTGGTTTCCCATCTTCCTTCCAGGCAAATGCCGGGGTTGGTCCCTAACTATAGGCCACAGCCGCTACCTTCCAACTCCTCGTCCTTACATTACAACTTCCCTCCCCAACGGTACTTGTAGCTCACCCATTGGGTGTCCGTCTCGAAGCAGCTACAAAACTGGCGAGCCGAACATGTCCTCGGACACTCCCGGCACTAAAAGCCATACGCTAAAAAAATAAAATAATAATAAAAAAACTCGGTAAGTTCATAGCACTATTCCTGACGACGCCGACCGTGCCCTTCAAATTTTGTTACGTCTGACCAATCCAACATGGTGGCTGTGCGAAATATTTCGCCAGCATTCAATATCTCCGAAACTATTACCGATATCACCCTGGAATGTTTTACGGTGATAAGTTCACCTATGTGACTTTTGAAAACCTGGTAACTACAAAACCAACATGGCGGCCAAGCGAAGTTGCGACATTTAAATAGACGTTTCTCGCGATTTAATCAACCAAACGCAATGAAACTTGGTACAGTATATGTTTATACACATTGTAATGCACCGACATCTAACTTCGTTCAATTGTTTACATAACCTCAAGATGGCGGCAGTGCGAGATATTTCACCGGCATTCTATATATCTGAAACTATTACCGGTATCACCATGAAATTTTGTACGGAAATAAAGGGCACTACTGGAAGTTCATCTATGAGACTTTCAAAAACCGGTTAACTACAAAACGACATGGCGGCCAAGCGAAGTTGAAAGTTTTAAATAGACGTTTCTCGCGATTTAATTATCCAAACGCAATGTAACTTCGTACAGCAAATGTTTATACACATTGTAATGCACTGGTATCTAATTTAGTTCAATTGTTTACGTAACCTCAAGATGGCGGTTGTGCGAATTTCGAAAATTAAGTTTTTTTATTTCTTGTGTTCTAATCATGCGATCCAAATCAACATTTGCATAATGAACGTACACATTAATCATCATCTAATATTACATAACTCAATGGCCTACACACATTATATTATAATCCAACATGGCGACCATCCGAAATATTTAGACGGTTCTCAATATCTATTAATCTACTACAGCAATCAAACTGAAATTTTGTAAGTGTATAGAGGCTATACGCATAAGTTCACCTATGGGACGTTCAATAACCTGGCCTGGCGAGCACAAATCCAACGTGGCAACGACGCGAAATTTAAATATTCAAATGGACGTTTCTTGCGTTTTACCCATCCGAGCGCAGTGAAATTTGATACGGTATATGCTTATACAAATTTTAATCGACTGGCATCTAATTCATTTAAATTATTTTCATAACCACAAGATGGCGGCTGACCGAAATTTTAAAATCCCGCTTTTATTTTTTGTGTCCTAATAATGCGACTGAAGTTTGAATAAAACACCGACACAATAATCTTCATGTAATAGCACATAAATCTATGGTCTATAATATAAAAATCCAACATGGTGAACATCCAATATATTTAGACTGTTCTCAATATCTACGAATCTATTACAGCAATCAAACTGACAATTTGTATGTTGATCGAGGCAATTAATATTAGTAGGATATATGAAAATAGGCTATTTAGTTCTTCACGGAACTATTTGTTATACCTGGGAAAAATCATTGGACTATCACCGATTATTCAAATTCTTCTGATTTAGGTTCTTTGGCTCTCGGGCAGGCAAAAATAGCCAAAATATCGAGGTATTCGTAGGATGGGACGCAGCTCAATTTACGTCCCTCAACACAAGAAACAACACTCGGCAGCTCCCATGGGATCCTGAAACCCACGTTTTAATACCCTAAAATCAACAGTTTACGAAATAATTTTCAAAAACTATATCCGGTCTGGGGAAACTGCAACCATAACGACGTCAGCTCAGAGGTTGAAATCAACTTTCCATCTGTCTCTGTAGGAGATAGTATTTAATACTTTCAAGATACATGGCTTAGATAATTTACAAAAGGCGAGTTACATAATTATTATTAATATGTTGTTGTTTGAGTCTGCAGTCTATGACTGATTAGATGCAGCAGTCCATGCCTCCCTGTCCTGAGCTAATCGTTTCATCTCTTTATTGCTACCACACCCTACATTCAAGGCAATCTGTTTTAACATATTCTAACCTTGGTCTACAGCTACAGTTCTTATCCTCGATCCTTTCTTCCATAACTAAGTTTGCTATTCCTGAGTGACTTAGTATGTGTCCTACCAATCTATCTCTTCTCTTCATTAGCAGTCGCCAGACACATCTCTCCTCTCCTACTCGTCTAATACCTATTCATTTGCCACAATAGCAATAAGTGATATTGCTCTCCTGAAAAGAGTTCTAGGGGTCTCCAAGTTTACGCTATCAAGACTGGTATACGAGATGGCGAGAGACCCCTTGATCCTAGAGGACCAGACGTACCAGCTGATGCTCCCCTCTACAGACAGCTAGAGAGAATTACCGTACTACAGGAGCTAAGAGACAAGAAACAAGAAATATGGAGCGAATTCTACATGACAGATGCTATGACATGAAGCAAATGGTCAGGATTCGGCTTCGAATTAAGACACGCCATCACTAGATACGCGGTGCATGGCTTCCATCACAAAGTGTGTTCTACAAAGAAATTCCATGAACCCGGTACGGATTGTTCATGTGAATGGTGTGGGCCGAAGTGTGGTTGATATCATGCTTTAGACTGCCAAAAAAGGAACATCTCACTGGCAAGGCTTAGCACGGATTAACGCAATCACTTGTGTATATTGTGTATTTTAATCTTATTTTTGTATGGCCATTGGCTGCTCTAATAAATTATGATTATTTGTTACTCTTTCTACTCATCTGATCTCATCATTCTCCTGTAACACCACATTTCAAACGCTTCTATTCACCTCTTATCTGCTGTGCCAACAGTCCAACTTTGGATTGCATATAAAGATTTACCATGCTAAGTCACATTGCGCTTGGATGATTAAGTCACATGGAAAGCCCATTTAAGGTATTCATCGACCCTTCATTAGTCATTTTCAAGAAAATTTCAGATTCTTTTAAATTGTCTCATACGAAAGTAAGTCCTCCCTAGTTTCCAGAAATATATAGTTTATACTAGTTTTATTGTTGTTTAGCTCATTTATATTCACTTTAATGATCGGTGTGCAAGCTTTTAATCAGCTTTCACTTTGACGCATAGGTGCAGCAGATAAAGAACACATTAATCTGGCTTTGAAACAGTCTACTCCAGAACTAAAACAATGTAGGAGATACTCGCGGGTCGGGGAGTGCAGAAGACTGACCTAAAATCCAAAGAAAAGGCAGTTTTTAGGAGTCAAAAAATAAGACCCCTTACTCGAAATGTGTACCTCAACTTTAAGTTATGTTTTCTCTCACTTCATTTTCTTCAATATTTGTCTTAACTTGAGCAGTTAAAATGTCCACTTAGAATGCAGATATTAGTTTCAATTAAAAACTAAAATATAGACAAATAATGCAGCTATGTTGTAAAGCAGGATTATGCTGTTAAATTGAAATTAGGGGTCACACCCTCCCACAATTAATTAATTTTTTTCAATCAAAATAACGTAAATTGTAAAAGAAAGCTAATATATTTGCCTCAATCAATGATACATAAACGATTCTGCTATACAACACTCTGAACACACAGCAGATCAATTGGTAACAACAATGACTCGATTAAGTTGAAAAAGAGCAAAGATATAGAGTCCTAAAAATGCATGTTATTTTTGTAATTAAACTTTGAAAAAGACCCCGCAATTTTTATTTTTTGTTTCTTTTTTGGCAAAAATCCACTAGTTTATATTCTTGGAATCAGTGATATCAATTTCAAGAAAATAAGATAACTTGTAATGAAATGTCTTCAGTAGTGTCGATGAGTATCTTAAATATTTAATATTTGTGTGGCCTATTAGTTTTGAACTCAGGTATTGAAAGTTGCATAGATGATTTTGTTTTAATATAGTCATACAAAATTTCAGCTTGATTGCTGTAATAAATTCGTTGATATAGAGAACAGGTGAAATATTTTTCATGACCACCAGGTTGGAATGTTTTTAAATGTAGTTTCAACCAAGATGCCTTAAGTCAGGGCATACCTCTCAATCCTTGCTAGGACATTCAACTAACACAATTTGTAGAATAAATTTGAAATCGAGTGGTATTTTCATATCAGAAATGTCAGGTGTTTGCATTATTGTAGATATGATGCTGCAGAAAAAAGGAGAATTGAAGCATTTGAAATGTGGTGTTACAGGAGAATGATGAAGATCAGATGGGTAGATAGGGTTACAAACGAAGAGGCGTGGGAGAGAAGAGATGTTTCTGGCGACTGCTAATGAAGAGGAGAGATAGGTTTGTAGGACACATACTAAGACACCCAGGAATAGCAAGCTTAGTTATGGAAGGAAGGGTCGAGGACAAGAACTGTAGGGGTAAACCAAGGTTAGAATATGTTAAACAGATTGCCTCGGATGTAGAGTGTGGTAACTATGTAGAGATGAATCGATTAGCTCAGGGCAGGGAGGAATGGTGGGCTGCACCAAACCAGTCAAAAGACTGAAGACTCGAACAACAACGATGCTGCAATATGGCCACAGAGTCAATGATGATGTACAGTATTCAGCAAGGTTATGGTGTTTGAAGCCAGTTTCAGTGTTGCCTTAGTAATCGAAATTTGATGTTTTTCAGTCGGTCAAGACGATAGCACCCAATTACGATGGGGGAAAGTCCGGCTAGATAAGAGATCCTCGCACACAGGAAACTCCCCCCAGTGCAGAGCAGACAGTGACGAAATCAACTGCTCTCAACACGACTCAACCAGATAAGTAGCCTGTACAATACAATCTGGACTGACCATTTAACAACAATCACATACGCACAATAAGCAAGCAAATTTGGGGGGTCAATCGCCACTTCCAGTGTCTTAACAAAACACCACATAGACTACAACTGACAAATATTGACGAGTTGTATTATCTTAACTAATACTGCAACTAAATAAGTGTACATATTGTAAATACTTTCACCCATACTTTTAGACATAGATTTAATAGCCTAAGTGTAATGGATTTGATGATGATCGCTTGACAATCAAAACTGGTCATCCAAGTTTACTGTATTCATAAATCTCATGTAATTTTATCTTTCTTTTTCAGGATTAGGGAATAACCCATCATAATTGGGTGCAATCGTGTTGACCAACTGAAAAACATCAATTTCGTATTCAGCAAGAGTAATCAGGAGACTCTTCTAAGCCGAGCTCCACAACTTCTCGATAGTGCCCCTGGCACCAAATAACATTCCTCGTGCATTGAAGATGTGATTCCTGTATCTATCTTGGTATTTTTTCTGAAAGTACAGAAGATAATCTTCATAGATGGGCTTTTTCTCCTGGTCAACCTCTTTAGCCTGATCTGGTGTATTCCTCTCCAAATAATCAGGGCTGGATTTACCAATAGGTGCCATAGGCTCCGGCGCACCATTATGAGGGGCGCAAAATTAATCCGCATATCATCATAGACTTATTCGCTCGAAAAAAAGCAAGAAGGAAGGTTTTATAAACTGACTTTGAAGGAAATTTGACTCACAACACTTATTAAAAAACTGTAAGTCCTACTTTTTTAACAACTGGTTTTCTGTAAATGTTTTTGTTATATGCTCCTTTTTAATCTTGTTGCACTTCAAAAAGTTATTTTTACAGTTCAAAAAATAAAAAATTGACTAAACAGACTTATACTAGCCTACTTATGATTTTTTAAAACCAATTTCGTATAATTTTATGATTTAAATTAAACTTTCCAAAACTTTTACACTTTTTCAATTTATATTGTGGCCATCATTTTCCAACAAATGTTTTGTAACAGCAGATTTTTCGACTTCAGCTTTAGAACAGGAATGTTTTATGATTTATTAGGAGAAAATTTAAGTCTTGAAAATTAATATCAGTTCAAGTTGAATAATTCATTATGCATAGTTGTAGGTTGTATGATGTATATCTGAATATCTGTAAGTGTATAATGAGTCTTAAATGGTTTAAACTTATTTTAATATCTTGTTGGCCTATTTATTTATAGATCTAGTTTATATATACAAATTTAGAAACAGTTCATTCTCTCATTATTTTAATTTATTTAATTGATTTTACTGCACGATACCTTAGTACAAAATAAAAAATTACTTTCACAAAGACCTTTCCAAGGTCTAAAGTCTCCCTTCTTCATGATGGTATGAAGAGGGGGTGGCAAAAATCCACGGGCCTTGGAGTGCATGAAATCTTAATCCGGCCCTAAATATAATAGTTGACTGAATAAATTAAACCTCAAGATAAAGTAGGTTAGTTGGTTCCTCAGTTTAGGGGCTGCGACAACGCATTCATGTAGCCCCGTGCTTGGATGTGTGTAGAAACTGTCTGATAACTGGTGTTAATTGTGATGGCTGTATTAGTGAGTGTTATCTGAAATTCAGGTAAGGACTGCAGACGATCAATTTCATGTACTTCCTACTTTTGCTACCAAATGCCACCGTCAACAACATCTAGCCGCGAACTTGGCTACTAGATGACACCGCAACTGGCACCTGGCATTAATCAAATCTAACCTACAAATTCATCTTCACACAATTTTAGTTAGTGGAAGGTTCTTTTACATGCCATAAATCTATGACATGGGCCCGACGGTTTTACTTCCCCTCCGAAGGAAGGCGTACTGTGCTCGGTAGAACGCATGGGTAAAAGACTAACGTCAGGAGTCATGCACTGTGTAAATGACCAAGCTTGCAAACAAATCTCTTCCAAACAGACTACTGACAGAAGGTGGAGCAGTGAGTATAGTCACGTGTAGTGAACAAGAATCCAGGAAGGTACTGAAAGGGAGGGAGCTTTATAAAGGAAGCTTGTAGTTTAACGTGACCGTTAATCTCGCGATCATAAGCCACGGGACCTTTGTTTTACGTGGAATCCGAACCACAGGACATGGCATTTCACATCGAAAATCTCACATGCATTGACCGGGGGAGCTTTATACCGTAAGACTAATTTGAAAGAATAAAAACAAAACATGCTCGGACTAAATGACCAGACGCGACCCTTTCCAGTTTAAAAGAATGAGACAGAGATAGGAAGGAAGGGAGAGGTGGAAATTAGAAGATCTTAACTTTCTTAGCAGAGCACACATGCCCTTTATCCATACTCCGAGTAAAGAACTCGAAAAGAAGTCTAGAAATAAAGACAACATTTAACAACCAATCACACAAGGATTACATACATAAATGTATTTACACAATAGTTTACAGGAAGTTTGATAAAATACATAAAATAACAACAAAACTACTTGACTAAAATTTCACACAAGTTGCATTTACACATTTCTGATGATAAAAGTGCGGTAATTAATGTTAACTATCGCAACATATTCAGAATGCGAGTGATGCAGCAGCGATTCAGTAGCAATGTTCCCCTGCGATATCCAGGTAAGAAAGTGCTGCAATGCACAGTGCACTCCACTGAGAATACACTTAGTTGATTGAGTTGAACCCTACATGGTGTGGTCAACCCCAGGCCGGGCTCTTGCAATAGTGGAGCACAAGTTTTCCATCAGTCCCATAACACTCATACAAGTTCCTTATTGTTTGATCAGGAGCTGGTGCAAAGGCCTGGTTGATGTAAAGGAACTGTACAAAGAGATCAAATACATCATACAAGAGTTATGGAAAACTAACCTCCTAGGAACAGGAAAACAAGGATGGAAACACAGAACATTGGACCAACTCAGGGGCGTATATGAGGGGGGGGGGGCAGCACCCCCACCCCCCGAAATTTTTGTCACATATATTATTTGTTTATGAATGAAAACATTAAAAACCAATATAATCATGTATTATTGCTAGTAAGTGACATATGGCAACGTTGCAAAGCAAGGCGAAGGTAGAGAGATGTAAACCGTGTGAGTCAGTTTGCTCTGATCTTATATGTAACAACATAACCTCTTATTACTCTCCAGTGCCTTCGCTCTTATGAATGAACCAAGAACAGCAACAAGTGCCCTTGAAGCGTGTGACAAAAGTTTTTTCCCTAACTTTTATACCCTTATCAAACTTTTGGCAAACTTGCCTCTCTCTGTAGCTACAGGTACTGCCGAACGGAATTTGAGTTGGTTGAAAACATACTTAAGAAATTCTACTTCTGAAAACAGACTCAACGGTCTAGTATTGTCATCTGTTCACAGAGACATACATATCACTGACGATGAAGTTATGAACCGATTTGGCAATGCTTCAAGAAACCTTGACTTTATATTATACGGTAGTGTGAGTTGTAAACAAAACAGTAACATTAATTCTTTCCATGTAAACACTATCAAGTGAGCAAGATGATTGTATTAATAAACAGTATCATAAAATGGTCTTAGTTGTGTTTAACATTAACCAAACATAAGACATCACAACAAATTGGTTGAAAAAGTGATGCCAGGTAGCATTAAAACTCATCATTTTGCACCGAATTATACAAAAGTTTCCCGGGGAGAACACCCCCTATTCTTTGGGCCTATACCATGCCCCCTAACCCCCGGTTGGGCACCCCCTGAAATAATATTCTATATACGCCCCTGGACCAACTCAATGACAGGCAGAGAAGGAGACAAAAGGGAAAAAAATAAGGAATAAAGGACAAGAAAGTGGAAGGTATGGATGAAATAAAAACCATGGGAAAGTAAGGAGATAACAAAAGACAACTAGAAATGTACAGAATGAACACGAAGGAAAACAGAACCATATTAGGCAACATTTATTTTGTATTATAAAGTAACGAATAGCAGTCACACCTAACTCATACTGATCAGAAACAAAAACTACCCAAGGTCTTTAAATCTATTTCTGGAACTTTTAATACATTTAGAATGGAGGTGAAACAGTAACATTGGTGTCAGCTTAACTGATTGTTAGCCACTTCTTCAACCAGACCAGAAATTATATATACTGAATGTTTTAATATCCCTAATACTGGAATAACCTTTACAGATGACAACAACTGAAATAATTAGAAAAGTCCTGAAACGTACAGAAAAAAATATTAAATGTATGCAACATGGGAAGCGTTTCTACATTTAAAAAAAAGAAAGAAAAAAAATCAACTCTCTGAAATGTTACATACAACCAATAAGTTAATTGTAATCCGTACACCAATAACACAAGATGACTCCATGAGAAAAGCATGCAAAATTTAAAATACCACACAACAAAATTAACAGCATAAGAATATTTACTTCCTTAATGCAAGGAACTATGTGGCGCGTTAAGAAATACGGAGTAGAAAAAATGGTGCCATCTCCCACAGAAAGGCAAAGGGGTCCTCTTTAAAGAATACACCCCAGTTATTAAGTCAGTTATAAACCATGAAGGACTCTCACAAGCAGCAAATGGCAATGTAGCAGCAGCAAGAGTTATCCCAGACAGGACCATTATTGACCTTCATTTGCCATCACTGTGGTTGTGAAAATAAATTTTTTGGACTCTATACGATAGAGATATGATCCTGCCTACTCAAACGAACTCTAATAGATGCCAGTCATCATAACATTCGTTCCACATTGGCCGAGAGCTTAACAGATTCTGGTATGGTTGCCTATCAAGAAGTTCACGGCAACTTCACCATTGGTACTACTCGTCGTATAGATAAAATTGCCTTTAATAATGCCTGTTAGATGCTCATCCCACAGACTGGTCGGATTCTCAAAAAGTAATGCCATAGTTTATGTGGGTAGAACCCCACAGAAAACCAAGGGAACACTATAATAAGGCGTACTGGTCAGGTGTGGAGTGACGTAGTTTGTCAATGCTTTCCTCACTGAGTCAGTGTAAAATCATTGACTATGCGAGGAACCTTTCAGAGCAACCACAGGCACAAGCAAAGCCCCGATAGCACCACCCATACTTAATCCCACAGTGAGGTTTGAGTCGCATCAGACCAAGTCAACAAAAGCTGACACTTTGATTATCCCATACTATCTAAAGAGAGACCCTCAAAGTAAAAGGACTTATGGTGGGAGCCAGGGGCACAATGGATGTCTTACGTTGCCAACCTCAGAGGGAAGTTGATACTGCTCGCAGATACAGAACGGAAGACACCCAAACCAGATAAGTAATAGCTTGCACTATACAATACAACCATAGTTGAATTTTACAACCATATAGTCACTCCAAACAGACTAATTCCGGATTTCTATCACCATTTTAGCATTCCAGCTAACATCACATATACTACAACTAGCATACACTGACAACTAAATAATTGTACATATTGTATATATTTTCACCTGTATTTTCAAACATAGATTTTACAGCCTAAGTGTAATGGATCTGATGATGATCGCTTGATGATCGAAACTGGTCATCCTAGTGTATTTATTAATCTCATGGTTTTTTTTTCAGGATTAGGGCATAACCCAGCTCTTTTGGGTACATTCGTGTTGACCGACTGAAAAGCACCAAACTTTTGTTCAATAAAAAGCCTTTACAATTTTTAAACAAGAAGTTCCGTGAAGAACTATACAGCCTACTTTTCATGCCAATGATAATTCTGCAATACCTATCTAGAATGACGAAATTAAGTTGGTGATATCGAAATGTCTAATTAGTTCAAATTACGAGATATGGTTGGGGCGATAGAAGAACAAAATCAGTAATTGACTACTTTCTGGTGGAAAGGACTAATCGCAGAAAGCTGATAGATGTGACAGCTTTACCAGGAGAAGCATTTGATGGGGACCATAGAGCTGTGGTGGCAAAATTTAGATGGGAAAAATTGGAAAACCTAAAGGAGATCAGAGAAAGTAAAATAAAAGTATGGAAATTGAAAGACAAAACTGTACAGGAAGATTTTCAGGAGAGATTGAAGCAACAAATCCCAGTTACTGAAGTGGAAAACATAGAAGAGGAATGGTCCCACTTTAAAAAGGCATTTGTTGGAGCAGCAGCGAGTGCTTGTGGTAGGACGTCAACAAGAGTGAAAGAGGAAGTGAGGAAAGCAGTGAAAGAAAAGAAGTCTGCATGGAAAGAATGGAACCGAGATCAAACGGAAGAAAGCAAAAGGAAGTATCACGACAGCAAACGGAGGTGTAAGAAAGTGGTAGAAGAAGAAAAGTTGGGAAGAATTTACATGAAGAATGGAAACAGATGTAAGTGGCAGTAAAAGGATGCTGTATGGGCTTCTAAGAAGTAAGAGGAAAGAAAGAGTTACTGCAAAGCTAGTGAAAAAGGAAGATGGAGAGTTGTTAACACACCCAGAAGAGATAAAGGGACGATGGAAGTGACACAACCTGACGACTCTATAACAGAAGATGATATAACAATGCTGGAGGTGGAATTAGCAGTACAGAAAATGAAGATGGGAAAAGCAACAGGGGTGAATCAAATCAGTGTAGAAATGATAAAGGCTGCTGGACCTGTTGGTATGCAATGGTTGTATCGACTGCTAAAGTGTGTGTGGAAACTGAAATGTGTACCAGAAGACTGGGAGAAAGGGCTAATAATACCAGTGTTTAAGAAGGGGGACAAGAAGGTGTGTGATAACTATAGAGGGATCACCCTCATATCACAGATAGTAAAAATACTGGAAAGGATATTAGAAAGAAGAATGAGAAGAAAGGTGGAAGGAGAGTTGCAAGAGGAACAGTATGGCTTCAGGAGTGGAAGATCCACAGTGGACCCAATCTTTAGCTTGAGGCAGGTGATGGAAAAGAACTGGGAATATGGAGAGGATTTGATCATGACTTTCATAGATCTAGAAAAGGCATATGATAGTGTCCCCAGAGAGAAGGTATGGGAAACCATGGTTAAGAAGAGACTGGGAAGAGAAATGTTGGAAGTGGTGCAAGCAATGTACAACAACTGTGTTAGCAGGGTACTGACCCCAGTTGGAAAGACAGATTGGTTTAGGAACAAGACTGGACTAAGACAGGGGAGTGTGCTGTCACCTCTCTTGTTCATAATGGTGATGGATGAAACTGTAAAGGAAACAAAGGAAGCATATGGACATAAAGAAATGAACTGAAAATCAGTATAGAGAAAAGCAAGACCATGGTGATGACAAGAGGGGAAAGACAAGGAAAGGGCACTGTGAAAATTGGAAGTCAGAGTTTGGAAATTGTGGACACGTTCAAATACCTAGGAAGTGAATTGATGCAAACTGGTAGGTTGGACATGGAGATTGGCAGGAGGGTACAGCAGAGCAATGCATTCTATCAAAGTGTAAGAAAACTTGTTTGGGATAAGGAAGTACCAAGGAAAAGCAAGGAGGTAATGTATAAAGTGTATGTTCCCATATTAACTTATGCAGCTGAGACTTGGACCCTGACAAGCAGGCAAGAGAGTAGAATCCAAGCCAGTGAAATGAAATTCCTAAGAAGTATGATAAGAAAGACAAGGAAAGACAGAGTGAGGAATGAAGATGTTAGGAAGGAAGTTGGGATGGGAAAACTAAATGAGAGAATTGAGAAGAATAAACTAAGGTGGTTTGGACATGTAAAGAGGATGGAGGAAAATAGAATACCAAGACAGATGCTGGAGGCGAAGTGCAAGGGTAAGAGAGCAAGAGGAAGACCTAGAACAAGGTGGATTGATTCAGTGAAGAACAGCGTAAGAAAAAGAAATCTGGACTGGGACAAGATCGTGGAAGAAGAATGGTGGAAGGAAAGAGGAAAGTGGAGAAGTGCCATAAATACCCCGACCCGGCAGGAGCTGGATAAGGGGAAATGATGATGATGATGATGAAGAATGTAGCCTAATAGAGAACTACAGTTGGCAGCCCTGGTGACTGAATATATTCTTAGTTCCATCTCTTAAGGTACAGAATACAAAATTTTGTTGAAGTCCAATGGATAGCATGGACGTTACATGCAGTTAAACATTGAATCTAAAAGTGCGCGTAAAATCATGTTGGCAACAATGACATACATGTATTGGTCAGAAATAATCTGAAATAATATGATCTATTGTTGTGTCAATTTTGAATGAAATCCATTAGTTAGTATAGAAGTTACATGCATTTTACAATTGGACCTATCAGCAGGCTTAGAATCATGTTGGCAGCACTGACGTATATAAGTTACTCCAAATTAATATAGAATGTCGGGTACTATACGTGTGCATAGTTTAAAGCTGTCCGCTTGCATACTTTCTGATATATGGGTATTTGGATTAAAAAAATGGAGAGCATTTATTAACAGTTGGCAGCCCTGGTGGCTCTTAAGAATACTCTCAGTCATATCTGCTTATGTACACATAGCACATACAAAATTTGGCTGAAATCCAATTGATAGTGTAGAAGTTATATGCATTTAAAATTTGGACCTATCAGCAGGCTTATAATCATTTTGGCAACACTGCCATGTATGGCCTCCTGGAAATTAAACTGCAATATTATTATCTATACGTGTGCCAATTTTGAAATAGCTCCCATTCATACCTTCCAAGATATCCAACATGGAGCTCAAATTTCAATTGCGATTTTTCAGCAGTTGGTAGCACTGACATCATTTTCAAATATGGCCGTGAGATATTCAGGTATAGATCTTTACTCATACCAAATTTTGTTTCGATTGCTGCAGCCGTTTAGGAGTTGATAGGGGGGACACACACACAGCCAGCCAGACAGACAGACACACATTTGCCCGATCTCATAAGTCTACTTTTTCCTCATTTTTGCAAAATGTGAAAAGTAGGCTAAAAATATAGTGCACTCAGCTAAATATATTGCAGCAGTTTTATTTAAATAAATCAATTTCTTTTATACTCCCTGCAAATTACTTCTATCTGTAAATAAAAGTTATTCCTAATTAGCTTGAAGCAACAATTAACATGGAAACGATACAGTAGTTCAAACATTAAATTATTAATTTTATCAGGAACAGTTTTTCAAACAAAAATAAACAAAACAGGAAGGATCTAATGATGAAGAGTAATTTAATGTAGTAATATTTTGTAATTGTATTAGTTTAAAATACGAATGATATTCATTAAAAAAGAAAATAGATATCAAGTGGCATTTACCAGGGAGCACCATATTCACAGGGGTCATTCAGCAAAATAAAAATCAGATGGTAGGTATCACACACAATATATTGTATGTAATGCTTCCTCAACGGCATCTACGGTGGAGTGGATAGAGTGGATGGCGGAAGGGGCAGCCCTGTACTTGGGGATTAATATGAGCCACAACCTGCTGCCTTGTAGGTTTGATTGGGGACTATCAAAGGCCAAGGGGAAAAACCCTGACAGAAATATCCTCTCTAGCGTTAGGCTTAACAGGTCAGCAAAGAGAGACATTGCAACTGCTTTCAAAACAAGAAAGAGCCTCGGATACCATAGTAACACCCCGAATACGACTTCATCTGAACAAGGCTCGGTTAGGAATGACGATCAATGGCCTGATGTTAAACAGAGTCATGCAAAGAGAAAAAATACCGAGACAGAATAAGACACGAATTGGGACTTTAAACATCATGACCCTGACTGCTAAGCGTGAAAAGCTCATTGATCTCATGGAGACGAGCTGAGTGAAACAAAGTGGAAGGGGACAGGTGAAAAATCACTTTGTAAAGGTTACACTCTCCAATGGCATGGTAATCCAAAAGAAGTCCGCAATGGTGTAGCATTTCTCCTAAGTAAACACGTAGATGCAGTTTCAGACATAGAATATGTCAGGAAAGGATAATTAAGTTAAGATGGAAAACTAATAAGAAAATCTTGACCATTGTTCAGATGTATGCACCACAGCCAGGATGCTCTCAAGAGGAGTAGGATACCTTCCTTGAAGACCTAGAAGAACATGTAGAAGAAGATAATATAATAATGATGGGAGATCTCAATGCTCAAGTTGGTGTTGACAGACGAGGATATGAAAACGGGATCCGTCCCAATGGGTTCGGTAACAGGAATGCAGAAGGAGAACACCTTTTAGATTTCTGCCTGAGGAGCAACCTCCTTATCAAAAATACTTATTTTAAGAAACAAATGAGCCATAAAGTCACAAGGTACAGTTGGGACCGAGATCTTAAATCCCTAATAGGCCACATAATATCTGATAAAGAAGCTGGAAATCTCATCACAGATATTAAAGTATTTCCAGGAGAAAGCCTCGATAGTGATCACAGACTACTAACTCCACTTTGCAAAATATTCCATTGGGAAAGGCTACACTAAGACGTATACCAAAGACAAAGGTTTAGGAATTAGATTGTCCTGAGAATAAGGAAAGCCGGCCCCGTGGCGTTGGGGTAGCGTGCCAGCCTCTCACCTGGAGGCCCCGGGTTCGATCCCCGGCTCCGTCAGGGATTTTAAAACTGCCGTGAGGGTTGGAACGGGGTGCACTCAGCCTCGTGAGGACAATTGAGTAGCTGTCTGACAGTGAGACAGCGCCCCGATCACGAACACCAAGATTAACGGCAGAGGTGACCCGACGCGCTGATCACGCGTCACCCCAATATCTGCAGGCCAAATGGCTGGGCAGCGGTCGCTTGGTCGGCCTTAGCCCGTCATGGGCTGGATAGTGCCAGGGGTTGACTTTTTTTGAGAATAAGGAAACATACCAAAAAAAAATCAAAGTTAATCTACCACATGATGAACTAAGAACAGGACAGGACGAGTGGAATAGATTTAAAGTCATAATTGTGAACACTACACTCGATATTGTTGTTAAAACAAGCACCAAAGTTAATGAAAAAGAAACTCTCTGGTGGAACGATACTGTTCGGAAAGCGATAAAAGAAAAAAATGTGACTAGAAGGGATAAAGACAAGGAAAACCAGAAGGATGTAAGGAAAAATGAAATCAGATCAAAAGAACTAGATCAGAAATATAAAGACTTGAAACTTAGAGTTAAGAGACTAATCAAATCGGAGAGAGAAGCCAGTTGGCTACTTCACGGCCAAATTGGAAGAAGACAGTAAAAATAACAAGAAGCTCTTGTACAATATTGTGAAAAATACAAGGAAACCATACGGTATGTACCAGTGAAAACCTTTGAAACTGAAGATGGAATGGTTGTATGGAATCAGATGGATATAAGACAAGAGATGAACTATTTTGCACAGTTATATAATGGAAAAGATGTGAAGATAAAGGAAGGAGTAAGTTCAGAGGATGAAAATGAGAGAAGAGAAAGAGAGCTTCCACTAACCTGGTCAAAGGTTGAAAATGCTTTGAAGAACATGCGTAAAGGCAGGTCACCTGGTATTGATGAAGTGAGCGTTGACATGATAAAAGCTGCAGGAATTTCCTGGACTTCACTGGTTGTACAGAGTTATGAATGCCATATGGAAGGAAGATCAGATCCCAGTAGATTGGACAAAAGGGATTATAGTACCCCTTTTTAAAAAAGGAAGTAGGAGAAATCGTAACAACTACAGAGGAATCACACTCCTGTCTCATGGATTAAAATTAATGGAAAAAATTATTGATAAGCAACTCAGGAACATCATTGAGCCTCAGTTAGAATAAGAGCAATATGGATTTAGGAGTGATAGAACAACTATTGACCTCATCTTTACTATTAGGATGATTATAGAAAAACACTGGGAGAAAGAAGCAGACCCGACCAGCGGTCGGAAACTGCTCAAGATGATGATGATGACTGGGAGGAAGGACGAGATATCATTTTTGTCTTCTTGGATCTTGAAAAGGCTTATGACAGCCTGCCTAGGGACAAGATATGGGATTGTTTATCAAAGAAACACATATCAGTAAAGTGAAAATGCTGCATAGCCATTGTCAGAGCTGTGTTCAAATAGGGAGTAAATATTCAGATTGGTTTGTTACATCAAAGGGAGTGCAACAGGGAAGTCATTGTCACCATTGCTGTTCATCTCTGTAATGGAAGAAATCATCGTCGTCGTCGGCCAATACTCGTATCCGAGTTTACGCTTCTCGCCTGCAGTTCTATAATCTTTAGTCCATACAATGAAGATGGCGCTGATGGCTTATCAGGCCAATTCTCGCATAGAACATGAGACCACACATGTTGCATCCGATGGAGGGTGGAGGACGTGGTAGTATTTGATGCATCTTCTTCCTCTGGCGAATTTCCTCTTCCTGTCTACGACGTTCCTGCTCAAACTGTGCAACTGCAGCTGAGATGGCAGCACGCCAGTGAGGGCGATCCAGTGCAAGAGTATGCCAAGTATTTGGGTTTATCTCTACTCTACTCATGGTCTGCTTGAGATGGTCTTTATATCGTTTTAAAGGAGCACCACATGGCCTCTTGACAGTGTTGAGTTCACTATACAGGATTTGCCAAGGTAGTCTGCTGTCACTCATACGATGGACATGGCCTGCCCATCTAAGCCGATGACCAACAATGGAGGCTTCAATACTGTTTATCATTGCTTTCTCAAGGACTGACTGCTTTATTAGTTACATAGTCATCCCATTTGTTGTTCATGATTGATCTGAGTTTTTGTTGATGAAAGCGTTCTAGTTTCTTGATGTCCCAGGTAAAACAACAGCATCTTGAAACGGATTTCACGGCATTGGCCTTTGCACACAATTTGGTGATTTGGGGTTGCACAGTTGAGGAAGTACAGAAGAAATTAAATACCTGGAACAACCAATTTAATGAGCTTGGACTAAGAGTTTGTGCTACAAAGACAGTAGCCATGAAGGTTAGTAGACAAAAGGGTAATTTAAATATGTTGTTGGATGGAAGGAACTTACAAGAAGTTGATCAGTTCCAATACCTTGGCAGCATTATAACTCGAGATGGTCGTTGCTCAGCGGAAATTACCAAAAGGATCAGAAGGGAACTAATTTGTACCACCAAGTCAGGAATCTCCTTTGCTGGATCATGCAGCGCAGACGACTGTCAAGAATACGCTCCAAGACTTTCATTGTGTGGCAGAGCAATCAAATTGGATGATAATTGAAGCATTCACCAACATCTCATTTACCCTTCCAAATTGGGATGGTATACTTGACTGCCAGGTTGTAGGTATGCAGCCATCCTCAAGGATACGATTGGAAAGTGCCGTAAGAATTTTAGCACCAGGATATCCAAGCAACTTCCAGATTTCAGATGGTATGTCATCTGGTCCTGTCGCTTTACCAGTTTTCATTTTACTTACAGCCTTTAGTACCTCTTCTTCGGTTATTTGAGGTACAGGTCCTGCAAATGGATCGCTGGCCAATTCAGGTGTGAGTGGAAACTCTTCATTACACATTTCTTTGTAGTAGACATGCCTAGTGAAGTGGGCCGGGCAAATGCCCAGTGGGCAGGACATCTATAAATGGGCATTTGCCCAAAGCAGTTTTAAGCACCCAAAATCTGGACATTAAAAAAAGTTTTTGTTTTTTTTTACTTTTTACTACCTGTGATTGTTACTCGAGCTTCTAAAACAAATTAAAAACCATTAATCAAAGGTACACTACATGGATAAACTAGTAATGCCCGAATATTGCTAATAATAATTTAATTATCCTGTGTCAATGTTGTCAATAACATCTAAATGGGAATTAGGTATATCTGGTTTGAATAAAACATTGTATTACTGAGTTAGGCCTGCAGGCCTACTAAATTAAATGTAGGAAATGTAGGGGCACCTGTTACAACTGCTGCCACAGAGCAGACCTTTAGCACTTTTGGTTGGATTCATAGTAAAAGAATAAACATACTTACATCTGAGAGGGCTGCCAAGTTAACTTGTCTAGCCCAAAATTGGACGCTGATGAATGGGGAGAATGAAACATCTAAGCGTAAGCCCGACAAAATAACTGAAGAGACTCATCAGAGTAATCCAGAACAAGGAAAATAAATCCCAACACCCAGTCAAGAACGAATTATAGGCCTAGAGGAAGATTCAGAATCAGAACTGTCAGAAGAATCTGAGCCAGAACTACTTGAAAGTTTAATAGAAAAAAGTGAAGAAGAGGGCACAGAAACAGAAGAAGGTGATTAAGATACCCAAGAACACAAAACATTCATTTATTGTTAATTTCATATTTAAATATACATGTACTGTACCTCATGTCCTCATTTGTTTCATTTTTAACTTAACAGTTAATGTAATAGCATACATTATGTATTCAGTATTAGTCATTTGTCAGTAAAATATCAAACTCATTTAAGAATTATCAAGATGTGCTGATGTGTTAAGTGAATTTTTTTCCCTAATTACACAATCAACATTCAAAGGCATATGCATAATTATTATGTTAAAAATCCACTTGAGTTGAGAGGCTATAGAAAAATATTAGGACTACTTAACTACTTTTCCATCAATATAAATTAAATAATTTTGTATATTAAATATTTATACTGTATCATCGTCGTCGGCTTTAACCAGTTTCCGAGTATAGATCTTCTTCCAAAACAGTCTAAAATAATCTACGGTTGAGGTCTGTAGGCATGTTTGCGGTGACTGAACAGCCCAATGCGTGCATGAAACAAACGTCCACACAGATCACACAGAACTGTTGGTGGAGGGCGTGACTGTGCTGCACGGTGCTTTTGGGCTTGTCGCTTGGCCTTAACAAGTCTACTACGTTTTTCTTCAAACATTTTGACAGCAGCCGGGATGGTCTGGTGCCAAGTTGAATGGTCTTAGCAAGCTGGTCCCAGGTTTGTGGATAGAGACCTGTCAACTTCATATTCTGTTTAAATTGGTCCTTGTAACGTCTCTTAGGGCCTCCATGAGGTCTGGTGCCGGAGCTGAGTTCACCATACAGAACCTGGCATGGTAGTCTCATATTATCCATCCGATGGACATGTCCAATCCATCTAAGTTGATGACCAATGATGGATGATTCTACACTATTAGCATGCGCTTTCTCAAGAACATCAAGATTGGTGATGTGGTCTTCCCATTTTATCTTAAGGATGGATCGAAGTTTCTGTTGATGGAAGCGCTCAAGCTTTCGGAAGTCATGTCGATAAAGGGTCCAGGTTTCACAGCCATACAACAATGTTGAGATGACAACAGCTTGGTACACCATGAGCTTCGTCTTCATGGTCAGATCTTTATTCAAGAAGACCCGGTGCGATAGACATCCATATGCCGCAAGGGCAGCACCGATTCTCTTCTCAACATCCTGCCCACAATTACCGTGTACAGATAGCAGACTGCCCAGATACGAGAAGTGGTCTACCTGCTCCAATGGAGTATCTGAGATAGAAATGTTGAAGTGCGGAAGGGAAGTACCTGGTGAAGGTTGTGCCAGAACCTTGGTCTTCTGAACATTAATGGTGAGACCAAAACGATCACCTGCATTCTTGTAGCAATTAACAGTCTGTTGCAACTCCACTGGCGTGAGTGGAGGCGATGCTGCATCATCTGCATATGACATATTGTTATCTTTGTAACCTGAGTTAGCTTCTTGGAGCGAAATCAAGCTAGGTTGAAGAGCCCTCCATTAAAACGGTACCTGACATCTACACCTGGGATGTTTGTGGGCAATTTATAGAGCATTGCTGCTAATTCAATGCAAACAGTGTTGGAGCAAGTACGCAGCCTTGTTTCAGTCCACGAGTGATAGGAAATTCGTCAGAGATCTTATTTTGGTGACAAACCTGACCGGTTATGCCATAATGGAGAGCGTCGAGGACAGCCAAAGCGTTGTAGCACTGCCCGCATAACAGATCTTGGAACCGAGTCAAAGGCCTTTTGCAGATCATAAAGACTAAGAGTGGATTCTGTAGCTCACTACACTTTTCTTGTATTTGTCTTACGCAGAATATCAAGTCAGTTGTGCTTCTGGAAGATCGAAATCCGCACTGGGACTCGGGGAGGATCTTTTCTGAGATAACTTGAAGGCGGTTAAGTAAAATTCTGGCAAGAATTTTACCCACAGTAGATAGTAGCGATATACCGCGATAGTTGCCACAAAAACTACGATTGATGTGATGATACTACGATTGTGATGATAGTGGCGTTCTTTAGGTCACCAGGTACTTCTCCTAATTCCCAAATTTTGAGAATAAGAGTGAAAATCCACGTTTTGAGGGACTGACCTCCAGTTGAATTAATTCCAGTGGGATGTTTTCTGGACCAGGTGCCTTTCTTGGTTTCAGTTGATTGAGAGCTACACTGAATTCCATGTAAGAAGGAGGTACAGCCATCCATGGTTGTTCAGGATATTTCGGCATATCACGAAGGAAGTCTTCAGCAGCTGTTGAAGGACAATTTAGAAGGATGGAGAAATGTTCCTTCCAACGATCTAAGATATCATTGCTGTCAGTAAGAATGGCAGAGTTGTCAGCGCTTTTAAGTGTACCTGATGAAGAACGAAGCGGGCCATACATCTCTTTAATCCCTGCATAGAAGTTCCTCAGATCACGAGTATCAGATAGCCTCTGAAGTTCCTCACCTTTCTGCTGCCCCCAAGTATTCTTTATCTCTCTTATTTGCGTCTGACATTTACTCTTGAATTCTAAATACAGAGCTTTCTTCGTATTGGAGGATGGGTCTTGAAGATGAGATATTGTCATCGCGGCAGGAGATGGCAGTTGAATACGCTGCGACGGGGTGCGAGGGGTCTTGCAGTACGCATGTGCGGTCCACCTATTCCAAACTTAAATACGGTATATCAGCTTCCCGCATTCGAGACGACAGGCAGCCAGTGAAAGAAGGAATGTGCTGCGTGAAGCAAGTAGTAACCAACTGAATGTTTTTGGAATGCGTCATACGCAGTGAGAGGGAAGACATCTGCAGTTCAAACTCAACTGCCAACTCCTGCACCTAGTCTAATACAGCTAGTCAGGCTAAGAGGTATAGATATAAACACCTACGTATTAAATTAAATTAGACAATGAGTTTCTTAAGAGGTGCAGATTGCATAACTTAATTCCTCGGCATTTAAATTGTGTTTTTATGAGTGACTGTATGTGCATGATGTTCTTTTTATCTTGTTCAGTGTTTTATGTATAATGTTTTAACGGCATCAATTTTGTGGCTGATGAAGGACCGTTCCTGGGTTCGAAACATGTCCCACAACTAGTGCGTTGTAGCACATAATCAATGTATTGATTGACGGAGACTGTTCAATAAATCAAATAGTAATTTGTCAATACGGACCAAAATAACACCAAATATTCCCAAAGTTTCAGACCCATTGGATTGTTGCTACAGGTCTCCCCACGTGATTGGTCGCGGAGGAATCAACTCCAGTATACGGACTCAGGTGTAGCGTAGTTAACTTGCAGTCTGTGCAGTGAAGTGTTCCCCGTCAACGAGAAGAGCACGCTATCAACAACTGTCGCCGTTTGAGAGGGCTCGGATAATTGGGCTGTGTGAGGCTGGATTATTGCTAAGGACTGTTGCTACACGTGTTGGCCGACAGGCATCTGCGGTACAACGTGTATGGCAGTAGTGGTCAAATGAAGGTACCCACACTCGTAGAGAGAGGATCGCCACAACATTCGGATGGCCCGGATGGAACCCCATGCAACAGCAGCGCAAATTCGAGCAGCTGTGGCACCCCACGTTACACAACAAACAGTTGGCAATCACCTGCGTGTAGGTGGCTTACGATCCCGTGTCCCTGCAGAAGGTGTTCCATTGACCCCACAACAGCGACGTGTAAGGCTGGCCTGGTGTCAAGAACGATCGACGTCGGTCGACGAATGACATAGGGCCGTCTTTAGTGATGAATCCCGCTTCTGTCTTGCCCGCAGTGATCGCCGGAATTGTGTGCGCCGACGTACCGGGGAGAGGGGCCGCCCAGACCTTATTGTCGAGAGGCACACAGGGCCAACACCAAGCATTATGGTCTGGGGAGCTCTTGGCTTTAATGTGAAATCACAATTAGTGCTTGTTGAGGGCACTATGACTGCTCGACAGTACGTTGATAGGGTACTTAATCCAGTGGTTGTCCCTATGATGGCGAACATTGCTAATGGGATGTTTCAGCAGGACAATGCCCGGGTTCACGCTGCACGCATCTCCAGAGAAGCTCTCCACGACATCACAACCTTAGAATGGCCCGCCAGATCCCCGGACCTCAGTCCTATTGAGCATGTGTGGGACATGATGGGTCGACAATTGGCCAACCGTCCTCTGCCACCCACAACTCTGGAACAACTGACCCATGCAGTGCAGCAAGCATGGGCCACAATTCCTCAGGAAGCGATCCAGGGCCTTATTGTCTCCATGCCTCGCCGAATTCATCAATGTTTTGCAGCTCGTGGTGGGCACATCCTGTATTGATTGTTGTCCAAACTTGCGGTCAGAGGGACCTGAAAGTGTAATCATCGAATAACAACCGAACACTCGTCCTGCATGTTCAATTGCAGCAATGTAGCACCACTCCTTCTAGGTGTTGCAGTTTCCATTTTCTTCAGTGTATATACCTGATTGTATGGATCAATATATAGAATACATATATGTAGATACATATATGGCTAAAACAATATTTATATAAGCGTTGAATTATGAATATGTTTTTAAAAGAGGTAAATGCCCAAAATGCCTGAGCATTTATGGGTTTTGTGCATTTGTCCGGACATTTATCCTGGGCATTTGGCCCGACTTATAAGTGCGCCGACATTTTACATCACTAGTCATGCCATTGATGGAGTATGGCTGTCGGATCCCTAAGAGGCTGGTGGCTCGCATCTTTAATCTGGAGTACATGTCCAATATCTTCCGTTGCTCGATGGCACCTTCTGACGTATCAAGTTGGTTATACAGTTCCTGATAATGGTGGCTTTTTACTCTGGCAACAGCATGTTTTGCAGCAGATTTCAGCATCTTGTACTGTCACAACAGTCCAAATCTCAATTCCTTCACGGATAAACTTCTTCCTATTTCATCTCCATTATTATATCTTCTCTCCGAATAAACAATTAGAGTAGCTCTCTTTGCTATACGCTCTTATGCTATTAGTTCACGATATCACCACTACAAAAGTTCCAAAGCCGCAGCAGCAATCTTGCACGTCTTAGTAAAGCTTCTTTAGTTCTAAGTTTCACCACAATAACAGCTTCAGCCGCCTTCTTGCACGTTACGTATATAAAATCTAGTTAGTTCTGCGTTTCCCCCCAACATCAGATCCCTCAGTTCATAGCAGCCATCTTGCATATTAGTTATATAAAGTCTGTTTTGCATCCATTATAGTACCTTCTCCATAGTTTCTTTACTCCATTCTAGCAAATCATGGTTTCTGGACACGTTACAATAGTGATGGAGTATAGTAGAAAGAAAAGATCCCAGGAAACTGTAGGAGCACAATTATACCAACCTATAAGCACAAAGGTGTTTCTATAGAATGCCAAAATTATTGAATTACAGTATTAAGGAAGAAAAATAATGGAACATCTTATAAAAGTGCCAGAGAGCATTAGATGAGTGGTTGAGAATCATATGAAAATAAAAAAAATGCAGTCAGATTTATGAAGGGGTCAGTGGATGCTATTTTTATTAGACATGTACAAGAGAGGAGATAAGAAAGGAACTGACAACTTTACTATGCCATCATAGATCTGGAGCTTTTCATCTTGCAGGATCATGCGACAGAACCATCAGTAATGGTATGGCCAGGTATAGTAAGTAAAACCTGAATTTTCCGCCGAATCAATACTTTACTTATAGATAACTTTATGGGTACATGTTTCGGAGACCCTACTGTCTCCTTCCTCAGCCCTCTTTTGGTACTACAAACATCGTATGACACATTCGAAATCCCCTAATAAAACAACATAAAATACACATCACAAATTACAAAGCCACAACATATTAAAAACTACTAGTTTGGTTGGTTGGTTCCTTAGTTTAGGGGCTGCGACAACGCGGTCATGTAGCCCCGTGTACTTTGGGTGTGTGTAGAATCTGTCTGATAACCGGTGTTAATTGTGATGACTGTATTAGTGTGTGTATCTGTTTTTTTAATTCAAGTAGGGACTGCAACTTTTAATTTTCAAATAGTTCCTACTTTTGCCGCCAAGCGCCACCGTCAGCGACTACTAGGCCTAGTTCAGAACTAGCTACTAGACGCCACCGCAGTCGGCTCTTGGCAACGAACGTAGCAACCTAAGAGCGTTGTTTACATTCTTAACCTATCCAATTTAGTTTCACACAGGTGTAATTAGTGGAAAGATCTTTAACATGCCATAAATCTATGACATGGGACCGCCGGCTTTACTTCCCCTCCGAAGGAAGGCATACTGAGGGATTTTTAACGCTCTTAAAAAATCCGACGGCTTCGGCCGGGTTTGAACCCGCTATCTTGGGCATAGAAGCTCAGCATGCTACCAACTACGCCACCGAAGCCGCAAACTACTAGTTTAAAACACATTAATTAAAATTCAACATCAACCATGAATACAGCGTGTAATGCTCCTCACATTTTCAGTCACTCAATTCTTGTTAAGTGTATGTCTTTTGACATGTTAAAATACTGTTTATGCACAACCATTAATTTTGTTCACAGTGTCTTTAATCTCTAAAATAAATGTAATCAATCTATGGAGATTCTTGCATACGTAGGGCTATGTTAAATTGGAAGCATCTAGAATTTGCCGAATGACACTTATTATTTGAGGTAGAGCATCAAATATTATGGTGTTCCCTCTCTATAATACTTAACAACATGCCGTGGTGAATCGACTGTTGTTTATGAATAACAGTCCAATTAGATGGCTAGTATAAAATTGAGGACGGACAATTCAGGGCTTCTTAGATGATGGTAGTTGACGGTCGGTGGCATCGGTTACAAATTTTTCATTACTATTGTTTTGGTCGAGGAACATTATCAAGACGAGGTGTCAACTTGATATTGTTCCTCGACCAAAACAATAGTAATGAAAAATTTGTAACCGATGCCGCCGACCGTCAACTACCATCATCTAAGAAGCCCTGAATTGTCCGTCCTCAATTTTATACTAGCCATCTAATTGGACTGTTATTCATAAACAACAGTCGATTCACCACGGCATGTTGTTAAGTATTATAGAGAGGGAACACCATAATATTTGATGCTCTACCTCAAATAATAAGTGTCATTCGGCAAATTCTAGATGCTTCCAATTTAACATAGCCCTACGTATGCAAGAATCTCCATAGATTGATTACATTTATTTTAGAGATTAAAGACACTGTGAACAAAATTAATGGTTGTGCATAAACAGTATTTTAACATGTCAAAAGACATACACTTAACAAGAATTGAGTGACTGAAAATGCGAGGAGCATTACACGCTGTATTCATGGTTGATGTTGAATTTTAATTAATGTGTTTTAAACTAGTAGTTTTTAATATGTTGTGGCTTTGTAATTTGTGATGTGTATTTTATGTTGTTTTATTAGGGGATTTCGAATGTGTCATACGATGTTTGTAGTACCAAAAGAGGGCTGAGGAAGGAGACAGTAGGGTCTCCGAAACATGTACCCATAAAGTTATCTATAAGTAAAGTATTGATTCGGCGGAAAATTCAGGTTTTACTTACTGTAAACACGGTCAATACGGAACCTGAAATGAGTGCTATACCTAATGGCCAGGTATTACAGAGTGTTATGCATGTTCTTTTAAAGTGGGCATGGATTAAAGGTACTAGGTATCCTAGGAACTAGAACCAGGCGGAGGAGAAGAAGGGAATTAATAAAAGGTGAACATGCTATTTTGAAGACTGGTTACTAAAAACTTGTGTAGCTGGCCTTCAAGACCTTCATGAACAATGAAAAATAAGCATATAGGTTACTGTATATTTCCTTACCAAGGTCTCTTGAGCATCCAACTTAAGATACTGCCTGATGAAGTTTATAATCCATTTGATTTTCTGATCTTGCCCCACAGCCCACTTCTTCTTTTTCATTATGGGTGCATTTCCAGTAGCTTTCAGAAGAATGTCAACTGGAAAGAGAATGCATTCTTAGTGTCGCAACAAAAAAGAAAGAAAAGAATTTAGGAAGAGGGCTAGAAGTCGTCATGCTGTTATGTAGGGAGGTTGAATTTGTTGTAATCTCTATACGTAAAGTAGGTTACTGTAGGTTTTCAGTCTTGTCCGCCTCATTGCGTAGTGGCTAGTATTCGTGGCTGTCATAGTAGAGGCCCGGGTTCGATTCCCAGCTCTGCCAAGAAATGTAATTCTGGTCTGAGGCCTGGAACAGGGTACACTCAGCTTTGTGAGGCAAAACCAAGAAGATTCCTACCTCAGCCATCTTGGAAGTGGTTTTGCATGGTTTTCCCCACTTCTACTCCAGGCAAATGCTGGGATGGTGCCTAACATAAGGCCACGGGTGCTTCCTACCCAAATCCTACATCAATTACAATTACACACACTAGTATAGGCTAGACATCACAGTCTCCCATAAGTCCAACCCCTCGCCCAAGCCGTGGGAGACGGGCAACGGCACAAAGTAGGGGATTGCCTGTAGGGGCGAAGTACAGTGGGGACTTCTATGTGCCCCGGGACCGTTACGGTAGCTGTGAAGGTCCTACAGGAACCCTGACAAGTGATGGCTAATGGGGCTCTGGTGAAGCTACGATAGGCCCAGCAAGCCAGTAGTGGATAAGACTTTTGCTTTCAAGAAGGGAACAGGCCTCGGACAGGACGGATACAATGGACGAGGACCTAGCTGTGATCATGGACTATGATTCGGAATGCTGAATATACAAACATTGACTGGGAAGGTGGAGATGGTGGATATGATGGAAAGAAGGAAGTTGGATCTGCTGGGGCTGGTAGAAACAAGGTGGAAGGGAGAAGGAAGGAGAGAATTGAGAAAAGGCTGTAGACTATATACGCTGCCGAAGTGACGCGCCTAGCAACCGCATGGGCGCAGCCACATTGGACCCAAACAACTGGTTGCTAGGTTTTTTATACATAGGAAGCTGCATCAACGCTGCGCAGTGTCTTGAATTTTGTGGATAAAAAGGTGTAATATGCGTGAAATAAGGCAAACGCCTCCCGTGAAGATCATCTACAGTGTTGGAGCTACAAAATAGAAGTGAAATTTTATGGATAAAGTACGAGAATTTTGCGAGATAGTATCAATAAAGTTGACCTCACTCCTGAGGCAAGAATTGCATGGCGGGTACTACAAATTAAAAATATTTATTTATAACATCATTTAGTAGATACAGTATATCTAATATAGAGAGATATTTAGGACATATATGTCACATAAAGGGGCTTTTGGTTCATGTGGGGAGTGTAGTTGTAATTAAATATGGTTTGTACTATAAGTATTATAAACGACAACCTACATAACCTTACAGCTGATTCACTAACAGCAATACATTTTCTCCTACAACTTTTCTGAGTGGTGATATTTCACTTAATTTATTTAAGCAGTGAATCATGTTTCCAAATAACAATTAGGCCTATCCCAGACTGAAAATTTCTGCCTAAATATTTTATTTTTTGCACTTTCAGAAAACAATCATCATGTACCAGTAGCCTAGGCCTACACCCTGCAACAAAGATACAGTATGTACTGTACCGTACAGTGACATTATTCAAGCCAATGAATACTGCTTATTTCTGAAGTGATGGAGTGGCAGGTCTTGTCGTTATTGTCAGGGAAGTTTCAGTGGAAAAGTCAGTGGTGTCAAGAAATGAGGTGATTAGGATAGTGGCGAACCAGGCTACCATGGCATTAAGTCAAGATTGTTAGAAAATGTTTTAATCGTTTCAGCATGAAGTATTAGTGAAAACATCAGTGGTGCTATCAAGTTATGAATAAAAGTGGAAATGTGTGTACTTAGTCAGTTTCTTGTGCACTAACTTACTTATCTGGACAATTTTTCAAACATTGGACAGTAAAATTAGGCTAGTTCAATGAAGTTATGGCATGCTACAGTATTGTACATTTATTATGAGTTATAATAAAACTATATTGCTATTCAAAATATCGAGGCTTAATACTTAACTGCAAAGTTAATATCAAACATCTTTAATGGATATCAGGAAGTACTGGTATATTATCGGGAAGTAGGCTACTCTCCTGCGATTCAACTTGCAAGCTCCTGCAGAAGTATGGATGTGTTTTTCACCCCTCATCATAGGCCTTTTTGTTATTGAGCAACTGAGTTTAATTGGCGTTGTAACAGGTCATTTTATCACAGGTTGTGGTGAATTATGTAATACGGTACCAAATGGCAGGTAGGTGATGTTGGTGGTTGCCCCATTATTTTAAATGAGGTAGGACGATAGGCCTTAATTGTAGATTTCTCTAACCTGTTAGTGAGCACACAGGTTAGGCTTGGTTAATTTGATTAGTTTTCAAACAAACGCAGCGTTGTGGTAAACACACAAATTGTATTGAGATGCAGTCTTTGTTTCTCCTAAAGCCGTTGAGATTTGGCCTAAACTCTCGTGCAAAATATTTTAAACTGTTCCCTTATGCATTGATAGACCTTCTTTTAAAGTTCGTTTAATTCGTCACTTACTGGTAGGGCCAACGGTACTTTATTTTCCCTAGTATTGATCATTCATACGGGATGTGATATCACAATATCCAGAAATGTTATATTTTCATGTTCTCACTTAATTTAGTTAAATATTGTAGGCCACATCTCTACGACTTATGCTCTAAGACGTAATATGCATCCCGTACGCAATATTTTACAACTTTATTGAACTACTATGTTAATTTACTGTGGAAAATATACTTTTCTATGCTTTCTTGCCTCTGGACATCCATGCATGTACAGTTTTATACGATACAAATAGGAAATAATGACGGCTCAAAGACGAAGCAAGCTACGAGGGAGCCAGGTTGTATTGCTCCAGTTGCTTAGCAACGGAGCGGAAGTGACGTCGACTTCGGCAGCGTATTGGAGTGGGAATGAGGAAGGAAAGAGGAATGGAGTGGGGGTAGTAGTGAGAGAAGGGTAAAAAGAAGAAGTGGTGAGAATAAGTGACATGATGATGAAGGTAAAAATATCACTGAAAGGAAAGTCTGCAGAGGTACTAATAGTGTATGCCCAACAGGTAGAACGCACTGCTGAAGAGAAAAAACAGTTTGACGAGGAAATGCAGAAACAGGTGGGAGGAAAGAATGTGATTATAATGGGAGATTTAAATGAGCATGTTGGAAGGGAAAGACAAGGGTATGAAAATGTGCTTGGACCAGAGCGTTGGGGCAGTCGCAATGAGGAAGATAAAAGATTGTTGGATTTTTGTAAAAGGAATGGCTTGTTGGTGGGGAAACTCCCAATTCAAGAAAAGAGAGAGCCACAAAATTACCTGGTATAGCAATGACCTGACTAGAAAGTCGGTAGTTGACTATATCCTGTACGATAGTGATATGAATAGAAACATCATAGACATCAAGGTAATTCCATCAGAGGCCTTGGATAGTGACCACCGACTGTTGGTAATGAACCTGAGAGGGACCAAGGATAAGAAAGGGGCAGAAAATCAGGATAGACGGATAAGGGTATGGAAGTTGAGAGGTGAACAGGATAGAATACCTAAGAATAGTGAAGGAAAGCATCCTAAATGATGAACTGAAGACAGTAGGAGAGGAATGGGGTAGATTCAAGAGGACACTAGTAAGGGTGGCAGAAGCAGTATGTGGAAGGACAAGCAACAAGAAGAGATGGAAAGAATCTCCAAGGTGGAATCAGGAAACAAAGATATAGTGCAGAAGAAGAATAGAGCCTTTAGGGTGTGGTTCCAAAATAGGACAATAGAGACAAGAAAGAAGTACCAAATATGAAAGAAGGAAGTAAAAAGAGTGGTGTCTGAGGAGAGAAGAAAGTGTATGGAAGAGTGGACAAGGATGATGGAGGAGGATAGTGAAGGTACCAATAAGGTCCTATGGTTAAAAGTAAGAGGAGGAATGATATGATGGACTACGTTCGAATGGTGAACAAAAGTGGTCGAGAAGTAGGGAATAAGGATGAACTCAAGATCATGTGGAGGGAGTACTTTGAAGAACTCTTGAACCCGAATGGTGACCCTGATGAAGAAATAGAGGAACTGGGAACAGAAGAGGACTTAACATGGAGGGAGGAGGAGGATGCAGTGAGGAAGATGAAAGGAGGGGAGTCACCAGGAACAGAAAAGGACTTAACATGGAGGGAAGTGGAGGATGCAGTGAGGAAGATGAAAGGAGGGAAGGCACCAGGTCTGGACGAGATATGTGTAGAGATGCTGAGAGCGGCAGGAGAGGTGGGGATGCAATGGCTATATCGAGTAATGAGGGCTGTATGGAAAGAGAGGAGGACCCATGAGGACTGGAAGAAGGGAATAATTGTCCCAATCTTCAAGAAAGGTAGCAGAAAGGAGTGCAGGAATTATCGCGGGATTACATTGATGAGCCATTGTGCGAAGATCTTTGAGAAAGTTTTGGAAAAGAGAATTCGGGCAAAAATAGAAGGAAAGATGAGAGAAGAACAACATGGCTTCAGAGCATCAAGGCCCACAGTAGATCTAATTTTTGCTGTAAGACAGTTGCAGGAAAAACATTATGAATATGGAATAGACCTACTGATGGCCTTCCTGGACATTGAAAAAGCATATGATAGTGTACGTAGAAGTAAGGTATGGAAGGCTTTGAAGAAGAGAGGAGTAGGAAAGCAGACTAGATGGAGGACAAGGGAAATTCACAATGGAAGTATAAGCTGTGTGAAAGTAGGAGGAGAGAGATCAGATTGGCTGGAACAGGAGAATGGCTAGAGGCAAGGAAGTGCACTTTCACCGCTACTCTTCATTGTAGTGATGCGACAATATAATAACCAGAGTGGCGGAAGTGATTGGAGAAAGAAGGATGAAAGTAATGGCGTTTGCAGATGATTTGATGATCTGGGAAAACAAGGAGGAGGAAGTACAGGAGCGGTTGGATGTGTGGGAAGAAATAGTACATGGATATGGGATGAAGTTTAGCATAAGCAAAAGCGAGTGGATGATCACAACCAGGAAGAAGGAGAGAGTCACAATGGGAATAACAATTGGTGGGGAAGAATTGAGGAAATTAGAGAGTATGTATGTATGTATGTATTCTTTATTGTCAGTCAGATAGATTCCACTAGTGACAATATAATAATTTCAAGTATAATTTCAAGAGTTTCAAGTATCTAGGAAGCATGATACAAGAAAATGGAAGAAACGACAGAGAAATAAATGTGCGGGGGAGGCAAGCAGAATTATTCAGGAAAAGTGTTAGGAGCCTGGTATGGAGTAAGGATGTCCCTCAAAACAGCAAAAGGGTCATATATGGGACGTACTACGTTCCAATCCTGACGTATGCCTCAGAGACATGGGTTATGAAAGGAAGGGAGCGAAGCAGAATACAGGCTAGTGAGATTAAATTCTTAAGAAGCAGTATTGGAGTGACAAAGGTGGACAGGTTAAGAAATGAGAAGATCAGAGAATTAGTCAAGGAGGGAGCTTACAGGATAAGATAGAGGAATCAAGGCTTAAATGGTATGGGCATGCTAAGCGAATGGATGGGAGGAGGATACCCAGGAAGATACACGAGATGAAAATAGAGGGATAAAGACCAAGAGGAAGGCCAAGAGATAAGTGGCTGAAGGGTGTGGAGGACTGCATGCGAAAGAAAGGAGAAGACTGGACCAAGGTGGTGACAGAGAGATGGTGGGAAGACGGAAGACGATGGAGAGGCTTATGTTCCAAACAGACCCAGCCAGTGGCTGGAAACTGTTCAAGATGATGATGATGAGTATAGACATCACAGTGACACAAGTTTTCAGACAAATTCTACGCACAGCCAAGTACACAGGGCTACATGACCATGGTGTTGCAAACCCCTAAAAAATTCAACAATGACGCTTTCAGTCTGACATTCTGAAGTTTTGGCTAAAACTTCGTATTTATCCTAGATGAGGTGTAGGCCTATAATGGCCAAAAATAACTTTGGTTTAAATTTTGTCTGTTAGTACCAAAACAAGTGGTTTGGTTCAGTTTAGTTTATCTGCTTAGTGGCAGATTTACTCATGGTCTTTCTCTTCATCTCGTCTAGTCTTCAGCACAACGTTTCATTAGTTGTTGAAGAGAATGAATATTTCTCGTACTTTCTAATCTCGCTCACATGTAAATATAATTTGTCTTTTGTCATATGTATATTCTTTGACCTTATGTTCTTTGCCTTTCCTCTGTATTCTGTATCCTGTGTTCTTCTTCAATACAATCTAAGTCAACATGTGTTCGTGTATTTTAATCCGTTCATCCCGTGTTTAACTGATACAATAGAAACCCATGGATAGCTCAAGTAGTTTCAATAGGTTATGGGCCCAGACATAACGGTGTTCTGTGATCATTTTCTTCAGCGAACTTTAAAGTGAGAAGGCAAAATGAGTTATCATGCTTCGAGTCCTTGTGCCTATGGGTTTCCGAAATTGAGTGGTCGGGAGGATTATTCGAACTGGTCTTTTGGGATGTCAAAATTATCTCAAAAAGCATGGATTGTGGGCCAGTGTCCGAGGCACAGATGTGTCGGAGGGACATGAACGGCGTGACGAGAGAGCGCTGGCGGATATATGTCTCATGGTGGCTGTTCACAATTATCCCCATGTTCGAGGCTGTGCAAAAGCTAAGGATGCCTGGCATGCCCTTGAAAAGGCTTTTGAAGAGAAAGGAAAGTGGAGGTAAATCACGCTGATACGAAATCTGTGCTCGCTCAAGTTATCAGATTTCGATTCCATGGACAAGTATATTGGTGCTAGGTTATGTCAGTTACACAGAAGATAGCAGCTGTTGATGAGCCTGTCGCTGATAAGTTTGTTGCTGCTATGATACTTCGAGGTCTTCCTCGATAACTTAGTTATGACCGCAACCTCAACATGGGAGGAACTACAGTTGGACCGCATCAAGTCTATCTTGTTGGACGAAAGCTTTCGCCGAAGTCATGGTGAGAAGTCAGCTAATGGGGCATCCCTGTACAGCAACACCAAGAAGGAAGTCAGGTATGTCAAGAAACCAAAGAGCTCTAGTGAAAAAGCAGTTGACAAAAGTCGTTGGAAGTGTTGGATTTGTGGTGAAAAGGGTCACGGAAGAGACACTTGTCCACAGAAGAAAAAGTGTCCAAAATCCAATAAAAGTCTGTTTTGTGCTTTAACTGCTCGAGTTCCAAAGAATTGTTTCGTCATTGATTCTGGTTGTAGTGCTCACATGTCTCCTAATGTTAAACTAATGTCAAATTATAAATGCAATGATGATCCTGATATAAACATTGTAATTGGTAATAATGATAAGTTGTCTGTACAAGGAGTTGGTGACATTGCACTGAATGTAAGCGACAGTATTAATAATCTGTCAGACGTGGTGCATGTTCCAGGACTGAGTGTTAACTTGTTGTTAGTAAGTCAGATGATTACAAGGGATGCTGTTGTTGTGTTTAACAAAAATGGATGTGAAATCTTGGATTTAGAGAATTGCTCAGTGAATGGTAGCATGCTAGCTACTGGTTCAGTTCTGAATGGTCTGTATTATCTGAATGTTAACCAAGATATGTCTGCCCTTGTTGCTGATGTGTCTGATTACAATTTGTGGCATCAACGATTGGGCCACGTTGGATAACAGAAGTTAAAGGTCTTAAGTCAAATGTCTGATGTTAAATTTAAGGAAATACCACAGGAATTGTGTGAACCATGTGTTCTCGGGAAGCGGCACAGGCAGTCATTTCCAAGGGTAAGTCACTCGAGGAGTGAAAGTTTTTTGGACTTAGTGCACTCTGATCTGTGTGGGCCGCTCCCTGAGACCTGCAATGGTGTTAAATACATGATGACAATAATTGACGATTTTTCCAGGATGATTTTTGTTTATTTTTTGAAACAGAAATCTGAAACCAAGGAGAAAGTCAAGGATTTTGTTGCATATTGTGAAACTCGGAAAGGTAAGACACCAAAGATTTTTAGATCTGACAATGGTAAGGAATTTGTCAATTCTGACCTGAACAAATATTTCAAGGAAAAAGGGATTGTGCAACAGAAAACTGTAAGGTACCGGTATACAGCTGAACAAAATGGCGTAGCTGAACGTCACAATAGTATCATTATGGAAAGGGCTAGATGCATGTTGTTTACAGCAGGATGTTCTAAAAAACTGTGGGCAGAAGCAGCCAATACGGCAGTGTATATTTTGAACAGGAGTCCTCATAGCAGTGGCGGTTCTTGCTATAGCGCAATGAACCCCTTTTAAATTTGACAATATATTTAGCATTTTGTCCCTATGCGTAACAGAGATATTTGTCAGAAAACAGCGCGGAGTTCAAATGCAGTTAACGAGCGCGAGGAAGTGAAGCCGGCGCAAGATCTGGTTTGAACCCCCAGTCTTGGCCAATCTTTCCTGCAGAGAATAGCCGAGTAAGGTAGAGCGATGGAATGGGACATGTAGTGGGGGTTAGAAGAGAAGGGAACAGTGGATACAAGCCAAACTTGTATCCATCCTACACGCATGCGCAATATGATTGCTGAATTCGTTCACTAATCCAACGCGTCCAGCGGCACAAGCCCTTCAAGGTTGCGGAAAAGGTATGCACTCCGCCATCTCTTGACGTGTTTGTAAAATAATGCGGCCAATGTGAACATACAGTGAAAGTGCTCACTAGGGGCGCTTTTGAAAGGGTGCTTCATGGCTGCCACATTAGAATGTTTATATTGCGTCCATAATTTTGTTGTATTTGAAGGCTAATTAAATAAACGATTCAGTTAGATTGAAATAATACCAATAAAATAGCGGAAGAAGGTGTCTTGTTAGTTGTTACGCTCCGGAGTTACCCAACTCACTACTGTAGTTCCACTATTTTCTCAGGTTTAAGTTAGTCGCACTGTCAAGAGCTGGAACGTAAATTACTTTCAGTATTTCCTTGTGCCTATTAACTGCGTGAAATTAGTGACTGTGTAATTCGATTATTTTTTCCGCGTCCCACAGGGGCTCACACCTATAGTGCGTCTCTACCTTAAAAGACAGTATGGAATTAAATGTAGTATTTCCCTCTCACTCGCACTCCTATGTCCAGCAATTAGCTTCGTCCTCTTCAACGCCGGCAATGTTGCCATTTCCCAATAATTGAAAGTGACAAATCTAATAAGAAAATATTTGCGTGGTCTTATAGAGAATTTTCTGCTCTTTATGAAGATGTACAAATAAAAGCCATAAATAATTAACACATGGCCCTATTTTCACAATTACGATAATTTAGCGCGAATCTATATTTTTGCAGATAAAACTTATCACGCCATAGATAATGAACTAATGATCGCAACAGGTCAAGAATTTATTTTTAGATTGCCTGATGTTGGTAGAAGATACCCTATTTCTCAGGGAAGTAATTATTTTCATAATAAGAAAGTTATGATTTTTTTTCTTAAATGTTCCTTGAGAAATCTGGGATGGTGTCACACAAAAGTTACGTAGCCAGAAACAGTTTTGCTGTTGACTTTACGTTGGTGAGTAAGCGAAAAGAAATGTTCATTAATGTCTGAAATAGTTTTTAAAACAAACCAGAGCTCGATATCAGATAGCATTCATAAGTTATAGCACTTTGCGTACTCCTCCCGCCCAGCGCTGACACACCGGAAGTTTGTTTACTAATGTGGCCCGTAGGCTATCTCCCCAACTGCATTTAAAGGAGGGTAGTTGATGGTGTGAAGTTAAACTGTGAAATGAAGTGAAGCTTGTGTTCTTTATAAATTGTCCGCCTCGTTGCGTAGTGGCTAGCATTCTTGGCTGTCACTGTGCTGTCACCGTGGAGGCCCGGGTTTGAATCCCGGCTCTGCCAAGAAATTTAATTCTGGTTTGAGGGCTGGAACGGGGCGTACTCAACTTCATGAGACAAAACTGAGAAGAGGCGGGTTCGATTCCTACCTCAGCCATCCTCGAAGTTGGCCTTTGTTCGTCCCGGGAATGAACAAGGGTTCGTGCCGAGTTAACGTTTCTGTGCCAAAAGAACACGGCAGACACCCACGACGAAATGACTGTTGTAGTGTATGAAAAGTGGTTCGTCGAGCAATTGTTGCCAAATGTTCCCGAAGGATCTAGCCTAGTAATAGACAATGTTGGCTATCACAGCAGAGAAATATGTTCGCTGCTTGCCACCATACCACAGTGAAATTAATCCCATCGAAATGGTGTGGGCGCAAGTAAAGAACTACTGTAGCCTATATAAAATTGAACAACGTCTCATTCAAGAAACAAGAAATGAATAATTTAATTTCGGCTGCATACCACAACTTAACCACACAAAATTGGGTAAATTATTATTTTCTTATTATAATTACAATAAGAAATTTCCACAAATCACAAATTATTCAAATTGAAGATGATTTTCAAAGGCACAAAACAAGGGATTTCTCTCAAACTTTTAAACACCAACTGTCCAAATACATCGCCCCTACTCTTCACATCCGAGGATCTGATGGTAAACTTAATCTCAATAATAAAGACTGTGCTAAAGCTTTTGGAGAATATTTTGAAACCCTTTTAAACACGGACATACCTACTGAACAACTTGCTTTCTATCCTAGCGTTGCATACCACGACAGTTCACCACCCTCCGTCGAAGAAATAACACAAATCATCAAGGCGCTAAAAAATAATAAGGCCTCTGGGGAGGATAGTATTGTGGCTGAATTATGGAAATATGCAGATAATGACTCCATCATTTGTCTCCAGAAAACCATTGAAGAAATATGGCATAGTGAAAAGTTGCCGGAGGATTGGACTTCTGCCATCATTCATCCTATACATAAGAAAGGGGATAAATCCAACCCAAATAATTATAGAGGTATTTCACTGGTATCGGTAACGTACAAAATATTTGCAAGGGCTCTTCTGAACAGAGCAGAACCGATATTAGACCGTCAGTTAGGGGAATATCAAGCTGGGTTCAGGAAATCAAGATCCTGTCCTGAACAAATTCATAACATTAAGACCATAATTTGCTACTGTACGGTACGATCAAAACCTTATGTTGTGATTTTTGTGGACTTTCAAAAGGCTTATGATTGCATTCATAGAGACACAATAATTAACACCTTACGTGAGTTTGGCCTAGACAATAAATCAATTAATTTGTTCAAAGCAAGCTTAGAAAACACAATTTCTAAGGTCAAATTTCGTGGTGAATTGTCCGAAGCCGTTGCAATCAAGACTGGCTGTAGACAAGGTGATCTGGGATCACCAATGCTGTTCAACTGTGTCTTGGAAAAAATTATAAGAGAATGGTTAACAATCTTATCAAATAATTATGGTATTCGAATTGGTTATAAAAAAGAAGACCTGAATATAAACTGTCTCGCTTTTGCAGATGACATTGCTTTGTTCGCTAATTCAATGGAAGAGGCCACTGACCAACTTAATAACTACAAATCATAGCTGCTAAAACTGGACTTAAAAGTGGCCTTCCATAAAACTAATTTTATCACAAATGTCAAAGATGCCTCAAAATTCATCACAATTGGTCTGAAAAAAATCAAAAAAGTCCAAAAATTTAAATACCTAGGCGAATGGATTACCCCTAATAATTCAGAAATAGCTGCCATTGATAGCAGATGTAACAAATTGGAAGGTGCCTTTCAAACCTGCAAAAACATTTACAAAAGTAAAAGCTTGTCCCGGAATGTCAAACTTTGTCATTATAATACAGTAATTAGGCCGTCAGCACTGTATGCTGCAGAATGCTTACAGATGACAAACAAAGGCCCATTGAGAAAATTAGAACTTAAGGATCGGAAAATTCTAAGGAAAATATTAGGGCCTGTTAATGATAATGGTACTTACAGAAGAAGACATAACAATGAATTATTTGAACATATAGAAGATTTGGTGAGTGTGATGAGAAAAAGGAGAATGTCATTCTTTGGACATTTGGAGCGGATGGAGCATCATCGACTTTCATATCGAATCCACTCATCAATCTCTAAAAAAAATTCCTTTTGTAAATGGTCGATGCAAGTTAAAAAGGACCTAACAGAAGCTCGAATCAATCAAGCTCTGGTTTGGGATAGGAACCTGTTCAGAAAGGCGGTTAAATCAACCAGTAATCTACACCCTTTAACATCTGTGATGCCTCGCCCTCACTGCAAGTGGACGGAAGAAAGGAGAGCTGAACATTCGTCAAGAATGAAGATCTACTGGCAGACAAAAAAACAAGCTTTACAGTGATCATATGAGTGAAGAACATCGTGGTCCATTGATGGCCGAAACGACTAAAAAAAAATAATAATAATAATAATAATAATAATTATTATTATTAAATGTCATATTACAATTTATTATAAACCTATGATATTCGAGAAAATGTAATATTATAACATGTTATAATATTATCATATTCATGAATAATTGAAAATTATAAATTATTATAATTTGGGCATTAAAATCGCGCTCTGAACTTCGGTATATCATATCTAAATATTGTACCGTCGTTCGCTTCAAGGCATGAGGTACAGTTATATACAACAAACAAATATTTTGGAAATTTCCTGAGTTTTGCGTAAAAACACGCCTGTGTACGAGTTATGTTACATCATGTGCCCGGCCTTGCAAAAATTGGAATATGCAGCAGATCTGGCATCAGCGAGCTCCATTTAATGCCTAGGCCTACTGTCTTTTAAGGTAGAGACGCTCTATAGTGGTACGTGGGTTGGCGACCACTGGACCCCAGCTGAGTCCGTCATTGCTTCCACTTACTTGTGCCAGGCTCCTCTCGTCTTCTTTCCTGTCGACCTCTCTAGGTCAACTCTTGTTGTCTTCTGACCCCGACGATATTAGGGTATTCGAGGCCTCGGGAGTATTTTCCTTTCCCGCCTTCATTGGCCCTTCTATCTTCTTTCCTGATCCCTCATTTTTCGTGGGATCAGCCTTCTTTTCATTATAGTTCCTTTTCTCTTTAGGATTCCTGCCCTGTTTTTATGAATTGGCTCCCGGTGTCTCTAAATTACATTTTGTTAGTTTTTTTAACTCAACCACATTTTGTAAGTTTTTTCAAACTACATTGCACTTTGTAAGTATTTTCGACCTGAACTCCATTTTGTAAGTATTTTTAATCTCAATTGCATTTTGTAAGTACAGTATTTTGAATCGGGCTTCCACATATTGTGAGTATTTTGAATCTATCATACATTTTGTAAGCATTTTCAAATTCAATTGCATTTTGTAAGTATTTTGAATTTCAATTGCACTTTGTGAGTATTTTGAATCTGAACCAGCCTTTTTCAATCTCACTTGCATTGTGTATTTTCAATTCCAATTGCATTTTGTAAGTATTTTGAACCTCACTTGCATTTTGTACGTATTTTCAATTTCAATTGCATTTTGTAAATATTTTGAATTTCAATTGCATTTTGTTGAGTATTTCGAATCTACATTGCATTTTGTAAGTAATTTGAACCTAAACTACATTTTGTGCGTATTTTTCAATCTAAATTCCTTTTATGAGTATTTTCCTTCTAAATTACCTTTACCTTTTATAAGTATATCCATTCTTCAATTTTTGAGCCATTTCAATCTGATACTCGATTGCTGTAAGATTTGAAGTGTTGCATGTTCTTAACCAGGCTCATTACCAGATGGAGCCTGTCATACAGGTGCGTGTTTGTGCGTGTGTTTGAGAGAGAGATCGAAACAGAAAACTTTGATCTTCACTAATAATGCTGATCCAGGGTTCAATTTCTGGTTGAGGCGAATGATTTGAACTCATTGTGTTTGAAATCGCTCATTGTAATGTTCATAACTATCTGTACGAAGTTTCAGGTACCACATGTATTCTGTTTATCTTTGTAGTAGATTAAGGGTCCGCCATTTGAAGCGAGTGCTCTTTTCTATTGAACCCCAAGTCCAGAAAGTCACGAGCCGCTACTGCCTCATAGTAAAGTTGATAATGCTATACCAGAGGAATTGTGGACTGGTAAAGCTGTAAGTCATGAGAATATGAAAATATTCGGTTGCGATGCTTATGCCCATGTTCCAAAACAGGTGCATACTGGCAAATTGGAACCCAGAAGCAAATGTTTTGTGTTTGTTGGGTATGATGGGGAAAAGAAAGGTTACCGTCTGTTTGATCCCAGTAAACCTAAAGATATTTTTGTAGAGCACAGTGTTAAATTTGTAGAAGATAAATTCACCAGGTGTGCTGAGAAAAATATTGAAATGAGTGATGTAATGTATTGTCCTTTGCATGACATTGTAAATAATGATGAAAATAGAATTGGACACGATAATAACCTGCCAATCATTGAAGTTTCAGTTGCTGGTCAGGTTAGTGACAACATTGATGTTCCAGGTATTGCTCAGGTTAATGAAGACATTGTTGTAATTCATGATGATGAAAATGATGAGATTGACCAGGTTGGTGTTCCAGAAAATGCAGGTAGGAGGTACCCTTTAAGGGAGAGACGCCCAAAACAATTTCCTGATTATGAGGTCTATTTTGCTGAAAGTGGTGGTTATGTGGAACCAACCACTGTGTCTGAAGCACTTAACGGTAAGGATGGCATGCAATGGAAAAAGGCGATGGAGGAAGAACCAAAGTCATTTCATGATAATGATGTATGGACATTAGTTGAGAAACCTGATGGAACAAATATTGTAAGATGCAAATGGGTGTTTAAAGTAAGAAACAGCCAGTTGTGGTACTGTCTAGCACTGAAGCAGAATACATAGGTCTGACTTTAGCATGTAAAGAAGCTCTGTTCCTTAATTCAAATGTCTGATGTTGTTAAATTTAAGGAAATCTTGCAGTATCCACGCTACGTACGTCATGGCCCGGACGAAGCAGACCGCTCGGTCTCCCATAAGTCCAACCCCTCGTCCACGTCGTGGGAGACGGGCAACGGCACAAAGTAGGGGATTGCCTGTAGGGGTGAAGTACAGTGGGGACTTCGTGTGCCCCGGGACCGTTACGGTAGCTGTGAAGGTCCTACAGGAACCCTGAAAAGTGACGGCTAACGGGGCTCTGGTGAAGCTACGATAGGCCCAGCAAGCCAGTAGTGGATAAAACCAAATGCTTTCAAAAATGGAACGAGCCTCGGACAGGATGGATTTAATAGACGACGACACGGCTGTATACACGGACTAAGATTTGGAACTTTAAACCTAAGAACGCTGACGGGGAAGGTGGAGGAGATAGTGGATATGATGGAAAGAAGGAAGTTGGATTTATTGGGATAGGCAGAAACAAAGTGGAAAGGGGAAGGAAGGAGAGTACTGAGAAAAGGCTATAGACTGTACTGGAGTGGGAATAAAGAGGGAAAGAGGAATGGAGTGGGAGTAGTAGTACAAGTTGGTTTAAAAGAAGAAGTGAGGAGAATAAGTGATAGGATGATGAAAGTGAAAGTAGCACTGAGGGGAGAGACCGTAGAAATAGTGCAAGTGTATGCTCCACAAGTAGGCTGCGCCTCTGAAGAGAAGGAGGAGTTTGAAGGGGAATTGCAGAAGCAGCTGGTAGGAAGAAATATGATTGTTATGGGGGACCTCAATGCCCATGTAGGAAGAGAAAGACAAGGTTATGAGAGTGTTCTAGGACCAGAGGGTTGGGGTGGAAGAAATGAGGAAGGAAAGAGACTGTTGGACTTCTGCCAGAGGAACAGCCTGCTAGTTGGGAACTCCTGGTTTAAGAAAAGAGAGAGCCACACAATCACATGGTACAGTGATGACTTGACCAGGAAGTCGGTGGTCGACTATATACTGTATGAGAAAGAACTAAATAAGAACATCACGGACATCAAGGTTATACCATCGGAGAACCTGGATAGTGACCATCGATTACTGGTAATGAACCTGAGAGGGAGTAAGGAGAAGAAAGGGACTGAGAACCAGGAAAGACGTATAAGGATATGGAAACTGAAAGAAGGGGATAGAAGGGTCGAGTACCTCAAAATGGTAAAGGAAGGAATTCCAACAGATGAAGAAAGAGGGGAGGAAGAGGGATGGGCTAGATTTAAGAAGACACTAGTGGGTGCAGCAGAAGCAGTATGTGGGAGGACAAGTAGTAAGAAGAGGTGGAAGGAAACACCATGGTGGAATGAGAAGACAAAAGATATAGTAAGGGAAAAGAATAGAGCCTTTAGGAGGTGGTATCAAAATAGGACGGTAGAGACAAGGGAAGAGTACCAGGAAAGAAAGAAGGAGGCGAAGAGAGTGGTGGCTGAGGAGAGAAGGAAGTGGATGGAAGAGTGGACAAAGATGATGGAGGAGGATAGTGAAGGTACAAAAAAGGTCCTGTATGGGATGGTAAAAAATAAGAGGCGGAAGGATCCTACGGATTATGTTAGAATGGTGAACAAAAGGGGACAAGAGATAGAAAATAGGGAAGAACTGAAGAAAATGTGGAAAGAATATTTTGAAGAACTTCTGAACCCAAATGGAAAAGATGGTGAGGAGGAAGAAATCGGGGAAGAGGAAGATGAACTGCAAACAGAAAAGGACTTAACATGGAAAGAAGTGGAAGATGCAGTGAACAAGATGAAAGGAGGGAAGGCACCGGGTGTGGATGAGTTGAGTGTGGAGATAGTGAGAGCAGCAGGAGAGGTGGGGATACAGTGGCTGTACCGAGTGATGAGGACAGCATGGAAGGAAAGGAAGACCCCAGAGGACTGGAAAAAAGGAATCATTGTCCCGATCTTCAAGAAAGGTAGTAGAACAGATTGCAGAAACTATCGGGGAATAACACTGATGAGTCATTGTGCAAAGATCTTCGAGAAAGTTTTGGAAAAGAGAATTAGGACAAGGATAGAAGGAGGGATGAGGGAAGAACAACATGGCTTCAGAGCAGGAAGGTCCACAGTGGATTTGATTTTTGCTGTAAGGCAGTTACAAGAACAGCACTATGAGTATGGAACAGATCTACTGATGGCCTTCCTGGACATTGAGGAAGCATATGACAGTGTATGCAGAAACAAAGTATGGAAGTCCCTGGAGGATAGAGGAGTAGAGAAATGGACTATAAAGAGGATAAAGGAGATGTACAAGGGAAGCGTGAGCTGTGTGAAAGTGGGAGGAGAGAGATCTGACTGGTTGGAACAAAGAAACGGCCTGAAACAAGGAAGTGCACTGTCACCGTTACTTTTCATTGTGGTGATGGATGACATAATGACCCGAGTGGCACAAGTAATTGGGGACGGAAAGATGAAAGCAATGGTGTTTGCAGATGATTTGGGGAAACAAGGAGGAGGAGGTACAGGAACAGTTGGACGTGTGGGAAGGAATAATACAAGGATATGGGATGAAATTTAGCATAAATAAGAGTGAGATGGTGATCACAACAAGGAAGAAGGAAAGAACCACAACGGGAATAACAATTGGTGGGGAACAGCTGAAGAAAGTGGAGAGTTTCAAGTATCTGGGAAGCCTGATACAAGATAATGGAAGAAACGATAGAGAAATAAATGAGCGGGGGAGGCAGGCAGAAGCATTTCGGAGGAGTGTGAGAAGCATGTTATGGAGCAAGGATGTCCCTCAGAACAGCAAAAAGATCATATATCGGACGTACTATGTCCCTATCCTGACGTATGCCTCGGAGACCTGGGTTATGAAAGGAAGGGAGAAGAGCAAAATACAGGCCAGTGAGATGAGGTTCTTGAGAAGCAGTATTGGAGCTACAAAGATGGACAGAATAAGAAATGAGAGGACCAGAGAATTAATGAAGGAGGAACCATTACAGGATGGTATAGAGAAATCTAGACTTCGATGGTATGGACATGTAAAACGAATGGAGGAGAAGAGGATACCCAGGAGAGTACATGAGACGAAGTGGGAAGGAAAGAGACCGAGGGGAAGACCGAGAGACAGGTGGCTGAAGGGGGTGGAAAAAAGCGTGAAGAAGAGAGGAGAAGACTGGTCAAGGGTGGAGGCTGAGAGATGGTGGGAAGACAGAAGACGTTGGAGAGGCTTGTGTTCCAAACAGACCCGGCCAGTGGCTGGAAACTGTGCAAGATGATGATGATGACCACAGGAATTGTGTGAACCATGTGTTCTCGGGAAGCTGTGTGAGGAGGTACAATTCAGTTGTGTAATGATAGAGTGCTCAGAGGTTGGCTGAGAATGAAGGTTTTCATCAGAGAACAAAACACATAGATGTGCACTATAATTTCATTAGGGATATCTTAAAGAAATGCAAAGTCAAGTTGTACTATATGCCTACTGCTGAAATGATTGCTGATGTATTGATAAAAGGTCTGCCAATTCATGGTCATGTGAAATGTGTTACTGGCATTGGTTTGTCCTAAGTGCAGCATAATGCAGCATTGCTCGATTAAGGGAGAGTGTTGAAGAGAATGAATATTTCTCGTACTTTCTAATCTCGCTCGCATGTAAATATAGTTTGTCTTTTGTCATATGTATATTCTTTGACCTTATGTTCTTTGTCTTTCGTCTGTATACTGTATCCTGTGTCTTGTTCAATACATCTAAGTCAACATGTGTTCGTGTATTTTAATCCCTTCATCCCGTGTTTAACTGATACAATAGAAACCCATGGATAGCTCAAGTAGTTTCAATATTAGGTCATAAGATTTATCAATCTTTATGTTATCAATTAGCTGAAATATTATTCTTCCTCTCCTGATTTCACCATTTAACTTACTGTCCTTTCCAGCACTCTTGTCACCAAACTATTTCCTCTTATGCAATGTCTAATCCAATTTATTTTCCTTTTTCACATTGTTTTTAACATCATTCTTTCTTCTCATATTTTCTGCAATACCTCTTCATTTCTTATATTTTCTTTCAAACTTTTTCCTGCATCCACCTCCAAATCTACATTTCTAAAGCCTCTATTCTTCTATCATCTTCTTTTCTAAGTGTAAACTACTGGAGCTAATGACATGAAAATTCGTAAGTAGAAGACAATCTTAAAATAAAACAAGGCTACAAATTATTTAATTAATATTAAGGGATGAGGGGGTTAAGAGGAAGCTTCAAATCCCGTCATCACTTGAAATGAAGAAGCCGCGGCTTAGACATGAATTTGCGGAACGTGCATGGAGATGGCTAGATATTACTCAACACTCCCGCGATAAAGCGAGAAGTAAGTTACATCATCAAAATTCAAAAATTTCAAAAAATTGATCGGGGTAACTCAATTCAGTATTTCCAGTGTTTCGTCCAGTGTATACCATTGAGCTAATCAGTTGGTATGGCGCACCAATAGAGAAGTAGCCTACATCGTTATGACATGTACAGATGTGGCCATATTATTAGAATCATTTTCAATGTTAGTTTTCCAGATAGGCTAGATAAATTAATTCTAAAGCAGACTGTGCAGTCTTTGCATTTATTTTTGTTGGCAAATCCAAATGGTGCCACTCCATACTATCTCATTTTGTTTTTGGTTCGTAATGGTGGAACCAGCTCTCATCCCCCGTAACAATACTCTTCAAAAAATCATCTCCTTTATTTCCATGTCTCTGAAGAAGGTCCCGAGTGATGGCTTGTCTTTGAACTTCGGCCCGTGTTCATATATTTCTGAATATATATTAGTGATTCAGAACAATCCACTCGCTGAGCGAGTATTTCTACCCTTTATTATTTTCTTTGGTGAGTAACTGTGGAGCCCAGAGGGCACACACTTTTTGATAGCCTAACTCACGAATCATATCCTCTCCTGAGGGATATACAGTTCATGCCACCGTATTAGGCCGGTAAGCCCCGGTTGTGCAGTCGTACAGAGGACAGTCTGAGAGGCTCTAAAATCTTAGGCATGTGCAATTGATATGCGAGTTATCAATAGCACGGAAATCATGCTGTAGGTGCTCTGCTGATGACAAATAAAATAGTAGACTGATATTTATCCTAAGTTAGTTGCTTCTAGTTCATTGGGAGCATGATGTGTTACTTATAGCAAAGATTATGCTAGTGTGCTGAGCAAAATGCCACCTAGGGCCTATTCAATCAAAATTTTGCAGCAAAACTCTTCACAGCCAAACACATAGTGTGGGGGACAGGTAAGGTTTATTAGTGTAATTAAAGTGATTGTCATATTTAAGTTCTCTCTTAACAGCTTCCGGTAACAGCCTCAACAGATGCCGAGGAATGGAGAGTTATTGAAGGCCTATTTCAACAATCTTAAAATGCCACTCTGCAAATGAATTGAAATTTGTGCAAAATCTTTTAACATTGCAGAATATGAATTCTTTGATTGTCTCTGGTGTTTGGTAGGCTACTGAATGTCTCATAGGCCCTAGAATGTTTGAACTGTCTTTCTTGCACAATATCCTAGAAACTGTTCAATTTGCTTGTTTTGTTTTGACTTGACACGGCACGGTCACTATAATCTGTGTTACCAATAATCATCGCTGACAGCTGTCAAAGCTAGCACGTGGGGAAATGCTGCGTTGCCACTGAGGCAGATCATGATTCATAACATTCCAAGAGGCTTGCAGGAAGACACAAATACAGTAGAACCCCTCTTGTCCGCCATTCCGGTTAATCCGACCGTACTCGAGCCGAACTTGCCCCGACTCGTAGCGGTGACTCACTACCCATCGCGCCATTGTTGTTTGCAGGTACTTGTTATCGATTGTCAATTTTAGTGCTCCGTCATCTCTCGTATCGTTTCTGTCGTTGTCCGTGTATTGTACAATAGGCCTACGTACTGCACTCAGAAGTTTTTAGCGCTTACTGTTCGTTGGTTTTACGACATTGTTCGTTACAGTAGGCTACTGTACAGTAATTTTTTTATTGTACATTGTGTGTACAGTACTGTGTGTCTTTTCAACATGTCGGGAGTGAAATGTAAACACGTTACTCTTTCATTAAATGAAACATTATCAGTGCTACGAAGACTGGAAAAAGGGGAATCACTCAAAAAAATTGCCAAGAAACTCAATGCAGACGTTACGACAGTAAAAGATTGGAGAAGAAATCGGAAAGACATTGCATCATGTACTGTGACGATAGATGGTGAAAACGCTCTTAAGAATCGCAAAACATTGAATAAACCGCTTGACAACGCATTGTGGATGTGATTCTACCCAGAAGGAACCCCGATATCTTGAGATCCGAGATTGTTTATTTTAATGTAAATCCATATTGTTCTGTACTTTTGGATAATCCGACCTTTCTTGCGGTCCGACCACACCCTCAGTCCCAAAGGTGACGGATTACAGGGGTTGTACTGTACTGGGGAAGTTAACTCCCCTAAAGACCGTGACGAGTCAAGGAACAGTAAAACATTGAGTCAAACCATGTGCTCCCATCTGTGATGGCATACATTGCCACACTGCTCTCTGTTGCTATGGAGACTGTTACCCCTTTCGTCTCCACTCCTCACCTCACTCTTCAAGCGGATGACAGCTTTCACCGTTCATCTTTTGTAAATCAGAGTATAGTAGGTACTGAGCCTGAGCTGGTGATCCTGTATTCTAGAGTTGCCCTCAAAACATATCCAAGCCCCTAAAATGAATTAACAATAGCCTAAGTCGAAGCAACTTAGGTTTAGTGTTTTTAACATTCAAGGTTTGTTTGGAATGTAATTAAATACAATACTTCCTTACTTTTCTGTTTACCAGACGGTTTTGGTATAGATCCATCACCCACACTAACGGACTCGACAGGTGGTGGGGGATGTTCATTGGAGGTTTCTGAATTGTTAGGCGAGACACTTTCTTGCGTATTTTCTGTAGGTGGTACTTCTATGTTGTCAGACATCGTTATTGCAGCTAAGTTAAACGGTTGCACTCACTATATATATTGACGAAACAGCCTACGTCAGGTTAAACAACCAAATTAAAATTAAATCATTTCCTACAACAGTTCATAATAAAAGAAACATACAACCGCCATGTTTTTATTTCGCTCTACGATAGTCATAATCAATTCAACCAACTCACGTTTGCAAAAATTCCCGAGCAGTAGCCAAAAGTTGCTGAATTTCTGTGCTATTAATGGAGAAAAATATTGTTTAATCTAAAGGAAGTTTTAAACGTTACTAATTTCCTATATAAACAATACTAAAATATTTTGTCGGCAAAATTTTCTGAAAAGTCGCTATATCCAGCGACAAAGTTGCTACATTGACAGCACTGACCATAATTAGTTGGCCAACAGAACTACACTAATTCTGATGAGTGTATATTTAAAGGCTTTAATTCATAGTCTAGAATTTGCAATTAACTTGTGTATAGTAACAAAATTTGTTTGAAAGTACACACTTTTAAAGTTTATTGACGATTAGCAGACTTTAGCAAGGTACCGATAAACAGAAATAATTTCTAAATGAATGTGTTGGCTACTCTATCTACTAACCTAGTAGACATGCGTTCATTACAATTTTCCCTCATTTGTTGTATTCCTATATTGAGCCATTAGCTATAAAACAGATCTCTAAATATATAAAAAATATATTAAATAGTTTTGAATTGATATTTCTACGTAAATTACCTTCTCTTTACGTACGTTTAGTCATGAGGTTGTTGACTTCCATATCCGGAGGCTGACAAGTGTATTTGATAATATTACTGTTTATTCAAGCCGGAGAGAATTTGCTGTTGAATTGCATTTATTATATTTGAGGTTCGTGATTGCTGTGGGTTTAGTACGTGGAATATTTTGATGGTTTTTATGTGACTTTGTACTTTTTTTTTATAATACATTCTTGTGAAGTCATTCCTCTGTTGCTACTCCTAGGTTATGTTCCTTATATGGACTAGCATACCTCATTTAAAGATCGTGGTGTGTTATGTGCATTTTCAAATATTTCTTTGCAGTTTGGAGAAACCCACTAAACTACGATGGCAGAAGCTACTGTTTCCGATACGGGTCGTATAGTGAAGATGGAGGTAGACTATAGTACTACCTGTGACGAAAAAATCCCTGAATGTCATAAAATGGCTAAAGAAGGAAAAATGCATGATGCACTCGATATATTGCTAGCTCTTGAAAAGCAGACAAGAACTGTAAGTTTACCTCTGGCTAATTTTCAGTTATCTAAGTTTTGAAGTTTGCTGTAATATTCTTGCAGTGGGGTGGATATGCATGCATTTATACAACTTGAAGAGTAATTAAAAATTCTGCAGTTATTGATAAATTTATCTTATTCACTTTAAAGACACTTTTTCAGTTTCCATGAATAGGGGACCTAGCCTATATAGCCTAGTTGATCGGTGGCGGTGCAGTTTAGTCAATCCTTTGTATTAAAAAAAAAAAAAACTGAAAGTTCCTGAATTAATAGTCGGGAGAATATCTGGAGAGGGCCCACCATCCCGCCCTAATAGCAACGCGACTTATATAGTTGAAATCGAAGGTCTGACGACCATCTTTCTCACTGAGTCAGTAATGTCAACCCCACGCTTTTGGTACTATATTGCATCCGGCAGACCAATGGTTTTGTCTGACCAATATTTTCGTCCAGACCAATGTTGGTTGGGCAGGGACGCATTAGCTAACAGATAACACCCCTGGTTTTTGTCACGCACAGTGGGGAAGTCGTGCATCAATAATCTTTATCCAGGCCAATGGTTTTGGCTTTTATTTCATTATTCATGTTGGCAACGTGTGACGTGGGTATGATACAGTGTCCACCGTCAATGTAAAATGGTGGACGATAGTCAAATGAACATGACAAAAAATGCTTACCGTACTTTACATAAAAAGCAATTATATTTCTGGTGTAGGCAGTGGGAATTGAAAAAAATGAACTCGCTAGGACTCTCAGAAAGGTATTTTAATCATAAATGATATATTTCCAATAAACTATGTTGTTAAAAGTGATGAAAAGGGAGAATTGACTAAACTGCACTTTTAATATTAATTCTTCACGAGAGGTATACCTTACTTATATCACTTTCACAAGGCAAAATATTGAAAATATATATATCATTTGATTCACATACCTTCTGGGAGTCATTAAATGTTCATTTTTTGATTTCCATCGGCATTGCTGCTGAGGAAATAATACCTTTTACTACCTATAACAGTTAATTCTTAAGATTCAGTGCCATCTTACATTGACGTCTCACAGTAGGCTACGTCATACCCGTTGTCAGCTGTTGCCAACATTTTTAGATTTCCATCGGCATTGCTGCAGCGGAAATATTTTTTTTTATAAAAGATCGTACAATGTACATAGATTATTCAATTTTCTTGCTCCACCGAGCAAATTACTCTCTGATACAGTACTCTGTAAGGGATACTTGTCTTTTCCTGCACACCTTTATGTGGTTACGATCACAATGCATGTTGCATAGTTCACAAACGCACTGTTCTCCTGGGTCCTGGTGCTTCTTGTTGCTGCAACATTTGAAGTGAAATCCGTGTACAGCGAACCTTTCATCATGTCTCGAAGGTCGAAGTCGACCTGTTCTCATTCTGTCGTGACCATTGCGTCGGTGGAATGGATTTCGTCCCATATGTCTTCTTTCTTCATACGAAGTTCCTTGATTGCCTCATTGTATGCATCTGTAGTGGTTAATAACAGCTGAATATGTAGCTCTTTGATGTAAAATTGTTCTCTTGTAAGTTCGTGGACAAGACGTGAGCGAGTGTACTTCGAGAGTCTTAGGGACTTTTTTAAATATGTCGCCTTTAATTTTTCGATCTCTAGAAGGTCTCTCTTTGTCAGGTGTGTCCAAATTGCTGGTAGCCCATTTGTGACGACCGGAGTGATTTTTACTTTTAAAGAGTTTCAAGGCAGTATCTAATGAAAGTCTATGTAATTGTCTAATGTCATTCATTGCAATGATCGCTGCGGTGGTTTTTTGTTTTATGTGTCTTCTAAATGCAGTGCCATGTGTTTGAAAGGTTACTCCAAGGTACGTGAAATTATTCACCTGTTGCAAATTCTTGCCGTTAATTACATCGTCTTTATTTGTGGGTCGTCCACCCTTCCTGAAGACCATTAATACTGTCTTGTCCTCATTTATGTGAAGATCATTTTCATTTGCCCATGATAGTTGGTTACAAGCTTCTTGTAATTTGTCTCTTGATCTTGACATTAGTGCCATGTCATCCGCGTAGGCGCATATCTTTATGTCTTCCGTAGCAACTCGTTTTACCACATCCATAACGGCGATATTAAATAGAAGAGGACTCATTGGGTCGCCCTGTAGGATCCCATTAGTCTGGGCTAATGGTTCGGATCTTTCTAATTGGTTGTTGTATGCTAGTATGTTGTTGACCATTCTTGTGAGGTAATGCTAGTTTCCTAGAAGTGCCTTCAGTTTGTTGATAATATTTTCTCTATTCACAAGGTCGAATGCTTTACTATAGTCTATGAATACAGTATAAAGCTTTCCTCGCTGATGTCGGAGGGCTTCATGTATTTCATCTTGGAGACATGTCACTGCGTGCATTGTTGGTCGTCCTTTTTGGAACCAAGTTCTTCCTCCGGAAGTCTTTCGTCTTATCAGATCTGTTAGTCTGTTGGCAATGATCTTTTAAACGGTGCACATTCCAATGCAATGCCTCTGTAACAATTGGGGTCTCCTATATCCCCTTTTCCTTTATATAATACTTTTATTATCGAGTTTCTCCATCCATCTGTTTTTTTTTTTAAATATACCAAGCTAAGCTCCGGATGTACTGCAGCCTTGAGGCTTATTGTGCAGTACTACCCTGTGTACTCAGCACCAGTCCATTATCCCTGTGTCTTTAATAAGATAATACAGTCCCATGATGGACTCTGTTTTGATTTCTTTTGGTTCAATTGTCGATCTCCCAAAAAGATTGAATCTTCTGCGATCTAGGCTTCGCAAGAGCAGATTATGTGATGGGCTGTCTCCGTTGTCTCCCTTTCCTTCCCGCTAAGTCTGCAGTCCAGGTCTCCTTTGATTATGTCCATTTTGCTTAGGTGCTTTATCACGGGAGCATGGCCCGTGAGAAGAGCCACTATGTATCTTACCTGAATTTTTTTACATCTGAGTAATTTTCCAGCCGTTTTCTTACATGGTTCATTGATGAACATTTTCCCATGTTTTATGCCAGGGTTAGTTTTCCATCTATCCCTATGTTCCTTTTTGATCCAGTCTTTAATAGCTTCTCTTATGGAGCATTTAGGTACTCCTAGAGCCGGCTCTGGTCCATGAAAGATTGTTGCCGCTCCCTTTCGGGCGAGTTCATCGGCTTTTTAGTTTCCTTCAATGCCCTTGTGTCCTGGGACCCATATCAATTTGACGTTATGTTCCCCCAGTTTAGATAGGACATTAAGACATTCTTCCACCAGTCTTGAGTTCACTTTGGGGCTTTGTAAAGCCTTCAGTGCTGCCTGGAAAAGGAAGGAAGCTTGTAGTTTAACGTGACCGTTAATCTAGAGATCATGAGCCACGGGACCTCCTTTTTTACGTGGAATCCGAACCACAGGACATGGCATTTCACTTCGAAAATCTCACATGCATTGACCGGGAATCGAACCCGGACCGCCTTGGTGAGAGACATACAGCTATACCGCTGAGCCACCACGCCCCCCAGTGCTGCCTGGCTGTCTGAGTATATAATAATCTTTTTATTTGTATAAGATCTTTTTATATTTTCATATATGCATTGTAGTATTGCATAAACTTCTGCCTGGAATACCGTGGGATATTTTCCCAGGGGAAAGCTAATGCTTTTTCCTGGTCTCATTCCATATACTCCCGAGCCTGCCCTAGAGTCGTCTCTTGACCCGTCTTTGAACCAGATCAAAGTTTCCTCAGGATGCTCTGGTTTTGTCTTCCAGGAGTCTGTGTCAATTATTACTTCAAATGTTTTATTGAAGTTATATTGTGTAGGAGTGTAGTCTGATCGCATTTCCCCCCAGGGGCTCACATATAGTGGGACGTGGGTTGGCGACCACGGGACCCCAGCTGAGTCCGGCATTGCTTCCACTTACTTGTGCCGGGCTCCTCTCCGTCTTCTTTCCTCTCGACCTCCCTTGGTCAACTCTTGTTCTCTTCCCACCCCGACGGTATTAGGTTATCCGAGGCCTAGGGAGTATTTCCCTTTCCCGCCTTAATTGGCCCTTGTCTCACCTTTCCTGATACCCTCTTTCTGTGAGGGGTCAGCCTTCTTTTTCTTTTCCTTTTACCTCCTGCCTTGTCCTCAAGGCCCTTAAGGGGGCCGGGTGTATGTAGCCCCGCCACTTATGGTGCACCCTAGATAATGCTACACCCTCAGGGGCTCATGGCTGGTGAGTTCGGGAGTTGGCGACCCCGAGGGATTCCTGAGCTGGGTCCGTTTTCCCCTTTTGTCCCTTACCTTTGGGGCGGACCCTCTCCTCCCTCCCTCTCCTCTCCTCTCCTCTTTTCATTATATTTCCTTTTCTCTTTAAGATTCCCGCACTGTTTTTGTTACTTGGTTCACCGTGTATCTAAATTCCCTTTTAGCGATTTTTAAGGCATTTTTAATCTACGTTGCATTTTGTAAGTTTTTCCGATCTAAATTACATCTCGCGATTGTTTTCAACCTCAATTGCATTTTGTAAAGATTGACAATCTAAATTGCTTTTTAGTAAGTCTTTCAATGCAGGTAGCCGGGCCTTTTAGTGAGTATTTTGAATTTCAATTGCATTTTGTAAGTATTTTCAACCAAAACCACATTTTGCACGAATTTTGAATTTAAATTGCATTTTGTTTGGTGGGCATTTTGCACATATTTTGATTCTCAATTGCATTTTGTGGGTATTTTGAATCTAAATTACATTTTGTCAAGTATTTTCAATCTAAATTGCTTTTTGTAAGTATTGTCAATCCACATGAGTCCTTTGAATCTACCGTACATTTTGTAAGCATTTTCAATTTCAATTGCATTTTGTAAGTATTTTGAATTTCAAGTGCACTTTGTGAATAATTTGGATTGGAACTGGGATATTTCAATCTGAATTGCATTGTGTATTTTCAATTTCAATTGCATTTTGTAAGTATTTTGAACCTCAATTGCATTTTGTACATATTTTCGATCTCATTTGCATTTTGTACGTATTTTGAATTTCAGTTGCCTTTTGTAAGTATTTCGACGCTATATTGCATTTTGTAGTACGTATTTTGAATCTAGCCTACGTTTTGTGGGTCTTTTTCAATCTATTCTTTTTGTGCATCTTTTCATTCTAAATTCCCTTGTAAGACCATATTGTGAGTTGTTTCCATCTGAGTTCCTTTTTGTACGTATTTTCCGTCTCCGATAATTTTGTTCTGGTTTCCATTTCATTATCCTTTTCGCTATCACCCAGATCATTAGGGGCCGATAACCTAGATGTTAGGCCCCTTAAAAACAACAATTATCATCATCATCACATGATCGCATTTCAAGTATGGAATCTTCTACAATTTTTGTTATAATGATATTCCTGATTGTGAGTCAGGAATATTTCCAGCTTTACCCTGTTTCAGCCTATGTAATGCCATCCTTGCTTCCCCTTTGATCAGAATGTCAAGAGGGGCCAGGTCTAGTAAGGCCTCCATAGCCGCTGTGGGGGTAGTTTTAAATGCTCCGGTAATTGCTAGGCAGACTTGTCTTTGAATTCTTCCCAGTTGTACCAGAGTTGTTTCATTTTGCACCTTGGTCCACCATACCAGTGCACCATATGTTATCGAGGGTCTCAGTACCTTAGTATACAACCAGTGTATCATCTTAGGTTTTAGTCCCCACGTATTTCCATACATCCTCCTCACAGTCATGAAGGAATCCGTCTGGTATACTTGAGTGTATGAGGCATTGGTTCATGAGGCTGACCCATGCTTCTTTTAATAATGTCGACGTCATTTGTAAATGTTCATTAAATATTTGGTCTTGCCCGCAGGCTTTTTCTTTCTTTGACTCTTTGATGGCATCTTCCATCTCGCTTGTAGTGATCGGTTTGATATCCTGTATGTTTCTGTTCAGTTCTTTAACGAGGGCGGGTCTGGTTTCTTTAGACTGTAATATACCTTGGAAGTTTTTTTTTCCATGTCTCCATTGCGATCTCTCTTGGGTATTTTGGTTGCATGGGTTGTAGTGCCTTGAATGGATGCATTCAGCTGCTTCTATTAGTTTGGTTTCTTCTAACGCTAGGTACGCTTTTCTAGCGTTCTTCAGCACTTCCCTGTGTTCTTTATTTTTCATGGCATACTCTTGTAGGTCTTCTAAAGAATGTGATATCTTGACCTTGTGTAGGGCCTCCAGAGTTATCTGTTGTGATTTATAACATACTGCGTTGAACCACGGTTTGGATCTCCTTTGGTTCCACTGCATTGGTATGGTTAGATGGATTGTCTCTTCTATTGCCTGGAGAGCTTCGTCAATGTTGCCTTCGTGTCTGTGGTTTGTTGCACATGAGTTTTCCTCTATCGCAATTTCATGAAAGGTGATTTTTCATAGCGCATGTCTTAGCAGGCAGTAGATCCCTTTCGATGACAATGGAGTGGCAAATAGGTATATGCTTTCTAATTGTAATGTTATCAATTCCTGCTTGGCTCGTGTGGCATAGGTTTTTCATGTTACTGAAGAGTATATCTATTGTCTCGAGCCGTTTGGACCATAGTACGTCTTTAGCGTAGAGTCACTGAGTAAAGTGAAGCCTTCTCCTAGGTTGGTTGGTTGGTTCTTAAGTTTAGGGGCTGCGACAACGCGGTCATGTAGCCCCGTGTACTTTGGGTGTGTGTAGAATCTTGTCTGATAACCGGTGTTAATTGTGATGACTATTAGTGCTTCTCCTAGGATGTAGTCAATAACCTGCACGGTTTTCAAATTCGGTTTATCCAATCTACAATTCAGATCACCTGCTAATATTATTGTTTCATTTGTTGGTTTGTGGTTTAACGTTGTGTTTATTTCGTCTATTATATCTTCCGCATTAAATGCTGGTTGGAAGTATGCACTGATGATACTGCATACTCTTGTTTGGACTACCAGTATATTTTCTGTTTTGTACACTACATAGAAAGGTGATAATTTGGGTTTTAACAGGCATGTTATTCCCCCTCTTGGTCTTCCTAGTGCTCCTTGTAATGTCATAGTATGTATCGCATAGTGATTGGGTGGATCCCATGATTTCATGAGGAAAGTTTCCAATAATATAACAATGTCATGTTCGTTGAATATGTCGATTTCCAGCATATTGTTCGCGTTGATATGACCTTCTACGTTCCAAATCAAGCATTTCAGCTCCATTTTCCTGCGTATCTCTCCCCTCCTGTTATTTTGTGTGTCTTTACTCTCCGTACTCAGTGTCCTAGACATGTCTTGTGGCGATCTGTTGTCCGGATTGCATGCCTGAACCGAAAGGGCCGGACTATCGCTCTTTCTGGCCAGAAATTTGGGTCTTGTAAGGGGTTCAGGTACCTGAAGTCTATTCCCAGCTTGTATGCTTTGCTCGTTCTTTTGGTTCGTAATGTTTCGATTTCAATGTCTCCTTGTATACCGTTTGTCTGAAAAAAGTTTATTATTGCCTCCGGCTCCATGTCGCTGTTCAGTCTGCCTACGTAGAACCAAGCTTTCTTCGGGGCTGCTCGTAATTGAAGGTCTGCGTTGTTTCTCGATCCAATCACTATGGTTCGTGAGTTTCTGTTCTGTTTTCTCGACATTTTGGTCCACTTCTTCGTTGACAGGTAATCCATGGTCCTCAGTCATCCTGAGTATTCTCGAACTCTTCCGGTTCTTCTCTGGTTTCTCTTTCTGCATTTAAGGCTTGCTCTGATATATTCCCTTTGTGCATTTCATTCTGTTTGTTTGCTTGACGTTTCTCAGTAGCCCTAATCATATTGGTAGTTGGGTCAAGAGCTGGTTGTTTTTCCATAGAGTCATTTCCTTTGTGCACTTCCTTTTGTTGACCCGTTAGGTGTTTCCCGGTACTCCTAATCGCGTTGTCAACGGGTACAGGGGCTTGTTGTTTTTCCCTAATCGTGGCCTGGATTTGAACTTGTGGTAAGGATTTTTCTTTATTTACGGTCTGCCGTGGCATTCCATTGATCAATTCAGTTCTTAAAGTGGTTTTTATTTCCTCACATATTCTCTCTTCAAGCGGCTTCTGTGGCGTAGTCGGTAGCATGCTGAGCTTCTATGCCCAAGATAGCGGGTTCAAACCCGGCCGAACCCGCCGGATTTTTTAAGAGCATTAAAAATCCCTCAGTATGCCTTCCTTCGGAGGGGAAGTAAAGCCGGCGGTCCCATGTCATAGATTTATGGCATGCTAAAGAACCTTCCACTAATTGCACCTGTGTGAAGCTAAATTGGATAGGTTAAGAATGTAAACAACGCTCTTAGGTTTCTACGCGGTGGCGTCTAGTAGCTAAGTTCTGAACTTGGCCTATAAGGCATCCAACGTTTAGAATGAAGCATTGGTCTTATGGCGCGTTACGACAGGGTTGCCACTCCATGAGAGGAGGCAGTACAAAGCGCTTCGCGTACACTTTCCGCACATTCAGCGATTGTGCAGTGACGAAGACTTGAATTAAGTACTGTATAATAATACTAATAGTAGGCTAACATAACACTTACAATGAAATGAAATTAACTATAACGTATGCTGAATGTAACATAAAGGAAACGATCAAAATAAAATAAATAAAGTACAAACACAAGGAAATGTGTGAAGTTTCGACTGCAGTTAAAGTTGAAGTACGTTATTAAAGAAAATACTCCTCATTGGCTTACCTTTCATGATTTATACTTTCGACCACGCTTTCTTTTCACAAAACTATCCATTGTTGTACGTGAAATACGTAAAATACAACACGTTAAATCTAACAGAACTGCTGCACACACACTCAAGATAGAGACAGTTAAACTACTGAAATAAAAGCTCGAAGGGCACAGTAACAAAGCTGTGAGTAGCAAGCTGCACCCCGCTGTCCTTCGAAACTTAATTCTTATAATCCACGGTCAATGAACAGCCCGGCCTGTGTAAACAATTAAACCTACACTCTTGGTAAGCAGGTAGAAAACTTCTTCCAACATTCCTCTACAACTCTCAAACTGACATGACATGGTTATCTTTAAAAATAGAAAAGTTGGCTGCATACAAACTTTTTCAATGCTGCTATGTGGTTATGAGAGAATATTCAGAAGTTTTACCTACATGAAAATTGTAATATTGCCAATATAAAATATTTCAATAATCCATCATCAAGACGGCACATTTAGCTACACGTGTGTGAAAAATAGGCATCACAAAGTCAATGCAACATGATATAAGATAGATTTTACTAAAAGGGGACACAGTTTATAGTTAAAAAAAAATATGGATATCTAATTTTTCTAACATTTCTATCAACTTTACGTAGTTCTAATATAGGACAAAAAAGATCGGCAAAACATAGTTCTACCCGAATATGCTGTTTTTTTCTTTTTTTTTCTTTTTTTTTTTCTTCTTTTCGAAAAAGAAAAATTTTCGACTGATATGGCAACAGTGGATTGCTAGAAAATGACAGCGTCATACATGTCTCGCGTGTAACAGAAAGAGAGAAGAATATCCCTATCTAACCAGTGCTTCATTCTAAACGTTGGATGCCTTATAGTAGTCGTTGACGGTTGTGCTTGGCGGCAAAAGTAGGAACTATTTGAAAAATTCTAAGTTGCATTACTTAAATTAAAAAAAACAGATAACACACACTAATACAGTCATCACAATTAACACCGGTTATCAGATTCTACACACACCCAAAGTACATGGGGCTATATGACCGCTTTGTCGCAGCCCCTAAACTTAAGAACCAACCATCTCTCTTCAAGGCCGTTTTCCATGAAATCTAGGATTGTCTGGATTTTCTTTTCAAAATACTCTAGGGATTTCTCTTTTGATGATTTTGTCAGTAATTGGGGTTTGCAAATACTGCATAGCCACATTAGTTTGCAATTTTTTCTTTTTATTATAGCGAATTCACCTCCGGTCAATCCACAACACTCTGCGTGCTGCCATCTATAGCAGCCTTCACATTCAACAGCATTCTCGTTGCTACCTACATTTTTGTGGCATATCTCGCATTCATGCATTCTTTGGTTTATCTGATGCGATGGTTGCGACCCTGTCTCTCTAATCTCCGTGGAGTTCATCATGTTGACTTGAATATTTCTCGTGTTACGGACTTTAGCTATATATTCTTTGCTTAATGAATAGCATTGGCAGTACTGTTGTCGTTCTTAACCTACAAAGGTTATCTTTGGAATTGCCTAAAACAATTAAAAATGCACACGTTTGTTAGTGTAATATAAACACGATTACTTACATAGATTCTGGTTGCACTGGTCTATCATTCAAAATAGTCTTTCAAAACATACCCACAATGTGGTTGTTAAACACTATTATTTACACATAGCAACGAAACGTGTCGTTTCAACCGTTACACTTTTACTACCTATAACAGTTAATTCTTATGATCCAGTGCCATCTTACATTGACGTCACACAGTACGTCGTACCCGTTGTCAGCCGTTGCCAACATGTTGCCAAAATACATCACACGACACTACCACTAAGAAATCTTGACGCGTTAGGCTGTAACCATTGTCAAAACCATTGATCTGGACGGCTGTAACCATTGTCAAAAACCATTGGATTGGACAAAACGAAGGTTAGAATGGTCGGGTTTAGGTGCGGCTTTTGGCGCTCTGTTGTTTTTCTATACCGGATGCGAAATAGTACCAAATGCGTGGGTTTGGCATTATTGAATCCTTCTCAAAGATGGCTGTCAGAGCTGCAATTTCAACTATAGGCCTATAAGTCGTGATCCTATTCGGGATGGCTGGGCGGGTCTCTGAGAGCGGAGGAGTAAACATCTATTACTACATCATCTCCAGATATTTTCCCGTCTATTGATTCTGGTAAAATCGTTAATTTCAGTAGTTAAACATTTTTATACAAAGGTATAAGTTACCTCTCGAAAAGTTTTACTGCCTAGTTTCCATTCCTTTGGCTTGAGGGAAGTAATGTACAGAGACAGCGTATGTTTGTTAGTTATTGTTTTAAGGGGCGGAACTACGAGGTCATCTGCCCCTTGACGGCGTGTGTAATAGGAGGGTTGCTAATTTTATTAATTTTGGAGGAGACCAAATCCTGGCTTTTACACTTCTATCTGGCATATCTTTAGTTTAATGCCCGCAAATGGCTTAATTTCAATTATTTCTCTGATTTCTTGACTCCTCCCTTGAAGCGGCGATGCCATTTAACTGTCGAATAAGGGCTATTTCCGAAACTCCATCTCTCTCATCTCAATGGAATATTTTCAAGTCTATATTTATCGAGTGCGTAACCTGGTCTCTGGTGACTGTTCATGACATCACCCTGCAGCTGAGGCCTGGCAATCTGTGGTTACACAACTTATCCACGCTTCACGCAATATGATGCAGTATTATCCTTTTCAACTAACTTCAGAACTCCGTTCTAAAGCCTGCATTAATTCTTTCATTTCTGAAATACAAGGATATGGGTTCGATACTGTACCTCTCCCATGGGTTCAGTATATATATTTTCTTGACTAGGCCTATATATATTTTCTTAACATGACGACTATTGGTGCATTTACCTTACTATGGTGTTACATATTCTATAACCTCAGATTGTTTTGTTAAATGAATGTGATGTGTCGCCTTTCCAAGTCTCAAAAGTCACGCTTGTTTGAAAGCTGTTGTAAAGTACCGTCCAGGAGGGAGGAAGCATTGACTTGTCCTCGCCGTCATAAATTTAAAGCCTGAAGTGTCTTGACGTTTTCTTAATGAAGGCCACTGTTGGGTAGGCCAGTAACAGAGCCAGACACAGTCTGCGTTCTGCTGTAATAAACCTCTTAATGGACCGGCAATCTGTACCGAGTTTTGCTATGATTATTTATCCTTGCATTATAGATCTGCTCTTCATGAATAATTAGATTGTCAGTGAGACAATAATGAAAATCCCTTTGTATTGTTGCATGATAAATGTTATTGTTCCCAAGTTATTTTTGGAAATATCAGGTAGCTGGGAGTCTACTTTGAGTTGAGTAAATCAGTAGTTTCCAAAGCTTGTGGTGCATGAGGTTCCCGAAGACAAATACAACTTGGTAGTGTTGGAGAGAGGGATGATATAGTGTGTTTTTCATGTGGTACCCAAATAAATGGTAATTATTGACACCATTTATTTCTATTAACATTAACTCAAATTTATAAAATACTGTATTCAAGTTAAGAATATTTAGTGTGTTTTTAAATAGAAAATTATATGTAATAATTTTTACCGAGACTTTTAGAGCTCGTTTTGAGAGAATTTTGTAGTGTTGCTAAATGGAAGTTAGAGCAGTTTTGATAATTTTGTTTAGGGTTCAGTGGAACCTCAAATATTGATTTTTGTAGATTAATGTTGTATTTGTTCCTTGTTCATTAGAACAAGTGTGAAGCGATTCAGTTTAATTTTGTGTATTTGTAGCGCCTATTTTTATAATTAAATAGTTTTATAGTAGGATTTTGAATTTCATTTCATTTAAGTGTTATCCTAAGCTTGATCCTATAATGTGTGAATCACTCAGTGGGAGGACGTTCTATGCCCCAAAGAGATAAGACTGAGCAGTTGGACAGTGATTTGCATATTTCTAGTACAAAAGGGCACAATACCTTATACCTTTTGGTAATTTAAATCAACAAGACCACTGTACCTAACCTCAAACTCTACTCAAACACTAGGAAACTCTCAATATCAAAAGTATTCGTTTTAGGAAAAATTATGTATTTTTTAAAAACGTGTTTTTTTGCGCTAGTAATTGTCACGATGTATTTAGAATTTTCCAATATTCGTCACCCGTTTGCACCAATTGTCGTCACATTGTTCATTGTCCTTATCTGCTGGTTATAATGTATTTCTGTCAATATTGTTGCATAAGGCACCAATTTATTGACATGGAGGCTAAAATTTACAAATAATGCAGTACCAGTAATTATTTAAAAGAAGAGAAGACGAAAAATCGGTATAGGCAATCGGAAATGGTGGGTAGAGATACGGGCATAAAAAGATCGTAATTATGCTCTAAACACATTTTTTATTAGTTATTTTTTTATTAACTTAAAGTGCATTAGAAATACAACAATACCGGTAATAATAATAATATTAATAATACTGTAATTGAAATTCGAACTATATAACCACAAGAACGTGTATTGTTGTAGGCTTCCCCAACCGGTGTTCAAGAGCGAATGGTCATTTTCCGGGCTGTTATGCTGTGGTCTTTTTTTTTTTTTTGGTGGCAAGAGGGGAAGCTTAGTCACATGAAAAGTGAGACAAGACCATGGCATAACATAACGTCTGCGTTGAACTGTCGCCGAGGGTCTGACAAGATAGACTGTAAGTCATTTTCTACCAAATAACTGTCGACTTCTGAAAACCAGGTTTTAATTTGATGTTCTGTAATTGCAGCACGGCTTACTGTACTGTCAAATTTTTGCTTTAATTTTGTCCGAGAGAGTGTTTCCCAGAACACCATTCCTCTCCGCAGCCATTGTAATACTCATGCCGTCCTCCTCAACGTCGTCAATTTCAGCTTCCATTTGCTGAATATCGTAATTGAGAAATGTGCGTTTCGACATATTGCTTGAAAGCAAAGATTAAGGGCCGTATTCTGAGACATCACTTCAACTTAACTTTCACTCACATCTTACTTTCCCGTGTATAAAAGCCTGAGTTGGTATTCAGAGACCGAACTTAACTTACACTTAAGTGTGAACCTAGTCAAAAGTTAGTCAGATTCAAGATAGCTGAAGACCAACCTTAAACCTCACTTCATTGCTGCAAATTGCCAGAATAACACTGTGACAACATCAGTTCAATGCGATCAAGTTTAGTTTAGATTGAAATGGATTTCGATAATGATGATGGTTTCCAAGAATTCATGGATTACGCCTACGAGAATAATTTGCCGGTACCACGGGTGTATGTAAGGAATGGTGGGAATCCCTTCGATACTCTCACAGACAGTGGATTTAAAAGATGATACGGGTTCTCTAAGGAATACGTAAATAACATTATAATGCCACTGGTGATACCAGAGCACGTTGGAGATCAGAAGAGGAGAGGACTACCATTGCCAGTATATATTAAATTATTGACTGCTCTAAGATTTTATGCAACTGGCAGTATGCAGGCAAGTAATACATAAATATCATTACTACTTCCAAAATATCAATAACTGAAAGCAGAAATTATTAAAAATTTTCTGTATTTGGTCCCTAATTATTATTAGTCCTACTAGTTTTATGTTACACCTGGCCAACCATAACCTCTCAATCCTACTTCAGTTTTACTCTCACATTCCATTTGTATATTTCCCAACGCTATTATTAATATTATTATTATCGAGTATCGAGAAATAACGGTTGCTCTGCGACCAATTACATCTATTGTGCTATTTCATGGGTTAGTAATGGTTGAATTAAAAGAATGGATGTATGGTAAGCTAAAATCTCAAAAACGATTTTTTAGTAATATGAATACCATTAATAAGGAACAGCATTGTTTTTATTTTTTCAGATCGTATGTGGAGATCTCCGCTGTATTAGCCAACCTTCTGTCAGTAGAATTATTGCTAAAATATCAGAATGTTTAGCTGGACATCTGGGAAGATGTAAAATTTCCATCAACCCAAGAATCTATTACCCATAACAAAAGGGCATTTTATGATATAGCAGGATTTCCTGATGTAATGGGGTGCATTGACTGCATACACATTCCTAGGAGTTCAGGAGGCCCTACTGCTGAAATTTATAGGAATCGGAAAGGATGGATGTCTCTAAATGTACAAGTTGTGTGTGGTCCAAAAATGGAAATATTAAATATTGTAATTCATTGGCCTGGAACAGCTCATGGCAACAGGATTTTTGAAAACAGTGCTCTTATGACTGCATTCAAGGAAAGGAGGTTAGCTGGAATTCTATTGGGTGACAGTGGATATGCCCAGAAACAATACCTTTTTACACCAGTACTTCACACACAAAATGAGGCTGAAAACAGGTACAACCGTGCTCATACAAGGACCAGAAATATTGTGGAACGATTGTTTGGTGTCTGGAAAAGAACATTCTCATGCCTATCAAAGAAACTGAACACCAAACTAAGAACAGCTACTCGTCTAGTAGCTGCTTGTGCTGTACTTCACAATATTGGTATAATTTATGGAAATGATGTTTACAATAATGTTGACTTTCCAGACAGAGTTGTGCCTGTCATGGCCTCAGGAGACAGACCCAGAGGGCAAGCAATCAGAGCTGCATTTATACAACACCATTTTAATTAAATTATTTCATTAGCCTATATATAATAACATATTAATGAGACAAGTTTTTCATCAACATTTTCATTTCCAGTTCGTGCTTCTCTTTGATATGCTGCATTTCAAGAGCCATCTTTTGGCATGCCATGTCTGCTACCATCACTTTTGCTACCATCTCTTTCATTCTTAGGGAATGAAGTTCTTTGTCTTGTAGTAGCAGTGAATCACACCTTTCTAGTCTCTTATCGGACTCCTTTATTATACCGGTAACCGATTTTCTTGCCTCTCTGGTGGCTCTAGGGGTTGTCTTGTCTTGATCTCCTGGAACGAAGGAAATATAATTTAACTATGTTAATCATACATGTTCACATTACTGAAATAAGACTGCAAATAGGAGAAGTGGAATTTTAAATTATCTTACTAATCTGTGCAGAATTCTCGAATTCCTCCTGTACATCCGCCTGCAACTGTTCTTCATCCATTCCCAGACTACCATCACTCAGTAGAACGTAAGCTCCACTGTTACATTTGTTGGCCACCAACGCCAGCGTGTCACTGTCAATGGCATCTTGAACCTCGATATCAATTGTGTCGATGCCATCGATATTAGGATCAGTGCTTCTGCTCGATCCTGGACATGGACCCCCACCTGTAGTCATCCTCTGCCTCTTTTCCTGAGCCAGCTCCTGTTTTCTTTTTGTTTTCATGTTTCCCCAGCATTTTTTAATTTGCTCTGCTGTTCTCTGGAATAAAAACAATGTAAAAAATATGAAACATTCATTTTATATTACAGGTAGATCATTATACAGGATGTATCCGTGATGATGTTACAAACTGTCAGGGATGATGGAGGAGGGGAAACGGATCCATTTGTGATAAGGACCCATAGTCCCGTAACGATCGAATCGACAGTTATTAATAATCGCAGTTATTTAACGTCCGTCCTCAATTTTAGTTCTTAACAGATGCCAGGATGGCGAAATTTCGTCCGGCAGGCTTTCCGTAACGTTCCAGAAGCCAACAAAATGGGGTTTGCACGTGTAAACACCCGTAAATGCCACCGAGCGTAGTTGGGTTTGACCCCACTAACTTGCAATTAGGAAAGGGCACTGTGAAAATTGGAAGTCAGAGTTTGGAAATTGTGGACACGTTCAAATACCTAGGAAGTGAATTGATGCAAACTGGTAGGTTGGACATGGAGATTGGCAGGAGGGTACAGCAGAGCAATGCATTCTATCAAAGTGTAAGAAAGCTTGTTTGGGATAAGGAAGTACCGAGGAAAAGCAAGGAGGTAATGTATAAAGTGTACTATGTACCCATATTAACTTATGCAGCTGAGACTTGGACCCTGACAAGCAGGCAAGAGAGTAGAATCCAAGCCAGTGAAATGAAATTCCTAAGAAGTATGATAGGAAAGACAAGGAAAGACAGAGTGAGGAATGAAGATGTTAGGAAGAAAGTTGGGATGGAAAAACTAAATGAGAGAATTGAGAAGAATAAACTAAGGTGGTTTGGACATGTAAAGAGGATGGAGGAAAATAGAATACCAAGACAGATGCTGGAGGCGAAGTGCAAGGGTAAGAGAGCAAGAGGAAGACCTAGAACAAGGTGGATTGATTCAGTGAAGAACAGCGTAAGAAAAAGAAATCTGGACTGGGACAAGATCGTGGAAGAAGAATGGTGGAAGGAAAGAGGAAAGTAGAGAAGTGCCATAAATACCCCGACCCGGCAGGAGCTGGATAAGGGGAAATGATGATGATGAACTTGCAATTAGTAGTTGACGAGTTGAAGTGGTGAGTGCATTAACGCAGAGTGACGCCATTTTGTAGTTGTAACCCAAATTTAGCAGCTTGTGAAACGTATGCAGGTAAACCGTATTAAGTGAGTAGCATTTTGCTTATAACATGCGACTCGATCGTTTCGTACTATGTGTCAGTACATTTACTGGCAAGTTAAAGATCCCCTTCAGGGCAAAATTCCGGCACCCCAACATCTCTAAAAGCCTTAGTAGTTAAAAGGGACGTAAAATCAATAGCATTATTTTTATTATTTCCATACTATGGTTCCTTATCTCACATTGATCCATTTCCCTTCCTCCATCATCCCTGAAAGTTTGTAACATTATCACTGATACACCATGTAGAATAATCACTAGTGCAGTAACCCTCCCACCTTATGGTAATCAAGTGCCTCACATCATGACTTATTTGTTTATAAGTACAAAATTAACTGTTTGATCTGGGTACATACTAATATTGAGATACTGCAAATGTGATTTTTGTTCATTCTCAATTGGATTTCTTCACTTTCATTTTGTGGTATGAAAGCAAACAATCTTTGTTCTAAATTATATCTACGGTTACCGCTGTAACATTCTAGACACAGTTCATGGTTCAGTATTATACACTTAAATGATTTAGAGATTGCACTTACTTTTGTATATTGGGAATTCAGATTGAACTCGCCAGTGATTTCTTGCCATTTCTTCTTCTTCATGGAAATCGACATGACGTCCGATTTCTTACCCTCCACGACGTCCCTATATTTGATAGCGAGTTCTTTTACGTAGACTTTTTCGTCGACGGTAAAATATAGCCTTTTCTTATTTTCTTCCATTTCAATTTATCTTACAGACGCTACCAAACAGCAACAAGCGATACAGAACACTGCAAAAGCAAACAACGATGAATGCCGTGTGTTTATACCAACGCCGTCTCGATTAGAGGATCGAGACGGCAGTGGTTTACGCACGGAGCAGCTGTGCACTTGGAATATTGTTTCCCATAATGACGTCAGACACCAAGCACTAACTAGCTTTTGACTCAAATCTAACTTAGTCGAGTAGAAGTTAAGTTTCGTCTCTGAATACAAATTCGAAACTGAACTTCAAGTGGCCTAGCTTTTTTACTTGACTAAGTTAAGTGAAAGTTAAGTTGAAGTGATGTCTCTGAATATGGCCCTTAGTCTTAGAATATATTTTTCATCTCAATTTAAAAAAATCCTCTGTAGCTCACCTAGCCATAAAGACCCTAGGCCTAGACCTACTGATTATAATAATAATAATAATAATAATGTTATTTGATTTACATCCCTGTGGCTTTTATAGGTGCCGGAATTTTTCCCCGAAGGGGATCTTTAACGTGTCAGTAAATCTACTGACACGGCTTCCTCGCATTTGTGCACCCTCAAATGCCAGATGACTGCGCCAGGATTTGATCCTGCAACCTTAGACACAGCAAGAGAGAACATTACCGCTGAGCCACGCAGCCAGCCTAGACCTACTGCCGTCAGAAAGACAGACCTAAATAATAACAGCACACTGTAAATGTTTATTTGTTCCGAAATGGTAACGCAAACTTTAACATTACCGTGCACTAGTGTTCGTCATGCATTTGCTCTAAAGATCGTCAGCTATGACTACTATTGGACACGATGATCAAACAATAATTTAATTAAAGCAGGGTGCTTCAGAACTACATTAATTACATTTTCTTCAGTTCTTCCCTATTTTCTATCTCTTGTCCCCTTTTTTTTCATCATTCTAACATAATCCGCAGGATCCTTCCGCCTCTTATTTTTTACCATACCATAGAGGACCTTTTTTGTACCTTCACTATCCTCCTTCATAATCTTTGTCCACTCTTCCATCCACTTTCTTCTCTCCTCAGCCACTACTCTCTTTGCCTCCTTCTTTCTTTCCTGGTACTCTTCCCTTGGCTCTACCGTCCTATTTTGATACCACCTCCTAAAGGCTCTATTCTTTTCCCTTACTATATCTTTTGTCTTCTCATTCCACCATGGTGTTTCCTTCCACCTCTTCTTACTACTTGTCCTCCCACATACTGCTTCTGCCGCACCTACTAGTGTCTTCTTAATTATAGCCCATTCCTCTTCCACCCCTCTTTCTTCATCTGTTGGAATTCCTTCCTTGACCATTTTGAGGTACTCGACCCTTTTATCTCCTTCTTTCTGTTTCCATATCCTTATACGTCTTTCCTGGTTCTCAGACCCTGTCTTCTCCGTAGTCCCTCTCAGGTTCATTACCAGTAATCGGTGGTCGCTATCCAAGTTCTCCGATGGTATAACCTTGATGTCTCTGATGTTATTTAATTCTCTCTCATACAGGATATTGTCGACCACCGACATCCTGGTCAAGTCATCACTGTACCAAGTGATTGTGTGGCTCTTTCTGTTCTTGAACCAGGAGTTCCCAACTAGCAGGCTGTTCCTTTGACAGAAGTCCAACAGTCTCTTTCCTTCCTCATTTCTTCTGCCCCAACCCTCTGGTTCAAGGACAGTCTCATACCCTTGTCTTCCTCTTCCTACATGGGCATTGAGATCCCCCATTACAATCATATTCCTTCCTCCCAGCTGCTTCTGCATTTCCTCTTCAAACTCCTCCTTCTCTTCAGAGGCGCAGCCTACCTGTGGAGCATACAGTTGTACTATTACCATGGTCTCTCCCCTCAGTGTTACTTTCACTTTCATCATCCTATCAGCTATCACTTATTCTCTTCACTTCTACTTTTAAACCATCTCGTACTACTACTCCCACTCCATTCCTCTTTCCCTCTTCATTCCCACTCCAGTAGAGTCTATAGCCTTTTCTCAGTTCTCTCCTTCCTTCCCCTTTCCACTTTGTTTCTGCCAATCTCAATAAATCCAACTTCCTTCTTTCCATCATATCCACTATCTCCTCCACCTTCCCTGTCAGCGTTCTTATGTTTAAAGTTCCAAATCTTAGTCCGCCAATTATGATCAAGTAAGTTGATTCATTCTGGATGAAACCAGAACGCGGTTTATACACTTGCATCAGACATGAATGTGACTTAACATACCTTGTGTCCTTGTTTCCTCTTCTGGGCGATGTTACCTATTGAAATTAGTAACCCTGGTCACTACTGCACCTGATATAAGTTATGTGCTAAAGTAGGCTACGTAAAAATTTGTTTTTATTTATTGCTTTTTTTTTAAACGGTAGCCATTTTCCGACAGTGCTTGAATCTTATTCAACTGTCAACAAGGCGCACTCCAACGGCACACATCGAGGCGCACACATTGTTGCCAACATGTGGGATACAAAATCACTGTTGATAAAAGAAAACATTGATCGGGACGTGTTAGGCTGTAACCATTGTCAAGAAGCATTAATCTGGACATGTTGGGCTGTAACTATTGTCAAAAACCATTGGATTGGACAAAACGAAGGTTAGAATGGTCGAGGGTAAGTGCGACCTTGGCCGCGTGCAGCTAGTGGGGCACAGTTGACACAAAACCATTGATCCGGACGCGTTAGGCTGTAACCATGGTCAAAAACCATTGGATTGGACAAAACGTAGGTTAGAATGGTCGGGTGTAGGCGCGGCCTTGGCACTAGAGAATGAACTGGCCGCTTCTTTGTTTTACATAGTACCGTAAAGGCGGGGTTGGCAGTACTGTCTTGATGATAATTGATGTGGACAATGGCGGGCACAGCTGGAATTTTGCCTATATAAGTCGTGATCCTGGGATGGCTGGGTGGGTTACAGACAGCGGAGGAGTTAACATCTATTATATCATCATTCCGATTTATTTCTCGTAGTTTGATAAGGTATTCTGGCTAATTCATATACTATAGAGAATGTTATTGCTCGTTCGTATTTCATTGTATCCCACATATTGGCAACATAAGTTAATGCATCCAAGGTATTTCACATGTGGAATTTGTTCCAGTGCTGTCGCAGTTACACTCAGATTAACAGGTGAAATTACATGTTGCTCACAATCATTACCTTTGTCTTTTTTGTATTCAATTACAGACCTACTCTTGCACTGTGTTGTACCACAGAGTTCGGTAATTTAGAAATTAACATTAATTTAGGAATAATGCCCAAAATGTGTTCTAAACTGCAGCCAGCTCCGACGGCACAACTGCAATTGAACTTCACCACTTGCTGTCCTCTTGATGCTCATTGGCCTAACTCGGGTTTGCTTTTGGAGGGGGATGAGCTGAGTCAAAATTACTTTAGGGGGTGAGGGCTCAGACATAATGAGACATAATAAAAGCAATATATATATACTGTAGTATCCCGTGTTTGATTTCATTTGCATTTAATAAAATTCCATTCCTTGAAATTTAACAATTTTGTTGATATTAAATTATAAAGCCCAGTTGTATTCACAAAACCATCTGGCTTTTTTAAAATTCCTGATATTGTATAAATAATAGTAATAAACTACAGATTCCAACTAAAGTTTAACTTAAATCAGCAATACTTCTTAACACCATGGTATTCGTAACTTTCCAAAATGGCACTCGCACTCGGATACTAACAGAATGACTACTAACAAGAGGTGTATTTTGGGAAAGGGATGAGAAAAGGTACTGCCATACCCATTGCACTGCCACCCCTCCAAAAAATATACAAGTTGAGTGAAAAGAAATTCCTTCACATTAGTAAGTATAAACTTACATAATCCAATCATTAATCATCTAGCCTTTCCAAAGATTGGTTTTATTCAAAATTAAAAACTTCAACAAATTTTGTATTTTATTAATTGGCTCTGGAGGAAGGGCAGTGACCCCCTTGATCACTCCCCGTAGTTACGTCACTATCGACGCTGCCTACACTAGTACATATTTCAGGATGCAAAAATTCGTTCCTCAGTTCAGGTTCAAGTCATCATCATCAACTAGAGCAGTTTCCAACCGCAGGTTGGGTCTGCTTGGAGCACAAGCCTCTCCATCGTTTTCTGTCCATCCACCACTTCTCTTCTGTCACTGTTGTCCAATTAACTCCTTTTCTCTCGACACTTTTCATTTCCGAGGCTTGCTTTTGTTTTGAAAGCAGTTGATTTATCCACTACTGGCTTGCTAGGCCTATCATAGCTTCACCCGAACCCCGTTAGCCGTCATATTTCAGGGTTCCTGCAGGGCCTTCACAGCTACCGTTCAAGTATCAAGTATAATTCTTAGAGACATGTCAACATCTTATTTCAATCAAGTTTTTTTAAATTGCAAATAAGTTAGAGGACACTGTTAAATTACTTGCAAACACTTAGTCTAGGCTATTAACAATACATATTCTAAATCTTACTCTTTGTAAACAACCATGGGTACCGGTACTCTTTATATTGAAAATTATATTTTTTTGAAAAATATTCAGAAATTTTTGCTAAGAAAAATGGAATTTTCATAAACCTTTTTGTTAACCTAATATCAGTATTGCACTAAATGTCTTATTATCTATTGTCTTATTCTTTTAGAAATACAACTATTTCTGCAATTTGTGCATGTTCGTTAATTATGCGGAATCCATTTGGAGGCAATTTTCTGCATCACTCATGAATTGTTACTTCCCGATCCAGCTCTACTAATGCTGTCACAGTCTGTACATCTTTGTCATTTACTGGTAGATGACTAGACCAAGGCACGTCTGACACATTTTCGGGTCCTCGCCTGAAGACCCTTACTCACCTTGCTACCATGTGGCAAGGTAATAAAGAGTAGCACTGCACAATTCTTGCAGTTCTTGAGGACATGGTTGTGCTGAGTGACCTCTATTGCATTGAATTTTTATCCAGCTTCTATGTTCTGCTTTGGAAGCATTGCAACTGCATCGACTGCTTGCTCAGAATGGCTTCTCTTATTATAGAATGCAAATACATTTGCTATGATAGCAAAGTATTAATTGGAGATCCGTATTGATAGAAGAATTATAAGATGTTAAAGAATATGCCTATCTCTTATTATTGTTGTTACTGCGCATGGCATTCTGACCTAAATAATTTAAGCATAAATATCTGAAAAAATATAGCATAGGCTTTAACTCCTAAATACTGAAGCAATGTAGTTAAATACTGGTGTAAGTTCATTTGATATAATCCAACTTGGTAATTTCTATTGAGCTCTAAACGTCGAGTAGGCCTATCTGTAGTTTCTTTTATAAAAGATTTTAAAGTTCTGCCCGATCAATACCTTTATTTATTCTTATTTCAATATTAATTCAAGAATCATGAAGAATAATTTAAAGTATTGACTTGGCAGAACCTTAAAAACTGCTACCAGTATATAAAAAATTGATATTGTAGTCAATACGGATCCTAACAAACCGATACAGTTAAATTAATCCATTTCATCTATAGATTTTAATCAAATAGTAGTGTCAATTTAACAGGAAATTATTATTTGAATTGCGGGTAGGACGATCCATTGAGTGTGTCTATGAATTAGATTGTATCTCTGTGTGTGTGTTTCAGGTATTGTTGGTAGGAGTGAGCATATATTAGACCAATATACAATTTACCATAGTAAATTCATTTTGCTTACAAAGATTTCTTTTTCAGGGCAGTGACATGGTGTCTACAGGCCGAGTACTTGTAGCCATCGTACAGATTTGTTTTGAAGCAAAGAATTGGAATGCTCTCAATGAGCACATAGTTCTGCTGTCAAAGCGCAGGAGTCAGCTGAAGCAGGCTGTTGCAAAGATGGTGCAAGAGTGTTGTTCCTATGTGGATCAGGCTCCTGATAAGGAGACAAAAATGAAAATTATTGACACACTGAGGACTGTAACTGAGGGAAAGGTGAGATCTTTTATGTGCTTATTCCCATATTAGAAGAATTAAGTTACATGATTTCAGGAATTCTGATGCATTTTCTGTTGAATGTTTATCTTGTTAATTCCTTGATTGCTTGAAATAGAATATTATCTGATATCAGATATTATAGTTTAATACCTAATATCTTCATAATAATCTAGGAATTGCAGATATTTTTTTTATATCTACTCATTTTATACTGTATGTAAAACATACTGAATTATATAAATAATTCATGTTTTTTGGGCTAATGCTGTGTGTATTTAGATTAGAACCATAGGTTTCAGAGAAACCTTGCCTCCTTTTTCAATGGAAATCAAACAATGTGGCCAAAGAATCAATGTGATTACAAAAATTACAAAAAAAATATAGATAAATTCCTTGGTTCGTCACCAGAGAGCATCTGCCAGAAATACTGTATGGACCATGGTAGAACGGCGGAATCCGGGCCGTGAAAGCCTTAATATACACATACTGAATTGTTTGATTAATTTTCAAAGCAAGTTTAGTCGAGAAGCAATCAACGGCACGATGTTATGAAAGGAAGATATTGTGTATTAGGTTATGTAAAGGTCTAGTTTAATGTAATGTATAGCAGGAGTGGCTCACAGGGAAGATTGGTGGACTGTGTGTGAGTAGCATGAATTTAATTCATATTGTGCTAGTATTCAAATGACTTGTAACTGAAATATCTTCCATCTGTAACGTTAGTTACCATGGCTTTGATCTTCCAAGTTTAAAACAACATTGTTTGATCTCGTGTAATGTCAGTTTGAAATGAAAACATAATAGTAACATAACTAACAGGACCTGTGTTCATATTCAGGGGTATTATACTTAATCACGTGTCAAGAAACAAAGTGTCAAGATAATTACGTAGGACAAAAGAATGTAGACACTTGTTATGAAGAACACAGAAATGCCATTACCCATTACACACAGAAAATACTCTGCATTATGCAAGCAAATATCTGATAACAGGCATAGTTTCACTATTGAAACAGATTTAAAAATATTGTACCACGAGACAAAAGGCTGGGGAATTCGATATAAAAGTAGTCATAGAAATCTTCTTTGTTAATAACACACATTTTTGAAGAGCTCATCCCTTTTGACTCTTTTAGGTAACAGGCATTAACATTTTCAATAGCGTGCAGGAAGCGGCATGCCTCATGAACCAAATTCTCAATAAAGCAGGGCAGTACTATAGAGTCCAAAATAATGGTCATAAACTGGGTGTTGCATATATGAGTGGTTACTTAAGCCGTGGTGAACAACAGCCTGCTGCTGTCTATAGTAGTTGAGAATGTCAAAGAACCGTTAGTATACACTCATTTAGTTAGGCAATTCATGCATAGCCCAGCCAGGTAATCAGCCACATTAGACATACTGTACATGTTAGTCAGTTTCCACAGATTACCAACAGATAGTGCCCGTAGTATAATTTGGCTTAACGGTCTCGTGCATGGTGAATATCAAATCAGTCCACAAATGTCAGTGCTGAATAGCTGATGCTGCCGAGAGGTTTTTCCAGCAATCAGATAAGTGTTACACATGAGTGTTTGGGTAACTGTACCTAGATGTTTTCATATATTAACTATCGGTAACATTATTAATCAAGCACAATTAGGGTTGCCAGACGCTCCATTTTACCCGGAACAATTCCGTTTTTTCTTGTTTTATTCCCCGTTCCGTTTTAATCTTTAACGGAACGCCAAATATTCCGTTTTTTTTTTTTAAATATATTCAATTTCGCAACAATTTTCAAATGTCCCGCTTGAGCATTCCACGCTTGACGTGATTGGCAATTGTTAGTGACTTCAAGTAGCACCGGCACGCCGGCCGCGTTGCTTCACTTTACAGGTGCTAGTTTGAAAGAGAAAATGATTTCTAAGTCTGTTTCAGATAGATGGGTACATGTTATAGATTTATTAGGGGCAACAACATTAAGGAATATCTTAGTCCTAGTGACGTTCATACTAAAAATTTTCCCCTCCAATGATTTTACGGAGAGTTTTTCTGTCATGAATATCAAATGTAGAGATGATAGAAACAGAAGCTCTATTAGTTTGATAAAACAAGAATTGAGGCAGGGAGATCAAAAACCCACTCCAACTTTTGGCGAAATTGAGTTATTGGCTGGATGGGGATTTTTAAGTTTCTTCCGCATGGATGGAACGCAAGATTACCCTAATTTCGTCATTCGTGTGCATACAGGAGGTAGTTTTAAAAGCTTTGGAAATCAAAACACCTCTTATTCCATGGAATTAGAGAGTTCTTGCTTTCCATGCTTTATTTCCCGGTAGATGGCAACGCCATAGCTTAACCAGCAGAGATTGCGAGGTTAATATTCAAGAGAAACCCACGTGCTAAAGAAACTAAGCATAATCCAACCGAGAAATTCCTCATATCAGAAAGTAAAGTGATAAGATATTCGACATCCCACAAAAATGAAATCCATGCGAGTAAAATTATGAAAGATACAATATGGAGTCGATTTAACATCCAGGGACCCAGTACAACTGCATTTTTTCCCACTCAACAAAAGTACAACTCACACTTGCCACTGAAAATAGAAAAGCAAAAGGAATTGCAAAATTTAATGAAGTTCATTTCTGAGGAAAGTAGGATGTAGGCCTATTACAAATTAATAATCCTGATTTACAGACTAAACAAGAGAGTGAAAGTGAAACAGAATATCTGTATCACAAATCAGGGTAATGAAAGTATTAGGTTCATTTGTGGTTTTATTTCTGTTTTTTTTTTGTATGATTTAGATTGTTGTTGTTTGAGTCTTCAGTCTTTTGACTGGTTTGATGCAGCTCTCCATGCCTCCCTGTCCTGAGCTAATCGTTTCATCTCTACATAGCTACCACACCCTACATCCGAGGCAATCTGTTTAACATATTCTAACCTTGGTCTACCCCTACAGTTCTTGTCCTCGACCCTTCCTTCCATAACTAAGCTTGCTATTCCTGGGTGTCTTAGTATGTGTCCTACCAACCTATCTCTTCTCTTCATTAGCAGTCGCCAGAAACATCTCTCCTCTCCCACTCGTCTTAATACCTCTTTGTTTGTGACCCTATCTACCCATCTGATCTTCATCATTCTCCTGTAACACCACATTTCAAATGCTTCAATTCTCCTCTTTTCTGCTGCACCAATAGTCCAAGTTTCACTTCCATAGAGCGCCACGCTCCAGACAAAGGCTTTCAAAAATGACTTCCTAATACCTAAATCTATATTCGATGTCAGCAGATTCCTTTTTTGTAGAAATGCTTTTCTTGCCTGAGCCAACCTACTTTTTATATCCTCTTTGCATCGTCCATCACTGGTTATTCTGCTTCCTAAGTAACAGAAATCTCCTACTTCCTTCAGCTTTTCACCTGCCAATTTGATCTCCATAGAGGTTTGTGATTTATTTCGGCTGCATTCCAGTATTTTTGTTTTACATTTATTAATTGTCATCATGAATTCTTTCCGTAATACGGAGTCCATACCATTCAAAAACTCATTCAAATCCTCAGGCTTGTTGGCCAAGATGACGATGTCATCAGCAAATCTCAGAGTTGAAATTATTTCTCCTTGAATCTTCACTCCCACTTTAAATTTTTCTCTAATTTCCTTCATTGCTTGTTCAATGTAAAGATTGAAAAGTATGGGTGATAAGTTGCAGCCTTGCCTTACACCTTTCTGAATACCAGCTTCTCTCTCATGTCCTTCAACTCGAATGACTGCTGTCTGGTTTCTGTATAGATTGTATATCACCCTCCTATCCCTGTACTTTATTCCAATCGATTTCAAAATGTCAAACAATTTAGTCCAATCAACGTTATCAAAAGCCTTTTCTAAGTCTACAAAAGCCATGAACGTTCTCTTATCTTTCCTTATTCTAGCTTCCAAAATCAGCCTAAGACTTAGTACAGCTTCCCTTGTTCCTACATTTCTCCTGAAACCAAACTGGTCTTCACCCAACTCCGTTTCTATCTGGCTCTCAATCCTCTTGTAAATTATTCTAGACAGGATCTTTGAAGCATGAGTAATCAAGCTGATTGTACGGTAATCTTCACATCTGTCACCTCCCACTTTCTTTGGTATAGGGATGATTACATTCTTCTTGAAATCAGGGGGTACCTCACCTGTCTCATAAATCCTACACACCAAGTGAAATAACCTGATCAGACCTTCCTCTCCTATGCAGCGTAGCAACTCAATCGGTATATCATCTATGCCTGGTGCTTTGTTCCTGCTTAAGTCTTCCAAAGCTCTATCAAATTCTGATCTCAATATTAAATCTCCTTTCGCATCCTCATCAATTTCCTCCTCCCTTTCCATTACATGATTCTCAATCTCCTTTCCCTTATACAAACTCTCTATGTAAGCTTTCCATCTCTCAACCTTTTCTTCCCTATCTGTTAGAGGCTTTCCATTTGTGTCCTTAATATTACAGTACTTAGTCTTCTTTTCCCCAAAAGTATTCTTAATCCTTCGATAAGCTGTGTCTACTTTTCCTAATTTCAGACAATTTTCTATACCAGCACATTTCTCTTTCAACCATTCTTCTTTCGCTTCCTTGCACTTCTTGTTAACCTCATTTCTCAGACGTCTGTATTCTGCTTTCCCCTTTTCATCTCTTACATTCTTGTGTTTCCGCCTTTCATCCATCAATTCGAGTATATCCTGAGTGATCCACGGTTTTCTACCTATTCTCTCTTTCCTACCAATGTTTTCTTCTGCGGATTTTGTTATTTCATTCCTCAAAAGTGCCCATTCGTCTGCAATTGAAGTTTGTTTAGGGTTTTTCATTAGTCCTTCCTTTATACTCTTCTTGAATCTTTCGTTTACATCCTTCTCTTTCAGTCTGACTATTGCCCACCTTTTTGGCTTTTGACTTTTCTTCAGTTTCTTCAACTTTAATCTGCATTTCATTACAACCAGATTGTGGTCAGAGTTTATGTCAGCACCAGGATATGTTTTACAATCCAAAATCTGGTTTCGAAACCTCTGCTTGACCATAATGAAGTCGATTTGGTAACGCCCTGTATCTCCTGGTCTCATCCATGTGTATATTCTTCTATTGTGGTTATTGAATAAGGTGTTAGCTATGACCAACTCATGCTCAGTGCAGAATTCTACCAGCCTGCTTCCTCGATCATTCCTTTCACCTAATCCGAAATCTCCTACTATCTTCCCTTCTCTCCCTTTTCCTACCACAGCATTCCAATCTCCCATTACTATAACATTTTCATCACCCTTGATATACCTCAGAATTTCGTCTATTTCATCGTAGACCTTTTCAACATCCTCATCATCAGCTTGACTGGTAGGCATATAGACTTGTACCACTGTGGTGCAGGTAGGTTTAGTATTTATTTTTGCTACAATAATCCGTTCACTATATTGCTCATAATATTCCACCCGCTGTCCAAGTTTCCTACTCAATATGAGGCCAACCCCTGCTTGGCCATTGTTTGATTTAGTGCTAATGACCCTATAGTCTCCTGACCAATAGTCCTGTTCTTCCTGCCAGCGCATTTCACTAATCCCAACCAAATCCAACCTCAACCTATCCATTTCCCTTTCTAAGTTTTCTAACCTTCCATTTCCTAGCAGACTTCTAACATTCCACGCTCCGATCCGTAGAATGTCAGAGTTCCTCTTTGTCACTTCTGTGATGTTAACCCCCTCTCGAGTAGTCCCCACCCGGAGATCCGAACGGGGGACTAGTTTACCTCCGGATTGAAATTTTACAAGGGAGGAGGCCATCATCACATGTATTTATGCATAGAGAGGTGCATATCCTCGGGAATAGCAAACGGCTGTAGTTTCCCCTTGCTTTCAGCCGTGCAGCAGGACGCAGTGTAGCCATTATTTGGCTTATATTATCAATATCTTAACCGTCTATAAGACTAGTTAAGAATTGATTTATTCTGAAAGGCTGCTACTCCCTTTCAGAATAAGTAAAGAGCAATTCTACTAACAAAAATACTAACCTTCTACTGTACTAACAATTAAATACCAAAATTCTACTAACGAAAAAATACTAAAGTTCCACCAACAACAAATACTACCACTAAAACAGTCTGTCACCAGACACACTCACATGCAATCACACATCACAGTCTACTGAAACAATGAACTATAACTAATAAACAATGCAACTGTTACCAGACACACTCACACACCACAGTCTAATAGAACAATGACATATATCTAATAGACAAACTAACTACCTACTTACAACTAACTACATACTTACTGTACTGTTATTTATTTTATATATTATAATATTCCAAGATTGCGGGTGCGCATAATATTAATTTTTATGTAGTCATTACTTGAGTACTGCCAAAAAGCCATAAAAGGGCTGCTTCCCTTAATTTTTATAGGTAAATAAAAAAAAATGGCATGTATGTTTATTTTAATTCATGTTTGACGTTAAGCTGATAGATTATTTTGATGTCCACGTAAGACATATTCCATTTAATGGTGCTCGGGTACTTGGTATGGCATGAGGGTGGTGCTCACAGTCCCAAAAAGGTTGTTGAGAACGCCTGATCTACAGTAGGCTAGTATAGCACGATTACTTCCTAATGGGACACCTCTTGGTGTAGCGGCTAGCATTTTGGCTATCGCCCCCTGACGTCCGTGTTGGATTCTGCCAAGAAACTTAATTCTGATTTGAGGGCTGGCTTGAGGTACACTCAGCTTCATGAGGCTACGACGACAAGAGGTGGATTTTGATTCCTGGAAGTGGCTTTCCGTGGTTTCCCCACTTCTACTCCAGGCAAAATGCCGAGATAACGTAAGGCCACGGCCCTCTACTTCCTAATCCTCACTTGAATTACAAATATACAAAATTATACAGCCATCACAATAATACAGGTTATCACATTACTGTCGCATTAAATCGCTCTTGTATTACTTTTACCTCAACGAGCATTGACCAGCAGTCTAATCGTAGGTCCAAATGGCCGGTTCTCAACCTACTGAGCCATTCAGCCACATCGTTGATCATGAACATTTCGAACTACAGTATATTCGCAAGTTTCAATTTTTATAAGACTACAAGCTGACCCGGCAGACGTTGTCCTGCCAATCAAAGAAAGTGTTGTAACTTTGTTTCTTGAAGTTTTTTTCAATTTCTGTTAACTGCCTCTAAACTATCGTGAATTGAATTAACTAATTTAGAAACATTCGTTGGAGCGTGCACAACAACTCTCCAAAGTTTCATCGCAAACGGATAAATGGCATTTAACGCATACGGGATTTGGTTTAAATGATTCGTGCGCTGTCACTCATTTGTTGAATCTACTCGTGCTCTACCAACTGTGAAATGGATTTACTAAGTTAGAAAGCTTCACGTAAGTGTACACAACAACTCATCAAAGTTTCATCGTAATCGATGAATAGTATATGAACGCATACAGGATTTTGTTGGAACGCTTCGCACGTCGTCACTCATTCGTTACATCTACTCGTGCGCTACTTATTGGATTTACTAAGACAGAAACATTTCCTGGAGTGTACACAACAATTCACCAAAGTTTCATCACAATCGGATAAATGGTATATGGACGCATACGGTTCTTTGTTGAAATGATTCGCGTGCCGTCACACATTTGTTGAATCTACTCGTGCGCTACCTATTGTAAAATGGATTTATTAAGCCAGAAACCTTCCGTAGGGTGTACACAACATCCCACCCAAGTTTCATCGTAATCGGACGAATGGTATTTGAACGCATACGGGACTTTGTTGAAACGCTTCGCTCGTCGCCGCTCATTTGTTGAATCTACTCGTGCGCAACCTCCTGTGAAATGGATTACTAAGTTAAAAGCCTTCACTTTAGGAAAGCTATACTACTTCTTCTTCTTTGCCTTTTGAGACCACAAAAGATCACTTTAACCAACCATTAGTTTGTCGACTTGTAGGAACTGAACCAGCCTTGGGGTCTTACCAGTACTTCTTCATTCGTATTGATCTTCTTGCCCCTTCTTGGGTGTCATGTAAAACTACTATCTTCCTTTCCTTTCTTGGACGGAAAATATCCTTGTTTGATATTTGTATTATGAGTGGAAAATGAAAAGTTATATTTTTAAGTGCTGTAGTTAAACTTTTCTTATTTGTAGCATCTTCTGTTGTTAGACAAATTTCTTTGAAGTCCTCTCTGATTTCTTTAACCATCGGCTTATACTATACTAAGTATAGCAAAACAAATTTCTAATTACTTGTATAAAGATTTAAACTTTAACCTTAGTGATCAGGATCAGATGAAAGCCGTGCGATAGTCTAAACGCATAATCCTAAAAAACTCCCTTTTTCAGTGAATAATATTAATTTATTTATTTTTTCTTCAGGAAAGTGTGTTATATATAGTACACCGCCTAGAGTATTAAAATGGATTCCCTTAGCAATTTAAATTTAAAAACGTAACAATGCTAATTTTAATAATAAACTCTCTTATTCTATAGTTTCATATAGTAGTTATGATATATTGGTACCTTTTCTGTAATATTTATTGCCTATTTCATATTTCATACACACTGGAAGTCAAAAAACCCCTAACTCCACCACTATTTAATTCGAATTGTAGCATTAAATAATATAAACACTTAGGTTATGAAGTATTTAATTGATAAAGAATATTCTTTCACTTAATATGAGCACATAAACCCATATTTAAAATCAGTGAGGGAGATTATCAGTTTTTTCTCTCTCCTGTAAAGTTTGGTTTACTGGAGTTGGTGGGTTTTTGATTTCCCTGCCTCAATTGTTCACATATTTCAATTATGACAAAAATTGTAGTGAATTTTATCAGAAGATACTTACAGATAAAAAGATCCTTGCAAAGAGTCGTTCAAATGAAAAGTATTTGTAAGTTTCCTTTTTCTGTCACAAATCAAGACTGCCAGAAACCAGGATATTGAAACAACTATTTGATTACTTTTTGAAAAATAAAATCAATAATAATTGGTTCAAAGAAGTTCAGGATAATTTGGAAGATTTGGGTATAACTCTGCAACAAATCAAAGACAGAGAAGAGAAGAGGATTTTGAAGAACAAAAGCACAAGTCTCAAACTAAAAACAGTTGAACGGAAACAATATACTATATTGGACACAGAAAGGGCTTCCAGGTCGGAGAGGATGAGAAAGTTCTGGGAGGAGAAAAAGAAGAAATTTACTCAAATGTGTTGATTTAAGTGCTCCAATGTGGGCGTAAAATATGTAAATAATAATAATAAATAATTGTATATACCGTAAATTGTACAGAACTTAAGTGTTATATTCATATCCACCAAACCTAGAAAGGCCTGAAGTGAACACGATTTGATGATGTCGGCCTCGTAAATGAAACATGTCATCCAATTAACCCCCATTTTGAGAGAAACTTATAAAAAGTATATCATTTAATTCAGGAGTGGCCATACTTTAAGAGCTAGTCATCTACTCTAGGGAATTAAAATGTTAGGTGATCTACGTGGTTAGATTCATTGTTATCATATGTAGGATATTTCAAAAACTCTACACACTGTAAAATTATGGTTCAATTTTCTTCTTAATTTCACAAAATGACTTTACAGGCCTTAATCTCCATTCTTCTCAATAATAGTGGCCCAACGTTTCCTGTTAGGACGCCATTTCTGTTGATCTGTCTAATTACTCGGGTCACTGCTTCAAAAGCCTCCACAATGGTTTGGAAACGTTTCCCTCGAAGTGATTTCTTGAGGTTTGGAAACAAATCAAAATCTGGTGGGCTCATGTGTGGACTGTACGGTGGATGGGGAAGGATTTCCCATCCATAATTCTCCAAAACTCTGCATACTGGTTCAGAAATGTGCATTATTGTGTTATCATGCAGAATGAGTGCTCCAGCTGCGAAACTGTCTGGCCTTGGTGAATCTTTGGCCACAAAACATTTTGCAGAAAGTCTGTGTAGTTTTTGGAAATGTAGCAATTAGTCTGTGTAGTATCACCCTGTTACAGTGGTTCTCTGAGCCACTCGTATCTGCTGCTATAACTCTATTTTTGTCATAAGACAAAATCGTCAGCTTGAAATTGGACTGTTGGCGACGACGTTGTTTTTAGCCGAGGAGAGTCGGGATGTTTCAACAGAGAGGACTGAGATTTCAATTCTGCTCAAAGTCTCGAATCCATGTTACATCTATGGCAACAATCCTGTTTAAAAACTGATCTTCCTCTGTCTCGTAGCATTGAAGCAATTGTTGTGCGATTCTCTTGTGATTTCCTTTTTGCTCTTCACTCAGATGAGGAACCCATTTTGCAGCAACTTTTCTTTTCTGTAGTTTTTCGGTCATGATTCTGAACATCAATGAGGCAGACATGCTTTGCGTCAATCTTCAGGCAAAATGTTGTCAATAATGACAGTGGATGTGTAGCCAGCCACTCACTCCTTGGATTGTCTTTAGTACTTGTTCGGTCTTTGCGGAAACAAGAAGCGCACTGTGACACTGTGCTTTGTTCCAGTACACTATACACACAAACTTCAACTAGAGCGTTGTGTATTATGGTGGTGTTTTTCCCTGTAAACTTTCAATTTTGATGCAAGACCGCTGATCACCATGAGATTTGACCGAAGTTATTTTCTCCCTCCATTTCAAATCAGAATATCTCACTCAAAACACAGTTATCATAACACTGAAAACACGTGGCGATAGCTGAAAGTCTGGCTCACAACTAATGCTTTGCGCGTTAGAATCATTCCACTGTTACGGATGCGCAGGCACTCTGTGCAGAAATTTTGAATGACTCTTATTTTAATATTGAAACGTAAAACATTACAATTATTGGGATTACAAAATAATTATAACAAATGATAGAGTAACCCTTTGCTAAAAACACCATACCATACTGAAAGGGAACATCTCGCAAACCATTTCATTTTGATGTTGATGCATAACCCTGTATAGCTGCAGAGGGTCATAAAAATATTGATTGTGTTTTCAACAACTTCTGGTCTTTGGTATATTACAATCTCCTAAATGTGTGCAAAGTACCGACATGAAATGGTTTTACGGTGAAGGATGGTCAATCCGAACGTAACAGACTTATGTCGAAGGAAAGCCATTCGCTGCAAATCTCTACTTTGTATAAAATAAATTGTCCCCGATTCTTGGATGTCACGGGTAATCTCGAGAACCACTGGATAGATTTTGATGTGGTTTTCACCATTCTGTAAGGGATATCTCGAAGAAGATTTCTGTAGAAAAGAATTTATTTATGATCAGAGGAAGCCGAGCAGTAACGATTTCAGTGAAAAAGTCGAAAAAGAAAAAAAATAGGGTATGTGCGCTTTTCAAGCTTACGCTAGGAAAACCGTTAAAAATATCTATATACTATGAGTGTAAGAATTGTTCGGCATGAAAAGTTCTACAAAAGAAGTCTGTGAGAGCATATCTCTATCTTCAATACATCGCCCACTATAAGTGATTTTACGTTTTCATTTCATCCAACAATCTCCATTCAAATACTGAGGCGACAGTTTACGAGCTGGCTAGGGACGAGTCTATCACCCCAGTTACAGCCTAGCTAGCGGGCGAATATATTACCCAATATACAGCCAGCATCAAACTGTCGAGTCGTGTTGCGTTAAAACTTCAGAGAAGAGTGGTTGTGTTTGGAGTTTCCCTGGAAGTGCAACTCGGCTTTTCTTCATTTCGCCTGTGAACTTACCGTTCCGCAAAATACATATAAAATATACCAAGCTGAAATTTCGCAAGAGCGGCAGTTTAAACAAATTGGTCCGATAATATGTTGTCGTGCTCAAATATTGTCGTGCATCGTAGTTGCACACACCCAATAATATTTGGTGACAATCATTCTATTGTTTAGGAAACTACTGTATAAAAGAGCTTGTGGCATATTGGGTGAAAGTAATAAAATGGCACAATTCCATTTGGTGTATTAATATTTATTATCATTATTATTAAGCCTGCTTGTATCATGAGCACATTTAAGCAAGATAAAAATGCCTTAACCTCATATTAGCTCTAAGAAATGTTTATTTTTTTGGAAATTAGTGTGAAAATTAGATGAAGAAGGTTGTAGGTACTGTAATAAATCAATTAATTTTATTGTCCCCAAATTTAGTGTCTACAATCTCTACAAACTTTAAAATATCTGTATCCTTTTATTGCCTTCAGATTTATGTTGAAGTTGAGCGAGCAAGATTAACTCACAAGCTTGCAAAAATGAAGGAAGATGAAGGAAATATTATAGAAGCAGCTAATGTAATTCAAGAATTACAGGTTGAAACATATGGCTCAATGGCAAAGAGAGAAAAGGTAGGTCTACTCTTTGTATTTCTTAAAGTAGGTGTGGAGGGAAGCAGAGAGGCTGATTTATATGTGAGCATTAAATCTTGCATCTATCTGTTTAGGTTGAGCTAATTTTGGAGCAGATGCGTTTATGTCTTGCCAAGAAAGATTACATCCGAACTCAAATAATATCAAAGAAAATAAACACCAAGTTCTTTGATGATGATGGGACTCAAGATCTGAAATTAAAATTTTATAGGTAAGACACTTCATCTCTCTTCCCACTCATATTACTTTATTTAATACTAGGAGGGTTCATTCTACGACTATTGTCTGTGGGCCAGAAGAAGCCCATTTGACACTCTGCAATGGGGAGTGGGGGCATCAGCTATACACGTGCGTGGTCCATCTATTCCTGACCTAAATGTATCGGCAGTCAGTCACTCCTACTCCTGCATGGTGCATGTTGTTCATCCAGCTCTCAACACTTTGGCGAAATCAAGTACAGTAATTTACAGATTATGAACATTGTTAGGTAGAAATATTTTGTAATTTTCCAATTAATACGATGCACTTTAAAACTGCCATGCTACAAACAGTAAGCAATAATTATTACTGTTCTAATTGTCATATACATGCATCAGACACGACTCATTCATGATTATATGACTACATCAAAGCAATCTACAACTCATGTTGTTGCATTGTTTTGGTATAATAGTTCTTGTTGGGTCTTGGGTTGAGTATAAATGCTACTCTGTTTACTTCCGTTATCATATACCTGTCACTGAAGGCACTTTTCCAGAGTACAGAATACAAAGAATGAAAGATTGCGCTAAGTGTGTGAAGCAGGGAGTGATTGACTTGATATTTTTTTAATGCGCCGGGAGGCATCTGCAGTTCAAACCCATCAGACACCTCCTGGCATGTGGAGACTATGTAGGTACAGCCCATTTTGTTGTAGGTATAATGAAGGTATGCATGTACTGTAATTCTCATACACAAGGGCTGCTGTAGATAGCTCTCAAGTACCGTACTAAGCATTTCATCGGGATTGGTAGAGAGCTGTATTGTATCTTTGGTCTTTTCTAATTTTTTGTGACATTGAAAATTTGTCTGTATCGTTTTTCAGAATTGTAAGTTATTCTTTCTATTTTTGATCAAAATGCCTTGTAGTTTTTCCTTCTATTTGTTCCTTTAAGCATCATCATCATTTTTGATCCAGTGCTAGAACTCAGTTAGTGGTGGATTGTTGTTACACTAGTATCTGTATCTTTTCACATCACAACAGATGTCATTTCACTCTGGCGTGCTGAGCACCAAGCAGTAACATGATGTGCAGTGGAGTAACTCCAGTCTATTTCATTGTGAGTCTCACAGCTGAATTTATCTCCAAGCCATCCTAGAAGTTTCCCACTTCTCCAGGCGATTGCCAAGATGGTACCTACATTAAGTCCACTGCCACCACCTATCCTAGTCCTAGCCTCGATTACAAATACAGACACTAGTATAGCCATCACAATGACACATCAGATAGATTCCACACATACCCAAGTACACAGGACTATGAGCCCACAATGTCGCAAAGCCCGTAGAGGTATCAACAAATTTGTCTCCATGTGTTACTGACTGGAACTTGGAAGTTCATGTACAGTAAATACATGTTTTTATTTAATCGTATCTCAAATGTGAAGTGGATTTTGTAATTTGTAGATACTCCCTTCAGCGTATTCTTAATTTTTTGTATTTGCACTTATAAATAAATATGAAATGAATTAAAAATGCTTATTTGCATTTCATGTTGGGTATTTTCAGAAGATAAGATTATTTTGCCCATTTTGACAATTTTTGTGAATAATACATGTATATTTTTGTGGTTATTAGGCTGGTATTACACTATCAAAGAAATTTGTCAAAGATCTTTGATAAAATATCTTTTATAAAAGATATGACAATGTAATGGGGAAATCTTTTATAAAAGGTGGTTTTATAAAATTTCTCTTATAAAATGTATGAGGATCATGGTATCTTTGATAAAGATTCAAACCAAAATGGCGGATCATAACAGCTGGAATATTACCACAACAAATATGCTCATATCAGAGTGTGAAATGCATGAAATGTTACATAATATGTTACATAATGAATGGTATACGATTTAGAACATGAATAACAGATAGAAACTGTGGGTAAATGTAGCCGAGGCTATATCCGCTGCGCACAAAGGACGCGCATTTCAGGATATAAAGAGGAATTCAATAGTTACATAGGCTGAAATAAGCCGTGAATAGTAGTGCACTTTATGTTATAATATTTGTATTATAATTTTTCAATTACACTAATGATAGTACAAACGAGTGTAAATAAGCACTTTATCCTTACCGGTACGTAATGCATCTAACCAACCATTGGCAGTGCCTAGTTACCGGAATGGGTAGAGCGCTCAACTGAGGTTCGAGGGGACCAGAGATCGAATCCCACTCAAGGCATAATTTTTTACTTCGTATGTTTCAATTTTCTTTGCTCGGGCAGTGGTTTTTTCGAACGTCACCATCATTCATTTCATCATAATTATAAATAATTAAATATTAATGTAATTTTTCAAGTGCTCGTACTGCAGCTTGTTCACCAAGATTTTACTCGTAATACACTTAAATGTGGGCAACCCATCCATATACGTTCACTTTATCTTTCCGTTTCATTTATATACCCTTATTGCCACCACAGAATTTCAACTACAGTAATACAGTAAAGTGAACAGGGAACTGTCCTTCATCCATTTTGCTGAACTATGATAAAATATTTGATGTAGTGTAATGGTGTGATTATTTCTTTGTATAACTTTTATAAAAGTTCAGTTTTATAAAATATTTGATAAAATTTCTTTGACAAATTTATTTGATATTGTAATACCGGCCTTAGCCAAAAACTGATGTGTTGAAATGAAGTTTGATTTTAATTAATATAGTTTTGAGCTTAGGGATGTGTTTGTATTGATTTGCCAAGAACTGACCTGGTACTTCGAATCAGAATAATGCTTCCTCCGGAATTTTGTTCCTATTGTTACGGCTGTGAGTTCGTTTCATCGCTCGCCGCATGAGTCACAACTGCCCCAGGGCTGGGCTGCTCTCCCTCAGTGTATTGCGTGCGCCTTATGCAACAGGACTACTAGGACAAAGGGGTGGTCCAGAATATTCGTGACTGAGCCAGCGATGGAAGCCTCGAGAAGCCGTGAACCCTGGATGGGTCTAGAAGCATTTATTGAGTCACCGGCCTGCTATATAAGAGCTACCCGTCAAGCAGTTGTGTTGTGTTTTACGAGCTAGTGTGAGCGATTATCCTGAGCGACAGAAGTGTGGTGACTTGCGAAACCCCTAGTGAAGCCGTTTCTCTTGACAGCGAGGAAGTGAGAAGTATACAGGGAACTGCCCGTGTTTTGAGTGAGTGTGATTTCACTGAGTGTCTGAGATATTGTGGTTATGAAATCCAGTGACATTGTTTCCCGGCTCGTGAACAGCGAAGCCGCGCGTAGCAAGTTATCGTAAGTAACTGTAATTTGTGTAGATAGGGGAGAGTTGCATGTAGTTCTGTCAAGGCCACCAGACTCATTAACGAAAAGATTAACTGTTGACAAGTGAAAGAGGGCAAGGACTCTCCATACGCAAGAGACTTGAGGAAACTAGAGTAAGGTTCCAATTGCTTGTATTTGCTGATGAGTAGTGTATCTTCCTGCAAGCAATAAAGCTAACTTCTCTTTGAAGCAGTAATTGGTGTTGTGCTTTCTACCCACCGTAATCCAGTTAACGAAAGTGCCACTACGGGGGTGGCACGTAACAACTGCACTTTTGTTAACTGGATTACGGTGGGTAGAAGCACAAACACAATTGTTCCTTTAACGAAATATAACTTTATTGCAGCCCACAAACCTACACAGTGCACACACACACACACACACACACACACACTGAGTCTAACTTCAGAAAACACTACTGGTCACTATTAGTTTCCACATTTACCCTCACACCACTGTCCTCGCTATTTATGTTCTCTCTGTCTGTGAGGCGTAACAATGTTCTAGCTTACACTCACACTACAGTCTACACAGGTACTCTACAGCCTTGTCCCTGCCACGTCACTTACTTCCAGAGTCCTCTTGCTGCTCCTTGTGCGCTGTTGCTCGTCCCGTGTCGATCCCACGACCACGCCTTCCACGAAGCACCGCGACACCTCCAAGCACTAACAGTCCTGACTCAAAGTTGCACCTTGGCAGGCAGGCTTCCACTCTGTTACCGTAGACGTCCAGTAGTAATCGCTGTACTGCTGCGCACTCACTCACTCGGCCACACTTCAATACACACTCACGCTGACCAATACACTGTCCAATACATTCCAATACACTCCCCAATACACTGCCTCCTCGCCGCGGCTCGCTGGGATCAGTCCCTGGTCTGGAAAGTTCGAATGTCACAACCCATTGCCGCATTGAGTCTGTTCTGGTTGGTTCCACATCCAGAATTTTCGCGTATTCCCTGGCCGGCTCGCACTGACTCACAAGTGCTTTGTTAATGTATGGCCGTGGGAGGAACCGAGAGGGTGTGGGCACTCTCTCCCTTCCCCTGCGGGGTTTGTCCAAGGCCACTAGACTGTCACACTGCCCCTCCCCCGGGGAGCCTCCTGCCGCCCCGCGGCAACACGCAACACTGCTCCCCTCCTTAAAGCAACTCGCCTCGAGTTGTTCATCGTAAAGGCTGTCCAAGGTCTGAGGGGGTGGCATTGACGGCGCTGACAAGCCCCTGTTTAGGCTGGCCGTCACTCGCTTTTCTAACCGTGAGGCTGTTCCTCGCCGACAGCTGCTAATTAGATGGCCTCTTTCACTCCGTAGCCAACAGGTGACTTTCCTGCTGCAACGGCGTCCCAGTGGTGGTTTACGCTGCTTTGGTGGAGGGTAGCCAACCTCCACCGCCTCTTCGTCTCCAGCGGCGTTACTCCTCCTCGGTGGCGTCACCCATGCTGTCCTCTTCGCCGCCGCCATTCCCAACACGATGGTCTTTACCTGCCTTGGGTAGAGCTTTCCACTGAGCATCGAATACTCACGTACCATGGCGTCGCAATGCCCATCCACAAAGATGTACGCCGCCTCTCGGTGCACGTGCTCGGGAGGCGAGCCAGCCAGCGCGAGCTCTTCAATTGACTTACTCGCGCGCCCGTTCCTCCCTTCTAGCCGTAGGTGGTACATGGCAGGTAGCTGGTAGTCCACACGATGCTCCTCCAGCGTCGCTACGATCCCGTTGTACCCAGTCCCCGTCCGGACGTCGTGTAGCACATCCGCCAGGCGAAGTCCTGTGATGAGCTGAACGGCTCCGTCCTCCAGCGTGCACCTGGCGTGGTTCGCCACAGTATCGAACCCGGTCCCGAAGATCTGCCATGACGAAGCCTCATCGACGTGCGGCGTCCTCACACTCGTGACGCTGTTCCTGTCGTCAGAGCTGCTAAGTCTCGGCCCAATTTCCATGCCCGTGACGCTTCCCAGTGGCTCGTTCCTGACTCGCTGAGCATTCCGAACTACGGACTCCACGAACTGTTTGTCTTGGCCATCAGCGTCCTCTGCCGCGCCACTTTCCATATCACCTCCAAGCTTGTTATACTCCGGTCTTGATTTCAGGTCATATTTCAGCCCGTCCCGACTAGTTCCCTGCTCCATTTTCTTTTCAGAATTTTCGGAATTTTCCCCAATTTTCTTTTCCAAATTTTCCGAATGTATCACCATTTTCTTTCCCAGGTTTTCAAAATGTTCCGTCATTTTCTTTCCAAAGTTTTCGAAATGCTCTTCCATCCTCTTCTGGCCGTCTTCCATCTTCTTCTGGACATCGTCTATCTTGGAAGTTAACTTTTCTAACAGGAGTTGTATTTGCACATCCATTTTAATTGTCTGACTTGTGAAAGGCATGCATTCTCAGGAAAATTAGTGAATTAATGACCTGCACGAGTTATGAAACCAGGACCGTCAGGTGTTGTGCTTGTGCTTGAGTTCGTAATCCGGCTTCTGACACCAGTTGTTAACTGGATTACGGTGGGTAGAAAGCACAACACCAATTACTGCTTCAAAGAGAAGTTAGCTTTATTGCTTGAAGGAAGATAAACTACTCATCAGCAAATACAAGCAATTGGAACCTTGGGGACTGCGGTGTTACGGCTGTGAGTTCGTTTCATCGCTCGCCGCATGAGTCACAACTGCCCCAGGGCTGGGCTGCTCTCCCTCAGTGTATTGCGTGCGCCTTATGCAACAGGACTACTAGGACAAAGGGGTGGTCCAGAATATTCGATACCGATGCCAGCGACTTTGGTATAGGGGGAATCCTGTCGCAAGTAGTGGACGGCGAGGAGAGAGTAGTGGCCTACTTCAGCAAAGCCTTGTCATAGCCCGAAAGGAACTACTGCGTCACCAGGAAGGAGCTGCTCGCCATCGTGAAGACCATTGAACACTTCCACAAATACCTGTACGGGCAGGAATTTCTCATCAGGACCGACCATGCATCTCTGCGGTGGCTCCTGAACTTCAAGCAGCCCGAGGTTCAACTCGCGCGGTGGTTAGAGAGGCTTCAACAGTACAACTTTGAGATCCAGCACAGGAAAGGCCAACTGCACTCTAACGCCGACGCCCTGTCACGAAGACCGTGCCCCGAAGACTGCACCTTCTGTACCAGAAGAGAGGAGAACACCGGGATACAGTGCCGAAGGACTAGCGTGGAACTCCAGGGGAGCTGGAGCCGCGAATCGTTCACGCGGGCACAAGCAGAAGATGATGACCTGGGACTGATAGCCGAATGGAAGAGGGCCTGTGTCCCCAGACCCGGGTGGAACATTGTGAGTGACTGTAGCCCAAAGTTTAAGTCCTACTGGGCGCAGTGGGACTCGCTGATTGTAAGGGATGGCCTCATCTGCCATACCTGGGAGAGCACCGACGGGAAGACATCTCGGGAACAAGTCGTCGTTCCAAAGGCTATGACGGAGGAAGTCCATGGAGGATCAACTGGTGGACACCTAGGGATAAAGAAGACCCTGGAGAAGCTGAGAGAGCGGTTCTACTGGATCGGATGCCGAACCGACGTGGAGAACCACTGCGCGAGGTGCCACGATTGCGCAGCCAGCAAGGGCCCAGGACGAAGACGACGGGGTCCACTGAAGACCTACAACGTGGGCGGCCCCATGGAGAGAGTGGCCATCGATGTTGCTGGGCCATTCCCGTTAAGCGAGGCAGGGAACCGCTACATATTGGTCGTCAGCGACTACTTCACCAAATGGCCGGAGGCGTTTGCGCTCCCTAACCAAGAAGCCGCGACGATCGCAGAGACCCTGGTGAAGGAATTCGTCAGCCGGTACGGAGTACCCCTGGAGCTGCACTCCGACCAAGGGAGGAACTTCGAGTCACAGGTGTTCCAGAACCTATGCCAGCTGCTGGGAATCCGGAAGACAAGGACGCCGCCGCTACACCCTCAGTCCGACGGGATGGTAGAGCGATTCAATCGCTCCATCGAGAACCATCTCCGAATAGTCGTCAGCGAGCACCAGAGGGATTGGGACAGACATCTTCCTCTATTTCTCCTGGCCTACCGCGCCGCCGTGCACATCAGCCCGGGCCATGTTTGGGAGAGAGTTCCATCTACCTGTCGATCTTGCCTTCGGCCGACCTGGGAATAGTCCGGTCCCGGTAAGCCAGTATTGTCAAGAACTGGTCGACCAACTGGAGGACGTGCACACGTCGGAACCAGCTCTCATTCCCCATAACCATCCTCATCAAAAAAACATCTCTTTAATTTCCATGTCTCTGAATATGGTTCTGAGTGATGGTTTATCTTTGAACTTTGTGCTCTTTAGTGAGTAACCGTGGGATACAGCTGGAATACATGTTTCGGTAGCCTAACTCACGTTTCATTTCCTGCACTGCACTGTGATCCAATGCAAGTCTTGCTGCAATTTCATTGACAGTAACACGTCTGTCTTTAATTATGTCATTAACCTGTGTCATGTTGCACTCGGTGGAGGTAGTTCGAGGGTGCCCATTACGCAACTGATCTTGAATGCTTGTGTTTCCATCATTAAAATGTTTCACCTATATCTGAACACTTCTAGCCCCCATACACATCTCCATAAGCACGTTGAAGTCTCTGGTGAATTTCAGCAGCAGGGATTCCTTCTTTAACAAGCATGTTGACGGAACAAAACATCGATGTCGGCCATCTTGTATTACCTTGCTGTGGTCACATGATAAAAGCTAAGAGTCAGAGTATCAGCACGTGTTCCTTTAAGTTGGAAGATAGCGGTTATGTGCATTGCTATTCTATATTACAAGGATTGTGTTTGAAGGAAAAATGTTATGACTTTCAGTATGGCATTCGTAATTGAAAGAAGTTTTCCTATATTGCACGCAAACCAACCGTATTACTTGCGAAAATGAAAATTATTGTGGAAACTGTATTTTTCTCCAATGAAATACTGGACACACAAGCCTACTTTTGTGGTTTTAAAAAGAAATATGCTACTGTCGATACTCATTGGAAATGGTTCTCTCAATGGTCAATTAAATATTTATTTACTACTTTGTACAAATGCTGCGAAGTTCATATAATATCATCAAAATGAACACTACTTTCATTATGTGACTGCCATTGTTCCGTTTGCTATGCAAAAATCTTAATTTCAGTGAAATAGAATCTAATGGACAATGAGGAATCAGACATGGAAATGTAAACATAGGGAGGGAGAACTCGTTAATTAGGGAATCGATGAAGATGCTGAATGATCGCATGTCACTAACAGTTGTAAACACACCAGAACACGGTTTATTGACATTACAAATTGGTAACATACCAATGACAGGTCACATAAACGCTGTCAGTTCTTGCAACAAATGAAATGTGTTTTAACTGATAGAAAATTAGAAGAAGATGGAGCCACAAGTAACTTGAGGCCACAAATGCCTCTTCGAAATACAGTACAAAGAATGCAGCAAAACAGATAAGGTAGAGGTATGAAACCATAACTTTCATTGGTGGATTGTAAACTCGGCCTATAGTGTGACATCTGATATTGGATGATATCTGATATTGGTTACACAAATCGATATCCTTTTCACCCAATCGGGTACAGTACATGTACCGAAAATGGCGATCATATCGTCTGAATAACCAAATAATGTAATAAGCAAAATATTTATTTCATAAAACAAGATGAATTTTAATTAGTTACACTGCAAGTTCGAAATATAGTTTAAAAGAAATGTCTCAACACACAGTAGATAGGAAAAAGGGTAGGAGCCACAAAATAATTTTGCTATTTTGAAAATTTTGTTCTAAAAATCACCCCAGTTGCACAACATATTATACAACAGCATAGGGAAAAATGTAAAAGAACATGTGGACAGGATGAGTCCTAGCCGAGTCCCTAAACAGATTCTTACGTATGCTCCAAGTGGTCGAAGAAACCTGGGAAGACCAAATAAATGCTGGCAAGATACCGTAACAGGCCACTAGGCCTAATATGTGAAAGTTGATGATGATGATGATGATGATGATGAAAATTTTGTTATACTGGTGTTTGCTCAATGAATATCCACCAACTCAATAGATCAGATCATCACCATCCTCACTCCCACTCAAATTCACCAAGACAAGCACACCCTCCAAGACTTATCCTATATCACAAGTGTGGGAATAACATGCAGTGAAACGGAAGAGGTGATATATGTACCTTTTCGCGTGCTGAGCCACTGCTACCGGTTGTCCATACGTGGAGTGTCTGCCGTTCCTTTACTGGCCCTATATGGTAAAAAAGGGTAATGGAAGGGATTCCTAACGGTACTTACCACCTTGATGTCAAAGATCTAGTATAGCTATAACTGATAAGCCAAAATTGGTGGTAATAATTTTAATAAACCCTAGCTAGTCCCTAGTTATATTAATAAACATACAAATAATTACATTGAACTAGATAACTCAAAAGAAAATAATAAGCTCACTGACGATAATAACCAAATACAGTAACGTGGATTGTTGAAAGACTGCAATCTCCCAAAATAAAGCAATCTGTGTTAACAATAAAATAATTAACTTACACACTGTTCGAAAATCTCAAAACATCAAAAATCTAGCACAATACTGTGAGGGAGTACTAAACCTTCTATCCTAGCTTAGGACGATAATTCCACCTAAAATAACACTGCATGGTACACACATAGATAGCCACTCGCTACTCCTGTGGGGGTCCGGGCGCGGACACCAAGAGCTCCCCGCTGTTGAACCAGCTTGGTGTTCGTAGGCGAAATCCCACTCAAGACACGGCACAAACCTAGAAAAATTGCTGAGTTTTAATACAGTTTTTGTTGTGCAAAAAAGGTACCACACTACAACAACCTGTCAGTCAGACTGATTTTATGTCAGCAAAAAGGATCTTGAAAAATACTATCAAATCAAAAACAGGTATGAAGAAATGGCAAAGAAAACAGCAGAAGCCAAATTATGGAAGGACATTGATGCTAAATGGGATCAATATAAATTAACACCAAGAAGAGACGCTGTAGCCTTCTTCAGATTTAACACTGGCCATGACTGCCTTGCAGCTCATCTAAAACGAATCAACATCCTGAGATCTGAAGAATGCACACTTTTGTCACGAACCTGGAAGTAAAATGGTTAAGGGGCACCTGCTACATTGCAACAAACTTGATGTGACTGCTAGAACTTCTGGAAACCTCACACAACTCTATTGGAACGCAAGAAAGTTGATGGATTGGAATCCGGGCTAGCCATAGGAAACAACAACAATATATATGTCCCTCGTATCTATAAGTTAACAATATAAATGATAGAAATATACTGGAATTCGGGTGACGTAAAACTCAAAGTAAGGATTGTGTTTTAACAGTTTTTAAGTGTTCTTGTATTTACAGTAAAACTCCCTTATAGTGCGGCTGATTTACTGCGGGGGAAAGTATGACCCCAATAAAAATTTGTATTTATTATGGTATACTGTTCATTTTCATTTACATTGCAAGTAAACGCACTCATACCAAAACGAATCTGTTGAACAACCTTACACAGTACTGTATTGTCATTAATTTAAAAAGTACTGTACATTATATTTATATGTCTCTGCTTCTCTCAGGGGAAATGGAAGGGCACGATCGTGGTTATGGGAGAATGGGTGGCACAAAAGAGTGTGAAGGAACATAGTTTCCAGATGCCTCTTTCAAATGTTGCAACTGGAGAGTGAATTTCATGGACAATGTTCTGTAAATTGTGGTGATAATATCTTACGATCTCCGTGGCCCAGACCACGGTTTTAGCTTGGGAAACCCGTTAATCAGCTTATTAGTTGCATATCATTTGGTACGATCCTTGAAATGGGACCTTGTTACTGTATATACTCATTCTTCTCTCCCAGAATGCTTTTTTAGGACCCAAATTTGTAGGAATGAAATAAATAATTCCATGAACTGAATCGACAATTAAACACTGAACTTTTCTAGTGTCTTAATACACACCTGTATTGGACTCGATAAAACTGATAGCAATATCAGCATTATCCGTGATTGCAATAGGCTGCGTGTGCTGTATATCGTGCTGGCGGTTCCGTATGGACAGACCTTTCTTTCAGGGTTGTAAAACTGCACTCCAAGGGATTCCCCAAGCATAACGAGAAACGGTGTGAAACTCAGTGACTTATGAATGCATTCTTCAGTTTCTCAAGTCTTGCAGAGTGAAAGTGGACCATATCGTGTTTTTCTTGTGTCAAATGTACAGAGTTTTAATGTAATGAAGCATTAAGTGCAGTAATCTCGCAAGAACAAAAAACATAATACATGGTGTCCACAGGCAGGAAAAGTCAGGAATTTTGTTTTTGGTCAGGAAAAGTCAGGAAAAGGTGTGAAAAAATGGCATGAGTCCGGAAAAAATTGTGAAAAGTATTAGAAAGTCAGGAATTTTTTATTAACCATGCAGTATTTTGTGTTTTACAGCCATATTTTGATGTAACTACTTCAACTAATCTCTGACACTCGTATCACCAAGAAAGGTTTATGATTCAATCCTTAACTTTGGAGGTGTACATAATGTACCCATTTTTCAAAAATTGATTTTGTCAGTGAGGGGATGGCTAGAACGCGCTATGAAAATGGTTTACAAGTTAAGAGAGAGAGTATGAAAGAACATGGAAAGGCAATTGCAACCAAGAGAAAACTGACATAGGAGATCAAAAAACTAGAAGAAGAGACGAAAAAATTACGATTAAAGTCTCAATATGAAGAAGAGGACATTAAAAGAAAAATTCGGCTGTTGGAAAAACACAAGAAAGAATAATTGTGAGATGCCTAAGTCAAGTGATAGATTAACATTAGAAAGGATTTTTAAGACTGAAAAACAACTTATTTTATATTAAGGTTGTGTGAATTCACTACCGTATAGTTTAGGTTATTTAGTACTTTGTTTTCTGTATTGTTGCATTCTAATTTACTTTATTTTGTATTTTAAGTGAATAAAGAGGCGAGCGTTGGGCAGCTATGGGGATGGTGGAGGCTGCAAATAAAAGAAAATATATATATTTGTTTGTTCAATAAACCTTTTTTTCCGATGTTACGATTACTTCACGAGTCAGGAATTTTGTTGAAAAATGGTCAGGAAAAGTCAGGAAAATTGACATTGAAAATTCCGTGGATACCATGTAAATATTCAGTGAGTGAAAAGCTTCAAGTTCAAATGTACATTTGTAGTGCATTAAATTAATGGGGTTGTCCATCTCTATGTAATTTGTCATTTCCTTAATACATAGAATTCAATCATTCCCAATGTATCCCTTAGTACTCTTCTTCTTCTTCTTCTTTTTCAATAGTCCATAACAATATATAAATATATCTCAATTGCATGTAATTTATTTTAGGTTATTCCAATAATTGGGATTATTTTGTGTTGACCGACTGAAAGTCACAATTTTAATTGCCACTATATTGCGGTTCAGCTATTAAACGGGGATTACAGATGTCCCCCAACCAATGTGTTATATTGGCTTTTTACTGTACTAAGACTTGACATCAAAAGGGTTAAAAAAATTGCTGAGTTTTAATTGTTTTAATTATCTAGTAATACCTTCATTACAGTTTTGTGTGTATTTTATTTCAAGTGTTTGTGTAGAATATTGACATTAACAGCCCAAAATAATTGAGCTTTCATAAGTGTGTTCACCAACTGAAGAGCATTTTTACATAGATTTTTTTTAGTGTAAGTACTTCTGATGCCTATTTATGTTTTTGTTTCAGGTTAATGATAGAATTGGACCAGCATGAGGGCTCCTATCTTGCTACATGCAAGCACTACCGAGCTGTTCTCAACACGCCTTCAATCCAAGAGGATCCTGAGCAGAGACACCAGATTTTGCAGAATGTGGTACTGTACTTGGTTCTAGCGCCATATGACAACGAGCAGGCAGACCTGACGCACAGAGTGCTGGAGGACAAGCTATTGGAGGAGATCCCCACTTACAAGTAAGACTGGTTTGTTAAATATCCAGTGCAACTCATCTTTGTAACCACTTCAGCCTATCTCTTTTCCATATCTAGGTAATTTATTTGGAATTTAAATTGTCTGCCTTTTCATTACATATCAATAAATACAATTCATAGGGACATGGTTCAGAAGTACCTACTGTATCTCCCTTCATCAGCCTGTACACTCGCTTTCTTATTAACATTATAAAAAAAAAACATCCATACAGTACTTTCTAAAATTACACACATTAAAAATAAATACTGGTACTGTATTTAGACTAAACACCATGCATATAAAAATTAATACTGTAATTGCTAAAAAGACAATTTTGCTGCATTATACACACTGTCTTAGACTCGGGACATGTTGTGTCCTTCAACATCCAGTAACCTGTTGCGAATAATACATTGTTGTGTTGCAGTCAAGAGATCAAGTGAAAGCAATTGAATAGTTAAAAATAACACTTTAAAACCAATCGTGTCTCTTTGATGTCAATTTCATGACCAATATTCCTTAGTCAAGGCTTATTGTACACTATTATATTTTTATGCAGTTGCTTGTTTTGGTCCTTGATTTTGTTGTGAAGTGAGTTGAATGGGAATATATATGTGGCGACTTGCATTACGTCTTACAAATCCGATTGCGTTCCACTATGGGCGATTGAAACCGGGAGATGTTATGGACTAGAGATCTTGAATTACGTCCTATTGAATGCACATAGACATCCCATGTTCGTGAATACGAATTCACATGTAGAAGATGGAAACTGATCTTGCCCTGATACGCGCAATTCCACTGTTGCAAGACTACGCTGAAATTCATGTACAGTGAAACCTCCCTTAACGGACACTCCTCTAAGGCGGACACCCCCTTTCATAACGGACGATTTTCGAGGTCCCTGACCAAACCCCTATTAAATATATTAGTAATCAATCTCTCTTATGTGGACACTCGCTATTATGGACACGGACACCCTGGCCACATTTAAAAGAATCAAATAACCTTTCTGGACACTTGTTTAAAAGAAATCTCATCTCTGTAGGTCTGTTAGTCTTGTATGAACACTCTGTTGTGTTCATGTACTTTCGACACATCCTGTGCTTCCTGGAAGCCAGTTAGCGCTGACCTTTCCATCCCCTATCTTCTGCACTGCTCCAAAAATAAACCTAGGCCTAATGGTATCGCGTTCATTGTTCTCTTGAACTTGAAATGGTCGGGATAAGGGAATTCATACTTTCACATCTGGACAGTTTTACCATGAAACTTCTTAAATCTATTGTAGGACCCATGTGTTACCGTAGCAAGTGAGTGCATTTGAAATGGCTCCTCGTAAAAGTTTAACTTTAAAACAGAAAGTAGACATCGTAGATCATCACAAACGGAAACCATGTGAAGTGTTTAAGATTGGAAAGACACAGGCAGCAGAAATTGTGAAAAAACAAGAAGAAATAATTAAGGTATGGCATCTTAATGGTAATGAGCTGCAAATTAGACAGTTTCCAAGTGGTAATGGTGCTGTTACTGATAAGGCAGTGATTTACCAAAATAAGAAGTCAGAACGTCCCTGTGTCCGGATCAATGATACAAGCCAAAGCATTGGATTTCGCGACATAATTAGGTATCGTAGATTTTAAAGCCCCGGACAGCTGGCTCGAAATTTTAGTAAGTGCCACGATATAAAATTTATATTAATTTGCGGTAACCGAAATGTAAGTGGGAATCATGAATGTCATGACCCTGACAGGCAAGGTGGAGGAGGTGGTAGACTTCATGGAGAGGGAGAAGGTTGGAATGATGGGGCTGAGTGAAGTGAAATGGAAAGGTAAAGGAAGGAAGAAATTGAGGAAAGGATATACATTATACTGGAGTGGTGGCCAAGAGGCAAAAAATGGCGTGGGACTGATAACCTCGAAACAACTGGAGGAGTATGTTGAAGTGGTAGAGTGTGTGAGTGACAGAATAATGAAAATTAGAATGAAGATGAAGAATGACGTGATGGACTTCATACAAGTGTATGCACCACAGACTGGAAACAGAGAAGAAGATATTGAAGTATTCCTGGAGGATGTAGAAAGAGTAATCTCAGATGTAGAAGTAGTGATCATGGGAGATATGAATGCACAAGTCGGAATTGAGAGACAAGGAAAGGAAGAAGTCGTTGGACCATATGGATATGGGAAAAAGAACCGGGAAGGAGAGGAACTTGTAAACTTTTGTGAAAGGAATGGACTGATAGTGGGTAATTCATGGTTTCGGAAGAAAAACAGCAGGAAAATTACGAGATATGGGTGGGGTGATAGAAGAACAAAATCAGTAATTGACTACTTCCTGGTGGAAAGGACAAATCGCAGAAAGCTGATGGATGTGACAGCTTTACCAGGTGAAGCATTTGATGGGGACCATAGAGCTGTGGTGGCAAAATTTAGATGGGGAAAATTGGAAAACCTAAAGGAGATCAGAGAAAGTAAAATAAAAGTATGGAAATTGAAAGACAAAGCTGTACAGGAAGATTTTCAGGACAGATTGAAGCAACAAATCCCAGTTACTGAAGTGGAAAATATAGAAGAGGAATGGTCCCACTTTAAAAAGGCATTTGCTGGTGCAGCAGAGAGTGCTTGTGGTAGGACGTCAACAAGAGTGAAAGAGAAGGAGACACCGTGGTGGAATGAGGAAGTGAGGAAAGCAGTGAAAGAAAAGAAGTCTGCATGGAAAGAATGGAACCGAGATCAAACAGAAGAAAGCAAAAGGAAGTACCACGACAGCAAACGGAGGTGTAAGAAAGTGGTAGGAGAAGAAAAGAAGAAAAGTTGGGAAGAATTTACACGAAGAATGGAAACAGATGTAAGTGGCAGTAAAAGGATGCTGTATGGGCTCCTAAGAAGTAAGAGGAAAGAAAGAGTTACTACAAAGCTGGTGAAAAAGGAAGATGGAGAGTTGTTAACACACCCAGAAGAGATAAAGGGACGATGGAAGGAGTATTTCGATAAGCTATTGAATGTGAGCAATTGTACTGGTGAGATCGAAGTGACACAGCCTGACGACTCTATAACAGAAGATGATATAACAATGCTGGAAGTGGAATTAGCAGTGCAGAAAATGAAGATGGGAAAAGCAACAGGGGTGGATGAAATCAGTGTAGAGATGATAAAGGCTGCTGGACCTGTTGGTATGCAATGGCTGTATCGACTGCTAAAGTGTGTGTGGAAACGGAAATGTGTACCAGAAGACTGGGAGAAAGGGCTAATAATACCAGTGTTTAAGAAAGGGGACAAGAAAGTGTGTGATAACTATAGAGGGATCACCCTCATATCACAGATAGTAAAAATACTGGAAAGGATATTAGAAAGAAGAATGAGAAGAAAGGTGGAAGGAGAGTTGCAAGAGGAACAGTATGGCTTCAGGAGTGGAAGATCCACAGTGGACCCAATCTTTAGCTTGAGGCAGGTGATGGAAAAGAACTGGGAATATGGAGAGGATTTGATCATGACTTTCATAGATCTAGAAAAGGCATATGATAGTGTCCCCAGAGAGAAGGTATGGGAAACCATGGTTAAGAAGAGACTGGGAAGAGAAATGTTGGAAATGGTGCAAGCAATGTACAACAACTGTGTTAGCAGGGTACTGACCCCAGTTGGAAAGACAGATTGGTTTAGGAACAAGACTGGACTAAGACAGGGGAGTGTGCTGTCACCTGTTTTATTCATAATGGTAATGGATGAAATTGTAAAGGAAACAAAGGAAGCATATGGACATAAAGAAATGAAGTTACTATTATTTGCAGACGATATTGTGGTCTGGGGAAGGAACACTGAAGAAGTGCAAAAACAACTAGATGCACTGAACGAAAATATTCAGAAGTATGGCCTGAAAATCAGTATAGAGAAAAGCAAGACCATGGTGATGACAAGAGGGGAAAGACAAGGAAAGGGCACTGTGAAAATTGGAAGTCAGAGTTTGGAAATTGTGGACACGTTCAAATACCTAGGAAGTGAATTGATGCAAACTGGTAGGTTGGACATGGAGATTGACAGGAGGGTACAGCAGAGCAATGCATTCTATCAAAGTGTAAGAAAACTTGTTTGGGATAAGGAAGTACCAAGGAAAAGCAAGGAGGTAATGTATAAAATGTACTATGTACCCATATTAACTTATGCAGCTGAGACTTGGACCCTGACGAGCAGGCAAGAGAGTAGAATCCAAGCCAGTGAAATGAAATTCCTAAGAAGTATGATAGGTAAGACAAGGAAAGACAGAGTGAGGAATGAAGATGTTAGGAAGGAAGTTGGGATGGCAAAACTAAATGAGAGAATTGAGAAGAATAAACTAAGGTGGTTTGGACATGTAAAGAGGATGGAGGAAAATAGAATACCAAGACAGGTGCTGGAGGCCAAGTGCAAGGGTAAGAGAGCAAGAGGAAGACCTAGAACAAGGTGGATCGATTCAGTGAAGAACAGCGTGAGAAAAAGGAATCTGGACTGGGACAAGATCGTGGAAGAAGAATTGTGGAAGGAAAGAGGAAAGTGGAGAAGTGCCATAAATACCCCGACCCGGCAGGAGCTGGATAAGGGGAAATGATGATGATGATGATTAATTTGCGGTGATTCCTCCACTGTTCATATCGATAATGTTTCAAGCTGGAAGAAAAATTGCCTTCCATCACTGACGGCTGGAATTATCATGCAATGACATTTTATAAACCATTTTTTTGTATTTCGAAAAGTGGGGTGCGATGATTATGCTATGGCGACAAATATGCGAGGAAAAACGGTATAATTTTTATTAACGTTTTTTTACCAGGTAGTTGGTATATTATGGCCTGCCCCTAACCCACATTGACCCTGGCATTCTGTTTGTGACTGGTGTTCATGACTCTTCTACTGAGCATTGAATAAAGAATGCCCCCAATCCAATTTTAATTACGGCATAAACTAACGTATTATCTGTGGCATACACAGAATGGTTATGATGATGATCATATTTTTAAGGGGCAGAACATCAAGGTCATCTACTTCAGCATACTCAGAAGTTAGAGTTAAATATCATTTGCATAAAATAGGCAATTATGGGAAATGTTCGAGTTCAGCATTGGTGATGTGCGACAACATTATCCTCTTGTCGTATACTGATACCAAAATGTGTTGATCATCCATTTATCAACCTTAACCATATTTGCAGATTAATATCTTCACTCTATCCAAACAAAGTTAGGGGAGTGAGCACAAGTTGATTGATATTCTGCTGTCCAGGCAGGTGCGTTTAGCTACTTTACCAATGAGGCCACGCCTTCACGATAACAGGTTTTCCACATGGAGAGGCGCTCTTAAGGTGGCTTTTGGAATAATTTTGACATTTCGTTATGTCCCAAACTGAGCCACCTATGCACCAATGCCTAAACCTGACTAGGGATTTTTGAATCGTAAAAATGGATTTGGGTAATAGCTTTGTCTCTAGACAATAGGAGATTTGGGATTGAATCCCAATTGTAGTCACATTTTCAACACGCACATCATTATTTGTTCTTATCTATAACTTTTTGCAGATATCTTCCTCGAGTTAAGAGTTATAGGAGGCTTACATTCATAGCACCGCATTTCAATTGACGTTTTCATATTGTCATAATTTGAAAATGAATTCATCACAAGTAGTCTGATTTAACTATAATACTTCTTCTAGGGAGCTTTTGAGGCTCTTCATCAATCCCGAGTTAATCAAATGGTCTGGCCTGTGCGAGATCTATGAGAAAGAGCTGAAAGAGGGCACCACTAAGTGCAAGGCTACTGATGTGTTCAACACCAAAACAGAACCAGGTCTGAAGAGGTGGAAGGATCTTCGTAGTAGAGTGGTGGAGCACGTAAGTATTACCAACTAGTGGGGATTGAATGAAGATTTGGACAATGGTATCAAATAATGCAAACATACTTCAGTAAACTCTAGTATTAGGGGCAGATGACCTCGTAGTTCTGCCCCTTGAAACCTCAATAACTCACTCACTCAAACTCTAGTAAGAAGTTGTTTAAGGGATCGTATTAAAAGAACTTGTGGGACTCTAAATAAAAGGGTACATTTATATTCATTGACTGATCACAAGACCAAGAATTTCATATGTTTTGTGTAGAAACTTCTTAATATAGTTTTACTGTAGTTGCACAGGTGGAATGGTGTAGCTTGTTAAGGTGGAATGGCACATAAAAACACAAGCCCAAACAAATGTCCCTGTATTTCTTACTGGGGCTTTGTTTGATGTGTGAACATGTGTGGTCTAGTGTATTTGTGTACTTGTATGTTTTTATTAGTGATACTTATTCAAGACTTGATACCCAGGAGAGTACATGAGACGAAGTGGGAAGGAAAGAGACCGAGGGGAAGACCGAGAGACAGGTGGCTGAAGGGGGTGGAAGAAAGCGTGAAGAAGAGAGGAGAAGACTGGACAAGGGTGGAGGCTGAGAGATGGTGGGAAGACAGAAGACGTTGGAGAGGCTTGTGTTCCAAACAGACCTGGCCAGTGGCTGGAAACTGTGCAAGATGATGATGATGATGATTCAAGACTTGATCTGGTTGACTCTCCAACAACATGGCATCCCAGAGTACCTTGTCAACTGGGTACAGTTGCTCTACGCGGAGCCAAGAAGTTACGTCCAAGCAGCCGCAGGAGCGTCGGAAAACTTCCATGTAACAGTTGGTGTTCATCAAGGTTCGGCCCTGTCACCATTGCTGTTCATTATGGTCATGGATATGGTTACTGCAGATCTACAACAACCGTTACCTTGGACCATTCTGTACGCTGATGACGTTATGTTGGCTGCTCAAAACAAGCTGGATCTCCAACATCAAGTCCAGGAATGAAGTGATCGTTTAAGTCAATATGGCCTGCGGCTTAACAAAGCTAAAACAGAATATATGACAATGGATGCTGGAGAAATCGGAACAATCCAAGTCGACGGCGATGATCTGCTTCGAACGACAAACTTTAAGTATCTTGGCTCTACGATAACTGCTGAAGGTCGTCTCACCGAGGAGGTCAACATAAGAATTAATGCTGCTTGGATGAAGTGGCGAACAACGACAGGTGCCATGTGCGATCGCCAGATGAAAGACCACCTAAAATCGAAGATTTACCGCACTGTCATTCGTCCAGTAGCGCTTTGTAGTACCGAATGTTGGCCGACCACGAAGGAAGCAGAACGTCGGCTAAGTGTCATGGAGACCAAGATGCTTAGATGTATAGTAGGCATTACTAGGTTGGATCACATCCCCAATCAAAGAATAAGGGAACGATTTGGTATCGCAGCAATCAGTAACAAAATGCGTGAGGGTCGTCTGCGATGGTTTGGGCATGTGCTACGGTCAGGAGCGGACACCATTGCAAAATAGGGCTACACACTGGAGGTCGCCGGGAAAAGACCAAAGGGGCGACCGAGACAACGTTGGGCCGATACACTGCACAGGGATTTGAAAGGCATCAACCTTCATCCGGACATGGCCCATGACCGAGTCAAGTGGAGACAACGGGTTCAAATAGCGAACCCTGCCACGAGGCGGGACTAACGCTAAAGCAAAAGAAGAAGATACTTATTCAAGACAATAAGGCCTTACAAATTTACTGTAATGTGTTGAACTGAATATTTTCCCCTGTATTTTAGAGCCCCTTTTCAATAAATTTGAGGGTGTTTTATGTATTTTTTAAAATATGAGTTTTCCATATGATTTTTTTAAACTTAAACAAATAATATATAAAATTAAATTATGGAACTGTTGACTAGGCAGACAAATCCGGTCTCTGATTACGGTAATTTTATGTAAAATCCATAGGTGTTACAAATGTGAATTGTTGCATATTTTAAGTCTGGTCATACCTGGAAAGAACTATAAGAGAGATACAGTACTGATCACTGTGACTTTGGGTTTACAGGAAAGTTTCTTTACATGTAGACGAGAGAGATACAGTAAAACTTCTTTTATACGATTCACACTTATACGTTTTCTACACTTATACGTTTTTTTTCTTGGTCCCGGCAAAATCCCTATACTTTCCATGTTAATTTATTTCCGATATACGTTTTACATTTATTCGTTTTTCACGCTTATACGATCATATCTTACGTCCCCGAGAGAAAAATGCGTCGTTTATACGTTTACAACGGTTTCCCTACCTAAAAACTCTAAAAATATTGGAGCCAGAAACTTATGACACGCACTGTACTGCCCCCGTAATTGAATTATATAGAGACCACGGTGGCTATATTTGAAATTATAAGGAGAGTTATGGCCGTCATAGTTATGACGTGGGTAGTCATGACGTAAGCACGGATGACGTAAATGTTATACCAGCAGGCTACTTGAGCTGAGATTCTCAGTGACGTCAGCATTTAGTCGAGAATGTTCCAAGATTTACGACGCAGTCGCAGGAAACGAGGAATTCTGCTGAGGAAGAAACTATGCTATTGGAGGAGAGGCATGAACCAATCAACGATAGTTTAAAGGAAGACGGAGATTGCTGAAACTATGGTATTTTTATTACTTTTGGAATGCAGAATTGTGGAAATCCATTTGCAGTAAAAGCATTGATTTGGAATTTTGGTGAAATTTATTTTCAGTTTTTGAATTTTGAAAATCCGTCATGTATTAACGAAGTTGGAACTTTTAGCGATGACGCAGTATCACGCTTTGGAAGGGATGGAAACGCCCCTCGTGAAGTTAATAAAAGGGCTTGCGCAGAAGAGAGGAGCCTCTTTCGTTCTCCGATTATTCTCAGATCGCATTCTCAGATCATCGAAGTATATTGTGAAAGTTCTTTTCTTATACATTCATTATAGTGAGACGTCAAAGTGAACAGCAGTGAAAAGAATCGTCTTTATAACGCGTGGCGAGGCCACTATATTAACGAGATCCAAGTCAAACTAGGTGAAGTTGAAACGGACCTTAGAAAGCTTCTACAAGTTTAGCTTTGAACAGTTAGCGGTCTCCGATAAGCTAATTGCATTGTGCAGTGCTACATGCAGTGATAGAGAAAAGCTGAACAATTTCGACCGATTAGTTTAAAAGATATTAGCAGTTTTATACGACTGACAAAAGTGATTATCTCGCCACAAGAGAAGCACTTTTGTATAGCCAGAATCAACGCAACGGCTGACGCTGCGAGTGGAATAGAAAGACTTCAGATTGCTTGGTTACAGAACGCTACAGTATAATGGAGCAATTGAATACGGCAGTTTGTTCTTCTAATACTACAACCGAAGAGCAGATGGAGGGCTAAAGGGCTTATTGCAATTGGGACATATTTCAACGGAGTAAGATAGCGACATGGAACTTCGCTAATTGCTATTCCACACAAGCGAACATGCGGTGAATACCATCTACACCCATGTTTCGTAATTAAAGGCTGAATACCATCGAACAGCCATAGAAACAATTTCATACTCTGAATATGAATAATTTCTTCGGAAATTTCTACAAAACTTCATGGCGATTGTCTACTGGAACTTCAGGGAATTTTTCAAGAGAGGTCAGGGGTGTCCCGACTCACAAAGAAGATTATTGCCGGAAGGATGTCTATTCGTCTTCGAGGAGCAGAGCGATTCACGGAGAAGGAAGCAGTTCGATTCTCCGAAGGTGCTATTTCCTATTTCGAGGATGGAGCTCAACTTTAACGTGGTGAAATGGATCCATCAGCAGTCTTCTTTGGGGAATTTTCCTCTGGAACGTCAATCGGCAGATAAGGTAGTCGTGAACGTTTATTGTATTTGAGTTCATTAATGATGTTTGAGCAACCATTTTTCCCATATTTTTATCCTCATGTTTTTTGCCCTATTTTCTTGTTGAGATTCTTATTCTCAGTACACCTTGATGAGTTTTAAATTTTTCGACGATTTATTAAGATATTGTTATGTCATGGGCATAGTTAACGATTTTGAATCAGTTGAGACTGATATTTAGAATTTTCAGTAATTATTATTTTTGTAGTCACGATTTGACTGTAAGTTAATGATTTTTATGGCAGATTTAAATTCAGACAGCGTGTCACTTTATTAAAGTAATTCTACCCCAGTTTAATTACTTTGACCAATTTTCTGTCATCATCAAGAAGGAAGAACATTTAAATGATTTTAGAGCGTTAAAATCTCTTACGTTGTCGACGATCTTGGAAATACTAGTCGTTATTTGAATTGATTGCAACACAGACATTTACCGTCAGTTATGAATGAACATTGCATCATAGACACTTTTGTGAAAGATTAACTTTAATAAGGAATTATTGAATGCATTAAAGTCAAGTACTTTTGTTAGGAGTTTTTCTCGATTAGAGATTTATAGAACGATGTTTGCATTCCCCAGTCTAATGGATTCTATTCGACTACTTTGCATTTTAGTCGCACTTTATTTGATGATAGTATTTTCATACTACAATTATTTTTTAAGATGTTAATCTTAAATTTTGATAGACCAGACAGGCGTATTCACTATTAAATTTGTTTGTGATTGGCAAGTTTTGACTTCATTTCGGTTCATGAATGAAATCCACGAAGGTTAAATAGAAAAACAGTTTTGAAACAATTAATGATTATAAATTTTTTTAAGTGGAACTATGAATGTATAATCGCTAGTGCAGCGTGTGTTGAAAGTCGCTGAGATATAATGCCCTTGAATATGAAGGAAGTTCCCACAGGAATAAATGTTAAAGAATTATTTGTGGAAGTTTTGTAAGTTATGTGGAAGTTTAATGCCATATAGATTAATATATGATGATTTTGGGCATATTTTTAATGCAGTTTGTGCATTAACTTGTTAGCGAAGGATTTTCCGCTGGAGTAAGATTGTCATAGTTCGTTGAAAATAAATCAAGTGATTTACTGTTATAATTAACACGAGTTTTGAAAGAATTTGAGATAAGATTTTGAATGAAGGTTGCCGTCACAAATCATTATTAAAACCTTTATTAAACCAGATTGTGACATTAACATGTATAACTAACCTTCATTGGTCGATTATATTAAACACGATTATGAAAATTATCAACCGGATGAACCTGTGGTTAATGTATTTCTTAAATTAATAATTTAAACAATTTAAATGTTAATATTGTAAATAAATGCTGTAAATATTTTTGAAAATAATGTGAAACGAGAGTGATGTTAAAGGCGTGTATAAAATATTTTTATTGTCTTTGACAAATATTATAAACAATTTCTAATTGTTATAAATAATTTTGTGATTTTGTTATAAACATTTAAGAGCTAATTAAACATTTGGATTGAAGTTAACAAGTTTAAGGAATTAATATAATGATCCAATAGGATGTGAGCAAAGTACTTGAAAGATTTGCGTAAATATAATGTGAGTTGTCTTGTAGACATTTAAAAGCTTGAGAGAGCAAGCTGTACTCTTACGTAACTTAGCACGTGAGAAGGGAGTCCATTCGACCCGTATGCAACAGGCTGGAGGGTATCCCGCAGCTGGGCCAACATCTGGTTATCAGTGTGAGGTCGTCCACACTCTGGCCTTGCAACTATAAATACCATTGCCATGTTTATTAAAAGGAAACCAAATGCTCTATATATGTCACACCCTGACGTCCTTTTCCAATCCAATTGTGTTAATAATATTACGTTATTTGGAGCTCTTGGGAGCTGATATGTTTTATATCATGTTGTATGATAATTTTTGCAAGTCCTGCTGGAGGACGTAGTCAGATTGACTTGGGCTACTGATAGCCACGTTGATTTTGTTGTGTTAGTAAAATCATACCCTTTATTAGAAATAAAGCTTTTGTACAGTTCAAAGTTCTCGTCTTCGTTCTGGCTCATTTTTAAATGTCATGGTGGAGGTTATTGTGTGAACAGACTTTTAGTGATCCTGTTGTCAACTCAAACCCCGAGATAATTAAGAGGTAAGTAACGGTAAGTATGAACCCCCGTCTATTTTGGTGTGTTCCACAATGATTTCCTGTGAACTTCTGTGCTCTTATCTCGATAGTATCTGTCAGTGCCATTTTCATTGATGTAACTGTGCCGGTGCGATTGATAATTGGCAATCCGATTGAGGGGGCGGATATCTGACAGCCTACTATCCAGGTAAACGGGGACAGTACGTTTCTCGGAAACCATCCCTCGCGCGGCGCAATGTTGTGGCGAGAGCGACCTTGAAGCTATGTTCAGCCGGAATTGCGTGTGTTGCGAAATACAACATCACTTGCTTCAGTCATTGTTCTGCCTTGATAGCAGTGAACATGGGTGAAAGTGCATTACGATTGCTGTTGTTCACTTCTTAACGGGGGCCATCGCTCGCCCGCGCTGCGGGCCTGTCTCCCGCCAGGCACTCTGCCGTAATGCGTAGCTCGAGCGGCCTAAAGCCTATACTGTAGTTCACAGCTGGTGCTGAAAATGTTCGCCATTCTCTGCTACACATCGCTGGCACCTCTTTATGAAATTGTCATTTACGTTCTGAAGTTCCTCACCACCGATTGACTATTTCAACTGTAATATAGTCTTTAAGCTCATTTTCGCGAAAGATTTCCTGTACTTTATGAAGGTATTTACTCACGTTCACGTAATGAAAATCGCATTGGAACATCACACTGAGCACTAAAGACGTGAACAATTGACTAAACTGAACCCCACACTGCTAAAGCACACTGCAAAGGAGGGAAACTTGTGGCGCCAAGAAGCGCATTACGGCAAAGTGCTTGACGGGGGACCGGCTCGCGGCGGGCGCGAGCGAGAGTCCGCGTCGCATATAACACCAAGTCCCTGTATAACCCATAATGTCACATACATTTTGCAGTTTTCATTAGCGACTTTCATTTACGCGTTTTTCACGCTTATACGTTTTTTTCATTTGGTCCCTTGAAAATCGTATAAGTGAAGTTTTACTGTACATGTAAAATGTGTTTCTTAAAAGCAGAGTTTTCTTTAAAAGGGTATTTAAGTAGCATTATATGACACTGTTAATGAAACATATTATGAAAATATTTCCTAAAACTCATTTCCCTCCCTCCTAAAATTGAACTTGAGCATTGTTTTGTTGGAGAAGCATTGGTAATGTTCCTGTACTTGTTGCAGAATATCCGAGTTATGGCCAAGTATTACACCAGGATAACTTTGAAGAGAATGGCTGAGTTATTAGATCTTCCTGTTGAGGTAAGACAGGTGCATTTCTTTTTCATTTTAGAATTCATTCTAGGATTTCATGTTTTTAAGACATATTTAATGACAGTACTGCCTTAATTGTGTTTATTCACTTGTAACCTACATACTGTTTACACTGACAAATGTTGAGGAACAATACAGTAATGACTTTCAGGTGTGTAGGCCCTACTTATATTTTTATGTGGAGAATGAGAGGGCCAACAAAAGTTTTACGCCTCAGTTATGGGCCTGTAGTCCAGGCTTATGTGTGCCTTCATCTTTAGGTCTATTTGTGTGTGGGTCCCCCTTATATCTATACAGTGGAATCCCGTTAGTACGTTACTCACTAACACGTTTTCCCGGGTATCATGTCGAATTATAAAAGTCCCGGTCCCAAAGCACTAAATTGTATTTAAAATATTGCTTTAGCACGTTTTAGTGCACCCGCTTACTACGTTCAAATTTTGACGTTCTTCAGTTCAATATTTTGGCCAGCCCTTGCGTATTTGTCAGTCCAGTTGGACTTCGGTCAAGGTTAAGTGATTGCGTAAGCTTGGCGTGGTAGTGGTAGAGAGTTCAGCTCGGTTTAGCAGCGAGCAGGGGGTGTAACTTGTGTGGATCCACTACTTCCGAGAGCGGTCTTGGAATGATGAGCTTCGTATAATGGCTTTACGAGGCCTTTGGCAGTGAGTGTGCTTCCTGTCGGCCAAGGTTAAATGATAGCGTAAGCTTGACGCTGTAGCGGTCTAGCGCGGTCGAGAGCTCAGCTCAGTTTAGCAGCGAGTGTGCTTCCACCATAACCCATACCCCTATATCCAATCATGCCAGAGTTCAACAGACGGCCTTCTTTATTTTGTCTTCTGTCGTCAGCTTATCGTGACTAACAATACCAGATCTCGACGTGTTCTAACCTAACAATTACTTATGTAGCGTGTGGAGCACCAACAAAGCAGCTGACGATCACACTCCGTATTGTTGTTTTACTGTGTCGCCACATTTGAAAACACCTTACATGTTTGGTTATTGGATTATAGCGCGTCTTTCTGTTGATGCCAATAGCAAATATCAAATTCATTCACAATGAATTCTCGACTGGCAGCTGTATTACCATCGTCGTCTGCGTATTTGATCACTTTGAATTTAAATCCTGACGTATAACTTCCGCGTTTTTACATAACTAAAAGATTGATTTCCACAAGAAGGCAATCACTCTTAACTGAGAAACAAAAATGGAACGTGAAGACAATACTGGTAGGCCTACTTGTCAACAATGCAACAGACAGACAACAAACACCGTGAAAGTAAGGATAGCGCGCCGCAAAAACGAACAATAACATCGCGGCCAAGACTTGTTTTAATGTTACTACTGTATGATCCTCTTTATGACGGTGTCAGATATTAATGCGAGGAATACTTTTTCCTGCAATTTCCAATTTAAAAATGGGGTGCGAGATACACGCAGTGGCGAGATATATGCGAGCAAATACGGTATTCATCAACCATACACATGTATTTCAAACCAGTGTAAATATTCATGTTCGATTGTGAGGTAAGATGTATTATTTGGATTAAAGTTCATATACTGTACTGTAATTCATTTTTACATTATTTATTTATTCCCCCTGTTAGTTACGGACAAACTTATGTTTATGTTGTGACTAGTAGCGCATTAACTAATTCTTAAGGTCGGCAATTTTACGTGCGCATCTATGGCGTGCTTTTAAAAAATTATTTTTACACTTTGTACATACAGTATAGCGTTTTCGGTAGTACGTTTTCCCGCTTTTGACGTCCGATTATTTCAGTCCCTTCAAAAACGTACAAACGAAGTTCGACTGTATTTGCTTGAGAGTTTTTTGTTCAACTTGGAAAGGACTTCTAACCCATCTGACCCCAATTGTACCTTTCAAATTTCAATGCATCACCAGTCTAATATGACATGCACTAAATACTTCACCAGTATTTAGTATCTTGGTCCCTATTACAGCTATCAGCTTGAAATTTTAGACAACGATGGAGGACTATGAAGCAAGTTCACTTGTATGACTTTCAAAACTTCAACAAGCCCAAAACTGAAAAAATGACCATGTGAATTTTTAAAATTCAATTGCCTTTTCTCAGGACCTATAACTAGAGTCCTGCACAGATAAACAAAACATTATCCGCATCTGACTTGCATCCGGCCCACATCCGCACGACATTTAGCCGCATATGCACATTTATTATTCGAATCCCCTGACATAACAATAATATTTTTGTGTATATTAAGGCTTTCTCGGCCCGGATTATATAAATAATTCATGTTTTTTGGACGGCATTAGCCCAAAAAACATGAATTATTTATATAATAATATTTTTAATTAATTACATGAAGCATAAAATATTAAAGCAACACATATAGACATTTGAGAAGAAATTCTTTCCCCTAGGCTATGTATATCATGTGCTATGTTTAAAATGAAGATTATACAGCCAGAATTGCAACCCTTTTCAGTTTGGAGTGTTCATTATGCTTAATTACATCATTTGAATTAGGTTATCTTAAATCATCTTACATTTGTCTTGGAAAAACATAATAGAAACAAGTAGTTCCGTGGAGAACTATACAGCCTATTTTCATATATCCTACTCATGTTAATTGCCTCCATCAACAAACAAAATTTCAGTTTGAAGGTTGTGATAGACTCGTAGATATTGAGAACCGTCTAAATATTTCAGATGGTTCGCAGGTTGGATTTTTTATTTATGTACTATGACATGAAGATTATTGTGTAGGTGTGATATTCAAACTTCAATCACATGATTAGAACACAAGAAGTAAAAACGAGATTTTAAAATTTCGCACAGGTGCCATCTTGTGGTTATGAAAACAATTGAAATAAATAAGATGCCAGTGGATTAATATTTGTATAAGCATATAACGTGCAAAGTTTCACTGCACTCGGATGGTTAAATCGCAAGAAACGTCCATTTAAATATGTATACTTCGCGTCGCTGCCATGTTGGATTTGTGCTCACCAGGTTACTGAAAGTCCTATAGGTGAACTTAGATTCAGAGATATTGAGAACCGTCTAAATATTTTGGATGCTTGCCATTTTGGATTGTTATATGTATAGGCCATAGAGTTATGTAACATTAAAGGAAAATTATTGTGTAGGTTCATTATTCAAACTTTCACTTCGATCGCATGATTACGACATAAGAAATAAAAACTTAATTTTAAAATTTTGCACAGTCGCCATCTTGAGGTTATGTAATTGAACTAAATTAGATACCAGTGAATTATAACACGTATAATCATTTACTGTGCCACATTTCACTGTGCTCAAAGAGTTAAATCACGAGAAAAGTCTATTAAAATATTTCAAGAGATATAGAATGCCGGTGAAATATTTCGCACAGCCGCCATTTTGAGGTTATGTAAACAATTGAACTAAATTAGATGCCAGTGCATTACAATGTGTATAAACATTTGCTGTACCAAGTTTCATTACGTTTGGATCGTTAAATCGCAAGAAAAGTCTATAAGTCTCAACTTCGCTTGGCCGCCATGTTGGTTTTGTAGTTACCAGGTTTTTGAAAGTCTCATAGGTGAACTTCTAGTAGTGCTCTTTATCACCGTACACAATTTCAGGGTGATATCGGTAATAGTATCGGAGATACTGCATGCTGGTGAAATATTTTGCACAGCCACCATGTTGGATTGGTGAGAGACAATAAAATTTGAAGTGCACGGTCGGGGTCGGCCAGAATGGTGCTATGATCTTACCGAGTTTCATTGAAATCGCTCCAGCTGTTTAGAAGCTATTAGGGGACACACGCACACACAGACAAAAGGTGATCTCATAAGCCTTTTTTTTTTTTTTTTTCATAAAATGAAAATAGGCTAAAAATGATATATCATATATATCCAGGTCCTGGTAATGATATTCATCAAGTTCGGATTGTATTCTAAAACCTATCCGGAAATTTACTACAAACATTATCCGTAAAGATATGAGAAAATAGCATTTTGAAATTGATTTTGTAGCACTTTCATTTTGAAAACTAGTTTTGTGGCATTTAAGCGACACTAAGTACGGTAAAAAATGAAAAGTTCAAAATTAATAAAACATGGCAACTAATACAAACATGCTCAGGTTTGAATACATTGCTGTTTCTGATAAACAGCACAAGATGCCTTTAAAAATTAACATTCTTTACACATTTATACATTCTTAGGTTTATTTGTATTTGGCTGGAAATCGTAAAGTAGTCTGCCATTACATCACTGCACAGTGCTTCACCACATCACTGAGGCACTGTGTACTATCTGCTGGCTAAAGTTAAAGTGGAACTTCTATCTCGGCTTAAGTTTGAAGAAATGAATATTCGCAATTATTTCAATACACGGATGTCAGAATTAATTGATAATGCGTCATGTGCAGGGTTGGCATGTTAAAAACAACATGTTTTAAACAGCATGTTTAAAACTGTTTAAAACAATGCACATTGTTTAAAATTAGTTTTAAACTCAATGCTTCAAACAACCGTCTAAAATATGTTTCTTTAGAAGATTTTTTTTTCATATTTTTAATTAATCATTTTGTAATACAGTAGCATACCTGCCAACTTTTACGGTTTATCCGTAAAATTTACGGAAATTGCAGCATTTTACGGTTTTACGGATGAACGGTGTCATTTTACGATTTCGCGGACAAAAATTTGAAACGATAATTTACATTCGATAATTCCGCCCACTTCCGTACAATCGATTGTTTGCGTGGGTCGAAGGCAAGTCCACGATAGTCGATAACTCGTTCTTTGATATGATTCGTACTTTTAACCGTGTGATGGTTGTGTCGTCATTGTAATTGAATTTGAAGCCGGGATAACCGTTCTTCCATGTGTCGACAGGCTCTGCTTCGCATATTCTTTGTTCCGCTCCGTTCGCTCGTTGCGATTTAAACCATATTCTTTGACCACGTTAGTTGTTCATTGTTCGCGAAGTTGGCGTTCCTTGAATGTTTTCGTCTTTTAAGGTTATGGCATATTTTAATGAAGCGTTCGAGTTTTTGTGCTATAACTTCGTGCTTCGCAGTTTCCTGTATTCCTTGGACTAATTACATTCGTTCCACGTGTGTGTGTGTGTTTTTTTTCTACCATGTGCATATTCTTTCTTCACGAGGTTGGCGTCGTGTTCATTTAATGGTTTAAGACTTTGTGTGTTTTGACATGTTTTAATGAAGTGTTGGCTGTCTTAAGTGTTTTATGTTATAATTTTATGTGACGTTCAGTGATCCAGGTTCCTTTCGATGTTTTAGTAGATATCGAGAATGAACAAATCCAACAAGAAACAGTACTTCCAGACATTTAAAGAATCATACTCGGTTGATTTTCCGTGCATACTAAAATCAAGAAAGGGAGAAAAATTTGCCTTTTGCACGGTATGTGGGTGTGATATTAATATTGCACATGGTGGAAAAAACGATTTAAGTAATCATGTGAAGTGCGGTAAACACATTAGTTATGTTAAATCGAAGGAAGATAGCAAGAAAATCAACACTTTTTTTGCTAAGTCTGGAAACGTTGACAGTGACGTAATTAGGGCCGAGTGTCTGTTTACTTCCTTTTTGGTGGAACACAATGTGCCCTTAAGTGCGGCTGATCATGCTGGTGCTTTATTTAAGAAGATGTTTCCCACATCAGAAGTTGCAAAGAAATATAGTTGTGGTCGCACGAAAACGACATGTATTGTAAATAAAATGGCAAAAAATGCATCATCTGAAGTTGTTAAGTGCCTTCAGAACGGACCGGATACAGATAAATCCCTTTTCTTTTCATCAGTGAGAAACTACTTTTATACTGCCTGTGACTACATCATCAACAAGTTTCCACTCAAGGATGACGTGTTAAAGAATGCTCAAGTTGCTAGGTTAGACAAAATTGAAGATGCACAGTTATCTTCCATTCGTTTTTTCTTGGAAAAGTTTCCTATCATGTTATGCAAGGAAGAGAATGAAACTACAGATGAGGTGGTGAATGAGCTTCAGAGGCAGTTCACAGCTCTTCAGGTAGATGACACTTTGGCTGCACATCAAGATGCTGCAAGTGATTCCAGTTGAGCACAAATATCAAGAATTCGTGGAGCCGATGGACTTCTTAAGTATAACCGAATTTCTAGAGTATTACTCTCTATTCTCACCAAACCCCATAGCAATGCAGAATGTGAACGTTTTTTTTAGCCTTTTGAAGAAAAATAGAACACAGTTCAGGTCATCCATGTCCAATGAATCTCTGGAGTCTATTTCTATTTTGAAGACCAGGAGTTCTGGTCCCTGTTATGACAAAACATTTTCTCAAGACTGTTTGCAGGAAGCTAAAAAGGCCACAACCATGACTTAAAAGTCGAACTAGCATGTGATTTGCAGTGTGTATTTTATTATTTCTTGCCTGTGTTACGTTAAACAAGTTTTATTGTTTAAAGCCTTTTTCAATTATCGTATATCAGCTTAATCTATCAAGGAAGTCCTGTTATGTCTGCTCCAAACCAATATTCACCACGCCTGCTGCTGATTAACATGGATTTCTTCTTGATTGTTATGTTCATCTACAAATCATGTAAGTAGATATGATTTCATTGAAGTATCCTGTTTAAAGCATGAATTATTGTATTTTGTAGCCCAGAAGTATTATTATTTTCGTCAAGCCGGGGTATGTCGAAAATCGTTAGATTTTTTTTGTCGCGCGTGAGTTTTACTGATAGCCCTTTTCAAAAGTTGGCAGGTATGCAGTAGAGTACAGTGGTCTTCTCTGCCTTCTACTGAAGGTTTTAAGTCATAATATAAAGTTTATAGAGTGATTTTATAGTGGTTTTGATGTCCTTGTTAAAAATGATTGCAAGCGAACATCCATCAGAAAATATAGGAATGTATTTAAAATATTATAAATCCAAATATCACTGCGACTTCGTCTTTATTCAACAGGTTTCTTGTTGAGTTCACGAAAAACACAAACTAGTTTGGCAGCCTTCTCAGTCCCTAACCTATTCCTGACTTTAATATGCACAAACCCAAAAGTGGAGAAAAGACGTTCTATCCCAGCTGATGAAGCAACTGCACTATGCAGCTGATGTGCTAGGCCTGAAGTTGTGTGATGAATGTTATTCTGCAGTGCCACCCACCATGTCAGGGGTTTAGTTTCTTTTAGTATTGCAGGACCAAACAGGTATTCCTTGAAGGGTGAACATTTTGCTTTGTACTTAATTAGGTCAGGCATTGCATCTTGGTGGTAAGCTTCAACATACTCTATAGCAGAATGATGCTGTTCTTCACTCGGTCTCTGTCTGTCCTTGATAGCGTGGATCCATGAGATTGGCATGGAGATGGGTATCAGTTACAGCGGTGTTAAATCGTTTCATGAATTTCTTTAAGTCATTGGGATTGTTTTCATTTTTGAAAAAATTGAGCAGGTCAAGCCAAACCTCTACTGCTTCCCCAATGGTACAGTCATCACGCTGCATCTTATCTAATGAGACTGATGCAGTCTTAAGTTTTATGAGATAGTCTTGAACATTTTGTTTCATATTGATATCATTTACCTTTGCACTTATAATTGGTTCAATGGCACTTCGATTTTCAGTGCAGACTTTGACAATAATATGCCAGTTACCCAAATAGGACTCTATAGAGTCAGCTAAAGAATTCCAGCGTACATCCGTAGGAAGAGCAAGAGCTGTTCCGCCAGCCTGTTTGTACTTGGCTGCTGCAAAGTGAGTGTTTCTGAAGTATTTAATAATTTGTTTAACATGTTCTGAAATGCCAACCACCTCCAAGTCATGTACTAACAGATTAAGCAGGTGAGCTGAACAACCATAAGTTATCACTTCTTTGATATCTTTTTTTGCCAATTCATCCCTCATTTTCCCCATATTGGCAGCATTGTCAGTGACAAAACTTCGAACATGGAAGCCATAAGAAGTTTCACAGTTTTTAATTGTTTTTTCTGCTACCATTAAGAGGTAATCAGATGTATGACTGTTATCTTCGGTGTCAATGGTTTCGGTTAAGTAAGTAGAGTGGTCCATTACATCACTAAGCGACACACAAAGAAGTGAGTCGTTATGCACATTGCTCCAACCATCTAAAGCCATACATACAGATTTTCCTACCAAAGTGTAATGGCCAACGCGGGAAGTCAACAACCCACCAAGAGTATTCTGGTAATAGTGGACAATGTATAAAGATTTGTTGGCCAAAGCATTAGATAATGATGTGATAATACAAAGAGTTGACTTTACAAAGGTCGCTTGACAATTTAGCAAACATGTGGAGGACCAGACAATATTATTGTCACTAAATAAGGAAGTCCAGGAAGGCATAAAGGACACAACACCACCACTAACTAATAATAAGATATATTATCAAATAGGTGGCACATAAAACAAATATTCAAAGGTGACACATAAAACAAATATTCAAAGGTGGCACATAAACATATGAGAAACACTAGCACAAATTTACACAATTGAAGAAACACTCGCAGGGATTTAACACACGTTAAGTCTTGAGCCTAAAACACACATATTGTCTTGAACGTAGCTGCAGATCAGTACATCATAGAACGGCATGCAATACACGGCGGTTCCAAAGAATGATATAATTTAAATATGCAACACAAGTGGAGTTGCAACAAATAATGAAAAAACAGGTCGCATGGAACGAGAATGTGTCGTCGAACCTGGACTGACTTACAGTGATGCGCCGATACCATAAGCCCAAAAAATGAATTGTTAATAAAACAAATTATGTGTGAAACGCAGGAAGTCAAAGTAGTTGCTGTCATACAAATACCGGGATATGCCAATCGCACGGTATTGTCACAATAGTAAAGTAGTTAAGCCCAGCGTCAACTTCCATTCCAGTGATGTTGCAGGAAGTCAAAGTAGTTGCTATCATACAAATACCGGGATATGCCAATCGCACGGTATTGTCACAATAGTAAAGCAGTTTAGCCTAGCGTCAACCTCCATTCCAGTGATGTTGCAGGAAGTCAAAGTAGTTGCTATCATACAAATACCGGGATATGCCAATCGCACGGTATTGTCACAATAGTAAAGTAGTTAAGCCCAGCGTCAACTTCCATTCCAGTGATGTTGCAGGAAGTCAAAGTAGTTGCTATCATACAAATACCGGGATATGCCAATCGCGCGGTATTGTCACAATAGTAAGGTAGTTAAGCCCAGCGTCAATCTCCATTTAGTGATGATGCCTGGCCTTGTAACATGCTTCCAGACACGATGAATTACTTATCACACGAAGCATCATCACTATTCATACGCGTGAAGGCAAATTGTTAGGCAGTAAATGAAGATAGAAGTAAACACATTACAACAAACTATCCGACGCCGCGGATTGAAGAATTCGTCGACATGACGCGTATCAACATCAAGCATGGTGATGATGAGATCGAAAATCACCGTAATGTCACTGCCCAAACAAAATATGAATCATGTGCATAGGACATGATTGCTAAGCACGGTTACTATGAAGATAGCACCAATTATAGAAAAGATTAGCTGGATACTTGTTGATATCACAACCAGCGTTGAAGCACAGCATTGTGTCATGGCTACACTTGGAGAACAACGAAGAAGAAACACGTGATTGGTCGCTACAAGCAGCAAGGAGGCCTCTGATAGGCTGGAAGCAGCCAATCACAGTAGAGAGTTTAAAAACAAGTAAGAGGCCTCTGATAGGCCGAAAGCAGCCAATCACAGTAAAGAGTTCAAAAACAAGTAAAAGATGAATCAATGTGGCCAACTTAAGAATACAAAATTACCTTCTAAGCCAAAATATCCTACTGGAAACACGGCAGTGGGAATACTACATGCAATCAAAACAAATAAATCACGACAACCAATCAACATAAACAAAACCAACCTGACAATGAATAAATGCAATGAAGACAAATAATACAGATATGTACAACCACACAGAGTGGAAACAAATGGGGAAACACAAAAACTGGTTTGCCAAGACAGTGGCCGAACCATATTGCCCGCACAGAAACAACAGGCAGGTTGTTTATGAAAATACAAGAGTGTTTAGTTCTGCGGCAACAAGGGAGTCACCTTGACGATGGGACGTTTCAAGAGTCCAGAGGTGGTATGTAGAGAGACCACACGAGCTAGGCCGTCCTTACCACAATGAACCTCAAGAATACGTCCAAGTCGCCAGTAAGTAGGAGAAACATTGTCGTCCAACAAGAAAGTGACCTGGCGAGAGATAGCACAAGTCAGTAGGATCCTCAGACATAGGCGAAATGGGTCTAGAATTTAGAATGGCTTCAATTTGCACCACGAGAGTGGTCAATTCTTCATACGTAAGTACTTGAGCCTTCATGATTCTTATTTAATGAGATTTCAAAGATTTGATGTTTGACTCCCATATTCCACCAAAATGCGGAGAACTAGGAGGAATGAAGTGCCACTGAATTAGTAGCGATGAGGTAGAATCTTGAACAACAGATTGAAAATCTGCAGAGGAGAGCAACGAACCAAGATCAGCAAGGTCAGACTGTGCGCCTTGAAAGTTGGTGCCATTGTCGGAATACACTTGAGCGGGAACGCCCCTTCTACTGCAGAAGCGAGTAAAGGCTACAACGAAAGCATGACTGGAGAGGGAAGTGACGACCTCAGTGTGCACAGCCTTCGTAACCATACAAACGAACATTGCGATGTATGCCTTAGTCGAGACCTTTGACCTGGGGCCACCGTACCTGATAGTGAATGGACCACAGTAATCAACACCAACGTGATTAAAGGGAAAGGTTTGATGGAGGCGAACAGCTGGGAGTTGACCCATTAACTGTTCAGAAGGACGTGCAGCGTAGCGCACGCAAGTAACACAAGAGCGAGATAGGCTACGAACAAGTTTTCGTAGTGACGGTATCCAGAAGCGTTGTCGGATAGTCGCAATCACAACCTGGACCCCGCCATGAAGCAACTTTAAATGGGTATGTCTAACCAGGACTTTAGTGAAATGATGGTCATTGGGCAAAAGCATCTGGTGTTTTGTATCAAATGGAAGGTCGGCCAATTCCAAACGGCCTCCCACACGAATAGTGCCATCAGAGTGAAGCAAAGGGTGCAAATTGCTGATGGTGGAAGTGGATGGCACTTGCTCATTCTTCATTAAAGCAGTAAGTTCAGTAGAGTAGCACTGAGCTTGAATCATTTTCACACATGTAAGTAGTGCAACATCAATTTCAATGGCAGTGAGTGGACCACTGATGCTAATGGTATTTCTACAATTAGAGAAAAACCTAATACAGTAGGCTATGACCCTCAACAATCTCGTGTAGGAAGAAAAATTGTTTAAAAATTCAATGTCAACAGGTTTAGATACATTTGCGCACGAAATTCTACACTCAGGCAATTCGGACACAGGAGTGTCAAAGATATCTGAAGTACTGGAGCTTGTAAAGGCCTTCAACCATGCTGGACCATGCCACCATAGCTGATTACTTTTCAATTCTGAGGGCATACAGCCTCGGGAAATTATGTCGGCTGGATTGTCACGGGAAGAGACATGTTTCCAGGCGCAGTGACCAGTAAGCCTTTGTATTTCAGCAACTCGATTGGCTACAAAGGTTTTCCATTTTGAGGGGGGCGAAGCCAACCAAGACAAAACAATAGTGGAATCTGTCCAACAATAGACGGATTCAATAGGCAAGTTCAAACGGGTTGCACCTTTGCAATTAATTTGGAAAGCAAAAGTGCACCACATAACTCAAGTCTGGGCAAAGACAACTGTTTAAGAGGAGCAACCTTCGACTTAGCGCACACAAGTGCAACAGTGACGATGTCGTTGGTATCAATTGACAATAAATAGAGACAAGCTCCATAGGCCTGCTGACTGCTGTCGCAAAAGCCATGAAGTTGCATAGATTTGATTTCTGAAGCAGGCTTAATCAAACGTGGAGTAGAAATCTCAGAAATCGCAGGTAAATTGCTATAAACATTCAGCCAAGCTTGCGCGATTTCCTTTGGAAGGGGGTCATCCCAACCGAGTTTGTGAATCCACAAATCTTGGAAGAGAATCTTACAAGCAACCACAATAGGTGACACTAAACCCAAAGGGTCAAAGATAGAGGCAACAATGGACAAAAATGAACGCTTAGTAAAGGTAATTGAAATGTCACAGTTCACGATAGGTGACTGAATCCGCAACAAGTCATCGATAGGTTGCCAATAAAGTCCTAGCGTTCTGGCGACTGTTTCTTCACCATCGCCGAAACTACGGAGTTGTTGTTTCTCTTGATGAACAAGAGGAATGTTATCTATTAGAGTCATGGAGTTTGAACTCCACTTACACAGTTCAAAACCACCTAATCTCAAAAGAAGGGTCAATTCATCATACAGAATAAGTGCGTCATGCTCGGAATCACATCCCGAGATACAATCATCAACATAGAAGTCGTTTAAAACAATCTGAGTGGCAGCTGGAAAAGCTGTGCCATCAGTGAGGGCGAGCTCCTTTAGCACACGAGGGGCTAAGAAGGAAGCTGGGGCAGTACCATATGTAACGGTGTTTAATTGATATTCTACTATTGGGTCTGAAGGAGAGTCTCTCCAAAATATTCTCTGTAAGTCACGATCTTTGTGATCTACAAGAATCTGTCTGTACATTTTACTCAGATCAGCTGCAAACGCTATCAAGTGAGTACGGAACCGAAGCAAAATAGAGAACAAATCCTGCTGAATTACAGGGCCCACCAACAAAGTATCATTAAGGGAGCACCCAGACGTAGTAACCATCGAAGCATCAAATACCACTCTGAGCTTTGTAGAAGTACTGTGCGGCTTGAAAACAGGATGATGGGGAATGTAGTAAACTTCACCATCAGTCGGGTGGGGGGCGACTTGCATATGGTTTAAGGCTAGATATTCATGCATGAATTCAGTGTATTCTAACCTTAACTCAGGGTTACGAGCCAAACGTCTTTCGAGAGAGTGAAAACGATTTAGTGTAGCGTAGCGAGAGGCACCTAGAGGCTCCGAGTCTACCTTGCGAGGGAGTCTAACCACAAATCTACCATCGTCTTTGCGAGTGGTAGTAGCAACGAAGTGTTCTTCACATATGGATTCGTCAACAGACAACACTGGGGTTTCAACTTCTTCAACGTTCCAAAACGCTTCCAGCTGTTGTTCTACATGAGGGCGTGAGAGTGTAAGTGCTGATACCACGTGCGATGGTTGCGAGGTGCTTGCACTGGGCAGCTTCCCAGAAAACACCCAACCCACAGAGGTATTTTGAATGATGGGCAAATCACCAACTGGTATGATTTTACCAGGACATAACAGGTCAAAGAAATATTCTGCACCAAGAACAAGGTCAATAGATTTAGTGCAATTGAAATCAGGATCAGCTAAATCAATATGTGATGGAATGTTCCATTCAGAGGTATCGAAACCAGCAGCGGGTAGCTCAAGTGCAATATTGGTAACCACGAGACATTCAAGCTTAGCAGACCAATTAGTAGCACAGGCAAAAACGTTCACATCAGCAACAACAGTAGCAGTGCTTTGATTTTGACCAACACCGCGAATGTGTACCTTCATAGGTTTGGTGTGGAGTCTTAATTTCTTAGTTAAGTGTGACGAAATTAAGTTACAATCTGATGCAGAGTCAAGTAGTGCAGTGACAGGTACACGTAAGCCATTGCCAGCTAATATATTCAACTTGGCAGTGGGTAATAGAGTCCTTGAAAATTGATTGTCACGAGCGACGTTACTGCAACTAGTGTTTACCACGTTAGCATGAGCTTGAGAAGCATCATTACTAGTGCCACTGGAGGGCTCATAGTGAAGAAGAGTGTGGTGTTTTCGGGAACAAGTGTTACAAGAGTACTTCGAACATTGATGATTAGGCTCGAAATTACGCAAACAATTATAACACAATTTTCGAGACCTGACAAAATCCCATTTGGCTGTGGACGAAAGTTTGAAAAAGGTACCACATTTCGACAATTGGTGATCAATGCTCCTACAATATGTACAACGAGATTTGGTAGTAGTTAACATGGGTTTCTGAGGCGAACGACCTTCAGCTTTAAGTTTGGTTACAGCAGTATGTAATGCAGGCCTGGACCCATTCCTTTCAGTTATTTCCAGTACCTTGCATTTTTTCTCTAAGAAGCTAACCAAGTCCTGGAGAGTGGGAATTCTCCCAGAATCAACATGATTCTCCCATTCACGGATGCTATCATTATCTAGTAGCTCCAATATAAAATGTGACAATAACAGGTCTTGAAGGGGAACCCCGTTAAAGTCCAAAGCTTCTAACGCATTGACATGAGAAACAAAGTGGTCGATGATGGCACGCAAGGACACTGAATCATTACCGTATGCGGGGGGCTTGAAAAGCTTGGTAACATGATTGTGCGCTATGAGCCTAATGTTATTGTATCGAGTTGTCAGCAAGTTCCATGCAACCATAAAGTTATCATCTGACACAGTAATGTTCTTTAAGAGGAGTTTGGCCTCACCACTAAGACTAGAATTAAGGTAGTAGAACTTAACAATATCAGACAGAGCATGGTTATCAATTACTATGGCCTTGAAGCTATCTCTGAAATTCAACCAGTCTGTGAAGTCGCCACTGAACTGCGGAATTTGAATTTCAGGCAACTTTATATGCGCTGCAGCTACGTTAGCAGTAGGAAATTGTGCACTCTGCAAATTATTCAAAGGGTTATCACTGTCTGTAGTGTTGGATTTTTTGAAATTGTCACAATGTAGTTTAATTTTAACCAGCAACTCAAAATATTTATCTTCGAAGTCACAACGTTCGGCTATTTCTTCGTCGATATTGTCTGTAATATCCTCTAAAGCGACTTGCGTTTCGTTAAATTGTTTATAAATTTCCTTGCATTTGTGTTTGCGTAACACTAACATTTGATATTGCTCTTCTGTAATGTCCTGAAAGTTGCTAATTACTTTTTCTTGTGAGGTAAGCATGCCCTTAGCGACTACACGCTTCCTAACTAAAAGTCGTTTTTGGGCATCATCCATAATGACTTTAGGATTGCCCGCCTAGATGTAATTACCAGAGTTGCACACCTAACTAACACAACCAACTAACTAACACAAAAAATAAACACTGAGACAATGGTCTCGATTAAGTTGTAAACAAACATCTGAACATAGAATACTGTATTGTGTCCTTGGGAAGTTAATGGGAACGTATACAATGTTAAATTTATGGCCTTCCTGGTGAAATAGCAAGAAACAAGGGCCCAACATGGCCAAAGCAAAGCTTAATGATTCAAAGTAGTAAACAGCTCAATATCCGGCCCGGAGGACCAAATAATGTAATGGCCAACGCGGGAAGTCAACAACCCACCAAGAGTATTCTGGTAATAGTGGACAATGTATAAAGATTTGTTGGCCAAAGCATTAGATAATGATGTGATAATACAAAGAGTTGACTTTACAAAGGTCGCTTGACAATTTAGCAAACATGTGGAGGACCAGACAATATTATTGTCACTAAATAAGGAAGTCCAGGAAGGCATAAAGGACACGACACCACCACTAACTAATAATAAGATATATTATCAAATAGGTGGCACATAAAACAAATATTCAAAGGTGACACATAAAACAAATATTCAAAGGTGGCACATAAACATATGAGAAACACTAGCACAAATTTACACAATTGAAGAAACACTCGCAGGGATTTAACACACGTTAAGTCTTGAGCCTAAAACACACATATTGTCTTGAACGTAGCTGCAGATCAGTACATCATAGAACGGCATGCAATACACGGCGGTTCCAAAGAATGATATAATTTAAATATGCAACACAAGTGGAGTTGCAACAAATAATGAAAAAACAGGTCGCATGGAACGAGAATGTGTCGTCGAACCAGGACTGACTTACAGTGATGTGCCGATACCATAAGCCCATAAAATGAATTGTTAATAAAACAAATTATGTGTGAAACGCAGGAAGTCAAAGTAGTTGCTGTCATACAAATACCGGGATATGCCAATCGCACGGTATTGTCACAATAGTAAAGTAGTTAAGCCCAGCGTCAACTTCCATTCCAGTGATGTTGCAGGAAGTCAAAGTAGTTGCTATCATACAAATACCGGGATATGCCAATCGCACGGTATTGTCACAATAGTAAAGCAGTTTAGCCCAGCGTCAACCTCCATTCCAGTGATGTTGCAGGAAGTCAAAGTAGTTGCTATCATACAAATACCGGGATATGCCAATCGCACGGTATTGTCACAATAGTAAAGTAGTTAAGCCCAGCGTCAACTTCCATTCCAGTGATGTTGCAGGAAGTCAAAGTAGTTGCCATCATACAAATACCGGGATATGCCAATCGCGCGGTATTGTCACAATAGTAAGGTAGTTAAGCCCAGCGTCAATCTCCATTTAGTGATGATGCCTGGCCTTGTAACATGCTTCCAGACACGATGAATTACTTATCACACGAAGCATCATCATTATTCATACGCGTGAAGGCAAATTGTTAGGCAGTAAATGAAGATAGAAGTAAACACATTACAACAAACTATCCGACGCCGCGGATTGAAGAATTCGTCGACATGACGCGTATCAACATCAAGCATGGTGATGATGAGATCGAAAATCACCGTAATGTCACTGCCCAAACAAAATATGAATCATGTGCATAGGACATGATTGCTAAGCACGGTTACTATGAAGATAGCACCAATTATAGAAAAGATTAGCTGGATACTTGTTGATATCACAACCAGCGTTGAAGCACAGCATTGTGTCATGGCTACACTTGGAGAACAACGAAGAAGAAACACGTGATTGGTCGCTACAAGCAGCAAGGAGGCCTCTGATAGGCTGGAAGCAGCCAATCACTGTAGAGAGTTTAAAAACAAGTAAGAGGCCTCTGATAGGCCGAAAGCAGCCAATCACAGTAAAGAGTTCAAAAACAAGTAAAAGATGAATCAATGTGGCCAACTTAAGAATACAAAATTACCTTCTAAGCCAAAATATCCTACTGGAAACACGGCAGTGGGAATACTACATGCAATCAAAACAAATAAATCACGACAACCAATCAACATAAACAAAACCAACCTGACAATGAATAAATGCAATGAAGACAAATAATACAGATATGTACAACCACACAGAGTGGAAACAAATGGGGAAACACAAAAACTGGTTTGCCAAGACAGTGGCCGAACCACAAAGTTTTCTTTACTTTGGCCAACTCTTCAGCAAAAATTTCGTCAAGAAGTTCACCTGAAATTTGCTTTCGGTTGGGTGGTTTATAGCCAGGCCGAAGAAGCTGAATCATTTTTACAAACTCGGGATGTTCAACATGCCGAAAAGCAGAGTTTGTGCCGAAAATAAAGCGAGCTATTTGCAAATCAAATTGCTTTTTCTCCTTGGCTGATGTGTGTACTGTAAACCTATCCAATCCTCCTCGCAATATTCTTGGGCCAGGGCCTTGAAATGAAGATGGAGAACTGGACAATATACATTTTCCTCTTGATCTTGATGGTGCTGAAACCACAGAACGTGAACTGGAAGCTGGTTCATCATCTGTAAAAAAACAAATCCAATGTTATCCGTTTAGCCCAAATTATCTGTACTGGTATAAACAATATATGATTGGGTAAGACCAGTATTAATCATAACTTTGCCATTAGGCTACATTGGTTTTTTCAATAAAACCTATAACTTACTCAGTACCGGTATGTAATATTTTCAAGAGCATAATAGAATTGTAATTTAAATAATATATATTTCTTTCAAACAAACAATTTGAACAAAAGTGCACTATGAATTTTATTTCTTTTTAAAAACAAATTAATTATTGAACATAACTAAAGATACGAGAAAATAGCATTTTGAAATTGATTTTGTAGCACTCTCATTTTGAAAAATAGCATTTTGGAGCATTTTGAAATTTAAAAATTAGCATTTTGTAGCATTTAAAAGTTCGTCACCAGGTACAATAAACAGGTTAAAAATAATATGCACGGATACTAATTCAAACACCGACAGTAGTGGCTACGCTGGCTAACGCGCAGCATTAGATCATGGGGCCAAGCTCTCTGCTGACTCGGTAGACGCGTGGGTTCGAACCCCACCGTCGGCCGTCTTTGAAATGGTTTTCCGTGGTTTCCCATTTTCAACACCAGGCAAATGCTGGGACGGTACCTTCTGACAGGCCACGGCCGCTTCCTTCCACACCCTTGCCCAATTTCATTCACCATCATTCATTTCATCCCTCATTAACTCCTCTCATGAGGTTGGCGTCAGGAAGGGCATCCGGCCGTAAAAACCATCGCCACGACGACTTCCATCGCATCTCATCCCCGACCCCGTTGGAAAACGGGAATAATAAGGGGTAGACATACATACATACATACATACATACATACTAATTCAAACGTATGCAGGATTGGAAATATGGGCGTTTCTGATAAACGGCAAAAGCATTTAATATAAATCTCCTGTTGTGTGTGTGGTTTTTATTTTTACTAAGGGAGTGTTAGAAGTATTAAAATCCTAATATCAGTATTGCAGAAATGTAGAAACTTGACATCATACATTTTTCAGAAATGTGAGATCTCTGAAAATAAAGGCATCAGCCTGGCTAATTGGCAAGATTGAGTTCAAGTGCTGTCGGTTGGTTGTATGACGTGAGACGAGGGTACCTAAGCTATGCTCAAAAGATCCAAAGGTCATGTTCTCATTATGCAATCAACAATATCAGGTGTTGTGCAGCAACTCAAATATTGAGGGCCGGCTGAGAGTTGTATTAGTTCACTGGTACCAAGGTGCCAATTGTTAGAATAAAGCGAGCTGTGGTCAGGCAACAATTCTTGTCTTACGAAGTTTACTGTGTGGCAGGTGGAATGACGACAATACCAGGCTGTCCTGGACTCGATGGACGAATTGGTTCAAATTCTGAGGATGTCTATGAAATCCTTTTGTGTGGTTTTCCTATGAACTCCTTGCCAAGTTCCATTCATTTCTTTTAATAACTTATCTTATGAGGTAGGATTCAAGAAGTGCCATTTGACCATTAAATCACCGGCAAATAGAAATTCAATGCCTCTCATTGAAAAGGAAGTTATAATGTGAATCATACATTTACTTAACTTTGTGTAAATATCACACAATGGATAATTAACTAAATAATAAAATGTATGTTTAAGGTCTACCCACAATGCGCTGTCGGTAGACGGTAGTGGGCAGACGGTAGACGGCAGATGAAGTCAGAAGTCGGTAGTTCACAACATAGCCACCCACAATGCGCAGTCGTTAAAATGCTAGGAGTAAATAATAACTTGACTTTCATTTATTCCTTGAGAAGGTTGTCATTGTCGACAACCTAACCTAAAATTTGCAAGGATGCATGACTTGGAGCGGTACGGTTTATTTTTATTGCTGCTAACTGGTACAGCATTGTTAAAATTGAGGAAAAATACTCGTACATCCAGTATCCCCTCTTGTAAATAATTAATAACAAATCCAACTCTGAATTAGGCCTATTGTTTTTTGAACAGAATTGTTTTTGTGTAGCTGTTCATTTTTGATTGAACGCCCGAGGGCTCCCAACACGTTCAATCTATTACTACATCATTTCCTAATTTATTTTTCGTTATTACAAAATGTATTTTGGCTAATTTCAGTACCGGTAGGCCCTACTTTAGAAAATGTTTTCGTACGATGAGCTCTCATTCAGCTTTACCTTCCGCTGCATTACATTTGCTACAAAGGAAAACATAATCAATGAACAGTTTCCTTTTATATACTTGGGCTCACTCATGTCATACATCCAACGGCGTTCCCTCACAAGATCAATTAATATATCTTCTATCCCAGTCATCATATTTTTATATACTGTAATTATGCAAAGAATATACCGCGAATACAACTAGGCCTAGTCGACTACACAGCTGATGACGACAAAGTGACGCCATCTTGTGATCTCTTCGCATGGCTCTCAAATATGAAATTGGCGACAGCCGACTACACGCTGTCGATTGTCAACTATCTACTACAGACAAGCAACTTCACATTAAGAAAGAGAGCACAGGTCAGCCTTCAACTACAGTCTGCCATCTGCCCACTACCGTCTGCCGACAGCGCATTGTGGGTAGAGCTTTACTCCATCATTATTTCCTCTGACCACACTGCGACTCTTGACTGACAATCTGTAAAACAGTATCCGAATTCACGGAGAAATCGCCGGCCGACATGTAACATAACCTATAACTCACACATGGTAGAGAATACTTTCATCATATTATACAACATTTCCCAAAGCAAAGAGAACGCCTAACAAAAATTGTCTATTCATATCACGATACGTACTTGAGAGTTTTCATTTTCATTTCAAATACAAAAAATGAGGGCCGGCGCGATATAAACCTATATAAGCATAAACTTATTGCTCTAATTTTTGAAAAGAATCTGCACAATTCCTTTCATTAGCACAACCAACTGAAACTACGAAATAATTTCTCCAAAATCATCGTTTTACTGGCGATAAACAGTGGATATTATGCGGCAATAATAACAGCACCATTTTCAAATTAATTTTTACCGTAATCGATTGTTTTCACAATAATCGATGTTCGTACGTATCGATTATTACTCGTAAATATCGACTATATAGCCGATATTTTCATTGCTAGGAACTTGCAAATTTCAAAGTTGTGGCGCGAAAATGTAATAAAACATAATATTCAACATTAATCGGTAAATTTGGCACTTTTCGCATTTATCACTTTTATGGGAATAATTCGCAAGAACCCTTAGTTATCTCACTTTGTCGCACATTCAGTTTTGCAAATTTTGGGTATACATAGTCATATTAGTTACCAGGTAGTTGAAAAAAGGAGAAAAAAGTAAAATTCACATTTATCGCAATTGCGATTTTCCCGTATCTCTGAACATAACCTATAAAATTTGCCTCACTTGTTTTTTATTAATTTAATTTAATTATGTATAAATATATCTTACCTGTAGAATTGGAATGAGATTGAAGTGATTGTGATGCAAGCTGCTGATGAGTGGATATTAGTGAACTTTTGATTTGGGTTTCATTTTCATATTCCATTTCCATAACTCCACAGTCAGTATTATCCTCAAATTGTGCAGGCATGGATTTGTTTCTATAAGGGCATTTTGTCTCTATATGTTGTTTCATTCTAGCAACTAACCCAACCATGTCTTCCTTGCACAACTTACATTTTGCCCTAATTGTTTTACCCTTAGAACTTTTGCATTCGATAAAATGTTGCCATACAGGATCTTTTCTTCTGCCAGTTGAACTCATAACTGCAGTAAGCTGATTATACTGCTAAGTAAACACTTTCTACACAGCAATTAACAGAACACAAAAATGTAGATACAACACCATTCAAACATAACCTAACACAAACACAACACAACAGCCAACCATAAGTTGTAGAGAAAAAAATCCCAGCTGGTAACTAAATTTCCCTGCTGGCTGAGTTTAGTTGTAAACATTGGTCTATTACTTACCATACAACTCTGGTCAAGATGATCTCTAAAGTATTTATATTTAAGTACCGTATTAAAAATACAGCATTTTATTACACTGTTTAAAACATGTTCAGAATTTAAAAAAAAAACTGTTTAAAACAAAAAAAAACATGTTTTAATGTTTTATAAAAAAACCTGTTATTTTGCCAACCCTGGTCATGTGCATTGCATTTTAATACAACAAACTTGGTCGTAGCTCAAATACTTATCAAAATATTTCAGTATGGTAAATCGTGAAATATAACTTTGATGAAATAAATATTCGCAATTATTTTAATACATGGCTGACATAAGCAAGTGAGTTGGGACTCAATCGATAATGCGTTGCATGCACTACATTCTAAAACAACAAACGTTGTCGTAGCGCAAATACTTCACAAGGTATTTAAGTTTTAGTGAAAGGTTAAATATTTCTACCTAATATATAAGATTATGTGCTTAATGGATCTCCATGTTTAAGTGAGGGTGGAGGTGGCACTTTCATATAGTGACAATTAGTACTTTTAGATCGTAAAACGTTCTTGGTTTCCCTTTTTTTTTTTTTTTTTAATCCATTATTGTATGGAGTTGATTATAACACTTAAGTCTTGTAGTTGAACTAATTGTCTTCTGAATTACAAATACACACACTAATACAGCCATCACAACAACAGAGGTTATCAGACAAATTCCACACACAGGTCTGCATGACCACGATGTCGTCGTCATCATCATCATCATCTTCATTTCCCCTTTTCCAGTCGACACTGGGAAGGGGCAAATATGGTTCCTCTCCACTTTGTTCTTGTCGTTCCACCATTCCTCTTCCAACACTGTGTTCCAATCCACGATGTCGTAAAGCCCCTAAATAAATCTATAGTGTTCTTAGCTCATATTACAGTTCAACATTTTATCTGGTACTGTTGTCTTCTAAATTTCATGTTGTATAGAAATTACTATATTATACTTTGTACAATAGAAGAAAGATATCCATCTAATCAATGGCTAAAAATATTTACAGATGGCTCACAAGACAAAGAAAATAGAACTGGAGCAGGACTACATTCATCTCTCTTCTCACTCTACTTCCCAGTAGGTCAAAACAAAACAAACTTTGATGCTGAGATAAGAGCAATTTCACATGCACTCCATCAGTTATTAGGCAGAAACATTGATTATCAAAAATGCGTTATCATTACAGATTCAAAAGCAGCCATCCAAGCCATCTCGTCAAATTATAAGCCCCAAAATAAAGAACTGAAAGATTTTTTTTAATGATAAAAACCCTTCAAAGACTCCACAAACATAACTCATTTCAGTGGATCCCTTCTCATGTTGGAATAGTAGGAAATGAAGAGGCAGACAGATTAGGAAAAAAAAGGTACCACACTACAACAACCTGTCAGTCAGACTGATTTTATGTCAGCAAAAAGGATCTTGAAGAATACTATCAAAAACAGGTATGAAGAAATGGCAAAGAAAACAGCAGAAACCAAATTATGGAAAGACATTGATGCTAAATGGGATCAATATAAATTAACACCAAGAAGAGAAGCTGTAGCCTTCTTCAGACTTAACACTGGCCACGACTGCCTTGCAGCTCATCTGAAACGAATCAACATCCTGAGATCTGAAGAATGCACACTTTGTCACGAACCTGGAAGTAAAATGGATAAGGGGCACCTGCTACATTGCAACAAACTTGATATGACTGCTAGAACTTCTGGAAACCTCGCACAACTCTATTGGAACGCAAGAAAGCTGATGGATTGGAATCCGGGCTAGCCATAAGAAACAACAACAACAACAACAACTTTGTCATATTGCGCCTCCAACCTTGAGACGTGAGAAAAATCTTCTGAGGGAATATAAAAGTATATGCAACAACCCTCATCTCCCTGTGCATGCCGACTTTTCTGCCATCCACAGAAACAGACTTTGCTCTTGTCATCCACCGTTGAAGACTGCTCGAACACTCGATGAGAGCAACTTTAACTTGCTTGATCGTTGGAAAGCAATGTGGAATTCATCTACTCCTCCAGAGCAGCTTAGCATGCCGTGTATTACGACCAAACCACTAGGATTTGAACTGAATCGGAAAATTTGGTCTTCCTTAAACAGAGTAAGGACTAACTGTGGCCGATGTGCAGATTTGATGCATAAATGGGACAAGTTCAATCTGCAAAATGTGATTGCGATGCAGAAAGGAAAACAGTTCAACATGTCATCCAATCTTGTCCAATGTCAGCCTTTCCCGGAGACCCTTCCGAGTTCGTGTTGGCGACTGATCGAGTTGTTGACTATCTACGGACATTGAAAGTTTCATTATGACCTATTTCTGTATAGAGTATTGTACATATTGTAATCTTGTATCTGATATTATCTTGTTATAGTTGTTTATTGTTCCATGATGTGATGATAGCCAAATGCTAAATAAATAAATAAATACTATATTGTAGATGTTGAAAGGAGGATTGGAAGAACTTGCATTAACAAAAAATACCAGAAAGATTGCCAGTGGCGGATACTACCTAACAAAGACATGTACAAAGAGCTAGAACCCATTACAGATACTATGCATAAGTTGAGACTGGGATTCTTTGGACATATTATGCGGATGCAGGATTCGAGACTCCTCTAACAACTAGTGCAGTACAATCTTCTCTCAAAAAATACCACAACAGAATGTGCATGGATCTGAAGGAGATAGGCCTTAGACGACACCACAAATACCGTATTTCCTCGCATAATCGTCACACATTTTCAGCCTAAAATTCGTGGGAAAAAAGCAGGGTGCGACGATTATGTGAATATTTAAGTTCAAAGAATATACTGTATCATTATTTGCTGTACGGGCCAGTCGTTCGCGTAGCGTGAGTCTGGCGTGAGTCATAGCCTGCAGTCAGGAAGACAGACTTCTTTCTTCTGACAAGGTCACGACAGGTTAAAGCTCGCGGAATGTGCTGATGAAGCTGGCCACTCGCATCGCGGTTCATAGCCCGCAGGCATAAAGACGAGATTACTTTCTCCTGACAAGATCACGCCAGATTAGGCCTATAAGCTCGCGGTATGAGCTAAGTGACGAAGCTGGCCACTCGCGTCACAGTTCATAGCCTGCAGGCATAAAGACGTGATTACTTTCTCCTGACAAGATCATGCCAGATTAGGCCTATAAGCTCGCGTAATGTGCGCAGGCCGCTCGCGTCACAGTTCATAGCCCGCAGGCATAAAGACGAGATTACTTTCTCCTGACAAGATCACGCCAGATTATACACTCGCGTCACAGTTCATAGATCGCAAGCATATATACAAGATATTTTTCTTCTAACAAAGTCGCGCCAGGTTATAAAGTCACGGCAGCATGTGCAACTGACTGGCGCACAAATACGAATATGCTATCCAACGATTATATGATGAAATTTTATAAACCTATTTTAGTGTTTGAAAAGTGGGGTGCGACGATTATGCGAGGAAATACGGTAAGATAAAGTTGAATACAAAAATCAAGAATACAAAAACCCGCTTTACCCTTACAAGAAACAAGCCCACACCACGCACAATTTCAACCGAGGAAAGGGCAAGACGATCAAAACGTCTTAAGAAGTACTGGGAGGAACGCAAAGCCCGAACAATCCCTTCAAAGATGATCTGAACGATGGACTGTCTACAGTGATCCTATGCGGTCATAAAGGAAGAAGATGATGATGTTGGTCACTAAAGAAATTAGATCTCAAATACATGTTCAACTATTCTCTTAAGTAATTTGTAAGGATGTCCATTTTTCCTAGACTTGCATATGCTAAATTGGTTATTTTAGAGTTGACTTTTATATTATTTTTTATAAAAAAATAACCATTTTATTATATACAGTAAGTATGTTATGTATATCTATGACCTTAGCCATACTGGAAACAAGTCATCATCATAATCATCATCATCATCATCTTGTACAGTTTCCAGCCCCAGGCTGGGCTGGTTCTGTTTGGAACATAAGCCTCGCCACTTAGTCCTTTCTTCCCACCACCTCTCCGCTGTCACTCTGGTCCAGTCCTCGCCTCTCTTCTTGACGCATTCCTCCACTCCTTTCAGCCATCTATCTCTTGGTCTTACCCTTGGTCGTTTCTTCTGCATCTGCATCTCATGTATCCTCTTGGGAATCTTCTTCTCGTCCATTCTCTTTAAGTGTCCATACCACCTCAGTCTTGATGTCTCAATCCTACCTTGCAAGGGCTCCTCTGTCACTATTTCCCTGACCTTTTCCCTTCCTCACCCTGTCTCTTCTTGTTACTCCGATCCTACTTTACAGGAACTTCATTTCCCTTGCCTGTATTCTGCTTATGTCTCTTTTATTCATTATCCACGTTTCTGATGCATAGGTCAGTATCGGGATATAGTAGCTTCTGTATAACACTTGTGGGATATCTTTATTCCACCCTAAGCTCCTAATGCTTATCAGAAATGCTTCTGTCTGTCTGCCACGTTCCGTAATCTCTTTGTCATTTCTCCCATTTTCCTCCACTATACTTCCCAAGTACTTGAGACTTTCCACCTTCTTCAGCTGTCCACCTCCAAGTGTTATCCCACTCATTGGTCTGTCCATTTTCCTGGTCGTTAACAGGATCTCACATTTACTGATGTTGAACTTACATCCTTACTCTCCCACTGTTTCTTCCCAAGCCTTCAGTTGCTCCTGAATTTCCTCCTCCTTGTTTCCCCAGACCATGAGATCATCTACAAACACCATTGCTTTCATCTTATCTTCTCCTATCTTTCCTGCTACCCGTGTCATTACCTCGTCCATAACCACAATAAAGAGAAGGGGTGACAGTACACTACCCTGTTTTAGACCACTCATTTGTCTGAACCAGTCTGTTCTTTCCCCTCCAACTTGCACACAACTCACACTTTCACTCTGCCTACAGTCCCTTCCTCCACTCCCATGTTTTCCATTGCTTCCCAAACCTTCTCCATACTCACACTATCATAGGCCTTTTCAATGTCCAAGAAGGCCATCAACAGATCCTCTCCAAATTCGTAGTGGTGTTCTGGAGCTGTCTCACTGAAAATATGAGATCCACTGTTGATCTCCCAGGTCTGAATCCATACCGCTCCTCTTTCAATTCTCTCTCCACTTTGGCTCGTATTCTACGGTACTTTCTAATATCTTTTCATATCTCTTGGCACAGTGTGGTATGAGTGTTACTTCCCTGTAATTTCTGCACTCCTTTCTGCTTCCTTTCTTAAATATTGGGACAATTAATCCTTTCTTCCAATCTTCTGGGGTCTTTTTCTCCTTCCATACCACCCTCATCACACGGTACAGCCACTGTTTCCCAATCTCTCCTGCTGCCTTTACCATTTCAACACTCACTTCGTCCACACCTGGTGCCCTTCCTCCTTTCATCTTGTCTATAGCCGTTTCCAGTTCTCTCCAAGTCAGGTCCTTTTCCATTCCTTTGTTGTCTTCTCCATCTTCCAATACGTTGTCTTCCTCCCTATGACCATTTGGATTCAGCAAATCCTCAAAGTACTCTTTCCACACTGTCTTGAGTGTCTTTGTTGTGTACCTCTTTTCCGTTTTTGTCCACTATTACCACATCCTCTCGCAGACCTCTTCTCTTACTTTTGACTATCCCATAAAGTACTTTCTTATTTCCTCTGCTGTCCACTTTACCATCCACTTCTTCCTCTCCTCTGCGACAATTTTGTTTGCTTCTTTCTTCATCTTATAAGCTTCCCTTGCTAGATCAGTTCTTTCCTGGAACCACACTCTGAAAGCCTTGTTCTTTCTTCCTACAGCTTCTTTTACTCTCTCATTCCACCATGGTGTCTCTTTACACTGCTTTCTGTTGCTTGTTCTTCCACATACTGCCACTGCAGCTTCCACCATTGTATTTTTGAATTGCTTCCATTCCTCTTCCCTTGTTTTAGGATTGTCTGTTGGCATCCTTTCCCTTATTATCTTTTGGAATTCTTCCTTGACTTCCTTTTCTTTCAGTTTCCATACTTTGATTCTCCTTTCCTGGTACTCTGTATTCTTGCTATCCTTAACAACTCCCAGGTCCATTACTAGTATTCTGTGGTCGCTATCTAAGGCCTCTGATGGTATTACCTTTATATCTCTGACACTTCTCTTCATTGTGGGTTTCCTTCTTCCGGAACCAGGAGTTGCCTACCACTAAACCGTTTCTCTTGCAAAAATCCAGCAACTTTCTCCCTTCTTCATTCCTGTTGCACCATTCTTCTGCTCCCATTACATTTTCATATCCTTGCCTTTCACTTCCAACATGAACATTTAAATCTCCCATGACAATGATGCTCTTACCATTCAACTGCTGTTGTAGCTCCTCCTCAATGTCTTCCTTCTCTTGAGCTGCACATCCAACTTGAGGGGCATATACCTGGGCTATCTCCAGGTTTCTTACCTTTACAGTTACTCTGATCTTCATGATCCTGTCAATTATTCCCTTTACCTCTTCTTTCATTCCATCTCTCTCAACTACTCCTACTCCGCTGCTCCTTCCTTCACTGTTCCCACTCCAGTACAACCGGTACCCTTTCCTCAGTTCTCTGCGACCTTCTCCTTTCCATCTTGTTTCTGCCAAGCCCAGTACATCCAGCGTTCTTCTCTCCACCACATCTACAGTCTCCTCCACCTTTCCTGTCAGTGTCTGAATGTTTATTGTGGCAACTCGTAGTCCATTATCATATCCGGGTCGTCGTCGTTTGCATCCGTCCTTTCCGAGGCTTGTTCCCGTTTTGAAAGCAAATATAATATCCACTACTGGCTTGCTAGGCCTATCGTAGCTTCACCAGAGCCCCGTCAGCCGTCACTTTTCAGGGTTCCCATAGAGCCTTCACAGCTACCGTAACGGTCCCAGGGCGCACGAAGTCCCCACTACTTCACCCCTACAGGCAATCCCCTACTTCATGCCGTTGCCCGTCTTCCACCGTGTGGGAGGAAACAAGTATTATTCGAAGAAGAATGTGCATAATAGTGATTATATAATTAAGTGGCTATTAACAGCAGGAATGTTTTATTGTTTTATTTGTTTGTATTGTCTATAAGCTTGTCATGTTTTAAATTGTTTAATAGTTTTTATAGTATTTTAATATTAGTGTAATATGTTGCTACATGGACGAGGTCTTTTTGGTCTATGTAATGATGTTCCTAATCTCTTATATATAATCCAAAACTGACTCATCACCGCAGGGCTCAAACCACTAGACCTAGGAAGCTGAAATTTTGCATGTTGGTTGATCCGAGTATGTAGAGGCTCACTAAGAAACAGTTTTTGAAAATTCAATTTGTAAGTGACTTTTTTCGGCCCTTTGGCATTGACAATCCAAAATTGACTCATCGACGCAGGGCTCAAACCACTAGACCTAGAAAGCTGAAATTTTGCATGTTGGTTGATCTGAGTATGTAGAGGCCCAATAAGAAACGGTTTTTGAAAATTCAATTTGTAAGTGACTTTTTTCGGCCCTTTGGCACTGAGCAAGGACAGTCGGTAAAATGTTCGGATTTAGCTCATTTTAAGCCGCCACATACGAGAAACAATACTCGGAGGTCCTGTAGGGACCCCGAAACACACTTTTTAAGTTCCTAAAATGAACGGTTTCGGAGATATTCCCAAATAACTGTGTTCCCTCTGAGAAACAGATCAACGTTACTATGGCAACCGCTGAAATTTCGCAGACCGGGGATAGTTTTCTGGCAATATCTCGAAAACCGTTCGTTTTAGGGCCTTAAAACGCTGGGATCGGTTCCCACTTCTAACCACGAACGTTGCTCCTCGCATTGATACGCGTAAAATGAGATATATTTTATATATAGAGGTTGCTTTTGGGGCTCGGATACGATCGTGATTTTGAGTCTAATTTTATACTCTTTCGGCTGGTTGTTGTAAGCGAGCTTTCAGAAGTTTACTCGAATTTACAATATTAAGATACTTTCTGTTTTGCACGCTATGCTTTCATTTTCTTTATAAATTTGTTTTTTCTTAACTGAATATTTTTGTTTGCCAATTTTGATCTGCTCTTCTTCGTTTTTAACCATGATCTGCAACGTATATTCACAGTCGAATGTGTCGTATTCTACCGGCTGTCACGTTAATTATTATTGTTTCTTAATTACTCTTACTGAGGAATTGGGCAAACTTATTTCAATAAAGTTGTTGTTTTGTCTTTCACGGCCATTGAATCCCCGCACAAGGCACGGCTTAAACCTAGAAAAGTTGCTGAGTTGTACTAATGGACTAATGGTGCAGCAGAAAAGAGGAGAATTGAAGCTTTTGAAATGTGGTGATAAGGGAGAATGATGGTCAGATGGGTAGTTAGGGTAACAAATGAAGAGGTATTAAGACGAGTGGGAGAGGAGAGATGTTTCTGGCGACTGCTAATGAAGAGAAGAGATAGGAGGGTAGGACACATATTATGACACCCAGGAATAGCAAGCTTACTGTCGACCAAAATATTATGTGCACTCGAGTTTGAAGGTTGTTTGTGAAGTAGCCAATAGACTTTCATAAAATCCAATGACATCATCATTTTCGACGTTCGATTTTACGTTAGTTCATGTAGGTTTGGAATTTTTTATTTATATCTTAATATTTTTTATCGCAGTTGAAACACAAAAAGTGCCCCTTTTTAAGCGTGTTTCAACCATGCGTCACATTTAAGAATTATTATCTCACAAACCCGTAATCAGATCGAATCCGAATTTTAACAAAATATACATTGGAATGTTGTATAACTGGTTTATTAATTTCAAAATTTTGTGTGTTCAAGAACGAATGTTGTTATTATTTTTGTAAGGTAACTCTTTCTCAGTTCGGGGTCGTTGGAAAATGTAGTTCTTGGTTGCGTTGTAATCCTTATACATCAAAAAAGTTATGCTGTATGACTGTGAAATAGGTAAATTAATTCACTAATTTTATATCGGTTTGTATTTGTACGGAGAATTAAGACATGGTTCACCAGCTAGCCGCTCCGGGAAATGCTATACAGTGTTGCTGATATGGAGCCCATCACTTCCGAGCGAGACGTGCCATGACGCGTGATGTAGCCCATCTTGGCAATGATGTACTGCTTTCACCGGAGCGGCTAACTGGTGAACCATGTCTTAATTCTCCGTACAAATACAAATCGATATACAATAAGTGAATTAATTTACGTATTTCACAAACATACAGCATACCGTTTTGATGTATAAGGATTACAACGCGATCAAGAACTATATTTTCAAACCATCCCGAGCCGAGGAAAAGTTACCTTACAAAAATAATAACAACTCTGTTTCTTGGACACAAAAAATTTTAAAATTAATAAACCTGTTATACAACATTCCAGTGTATGTTGTGTTAAAATTTGGATTCGATCTGATGACGGGTTTGTGAGATAATAATTCTTAAATGCGACGCTTGGTTGAAAACCCCTTAAAAACAGGCACTTCTTGTGTTCCAACTGTGATAAAAAATATTAAAATATAAATTAAAAATTCCAAACCTACTTGATCTAACGTAAAATAGAACGACGAAAATGATGATGTTATTGGATTTTATATAGGTCTATCGGTTACTTCACAAACAAACTTCAAACTCGAGTACACATAATAGTTTGGTCGACAGTAGTTATGGATGGGAGGGTCGCAGACTAGAACTGTAGGGGTAAACCAGGGTTAAACAGATTGCCTCGGATGTAGGGTGTGGTAGCTATGTAGAAATGAAACGATTAGCTCAGGAGAGGGATACATGGAAGGCTGCATCAAACCAGTTAAAAAAACTGAAGACTCAAACAACAACAATCAGGAATTTTAATTACTTAAAGAGGCATGTGGGGCAAAAGGGTCGTTGGAGAATTTCAATCCCTGGGATGTAACACTGGAAGAGACTGCATAATGTACATCAGCGGCCAAGGTGAGCGATATTTAACTATAGGTCTATTAATAGGGATATAGCTTGCCATGGTGGGTGAGTGGTTATAGTGTCGGACTACCAACCCCAAGATTGCAGGTTCGCCCCTGGCCATGGTAAGTGATTTTTGAAGGCGACAAAAATCACGACACTCATGTCATACGTTGTTGGCATGTTAAAGAACCCATTTGAATTCAGTAGGCCGTGTTCAATGGCAAAATTAATTAATCTCGGGATTTTCCGCCAACATAAAGTTCCTCCATTCTCTACTTGAAAGCGTTGTAGTGTCAAGGAGTTTAGATATCTAACCTCCTTGACTTTCATAGCGTTCAAAGGAACGACGAAATTCGACATGCAAGCTACCCTCTGGGTGTCAATTAACAAAAGCTTGCACCAGGCACCCGAGGCCATACGATATTATTATTATTAATAGGGATATGTTTACGTTCAAATCATCAATTAGTATGGCCAAATTACATCCAGAATAGCTGAAGCAAGAATACTTTTAATACCCCTTATTCCGATAGATTTGCCATTCCAGTGTGCAAGAGTGCAGTTCCCTCTTCAAACAATATTCGCAATTTCTTTAACAAAGCACAATGACACACACTTAACAGTAGCACGTGTACATTTAGACAAAACAATTTTTTCCCATGGCCAACTGTATGTGGCGTGCTCGCGAGCATCCGGACAACAAAATCGTTATGTCTCAGCAGAAGATGGCAAAACCATAAACGTAATTTTAAAATGTGTTAACATAATGTAGAATGGACACACTTATAGCCGCGATTGCTGTAATAGAATAGACCAATTATCAGCAATAATGCATCGTCCCCATTGTCTTGATCGCGGGCGAAGCCGCGGGTACCTGCTAGTATTAATTATAAAGGGCTGAAGAAGGAACAAATTCCGAAACATGTACCCAGAAGACGCTAACTAAAATAATAAATGAGTGTTGATTAGGTGGAAACTTTGAAATTTGTTATACTGAAACAAGTATTGTATTGTAAAGTGGAATTTATTATAATAGTTAAGTATGTTATCCTAATACAGATGAGGGAAAGCCGTCTCTGCTGTTATGGACATATCCTACGAGCTGCTGAAACACCAGTCGCACACACTGGATTGGCATTGTGGTTAGATGGGAAGAAACCAATAGGATGTCCGAGACAGCGTTGGCTTGACACCCTACATGACGATCTAAAAATTGCCCGATTTCATCCTAACATGGCACATACCGATAATCGTGTAATATGGCGACAGAGAAGCAAAATAGCAGACCCTGCTAATTTGTGGGACAAATGCTAAAGAAAAAGAAGAAGATGATGTTATTCTAATACAACCCATGCTGATGATGAGCCCAATGAGGGTTGAAACCATGTTTCATTAAACATTGAAGTACTAACAGGTGTATCATTATGAATTTAATTAATCACTTTGGTAGCCACACAAATAATCAAAGTAAAATCCCTTATCACGGAGATTTTGCACCGTGATAAGAGAAATAGGTTTGATCATGTATTACCCTTTCCCGAATTGATTGCCGGCGGTCGAGATGGGAACTATTCCTTGTTTACGTGTGTCACACGTCAGCTTGCTTCGTTGACAGGTACAGTTGCGCGAGTAGGATATGACTCAGCTCCAATAGCCTCAGTTATCGTTTGACTCCTTGGTGACATGAGCTCCTGTGACGCGCAGTGCTGCTTGTCTTATGTGCAGAATGAACTCTTGTCATCGCTGTGTTCCCTGCTTCGTCCCGCGGGATAGCTGCTACAAACAACAACAACAAACTCTGGCGCAGCCAGGCTCAGCGGCAATCAAATGTTAAACGGGTAATGGCTGTATAAGAATTCAATTCCCATTTCTCAGGATCTATTACAGCTATCAAGCCTGATAGCTTGTACCATGATCAAGAAGTCTAATAAAAGAATCTTTACAACTATGAGCCTGAAAGTTTGTAGTGTTACATAGGACTGTAAAACATATTTATTGATTAATTTGAAACCTGACCAACCACATAACCACTGTGAGGGCTAGGTGAATAAAAAGAAAATTCAATTGCCATTTCCGAGGACTACAAACATTAAAAATGAATTGTCTTTTCTCAGAAGCTTAAAGTTTGTGCCACAATAAAGAACAATAATGCAAGTTTGGTGATATGCCTTTGGAAAAATCTTAGCAAACACTAAGGCCCGTTCTTACAATCTCCGATTAAATCTTTACTGGCACTTTTACGGCAAGTTTACTGGAACTTGATTCTTACAATACCCAGTTAGCGACAAACTGACAGTAAAATAAGCCTTAACCGGCAGTGAACTTTAGCGGAGGATTCTCCTCCTGGAAACTGCTTTACTGCCAGATTTTCTATTATGATTTCAACGCCAGCTGATTACATACATCGTCAATATGCCTAGAATTATCCATAATTTCATGGGTTTCGTAAATGCTGATGCTGTTCAAAGAAGGAGACAAAAAGTATATAAGGATCGAAGTGATTATTACGAGGAGTTAGATGATCAAGACATTTTTAGACTATTCCGTTTGACGAAGCTTTTCCTCTTCAGGCCTTTATTTGTCTCATTTGGAGATAATTATTGTCCTTCCATATATTTCTCTTTATAATCGTAACGTAACAAACAGATTGCGCCATGAACTCAGATCAAGATCAAGGAATATAAAATATATATTTATTATTTACTCCCTGACGCAGATACACTCATGCAAACTATTGAGGTATCAAGAAATCTGCAAATCAAACTAGAAATATGTACCAACTGTTGAAAATTATGAGCAGATCTGCTAACCTACCGTAAACATTAACCGGAACATGGTAAGAAGGATCGAATGTTTACCGGGACTTAACTCCGACCGTAAAGCCAACTGACAGAGTTTACTGTCACTTGACTGGAGATTGTAAGAATGGCCCTTAATAACCTAGTGGTTGCACGAATTTTTAAAATGAATTTCAATGCCCTTTTTGGCAAACTAATCATATTAGTGAACTGGAATTGGGAGTAGCAAATATGTGTTTTAAGACTGTGGTAATTCAATTGTTTAAAAAATTGAAGATGTTAGTTATTGTTACTTCAAGGGGAAGAAAAGCGAGGTCATCTGCCCCTAAAAATCCATGATGGTTTCTGTTCAAAGTTTGAAAAATGTATTTTTATATCTTATGTCCTATTACAGTTATCAGGATGATATGTGGTAGGCCATAATATGGGTACTTAATTTAACTGAGGTAAAATAACCTGTGTAATATATCCCTTCCAATGGAAGTCTCTTCCACACTTTTTTCAGTGTAATTTCGTCTTCAGTCATTCCGGGAGTACAGATGTCTTCTGTGGAAAATGTTGCCAAGGGTGTTGAAGGCATGTCACTCTTTAATCTTTTGTTCCCATTTCTAAATTATGTTCGAGTAGAATTCTGTACCGAATGCCATCCATTATTAGCCTACTTTCGATTTTTGCAAAAAATGAAAGTAGACTTATGAGATCAACACAGGGCGAAAAAAAGTGTGTCTGTCTGTGTGTGTGTATGTGTGTGTGTGAGTCTGTGTGTGTGTGTGTCTGTGTGTGTGTGTGAGTGTGTGTACTCTGAATGTCTGTCCCCCCCTATCAATTCGAACACGGTGAATGCGAATTGAACGAAATTTGGTACAAAGGTAGCACTAGCAAAGGACACCTCAGTGTCATGTTTTATATCGCCGCCATCTTTACTAAAACTGAATGGCGGCCACTCAAACGTTCAAAACGTAAAATCAAATAACGACTAACCAAATCATCCGATCTCTACCAAATTTGGTAACAACATACCTTCGTATAGGATGCGTCTTGTGACCAAACTACAAGGTCGTCCGCCATACCATTTCAGGATGGCGGCCGTGCGAATTATGCAAACTTTATAATCCATATCATGGGACCCACCAGTTCCGATTATCGAGCCGAGAATCGTTTTAACTGTTCTAAAGGAAGAGGCACGTTCGAAATTAAAAGTTTATTTTGTAATACTATAGTGCAGACGTGATTTTAAAAAGCTGAGCTGATTTAGTAATAAGACAAGATGGCAGCGGATATCTTGTGCCTGACTTATATTTCACTAATTTGAGTATTGCATGCAATATAGCGTACTGATATAAAATAAATAAACTTTGTATGAAATGCTTTATATATAAATAATATACTCCAGTGATGAAATCGTTTAGTATAAATCACTATTTGCTAACAAGTTCTATGTAAGTCATTTTATATAGAACGATATTCGTTGACACAATTAGCTCAGTGGTAGAGCGTTAGCCTATCGCTCAAATGCCTATGGTTCAAACCCGATCAGAGCTAGTTTTTTTGCTTGAAATTTTATATGTTTATTGTTTTGTAATGACTCAGATGTTTTAAAATTAAGCGTTATATTGTGCATATTATGGTGTAAAATATATATTTAATTAAAACATAATTCGCCAGCAGATTTACTCGAGACATCTAGCTGCCAAAAAGGTAACTGCACGCCGACCAGATTTTATTGAAAAGTTTCTTCTTCTGGCCGCTAGAATGCACTCGCTCTGTTAGGATTATATTGTTAGATATTTCACCACTAGATATCACGACTAGTCTACGTGGGGCTCCATTGATTACTATACCATTTGCATTCTATGCGCATCGAATTTGAAGAATGACAAGATGATACTACGATACATTTTTACTTTCTATTTTAAAGGGTTTGTAACAGCCTATTGTGCGTTATTTGAAAATGTTAATTGAAGTAAAGAACAAAACGATTTCACATAGTATCTGAACTCTACCGTTGGTGCTAGTTCAGGATATTAATTAATACTTCTATTTCAGCCAAATAGCAATCGAAAATATCCACATAGTTGGTATACACACGTCTCTGTAGGGTCATGGAAAGATTTGTTAATTCAATTAGGGTTGTGAAAGTCATACGCAGCCAGACGTGTAAAGACATGCCTCAACTCAAAGTTGGATGTTGCCCGCGTCAGGCCGATTATGTAATAATAATAATAATGTTATTGGTTTTACGTCCCTTTTAACTACTGTTGCTTTTAGAGACGCCGGGGTGCCAGAATTTTGTCCCGAAGGGGATCTTTAACGTGCCAGTAAATCTACTAACACGGCTCCCTCGCATTTGTGCACCCTCAAATGCCAGCTGACTGCGCCAGGATACGAACCTGAAACATACGGTCCAGCAAGCGAGAACGTTACCGCTGAGCCACGCCGCCAGTCCGGTCGATTATGTCTCCAGATCCATAACATTCTTTAGATACTTCTTATCTTTCTTCAATGATGGTAGCAGTTTTTATCTAGGTTGTGGCGTTTGGTAGAGGTAAATCGTTTCTAAGGTCTTCAACAAAGAATAGTTCTATTATACTCTTTGATAATAACAACGAGTTATAACTATACTCATACATTTAGGAGAAAGTAGGCTATATGTTCTTTACTGAACATCTTGTATAATATGACTTTCATACAGCTTCATATGGTCTGCGACTCAGTTAATCGAGATTGTCCCTGTTCCATGATTTAGACCTTCTCTTCCTATCCAATGATTGTTTCCATTTCTTTTTGGTAAATCTTATCATATTATTTCTTGTGTTTGAACAGGAAACTGAAGACTTCCTATCAAATCTGGTGGTGAACAAGACTGTCCTAGCGAAAACAGATCGACCTGCTGGCCTTGTATGTTTCCAACAGAGTAAGGATCCCAACGATGTCTTGAATGATTGGTCGAATCATCTCAGTTCACTCATGCAACTCGTGAATAAAACTACTCACCTCATCAACAAGGAAGAAATGGTTCATAAACACCTTCTGGCCGCCAAAGAGTGATGACTAACATGTACAAAATGATTATATTTGTTTACAACTCTCTGATTATTGTATTCTGCTGGTCACAGAACTGGGTAAAACTTTCTTTTAGTATTTATAATAAAGTATTTATTTATTTGCATTGTATTTTGTTTCATTGGAAGAATTATATTTCCCTTAGTTTATCAGTAAACAGTTATCATTAGTGAAGCAATTATTTTATTCCTGTTGTAATTTGGCTAGTTCATATTTGAGTGGTACCCAGTGTTGGTTTTAATGCAGTCAGTTTTCAGTGAAATGAAGATTAATCATGTGCTGGCAGATATTGTAATTTGGAATTGTGAACAATGCTTATTAAATTTTAATTAATATCTCAGCTGTAATTTGTTGTACATATTTTGATTAATAAATTGACTTATAACCCTAATTTTGATGTGCTAATACATTGCTAAGCAGAAGTTGGATAGAAATTTAAGTAGTCTCCTCTCATAGTTTCCAGTATACCTACTGTAGGTATACTACCGTATGTACCCGAATGTAAGACGACCCCGAATATAAGACGAGGCCTAGTTATCAACTGCCTCACAGATTTTTTCAAAAAAATACTCGCTAACTCATAACTTGCACAATATATGCCCTCAAGGTCGTGCTTTCATTTTTATAACGTTTCGTGTTATCGGAAATCTCTCTGCCCGCTTTTCCAAGACATACTCTATAATTTCTTTGTTCAAGAATGGGAGACGTTATTAAATTAAGATACGTTGATCACTCGATTACTGCTCGTAAAACTGACTGGTTGTTCTTGTAAAGATTGTTTTAAAACATATTTCTGCATGCTTTCGAACATATAATTTATCCGCTTAAAATGACATGTATGCGTAAATCCTAACCTCAAAATGTACGCTATTCGTATATGCATGGTAATTAAACATAACAAACCATATTTTAATCTTCATTATCGCATTGATTTGTTGCGAGTTACAAGATGCCAACACCACATACTACTTTGCAAATAATAACAATAATATTATTAATACCCTGAATATTAGACGACCCCAAATTTTTAAAACTCAAAAAGTGGGAAAAAAAACTCGTCTTACATTCGGCTATATACGGTACTTCCACAAGGGAACACTAGCAAGTGTTACACTCTGTAAACTTTACTGATTTACTCATCCATCATCATCATCTTGCACAGCTTCCAGCCACTGGCCGGGTTTGTTTGGAACACAAGCCTCTCCAACGTCTTCTGTCTTCCCACCATCTCTCGGCCTCCACCCTTGTCCAGTCTTCTCCTCTCTTCTTCACGCTTTCTTCCACCCCCTTCAGCCACCTGTCTCTCGGTCTCTTTCCTTCCCACTTCGTCTCGTGTATCCTCCTGGGCATCCTCTTCTCCTCCATTCGTTTTACATGTCCATACCATCTAAGTCTAGATTTCTCTAGACCATCCTGTAATGGTTCCTCCTTCATTAATTCTCTGGTCCTCTCATTTCTTATTCTGTCCATCCTTGTCGCTCCAATACTGCTTCTCAGGAACCTCATCTCACTGGCCTGTATTTTGCTCTTCTCCCTTCTTTTCATAACCCAGGTCTCCGAGCATACGTCAGGATAGGGACATAGTACGTCCGATATATGATCTTTTTGCTGTTCTGAGGGACATCCTTGCTCCACATCATGCTTCTCACTCTCCTCCGGAATGCTTCTGCCTGTCTCGCCCGCTCATTTATTTCTCTATCGTTTCTTCCATTATCTTGTATCAGGCTTCCCAAATACTTGAAACTCTCCACTTTCTTCAGCTGTTCCCCACCAATTGTTATTCCAGTTGTGGTTCTTTCCTTCTTCCTTGTTGTGATCACCATCTCACTCTTATTTATGCTAAATTTCATCCCATATCCTTGTATTATTCCTTCCCACACGTCCAACTGCTCCTGTACTTCCTCCTCCTTGTTTCCCCAAGCCAAAATATTAGGTGGGTGCAAACTTGAGTTTCCCATTGGGAGTATTGTGTACATCACACAAATAAGCAAGTTATTGGACTTGTAATTTATACATTGTTTACCACAGCTCATAGCTCCAGTTGCCTGAAACCTTTATTTCTTTTTTACTTTACAATGAATTTCATTGGTTAATGACATATTGTTTTTCCAGAAACCATTACAGTATATAGACTTAAGTGACTAACCTGGCAGGGATTAAAATATGACACTGCATCCAATATGTGGTTATTGTAATCTGACCAATGGTTTGTATAAGGCTGTACGAAACAGAGTTGTGAATGACATGCCAGCTTGTCCTACAATTGCATAAAGTTGCCATGACTTATGCGGCTAGAGTTCGTGGTTTTTAGCATTAAAAAATCAGAGATTTAGCGTTTTGATTGTCAAATTTAGCGTTTTGTAGCATCTATACTTCTCAAATTTAGCGTTTTGTAGCAAATTGGTTAAGAATAGGAATAATTTTCGAAATTGCATACACAACAGTTCGGAGTAAAATCATACTGTTTAATCAAACATTGCTTGTCATGCAGTTTTGAACACACTATGGAAAATGAGAGAAACAACAACATAAGACTGCAAGAAGTATTAACACACACAAATATGCATATTTACAAATACAGTTTCAAAGTGAAATGAAAATCCACAGCCTGCTTCCAGTCGACCGACCGTGTCAGGGAATGGAATGAATGAAGCCCCCATCTAGCGGCGAGGATATGAACTGTGCCGGCTGCCGAAGCCTGTCGCACTCCTCTGGGGCAATGATTAAATGAATGACAAATGAAATGATTGTGGAGAGTGTTGCTGGAATGAAATGTTGACGGGGAAAACCGGAGTACCCGGAGAAAAACCTGTCTGCCTCTGTTTTGTCCGGCACAGATCTCGCATGGAGTGACTGGGATTAGAACTGTAACGTGTTTTTCGTGGGGTTTTTATGCAACTGGCATAAGTCAGTAGGAAGCCATTCTATATTTATTTACGCGGCAAATTGTTCAGCCAAGAGAATTTTTCATGGTAATTGATTATTATTATTAATTTATTATAATTATTATTTAGATATTTTCGGAGCATTTTATAAAAATTATTAGCATTCAGATAGGTTTTCTATGTCTTAGAAAACGCTATCATGCAAATTATTACGAACGACGATATCATAGAAAATTATTTGATTACGGAATTTTACGGAGTTTTGTCAGTTAGGGTATTCGAGAGACGTGACTCACTGGGAATTCAAATACAAGCTGATTCCTGTCGAGAAGAATTACGCAAGCGGGCTCGCATCGTCCAGGAAAGGCGAATTGTTGAAACGGAACCCTCCCGCCGAGTGTAATGACCCAGAGGAGGGGAAGATAGCGCGGCGTGCTCAGCCAATCAATGAGGACTACGTAAGCTAGTAGACGGCTCCGGAGTGGGGAGCCAACGTGTGCATATATCGTTCGACGCGCCGTCGAAGGAGAACAATCTGGGTAGTTCTTGCCGAGTGTGGTTATACGCGGGAATCGCTCCGATGTTCCGTGGATTGGAGGACTAACTTTTGTAAAACTTAACCAGTGCGGTTGTACGAGTGTTTGGGTCCGAGGTACGGACCATAGAATTATCTAATCTACCAGAATCTCATCAAATACCGACCGAGATGACGACGTCCAGGAGACTGTGGGAAGCTCACAGCATCATCCAGTACGAGGGAAATGCTTTGGCAATTTCCAGTGGTAAGCGCAAATGACGCAGAAATACGCAATCTCTCATTTCTATTTGCTTTACATTTCATATTTCAGTAACTTCATAGCTTGGAAATAAGAGTAAAATCAATTTATCAGACTCCGTTTTCACGTAATTTTCTATCGGTAATATTAAAATCGCAACGCTCCAATTTAAATTTTAAACGTATTATTATTATTAATTTTGCTATACTTGTTTTATATAATAAATTCATTTCTTTTACAATGCAATCTTTGCTTTCAGTAGGTAGCATTAGATATAGACCAATTCCTTCTCCTGAATTGTTTGTTGGGTTAATGATCAAATCATACCACGATCTGAGTGAATCGAGTCTTGAATGTGTTCTGCCAGAGCTAGACGTTGTTAAATACAAATTTAGATTTCAACATTGCGTTGAGGTCTTGGCGCCCATTAAAACAACATAGCTTAGGCAAAGGTAAACAGTTACATTTCTCACCCAACAGTTAGGGGCAGTCAAAACGTTTCATTTGTCGCCGACAACTTGGGGCTGAAAACCTAATAACATTTGTGGAAGGAGAAGGGTATATATTTCTGTGCCTGTATTTTGGGGGTTATTTGTCTTTATCAGTGTATATCATTATGGGGGATGAGAAAGAAAGACAGATGAGGTTATGTAGTGGTCATCAACGGGAGAGTGATGATACGAGCAGTATGTCGAGTGATGGTAGTACCAGGGTAGCGGAGGTAAATCCCGATACTGAAACAGGGACTGTAGGCGGCCAACCAGAATTAAAAACTTTACTTCTCGAGTTCATGTATCAGAACAAAGTTAGTAGTGATGCCTTAAATGCAAAATTAGAACAGAATAATGCAAAATTAGAACAAAACAGTAGGGAAAATAAAGAAAGTACAGATGCCTTAAATGCTAAATTAGAACAAAACAGTAGGGAAAATAGAGAGAGTAATGAAACTTTAAACGCCAGATTAGAACAAAACATTAGGGAAAATAGAGAGAGTAATGAAACTTTAAACGCCAGATTAGAACAAAACAGTAAGGAAAATAGAGAGAGTACTGAAACTTTAAATGCTAAATTAGAACAAAACAGTAGGGAAATGAGTGACAAATTCGAACTGATTAGAGGTGAGATCAGGGGGGTGATGGAAGAAAAGGCTAAAGAGATTATTGCAGATGTAGACAGAAAATTAGGAAAAGTACAGGAGGAGTTGGAAATTAGAATCAGTACACAGGCTGAAAATTTAAAAGAACTAGTGCAACTGGAAACACGGCAGGTCAAAAAGCAATTGGGGGGGGGAAATTGACAAAATTCAGGTAGCTACTAAAGAGGTTAAGGAACAGCTGGGGGGTAGAATTGAGAAAGTCCACTCACAAATAGTTGCAGAAGTAAATGATTTAAGAGAGAGTAATAGAGAGAGCATTAGCAAGATTGAGGAGAAACAAGCAAAGCTATATGATAAAGTAGAAGAATCAGAAGGAAACATTAAATTAACAGTATTGAGAGGAAGGCTGAGGAGAAAATCGCAGAATTAGAGTTAAAATTAAAAGCTAGGATCAGGCAAGAAAATAGTCAGAATAGGCCAGTTTTTGTGAATAGCACACACAGGGAGGTAGAACTGGGTAAGTTCAGCAATCGACAGGGGTGCCCAATGGAGTTCATGAACACTATAGAAAATAAATTCGGGGAGAGGTTGGAAAATGGTAGTATTGAGTGGTGCCAGGTAGTTGAAATTTTAGAACAAGTGTTTGTGGGGGAAACGAGGAATTGGTTTGCTGTCTACAGAGACAAGTTTACTGATATCAATGATTTTAAAATGAAATTCTGTGAAAAGTTCTGGAATGAGGTTATTCAGTTGCAGCATCGTGAGGGAGTAGTGTGTGGTAAATATAACCCTAAAGGAAGCTCCACCATGACCGAATACTTTTTAGGGCAGGTATTAGTGTGTAAATATCTGGATGGCTTGAAGGAGGAAAGTGATGTGGTAAGGTTGCTACTTAGGCACTTTCCCTATAGGATCAAGGAGGCTGCTTGTATCCAGAATGTAAAGACTATATCACAAGTAGAAAATTTGTTAAGCACATTTGATGCACTAGGGAGAGGGGGTTATGAGGACAATTTCAATCGGAACCAGGGTAATAATAATAATAGACCAAATGAAGCCAGGCATCAAGAAGTTCATGGGAACGGTGGCGAAGGGGCCAACGCTGAAAATAGAAATAATAATAATCAGCTAAATCAGAACAGAGGAAATGGCTATGGTAATCAGTATCAAGGGAGGAACAATGATTTCAGGGGAAATCAAGGGAGGAACAATGATTACAGGGGAAATCAAGGGAGAAACAATGATTTCAGGGGAAATCAAGGAATAAATTATAATGACAATAATTACAACCAGAATAGGGGTCAAGGAAGAGGACAGCCTAGTGGTAGTAATATACAGCCAAACAATGACAACACAACTCAGAACAACCAGACCAGTGCAGTAGTAACTAGTACTACGGCCAGCTGTAGCGGTTCTTTAAACGCGAAGTAAGGTCAGAATCTCAGTCTGTAGCATGCTCTGTCCATACAATTATACAGGAACCCTATGACCTAAATGTAAGAAATGAATTATTACATGAACTAAATGATGAAGGTATTATTCAGGAAGTGGTTAGTTAAATTTAACGTGTCCGAGGCGTACACAGATGTTTTAATTGATAGTGGTTGTATGAAGAGTTGCATAAGTAGTGCATTTTATGATAAAATGAAAGGAACTGGAGTAAATTTTGAGGAGATGCCAATTAAAAGCACTTTTGTTATCACAGCTGTTGGGAAGAGGTCTAAAGTAATTTCTAAGCAAGTTTTAGTAGACATTAAAATTAATAATCATGTAGAGAAGCAGATTTGCCTTGTAATTCCAAATTTAGTATTCAGTGTTATCTTGGGTTCAGAGTGGCTAAGTAGAGTGTCTGGTAACTTATGTTATGATGTAGGGAGTTTGAAATTTAAATGGGGAGATTCTGAAGTAGAAGTAGCGTTCAATGACCATATTCAGAGGAGTAGTATTGTAGGTGTGATTTGTACTTTAAATGAGATATCGCCAGCCGTAGAGCGGGGTTCTCCATGTTTTGTGGGCAGTGTGATTACGAACGGAAGTCTAGAGGACTCGTTACGTGAGGCTGCATTTCAGGGTAATATAGAGGTGGAACAATGTGTTCGGCTCTATGATGTGTTATTGTGTAATAGGAGAGTTTTTGAGGATCGCATTGGTATGGCCAATTGCTATACACATTCATTGAACGTTATTGATAGGTCAGTATTCACAGGACATAGATATCCTGTACCTTTCGCTTATCAGAGTGCAGTTGAGGCACAAATTAATCAGATGCTTGAAGATGGGATTATTGAGCACTCTAACAGTCCATATGTTAATTCTTTGATCACGGTACCCAAGACCGACGGCACTGTTCGTATTTGTTTAGACGCTCGTTTGGTTAACAGTAGAACTAGTTCAGATCAGCTGAAATCTATGTCAATCGAGGAATTAATGCAAACATTTGAGGGGAAGAAGTATTTCACTTGTGTAGATTTGAGTTCCAGTTTTTGGCAAGTGCCACTTATGTACGAAGATAGACCATTTACAGCTTTTAGTCATAAATATAACCTTTATCAATTTTGTAGAACACCTTATGGGTTAAAGAGTAGTTCAGCAGCTTTAATTAGGGCTTTGAACATCGCATTAGGGGATGACACAGGAGAGTTTGTAACCATTTACATAGATGATATAGTAATTAGTTTACGCAGTTTTGAGGAGCATCTACATCATTTAGATATAGTTTTTCAGAAGTTAGATCAGGCAGGTTTCACTTTGAAGCTGTCTAAGTCGTCATTCTGTCAGTCAGAAGTGACATTTTTAGGTCATAGAGTGTCGAGTAGAGGTGTGACACCATAGGAAGGTAGGGTTAGCATGTGTGGACAGTAGCAACAGGGCATCGTTACAGACACTGAGAAATGAGAAATATGCTAGGTAGAGCAACGTGTTGACGTTCATTTAAAGGGAGCCACTTGCAAGGTAGGAAGCAGGTGACGCAGAAACATTTATAGTTTCCAAACGTATTGGGAAAACAGCATATGTGCTGGAGAATAGTAAGGGAAACAGATTATACGGGACGTATAATATACATAGTCTACAAAAATATGTGTCATAAAGTGAGTGTGTTTAGCTGGCGAGCCAGCCTATCAAATGAGTAAGTGTGGTGTCTGGTGCGTGGAAGATCTGGTCTTCAAGGCAGGCGTATCAGAAGTCGCACAGGGGGGTAGTATGTAAGTAAATGAGAGTTTTTAAGGTACAGGGAAATATGACGGGATTGTCGGATGCTCTTGAGCACTAAAATGTCTCGATACACCAAGGCCAGAATTTGGTAGCGCTGGTGAATTCCCATTTGCCTCCAAGAGATGGGTGAGCGCTTGTACATGGTATTTTTGCTTAAGGCGTCCACGAGGCAAAAGATGGGCCATCAGAATGCGAGACAGTCCTTCATGAAACTCATACATATCAGCACACGTGATTTCTGTTTACGGCCTCGCCATGTAAGATTTGTAAGTGTGTAATTTAAGATAATTTGTACAATGGTATTATTTCTGTGTTGAGAACTAGTATTAAGTAGAATGTGGTCTACGGGAACTTAACAAGACAGGGCGATTACGGCACAGAAATATTTGGTGTTATATGTAATGCACATTTACTGTTTTTTTTTTTCAGAAGTCAATATTAATTTAATCATCTTTAAAGAGAGATTAAGTATTATGGTCACGAGGCGCTGCCACAATAGTGTGATCGTGTGCTCAGTGATGAGTGAGATTAAATTTCACCATAAGGAAGGGACCTCCAGTGAAATTAGGAAGTTCTATGGTGATATAAATATATCAGAACACCTTCAATGCGTGTGATATGACATCATAAATACATACTGCTCACACATTAATTATGTCTATTTCTCCAACATAGAGGAATTTGAGAGGCGGAAATATCCGTGAAACACTATTTTATATGAGAAATATTGGACTGGTTGCAAAGTGCAATCCATAGTGACAACAAACTTTGACGCAAAGTGCGTGAAGAAAAATTATGAGTGTATATATCTGTAATTTAGGGAGATTTCATTTATGTAATATGTATTTTGGATGGGGTTTATTAACGTGTCTGGGATAATCGGATAATGGACCGTCGTCACGGTAAATCATCCGATGATCCGAGGCGAATATGTAACGTGTTTTTCGTGGGGTTTTTATGCAACTGGCATAAGTCAGTAGGAAGCAATTCTATATTTATTTACGCGGCAAATTGTTCAGCCAAGAGAATTTTTCATGGTAATTGATTATTATTATTAATTTATTATAATTATTATTTAGATATTTTCGGAGCATTTTATAAAAATTATTAGCATTCAGATAGGTTTTCTATGTCTTAGAAAACGCTATCATGCAAATTATTACGAACGACGATATCATAGAAAATTATTTGATTACGGAATTTTACGGAGTTTTGTCAGTTAGGGTATTCGAGAGACGTGACTCACTGGGAATTCAAATACAAGCTGATTCCTGTCGAGAAGAATTACGCAAGCGGGCTCGCATCGTCCAGGAAAGGCGAATTGTTGAAACGGAACCCTCCCGCCGAGTGTAATGACCCAGAGGAGGGGAAGATAGCGCGGCGTGCTCAGCCTATCAATGAGGACTACGTAAGCTAGTTGACGGCTCTGGAGTGGGGAGCCAACGTGTGCATATATCGTTCGACGCGCCGTCGAAGGAGAACAATCTGGGTAGTTCTTGCCGAGTGTGGTTATACGCGGGAATCGCTCCGATGTTCCGAGGATTGGAGGACTAACTTTTGTAAAACTTAACCAGTGCGGTTGTACGAGTGTTTGGGTCCGAGGTACGGACCATAGAATTATCTAATCTACCAGAATCTCATCAAATACCGACCGAGATGATGACGTCCAGGAGACTGTGGGAAGCTCACAGCATCATCCAGTACGAGGGAAATGCTTTGGCAATTTCCAGTGGTAAGCGCAAATGACGCAGAAATACGCAATCTCTCATTTCTATTTGCTTTACATTTCATATTTCAGTAACTTCATAGCTTGGAAATAAGAGTAAAATCAATTTATCAGACTCCGTTTTCACGTAATTTTCTATCGGTAATATTAAAATCGCAACGCTCCAATTTAAATTTTAAACTTATTATTATTATTAATTTTGCTATACTTGTTTTATATAATAAATTCATTTCTTTTACAATGCAATCTTTGCTTTCAGTAGGTAGCATTAGATATAGACCAATTCCTTCTCCTGATACAATTGTTTGTTGGGTTAATGATCAAATCATACCACGATCGGAGTGAATAGAGTCTTGAATGTGTTCTGCCAGAGCTAGACGTTGTTAAATACAAATTTAGATTTCAACATTGCGTTGAGGTCTTGGCGCCCATTAAAACAACATAGCTTAGGCAAAGGTAAACAGTTACATTTCTCACCCAACAGTTTGGAGCTAGCAAAACGTTTCAGAACCACGGATCCAACGGTGAGAGGCCGGCGTGCTCCCGCCTAAGCCACGGAGGCTCTGTTTCAAAGTGAAATATACTATTCAGAACGTATTCATTCATCACTGTACAACAGACCTACAAGGAAGAGGAATGTCAATGATGATTGACGTACAACATGCCAACTGTTTGAATGGTGTCCTCCTTCATTCGAGACCGCCTATCAGTCACAATCATGTTGTACTTGCTGAAAAACCTCTCTACATCGACACTGTTCGTAGGGGCCCAAATGTACTGCAGTGTTGCCGAGGCAAAGGAAGGAAACTTTAACTTAAGTGCCATCAACATTTGAAGAGTGTCAGTGTTTTTTTCCATTATAATGTTCTGCAGCATCTGTAGGTGATAGGCCTCGCAGCCCTCGACAAACTGATCTATAGTGACAACTTCTAAAAAATGGCAACTTATGCTTCAAAGACACAAGTGATTTGGGTTCCAGAGCACTGTTTTGCCCTGCAACTGCAGGATTAAATAAATTGCACACTTCGTTGAAAAACACGTTTGTAACCCTAATGCTCATGTGCTTCGAGAGCTTAGTTATGCATTTAAGCATACACTGCTTTAATTGCACCTTAATTTCCTCTTTCTTTGTATTGTTTCTGTAACTCTCCTGCAGGTCACTTGTTTTCAATGGAAACCATGTCAGCACACCTCTTTAGTTCTCCACCAATAGTAGAAAGATCATCCCACAACTTGTGAGCATACAGGTAGGACGATCCCTCCAGTACTGTGAGTACTGCATTAATTTTCTGAAACAAACTTTACTTGAACTTTAAGCAAGGGAAGCATATCCTGATCTCTAAACATATCCAACACTAAATGGCCACTGCTATTTGGAGGATTCTCATCAAGAGAACTAAAGAATTCTACCAGGGGTGTGAAGTACTTGACAAGATTACTGGACTCATCAAAACCATGAGTTCCATCGGGTGATGACAGGAGCTGGGAACAACAGCGCATTCAAATTGGGGAAATTATCTAGCAAAAAATTTAGATAGGAGTTCTTCAACTTCCTGCAGTGGAGAAAAGCCATCTTAAGTTTTGAAACCAAATTGTTCAACTGTGACAGTTCCTTGAGAATAACATCCCCCACAAGATGCAATTTATGTGCAAAGCACTGTAAGTGAAGAAGATGGTCTCCAATTATGTCTGTAATGCCTGGAAACATGTACCCATGTATCTGGCAGAATCTGACACTAAACCCAGGACGTTTTCATAATCAATATTATAGTCTTTGAGAGCATCAATGATGGCTCGGCTGCATGTTGTCCCGTTAGCAACATCCAAAAATGAACAGCTTGCCGAATAAACTTGTTGTTCTGCACTTGGCGTGATCGTCCTGAATAGAACAGTAAAGACACATCTGCCTCGGTTGTCCGACGTCTCGTCTGCGATTACTCCAATAGGCTTCCCGTCCAATGCTGCATTCACCTCTGCCCTTGCTGAATCTCCGCAACGTGGGACATAATCTCTGTTAAGGGTACTACCTTGAGGCAGATCTCCTGATTCTGGGACTCGCCTATGGGGCCAATAAAATTTCGTTAAACATGCTAATAATAATAAAGTTTAGAGGTAAGGACAAATACTTAAATATTTGGTGTAGTAATCGAAATCTACTTTCAACATATTAGGTCGCGTTTCACAACACAATGCGGTCTTGAAAATTCAATATTCATTTGGTGAAGTGCTGGCTTAGAGAATATCTGAACGAGTATTGAAGCTTTTTCCCCATAAAGTTCCCTTTATGTACATGAAAGCAAGCGATTATTTTACATCCTAGATGCTCTATTAAATTATAACATTTTAAAATAACGTCCATCCAGGTTTGTTTCTTTTTTGGTCGAAAATTTGAATAACCTAACCTAAAATTCCACGTGAAGTCGTCATATTAGGAAACTTGCATCCATGTGGTTTTTGGTCGAAAGCTTAAGACACCTAATCTAAAATTCAACAAGGCCGTATAGCAATCGTAATACTTCAAAACAACCATCCACATGCTTCATGACAGGGGGGGGATATAGCTAGTTTCTTAATATTTCACAGTATCCTCCTCCTCCTGTGATTGATTATATTCCTTGTTAAACTATCCTACCACATTTTTGTTTTCCCTTGAGGCCTCAAATTTTATATTACGAGTATCTTTTGAAAGAGTTATTCTTCTATTGCTCTGGGCCTAAATTGATCTAGGAGTAGGGATTTTGGTTTATGGGCCTCACATTTAGAATTCCAAAATTTGACATTTTGAGTTGTAAATTAGGTTTAGTATTGTGGCAAATTGATGGAAAATAAGGAGAACATGCAACTATTAGCCTAGAATGTAGCATATTGAATCAGATGATTTTGTTAGTTATACAATATAAAAAGCATAGAGTGTCAAGACAGAGAAAAGTACCAAACTTACCAAGGCATCCACTGAAAACACATGCGCAATATTGTACCTAGGTACATACTAGGCATGTCCAGAAAGTAAGTTCTGTTTTTATATGTTGCGGTAGCATCACTGCATTTGCAGTTTGGCGCATGCTCGTTGCTCTGAGTCGAGGAGAAGAAGATGCCAGTTTGAGATCGCTGTCTGTTTATGCTTTATAGTGCTTGGTTAGATGGCAAAGTTGTTTGAAAATCCGAGAACAGCGAGACGGGCAGTGGTGGGGGTCCTTTCTCATAAGGACCTGGCAGCGCACAGTTTAGTTGTGCTCCAAGCGAGCTCTGAGTCAGGTCAGCGTGTTGTTACTTTGTTGCACTTGTCTTTTCATTCGTTCTACGTTTTTGTGCTTATAATTATATTATACTAGCTGCTACCCGCGGCTTCGCCCGCAATAACATTTGGAATCCCGTTATAACATTAGTTAGATAGATAAGCATGGGTCCTAGTAGAAAATCATTCTATCACCTGAAACCAAAAATGCATGGGACGAAATAAAACATCAAAATATCATGTTGGTTTCGGACCCTAAAAGACGTGAAAAATATAATAAAAGTATTAAAAAAACTATTTTTTGAAATTTCATTCGAATCAATCTTTATGTCATTCCTGGGACTTAGAAAATTCCAGCCAAAAAGTACAAAATCATTAATAACTCCCTAAGTATTCGTCGAATGATGAAATAGCAAGAGACAAAAAAGATGTAATGTGTTATTGTCTACAACATAGGCCATGTATAATTTTACACTCAGACATATTACGTTTCCCCCCCTCCCCCATAATTTCACCCCTCCCCATGGGCCCCTTAAATTGGATTTAGGAAAAAACGGTCAAACACCTGCTTAGTTATTTTTTATGCTGATTTTTTTCGGCTGAGTTCCAAACTCCTTACCTATGTCGTTTAAGAGATACACGCTCCATTAGGAATCCTTCAACCCCCACTTTTCACCCCTTTAACCTCATAATATACACCACATCGAAAAACCCTCAGACACGTGTCTTCTTATTTTTAATGATGAGTTTATATGCCAAGTATCACATCCCCCAAGGAAACCAATCGGGAGATATTGCTATTCAATGAAATGCAGGTCTACCCCCTTAACACCCCTTTAGAACCTGAATATCCAAAAATCCTTTCTTAGTGGGCGTTTGCGGCCCTTGAGGAAGCTGCATACCAAATTTCATTTCAATCCGTTCGGTGGTTTTTGAGATTTCGTGATGAATGAATGAGTGAGTGAGTCAGTCAGTGAGTGAGTGGTATTTGAGCTTTATATAGTAGATCACCGGTATTGTTACTAAGCATTTTCGTTGAGTTGTGAGTAGCATAGGAATGGCTTCAAGTGGATTAAAAGTCACGGAACTATAGGAACTCACATTCTCTACCTTACCGTTGGAGAAGAAAGTGGAGATAAGAAATGGTAGACCAACACCTCATCTGAACATACAACAAATAACTAATTCCCATATCAGTGATTATAGAAGAGAATTTAAAGTAGACTTGTTTGAAAAGAACAAATGGATTTGTGGCTGTGAGGTAACGAATAGACTGTTTTGTTTTACTTGCCTGCTATTTGCAAAACACCTAACACAAATGATTAAGAAACATGAAACTGCCAAATCCCATATAAATTCTATTGTTGAATGTAATATTCTGGGAAAAATTGATATCCGGCAGCAATTAGACAGCGGATATTGCCTGAATATCAAAAGATATAATGAAACTGTGACAAAAAATTGATATGTGCTTTCAAAAATTATAGATTGCATTAAATTTTCGAGGTCACAATGAAAATGAAGAATCCAGGAATATTTAGGGGCCTCATAAATTTCTCATCGGAGCTTGATGCATCTCTGAAAGACCATCTTGCTAGTGCGACAGTTTTTAAAGGAACATCCAAAGAAATCCAAAATGTTTTTTTGGATTGTATGCTCACTGTGTGTCAGGAGCATATAAGATAGGAAGTAGGTGCTGCAAGTTTCGTGTTGGTAATTGCGGATGAAACTAGTGATGTGTCATCTGCATTTCAATAATTGGTGGCTGTTTTCCGTTACGTTTTGGCTAATGGACAGCCCGTTGAAAGATTCTGGCACTTTGTCAATCCTTCAGGTCATGATGCGACACCTAGGCTATTGCTGCGTGTATTCAAGAAGCATTGGTAAATGTAGTTCAAAATTCTGACAATCTGATTTCCCAGAGCTACGATGGAGCCAGTGTGATAGAAAAGAACATGATAAGTGACATGCCAAATTTCAATGAAGAAGTGATTGATCTGTTTGCATCAAAGAAAGAAAGACGAATGAATTTTGTTTAAAAGAACTGTACATAATTCTCAGTTGGTTCATCATCATTATAATTGGCATAATTATATAACTATCATTACTTTGTAACTATAGAAGCGTCTACCTCAATGCTATTAGTTTAATTGTGTACTTAATAATGATGCCGGCCCCGTGGTGTTGGGGTAGCACGCCTGCCTTCCTCCCGGAGGTCCCGGGTTCGATCCCCGGCTCCGTCAGGGATTTTAAAACTGAGGTGAGGGTTGGAACGTGGTACACTCAGCCTCGTGAGGACAATTGAGTAGCTGTCTGACAGTGAGACAGCGCCCCGATCACGAATACCAAGATTAACGGCCGAGGGGACCCGACGCGCTGATCATGCGTCACCCCAAAATCTGCAGGCCAAATGGCTGGGCTGCGGTCGCTTGGTCGGCCTTAGCCCGTCATGGGCTGGATAGTGCCAGGGGTGGTTGTTGTTGTTGACTTAATAATGATTATGGATTATGGGTAGGACCAGTTATAGAGGTAAAGTTATCAGAGGAACAACAGTTGATCTCATATTTGGACTTGGTTAGCTAATGGAGAAGTATTATGATCATCAGGTGGTTTGGCTGGCCTTTCTGGATATCAAAAAGGCATTTGATGCTTGGACACAGGGACAAAGTCTGGGTAGTGGTGAGGAACACTGGGTTCAATAATGACATAGTGAAAAGAATTGAGAACATAGCCTATATGAGGACAACAGCAGTCACGTCAAAACATCAGGTATGTCCGAACTCTTAAGAATAACTACAAGTGTAAGGCAAGGTAGAGCTCTATCTCCTTGGCCCTTCAGTGCTGTGACGAATTAGATTCAACAACAGGTATGTCAAACCATTGGTGGCATCTGTAAATGGGGTGATTCCAAGGAGGAACTTCTAGAACAGATCACTGCGTGGATAGAAATATCTGAAGCATATGGGCTCAAGTTCACTCAGGAGAAAAGTGAGGTGTTGGTTGTGCAGATAAATGGCCTACCAGACAGAATCATGGAAGATAAACAATACAAGATATCGAACAAATTTAAATATGTAGGAAGCGTGATATCAACAACAGGATCCATTGGAGAGGAACTTAACAGGATTTAAACTGGAGGAACATTCTATAGAGTTGTTAGAGACCTAATTTGGAACCCAACATTGCCACTAAAATGAAGAAGAGCAATCTGCCTTATTATGTGCCAGTTTTGACCTATGGATGTGTGATTTGAACCATGAGGAAAAAGGAGGATTCAAGCAGCTGAGATGAGATATGCTAGAGCCATGGTTGGCAAAAGAAGACAAGATATAATTCCTAATGAGAATATCAGAGAAATGGCCCAACTTGGTAGACTACAGGACAATATAACTCTTCGCAGACTCACGTTGTATGGTCACATGAGGAAGATGGATGAATACCCAGAAAATATATGATCTACAGTTGAAAGATCCAAGACCAAGAGGGCGACCATGGATGAGGTATGAAGACATGGTGAGAAACAACATCCAGCAACTAGGTGAAGACTGGGACAGCATTGAAGAAGAAGAAAAGTACAAAGACATAAAAAGCAAAAACATTACCATTATAGGAAAGTGTGAGGAAATTTCCATATTGATTAATAGATAATTAAAATGCTCGGCCAATACAAATTATATTCAAATTAGAACATGTTTCAGTCCAACAATGGGATCTTCTTCAGCAAATTAGATTAAACCTTAAGAAACAAATTTAAATATATACAGAATGAAATGAAGAAACTAGAATAATAATAAATATGAACGATGATAAAATACAATCCAATGGATTAGTATTCTTTTAAAAAGTAAAATAAGAATAAATTTGAAATTAAATGGATATCCTTACAAATAATTTGTTTAAATAAAGGTTCTAAATATAATTTTCAAAACACTCTGGAGATGCCTTTTCAAACTGCTTATTGGAGAGCTGTGATGGATGGTTACGTGATGTTGAAACAGACAGATTAAATTATCTTATACAGATCATAGAGAAAACAAGTCAAACGTTTGTGAAAGAATTTACACAAGGGAACTTGTATCAATCAGGGAGGCATTTTGAAGCTATTTAATATCTTGAGGTGTTTATGGAAGCATTGTTTAGTTGTAGCAAGAATATAATGTACTGTAATTCGAGTTTCGACCGAGGTCGACATTGAAGCAATAGTTATTATGCGAATTTTTAAGCGATTCTGGGAGGCTACCAGATCAGCTGTTTGAGATATGCTCAAGTGGGAGCCATTGTTGAGTGTGTAAACCACATGACTGTATGTGAGCTGTATTGGAGGCTGAGAGCCTGATATTCTTGCTGTTAATGAAGTTTATAGTGTAGAGTTATGCTACATATGAGATTAGACGAAGATTAAGAATCAATGCAACTCAACATACATTATACACACATCAAAAAAAGTTTTGCATCACCTCGGTTCCCAGATCTCCGGCATATAGACGTTGACTGTGTATATTGTATCCAAGATACAGTCCCTTTGACTGTTCATAGATGTCACTAAAACTGCTCAAAGATGTAAACAACCATGCATGAGCAGGGCCTATTAGACGGAGGGGGTACGACAGCCGATCAGTTCCAGTCATTCCACCAGGACGAAGGTACGCTGCTCATGTTGTCTGTAGTTCTACCATGCCTAGAAGGTCAATACCGCAGTTCGATCGCGTCCGCATTGTTACTTTGTGTCAAGAAGGGCTCTCAACAAGGGAAGTTTCCAGGCGTCTCAGAGTGAACCAAAGCGATGTTGTTCGGACATGGAGGAGGTACAGAGATACAGGAACTGTCGATGACAGGCCTCGCTCAGGCCGCCCAAGGGCTACTACTGTAGTGGATGACCGCTACTTACGGATTGCCGCTCGGAGGAACCCTGACAGCAATGCCACCATGTTGAATAATGCGTTTCGTTCAGCCACAGGACGTCGTGTTTCAACTCAAACTGTGCGCAATAGGCTGCATGATGCGCAACTTCACTTCCGACGTCCATGGCGAGGTCCAGCTTTGCAACCCCGACACCATGCAGCGCGGTACAGATGGGCCCAACAACATGCTGAATGGACCCCACGGAATTGGCATCACGTTCTCTTCACCGATGAGTGTCGCATATGCCTTCAACCAGACAATCATCGGAGACGTGTTTGGAGGCACCCTGGTCAGGCTGAACGTCTTAGACACACTGTCCAGCGAGTGCAGCAAGGTGGTGGTTCCCTGATGTTTTGGGGTGGCATTATGTGGGGCCGACGTACGCCACTGGTGGTCATGGAAGGCTCCGAAACGGCTTTACGATACCTGAATGACATCCTCCGACCCATAGTGCAACCATATCGGCAGAATATTGGAGAGGCATTTGTCTTCATGGACGACAATTCTCGACCTCATCGTGCACATCTTGTGAATGCGTTCCTTCAAGATAACGACATCGCTCGACTACAGTGGCCAGCATGTTCGCCAGACATGAACCCTATCGAACATGCCTGGGATATGTTGAAAAGGGCTGTTTATGGACGTCTTGACCCACCAACCACTCTGAGAGATTTACGCCGAATTGTCGTTGAGGAGTGGGACAATTTGGACCAACAGTGTCTTGATGAACTTGTGGATAGTATGCCACGGCGAATACAGGCATGCATCAATGCAAGAGGACGTGCTACTGGGTATTAGAGGTAGTGGTGTGTACTGCAATCTGGACCACAGATGCTGAAAGTCTAGCTGTATGATGGTACAACATGCAATGTGTGGGTCTCATGAGCAATAAAACGAGCTGAAATGTTGTTTGTGTTGATCTCTATTCCCTTTGTATTTAACGGTTCCGGAACTCTTGGAACCGAGGTGATGCAAAACTTTTTTTGATGTGTGTATAAATTATATAAGGAATAATAAATCTAATAATCATGGAAACCGACAGTATCTTCATAAAATGTGAAATAAAATACCTGAACCCCCCAAATAAATAAAACTGAGATTTAATATTTCTAGTAAAAAAAAAAGGGACATTATACCGTGACTTGTTTTATTCACGATACTTGAATCTTAAATTATAAAAGCCACCTTGTCAAACACAAGAAAGTAGTTTAATAATTAAAATAACACGTACTTGTCTCGTTATATCAATGATAACTTTGTCAGCGTGAAAAAATCTTAGAAACTTTCTTAACAAAAACCAAAAAAACAATGGTTATCCTTACAAAAAGTCATTAATTTAAACAAATGAAAGGTCACAAAAAAAGAATAAATAAATAGTTATTGGATGTGTGAAATACTTGGACATTGATATTCCAACCGTAAATTAAACGATAACATTGGACCACATCCACCTGAGATATCAGTTGCTTCAATAAATTTTGCACACGGGAAAGTTTGCTTCAGGACATAGATGTGCTGATAAACGTCTGTAGTTTATATGTATGTATTAATCAGAAGGTAGAGCAACGTACCACATCCAACTGAGATACCAGTCACTTCAATAAATTTTGTACATGGGATAGTTTGCTTCAGAACATACTGTGCCCCTAGTCGGGTACAATACATACACCTGCTCGAATCTGTTTGTTGGTTATCTCCGTCCACTGTTTAAAATGGTTAATTTAAATTTGCTAGGACATAGATATTCCAACCGTAATGAAATGATAAGTTGAGAAATTCAATTAAGTAACACCAATTTCTTTATTTTTTTTATTTTTCTTTTACACGTGGCTTCCTGAGAGGCCGAGTGCAGGTCTTTCTAGTTGACGCCCGTGGGCGACCTGCGCATCGCAATGAGGATGAAGTGATGATGCAGACGTCTCATACACCCAGTCCCCGGAGCACGGGAGTTAACCCCAGGAGATTAAAATCACTGATGACTCAGCCGGGAATCGAACCCGAGACCCTTCGGGCAAAGCCTAGCACACTAACCAAATAGCCATGGAGCCGGACAGTAACATCATGAAATAGTGCATCAAAAGTGGAACAAGCAATAAATGAAATGTTATACGAGCACACAGACTCACAGATATTACCGGTACTGCACCATTATTCCTAAAGGTCTTAAGTACAGATATGGATACAGTATTTTGGAACGCCCTGTAACTTTCTAGCTAGCCACTGAAGTCTATCATAACAGCTGGTCTACAGCAAGCAAAAGTTCTGTTATCAAGAATGGATCGGTAGAGCTCGTATTTCCGACGAGAAGCCCGAAGGTCATCGATAATAATCATATTGACATTGTCTAACATTATATCGATCGATTCACCTGAGAATGATTAATACGAATTAAAGTATATTTAGCGCTATATGTAAGCAGTAATTTATGTCTGTATGCATATTTCGATGGCAGAAAGCTATTACAAAGCAAGTATGAAAAACAGAAGAAGATCTGTTAAGTCACTACTGATTATACTACGACTGCGATATATATATATATATATATCGACTCGTGGCGTATAGAGGAGTGGGGGTAGTGGATGCCTCCCTCAAGCGACCTAGTGTGGAGAGCAGGAACTTGTGAAACTGACAGCGTGCAGTAATAATCCTGGCAATAGTGAAAGTGAAATCGCCAGTTAACGGGATTTTCAAAACGTGTGAGCGTGCCTATGTATATAAGCGAGTTCGTTCGGCATTCTACGTGGGGTAGAGACTTGCTTGATGGGGATCAGACATGGTTTTAAACATGTAATATGTTTATCTTTGCGACCGTGTGTCCACCGCCACTAACGGACTATGCGGAAGAATACATTCATAATCCCGGCCGCCAGCTCGGGTGTATTATGTCGTAACACTCTGCTTGTAAAACTTCATGGAAATGCAGCCTAGAGTTGATCAAAAGATTTTCACAGTGGCAATACTTCTTTAAACAAGTAGTTCCGCAAAGAACTATACAGCCTATTTTCATATATCCTGCTCATGTTAATTTCTTCTAACAACATACAAAATTTCAGTTTAATTGCTGTAACAGATTCGTAGATATTGAGAACCGTCTAAATATTTGAGATTGTCGCCAGGTTGGATTTTTATTTTTGTACTATTACATTAAGATTATTGTGTACGTGTGGTATTCAAACTTCAATCGCATGATTAGAACACAAGAAGTAAAAACGAGATGTTAAAATTACGCTCAGCAGCCATCTTGTGATTATGCAAACAATTGAAATAAATTAGATGCCAGTGGATCAACATTTGTATAAGCATTTAACGTGCAACGTTTCACAGCACTGGGATAGTTAATTCGCGAGAAATGTCCATTTAAATATTTATACTTCGCGTCGCCGCCATGTTGGATTTGTGCTCACCAGGTTAATGAAAGTCCTATAGGTGAACATATGTTCATAGTCTCTATGAATATTAAAAAAAATCAGTTTGGTTGCTGTAAAAGATTCATAGATATTGAGAACCGTCTAAATATTTCGGAAGCTCGCCATTTAGGATTGTTATATGTATAGGCCATAGAATTATGTACCATTCAAGGACAATTATTGCCTAGGTTCATTATTCAAACTTTCACTTCGATCGCATGATTACGACACAAGAAATAAAAACTTAATTTTAAAATTTCGCACAGCCGCCATATTGAGGTTATTTAAACAATTGATTTAAATTAGATGGCAGTGCATTACAATCTGCAAAATCATTTACCGTACCACATTTCACTGCGCTCAGAGAGTTAAATCACGAGAAAAGTCTATTAAAATATGTCAAATTCGCTTGGTCGCCATGTTCGTTTTTTACTTTACAAGTTTATGAAATATACATAGATAAACTTGTACCAATACCCTTTATCACCGTACAAAATTGCAGGGTAATATCTGTAATAGTTTCGGAGATATAGAATGTCAGTGAAATAATTTGCACAGCCGCCATTTTGAGGTTATGTAAACAATTGAACTAAATTAGACTCCAGTGCATTACTATGTGTATAAACACTTGCTGTACCTAGTTTCATTACGTTTGGATGGTTAAATCGTGAGAAAAGTCTATTTAAAAGTCTCAATTTTGCTTGGTCGCCATGTTCGTTTTCTACTTTACATGTTTATGAAATATACATAGGTTAACTTATATCAGTACCCTTTATCACCGTACTAAATTGCAGGGTGATATCTGTAATAGTTTCGGAGATATAGAATGTCAGTGAAATATTTTGCACAGCCGCCATTTTGAAGTTATGTAAACAATTGAACTAAATTAGACTCCAGTGCATTACAATGTGTATAAACATTTGCTGTACCAAGTTTCATTACGTGTGGATAGTTAAATCGCGAGAAAAGTCTATTTAAAAGTCTCAAATTCGCTTGACCGCCATGTTGGTTTTGTATTCACCAGGTTTTGAAAGTCTCATAGGTGAACTTCTAGTAGTCCCCTTTATCACCGTACACAATTTCAGGGCGATATCGGTAATAGTTTCGGAGATATTGAATGCTAGTGAAATATTTCGCACAGCCGCCATTTTGCATTGGTGAGACGTAACAAAATTTGAAGGGCACGGTCGAGGTCGCCGGGAATAGTGCTATGAACATACTGAGTTTCATTGAAATCGCTCCAGCCGTTTAGATTTTATTAGGGGGGGACACACACACGAATCACACACACACACACACACGCACACACACACACGGACAAAAGGTGATCTCATAAGCCTATTTTTTCAAAATTGAAAATAGGCTAAAAAAAGCACATTCTTAAGCAAGGTGTCAGAACGAAGGAATACAATGAAGCCTATATCCATTACGATGGTAGGCTAGAGTACAATAGGAATACTGCATTAGCAGAGTGGTAGCGGGAACAGTTTGCAGCAACGTTCATTTTCTATGAAGTGTACAAGCGAGTTTCGTAATGCAATGGACCGCGCGGACTCGTGTGAACTTGGTCACATTCGCATCTTTATATTGGAACTATTTAGCGGCTGTTCGAATTCACTCTCGCTTCGTGACGAGTTGATGAACTCTTTGCGGTTCAGCCATCGGTATTCTAATGCATGTGGAAAGATATCGCCAGGATATATTGGGAACTTTCGACCGGTCTGGAGTTGTTCGAGCCTAGGAGGACTATGGTTTGTTCTCTGGGGACCCAGTTGGAGTCCGGCATGTTTTGTGTTGGTCTGGAGCCGAGTATGGCCAACGATATCCTTTTTTTTTCCACATCCAGATTCGCCAAAGGTACAGATCACTTCAACTTGTTACTGTAGTGTAGCGTGGACATTTGAACAATCACAAATTGCCATATTTTGATTTTTGTAGATTAAATGGTTGAATAGAAAGTGCAGGTTCGATGCCTATTTCGAAGCTGACCATCTATGATGCTAGGATTATGACTCATAAAAATGAGTGCATCCTTTGTGTATTTTGATTAATAAATTTAAAATGTCAATAGTATTTTACAGTATTTAAACTGATATGCTCATTCTTATCTGTCGAGAAGTCACTGTGGGAGGAAGATCTCCAGATTTTTGTGTAAGAATATTTTAGTAACGCAATTTTTTTAAAGCGGCGTTGAGAATTCTGACTGAGTTTTACATATTCTAGTGCATTGTTCTTTAAGCACTTTCGCTTGGATTATCTTATTCTTTGAGGAGAATTTTTCTTTCCTTATTATTATAACGATATTAGGAAGTTTTCGGATCCTGTTATTCTGAATGTTACTTCAGGTCATTAGACTATTTTTATACAGTTTATTAACAGATTTAACTTGTATTTTCTGAGCGTGATTTTTCGAGGGGGTTGACTAATGGGTCATTAGTCACTTAGAATCTGTAGTTAACCTAGATCCATGCTGTAGGATTAATCCACCGACATTTTCGCGTTCGGGAAATTCAAGGGAAGATCTTATTTTGAGATTGGATTTTTTATAAATCGTTTTTACAACCTCATTTTTGAGTGGTTGTGAGTGTTATACTTTTCTTCTCTTATGAAGTTAACACTGGATTAAATTGATATCATTGCCTCTGGTGCAATAGTTTTTCTCTATTAAGAGGGTATTTGAACGACATCCAAATTTGCGAGGATAATCCCATGGATGACTTACTATAAGTCATACGTTTAAGAACTATGAATATTGTAATACATCAATGTAAGGCAAGTTTTCTAAAAATAGGTGGAGTATTTCTGGAATCCACTGGGCTTTATTAATAACCTGTTACAGAATCAAATTACTTTTCTGAGCACGAGTTCAGGCTTTTATTACAGACAGCTGATTTTCTTATTTGTGGATTTAAAACAGTAAGGCTCCAATTATATGTGCATGTTAGATTTTAAGAGGCATGTATTAGGAATAATGCTCTTGTGTTTGAGTATGTTGATACAGTGCTTTGCGAAGCAAATTTTCTTATTGAAGATTGAGCAACGTGTGCCAATCAAGAATAGATTGAATGAGGTTTCAACCCAGAGAGCCGTTGTATTTAAACTAGTATGGTTAATATTTTGTCATAGGTGACTTTATCGCTGTTATTATCGTGAAGTAATGCCTGTGTGAAGATTAGTATATTTCTGAGCATTATTATTAAAACTCTTGAGTGGATATCCAGTTCAATATTTCCAGTAAAATTATAACGACTTTGCCATAGCATGTATGTTTAACAAGGATCACCGATAACTATTTAATGCTGAATCTATGATTAATTTTTGCTTAACTTAACTGTTCGGCAGAAATACCCTGAAATTAGAAATGAAACAATTAAACAATTTTAAGCAGAAGTGAATGTCGTGACATTAAGTCAGTGGGAGGAGAATAATCGAAATTATTCTAGAATCTTGTATAAATTAGTATATTCTGTAAATATGCCATATTAATTTCATCGTTAAATAACAAGACCATATAATGCTATTGAAAATGTCGAGTAAGATTATTGGTTATAATCAGGGTATTTTTATGTAAGATGTTCATTAAGTTAATGAACCGAAATGAATCCAATTTATTCAATTCATATATTTTTTTTGTGTGTGCTTATCCTATGGGATCGAAAATTATTATTATTATTATACCTTATTTTTGAAAGAACTAAAAGTTAGTTGAGATAATGGGTAATTCATTTTGGAAGCCTTTCCCATATTCCATAGCTGAAAGACAATCCAGTATAATTAATGATATTTTTGATTGGTCGTGGTATCGACAAAATTTATATTGCTTGTCATGTTTATTCTTGCAATAAACTAATTTATTATTTGGTTTTAATTATTGCGTGACGCTTTATAGAGGTGATGGAAGGGTGTAATAAGGGGGCCATCACTAGGTATCTTAGGGTTTACCACACCTTTGAGATTCTTTCTTCGTTTTGAAGAATTCTTGTGTTTTGAGCTAGCCTTTTCTTTCTCTGTGCCTTGGTCAGTCTTAAAACATCCTGTTAGGTATTCGAGTGACCCTATTATCCCTGTGTCTGTTGGTAGAACTTGAGGGTTTTTCTACCGGGGATTTTTAGGTTCTACGATCCAGCTGTTATCCAGGGATTCAACAGGTATTGGTTGGTAAAAAGGGTACATGACCTGGCGCCCAACGTGGGGATTCGACAAACTGGAATACAAGAGCGCAGCGAGTTGAATGCCATAATTCTGCCAAAATTGAAACTGAAAGTACAAAGTGGAAATTAGTTTTATGATCATGTAACACAGATCACGAATTGGAACACCGTGTTTCCTGTTTGACCATGAATCAAGGCAATAAAATAATGGTGAACCAATATTTTGGCACGAACTATTGGAATTCCTATGGAACAAAGCAATTACGAGGATACTCGAGCTATTTGACTTACAAGTGGTATTGCAACCATTATTAAATTTTGTATTTTATGTATTGGAGTGGTGCCGCACGCTCTGTTAATAATTTGTTCTACTTGTTTCCGGCTGATGATCATTGCTGACATCATTAAAAATAGAAGTGTTTGTAACAAATTTAAATTTGAGTAATGGTAGAATCATAGACCCTCACCGATATAAACCATCACGTACTTGTATATAGGCGATCCCAAATCAAATTGGACACTTCGTGTTTAGACATAAGCTTATTTTAAGGTAATGCCAGACAATAAGGATGATCATGTATGGTAAATGGTGGTTGTTTGTGGATGTTCTCGCTGTGCTTTGTTGCTGTGGTATTCTTATTTCTTGTGAAGTGTTGTGAAGCATATCTGAAGGTAATATGGTGACTGTTGGGGACGTTAAGAAGATGTTTGAAATTATTCAAAATAAAATGGATAATTTGGATCAGGACATAGAAAATATTAAGGTCCAAACTAAATCTGCATTAGACCATATGTCCGAAACTGTTATTCAAAATCAGGGATTGATAAAAGATGCAGTTGCTGAAGGTATCAGGGGGGAAATTGATACTATGCAATCCTCCTTGAAGGCTATCAAAGATAGTTCTAAAAGGGTAGAAAAGAAGGTTACCAGTGTAGAATCTAATATCGAAGATATCCAGGACGATAATAGAAAAACACAACTAGATATCAGTACACTCCGAGCTAATGTTGGCTTGGTACAGGTTGGCCAAGAAAGAATGCAACTTGACATTAACAGTATCCAAACTAGTCAAACATCAATGCAAAATAGTCAAACATCAATGCAAAATAGTCAAACATCAATGCAAACAGATCTTAACAATGTTCAGACTAGTCAAAAGGGAATTGAGGAAACAGTAAATGATGTTAACTCTAATGTAAGGATTATGCAATTGCAAATCAATGATTTAAGAACAGATGTGGGATTAATAGAATCCAGTCAAAAAGAGATTCAGTCCCAAGTCAAAAATATACAGAATGATGTAAATCAAATTGAATCGAGCCAAAATAAAATGGAGTTAGAGGTCCGAAAAATCGAATCTAGTCAAAATCAGACGGAGGTTAAGTTAATGGAGCTAGAAAAATCAAGTAAAGAGTTTCAAGTTGAGATTAGACTAGACTTTGAAAAAAGTGTGAAGCTTAGTAAAAAAAAAAAAATAGAAGCACTTCAGCTACAGTTTTCCCATGACACTAATCAGACCCAGAATAGCCTGGAGCAGTTGAAAGGTGAAATGGGGACACTCCGAGCTCAAGTTACAGATCATACAAAACTTCTCAGGGATGATTTTGACGTAGATTTGAAAGGGATCATAAGATATAATATTGTAACATTTCGTAAAGATATCATGAAAATTAATGAGGAATGTTTTAAAGTTGAGAAATCTAAGTTAGAATCCAAACTTGCCACTGGTCTTGCAACTAATAGTAAAGACATAATAAACGTTAGGGAAGATCTAAGCAAAATAATGGATGGAATTCAAAATACACAGGTTAATAACATATCCGATTTAGAGAAACGTATTAATACTGTTGAAACTAAAGTCGACCAAAGTAAGATAGAGTTAAATGAGGTCAGGGAGAAGAAAACTTCCGAGATTAATGAAATTAGAAAGGGTCTCGAGCAAATTAATCTAGAAGGGCATATCAATTTAGATACGCTAAAAGATCAATTGCGATCACTTTTACAGTCCGATTTTAGAGTTGTAGTTGAACAACCTGAAGTGATAGTACCTGATAGTAGGGAAAGGATGATGCAGGAATCTCCCAATAACGAACCCAACATTCAACTCAGTCAAATGGAACATCCGAGTCCCATTCGAACAAGCAGGGAGACGTTTAGTTCTCCGAACCCCAACGTAGGCATGGATAATTATACTTCGAGATCAATGGAAAGGACACCGAATGTAACCATAATAAGAAACATTGATGACAAACCTAGGAAGTTTAGCAATCTGGATGGAATGACACCGATCGAATTTGTAAGGGCATTAAGAGATTACTTTTTGGAGTCACATGTGCCACGTGAGCGTGGGCTACGTATGGTGGAAAGGTTTCTTACCGATGCTCCGTTACAAAGGTTCAGGGCCTTTCGTTACACATTTGACAATTTTGAACAGTTTTCGCAGGCCTTCATACAGAGATTTTGGTCGATCGAGGTCCAACAAAATGTGAGATCGGAAGTCTATTCACGCAAGTACTCCAGTACAGGACCAACCAGCTATGTTGAGTACTTTGCGTGTCAGTTAGCAAAACTCCGTTTTCTCCAGCCTCCGTTAACACAAGAAGAACTCCTTGAAGCTATCTCACGTCAATTGCCTGCGGAAGTAAGGAGGTCAATTATTTTTTCCGGAGTATCGTCCTTAACGTCGTTGGATGACTTGTTACGTCGATTAGATAACATGAGTATGATGACGCTACCTACCATAGTCAAAAATGCCAGGCAGGAATCGAAAGTTGTAAACGTGGTAATGATGAACCGTACACAGCAGACGGATCGTTTTGAGCAAAGAAGAGATGATAGAATGGGTCCTATTAGAAATACCCATCACGAAGAGAAGAGATGGGAAAACCAACGTAGGTACGCCCAGGAGAGGCCATGGCAACGTCGCTACGAGGAGAGAAATTTCTATCGAAGAGATAATGATCGAAACCGGAATGATCACCGAGAAACGCCTTATAACAGGAATTACAGATATGATCAAAATAATCGAGATAACAGATATAATAGGAATGATAGAGATACCCGTGACAACAGAGATAAGAGAGAAAATCAAGGGTACTCAATATACAACAATTATCGAACGGAGGCGTCCGATAAGAAAGTGCAACAGGAGATGCTCACGAGAGGGCGAGATAAGTCCACGGAGGTTGGACGAAGAAAATCGAAGGAAAGAAAGGGTGAAAATCTAGATAAGTCACAACCCAGCACTAGCAGAGGAGGTCGGAGTTCAGAAAGAACACCTGACCGAGACAAGGGAAGGACGATTTCGAGAAGAGGTTGAGCACTGAGATGTCACGCATTCTACCTGTTCACGACTACAAGAAAGTGAATACCATGACAGAGAAGTCATTATAATAAAATGAAATAATTGTTATGAGGTAGTAAGCCTAAATGGAAGAGAAACGATAGGTCGTTTCAACGCAAAAATAACTGAAAAGATATGTGAAGAAGATAGTCTGAGTGTTGACTGAATAATGCTACATATGCCGAAATTACCTGGAATGGTGTAAATAAAAGCTGAGGAGACTTTTATTTAAGGTATCAAAGGGAAAATGCACCATTATTCCTAAAGGTCTTAAGTACAGATATGGATACAGTATTTTGGAATGCCCTGTAACTTTCTAGCTAGCCACTGAAGTCTATCATAACAGCTGGTCTACAGCAAGCAAAAGTTCTGCTATCAAGAATGGATCGGTAGGGCTCGTATTTCCGACGAGAAGCCCGAAGGTCATCGATAATAATCATATTGTCATTGTCTAACATTATATCGATCGATTCACCTGAGAATGATTAATACGAATTAAAGTATATTTAGCGCTATATGTAAGCAGTCATTTATGTCTGTATGCATATTTCTTTGGCAGAAAGCTATTACAAAGCAAGTATGAAAAACAGAAGAAGATCTGTTAAGTCACTAGTGATTATACTACGACTGCGATATATATGTATATATATATATATCGACTCGTGGCGTATATAGGAGTGAGGGTAGTGGATGCCTCCCACAAGCGACCTCGTGTGGAGAGCAGGAACTTGTGAAACTGACAGCGTGCAGTAATAATCCTGGCAATAGTGAAAGTGAAATCGCCAGTTAACGGGGTTTTCAAAACGTGTGAGCGTGCCTATGTATATAAGCGAGTTCGTTCGGCATTCTACGTGGGGTAGAGACTTGCCTGATGGGGATCAGACATGGTTTTAAACATGTAATATGTTTATCTTTGCGACCGTGTGTCCACCGCCACTAACGGACTATGCGGAAGAATACATTCATAATCCCGGCCGCCAGCTCGGGTGTATAATGTCGTAACACTCTGCTTGTAAATCTTCATGGAAATGCAGCCTAGAGTTGATCAAAAAAATTTTCACAGTGGCAATACTTCTTAAAAAAAGCACATTCTTAAGCAAGATGTCAGAGGGAAGGAATACAATGAATACCATTACGATGGTAGGCTAGAGTACAATAGGAATACTGCATTAGCAGAGTGGTAGCGGGAACAGTCTGCAGCAAAGATCATTTTCTATGAAGTGTACAAGCGAGTTTCGTAATGCAATGGACCGCGCGGACTCGTGTGAACTTGGTCACATTCGCATCTATTTATTGGAACTATTTAGCAGCTGTTCGAATTCACTCTCGCTTCGTGACGAGTTGATGAACTGTTTGCGGTTCAGCCATCGGTATTCTAATGCGCGTGGAAAGATATCGCCAGGATATATTGGGAACTTTCGACCGGTCTGGAGTTGTTCGAGCCTCGGAGGACTATGGTTTGTTCTCTGGGGAACCAGTTGGAGTCTGGTATGTTTTGTGTTGGTCTGGAGCCGAGTATGGCCAACGATATCCTTTTTTTTCCACATCCAGATTCGCCAAAGGTACAGATCACTTCAACTTGTTACTGTAGTGTAGCGTGGACATTTGAACAATCACAAATTGCCATATTTTGATTTTTGTAGATTAAATGGTTGAATAGAAAGTGCAGGTTCGATGCCTATTTCGAAGCTGACCATCTATGATGCTAGGATTTTGACTCATAAAAATGAGTGCATCCTTTGTGTATTTTGATTGATAAATTTAAAATTTCAATAGTATTTTACAGTATTTAAACTGATATGCTCATTCTTATCTGTCGAGAAGTCACTGTGGGAGGAAGATCTCCAGATTTTTGTGTAAGAATATTTTAGTAACGCAATTTTTTTTAAAGCGGCGTTGAGAATTCTGACTGAGTTTTACATATTCTAGTGCATTGTTCTTTAAGCACTTTCGCTTGGATTATCTTATTCTTTGAGGAGAATTTTTCTTTCCTTATTATTATAACGATATTAGGAAGTTTTCGTATCCTGTTATTCTGAATGTTACTGCGAGTCTTTAGACTATTTTTCTTCAGTTTATTAACAGATTTAACTTGTATTTTCTGAGCGTGATTTTCGGAGTGGATTGACTAATGGGTCATTAGTCGCTTAGCCTCTGTAGTTAACCTAAATCCATGCTGTAGGATAAATCCACCGACATTTTCGCGTTCGGGAAATTCAAGGGAAGATCTTATTTTGAGATTGGATTTTTTTAAAATCGTTTTTACAACCTCAGTTTTGAGTGGTTGTGAGTGTTATACTTTTCTTCTCTTATGAAGTTAACACTGGATTAAATTGATATCATTGCCTCTGGTGCAATAGTTTTTCTCTATTAAGAGGGTATTTGAACGACAACCAAATTTGCGAGGATAATCCCAGGGATGACTTACTATAAGTCATACGTTTAAGAACTATGAATATTGTAATATATCAATGTAAGGCAAGTTTTCTAAAAATAAGTGGAGTATTTCTGGAATCCACTAGGCTTTATTAATAACCTGTTACAGAATCAAATTATTTTTCTGAGCACGAGTTCAGGATTTTATTACAGACAGCTGATTTTCATAATTGTGGATTTAAAACAGTAAGGCTCCAATTATAGGTGCATGTTAGATTTTAAGAGGCATGTATTAGGAATAATGCTCTTGTGTTTGAGTATGTTGATACAGTGCTTTGCGAAGCAAATATTCTAGTTGAAGATTGAGCAACGTGTGCCAATCAAGAATAGATTGAATGAGGTTTCAACCCAGAGAGGCGTTGTATTTAACCTAGTATGGTTAATATTTTGTCATAGGTGACTTTATCGCTGTTATTATCGTGGAGTAATGCCTGTGTGAAGATTAGTATATTTCTGAGCATTATTATTAAAACTCTTGAGTGGATATCCAGTTCAATATTTCCAGTAAAAGTATAACGACTTTGCCATAGCATGTATGTTTAACAAGGATCACCGATAACTATATAATGCTGAATCTATGATTAATTTTTGCTTAACTTAACTGTTCGGCAGAAATACTCTGAAATTAGAAATAAAACAATTAAACAATTTTAAGCAGAAGGGAATGTCGTGACATTAAGTCAGTGGGAGGAGAATAATGGAAATTATTCTATAATCATGTATAAATTTGTATATTCTGTAAATATGCCATATTACTTTCATCGTTAAATAACAAGACCATATAATGCTATTGAAAATGTCGTGTAAGATTATTGGTTATAATCAGGGTATTTTTGTGTAAGATGTTCATTAAGTTAATGAACCGAAATGAATCCAATTTATTAAATTCATATTTTTTTGTGTGTGTGCTTATCCTATGGGATCGAAAATTATTATTATTATTATTATACCTTATTTTTGAAAGAACTAAAAGTTAGTTGAGATGATGGGTAATTCATTTTGGAAGCCTTTCCCATATTCCATAGCTGAAAGACAATCCAGTATAATTAATGATATTTTTGATTGGTCGTGGTATCGACAAAATTTATATTTCTTGTCATGTTTATTCTTGCAAAAAACTAATTTATTATTTGGTTTTAATTATTGCGTGACGCTATATAGAGGTGATGGAAGGGTGTATTAAGGGGGCCATCGCTAGGTATTTTAGGGTTTACCACACCTTTGAGATTCTTTCTTCCTTTTGAAGAATTCTTGTGTTTTGAGCTAGTCTTTTCTTTCTCTGAGCCTTGGTCAGTCTTAATACATCCTGTTAGGTATTCGAGTGGCCCTATTATCCCTGTGTCTGTTGGTAGAACTTGGGTTTTTTTCTAGCCGGGGATTTTCAGGTTCTACGATCCAGCTGTTATCCAGGGATTCAACAGGTTTTGGTTGGTAAAAAGGGTACATGAGGTGGCGCCCAATGTGGAGATTCGAAAAACTGGAATACAAGAGCGCAGCGAGTTGAATGCCATAATTCTGCCAAAATTGAAACTGAAAGTACAAAGTGGAAATTAGTTTTATTATCATGTAACACAGATCACGAATTGGAACACCGTGTTTTCTGTGTGACCATGAATCAAGGCAAAAAAAAAATGGTGAACCAATATTTTGGCACGAACTATTGGAATTCATATGGAACAAAGCAATTACGAGGATACTCGAGCTACTTGACTTACAAGTGGTATTGCAATCATTATTAAATTTTGTATTTTATGCATTGGGGTGCCACACGCTCTGTTAATAATTTGTTCTACTTGTTTCCGGCTGATGATCATTGCTGACATCATTAAAAATAGAAGTGTTTGTAACAAATTTAAATTTGAGTAATGGTAGAATCATAGACCTTCACCGATATAAACCATCACGCACTTGTATATAGGCGGTCCCAAATCAAATTGGACACTTCGTGTTTAGACATAAGCTTATTTTAAGGTAATGCCAGACAATAAGGATGAGCATGTATGGTAAATGGTGGTTGTTAGTGGATGTTCTCGCTGTGCTTTGTTGCTGTGGTTTTCATATTTCTTGTGAAGTGTAGTGAAGCATGTCTGAAGGTAATATGGTGACTGTTGGGGACGTTAAGAAGATGTTTGAAATTATTCAAAATAAAATGGATAATTTGAATCAGGACATAGAAAATATTAAGGTCCAAACTAAATCTGCATTAGACCATATGTCCGAAACTGTTATTCAAAATCAGGGATTGATAAAAGATGCAGTTGCTGAAGGTATCAGGGGGGGAAATTGATACTATGCAATCCTCCTTGAAGGCTATCAAAGATAGTTCTAAAAGGGTAGAAAAGAAGGTTACCAGTGTAGAATCTAATATCGAAGATATCCAGGACAATAATAGAAAAACACAACTAGATATCAGTACACTCCGAGCTAATGTTGGCTTGGTACAGGTTGGCCAAGAAAGAATGCAACTTGACATTAACAATATCCAAACTAGTCAAACATCAATGCAAAATAGTCAAACATCAATGCAAAATAGTCAAACATCAATGCAAACAGATCTTAACAATGTTCAGACTAGTCAAAAGGGAATAGAGGAAACAGTAAAGGATGTTAACTCTAATGTAAGGATTATGCAATCGCAAATCAATGATTTAAGAACAGATGTGGGATTAATAGAATCCAGTCAAAAAGAGATTCAGTCCCAAGTCAAAAATATACAGAATGATGTAAATCAAATTGAATCGAGCCAAAATAAAATGGAGTTAGAGGTCCGAAAAATCGAATCTAGTCAAAATCAGACGGAGGTTAAGTTAATGGAGCTAGAAAAATCAAGTAAAGAGTTTCAAGTTGAGATTAGACTAGACTTTGAAAAAAGTGTGAAGCTTAGTAACAAAAAAAAATAGAAGCACTTCAGCTACAGTTTTCCCATGACACTAATCAGACCCAGAATAGCCTGGAGCAGTTGAAAGGTGAAATGGGGACACTCCGAGCTCAAGTTACAGATCATACAAAACTTCTCAGGGATGATTTTGACGTAGATTTGAAAGGGATCATAAGATATAATATTGTAACATTTCGTAAAGATATCATGAAAATTAATGAGGAATGTTTTAAAGTTGAGAAATCTAAGTTAGAATCCAAACTTGCCACTGGTCTTGCAACTAATAGTAAAGACATAATAAACGTTAGGGAAGATCTAAGCAAAATAATGGATGGAATTCAAAATACACAGGTTAATAACATATCCGATTTAGAGAAACGTATTAATACTGTTGAAACTAAAGTCGACCAAAGTAAGATAGAGTTAAATGAGGTCAGGGAGAAGAAAACTTCTGAGATTAATGAAATTAGAAAGGGTCTCGAGCAAATTAATCTAGAAGGGCATATCAATTTAGATACGCTAAAAGATCAATTGCGATCACTTTTACAGTCCGATTTTAGAGTTGTAGTTGAACAACCTGAAGTGATAGTACCTGATAGTAGGGAAAGGATGATGCAGGAATCTCCCAATAACGAACCGAACATTCAACTCAGTCAAATGGAACATCCGAGTCCCATTCGAACAAGCAGGGAGACGTTTAGTTCTCCGAACCCCAACGTAGGCGTGGATGATTATACTTTGAGATCAATGGAAAGGACACCGAATGTAACCATGATAAGAAACATTGATGACAAACCTAGGAAGTTTAGCAATCTGGATGGAATGACACCGATCTAATTTGTAAGGGCATTAAGAGATTACTTTTTGGAGTCACATGTGCCACGTGAGCGTGAGCTACGTATGGTGGAAAGGTTTCTTACCGATGCTCCGTTACAAAGGTTCAGGGCCTTTCGGTACACATTTGACAATTTTGAACAGTTTTCGCAGGCCTTCATACAGAGATTTTGGTCGATCGAGGTCCAACAAAATGTGAGATCGGAAGTCTATTCACGCAAGTACTCCAGTACAGGACCAACCAGCTATGTTGAGTACTTTGCGTGTCAGTTAGCAAAACTCCGTTTTCTCCAGCCTCCGTTAACCCAAGAAGAACTCCTTGAAGCTATCTCACTTCAATTGCCTGCGGAAATAAGGAGGTCAATTATTTCTTCCAGAATATCGTCTTTAACGTCGTTGGATGACTTGTTACGTCGATTAGATCACATGAGTATGATGACGCAACCTACCATAGTCAAAAATGCCAGGCAGGAATCGAATGTTGTAAACGCGGTAATGATGAACCGTACACAGCAGACGGATCGTTTTGAGCAAAGAAGAGATGATAGAATGGGTCCTATTAGAAATACCCATCAGGAAGAGAAGAGATGGGAAAACCAACGTATGGACGCCCAGGAGAGGCCATGGCAACGTCGCTACGAGGAGAGAAATTTCTATCGAAGAAATAATGATCGAAACCGGAATGATCACCGAGAAACGCCTTATAACAGGAATTACAGATATGATCAAAATAATCGAGATAACAGATATAATAGGAATGATAGAGATACCCGTGACAACAGAGATAAGAGACAAAATCAAGAGTACTCAAGATACAACAATTATCGAACGGAGGCGTCCGATAAGAAAGTGCAACAGGAGATGCTCAAGAGAGGGCGAGATAAGTCCACGGAGGTTGGACGAAGAAAATCGAAGGAAAGAAAGGATGAAAATCTAGATAAGTCACAACCCAGCACTACCAGAGAAGGTCGGAGTTCAGAAAGAACACCTGACCGAGACAAGGGAAGGACGATTTCGAGAAGAGGTTGAGCACTGAGATGTCACGCATTCTACCTGTTCACGACTACAAGAAAGTGATTACCATGACAGAGAAGTCATTATAATAAAATGAAATAATTGTTATGAGGTAGTAAGCCTAAATTGAAGAGAAGCGATAGGTCGTTTCAACGCAAAAAAAAAACTGAAAATATATGTGAAGAAGATAGTCTGAGTGTTGACTGAATAATGCTACATATGCCGAAATTACCTGGAATGGTGTAAATAAAAGCTGAGGAGACTTTTATTTAAGGTATCAAAGGGAAAATGCACCATTATTCCTAAAGGTCTTAAGTACAGATATGGATACAGTATTTTGGAACGCCCTGTAACTTTCTAGCTAGCCACTGAAGTCTATCATAACAGCTGGTCTACAGCAAGCAAAAGTTCTGCTATCAAGAATGGATCGGTAGAGCTCGTATTTCCGACGAGAAGCTCGAAGGTCATCGATAATAATCATATTGACATTGTCTTACATTATATCGATCGATTCACCTGGGAATGATTAATAAGAATTAAAGTATATTTAGCGCTATATGTAAGCAGTTATTTATGTCTGTATGCATATTTCTATGGCAGAAAGCTATTACAAAGCAAGTATGAAAAACAGAAGAAGATCTGTTAAGTCACTAGTGATTATACTACGACTGCGATATATATATATCGACTCGTGGCATATATAGGAGTGGGGGTAGTGGATGCCTCCCTCAAGCGAACTCGTGTGGAGAGCAGGAACTTGTGAAACTGACAGCGTGCAGTAATAATCCTGGCAATAGTGAAAGTGAAATCGCCAGTAAACGGGATTTTCAAAACGTGTGAGCGTGCCTATGTATATAAGCGAGTTCGTTCGGCATTCTACGTGGGGTAGAGACTTGCTTGATGGGGATCAGACATGGTTTTAAACATGTAATATGTTTATCTTTGCGACCGTGTGTCCACCGCCACTAACGGACTATGCGGAAGAATACATTCATAATACCGGCCGCCAGCTCGGGTGTATTATGTCGTAACACTCTGCTTGTAAAACTTCATGGAAACGCAGCCTAGAGTTGATCAAAAAATTTTCACAGTGGCAATACTTCTTTAAAAAAAGCACATTCCTAAGCAAGATGTCAGAGGGAAGGAATACAATGAAGCCTATATCCATTACGATGGTAGGCTAGAGAACAATAGGAATACTGCTTTAGCAGAGTGGTAGCGGGAACAGTTTGCAGCAACGTTCATTTTCTATGAAGTGTACAAGCGAGTTTCGTAATGCAATGGCCCGCGCGGACTCGTGTGAACTTGGTCACATTCGCATCTTTATATTGGAACTATTTAGCGGCTGTTCGAATTCACTCTCGCTTCGTGACGAGTTGATGAACTCTTTGCGGTTCAGCCATCGGTATTCTAATGCGTGTGGAAAGATATCGTCAGGATATATAGGGAACTTTCGACCGGTCTGGAGTTGTTCGAGCCTCGGAGGACTATGGTTTGTTCTCTGGGGACCCAGTTGGAGTCCGGCATGTTTTGTGTTGGTCTGGAGCCTAGTATGGTCAACGATTTCCTTTTTTTTTCCACATCCAGATTCGCCAAAGGTACAGATCACTTCAACTTGTTACTGTAGTGTAGCGTGGACATTTGAACAATCACAAATTGCCATATTTTGATTTTTGTAGATTAAATGGTTGAATAGAAAGTGCAGGTTCGATGCCTATTTCGAAGCTGACCTTCTATGATGCCAGGATTTTGACTCATAAAAATGAGTGCATCCTTTGTGTATTTTGATTGATAAATTTAAAATTTCAATAGTATTTTACAGTATTTAACCCTTAGATACACGCTAAACGGCACTCAGTGCCGCTTTTTTTGCAAAACTTTCTTGGAAGAAGTAAACAGTTACGAGTTCTGTGAGATCACCCGCTATATCCTTTGTTCGACATGTGATGCAGGGGACGGGGTAGGTTTGGAGCCTGTCTGGTTCCCAATCTGTCTGAGACAGGTTGTCAAAGTGGGAGGTGCGCGAATGCGGCATTCCGTACCGCTAGCGTGTAACAACTGGCTGGAATCGGCGTTGTGAAATAATGTAAGTATTTAACTTATTTTATCTTAGTTGTTTATTTCTATGCTTCCATCATTATTGTCGATGTCAGCACATAGTCTGCACGCTTGCCTTCTGTTTATAGGTCTCGACATGGCTGTCAACAACAGGAGATTGAGAGGTTGCTCCAAGTACTTGATGAGCAAGGAGGGTCACTGGATGAAAAGGATCTATTCGATTTTTAAGTCCTAGTGCAGAGTTATTTTGTGTATCTAGGCACTGTATATTATTTCGTACTGTAAATTAGCAGAAAGTGTCCTTTTCCAAGACAAGAATCTAAGTGTATGGGCCTACATGATTCTGACAAACAGTTTTTCTTTTACTCTAGTGTATTTCTTGAGCTAGTTGAGCATCAGGTACAATGTCTTCTAATATGAGCCTGAAAATAGTGCAAACTCAATCCAATAATTCTCAATATCTCTTTTGTGTGTGAAAATTATTATTTTTTCTTTTGTCCAATACATGTATATAAGAATTTTTAATTACATTAAGTATGAATAGTAAATATGTCCTTATCTCATCCCTCCCAATAATATATTTTAATAAGAATTTCATACATACTGATAGATTTCTTCAATGTATTCTCATAGAATCTGTATAATTCTCCATACAAATCAATTTTAGCTATTTAGCAAGTCACTAAATTACGAAAAAGAATGAAACTCTATATTGTGGCATAGAATGCCGCTAGCGTGTACGAATGTTAGTGAAAGAGATGCGTGAAGATAAGGGTTAAACTGATATGCTCATTCTTATTTGTCGAGAAGTCACTGTAGGAGGAAGATCTCCAGATTTTTGTGTAAGAATATTTTAGTAACGCAATTTTTTTTAAAGCGGCGTTGAGAATTCTGACTGAGTTTTACATATTCTAGTGCATTGTTCTTTAAGCACTTTCGCTTGGATTATCTTATTCTTTGAGGAGAATTTTTCTTTCCTTATTATTATAACGATATTAGGAAGTTTTCGTATCCTGTTATTCTGAATGTTACTTCGAGTCTTTAGACTATTTTTCTTCAGTTTATTAACAGATTTAACTTGTATTTTCTGAGCGTGATTTTCGGAGTGGATTGACTAATGGGTCATTAGTCGCTTAGCCTCTGTAGTTAACCTAGATCCATGCTGTAGGATTAATCCACCGACATTTTCGCGTTCGGGAAATTCAAGGGAAGATCTTATTTTGAGATTGGATTTATTTTTTTAAAATCGTTTTTACAACCTCAGTTTTGAGTGGTTGTGAGTGTTATACTTTTCTTCTCTTATGAAGTTAACACTGGATTAAATTGATATCATTGCCTCTGGTGCAATAGTTTTTCTATATTAAGAGGGTATTTGAACGACATCCAAATTTGCGAGGATAATCCCAGGGATGACTTACTATAAGTCATACGTTTAAGAACTATGAATATTGTAATATATCAATGTAAGGCAAGTTTTCTAAAAAATAGGTGGAGTATTTCTGGAATCCACTAGGCTTTATTAATAACCTGTTACAGAATCAAATTATTTTTCTGAGCACTAGTTCAGGCTTTTATTACAAACAGCTGATTTTCATAATTGTGGATTTAAAACAGTAAGGCTCCAATTATAGGTGCATGTTAGATTTTAAGAGGCATGTATTAGGAATAATGCTCTTGTGTTTGAGTATGTTGATACAGTGCTTTGCGAAGCAAATTTTCTAGTTGAAGATTGAGCAACGTGTGCCAATCAAGAATAGATTGAATGAGGTTTCAACCCAGAGAGGCGTTGTATTTAACCTAGAATGGTTAATATTTTGTCATAGGTGACTTTATCGCTGTTATTATCGTGAAGTAATGCCTGTGTGAAGATTAGTATTTTTCTGAGCATTATTATTAAAACGCTAGAGTGGTTATCCAGTTCAATATTTCCAGTAAAATTATAACGACTTTGCCATAGCATGTATGTTTAACAAGGATCACCGATAACTATTTAATGCTGAATCTATGATTAAATTTTGCTTAACTTAACTGTTCGGCAGAAATACCCTGAAATTAGAAATGAAACAATTAAACAATTTTAAGCAGAAGTGAATGTCGTGACATTAAGTCAGTGGGAGGAGAATAATAGAAATTATTCTTGTATAAATTTGTATATTCTGTAAATATGCCATATTAATTTCATCGTTAAATAACAAGACCATATAATGCTATTGAAAATGTCGTGTAAGATTATTGGTTATAATCAGGGTATTTTTGTGTAAGATGTTCATTACATTAATGAACTGAAATGAATCCAATTTATTAAATTCATATATTTTTTGTGTGTGTGCTTATCCTATGGGATCGAAAATTATTATTATTATACCTTATTTTTGAAAGAACTAAAAGTTAGTTGAGATGATGGGTAATTCATTTTGGAAGCCTTTCCCATATTCCATAGCTGAAAGACAATCCAGTATAATTAATGATATTTTTGATTGGTCGTGGTATCGACAAAATTTATATTTCTTGTCATGTTTATTCTTGCAAAAAACTAATTTATTATTTGGTTTTAATTATTGCGTGACGCTATATAGAGGTGATGGAAGGGTGTATTAAGGGGGCCATCGCTAGGTATTTTAGGGTTTACCACACCTTTGAGATTCTTTCTTCCTTTTGAAGAATTCTTGTGTTTTGAGCTAGTCTTTTCTTTCTCTGAGCCTTGGTCAGTCTTAATACATCCTGTTAGGTATTCGAGTGGCCCTATTATCCCTGTGTCTGTTGGTAGAACTTGGGGGTTTTTCTAGCCGGGGATTTTCAGGTTCTACGATCCAGCTGTTATCCAGGGATTCAACAGGTATTGGTAGGTAAAAAGGATACAGTACCTACTGTAGATACCATGTTATTGGTTTTACATCCCTTTTAACTACCGGTACTGTGGCTTTTAGAGACGCTGGGGTGCCGGAATTTTGCTCCGAAGGGGATCTTTAACGTGCCAGTAAATCTACTGACACGGCTCCCTCGCATTGTGCACCCTTACTTCATCTAATCTGACTGCGCCAGGATTCGATCATGGGACCTTGGGCCGAACAAGGGAGAACGTTACCGTTGAGCCACACAGCCAGCCTGTATGATTATAGAACGCAGACTAACTTTCTACGGGTACATACTGAGAATAAACAACAATAGACTTTCAGAGAAGATCTTTGATGAAGTAAACAGTTCATGCATGAAAACTTATTGGTTTCATGAAATACAGGAAAACTTCAGGCAGACAGGGATCACGAGGCAATTGATAGGCGATAGAGGAGATTTCACAAAAATTGTGTCATCGTGAGATTCTCGAGTTCAAGCACTGTCCTTAAGTGCAAAATATAATATAATAATAATAGTAATAATAACGCATGTATTTTAGTGCGGACCTGTAAAACAGAAGCAACTATTCCTTTCATAATATAAGCTTAGGCCTATTTTTAGAAACCACGAAATTTTCGCAATTGCTCTAGCAACTCACCGACAAATGAGCAGACAGCAGACCGATTCACACTGTAAGTGTTTCTGACACGAATTAATGACTGAATATGTAGTTATCCGCCCAAGATATAGTTCATATACTGTAAGTTTGCACTTTTTTGACAGTTCTCGCGGGAACGAATACTCCTACAGAACATATCAGTCCGCCTGTACCACGTGCTGTTATGAGTTGCCTAAACCTACATTCATCTCGCAATATCAATTCATTGCCCTTTTTAAAGGAAACTTGTATTTTTTTGTGACATTTATCAAAATCGTTCTAACAGCACACTCACTGACGGCTCGCTGACAGAATAATATTACATCATTGGACGCGCTATGACCAAGACCTTAGCTATGACAGACCAGCTGATAACTTACATGTGAGAGTGGAATTATTTTAGGCCCATCATTTCACAGCTCGAGGAAAATGCTTTCTAAGGTATGGTGTAAGATGTCCTTAAGACGATACGATCATTACTTGACCTGTTGGATTGATATTAAAATAAAACGTATGAAACATTTCACCATGTAAGTTAACTTTTAGGCCTAAAAAACTCATATTTTAGGCCTACATTTTGCACAAATCATGCCATATGAAAATTATTCACCAGGCCAATGTCCTTAGGGAAATAAATAGTTCTGCTGACTTTTCTTTTACCTTCAAACAGAAGGAAATAAAATAAATATCTTAAACAAGAAATTCCGTAACTGCTTCCTACTCGATAGTCAAAACAAAGATGTCCGACCTGGAGATCTCTCAGGCTACATATTTACTCAACATTTAAGATAACCACTATTTATCTGAAAAGTGAACACGCGTTCAAATGGAAATAATACTTTCAGACGACTTCGCAATATTATCAATTATAATAATTATTATTTAATATAATTAACACGTTATTTTCTCGGGCGGATGAACACAGTAAAGCGTCCATTACCAACCGCACGCCCATCCCACGAGAACGTGGTATTTCAGTTTGATAATGCAACTTTACAGTCTGGCCGACATAATATGTTGTCAATATATTCACAATTACTGGGACAAGCGAAAAAATAACCTGAAAAAACTTACATGTGAATAAAACATGTATATATAAGTTATGGACTACAGGTTATAAATTGAGTCTTTCCTTATGAAGGTTGGTAACCCTTGCTGTCAAAAAAATGCAAACTTACAGTAGATGAACTATAGCGTGTTCAAACCCGGCCGCAGCCGTCGGATTTTTTTAAGAGCGTTAGATATCCCTCAGTATGCCTTCCTTCGGAGGGGAAGTAAAGCCGGCGGTCCCATGTCATAGATTTATGGCATGTTAAAGAACCTTCCACTAATTGATAAAATATTTATTGCAGCTAATAGCCAAAGGAATCCTTCCACTAATTGCAGCTGTGTGAAGCTAAATTGGATAGGTTAAGAAGGTTAACAACGCTCTTAGGTTTCTACGTTCGTTGCCAAGAGTCGACTGCGGTGGCGTCTAGTAGCTAAGTTCTGAACTTGGCCTAGTAGTCGTTGACGGTGGCGCTTGGCGGCAAAAGTAGGAACTAATTGAAAAGTTCTAAGTTACAACCCCTGGCACTATACAGCCCATGACGGGTTAAGGCCGACCAATTCTAAGTTGCAGTACTTAAATTAAAAAAACAGATAACACATACTAATACAGTCATCACAATTAACACCAGTTATCAGACAGATTCTACACACACCCAAAGTACACGGGGCTACATCACCGCGTTGTCGCAGCCCCTAAACTTAAGAACCAACCAACCAACCATGTAGTTATCCCTACTTCATTCATACGATCACACTCTCATAACTAAGTTGGTCGTAACCTCTGTCAATAAATCATCAACCACTTCAAGGTCTGTGTAATGACTTCAGTTGACTATCAACTCGTTTTTTAACAACACATTGGCCTCATTGTCCATCATAATACCTTCTGAATTAAATTCGTTACGGTACATTTCATTTCATGGACTTATTTCACATGGAGATCGGTGAACGTAACGTGCGGTGAATTCACCCATCCGATAACGAATCTGAACCTCGCTGTTCCGCACCTTACAATAATAATAACTTACTAATGAATCAGACTCAGTGTCAGTATCTTATTCAGTGAAGTGCGTAATTGGCTCTGCGAAGTAATGCCCTTCCCATTGTGTGGATGTGTGTGGCTAAAATGCTTTATAAAATTACTCAGTATACCCCAGGCCAGGGCGAATCCCCAGGCGATTGAAACTGGTAGGGTGATCTGTTCCCAAATTACGTCATTTATTTATTTATTTATTTATTTATTTATTTACATAGGTCCCAATGAGCCTGAGCTCGTGTTAGGGACAATCAATTAACATAGTTACAGCATGGCATATATATAATTTTTGTAACATTATTGTTTAGTTTAATAGTAACTTAGATTGCTAGTGACTAACTTTACAGAGATAATACGGTATGATACATTGCATTGCTTAAGGCTATTGTACATTGGCTATTCATTCCTTAATAGGAAGTCTTTTGTTTTCCTCTTAAATGTTTTTATAGAGAAACTTTCCCTTATGCCTAATGGTAGCGAGTTGTATTCTTTTATTATAGAGGACATAATTCCTTTAGTTCCAAATTTAATGGATTGGGAATGGCTGGTGAATATTTGATTTACTCCTCTTGTTGCATAGTGATGAATGTCATTTGCATGGGTAAAATGGATGTGTGTGTGTATCAATTTGTTTTCTAATTTGTATACAAATACTGTTGCTGACATAGCTATTTGTTTTTGCAGTGGCATAATTTTAGTTCCTGAGTACAATTCATTTGAGGGTGTGAGCCAAGGTAATCCAAAGATAGATTTTATAGCACGTTTCTGGAGTATCTCAAGTTCTTTTATCAGCTCCTTCTTACAATATCTCCATATGAAATTCATGTACATTAGATGTGAATGTATCAGAGCAAAGTATATATTTTTCAACTGTTGGCTAGTAAGACAGCTATATCTTAATCTGAAAATAATACCAATTAAAGGGCTGATTTTATGTTTTACATTTTCTACATGATTTTCCCAGGTTAGTGTACTATCTAGTGTGATACCTAAGTATGTTGCCGATTTAACCCTTTCTATTTCTTTGTTGGCTATGTTGACTATGTTTGTGGTCTCAATCTTGTATGATGGTTTATGGAAGAACAAATATTTTGTTTTAGTGATATTGATAACCATTTTGTGTGCTCTCAACCAATCCACCAGCTTATTGAGATCATAATTAATATTTAGCATAATTTCCTGTTCAGATGTTCCCAGATAGAGTATAAAAATATCATCTGCAAATAGTTTAAGCTTGCCTTTCAATTCTAATAATACTATATCATTAATATAGGCCAAGAAAAGAATTGGTCCTAAGACAGAACCTTGAGGTACTCCTGTGTCAATTCTCATTTGAGATCCTTTTACATTATCGATTGCAACATATTGTTTTCTGTTAGTGAGGTAGTTCTTGAACCAATCATGTGCCACTCCTCTGATGCCTGCAAATTCTAGTTTATTAAGGAGAATCTTATGGTTAACCAGATCGAAGGCTTTTTGAAGGTCAATTAGTACACCAGCAGCTAGTTTGTTTTCATCTAATGCCTTTTCTACATCAGTTACTACTTCAAATATAGCACTATCAGCTCCTCTATTTGGAATAAACCCATATTGGCAGTTTGCAAAGTAATCATTTTTCATGAAGAAATTCATAAGTCTTCGTTTAACAACGCTTTCTAGAACCTTGCTGATGGCAGATATAATATTAATGGGTCTGTAATTTGATGGGTGGGTTTTGTCCCCTTTTTTGTAGATCGGGACCACCCTAGAGACTTTACAGGCATCGGGGAATATACCAGTCATCAGTGAAAGATTTATTATTTTGACAAGATATGGTGTAAGGCCCTCAAGACACAATTGTAGCATGACATTAGTAGTGTTGTCCTCACTTATATTGTTTTTGTGTTTTAGGGAGTTTATAATTGATTGTATTTCATTAGCATCAGTAGGTAACATAAAGATTGTCTTAGTGCTAGTAGTATTTTTATAGCTTGTAATGCCCGAGGTAGAACCGTTTCCTTGATTTTCCCATATACTGTTAGCAATATTGACATAATATTTATTAATTTCATCACATATATTTTCCTTTTTTTCGACATTTGTGCCGTCGACTATAAGTTTGACAATTTCATTTTCCCCCTTCTTTGGTCTATTTAACATCTCATTAACAACACTCCACACTTCCCTCTGATTATTTGCATTTTGAATTTTTTGGTCAAAGTAGTTTCTTTGTAGGTTTCTCTTAAGTTTTGTAACTTGGTTGCTAATAATTTTATATTCTTCTAAAATTTCTGCAGATGGATTTTTAACTTTGGTTTTTGTATATATCTTATCTTTCCTGTGTATTAGTGCTAAAAGATCTTGTGTGATCCAGGGTTTTATTGGTGGGGCACTTGGCTCCTTATTCGTATATTTCATAGTACAGGCTTCTATTCCTTTATTAATAAAATCACAGAATTTATTATAGTAGTCATTGATGTTAGTTTCATTGCATACAAATTCTTGAGTTATTAAATATTTATTAAGTTTTTTGTAGTTTATTTTATCCTTTTCTATTGGCCTATCATCACATATTGAGTTCCTGTTTATCTTTTTGTTTCTCATTTCACAGATGAGTAAATGGTGATCACTCAAATCATTATCAATATTATAGACATTACATATTTTGTCACAGTCGTTCGCCAATACATGATCAATTAGAGTAGAGCTAGTTTGTGTTACACGAGTTGGATATTTTGTATTACATAAGACTAGACCGTATGATTTGACTAGGTTAATATAACTACTAGTATATCTGTCCCCAATTAATAGATCAATATTCATATCACCTAGTATTATAACAGGATTCATTGAGTAAGAACTAATAATTACTTCGAGATCAGTTAGAAAGTGTGGAATGTTGCTTTTATGAGGGTTATAAGCAGTGATTATATTGTATTCTTGATGGCCTTTTCTCACAGTAATGTGCAGTATGCTGTGGGTGGAATTTATTTCCTTTACAAGGGTACTGCTACATTTGTTTGAAATATACAAAGATACTCCCCCGCCAGTTTGCTTTCTAACTATGTGATATGCAACATATTTCTTAATATTGAAAAACATTTTTGTTTGTTCTGTTAACCAATTTTCTGAGATTGCTAGGACATCTACACCTTTGATTCTGTCTAACATTATTTGGATATCATCGAACTTGTTTTTTATGCTATGTGCATTTATGTGTACGCATTTTAGTGTACTGGTATCGGTTATTATCTGTTTACTGTCCTTAATCTTATAATAATCGCTAAGTGTATTACAGTTACACTCGGTTAATTCTAGTGTATTATTATTAGCATTACCTAAAAAATTTAATTTCTGTAATTCTAGTTCCATATGGGATAATACTTAGTAGATATCTTACTATTACATTGATTTTAGTTTGAGAGGGCGAGTTCATCCAGTATTTCAGCACTTGATATAAGCTTTGAGGGTCCATTTTGATTTTTCCGAATGTATATTTTGCAGTCTCTGACCCAAGTTGCAAAGATTTTTCCCTGTTGTCTCAATTCACGGCACTTTTTGGCGATGGTTTCATTTCTTGGGGTCAGGTGTTCATTGATATATATATTACCACCATCACTGTAACCAATTTCACTCGTCTTCAGGGTCTTCTTTCGTCTTCTGCTACTGAGAATCTCTTCCTTCTTCCACCTATTATTTAATTTCACAATTATCGGTTGAGGCCCAGGCTTTGTTGACGGGAGGCGGTGAGCTGCGTCTATGTTTGCCCTGGTGATTTCAACTCCTAACGTCTTGCCAATGTCCGAGATTTTGTGAAATACATCCTCCTCTCTTTCCGTGGGTATTCCATACACTATCAAGTTGTTCTTGCGCTGGTACTGTTTTAGTTCCTCCAATTCGTTGATAGCTCTAGATGCTGCCATTTCTGCGTCCTTGACGGTTTTTCTCTCTTTCTTCAGAGTTTCAATTTCCCGGTGGAGTTCATCATACTTTTCTGATAAGAAAGTATGATATCTTTATTTGCTACCTGCTCCACCAAAGCGCTAATGTTGCATGTATCCATAGAATATGTTGAACTGGATTCTGTGCACATAATATAATTACAACTTCTCGAAGTATGGATTACTCTGAGACAAGTTATAGCACACAAAGCTTTTTAATTGTCTAAAATCTTATTGATTGTACGCTACGTTTTTTTTGCAGCATAAATGTTGTTGCGAGTTCGTAAATAATATGAGCAACTACAGACCTGCTCCTGACTTGCCATTTCATTGCTCATGCGTAATCGGCAGCCATTTTGCTAGACATCACCTGTTTGAATAATAACAAACGTAATGCAACTAATTTCACGAACCAAATTGAATTTGCGTGTGTTATTTGTGTCAAATTCCGTGTCAAATTATACATTTGAGATAACATCACAGTGAATTAAAAACCAATACAAGTGAGTAGACCTATACAATTATCTTTGAACCGGTACCCTATTTGTTGCAATAGCCTTTTTATTTGCCAGCGAGACGAGATGCAAGTACTGTATGCGCTTGGGGTTCATTTTAAGTTGAGCAAAGCTCTTTTCTTAAATTGATAGTTCACATAATTATCAAGTAAAATCGGAAGTTACATCTGTAAAGAAGTTCTGGTATATTGTTGCGCATGGGAAAACTGTTCAGCCGATAGTGAATCAAGGTTTGTACGGTACTGGAATGTAGTATTTTCTAAGCTATCGTATGGACAGTTAATCAGAATATTAGCAACAATTAATGCAGGCTATCGGTAATGCTATCTTGACAGAGAAAAATAGTGCCAAACATTCCTGCATTCTCCTATCACCATTTTGCAGTTTTCATGGGGCTTGGACATTGTGGTCATGTAGCTCTGTCTACATGGGTGTGTGTATTTTTTGTGATAACCTGTGTTATTGTTATGGCTACATTACTGTGTGTATTTGAGGATAGGTTTGGAAATGAGGCGGCTATGGCTTTAAGTTAGGAACCATCCTAGTATTTGCCTGGAAACGGAAAACTACGTCCAGGATGGCTGTGGAGGGAATCGAACCCACCTCATCTTAGTTTTTCCCCACTAGGCTGAGTGTACACCGATACAGCCTTCAAATCAAAATTAAATTTCTCGGCAGAGCCAAGAATTTCTGCAGTACAAATCCCAACACATTACGAAGAATATGCAGTGAATCCACCCACCTGGGGTGTCCTCTAAGGAGGAAAGGGCTTCCACAAGAGCTTTCCAGCCTTGTTATGAAAGCCGGATCTAAATATCCTATAGGCTTTCATATAGCCGTGGTAGGATTTTTCGAGATCTCGGAAACTACGCGTCGCCCAGTGTTCAAACCTTTACCAATCGAATCGGAGTTGAAAAAAAATAATTCAAAAAAAGTCTGTCTGTATGTATGTATGTATGTAAGTAGGCCTATGTATGTATGTACGTATGTGCGTGACGTTTTTGCGTTTGGCAAAGTACAGGTCGCAATTTTCAAGATATCGAGCTGAAATTTGCTACGGTGAAAGAGTTGGGGCCTGTGACGAACCCTATTGTTGGGCGTTAAAATCGGTGTAGGACCGGACCTTTTTTTTGGGGCCCTGAATTTCATCCTATTTTTTTGAATCGATATATCTCGGAAACGGTTGGTCGTATCGAAAAATGTTAAATGTATAGGTGTAAGATCTCCGCGGTATGCAACTTTTTTACTCAAAACTATTTTTTGATATCTCTCACCGTTTTCTTTTTTTGGGGCCCTGAAAATGTCCATTGTGCGTGACATTTTTGCGTTTAGCTAAGTACACGGGGCGTGGTGGCTCAGCGGTCTAGCTGTATGCCTCTCACCAAGGCGGTCCGGGTTCGATTCCCGGTCAATGCATGTGAGATTTTCGAAGTGAATTGCCATGTCCTGTGGTTCGGATTCCACGTAAAAAGGAGGTCCCGTGGCTCATAATCACAAGATTCACGGTCACGTAAAACTACAATCTTCCTTCCTTCCTTTTAGCTAAGTACAGGTCGCAATTTTCAAGATATTAAGCTGAAATTTGGTACGGTGAAAGAGTTAGTGACTGTGACGAATCCTATTGTTGGGCGTTAAAATCGGTGCGGGGCCGGATCTTTTTTGGGGGCCCTGAATTTCAAACTTTTTTTTTGAATCGATATATCTCGGAAACGGTTGATCGTATCGAAAAATGTTAAACGTATAGGTGTAAGATCTCCGCGGTATGCAACTTTTTTTACTCAAAACGATTTTTTGATATCTCTCACCGTTTACTTTTTTGGGGCCCTGAAAATGTCCATTGTGCGTGACATTTTTGCGTTTAGCTAAGTACTGGTCGCCATTTTCAAGATATTAAGCTGAAATTTGGTACGGTGAAAGAATTAGTGGCTGTGACGAATCCTATTGTTGGGCGTTAAAATCGGTGCATGGCCGGATCTTTTTTGGGGGCCCTGAATTTCAAACTTATTTTTGGAATCGATATATCTCGGAAACGGTTGGTCGTATCGAAAAATGTTAAATGTACAGGTGTAAGATCTCTGCGGTATGCAACCTTTTTTACTCAAAACGATTTTTTGATATCTCTCACCGTTTTCTTTTTTTGGGCCCTGAAAATGTCCATTGTGCGTGACATTTTTGCGTTTAGCTAAGTACTGGTCGCAATTTTCAAGATATGAAGCTGAAATTTGGTACGGTGAAAGAGTTAGTGACTGTGACGAATCCTATTGTTGGGCGTTAAAATCGGTGCTGGGCCGAATCTTTTTTTGGGGCCCTGAATTTCAATTTTTTTTGGAATCGATATATCTCGGAAACGGTTGGTCTTATCAAAAAACTTTAAATCTACATGTGTAAGATCTCCGCGGCATGAAACTTTTTTACTCAAAACGATTTTTTGATATCTCTCACCGTTTCGTTTTTTGGGGCCCTGAAAAAGTCAATTGTGCATGACATTTTTGGGTTGAGCGAAGTATAGGTCTTAATTTTCATGATATCGAGCTGAAATTTGGAGCGGTGAACGAGTAAGACCCTGTGAGGAAACCTGTTGTCGGGCGTTAAAACCGGTGCACGGCCCGATTTTTTTTGGGGGGGGCCTGAATTTCAAACTTTTTTTTTAGGAATCGATATATCTCGGAAACGGTTGGTCGTATCGAAAAACGTTAAATGTACAGGTGTAAGATCTCCGCGGTATGCAACTTTTTTATTCATAATGATTTGTTGATATCTCTCACCGTTTTCCTTTTTGGGGCCCTGAAGATGTCCATTGTGCGTGACATATTTGGGTTTAGCGAAGTACAGGTCGCAATTTTCAAGATATCGAACTGAAATTTGGTGCGGTGAAAGAGTTAGACCCTGTGAGGAAACCAATTGTCGGGCGTTAAAGACGGTACAGGGCCGAATCTTTTTGGGGGGCCCTGAATTTCAAACATTTTTTTGGAATCGATTTATCTCGGAAACGGTTGGTCGTATTGAAAACGTTAAATGTACAAGTGTAAGACCTCCGCGGTATGCAATTTTTTTACTCAAAACAATTTTTTGATATCTCTCACTGTTTTCTTTTTTGGGGCCCAGAAGTTGTGCGTATGTGCGTGACGTTTTTGGGTTTAGCAAAGTACAGGTCGCAATTTTCAAGATATCAAGCTGTAATTTGGAGCTGTAAAAGAGCTAGAGCCTATGAGGAACCCTATTTTTCGGCGTTAAAATCGGAGCAGGGCTGGATCTTTTTTCGGGGCCCTGAATTTGAAACTCTTTTGGAATCGATATATCTCGGAGACGGTTGGTCATATCGAAAAAAGTTAAATACACAAGTGTTAAATCTCCGCGGTATGCAACGATCTTACCCTTAACGATTTTTTGACATCTCTCAGCGTTGTCTTTTTTGGGGGCCCTGAAAATGTACGTATGTGTGTGACGTTTTTACGTTTAGCAAACTAGAGGTCGAAATTTTCAAGATATCGAGCTGAAATGTGTCACGGGGAAAGAAATTGGGCCTGTCAGGAACTCTCTTCCTGGCGTTAAAATTGGTGCATGGCCGGACCATTCTTTGGGGCCCTGAATTTCATCTTTTTTTTTACCCCTGATGATGTTTTGATATCTCTCACCGTTTTCCTTTTCTGGGGCCCTGAATGTCTTCCTTTTTTTCGAACCGTTATATCTGGGAAACGGTTGGCCGTATCTAACAAAGTTAAATCTACAGGTGTAAGATCTCAGTGGTTAGCAACTTTTTCAACCCTTAAGATTTTTTGATATCTCTCACCGATTTGATTTTCTACGGCCCTGAATTTCTTCCTCTTTTTCGAACCGTTATATTTGGGAAACGGTTGAACGTATCGAACAAAGTAAAATCTACAAATATAGGACCTCAGTGATTAGCAACTTTTTTAACTCATATGATTTTTTGATATCTCTCACCATTTTCCTTTTTTGGGGCCGTGAATTTCATTCTTTTTTTCGAATCGTTATATCTCGGAAAGCGTCGATCCTATCGAAAAAAGTTAAATCTACAGGTGTAAGATCTCAGTGATTTGCAACTTTTCTACCCCTTATCATATTTTGATATCGCTCACCGTTTTGATGTTATTAAATGTTTTGGTTTTTGAAAAAAAAAAAATGGGGCCCAAATGTATATAACAACTGGTAAAAATTCAACTTATGGTCTAATTGAATTCTACGGAAAATTATCTATAATTACCGGTACTCGTTTTAACCTTTTCAATAACTTGAATCATGTATTTACAGCAGTAAGATATTTTGCACTTCCGAGGACGTCCGGCTTTCATAACCATGTGATGGTGTCAGCATTGCCTAGAATAATATTTTATAATTTTACTGCATTTCCTTGCAATCGGTTCGAAGGTCCGAAATGCAATTCCACAGGCTTTGCCACCAACGAAGTTGTTGTTTGAGATTATAACCCCTCTTGCTGGCCCCTTGCTGCTGCGCCACCGTCTCATCAAAAGCAGGTGGACTCCTACTTGTTATGAAAGCCGGATCTAAAGATCCTATAGGCTTTCATATAGCCGTGGTATATTGGAAAAAGTCTGTCTGTATGTATGTATGTGTGTGACGTTTTTGCGTTTAGCAAAGTACAGGTCGCAATTTTCAAGATATCGAGCTGAAATTTGGTACGGTGAAAAAGTTGGGGCCTGTGACGAACCCTATTGTTGGGCGTTAAAATCGGTGCAGGGCCGGACCTTCTTTTGGGGCCCTGAATTTCATCCTATTTTTTTGAACCGATATATCTCGGAAACGGTTGGTCGTATCGAAAAATGTTAAACGTATAGGTGTAAGATCTCCGCGGTATGCAACTTTTTTACTCAAAACGATTTTTTGATATCTCTCACCGTTTTCTTTTTTTGGGGCCCTGAAAATGTCCATTGTGTGTGACATTTTTGCGTTTAGCTAAGTACTGGTCGCAATTTTCAAGATATTAAGCTGAAATTTGGTACGGTGAAAGAGTTAGTGACTGTGACGAATCCTGTTGTTGGGCGTTAAAATCGGTGCAGGGCCGGATCTTTTTTGGGGGCCCTGAATTTCTAACTTATTTTTGGAATCGATATATCTCGGAAACGGTTGGTCGTATCGAAAAATGTTAAATGTACAGGTGTAAGATCTCCGCAGTATGCAACTTTTTTACTCAAAACAATTTTTTGATATCTCTCACCGTTTTCTTTTTTTGGGGCCCTGAAAATGTCCATTGTGCGTGATATTTTTGCGTTTAGCTAAGTACTGGTCGCAATTTTCAAGATATTAAGCTGCAATTTGGTACGGTGAAAGAGTTAGTGACTGTGACGAATCCTGTTGTTGGGCGTTAAGATCGGTGCAGGGCCGGATCTTTTTTGGGGGCCCTGAATTTCAAACTTTATTTTGAAATCGATATATCTCGGAAACGGTTGATCGTATCGCAAAATGTTAAATGTATTGGTGTAAGATCTCCGCGGTATGCAACTTTTTTACTCAAAACGATTTTTGATATCTCTCACCGTTTTCCTTTTTTGGGGCCCTGAAAATGTCCATTGTGCGTGACATTTTTGCGTTTACCTAAGTACTGGTCGCAATTTTTAAGATATTAAGCTGAAATTTGGTACGATGAAAGAGTTAGTGACTGTGACGAATCCTATTGTTGGGCGTTAAAATCGGTGCAGGGCCGGTTCTTTTTGAGGGGCCCTGAATTTCTAACTGTTTTTTGGAATCGATATATCTCGGAAACGGTTGGTCGTATCGAAAAATGTTAAATGTATAGGTGTAAGATCTCCGCGGTATGCAACTTTTTTACTCAAAACGATTTTTTGATATCTCTCAAAGTTTCCTTTTTTTTGGGCCCTGAAAATGTCCATTGTATGTGTCATTTTTGCGTTTAGTTAATTACTGGTCGCTATTTTCAAGATATTAAGCTGACATTTGGTACGATGAAAGAGTTAGTGACTGTGACGAATCCTATTGTTGGGCGTTAAAATCGGTGCAGGGCCGGATCTTTTTTGGGGCCCTGAATTTCAAACTTTTTTTTGGAATCGATAGATCTCGGAAACGGTTGATCGTATCGAAAAATGTTAAATGTATGGGTGTAAGATCTCCGCGGTATGCAACTTTTTTACTCAAAACGATTTTTTGATATCTCTCACCGTTTTCTTTTTTTGGTGCCCTGAAAATGTCCATTGTGCGTGACATTTTTGCGTTTAGCTAAGTACTGGTCGCAATTTTCAAGATATTAAGCTAAAATTTGGTACGGTGAAAGAGTTTGTGGCTGTGACGAATCCAGTTGTTGGGCGTTAAGTTCGGTGCAGGGTCGGATCTTTTTTGGGGGCCCTGAATTTCTAACTGTTTTTTGGAATCGATATATCTCAGAAACGGTTGGTCGTATCGAAAAATGTTAAATGTACAGGTGTAAGATCTCCGTGGTATGCAACTTTTTTACTCAAAACGATTTTTTGATATCTCCCACCGTTTTCTTTTTTTGGGGCCCTGAAAATGTCCATTGTGCGTGACATTTTTGCGTTTGGCTAAGTACTGGTCTCAATTTTCAAGATATTAAGCTGAAATTTGGTACGGTGAAAGAGTTAGTGACTGTGACGAATCCTATTATTGGGCGTTAAAATCGGTACAGGGACCTTTTTGGGGGGCCCTTAATTTCATCCCTTCTTTTGGAATCGATATATCTCGTAAACGGTTGATCGTATCGAAAATTGTTAAATGTACAGGTGTAAGATCTCCGCGGTATGCAACTTCTTTACTCAAAACAATTTTTTGATATCTCTCACCGTTTTCTTTTTTTGGGGCCCTGAAAATGTCCATTGTGCGTGACATTTTTGCGTTTAGCTAAGTACTGGTCGCAATTTTCAAGATATCAGGCTGAAATTTGGTACGATGAAAGAGTTGGTGACTGTGACGAATCCAATTGTTGGGCGTTAAAATCGGTGCAGGGCCGGATCTTTTTTGGGAGCCCTGAATTTCAAACTTTTTTTTGGAATCGATATATCTCGTAAACGGTTGATTGTATCGAAAATTGTTAAATGTACAGGTGTAAGATCTCCACGGAATGCAACTTTTTTACTCAAAACTATTTTTTGATATCTCTCACCGTTTTCTTTTTTTTGGGGCCCAGAAAACGTCCATTGTGCGTGACATTTTTGGGTTTAGCTAAGTACTGGTCGCAATTTTCAAGATATTATGCTGCAATTTTGTACGGTGAAAGAGTTAGTGACTGTGACGAATCCTATTGTTGGGCGTTAAAATCGGTGCAGGGCCGGATCTTTTTTGGGGGCCCTGAATTTCAAACTTTTTTTTGGAATCGATATATCTCGGAAACGGTTGATCGTATCGAAAAATGTTAAATGTATTGGTGTAAGATCTCCGCGGTATGCACCTTTTTTACTCAAAACGATTTTTTGATATCTCTCACCGTTTTCTTTTTTGGGGGCCCTGAAAATGTCCATTGTGCGTGACATTTTTGCGTTTAGCAAGGCACAGGTCGCAATTTTCAAGATATCAAGCAGAAATTTGGTACGGTGAAAGAGCTAGGACCTGTGAGGAACCCTATTGTTGGGCGTTAAAATCGGTGCAGGGCCGGACCTTTTTTGGGCGCCCTGAATTTCATCCCCTTTTTTGGAATCGATATATCTCGGAAACGGATGGTCGTATCGAAAAACGTCAAATGTAAAGGTGTAAGATCACCAGGGTGTGGAACTATTTTACTCATAACGATTTTTTGATATCTCTCACCTTTTTCTCTTTTTGGGGCCCTGAAAATGTCCATTGTGCGTGACATATTTGGGTTTAGAGAAGTACAGGTCGCAATTTTCGAGATATCAAACTGAAATTTGGTGCGGTCACCACCATGTTGGATTTTTGGTAACCAGGTTATTGAAAGTCCTATAGGTGAACTTATGTTCATAGCCCCTATGAACATTTAAAAATTCAGTTTGATTGATATAATAGATTCGTAGATATTGAGAACCATCTAAATATTTCGGATGGACGCCATGTTGGATTGTTATATGTATTGGCCATACAGTCATGTACCATTAAAGAAAAATATTGCGTAGGTTCATTATTCAAACTTTCACCTCGATCGCATGATTACGACACATGAAAATAAAAACTTAATTTGAAAATTAGCACAGCCGCCATCTTGAGGTTATGTAAACAATTGAACCAAATTAAATACCAGTGCATTATAATGTGTATAAACATTTCCTGTGCCATGTTTCATTGCGTTTGGATCATTAAATCGTGAGAAAAGTCTATATAAAACTTTCAAATTCGCGTGGCCGCCATGTTCGTTTTGTAGTTAACCGTATTTTGAAAGTCTCATAAGTGAACTTCCAGTGGTGCCCCTTATCTCCGTACAAAATTTCAGGGTGATACCGGTAATAATTTCAGAGATATAGAATGCCGGTGAAATATTTCGCACAACCGCCATCTTGAGGTTATGTAAACAATTGAACGAACTTAGATGTCAGGGCATTACAATGTGTATAAACATATACTGTACCAAGTCTCATTACGTTTGGTTGGTAAAATCGCGAGAAACGTCTATTTAAAGTCGCAACTTCGCTTGGCCGCCTTGTTATGAAAGCCTTCGAAGTTCTTCCTCAATATCTTGAATTTCCCAATCGTGACCAGTATGGCCGGCTTGAAGTGAAGCATGCAACAGCTGTAGTCGCTGGACGAGTTTATTGGGATTGTGCCAGTAGGTAACATCCACAAGGGGTTTTAATGGCTTAAATGTCACCCCTGAAGCGGACATTTTACGACGACCACTTTGACTAGTGGGGAACATTTTTGCAATGATGGTTTTATATTTTTGAGATATATTGGCATTCACTTGTTGAGTGGGATCATACTGTCTTTTCTGGGCATGGGTGTCCAATAAAATGGATTTATATTTATCAAGGTCCTCTAGCGTATAATCTTGGGATGAGGGAGTCCGAGAGAATAGTAGCTTTAACATTCCTGGTGTTAATTTATAGTTGATCTTTTTAATGACAGCTTTAGTACGACTAAATTTAATCAATGAATCACCAATTTTAAAACTATCATCCTCATAGCGAACACCATAAGTGGTATCTGTGTTTCCAATAAATAGATTGGTGAAATAGGGTTCCAGTGTTGATCCATAATATTTTATTAAAATGTTTTTCAGTTGAGCTTTATGTTGGGGGGTGGCCAAGAGTTGTGAAAATGGAGACGATCTGAAAGGGCAAGGTGTTTCGACCATGACCAAGGATTTCTTTTTTCTTAAAAACTCTGCAAGGGGTGATGCCTTTTTTTGAGGTGTAAACACTTGTTCCTCATCATCCTCAACTTCGCTAACACTAGTTAAATCTTCCTGTTCCTCTTCCTCTTCCTCAGGGTCCTCGTGGTGCGTCTGAGTGGCTTGTGAAACGGTAGGTGGCGTTTCTGATGGCATAAAAGAGGGTTTCAACATGCCTTTTAGCGGAGGGGCTAAATGTTGTTGAATAAACAAAGCATGATCCGCACGTGATCGCTTCAATTGACGGAACTTTTGACGAATAGTATTTTTTGCTCTAATAATATGCTTTTTCAATTGACTCTCTGCTAACGCCATGGTGTCTTGACAAATGACTTGAGAGGGAATGACACAGTGCCTTAAATAGCAATAAAATGATCAAACCCTAAGCGATACCGCCCTTGGTTGAGTTCACTTTGTTTGTCAATCACTAAACAAGCATGACGTTGAGTGTTCCAGCACTTGCCACACAATTCTGTAAACATTTGAAAGGTCATATCTGGATTCACATGTTCATTATAAATGTGACGACTGTTCCTCTCGTCCTGGCGAAATAAAACAATGACATTGGCATTGTCACGAATCAACTGTTTGGACATTTTAGAATACGTTTGTCCAAGATAGAAGCAATCGATATGTTTGTGTCGACCCATGCTGAAATAGCTTTGAATGATGCTTTGTCGTTCAGTGGATACATCATCGAAAATCATGAGTGAATCAGGCTTTACCTCATCCGGTGAAATGACATTTTCTTGCGTGGAAAATGTAAAATACCCCATATTCTCATCTTGTAATCCAGACATGACTTGATCCAGAAACACGTAGAGGGGTTGGTAGAGAGATTTTACGAAAATATAAATATTTTGAAAACACAGGCCATTGGGCGCTGTAATAAGTGTCAGCAAAAGATTGGTCTTTCCACAGCCGGAAGGTCCCACAATGATGCAGCGAATGGAAGATGGAAACAGTGAACCATGACGTTGTTCGCGTGATGTGGGGCAGAGATGGGAAACCATGTCCCCCACGGGCAATGACTCTTGCAGCTTAATTATCTTCATTTCAACTAAGGCTTAGAGAGGCTAGCATGCTGTCTATATACATCGCACCGAGCCTTGTCATAGAAACAGTAGACTCGTACTACAGGTTGACGATGGATGTCTTTGGACGTGCATTGATGGTCAAAGTTAGGTCTGTTCCCATACATGATCCTAAACAAGAAACAGATCCTGCTAATAAACACTATGTGGATAGGACAGTAGTGCCACGCACAAAACAAGGAGATTATGACTTTAAAGGAAAGCGGTTAACCCATGTAAAACATCTTCAAGTGTCTACAGACGTTACTACAAAAAAGTATGTGGATAACAAGGTGTATGAGTTTTATGATAAAGTGCCTCAGCTTACGGTGGATGGCTATAGCGCTAATCATCACCGCATTATTCACGTGGAAGACCGACAAGAAGATGATGATGTCTGTACCAAGCGATACGTGACCTATGAAATGAAAAGGCTTTATAAATTTATCCCATCTGTACTTTTAGTGTATCTGACACATGTAAAACCTGTGAATGAGAGAAACCATATACCGCTAGTTCATGACCAGCACTTGACCTATGTGCTGGCTTCGGGTTTAAGCCACTATCGATTACACTATAATGGAACCATTCACAACAAATATGCCATACCTGATGAGAACCATTTACAAAATAGAGATAAATGGTCATAGGATGTTGGTCCATAACCATGAAATGGTCAATGCAGGAGACGAATTATCCCTTCATCTCATGTTGACATGGGATGAATAGCAAGCTGGAAAAACCATAAACGATTTCCCACTTTATGTAGAATTGGAATATACAGTCATGAAATAACAATCTGACGTTAGTTGTGACTTAAACTTTCTTGTGAAAGGTTGTTGGTCATCACCATCATGGTGAAACAAAGATATGTGGTGAGAAAGACTAAAAATATGACCCTGTCCTTGGCAAAGCCTAGGCTTATGACATTCGTGGACAAGCCCTTGCGAAAGAAAAAAAGAAAAAATAATGTGTTGACCATAAGGAAAGCTCTTCGAGCAGCACAGAGACATGTTATTCCAAAACGTCAGCGACAGGGTTCAAAACAAGGGCCAGTGATCCCCGTCCCCAAACGAGCGGGATTTTTACCTGCATTATTCGCTGGTCTGGCTGCTCTAGGTTCACTTTTAGGCGGCGCCAGTGCAGTGGCAAAAAGTATTAAAGCCGCACAACAGGGCAAGCAACAACTCAAAGAAAGTCAGCGACACAATGAAACAATGGAAGCCATTGCTATGGGGGCTAGAAATGTCAATTTGAAGCCAGCCTTTTATCAACAAGGATTTGGAATTTCACCTTTTCGAAATAAAATAAAAAACATCTTTAACCTCAGCCATAGCAAGACATGCCCTGACACATCAACAAGTGGAAAGCTATGCTAAACAACTGAAGCTTTCTCATTTTCGAGGTGTGTTTATGCGAAACCAATTACCCTCACGACCCTGGAAACATGAATGTGCTGTTGTCAATTTGGATGATCACCGAGGACCTGGAACACATTATGTAGCTTATGTCAAAGAGGGATCCACTGTATGGTACTTTGACAGTTTTGGGAATTTGCCCCCACCCATGGAACTAGTGGCCTATTTTGGAAACAGGATCAAGATATATTATAATGTGAAACGTGAGCAAACGTTTAACAGCCAACAGTGTGGACGTTTGTGTTTATTTTTTTATATTAGACGCAGCATAAGCAAAAACGTCAACAGTATGTCGGTGGAAAGTAAGACGTTTACACTGCATGGACGTGGACCTAAAGTGAGCCTAGACTTTTACCCACCTAACGAATTGAGTGAAAAACCCTATGGTTTAGGACTTGTTTCACTTGAAACGTACAATAGAATATACAACATACGTGAAAGTGTGAACAACAAGTTTTACTATGATGATTCTGTGCTCAACCTGAACTCTGGTGGATACACGATAGATGACATCTATGAACACATTTATGAACACATTTATGTGGTGTTGATCAATGAATATGGTTTAAACTCATTTCTCGATGGAATGCGCAAGTTTGAACTTGTAGGAAATACCAACACTCATCGCTGCAGTATTTTTTCTACATTCAAAATTGACTTTAAAACACACCCCGATTCCATTGGTCCATTACTAGGATTTAAACCACGCGTGTTGGAGCCCAACAAAAAACATGAATCAGACCATGAAGTGAAATTCATTGAGGACCATCATGTGTCGGTGACGTGTAATATTATTAGTCAAGTGTACACCAATCAAGAACCGTCGCATTCGCTTTATGACTTTATTGTAACATCGCCAATTGGCTATATTATTCGTGAAAACCCTCCAGTGGTGCTTTTTCATTCTGTGGCTGTCGATGGTATTAGTAATATTACATTAAGACTGATCAATAGGGAGCAACAACTCATTGATCTAGATTCTACCACACCAGTGACTTACAAGTTGGTGCTAAAACCATCATGAAGTTTGTATATAAAGCAACAACACCGTCTAGGAATGGTGTTAGTTGTTTACCACGTGAATACACGTTAACATCTCAGAACAAGCAGATTTTACAGCAGTTGGGTTACCACGTCAACCCCCGCGATGAATTCTATCCTAGAGGTAGCGAACCACATCGAGGAGCAACCAGGAGTGGTAAGAATTGATCTCCATTCTTATCAAGCTCAAACACCTGGACTCAGTAACAATGATGAAATTCAATTTGTTAACAACAACCAAGATATTTACACTCTACCGCATGAAAGTGTTATTCAGATTGAAGGTCGGCTCACCAAAGCCGATGGCTCTACACCCTCCACATCCAAGTTAGCCAACCATGCTTTCGCCTTTCTATTTCCTGAAGTGCGATACGTGATTAACGATATCGTGGTGGATAGCACTCGAAATGTGGGTATTTCCAGTGTCATGAAACTATATCCCTCTTATAGTGAGGAAGAACTTTGCATGGCGGGTTGGTGCCCTGACTCGATCAATGACTGGATGGTACACACCGATGGCACCTTTACTGGATATTTACCTCTTAAACTAATTTTAGGCTTTGCTGAAGATCACCAGCGCATTGTGGTCAACGCAAGGCAAGTGCTTTATCTGGTGAGAGACAGGAGTGATAATAATGCACTTAAGGGAGCCGACAATGCCCCCATTGATTCAAAAATTCAACTACAACGCTTGCTATGGAAAGTACCTCATGTGACCCTTATCGATAGCAAAAAACTGGACATACTCAAAATGGTAAAGAGAGATATACCTCTACCCATGGAATTTAGAAGCTGGGCACTCCATGAGTACCCGCTATTGCCCACCACCAACACACACAGTTGGTCTATAAAAACAGCCCGCTATACAGAGAGACCTCTTTATATGATTGTGGGTTTTCAAACAAATCGTAAGTATCAACAAACCAAAGATGCCACGCAATTTGATCACCTGCAATTGAGAAATGCACGTATTTTCCTCAACGGTGCTGTGTTTTCCTATGAAGGACTGGATTTAGATTTTTCAAAAAAATAAGTTTGGCCCCCTGTACGACTTGTTTTCTAAATTTAGATGGTCGTATTATCAAAAAGAGAATTTCCCTATGTTGTCACCCCAAGCTTTTAAGACAAGGGCGCCACTGATTGTCTTTGACTGTTCCTACTTGGAAGAGTTTGTCAAACCATCCAATATTGACATTCGACTAGATTTTGAAACGCATGACAATGTTCCAGCCAATACGACGGCCTACTGTTTGATTATTCATCACAAACAAGTCAACTATTATCCACTGTCCAACCAAGTGACAAGTGTATACATAGCAGGTTAACCCACATCAAACCGCTCAGTCATGTCTTGCTTTCAAGCCTCAAAAGAAGTTACATCCATGAATTTAAAATCTGAGGAACAACGTTTCAAGACCTTTGCGACGTGGCCGGTGCCTTTTATAAACCCTAAAGCCTTAGCGGCCGCTGGATTCTACTATTTAAAAACAAGAGATGAAGTGAAATGTGTGTTTTGTCCCATCATCTTAGACCAATGGCAAGAGAGCGATGAACCCATTCAGGAACATCAGCGCTGGTCACCTGCCTGCCCCTTCCTGTGCAGAATGGAGGTGGGTAATATATCCTGCCATTCAAGTTACCCCTCACTCGTTCCTCTAAGTGATGAAAAAAGTTATGATACGTGTGGACTTTATGGTGTCAACAGTGCTTCAGTGAGCAGCTCACAGTCAAAAACACCCAGTTTAGAGACATTAGAATATCATCGGTGTTATGGACACTATAACCACAAAAGTTATCAGTTGGCAGTCAAAGTGAAAGGTCGTGTTTTTCCCGAGCTCTCAGGGGTGCTGAAATGGGTTGTTCTCTGGAGTGTTATCGGGCGAGGATCGGACTGTGGTATGCGAAGGGTAGTCGGGATTCCCGGTGTTTGTGTGAGCGTACGGGACCTAGCAACTTGTGATTCATAGCCCTAGTGATAGCTGCATTGCTGGTTATTGGTGGAGTGGAAGTGAATCCAGGGCCTGTTACTCCAAATGTGAATCAGGCAACTAATCCAGTGGCAGCTTTAAAGTGTTCGACGTGCAGTAAAACATTGAAGAATGGTGTTGAGTGTGGACTATGTGAGAAATGGTTTCACTTCGGCTGTATTAAGGTCAAGAAGGAGGATTGTGATGTCGGAAATTGGTTTTGTAAAGTATGTGATACGCCGGACTGAGGGTGCAAATCAAAGCAAGGGATCAAATAATACAGGAACTTAGAGCAAAGCTTCGTGAATCAGAAGAAACGGTGAAGGATGTGACTGAACGGCTTTCTACTGGGATCAGTGTGGAAGAGGGCGTGCAGGAGCAAACTGAGGATGACGTCAACATAATGGGTGATTCTATGATACGATGGAGTGCGAATATCTCGAGGAAATCAGGTGCGAAAGTGCGGTGTTATCCGGGGATTAAAATTGACCAGCTTGCCCAACAAGTGGAACAATCAAATGTAGAGGACTGTGACAAAGTTAAAGTGTTGTTGCTACATGTTGGGACGAACGATTTGAAGAAGAGGGCTACAGCTGATTACTTCATGGGGGAGCTCTACGAACTAGGCAGAAAAGCTAAAAGCAAGTTTAGAAATGCAAAAATTATAATGAGTGGCATTGTTCGGCGGGGAGATGTTCCGTTAAGGCGAGTTAAGACTGTAAATGACCGCATGGACTGGGTATGTGCACAACTGGGATTAGTGTACGTAGAAGCTGACTGCTGGATTGGTGGCCGTGACTTCGCCCGAGACGGGCTGCATCTAAATCGACGGGGTGCTTTTAACCTAGGGAGCCTACATGACAGGGTCATCGGTTCGTGCCGGCTTTTGTGAGGAGGAGCAGGTCCAGAGGTTGCCAGCCGATGGGAACAGAAGGAGCTATTTCGAGATATTTGCTGCGGAGGTAAGACTCACAGATTACTGCAGGTTAATTGTCAGAGTTTAGGAAATAAATTAATTGAATTTTGGAATCTTGTAGAGACGTATTCTCCGGACATTGTCATTGCAACTGAATCTTGGTTATATGAGGACATAAATAGTAGCAAAATAATTCAAGGGAATTACGAAATGTACAGAAGGGATCGGGGGAAGCGAGGTGGTGGACTATTTATTTGTGTGCGCAAAAATATAGGTAGTTTCTTAAAGTGGGCTGATATGGATCATGAAATGTTATGTGTACAAATTTCGGATAAAGGAAATAAATTCCCTCTTCAAGTGATAGGGGCGTATAGAGCACCGAAAGATAACTTTTCTCTCCTCGAAACACTGTATGATAAAACTTGTACGGGTAATGCTATGAAAAAGAGCATAATAATTAATGGAGATTTAAACCTCCACAAAGTAGACTGGTCTGGTGAGTCAACTAGCTGTAGTCAAGTTTAGAGCGCTGCAAATAAATTCTTAAGGGAGGGGGGATTTTCCCAAGTAGTTGACTTCCCAACTAGAGACAATAATACCTTAGATGTTTATCTCGTAAGGCCTGTAGAGCTGTATATTAACTGTCTGAAAGTACCAGGAATTAGTGACCATTCTGGGGTTGAATTAAATATTAGATATGGTGACATTACAAAATTTGACTCTGATGTAGCAAAAAAGATCATATTCCAGTATCGCAGGGCGGATCAGGGCAAGTTTCAGGGGTATTTGAATGAGCTATTTGTAGGATGGGCATCGGAAGGAAATCACATTAATATCCTGTGGACTAACTTTTTGAAAATTTTAAATAGCGCTGTTGATAAATTTGTCCCATTTAAATTGCTGAAACAAAACTCAGATCCTGAGTATTACACACGAGAAATTAGGAGTCTAAAACGGAAAATTAGGAAATTATACAATAAAAGACATCATAGTGACAAGAGTATGTTGAAATTTAAGTCCTTATCAAGAGAGCTCGTCTTAAAAAACAGGGCTGCTCATGACTGTTATATGCAAGGTTTACTTGGTTCGGGAGGTGATGGGTGGAAAAAATTTTACAGTTATGTTAGGAGAAGAAAGGGAAATCCAAATAATTTGTCGATGATAATGTCCGGTGACGGTAAATTAATTACTGAGAAACAGGCCATTGCTAATGAATTAAATGTATTTTACGGTAGTGTGTTCAATAAATCCAATAGCTGTGTGTTGGACCTTAACGACGAATCAGGGGTTCCCCTGCTCCAAATAAACCAGTCAGCAATTGTAAAGCTAATACAAAAACTACGTTTCAATGTATCAAAGGGTCCTGACAATATTGTTAGTGAAGTACTTAAACTAGGGGGTAGGGCCGTGGCACGATACTTGGGGGTGATGTTTAATGTGTCCATAAACAATGCGCAAATCCCAGATGACTGGAAAAGAGCTACGGTAGTCCCAATATTTAAGGGAGGGAGCAGACTTGAATTGGGCAACTACAGGCCGGTTAGCCTTACGTCCATCGTTTGTAAACAGATGGAGCATCTCATTTGCGACTACTTGAGGGAACAGTGGGAAACATTATCATGGTTTAATGATAGGCAACATGGATTTCGGAAAGGTTACTCATGCGAGAGTCAGATGCTATCACTTTTTCAAGACATTAGCGAATCGTTAGACCATGGAGTGTCAGTCGACGCCGTGGTTATAGATTTTGCGAAGGCATTTGATGTCGTGCCGCATGACATGCTACTCCATAAATTAGCTTCGACGAAGATTGATAGAAGAGTAATTTTATGGATCCAAGAATTTTTGACGGGTCGTTCACAGAAAGTGAAAGTCGAAGGCATATTCTCGGATGAAATTGCCGTAACGTCGGGTATCTCTCAGGGCAGCGTAATCGGAACTTTGTTATTTTTGGCGTTTATAAATGACTTACCAAATGGGATTCGCAGTGACTGTCGATTGTTTGCGGATGATTGTGTAATATATCGAAAGATACATGACTCACAAGACAATGCAGTGCTTCAAGAGGACCTGAACCTGGTCTATAAGTGGGCGATTGAAAATAAAATGAAAATAAACACAAGAAAATGTAGTCTCTTAAAAATAGGGAAAGTGCGGAGGCAGGATTTTCAATATAACATTGGCTCGGAAATACTTGTAGAAGAAGATTCTTGCAAATATTTGGGCGTTCACGTAAGGAATGATATGAAATGGGGTAGTCATGTAGGATGTGTAGTTTCAAAGGCTTACAAATCCCTGCACTTTGTAATGAGGGTATTAAAAGGAAGTAGTACCTCTGCTAAAGAATTAGGCTATTTGTCACTTGTAAGACCTATTCTGGAATATGCCTCGGCGGTTTGGGATCCATATCAAGTAGGGCTCATCAATGAGTTGGAAATGGTACAAAGAAAGGCCGCTAGATTTGTGCTCAGTGACTTTAATCCCAGGAGCAGTGTGAGCCGTATGTTAAAGAAACTTGGGTGGGAATCACTGGAGGCTAGGAGGATGAAATCTAGACTCTGCGATATGTACAACACGTATACAAATCAACCAGCATGGGGTGAGCTTAGCAAACGATTGGGAAAGCCCACTTACATGGGTAGGAGCGATCATCCTTTCAAAGTTAAGGGCCGACCACAGCGAACAAATTATGGTAAATATTCTTTTGTAAACAGTGCCATTGATAACTGGAACTCTCTACCTGCCGCAGTCTTAGAGCCTTTTCCCAAACATATAGGTGTGTTTAAGAAAAGACTGACTATTTGTGTAAATAATCCAGTTTAATTGTTGTATAATTGTTATTGAATTGTTATGTATAATTATTTATTTGTTATGTATATCCAATTTGCCACCGGGGGACACTCCCCCCATTGCAAATAAATGAATGAATGAATGAAAAGATTTTTTTGTTGTATAAGATGGTACCGCCTCTATCCGAGAATGAAAAAAGAATGTAAAACTTGTTATGCTAATAAAATAAAGTAATAAAAATTGGTTGTTGTTGTTATATTATTATTTCTTATGCCCCCCTGTCATATCCTAACCTCTATAGTGACTACTCGATGTTTTTCTTTTCTTTTACTAGAATGGAATGGAGGTAAATGACATGGGTACACTTTACTGAACAATTGTCAGTCTGTGGTCAGTTGGACTTGATCCAGACAAGAGTGAACATGTTGCGTACACTGATTGTCGACTGTCAAGGGTTTAAAATTGGAGATAACAAATTTATATTTAAAGAAGTGGCCATCATCTATTGTTCCACTTTTTGGATATCACAAGCTACCCATTTGGTGTTTAAACCACCTTATGCGTGTGATTTATTGTGTAATAAAGACCGTAAACAAACCCAGTGGATTGAAACTCATATGCAACTAGACTGGAAGCAAGGAACCATTTCATATAAGCACCTGGACATGGTCATGAAAGCCCACTTGTCTTCTGCCCATGTAGTATTTGCGAAAGGTAGTGAAAGACGCGAATGGCTACAACCATTTTTGGCGTCTTACAGTCAATGTATCGATTTAATGGACATGGGCTGTCCCTCGCTGCAAACACTCATGGACCGCTGCCCCTGTGACAATATTACCCATAAAGCCCTGGCACAGGTGTGGCAATTGTTTCATTGGTTCGCCACCAATGCCTGCTGGGAGTTGTTAAATAAAATTAAAACTAAAGGTTTACCTGTGGATGACACCAGTGAGATTTCTACAAGCGACGTGTAATCATCAACGTGATACCATGGAGAAAGGGGATGCTACCGATAAAGCGATTGGAAAGTTCTTTGTGTGTAAAAAGAAACTAGACAGTTTTACTAAAGAAGAATTATTGGCTCTTCCAAAATCATTCATTTATTATGTCGCAGCAAATGCAGTGAAAGAAATATGGCAACATGTACCAAAATCATGGACTCAAGACCCTGTGTTAAGTGAATTGCAACCATGTACGGATTATGATCACCATAAGCAAGTGGCTATGGCAAAAATACCCTCTATGTAACAGTGTGCTACTTGCCAGCTGGTCAAACTGTATCACGTTCATAAAAGTCAGTGTAAAGACTTTGTTTCCTCATACCACGGGGGTGATGAAGAAAAAAAGCAGCAACAACAAACATCATCCACAGAGGAGGAGGAAGATCAAACCTTTTTACCATCGATGGAAAGGGATATGCCAGACCTGTACTGGCAATGGCGTCATTGATAAAGTAATTCAATACTTGACTTTCGAAATCTACCTACCTGGTTATTATTTATGAAGTCCTGGAACTTGTCTTGAAGAACCTTTGCAGCGTGGTGATATACCTATTAATCCTTTGGATCAAGCATGCACCTTTCTTATCACCACAGTCATCCTGCATTAAGACGTGTAGTGGATAAAGTATCGTTGAAAAGCTAAACAACGTTTGACATCCTGTGATGTCTCAGTGGGGGAGAGGTTGAGAGCTCTCATTGTGATTAGTGTTATAAAAGGAAAGTTAAAGATGAGTGGACATGAACATTGAAAAGGATTGAGGAATTGGTATTTTCTTTTGTATTCTATTATTGTAAAGCTCTATTTGTTGTGAAATAAAACAAGGTTTACAAGATCAGAATGTCTTTTAATTTTAAAAATGGTGATGGCCATTTCTTCTTTTCAATTTTTTCTTACATGAATATTTACAATTTCCACTTCCCCTTTTTTACATTCCCCTTGTTTGGTTCACACATTCTGTACATTTTTTTGTTGTGAAATAAAAATAAGTTTCACCGGATCACTATATCTTTTAATTTTAAAAAATGGTGATAGCCATTTCATTTTTTTCACACATGAATATTTACAATTTCCACTTTCCATTTTTTTACATTCCCCTTGTTTAGTTTACATATTCTGTACATTTTTGTTGTTGTGAAATAAAAACAAGGTTTACCAGATCACAATGTCTTTTTAATTTTAAAATAATGATAGCCATTTCACTTTTTCACACATGGATATTTACAATTTCCACTTTACATTTTTTACATTATTCCCCTTGTTTAGTTCACACATTCTGTAAATTTTTTAAAATCTTTTTTTGTAATATACAAAAGCAAACATTTTACACTAAAATGTATTACTTATCTTATTTTTACTAAACTACAGTAGCCTAACATTATACATTCTACTTATAGTTTTTACAAAAAATATTACAATATAAATCACACTACAAATATTACAATATAGTGATAATTAGACTTAAGTAAAGTAATAGTCATCAATGCGACTGTTTCCCAAAGGAAGAGTATCAAATGTGTTGGGAATAATGAATCGTTTGTTATCTTCATTACTTAAAGCAACTTTGTTCAGCAAATTGGTATGTAGCTGATGATTTTTACTTCTAAATACACACTTTTTCTTATATAATACAGGTGGGTTACTAACTATACAGTTTTTATAATCACTTATATCTAACTCTTTACTAACAACATTCTTTTTCACTCCTTTTAATTTTTTACTACTACATAATCAATTGTCATATAGCTGTATGATTCAGATTTTGTGCCTACAAAGGTGTCTATAATAACACCAGCACATTCATCCTTAAATTTCCCAAGAACCTTTTTGTTTACTAGAGGCAAATGGTAAATATTATCCTCGGGATAGTCACTTGTATCAAACCTATTTAGCTCAGTTTTGATATCCTCATAAAAATCATCAGTTTTAAACTCATAAATAAAAGAATCTGTGTCTGTGTAGAGTAATTTAGCATTATCAAGATAGTTTTTCTTTACATAATCATAGTGAAATTCACACATAAGTGTTTTTGACAATTCCAGAATGGTGTAACCGACATATATGGGTTTGTTGTAAGTTACTTTAAGACGATTCATTTGTATTACAACTAAATCCTCATGAATAATTGAACAGCTATGAAAGTTAGGCTTGCTTATTAAGTTGCTCGCACCATACCATTTACCATCATTCTCCCACTTTGTTATTAGCTTTACATCAACTCGTTTATCAACATTCTCCATAGTCTTTCCAAAAACACTATTATTCATGAGTTTATAAAAATCTTTTTCAAACGCATTTGTTGACTGTGTTCTTAAATTATTGTTTAGATCAATATATGGTTTGAGCCATGCTGACTGACGGAATTGTAATACGCGATGAATTTTAGTTAATTTCAATCCATGCTGTAGACACTGTTTCAAGTTTTGATAATGTATTACATAATTACATTTATCATTTACATTAGCAATTAACATTTTTGTTCGTGATGTGATGTATGGAGATTTCATATTCTCAGGACAAAATGGTAAATCATTATGATCATCATGTAACTCTTTAGGGTACTCAAGATTTACCTCTAAAATATATCCTTTATCATCGTTATCATTAAGAGTGTTAACATGTAAGACATCAATTTCAGGTTGTGTCAGCCAGCGAAAATCTTTCAGTGGTAGATATTGACTCATAGCCCAACCATATTGGTTATTTGCATCGAGGTAGACAATATACTTTGACTCTTCACAAGGGTTGTAGCTAGGCATGTATTTATTATTCGCTTTAGAATATCGCCCACTACATTGGCTTAATCCACCTCGAATTGATGAGTTTATAAAATTGATCATGTCTATATCAGTCATTAATTCTAAATTTACTTTCGTTTTTTTCAACATTGAACTGAAACTTAACCCAGGAGCAGTGAAATACTGACAAGGATCAAGGTCATAAGTTTTCATACAAACATTCCGAAAATTTTCAAAAACATCTGCCAATAATAACACATCTGTCTTCAAATATATGTCTGAAAATTCACCTAAAGTTTGAATGTCAAACTGTGTCCATACACGTTGTGCATGTAAATATTCCTGATCACTAATATAACTTGTGTTTAAGGAACTGTAAAATGCATCTTTTGGTGGTAAAGAACACTCCTCAAGACGTTCCACACAGTTAATATATTCATAAGGGAATATACCCTTTTGACGAATCAAATTAAAATCATCTTTAGGAAAGACACGTTGAATTTCATGAAACTGATCTGATTTTAAATTACTAGCCAGCTTATCAAGAGTACTAGGCATAAAGCGGAATGAATCTAAAAATCTCAGTTTTATATTTTTTTTAAATTGACAGTTTCGATGTATTTTGTGAACGATATGTATTGTTCCTTATTATTTGCAATCACATCAATTTTCACATCTGAAGCTCCAAATTCTTTAACGATAAAGTGGTTATCGTATTTGCTACCGTTATGTAGAATGACTGGAATGAATTAACTTACTGTATAATTTAAATTACATTCTTGGTGAGCAGCACCACGATATTTTCCTGTTAAATGGTCATGATCGCGAACCCTGTCCGTATATAAATATTCACCACATATAAAACAATTAGTTTCAGTTTCAAAACCCATTTGCTGTGATGATGTTAGTGACTCCATTGGAATGATTGTATTTAAAATAGAGGATATACGGATGGCATCTTTCTCAAGTCTTTCCATAAAAACTTTAGGTGCATCAGATCCTCTATAGAGCTCAAACTTATTTAACGAGTCATCGTAACTACATTTAATATAATATGCGAAGCTAAAAGGTTCATGAATGTGAGTAGTGTTGGTGAAAGGTTGGACTGGATTCGATGAACATGTATTAAATGGTTTTAGCAAAGCCTCGAAGTCAGCATATATAACAAATAGTACTCGAAGCTGTTTCTCATAATCCTTAAATTTTAGAATGTTATTTTTAGGAGTCGGTAATACCGTACACACATGATTACATCCCCATTTTTGGTGTTGAGTTAGTTGATCCTCTTTTCTAAAATATAGCAAACAGCCATCACACAACCACTTTTTACCATCGCATTTTGATAGCTGACTACTAACAAGTCTACATAAATGTTTTATCCAACAATAGTGGGCGTTTTCACCTTCAGTTATGTACAGTAAATTTACATGAGCATCCTTCGTTGAATGTCTTTTATCGCCATAGGAAATTCTATTTCTTTTACATCTAACACTGAGGAATAGTGAGTATAGGATGATGTTCTATCCATATGCCCCACTGCTGAATGGAGAGCTGAGTTTACAGCCCACGCAAAACATGCTTCATCACTATTCCAAACGTTCACAACAGCTTTCTTCCGTTTGATTCATGCAGGTTAATCAATATATGATGATGCTCGAAGGGGTTATATTTATTCAGGTTGGTTTCTAAATAAAATACTTCAACCAATGCCCAGCCCGACTCCCTTTCCTGGAACTCTTCGCTCTTCACAATGAAGGCACTTGAAAAATTTTGGTATATATCACTAATATTAGTTGATTCGCTAACAAATATGTTTTTTGTATTAAAAGATTTGATATCTTTAATTTCACCTTCACTCCCAGTTTTTACATAGAGTCCAAAAAGTTCAAAATTCATTTTCCTTGTTTTATGCTCTAATAAAACATTACCTACCAAGCCAAACACAGTAGGTTGAACATTTTTTAAAAATGATTCAATACTTTGAGTTTTTTCTTTACTATGAAGTCTGTAACTAGCAATTCGACTTTTAAACGCACTACCAATTTGTTGAATATTCCCAGAATTTCTTTCATGGCAAGCGTTATTTTTATGTTGAATACTGCGTAAATGTCCACGAATGATTGAAGAAGGTATATCAATATTACATACATCACAATGTGTTATCGAAGGTTCACCATTCTTCTTTCTTTTTGTTGCACAACTATTTTCACAATCTTGAGAACGTTTACGCTTTTGAGCATCACATTCGTTTAAAGGTTCCGTGCTAGTTAATGGTTTTACAGTTTTTAATTCCTGTTGTTCCCCATGCACTTCAACCATGTGGGATTGATATCGCTTCACAGCAGAAAAACCAAGTTCGCAAACTGAACACGAAAATGGTGCTGAACTAACATGCATTAAATTTACATGACGTGCAAGATTATCTTGTCTGTTAAATGTGGTAGCACAATGACTGCACACAAACATTTTAATGTCATGTTTAACATTTGCGTGCCGTTGAAGGCTGTCAGGTCTTGAGAACTGTTTCTTACAATCACCACACTTGAACATGATGATCACTTTCGAAATTACCTATAAAAGAAAGAACTCATAAATGTTAATAAATGATAAAGCAAAGTACAATATAAATAGTTTAATTATATTCCAGTCAATGGTTATAGCAGGGTATTTAAATCGATCATCTGTGAACTCCTAGCAAGTCTAACTTCATGTAGTTCTAACTGGGGGTTACTATATACCACTGTCACTGACACCTAGCGGTGAACATTGGAACTTGATAGAGTGGTAGAAACCAGCGGTCGTCAGTTATGTGAGCTAGGTGTGACGTCATAGCCAGTCTTAAAGCAAGTCTAAACTTGTAGAACATGTCACGTGATAGAAACCAGCGATCGCCAGTTAAGTGAGCTAAGTGTGACGTCATAGCCAGTCTTAAAACAAGTCTAAACTTGTAGAAAATGTTACGTGATAGAAACCAGCGATCGTCAGTTAAGTGAGCTAAGTGTGACGTCATAGCCAGTCTTAAAACAAGTCTAAACTTGTAGAACATGTCACGTGATAGAAACCAGCAGCCACCAGTTAAGTGAGCTAAGTGTGACGTCATAGTCAGTCATAAAGCAAGTCTAAACTTGTAAAACATGTCACGTGAGAAGGTTAACTGAGGTTAAGTCTTTAAATATTCCCTCTGTCACTGACACCTAGCAATGAACATTCAGACTTAATAGAGCGGTAATCAAAATCTAACCTACAAAATTAGCTTTACACACCATGGTCAAATAGTTCCAAGTTTTGACTGCCAAATATACCATTTTCACTGACATGTAGTGGTGAACATTGGAAAATATCACTCTAACTCTTTAAAGTTATTGGAGGGGCACTTACCTTTGTATAATTTATCAACTGCTGCCACTGAATGAACAGATTGTAGGAATCTGGTAACCTACAGGTACCCAATTATCTGTAAACAAATCAATCAATCAATCAATCAATACATTCCGATCAATAACTTCAACATCAATTAGTGATAAAAGACTATAATCCATTATTAATAAAAAGTACTTACCTTGCAAAATAATTTAATGATTTTCTACCAAAAAGGCTTTTTTACAACTCTTGAGCCGTAATAGAGCACTGTTCACTCAAAGCGAGTAATAAAGACTGACAGTAGGGAAATATATGACACCTCTCTTATATAAACTCTCATCGCTCGTGTCAGCAGTTTTTTGCAGATCATTGCAATTCCTTTCCCAATACAGCTGAGAGTCCAAAGTACACTAGGAACACCTGTGTGGTATCCAATTACTGCTGACTTTGCATGATCATCACCCATTGTCTTGATCAACACCTGGGGTTTCAAATTACTGCAGCGTTAGTCATAGCAATAGAACTGTGCGCTCTCTGTCATGTCAGCAACATGACACCGGAAGGAACACCTGTGTAATATCCAATAACTGCTAACTTTGCATGATCATCACCCATTGTCTTAATGAACACTTGCGGTTTCAAATTACTGCAGCGTTAGTCGTAGCAACAGATCTGTGCGCTCTCTGCCATGTCTGTAATATGACACAGGAAATAGCAAGACGTCTTACTGCACGTACCATCTCTACAGTTTTAACATCTTAAGAACATGTATTATTCTCTTTCAACTACAAATGACTCGCTAGAACACATCCATCCACCAAGTTAGATCCCTTGTATGTTCACATGTATTTCGTCACTTTCCTTTCATATCGTTATCCCATTATGGTAGTGGGGACTGGGGAACAACATCAGTTCAACACACCCAAATGTAGTTAGGCCCTTTGACATAATTTAAATAAATTCATAAGCCAGTCCATAGGGACCAGGCCAAAGGGACCGGTCCAAAGGGATCAGTCCAAAGGGACTCATCCACAAGGACTCATCCATAAGGACTCGTCCACAAGGACCTGTCAACAAGGACTCGTCAACAATGACCTATCAACAATGACCTGTCCACAAGGACCCGTTAGGTTGGGTTAGGTTACACTACAGCCGCCATCTTTAAAAAAGCCCGCCCTCTTACAAAACCTATGAGTGGACATGTGTAAAAACAAAAAACTAGCATGTTAATTCATATTGGCTATCCACCGTACACATGTCTATTGTGTTGAATAACGTTTAATTCCATATTGGTATTCAAACTCTCACATGTTGCACTTGGAAAGAGAGATTCTCTACAAATTACAATTTCACCCCCTAGTAGGGGTAGGTTTTATTTTTGGGGTTGAAATATGTTATCCATTGGAAAGGGGGTGTCAGCCCGAGTTAAAACAACACCTCATTTGTTAAAATCCGACCATGGGTTCGAGAGATATCGTGCCACCACCATCTTGTGAGGTAGGGAGGTGGAGGTGGTCACAGAACTGTTACAAATACACTACTGGTGTGGCGTTCCAAAAAAAAATCATCTATTATATTGTAATATGGCCAAGTGGTAGAGGTACGGTGACCATCCTCGCTGCCTGTTCCCGTAGGAGGGGATTTAATCGCCCGATACTTTGCAGTGAGATTCGCCCACTTCCTTTCAAGTATCTTCTTGATATCGGTGGCGACATATTCCCGCCGGCATTCATTTTTTGTACTATTGTGGAGTACCCCACCGACGCAGAGCCCCTCTTCCCTGTGAAGAGCTCGTGGTGCGCAATCCTTAATTTTATGAAGGACAATGTTGCCTCCTCCGACCCTGAAAAGAAACAAAAATGAAATGAATACGACTTGATAACTAGTCAGAAAAGGCTATGTTACACAATTTCACCACACGCCCTTGGTCGGTACGTGAATCTTTTTAAAGAACTGTTAACCCGTAACTGCCACACATGGGTGCAGGGAACCCGAACAAAATTTCTTTTTCATTCTCTTTCTCAGCGGTCGGCAGCCTGCGTATCCCCACTCCCTTCAGTTAGCCTCGAGATGCCATTGCATTCGGTTAATTATTCTACCCTGTCTGCCATAAATAAGTCATCGGGTCCTCTAAACCCATCCGTGTCTTAAGCGTAAGTGCAAAGCATTGCTGTGTGGTAAAAGTGACTATGTCCATGTGTCCACATTGCTGCAAGGAATAGGCTCTATTGAATGTTATTGTAGACAATGGCAGAGATTCTGTCACCTTGATGACCAAATAACGGGTCCCCTGCAACCATGATTGTCTTTAATTTAATATTTTTCATCTGTGGTAGTGACGGGTTAAATAAGTTAAAATAATTTCATCACATACCACCTAGGTCTGTAGGCAAAAGTTAAAGAACTGATAGCATGTATTAAAAAACGTTAAAATTATAGTGTACGAAAGCTTATGGGATTGTACTTACATTTAAATTCCGCACCATTTCTGCTTTCCACGGGAAGAGAATTTTCAGCAGAACAACTGTCCATAATTAACTTACGAAATTAAATCAAGATCAAGTCAGAGCATCACAGCACGTGGGCTGAAGCACGGTTGATGGCAGAGTATAGGCAAAGTCCCAAGCAAAGAGGATTAATAATCAAGTCAAAAATCAAAGATAACCTACATTTTCTATAACTTCCTTGTACAAGTCGACAAGTCGGCCAATCTAGCATACACTTTCGTTTACTAGCTACTACAGACTTGATTACTATGTGCTAAGCACCTTTGGATCACGACTTGTGACGGCACATCCGGAATATTAGTCGACAATCTAGTTCACTACGGCTGAAAATGTAGCTTTGGGACACAGCCTAAAATATTACTTTGCGACTTTTTTCCCGGCTGAGTTCTTCTATTATTTCACTGAATTCTAATCTTGCTAAATGGTCAAGGGAGGTCATAGCTGCACTGAAAAAAAGAATATGAATTATAAATTAGTTTGAAAAGTATATTTAATTAATTTAATTTAAAAAAACAATGGCGCTGGGCGCCCCCGAACCGCGGGGCCCTGGGCGGTCGCCCTCCTCGCCCTCCCCTAGATCCGCCCCTGCGTACAAGGCATGTCCAAAATGTTTTTTTTCTTCATGAAATTCTACTAATGTACCTTTGCCAGTTAGACGACAGAAGTATAGGCTACGTTGAAATTTGAATATTACAAATACTGGTCGGCTTTACCGGCTTACTTCGTAAATAAGGATACAATAAAAAGAGTGGTTAGGAAGCGACGAAGGAGGATGGGGGCATTGGCCCTGTACGTGATTGTTTTGTTTACCAAACTAGTTTAATACATATTCGGTTAACTAGCAGATGCCGCACAAGGCTTAGTAGCCTTGGATGCCGCTGTAGTCGAATGGTTGGAACTGCAGTTTTGTATTGTGTTTCTGATCTTTCCGTTGCCGGTATTATAGTCTTTGGTATACCCTACGGTACTCAAGTTTGAAACATGTTTGCTGGTAAGCTTACCTCGTGACCCGTTCAGCCGATAAGAAAACCAACAACCAATTGTCGCCACTGTTCAAATCCAGCCACTGTACTATGCACCGGATGTGCGCGCATCACTCTAATCCAGTCAAGGTGTCAATGTAACCTACCGGATGCGCGCGCATCACATGTAACCCGACTGAACTAATATTCGCCTCCCGCTTTCGTCGGACATAATAAATATTAAACAATTAAAATCTCTACATTCTTGGTTGTCACTCCGGAAGTTCGGGTTCTGCAAATAAATTTAATTCTGACCTGAGGGCTGAAACGGGACACACTCAGCCTCATACGGTAAAACTGAGGAGGGGTGGGTTCGATTCCCTCATCAGTCATCCTGGAAGTGGTTTTCCTTGGTTTCCCACTTCTAACTTACTCCAGGCAAATGCCAGGATAGTTTCCAATATAAGGCCACGGCCGTTAACCTACTAATCCCCACCTGCATTACAAATACAGTACACACACTACTACAGACAGAAGTATCGTAATAGGACAATTTTCACACACACACAAGTACACGGGGCTAAATATATGATTTCCATGCCTCTCAATTGAAACAACAACTCGCCTACTACGACTACTTGTAGGCTATCTGTAGAAATGTGTAGGCCTATATTTCACGACCATTCGAATACCAAATGCGTTTTTTTTTACTTGTTCCTTTGTAGTCAAGCGATCATCATCAGATCCTATACACTTAGTTTTAATAGCGTAAGTGTAAATGATCTGATGATGATGGCTTGACGATCGAAACTGGTCTTCCAAGTGTATTCATTAATCTAACGTAAATGTTTTTAAGATTAGGGAAACAATCATTAAAATTGGGAACAATCGTGCTGACCGACTGAAAAGCATTACATTTCGATTACTAAGGTAACATTGAAAAATAACCTCCAACACGATAATAACTTTACTGGTTTCCTTTTACTTTTTCTGGTTGGTTGGTCGGTTCTTAAGTTTAGGGGCTGCGACAACGCGGTCATGTAGCCCCGTGTACTTTGGGTGTGTGTAGAATCTGTCTGATAACCCGTGTTAATTGTGATGACTGTATTAATGTGTGTTTTCTGTTTTTTTTTTAATTCAAGTAAGGACTGCAGACTTTTGAATTTTTCAAATAGTTCCTACTTTTGCCGCCAAACGCCGCCGTCAATGGCTACTAGTTCAGAACTTAGCTACCAGGCGCCACCGCAGTCGGCTCTTGGCAACGAACGTTGAAACCTAAGAGCGTTGTTTACATTCTTAACCTATCCAATTTAGCTTCACACAGGTGCAATTAGTGGAAGGTTCTTTAACATGCCATAATTTTATGACATGGGACCGCCGGCTTTACTTCCCCTCCGAAGGAAGGCATACTGAGGGATTTTTAACGCTCTTAAAAAATCCGACGGCTTCGGCCAGGTTTGAACCCGCTATCTTGGGCATAGAAGCTCAGCATGCTACCGTCTACGCCTCCTGATTAAAACCTGATTCCGCCCTCAGACCAAAAACAGTACATTTCTATTCAGAGCGGGGAATCTAACCCAGAACCTCTGGGACACAAGTCTCACCAGTACTCCCTGATACCGAAGTTCCTAGCAGAACGTCTCGTTCTTCTAGCAGCTGTACTTGTCGTTGACGGGTTGATTTATGAACCCTCAATGGACTTAAGGTTGTAATAGTCCGTGGCTGTCGCCAAATAGTCAGTGGAAATGGGAAAGATAACCAACCTTTCCCACTTTTCAACTTTTTTTTGTTTATCTCAGCGAGCAACCTGCGGTATTTTTATTCCACCACTGTTGTCGAGTGCGTTGCGAATTCAGACTCAGTCAGGGATTTTACGGAAACGAGGATTAACGGCCGGGAGGACCTGACGCGCTGATCTCGCGTCATCCCGCAATTTGTAGGCCGAATAGCTGGGCAGCGTTGCTTGGTAGGCCAACGTTCTAGCCCTCACACCAAATTTCTTGGCAGAGCCGGTAATCAAACCTGGACCTCTGGGGGCGACAGCCGAGAACGCTAGCCGCTACACCACGAGGTGGTCATGAGAAGCAGATTAGATCTAGGAGGCGTTGATTAGATTCGGTGTTTAAACGATATCAAGATGAGGGGCATAGAAGCAGAGGAGGTTGCAATGCTAACTGCTTATTAGGCAGAGGTGACCATACAGCACGCCGCGCCGCTCTCTCGCTCGCTTTCCCGTCTCACTCTCTCCCGTACTGCCTTCCATGTGCGTGCTTCTGCCGCGTACGGCCTTGCAGCGATAGTGGGGAAAGACTATAATTTTGTTTGTGTCTCTCGCTCACTTTCCCATCTCCCCTGCCCCCCTCTCCCTCCCCCTCCCCCCTCCCCCTCCTTCACCCGATACTGCCCTCTCTGTGTTTTATGGTTGATCGGTCGAACGTCCAACGGTCTTCAGTATATTGTCATCATCATCATCCTCCTCCTTTCATGTATTAGTCCTAGAAGAACTGTTACGGTCTACACAAACGATTTGAATTTTCACACCATCTTTTCCTGGGGCGACCTAGAGATCTCTTCCCACCGCGGCAGTAGTTGACGACTGCTTTTAGAGATCTTGCTTCTGTCCATCCTGTTAAGGTGTCCTAGCCAATTTCTTTGGTATTCATGGATGTTTTCCAATATAGGTCTGCTGCTAAGACCATTCACCACTTCTGTGTTTCACTTCGTTTGTGATCCCACGTAGTGACTCAAGTTGTCCGTCGCATATACTATTTTCATTTCAGCGGTAGTTATTCGTCTCTCATCGCATTTCCTCAGGGTCCACGCTGAACCGTTTTTTCTTTTCCTCCTGTAGTCCTCCCTTTTTCTCTTTTCTTCGGAGTGTCAATTATCGGAATTGTTCTCTTTTCTTCTTGGTTATTACTGGCCAGGATAGCCGAGCCGATCAGTGGACATTTCTATAATTGCTGATCAAGGTTCGTTATAGTGATTTCTCACTATGCCGAATCGTGATTAGTGACACCTCTTTCCTTTTAACTTCCTTTTTCCGTCACCTGTGACAACGGTTTGTTACTCTCTGGGCAGTCTTCTGTTTTTTCTATCATGGTAGGACCTTTTTTCTTTATGCACCCGCTCTCATTTTCGAGATGCCTTGCCTTTCATTCCGTTTTTGACCCGTTCGTGTGTGTTATTTATAAAGGTGCGCGTAGAGGTGCGATTCTCGTTCATTTAAGTTAATTCCGTGATGCCGGATTTATTCTGACACCATCAAGGTAGGTTACGTGTTTTTATCTTTGCTCATTGTATGGAATACTAGGGCGTTTCGCCATTTCTAGTATGTCCATGGAGTATGTGTTTCGTTCCCGTTAATCTTTGTCCCCATTTCGTTGTATCGTTTTGTGTTGGTATATGGTACGGCTTACTGAGTAGCGTGTGTTCAATAGTAAGACCTATGCCATGCCTTTTGTCCTTTAGTTTGCCTCTTATCTTAGGATTGCGTTTTCTTATGCAAGTCCATGAGTACGGCTTAATCCCTTTCTAACGTAATTTATTTTGATGGTTGTCTTTTTATTTTGTGTTGTAATATCTTTCTCGTAATTAATTTTAATATCGGTTTCTTGCCCCTTTTTGTGTTTATTCTTTTACGTCATATCTACGCGCGCTTTTATTAATACACCGTCTCCCACGCACTCCCTCATCTCCTTCAGGGCTATTTGAGCTGCCGTTCGCTCCTTTGACGGTAGACTCACTTTCCCCGACTCTTTGTCTAGCCCTTTTTAATCTCTATTTTTCTCAATGTAATTTTACTCTTTACGAGTATACTTTGCCAGATGTGTTCCTCCCTTTATCGTTTCTCCCTATCGATCTTGACATTTACGTTTAGGTCCTTTAGCCCGTTATTTTACCTAGTATCACATGTTTGTCGTCCACTAAACCTCATTCATAACATGTAATGCTTCCTCGTCATTCCTTGATGTTATCTCTTTGGTCAATACATTACCTCTTCCTTGCCTATGTGTTGAGTACGTGTACGTCTCTATTTCTTTAGGCTAAGCTAAGCTAGGTCCATAATGAAAAGCGCATTCGAATAGAACTTGCATTCACATGGCAGTGAATGTACATTCAATCCATCGCCTCTGATACCTTCATAACCTTAGTCCGGTTTAATGGGCCCAGCGCCAGGCTAATCGGTACACTCTTCCACTGCGATCTACATCTTGAAAAAGGCCACACGGCACAAATGGTAGGCAGAGCCTGGTCGCTATTCGAATGTATCGCTCTACATGTAACTACACCTAGTTTCATTCCCCAAAATGACATAAAAGGACCGCTTAGCCCACTAATTCGTCCACATATATGTCTAAGTTGGCAATATAGTACTTATCGTTTGTTTTTTGTTTTTCATGTGTCGAGACTAAAGATGGCAGCGGCTTGTTGTGAATAAAAGAAAAAAAACGGTTGTGTGAATCAAGGAAAGGTTCATGAAGATTATTATCCAGGTGATAATTGTATGCCGTAGTAAGCAGCTTTGACTTCAGAGTAAAGGTAGGGTCTGCATCAATTATATTTTCGTGCCTTTTCTGCGAGTGTAATGACAAATATGAATAACGACATCAAGTGTGAAATCGAGTCGCCTACTAATAGTGATGTGTTGCATTTCGCCAACACCAATGCTTCGACGAAACTTGATTGGTTGGAATTCGACCCCCTAGTTTCTACATTGCCTATCCCGTTAGCACATAACTCAAAATATCAAGGTGGAAATGTCGCTAATATAATAAACAAATGGAATATCCGATATTCGGGGGAGGAAGGCACTTCCTCGGTATTTGAATTTACTACACGTATTGAAGAATTGTGTGCATGCTATGGTTTGGTTCCTGACAGTGTTGTTCAATGCCTCCCTATGATATTATGTGGGAACGCTTTAAAATGGTACCGTCTAGTCCAGTATCCCTTCAGTTCATGGGTTAGTTTCGTGAATGCTTTGAAAAGGAGATTCACGCCATCTGACTTTGAGCATGGCTTAAAGCATGAGATTTTCTCCCGTACCCAAGCTCTCGGGGAGAATATTGATGATTATGTCACAGCGATACGTATCCTAATATCTCGTCTTCCAGTTCCACTGTATTCTAGTGAAAGTATTAATACTGTTTATTGTAATTTACATCCCTCCTATAAACAGTTTATTCGCCGCTCTTCAGTATTAAATACTGAAGATATTCTTATACAAGGGCGTGAATTTGAAGCAACTGCCCGACTGTGTAATCGATATATCCCCCCTCCACAGCCTTCTGAATGTATATTCCCAGAATTAGCTTTCAACATGAATGAGTGTAGTAATAAGATCGATATGCCTGCATGTGGAGAACGTGGCAATAATTCTACTCCTGCTCCTTGGTCGACACGACACTGCAACAATCGAGGCAATACCTTCGCCTCTGTTAATTCACATAGAACTAATGTTCGCGTTAATGCTGTGAATCATGTCCAACGTAGTACCCCTCGTTCCCATAACCTTGATGTAAATGCCCCTCCTCATGTGAATGCTTCCAGGTCCCCGGTTCGATGCTGGAACTGCTTAAAAGAGTCACATACCTACCGAGATTGTTTAGTACCGCTAAAAGGGAAGTTTTGTTTTGGGTGTGGTTTACAAGGAGTAATCAAACCAATCTGCCCTCGCTGCAATGTTACTATTCCCTTGGAAAACTAGAGAAGCGTTGCGATGACGAATCCTATCGTGAGGCTAAGAAGATTTGTTTCAGCAGACTACGCTTCGGTGACAACTGATTTCCCTTCCATCGGTAAGATAGGTTCAATACAGGAAGATATGCCATTACTTTTCAGGTAATTGACTAGGTCTTGGTGAGCTCCACTCTGTGAGCAATGCAGGGGCGTACCGTGGAACTTGTAAGTAATGACTGCCTGCAGCAAGTACCTTCTTCTCTTGAATGTGCATTTCTCTTGTGACATGTTTTTCAGCTTATTTCTTCAAGTTTACGTGCTTTGGCGCAAGTTGGCATTGCTATCAATTATAATTATCTACTTCTTTTCAGGTTATTCCTTCGAATAATATTTAGTCATTTTCCTCGTCCCTAATTAATCTTTGTCGGAGTATCGTGGTAGTCGCCACTCAACTTTAAATCCCATTATTAGAATAAATTAATATCGCTCTCTATTAATCGTTCTTTCTTGTTTTAGTTAATTATCATTTCTGCTCACTGACATCCTACCTTGAGAGATTAAGGAAGACAGCTTTTGATATACTTATATTTATTACATTTTGTAACTCTGTATCTTTGTAACTTTTGTGAAATATTTGGCGAGGAAGCTAGGGTTTTTATTTTTATTTTTACTATTTTATTTTATCTGATTTAAGTTACGTCCTTAATATGAAATTTTCGTCTTTTGACTTTTATATTTTACTTATCATCATTGAAGTACATTCTTTTGAGTCCTCCCGGTCTTCCCCTACTTCTAGGCTCCCTCTCATCACATTTTCGTGATGTCCCCTTTTTTAATCCCTTCTCCCTTCCTTGTGTTTACTTAAAAATTTTTGTTCGTCTATTTTGGTGGACGCAACAAAAATTTTGGGTGTGTGTGTGGGAATCTGAACCGTTTTTTCTTTTCCTCCTGTAGTCTTCCCTTTTTCTCTTTTCTTCGGAGTGTCAATTATCGGAATTGTTCTCTTTTCTTCTTGGTTATTACTGGCCAGGGTAGCCGAGCAGATCAGTGGACATTTCTATAATTGCTGATCAAGGTTCGTTATAGTGATTTCTCACTATGCCGAATCGTGATTAGTGACACCTCTTTCCTTTTAACTTCCTTTTTCCGTCACCTGTGACAACGGTTTGTTACTCTCAGGGCAGTCTTCTGTTTTTTCTATCATGGTAGGACCTTTTTCTTTATGCACCCGCTCTCATTTTCGAGATGCCTTGCCTTTCATTCCGTTTTTTGACCCGTTCGTGTGTGTTATTTATAAAGGTGCTCGTAGAGGTGCGATTCTCGTTCATTTAAGTTAATTCCGTGATGCCGGATTTATTCTGACACCATCAAGGTAGGTTACGTATTTTTATCTTTGCTCATTGTATGGAATACTAGGGCGTTTCGCCATTTCTAGTATGTCCATGGAGTATGTGTTTCGTTCCCGTTAATCTTTGTCCCCATTTCGTTGTATCGTTTTGTGTTGGTATTTGGTACGGCTTACTGAGTAGCGTGTGTTCAATAGTAAGACCTATGCCATGCCTTTTATCCTTTAGTTTGCCTCTTATCTTAGGATTGCGTTTTCCTATGCAACTCCATGAGTACGGCTTAATCCCTTTCTAACGTAATTTATTTTGATGGTTGTCTTTTTATTTTGTGTTGTAATATCTTTCACGTAAATAATTTTAATATCGGTTTCTTGCCCCTTTTTGTGTTTATTCTTTTACGTCATATCTACACGCGCTTTTATTAATACACCGTCTCCCACGCACTCCCTCATCTCTTTCAGGGCTATTTGAGCTACCGTTCGCTCCTTTGACGGTAGACTCACTTTCCCCGACTCTTTGTCTAGCCCTTTTTAATCTTTATTTTTCTCAATGTAATTTTACTCTTTACGAGTATACTTTGCCAGATGTGTTCCTCCCTTTATCGTTTCTCCCTATCGATCTTGACATTTTCGTTTAGGTCCTTTAGCCCGTTATTTTACCTAGTATCACATGTTTGTCGTCCACTTAACCTCATTCATAGCATGTAATGCTTCCTCGTCATTACTTGATGTTATCTCTTTGGTCAATACATTACCTCTTCCTTGCCTATGTGTTGAGTACGTGTACGTTATTTAGTCTGTATTTCTTTAGGCTAAGCTAAGCTAGGTCCATAATGAAAAGCGCATTCGAATAGAACTTGCATTCACATGGCAGTGAATGTACGTTCAATCCATCGCCTCTGATACCTTCATAACCTTAGTCCGGTTTAATGGGCCCAGCGCCAGGCTAATCGGTACACACTTCCACTGCGAACTACATCTTGCGAAAGGCTACACGGCACAACGCTTCGCTGCCATAACAAAGTACTGGTCTTGCTAAGGTTTTGTAAATTCTTGTTAGGGTGTGTTTCTGAAGTATATTGTTGCAAAGATCTTTGAGAGGATATTAGAGAAGAGAGTGAGAATGAAAGTTGAGGAAGAAATGGAGGAAGAACAACATGGATTCCGAAGAGATAGATCATCCTTCGATCTAATCTTTGCTCTAAGAAACATGATGGAGAAAAGAAGGGAGTTCAAAAAGGAGTTGGTGATGGCATTTCTAGATATTGAGAAGGCATACGACAGTGTACCACGAAGATTGGTCTGGGACGCATTGATAAAAACCAGAGTAGGCAGAGCAAAAATACAAATGATCAAAGCCATGTATGAAAAGTGTGTAAGTAGTGTGAAGACCAAGCTAGGACAAACAAACTGGTTCATTGTCAGTGTTGAAACAGTACTTCGACAAGGAAGTGTGTTATCCTCTATACTGTTTATAACTGTCATGGAGGAAATCCACAAGAGTGTGAAACGAAGAATGGGATGCAAGGAGACTAAGGCCTTACTCTTTGCAGACGACATAGTAATATGGGAAGAAAATGAAATAGAAGTGCAAGAACAAGTCACTGTATGGAATGAAGAGATAGAGAGTGAGTTAGTTAGTTAGTTATTGTTGTTTTAAGGGGAGGAACTACGAGGTCATCTGCCCCTAGAGATAGAGAAATATGGAATGAAAATAAGTGTGGAGAAGAGTAAGACTATGGTGATGACAAGAAACAAGAGAGAAGGAAGACAGCATATTGAAGTCAATGGAAATCCATTGGAAATGTTAAAAGCTCTAAGTATTTGGAGAACATACTCACAGAAAATGGTACAATAAATGAAGAAATTGGAAAGAGAATCCAACAAGCTAATGGGTTTTACCAGTGTGTGAGAGGATTAGTATGGCACCAGGAAGTCCCAGAGAAATGCAAGAAAGTTTTATTCTCAATGTACTACACACCAATATTGACATATGCAGCAGGTACTTGATCCACAAAAAACGCGATGAAAGCCGAATCCAAGCAGCCGAGATGGAGTTCCTTAGAGGAATAATTGGGAAGACACGGAGGGATAAAGTCAGAAATGCGGACAATAGGGAGAGAACTGGGTTCCTAAAACTGCAAGACAAGATAGAAACCAGTAAGCTGAAGTGGTATGGACATATGATGAGAATGGAAGAATATAGAGTACCAAAAATAATATTTATAGAGAAAATACCAGGAAGAATACCACGAGGAAGGCCCAGAAAGAGGTGGATAGATACGGTGAAGGAAGGCATAGAGAAAAGAGGAGTAAAAGAAAAAGAAGTATTGAAAGAAGGAAATGAATGGTAGAGGGATAGACAACTGTGGAGGTCCTTGATTCGCAACCCGACCCAGGGAACTGGAAACGGGAAATGAAGAAGAAAAAGAAGAAGAAGGTTGTAAATATGAAAACAAATCGAAACAACGAAAACAAGGAGAGAAAAAAAAACAATGTGAACTAAATGGCAATGCCTGAAATAAGTTCCATAATATCTTAGCAGTATTTCTGACTGTTTTAATGGTAAACACATAATCTGCAAGTACCTTAATGCGGAGAAACGCGCGAAACACAATGTAGATGTATCAGACAACCAACGCTTTAAACGAACAGTTTGTTTGTTTGTTTGTTTGTTTGTTTGTTTGTTTGTTTGTTTGTTTGTTTACATTACGTCCGGTGCGCTAGCGATCCCAACTTGACTCTGTCAGACATGGTGGAGAGCAGCCCAGCCAAGAGAGGCAGGAACCAGCCTGTAGGCGTGCAGCCCAGCGTAGCTAGCACGCCGAGCGTGCAAAGGCTGGACGCCCCTGTTAGAGGGGATCATGGAGGTTTCTCGTTCCCAAACAGAGGCTTGAAGACGGGACAGGACGCTGGAAGGTAAAGCAATCTCAAATGAAAATGAATGAATGTATGATAATCTCCCATTTTTATTCTTCTTCCCTAAATAATTGGGGGAGGGGGACCGGGTAGGCAGAATTTCATTCTCATTTGGCATCACCCCCGCTCACACTTGATGTGGCTGACAGTGACTGTCTGGTAGCCATGTTAGTCGCAATTAATAAAAACATGCGCCTACTCCATGCTGGTGTGTGGCGCGCTTGTTTTTGTTTGTTTACAAGCTGGCTGGATATCCAAAGCTCAGCTTATTATTTGTTTCGTGCCGTCGTTACACAAATAAGGACGTGGTTTGCTCACATGTCAGCTTCATTTGTTTTCGCTTCATTGTTTGTTTGAATATTGAAATTCGGATTAATCTGTCATGTCTGAAATATTATTCGTCATGTAGTAGACTATGTATAAAATATTGCTACTCTTGATGGTATTGTTGGAGTGGCTATGCTAAGTGATGGGTATGAGGCTCGGTAATTTTCGATATGTAGTACAGTGGTACAGTCGTTTCGAAGGCGCGAGAGGATAAAGGTGTGATGGAGAGTGGACAATGCACAGTACCCAAGCTTGCTAGCTCACTGTTGTAATACTTAATATCCACAATCAATCAATCAATCAATCAATCAATCAATCAATAAGAAAGGAAGCTTCTAGTTTCACGGGCGGTTTATTTCGAGATCATGAGCCACGGACCTCCTTCATACGAGGAATCTGAACCACAGGACATGGCATTTCACGTAGGAAATCTCACATGTATTGACCGGGAATCGAACCCGGTTTATCTTCGCGAGATGCAAACATCTTGACAGCTGCGGTTTCCAAAGGCCCTGAAAAGTAAGACTTGAGCTACGAATTCTAGGCTAATATTATAAAGCTCTTCAAGCAAACAACGAAACGACCCCCGTGTGGGTGCGAGATAGAATACACCCACGTTATGCCCTGCCTGTCGTAGGAGGCGACTAATAGGGCCGACATGGCCGAATAACTTGCCAGTTGTTTGATTTGTTAAGACCCCATGTGGTGGGGAGGGTTGAATTCATCCATGGTATCCCCTGCCTGTCGTAAAAGGCGACTTAGAGGGAGCCTTATAAAGGTCGATTTTGGATTTCTGGTCCCAGTTCTGGTTTGACCCATAGAAATAAACATGTATGCTGTTAGGGGAATGGCCACCAACTTGGCCATCTGGCCAGAAAGCCTAGACGGTATGCCCCATCCCGTCAGGAGGGTGCGCCATGTACCCTTTCAGTAGTATCCGCCTTACAACGAAGGTCCCTACATGGCCGTATTCAGAAGAGCTGTATAAATCACTGTGCATGCCAAGGGGTAAGTGCCTGTTCGAGGCACTGGGATCCCGGGCAATACCTGCTATGGCAGGTAGGTATTGCCTTGGCTGGGTGGCGCCCACAGTGATGGCCCCCGTTCGGAGTGGGCAGTATTCGGGGAGGATTTATTCCGGGATGCCGAAGCGCTCACGGCATTCTCTACAGGGTGGCACCCTTAAAGAGCCGTCTCTTGAAGTTGGAAACCATCCCAAGGTATACACACCTTGGGATGAAGCATTTTTAAAATGGTTCCCGGTTGACAATGCTCCTCGTTATCTGGTAGCTACCAGAACTGACGGGGGTACATTACATATGGTGAAATCTATCGTGTTCTCTGAGGAAATCAAAGATAAATTCGGTGACCTTGACGGGATCCAAAAGCTAGGCAACGGTCAGCTTTTATTGAAGACCAATGGTGGTGATCAAACCGAAAAGTTGCTGAAATGCGACCATTTCGGTGAGATCCCAGTGAAGATTGAAAAGCACTCGACTCTGAACGAGATCCGTGGAGTTATCTTCCATCGCGATCTCGTTCTGAATTCCGAGGATGAACTGTTGCTTAACTTGAAGAAACGTGGGGTCACCAAGATCCGACGTATCACCAGGAAGATCGGTGATGATACGGTAGGCACGGGCGCATTTATACTCCATTTCGAGGGGTCCGTTCTACCTAAGCCGGTTAAAGTGACATCCTATCGCTGCGATGTCAGAGCGTACTGAACTCCAATTCAGCCCAGCTTAGGACCTTTGACTGAGTCGAGGTTCGAACGACTTGTGCACCATTGGAAGGAAAATTTGGAAATTTGAAATTAGAATAATTTAATAATTATATATGTATTATGGGATGCAAATGATGCATAATGAAAGTATTTTGGGGAATTTTGAAGAATTTTGAGGAATTTGTTATTTGGAAATATTCTGGTGAATGAGATTTTAACTAAGGAAGAGTTCGATCATTCAAAGCTGGAAATTGTACAAAGCTTCATGTTTGGCACCAGAAAACCAGTTTCGGTTAGCAAGGCGATCATAACAAAGCGATGCACACGACCCGTGGATAAGAGGCTAGATCCAGGAGCCTTTATCAAAATATTTCAATAGCCAATCAAATAAAAGCACATCATTTTTGTGGGAATCGCTTTTATATAAATTTGGCACATATAAAGCGAAATAGGCACATCTATAGGTGTAGAATGCAATATGAAATTTATTTGGTTGAAAAGAAATATAAATTATTGAATAATAGAGCAAATATGGGTATATTTCTATTAAAATGCATGAGTGTGAGGCTAGCTGAGAAAGGCTAGCAGTGACACGCGCCGCTGAGAAGAGAAGCGTGGCGTGACTCTCTCGCAGCTACTTGACACGAGTGGACGCGTTTGACGCACGCGCACAGAAGAGAAGCATTTATTGCACGCAATATAAGCCCGGTCGACAAGCACTGTTGTACTGTCGAATGACCGAGGAATCGCCGAGGAAGTTCAGAAGAGGAGACGGCAAAGGGAAATTGCATTAGTATTGGAGAGACCAGCGTTTATGAAAGTATAACATCATCAGAACGAGACTTCGCTTATAAAACAGCACTTTACAGAGAAGCAATAACTAACAGTATTGCCTATTTTAAAGCTACAATATTGCGACAACGAATTCAACTATATAATTCAACAGTATTACATCACAGTCTACATTATAGTCTACATGATGACAGCGAATTTAAGTCGGGGAGGAAAGGCTTATTCCACGTATACTGAAGAGAATATTATGGAGAACTAAATAAATGAAAGGAGGTTAATCTATACCATGGATTGGGAAGTCAGAGTGACTTGGAAAATCAAGGATCGACACAGCTACAACTGCGCAACAACTTGCAGTATTCCAATATGAGTTTCTACACTACAAGCAAGATGTCCAACAACATCAGGACGAGATGTCAACTCAGGACTTGCGGACCTACGATGGCGAGACCACTCTGCAGTTCAGAGATAAGAAGCAGAAGACCGTTTGCAGCCAATCGAACCAAGAAACGCAGTTCCCAGGTCGCTGACCGTGAAGATGGAAAATTCACCGTTAGCAGCTCCAGCCGAGACGCAGAGCAGGTGATTGCAGCCCGACTGAGATGGGGTCGCTCACAGCTGATTTGCACGTGCTTGGCAGTGACTGGTTTCACGAGGAGGCGAGCGATTGCAGCTTCGACGGAATATCAAGAACAGCTGTAGAAGACATCTCAAGGTAGAACAACCGTTTGCTGTAATATCTGTAGTTTTGTTGTAATAGTAGAAATCCATTTTTGGAGTGACCAACTTCATTTGTAGAAATTCTTATCTTCATTCTTTGTTTTTTATAGCTAAAATTTTAGAGTTTCATTATTATTTTTGATACGTCTTCGTGTGTCGTTTAAGACGTTATTTCATGTATATTTAACTTAGATTTGCGTTTCTCGTATTTTTATTTTGAAGGAAACGTTGTATGATACTCACTTTCGAACGATACTCGTTTTATAAAAGGAATGCTTCGATTATTTGATTATTTGATATCTCAACGAGATGATTCGATTATTCGATTAGTTGATTATATTGTAACTCGGAGAGAAGGCTTCGATTACATTGTATTTTGGAGAGGAAAGCGTAAATAATGACATGTTTGTAAGAACATTTAAACATTATAATTGTTATTAACAATTTCTATACGTAACAGCGAAAGTATACATTTATATGTCTATAATGCATAGTTATCAAGTAAAGCATTATTGTGAGATGCTGTAATATTATTCAACAGACATTATGATGTTAATACACATCTGAAATATTTATTTATAACAATTTGAATGTTATAAAATTCCAATAGCGGAATACAACTAATTAGACAACTAAATAGTCTTGGACTATTTATACTACGAATATACACTATAATATAGGATCATGGTAGTGACAATTGAGGTCAAATGATGCCTATATTTATCAACAATTGAAGTAGAAACATTGTTTAAGAGAGATGAATAGACCAGGAGATATGTTAGTCTACCTGAGGTCTAGTATGTTAAAAATAACTTAAATATGAATTGTTCATATATTTAAATGTACACCAAAAGCGTGAGGATATGTATATATTTTTATTAAAACTAAAAGACGAGCGAACTACAAATTAACATTGTTAACGTTTGGTAACGTGGAAGAACAAGTTTGTTATGGATCAAAGATAACGAATAGCGCTAATGAAAGGAATAAGAAGTACTTTGTGAAATGTATTATTGTGAACGAACATGTAATTGTTGTAATTGATGCACGAGGTTTAATAATTTAGACAGGAGTTGGGAGTTAGGAGTGCATTCTGAACGGTAATATACTCTAGCGTAGTTACCTAGTAGAATCACTAATTCTTCTACAAGTGTGTAGCAAGATGGGTTTTGCATGGAAGTAATGCCGTGCGGAGTTTTGAAGATTGTTTATAGTAAGGAAAGGAAGGAAGTATGATATGTTTGGAGCGTAGTAAGACGCCATTGATAAGTATTGTTCACTGTATTGCGGAAGGAAGGAATATATTGCTATGTGGAGCAACGAATTGTTACAGGTTGAGTAAGAAGCGCTAACACAAAGGTTAATGTTTGAATTGTTTATGTCAGAGAGTATTTGTATATGATACACGCAATGTATAGAGTTTTTAAGTAGTTTCGCATCGCTCTTTATCCTATTGTTTATTTATTGACACGACATTCTAAGCTGTATTTAACATAAGTGTTTGATATTTAAAGCTTATTTATTATGATATACCACTAGAAGTACCTGAGAATTTGATCGTTGGTTGAAATATTGTTCAAAGAACTGTTAATGTAACAGTAACACTATGAAGCTGTCAGATCGCGACTGATAGTGTTAATAGTATATTTTAAACCGTGTGAAGCATGAAAACTGTAAATAATGTAAATATGTGAAACCTTATATAATTTATAACAGTATGATTAGAGTAGATCGTAACATTTTACGCACGCCCGTGTATAATGTAGGGTTTTTGTAATGTTAACTTCATTTTTATGAGTGAACAGCTGATTTTAATCAGACTATTTCAGTGACATAGCCACAGGGTGACTGTCAATTACGTAAATATTTTATGAATCTTGTAAAGAGAATGTTCAGTAACATTTATTCTACAAATAGTAGAACTATCTGACGTGTGTTACAGTTAATTTTAACTTGTTTAATTAAATGGTAATAAGGATTATTTTTTTATTTGTAATTTTGTTTGGAAATAAATCCCAGGCACTAGCTTTTGTTTGCCTGTCCGTTTTTTATAAATCTGATCATAATTTTATTCTTGCAATCGACGTGCGATAATACTGCGAATTATTTACCAGAATTCATGTTAGTCTCAACTTTCACCGTTCACACCCGAGATCCGTGATTCTCGTCCTACCATTTTGTGCTTAGGATAGTTTATTTTCTTTGTAAATGTGTAACTAATCGGTAGTGTTGTTGCATGGCCGGTATGCATCGAGGGTTCCCTAGTCATTATCCTAGTAGGGTAGTGTTGGTTAACCTGGCTGGGTATCGACCTCCCTACAATCCTTTTCTATCTTTGCGGATATAGGCTATGGCTATGCGGGATTCGGGTGCAGTACATACCACCACCGATGCGATGCTACCAGTGTCAGAAGTTAGGGCACGTGTCTTCCCGCTACAAATCAAATGCTGTGTGCAAGGATTGCGGAAAGGCTGTTCACGAAGGTGAAAAGTGCACACCTCCACCTGTGTGCACTAACTGCTCGATCTTCCACGCTCCTAAATCGAAGGATTGTTCAGAATTCATCAAGGAATCCAAGATTCAGGAGCTGAAGACACTGGAAGGACTTTCATATCACGATGCTAGAAAGAAGTTTCGTGGAATGAATGCTCCAATTTCCAGCCTCATGTGCATCTATCTCCACTCCAGCGATAAAACCTGGAGTCAACGCACCTCAAGGTATACCTCTCAAAGTAACACCAAATGTCAGTTCGGTAGCACCAGGTAAACCAACTGCGACTAAACCTAGCCCGAAGAAGGACCCGGGACCTTCTTCGGCCCTCAATTGTAATGCGCCTTTTAAACCATCCAAACAGGCACCATCCTAGAAGGAAACTTCTCCGAAAAGGTCAGCGAAGAAACCTTCTCCGACTCGCATGGAGAAGAAACCTTCGCAGATCAGGGCTGGAGGATCTACCAGTCTGTCTAAAACAAAAGAAAAGCTGGCGGAGAGGAGAGACAATGTTATACGCCGTCTCTCCTGCCCTCCTGCTAACAAGGTGGCACAGTCATATGCTGGCCTCCCCGCTTCCAACACCATCAGTGGAGTGGTGCTAGCAACTGCTGCATCGTTTTGCAAGGAGGAGACGTCAAGGGGGGAAGGGATCACCTACTTTCCCAAACAGACGTCAACGCCGGTCAAAAAAGAAAAATAGTCGGGACGTGACGGGGACGGACTCCCAGTCTTCAGACCGGGTGAAGGCCCCTCGTCACCGCTTTCGCTCTTCCCAAAGAGCGAGACAGTCTTAAGTCCGACGAGAACCGCGCGCCATTTTCTTCGTCCTCTGACGGAGATGTGGAAATTGAGGTGTGCCCCCCCCCCCTATCACCTCCTCGTAAGGATAGGGATGGTTGGCAAAAAGTCAAGCATAAGTAGACGGCTATCCTCCACTTTAAGTCCACACTATTGCAATGGAACTGTAATAGCTATTCTGGTCATCTCGCTGAGTTACGTCAATTAATATCTTCGTTTTCGGCAACCATTGTCTGTCTTCAGGAATCCAGGTTTCGTCCTGGACATGATACAACAATGCGTCACTTCAAACTCTTCCCTAAAGACCGGGTGGACGGAGCTGTGGCCGCCACTCTCGTACACTCTAGCCTCTTTAGTGAAGAGGTGCCGCTGCGTACTCAGCTAGAAGCAGTTGCAGATCGTACTTCGTTGCCAGTAAGGTCACCAGTATGTAACGTGTACATCCCGCCTGATTCTCAACTGGATTACAACCAGTTGGTGGATCTAGTCTCTCAGCTTCCCCCTCCTATTCTCCTTCTGTGGTTATCACTAGCGGTCGAGGGAGAGATTTTGAGAGACTGATCAGGCGGCTGGACGTGTGTTTGTTGAACATAGGGGAACCTACGCACTTCTCTATTGCACACGGCACTTTTTCGAGTGTCGGCATCACCTTGTGCAGTCGTGCGCTGGTTTCCCTGCTACAGTGGCGTGTACACGACGACCTTTGTAATAGTGACCATTTCCCGATTATCGTTACTCTTCCGAACCAGAGAGCCATCGAGTTACCAAGTCGATGGCTTCTCTGTCGGGCTGATTGGCCAACTTTCACAGCACGTGCGGTTTTTGCCGAAGATACCTTTCAGAGTGTCGATAATCCTACCTTTCACATAACAAATGGTATTTTGGCTGCGGCGGAGCAAACAATACCTTCGTCATCCAGCAACTCTGGCCGGAAGCTTGTCCCTTGGTGGACAGCCGAGATGGCAGCAGCCATTAAAGATCGTCGACGTGCTTTCAAATGCTATCGAAGACAAAACACCATGGCCAACCTTATCACTTTCAAAAGGATGCGTGCTAGAGCCCGTTATCTGATTCAGGAGAGTAAGAAAACGACGTGGGAAAAGTTAGTGAGGTCTATGACGGCACATACTCCTTCATCTCAAATGTGGACTAAGCTTCGTCGGATCTCTGGATTCCCGACATCATTGATGATACACGGAGTCTCCATTAACGGAGACATCATCACGGACCATCTCGCCATTGCCAACAGTATTGGATCGCACTTCGCCGACGTATCCTGCTCTGGGAGTTACGATCCTTCATTTCTGACTCTGAAGCGTGTGGCAGAGGCTCACCCCTTGTCCTTTGCCACTGCTGCTTCGGAGTCCTACAATATACCATTCTCCGAATGGGAAATGCGCAGTGCGCTTGCACTGTGGGCTCCTGGACCGCATAACATACATAATCAAATGTTAAAACATCTATGTGAATCCAGTGTAAAACAACTGTTGGTCCTCTTCAATCGTATATGGATTGAAGGGGAGTTTCCTTCTCAATGGCGAGAGGGGATCGTGATACCGATTCCCAAGGCTGGAAAGGATCCCAAGCTTGTCAGCAGCTATAGGCCCATTTGTCTGACACATGTCCTATGCAGGCTACTAGAGAAGATGGTGAACCGTCGACTGGTGTGGTTCTTGGAAGAGAGAGGTCTCCTGTCTGAGTACCAGTGTGGATTTTGCTCTCATAGGTCCACCACCGACCATCTGGTGCCACTTGAGAGCGCCATACAGGGGGCATTTCTCCGAAGGCAGCACCTAGTCAATTTTTTCTTTGGCCTCGAGAAAGCCTACGACACCACAAGGCGCTACGGGATCCTTTCCACCCTTCATGAGTGGGGACTCCGTGGTAATCTACCGACTTTCATTGCGAATTTCATGTCTGTCCGACTCATCCGTGTAAGTGTCGGTAGGACATTATCGCAATATTACACTCAAGAGAATGGAGTTCCTCAGGGTTCTGTGCCGAGTGTCATCTTGTTCGCGGTTGCCATAAACGGCATTGTTGCCGCCGCCGGGCAAACGGTAGTTCCATCGCCGTACGTAGACAATTTAGCTCTGTATTACAGCTCTGGAAGTATGGCAATCGTAGAACGGTAATCGCAGCTAGCTATTAAACGGGTCGACAGGTGGGCCCACGATCGGGGTTTTCATTTTTCAGCAGCGAAAACCTCCGTCGTCCATTTTTGTCGACTCGGAGGCTACATTTACACCCTGAACAACATCTCAGGGATGCTGCGTTTCCGTTGGTTGACACTTATTGCTTCCTGGGGCTCCATTTTGACACCAAAATAACGTGGCAGCACCATATTCGGCAACTAAAAACGGCGTGTCTCAGCAAACTGAACATGCTCAAGTTTCTTAGTGGCACTACGTGGGGGGCTGACCGTGCAGTGCTGCTACGGTTCTACCAAGCCCTCGTCCTGTCCCGGCTAGACTATGGTTCTGCGGCATACGGTTCAGCAAGGCCGGCAACCTTGAAAATGCTGGACAGTATCCACCATAGTGGTGTTAGGCTGGCTACCGGTGCCTTCCGGACCAACCCGATACCCAGCCTACTCACCGAATCGGATGTTCCACCTCTAAAATATAGACGCCAACATATGCTTTTAGCATATGCTGCTAATGTGCGTCAAATGCCGCAACATCCGAGCTATCGAGCTCTCTTCAGTACCCAATACCACCAGAGGTACGCCAACTAGCCTCCTGCTACTCGGCCGGTTGGTATTAGCACGGCCGACTTAATACGAGCTGCGATCTATAACGGCCTTGACATTCCCAGTCAGAACCCATGTATAACATGTAATTGGAAAGTTTCTACTCGTTGCCGGTAGGGCGCACTCCCCTCCCATTATAGGCGCGATAAGGAATCAGCTGTCAAGTACGTATATTAAATGTGTAATCTCAAGACCCACTGGATGGATTTTGATGCTGCTGTCACCATTTTGTAAAGGTGATCTCGAGGAAGATTTGTGTAGAAAATAATTTATTTATGACCAAAGAGAGCCAAGCAGTAACGATTTCAGTGAAAAGGTCGAAAAAAAAAAAGCCTGGCGTCCGTGCGCTTTTTAAGCTTACGCCGGGCAAACCGTTAAAAATATCTTTATATTATGAGTGTAAGAATTGTTCAGCGTGAGAAATTCTACAAAAAAGTGCGCGTGAGCATATCTCTATCTTCGATACATCGCCCACTATAAGTGTTTTTAGTTTGGACGGGAGGGGGATTTGGCTTGCACCTCGCCATTCTTAAATTACGTCTGACAGGAATTCCTTGCACATTCATAACTGTTCCCGGGCGAAGCCGGGGCGGGTTGCTAGTGACACTATATAATTATTATCATTATAATTTCCGCATTATCAAAATTAAAATTAAATCACAAAATAAAATAGCGTGCTAATAAATCTAAGAGAAATTAGACATACCTTGCACCTTCTTCGGGTACAAGGACACAACTCCAGCACCGTCTCATCAAAAGGAAAGAGAGGATGAAAATTACAGCCGGGAACAAGTAGCAGCCAATCGTGTGTTGTGTTTTGTGCTAAGAGATCTTTAGACAAATTATCAGATACCGTGTGCCTTCTTTTCACGAAGCAGCTGTCAGGACGGGACTTACATAAACTCCTGCTGGACGTTATTCTCGAGGTTGAACAATGCGGTTTCATAATTATAATAACTGTCTCTAATCACAAAACTAACACTACAATGATGAGGCATTTAGGGGGAGGGAATTTGCAACCAATGGTCAATCACCCATACGACGAGTCTAGGAATGTATTCCCTAGTTTTGATCATTGTCACATTCTAAAAAAAAAAAAAAAACCATTAGAACGCAGTTTCTGTAACGTGAGATGACTGATGGTACTGGAATAATTTCAGGGAAATACTTGTCATTACTATACACAATGCAAAAGGGTGAGATCGTCAAACCGGTCAGACACCTCACTAAAAAACACATCGAACCCACTAAATTTGAAAAAATGAATGTTTGGCGTGCCAAGGAAGTGTTCTCGTCAGAAGTTATTGGTGCCATTAGTACACTGAAAGAAAATATAGGCATGTACCCGGAAGCGTACAAATTCATGGACGCAGAAACAACCATATTTTTTGAAAAACGTTAATAAATGGTTCTCTATGCATGACGTAAGCATCACATATCATCATATTCAGTCTAGAAATCCAGATAAAGGGCAGTTTTTCTCATTAAATGTCAGTCGCTTAAACTGGCTAGAGGAATATTTTCTTTCTTACCTTGAAACTTTGAAAGCTGCTAGTAACGCTGCTAGAAAGGAATTCCTGAGTTCTGAGACTTACGAAGCTACCTATACAATTAATCACGGATTCAACTGTCCAGTGCATAAGGTATCTTCTAAAAATGGGCAGAGGAAAATCGCCAAATATGGGGAGTTTTTTTTATAAGGCTCACATTAGACATAAGAAGGAACGGAATAATTTTGGTTTTCTCACCAATGTAAACCTCAGGCGATATACTATGTATATTACAAATATGGGCACGTTTGATGTTGTAATACCCTCTGATATTATTGTTAACTTTAAAAGTGCACTTTCCCCGTATTAGGCAACCGGGTTTCGTAATATGGGGAGGTGAGAAACATCACGGTTTTTATTTATAATAGGTACACTGAATAGTATACCCTACTAATGAAAGCATTAATTCTGACAATTTTTTTCGTGTGGCCTCCTGAGAGGCCGAGTGCAGGTATTTCTAGTCGACGCCCGTGGGCGACCTGCGCGTCAGGATGAGAGATGGAATGGATGAAGATGAATGAAACTGGGCAAGGATGTGGAAGGAAGCGGCCGTGGCCTGTTAGAAGGTACCGTCCCAGCATTTGCCTGGTGTTGAAAAATGGGAAACCACAGAAAATCATTTCAAGGACGGCCGACGGTGGGGCTCGAGCCCACGCGTCTACCGAGTCAGCAGAGAGCTTGGCCCCATGGCCTAACGCTGCGCTTTAGCCAACGTAGCCACTACTGTCGGTAACTTTGACAATGTAATTAAATCATGAACACAAATAGTACAAAAATACAAAAATGAATATTTTAAGTAAATAACAGTCCTAGATTCCTGTTGCCGAACTTCCAATCCGATCAGCAGAAAAATGCATAAACTTTAATGAAAACCGAGTGATTCTGATCGAATTCAACTGTAACGAGGTGCAAGGTATGTCTAATTTCTCTTAGATTTATTAGCACGCTATTTTATTTTGTGATATAATTTGCATTTTGATATTGTGGGAATTATAATGATAATATAATAGTGTCACTAGCAACCCGCCTCGGCTTCGCCCGAGAACTGTTATGAATGTACAAGGAATTCCTGTCAGACGTAATTTAAGAATGGCGAGGTGCAAGCCAAATCCCCCTCCCGTCCAAACTAAAAACACTTATAGTGGGCGATGTATCGAAGATAGAGATATGCTCACGCGGACTTTTTTGTACAATTTTTCATGCTGAACAATTCTTACACTCATAGTATATTGATATTTTTAACGGTTTGTCCAGCGTAAGCTTAAAAAGCGCACGGACGTCAAGTTCTTTCTTCGACCTATTCACTGAAAACTAAAATCGTTACTGCTTGGCTCCCTTTGAGCATAAATAAATTATTTTCTACAGAAATATTCCTCGATATTACCTGTACAGAACGGTGAAAGCCGCATCAAAATCCATCCAGTGGTTCTCGAGATTACCCGTGATATCCAAGAATCGAGGACTTTGTTTTACACGAAGTAGAGATAAGTCTTAGTCGTGCAATGCTTGGTGAACAGCGCTGTGTGAGCAGTTGAGTAACTAACAAGATTTCATGAAAAAGGTCTCATTGTCTAGGCCGGAGCACGGCCGACTTAATACGAGCTGCGCGTATTAGACTCGATAGCTCATGTACTGAAATAGGAGTGGCTGTAGATCCCTGTATGATCCGGACACCTAGCGAGGTGCCTCCGTGGCAAGTCCCACGTCCGAAAATTCGGTTAGATCTACACCGAAGTCCTAAGGTGAACACGGATGCCTCCGTTTATCGGAGGCAGGTCCATAGCGTAGTTCACCAATTTCCGGACGCTGGCATTCTCTACACGGATGGTTCGAAGGTGTACGAGAGGGTGGGTTGTGCTTACGTTATTGATGGTGCATATATCAAAATCTCTTCGCCTGAAGCCTGTAGTGTGTTTACTGCGGAGCTCGTTGCTATCTATGAAGCTCTGCAGTTTGCACTATAGGATGCACGAATCCACTTTCTCGTGTGTACCGACTCTTTGAGTTCGTTGCAGTCAATTGCTACATGTTTCCCGCAACACCCCCTAGTGCAGCGAATCCACGATCTACTAGCCGGGATGTGCCGCGCTGACACTCGAATCACCATTCTGTGGCTTCCAAGCCACAAGGGAATTGCGGGAAATGAGTTAGCGGATCAAACTGCAAAAGGGGCGGTATCACTATCACCTCGACCAATGGAGGCACCCGCTAGAGATAGCCTATTCGCTCTCAGTTACGCCGACAAGTACTGGCATTTTGGGAGAGTCAGTGGCTAGCTGACCCAATTCCCAGTAAACTGAGAGCGATTAAGGGAACTACTCGCGTGTGGCGGAGCTCTTTCCAGTCACGGAGGGAGTCCGTCATTTTGTGTAGGCTAGGTCATACAAGATCCATCCACTCGTACCTAATGAGAAGGGGAGACCCCCCACTTTGTAAGTGTGAAGCCGTTTTCACCGTGGCCCACATTTTAACCGAGTGTGTGTTTCTTGCTGAAACCTTGGTTTGCAGATGACACTCAAACTTATATTAGCCGATGACGCGGTGGCTGCTGATACCGTCATCCGCTTTATAAGTGAGAGTGGGTTAGGGCAAGCAATCTAAATGTTCCAGTGTACATTGACTAACGACTTGTTCGTGTTTGAATGCTGAAATCTTGTTTTTCCGTAATTTTTGTTATATTATAATTATTAGTTTTATTTGTTTTTTTGTTTTATTATAGGCCTATTTCGGCATTTTTAAATTTAGGTGTCCACCCTTAAATTTTAAATTCCACTCCAAATTTGTTTAACTTCTTTAATTCGTGTTACGAGGGACAGATTATTTCGTAGTTCCACCCCTTTAAACAACAATAACTAATTATAACGGCAGGAACCCCCCAAGGTTCGGTCCTTGGGCCCCTACTTTTCGTGCTCTATATCAACGATATCTCCTCCACAATTAACTATAATAAATATCATCTTTATGCAGATGATCTCCAAATATATTGCCACACTAGTATCAACAATATATCAAATGCAATAAGGGATATAAACACTGATATCCATCAACTTAGTGTACACGCCGATGACAACTCTCTCCTGCTCAATCCTAAGAAAACCCAAACTATCATCATCGGCTCTCATAAGTTACTAAACTCATTAAAAAACAACTACGTTGTGCCTCCAGTAACACTGAATGCAATCACCATCCCCTTTAGTAAAGAAGTAAGGAACCTTGGGTTAACCTTAACTGAAACTCTCGACTGGCCACCACATATAAGAAATACACGTAAAAAGATATATGCATCCCTTCACCCACTCGTGCGCCATAAGAATATTTTACCAATAGACATTAAGATTAAACTCATCCAGACACTAATACTACCAATTCTAGACTACTGTGACATCGTTCTCGTTGACGCGACTCATGGACAAACAATGAAACTTCAACAAGCATTGAACTCTTGTCTTCGGTTCGCTTTCAAACTAAGATACGATGCCCACATAACCCCAAGCTACCGTGCTCTTTCGTGGCTTAAACCTGATGAACGCCGTAAATTTCACTTCTTGACATCCATCTATCGATTTCTGCATGAAAACACCCCCACGTACATGTCATCAAAATTTAGTTACTTGTCCTCATATCATAATCGAAGCACTCGATCTGGCTCTTCCCTCGTCATCCCCATCAACCACTCATCCATGTTTAACCGCTCTTTTGCTGTAGCTGGGTCTCGACTATGGAATTCAACTCCTCCCGATATCAGAAATTCCACAACAATAAATAAATTTAAGGCCGCATGCCAAGATTACCTGTTGAATACTGCTGATTGCCCCGTGTGAATGGTGATGGATGATAGGACGTATGACTGAGCTAGGATTATATCTAGGATACTAGCAGGTACCCGCGGCTTCGCCCGCGATCAAGACAATGGGGACGATGCATTATTGCCGATAATTGGTCTATTCTATTACAGCAATCGCGGCTATAGGTGTGTCCATTCTAATTCTGAATATTCTGATACATACAGTATATTGATATGATCAGCAAAGTGGGAATTTTATCGAGTTGTGAACGTCTGCAGGGTTCGATGTTACATTATGTTAACAAATTTTAAAATTACGTTTATGGATTTGCCATCTTCTGCTGAGACATAACGATTTTGTTGTCCGGATGCTCGCGAGCACGCCACATAGAGTTGGCCATGTTCTACTGTTAAGTGTGTGTCATTGCGCTTTGTTAAAGAAATTGCGAATATTGTTTGAAGAGGGAACTGCACTCTTGCACACTGGAATGGCAAATCTATCGGAATAAGGGGTATTAAAAGTATTCTTGCTTAAGCTATTCTGGATGTAATTTGGCCATACTAATTGATGATTTGAACGTAAACATATCCCTATTAATAGACCTATAGTTAAATATTGCTCACCTTGGCCGCTGATGTACATTATGCAGTCTCTTCCAGTGTTACATCCCAGGGATTGAAATTCTCCAACGACCCTTTTGCCCCACATGCCTCTCTAAGTAATTAAAATTCCTGATTGTTGTTGTTTGAGTCTTCAGTTTTTTAACTGGTTTGATGCAGCCCTCCATGTATCCCTCTCCTGAGCTAATCGTTTCATTTCTACATAGCTACCACACCCTACATCCGAGGCAATCTGTTTAACCCTGGTTTACCTGACAGTTCTAGTCCGCGACCCTCCCATCCATAACTACTGTCGACCAAACTATTATGTGTACTCGAGTTTGAAGTTTGTTTGTGAAGTAACCGATAGACCTATATAAAATCCAATAACATCATCATTTTCGTCGTTCTATTTTACGTTAGATCATGTAGGTTTGGAATTTTTAATTTATATTTTAATATTTTTTATCACAGTTGGAACACAAGAAGTGCCCGTTTTTAAGCGTTTTTCAACCGTGCGTCACATTTAAGAATTATTATCTCACAAACCCGTCATCAGATCGAATGCAAATTTTAACACAATATACACTGGAATATTGTATAACTGGTTTATTAATTTTAAAATTTTGTGTGTCCAAGAAACAAAGTTGTTATTATTTTTGTAAGGTAACTTTTCCTCGGCTCGGGATGGTTTGAAAATGTAGTTCTTGGTCGCGTTGTAATCCTTATACATCAAAACGGTATGCTGTATGATTGTGAAATACGTAAATGAATTCACTTATTGTATATCGGTTTGTATTTGTACGGAGAATTAAGACATGGTTCACCAGTTAGCCGCTCCGGTGAAAGCAGTACATCATTGCCAAGATGGACTACATCACGCGTCATGGCACGTCTCGCTCGGAAGTGATGGGCTCCATATCAGCAACGCTGTATAGCATTTCCCGGAGCGGCTAGCTGGTGAACCATGTCTTAATTCTCCGTACAAATACAAACCGATATAAAATAAGTGAATTAATGTACCTATTTCACAGTCATACAGCATAACTTTTTGATGTATAAGGATTACAACGCAACCAAGAACTACATTTTCCAACGACCCCGAGCCGAGAAAGAGCTACCTTACAAAAATGATAACAACATTCGTTCTTGAACACACAAAATTTTGAAATTAATAAACCAGTTATACAACATTCCAATGTATATTGTGTTAAAATTTGGATTCGATCTGAAGACGGGTATGTGAGATAATAATTCTTAAATGTGACGCATGGTTGAAACACGCTTAAAAAGGGGCACTTTTTGTGTTTCAACTGCGATAAAAATATTAAAATATAAACTAAAAATTCCAAACCTACACGAACTATCGTAACATCAAACAACGAAAATGATGATGTCATTGGATTTTATGAAGGTCTATTGGTTACTTCACAAACAACCTTCAAACTCGAGTGCACATAATATTTTGGTCGACAGTAAGCTAGCTATTCCTGGGTGTCATAATATGTGTCCTACCCTCCTATCTCTTCTCTTCATTATCAGTCGCCAGAAACATCTCTCCTCTCCCACTCGTCTTAATACCTCTTCATTTGTTACCCTATCTACCCATCTGATCATCATTATCCTGTATCACCACATTTCAAAAGCTTCAATTCTCCTCTTTTCTGCTGCACCATTAGTCCATTAGTACTACTCAGCAACTTTCCTAGGTTTAAGGCGTGCTTTGTGCGAGGATTCAATGGCCGTGAAAGACAAAATAACAACTTTATTGAAATAAGTTTGCCCAATTCCTCAGTAAGAGTAATTAAGAAACAATAATAATTAACGTGACAGCCGGTAGAATACGACACATTCGACTGTGAATATACGTTGCAGATCATGGTTAAAAACGAAGAAGAGCAGATCAAAATTGGCAAACAAAAATATTCAGTTAAGAAAAAACAAATTTATAAAGAAAATGAAAGCATAGCGTGTAAAATAGAAAGTATCTTAATATTGTAAATTCGAGTAAACTTCTGAAAGCTCGCTTACAACAACCAGCCGAAAGAGTATAAAATTAGACTCAAAATCACGATCGTATCCGAGCCCCAAAAGCAACCTCTATATATAAAATATATCTCATTTTACGCGTATCAATGCGAGGAGCAACGTTCGTGGTTAGAAGTGGGAACCGATCCCAGCGTTTTAAGGCCCAAAAAAGAAAGGTTTTCGAGATATTGCCAGAAAACTATCCCCAGTCTGCGAAATTTCAGCGGTTGCCAACGTTGATCTGTTTCTCAGAGGGAACACAGTTATTTGGGAATATCTCCTAAACCGTTCATTTTAGGAACTTAAAAAGTGTGTTTCGGGGTCCCTACAGGACCTCCGAGTATTGTTTCTCGCATGTGGCGGCTTAAAATGAGCTAAATCCGAACATTTTACCGACTGTCCTTGCTCAGTGCCAAAGGGCCGAAAAAAGCCACTCACAAATTGAATTTTCAAAAACTGTTTCTTATTGGGCCTCTAGCTACTCGGATCAACCAACATGCAAAATTTCAGCTTTCTAGGTCTAGTGGTTTGAGCCCTGCGTCGATGAGTCAATTTTGGATTGTCAATGCCAAAGGGCCGAAAAAAGTCACTTACAAATTGAATTATCAAAAACCGTTTCTTAGTGAGCCTCTACATACTCGGATCAACCGACATGCAAAATTTCAGCTTTCTAGGTCTAGTGGTTTGAGCCCTGCGGTGATGAGCCAATTTTTGATTATATATAAGAGATGAGACTTTCCAAGTCGATTTGATCGCAGAAATTTGGATTATAGCTCTTTTTGCGCGTACCAATGTGAGGAGCAATGTTCGTGGTTTCCACTTCGTGGGAACCGAACTCAGCGTTTTAAGGCCCTAAAACGAACGGTTTTCGAGATATTGCCAGAAAACTATCCCCGGTCTGCGAAATTTCAGCGGTTGCCATAGTAACGTTGATTGTTTCTCAGAGGGAACACAGTTATTTGGGAATATCTCCGAAACCGTTCATTTTAGGAACTTAAAAAGTGTGTTTCGGGGTCCCTACAGGACCTCCGAGTATCGTTTCTCGTATCTGGCGGCTTAAAATGAGCTAAATCCGAACATTTTACCGACTGTCCTTGCTCGGTGCCAATGGGCCGAAAAAAGTCACTTACAAATTGAATTTTCAAAAACCGTTTCTTATTGTGCCTCTACATACTCGGGTCAACCAACATGCAAAATTTCAGCTTTCTAGGTCTAGTGGTTTGAGCCCTGCGTCGATGAGTCAATTTTGGATTGTCAATGCCAAAGTGCCTAAAAAAGTCACTTACAAATTGAATTATCAAAAACCGTTTCTTAGTGAGCCTCTACATACTCGGATCAACCAACATGCAAAATTTCAGCTTTCTAGGTCTAGTGGTTTGAGCCCTGCGGTGATGAGTCAATTTTTGATTATATATAAGAGATGAGACTTTCCAAGTCGATTTGATCGCAGAAATATGGATTATAGCTCTTTTTGCGCGTACCAATGTGAGGAGCAATGTTCGTGGTTTCCACTTCGTGGGAACCGAACTCAGCGTTTTAAGGCCCTAAAACGAACGGTTTTCGAGATATTGCCAGAAAACTATCCCCGGTCTGCGAAATTTCAGCGGTTGCCATAGTAACGTTGATCTGTTTCTCAGAGGGAACACAGTTATTTGGGAATATCTCCGAAACCGTTTATTTTAGGAACTTAAAAAGTGTGTTTCGGGGTCCCTATAGGACCTCCGAGTATTGTTTCTCGTATCTGGCGGCTTAAAATGAGCTAAATCCGAACATTTTACCGACTGTCCTTGCTCAGTGCCAAAAGGCCGAAAAAAGTCACTTACAAATTGAAATTTCATAACCGTTTCTTATTGGGCCTCTACATACTCGGATCAACCAACATGCAAAATTTCAGCTTTCTAGGTCTAGTGGTTTGAGCCCTGCGTCGATGAGTCAATTTTGGATTGTCAATGCCAAAGACCCGAAAAAAGTCACTTACAAATTGAATTTTCAAAAACCGTTTCTTAGTGAGCCTCTACATACTCGGATCAACCAACATGCAAAATTTCAGCTTTCTAGGTCTAGTGGTTTGAGCCCTGCGGTGATGAGTCAATTTTTGATTATATATAAGAGATGAGACTTTCCAAGTCGATTTGATCGCAGAAATATGGATTATAGCTCTTTTTGCGCGTACCAATGTGAGGAGCAATGTTCGTGGTTTCCACTTCGTGGGAACCGAACTCAGCGTTTTAAGGCCCTAAAACGAACGGTTTTCGAGATATTGCCAGAAACCTATCCCCGGTCTGCGAAATTTCAGCGGTTGCCATAGTAACGTTGATCTGTTTCTCAGAGGGAACACAGTTATTTGGGAATATCTCCGAAACCATTTATTTTAGGAACTTAAAAAGTGTGTTTCGGGGTCCCTATAGGACCTCCGAGTATTGTTTCTCGTATGTGGCGGCTTAAAATGAGCTAAATCCGAACATTTTACCGACTGTCCTTGCTCAGTGCCAAAGGGCCGAAAAAAGTCACTCACAAATTGAATTTTCAAAAACTGTTTCTTATTGGGCCTCTAGCTACTCGGATCAACCAACATGCAAAATTTCAGCTTTCTAGGTCTAGTGGTTTGAGCCCTGCGTCGATGAGTCAATTTTAGATTGTCAATGCCAAAGGGCCGAAAAAAGTCACTTACAAATTGAATTTTCAAAAACCGTTTCTTAGTGAGCCTCTACATACTCGGATCAACCAACATGCAAAATTTCAGCTTTCTAGGTCTAGTGGTTTGAGCCCTGCGGTGATGAGTCAATTTTGGATTATCCTATAAGAGATGAGACTTTCCAAGTCGATTTGATCGTAGAAATATGGATTATAGCTCTTTTTGCGCGTACCAATGTGAGGAGCAATGTTCGTGGTTTCCACTACGTGGGAACCGAACTCAGCGTTTTAAGGCCCTAAAACGAACGGTTTTCGAGATATTGCCAGAAAACTATCCCCGGTCTGCGAAATTTCAGCGGTTGCCATAGCAACGTTGATTGTTTCTCAGAGGGAACACAGTTATTTGGGAATATCTCCGAAACCGTTCATTTTAGGAACTTAAAAAGTGTGTTTCGGGGTCCCTACAGGACCTCCGAGTATCGTTTCTCGTATCTGGCGGCTTAAAATGAGCTAAATCCGAACATTTTACCGACTGTCCTTGCTCGGTGCCAATGGGCCGAAAAAAGACACTTACAAATTGAATTTTCAAAAACCGTTTCTTATTGTGCCTCTACATACTCGGATCAACCAACATGCAAAATTTCAGCTTTCTAGGTCTAGTGGTTTGAGCCCTGCGTCGATGAGTCAATTTTGGATTGTCAATGCCAAAGGGCCGAAAAAAGTCACTTACAAATTGAATTATCAAAAACCGTTTCTTAGTGAGCCTCTACATACTCGGATCAACCGACATGCAAAATTTCAGCTTTCTAGGTCTAGTGGTTTGAGCCCTGCGGTGATGAGCCAATTTTTGATTATATATAAGAGATGAGACTTTCCAAGTCGATTTGATCGCAGAAATTTGGATTATAGCTCTTTTTGCGCGTACCAATGTGAGGAGCAATGTTCGTGGTTTCCACTTCGTGGGAACCGAACTCAGCGTTTTAAGGCCTTAAAACGAACGGTTTTCGAGATATTGCCAGAAAACTATCCCCGGTCTGCGAAATTTCAGCGGTTGCCATAGTAACGTTGATCTGTTTCTCAGAGGGAACACAGTTATTTGGGAATATCTCCGAAACCGTTTATTTTAGGAACTTAAAAAGTGTGTTTCGGGGTCCCATAGGACCTCCGAGTATTGTTTCTCGTATCTGGCGGCTTAAAATGAGCTACATCCGAACATTTTACCGACTGTCCTTGCTCAGTGCCAAAGGGCCGAAAAAAGTCACTTACAAATTGAAATTTCATAACCGTTTCTTATTGGGCCTCTACATACTCGGATCAACCAACATGCAAAATTTCAGCTTTCTAGATCTAGTGGTTTGAGCCCTGCGTCGATGAGTCAATTTTGGATTGTCAATGCCAAAGGGCCGAAAAAAGTCACTTACAAATTGAATTTTCTAAAACCGTTTCTTAGTGAGCCTCTACATACTCGGATCAACCAACATGCAAAATTTCAGCTTTCTAGGTCTAGTGGTTTGAGCCCTGCGGTGATGAGTCAGTTTTGGATTATATATAAGAGATGAGACTTTCCAAGTCGATTTGATCGTAGAAATATGGATTATAGCTCTTTTTGCACGTACCAATGTGAGGAGCAATGTTCGTGGTTTCCACTTGGCGGGAACCGAACTCAGCGTTTTAATGCCCCAAAACGAACGGTTTTCGAGATATTGCCAGAAAACTATCCCCGGTCTGCGAAATTTCAGCGGTTGCCATAGTAACGTTGATCTGTTTCTCAGAGGGAACACAGTTATTTGGGAATATCTCGGAAACCGTTCATTTTAGGAACTTAAAAAGTGTGTTTCGGGGTCCTCCGAGTATTGTTTCTCGTATGTGGCGGCTTAAAATGAGCTAAATCCGAACATTTTACCGACTGTCCTTGCTCAGTGCCAAAAGGGCCGAAAAAAGTCACTTACAAATTAAATTTTCAAAAACTGTTTCTTATTGGACCTCTAGCAACTCGGAACAACCAACATGCAAAATTTCAGCTTTCTAGGTCTAGTGGTTTGAGCCCTGCGTCGATGAGTCAATTTTGGATTGTCAATGCCAAAGACCCGAAAAAAGTCACTTACAAATTGAATTTTCAAAAACCGTTTCTTAGTGAGCCTCTACATACTCGGATCAACCAACATGCAAAATTTCAGCTTTCTAGTTCTAGTGGTTTGAGCCCTGCGGTGATGAGTCAATTTTGGATTATATATAAGAGATGAGACCTTTCCAAGTCGATTTGATCGTAGAAATATGGATTATAGCTCTTTTTGCGCGTACCAATGTGAGGAGCAATGTTCGTGGTTTCCACTTCGCGGGAACCGAACTCAGCGTTTTAAGGCCCTAAAACGAACGGTTTTCGAGATATTGCCAGAAAACTATCCCCGGTCTGCGAAATTTCAGCGGTTGCCATAGTAACGTTGATCTGTTTCTCAGAGGGAACACAGTTATTTGGGAATATCTCCGAAACCGTTTATTTTAGGAACTTAAAAAGTGTGTTTCGGGGTCCTTATAGGACCTCCGAGTATTGTTTCTCGTATCTGGCGGCTTAAAATGAGCTACATCCGAACATTTTACCGACTGTCCTTGCTCAGTGCCAATGGGCCGAAAAAGTCACTTACAAATTGAGTTTTCAAAAATCGTTTCTTATTGGGCCTCTACATACTCGGATCAACCAACATGCAAAATTTCAGCTTTCTACGTCTAGTGGTTTGAGCCCTGCGTCGATGAGTCAATTTTGGATTGTCAATGCCAAAGGGCCGAAAAAAGTCACACAAATTGAATTTTCAAAAACCGTTTCTTAGTGAGCCTCTACATACTCAGATCAACCAACATGCAAAATTTCAGCTTTCTTGGTCTAGTGGTTTGAGCCCTGCGGTGATGAGTCAATTTTGGATTATATATAAGAGATGAGACTTTCCAAGTCGATTTGATCGTAGAAATATGGATTATAGCTCTTTTTGCACGTACCAATGTGAGGAGCAATGTTCGTGGTTTCCACTTGGTGGGAACCGAACTCAGCGTTTTAATGCCCTAAAACGAACGGTTTTCGAGATATTGCCAGAAAACTATCCCCGGTCTGCGAAATTTCAGCGGTTGCCATAGTAACGTTGATCTGTTTCTCAGAGGGAACACAGTTATTTGGGAATATCTCGGAAACCGTTCATTTTAGGAACTTAAAAAGTGTGTTTCGGGGTCCCTACAGGACCTCCGAGTATTGTTTCTCGTATGTGGCGGCTTAAAATGAGCTAAATCCGAACATTTTACCGACTGTCCTTGCTCAGTGCCAAAGGGCCGAAAAAAGTCACTTATAAATTGAATTTTCAAAAACTGTTTCTTATTGGGCCTCTAGCTACTCGGATCAACCAACATGCAAAACTTCAGCTTTCTAGGTCTAGTGGTTTGAGCCCTGCGTCGATGAGTCAATTTTGGATTGTCAATGCCAAAGGGCCGAAAAAAGTCACTTACAAATTGAATTTTCAAAAACCGTTTCTTAGTGAGCCTCTACATACTCGGATCAACCAACATGCAAAATTTCAGCTTTCTAGGTCTAGTGGTTTGAAGCCCTGCGGTGATGAGTCAATTTTGGATTATATATAAGAGATGAGACTTTCCAAGTCGATTTGATCGTAGAAATATGGATTATAGCTCTTTTTGCGCGTACCAATGTGAGGAGCAATGTTCGTGGTTTCCACTGCGTGGGAACCGAACTCAGCGTTTTAAGGCCCTAAAATGAATGGTTTTCGAGATATTGCCAGAAAACTATCCCCGGTCTGCGAAATTTCAGCGGTTGCCATAGTAACGTTGATCTGTTTCTCAGAGGGAACACAGTTATTTGGGAATATCTCCGAAACCGTTCATTTTAGGAACTTAAAAAAGTGTGTTTCGGGGTCCCTACAGGTCCTCCGAGTATTGTTTCTCGTATCTGGCGGCTTAAAATGAGCTAAATCCGAACATTTTACCGACTGTCCTTGCTCAGTGCCAATGGGCCGAAAAAGTCACTTACAAATTGAGTTTTCAAAAATCGTTTCTTATTGGGCCTCTACATACTCGGATCAACCAACATGCAAAATTTCAGCTTTCTACGTCTAGTGGTTTGAGCCCTGCGTCGATGAGTCAATTTTGGATTGTCAATGCCAAAGGGCCGAAAAAAGTCACACAAATTGAATTTTCAAAAACCGTTTCTTAGTGAGCCTCTACATACTCAGATCAACCAACATGCAAAATTTCAGCTTTCTAGGTCTAGTGGTTTGAGCCCTGCGGTGATGAGTCAATTTTGGATTATATAAGAGATTATAGAAAGGTCTGTGACATTGTGATTATTATTCTTATTTGTATTGTTATAATTATTACTATCATTATTCATGTGCTTTTTTTACTAATATTAGTATTAGCATAATTAATTTACTCCTTATTTATCAACATAATATTTGTTTGTGTTTCCGAAATTGTCATAAGCTATGTACTGGTACCATATTTCGTGGTTAAGTGTAAGAGAGGGCCATGAGCCCTAACTTCGCCACTACCGAAGACATAAAATACATAAATAAATAAATATAACAACGAAACGAGGTCTTTAACCTACTGTCGGGCGCAACTGATCTGACAATCACATGTGTTAATTCTTGTCTCGAATTCGTCATTCGCGGGGGCCAGGGAGCTACATCTAGCGTGACCTCCAAGGCCATAGTGGCCAGTTTGACACACGAGCTGTTGTTGCAAAATTGATCTGCCACGCACATCGCGCCTGATCGTGCACAATCACGTAAATTGCAGTGAATGAATGAGTGTATTCGCTATTATCCAAAACGGATTATTGGGATGACCATTGTTAAGTTTTTCACTGTGGATTATATGAAAAAAAAAGCTGTCATTTGTACCTAAGAAAATGAGAAGGAATAGTGGATAAGTTAAACAGTATTTATGAAGGAGACATTATCACACAAAAAATCGTTCTTATGATAACCTCATGTATACTTAAGCGGTTTGTATAGTTTAAACTTTAAAGTTGTATATAGAATAATAGCCTATCGAAGTTTTCTTTAGCAAATATTCTGATCTCAAATGTATGTGCCTGACAGGCTCTTTGCACCCAATGCTGGTATACTTAATATTGCTCCCCAGGAACAGTCTGTTTTTCCCACTCTTCCGTTTCCGGCCGAGGTGCCAACTGAGCCGAGGCGCTTTGAGCTTTGTCCCCCCCCCTCCCCCCCCCCCCTTACCATGACGATCCGAAAAGGTGCATTTTCGAACTATTATTTGTGACCCGCCCCCTGGCACTACAGCACACTCAGGGCCAAGGCCTACCAAGCGACAGCTGCCCAGCCATTTGGCCTGCAGATATTGGGGTGACGCGTGGTCAGTGCATCGGATCCCCTCGGCCGTTATTCTTGGTTTTCGTGACCGGGGCACTGCCTCACGGTCAGACAGCTACTCAATTGTCCTCACGAGGCTGAGTGCACCCCGTTCCGGCCCTCTCGCCAGTTCCTAAAATCCCTGACGGAGCTGGGAATTGAACCCGGGGTCTCCAGGTGAGAGGAAGGCTCGCTACCCCAACTCCATGGGGCCGGTTATTATTTGTGAGCTCTGGTTTAAAACTGAGGTAAGATACTGTGACCCACAACAAATCATTACTCCTACTCGGAAACAACAGTGCGTGCGTCTTTCTTTTGAAACAAACAAGGTAAAATAACATGATTCTTTCCTCGCGCATCACGCGTTTTAAGCACACCCTGCGCATGCGCCGACAGGGTTCGAAAAGCAGTGATGCACGTGACGTTATAGAAGTTTGACTTTTGGTGCTACGCTTGCTGTGTTTACCCAAATCGGCGGAGCTCCAGCATTTCATCAGTTTCTGTCTAAACTTATTTGGATTACTTCGTTTAAATTTGTGAAGTTTGTACTTTGTCACTGTGATGATCGTGAATTTGTTCGCCGTACCTGCTTCAAGCTGTTCTGCAGAGAGAAGTTTCTTTGTGATGAGAGGGGTTAAAGACTACCTCCGATCTACGATGGGACAAATTAAACGGAATCATTGCTGTCTACTAGCCACCTAATCGGAAATGGTTGACAAGCTAGATCTTGCTCAAGAGTTTGTAAACAAAGGTCGACGGCAGTCAGCCTTCGGGTCTCTTGCTAGACGTTGACAAATGTTTTATGTGTTAGCCTATGTTTTGTATTTATATTCTGATTGTATTTTGTATTTTAACCGTTATAGTGCCTGGGTGCGATATTTCGGTCATGGGTGCTTCTGCTAAAAACGCCACGGGCCACTTTATCGGTCCTGTTTTTGTAAATGTTTTATTATTTATTTCTAGCCAAGCAGTGCTTCAGTGTTGTAACCAGGGGAAGATGACCTCGTAGTTCCGCCCCTTAAAACAACAATAACTAACTAACTAGTGTTGTAACCAAGACAATGTAGGAATTATTCTCTCTCTCTGGAGATTGATGTGTTTGTGTTCCGGGAATTACTGAATTCATAGTAAGTATTCTTTGAACATACCGCAGTCAGTTGATTACCCATATGTGTGAAGGGAGGTCATGTGGTCAGCACAACGCTTCCCTCAGCCGCATTTCTTGGTTTTCTCACTGTAGCTCCTCAAATGTCATTACGACGCTGGGTCAACGCCGTTCCAGACCTCCTTGCCAGTACTGGGAATATAACCCAGGCAGCCGCACCGGGGCGAGGAGCTAGCACGCTGCTCCCAACGGTCCCAACCCAAGGCGGTGGTCATACAAAGTCTACCCAGTGGCGTAGCTACAACGGGGCAAGCGGGGCACCGCCCCGGGGCCCCCGAGGGTAGGGGGGCCCCAAACCCTAAAAGAAATATTATAAATAAATAATAATAAATAAAAGTAGTACTAGAAAACATATTTGAGAATTCGATCCAGTTCAGGGGCCCCAATTGTACTGAACTACGCGTCTAAACTTGTGTTTAGAAACTAGTCACATTCAGTGCAATCTGTATGTAAGATATATCCATCGATTTGTGAGGTATTCTATGAGTATTTTTGATAGCCGGGCGCCCGATCCAGGCGCCGAACAGACAATGCATTGTTCCCCATTCAGCGCATGACCATGACTCATCGTTCCACCCCTTCCCCCTCCACTGCGACATCACACCACAGCAATGCACAGTAGCAGCGTAGTAGCAGTATTGTTGTTGGTACGTCACCACAGCGGTTCCCGGTTAAGTGGCTGCACTTAAGTTGTGGCTGCATTGTGCTATTTTTTTAACGACGCTATGAAACGTACTTATGAAAGTTGAGCGAAAAAAAGGAAGGATAAAAGAAAACAAGAGGAGACGGTTCGTGCTTGTACTAAATCGTTAACTGCATGGTTGCATCCTCAAACTTAATCAGGTTTGGAGTACATTTCAGTGCAAAAACAAGATCAAAACGAAGAAACTGAAAATAATGAAGTTAAGAAGAAACCAAAGTTAACTATATTGTAAATTTGTTATAAGTTGTTAAGCAAAGTGAAATTATTGTTATTTTCTATTAGCAATTTGGTCAGGACGTAATATTTTATAACAAACTATTATCATAATACGTTAATATTATAAAAAGCATAGAATGTGTGATTAAAACAATGAAGCGGTTTGCGAATTACGACGGTTGATTCACTTCACTTGGACTGAGCACATTTGATTGTTTTTCACTTCACATTAAAAATCACACTATCGGGTATACAGTATGCGTCGTTTCAACGGACGACTATCATTGGTTTCACAGTCTTTTAGTCCCGTTAACCAACCAATAATCAGTTAGTTGGTTTAGTTCAATAGTTAGTTGAATCTGTTTCTGCAAATAAAACACTGCAATCAACTATAATCCACTACACTAAATTTTATTGCTCAATATTATTCACTATGTATTTTTTTCAGACGTTGACGCTCACCAACGGTCTGAAGTACATAAAATCGATGTTCCGACCACTCATAATGGCCTTTCATGTCTTGATCAGTCAGTCAATAATAACAAGGAAGCAGTAAGCTTGGCTGAAACTGGACACGACGAAAATTATGTTTTGCAAGACAAAATTGAATTTCCCAGTCCCGTCAATAATCCAGCAATGAAAAGGTTAATCATAGCATCAGGACCTTGTCAACCTCGTAGTCCCTTTCCAAAACAGCCTGATGGACGAAGAAGTAAAAGATCATTTTCAACCAATTACTACAGTTTTATTTCAGGTTCTGGGATGAAATGTAACAGACTCTGGCTATGATATTCGCAAAAGTTAGACCGTGTCTACTGTCAACCATGTTGGCTGTTCCCACAACATTCAGAGAACAATTTCAGTAGTACGGGACTAAACGACTGGAAACATCTTTCTGATAGAATTAAAACTCATGAACAATCGTATGACCACATATTTTCTTGTGTTATATTCGAGAAATGGAAGAATGATGAAACAATGAGTGATGCTTTAGAAAAACAGTTAAAAGAAGAGAAAAATTACTGGAGGAACGTTCTAGAAAGAATAGGTCTAGTTAATGTTTCATTAACTTTGGCCACCTGTAACCTTGCTTTCCGCGGAAGAAGTAGTAAAATGGAAGATCCCAATAAAGTAAATTTCTTGTCTATAATAGAACTTCTGTCTGACTATGACCCTGTACTAAAAACCCTTTTGCAAGAGCCAGCAGAAAGTGTCAACTATTTAAGCCCTAGCATCCAAAATGAAGTTATTTCTTTGATGGAAAATGAAGTAGTGAAAGAAATCAAATATGAAATACAGGGCTCTCCTTTTTTCTCTGTTATTATGGATCAACACAGGATATAAGTAAATTGATCAGTTAAGAGAAGTTTACAGGGTCTCAAAGTGGTAAATGATGACAAAAATAAACCCAAAGAAATAAAGATTTGCGAGGTGTTTACTTATTTTACAAAAGTTGAAGAACAAAGTGCATTTGGTTTGGCAAGTAAAATAGTGGGATCTATTGAAGATCAAGGTCTTGAATTGAAAAAATGTCATGGCCAAGGTTATGACGGCGCAAGCGTAATGAGTGGAGTATAGAGTGCAATGGAGTGCAGAAAAAGATTCAAGAAGTTGCGCCACATGCATATTTCGTACAAGTCACAATTTAAATCTGGTGTTGAAAGACGCTGTAGAAGCCAATCGTGAAATATCACAGTTTTTGAGGATATATTAAATGCATACAACGTTTTTGGACACAGTATCAAACACTGGCTGGTGCTGCAAGATGCATATGAAAATGCAAACAAAACATTAAAAACACTCAACCTAACAAGATGGTCGGGGAGGTACAAAGCAGTTTTTTCTTTAAAGGAGAGGTTTGGCGATGTATTGTACCCATGTGAGTAATCTCGATGGAAAATATGCTTCCGCCTCCAGCTAGCGTCAGGACTCAGGCGTGTACCGTTCCCCCATTGAGCAGTTGCATATTTTGGATTCGAGACTAAAAGGTATCAACTCTACAATGATAAGGCACAACTCTATTCTAAGACATTAATTCAGTAATAAAATCATGGCTTCAAACAAATAAAACAATCCCAACAAACATAAAACAAAATAAAAAAAAAATACTTCCACAATCCACTAATATTAACATAATATTATCATAATAAACTCATCTCATAACACAAACCTTTACCCTTATATCAACTTTACAATTCACTCTAGCGCGCTGATGCACATACAACTGTACTTTGATTCTTCTGTCATCTAATGTGACTTCTTTAATTTCACAAAATTCCTTATTCCTTAAACCTCGTCTTAATTCGACAATTATGTGTACCGTGTGTGTTTGATCTCTCTCTTCCCACCGAATGCTTTACATGCATTAGCCTATTCAGGTGTTGCGCAACAAAATCTACGTGCAACTCCATAATTATGTAAAGCTACCCCTACACTTCCTCTATTTATATAGCTCCACTGCATGCCGTTATGATTTCATCTTCAAAACTTTAGTTATCGGTGTGTCGGATGGTATCATTAAGCTACCCTAGCGAGCGTAGCCTGTGGCGTCAAGTAACCAACTTCTGAAAAAGGTGTCAGTGACAGTAACAAATGCAACTTCCAACCATTCGTTAGATTGCTAAAATCATGAACCATCAGGGTGAACTATAATTACCAATGTGTTCTTAAACCACATGACTTCATTACTCAATATAATAATGTTTCCTTTCATGTTACTAACTGGGTCTAAAATCTGCCCTTTGTTAAACCTTAACATTCACGGTTCGCTTTACAGCTCAGCCCCCTTTTCCGAGCGGCCTGTATACAATGGGGTGGAGTGAGGTCCCAACAGTACCTCGACCCTCGCTTCCTGCCACTTGGCTTATCTCCCCAAGCAGTAATACGATTTTTAAAGACAATACCGTGGTCACAATGACACACATATCCCAATGGATTTAAACTGAATGGTATGCAAATAGGTACTGGATGAGCTTAACATTTATTCCTACCCTGAGGATATAATAATAACTGGCACCAAATAGGTCCATTTCACCATGAAGGCACGAGATTCATAAAAACATTGGTCTATCTGGATAACCGGTATCTTAATAAATGCTGCGGTCAGTCATATACTGCCGTCATAAGATTCGCTTCACAAGAGCCGAATCACTCAATAATAAGTTCTCGGGCGATCAGATAGAGTGCAGAGGTGTCCAACGTTCTCCTCTCACCTATCACAGGATTCGAACCCGGAACATTCCATATCCATCATCAGAGTTAGGGTCCAAACACTAATTACACTCTGGCACAAAGCACATATCCCAGTATGCCCACGGCTATACGAGATTTCATACGTCGAATAGAATACCTGGTTCCATGACCTAATGTTATGATCTTCGTCCTATAATATTAAGAGAAATCTATCAATTACTCTATAAGCTTTTACACAAGCTGCAAATTCAATTCACTAGAAAGCTCTTCCATTTCCTTGCATAATTATATTCCCATTAATACAATATTTTCTGACATTCAATTCTTTTTTTTCATCCCTTACTGTAATCTTACTGCTTAGATCGATAAGTCTTCCAATTAGCGTAAATATTTCTTGCTTACAACATTTTGTCTGATGTATTTATTCATACCTTTATTATTCATTATTATTATTATTATTATTCTTACCGACATAAATTACCAAAATCCCGACACAACTTAACCATCTTAAAAATCGAACAACCGTGTTCGTTACGTTTACATAACTGATTTGCCATTTTATTAATAGTGGTAACGATTAATCCACTCACTGATGCAAAACAACATCTCAACTCTATTAAAATCAACACAATAATAATTAAACCTGGAGGGTCTATCTCCTAATACTGATTCTTACTGGCATATTTATAATTCTGAAATCACATTACATGCAGTGGCCTATACTTCTACATAATCATAATTTGTGGGGTACTCACATATGTAGACTCATCATGGTGGCTCCAACCACCTGTATCCTTCCGGGTCGCCTGCCATTTGCAGATTTAGTGCGACATTTGCATCTTGCCTATACACATTTTATAATACATTTCTTTCACCAACCACACGGCACTTTTCATTTCTATAAAGAAGCTATTGCTTCCAAAACACATGACACTTTATGACACTTATTATACCATTAATATAAAAGATATTTCACATATGATTTATATATAACACACGTCACTTTTTACACTTTTCATTGGTTGAAATTCCTTGGCAAAATATCAGAATTGCAGGTATCAACGGCATACTCCATGCTCCTACCAACTCCTGATTGAAAGTCTGGTTCATCTGCCTCCGAAATCACCAACAGTCTATCAATAATCCTACGGTAAACTTCCTGCTTTGCATAAAAATGCTTACTTCGTCCTGAGCGTTACTATTTGGTATTCTTAAGACATTACCAAATGCTTCATAAAGTTTCTCCCAGCGCATTCCAGCGTAATAAGACATGTAAGACCAGTCAATATATTATACACTGCGCTTAACATTGTACATAGTTTTTACACAGATTATTACTTTCAATAGTTCTGCAACTTATATCACACGGTACTTCCTATGTGAACACAAACCATTGTTCGTACTGCTGACTACACATGCAGCACGACTTTCCTTAATAAAAGCCTTCTAAACGTTTTACTGCGCGGCTTCCCAAGTTGAAGTCCGGGCCTCCTTCCTTGACTTCGGTAATACACATTTCACACAATAAAGTTCGTTGATTACCGTACTTCTTATTACTTCCTGACTATGCATTATTATCTTCTCACTTGGTGCATTACACTACGCGGATATATAATGATTAACACTAAATGTTCAAGTCCTTTGTGTGAGCGTCCTCTCCTCAGCCAGAGCAACATACGTTCCGCGCTCGAGTCTGTTCAAAAACTGCCTTCTGCCAAGGGTCGACTCCGTTATATTGGTTTCACACAAAAAGTAGAGCTAGAATTCTCGCGCTATATCAACTCCTCTCCCAGCGTGATTCTGGTCTCGAAACAATGCTCATCGGGTTCGTTTCTCTTCACTGATCCCAGAACTATCTGCGTGCTGAAGGATCGATCGGCCAATTAATTAATATTAATTGCCTTTTCCATGGCGTGGGGACGCGGTTTCAGTGGGAATCCCTGGCGACATCGCCAAACCCAGCCGCGAACATCCATAGTCCTGTGTCCTTACGCACTCCATTAAATACGCGTCAATTTCGCAGATTAAAGGCTCTAAAATTAGCCTCCTGGCTAAAGATTCACCTGTGTGCAACTCTCATGTCATTGCGTTACTCCAATCACGAGTAATCAATGATTTTCCTTGGGATCTCTCCCCTCTCTTCTTAGTCCTATTCTCAAACGGGGAAGAACTGGGTCATTATTCAACCCCCCGACCTCTTCCAGACGACTTAACTAGGTCAACGAGATTGACAGGGCTCCAAGAGTCTCCTCCCACAATTCTGGGGCTATTAGTAAAATGTCAAACTCTCTACTTCTGCGTTCTAAGTCCAGCATAGCCTACTCCAAGTAGTCCAATAATGCTGTATTCCGCTCATTTTCCCTGCATTTTTTAAATAAATAATGTCATTATCAACTGAAATCACACCAGTGATTAAATATATACTTTCCTCCAGGGGTTTTCTTACAATGAAACTCCCTCAGCAGATCTCGGGTTCGTTCCCTGGTGGAACCTTTATACTGAGATCACAGTCTCTGAAATCCACGTTCGATACCAGTCAGCATGACCCCCTCCGGTTCATATTCCCCTTGCAAAACTTATAGAAATCAATTGCAAGTGACTTTCTGTAAGTAATCAGCTGACTGTCTACCACTGTCTGTGTTTACATCAGGGGTCCTTCACCTCGTCTGGCTGCGAGTAGGTTTGTCTAGCTCCCCCTTCCACATTGCGCTCAGCCCTAAGCTGTTCATTCTCTTGACGGAGGGCTTCATTTATGGCCTCAACTTCCCTCGCCGCTTCGACCATTTCTTTGTAAAGTTCTTGCAGGCACTGGCATTCTTGCTGTTTGTCCCTTTCACTGGGCAAGCTGTCTGCTTCTCGTTCCGTCTCGCCACGCGAACCTTCAGGTCTGACTGCCTGGCTGACTTCGCAATCCACGTTCAGTTGGGTGTGCGCTGCTAATACTTCTTCTTGTTCGTCAAATTCTTCTGGCGAATGGTAGATTTTTAAATTGGCTGCGTTCATAACGACCTCGTTTCCTGTTTCTAAATGCCTTATTCTGTATGCATTGTTTTGTAGGTCTCGGATCACCTCGAACGGGCCGTGATAACCGAAATTGAACTTTTTATACTTCCGTGCTTCTGGATCTGAATTGGCGGGTTTCCGCACTAACACTCTTTCTCCGACGAGAAGCGGTCTGTAATATCTCTTCGCACGATTTCTTCTCTGGCGTCTCTCCGCCTGTGCTTGGAGATATTCGAAGGTTCGTTGGATCCTCAATTCTCGTCCTGGCTGTGCGTCTACTGGTAATGGAATAACACCAGTCCACGGTCTCTCCGGTCTCTGATCCAACTGTAGAGTCACGGGACCTGACCTGTCGCCTCATGTACAGTTTTATTTATTCAGTATTCTATTACTTCTAGGAACTCAATCCATCTCCAATTATCTTCAGAGCAGTAGATCTTCATGTACTTCTGGATCTCTCGCATTACTCTTTCAACTGGACTTGCCTCAGGTTGGCGAATGGTAGATAAAATCTGCCTAATTCCTAGATTTTCCAGTTCTCGACGAAAATCTGCAATAGTGAAGCAACTTCCATGGTCTGAGAGTAGATTATCCGGTTTCCCAATGATCGAAATAACTCTCTCTTTCAGGCGTTTCAATACCTGCTTTGAGCTGGTTTTCTGTATGGGGCATAATACTACCATTTTTGAGAATACATCCATGGCTACAAAAATGTGTCTATTGCCTCTACGTGCTCTAGGCAGTGGTCCAAAATTGTCTACGCTCATTAGCTGCCTTGGTTTCTCTGGTAACAACGGAATAGGTCGTTGCCTCATTAAAAAGGGATTTGGCTTTACCCTTTGGCACAAATCGCACGTTCTAATAGCATTTCTCACCGTTTCTCTCAACTTTGGCCAAGTAAATGCTTCTTTCAATAGAGCAGTGACCTTGTCTATCCCGGGATGTCCAAATGCTCTGTGTGCTAGCCATACCAATCTCCTCTGCAAAGATGCAGGAATGACAATCCTTTGACGTGTATGATCTACATCATCCCACTTGTGTAGTATCTGATTATACCATACATAATCTGTTGCCAATGCCTCTGCCTCTCTGTATATTGCAGTTCCCCTTGCTAAGCGTCCCTCGAAGTAATCGATCATCATCTTCAACCACGGGTCTTCGCGTTGTAGGTTGGTAAGATTCCTCAAGTCATCCAACGTCTTCTGATCTCGATTCTCAATCTGGACGGCTAGCGCTTCCTCTTCTCTAGGGTAACGGCTTAATATGTCCGGTATTACATTCTCTTTCCCTGGACAGTATTCTATTTCCACATTGAATTGCTGAATATACAGGGACCATCTTGTCAACCTCTGGCTAGACAAGTCCGTCTTTAACAAAAATGTTAAAGCTTTATGGTCTGTTCTGAGGACTATTTGAAAGCCATACACGAGCTTACGCCAATATTGTAACGCGTACAAAATTGCAAGTAACTCTATCTCTGCAATCGTGTAATTTTTCTCATGGGCTTTCAACCTCCTACTTATAAAGGCAATAAACACTTTCTTTTCAGGCTGGTCAACATTTTCTTGGAATAGCATCGCTCCTATCCCAACAAGTGATGCATCCGTCTGTATGATGAATTTCTGGGTATAATCGGGGTATCCCAGTTTCACGTATTCCAAAAGCATTTGTTTTGACCTCACGAATGCTTCCTGACATTGCTCCGTCCAATTCCATCTGCCGCCTTTCTTCAATAAGTCCTGCAGGGGTGCTACAGTCTGAGTATAGTTTGGGCACTGGTTCGAAAAGAATCCAATTACTCCCAAATACTGTCGGACGTGCTTAACTTTCGTGGGTCGAGGGAAATTTCGAATTACCTCTAATTTATCTGGATTTGGCTTGACTCCATTTGCATCAATAACATGCCCTAGGAATTTAACTTCCCTCTGACAGAAGTGCGATTTCTTGATATTGACCTTAAAGTTAGCTTCTCGAAGGTCATCTAGCAACTTCTTCAGGTCTCTCATATGCTCCTCCAGAGATTCTGATGTGAGTAGAATGTCGTCTACGTATCTGATGGCACTCTCTTTAACATCATCTGATAGATTGCGATCTAACGCTCTTATCAGGGCTGAACCAGCTGTTTTCAAACCAAAAGGTAGCCTTAAAAACGTATGTGTGTGTTGATCAAACATAAATCCTGTCAACAGACTAGTTTTCTTCTCTAATTCAAGATGGTGGAAACTTGAAGTAATATCCAAGTTTGTGAATACGGTTTTCCCTTTGAACTTCCTGAGGATTTCTTTTATAGGTGGCACTTGGTCGAACTCCGGAATAACCTTCAAATTTAAATGTCTCAGGTCCAGACATACTCTGACAGTCCCGTCTGTCTTAGGCACGATTACCAATGGGCTTACATAAGGCGTAGGTGTCTTCTCAATAACACCGGCCTCCAACATCTCCTGAATTGCCTCTTTCACCTTGGCATAATGCTTTTCGGCTATAGGGTAGGGTTTCTGCCTAAATGGTGTCCAATCACTGACTTGAAAAGCATAAGTGAAGTTCTTTATACGACCAGGTCTCGAATCAAAGACTTCCTTCTGTTCCAGTAATAATTCCTTTAAATTTTCCTTCTCTTTTGGCCCAATTTTTGCTTCTTCTAATTTTTCCGAGATATGTTCTTCCAGTTCGGGTTCCAGATCTTTCTCCATGTCTGTGGCTAGTGTTTTCAGTTCTTCTTCTAACTGCTCAATAGCTAACACTTCTTCCTCCGCCACGTCTCTGTATGTATGCCATACTTGTTCATCTGACCCTGGTTCGTTCTGATTGAGTGAGACCTCTAAGCCTTCGGCTTCCTCATTCACACGGAACATAACTCTGTCCTGTGATAGGTCTATTATCACTCTGTATTCCCTTATAAATTCTGCCCCAATAAGTAGGTTATAAGGCAGTTTGTTTACTAATAGAAAACTCTGTGAGAAAATAGAGCCTCCCATCTGTAAATCTAGGAATACCTGATATTTACATATCATCGTTCTGTCTGGAATTACACCTTTAATTTTGACACTAGAGATCGGTATTTTCAAAACATTCTCTCTCTGGGCTATTTCATTATATAAAGCTTGTGTCATAAGGCACACTGTTGAACCCGTGTCTAACAGACTTCTTATTTTCAATCCTGCCACTCTTACTATTATAATAGGCAATTCTCTCTTGACCATGACCTGTGATCCTCCTGTATCATCGATTAGCTCTTCTGGTTTGGCTATCCAATTGATGATGTTAACTGACTTCCATCCATCATTTTCGAACTCTTCTAATTTTGGCCTTTTTTTTCTTCAGCGTCCGTCCCCTTGGAATTTCTTCTCTCTTGTTCGCTGCGCTGTAACTCCAAACTCTTAGCTCCATCTCCATATCTGTCTGGCGACGTCCTGTTCTGCATAACTTCTTGCCAGCGGACTTGTTGCTTCTGGGGCTCATCTCCCATTTCCTCGAGGTATCGCAATGACGCGTGATATCGTTCCTCTACCTCGTCATCGAAGTTACTTCTTCTTTCCTGGGGTCTCCAATTCCTATTGTTGCCTTCTTGGCCATTGTTACCTCCATTGTTTTGGTACGGTCTACCCCTTGTATTCTGCTTATTCCACGAATTTCGGCCTCTTCCTCCTCTACTAGCATTCCCTTTGTACTTCGGCTGCCATCTTCTGGGTTCCTGTTCCCATTGACGTCCGTTGGAATCTAATGTTTCAGTGCTAGTAGCTTTGTTGTTCCTTGGAGCTTGATGTTGGTCAGTCTGCGTGTTGGTCACGTGTACCTGTTCCACGGTTCGATTCTGACGCATAGTATTGGCTGTTGTGAGGTCCAGTTATCTAAGAACTGTCTCCATTTCCATAGCAGTTTTCGCATTTGCCGAGATTAGCAGTCTTTGGATCTCGTATGGAAGCTGCTTGGCAATAGCAATACATAGCTCCAGCTCGCTAGGTTTTTGATCAAGTTCTTTGAACCGACACATCTGAGATATGAAAAACTCTGCGTACTTCGTTGGGTTGTTGGTGCTGTATCTTTTTGAATACAAATCCAATCTCAAATTTTGCTGAGTCGCTGGATCCCAGTACCGTTTCAAAAATGCCTCCCGAAACTCCTCAACAGTATCGACAGTATACCGGAAACTGCGAAACCATAATGCACATTCTCCCTCTGTTTGGTTTCTCAATGGCTCGTAGCCTGCGCTCTTGTGGTATCCGCGCATCATACAAATATTCAGACACTTCCTTCAACTAATATTTTGGTGTCATATTACAGTGGCTACCAGAGAATTTCCTTGGTTTCTCTTCGCTTGCCCTGATTACGTTTATCACCTGGGTGTGCATAGCATTTTCATGTGGCGTTGATGATGCGACTGGTGCACCTGGCGTCATATAAGTACTTTCGCCTGGGCCTGTAGCATTTCTTATTATAGGTTGGGTTTCTAAGTCTGCCCACCTTGTTTTCCTCATATCTTCCATGCTGCCTACACTTGACTTAGGATCTTTCATAATGGTTTCCTCCTGTGCGATTATCCTAGTCTCCATTTGATTGTGGTGCATCTCTGCTCTTTCCAGTCGAGTAATTACCTCCTTCTCGATTCTGGTAAGTCTATCTCGATTTTCCTCGGCCACTTGAAATATTTTCTTCTTGTCTTCTTTCAGGCTTTTTTTAATATGGGAGATTTCATCCTCTACATCTTCCTTAATTTGAGCAAGGGTCTTGTCGCTTGCCTCTGTCTTCTGGCCTTCTCTTACTTCGAGTTCTTCTCTTAGCCCTTTAATTTCCTCTTGAATGAGTCCATTGACTTTTGACAATTCATTCCGGACTTTAACAATTTCTCCTCTGTTCTCCTCTTGCTTTTTGTTAACGATGATAATGTCACTGTGAATTTGGTCCACTTCTTGATGAACTTTGTTCATCTGACCTTTCATGTTGCCTACCAGCTCTTTACTTTCATTAGCGATAGCCTTAATCTCGCCTATTTCCTGACATTGATCTAATATGTTCTGATCCTGTTTCTTTAGATCACCGTTAATTGCTCTAGCATAGCTTTTCAATTTCTGGTCCCATTTAGAGTCGTTCTCTTCTAACCTCTGATCAACCGTTCTCGTAAATTCTGAAAACTGTTTCGCTTGGCGTTCGAGATTCGCCTCATTTTGGATTTGTCTATCCTTAATGTCATTAGACAGCGCATCTAACCTACTGTTGGTTTCATCCTGCGCGTGCTTACACGCTTGTAAATTATTTTCAAGCTTGGCTTCTATGGCCTCGAAACGTTTATCTGTTTTAACCTGCATTTCTGATATAATGCTTACAACAGTTTCTGTTACTTCGGTCTTAATCGTTTCCTGCTTTTGACCTAGCTTATCATTCAATTCAACCTTATTTGCATTCATTGCCAGCTGATTGGCATCCAACCGATTACTCAATTCAACCTGATTTGCATTCATTGCCTCCTGATTGGCATCTAAACGAGTGTTTATTCCATCCTGGAAAGCCTTAGCTTCCAGCTTATTCTGTTCATTAACAGCGTCAAAATGCTGTTTCAACCCTGCAATCACCTGCAGGATCTCCTCTGTACCAGCCATTCTCACAATAATACACTTTGAGATGCATGCAGGCTTCCTGGAAACATATGTGGATACGTTTTGAAGAGAGACACCAAACACTGTACACATATTGTAAGATTGTACAAAACCTGTTAATTTTATGATACATTGTGGATTTGGTATGTAGCGCTCGTACCCTTGGGTAATTCTCTTCTCAATAGAGAGATTCTGCGTTACATCAAAAGCCTACTGAACTCAAAAATCACTCAAACACAGTTTGAGGCAAAAAAATAATTACTATGGTTTTCCCCATGAAATACCATAAAATCTATGGGGTTTCGCTAAATCCCATAAGCTCCACAATCCTGGGCGCCATGATAAATAAGTCATGGGAGGGGTCCTCGTTAAGACATTGCAGCAACCATCCAAGGTCTCAGTTGTACTGTCGAATGCCCCACTTGGTTCTCACCATGATAAATAAGTACACCTCTGCGCCTATGGTGACCTGTGTTTCAAACTGGCCCACATACCAGCGCCATGATAAATATATGCTCATGCTATGCCCACACACGGGCGACGTGATAAAGAAGTGAGATGCATAGGAGGTGTTTATCAAAATTTATATTGTTTGTATCGGAGCTTAGGTAAGGTTAGGCGCGGTCATCCCCTAATTCAAGTTAATTGTTACTTTAATAGAGTTGTGTGTACTAAATCTAGACCGACTTTAGTTGTACCTATAGCTCAAATCACTGTACAGGACATCAATTTCCATGTACCCATGTGAGTAATCTCGATGGAAAATATGCTTCCGCCTCCAGCTAGCGTCAGGACTCAGGCGTGTACCGTTCCCCCATTGAGGAGTTGCATATTTTGGATTCGAGACTAAAAGGTATCAACTCTACAATGATAAGGCACAACTCTATTCTAAGACATTAATTCAGTAATAAATTCATGGCTTCAAACAAATAAAACAATCCCAACAAACATAAAACAAAATCAAACAAAAATTACTTCCACAATCCACTAATATTAACGTAATATTATCATAATAAACTCATCTCATAACACAAACCTTTACCCTTATATCAACTTTACAATTCACTCTAGTGCGCTGATGCACATACAACTGTACTTTGATTCTTCTGTGATCTAATGTGACTTCTTTAATTTCACAAAATTACTTATTCCTTAAACCTCGTCTTAATTCGACAATTATGTGTACCGTGTGTGTTTGATCTCTCTCTTCCCACCGAATGCTTTACATGCATTAGCCTATTCAGGTGTTGCACAACAAAATCTACGTGCAACTCCATAATTATGTAAAGCTACCCCTACACTTCCTCTATTTATATAGCTCCACTGCATGCCGTTGTGATTTCATCTTCAAAACTTTAGTTATCGGTGTGTCGGATGGTATCATTAAGCTACCCTAGCGAGCGTAGCCTGTGGCGTCAAGTAACCAACTTCTGAAAAAGGTGTCAGTGACAGTAACAAATGCAACTTCCAACCATTCGTTAGATTGCTAAAATCATGAACCATCAGGGTGAACTATAATTACCAATGTGTTCTTAAACCACATGACTTCATTACTCAATATAATAATGTTTCCTTTCATGTTACTAACAGGGTCTAAAATCTGTCCTTTGTTAAACCTTAACATTCACGGTTCGCTTTACAGCTCAGCCCCCTTTTCCGAGCGGCCTGTATACAATGGGGTGGAGTGAGGTCCCAACAGTACCTCGACCCTCGCTTCCTGCCACTTGGCTTATCTCCCCAAGCAGTAATACGATTTTTAAAGACAATACCGTGGTCACAATGACACACATATCCCAATGGATTTAAACTGAATGGTATGCAAATAGGTACTGGATGAGCTTAACATTTATTCCTACCCTGAGGATATAATAATAACTGGCACCAAATAGGTCCATTTCACCATGAAGGCACGAGATTCATAAAAACATTGGTCTATCTGGATAACCGGTATCTTAATAAATGCTGCGGTCAGTCATATACTGCCGTCATAAGATTCGCTTCACAAGAGCCGAATCACTCAATAATAAGTTCTCGGGCGATCAGATAGAGTGCAGAGGTGTCCAACGTTCTCCTCTCACCTATCACAGGATTCGAACCCGGAACATTTCATATCCATCATCAGAGTTAGGGTCCAAACACTAATTACACTCTGGCACAAAGCACATATCCCAGTATGGCCACGGCTATACGAGATTTCATACGTCGAATAGAACACCTGGTTCCATGACCTAATGTTATGATCTTCGTCCTATAATATTAAGAGAAATCTATCAATTACTCTATAAGCTTTTACACAAGCTGCAAATTCAATTCACTAGAAAGCTCTTCCATTTCCTTGCATAATTATATTCCCATTAATACAATATATTCTGACATTCAATTCCTTTTTTTCATCCCTTACTGTAATCTTACTGCTTAGATCGATAAGTCTTCCAATTAGCGTAAATATTTCTTGCTTACAACATTTTGCCTTATGTATTTATTCATACCTTTATTATTCATTATTATTATTATTATTCTTACTGACATAAATTACCTAAATCCCGACACAACTTAACCATCTTAAAAATCGAACAACCGTGTTCGTTACGTTACGTTTACATAACTGATTTGCCATTTTATTAATAGTGGTAACGATTAATCCACTCACTGATGCAAAACAACATCTCAACTCTATTAAAATCAACACAATAATAATTAAACCTGGAGGGTCTATCTCCTAATACTGATTCTTACTGGCATATTTATAATTCTGAAATCACATTACATGCAGTGGCCTATACTTCTATATAATCATAATTTGTGGGGTACTCACATATGTAGACTCATCATGGTGGCTCCAACCACCTATAACCTTCCGGGTCGCCTGCCATTTGCAGATTTAGTGCGACATTTGCATCTTGCCTATACACATTTTATAATACATTTCTTCCACCAACCACACAGCACTTTTCATTTCTATAAAGAAGCTATTGCTTCCAAAACACATGACACTTTATGACACTTATTATACCATTAATTTAAAAGATATTTCACATTGAACCCTTCAGATTAGCAGTGTTTATATGCAAGAATCTTGATCAAGGGGTCGCGCTCAGTTCCTAGTGTGATGTTTACGTTCGCCAAACAACATGCTCTACTGAGGTAAGGGTCATAGGATTAAAACTATAATTAAGAAAGAAAGATGACAAGACGTAAAATAATAACATGATTTAATGACTAATAGTGCATAAAAAGAATATAAACAACAATAATAAAAAATCCTCCCTGAATTTTCCCATGACAGGAATATCTATTAATGTTGAGGAGTCAGACGGATCTCCCCTTTTTAAAATGTGGATCCTTGTTCCACTAACTTGCATTTGGATTTTATGTACTTGTAATGACTAACTAAGAGGAATGAGTACTTGTATGACTGTTCGTTTACAGCGGGTTAACAGCCACGATGCTTACGAACAATCATCTCGTAAATCAACGTTTACGGATATGGGACATGACACTAATAAAAACCCTTAAAAAATTAATGCTGACGCACAAACTAAAAATCTACTATTTACAGGAATCTCCCTGGAGACCCTCCATTAGCGCGATGACGCACTTGACAAAATGAGCTGCCAACTCCGGCCAATTGCTCAATACACAAACAAGGAAAAGTCAGCATCGCATGTGACTTCACGGGTCACTGATATGGAATATAAACATGGACTACAACCAACAACAACAAAAGCCTGACCGGCTGAGATTACCTTATATGAACAAAAATGCACGTTAAGCTAACGCTTCGGAGATTATCGTGATTCGTAGGCAACTCCCATTTATTTAAACAATTTTACCATTGATCAGTTCTTATTCTGTATTTCAAGTAATTACGGAGTCAACAAGCACTCCCCACTAATGACCTCGCTTGCAACCTTCAGTCCGCCTTGTGAAACAGCTCCCCCTTCCTCAATACTTGTCATTGCCCCAACTTCAGTGTGTAAAAATAACTGACCAGCTGTGCCGTTATCTCAAAGAATCAACAGCAACAAATCTCAACCACCTAAACATATGGTCAGACATTAATCAAAAATATCCACAATTGCCCTCGCAAGGTAACAATATGGACTTGGCACCAAGCTGACAGAAATCAGTCTACGCTGAAATTCCCGCTTGTAATGACCACAAATACACACACTCACACTGCTGGGAATGACATGACGTTTTTCACACAGGTCGGCTGAATAGAGCTCACAAACTATTTTAAAATATTAAAACCTACGATAGAGCTGACTGCTCTTCGTCACAAATCACATTGCTCCAAAGGCAATAATCTCACTGAATCTGATCAATAATAAATCTTAAAAAAATTAATTACCCTCCAATCTACTGTATAATTATATTACTTCAGTCCTACTTCTGAAACACAACATATCTCCGAGAGACGTTTTTAACCGCATTGCGTAACATATGCAAACACGGTCGTCCACATAGCTACGTTAGTTAAAACAACAAACAAATAAGAACCTTCTACTAATAACATTTATGCGAGCTGTTTTCATGCAAATGGTGTGTCATACCAAAACTAAATATACTACGTTAATCACACTAGCAAAATATTTACAAAACAAAATGTGTCCCATATACCATAAGTTAATTTATCAGATAATAAGAATATTATTTTGTACTCATCCTCGGCCAGTCACCCGTCAAAGGACATCAGCTGCCATCTCCCAACTGAATGCTTCTTATCTCATCTCAACCATCTGGACGGAGTGTTGATAGTTCCAAACTTCTTCCATGGTAAGCGATGTCATCTCTCGTGCTGATTCAAAAAGTTAGATTATTATACACTCGATATCTGACTACTAAATTCGCCGTTTCAGGTACTAATTTCCCCGGAACAGTCGGTTGGCGAATTGTCGAAGATACTGTCCCTAAAAAATATAGTACTGTGACTATCTATCACTGATTTTAACACTTTTATTAATAATTTCTGTGTCCTCATGACACGCAAAAGTATAAGTGTCTACGTCCTTAGACGCGCAAAATGTAAAGTAACCTGTGTCCTCGACACACCAAAGTATAATACGTTCCGTCCTCAGACGAACAAAAGTAATAGCAATGTCTTGGCACTTCACGCCACTTATAAATGAACCGGCCCTTGGTCTTGATAGAGGGGGAAATTATATACAAATTTCTCAAAATAATAGTGGTACAGGAATGAAATAAATATCACTGAACTCGTAAAATTGTGCAGGTCAAGAATATGCCCATTAATCCTAGAATCGATCGTAGAGATGTTGTCTAGCCGATCTCCCGCGTTAATGCTAGCCATCGCGTGCCCAAGCTAGACTTGCCGCGCTCGTAAGCATTCATCTCCCATTGGTTCCACATTTTCAGTAACTTGGCGGTTTTTATCAGACCTTGGCCTCGTAGGAGCGTCTAGTATTTTCATCAGCCACTCACGTTACTGCATCATATTTTTTCTAGGCGCGAATATTACAATGAGCATACCAGAAGCGTGTCTCACTGCGCGTCCTTTCTATTTTGAGGTAGCCACCACCTGTCCTTCTGAAGCATTGCTATGGTCTTTCTTTTCACAATCCTAAGTATTTAGCCTTTTGTCAAACTGCTGCAGGTATGTCCCCATTGTCTCCAACAAATGCTTGAAATTTCCTCATCTCCGTCTGGCTATTTTCATGACGCTGGTGGAAATATTTATTAATTGAAGAAATAAAACATCGAATCATTTATCCATCAGAGGGTAAAGGGTTCACAACTCCTCCACTCACAAAATTTCGAACTTAGGAGAAAGTCGATAATTTTAAAAAAAACTTCCGTAGGCCAACTTGTTTTATTTCAGAATCACCCCTTTTCTATTACTTGGTCTAGCCGCTCCTGTCTTGAATGGCATTTACTCGTTTCATTTCCTGCTTGTAATGACCCTCTCAACTGCTTGCATGACGCGCTGGTGCCTCGGGCAACACTCTGCTCATCTCGTTAATGTTTGTCAACACCAATTCCACTTCCTTCTTCACGTGCCGTACTCAACTGCTCCCCGTCCACTTGGTTGATGTTGGACGTCCATATATTTAAACTGCATCATTATTTCGGCGCTCTCATGGTTCACTTCTTCGATACTTTTTTAAGTTGGCTGCATTGTAGACCGACATTGTTCCTGTGCTTAACTCTTTCACTCTGTATGCATTATTTCCTAGGTTTCTTACAATAGAATAGGGTCCTATGAACTTTTCGCAGAATTTGCTGAAGATCTTCTTCTCTGGATCCGATGTCGCGGGTCGTTTCATCAAAACGAGCTGGTTGATTTCAAGATCACTGTGAAACCTCTTATTTCTCACTCGCCGTAATCTGCGGTCTGCTTGTTTTCTCATGTAGGCTCTCGTTCTCTCAATTCGCAGGTCAGGTGCTATCATGGGTTCCTGTGGGCAGTTAATGATGCTTTTCCACGTTCTCACTGGATACTCGTTTTTGTGTAAGACCATAGGGATCTGTCCTGTTGACTCGTGCCTGGTAGAATTCATGCATGTCTCTACATCCTTAATTTTATCCACCCATTTATGATGTTCATTGGGAATGAAGATTCTCAAGTATGATGTTACACATTTTATTGCTCTCTCACTTGGATTAGCTTGGGCATGTCGGATAGTGCTTAAAACGTGTTTTATACCCATGTCCTCCATATCTTTCTTGAATTCGGCGCTTGTAAAATAGCTGCCATGATCTGACAATATAAATTCTGGTTTTCCAAGGATTGGAATAACTCTATTTCGAATACGACTGAGTACTTGTTTCGATGTATTTTTCTGAATGGGGCATAATACGACAAACTTAGAAAATACATCAATGCACACTAGCAAGTGACGGCAACCTCGCCTTCTTTTCGGAATTGGACCGAAACAGTCTAGGGCCAGTAGCTCGCAGGGTTTCTGGGGTAGCAATGGTCTAGGATACTGCCTCATTAAATAGTTATTGGGCTTTGTCCTCTGACACGGATCACAAGTCGTAATGACGTCACATATAGTTGTTCTCATACGTGGCCATGTAAATGTCTCTCCTATTGTCGCTTCACACTTGTCTAATCCGACGTGTCCGTAACTTTCGTGAGTATGCCATGTCAATCCTCGCTGTAAGGATGCAGGTACTAATATGCGTAACTTGGTGTGGTCATTATCTACCCATTTGTGCAGCAAATTGTTGACATAAACATATCTTCCTTCTTTGGCTTTCGCTTCTCGAAATGCAGGTGTTCCTGTAGGTAGTTGCTTTCTGAAGTATTGAATTAATAGCATCATCCATGGTTCCGCTTCCTGTTCTCGCTGTATCTCACGTAACTCCTCCAAGAATTCCCGGTCCTTCGGTGTTAACTCCAAGTGTTGTACCATCGCTGTTTCTTCACTATCAGGCTCTGGGTTCCTGCTGAGTGCATCCGGAATCACGTTCATCTTCCCTGGGCAATGTTCAATCTCAATGCTAAACTGCTGAATATATATAGACTAACGTGTAACACGTTCGCTTGCCATCGACGTCTTAAACAAGAATGTTAGTGCCTTGTGATCAGTCCTGACAACAATGGGGTATCCATAAATTATTCTTTTCCATTGTTGGAGCGCATGAAGTATGGCCAACAACTCTAGTTCCGTTACAGTATAATTGCGCTCGTGCTTACGCAATTTTCGGCTGACAAATACCAAATATGTTTTATGTTGCAGGTTAGCTGGATCTACTTGGTAGAGCATAGCACCTATACCAATTAGTGAAGCATCCGCCTGGATTATAAATTTGTGCTTGAAATCTGGATATCCTAACTTAATGCAGTTTTCCAATAGCTGTTTTGTTGCTTGGAACGCTTTCTCGCATTCCGCATTCCATAACCATTTATTGTTCTTTTTTAGCATTTCCTGCATTGGAGCTACAGTATCCGTGTAACCTGGACAGTTTTCCTTAAAGAATCCCGTTACGCCTAAGAAAGCCCGAATGTGCTTGACTCTCGTTGGTGTAGGGAAATTCTTTATCGCTTCGATTTTAGCTGGATTTGGCTTCACTCCCTCCTTGTCAATGATGTGACCCAAATATAAGATCTCGCTCTTGAAGAAATGAGACTTCTTCATGTTTACTTTGAAATTTGATGCATTAAGGTTGCCTAATACTTTATCTAAATTTTCCATGTGAGTTTCAATGTTGTCGGATGCCAGCAGAATGTCATCAATGTAGCGCACCGTCATCTCCTTAACTGCCTCGGTTAGATTCCGGTCCAGGGCTCGGATTAAAGCACAGCCCGCTGTTTTGACTCCAAAGGGCATTCGGACGAAGCAAAACGTTTGGTTATCGAATAAGAAGCCAGTTAGAAGCTGTGACTTCTCATCCAATTCAATATGGTGGAAACTGGACGTCAAGTCAACTGATGAATAAATGCTTTTGTTTTTAAAGCCTTTTAGTACGTCTCTGATAATTGGCGCTGTGTCATACTCAGGAAAAAATGAGTCTCATGTTGAGATTTCTGGCATCTAAACAAAGTCTAATAGATCCATTTGGTTTTGTGACTGCCAAAATCGCATTTAGATATGGTGTAGGTGTCTTCCTTATCACTCCAGCTTGTAACATCTCATCTATAATGACCTTGACTTGACAGCGATATTTTTCCGGAATTGGATACAATCTACTTTTGAAAGGTGACCAATCCTCGACTTGCATTGAATATTTGAAATTTAATATTTTACCAGGTACTGTATCAAATACTGTTTTGTGTTTCCTTAAAATCTCTTCCAATTGTTTTCTGTGTTCACCCCCAAGTTGAATGTCATTGAGCCGCTCCTGTAGTAACTCTTCAAATTGTGCCTCACTGTCATCTCCTTCTGTTAATAAAGACCATATCTCCTGGGATTCACTCTCCTCATCTAGTTCCACAACAGCTCCTTCTATGATGTTATCTTCTGACTTTCGTATCTCCTCTTCCGTCTCTTCCGATATTGCTTCCAATGCCCAAGAATTTACATCTCTTCCGGTAGTGATTTCATCCATATGCAATCCCACGTTCTTCAGCTGATCATACTCTCTAAAACTGACTGTATTCTTGTGCAAATCTATCACTGCTTGATAGTCACAAATGAAATTTGCACCAAGAATTATATTGAAATTCATCTTTGCCATGATAACGAATGTTTGCCCAAAAGTGTGTTCCAATATGTTCAGCTCTAAGTATGCCTGACGTTTACAAGTGACGGTGCGTTCAGGAATAACACCCCTCACTTTGAGTTGTGGTACGGGAATTACAGGAATATTTTGACTCCGTCCCAACTCTCGAACCAAGGCCTCCGATACCAGACTGATCTGCGACCCCGTATCCAATAAACATCTTATATTAATTCCACCAATCCTCGCGTAAATAATGGGTAACTGCCTAATTTCATCGTTCCGTGGTTTCACCGTCTCCTCCAGGCAATCTTCTGGCAAAGCAATCCATTCTTGTATGTTCGCTACTATCCATCCATCTTCAACTTCCGACTGTTGCGTTTGTAGACTGTCTTCTTTATCCAAATTTAGCATTTTTTTAAAGCTCCGGTGCGACTCCCATCATCCTTTTGTCGCCCATGCCCTTGATATTCCTCTTGTCTCAGTAGACTTCCAGCTTCCTCAGTATGTGTGTCTGGATTCTTCATGTTCCCAATGGCTTTTTCCCATCTTCCTAGCTCTCCACCTTGGCTAGCGTTTAATTCCTCCAGGTAATTTTGTGATTGAGCGTGCCTATCATCCCAGTCATTTCGATAATTACGTGGCTCTCCTTGATTTTGATCTCTCCTTCCTTTCCATCTTTGATTAGCATTATAATCACCGTATCTTCCATAAGGCCTTTCATTCCTTCGATTTTCACGCCATTGCTGATACCCTCTATGTTGATATCTATTGTTGCCTTGATATGACCTATTGTTATAGTTATTCTCGTTACGCTGGTATGGTCTGTTTTCTCCTTCTTCCTGGTTTCGCCTAGGTGTGGACGTGCTTGTATTAGTACCCTGCGTTTTAGTGTTTGCCTGTTTTGGTTTTATGACCTCTGTCGTATTGACTAACTCCAGCTGTCTTCCTCCTCTATAATGATTATGAGATGTAGTCTCATCTATCTGGCGTAATATCTGCTCTGCATGTAAGGCCGTACTAACGTTCGCTGCGACTAGTACTTGCTGCACGTTGAGTGGTAATTGCCGCGCAATAGTCATCACCAGATCCACTTCATTTATAGGGTAATCAAGGTCGCGAAATTTTAGCATTTGCATGTTAAAGAAATCTGAGTATTTCGTTTGCTGGGTAGTTTGGTATTTTCTAGAGTAAAGCTCCATCCTTAGACTCTGTTGTATTGCTGGCGACCAGTACTTGCGCAGAAACGCTAATTTGAAATCTGTCATATTTCCAAATGTATATTTGAAGCTTAAAAACCATGTAAGGACATTTCCTGGTAAAAAATCTCTCCATCATCCTCAATCTACGTGCTTCAGGTACCCCAGTGTCATTGTAATGATCTTCAATTTCTTTAATAAAGGCTTTAGATGTCACCCCTGAATTCTCCGTGTGTTTCTGCGGTTTATAATCGTTCGAGCGAATTACTTGGATAAGTTGTGTGGGCTGATGACCGTCTTGTGGCGTGGAACTCCTTTCGATATTCTTACGAAACCCTTCCGTGTTTGTTGTTAATGGGCTCTCTGTCTGAGCTTGACTCCCTGCTGTGCTTGCCTCCCCCGGGCTATTTGAGTCGTCCTGCCTATCTCTCATTGTTCCCGTTTTAAATATCGAGGATTTTTCTATCGATCTCAGTTCAGCTTTAATGATCCTGTCTGTTTGTTCTTTAAGTTTACTCTTAATTTCTTGTTCTAATGCTTGAATACGAGTTTGATTTTCGCCTACTGTCTTAAGGATGGTTGATCTTTCCTCTTTAGAATCGATATTCATTTTTCGCCAATCTTTCCTTATTTGCTCCTTAATCGTGCTTACTTTCTCCTCAATCTGGCTTTTAGTGTCATCCTGATTGCTTTCTATCTGGCTCAACCTTTCGTCGATGGTATTCTTTAATTGATTCTGATCCGCTTCTAGGCTTTTCCATTGCTCCGCTGATTTTATTTCGAGACGGTCCATGTCTTTAATTATGCCGGATATATTTTCATCTACCGCTGATAATTGTTGTTGAATGACCTTGCCGCTCTTTTCCATTTCCTTAAATCGTCCTTCTAACTTATCCTGAGCTATCTTGACCTCGCTTGTATTCATAGTGCATGCTAGTTAAATTTGCTCTAATTTAGCTAACACCGTTTCATCCAGAATGCTAAGTTTTTGATCAAAAATACTTTCCATTTTCTTAATCTGATCTAATTGTTTTTCATTATTTTTACTAACATCTAGGGCCAGCAATACCATCTGTTGATTAGTGTGATCCTTCATCTCTGCGGTTAACGAAGCTAATTGGTTCGTGTTTTAACATTCTGCGCCTCTAACTGCGAATTTATAGTGTCATTGATTTCATTTTTTAGTAATCTAGCTTGTTCCGCCTGATATTCATTTTGTTCAATCCTACTGTTATTTAATTGTGTCCGCAATGATTCACTTTGTTCAGAAAGTTTAGTTTTTAGTGATTCACTCTGCTCAGATAATTTGTTTATAGACTCACTTTGTTCTAACATAGTATTGTTTATTGATTCACTTTGTTCTAACATACTAGTGTTTATTTGTTCAGATAACTTCGCTTTTAATGCTTCACTTTGTTCTAACATACTAGTGTTTAGTGATTCACTTTGCTCGGATAGTTTAGTGTTTAATGATTCACTTTGTTCCGCCAATTTAGTGTCCAACAATTCCTGTGTTCTCCTAGCCGCACTCTCAATGATTTCTTGAATCTGTTCCACCGTCGCCATGTTATACACTTTATATGAGACATTAGGGAAATGGCATAAAGCAATGCCCCTTGACACACACATACAATCCAATGCACATTTAATTTCTTTACCCTACTCAGTTCATTTATTTTTACATTTAATCCCACTAGTCGATTGCATCTCTGAGTGGTTCTGATTTTACTCAATTTAATTTAAACCCAAACACATATTCAGTCATTAAATTGTTATCCTGATCTGATATTAACACTGACTAATTAACAAAGTATTAATTGTCATTTAAGACTACCAGCCTCCTAACATTTTCATGAGTTTGACTTTCTAAACAAATCTAGTTTTAACTTTAATCATTGGGCGCCCGGTATCACGTATATTAATTTATTTTAATTCAATAGACAAAAACGTGAACCGTATTTTACATTGCAAACTCGTGATTTTAATTTATATTTCACACATTTGGCGGTATCCTCTTCGCCTCAATTACTTTTAATAAAACATCACTTTCCGGTGATTAAAATACTGTCATAACTGCCTCCACTTGTGGCCTGTCAGTTTTACTCAAATACGCCAACTAAATGTGTTCCAGCAGCGAACCAGCAACAAAGTTACACCTTCATTGTTGCGTCAGTTTGAAAACCCAACTACGCTTACATTGACATGTGCAATTTCTTTGCCGTTACACCACAGTGAACCGCCCCACGCTTGGCCGCGCTAGTTTTACTCCTATGAACCCTTCAGAATAGCAGTGTTTATATGCAAGAATCTTGATCAAGGGGTCACGCTCAGTTCCTAGTGTGATGTTTACGTTCGCCAAAGAACATGCTCTACTGAGGTAAGGGTCATAGGATTAAAACTATAATTAAGAAAGAAAGATGACAAGACGTAAAATAATAATATGATTTAATGACTAATAGTGCATAAAAAGAATATAAACAACAATAATAAAAAATCCTCCCTGAATTTTCCCATGACAGGAATATCTATTAATGTTGAGGAGTCAGACGGATCTCCCCTTTATAAAATGTGGATCCTGGTTCCACTAACTTGCATTTGGATTTTATGTACGCGTAATGACTAACTACGAGGAATGAGTACTTGTATGACTGTTCGTTTACAGCGGGTTAACAGCCACGATGCTTACGAACAATCATCTCGTAAATCAACGTTTACGGATATGGGACATGACACTAATAAAAACCCTTAAAAAATTAATGCTGACGCACAAACTAAAAATCTACTATTTACAGGAATCTCCCTGGAGACCCTCCATTAGCGCGATGACGCACTTGACAAAATGAGCTGCCAACTCCGGCCAATTGCTCAATACACAAACAAGGAAAAGTCAGCATCGCATGTGACTTCACGGGTCACTGATATGGAATATAAACATGGACTACAACCAACAACAACAAAAGTCTGACCGGCTGAGATTACCTTATATGAACAAAAATGCACGTTAAGCTAACGCTTCGGAGATTATCGTGATTCGTAGGCAACTCCCATTTATTTAAACAATTTTACCATTGATCAGTTCTTATTCTGCATTTCAAGTAATTACGGAGTCAACAAGCACTCCCCACTAATGACCTCGCTTGCAACCTTCAGTCCGCCTTGTGAAACAGCTCCCCCTTCCTCAATACTTGTCATTGCCCCAACTTCAGTGTGTAAAAATAACTGACCAGCTGTGCCGTTATCTCAATGAATCAACAGCAACAAATCTCAACCACCTAAACATATGGTCAGACATTAATCAAAAATATCCACAATTGCCCTCGCAAGGTAACAATATGGACTTGGCACCAAGCTGACAGAAATCAGTCTACGCTGAAATTCCCGCTTGTAATGACCACAAATACACACACTCACACTGCTGGGAATGACATGACGTTTTTCACACAGGTCGGCTGAATAGATGATCACAAACTATTTTAAAATATTAAAACCTACGATATAGCTGACTGCTCTTCGTCACAAATCACATTGCTCCAAAGGCAATAATCTCACTGAATCTGATCAATAATAAACCATAAAAAATTAATTACCCTCCAATCTACTGTATAATTATATTATTTCAGTCCTACTTCTGAAACACAACATATCTCCGAGAGACGTTTTTAACCGCATTGCGTAACATATGCAAACACGGTCGTCCAAATAGCTACGTTAGTTAAAACAACAAACAAATAAGAACCTTCTACTAATAACATTTATGCGAGCTGTTTTCATGCAAAAGGTGTGTCAGACCAAAACTAAATATACTACGTTAATCACACTAGCAAAATATTTAAAAAACAAAATGTGTCCCATATACCATAAGTTAATTTATCAGATAATAAGAATATTATTTTGTACTCATCCTCGGCCAGTCACCCGTCAAAGGACATCAGCTGCCATCTCCCAACTGAATGCTTCTTATCTCATCTCAACCATCTGGACGGAGTGTTGATAGTTCCAAACTTCTTCCATGGTAAGCGATGTCATCTCTCGTGCTGATTCAAAAAGTTAGATTATTATACACTCGATATCTGACTACTAAATTCGCCGTTCCAGGTACTAATTTCCCCGGAACAGTCTGTTGGCGAATTGTCGAAGATACTGTCCCTAAAAAATATAGTACTGTGACTATCTATCACTGATTTTAACACTTTTATTAATAATTTCTGTGTCCTCATGACACGCAAAAGTATAAGTGTCTACATCCTTAGACGCGCAAAATGTAAAGTAACCTGTGTCCTCGACACACCAAAGTATAATACGTTCCGTCCTCAGACGAACAAAAGTAATAGCAATGTCTTGGCTCTTCACGCCACTTATAAATGAACCGGCCCTAGGTATCGATAGAGGGGGAACTTCTATAAAAATTTCTCAAAATAATAGTGGTACAGGAATGAAATAAATATCACTGAACTCGTAAAATTGCGCAGGTCAAGAATATGCCCATTAATCCTAGAATCGATCGTAGAGATGTTGTCTAGCCGATCTCCCGCGTTAATGCTAGCCATCGCGTGCCCCAGCTAGACTTGCCGCGCTCGTAAGCATTCATCTCCCATTGGTTCCACATTTTCAGTAACTTGGCGGTTTTTATCAGACCTTGGCCTCGTAGGAGCGTCTAGTATTTTCATCAGCCACTCACGTTACTGCATCATATTTTTTCTAGGCGCGAATATTACAATGAGCATACCAGAAGAGTGTCTCACTGCGCGTCCTTTCTATTTTGAGGTAGCCACCCCCTGTCCTTCTGAAACATTGCTATGGTCTTTCTTTTCACAACCCTAAGTATTTAGCCTTTTGTCAAACTGCTGCAGGTATGTCCCCATTGTCTCCAACAAATGCTTGAAATTTCCTCATCTCCGTCTGGCTATTTTCATGACGCTGGTGGAAATATTTATTAATTGAAGAAATAAAACATCGAATCATTTATCCATCAGAGGGTAAAGGGTTCAACATATGATTTATACATAACACACGTCACTTTTTACACTTTTCATTGGTTGAAATTCCTTGGCAAAATATCAGAATTGCAGGTATCAACGGCATCGTCCATGCTCCTACCAACTCCTGATTGAAAGTCTGGTTCATCTGCCTCCGGAATCACCAACAGTCTATCAATAATCCTACGGTAAACTTCCTGCTTTGCATAAAAATGCTTACTTCGTCCTGAGCGTTACTATTTGGTATTCTTAAGACATTACCAAATGCTTCATAAAGTTTCTCCCAGCCCATTCCAGCGTAATAAGACATGTATAACCAGTCAATATATTATACACTGCGCTTAACATTGTACATAGTTTTTACACAGATTATTACTTTCAATAGTTCTGCAACTTATATCACACGGTACTTCCTATGTGAACACAAACCATTGTTCGTACTGCTGACTACACATGCAGCACGACTTTCCTTAATAAAAAGCCTTCTAAACGTTTTACTGCGCGGCTTCCCAAGTTGAAGTCCGGGCCTCCTTCCTTGACTTCGGTAATACACATTTCACACAATAAAGTTCGTTGATTACCGTACTTCTTATTACTTCCTGACTATGCATTATTATCTTCTCACTTGGGGCATTACACTACGCGGATATATAATGATTAACACTAAATGTTCAAGTCCTTTGTGTGAGCGTCCTCTCCTCAGCCAGAGCAACATACGTTCCGCGCTCGAGTCTGTTCAAAAACTGCCTTCTGCCAAGGGTCGACCCCCTTATATTGGTTTCACACAAAAAGTAGAGCTAGAATTCCCGCGCTATATCAACTCCTCTCCCAGCGTGATTCTGGTCTCGAAACAATGCTCATCGGGTTCATTTCTCTTCACTGATCCCAGAACTATCTGCGTGCTGAAGGATCGATCGGCCAATTAATTAATATTAATTGCCTTTTCCATGGCGTGGGGACGCGGTTTCAGTGGGAATCCCTGGCGACATCGCCAAACCCAGCCGCAAACATCCATAGTCCTGTGTCCTTACGCACTCCATTAAATATGCGTCAATTTCGCAGATTAAAGGCTCTAAAATTAGCCTCCTGGCTAAAGATTCACCTGTGTGCAACTCTCATGTCATTGCGTTACTCCAATCACGAGTAATCAATGATTTTCCTTGGGATCTCTCCCCTCTCTTCTTAGTTCTATTTTCAAACGGGGAAGAACTGGGTCATTATTCAACCCCCCGACCTCTTCCAGACGACTTAACTAGGTCAGCGAGATTGACAGGGCTCCAAGAGTCTCCTCCGACAATTCTGGGGCTATTAGTAAAATGTCAAACTCTCTACTTCTGCGTTCTAAGTCCAGCATAGCCTACTCCAAGTAGTCCAATAATGCTGTATTCCTCTCATTTTCCCTGCATTATTTTAATAAATAATGTCATTATCAACTGAAATCACACCAGTGATTAAATATATACTTTCCTCCAGGGGTTTTCTTACAATGAAACTCCCTCAGCAGATCTCGGGTTCGTTCCCTGGTGGAACCTTAATACTGAGATCACAGTCTCTGAGTTCCACGTTCGATACCAGTCAGCATGACCCCCTCGGGTTCAGTATTAAGAGAGCTATCCAAACTTATTTTTACAAGGAATAAGGCAAAAGAAAGGAATGATGCAATAGGATTGAAAAAGAAAATTGAAAGTTTTGAATTTGTGCTTGTGTTAGTTGTACAAACAAAGATTTTGCAGCAACTGAACATCGTATCAAAATGTCTCCAGATGACGAACTGTTTAAGAGGCAAAAGGTTTCGCCGAGACTTTTTCTGATGACGTGACGCCAACATTTCCTGTACAACTTTCCAGCGCACGTGCATCTTTTCCCTCTAAAATTAAGAAATTGTCGACTGTTAAGCAACTGATAGATCTCCTCTACATTGAAAATCACATTCTGGTTGCAAGCTATCCTGACGTGTGTACTGCTTATTTTCTTGACTGTACCTATCACAGTGGCTGAAGCAGAACGATCTTTTTCCAAGCTGAAAATTATCAAGTCCTACTAAGAAGCACAATGAGCCAAGAACAAAAGTGGGTTGGCCCTTTTATCGATTGAAAATGAAAGAGCTTGAAAACTTAACTTTTCACATGTAATTAACATGTTTGCAGATGCAAAGAGTAGAGGAAAAAGTTTTGTGTAAATTTGGTTAGTTGATAAGTTTATTTGTTTTAAATAGTTTGTTTAATAATAGTAACTCAACATTTTTTGTAAACAATGAGTAAAAATTTATAGATTTATTTTATTTCTAGTTATTTGTACGAATATATTTATAATTTTGAGCCTTCGACCTGGCGAGTATTTTATTTTTAAAGCCTAGTACTTCATAGACGATCCTATCTGTTCCCTTTTGTTTTCTACTCTAGTTTCGTTATTTTCAGTAATAAAATAACTAATATGTGTACTTATATTAAATATTTACATGCAGTTCTCTTCTCTTTCTAATTGATATTTGTGAAGACGTATTTTTCTTATTTCGATATCACAATTTCACAAATGGAAAAGCTATAGCTATTATTTGTCATAATTATATAGGACATTTTATGGAGCCAACAGCCAAAGTATAAATTAAATATATCTAAAAAATGGAAAGTGGCAAGGGGGAAGGAATTCGAAAAGTGCATAAAGTCACTTTGATAAGTTATTATCTTCGAACATTATTAATATTAAAGGCTTGCAGTTAGTTTAGGTTTTCAAAAGATAGTGAGGGGACCCCATTTCAACTTCTTGCCCCGGGGCCCCTTCAGGTCTAGCTACGCCACTAAGTCTACCAAACCTATTTACTTGAGAGTTTGTACTTACATATCGGCGATCGGCTGGTGGTTTCATGTTAACGACGTTATACAATTTTATCTATTTTTCTTTGTTATATATTTTTAGGGGAAGGAAAGGAAACGCCAATATCTGCCGTGACCGTTAATATTAATAGCAAATTTAAATCACTGCTTGAATGATATTTGACATGGTCACCAATCTCACGGTAACCACGCCCAAAGTTGCGGAACTATGAGATAAAATGTAATTGAAAGTTTTAAGGCTCGGTCAAACAGGAAGCGGGCTGCCCGCGCGAACCAGGCCGCCCGACCGCTGCGAACTCTGTATCGTGTAATATTACATCATCCTGATAAAACAGAAGGCGGTCTACCGCGGCGGACCAATCTAGTTCGCGGTGGGCAAGTGAGCAGTTGTGATTTTCCACTAAGACCGCGCGGGCTGGAAGCATGGCCGATGAAACGGAGAAGTTAATTGACCTTGTGCGCGAGTGTGTTCTACAGTCATTCAAAAATATACAACAAAATGGTCTGGAAATGACCTCAACTCGCTTCATAGTTTGTGATACTCGCCCAACTCGTGTCCTTTTTAATTAGTATCATGCACCCTTTTCCTCTTTCGTCTCGTTTGACTCAAAGCGAACAGAAGAAGCAATTCTTCTTCGTCCGAGAAACTGCTGGACATGTAAAATTAACACCACGAACAGAAAATACTATATTCACTTGATCGCGAATGCTTTCACACTGGTTCGCCTTGACTTGCCTGCACTCAGTTTGACCACCCCAGTCCGCGACGGGCTGCGATCGTTCCGTTAGTGCGGGCAGCCCGCGTCCTGTTTGACCGAGCCTTTAGCAGTAACATCGTGATGGAAGTGAAATATGAAATAGAGTCTCTATTGGGTTGGTATAGTAGGAGTTGAAATTGTTAGTATTAGGAGAAAGACTTGTAATAGGTTTGGCGTTGGTCGGCATTTGTAATATAAAAAGCCTCACGTTAGTGTTTTATCAGGGCAGAAGACCTCGCTGTTCCGCCCCTTAAACAATAACTAACTAACTAGTGTTTTATGTGTGTATGAAATTCGAGTCTTTGAGTAATTGAGTGTATAGGGCAATGGGAGTGTTGTAGTGATGGATCAAAAATGCTGGGAATGGAAAGTATAACTGTACGAATATTCAAATGAGTGTATTGCAATACGGGCTGTATCATTCTGTCCCTGTAAAGCAGCGAGGGGTGACAAATCTTGCCTGTCACTCAGAAACCCTCCGTAATCGCGTCTCCTCTCCCTTACGAAGGCAGGGATGCGCGCGCACTCCACATTGAAATCAATGCTACGGCTTTATCCACTGCTCTGTGACTGTCACGCGAGAGCAAGGCGTTCCGTTCGAGAGGTTGTAAATAGGGTTTACTCCAATCTCTTACTTTTTTGAACATCCAGGCGCGGATTCAATGGGGGGGGGGGGGGTCACGAGGGTCATGATCCCCCCCCCCCAAACGGAGACCAATTTTTTTTTTTTTTTGCAAACTAAAACGACAATAACCAGACAAATAAAACTTAACGAATTTTAACTGAAAAACAGATTTTCATTTTTTTCAATACTGAAAATATCTTTATTGCAATTATTATGTTCTGTTTCAACTGTACACATTTACAACTTCGTACCTGTTATATAAAAACGATTATTTATATAAAAAAATCAACTTATCTATTTTGTTTAGCAAACCTTGTGATTACCAAATCGATGTGTATAGAGATGTCACGATGAATGTGCAGCAATGCACGGATAGTTTTTTTTTCCGCACCAATTTTTTTTTGCTGACGTCCAAACTGCAAGCTTGGTTGGCAATTTAAGCTGTGACTTTCTCCCTTTGTCGGTACCAACTCGAATTGCCGAAACTGTAACGAACCTTGATACTTTTCTTGAAGCTCGATGTTAAAGTCGCAAAACACACCGTTGCAATTTGTACGAATAATTTTGGTGTGCTAAACGCATCAAATTTCTATCCATGTAGCTTGCAAAAAAAAATTGGTCTGGTTTTGTACGTTTAGTTATTTTGTGATTGCGTTTTTAGTGATACCATTTTTCTTAACAATTTCGATTCTCTGACCCCCCATCCCAAAGCCAAACTCTAGATCCGTGCCTGTGAACATTGTTATACATATTTTAAGAATAAATAACCATTCTCAGTTTATTTTGATGCAACTGATGAGTGACATATCACTGTGTCACTACACCTAAAGCCGCGTCTGGCACACCCTGTGGAGCCACTACAGGGGGATCGTCAAGGCCATGTGCCCCTATTGTTGAATACTGACTGTTGACAAGTCTCCCAGTCACTCTGCGGTGATGGCGGGGTAGTGTTGTGGGAACAATACTTTCAATATGAGCCATTGCTATGGAGGTGAAGTTTATTGAAAACAAGATGATTTTGATGAGGAGAATTGAAGTGCTTATGCTTACAATGTTAAGCATAGGCTTTGAGACGGTACATTCCCCACGGATCTATAGATATAAGGAATTTGACAGGATACCACGCACCCAGTATCCTGTTCAGATGCATCACAACTCAAATATCAAGTTCCAACATCCTGTAATAATTGAAGAAGGTAAGAAATTCTACTTGTGTACCAAGTCTTAACCTTCATCCGGTCACGCCCACGGTAAATTACCATCCTATTGAAAAAAAAAAAAAAAAAAAAAACGTGCGTAGAGCTCCTCTGATTGTTACAAAGGGCGCAAAAGGCACATGTATTCTCAAGGTACGATATCCTTCGCTAGATAACAGAGCAGTAGCGGTTCTTGACGACGACGTTTTCACTCAGTTGTTCATCCAAGTGCCAAGGACGCAGTCGAGCGGTAGAATAGCGTCACGCGCAACCGGAAGTGCATTTTTTTTGCCGACCGCCCAAAACAAAATGTGAAGGAAGGAAGATTGTAGTTTTACGTGACCGTTAATCGCGAGATCATAAGCCACGGGATATCCTTTTTACGTGGAATCCGAACCACAGGACATGGCATTTCAATTTGAAAATCTCACATGCATTGACCGGGAATCGAACCCGGTCTGCCGTGGTGAGAGGCAAACAGCTTGACCACTGCGCCACCACGCCCCCTACAAAATGTGAGTATTTATCATAGTTTTTCCTCATTTTTAACACATTTCATTCACTATATATAGCTGTTATATCGTGGAAGATACAAGATAAATAACATACACTTGTTAATATAACACAACGGTTTAATAAACACTAGTCGATACACAACGATACACAATGTGAACTAACTTGAGCGGAACTGACGTCTACAGTCCGCGGTTGCATATATACATAGTAGCTGGAAAGTTCCAGAATCGAATGTTCCAGATTGGAATGTTCTGGGCATAGTGACTAGAATGTTCGTGTTAACTCAAGTAGCCTAAATACACAACATTTCCTCCCTCTTTTAAATGGATGATTTAGGAATCAGGAGAGAATCTCAACGGTGGTCACTGCTGGCGAGTACTCCTGCGGGGAATAAAAGAGGTCTGGGAAATAGGTGATGTCCTGTTTACAGGTGTAGCTGGTGTGGCTGGTGGTGTTTGGACTGTTGCTGGAGTCTCGGTGAAGCGAACTCGTCTCAGGCTCGGTGGCTTGGTCGGTTGTGCGGTAGCTTCGTCGGTTGTGCGGTGACTCCGTCGGTTGTGCGGTGGCTTGGATGGTTGCACGGTGACTTGGTCGGTTGCACGATGACTTGGTCGGTTGCACGGTGACCTTGTCGGTTGCACGGTGACTTTGTCGGTTGCACGGTGACCTCGTCGGATGCATGGTGATTTGGTCGGTTGCACGATGACTTGGTCGGTTGTGCGGTGACTTCGACGTGGCCTGGTCAAGTTGAGTCTCGTGTGGAGATGAGGGTACCTTTGCTCCGTTGCTGTCATCGTTCGACTGGCGTAAGCGATTGGACGTTCTTGCCCGTTGCTGAGCCGGTGTGACAATACTGCGCCCAGGCCGGTCTTGCTGGCGTCCGTGGCCAACAGGAGTGGTAACGTTGGGTCATACTGCATGAGTACCTGGGGCGAGGTTAGGGCGTACTTGATGTCTTTGTATGCCCTGTCGCCTTCTGGTGTCCAGATGAGAGGGTCCTTGAGCAGCATGTCTCTGAGTGGTCTGTCTCTGGTGGACAAATCGGGGATGAACGAACTGTAGTAGGTTGCTTTACCAAGAAACAGTTGGAGTTCTTCTGGCGTAGTTGGTTTCGGTGCATCACGTACAGCTCGGATGTGTGCATCCGACTTGTGGATGCCTGACGCATCGATTTTGTGGCCAAGGGCTTCCAGAGAAGTTTGAGCGAAAACGCATTTGGCTCGGTTGAGCTTGAGGTTGTGTTGCCGAAACCGTTCCAGAGTGGTGCTGAGGGCCTGCATCAGATTTTCAAAGCTATCAGCAAAAACTATACTGTCATCGAAAAAACTTACGACGTTTGGGATACCATGCAGGACTGTGCCCATTCGCCGCTGCCAGATAGCGGGGATGTTAGCTGCTCCATATACTGCTCGCGTTGGGCGGATCAGACCGTGAGTTGGCGTGTTAAGCGTGAGAGCATGGCTGAACTCATCGTCGACCTCGAGATGAGTGTACGTACCGGAGATATCCAGATGGCAGAAGAGAGTGGCGCCGCTCATTCGTTGAACAGATATTCCACCTTGGGAATCGGATGTTCATCGATGATAATCCGCGGGTTGAGAGTAGGCTTGTAGTTGCCAGTGATCCTCAGTTTGCCGTTCTTCTTGGCGACGACGTGCGTTGTCGATGCCCACTCAGAGTAGTCCACTCTTTTGTAGAAGCCAGATGCAATTTTCTTGTCGATTTCCTTGGCATAGGCATCGCGGAGGGCAACTGGTACGTCTCGAGCTCTGGCGAAAACAGGTGTGGCTCCAGCCTTCAGGTGCATCTTCGCTCGGGGACCTGAGATCTTCCCGGGGGTGTCGCTGAACACATCCTGGTAGCGAGATAGAATGTTGTCGAGCTGCTTCTGTTGTTCCAAGGTCAGAGCCTGCTTGTCTGAGAGCTTGTGGATTGGGTCGGGTTTTGCGAAGAGGTGACCAAAGTCAATCTCCCGTACAAACTCTGAAATCCACTCTCGGCCAAAGAGCGATTCGACTTCATCGTCAACCACGTAGAGATTCAGATTCCTGGTTGTGGTTCCGATGGTGGGCCACACTGACGTTTTGCCAATGCATTTAATCGGATGGCCAGTGTAACTGACGAAGTTACGATCGTTTCTCTGCAACACAAAACCTGGTTTGATCATACTTAGCTTTGATTTGCTCATGGTTGAGCAGGGGGCGCCGGTGTCGAGTTCCATTTTGACGGTGGTTCCCTCTATGTTGACATCAACCAGTGGCTTAGGTGCTGCGTTGACCGATCCGATGACCTCGATTTTGCTGAGGTAGTCCACAACGTCGAGGTTTTCTGCTGGAAGCTCTTCTTCGGTCACATGGTTTGTTGTTCGATGTTTCCTCGATTTCGATCGGCAAACTTTTCTGATGTGACCTCTCTTGCCACACTTCAGGCACTCCGTTCAGGAACCTACACTGACTACGAGGGTGAGCTTCACCGCACCCTGCACATGTTGATTGGTTGTCCTGGGATGCACTCTGGTTTGCCTGGTGTGGCCATTGGTGCTGTCTGGTTAGGTTGTAAGACCCTTGACTTCGATGAGCTGACTTGCTGCGTGGCGGCTGCTGGTTGATGTTCTTCCTGGACAGAGGCTTCTCGTATCCAATCCGATTGGTTGATACAGACTTAGCGGCAGCTGTTTTGACCTCGTCGGTGGTAATGCGAGTAGCTTCGAGTGCGTGCGCGATTTCATATGCTGCGGTGAAGTTCTCTGGTTGTTTTGCAATAATCTCGTCGCACATTGCTCGTGATTCCAAACCTGCGAGCATTTGTTCAATTAACATGCGATCAAGAGATGTGCCATACTCACAAAACGTTGCAGCCTGCCGCAGTCTTAAGGTGAAGCTAGCGATGGTTTCTCCTTGCTTCTGCATTACACTGCGAAATTTGATGCTCTCAGCAAACTTGTTGCGTGTGGCGTCAAAGTGGCCTTTCAGCTTAGATTGAAACTCGTTGTATGACAGAGTTTCCGGATCATTAGGACTTACCAGGATCTTCAGGGCATCATTGAGTTCAGATCCCATGTAAACCCGTGCAAAGTTTGCATGCTGTTCCGCGGGTACCTTGCTGAGGTTGAGCACCCAGGTAAAGCGAGTGAAATAGTCGGCTACAGTCGTTCCGTCGGTAGTGCGATACGGTTGCATTGTGAACTTTGGCGGTCGAAGTTCTGATGACGTTGTTGACCCTATTGTCTGTCGGATAGCGTCGGCGATCATTGCCGAGAATTGTTGGAGTTGCTCAGAGGTTAAGTCCAATATGGTGAAGATGAGTGGAGAACAGTATTTCTAACACGCACTTGCGATGAACTTAGTTCGGTGCATACACTTGCGTTGAGGTTAGAAAGTTCACTCGGTTTAGTTTCCAACACGCACTGCGATGAACCTCGTTCGGTGCAACACTTGCGTTGAGGTTAGAAAGTCACTCGGTTTCACAACGTAATTTATCTTATCCTACTTCTGACACCACTGTTATTTCGTGGAAGATACAAGATTAATAACATACACTTGTTAATATAATACAACGGTTTATTAAACACTAATCGATACACAACGATACACAATGTGAACTAACTTGAGCGGAACTGACGTCTATAGTCCGCGGGTGCATATATACATAGTAGCTGGAAAGTTCCAGAATCGAATGTTCCAGATTGGAATGTTCTGGGCATAGTGACTAGAATGTTCGTGTTAACTCAAGTAGTTAAATACACAACAATAGTCCAGTTGCTCATTCTCCTCCCAAACATCCACACAAACGCATGCACACAACACTATCTTTGAAGCAATCATATAGTACTTTTTCTATTTTTTCCCCAGAATTGTCGCTCTTATTATTCGCAGTTTATGATCAACTCTGAACTCCCATGTTTCTTCGACATACACACATCAAAAAAAGTTTTGCATCACCTCGGTTCCAAGAGTTCCGGAACCGTTAAATACAAAGGGAATAGAGATCAACACAAACAACATTTCAGCTCGTTTTATTGCTCATGAGACCCACACATTGCATGTTGTACCATCATACAGCTAGACTTTCAGCATTTGTGGTCCAGATTGCAGTACACACCACTACCTCTAATACCCAGTAGCACGTCCTCTTGCATTGATGCATGCCTGTATTCGCCGTGGCATACTATCCACAAGTTCATCAAGACACTGTTGGTCCAAATTGTCCCACTCCTCAACGACAATTCGGCGTAAATCTCTCAGAGTGGTTGGTGGGTCAAGACGTCCATAAACAGCCCTTTTCAACATATCCCAGGCATGTTCGATAGGGTTCATGTCTGGCGAACATGCTGGCCACTGTAGTCGAGCGATGTCGTTATCTTGAAGGAACGCATTCACAAGATGTGCACGATGAGGTCGAGAATTGTCGTCCATGAAGACAAATGCCTCTCCAATATTCTGCCGATATGGTTGCACTATGGGTCGGAGGATGTCATTCAGGTATCGTAAAGCCGTTTCGGAGCCTTCCATGACCACCAGTGGCGTACGTAGGCCCCACATAATGCCACCCCAAAACATCAGGGAACCACCACCTTGCTGCACTCGCTGGACAGTGTGTCTAAGACGTTCAGCCTGACCAGGGTGCCTCCAAACACGTCTCCGACGATTGTCTGGTTGAAGGCATATGCGACACTCATCGGTGAAGAGAACGTGATGCCAATTCCGTGGGGTCCATTCAGGATGTTGTTGGGCCCATCTGTACCGCGCTGCATGGTGTCGGGGTTGCAAAGCTGGACCTCGCCATGGACGTCGGGAGTGAAGTTGCGCATCATGCAGCCTATTGCGCACAGTTTGAGTTGAAACACGACGTCCTGTGGCTGAACGAAACGCATTATTCAACATGGTGGCATTGCTGTCAGGGTTCCTCCGAGCGGCAATCCGTAAGTAGCGGTCATCCACTACAGTAGTAGCCCTTGGGCGGCCTGAGCGAGGCCTGTCATCGACAGTTCCTGTATCTCTGTACCTCCTCCATGTCCGAACAACATCGCTTTGGTTCACTCTGAGACGCCTGGAAACTTCCCTTGTTGAGAGCCCTTCTTGACACAAAGTAACAATGCGGACGCGATCGAACTGCGGTATTGACCTTCTAGGCATGGTAGAACTACAGACAACATGAGCAGCGTACCTTCGTCCTGGTGGAATGACTGGAACTGATCGGCTGTCGTACCCCCTCCGTCTAATAGGCCCTGCTCATGCATGGTTGTTTACATCTTTGAGCAGTTTTAGTGACATCTATGAACAGTCAAAGGGACTGTATCTTGGATACAATATACACAGTCAACGTCTATATGCCGGAGATCTGGGAACCGAGGTGATGCAAAACTTTTTTTGATGTGTGTATATAAAATATATTGGTTCTGCGTACGTAAGAGTTTTATTCATATAGGTTTTACGTTATTTTCTAAAAATAATAATTGTTGAATACTTCGTGTTTATGCATGTTGGCAAAACTTGGGCTTTTTTTTTTATTAATTAAAGGTTTCTATATTTACACCTATGTATGTCAATTACATGTTCGATTAACCTCAAAGCCAGTCATATTGCCATTGAAAGTGAAAAAAAAATCAGGAGGACGGTAGACAACCGTCGCGCGAACGCGTGTGTTATACATGAAGGGGCGCGACCGCAGGAAGGTTAAGACTATAGAGCACGAAGTATATACTGTATTTTAAAGGTTAAGTGTGTTTGCCCATATCTCTTATAATCCCACGAAGTGATCCTCATGTGCAAGGTCTTCCAGGAACACTAAAGGAATTGAACATATACTCTCATTTTCTACACTACTGAAATTGGTCTAAATACCGTTTGTGATGGTGAATAATACAGTAGTTGTGGTAATGATGTTGTACTACATGTTTTCTCCTCCGCTGTCTAAGTTATAATCTTCCCACCATCCCCTTTTTAGATAACGACTTGTATAGTAAAATTCCAGCTCTGTTCGCCATTATCCGGGTGAATTACGGGACATACAGAATATTGCCAACCCCACGCATACTGTACTGTAGCCCGCATCTTGTAACAATTACTAATTAATGCTTTTCCACATAATTACAAGGTGTATTTTGTATCCCGCATGTTGGTAATAGTAATGTGATGTCAATGTTTGCGCTTCGGTTACAGTTGAACAGACCTCATGCGCCTGACAAACAAGGCTGCAGTCGTTGAATGCGCAAGAATAAAAACACTATTTACGTAATTTAGCATATATTTCCAGTGCAGTAGTTTCGCTAGCCCACACGTTGAGCGACAAGTGTAACGGTTTGACTGCCCCTAACTGTTGGGTGATAAATGTAACTGTTTACCTTTGCCTAAGCTATGTTGTTTTAATGGGCGCCAAGACCTCAACGCAATGTTGAAATCTAAATTTGTATTTAACAACGTCTAGCTCTGGTAGAACACCTTCAAGAATCTATTCACTCAGATCGTGGTATGATTTGATCATTAACCCAACAAACAATTGTATCAGGAGAAGGAATTGGTCTATATCTAATGCTACCTACTGAAAGCAAAGATTGCATTGTAAAAGAAATGAATTTATTATATAAAACAAGTATTGCAAAATTAATAATAATAATAAGTTTAAAATTTAAATTGGAGCGTTGCGATTTTAATATTACCGATAGAATATTACGTGAAAACGGAGTCTGATAAATTATAGATTTTACTCTTATTCCCAAGCTATGAAGTTACTGAAATACTGAATTTAAATCAAAGAGAAACGAGAGATTGCGTACTTCTGTGTCATTCGCGCTTACCTCTGGAAATTGCCGAAGCATTTCCCTCGTACTGGATGATGCTGTGAGCTTCCCAGAGTCTCCTGGACGTCGTCATCTTCGTCGATATTTGATGATATACTTGTAGATTTGGTGACTTTATGGTCCAAACATCGGAGCCATACACTCGTACAACCACACTGGTTAAGTTATAAACAGATAGTCCTCCACTCCACGGAACATCGGAGCGACTCACACGTGCAACCGTACTGGTCACGTCTTACACCAATTGTTCCTTATTCCACGGCGCGCCAAACGATATATGCCCTCGTCGAGTTCCCACTCCAGTGCCGACTTCCAGCTTACGTGGTCTCCATTGATTGGCTGCTCCCCACGCGCTACTTCCCCTCCTCTGGCTCATTACACTCGGCGGGAGGGTGAAGTCGATTGCCGTTCCATACTATTCACGTTATCTTGACGCTGCGACCCAGACCTGCGTCATACTTCTTGACAAGCATAAGCCTGTATCTGAATTCCCAGTGAGTCATGTCTCTCAAAATACCCTAACTGACGAAACTCCGTAAAATTCCGTAATCACATAATTTTCTATGATATTGTCGTTCGTAATAATTTGCTTGATAGGGTTTTCTAAGACATAGAAAACCTATCTGTATGCTTATAATTTTTATAAAATGCTCCGAAAAATACCTTAATAATAATTATAATAAATTAATAATAATAATAAATTAACATGAAAAATTCTCTTGGCTGAACAATTTTCCGCGTAAATAAATATAGACTGGTTTCCTACTGACTTATGCCAGTGGCATAAAAACCCCTCGAAAAACACGTTACATATTCGCCTCGGATCATCGGATGATTTACCGTGACGACGGTCCATTATCCGATTATCCCAGACACGTTGATAATCCCCATCCAAAATACATATTACATAAATGAAATCACCCTAAATTACATATATATACACTCATAATTTTTCTTTACGCACTTTGCGTCAAAGTTTGTTGTCACTATGGATTGCACTTTGCAACCAGTCCAATGTTTTTCAAATAGAATAATGTCCACGGATATTTCCGCCTCTCAAATTTCTCTATGTTGGAAAAATAGACATAATTACAGTGTGAGCACTATGTATATGAGATGTCACATCACACGCATCAAGGTGTTCTGATATATGTATATCTCCCTAGAACTTCCTAATTTCACTGGAGGTTCCTTCCTTATTGTGAAATTTAATCCCACTTATCACTGAGCACACGATCACACTATTGTGGCAGCGCATCGTGACCATAATACTTAATCTCTCTTTATAACAGACGAAATTAATATTGATTTCTGAAAAAAAAAAAACAGTAAATGCGCATTACATATAACACCAAATATTTTTGTGCCGTAATCGCCCTGTCTTGTTAAGTTCCCGTAGACCATACTCCACTTAATACTAGTTCTCAACACAGACCAGTTCTCCTCACACAAATGAAACCATTGTACAAATTACCTTAAATTACTCACTTACAAATCTTACATGGCGAGGCCGTAAACAGAAATCACGTGTGCTGTTATGTATGAGTTTCATGAAGGACTGTCTCGCCTTCTGATGGCCCATCCTTTATCTCGTGGACGCCCTAAGCTAACAAGCCCTACACAAGCGTTCCCCCATCTCTTGGAGATAAATGGGACTCCACCAGTGCTACCAAATTCTGGCCTTGGTGCATCGAGACATTTTAGTGCTCAAGAGCATCCGACAATCCCGTCATATTTCCCTGTACCTTAAAAACTCTCATTTACTTACATACTACCCCCCTGTGTGACTTCTGATACGCCTGCCTGCCTCCTCCCATGCACCAAATACCACACTTACTCATTTGATAGGCTGGCTCGCCAGCTAAACACACTCACTTTATGACACATACTTTCGGAGACTATGTATATTATACGTCCCGTATAATCTGTTTCCCTCACTATTCTCCAGCACATATGCTGTTTTGCCGATACGTTTGGTAACCATATTAATGTCTTTGCGTCACCTGCTTCCAACTTTGCAAGTGGCTCCTTTAAATGAACGTCATCACGTTGCTCTACCTACCTATTTCTCAGTGTCTGTAACGATGCCCTGTTGCTACTGTCCACACATGCTAACCCTACTTTCCTCTGGTGTCACACCTCTACTCGACACTCTATGACCTAAAAATGTCACTTCTGACTGACAGAATGACGACTTAGACAGCTTCAAAATGAACCCTGCCTGATCTAACTTCTGAAAAACTATATCTAAATGACGTAGATGCTCCTCAAAACTGCGTGAACTAATTACCATATCATCTATGTAAATGGTTACAAACTCTCCTTTGTCATCCCCTAATGCGATGTTTAAAGCCCTAATTAAAGCTGCTGAACTACGCTTTAACCCATATGGTGTTCTACAAAATTGATAAAGGTTATATTTATGACTAAAAGCTGTAAATGGTCTATCTTTGTACATAAGTGGCACTTGCCAAAAACTGGAACTCAAATCTACACAAGTGAAATACTTCTTCCCCTCAAATGTTTGCATTAATTCCTCTATTGACATAGATTTCAGCTGATCTGAACTAATTCTACTGTTAACCAAACGAGCGTCTAAACAAATACGAACTGTGCCGTCGGCCTTGGGTACCGTGATCAAAGAATTAACATACAGAGTGCTCAATAATCCCATCTTCTAACATCTGGTTAATTTGTGCCTCAACTGCGCTCTGATAAGCGAAAGGTACAGGATATCTATGTCCTGTGAATACTGACCTATCAATAACGTTCAATGAATGTGTATAGCAATTGGCCATACCAATGCGATCCTCAAAAACTCTCCTATTACACAATAACACATCATAGAGCCGAACACACTGTTCATCCTCTATATTTCCCTGAAATGCAGCCTCACGTAACGAGTCCTCTAGACTACCGTTCGTAATCACACTGCCCACAAAACAAGAACCCCGCTCTACGGCTGGCGATATCTCATTTAAAGTACAAATTACACCTACAATACTACTTCTCTGAATATGGTAATTGAACGCTACTTCTACTTCAGTATCACCCCATTTAAATTTCAAACTCCCTACATCATAACACAAGTTACCAGACACTCTACTTAGCCACTCTGAACCCAAGATAACACTGAATACTAAATTTGGAATTACAAGATAAATCTGCTTTTCTATATGATTATTAATTTTAATGTCTACTAAAACTTGCTTAGAAATTACTTTAGACCTCTTCCCAACAGCTGTGATAACAAAAGTGCTTTTGATTGGCTTCTCCTCAAAATTTACTCCAGTTCATTTCATTTTATCATAAAATGCACTACTTCTGCAACTCTTCATACAACCACTATCAATTAAAACATCTGTGTACGCCTCGGACACGTTAAATTTAACTATGGGGCTCTTACTAACCACTTCCTGAATAATACCTTCATCATTTAGTTCATGTAATAATTCATTTCTTACATTTAGGTCATAGGGTTCCTGTATAATTGTATGGACGGGGCATGCTACAGACTGAGATTCTGACCTTACTTCGCAGCCTGGTTCGCGTTTAAAGAACCGCTACAGCTGGCTGTAGTACTACTAACTACTGCACTGGTCTGGTTGTTCTGGGCTGTGTTGTCATTGTTTGGCTGTATATTACTACCACTAGGCTGTCCTCTTCCTTGACCCCTATTCTGGTTGTAATTATTGTCATTATAATTTCTCCCTTGATTTCCCCTGAAATCATTGTTTCTCCCTTGATTTCCCCTGTAATCATTGTTCCTCCCTTGATTTCCCCTGAAATCATTGTTCCTCCCTTGATACTGATTACCATAGCCATTTCCTCCGTTCTGATTTAGCTGATTATTATTATTATTATTTCTATTTTGAGCGTTGGCTCCTTCGCCACCGTTCCCTTGAACTTCCTGATGCCTGGCTTCATTAGGCCTATTATTATTATTATTACCCTGGTTCCTATTGAAATTGTCCTCATAACCCCCTCTCCCTAGTGCATCAAATGTGCTTAACAAATTTTCTACTTGTGATATAGTCTTTACATTCTGGATACAAGAAGCCTCCTTGATCCTATAGGGAAAGTGCCTAAGTAGCAACCACACCACATCACTTTCCTCCTTCAAGCCATCCAGATATTTACACACTAATACCTGCCCTAAAAAGTATTCGGTCATGGTGGAGTTTCCTTTAGGGTTATATTTACCACACACTACTCCCTCACGATGCTGCGACTGAATAACCTCATTCCAGAACTTTTCACAGAATTTCATTTTAAAATCATTAATATCAGTAAACTTGTCTCTGTAGACAGCAAACCAATTCCTCGTTTCCCCCACAAACACTTGTTCTAAAATTTCAACTACCTGGCACCACTCAATACTACCATTTTCCAACCTTTCCCCGAATTTATTTTCTATAGTATTCATGAACTCCATTGGGCACCCCTGTCTGTTGCTGAACTTACCCAGTTCTACCTCCCTGTGTGTGCTATTCACAAAAACTGGCCTATTCTGACTATTTTCTTGCCTGATCCTAGCTTTTAATTTTAATTCTAACTCTGCGATTTTCTCCTCAGCCTTCCTCTCAATACTGTTTACTGTTAATTTAATGTTTCCTTCTGATTCTTCTACTTTATCATATAGCTTTGCTTGTTTCTCCTCAATCTTGCTAATGCTCTCTCTATTATTCTCTCTTAAATCATTTACTTCTGCAACTATTTGCGAGTGGACTTTCTCAATTCTACCCCCCAGCTGTTCCTTAACATCTTTCGTAGCTACCTGAATTTTGTCAATTTCTCCCCCCAATTGTTTTTTGACCTGCTGTGTTTCCAGTTGCACTAGTTCTTTTAAATTTTCAGCCTATGTACTGATTCTAATTTCTAACTCCTCCTGTACTTTTCCTAATTTCTGTCTACATCTGCAATAATCTCTTTAGCCTTCTCTTCCATCACCCCCCTGATCTCACCTCTAATCAGTTCGAATTTGTCACTCATTTCCCTACTGTTTTGTTCTAATTTAGCATTTAAAGTTTCAGTACTCTCTCTATTTTCCTTACTGTTTTGTTCTAATTTAGCGTTGTTTTCTTCCAGTTTAGCATTTAAAGCGTCTGTACTTTCTTTATTTTCCCTACTGTTTTGTTCTAATTTAGCATTTAAAGCGTCTGTACTTTCTTTATTTTCCCTACTGTTTTGTTCTAATCTTGCATTATTCTGTTCTAACTTTGCATTTAAGGCATCACTACTAACTTTGTTCTGATACATAAACTCGAGAAGTAAAGTTTTTAATTCTGGTTGGCCGCCTACACTCCCTGTTTCAGTATCGGGATTTACCTCCGCTACCCCGGTACTACCATCACTCGACATACTGCTCGTATCTTCACTCTCCAGTTGATGACCACTACGTAACCTCATCTGTCTTTCTTTCTCATCCCCCATAATGATATACACTGATCTAGACAAATAACCCCCCAAAAACAGGCACAGAAATATATATCCTTCTCCTTCCACAAATGTTATTAGGTTTTCATCCCCACGTAGGGCGCCAAGTGTAACTGTTTCGCTAGCCCACACGTTGAGCGACAAGTGTAACGGTTTGACTGCCCCTAACTGTTGGGTGATAAATGTAACTGTTTACCTTTGCCTAAGCTATGTTGTTTCAACGCAATGTTGAAATCTAAATTTGTATTTAACAACGTCTAGCTCTGGTAGAACACCTTCAAGAATCTATTCACTCAGATCGTGGTATGATTTGATCATTAACCCAACAAACAATTGTATCAGGAGAAGGAATTGGTCTATATCTAATTCTACCTACTGAAAGCAAAGATTGCATTGTAAAAGAAATGAATTTAATATATAAAACAAGTATTGCAAAATTAATAATAATAATAAGTTCGGAATTTAAATTGGAGCGTTGCGATTTTAATATTACCGATATAAAATTACGTGAAAACGGAGTCTGATAAATTATAGATTTTATTCTTTTTCCCAAGCTATGAAGTTACTGAAATACTGAATTTCAATCAAAGAGAAACGAGAGTTTGCGTACTTCTGTGTCATTCGCGCTTACCACTGGAAATTGCCGAAGCATTTCCCTCGTACTGGATGATGCTGTGAGCTTCCCACAGTCTCCTGGATGTCGTCATCTTCATCGATATTTGATGATATACTTGTAGATTTGGTGACTTTATGGTCCGAACATCGGAGCCATACACTCGTACAACCACACTGGTTAAGTTTTAAACAGATAGTCCTCCACTCCACGGAACATCGGAGCGACTCACACGTGCAACCGTACTGGTCACGTCTTACACCAATTGTTCCTTATTCCACGGCGCGCCAAACGATATATGTCCTCGTCGGGTTCCCACTCCAGTGCCGAGTTCCAGCTTACGTGGTCTCCACTGATTGGCTGCTCCCCACGCGCTACTTCCCCTCCTCTGGCTCATTACACTCGGCGGGAGGGTGAAGTCGATTGCCGTTCCATACTATTCCCGTTTTCTTGACGCTGCGACCCAGGCTTGCGTCATACTTCTTGACAAGCATAAGCCTGTATCTGAATTCCCAGTGAGTCATGTCTCTCAAAATACCCTAACTGACGAAACTCCGTAAAATTCCGTAATCACATAATTTTCTATGATATTGTCGTTCGTAATAATTTGCTTGATAGGGTTTTCTAAGACATAGAAAACCTATCTGTATGCTTATAATTTTTATAAAATGCTCCGAAAAATACCTTAATAATAATTATAATAAATTAATAATAATAATAAATTAACATGAAAAATTCTCTTGGCTGAACAATTTGCCGCGTAAATAAATATAGACTGGTTTCCTACTGACTTATGCCAGTGGCATAAAAACCCCTCGAAAAACACGTTACATAGTGATAAGAAGGGGGGGGGGTTCTTTATTGGATGACATGTTTCGATAATGTACAGTAAGCTATTTCGTTGTAGTTGCTTATTTTAGGAGCTGTGACATCGCGATCATATAGCCCCATGCATTTGGGTGTGTGTGGAATACTTGTGTGATAACTTGTGTTATTGTGATGGCTGTAATGGTGTGTATTTGTAAACTGGGGATGGGATGGGGAAGGAGGCGGCCATGGTCTTACGTTAGGAACCACCCCAGCATTCGCCTGGAGTAGATGTGGGAGACACCACGAAAACCACTTACAGGATGGCTGAGGTGGGAATCGAACCCTCTTTTTTCTCAGTTTTGCCTCACGAGGCTGAGTGTACCCCGTTCCAGCCCTCACACCAGAATTAAAATATCTTATCAGTACCAGGAATCGATCCCGGACCTCCGGGTCGACAAGAACCAAGAACGCTAACCGCTGCACCCCGAGGTGGTCACAGTATTTTCAATTGGTAATGACTCTGAGGATATGAAATCAAGTATGAAATTCATACTTTCATTTCTTTTAGTTTTAATGGTCTTCTAGTCTAAGCAAACACAATGTGTAGTGTTTCGTACTTTATATTCGACGCTGACTATTATATGTCAGAAAATTGTATCATAATGATGGCCATTATAACGCTATTTTTCATTATGAAACAGTATCTCCCACCAATCAGAGCTCAAGAAACAGTTGTTTGACCAATTAGATAACGAGTTCCACGGCCTTCTAATTTACATTTCACTGCATGGCCTAGTGTCATAGTAGGGTAATCGAGGAGGCCATGGTCAAATACAAGGCATTCTCTGCGTCTCATGCGCTCTGTTCAGTACATAAAACTGGCGAAATATCGACAGATATTTATGAATATTTTCGAACATAAAATAGTTATCATTATTGTCGAACATAAACAGTCCTACGCAACTCGCCTATAATGGTAATTATACTCTCATTTTCTACACTACTGAAATTAGTCTAAATACCGTTTGTAATGGTGAATAATAGTTGTGGAAATGATGTACTACATGTTTTCTCCTCCGCTGTCTAAGTTATAATCTACCCACCATCCCTTTTTTAGATAACGACTTGTATAGTAAAATTCCAGCTCTGTTCGCCATTATCCGGGTGAATTACGGGACATACAGAATATTGCCAACCGCACGCATACTGTACTGTAGCCCGCATCTTGTAACAATTGCTAATTAATGCTTTTCCACATAATTACAAGGTGTATTTTGTATCCCGCACGTTGGTAACAGTAATGTGATATCAATCTGTGCGCTTCGGTTACAGTTGAACAGACCTCATGCGCCTGACAAACACGGCTGCAGTCGTTGAATGCGCAAGAATAAAAACACTATTTACGTAATTTAGAACATATTTCCAGTGCAGTAGTGATAAGAGGGGGGGTTCTTTATTGGATGACATGTTTCGATAATGGACAGTAAGCTGTTTCGTTGTAGTTGCTTATTTTAGGAGCTGCGACATCGCGATCATATAGCCCCATGCATTTGGGTGTGTGTGGAATACTTATGTGATAACCTGTGTTATTGTGATGGCTGTAATGGTGTGTATTTGTAAACTGGGAATGGGATGGGGAGGGAGGCGGCCATGGTCTAACGTTAGGAACCACCCCAGCATTCGCCTGGAGTAGATGTTTGAGACACCACGAAAACCACTTACAGGATGGCTGAGGTGGGAATCGAACCCTCTTTTTTTCTCAGTTTTGCCTCACGAGGCTGAGTGTACCCCGTTCCAGCCCTCACACCAGAATTAAAATATCTTATCAGTACCAGCAATCGAACCCGGACCTCCGGGTCGACAAGAACCAAGAACGCTAACCGCTGCACCCCGAGGTGGTCACAGTATTTTCAATTGGTAATGACTCTGAGGATATGAAATCAAGTATGAAATTCATACTTTCATTTCTTTTAGTTTTAATGGTCTTCCAGCCTAAGCAAACACAATGTGTAGTGTTTCGTACTTTATATTCGACGCTGACTATTATATGTCAGAAAACTGTATCATAATGATGGCCATTATAACACTATTTTTCATTATGAAATAGTTTCTCCCACCAATCCGAGCTCAAGAAACAGTTGTTTGACCAATTAAATAACGAGTTCCACGGCCTCCTAATTTACAATTCACTGCCTGGCCTAGTGTCATAGTAGGGTAATCGAGGAGGCCATGGTCAAATACAAGGCATTCTCTGCGTCTCATGCGCTCTGTTCAGTACATAAAACTGGCGAAATATCGACAGATATTTATGAATATGTTCGAACATAAAATAGTTATAATTATTGTCGAACATAAACAGTCCTACGCAACTAGCCTATAATGGTAATTATAAAACTCGCATACGCTCGTTTTATAAACATACTCGTGTCTTAATTATTGCCATTATAGGCTCGTTGCATAATGTACTATTATGGCTTCAATATTTAAGATGATCTAGTAGCCTGCCGACCGTGAAATGCGAAAAGTAATTTGATCTTGGATGTAGATTTGTGAATTGTTCGACCCAGTGGCGGCGCTAGCCATTGCGGGCCCTGTGCGGTACGAGATTTGCGAGGCCCTTACTTCCGGAAGTGTCTGGAGGTCAATACCATCTAGGAATACAAATAGGCATAAGTGAAATAAATTGAGTAAATTGTAATAATTATGCCTCCGTGGCTTAGGCGGCAGCACGCCGGCCTCTCACCGCTGGGTCCGTGGTTCAAATCCCGGTCACTCCATGTGAGATCTGTGCTGGACAAAACGGAGGCAGACAGGTTTTTCCTCTGGGTACTCCGGTTTTCACTGTCAAAATTTCATTCCAGCAACACTCTCCACTATCATTTCATTTCATCTGTCATTCATTTAATCATTGCCCCAGAGGAGTGCGTCAGGCCTCGGCAGCCGGCACAGTCCATATCCTCGCCGCTAGATGGGGGCTTCATTCATTCCATTCCTGACCCGGTCGGAGACTGGAAGCAGGCTGTGGATTTTCATTTCAAATTGTAATAATTATTGTAATTTTAAAGTACATTACCGGTACAGTATTACTATTTCAAAACCTTGCAGTAACAAAGAATGCTAAAAATGAATTCTTCTGCTTTTTCTGGCTGAAGTCTTTTATTAAATCTTTACAGTCCAAACAAGATGCCAATTCATTTTCTACGGACATGATTGCGAGTGCTGAGAATTTTATCTTGGGTCATGGTGTTTCTGAGATAGGTTTATAGTAATTTTAATTTTGAGAAACTTCTCTCGGCAGCCGCAACTGTGACGGGAATAGTAGGAACTATTCTAAGTGCAATGCCGTACTTGTATTTGGATAAATTTCACTCAGATTGTTCTCCACAGTGTACTTCAAAGCAATTAAAATTCCACTTTCTTTATTTCTTTTCTTCTACCTCGAGTGTCGTTCCCATTGTATTTGAATAGCCATAGAACACTGCGAGAAGGAAGGATTTTATTTTGTCAATTGTTTAATGCGAAATCCAGTGATCAATGTTTGAATTATGTTTCACATTAATTTCAACTATTAGCATTTTTGGATCTGTCTAGCAAAAATGTTGTAACTTATAGCCCAAGTTTACAGGTTGTTGAAGGTCATATATCTAATTTCTTAAATTATAATTATTTATTATTTTTATTTACTTATTTATTGAGGTTGTCTTTCGTCGGTTGTCACTAACCTTTTGCGGGGCCCTGGGAGGCGCGGGGCCCTGAGCAGCCGCACACTTCGCCACTGGTTCGGCCCCAATGTAATGAGGGATAGCAAAGTGCGTAAATGAGAAAGATTGTTCAATGACAGCCGGGGAAATGTGAATGATAGTAGCGCTCTTGCCGGCCACGTGTAATCACGTGACGCCAAAATCTATAGGAACTATCGATTCACAAGTTCCAATCGCTGTTATAGGAATTTATACAAGTTTTAACATTAGTTGGGGAAATGATTTTCTCGCAACTGGTTGACTTCCAAGAGGAGGATGTACAAAAGCTCGTTATACACTACGAAAAAATGTTGGGATAACACAGAAACTGTGTGGAAAGAGTGTGTGCAATATGACCCAAATTAAAAGTAAATATTAGACTGTTTAGTTTCCATTTCTATGGCAGTTGACAAAATGGAGCCTACAACTAGAACAAACATAAAAGTGAATAACACTGCAATTGAAGAAATCACAGAATTCCCATATTTGGGTAGTGTGATAACCTCTAATAACAAGTGCCTGTCAGAAATCAAGAAAGGAATAGTGGTAGCAAAACAGGCGTTCCGAAATCAAAATAACTTATTGCTAAATTATCACCTTAGTTTGAGGACCAGAAAGCTATTTCTCAAGACCTTTGTTTGGAGTGTCTTACTGTGGGGATGCGAAACCTGGACATTGGGGAAACTAGAAGAAACCAAACTTAAGGCTGCATAAATGTGGTTTGGGCGAGGAATGACAGGAACAAGTTGGATGGACAGGAAAACAAATGATCTTGTTCTGCAGGATGTGAAGGAGGATCGATGTTTATTAAAAACAATAAAGAAGAGGAAAACAAAGTTCCGTGGGCATGCTCTCTTTTCCGAACCATTATCGAGGGCAAAGTATTGGGAAAGAAACCTAGGGGACGTCTAAGGATGTCGTCTATCAAGAACTCCATTGGAGAACTAGCATGTGGTTCTTATGGCAGCATGAAGAGACTAGCAGACAACCGTCAAATGTGGGTGCAGCGACAAGACTTTGCCTTTAGTAAATGATGATGAGTTTCTATTTCAAAGAGGGACCTTACGTAAAAGAAATCGTACAAATAGGACAGCAGACCATCTTGAATTGAACATGTCTGGGTATATCGCTAACCAATGCAGTTCGTAAAATGCTGTATCTCACATTATTACTGACGCTTCAGGATGTTTATTTAGAAACCCTCCCCGCCTTCCGTTCATTTTTTCTAGCTAGCGGGAACTGACAGCGGGATACGGTTCGAAGCACATTGTAGAAATAGCAGTGGCGTAGGCTGCTTTCAACATTTGGGCTTAAGTTAGAGTGTGACGTCATGCGATCCCCAAAACCTGAATTAATACTCAGCGTTATCACTTACCACACACAAGATATCCCCACGTAGCGTACCCATTTTTAAATTTTAGAAATTTACAGAAAATAATAAGATTTTACTGAATTTATATTTACCAATCAAAATATACGCATCTTCAAAAATAAAGCAATGCTGCGATCTCCTCTCGTGCTCAGAATGAGTGCAGGAAGCCCTGAGAGGACCGACTTGTACATAAGGCCTTACCCAGAAAAGATAACTAGTCTACAGGTAATCTATCTAAACAAATTGAACTGCAGTTACTATAAATAATATATTCTGATACTTGACTGATAAACAAATTAAATCCCTACTCATTATATAGCCTACAATTAGTTTTGTTCCTTACCCATTCATTTGGCTTGTTGCTGGTCAATGACTCATGATCGCTGGCCGCTGCTGATGACTGTCGACTGATGATTGTTGTTTGATGATCTGATGCTTTTCGACAGCGCAACATTTAATACACATTCGCCACAGGAAAACACTTGGTCATAGACATGGCCTGCCTTGACTTGAGTCCTTTGACTCAAAATACGCAACACACTCTCTGTATTAGGGGCAGACGACCTCGTAGTTTCGCCCCTTAAAACAACAATAACTATAACTAACTCTCTGTATTGTCCTGACGCGACAGTCTATTATATATGCCACCCTCTGGTAGGGATAACTTAACCACAGTTCTATACACTCACTGATTCGAAGTTTAAGTCACTGATATAGGCACAACCTCTATACAGATCACTGACCCGAAACTTAGTCCGCCGACATATTGATCTCACTTGATATGCAAATTGAAGCAAACAGTCTCAAAACACGAGTGGAAACAAGAAGCTCAAGTTCCACGATAACTGGCCCTTACGAGAACACTGCTCTAACAGAGCTATCACTACATAACGCCCGCCAGCGGTACTCGGAGAGAAAATAGACCTTACTGATACTGGTAAACACGGTAAGCTAGCTCAATCAATCGAAAATGAAAGATCAGACTGTACAAGTTCCAGTTTATATACTGTACATGTCACATGATATCTGGCACTATTTCGTTTACCTCCGCCAGTTTTCACACCGTGCGAATCATATCTCTCACAAGTCGTTCACTTCTCTACTTATTCAATACATCTTTGCTCTCTGTCTTAAATGTGGAGTACACTGTCCAATCACATCAGAACACTTAAATAGCCTCACGTCACGCTCTTATCTCTGACTGGCAATCTCAGCCCGGGAAAACAGTTACTTATTAGCAACATTCCAGCTCCAGAAATACCTCTGGTATTAACGACCAACAAATTTGATGTGCAGTTTGAAGCAAACAGCCTCAAATCACGACTGAAAACAGCTCTAACTCAGAGGTTCTCAAACTTTTTCTGTCGCGCCCCCCTTCTGAAACATGAAATATCTAGCCCCCCCCCCTATTGTCATTTCCTTTCTTAGCACTTCTCATAGGCTCCTTCCCACAACAACAACAAAAAGATCACATGATATCTACTGTGTATGCTACTGCCTAATTAGGATCTCAACTACCAGTTACAATAATAATAATAATAATAATAATAATAATAACACCTCGTTAAAAAACATGGGTCCATCTGGCTCCGGATGGTAGCACCCTGTAAGGGCCCCTGCCTAGGGTTACTAGGTGAAAATTGGTCAACGGTCCTGACGGCGGAAGAGGAATCTAAGATTCCCAACGATGGATGGAGCGGAAGAGCCAGGTGGTTTCCCCCACCAATAATGAACTTTAATCCAAAAGCGTTTGTTCCCAGATTGGGCGGCTTATGGTCAGCGTCTGTTCACCAAGTGGTGCGGCTGTAAACATGCTCCATGAACTAGCAATCCCTGGTTCTAACAAACCAAGTGGACAACCACTAGACCCCATTTCTTAGAAGTAACCATGGCGCGTGCAAGTAATAACAGACCCCAGGTGGTAACCAATCCACCCGTCAACAGACGGTACCCTGGCATTCGGACTCTGGGGGACCCGGGCTACCACGGCCACAGAGAAAATCGGAGTTCTCTGGCAAACTTCCACATAAGACACCAACATACTTAGGCACTCTAAACAACAACACTATTATACAGCCAGGAAAGTTGCACAATCTAGTGACAGAACTCGATAGACAGAAGTTTCTAATCCTCGCGCTGTAGGAGACACGTATCACAGATGAAGACACCATGGACAACGGCAATTACCGCATGTTCAAGAACAAGACTGACAGGCGCATTGCCAAAAGCGCTCCAATTCTGGGGATGGCCTTCATGGTCCACAAGACCATAGTCGAATCCTTAGAAGAAGTTACTCCAGTAAACAACAGATTGATGACCATGCGCTTCTGGTGCGCCAACAAAAAATACACACTGATCAACGCACACGCCCCCACTAACCAAAGTAACAAGAGTGACCCACAGTCCGCAGAAAAATTCTGGTCGACCCTTGACACAGTGATGTCCAAAGTCCCTAGAAATGACGTCAAACTCCTCATGGGCGACTTCAATGCACAGATCGGTAGAGAAAAGATGTACAGGAAAACAGTCGGAAACTATCCTGCATATGAAAAATCCACAGCCTGCTTCCAGTCTCCGACTGGGTCAGGAATGGAATGAATGAAGCCCCCATCTAGCGGCGAGGATATGAACTGTGCCGGCTGCCGAGGCCTGACGCACTCCTCTAGGGCAATGCTTAAATGAATGACAGATGAAATGAAATGATAGTGGAGAGTGTTGCTGGAATGAAATTTTGACAGAGAAAACCGGAGTACCCGGAGAAAAACCTGTCTGCCTCCGTTTTGTCCAGCAAAGATCTCACATGGAGTGACCGGGATTTGAACCACGGACCCAGCGGTGAGAGGCCGGCGTGCTGCCGCCTAAGCCACGGAGGCTTGTTATCCTGCATATAAATTCTCAAATAAAAATGGTATACGACTCATAGAACTCTGCCAGCAGAATAACCTCAAGCTCATGTCAACATCTCTTAGAATACATCCTAGAAAACAGAAAACCTGGCGTTCTCCAGTCCAGCAGTTTAGGTGAGTTCCAAATCGACCATGTGGCAATCTCATATCCAGTACAGAAGGAGATTCATGATGTACAGGCACGTAGGGGAGCCAACATTGACTCCGACCATTACCTAACCCGCGTCAAGGTCAAGTTCACCCCAAAGAGAACTTTCTGTAAGAAAACCCCCCTACCAAAATTTGACACAAAAAAGATCGCAGACTCTGGAGTGAAGGAAGCCTGGGAAAGAGAACATGCAAAGACTGGCAAAATATACACCGAAAAAAATCATAGAAACAGCACACGCTCTCATTCCTTTGAAGAAGAATTCCAAACATCCTGGGTAGGATGTTGATTGTGAGAATGCACTCATTACCAGGAAATTGGCATATCAGAAATACAACAGTAAAAAATCCCCAGAAAATTTACAGACTTTCCATGAAACACGAAAAAACAACCGCAACAATTATCTGACAATCCAAGAGGAGATACTTGAAGGAACAGCTGGACTCCAATGAGGACAACTTCCGTAACTACAACGTAAGGGACTTCTACAGAACGTTTGCAGGACACATCAGGGGGTACACACCATCAAACCTTTGCTTCAGAAAAAGTGATGGAAAATTAGCACTAACGAATAAGGAGAATTGCAAGGTGATGGAACAATACTTTTCAGAACTTCTCAACTGTCCAGAACCAATAGAGAGATTCCCAGAGGAATAACCTACACTCAAGAACGCAGACTCATTACCTCCGACACAAGAGGAAGTTCACAGGCACATCCTCAAACTCAAGAACAACAGGACATCTGGTGAAGACGGCATGGTGGCCGAACTACTGAAAATCCTAGGGCCACACTCACTTAGGGAAATCACACAGATTATCACTGACATCTGGAAATCAGAAAAACTACCAGATGAGTGGCATTGTGCATTGATCCATCCATTACACAAAAAGGCGACCGCACTGACGTAAACAATTATAGGGGCATTTCACTATTACAAGTTACGTACAAGATCCTCTCAGCGTGCTTACTCCAATGGACCCAGGACCAGCTGGAACACAAGATTGGCGAGTACCAGGCGGGATTTCGTCCTGGTCGCTCCTGCGTGGAACAAATCTTCAACCTAAAAACTATATTGAAAATCAAAGCCTTCAGGAATACTCCAGTTATATGCACCTTCGTTGACTTCAAGAAGGCATATGACTCCATTGACCGTCAGTCATTGTTCAACATCTTACACGATCAAGGTTTGGATAGCAAGACCTTGCGATTGATCAAACACTCACAGAAACGACATCAAAAGTGAAATTCATGGGGGGAAATCTCAGTACCATTTCAGATCAATACAGGTGTTCGCCAAGGTGACGGGCTCTCTCCGCTCCTCTTCAACCTAGTGCTGAACAAAGGTATCAAGGAATGGGAGAAAGAGCTGAGATTTCATGGTTACTGGAGGCCAGTGCGACTAGGACGACCAAAGGACGAATTGGAGTTTGGCTGTCTAGCCTTCGCGGATGATCTGGCACTACTCTCAGATAACGAAACCACATCAATCAGACAGATAGAAGTACTCCAAGAGTGTGCCGAAAAAGTAGGACTGCAGATCTCATTCCTAAAGACAGAGTTTTTCTGTACGAAATTCGACATACAGAATTTAAACACAAAACATGGCAAGATTAATAGAGTCGCCCACTTTAAATACCTAGGTGAAGTGCTTGAACCGATGGGCAAAGAGAAAATCGCGCAGAACACTAAGGAAAATAATTGGACCAAAGCACACAGATGAAAGATACAGGCTTCACTCCAGGGACACCACAGAGAAATTGTCTAACCTCGCAGCATACATCAGAAAGAGGCGACTAAAATTTTATGGCCACATCAGCAGATTCCCACAAACCAGACTCACTAACAAAATTCTTAGATACATTCAGCGGCTCGAGATTACTACACCCTGGATGATGCAAGTCAAAATTGATCTAGTAAAAGCACAGGTCGACCCAGAAGACGGCATAGACAAAAGCGTCTTTCGTCACAAAGTATACAAGTCGGAAGTGTTGTCAGAGAGGGCAGCAGCTACAGCCCGAAGACCAGTGGACCGAAGAAAGGAAGAGGGCATTTAGTGCACGAATGAAAGAGTACTGGAAAGACAGGAAGCACACACAATAAGTCATGATCGCTTCGCGTGGCCTGTAACGTGTGAAATAAATAATAACACACAATTCATTATTCTTAGAGCACATCAAAGTACAACAACGTTTTGTAAAAAAAATCATGCATATGTATTACTTTTTCTTATAAAAATAAAATCAACTGCTGCACGTGCAGTTATTGGAATTGAGCAAATTTTGGTTGTTTCACTAATCAGCTCTTTAGCTGTGACACCTGTGTTCAGTAATGCTTTTCATATTTGAAAGCTCGTGACTTATAAATGACAATAGAGATAATATATACAATTTTCAACATTTCACTGTGAATTTGAAAAATGTTATGTTAAAACTCTTCACCCATCAAAAAGTAGAAAAGGAGAATAAAAGTGTACATGGATCAGAATTCGGTAATTCTCAGACACTTACGGAGTTAGTGTGATGTGTGAACTTGAATTTGAGATGAAAGTAAATCCAGTCTTGGTTGGATGTTTGAAACAGCAACCCGCAGATCCCCTTCCAGCTGCAGCCGAGACCGACGCTTCGTCTTGACGGATGCCATTGCGGAAAATGTTGGCTTACACAAGTAAGTTGAAGTGAAAGGTAATAACAGGTTCACTGTTTTTCTTGATAAAATGGGATATTCATTCCGAATCTGTATCCAAAAAGTTTCAAAAGACTTCGACTTAAATTCATTTCGAAGTATTCTGTCACTTGAGAGATCTATTAGTTCCTCCTGTTCTGTCGTTGAATTGTGGGCTGTTACGTTCGTTTCAAACGGACTGCGAATCCAGTCATTCTCAGTTGACGGTTGTGGAAAACTACCCTCGAATTTTTCACGAAGGGTTTGGAGGTGTTCTACGACAATTCCACTAATTGACAAATATCTAACTCATTTTCTTCCAGTAATTCATTCAGACAATGAAACATCTCACAGTTACCTTTGTTCATCCAAAGTTCAAGTTTTCTCTTAAAAGCAAGCACTTGGTCGCTTAGAATGAAAATATTACTATTTCGTCCTTGAAGTGACACGTTAAGTTAATTCAGTTTTTCAAATACGTCAGCCAAGTAGCACCGTATTAGAAGCCATTTCTCATCCGGAAACAGGGTTGCGAGTGTAGGACTGCTGTCCAATAGGAAAATACGAAGTTCATGCTTCAACTCCACAACGCGACGAAGGACTCGACCACGAGACAACCAACCTACCTCCGTGTGCAATAGAAGCGAATCATGTGTAGATCCCATCTCCTCGCAAAGAATGGAAAATAGCCGACTGTTTAAAGCTCTTGCTTTCCCAAAATTTACAACACTAATTTCATCGTTCAGCACTTTATGTTCGACCCTGACTATTATGTGTTAGAAAACTGTATTTTAATGATGGTCATTATAACACTATTTTTCATTATGAAACAGTTTCTCCCACCAATCACACCTCAAGAAACAGTTGTTTGACCAATTAGATAAGGTTAGCATCACACCTGCGTGGAGTTCCAAGGTCTTCTGAACTGCGTTGCCTAGTGTCATAGTGGGGTAATCAAGAAGGCCATGGTCAAATACAAGGCATTCTCTGCGTCTCATGCGCTCTGTTCAGTGCATAAAACTGGCGAAATCTCGACAGATATTTATGAATATTTATCTTCGAACATAAAATAGTTAAAATAATTATCGTCGAACATAAACAGTCGTATGCAACTCGCCTATAATGGTAAGACACTCGTGTCTTAATTATAGCCATTATAGGCTCGTTGCAGAATGTACTATTATTGACTTCCGGTTGTAGTACTTTTGAAACCAATGCTTCCCTGTGTATCATGCAATGTGTGAATTTTACAGAATTAGTAACAGCACTCACTCTTGCTCTGAAACCCTTTTTAGTTCCAGTAAATGCCGACGCCCCATCAGTACATATACCAACACAATTTGTCCATGCGAGATTGCCCCCGTGTGGGTGCGGGTTAGAATACACCCACGGTATGCCCTGCCTGTCGTAGGAGGCGACTAATAGGGCCGCCATGGCCGAATAACTTGCCAGTTTTGATTTGTTCAGACCCCCTGTGGATGGGGAGGGCAGAATTCATCCACGGTATCCCCTGCCTGTCGTAAAAGGCGACTTAGAGGGGGCCTTATAAAGGTCAATTTTGGTTTTCTGGTCCCAGCTCTGGTTTGACCAATAGAAATAAACATGCGTGCTGTTAGGGGAAGGGCCACCAGCTTGGCCATCTGGCCAGAAAGCCTAGACGGTATGCCCCATCCCGTCAGGTGGGTGCGCCATGTACCCTACAGTAGTATCCGCCTTACAACGAAGGTCCCTGCAAGGCCGAATACTGGAGTTGAATAAATCCTGTGCATGCCGAGGGGGAAGTGCCTGTTCGAGGCACTGGGACCCCGGGCAATATCTGCTATGCCAGGTAGGTATTGCCTTGGCTGGGTAGCGCCCACAGTGATAGCCCCCGTTCGGAGTGGGCAGTATTCGGGGAGGATTTCGTCCGGGATGCCATCAAAGCGATCACGGACACCTGTACAGGGTGGCACCCTTAAAAAGCCGTCTCTTGAGTGTCGAGCTAATCCCAAGGTGTATACGCCTTGGGATGAAGCCTTTAATAGAAGATTCCCCGCTGATAAGTCTCCTCGCTACCTGGTAGCTACGAGGACTGACGGGGGTGATTTTAAACTAGTAAAATCAATATTTTTTTCTGAGGAAATCGAGGGGAAATTTGGGGACCTAAGCGGGATTTCCAAGCTCCGGAACGGTCAGCTGCTGCTGCACACCGTTGATCGGAAGCAAACCGAAGCGTTGCTGGAATGCACGCAATTCGGCGAAATTCCCGTTAAGGTCTCAAAACACGAAACGCTGAATGAGGTCCGAGGAGTTATTTTCCATCGTGACCTCATTTTAAATAGCGATGCGGAATTGTTGCGGGATCTGGGGAAGAGAGGCGTCACCAAGATTAGGCGCATCACCCGAAAGATTGGGGAGAACAGCGTCGATACCGGCGCTTTTATTCTCCATTTTGAGGGTGATGTAGTACCTAAGCAGGTGAAGGTCACATCGTACCACTGCGATGTTCGACCGTACATCCCTCCACCTATGCGCTGCTATCAATGCCAGAAATTCGGGCATGTTTCCGCCAGGTGCACTGCCAAGGCCGTGTGTAGAGAGTGTGGCAAGGGGACACATGAGGGTGAGAGGTGTACGCCTCCCCCGATTTGTCCTAACTGCCAAGGAAGCCACTCTCCACGATCGAAGCAGTGCCCTGAGTTCTGTAAGGAATCAAAAATTCAAGAAATAAGAACTCTTGATAGGCTTTCATATCACGACGCTCGCAAGAGGTACCGTGATATGAATGCCCCCGAATTTCGGGTATCGTTTGCAGCTGCAACGACGCCCTCATTCACCCCTGCCGCATCTTTACCGAGTGTAGTACCCTCGACGCCCGTATTATCAGCAGTATTAAAATCACCCCTCGCTGTACCAGCGAAAAATGTCAGCCCGAAGGAGGTACAACAACCTTCTTCGGCCCAGCAAAAGAAGGCGCCGGTTATACCATCTAAACCTCTTCTTCTCCGAAACGGTCGGCGAACAAGTCTTCCCCAGTTAAAGGGGGAAAGAAGACTTTGCCGACCAGGGCTGGTCCTTCTTCCAGCCCACCTAATACGAAAAATATAGGGGAGAAAAGGGAGACGGTTCGCCGCCGTCTCTCTCGCCCTCCTGCTGACGGGGTGGCTACTGTCTCTGCTGGCCTTTCCGCTCCCATAACCAACAAGGGAGCGAAGCCTGCTGAAGCCAAGCCCGTACGTATGGAGGAACTCCCCTATAGAAAAGAAAATAGATCGGCGGAGGAGAGGGGAACGGTTCAGCGCCGTTTCTCTTCCTCTCCTAAAGGCAGGGCTGCTCACGTATCTGCTGACCATCCCGCTCCCACCACTACCAGTGGAGCGGTGCCAGCAGGAGCGACCTTGTTTTATAAGGACCCGGCGTCTGTGGGGAAGGGACCATCTACTTCCCCAAACACGCGTCGGCGCCGATCCAAGAAGAAATCTCTTCGGGGCGTGTCGGGGACAGACACCCAGTCTTCGGACCGGGAGAAAGTCCCTCGACACCGCTCTCGCTCTTCCCCAAGAGCGAGACTCGTGAGGTCCGACGACGACCGCGCGCAACCCAAGAGAGCGCCCGCTCCATTTTCTTCGTCTTCGGACGGAGATGTGGAGATTGAGGTGTGCTCTCCTGCCCCATCATCTCCAACTAGAGCTGGGGAAGGGTGGCAAACGGTCAAGCATAAGTAGAAGACCCATTTCTACTTAAGTCCACACCATGGCACTATTACAATGGAACTGTAATAGCTATTCTGTTCATCTCGCTGAGTTACGACAATTAATATCTTCGTTTTCGGCAACCATTGTCTGTCTTCAGGAATCCAGGTTTCGTCCTGGACATGAGACAACAATGCGTCACTTCAAACTCTTCTCTAAAGACCGGGTGGACGGAGCTGTGGCCGCTGGTGGCGTCTGCACTCTCGTCCACTCTAGCCTCTTTAGTGAAGGGGTGCCGTTGCGTACTCAGCTAGAGGCAGTTGCAGTTCGTACTTCGTTGCCAGTAATGGCAACAGTATGTAACGTGTACATCCCGCCTGATTCTCAGCCGGATTACGACAAGCTGGTGGATCTAGTCTCTCAGCTCCCCCCTCCTTTCCTCCTTCTGGGAGATGTTAATGCCCACAACACCATCTGGGGCTCCGCTACCACTAGCGGTAAAGGGAGAGATTTTGAGAGGCTGATCAGGCGGCTGGACCTGTGTCTGTTGAACACAGGGGAGCCTACGCACTTCTCTATTGCACACGGTACTTATTCAAGTATCGATATTACCCTGTGCAGTCGTGCGCTGGTTCCCCTGCTACAGTGGGGTGTACACGATGACCTTTGTAATAGTGACCATTTTCCAATTATCGTTACTCTTCCGAACCAGAGAGCCATCGAGTTACCAAGTCGATGGCTTCTCCGTTGAGCTGATTGGCCAACATTCACGGCACGTGCGGTGTTTGCCGAAGATACCTTTGAGAGTGTCGACGATCATACCATTCATATAACGAATGGTATTCTGGCTGCTGCTGAGGAAACAATACCTTCCTCATCCGGCAACTCACGCCGGAAGCTTGTCCCTTGGTGGACAGCCGAGATTGCAGCAGCCATTAAAGATCGTCGACGTGCTTTCAAATGCTATCGGAGGCAAAACACTATGGCCAACCTTATCACCTTCAGAAGGATGCGTGCTAGAGCCCGATATCTGATTCGGGAGAGTAAGAAAACGACGTGGGAAAAGTATGTGTCGTCCATGACGGCGCATACTCCTTCATCTCAAGTGTGGACTAAGCTTCGTCGGATCTCCGGACTCCCGACAACACTGTCGATATCTGGAGTGTCCATCAATGGAGACATCATCACGGACCATCTCGCCATTGCCAACAGCATTGGCTCGCACTTCTCCGATGTATCCTGCTCCGGGAGTTACGACCTTCATTTCTTTCTCTGAAGCGGGAGGCAGAGACTCACCCCTTGTCCTTTGCCACTGCTGCTTCGGAGTCCTATAATGTACCATTCTCTGAATGGGAACTGCGCAGTGCGCTTGCACTGTGCAGGGATACGGCTCCTGGACCGGATAACATACATAATCAAATGTTAAAACATCTGTGCGAATCCAGTATAAAAAAACTGTTGATCCTCTTCAATCGTATATGGATTGAAGGGGAGTTTCCATTTCAATGGCGAGAGGGGATCGTGATACCGATTCCTAAGGCTGGAAAGGATCCCAAGTTTGTAAGCAGCTATAGGCCCATTTGTTTGACAAATGGCCTATGTAAGCTGCTCGAAAAGATGGTGAACCGTCGACTGGTGTGGTTCTTGGAGGATAAAGGTCTCCTGTCTGAGTACCAATGTGGATTTCGCTCTCATAGGTCCACCACTGACCATCTGGTGCGACTTGAGAGCGCCATACAGGAGGCTTTTTTCCGAAAGCAGCACCTAGTCACGGTTTTCTTTGACCTCGAGAAAGCCTACGACACCACATGGCGCTACGGGATCCTTTCCACCCTTCACAAGTGGGGACTCCGTGGTAACTTACCGACTTTCATTGCGAATTTCATGTCCGTCCGACTCTTCCGTGTAAGGGTCGGTAGGACATTATCGCAATACTTTACCCAAGAAAATGGAGTTCCTCAGGGTTCAGTGCTGAGTGTCACCTTGTTCGCGATTGCCATTAATGGGATTGTTGCCGCTGCCGGGTCCGCGGTAGTTCCATCGCTGTATGTAGACGATTTAGCTCTGCATTACAGCTCTGGAAGTATGGCAGTCGTGGAACGGCAATTGCAGCTAGCTATCAACCGGGTCGACAGGTGGGCTCACGACCGGGGTTTTCGTTTTTCAGCAGCGAAAACCTCCGTCGTCCATTTTTGTCGGCTACGGAGGCTACATTTACACCCTGAACTACATCTCAGGGATGCTGCGTTGCCGTTGGTTGACACTTATCGCTTCCTGGGGCTCCATTTTGACATCAAGTTAACGTGGCAGCATCATATACGGCAATTGAAAATGACATGTCTCAGGAAACTGAACATGCTCAGGTTTCTTAGTGGCACTACGTGGGGGGCTGACCGTGCGGTGCTGCTACGGTTCTACCAAGCCCTCGTCCTGTCCCGGCTAGACTATGGTTCTGCGGCATACGGTTCAGCAAGGCCGGCAACCTTGAAAATGCTGGACAGTATCCACCATAGTGGCGTTAGGCTGGCTACCGGTGCCTTCCGGACCAGCCCGATACCCAGCCTACTCGCCGAATCGGGTGTTCCACCTTTAAATTATAGACGCCAACATATGCTTTTAGCATATGCTGCCAATGTGCGTCAAATGCCGCAACATACGACCTATCAAGCTCTCTTCGGTACACAAAACCACCAGTGGTACGCCAACCGGCCTCGTGCCACTCGGCCGGTTGGTATTAGACTTGATAGCTCGTGTACTGAAATAGGAGTGGCTGTAGGTCCCTGTATGTTCCGGACATATAGCGAGGTGCCTCCGTGGCAAGTCCCGCGTCCGGAAATTCGGTTAGATCTGCACCGAGGTCCTAAGGTGAACACGGATGCCTCCGTTTACCGGAGGCAGTTCCACAGCATAGTTCACCAATTTCCGGACGCTGGCATTCTATACACGGATGGTTCGAAGGTGGACGAGAAGGTGGGTTGTGCTTACGTTATTGATGGTGCAAATACCAAGATCTCTTTACCTGAGGCCTGTAGTGTGTTTACTGCGGAGCTCGTTGCCATCTATGAAGCTCTGCAGTTTGCACTACAGGATGCTCGAATCCACTTTCTCGTATGTACCGACTCTTTGAGTTCGTTGCAGTCAATTGCTACATGTTTCCCGCAACACCCCCTAGTGCAGCGAATCCACGACCTACTAGCCGGGCTGTGCCACACTGACACTCGAATCACCTTTCTGTGGCTTCCAAGCCACATGGGAATTGCGGGAAATGAGTTAGCAGATCAAGCTGCAAAAGAGGCGGTATCACTACCACCTCGACCAATGGAGGTACCCGCTAGAGATATTCGCTCTCAGTTACGCCTACAAGTTCTGGCTTTTTGGGAGAGTCAGTGGCTAGCTGACCCACTGCCCAGTAAACTGAGAGCGATCAAGGGAACTACTCGCGTGTGGCGGAGCTCCTTCCGGGCCCGGAGAGAGTCCGTCATTTTGTGTAGGCTAATGATAGGTCATACAAGATCCACCCACTCGTACCTAATGAGAAGGGAAGACCCCCCACTTTGTACCTGTGGAGCCGTATTTACCGTGGCCCACATTTTTACCGAGTGTGTGGATCTTGCTGACTTACGAAGAAACCTTGGTTTGCAGACGACACTCAAACTTATATTAGCCGATGACGCGGTGGCTGCTGATCGCGTTATCCGCTTTATAAGTGAGAGTGGGTTAGGGCCAGCAATCTAAATTTTCCAGTGAACTTTGACTCAACGACTTGTTCGTTTTTGAATGATAATGTTTTGTTTTTTCCGTAATTTTTGTTTATTTTTATAATTTTTATTTTTTATTTAATTGTTTGTTTTTGTTTTATTAATATTTGGTCTTTTTAAATTTAGATGTCCACCTCAAAATTTTAAATTCAATTCAAAATTTGTATTCTTTAATCTGTGTTAAGAGGGGCAGATGACCTCGTAGTTCCGCCCCTTAAAACAACAATAACTAACTATGCGAGATTGTTGTCAATAAAAAAGGAATTCACAAGAGAAAACATATCTTCGCCAGTAGTCCGCCCTTCCAGAGCTTTACAAAATAGAAAATCCTCGTGCATTTCATTTTCATGACAGTAGCGTACAAAAACAAGAAGCTGGGCTCTGTTTACGATATCAGTACTGTCATCAAGTTGCAGGGCATATTTTGGGCTATTATGAAGACGTGGTAGCAATTGATTTTTTATGTCAGAGGCCATTACATCAATACGATGAGTTACTGTATCATTTGAAAGCGGTATTGACTTCAAACACTCGCCGAACTTTTCTCCATGCATAATCGCGCACATTTTCACGGCTGCAGGAAGAAGTAATTTCTCACCAATAATATGTGGTGATTTGGATTTTTCAATTAAATAGGATACCTCCAAGGATGCTCTTAGCGCTTTCTTAGGAACTGTTGCGTGCTTTTCTAGGAATCTAACATTTCCTGTTAGTTGTTGCTCGTGGCGCTTAAAAAATGCTTAAGGTTTACTTACACAGTCTGGATGTTTTGTTTGCAAGTGTCTCTTAAGTTTCACAGGCTTCAAACTGTCGGTTGCTAAAATCTCCAAACAAAGAACGCATTGAGGTTGTTCCTTATTATTATTCGAAAGAAGCCCAATGTCAGATAATCGTCTTGATATTTACGCACTTTCACTTTGTGTGTAAAATTAATAATCCTGATGGGAGCAGAAGTAGACGCGGAAGAACAATGGACTTACAATTAGTTTAAATTCGAACCTTGTTCTTTTTCCTAAGGAGGGCAAGCAAGCACTATCACTTTCATGGGGTCTCTTTTTACCACTTCTAATAAGCCATTTATCCCTGGGTAATGGCGTCACTCGTATCAGTTTATTGTAAAGTTGGCTAACCACGCACTAGAAATCACATGTTCACTCACTGTCTTTGAACTGACTGGATCTTCCATTCCATTCTTGGAATCCATTCTTTAAAGGAAGTGGCGGTCACATTGTCAAGCGGCTTATTGTCATTAAGTGTTTGGTAAGGAGATGTCATTGCGGGTGGCGAGTGAAAGGGAGCTGTGTGGAAAATGTTACTCGCCACCTTTTCTCAGAATTCCTGCTGGCAGGATCTGATGGTCAGTTCTTGTGAAATAAGACAGCAAAGGTACGAGTTTATTATTCTTGAATGGTATTGGGAGCTACCTGCCTAGGATAGGTTCATTATCCCTAGAATGCTTACCTGTTTCTGCTACTCACGAACGCTTACCTGGGGTGATGCGTCACCACATTAGTTTCTTTCTTGTTTCTCAGGTATATGGACATATTTTGTTCTATCCACTTGCATATAATTTACACAGAAGCCATAGAGCAGTAGGATATGATGCGTGAAGTTAAATAGAAATCAGGAACACAATCAATACACTAGAAAGTATACTTCGTTTTAATCTACTAAAATTCACATCTGCAAAATTCTTAATGCTTAGATTAGTATTAGGCACTCTAAAAAGGTACCATGCCCATAAACTCTAATTATGATAACTATAATAGTATATGGTACCGAAGCATACTGAAACACAATCTTGGGAAATAGCAGTCTGAAATTCAAGGGACTAAAGACACAAATGGCTCTACTCGTTTCACAGTTTACTTGCACGTAAGTCCTGCATTTTAAATGTACCTCTGGTAAACTGAACAAAAGTCACATTTTCATCAGTAATTGAATTATTTGTTACCTTTAGCTGCATACTCGAAATGGACATTTTCCACAGAATCCAAGTAACTGTTCGTCAATCGTGCAATACTCGTGAGGTGTGTAAACAGTACCACAATGAGGAATGAATTCTTCTTAAATAATTCACGAACTGGAGCAAATTTGTCATCTCTGTTCCTTTTTTCTTTGTCATCAAACCGCAAACAGTTCAATATAAACTTGAATCTTGACTCACTCATAATGGCACGGTACACTGGAGCTCCATAACTTGACCACATTTCTTGTGTAGGAAGATGATTGTCCTTTTTTTCAGCAGTTAGGCCTATGTAGAGTAGTCCTATCATAGCTGCCACAAATTTTGTCGCTTTACGGTATGCCTGCCTCCGGCGGGAAATCTCTTCATCATAGAGTCGATCATATTATCTGTAAAAAGAATTTGCCAGGATTCCACATCGCTTTTCACAAATTTGGCCTCGCCCTTGACACCAGGAAGTCGTACAACAATATTGCGCGCAGAAGTTTGGGTCCGGAATCCACCTCAACATTATCTTCTGCCTCACTTTCCTGAAATTCACTGTCATTTTCACCTTCACTTTCTTCATCAAGTATGGTGAGAACCTTATCAGTCAAGTTAGTGTCCGTCACACTAATTTGCATTATAAAAACGGCTATTACTTCTAATGCTGCGAACGAAATATCACACACGTAAACGCTTGCCGGGGTGGTTTGTAACCCCACCACAGGTCTTGATTCAGTTACACTCAGCGCATGCCTTCGCAATACTGATGGCGTCACTTGGTTTGCCTTTATTAGAGACTACTGAGAAAGGCAGAGACCGATGCGGAGGCGCAGCAACGCAAAACAGAATAAAAGAACACGGTGGGGTGGCGCGTCACCCCGGTAAGCGTTCTTGGGTTAAATAAGGATAGTAATATTTGTTACAGAATATGAAATATAAATATTACAATCAAAGCCGGCGCCACCCTTTATCACTCTCTGCGCCCCCTGCCCCCACTTTGAGAACCCATGCTCTAACGTACTTCACATTTCAGCACTCAACCCCCAGTTTCCAAATTCATATCCAGTCTGAATTGAAATACAAAATATCAAATAATTTACATACCGATATCACATAGAAATCAGAGTATCAGAAAGAAATCAGAGTATCAGAAAATAACGTCATATTATATAACTACCCGCTATCCCGCAACGTTAGAAACGACAAACCCGATGAATAAATGATAATAACAATAATAATAACCCAATAAAAAAAATAATTACATTCAATATACAATCGATGGGCCAAACAATTAGACCCGCGACCAAACAATACAATTCGTAATTAAATATACATAAAAAAGAAAACGACTGGCAGTGTGACTCAACTCAACGGTAACGTTCTCGCCTGCTGATCCCAAGATATCGGAATCGAATCCCGGCGCAGTCAGTTGGCATTTGAGGGTGCTTAAAAGTAATAAGAAACGAAATAGAACAAAATCTGAATGAAGATCAATTTGGCTTTAGTCAGAACAGGAACAAGGGAAGCCATATTACTTACTACTTCGAGAAATTATTGATAATATGACATTGCCTTTGTGGACTTTGAAAAAGCATTCGATAACGTGAATTTTGGAATATTCTCATGGAAATGATGACTAATGTTGTCTTGGATTACAGAGATAGACGGATAGTCTATGAACTTTATAAAAACTAAAAAAGCATTCTGGACATATGCAGAGTAGTGCAAAATGCTTGTATTCATAAAGGAGTTAAGACAGGGATGCAGCTTATCGCCTGCACTTTTCAACTTATATATTGAGAAAGACATTGAGGAATGTAAGACAGTTTTGAGAGGAGTTAAGATCAAGGGAGTAGCTGTCAAGACAATAAGGTTTGCAGACGACATAGCAGTCCTGGAAACCAGTGAAGAGAAACTGCAACATGCACTTACGGAAATGAACAGGATTTTACATGAAAAATATAATATGAAAATCAATATTAAAAAGACGGAAATAATGGTATGCGCTGGAGCAGGGGTGCCCAAACTTATTTTTACTAAGGGCCACATAGTAAATAGTTGGGGAACCTTGCGGGGGGTTTGAGGGGTATAGATTTGTTTAAAACTGATATTCACCTGATGGTGACACAGTCTCGGATGGCCGTGCAAGAGTGAATGCTGCATGGATGAAGTGGTGCCAGGTCACAGGCGTTCTCTGTGACCGCAAGATCCCTTTGCGCCTCAAAACTAAGTTCTTTCAATCAGTCGTCCGCCCTGTTGCTTTGCATGGAGCTGAATGCTGGTCTAATACAAAGAAACATGAACAAGCCTTGCACTCATTGGAGATGCGGTTGCTACGATGGTCCTTGGGAATTACACGGCTGGATCATATTAAGAACGAAGACGTCCGCAATACTCTTGGAATTGCCCCTATTCCAGCCAAAATGAGAGAGACTCGGTTGTGTTGGTACGGGCATGTAGCCCGAGCAAATAAAGAGTCCATTGTGAGGAAGTCACTTGCTCTCGAGCCTGATGGACAAAGACCTCCAGGACGACCAAAAAGGCGTTGGATGGATACCCTACAAGGCGATATGCGCATCGTAGGTCTTCATCCTATAGATGCAGCAAACCGTAACAAATGGAGAGCGAGGTGCAGAGTGGCGGACCCCAAAAAATAATTGGGAACAACGCCAGGAAGAAGAAAAATAGATTTTTTAAAAATATAGGTGGAATATGGTGAGTCTTGTGATTTTGTGACTGTCTGAGCTTAGTTTTCTTGGTATTGTTGCCATTTTCTACATTTATTTATAGTGGATAATAATAAATAAAACACTACAAATAAATTTAAATATTTTTAATAAATCTCTTTAAAATAGAAGGACGATGATATTCAATACACATAAAGCAAGAATGACAGAGAGTGAGTATTTATGTTCATTTGACTCAATTAATAATCAAATTATGAAATAAGGTTCATGATAATTTGGTTTAGTACGACGACTGGCACTTGCTTCAAAGTTTTGGCGACACGGCGCTAGAGAACAACATAATTCAGCTATTCACATAGCTGATGCTCCATTTTGGAAGTTAACACTTTCACCTATCTGGGGAGTAAAATCACTTCCACTGGAAAAAGTTCAACTGATATTCAAGCTAGAATTGCCCAAGCCAAAATTGCATTTAACAGCATAAAATCCCTTCTGATTTCAAAGAATATAATTATTTATTGAGACCAGGATAACATTTATAAAATGTTATGTGTGGAGTGTAGCCTTGTATGGCTCAGAAGCCTGGACAATGCGATTTGCTGATAAAAGAAGGCTTGCAGCTTTTGAAATGTGGTGTTGGCGGAGGAAGGGAAATATTCCATGGACTGCAAGAGTGACGAATGACGAAGTGCTCAAAACCATTAATGAAAAGAGAGCATTTCTCAAAACAATACGGAAATGACGAGATCAACTGATGGGACATGTCTATCGCCACAATAACTTTATGGTAACTGTGTTAGATGGCATAATTCTGGGCAAGAGAGTAAGAGGGCGACCTAGACTGCAATACTGTACATCAAACAGATCATAACAGATGTTAATGTCCATTCATACAGAGACATGAAGAGACTGACTGGCGACGGGGAAGAATTGCTGCCGACCAATCTACGGATTGAGAACATGAATGATCCAGTAGATTTACTGGCACGTTAAAGATCACCTTCGGGGCAAAAATCCGGCACTCCGGTGTAGTAGTTAAAAGAGACGTAAAAAGGAAAACGACTGGCAGTGTGACTCAACGGTAAGGTTTTCGCCTGCTGAACCCAAGATAGTGGAATCGAATCCCGGTGCAGTCAGTTGGCATTTGAGGGTGCTTAAAAGTAGGGAAATGTGTCATCATATTTATCATCATCATCATCATCATCATCATCATCTTATTAAAAGGAAAAACACGATATCAGCAGCCTTATCTGACTGACATGCAGATTACTAAAATATAGATTACACCGCACTCTCCTTCTGTCACTGAAACTAATTTTGCTACTTGTTCACGCCGGAGAAGTACTTTTAATAAAGAATAGTACTGCCCCCGTAATTGAATTATGTAGAGACCACGGTGGCTATATTTGAAATTATAAGGAGAGTTATGGTTGTCATAGTTATGACGTGGGTAGTCATGACGTAAGCACGGATGACGTAAATGTTAGGCCAGCAGGCTACTTGAGCTGAGATTCTCAGTGACGTCAGCATTTAGTCGAGAATGTTCCAAGATTTACGACGCAGTCGCAGGAAACGAGGAATTCTGCTGAGGAAGAAACTATGCTATTGGAGGAGAGGCTTGAACAAATCAACGATAGTTTAAAGGAAGACGGAGATTGCTGAAACTATGGTATTTTTATTACTTTTGGAATGCAGAATTGTGGAAATCCATTTGCAGTAAAAGCATTGATTTGGAATTTTGGTGAAATTTATTTTCAGTTTTTGAATTTTGAAAATCCGTCATGTATTAACGAAGTTGGAACTTCTAGCGATGACGTAGTATCACGCTTTGGAAGGGATGGAAGCGCCCCTCGAGAAGTTAATAAAAGGGCTTGCGCAGAAGAGAGGAGTCTCTTTCATTCTCCGATCATTCCGAGATCTCATTCTCAGATCATCGAAGTATATTTGTGAAAGTTCTTTTCTTATACATTCATTATAGTGAGACGTCGAAGTGAACAGCAGTGAAAAGAATCGTCTTTATAACGCGTGGCGAGGCCACTATATTAACGAGATCCAAGTCAAACTAGGTGAAGTTGAAACGGACCTTAGAAAGCTTCTACAAGTTTAGCTTCGAACAGTTAGCGGTCACCGATAAGCTAATTGTATTGTGCTGTGCTTCATAAAGTAATAGAGAAAAGCTGAACAATTTCGACCGATTAGTTTAAAAGATATTAGCAGTTTTATACGACTGACAAAAGTGATTATCTCGCCACAAGAGAAGCATTTTTGTATAGCCAGAATCAACGCAACGGCTGACGCTGCGAGTGGAATAGAAAGACTTCAGATTGCTTGGTTACACAACGATACCAGTATAATGGAGCAATTGAATACGGCATTTTGTTCTTCTAACACTACAACCGAAGAGCAGATGGAAGGCTAAAGGGCTTATTGCAATTGGGACATACTTCAACGGAGTAAGATAGCGACATGGAACTTCGCTAATTACTATTCCACACAAGCGAACATGCGGTGAATACCATCTACACCCATGTTTCGTAATTAAAGGCTGAATACCATCGAACAGCCATGAAAATGATTTCATACTCTGAATATGAATAATTTCTTCGGAAATTTCTACAAAACTTCATGGCGATTGTCTACTGGAACTTCAGGGAATTTTTCAAGAGAGGTCAGGGATATCCCGACTCACAAAGAAGATTATTGCCGGAAGGATGTCTATTCGTCTTCAAGGAGCAGAGCGATTTCCGGAGAAGGAAGCAGTTCGATTCTCCGAGGGTGCTATTTCCTATTTCGAGGATGGAGCTCAGCTTTAACGTGGTGAAATGGATCCATCAGCAGTCTTCTTTGGGGAATTTTCCTCTGGAACGTCAATCGGCAGATAAGGTAGTCGTGAACGTTTATTGTATTTGAGTTTACTAATGATGTTTGAGCAACCATTTTTCCCATATTTTTATCCTCATGTTTTTTGCCCTATTTTCTTGTTGAGATTCTTATTCTCAGTACACCTTGATGAGTTATGCCTTTTTCGACGATTTATTAAGACATTGTTGTGTCATGGGCATGGTTAATGATTTTGGATCAGTTGAGACTGATATTTAGATTTTTCAGTAATTAATATTTTTTGTAGTCACGATTTGACTGTAAGTTAATGATTTTTATGGCAGATTTAAATTCAGACAGCGTGTCATTTCATTAAAGTAATTCAACCCCAGTTTAATTACTTTGACCAATTTTCTGTCATCATCAAGAAGGAAGAACATTTAAATGATTTTAGAGCGTTAAAATCTCTTACGTTGTCGACGATCTTGGAAATACTAGTCGTTATTTGTATTGATTGCAACACAGACATTTACCGTCAGTTATGAATGAACATTGCATTATAGACACTTTTGTGAAAGATTAACTTTAATAATGAATTATTGAATGCATTAAAGTCAAGAACTTTTGTTAGGAGTTTTTTCTCAATTAGAGAATTATATAACGATGTTTGCATTCCCCAGTCTAATTGGATTCTATTCGACTACTTTGCATTTTAGTCGCACTTTATTTGATGATAGTATTTTTATACTACAATTTTCTTTTAAGATGTTAATCTTAAATTTTGATAGACCAGACAGGCGTATATAAGCGTATTCACTATTAAATTTGTTTGTGATTGGCAAGTTTTGACTTCATTTCGGTTCATGAATGAAATCCACGAAGGTTAAAGAAAGACAGTTTTGAAACAATTAATGATTATAAAAATTTTTAAGTGGAACTATAAATGTATAATCGCTAGTGCAGCGCGTGTTGAAAGTCGCTGATATATGATGCCCTTGAATATGAAGGAAGTTCCCACAGGAATTAATGTTAAAGAATTATTTGTGGAAGTTTTGTAAGTTATGTGGAAGTTTTAATGCCATATAGATTAATATATGATGATTTTGGGCATATTTTTAATGCAGTTTATGCATTAACTTGTTAGCGAAGGATTTTCCGCTGGAGTAAGATTGTCATAGTGCGTTGAAAATTAATCAAGTGAATTTACTGTTATAATTAACACGAGTTTTGAAAGAATTTGAGATAAGATTTTGAATGAAGGTTGCCGTCACAAATCATTATTAAAACCTTTATTAAACCAGATTGTGACATTAACATGTATAACTAACCTTCATTGGTCGATTATATTAAACACGATTATGAAAATTACCAACCGAATGAACATGTGGTTAATGTATTTATTAAATTAATAATTTAAACAATTTAAATGTTAATATTGTAATTAATTGCTGTAAATATTTTTGAAAATAATGTGAAACGAGAGTGATGTTAAAGGCGTGCTTATAATATTTTTATTGTCTTTGACAAATATTATAAACAATTTCTAATTGTTATAAATAATTTATGTGATTTTGTTATAAACATTTAAGAGCTAATTAAACATTTGGATTGAAGTTAACAAGTTTAAGAAATTAACATAATGATCCAATAGGATGTGAGCAAAGTACTTGAAAGATTTGCGTAAATATAATGTGAGTTGTCTTGTAGACATTTAAAAGCTTGAGGAAGCAAGCTGTATTCTTACGTAACATAGCATGTGAGAAGGGAGTGCATTTGACCAGTATGCAACAGGCTGGAGGGTAGCCCGCAGCTGTGCCAACATCTGGTTCTCAGAGAGTGAGGTCGTACACACTCTGGCCTTGCGACTATAAATACCATTCTCGTGTTTATTAAAAGGAAACCAAATGCTCTATATATGTCACACCCTGACGTCCTTTTCCAATCCAATAGTGTTATGAATATTACGTTATTTGGAGCTCTTGGGAGCTAAAATGTTTATATCATGTTGTATGATAATTTTTGCAAGTCCTACTGGAGGACGTAGTCAGATTGACTTGGGCTACTGATAGCCACGTTGTTTTTGTTGTGTTAGTAAAATCATACCCTTTATTAGAAATAAAGCTTTTGTACAGTTCAAAGTTCTCGTCTTCGTTTTGGTTCATTTTTAAATGTCATGGTGGAGGTTATTGTGTGAACAGACTTTTAGTGATCCTGTTGTCAACTCAAACCCCGAGATAATTAAGAGGTAAGTAACGGTAAGTATGAATCCCCGTCTATTTTGGTGTGTTCCACAATGATTTCCTGTTAACTTCTGTGCTCTTATCTCGATAGTATCTGTCAGTGCCATTTTCATTGATGTAACTGTGCCGGTGCGATTGATAGTTGGCAATCCGATTGAGGGGGCGGATATCTGACAGCCTACTATCCAGGTAAACGGGGACAGAAAGATTGGCGCACCTAAAACGTTGGGGCTCGATTCAACAAAACTGGATTACCAGGTTGAACGCCAGTAAGAGTGGCAAACCTAAAACGTGAGGTTCGATTAGACTCAAATAAAGAGGTTGATTCTTTGTTAGATGTCTAGGCCAATTGTAGTATTTAAGAGTGTGATTATATAGGAATTAAATGTTGTATTGTATTAGGAAAATTACACTCAGAAAAGATCAGATCTTATACAACTTGAGAAAGGTTAAATAGGCTGGAAACTTAGGAAAATCGCCTATGATCTGGAATCTTATTTTATTTGACCGGCTTATGACATTTTAGTCATATTAAAGATAAAATTAAATTATTTGGATTGTAAATGTAAATTATTTATGTTAGGATATTTTAAAATGAGCCAAAGAAATTTGAACATGTGCTGGAGTTTGTTTCAACATGAAGTATCTTCGAAGGTTAATTATAAGGTAGTTATAAGTTAGATTTAAGACAGAAAGTTGATCAAATTTATATATTGTTTTAGATCCCTTATTTGGGGGTGGATCTAAAAGGGAGAGTTGCTGTACTAATTTATGAGTTTGTGCCTAAATAAGGGTAGCTCCCCTTGACAGGGCAAGCTGACCAGTGTAGTGTGTTGTGGTGTGCTAGGAACTAGGGGGCGTTCCTATAAAGACTGTAAATGTGGTTTAAGGGATGTAGCCTTAGCACGCGGGTCGGTGTACTAGTCGCCCAGCCGGCTACTTATTATATAATCACCTTGCTAGTGTCAGCGGTTCGGCACGCACTTCACTTGAGCACGCTAGCCGCTGTGAGGAATACAAGGACGTCTGAGTTGGCGTTATTACTACGGTGTGTCACGTCCGATTGTGACGGGGGTAAGGAAGGACGTGGGGACGTGAAGAAGAGTGTAGATCAGTAATGCAAGTGTAAGAGACTGACCAAGTGTTTATTGGTCAGCAATGAGTAACTGTTAGTCCCTTTTAAGGGATCTTGTGATGTTATAATGTGAGTACAAACTGTGGGTGTTAGGTTACAAAAGTAGGATTCTGAACACTGACTGACTGACTCACCTCGGTTGACACTGTCGTTAGCCTCCGGCTGTCTCGTCGAAGCACTGATGATGGAGAGATTCTCGTGACCCACTTAAGGCACCTTTTATACCTTTAGCCTCTGTTCTGTCAGCGCGTTGTGGCATAGTTGAACCAGTTTGTAGTATGTCGCTGTGTGTCATAATTACGCAAGGGTTGAGCTGCTTTATGGAGTAGCCAGCTGCCCTTATAGTATTGATGGATATTGGGTAGGCTTTTAAAGGGTTGCCTTTTATGAGATTTAGACAGATGATGGGGGGGATGATCTCTAAGGGGTGCATACCCCTTGGGTATTGTACAAGCCTCTTCCTCCATTTGGTCGCGTCCTCGCGACCGGGAAGGGCACTTGGGGTTGGGATGTTGTCGTAGTAGTTTTTGAATCCCCCTCGTCTCTTCTGGTGGTGGCGTCGTAAGCGTCGTCGTATGGAACGGGTGTCGTCGTGCAGAAGTGTAGGTGTGCGGTCAGCCCGTGTTCAGAGGGGAGGGTTATGGGGTGTACATAGATATATATGTATATAAATTTTACATTGCATGGTGAAATGTGCATTAACATTGTTGAATAAAGAAAATAATTGCTATTGAGGCACAATCGCCATTGCCGTTGTCGGCATAAAAAAGAAAAAAAACATGGTTATACATGGTTACATAGTTGTGCAGGGAGGAAAAACCCAGGGCCGAACGGATGATTGCGTCGTCCGCCCTATCTTGGGGAAAAAGTGCTCCCTGCAATAAAGAAGATAGGAGAGAATAGAAAAAAATGGGTGTTCCAGGGTATAATTTAAAGGAAATATTTAAAATGTATTTATTGGTGTGGGATAAAACGGAACACCCTGACAAATGGGGAAGTTAGAAGAGAGAAAAATGAAAGAAAACAATTCACAGACATTGGTTACGTGTTACCTTAGCAAACGAAACAAAACAAAACAAAAATATAGACATCGTGTACACGTGAACTTGATAAACAGACAAAAATATATATAGAGTTTAATGTATCATGTTGCGATGCTGACATTTAGGAATTTCAATTGGAATAATTGCCCGTGGGCGCATGAATATGTATGTAGTTTACCCTTTAAAATTATGAACTACAATGACCTTATGTCTACTTAAGCGCGCTAAACCCTTATAATTCTAGTTTTTGTTTGGATCCTCGCGTGCACGCTACCTGTTTATACGTACGCTTGCCGTATCACGGCTGATCTTATACGGCCACCTCTTTGCACGGTTGAGTGGTCGTACCGCTTGCAGTGTATTCTTAATACCTAGTCTGTGAAGCATCCTCTGTGGGTGAATGCTTGCACACTTGGCCATGAGGGTCGCCGCCACATGCCGGTTGCGCCCTCATTGCCGTAAGCTGCGTCGCATTTTGACGCTTCAAGTGTTTTTGTTTTATGCAGATCTGCCAGCAAGCTTGATGCCCCACAGGCATCATTCCCGCTGTGCAGATTATTGACGTGTAGCTGTAAAAAAAGTGTAGTGAGTGTGTAAGTGAGAATGAATGTTAAATGGAGGTTAGTATGCACAGGTATAATACTACAATAAGGGGGCATTAAATAGCATGTTGCTGCTATCTGGCAGCAAAATCATAATTACACGTGTCATATTCTAGGTGACAATGCCTGCAAAAAAAAATGGAGAGGTTAACAAAACATTGAAATTCCCTATTCCATATGCCGCTTCCTGTGGCAGCGTTGCCACAGTCTGAAGCCCCTTTTTACCTGTGAAAAGAATGGCATGGTTATTATTACTCGATATATGGCCGGGCTTACCCTATATGGTGCCGTGACGTCATTTCCTAATGTGTTGTAGTATTGGGCTTACCCTGGCAACGAATTTGGGCCGCCAGGCGCCGAAATTTTACCTCAATGTATGTATGAAAAAAAATTGTCTTAAATGTAAGACTATGCTACATTATAATAACTTATCATGAGTTATCGGACTTACCCTGATGACGGATTTGTGGGTCATCAGGCGCCGAACGGCGTTCTCTTATACTACTTATTCTACTTATGGTATATATAAAAAAAAACTACATCTAAGCCGAGAGGGTTGCCTTAATCTATTGCCGAAAGATGCTGTGCTGAATTGCAACAGTGTTCATTAAATTTGCTTAATCCTAGGTTGCGTGTCAAATGCAACCGTCTATAACTAAATTTGGCCTAGGACGATCGCCTGGGGCAATTAAATCCCCAGATCACCACCCGCACGAGCCCCAGAAACACCGGTTGTCTCTAGGGTCGCTAGATTCCGTCCCCTTAAGTCTAGTGTCGACGTCTATTACTAGGATTAATCTATCCGCGGGCGGCTTACGGTGCCACTAAGCTACCCGTTCCGCCCGCTGTAACTTCCTTGTCGTGCTCGTTTTGCCGTTCCGATTAGTCGTAGGTGAGCCGCCCACTTGGCTCCTGTGAGGGGCGCGCAATGCCCCACTCTTAATGCCCTCTGACTGCCCGATGCGTCGTCATTTATGTGGGCATTGGACAGTGTGGTCCCATGGCATAATATCCTCCGGGAAGAAAGCGTCCGGGGAGTCCTCTTCGCCTGTTTCGGCCGCAATATTTGTATTCATATGTCCTCCGGGAAGTGAGCGTCCGGGGAGTCCTCTTCGCCTGTTTCGGCATTGCTGGGTTGGCCCACTGAACCCTTTTGAGTGCCCGCTATGCTACTCATTTAAGAACTCTGGCGACCCGTTGTCGTCCATTTACGTGGGCGCAGGACCGAATGAGCGCGTACATTCCATATATATATATTCATATTTCATTCTGCATTATTGATTACCGTCGTGGTCTTCACCTTCACCTCGCGGGGTAAGGACTTGTCGGATCTAGGATTGGTCCTGCTGAACCCTTGGATCCTGCTTCACTCCTGACGAATAGGAGTCTGACTCCCCGCCATGGAAGTCCTACTTACGTAAATTTAACTAACAGTCTAGTCATAATATGGTCGTCTCTAGGGATAGCTCCCGAGGCCGACGCGGAGTGAGCTATTTCTCCCGCCATTCTCAGAAAGTCTCCCTGCAGGTCTTGGCTTCGACGACCGTGGCTCAAAGTGGGTTTAGCATCCCTTCCTCCCAGGGGCGGTTTATGCGCACCTAGGATTCCAGAGCTTGCCCGACCAGGCCGCGAATGCTTTGACCTTACGTGGTTCGTCTATTTGGTCTAGTCGTCAGTAATTTGATGAGCCGACTGGGGTAAGGGTCCACATCGCCTTCCCCAGCTCTGCTCCTAGTGTTGTGCTTTTGACCTTTGGCTAACGCCGGTATCATCAGCCAGGGTGTTTCAGATTCCCTTTTTTTTTTTTTTTTAAATATAGGTGTAACCTGTGTAAAAAGTGTCAAATGTAAAATACTTCCAGTGTGGTGGGCTGGTAAAACCTCTACATACGTAGACTACTTTAGGCTACCTGTGCTATATCAGCTTCTCCAGCGATAATGCTCTTTTTTAACCTTGATGGAGGTGTTAGTAGGGTCTGTGGCGTCAGGTACCCTGTTATTGTGATCTGGGGGTAGTTATCTGTAGAGTGGGTTAAAGCAGGGTAGGAGGAGGTTGCGCACTTCCGAATTCCGCGTTAGTGGCGGCCTGGAACCGGTTTTTGTGCTGGGATGCTCCTACAGTGAGTGGAACGGGGCAGGTAATTCCCGGGGTTGCAAAAAATAAAATAAAAATCCATGCCGGTCTGATATCAATATCCCCTGGTGAATGGATGGGATATACATGCATGCGTCTGGATATGAGGCGCTTGCACTCATGTATGGATAGGTGTAGGTTGAGGCATAATACTAATATATTTCCCTCTCATGCGGGATGATTTAAATTTAAAAAAAAATGGTTAGTATTTATTACTTATGGCCTCATCTCTCATATGGAGATGTGCATTACGCTTAGTTGGTGTTGGCCGATGCACCCCTCTCATTCAGGTGATAGCGGTGGGGCTCAGGGCGTAGCATGCCCTTTCTGTAAACACATGAAGTTTACCAACCCTTATGTATACTTTGTAGTGTAGTGTAGCTGTTTATGGTCGTGTAGATGTGGTTGCGTTGTTTATGTCAGGCTTGAGAAGGTTATGGGAAGGGAGTAGAGTGGGACGCTGTTAGCATGTTCTCTTGTCATCCTCCCTTGGTCCATGTTGGTTTTCTATCCGCGCTTTGGGATAGCGAAGCTTCACGACCTACTCTGGTCCGTTATAGGGCTAAGTCCTAGTCGCCTGGAATGATTTGTTTCGGGACTAGGGTCGCAAAAAGAAGTTGTTAAGGGGAGGTCCCGTTTCCTCAAAGTCCCTATGTTCGCCCCTGATTGGTGAGCGCGTTTGTGTGTGTGTGTGTGTGACTACGCTCCGCTACACCACGCGGACGCCTGGTCTGCTGTAGGGCTAAGTCCTACTGTGTATATTGTGTATGGGTAGGAAGCGCCCGTGGCCTGCCAACGTCTTTACGAACGTGCTACTCTGGGCCTGCGACAAGTTTTGGTCTGTGACGTCTGCTTGTTGATAAATGCTTTCGCAGTGTTGAAAAATGTATAGTGTTATGATTGTTCTGCATTTGTTTATTCATGGTCACTGCCACTACACAATCGCGTTTTGTCATCGACAGTGTTGCAAAGTGGCTAAGTCTGCAAGTCATCAGTTTGTGTGTGTAACTTCAGGCCGGGATTTTATGTAGGTTAACCACTGTTGCGTGTTTTTCTGCACGTATGCCAGTGTGGTCATTGTGTTAAATTCCTGGCGGCCCGATGTGGTAATCCGCCCTGCTACTATTGCCGTTGTGTGGCCATTATTCCGTAAGACCGTTGCCTTACGAAATTTATATGTCTCTGTCTGGAAAGTCCATTTTCCCTGTCAAGTGTATTTCTGGAATTTTATGCCTGTCATTTGGCCGCAGGAATGTAGTATTATCTGTCTAAGCCGTTATATGGGCCAATTTTGGTGTGATTGGAAGGCCGTCTGCTTGTTTTTCCCTGGCGTGCAAATTTCTCTGGGGTTCGAACCCGTGTTCTATGTAATTCTCTGTGTTATATGTCTGCGTTGTTCATGTTCTGCGGGCATTCTGCCTGTATTTTGTTTGTGTTTCTCGTACCGAAAATACCGTTGTTTAGTTAGTTTTCGGTACGAGGTTTTTGTGTGTGGACATGGGTTCGAAGCCGGTTGTCTGTAAAGATTTGGTGGCCATTTCTGTGCCGCCTACACTATGGCAAATGGGCTGTGTGTTTTTCTATGCGCAACCCCTAGTATACCTTCCTGCGAGGAGTTTGCTTATTTTTGCCCTCTCCTCGTAGTGTAAATTTTGAAGATATAGGGTTCTTAGGTTGGCTATGAATGATTCCGTGCAGTGTGCTTTGGGAACTGTCGTCTGTAAGGCTCGCAGTTTATCACTGAGGTCTGCTTTACTGCTGAGTATGAGGGTGTCGGGTTGCAATGTCTTGCGCGCTCGCTTGTTTATTTGTTCCGATAACGCTGTGTATCCGAACATGTGTTCTTAATCAGCCTGCTTTTCTGTTAGTGCTCTTCGCATTATAAAAAGGCAAGAGGGGAATTTTGTGGTTTAACGTGACCATTTCTAGAGATCATGTGCCACGGGATTTCCGTTTTACTTGGAATCCAAACCACAGGCCATGGCATTTCACTTCGGAAATCTCATATGCATTGTACGCGAGTGTGTCTGGTCCGCTAGTCGCGTATTTGGTGACCAGATGCCAGTGTCGATTGTATTGTTTTTCGTTTATGACCCGCTGTTAGTGGGACTGTCCCAATTAGTCTTAGCGTTCTCATTATCCTTATTCTACGACTGGATATTTACTCAACCTTATATTCCTGGTATTCAGAAGGTTGCGGGTCTGGAGACCGCCTTTTACCCAGAGTAATTGTTTCCGGCGCCATGAAGGTTGTGTCTCCGGGACAGTTCTGGTGAGTGTTAGGATGGTATCCCGGTTCGGTCAGTGGGCTATTTCTTGGCTTTCTTCCCACGTGTTCCAACGGGACCGTTTCCTTTTCTTTTAGCAGTGTGCCCGCCTTTACATGTAGGTGTGTGTGCTTTACGTGTGTGATATGCCTTCATCCGGCGGGCGTGAATAGTGTCCTTTATGAGTTTCCTCCCATGGCGCACGTTCACTATATAATTTAGGTCAGATACCTTCCTGCAGACTTTGAAGGGACCTGCCCACCGTGGTAGGAGGAATTCGGACACGTTTTTCTTACGGGCATGATTGGAGATCATGACCAATTGCCCGGGTGTGTATTCCACGGTCTTTCTATTCTGATCGTACCGCTCTTTTTGTTTTTTCTGGGCCTCGGCTATGTTTTTTCTAGCGTCCATGCGGGCTATCTGCAAATGCTCTAGCCGAGCCGCATTGTCTGTGTGGGCGTCCTGTGGGATACATATATTGTCTATGGGACTTCTGGGTGTGTATCCGTGCAGTAGGAAGTGTGGAGAGTGTTTCGTAGCCGTAGATACAGAGGTATTATAACTAAAAGTAATGCTTTGCAGATATTCATCCCAGTCTGTTCCTGCGTCCTCTGTAAATTTAGCCAGCGCTATTCCAAGTATTTTGTTCATACTTTCCGTGAGTCCGTTGGTTTGCGGTGAAAAACTCGTGGTAGTGTATGCCTTAATCCTGAGTATCTCCAGAAACTGTTGGAGCACTCTCGAGGTGAAAATAGTACCTCTGTCGGATAATAAGGTTTGGAATAGGCCATATCGTGTAATTATGTCAAATAAAAATTCGGCTATGCTGTTCGTGTCTGCTTTGGGAACAGCCTTTGTAATCATGTATCGTGTGAGATACTCGGTGGCCACCAGGATATATTTATTGCCTTTCTGACTTGTTGTAATGGGGCCTTTCACGTCTATTCCGACTCTGTGAAATAACTCTCCCACGGGAATTGGGTTGAGTAGTCCATGAGGCTTGCCAGGTCTTGTTTTGAATCGTTGGCAGGTGTGACATGTCTTGACAAAGGTATCTATGTCGGCCTTCATGTTTACCCAATAGTACTTGTCACGGATTCTAAGGTAAGTTTTATGCGTACCTAAGTGTGCCCCTGCTATTGGGCTATTATGGTGTCCGATCATGATATTTTCTCTCAATGATTCCGGAACCGCTATAGGTGCGCTATCGTGCATGGCTGTGGGCTTAAATTTCAGTACCCCGTCTTTGTCTAGGAAAAATCGCCTAGACAGCCGTGCTGTCTTGGAGTCCACTTTATCCAAGTCTTCTAGTGCCAATAGAATCTGTTTCAAGTGCGGATCACTTTCTTGCTCCTGTTTGATGTCAACCACCGTCAGGGCAAAGGTGGGCATATCGTCCCAGTCGTGGTCCTTACTGTCATCCGGGGGATCGGCTACTGGCAGCCTAGACAACCCATCTGCGTCTAGGTGTGTAGCGCCTTTCTTGTGTTTGACCACGAAATCATATTCATACAGGCGGAATATAAACCTGTTGAGGCGCGAATTTGGGTTTTTAAATTTGTCCCAAAAAAGCAAGCTCGCGTGGTCAGTCACTACCGTGAACTTGATACCATAGAGGTATACTCTAAAATAGTTCACTCCCCACGAAAATGCCAGCATTTCCCGCTCTGTGGCAGAGTATCTAGTCTCAACGGCCGTTAGCTTCCTGCTAGCGTAGGCGACGGGCCGTTTGCGCCCTTCGGCGTCTTCCTGCAATAGGGCTGCTCCCAACCCATACAGGCTGGCATCCACGTGTAAAAATGTGGGCCTATCACTATGGAAGTGTTGCAGCAATGGAGGTGAGGTCAATAGTTGCTTCAGTGTGTTGAAGGCATCTATGTGTTCCTGCGTGATGCTGAAGGGCGTTTTTTCACGTGTGAGTTCAGTTAGGGGATGGGCGATGTGTGCAAACCTATAGATATACTTGCGATAGTACGAAGCCAAGCCAATAAAACTGCGCAATTGTTTCAAATTTGTGGGCATTGGGATGCCCGTTATTGCGTCAGTCTTGGCTGGGTCGGGAATAATGCCCTCCCGGTTGACAATATGGCCCAATATGTTAATTTGCTGTCTGGCAAATTGACATTTCGCAGGTTTAAGCCTTAGTTTAGCTTCTCTGATCCTTGCGAAAGCCTCCTCCAAATGTACGATGTGTTCGTCAAAAGTGTTGGAGAAGACCGTTATGTCATCCACGTACACCAATACGGAACGCCATTTAAGCCCTGAAAATGTCTTATCCACTAGCTTTTGGAAGGTTTGGCTGGCGTTACGGAGACCCATTGGTAAACGGGTGTAGGTAAATAGTCCGTTCTCTGTAACGAACGCCAGCTTGTGCCTATCTGGTTCATAGACGGGGATTGAATAGAATCCGCTATAGCAATCCATCGAACTGAACCAGCTAGCTCCACCAAGGGCGTCCAAATAGGTGTCTGCCCTTGGTAGTGGATAACTATCATTTTCGACCAACTTATTGAGCCTCCTGTAGTCAGTACAAAAGCGGTGCGATCCGTCCCTCTTTTTGGTCAGCAGAACTGGAGAGGAATAGTTAGAAAGAACTGGAACAATGACCCCTGCCTCGAGCATCTCTGAGATTTGGGCATCGATGGCATGTCTCTCCTTCTGGCTCACTCTGAAGGGAGGCTGGTGTACTGGTCGGTCACTAGTGAGTGTGACGTGGTGTTCAATGAGGTCTGTCACAGCGAGATCCTTCATTGAGTGGGCAAAAATATCTCTGTTGGACTCCAGGAGCTCCGTGAGCCTTTTATTTTGCTCCGGAGTCAGGTCCTGCGTGTGGTTCTGGTTGGCCGCCTTATCAGTGTGTGTGTTTGTGTATTGGCTGATAGTGTGCAGTGTAGGGGCCTGATGCTCGTGGTTTTCTCGCTCCGCTCGAATCCCATCTCTGTTCCTGGTGTATACCATGGGATGTGTGGTGAGCCTCTGGTCGTGCTTTAAAAGCATCTGACCACTAGCGAAATTTATGCTAGCCTCATATCTAGCGAGAAAATCCATGCCTATTATGGCTGACGCAGAAAGGTGTTCGATAACGAACATGGGGTGCATTGTGGCAAAATGGTCTATCCTAATATGGATGTTTGCCACTCCCCTGTTTTCTAACGTCTGAGCATTGGCCGCTACCAGCCGGATGTCCCCCGTGACACCTTGTATTTGCGCCTCGGCAATGTGTCGGCTATTAACACAACTTACGGCAGCCCCAGTATCGATTAGGGCCTGCACTCTGTGGCCATTTATGGTGGCGTGTATCGTGAGGGCCGATACCTGAAATCCACTGCCCTGCACCGATGTGTTGTGTAAGATGTACGTTGTTGTTGTTGTTGTTGCCGGCGTGACATTTGTGCTGGGAGGGCATGGATCTGTCCGTTTATCGTACCTAGCACGCTTCGCCTCTCGGCTTACTTCCTGTCCTGAGTACTTTGCCCAGGTCAGCAAAGTGCGTTTGCCAGGTACATTGCCAGCTCCTTTAACCGGTCTTGCTGTGAAACTAGGAGTCTGCTGGCTAACGTTTAGTGTATTAATTGTTCCCAGCCTTTGTGTAGTTGTGTTGTTGTTGGTTTCTTCCTCTCGGGAAGGTGTGTCTGCAAATGTGACCCTGAGCTTGCCTTTGTTAACCCGACTTTTGTTCCAGGCGGTCGCGAGTTCGACTCCTGTTGCTGGCTTCCCCATGCCGAGCGAGCTCGCGTCACGCGCCTGTGTATGGTCAATTCCCCCCCTGTGGTGTGGTGAAGGGGGTGGGGTTTTCTGTTTGGAGGGTGTGGGCGTGTTCTCGGGCTGTTGGCTTCTAATTGTGAGGGGTGTGTAATGTCCCGCCTTAGGGTTTCCTGTGAAAAGTATGTGTAGGTCCCTATTGAATCCCGCAGTTGAGAATAGCGGAGGCGAGTGCACATCCGTATATACATGGATATTGGCTTTGAGCACTTTGCCGAGAGCGGTTACCTCTACGGCACTGCCATAGGTGCCGTCCTTGCCCATGTATTTTTGGTAATCCGCCCCGGTCTGGAATGGGTTTTCCCGCTCGTCCGACACAAAGTCCCGGTACTCTTTCCAGTTGGCCAGGATATGTTTGACCGTCTTCTGTCTGTAGTCCCCATGATAATCCTCGGTATTCCGGATTAGAAAGCTCATGGCCCTAAACAGACAGTTGCCGTCTCCTTGCACGGGGTGTGTTTGGAAACGGTCCGGGGGCGGATCGTCAGCCTTAGTTTTAGCTGGCTGCTTCTTCCCCTTATTCTTACGAGTTTTCTTGGGGGAAGGGCCTTTCTTGTGTTGTGTTGGGGGAGGAACCTCAGCTGCTTCATCAGCTAGCCGAACCTCCCCGTCTAGGCGTTTTTTGAAAATGTGGGTGTACGCCTGCCTGTAATGTATGTGCGCCCCCCCTCGGGGTGGCTGCGCCAACTCCCTGCTTGCGGTGTGTGTTTAGGCGTAGGGAGTATTGCCCCCCTGTCTGTCCTGTGGGGTGTTTCATCCCTGAACTCCCTCGGGTATTCGTCTGGGAGGGGGTAGTGTTCTGGGCCCTTCGTGTGTTTGTCCATGTTGTCCCTTCCTCTAGTGGGTTTTCTTCCTTGTCGGTTATTGCCCTGTTGTCCATTATTCTGTCTCCGCCAGGGTGGGGTGTATGTCTGCTGCTGCTGGGGCGGGTGTTCCCGTCGGTTCCCCTTTTCCCTATATTGGTCAGCTGCATACCCCTGTCTGGTCGAGGGTGGGTTTTCTCGCTGTTCCCAATTTCCCTTGTACTGCGGGGCTGCATAACCTTGGCTGCGTGGGGGCGGGTTCTCCCGATATTCCCCATTTCCCCTGTACTGCGGGGCAGCATAGCCTTGGCTGCGTGGGGGCGGGTTCTCCCGATATTCCCCATTTCCCCTGTACTGCGGGGCAGCATAGCCTTGACTGCGTGGGGGCGGGTTTTCCCGATATTCCCCATTTCCCCTGTACTGTGGGGCAGCGTAGGCCTGTCTATGTGGTGACGGGCTGTTTCGTCGGGGGATATCGTGGTCGTACTCCTCAGGGTAGTACTCCCGTGTGTACGGAGATGGTGACCGCCTTGAGGGGTATGTCGGCTCTGTGTCCGTGTATGCTATCGGTGAGTACCGAGGAGGGTAGTGTGGCCTATCCTGTGGGGGAGGTGTTGTTGGCCGCTGTGGAGGGTAGTAACTTTCTTCCCTCCCGTAGCGTCTCCTCTCTGTGTACCCCCTGTCCCTCTCAGTATGATAGTGTTCTCGTGTGTCTGCTTGCTCATCCCTTGGCGGTCTCCCGCCCGCTTGGATGGCAGCTATGGTCAGTTTCTCCATCCTGTCCACTAATTCGTCTATTTTGTCATTAGTGTCGTCTTTCCGGGTTTTGAAGTGCAGATCCACGGCTTTTTCCGTAGCCTTTTCCGTGATCTTTCTCCCCTCCTCTATGGTCTTTATGTTATTCAACATATGTTGGACCGTGAGGTTGTTCATGATGCATAGCTTTTCTACTATGGCTGGTCTGAGGCCCTGCATCAACAGCTTGACTTTCTGTTTATTTGTCATTGCTGCATTGTACTTTTCGCACATTATCAATTTAACATTGATGTATGCCTGGGCGCTCTCTTTGGGTCCCTGTGACCTCTGTCTAATCTGGTCATAGAGATCGTCATCGTCTGGTATAAGCTGGAACTCATCCTTCAACATTACCGCGGTTTCCTCCCATGTGGCAGCCTCTAGTGCGTCCTCATGGAGCTCATACCACGTCATGGCCGCCTTTGTGAGGTAGGCAGGAAGGAGCCGTTTTCTAACTTCCTCGCTCCAACCATTGATCCGGGCCGTTCTATTGAAGGCCTTGAGGTATTCCTCGGGATCCTGGCCTTCCCCCGTGAACTTTGTGGGGTGGATCATGGGGTACTCAGTGTGTCTATTCATGTCGTTCTCGGCTGTGTCCCGTTGACTGTGTGTCGAGGTGTTTGGGCTGTTTGGAGGGGAATTAGCCTCGCTTCCCGTGTAGGACACCTGTGTTACGTTACCAGGTGGCTCGTCACCTGATATGCTTGTGCTGACGGCCGGTGTGTTGTCGTACTGTGTGGATTCGACTATGTGTACGGTTCTGTCTAAATCCTGTTTTACTGTCTCCAAAATAGTGTGGATGTCCAGAACCGCTTCTGTCGTGTGACTATTGGCTTTAATAGTGTCTGTTTCTAATAGCTCTGAAATGCGCTCGAGCAGGTCACTGGCTTTCTGCTCTGTGATCTGCAATTGCTGCAACAATAGGGGATGGAGTGTTGGCAGGCAATCTACCTCACTATCGCTGGATACCGGCGACTCGTGTGTGTATTCACTGGCCTGGGACCGTGTAAAATGTATAACTTGTGCTGCAGCGGCAGGGTGTTGAGCACGGATCTGTGCTGTGTGGAATTCAAGGTCCCTGAGAAGTTGTACTGCAGTCTGGTCAGTTATTAAGTCACTGTTCTTAATCTTTAGCTTCGGCAGGAGTGGAGTTGTACTAGCCGACAAATGGTGTGCAAAGTCTCTTAATGTAGTTCTAAATGTGGACATTTAATAATTAAAAAAAAATGTGTGACGCAATATGAGGTTAAAAATAAAAAAAATTCTCTATTTGCTTGGCTTTTTTCGGTACGGAAGGGGTCGCTTTTCCTACGAGGGCTCGTTGATTGAGTCCCGTTCTACTGTGCGTAGGATGGCGCCTCCACCAGTGTTTTAGATCCCTTATTTGGGGGTGGATCTAAAAGGGAGAGTTGCTGTACTAATTTATGAGTTTGTGCCTAAATAAGGGTAGCTCCCCTTGACAGGGCAAGCTGACCAGTGTAGTGTGTTGTGGTGTGCTAGGAACTAGGGGGCGTTCCTATAAAGACTGTAAATGTGGTTTAAGGGATGTAGCCTTAGCACGCGGGTCGGTGTACTAGTCGCCCAGCCGGCTACTTATTATATAATCACCTTGCTAGTGTCAGCGGTTCGGCACGCACTTCACTTGAGCACGCTAGCCGCTGTGAGGAATACAAGGACGTCTGAGTTGGCGTTATTACTACGGTGTGTCACGTCCGATTGTGACGGGGGTAAGGAAGGACGTGGGGACGTGAAGAAGAGTGTAGATCAGTAATGCAAGTGTAAGAGACTGACCAAGTGTTTATTGGTCAGCAATGAGTAACTGTTAGTCCCTTTTAAGGGATCTTGTGATGTTATAATGTGAGTACAAACTGTGGGTGTTAGGTTACAAAAGTAGGATTCTGAACACTGACTGACTGACTCACCTCGGTTGACACTGTCGTTAGCCTCCGGCTGTCTCGTCGAAGCACTGATGATGGAGAGATTCTCGTGACCCACTTAAGGCACCTTTTATACCTTTAGCCTCTGTTCTGTCAGCGCGTTGTGGCATAGTTGAACCAGTTTGTAGTATGTCGCTGTGTGTCATAATTACGCAAGGGTTGAGCTGCTTTATGGAGTAGCCAGCTGCCCTTATAGTATTGATGGATATTGGGTAGGCTTTTAAAGGGTTGCCTTTTATGAGATTTAGACAGATGATGGGGGGGATGATCTCTAAGGGGTGCATACCCCTTGGGTATTGTACAATATGGTGAAAAGTGTTGCTCAAATGTTGTTATTTTGCTCTTTTGATGTATGTCCCTACAGCAGTCCATTTTTGAATAATATTGTAATGGCAGATGAAAGTTTGAAGAAAATGTTAGAGGAGATGTCTGCTAACATGAATCGCAGTATGAAGCAGATGCTGAATGAAAGCATGAAGGAGAATAATAGTAATTTGTCTGCTAATTTGAATGCAAGAATGGAGGAGAATGTTAGTAATTTGTCTGCTAATTTGAATGCAAGAATGGAGGAGAATGTTAGTAATTTGTCTGCTAATTTGAATGCAAGGATGGAGGAGAATGCTAGTAATTTGAAAGCTAGCATGGGTGAAAGTTTGAAGGTTCTTCAGACTAGTGCTGCTAATTTGGAGGATAATATGTCGCGTTTACAGATTAATACCCTAGGAATTGAGAATACTGTAACGGACATGCGTACAGACGTGTCTAATGTCCATAAAGATGTGTCTATTGTGCATAAAAGTGTTGATGATGTTAAATTTGATGTGTCTAAGGTACAGAAAGACCTTACAATGTTAAATCTAGATGTAGCTAATGTCCGAGGGGATATTTCTTGTGCTAGAGCCGAAGTAGTTGTTGTCAAAAATGATGTAGCGACTGTCCAAGACAAGGTCGAGGAAGTCCAAAAAGAAATTCAAAAAGCTAGAACTGATGTATCCAATGTTCAGGTAGATATTAATAACGTTCGTGCGGATATAACTGAGGTGCAAAGTGACATAACTAAGATTCAGGTAGAGGTCAACACAGTTTTCATAGATATGACTAAAGTCCAAACTGATGTAAATAAAGTCAGGGAAGAAATCGAAAACTCAAAAACTCTTTGTACGCGTAATATAACTGCATTAGCGACTAGACTAGTTGATGAATCAGTTAGAACAACAACGTCTTTAGCAGAGTTGAAGTATGATGTAGAGGTCATGAGAACACAGGTATTAGACCACAATAGAGTATTAAAAGAGGATATCGAAGTAGAAATAGCAGAAATGTTAACAGCAAACGTAGCGGTATGGAAAGACGAGTGGAATAAGTCAAGTGGGGAACATGTAACCCAAATTCAGGAAAGGATTGAAAGAAAACTTGCCAGTACGCAGATAGAAATTAACAATGAAGTAGTACAGATTAGGAAAGATTTAAGCGTCAGGATAAATTCGTTATCCGAAAAACAAGTTGACGATAGAACACAACTAGATCAGGATATGCAAACTTTAAAATCTACATTAGAGGAACAGATGCATAAAGTTGTCTCTGACGTAAATGAAACGACGAGTAAACTGAAAAATTTGAAGTTAGGAGAGGCTAGTTTAATGCAGAACTACAAAGAAGAGATAATCAAGAAAGTCTTAACAGAAATCACTGACAAGGATACAGAAGGCTTAGCTTGCGAATTGAATAGGAATTATACTAGAAGACATAACCTAGAGCCAGAAGAAAGAGACGTGACTCCTGAAGAACGTGTATCCAGATTCAGAGAGGAGGATGACGAGAGGAATATGGAACCTGAGTGGAATTATCGAGATAGTGGGAAAAACTATCCGGATTCATATCCGAGGAACGTGACGGTCATCAGGAATTTCGAAGACAAACCACAAAAATTCAGTAACACTGATAGTTTGACACCTATAGAGTATGTAAGGAATCTCAAAGATTATTTCATCGAAGCTCACATTCCCAGAGAGAGAGAGATGAAGATAGTAGAGAGATATCTGATTGGAGGACCCCTTGAATGGTTTCGCGCATTTAGATACACATTCAGTAACTTTGACGAGTTTGCAGAGGCATTAATCAAACGATTTTGGTCCATAGAAGCGCAGAATTCGTTAAGAGCGGAGGTGTATTCAAGAAAATACTCAGGTACTCTTCCAACGCGGTACGCTGATTTCTTTACGAGTCAGTTGTCCCGCTTGAGATTTTTGCAACCCCCATTGTCCACGGAGCAACTAATAGATGCGATTTCTCGTATGCTGCCAGTTGAGGTGAGAAGACTTATAATTTCGTCCAACATCAGGGATTTATCCAGCATGGATGAATTACTAAGAAGGTTAGACTACACAAGTCCAATGCCTAACGTAGTCCAGAAAGGTCAAAGGCAGGAGTTTAAAGAAATCAATACGGTATATATGGACCAAGTCCAACAAACTGACAAGCCAGAGCAGGAGAAAACTGACAATGTAGGTCCTCACAGGAATAATCAGTTTAGAAATTACAGATCACAAGGTTACCGACCGTATCAACAAAGAAGAGGTTGGAACTACAACCGAGGAAACTATAATGGAAGAGGCAGATATTACAACAATAATGGGTATAACCGTAACTATAATAGGAATAACCAAAACCAAAATAGAAACCAGAATACTCAAGGTCAGGTTATGACACCCGATCAGTATCAGCAAAGAGAGAAGGAAAGCCAGCAATACTTAAAAGAATTAAGGGATAAAGAAGCTGACAATCAAAAGAAAAGGCAGGATGTTGTAATCGATCCTGGTCCTTCTACGAGCCAGCAGAACTTAGAAAATAGAAATACTGGTCAGAAGAGGAATTAGAGAGGAAAGAATACATTAACCACACACAACCCAGAGTAGCAGAAAATATGATTAAGGAACATAGAGGAAATATCATACTAGAGTAAGCCAGTTATAATTCAATTTCGTGTTCAAGAGAGTTGAGATACTTGTAACATTGAGTTTAAAAACAATTTGCAACTGTTTTTAAAACGTGGTGAGAAGAGAATGCCCCCGTAATTGAATTATGTAGAGACCACGGTGGCTATATTTGAAATTATAAGGAGAGTTATGGTTGTCATAGTTATGACGTGGGTAGTCATGACGTAAGCACGGATGACGTAAATGTTAGGCCAGCAGGCTACTTGAGCTGAGATTCTCAGTGACGTCAGCATTTAGTCGAGAATGTTCCAAGATTTACGACGCAGTCGCAGGAAACGAGGAATTCTGCTGAGGAAGAAACTATGCTATTGGAGGAGAGGCTTGAACAAATCAACGATAGTTTAAAGGAAGACGGAGATTGCTGAAACTATGGTATTTTTATTACTTTTGGAATGCAGAATTGTGGAAATCCATTTGCAGTAAAAGCATTGATTTGGAATTTTGGTGAAATTTATTTTCAGTTTTTGAATTTTGAAAATCCGTCATGTATTAACGAAGTTGGAACTTCTAGCGATGACGTAGTATCACGCTTTGGAAGGGATGGAAACGCCCCTCGAGAAGTTAATAAAAGGGCTTGCGCAGAAGAGAGGAGTCTCTTTCATTCTCCGATCATTCCGAGATCTCATTCTCAGATCATCGAAGTATATTTGTGAAAGTTCTTTTCTTATACATTCATTATAGTGAGACGTCGAAGTGAACAGCAGTGAAAAGAATCGTCTTTATAACGCGTGGCGAGGCCACTATATTAACGAGATCCAAGTCAAACTAGGTGAAGTTGAAACGGACCTTAGAAAGCTTCTACAAGTTTAGCTTCGAACAGTTAGCGGTCACCGATAAGCTAATTGTATTGTGCTGTGCTTCATAAAGTAATAGAGAAAAGCTGAACAATTTCGACCGATTAGTTTAAAAGATATTAGCAGTTTTATACGACTGACAAAAGTGATTATCTCGCCACAAGAGAAGCATTTTTGTATAGCCAGAATCAACGCAACGGCTGACGCTGCGAGTGGAATAGAAAGACTTCAGATTGCTTGGTTACACAACGATACCAGTATAATGGAGCAATTGAATACGGCATTTTGTTCTTCTAACACTACAACCGAAGAGCAGATGGAAGGCTAAAGGGCTTATTGCAATTGGGACATACTTCAACGGAGTAAGATAGCGACATGGAACTTCGCTAATTGCTATTCCACACAAGCGAACATGCGGTGAATACCATCTACACCCATGTTTCGTAATTAAAGGCTGAATACCATCGAACAGCCATGAAAATGATTTCATACTCTGAATATGAATAATTTCTTCGGAAATTTCTACAAAACTTCATGGCGATTGTCTACTGGAACTTCAGGGAATTTTTCAAGAGAGGTCAGGGATATCCCGACTCACAAAGAAGATTATTGCCGGAAGGATGTCTATTCGTCTTCAAGGAGCAGAGCGATTTCCGGAGAAGGAAGCAGTTCGATTCTCCGAGGGTGCTATTTCCTATTTCGAGGATGGAGCTCAGCTTTAACGTGGTGAAATGGATCCATCAGCAGTCTTCTTTGGGGAATTTTCCTCTGGAACGTCAATCGGCAGATAAGGTAGTCGTGAACGTTTATTGTATTTGAGTTTACTAATGATGTTTGAGCAACCATTTTTCCCATATTTTTATCCTCATGTTTTTTGCCCTATTTTCTTGTTGAGATTCTTATTCTCAGTACACCTTGATGAGTTATGCCTTTTTCGACGATTTATTAAGACATTGTTGTGTCATGGGCATGGTTAATGATTTTGGATCAGTTGAGACTGATATTTAGATTTTTCAGTAATTAATATTTTTTGTAGTCACGATTTGACTGTAAGTTAATGATTTTTATGGCAGATTTAAATTCAGACAGCGTGTCATTTCATTAAAGTAATTCAACCCCAGTTTAATTACTTTGACCAATTTTCTGTCATCATCAAGAAGGAAGAACATTTAAATGATTTTAGAGCGTTAAAATCTCTTACGTTGTCGACGATCTTGGAAATACTAGTCGTTATTTGTATTGATTGCAACACAGACATTTACCGTCAGTTATGAATGAACATTGCATTATAGACACTTTTGTGAAAGATTAACTTTAATAATGAATTATTGAATGCATTAAAGTCAAGAACTTTTGTTAGGAGTTTTTTCTCAATTAGAGAATTATATAACGATGTTTGCATTCCCCAGTCTAATTGGATTCTATTCGACTACTTTGCATTTTAGTCGCACTTTATTTGATGATAGTATTTTATACTACAATTTTCTTTTAAGATGTTAATCTTAAATTTTGATAGACCAGACAGGCGTATATAAGCGTATTCACTATTAAATTTGTTTGTGATTGGCAAGTTTTGACTTCATTTCGGTTCATGAATGAAATCCACGAAGGTTAAAGAAAGACAGTTTTGAAACAATTAATGATTATAAAATTTTTTAAGTGGAACTATAAATGTATAATCGCTAGTGCAGCGCGTGTTGAAAGTCGCTGATATATGATGCCCTTGAATATGAAGGAAGTTCCCACAGGAATTAATGTTAAAGAATTATTTGTGGAAGTTTTGTAAGTTATGTGGAAGTTTTAATGCCATATAGATTAATATATGATGATTTTGGGCATATTTTTAATGCAGTTTATGCATTAACTTGTTAGCGAAGGATTTTCCGCTGGAGTAAGATTGTCATAGTGCGTTGAAAATTAATCAAGTGAATTTACTGTTATAATTAACACGAGTTTTGAAAGAATTTGAGATAAGATTTTGAATGAAGGTTGCCGTCACAAATCATTATTAAAACCTTTATTAAACCAGATTGTGACATTAACATGTATAACTAACCTTCATTGGTCGATTATATTAAACACGATTATGAAAATTACCAACCGAATGAACATGTGGTTAATGTATTTATTAAATTAATAATTTAAACAATTTAAATGTTAATATTGTAAATAATTGCTGTAAATATTTTTGAAAATAATGTGAAACGAGAGTGATGTTAAAGGCGTGCTTATAATATTTTTATTGTCTTTGACAAATATTATAAACAATTTCTAATTGTTATAAATAATTTATGTGATTTTGTTATAAACATTTAAGAGCTAATTAAACATTTGGATTGAAGTTAACAAGTTTAAGAAATTAACATAATGATCCAATAGGATGTGAGCAAAGTACTTGAAAGATTTGCGTAAATATAATGTGAGTTGTCTTGTAGACATTTAAAAGCTTGAGGAAGCAAGCTGTATTCTTACGTAACATAGCATGTGAGAAGGGAGTGCATTTGACCAGTATGCAACAGGCTGGAGGGTAGCCCGCAGCTGTGCCAACATCTGGTTCTCAGAGAGTGAGGTCGTACACACTCTGGCCTTGCGACTATAAATACCATTCTCGTGTTTATTAAAAGGAAACCAAATGCTCTATATATGTCACACCCTGACGTCCTTTTCCAATCCAATAGTGTTATGAATATTACGTTATTTGGAGCTCTTGGGAGCTAAAATGTTTATATCATGTTGTATGATAATTTTTGCAAGTCCTACTGGAGGACGTAGTCAGATTGACTTGGGCTACTGATAGCCACGTTGTTTTTGTTGTGTTAGTAAAATCATACCCTTTATTAGAAATAAAGCTTTTGTACAGTTCAAAGTTCTCGTCTTCGTTTTGGTTCATTTTTAAATGTCATCGTGGAGGTTATTGTGTGAACAGACTTTTAGTGATCCTGTTGTCAACTCAAACCCCGAGATAATTAAGAGGTAAGTAACGGTAAGTATGAACCCCCGTCTATTTTGGTGTGTTCCACAATGATTTCCTGTTAACTTCTGTGCTCTTATCTCGATAGTATCTGTCAGTGCCATTTTCATTGATGTAACTGTGCCGGTGCGATTGATAGTTGGCAATCCGATTGAGGGGGCGGATATCTGACAGCCTACTATCCAGGTAAACGGGGACAGTACGTGGCATTGATATCTATCAAACTGTAATTTTCATTTTAACCTGCTATTATACTATGGTTGGATCAGTCATATTCGAGACTCATCATATTATTGGAGATAAGCTATGTGATACAGACCTGGTGATAAAAAGTTTCTTTGGCTACGTAAATCACAAAACCGTGAAGACAAAACAAACCTAACGTATAACGAGATTCAAATTGCGAATCGTATTATAATCACCTAACGACTAACTATTGTGCTACAGTAGTGCATTTACATTAGTGAAAATTTAAACTTTAACGGTGTGATCAGGATCTGATGATGTCAAATTGAGGGCCGAAACGCGTAATCCTAAATTGCCCCATTTAATTGTGAAAATATTAACTAATAGGCCTACATGTAATTTTTTCCAGGGGTGTATTCACATATTTATATCTTGTACCCCGCCCATTCATTGGGCAAAATCTTGTTGACCGACTGAAAAGCTACAAATGATAATTGTATAGGCAACACTGAAAAGTTGGCTTCAAATCTCTACATTTCATTTCTATACTTGTTGCGTTATTATTAATGTACGAGTTTATGGATATACACTGTATATTTATATATTTACTTATTAATCAAAACACAAACTACAGCTATGCGAGCCCTTCACGCTTGTGCAAATAACAACCAAACAACAAAATATAAAATAGATAAAATTTAACAAATCTCCAAACAAAACAAGTCCAGATCAAGAACCGGGAGAATGTCCTTGTTCGTAGCCGTGTGGTCAATGGCCAAGATGACAGTTCTAAATACAGTTTAAGTTCTCGCTCACCTGCTTCCTCTTGTTTGTGGATATGTCCAGCTCGCGTTTACATGCAATGCTAGATATTGTTCTATCCCGATGTTGAGGGAGGGATGAACAGGTGTGAGTGTGAATGTATAATTTTAGGGGTAGTTTCCGAAAAGGGGTAGTTTCCCGTAATTGGTGGAGACTACTAGTGTAATGTGTTGGTGAGAGGATGTAAGCTATGGAGTGCGTTCCTACGGGGTGCGTCTATTCGTTAAGGGATGAACGTTTAGTAAGGAGCTATTAACTTAGCTTACCAATTAAGTATGAGCGAGCGTTAGCGAGCTCATGTGCACAGTCGACAACTCGGCACGCCGCTGTCTGGCTGCTTACTCGAATACAATGAGATTCCTGACGGTGCAATTCCTGCCGTTCACGGTCAGGGGCAATTAGGAATAAGGTCAGGTTGGGTGTAGGGATGTAAAACTAGGTGAAATGAGTAGCAGATGTATGTGTTCACTGACCAAGTATTTATTGGTCAGTGGCGACAATGTGATGTCCTTATTTCAGTAAATAAGTGTAGAACAATGTGTACAATTACAAATGTGGGTTTGGTGATGTGTTACAAAGTTATTAGGATATCTGAACACACTCTTATGCTCACCTGGTGGTGCCGTGGCGTAGTCGGAGCTGGAACTGGAGAGAGACAGAGCCGTCGGCCTCGAATGGATAATGGGTCTTCATGGGTTTACCTTTTAAGGTTTCCCGCTCTGCTGACTTAGCGTTTCGTCATTTCGGTGCTCCAGATTCCGTTGGTAGTGTTGTTGTTTGTGAAATAATGTAAGCTTTGGCTAACAGCTAGCTCGCTGCGCCCGCTTGTGTTTAAGGAAGTGTATGTGGCTTATGGCATAGCCCTTTGAGGGTAGTTTTATGGGCGAAAGGTGAAGGGGTGTCAGGTCCTAGGGATACTGCCCCCGGGCTGTACAATATGCGGTTTGGGAAGGATCTTTAGATTATGGAATGTTTAGTGTGTGGAATGTGCAGCATATCTTTGAGCCTGGTAGAACGGGAAGGGGCGTCTAGTTTGAAAAGTGACAGCAGGTGGGCCGAACGGTAATGGTCATTTAAAATAGAATGTAGGAAGGACTGGTCAGTTACCTGTCGTGTCGTGTTGAGGGGAGGGATGTATATGGCTGAATGTACAGTACCAGCTTAGTAGTGAAGTGTCTAACCGTTGGCATTCTGTTCCTTACAATGAGAGCAAAGAAGGATTGAATTCTGTTTAATTTAGCTATGCTTGACGGGCAAGAAGTTATCCAAATGGGAGAGCAGTAGTTTGCAATGGGCTGGATTATCGGGAGGTAATAGAGGCGAAGAGCTGTGGAATTTGCTATTTCCGAGAAGCGGTAGAGATGCCAAGGAATCTCATGGCTTTGGATAAAGTATGTTGTAACTTATGTGTTCTCTAAATCTTAGTTGGTTGTCGAATATGACCCCGAGATCTCGCTGATGCGCAACTTCAGTAATTTTTCCTCCTTGATGAGAACCGCATTTTCCACTTATGTGGCGATAAATCCTTGAGAGTTTACACTCTTGTCCGATGTCACTGTAAGCGACAGTTTTGTGTGAGGACAAGTCTTAGATATACCCCAAGGCACCGGACTCCCCGCAACTGCAGTAATGGGCCTGTCAAGTAAGGAATTTGTTGTAGGTAGTGGGGAATTGCGTAGGGTAATTGCATATATACGTGTATATATATATATGTCACTGTAAGCGACAGTTTTGTGTGAGGACAAGTCTCAGATACACCCCAAGGCACCGGACTCCCCGCAACTGCAGTAATGGGCCTGTCAAGTAATATATATATGTGGGAAGGGATTTGGCAAGCAAATAAACCGAACGCGTCTTATAGTAATTTTAAGTATAAAAACTGTATTTAAACATAAGATCACAACAGATAAGATTGCACAGAACTTAGCGTAACTTCTCTCGACACAAAACTGCCAAACTGAACGTCTTTCTTTCTCGCGACTTCCCCTCGACTCCTCTACGCGGCGCCACCGGGCGGTGCTAAGACTGGCGGGAAACCCAAAAAACGGTTCAACATATTCCGATTCCCACAATCGGCCATCCTGCAGATCATCCGCCTCGGATGATGAGTCGTCTCCAGCCCAAGTAGATTTTGTCTATCACAGAACTTGAAGAGGATACCATCCTGCAGGATGTAATCCTTGTATGGCTTCGTCTTCAGGTGTTCCATGATCGCACACAGACCTTCATCAGCTTGCTGAGCTCGTTTCAGCCTGGCAACGAGTCCATCGGCGAGACCGTAGAGGACCATGGGATGAAGACTCAAGGCATCGGCGTGAGGGATTCTCGCACCCGGTCTATGCTTGATCGAGTAATCAAACTCCCCTAACATCATGGCCCACCTTGCAACTCTCGGAGTGAGGTCCTTCTTGTCCATCATCTTCTGGAAGGCAGAGTGGTCGGTTATGATCTTGAACTTGATTCCAAGCAGGTACACTCGGAGCTTTTTCAAGGTCGTCACCACAGCTAACACCTCGAGCTCGTAGCTGCTGTACCTTCCCTCCTGTGGCGTAGTCTTTTTGCTAAGATATTGAACAGGATGCTGTTGACCATCGTCTGGGAAACGTTGCAGTAGCACTGCTCCATAACCATACTTGCTTGCATCAGTATGGACTTCCGTCTTGTAAGCTGTCTTTGTATGATGAGAACTGGATCTTCGGATAAGGCTTTTTTCAGACTTGTGAATGCAATCCTCCGTTCTTGCTCAAAGTTGAATCCACCGGTTGACTTCAACAGATCACTGAGCGGCTTTGCAATCTTGGCGTAGTTTGGGATGTACTTCCGGGAATATCCGGAAAGGCCCAAAAACTGTGGACTTCGGCTAGCGACTTGGGTTCTGGATAATGTTGAACTGCGGCTGCTTTCCTAGGAGATGGTGAGACAGTTCCATCTTCTACAACGCGTCCTAGGAACTCAATTTTCTGTTTCAGGAACTGGCACTTCGAGAACTTTCTGCTACCTCTATCACTTGCCCAAGCTTCTCTATGGCATCATTTTCATATTTTGCTGGGATTACTACGTCGTTCATGTACACCAGGACTGTGCTGGCTTGAATCTGTTCTCTAAATACGCAGTTGATAAAGCGTTGGAACACAGGAGACGAGTTGCAGAAACCAAATGGAACTTTCAGGAACTCATATTGGTCTGAATGTGTCACAAAGGCCAAATACCTTCTGCTCTCTTCCTCGACTGCAACGTGAAAAAATCCATTTCGTAGGGCATCACTCAGCTTGTCCAGGACGTCATCAATGAGTGGTAGTGGGTATCGATCTTTGACAGCTTTACGACTTACTGGACGGTAATCGACGCACACCCTCGGAGACCCATCTTTCTTCCACACAACTACCACTGGATTAGCGTACTCAGACATACTGGGTCGGATGATGACATCTTGGATCCACTGCTGCACTTGCTTCTCTACAATCTCTTTCTCAGCTGGTGATAAGCGCCTTGGGTGACTGTGAATAGGTTCTTCTTGTTTCATTGTGATGCTCATCTCAACGCTGGTACACTTCTCCTTGCACAGCCTCTTCCGATGCCACTCCTATGTCTAACTCCTCAGCTGCTATCACGTCGATTCGGTACAAGTACGCTTGTGATATCTCATTGGACATCTTGACACCGGTTTTGCTGATGGTAGTTACGGCTTGGTCCAGCAAGTCGTTACCGACGATAGCTGGCAACTTGAGTACATCTCCAGACACCACATAGAAATCAGTCAAGTAAGTGTCGTCGTCAACCTGGACGTCAGTTGTAAAATATCCTAGGGGTGGCACCTCACTATTACCGAAACCCTTAAGTACTATGGTGGTCGTCGTCAGCTCGGGATCGCTCATCACTGCATAAATGTATTCACGGATCAGATTGATTGGGCAGCCCGTGTCCACCAATGCATCGATCCTCTGGCCCTGGAGCAACAATTCCTTCATCTTCATATTCGACTTGGTTCCCAAAGCGACGTTCACTGTCTTCTTCTCTGCATTCTGCTCAAGGTTTGGGCACTTGGAAGCTATGTGTCCGAAGCTGCTGCACTTTGGACCCTGACTCTTGTGTGGACATTCTCTGGACTCATGACTGTTCTTCTGACCACAATTGTAGCATCTCTTTACAGACGAGATCTACTTCTGCCTGTTGTCTTCTCTTGGTGTATGTTTGTATGTCGTCTTCTCATTTTTTGTCAACTTCTGGGAGTTTCGTGCGTAAGCTCTCTCATAGATCTTCAACTTGTCCTTGAATTCCTTGATGCCCCTTGCTCCATACATAATCATCTTGGATCCAGTGTCGTCCTCGATGCCATCGATGACGTATTGTATCAACGATTTATCAAGGATTGCTGACCTGCTGGCTATTTCTCGCATAACCAGGAAATATTCCTTAAGAGTTTCAACTTCTGCTTTTCGTCGATTGGTTAGCAGTCGATGAATCTCTGCTGCACTGGTATCATCTCGGAATTCTTTCTTCAGGGATTTCTTCAACTTGTGCCAGGATGTGATGCCACGTTCACTCTGCACGAACAACTTAGCCAGGCCTGTCAACGACTTTTTTGCAAAAACATATTTTTGCATCTCGTCCCAGCCCATCAACGTTGCTGTTTCCTCAAAGTCCTCAATCCAACGTCGCAACGGATAGTTCTCGCTGCCGTCATAGGTTCTGACAGAGCCCTCTACATCGCGGAAAGTTAACGCAAACTTGTGTGGGACTCCCTGGTTTGCAGTGTGCCACGAGTCCCTCACGTCCTGGTCGACTTCCCCTTCACTTGAGCTATCTTTTCCAGTCTTCGATTTGTGTTTGGTCTTTGTTATGTTTTTATGGTTAAGCCTACCTCGTATTGCTTTGGAGAGTTTCTGGTCTTCGGACGAGCTAGATGAATCCGATGATGATCCTGACGTGCTAGCGGTTGAATGTTTCATGGATTTCATCCCAGCCATTTTCTCCTTTAAATCACGTAATTCTTCCGCCAGTGCTTCGTTTGCTTCTTTCATCTTGCTCATCACATCTTTCGTTTTACCAGTCTCTTGTTCTTGTTCTTCTTCTTCTTCTTCATAATCTTCGTCTTAAGGCATCCCCAGCCACGAAAGGTTCATTAAGTTGTCACAGACGCGCTGCACAAGCACGGCTTTCTCTCCAGTATATTCAATTTTTAACACTGTGCAAATGGCAATCAGGTCAGCCTCGGTGAATTAGGTCTCAATGAATTTCAATTTCACCAGGTGTTCTGGTGAGTTACGTTCAAACTCGAATCCCGAGAATTCTCTTAAGCGCTGCCTGTTCTTTCGATCACGTGGCAGTTTTTCGAAAATGTGGTTATGTAACGTCTAATCACGGCCGTGGGCGCCGTCTTAATGTTATTATTCACTTTTTCAATATCTTGTAAACACGCCACTTTGTCCGCCATTTTGCTTTGTATTTCGGCACTCGCGCTCAACACTATTCTTTTCGTCGTCTTAGGCTTCAGGATCCTGGAACTCGTCTTTTGTAGCCTGCTCGAACCGCCACGTCTTTGGAAGATGAACAGCTGCTCGTCTTGTATATTCCACGGACCCACGTCGTCGTCGTAAATTTTGCCAGACAAATGTCGTCAATTCACGCCTTGTCGTCTTCCGTCTTTGGTTTTATCGCTGTAGGCCTAGCCAAAATTGCCGTTCCCCACTCGAAATCCTTCGCATCCCGAACGAGCCCCCAAGTGTGGGAAGAGATTTTGGCAAGCGAATAAACCGAACACGTCTTATAGTAATTTTAAGTATAAAAACTGTATTTAAACATAAGATCACAACAGATAAGATTGCACAGAACTTAGCGTAACTTCTCTCGACACAAAACTGCCAAACTGAACGTCTTTCTTTCTCGCGACTTCCCCTCGACTCCTCTACGCGGCGTCACCGGGCGGTGCCAAGACTGGCGGGAAACCCAAAAACGGTTCAACATATTCCGATTCCCACAAATATTCGAATCAGAAGCAAACAAATTACAAGGCCTTCAAAACAAAATTACATAATTACAACCAAACACACAATGTCTATTCACACCACGGTCGACCATAAACATGCAACCTGTATAGTATTTGGTGTTCCGAGGAAGAGATCTTCTGCCGTACAAGTGGCAGTGCACAGCTGGAAATTCTGTAGGTTAAGAAGTATGTATGATAAGGTAGTTTAAGTATGTTTGCTTGTGATCTATTGAATTATTTTGTGACTAACTTCCGGAAACATGTTGTCTACAATATTTGCTATTGATGTTCTATAACAACCGATATTATTGAAACGGATAGCCTATTGTAATGTGGTTATAATGTCAATGTGGTGAATACGCAAATGATACACTGCAATAGAATGGAATAAGATTATGTAAACTTAGCTCGTATTTGAAACCCGAGTCCTACCGTTAGCTTCTACGCTCACCACAAGTGCTACCACCTACTTGCTGTTCTGTGTACTATGTTACTAAACGCTGCGTCTAAGTACTGTCCGCGCCGTCTGTTGCTTATTCAAACCTTACTTGGTTCAATTAGTGTGTCTTGAGCCGGCAATGTCCTAACCTGTGATAATGTATATTAATGTCAAAGGACGATCTCAACTATTAACGGCTAATCTCTTCCCCGCCTCGCATAAACTAATGTAGGTCATGCAAGATCCAGCCACTCGCACTTAACGAGAAGGAAAGACACCCTACCAGTGGAGCCGTATTCACCGTAGCCCACATATTTAGGTGTCCACCTCTCAAGTTTTAATTCAATTCATAATTTGTATAATTTAATCTGTGTTAGAGGCAGATGACCTCCCTGCTCTACTCCTTAAAACCTCATTAACTAACTAATTTATCATGGCTTTTAGCACTAACCACATTTAAATTGTTTTAGCTTAAGGTTGAGGAACATTGGTGCAAAGAAATAAAAGAGTTAAACGAGAGAAAATAAAGATAACTGTGACATATCGGAGGGAGCAATTGAAGGGTTTGATGCTAGAGTGAGGTAACTCCATTATACCAGTATTTTCAGGAGATATAAAACTGTTTGACATATTTCATGTTCCAAGAGATGTATTTTTGAAGCACCTACAGAGTTATGGCAAAAGTGAATAGAACCAAATTTGTTATTACACATTAAGATACAGTGCATACAGCTTTGCCTATGTGCCCTTGCGTATAACAGCATCATTATACGAGAATCAGTCTTCGAGGCGCGTTCAGTCCGGGTATGCTTTCACTAGAGCTCAAATACCAGACGGCCGCTTTACAAATACAAGGACCATATGCAAAACTACAAACTAAGAAATGATTGAAAAACAAATAAAATTACCACCATTTAATAACTGAATATAAACAAAACATAAAAAATACAACATAAACAAAGTCCACCCTGAACTTTACTCCCACAGTACAAGATCTGAGTGGCCAAGGAAAGTCCACTCCAAAGAAATAAAATTCCACTTGTCTGGTTAATATGTATGCACGCGAATGTTTAATTTGCTGCAGTAACATTATTTCTCGGTTCGTATGGCTCTCTCTGATGATCGGCGCCGTTTTACTTGAATCTTTATATTGTCCCATCTATGACTTGTTTTACACTGCCGCTAGTGAGGAGTCTTAACTCCTGTATATAATTTAAATGTGATCATATTTGTCACTTGGTAAATGTCCTGCACTCTACTCGTAGCGAGACGACACCTTCAGAGTTGGAGCTAGCCATTGATCAGTTTTGCTGTTGACGTGTGCGATCGGTAACTTTTTTCACGTCGCTTCGGGCAGTTTTATTGTGTGTGTTCATTTCGTTAAAGATAATTCGGTACATGAGGAGTTTCTGCAATTTATTCCTATCAGTGATGCAGATAAATCCATCAAGATGGCAGATTTTGAGAGCCAATAGTAATGGCAGTAATTACATGGAGTGCAAAACATTATTTTCCTCTCAAATAATATCAATATTATAAGCAGTCACGTATGGACATGATGATATCACTGCATCATGTGAAAAATGAAAATCCACAGCCTGCTTCCAGTCTCAGACCAGGTCAGGAATGGAATGAATGAAGCCCCCATCTAGCCGCGAGGATATGAACTGTGCCGGCTGCCGAGGCCTGACGCACTCCTCTGGGGCAATGATTAAATGAATGACAGATGAAATGAAATGATAGTGGAGAGTGTTGCTGGAATGAAATTTTGACAGGGAAAACCGGAGTACCCGGAGAAAAACCTGTCTGCCTCCGTTTTGTCCAGCACAGATCTCACATGGAGTGACCGGGATTTGAACCACGGACCCAGCGGTGAGAGGCCAGCGAGCTGCCGCCTAAGCCACGGAGGCTTTGCATCATGTAAGTTTTATTATTATTATTATTTCGGATTATTCCCCTTCAGGAGAGCATGAGAACTTGAGCCAATCACAGCGTCACTTCCTTGCTCTTTCTTTTCTTCCCAAAACCTCTTCATTAGTTCACTGTGCATTTTCTTCCTTTCCTCTGTCCATTTTTTCCCCTGATGTGTCCTTCCTTGAAACTTGTACAATATTCGTGTTTCTGATTTTATTTCTAAATTGTTCTCTGTCCTTAATGTCGTCTTCCGAGATTTTAAGTAATTCCGTGTCTTCATGTACTTCTTTTATCCAACTCTTCAGTTCTTCGTAGTACAACTGGTCACTACGTGGTACCGGTACTTACTGCTTCGCCAATACCATCGTGTCTTTTAGTTTTGCGGGGCTTAATAGCACCTACGTCTTGGAGGTGCCTCTCTCTAGACCCAAATACAAAGAGTTTCCAGCGGATCTACGTCATTCTTGCACCACCAGGGATGCGACTAATTTTACCGCACAGTTAGGTGCGATAAACAGTTTCACACGAATTTGAAGTTACCCCCTTCCCCCCTCTTACACCAAATCCTGCAATTGCTACCATTAATAATACCCCACCTCTCTAGCTCAATATTCCCGGATAAAGACGCTAACCTAAAGTGTAACCGTCAATACATTATACGAGGACGGATCGAAAAGTCTTTGTCTATAAAAAAAGAAAAAGATACGAGCCTTACAGTAGTCGCATATGATGTGTAACATCTGGCATATTATCCTACCTTGAAGTTGTTACCGTTTTTACTAACCTTGACATTCATCAACACACAAAAAAATCTGTTTATTTTTTACACTCTCATAATACATAACAATTCCAAGACTCTATTTTTTTCCTCACCGCCTACTTGATATTTCTACTCTCGCACTGCCTTCTTGATACTCTGCTGTTACATCACTCTCCTGCCAGTAACTAAGTTACGTTAACAGAGACTGACTTTTTTTTCTTCACTGCCTTCTTGATATTTCTACTCTCGCACTGCCTTCTTGATACTCTGCTGTTACAAAGTAGTCCGTATGTGATAACATTCCACATGGTACCACTGCCAGCTAGATCACATCGCAGAGATCCACTTCCGTCCCATATCTCAAAATCACTCCCTCAAAAATATCCAGCAACCGAGTGGAAAGATGTTACACATCAAAAGTAATAAAACAAGTAGTTCCGTGAAGAACTAAAGCCTATTTTTATATATCCTACTTATGTTAATTGCCACTATCAACATACAAAATTTGAGTTTGATTGCTATAATAGATTCGTAGATATTGAGAACCGACTAAATATTTCGGATGGTTGCCATGTTGGATTTTTATATATGTAGATCTTAGAGTTATGTACTGTTACATGAAGATTATTGCGTACCGGTACGTGTAGTATTCAAACTTCAATCGCATGATTAGGACACAAGAAGTAAAAAAGAGATTTTAAAATTTCGCACAGCTGCCATCTTGCGGTTATGGAAACAATTGAAAAAATTAGATGCCAGTGGATTAACATTTGTATAAAGATTTACTGTACCAAGTTTCACTGCACTCGGATGGTTAAATTGCGATAAACACCCATGTGAATATTTATAATTTGCGTCTCCACCATATTGGATTTCTGATCACCAGGTTATTGAAAGTCCTATAGGTGAATTTATGTTCATAGCCCCTATGAACATTAAAAATTCAGTTTGATTGCTGTAATAGATTCGTAGATATTGAGAACCGTCTAAATATTTCGGATGGTCGCCATGTTGGATTGTTATATGTATAAGCCATAGAGTCACGTACCATTAAAGGAAAATTATTGCGTAGGTTCATTATTCAAACTTTCACTTCGATCGCATGATTACGACACAAGAAATAAAAAAATAATTTTAAAATTCGCACAGCCGCCATTTTGAGGTTATGTAAACAATTGAACTAAATTATTTACCAGTGTATTACAATGTGTATAAACATTTGCTGTACCAAGTTGCATTGCGTTTGGATCATAAAATCGCGAGAAAAGTCTATTTTAAACTTTCAAATTCGCATGGCCGCCATGTTCGTTTTGTAGTTAATCGGTTTCTGAAAGTCTCAGAGATGAACTCTCAGTAGTGCCCTTTATCTCCGTACACAATTTCAGGGTGATACCGGTAATAGTGTCAGAGATATTAAATGCCGGTGAAATATTTCGCACAGCCGCCATGTAGAGGTTATGCAAACAATTGAACGATGTTAGATGTCGGTGCATCGCAATGAGTATAAACATATACTGTACCAAGATTCATTGCGTTTGGTTGGTTAAATCGCAAGAAACGTCTATTTTGATGTTGCAATTTCGCTTGGCCGCCATGTTGGTTTTGTAATTAACAGGTTTTCAAAAGTCACATAGATGAACTTCTAGTAGTTCCCTTTATCATCATCATCATCATCATCCTAGCATTAATCCCGCTTTATTGCAGGGTCTGATTTTCTGCACTTTTTCTTCCTTACTGATCGATCTTGAGCGTCTCTAGTTGTGACATTCACTAGTTGCATGTCCTCCCGCATAGTATCCAGCCAGCGCTTTCTCGGTCACCCTCATGGTCGTCGGCCTTCTGGACTGATGTCAAGTGCAGTTCTCACGACTGAAGAGTGATTGCTACGCAGTACATGGCCATACCAACGCAGACGGCTCTCCCGCATTTTTTCAGGGATTGGAGCCACACCAAATGTAGCTCGAACATTGTCATTTCTGATGCGGTCAAGTCTAGTAAGTCCCTGTGTCCAGCGAATCATCTTCATCTCCATGACATGTAGTTGTTGTTTGACTCTTCGTTACTGGCTAGCATTCAGTACCGTATAGTGCTACTGGTCAAACGATGGTTCTGTAAATTTTCCACTTCCGATATAGTGGCACATTCCCGTCAAAAAGGACTCCTGTAACTTGGCGCCATTTCAGCCATGCAGCGTTGACTCTGTTTCGGACATCTGGGAGTGTTTGGCCATCTGAACAGATTAGCGTACCCAAGTATTTGAATACAGATGATTTTCGGAGTTCAGTGCCATCAATGTGAATAGATCCTTCACTTGGTACTCCACACTCCATATATTCTGTCTTCCCAATGTTAAGTCGTAGGCCATGGGTGTCTAGTGCAGTTTTCCAACATTGAACATGTTGTTCCAATTCTTGGCGAGACTTGAAGGCTAAAATGCTATCGTCAGCATAGAGCAAGGTCCAGGGATGTGGTTGCAATAGTTCGGCTGCGATGGTGTCAAGACAGATGATGAACAGGAGCGGGGCCAAAGCTGACCCCTGATGAACCCCAACTCTGATGGGAAAATTTGCGGATTTTCCTGAAGCACATCGGACATAGCTGGGGACATTCCGATAAAGAAGCTGAACCCATTGAACATATGCTTCTGGTACCCCAAGCTGTCGTAGTGCATACCATATTAGATCACGTACCCTGTCGAAGGCCTTTTCAAGATCCAAGAAGGCTATATGGAGTGGTTTCCTCTTTTCTAGGTGCCTTTCCATTAAAAGACGAGCGGCGTGAATAGCATCGATTGTCCCTGTACCTTTCATAAAACCACACTGGTTTGAGGCAATCTTGATTATATGTAGATTAAGGCTTTCACGGCCCGGATTACTATATAAATAATTCATGTTTTTTGGGCTAATGCCGTGTGAAATTAAATTAAAGAAACCTTGCCTCCTTTTTCAAACATTGTTTGATTTCATTGAAAAAGGAGGCAAGGTTTCTCCGAAACGTATGGTTCTAATTTAATTTCACATGGCATTAGCCCAAAAAAAACCATGAATTATTTATATAATCTTGATTATGTCATGAAGGCGTGTATCCACGATACGCTCAAATATCTTCATAGTGGGGCAAAGCAGGCGAATAGGTCGATAATTTGAGCAGTTGTGCACATCTCCGGTACCTATCCAAATTGGTATTGTTACACTGCTGAGCCAAGTAAGAGGAGCTTCGTTTTCATTGATGATCTTGTTGAAGAGATCCGCTAGAAACTGACCTGCTTGTGACCCAAGCATCTTCCACACCTCCGATGGAAGATCATCCGATCCAGTTGCCTTTCCATTTTTCATTTTCTTCATAGCCGTCTCCACTTCGGCATCCGTGAAGGCTGGTACTGGATCAAGTACAGGATCCGCAGCTGGTAGTGGCGGATGCGGAAATTCTTTGTTGCTAATATTTTCGAAGTGCTGTTTCCATCGGTTAAGGATCTCATTAGGTTTCCGTAGAGGTTGTTGATTTTCATTCTTAATGATCATAACGTGTCCATCATCTTGAGTGGAACGATGACGATTCTTCGCTAGTCTGTAGATATCATTTGCTCCTTCTGCTGTGTTGAGCTCTTCGTACATGCTCTTGTAATGGTCTGCTTTATCCTTTGCCACTTCCTGTTTTGCCACCGATTTCAATCTTTCTATATTGCTGACGATCAAGATCCAGTCCCGATTGGAGCCACGTCTTATACGCTAACTTCTTCATCCTCATGGCATCTTGGACATGAGAATTCCACCACTATATCTCTTTATTGATAAAACTGCGTCCAGGTTTTGATTTACCCATGATGTTAGTAGCACAAGTCTTAAAATGTGTGGATGCCTTTGTCCAGATTTCATCAACGTGTTGACCTTGTTCTGGCATAGATAAAGAACCTATAGATGTTTTCAGCTGGATGTGATGTTTTAATTTCCACCATTTAATTCGTTCTGATGTAGATTTAAGACTTTTCTTACCGAGATCAAGACGAATCCTAAAATTGAGGAGAAGCAGATGATGTTGGGGTGCAATAATGTCCGATGGTATGACTTTTACATCAGTGACAAACTTCAGATCACTCCTTCGTACCGACCAATAATCAATCTGCGTATTTCTTCCACTATTACTGTAGGTAATGAGGTGCGATGGTCGCTTTCTGTAAAAGGTGTTAGTCACAGCTAAGTCTAAGGCCTCAGCAAATTCCAGGATTCTGTTTCCATCCTCATTTCTCTCTCCAAGGCCTTGTCCACCATGTACTCTGTCGATACCATTTCTATTCCCTCCAACGTGGCCATTTAAGTCACCACCAATGAACAGGAGTTATTCTTCAACAAACTGTAGGTAATTTTCGAGATTGTTCCAAAACCCATCCTTCTCATCATCCGTGCACCCAGTTTGTGGAGCATGGCATGAAACCACACGTAAGGTTTTCGTACCAGTGTCGATCTTAATTGACATCAATCGGTCAGAAAGACGGTTTACTTCAGAGACATGATCTCTGAACTTTGTACGCACAGCTATAGCTACGCCATTCCTGCCTGATACCTTTCCGTGGTAGAATAACTTGTATCCTTCACCAATATCCTTGGATTTTGAGCCAGACCATTTGGTTTCCTGGATGCAGGCAATATCTACTTGTCGGTTCTTCAAGGTATCTGCAAGTTCTCGGCTTCGACTCGTAAGAGTACCAATGTTAATGGTTGCCATTCTGACTTGTTGGACTCGCTTCTTTAGCCAACCCCGTCCTTGAGTGGGGAGCCCTTGCACATTTCTCACAACATTCGTGCGATGATGATGCGCGTCGCCTACAGCGGGGAACGCCCTAGCAGTTTCATCCATAATATTTATTCAGGCCAGTGCATTGAGATACAACATAATTTGTTTTACCGACCGTCTTGTTGTTAAGCCTGCCATCGAACCCTCCTCATTTCTCATCCCGGACTTGGGACCGGGCAATGGATGAATTCTCTTTATCAACGTACAAAATTCCAGGGTGATATCGGTAATAGTTTCGGAGATATATTGAATGCTGGTGAAATATTTTGCACAGCCGCCATGTTGGATTGGTGAGACGTTACAAAATTTGAAGAGCACGGTCGGGGTCGTCCGGAGTAGTGCTATGAGCTTACCGAGTTTCATTGAAATCGCTCCCGTCGTTTAGATTTTATTAGGGGGACACACACACACGAATCACACACGCACACACAGACGGACAACGGGTGATCTCATAAGCCTATTTTTTCGCAAATGAAAATAGGCAAAACATAACATACAGGTAATTACCAATATACGCACCTTACACTATTTTTCCACATAGTCTCCACATTTGTTCCGACATTTGGCCCATCGCAGCTCTAAATTTGAGATGCCCAAGTGGTAGAATTTAGCCGGCTGACTATGGAACCATCGTCGAACTGCTGTCTTGGCGTCATCATTGCATGTAAATCGTTGCCTGTCCTGCCAGGAACTTCTCTAGCGGACCATGGCAACGCGAGACCATATGTGGCAACCAGAACCACCAACAAGCTCCGGTCATTTCGCTGGGAGAGGCTGGACCACCCACCATCCAGTCCGGACATCACCCCTAGTGATTTCCGCGTTTTTGGTCCGCTGAAGAAGTTCCTGGCAGGACTGCGATTCACGTGCAATGTTGATGCCAAGACAGCAGTCCGACGATGGTTCCACAGTCTGCCGGCTGAATTCTGCCACAGGGACATCTCAAATTCATTGCTGCGACGGGACAAATGTCTGATGAAATGTGGAGACTATGTGTAAAAATAGTGTAAGGTACTGTACCCGAATTTGCTATGTGCAATTTATTATCACTCCTTGTATTAAATACAGAGGAGAAGATTGGAAGTCTTCATTGTATCAGAACTCTATGTTAAGCTGTACGTGTGCATTGCAATAACAGAGGGATGCTCCGCGCAAAGAGTTTACCGCACCAATCACATAATTTCTTGTATAAAAGACATGGCGAGACGGCATGAACCTGTTTGTCAAACGAGGGAACGCGATCGGCGAGCTTTGGGCAAGGCGAGACTAGGCTACCCGCATCACATACTCATAAAAAACTTATCGAGGAGTGCGGCAGCTACGTGTGAGAATCGAAGGTGAAAGGGAAGAAGCAACCCATTGATAACACGTGACGGAAGACCACCATTTAGCAAGAAGGATTTATTGTAATTTAAGAAGCTTCTCATTGCTAACTAGCGAGCATGTTAGAAGAAATTTTAATTATGAAGAAGACGTAAAATACTGCAGTGTTCCAGAATTTCCTGTAATTTTGGTTTTTAAGACAGAAGACTCAATGAAGCAGAAATTCGATATCTCGAGTCTGGCGCCAAGTTCTGGCGCTGTTTTTCATGAGAGACGCCAACATTGAGAGGAAGAGGGGAGACCGCGTGAATGAGTCAGGGCTCTTAATTTGTGACACCCGAAGGGTAAGGACTTGTTACTCTGTGATCGGCGGGAGTGTGAATGAATTATGTTACGGTTACAGGGAAGCGAGGCGATAATCTGGGTGAAGTGAAAACTTATGATCGCACTCATGTGAAGCGATATTTTGTGTTGCTAAAGAGTGGACTTAAATAATATTTTCACAAGGAGTAGTCTTTTGATAAGAGAAGTATTTGAACAGTGGAGTTAATACTTAGGAGTGAGAGTCGTTTATTGTGATGAACATTGACAATAGAATTCTATATAATACTGCGAGGAATTTTCGCACATAATTATTATAATTTTTACTACGCCATTGCCAGTCGCAAGCCCGGGGGCTCATCTCGCAAGTGATGTGGAAGGAGGAGCGGGGGGAGTATCAACCTCGTTAACATACCAGGGTCCATCTGGCTCCAGATGGTAGCACCCTGTTATAAGGCTTCTACCTAGGGTTTACTAGGCGAACTTCACCCAGAGGGCGGAGGAGAAATGTCTTTTCCCAACGACTGATAGGGCGGACGAACTGACTCTATGGTTTACAACCGTAGTTCTAACCACGGATGGAGCAATCTGTCCCACCATTCATTACCATGAGGTAACATTGAGCATGATGGAAACACTTTCACGGAAAATTTTCCCAGGTGGTACCCAATAATGGAAATCCACCTTCGCTTCAGGCGGCGCAGACAAGCCCTCGGAGTCGGAGCCATCTGATAATGAAAAACAAGATTCCCGTGAGAAGGAATTTACGGACAAAGAAACATCACTATTTTGGAACCATCAACATTCAGACTTTACTTAAAGCAGGGAAATTTAAACGGACTTGAAGATGAAATGGAAAGGCAGAATATTCTAATACTAGCAGTACAAGGGACACGTTTTACAGACAGTAGTGCTTTTGATTCAAATAACTACAGAATCGTCAAGGGTAAACCTGGTCGGGGAATTGGTTGCAACTTGCAGCAGCTTGGCTCAGCATTTTGAGTAAATAAACGGGTAACTGACTCTGTAACAGACTTCTGTTCTCCTTCTGACAGACTCTCTATTTTAACGTTGAAATGTGAAAACAAGAGATATACGCTATTCAATGCGCACGCCCCCCCCCCCATAAACGAAGACAACAGACAATATCCTGAGAAGGTAAACATATTCTGGGGTCGGTTGGAGAGTGAATTACAAAAGCCTCCCAACAATCATGTCAAAATTCTGATGGGCGATTTCAATGCGCAAGTGGTAAAGGAACGGCAGTTCCGAAGAATACTAGGTTATTACCCGGCTCATATTAGAACAAATACGAATAGCAGGAGACTTATCGAACTATGCGAGATTTTTGATCGTCAGTTAATGTACACGTATTTCAAAAGACTGCCAAGGAAGAAGAACACATGGTGCGCTCCCCCGGAAAGACCTAGATGAATATCAACTCGACCACATTGCTATTTCAAGACGAAACGTTGTAACGGTTTTCCTTTGCTCCAGGTTGAGCGTACAAGTGAAACGGTTTCTTTAGCCCTCACTTTTGCGTGACAAGTGTAATGCTTCTACTGGCCCTGCCTTGCACTTTGAAATATTTACTCTGCCTAAGATATGTTGTTTTAATGGGCGCCAAGACCTCAACGCTATGTTGAAATCTAAATTTATATTTAACAACACCTAGCTCTGGTAGAAAACCTTCAAGAATCTATTCACTCAGATCGTGGTATGATTTGATCATTAACCCAACAAACAATTGTATCAGGAGAAGGAATTGGTCTATATCTAATGCTACCTACTGAAAGCAAAGATTGCATGGTTAAAAGAAATGAATTTATTATATAAAACAAGTATGGCAAAATTAATAGTAATAATAATATATTCTGAATTTAAATTGGAGCGTTGCGATTTGAATATTACCGCTAGAAAATTACGTGAAAACGGAGTCGGATAAATTACTGATTTTACTCTTATTCCCAAGCTATGAAGTAACTGAAATACTGAAAAAAAAAGACGAGAGATTACGTAGTTCTGAGTCATTCGCGCTTACCACTGGAAATTGCCGAAGCATTTCCCTCGTACTGGATGTTGAAGAGAGCTTCCCACAGCCTCCTGGACGTCGTCATCTTCTCCGTTGGTTGATGAGATACTTGTAGATATGATAACTTTATGGTCCGAACATCGGAGCCAATCACACGTACAACCACACTGGTTAAGTTTTACAAAGATAGTCGCCTAGCCTCCACGGCGCGCAAACCATATATGCACTCGTCGCTTCCCCTCTCGGACCCGGCTTCTTCTCGCCCGCTCTCCTCTGATTGGCTGAGCCACCACGCACTACCCCCCTCCTCAGGGTCATTACACTCGGCGCGAGGATGATGTCGATTACCGTTCCAGACTATTTCGCCTTTTCTTGAAGCAGCAACCCAGGCTTGCGTCATGCTTCATGACAAGATTATGCCTGTAGCCGAATTCCCACTGACTCATCTCTCTCATAATACCCTAACTGACAAAACTCCGTAAAATTCCGTAATCATATAATTTTCTATGATAATGTTGTTCGTAATAATTTGCTTGATAGTGTTTTCTATGACATTGAAAATCTATCTGTATGCTTATAATTTTATAAAAATGCTCCAAAAATACCTTAATAATAATAATAAGTTAATAATAATAATACATTCACATGAACACTTCTCTTGGCTGAACAATTTGCCGCGTAAATAAATATAGAATGGCTTCCTACTGACTTATGTCAGTGGCATAAAATCCCCTCGAAAAACACGTTACATATTCGCCTCGGATCATGTGATGATTTACCGTGACGACGGTCCATTATCCGATTATCCCAGACACGTTAATAATCCCCATCCAAAATACATATTACATAAATGAAATCACCCTAAATTACATATATATACACTCATAATTTTTCCTTTACGCACTTTGCGTCAAAGTTTGTTGTCACTATGGACTTTGCAACCAGTCCAATGTTTTTCATATGGAATAATGTTCCACGGATATTTCCGCCTCTCAAATTTCTCTATGTTGGAAAAATAGACATAAATAATGTGTGAACACTATGTATATAAGATGTCACATCACACGCATCAAAGGTGTTCTGATATATTTATCACCACAGAACTTCCTAATTTCACTGGAGGTCCCTTCCTTATGGTGAAATTTAATCTCACTGATCTCACTGATCACACTATTGTGGCAGCGCATCGTGACCATAATACTTAATCTCTCTTTATAATAGACGAAAATAATATTGACTTCTGAAAAAAAAAACAGTAAATGCGCGTTACATATAACACCAAATATTTCTGTGCTGTAATCGCCCTGTCTTCTTAAGTTCCCATAGACCATATTCTACTTAATACTAGTTCTCAACACTGACCAGTTCTCCTCACACAAATAATACCATTGTACAAATTACCTTAAATTACACACTTACATCTCACGTGTGCTGTTATGTATGAGTTTCATGAAGGACTGTCTCGCCTTCTGATGGCCCATCTTTTGTCTCGTGGACGCCTTAAGCAAAAATACCCTGTTCAAGCGCTCACCCATCTCTTGGAGACAACTGGGAATTCACCAGCGCTACCAAATTCTGTTCTTGGTGTATCGAGACATTTTAGTGCTCAAGAGCATCCTACAATCCCGTCATATTTCCCTGTACCTTAAAAACTCTCAATTACTTACATACTACCCCCCTGTGTGACTTCTGATACGCCTGCCTGGAAGACCAGATCTTCCACGCACCAAATACCGCACTTACTCATTTGATAGGCTGGCTTGCCAGCTAAACACACTTACTTTATGACACATACTTTCGTAGACTATGTATATTATACGTCCCGTATAATCTGTTTCCCTTACTATCCTCCAGCACATATGCTGTTTTGCCAATACGTTTGGAAACTATAAATGGGCCCTCGTAGAGATAAAAGAACTTGGACATGACTTTCTCTAGCTTATTTGACTGTTTCGGCACTCTAAGTAAGACTCTGTCTCCCGGCTCGAATAGGTCAAATTTAGTTTCTTTTTGTTGGCAAATTCTCTTTTGTGCTGACTTAGATAAATTCTGTTTCGCCAACTGGACAATGTAATCCATCCCCGGTTGCTTACCCTCATTTAAACCCAACACCCTCGCTAGTTCATTTTGTGGTCTTTTTCCGAATTGAACTTCGTATGGCGTCAATTTCGTGCTCTTATGCTGGACAGAATTCAGCCAAGTCTCGACCTTGGGAAGTTGTCCAACCCAGGCCGTATGCTTGTCATGCACTAGAGTCCGAAAAAGACGAGCCACTTCCCTTAATGGATGCTCTGCAGAATTACCCTGAGGGTACCTTACAGAGGAATCAACGTGTGTTATACCAGCTTCCTACATACTGGTTCTCCATTTCTTTGCAGTAAACTGTGGTCCACTGTCAGTATCCTGAGAGGAAGGCCAAACTCAGGTACATACTTATTAATGATCAGACGGCTACACGCTAGTCCCGTGGCTTTCCTTAGCGGATAGCTTGACATACTTACTAAAAGCGTCAATAACTATAAAAATGTACTCGTAGCCGTACTGTCCTTTAACGATCGGGCCAAATAAATCCACACACAGTAGTTCGCCGGGACTACTTGTGAGAACTGCAGATCTCTCCCCCACTAAATATTTAACTGGATATTTACTCCTTTGACAGGTGTCACACTTAGCTAAAATCCTCCTAACATCCCTTCCCATTTTACTCCAAATGAAGTCACGACCAATTTCATAGAAGACCTTGGCAGCACCAAAGTGTCCTAATTCCCTATGAATGAACCAAATTAGCTCCTCCCGCAAACTGGCAGGAACACATATTGCCCACCGATTATTCCTACATTTCCTTGCAAGAAGCCCATCCTGCATCTTGTACGTGAACCGTCCTACTTTCACATACTCTTCTTCACCTATTTCCAACCTAGCCAGTGGCTCCCTTAACTTAACGTCCTCACGTTGCTCCACTAGCATATTTCTCAGTGTCTGTAACGATGCCCTGTTGCTACTCTCCACACATGCACATATTAAAATACCGTCCTCTGCTTTAACCACAGGATAATCCCTACATAAATTAGTGTCCCTCGATAGCATGTCTGCAAGAATGTTATCTTTACCTTTAATTTATTTTACTGTGAATTCGTATTCCTGCAGAGCAAGAATCCAACTACTAACTCTGTTAGAACTGAGTTTACAAGTTCTCATATACAGTAATGCATGGTGATCTGTATGGATCTCAAATTTTCCCCCTACTAAATACATTCTAAATTTCCCTAAACTGAAAACAATACCTAAAAGCTCTAACTCAGTAATCGTGTATCTTTTCTCTGCTGCTGTCAGTCCTCGCGAGGCTAAAGATACAATGCACAGATTACCATCATCATCTTTCTGACATAATAATCCAGCAATGCCTATATGTGAAACATCTGTCATAACCACATATTCCTTATCTTTCAAAGGATATTTCAGCACTACAGCTTTCTCAAAACCTTCCTACAGCGCTTTAAAAGCCTGATCATGCTTGGACTCCCAACTCCACCGAGTCCCACTTTTGAGCAATTCCCTGAATGGTTCTACCAACCCTGAGTATTTAAGAACGAACCTCCTGAAAAAGTTGCAAATTCCCAGGTATGTTTTTAACTGTTTAACATTCTGTGGCACCTCTGCGTTAAGTATCTTATTAACCCTACTTTCCTCTGGTGTCACACCTCTACTTGACACTCTATGACCTAAAAATGTCACTTATGACTGACAGAATGACGACTTAGACAGCTTCAAAGTGAACCCTGCCTGATCTAACTTCTGAAAACCTATATCTAAATGACGTAGATGCTCCTCAAAATTGCGTGAACTAATTACCATATCATCAATGTAAATGGTTACAAACTCTCCTGTGTCATCCCCTAATGCGATGTTTAAAGCCCTAATTAAAGCTGCTGAACTACTCTTTAACCCATAAGGTGTTCTACAAAATTGATAAAGGTTATATTTATGACTAAAAGCTGTAAATGGTCTATCTTCGTACATAAGTGGCACTTGCCAAAAACTGGAACTCAAATCTACACAAGTGAAATACTTCTTCCCCTCAAATGTTTGCATTAATTCCTCTATTGACATAGATTTCAGCTGATCTGAACTAATTCTACTATTAACCAAACGAGCGTCTAAACAAATACGAACTGTGTCGTCGGCCTTGGGTACCGTGATCAAAGAATTAACATATGGACTGTTAGAGTGCTCAATAATCCCATCATCAAGCATTTGGTTAATTTGTGCCTCAACTGTACTCTGATAAGCGAAAGGTACAGGATATCTATGTCCTGTGAATACTGACCTATCAATAACGTTCAATGTATGTGTATAGCAATTGGCCATACCAATGCGATCCTCAAAAACTCTCCTATTACACAATAACACATCATAGAGCCGAACACATTGTTCCACCTCTATATTTCCCTGAAATGCAGCCTCACGTAACGAGTCCTCTAGACTACCGTTCGTAATCACACTGCCCACAAAACATGGAGAACTCCGCTCTACGGCTGGCGATATCTCATTTAAAGTACAAATCACACCTACAACACTACTTCTCTGAATATGGTCATTGAACGCTACTTCTACTTCAGAGTCACCCCATTTAAATTTCAAACTCCCTACATCATAACATAAGTTACCAGACACTCTACTTAGGCACTCTGAACCCAAGATAACACTGAATATTAAATTTGGAATTACAAGACAAATCTGCTTTTCTACATGATTATTAATTTTAATGTCTACTAAAACTTGCTTCGAAATTTCTTTAGACCTCTTCCCAACAGCTGTGATAACAAAAGTACTTTTAATTGGCATCTCCTCAAAATTTACTCCAATTCCTTTCATTTTATCATAAAATGCACTACTTATGCAACTCTTCATACAACCACTATCAATTAAAACATCTGTGTACGCCTCGGACACGTTAATTTTAACTATGGGGCTCTTACTGACCACCTCCTGAATAATATCTTCATCATTTAGTTCACGTAATAATTCATTTCTCACATTTAGGTCATAGGGTTCCTGTATAAGTGTATGGACAGGGCATGTTACAGACTGAGATTCTAACCTTACATCGCAGCCTTGTTCGTGTTTAAAGCATTGCTACCGCTTGGTGTAGTACTACTCACTCCTGCACTGGTCTGGTTGTTCTGGGTTGTATTAACGGTATCTCTCTGTCCGTTATTACCATTGGGCTGATTCCCTCCTTGACCCCTGTTCTGGTTATCTATATATTTAAAACACTAAGCTGATTTTTGTTACCGCGAGATTGAGGGAACGGTAGAACCGATTCACTTCGTAGAGCAATCTGTCGAAAGCTGTAGGCCTGTAGATTTGCAGAGTGTCTTTAAAATAAACAAATATGTTACCACATATTTTTAAATGTATAAACAAAACTGCAAAATTGTTAGCTCAAGCGCATGCGCAGAATCACCTTGGTTAATGACATTATGGCGGATGTCCACCGCGTTTTAATGTAATAGTTAGTAGGGGGATGATAGGGGTTCTGCCCCACTTCAGAACCCCGTTATTACCACTACTAAGCCTCAGCCATGTTAAATATCTCTCGAACGCATGGTCCGATTTTGACAAATGGCGTGTCAGTGGACCCGGGCTGACGTTCTCTTTCCTATGGACCATGTATTATATTTTTCAAAAATTCTTTGAATTTTTTTGTTTTGCAACGTTGTTGATAGTTTGAAAACCAAACATGGTAGAACGTTGTGCCATGGCTCAAACGAACGGCCTTTATGACCTTTATTTTTTGTAATAAAACTTTTTTATTTTTTATGTTTTTTTGAAAACACTCGAATTTTGAAAATCCTATATTTTGGAAACTAGGAACTCTACAAAAAAGTTTGTTTGACGTAAATGAAAGGTCCCTACCCCCTCTACCCCCAAAATAAATTTCAAGTCTCTAGGATGAAAACCTGTAGGTAGTAGTGTGGTAAGGACAGAGCTGCTTATAAAAGCAAGTGGTGAGCCCCTGCGACCTTGGAATGGAAGGAGCCATGCTAGGAGGGCGTGCTTGGATTCGTTTTTTTCGTCTCGTTGTGCTCTTTACGGGAATGTAGGTGTCGAAAAGGTGAAAATCTGGAAACACGGTCTTTTTGGGGTAAAAACGTGATTTTAGACTTTTTGCTATATCTCGCGAACCAAGTATGCTAGAGACATGAACGAGGGGTCCAAGGACTCGGAGTGACGTCCTCTTTGCTATGGACCACTCGTTATATTTTTTTAAAAAATTTGGAAACGCGATTTTGGGGTAAACACGTGTTTTTTGTGATTTTTGCCGATATCTCACGAACCAATAACGCTAGAGACGTGTACGAGGTGTCCTAGGACTCGGGCTAACGCCCCCTTTCAAATGTGGTAGATATTTTTTTTCCAAAAAGATAATTCACAAAGGGCCTAACGCCATACATGTTGAAATAACGTTTTCTTTTTCTTTGCCTGTTTATAATGTCCATGAAGCGTGGTGGTTGAGAGAGAGAGACCATACGGCTGGGTGTGTGTGTTTCAACGAACCTGTCGCTAACCACAAGGACCATGCTTAATAGAACAATCGCTATTTCGACGGGTCGGTGTATGACAGAGCGAGCGTGCGTTTTTCTGATATTTTACCTTTAACGTGTAAACGGTAATGAGATCTAGGTTCTATGTTGGTCGAAGCGAGTAGAGAAAACAAACTTGCCGAGGAGGTGAAGGTCATTTGAGCTTATTGGAAGGCATTGATCTGACTTGACAACAAGTGCAATGGAAAAAATGACCAAGACGCTTGAAGGTGAAATAATCTGACCATCGTTGTGGCAGGGGAGTGTGAAAGGCGTGCACACATGTGTGAAACCACAGGCACGCTAAACCAGTGACATCCTGTTTTGCTTCGTACGTGACAAAATGCAAGTTCATGTGAAATTTGATCTACCGCAGGTGTTCACCTTGGACGTTATCTGTCCACGTGCATGATAACTGTTAACAAGTCACATCCTGTTTTGCTTCGTACGTGACAAAATGCAAGTTCATGTGAAATTTGATCCGGCACAGGTGTTCGCCTGGGACGTTAGCTGCCCACGTGCACGATAAGAGAATGTTCAAAGCGTGGGAAAAAAAAAAGATTATACATGCAATGTGATATATAAAGACACGTCGCTGACATTTCCACTCGCACTTATGTGACTACTTTTGAACACGCTACAGCGTTGTGTGAAACACTTGGCCTTGTTTAACAGTTTTGGTGTTGGTGGAAAATACTTATTCTTGTTGTGAGGTAGGTATATATTTATTCATTTATACATTTATTGATTTATATATAAATACATGCAATTATTTATTGATTAGGTAATTAATGATTTTATTTATTTATTTGTTTGCAGATAACCGGCATACCTTACGTGTCAGAGGGAGAAGAAACTATTGCACTTTTGAGCCCACTAGAAGGGAAGAGTAACAAGTCACTGCAAGTAAAGGTGAGATGATTTTTTTTAAACTAACTTGTTTCATTTTTTTTTGTTTTATGTTTTATTTTATGAAATGTATGTATTAACCTGAATTTAGGTATTTATAGCGGTTTATTTTATTTATTTTTAGAAACTTGGAAAGAATAGCCTTACCACCGTAGCAGTCGCTGAAAAAAACCAGAAACGCACTAAAGCGAAACCACTGCCAAAGAGTGAACTGTTTAAAACTCAGGTAAGTCCAACTTAAAAATGCTATTCCATTTTACCACTACTGAAAACTCGTAGACAAAAAAAAAATTCATTACCTGTACATGACTGGGACAATGATTGCTTTCTTGATTAATGGCTATGTTGTTGTTGTTGACTGGGAAAAGTACAAGGCCATGTTGGATTTTCTAAAAATAAAATAATAAATTTAATTTATGGGTGGTTCCCTATGGACTCAACGAATATCCACAGGTTTGAACATGATAATGTGAACAAAATGACATGACATTCATTTTTGTTTATATATTGGTTAAAGGGAGGGTGGGGGAATGTAAATGACTGTAGCTTTATAAAAAAGAAAATAAGTACATGGGTTACTGTTTGTGCCAACATACAGTTTATTTTTAATGGTGTTTTGATATATTAATGCCAATTAACGTTAACGTTTTATTTACAAGTATTGATTGATTGATTGATTGATTGATTGAGTGATGGGTTATTTTGTTTGCTTTTAGGTGTCGTTATGTGCCATTAACGTAATGAACAGACAGTGAACAAGCATGCATTATGCTTTAAAGTACTCTGTGCAATGTTAATAACTTACAATAAGAAAACGTTTTATTATAACACATGGCGTTAGTACCAAATACAACAAGTGAGCAAGTTGGTTTACCACGTGGGTTAAATTTAAAATCAGAACATGATCGATGGTTAACATTTGAATCCTGGCCTGTAGGCTTTTTGTCGACGCATGAACTTGCAAAAGCCGGTTTTTTTTACTTGAACCGAGGAGATGTGGTGCGCTGTGTGTTTTGTCGTATTGAACTTTCACACTGGGAAGAAGGGGATGATCCCTTTAGAGACCATTTGCGATGGTCTCCTCACTGTCCTTACATGCTTGGAAAGCAAGTGGGTAACCTACCCGTGCATTCATTTTACCGAACCACAAGGCCTATGGCCGCTACTTACGTTGCTGAATCACAAATAAATAATAATGATGTATTACCAGCCAACGGTAGTGTCGATATATGTGGTCCATATGCCATAGACAGTGTTGAATTGGCGTGTGCTTTTGAAAAATTGGGAGTTTGCAAGACTAAAGCACTAGCACACCCAGAGTACAGCTCTGTTGAAAAACGTTTCGAATCTTATAAAAATGTTTGGCCATTAATATTAAAACACCTTACCAAACAGCTAAGTGAAGCTGGATTTTTTTATACTGGTGAAGGGGATAAAACAATATGTTTTTATTGTGGATTTGCTTTAAAGGATTGGCAAATGACTGATGACCCTTTTGTGCAACACGCTCGTTGGTTACCAAACTGTAAATACATGGTGTTGCTTAAAGGTCAGGAATTTGTGAACACTATTCGTAAAGAAAAAGTGATTGCAGCACAAGACATAAAAGTGCCTTTAGAGTTAGAGCACGCGGAGCAAATACATAAGGCTGAAAGAAAAGACTTGTCTCACGAACAGATACAAAAGTGTGACCAACAATTATGTAAAATTTGTTATCAAGATGAACTAGGTGTTGTATTTTTACCCTGTGGACACATGATAGCCTGTGTCAAGTGTGCATTAGAACTTAACACTTGTGCTATATGCAGAAAAGTAGTATCTGCAACAGTTAGGGCATTTCTTGCATAACTAGTATAATTTATTCGCCATGGATAGTGCAAAATCCCTAATTGCACAATATTATTAAAGCTGTTTTAGAGTGTAATAGATATGCTTTTGTTTTGTTTATAGACTACTACAATGAATGTTTTGAATGCTGTGGGACAATCATGTGGCTTAGAGACAAAGAAGCTCAGCGAATTGCCAATGCATATTCCATTCCGCATTATCAAGATTCGGAAATTGAAAACAGCATATGGTGATCGTGTACTTTGTGTATGTGAAAACTTTGAGACATTTCTGCCTATACGGTTTAATGATATGTCGGAGAGTGTTTTTGATGAAGTCAATAATGCTGTGCAACCTGTACACTTAATTTATGAAGGTTTTAAAAACAATAGGTGCATGGTTCGTTTTAATTAAATAAATAAATAATGTGAAATAATAATGGAAATTATAAGTAATGACAATATACTGAAAAAGAAAGAAAATATGTGCATAGAATAGTAATGTTTTAGTGTTTAGTGTTGTCTTTAAAAATATTATGATGAAACCAAAAAAAATGTATATAAAGTTTGTAAATAAATGCAAAATGATGTTACAATGCTGTTTTATTTTATACAAAGTTAGTATATTTAACATTGCAGAGTATACATGATTATGACAATAAATGCATACTGAATACAAGCCTTTCTCACATTACAATAGTCTGTTATAGTTTTAAACACAAGGCTTGTTGTAGATCATTTTATAGCAATGTCCCTTTAATGTTGTTTTCGAAAAGTGGGGAAGCCACAATGGTTGTATTGACATAAAAACCTTATGGTTATTACTATTTAGTCACTTTGATCCCCTTGCAGATCAACAGTAGATGACCTAGTTGTTCCACTCTTTAAAACGACAACAACAACACTACCTCTTGCATAGTTTGTGATGTTGATGGCTCTTGCGACGTGGAAGATGGATTAAAAATAACTTTGAGAACAGGGGTTAAACGTTGATCATTAAACAATGCACTATTTTGAGTAGCAATATGGTTTTCTTGATTTTTTGTCGACGGCAACTGTGTTTCATGCGGTACACTACATTGATGATCACTGACACTTAAAACCTCACTATTTTTACTTTTTAGGTCACCACGACAATGTTTGGAACGTTGCTTTGAACAACGCCAAATAACAGTTCCATTTTTATTGGTTCGTTTCACAATATATGAATATCCTTTATAGTATGCGTAAGGCTTACCATACCTAGTCACTGATACTTCCATATCAACTGTCGAGCATAGACTAAGCTCTAGTAAAGTCAACTTGGTAATAAGAATACTAGTTTAATGTGAGAGCAAATATGGATCCAAAGAGTTCAGGTAAAAGTGAAAGCAAATAAGCAAATATTAGAAACAAGAGTTGGGGTGAAAATGGTCGCAAAGTGGTAGACCCATTACACAATAATTTCAGCACGACGAAGCTCTTGTTCAATTTCTTTGATTTCCCAATCGTGACCAGTATGGCCAGATTGACGTGAGGCATGCAACAACTGTAGCCGCTGGACGAGCTTATTGGGATTGTGCCAGTATACAAATTTAACAAATGGATTTTTAGGTGTAAACAAAGCATTACCATTATCATGATCATTATCATCATCGTCATTATCATCATCATGATCACCATTATCATCATGACCATCATCACTGTTACTATATAGTCCTTTTTGATCCTCTTGCAATACCACTTTATTTATAGTCTGAGTTGATTTTGACAGTGTTGAAGGTTTCTTGGACGTTGACAACTGTCCTAACATGACGTTTTGAGGACATGATAAGTCCTTTTGAACAAACACTGTACTATCTTTAGCCGCAATATCGTTTTCTTGAACTTGCTTTTTAGCATTTTGATAATTGTTTGTAAACAGTAAGCGTGGTTCGTTTCGAGCACTACATTGATGAACACTCACACTTAAAACCTTTCCATTTTTACTTTTCAGATTGCCTCGACATTTTGTTGACCTCTCTTTTGAGCATCGCCAGAATATTATTCCATTCACATTCTGGCGATTATAGTTATAGGAGTAGCCTTGATAGAGTGCACGTAGCCTACCTTTGTTGGTTGTAATAAGTTCCATAGTAGTAACTGACCTGTCAGTACGATGTTCACACTACAAAGGTTACAACTGTTTTGCTGATGGAGTGACCTACTATAAGCTTATATATTGGCTTATGTGTTGGCTTTTTGTGTTGGCTTTTCGTGTTGGCTTTTGTGTTGGCTTATGTGTTGGCTTTTTGTGTTGGCTTTTTGTGTTGGCTTTTCATGTTGGCTTTTCGTGTTGGCTTATGTGTTGGCTTTTTGTGTTGGCTTTTTGTGTTGGCTTTTCGTGTTGGCTTTTGTGTTGGCTTATGTGTTGGCTTTTTGTGTTGGCTTTTTGTGTTGGCTTTTCATGTTGGCTTTTCGTGTTGGCTTTTCGTGTTGGCTTTTTGTGTTGGCTTTTCGTGTTGGCATTTCGTGTTGGCTTTTGTGTTGGCTTTTCGTGTTGGCTTTTTGTGTTGGCTTTTCGTGTTGGCATTTCGTGTTGGCTTTTCGTGTTGGCTTTTTTTGTATTGGCCTTTCGTGTTGGCTTTTTGTATTGGCTTTTCGTGTTGGCTTTTTGTGTTGGCTTTAGTATTGGCTTTTGTATTGGCTTATTTGACAAGTTATTTGTGTCAATGTATTTAGTGGATTTTTTCTTGGTGTTGGAAAGTAGTTGAAAGAGAGGGAATATTTAAAGACTTAACCTCAGCTCACTAACCTAACCTAACCTTTCAACTCTCAGATGTTAATTAAATTCTGTGCATTGTCGAGTTGGAGCCCAAGACCTCAGGGGTTAAAAAAACAATTATTTTTGACGACTTATTTTGGTAACTTATTTTAATGGCTAACCTAACTTTACCTAACCTAACCTAACCTAACCTAACCTCAGCTCACTTTGGATATTACTAGTAAGTGTTCATATCCTCTGCTAGGTAGCATGCTAGTAGTACAGGTAGTGCTCATATTTACCGCTAGATAGCGGAAACATACTTTGCATGTTGCATGTGACACTTGTGAAGTTTAACCACATGCAAGACGTGCTTGTATAAGTTCTCTATTTAAACTCAATATACAATTAACCACTAAATGTTCAGAACTAACATGTATAGCCATGTTTAGGGTATATAGGAGACCCTTAGCAAGAAAGGCTGTCTAACCCACGAGTGTACAGCCTTGTCATACGCAGTAAGCCCCTGTTGGCAGAAAACAACAACAACAACAATTTGAGAAAGCCAACAGGGGCTTACTGCGTATGACAAGGCTGTACACTCGTGGGTTAGACAGCCTTTCTTGCTAAGGGTCTCCTATATACCCTAAACATGGCTATACATGTTAGTTCTGAACATTTAGTGGTTAATTGTATATTGAGTTTAAATAGAGAACTTATACAAGCACGTCTTGCATGTGGTTAAACTTCACAAGTGTCACATGCAACATGCAAAGTATGTTTCCGCTATCTAGCGGTAAATATGAGCACTACCTGTACTACTAGCATGCTACCTAGCAGAGGATATGAACACTTACTAGTAATATCCAAAGTGAGCTGAGGTTAGGTTAGGTTAGGTTAGGTTAGGTAAAGTTAGGTTAGCCATTAAAATAAGTTACCAAAATAAGTCGTCAAAAATAATTGTTTTTTTAACCCCTGAGGTCTTGGGCTCCAACTCGACAATGCACAGAATTTAATTAACATCTGAGAGTTGAAAGGTTAGGTTAGGTTAGTGAGCTGAGGTTAAGTCTTTAAATATTCCCTCTCTTTCAACTACTTTCCAACACCAAGAAAAAATCCACTAAATACATTGACACAAATAACTTGTCAAATAAGCCAATACAAAAGCCAATACTAAAGCCAACACAAAAAGCCAACACGAAAAGCCAATACAAAAAGCCAACACGAAAGGCCAATACAAAAAAAGCCAACACGAAAAGCCAACACGAAATGCCAACACGAAAAGCCAACACAAAAAGCCAACACGAAAAGCCAACACAAAAGCCAACACGAAATGCCAACACGAAAAGCCAACACAAAAAGCCAACACGAAAAGCCAACACGAAAAGCCAACATGAAAAGCCAACACAAAAAGCCAACACAAAAAGCCAACACATAAGCCAACACAAAAGCCAACACGAAAAGCCAACACAAAAAGCCAACACAAAAAGCCAACACATAAGCCAACACGAAAAGCCAACATGAAAAGCCAACACAAAAAGCCAACACAAAAAGCCAACACATAAGCCAACACAAAAGCCAACACGAAAAGCCAACACAAAAAGCCAACACATAAGCCAATATATAAGCTTATAGTAGGTCACTCCATCAGCAAAACAGTTGTAACCTTTGTAGTGTGAACATCGTACTGACAGGTCAGTTACTACTATGGAACTTATTACAACCAACAAAGGTAGGCTACGTGCACTCTATCAAGGCTACTCCTATAACTATAATCGCCAGAATGTGAATGGAATAATATTCTGGCGATGCTCAAAAGAGAGGTCAACAAAATGTCGAGGCAATCTGAAAAGTAAAAATGGAAAGGTTTTAAGTGTGAGTGTTCATCAATGTAGTGCTCGAAACGAACCACGCTTACTGTTTACAAACAATTATCAAAATGCTAAAAAGCAAGTTCAAGAAAACGATATTGCGGCTAAAGATAGTACAGTGTTTGTTCAAAAGGACTTATCATGTCCTCAAAACGTCATGTTAGGACAGTTGTCAACGTCCAAGAAACCTTCAACACTGTCAAAATCAACTCAGACTATAAATAAAGTGGTATTGCAAGAGGATCAAAAAGGACTATATAGTAACAGTGATGATGGTCATGATGATAATGGTGATCATGATGATGATAATGACGATGATGATAATGATCATGATAATGGTAATGCTTTGTTTACACCTAAAAATCCATTTGTTAAATTTGTATACTGGCACAATCCCAATAAGCTCGTCCAGCGGCTACAGTTGTTGCATGCCTCACGTCAATCTGGCCATACTGGTCACGATTGGGAAATCAAAGAAATTGAACAAGAGCTTCGTCGTGCTGAAATTATTGTGTAATGGGTCTACCACTTTGCGACCATTTTCACCCCAACTCTTGTTTCTAATATTTGCTTATTTGCTTTCACTTTTACCTGAACTCTTTGGATCCATATTTGCTCTCACATTAAACTAGTATTCTTATTACCAAGTTGACTTTACTAGAGCTTAGTCTATGCTCGACAGTTGATATGGAAGTATCAGTGACTAGGTATGGTAAGCCTTACGCATACTATAAAGGATATTCATATATTGTGAAACGAACCAATAAAAATGGAACTGTTATTTGGCGTTGTTCAAAGCAACGTTCCAAACATTGTCGTGGTGACCTAAAAAGTAAAAATAGTGAGGTTTTAAGTGTCAGTGATCATCAATGTAGTGTACCGCATGAAACACAGTTGCCGTCGACAAAAAATCAAGAAAACCATATTGCTACTCAAAATAGTGCATTGTTTAATGATCAACGTTTAACCCCTGTTCTCAAAGTTATTTTTAATCCATCTTCCACGTCGCAAGAGCCATCAACATCACAAACTATGCAAGAGGTAGTGTTGTTGTTGTCGTTTTAAAGAGTGGAACAACTAGGTCATCTACTGTTGATCTGCAAGGGGATCAAAGTGACTAAATAGTAATAACCATAAGGTTTTTATGTCAATACAACCATTGTGGCTTCCCCACTTTTCGAAAACAACATTAAAGGGACATTGCTATAAAATGATCTACAACAAGCCTTGTGTTTAAAACTATAACAGACTATTGTAATGTGAGAAAGGCTTGTATTCAGTATGCATTTATTGTCATAATCATGTATACTCTGCAATGTTAAATATACTAACTTTGTATAAAATAAAACAGCATTGTAACATCATTTTGCATTTATTTACAAACTTTATATACATTTTTTTTGGTTTCATCATAATATTTTTAAAGACAACACTAAACACTAAAACATTACTATTCTATGCACATATTTTCTTTCTTTTTCAGTATATTGTCATTACTTATAATTTCCATTATTATTTCACATTATTTATTTATTTAATTAAAACGAACCATGCACCTATTGTTTTTAAAACCTTCATAAATTAAGTGTACAGGTTGCACAGCATTATTGACTTCATCAAAAACACTCTCCGACATATCATTAAACCGTATAGGCAGAAATGTCTCAAAGTTTTCACATACACAAAGTACACGATCACCATATGCTGTTTTCAATTTCCGAATCTTGATAATGCGGAATGGAATATGCATTGGCAATTCGCTGAGCTTCTTTGTCTCTAAGCCACATGATTGTCCCACAGCATTCAAAACATTCATTGTAGTAGTCTATAAACAAAACAAAAGCATATCTATTACACTCTAAAACAGCTTTAATAATATTGTGCAATTAGGGATTTTGCACTATCCATGGCGAATAAATTATACTAGTTATGCAAGAAATGCCCTAACTGTTGCAGATACTACTTTTCTGCATATAGCACAAGTGTTAAGTTCTAATGCACACTTGACACAGGCTATCATGTGTCCACAGGGTAAAAATACAACACCTAGTTCATCTTGATAACAAATTTTACATAATTGTTGGTCACACTTTTGTATCTGTTCGTGAGACAAGTCTTTTCTTTCAGCCTTATGTATTTGCTCCGCGTGCTCTAACTCTAAAGGCACTTTTATGTCTTGTGCTGCAATCACTTTTTCTTTACGAATAGTGTTCACAAATTCCTGACCTTTAAGCAACACCATGTATTTACAGTTTGGTAACCAACGAGCGTGTTGCACAAAAGGGTCATCAGTCATTTGCCAATCCTTTAAAGCAAATCCACAATAAAAACATATTGTTTTATCCCCTTCACCAGTATAAAAAAATCCAGCTTCACTTAGCTGTTTGGTAAGGTGTTTTAATATTAATGGCCAAACATTTTTATAAGATTCGAAACGTTTTTCAACAGAGCTGTACTCTGGGTGTGCTAGTGCTTTAGTCTTGCAAACTCCCAATTTTTCAAAAGCACACGCCAATTCAACACTGTCTATGGCATATGGACCACATATATCGACACTACCGTTGGCTGGTAATACATCATTATTATTTATTTGTGATTCAGCAACGTAAGTAGCGGCCATAGGCCTTGTGGTTCGGTAAAATGAATGCACGGGTAGGTTACCCACTTGCTTTCCAAGCATGTAAGGACAGTGAGGAGACCATCGCAAATGGTCTCTAAAGGGATCATCCCCTTCTTCCCAGTGTGAAAGTTCAATACGACAAAACACACAGCGCACCACATCTCCTCGGTTCAAGTAAAAAAAACCGGCTTTTGCAAGTTCATGCGTCGACAAAAAGCCTACAGGCCAGGATTCAAATGTTAACCATCGATCATGTTCTGATTTTAAATTTAACCCACGTGGTAAACCAACTTGCTCACTTGTTGTATTTGGTACTAACGCCATGTGTTATAATAAAACGTTTTCTTATTGTAAGTTATTAACATTGCACAGAGTACTTTAAAGCATAATGCATGCTTGTTCACTGTCTGTTCATTACGTTAATGGCACATAACGACACCTAAAAGCAAACAAAATAACCCATCACTCAATCAATCAATCAATCAATCAATCAATACTTGTAAATAAAACGTTAACGTTAATTGGCATTAATATATCAAAACACCATTAAAAATAAACTGTATGTTGGCACAAACAGTAACCCATGTACTTATTTTCTTTTTTATAAAGCTACAGTCATTTACATTCCCCCACCCTCCCTTTAACCAATATATAAACAAAAATGAATGTCATGTCATTTTGTTCACATTATCATGTTCAAACCTGTGGATATTCGTTGAGTCCATAGGGAACCACCCATAAATTAAATTTATTATTTTATTTTTAGAAAATCCAACATGGCCTTGTACTTTTCCCAGTCAACAACAACAACATAGCCATTAATCAAGAAAGCAATCATTGTCCCAGTCATGTACAGGTAATGAATTTTTTTTTTGTCTACGAGTTTTCAGTAGTGGTAAAATGGAATAGCATTTTTAAGTTGGACTTACCTGAGTTTTAAACAGTTCACTCTTTGGCAGTGGTTTCGCTTTAGTGCGTTTCTGGTTTTTTTCAGCGACTGCTACGGTGGTAAGGCTATTCTTTCCAAGTTTCTAAAAATAAATAAAATAAACCGCTATAAATACCTAAATTCAGGTTAATACATACATTTCATAAAATAAAACATAAAACAAAAAAAAATGAAACAAGTTAGTTTAAAAAAAATCATCTCACCTTTACTTGCAGTGACTTGTTACTCTTCCCTTCTAGTGGGCTCAAAAGTGCAATAGTTTCTTCTCCCTCTGACACGTAAGGTATGCCGGTTATCTGCAAACAAATAAATAAATAAAATCATTAATTACCTAATCAATAAATAATTGCATGTATTTATATATAAATCAATAAATGTATAAATGAATAAATATATACCTACCTCACAACAAGAATAAGTATTTTCCACCAACACCAAAACTGTTAAACAAGGCCAAGTGTTTCACACAACGCTGTAGCGTGTTCAAAAGTAGTCACATAAGTGCGAGTGGAAATGTCAGCGACGTGTCTTTATATATCACATTGCATGTATAATCTTTTTTTTTTCCCACGCTTTGAACATTCTCTTATCGTGCACGTGGGCAGCTAACGTCCCAGGCGAACACCTGTGCCGGATCAAATTTCACATGAACTTGCATTTTGTCACGTACGAAGCAAAACAGGATGTGACTTGTTAACAGTTATCATGCACGTGGACAGATAACGTCCAAGGTGAACACCTGCGGTAGATCAAATTTCACATGAACTTGCATTTTGTCACGTACGAAGCAAAACAGGATGTCACTGGTTTAGCGTGCCTGTGGTTTCACACATGTGTGCACGCCTTTCACACTCCCCTGCCACAACGATGGTCAGATTATTTCACCTTCAAGCGTCTTGGTCATTTTTTCCATTGCACTTGTTGTCAAGTCAGATCAATGCCTTCCAATAAGCTCAAATGACCTTCACCTCCTCGGCAAGTTTGTTTTCTCTACTCGCTTCGACCAACATAGAACCTAGATCTCATTACCGTTTACACGTTAAAGGTAAAATATCAGAAAAACGCACGCTCGCTCTGTCATACACCGACCCGTCGAAATAGCGATTGTTCTATTAAGCATGGTCCTTGTGGTTAGCGACAGGTTCGTTGAAACACACACACCCAGCCGTATGGTCTCTCTCTCTCAACCACCACGCTTCATGGACATTATAAACAGGCAAAGAAAAAGAAAACGTTATTTCAACATGTATGGCGTTAGGCCCTTTGTGAATTATCTTTTTGGAAAAAAAATATCTACCACATTTGAAAGGGGGCGTTAGCCCGAGTCCTAGGACACCTCGTACACGTCTCTAGCGTTATTGGTTCGTGAGATATCGGCAAAAATCACAAAAAACACGTGTTTACCCCAAAATCGCGTTTCCAAATTTTTTAAAAAAATATAACGAGTGGTCCATAGCAAAGAGGACGTCACTCCGAGTCCTTGGACCCCTCGTTCATGTCTCTAGCATACTTGGTTCGCGAGATATAGCAAAAAGTCTAAAATCACGTTTTTACCCCAAAAAGACCGTGTTTCCAGATTTTCACCTTTTCGACACCTACATTCCCGTAAAGAGCACAACGAGACGAAAAAAACGAATCCAAGCACGCCCTCCTAGCATGGCTCCTTCCATTCCAAGGTCGCAGGGGCTCACCACTTGCTTTTATAAGCAGCTCTGTCCTTACCACACTACTACCTACAGGTTTTCATCCTAGAGACTTGAAATTTATTTTGGGGGTAGAGGGGGTAGGGACCTTTCATTTACGTCAAACAAACTTTTTTGTAGAGTTCCTAGTTTCCAAAATATAGGATTTTCAAAATTCGAGTGTTTTCAAAAAAACATAAAAAATAAAAAAGTTTTATTACAAAAAATAAAGGTCATAAAGGCCGTTCGTTTGAGCCATGGCACAACGTTCTACCATGTTTGGTTTTCAAACTATCACCAACGTTGCAAAACAAAAAAATTCAAAGAATTTTTGAAAAATATAATACATGGTCCATAGGAAAGAGAACGTCAGCCCGGGTCCACTGACACGCCATTTGTCAAAATCGGACCATGCGTTCGAGAGATATTTAACATGGCTGAGGCTTAGTAGTGGTAATAACGGGGTTCTGAAGTGGGGCAGAACCCCTATCATCCCCCTACTATAGTTATGTATATGAATTATAATAAAGGAGGGGAATATTGATTATGAAGTTTCCACGATCTAAACAGGAATAGAATATTATAAAAAACGGGAAATGTAGAAGAACTTATACGGACTGTTGAGAGAGAATGTTATTTAAGTACCTTAATATTGCACCCTTCTATCAATGATTCGGTAGCTCAGACGGCAGCGTTCAAAACTCTTAATTTATGCATCGCGCAATGGAAGCAGTTCGAATCCCACCTCCGATATATATTTTTATTTCTCAATTATTCTTTCTGCCTATTGGTAATACATTGTCTTAACATATTTTACTTTTATTATTCCCATAAAGTAAGGAATTCTCCACGATTTACGTTCCCATATACTTTTAAATTATTAAATAAAAGATGGCCACAATCGCTTTCGCCATGAGAGACAATTGACGAACATAATTCATTTGTTGGACTCAGACATCGTGGTCACTCAGCCCCGTCTACTTTGGTGTGTGTGTCAAATGTTCTCTGATAACCTCTGTTATTGTGATGGCTGTACTGATGTGTGCATTTGTAATTAAAGTGGGGAATGGGAAATTGGTGACCGAAGCTTTAAGTTAGGAACTATCCCGGTATTTACCTGCAGTGGAAGTGGCAAACCACGGAAAACCACATCCCAGATTCTTGAAATGGGAATCGAACCTTGCCCTACTTAGTTTTGCCTCAAGAGTGCGCCCCGTTCCAGCCCTCAGACCAGAATTACACCTGCAGTGGAAGTGGCAAACCACAGAAAACCAAATCCCAGATTGTTGAGATGGGAATCGAACCTTGCCCTTCTTAGTTTTGCCTCAAGAGTGCGCCCCGTTCCAGCCCTCAGACCAGAATTACATTTCTAGAGAAATGGCGGATAAAGGATTCACCGTATCGTAGTGTGATCTTTGTTTTTGAGAATTAAAAAGAGGGGATTGAAGAACTTCCAACAGGCGTTTGAGTTCGTTTGTTGTTTAAGTAACTTAATATTGGTTTAGAAGTCTGATGACTGGGTGGCTCAGGGGTAACATTGATTACCCAGGAATGAATTTTGCATAGTCGAAGGAGTCTCACCTCAGACATGTATTTTTATTTCCTAATTATTCTTTCTGGCTATTGGTAATTCATTGTCTTAACATATTTTACTTTTATTATTCCCGTACAGTAAGGAATTCTCCACGATTTACATTGCCATATAATTTTAAATTATTAAATAAAAGAAGAGTCGCCTATGTAGCGTAGCGGTCAGCATGGTTAGCTGCCACCCCGGAGGTCCTGGGTTCGATTCCCGGCTCTGCCACGAAATTTGAAAAGTGATACGACGACTGGAACGGGGTCTACTCAGCCTCGGGTGGCCCAAATGAGTAGAGGGGGTTCGATTCCCCCTCAGCCATCCTCGACGTGGTTTTTCGTGGTTTCCCACTTCGTCTTCGGGCAAATGCCGGGATGGTACCTTCTTCAAGGCCACGGCCGCCTCCTTCCCTCTTCCTTGCCTATCCATCCTAACCATCCCTTACCTTCCCTCATGAGGCCCCTGTTCGCTTTGCAGGCGAGAACGCCTGGGCGAGGTGCCAATCCCACCTCACCAGTGGTGAGTTCCCTCGCTGGGTCCGTGGGTTCCACCAACCTGGAGGATAAACGACTAAAAAAAAAAAAAAAGATGGCCACAATCGCTTTCGCCATGAGAGACAATTGACGAATATAATTCATTTGATGGGCTCAGACATCGTGGTCACTCAGCCCCGTCTACTTTGGTGTGTGTGTGTAAAATTTTCTCTGGCAACCTGTGTTATTGTGATGGCTGTACTGATGTGTGAATTTGTCATTCAAGTGGGGAATAGGGAATTGACGACCTAGGCTTTATGTTACGAACTATCCCGGTATTTACCTCCAGTGGACGTGTCAAACCACGGAAAACCACATCCCAGATTGTTGAGATAGGAATCTAACCTTGCTCTCCTCAGTTTTGGCTCAAGAGTGCGCCCCGTTCCAGCCCTCAGACCAGAAGTAAATTTCTTGGCAAACCAGGGATCGAAACTGGAATCCGGGGCGATAGCTCAGAATGTACTGTAGCCTTCAGATTGGGCTTTCCTGTGTTAGTACGATTTTTGACAAGCACTGAACATACAGTCTAACTCTTAAACTCCCTCCATTACGGTGGCTGTCGAAGTGAGTCTATGCTCATTCCAGTAGTTGGCGAAGTATGCTCCCTTGCTTAATTTACTTTCATGGAAATGCAAAGGATTGTACCTACATCAGGTGATGGAAATTGCTTATTTAGAGCAGTTTCGTAGTGTTTATTCCAAAATGCAGGACGTTATCCTGAGCTGCGTTTGCAAGCAAATTGCAAAAATTTTTGCTGGCATGAATAATTGTAAGGATTTTATTATTGACGATCAGTATCATCGCATTCTCATCAGCAACAAACTTGAGAATGAAAGTATCTGAACTTCATTGTTTACGTGAATATTATTGTTTATTGATTATTTGTTTAGAGTACATAACAGTGAATCTAACCACGCTGTTGATTTTGGCAATGGAAGTATTATTTGCCATTTAATATTTGGCGGCTGCGTTGAGGCAGGCCACTATAATGTTATTGAATATGACGTTAATTTGGAGAGAAATGCTGCAATAAATATACCCATTTTACGAAAAGGAACATTAGCCACAAAAAAGTGGGAAATCGTAGAAAAATACGAAGCCACTTTTAAAATCTAATATAAAAATGCAATTTCAGAAACAATTCCAGATATTATGCCGTACAGTGTATGGTCCTTGACGAAGAAATGTAAACATTTTTCTGTACTGTATTTCTGTAGCGAGAAATCTACGCTTGGTTACTTTGACCTTTGGTGTTGTAATGGCAAAATTAATTTTACTAAATATAAAATATTTGACAGACTGCAACAATTTTTCACTGGAAATGATATCTCAAGGAATTTAAGAGAGAATAATCGGCGTAGAACAAATCCTATGTTCTTGGTTTCATTTGGTGCCAATGTCACTGTGCCACATGCATACGGTCCATATTGTTTTAAAATGTATGGAATTGCACATCATCGCATTTCTTCGTTAATGTATATTCCAAAATTATAAGCGACGGTTCCTGCGGCCAGTTGTATATATTAGACTCCTCAGAATTCTTGAATTCCTTGGAATTAAGTGATTTGCTTCCACATACTCCAAACGATTGACCCATAGATATGCTCCTTAGAAATCTGAAGTTTCCTAAGGGCGTCTAAATGCTACCATATTAATTATAAGAAATATGTACGAAAATTGCTTGAATTTGGAAATAATAAGTGCAGTTAAAATTAGGCGGAGAGATCTAACCCTTCGACTTGATTCCATATTATTTATATGAAATATGCCTGAAAATGCTTGGATTTGGAAATAAGTGCAGTTAAAATTAGCAGAGAGGTCTAATCCTTCGACTTGATTTAACACCACCGGATAAAACAATCATTTTCTTTTAAGAGGCAACATTTTCCGATTCGCTTGGCATACTTTATCACAATCAATAAAGCTCAAGGGGGAACTATGGAACGTATAGGTCTCAATTTGCCTCATAAAGTTTTCAATCATGGCCAGCAGTATGTTGCAATGTCTAGAGTGCAATCTTTTGACGCCCTTAAAGTTTCAATAGTGCCAAAAAATAATTGTACAAAGAAAGTATATAATAAAATTCTTCAGTAAATATTTTCTTATTGGCCGTCATATATTGACGGGTTCCAACTAGTAATTATTATTGTTGTTATATCTCCCTTGGTTACCCCTAAAATCATTATTTCGGCCTTGATTTCCCCTGAAATCATTATTTCTACCTTGGTAGTTCGTACCATACCCATTTCCTCTGTACTGGTTTTGTTGATTATTATTATTATTATAATTTTGGTTCCCCCTATTTTGAACGCTGGCTCCTTCGCCACTGTTCCCTTGAACTTCCTGGTTTCTATTCTCATTAGGCCTGTTATTATTGTTACCCTGGTTCCTACCGAAATTCTTCTCGTAACCACCTCTTCCCTAAGCATCGAATGTACTCAATAAATTCTCCACTTGTGAAATAGATTTAACATTTTGGATACTGGCAGCTTCCTTGATTCTATATGGAAAATGTCTTAATAATAGCCTGACTACATCACTTTCCTCCTTCAAACTATCCAGATATTTGCACGTTAATACCTGTCCTAAAAAGTACTCGGTCATAGTGTAGTTGCCTCTCGGGTTATATTTCCCACACACAATTCCCTCACGATGCTGAGACTGAATGACCTCATTCCAAAATTTCTCACAAAATTTAAATTTAAAGTCTGAAATATTCTCGAAATTGTCTCTGTAGACAGCAAACCAGTTTCTTGTCTACCCTACAAACGCTTGCTCTAAAATTTCAACTACCTGGCACCACTCAATACTACTATCTTCCAACCTCTCCCCGAATTTATTTTCTATTGCGTTCATGAACTCCATTGGACAACCCTGCCGATTACTGCATTTGCCTAGTTCTATTTCCTTGTGTGTGCTATTCACATAAACTGGCCTACTCTGACTATTTTCCTGCCTAATTCTAGCTTTCAACTTCAGTTCTAATTCAGCAATTTTCTCCTGAGCTTTTCTTTCAATATTAGTTACAGTTAACCTAATGCTCCCTTCCGATGTTTCAACTTTACCACTTAATTTAGCTTGTTTCTCACTAATCTCATTAATGCTTTCCTTATTCCTCTCCCTTAAAGTATTAACTTCAGTGATTATTTCTGCATGAACTCTATCAATTCTTCCCCCCAGCTGTTCTTTAACCTCCTTAGTTGCTACCTGAATTTTGTCAATTTCTCCCCCCAATTACTTTTTGACCTGCTGTGTTTCACGTTGCACTAGTTCTTTTAAATTTTCAGCCTGTGTACTGATTCTAACTTCTAACTTCTCCTGTACTTTTCCTAATTTTCTGTCTACATCTGCAATAATCTCTTTAGCCTTCTCTTCCAACACCCCTGTGATCTCACCTCTAATCAGTTCGAATTTATCACTAATTTCCCTACTGCTTTGTTCAAGTTTAGTAATTAAACTGTCGCTCAATTCCCTATTACTCTCTTTATTTTCCCTACTATTTTGTTCAAGTTTCGCATTATTTTGTTCGAGTTTAGCGTTTAAAGTTTCAGTACTCTCTCTATTTCCCCTATTGTTTTGTTCAAGTTTAGCATTTAAACTATCGCTCAATTCCCTATTACTCTCTTTATTTTCCCTACTATTTTGTTCGAGTCTAGCGTTTAAAGAATCTGTGCTAATTTTATTTTGTTGCATAAACTGAAGAAGCAAACTCTCTAACCCTGCTTGACTGTTTTGATTACCCCCCTCAGTATCGGGATTTAACTCCGACATCCCTGTACTGCTTTCATTTCCAAGACTAGCCTTACTGCTCGTATCTTCACTATCCAACTGGTGACCACTACGCAACTTCATCTCTTCCTCAGCACTACCCATGCTGATACACACCGATAAATGACAAACCCCCAAAATACAGGCACAGAAATATATACCCTTCTCCTTCCACAAATGTTATTAAGTTTTCGGCCCCAAGTTGGTAGCGACAAGTGTAACGGTTTTCCTTTGCTCCAGGTTGAGCGTACAAGTGAAACGGTTTCTTTAGCCCTCACTTTTGCGTGACAAGTGTAATGCTTCTACTGGCCCTGCCTTGCACTTTGAAATATTTACTCTGCCTAAGATATGTTGTTTAATGGGCGCCAAGACCTCAACGCTATGTTGAAATCTAAATTTATATTTAACAACACCTAGCTCTGGTAGAACACCTTCAAGAATCTATTCACTCAGATCGTGGTATGTTTTGATCATTAACCCAACAAACAATTGTATCAGGAGAAGGAATTGGTCTATATCTAATGCTACCTACTGAAAGCAAAGATTGCATGGTTAAAAGAAATGCATTTATTATATAAAACAAGTATGGCAAAATTAATAGTAATAATAATATATTCTGAATTTAAATTGGAGCGTTGCGATTTGAATATTACCGCTAGAAAATTACGTGAAAACGGAGTCGGATAAATTACTGATTTTACTCTTATTCCCAAGCTATGAAGTAACTGAAATACTGAAAAAAAAAGACGAGAGATTACGTAGTTCTGAGTCATTCACGCTTACCACTGGAAATTGCCGAAGCATTTCCCTCGTACTGGATGTTGAAGAGAGCTTCCCACAGCCTCCTGGACGTCGTCATCTTCTTCGTTAGTTGATGAGATACTTGTAGATATGATAACTTTATGGTCCGAACATCGGAGCCAATCACACGTACAACCACACTGGTTAAGTTTTACAAAGATAGTCGCCTAGCCTCCACGGAGCGCCAACCATATATGCACTCGTTGCTTCCCCTCTCGGACCCGGCTTCTTCTCGCCCGCTCTCCTCTGATTGGCTGAGCCACCACGCGCTACTCCCCTCTTCAGGGTCATTACACTCGGCGCGAGGATGATGTCGATTACCGTTCCAGACTATTTCGCCTTTTCTTGAAGCAGCAACCCAGGCTTGCGTCATGTTTCTTGACAAGATTATGCCTGTAGCCGAATCCCCACTGACTCATCTCTCTCATAATACCCTAACTGACAAAACTCCGTAAAATTCTGTAATCATATAATTTTCTATAATAATGTTGTTCGTAATAATTTGCTTGATAGTGTTTTCTATGACATTGAAAACCTATCTGTATACTTATAATTTTATAAAAATACTCCAAAAAATACCTTAATAATAATAATAATAATAATAATAATAAGTTAATAATAATAATAAATTAACATGAAAACTTCTCTTGGCTGAACAATTTGCCGCGTAAATAAATATAGAATGGCTTCCTACTGACTTATGTCAGTGGCATAAAATCCCCTCGAAAAACACGCTACAACGTTAAAGAAATAATGAATGTGGAAGTACGGAATGGAGCTAATTTTGACTCTGATCATTTCTTGACACGCATTAAATTCAAACCTTTACTGTTGAACAAGAGAAGACTTTCTCTGAACGTGCCAATAAAGGTAAACCCTGAAAAGCTTCACGAGAACAGAAATGACTTTCAAAGGCTTTTGCGAGAGAGAATAGTGGGGACTTGTCAGGATATCAGTGAGAAGATGACAATTATAGCCAAGGATGTTGCACCCTTACGCCGAACTTGCCGACACCGATGGTGGACCACAGACTAGGATGCAGCAGTCGATAGCAGAGCAGTAGCATATAAGGCCGGGTATGCAGACAAAACAGAAGGCAAATTTGAGACATACAGTACAAAGAAGTAAGCAAACAGCAAAGACCCTTCGACAAGTCAAAAGGAATCAAATTTCAGAAGAAATCCAGAATATTGACACGGAATTCCCGAAGAATAACACTAGAACATTTTACAGGACGTTTCAAAAACACCTAACTGGTTTTAACCATCCAGCATAGGATTTCGAAGGGAAGACGGCACATTGGCTTTGAATAAGAATGAAAATATTTTGATAAATTGTTGAACTTTGAGAAACCTAAAAGTGAATGGCCCAGAATAGACCCAAAACAACGGAACGACAATTCAATCTCCCAGATGAAAACGAACTCAGTGAAATAATCACAGACGTAAAGAACAATAAAGCCGCAGGGGTAGACTCGATCACAGCCGAGGGAATGGAAAGGATCTGGGAAACTGAAGTTATCCCCACAGAGTGCACAAGTGCTCTCATTCACCCTCTGCACAAACAGGGTGATAGAACGGTTCCTTACAACTACCGCGGCATCTTCATTGTTCCTGTAACGTATAAGGTACTTTGAAAAGCACCGCAGAAGTGACTTGCGGAGCAAGTGGATCACCAACTGGGTGAATATAAGGCGGGATTTAAAAGAGGAAGATCATGTGTTGAACAAATCTGGGACTTGAAACGTGTACTAGAAAATTATAGTTCAAAAGATTTATTAGTGGTTTTTGTCGATTTCAACAAAAGCCTATGATTCAATCGACAGGGAAGTGCTATATAACACATTGGTGGAATGTGGGGTCGATGCCAAAAACAACAGAAATTATTTAGCTGACTTCGGGCACTCGTTTGAGAGTAAAGTTTATGGGAGTGATTTTCGTGGAGTTTGAAATTAAAACAGGGGTTCGTCAGGGTGATGGACTGTCACCAGTTCTCTTCAACTGTGTGTTGGAGAAGATTATCCGGGAATGGTAAAAGGAACCGGATATGAAAGGACTACTTAACGAAGTATACATTGGAGGATCGAGAAGTGGTGTCAATATCAAATCCCTTGCTTTTGCTGATGACCTCGCTTTATTGTCGAGGAATACTGACGCAGCTATAGAACGACTGATGTACTACAACGCCAAGCGGAGAAAGCCGGACTACAAATTTCTTTTGAAAAAAATAAAAATTAACAAGGTATATGACCAACATTAAAACAGCTCCTTGTCACTTGCAAACGGAGCATGGCAAGATAGACAGAATTGACAGCTTTAAGTACCTGGGTGAAATCGTGCAATTGAAAACTAGCGAAAGGGAGGGCAATAATACCAGACGAGAGAGGATGGCTGCGACTTTCCGCAGAACATAAATAAAGCCATCTTGAAAAGGGATAAATTATGGCACTATAATACAGTGATAAAAACGGAATGCCTATATGCTAGTGAATGCCTCCACATGACAGGGAAGGCGGGTTTGAGGGACGCTGAGAAATTCTAAGGAAAGATCCTTCGCAAGGTAATGGGTCCAAAGATTGTGGACGGTCAATATAGGTTGCGAGGAAGGGAACAACTCTACTGGGCAATGAAAGGTTCATGTAATCGATGAGAAAACGGAGACTCAAATTCTATGGGATGAGCGGAGACTTACATAGAGGATTTTTAGAATACTCGACAGTAGACCTAAGTTGCCTGAAAAATGGTTCAGGGAGGTCCGAAAAGATCTTCATCACGTTGGACTAAAGTCGGAAGACATTTGAAACCGCGCTTAGTTTAGGTCAGTTCTCGACAAATTCCAAGGATTTCACGACGAACCAAAAATGGACAGGGGTTGGACGGAAGAACGAAGACAGGCTGCCAGAGAAAGAATGCGAAGATTTTGGGCAGCGAAGAAGGCTTCCAATAATGTGTAATTGTTGCTTAACGTGGCCTTTAAAGGCCGTAAACGAATATATACATATAATTACAAGGCAGGCTACGACGAATAAAAAATTACTCAAGCTATTCGAAGTTGCGTTGTTACAGAGAACATTAGTAAGCAAACTCTACGAAGGATATTTCGCAAATGATTATATTCCAAAACTATTATCATCATGATTATTATACTGAAACTAGCGTACCCGTGCGATAACTCTCGCATAATGGGTTGTGTGCGCCCCAGGTGTACAGACTACCCGCTCGGCTCTACTGGTATGCGGGCTGTACGTGACAGTTCTTCCAGGGGCTATCGTCTTGTTTATTATTTTGTTTAAAAGCACTTTATAAAAATAAATCTATTTCCGTTGACTTTTCAAGAAATGCAAGATTTTTCCTGTACTATTGAGACGATTTGGAAGATTTTGGTGCAAACCACACCTTCTAACTCCCTCTGGTTTAGGAGCTTAAGTTTTGTGAAACATACACCTTAGCGTATTTTATAATAAAAATTTGGCAAACTAAATATTAAAATGAAGACTACTAAAACTACTACAAAAATGAAATTCTACATGTGGAGAAACATCTAGAAAAGAAGTGGAAATATGGAGTTGAAGAACGAGAGAGAAGACCGGAGGATGGAGACGAACTGGGAGGAAGACCGAGGACGTGGAGATGCTGTTCGGAGAGGCGAACCAAGTTGGAGCTGTCAGCTGTTTCAACACGATGTTGCGAGGCGTATTTCCATGTACGAGAAAGGTGAAACTTCTTGGTGCAGTAAGGCGAATGCTGGTCTGGGACCACCATCCAGCAGAGTTCAAGATTTAGGGGCAGATGACCTCGTAGTTCCGCCCCTTAAAGCAACAATAACTAACCAACTAACTAACTAGAGTTCAAGACAGACCTCCTCTAGACATCTATAAGCGCCACCAGGTAGAAAAGAATTCCAGCAAGTAGCCTTTTTCTAGTTAAATGGCTTAGGACTACATTTGAAGTACCATTTTCGATGGTCGGCTTCGGTGGAGTAGTTGGTAGCACGCTGAGCTTCTATGCTTTTTTGCAGGTTCAAACCTGACCGAAGTCGTCGGATTTTTTAAGAGCGTTAAAAATCCCTCAGTGTGCCTTCTTTCGGAGGAGAAGTAAAGCCGGCGGTCCCATGTCATACATTTATGGTATGAAAAGGAATCTTCCACTAACTACACTTGTGTTAAGCCAAAATTTGTAGGTTAGAATTGATAATGCTATATTAGTTCCTACGTTCGCCGCCAGATGCTGACTGCGATGGCATCTAGTAGCCAAGTGAGAATGCACTATGAGAACGTAATTAAGTCTTTCCACATTTTAGTCTTTTTGTTCATTTGTTTTTTTCTCTATTTCTCTTCGTAGCTTGAATCCGGTTTAATTAATTCCTTTGTTTATGTTCTCGTAGAACATTTGTTGATTCGATGCTTCCATTTAATACAAGTTAGAAGAACATTTACATCTTTAAAATCATCCAATAGGAAAATCGAATTGATATTTCTTTGCAAACGTTAACTATTTTGAAACTAGTTTTTTTAATAAATTGATTGAACACTTAACAGTCAGTTGTAAATTTTCTGTCGTTGAACACGGATTTGCCCAATGACTGGTTGGGGTACAATTTTTATAATTTGTAAATGACACTCCTGGAATGTATTAGGTATGATCACTATAATAATGAGGCAATTTTGAGATTACGCGTTTCGACCTTCTAGCGGTCATCATCAACATGACTTATATAAAAGGTGTATGCGATAGATTCTGGAAATATTCTCATTACTATTGCAAGCCATTTACGCCATCTGCCACAGCCTAGAAAAATCCTCCATATATGCTTGCAACCGGTCTACTAGATGGAATAGGATCCTACAATTCTGCCTCATTTGTGGCATTGGTTTGTTCATTAATAACACATGGTGCATCCTCCTCCTATATTTCCCAAATTATTCCTTCCCGCATGCATTCATTGCCTCATTTTATTTACGAGTGTGGATTTATTTTATTTAGCAGCGCGAAAAGTGATGGCCTTTCTAAAAACATGTGTTCGTTCACATTACCTGGATTGTCTTTTTGGGTTAGACATATTTCTATGGATTCTTTAATGTCGTGAGCTCTGCCCTTTGCTTCGTGGTGTAGAATTTTCAAGTCGGTTTCCATGTTAGTAAAACGATGGTTGTTATCATAAATGTGTTCGCACATAGCGGAATGTTTGTTGTGTTCAATCGCATTTCTGTGTTCTTGGTTACATGTTCCAACCTGTCTTCCACTTTGTCCGACATAGTTAGCTTTACATCCTTCAGTTTGGTATGTGAACAAATATACGCCTGATTTTGAATTCAGGGTTTTCTTTGTTAAGTTGCAATTATGTAGGTACTTACCGAGTGAGTTGTTCCTTTTGAAAGCTATATTAAGTCCTTGTTCCGTGAAGATATTTTTTATTTTGTAGACTATTGTGTTTTTGTTCACAAAATTGAATTGTACGTACTTGTTCTCATTTTGGGTTGGCGATTTGTCCTCTTTTCTTCTTCCGTTGTTTTTATAGTAATTGGTCAATTGTGTTGGCGAGAAATTATTCTCTTAGCCACTTGTTTTATCGTTTCAATTTCTTAATCTTTGAGTTTTTTTAGCGTATGGCTTTTAGTGCCGGGAGTGTCCGAGGACATGTTCGGCTCGCCAGTTTTGTAGCTGCTTCGAGACGGACACCCAATGGGTGAGCTACAAGTACCGTTGGGGAGGAAAGTTGGAAGGGAGGGTCGAGGAGTTGGAAGGTAGCGGCTGTGGCCTATAGTTAGGGACCAACCCCGGCATTTGCCTGGAAGGAAGATGGGAAACCACAGAAGACCATTTTCAAGGTTGCCGGCGGGGGGATTCGAACCTCCTCGCCTCCCGGATGTGAGCAACTGCCAACAGTCATGCCGCAACGACCTCGGCTAACTCACCCGGTATCTTTGAGTTGACATAGGCATACTGATACCCCTGTTTACGATGGATGTGATGCCTGCTAATCTGTGTGAATTTGGGTGGTTCGAACGGTTATCAATAGTGTCTGACGTTTGCGTTTTCTTGTGGTATATGGTATACATTATATTAAGGTCCGCTAGATGGATTGTTAAGTCTGAGTAATTTATGCCCCGGTTATTTTCCGATTCCATAGTGTATTCAATGGATTGGTGCAAGTTGTTGATTGTTTGGAGTAATGTATCCTCGTTGGTTATTTCCGTGTCATATATGCAAACGACATCATCCACGAATCTACTCCAATGTATGAAAATTGCTCATATATTTTGCCTTGAAATTGAAACATGTTCTGGTTAAGTGTGATCCTAAGCAATTCAACTATTTATTTCGTTTCTTTTTCTGAGTTATTCTCCTTTAAATTGCCCCTTATTGCTTCTTTTACCGGTATGTTTGTGTGCATGTTCGTTATGTCGAAAGAAATCATTCTCATGCTTGGTTTTATGTTTATGGACTCTATTTTATTGAACAATTTGGCTGTATTTGTTACTGATACATCGTTCTTGATAATTAACCTATTCCTCAGAATGTGTAGTAACTCTTTACTTAGTTAGTACAGAAGCCTGGCGCGCCTCAACATTTCACAATTGGTCTAGTGTCCTTGTGAATCTTAGGTACTGGCCTTAATGACAGTAACTGTGGGCTTATGTATATAATTTTAATTCTGTCTGATTTCGTGAGATTGAACTCTATTTTATTTAGCACGTTTTTGATCTGGTTTTGACATTTTCCCTAGCTCCTTTATTCCGTTGTAATTTATGAATTCTAGTGTTTTATTTATGTATTCTGCTTTATTCATCATTACTGCTGTGTTCCCTCTGTCGGCTTTAGTTACGATTAAGACCTCATTATCTATTTTTAACTTTAATGATTTCACTAATACGCTTTGAGTTTTTTCGTTTTCATTATTGCTATTTATTCTTGTTTTATGTTCTCCTAGCTTCGTTCGTTACTAGAATCTTCGATATTTCTCTTTCATGTTCTGTTAATTTTCTGCTAGCTATATCTACGCCCGGTATGTCTTGTTTTATATTGTGATCCGTGTGCTTATCTTTGCAATTAAATTTTAATTGTTTTTCAACAACTATACTTCGTCCTTAGAGAAACGTACGTTCGTTCTATTGTGTAACCTATTGTGAAATTTGACGCTCTTTGTGTTCTATTTTTCTGTTACGTTGTGTTCACTTCTTTTCATTAATTTTTCAATTTTGGTTTCTAATGTGTTCTGGCTATTGATTTCTTGAATTTTAACTTTATTGTTTAAATTGGTAGAACGTGGTGCCAGACGTTACTGAGCTGTAATTGAATGCTGTACATTTGGCGATTTATTTCTTGTTTCTTAATATAACTCTTACCCAATTTTTTTTTAAGTTTTCTATCCATATTAAACTCGCTTGTTTATTAGATAATTTCGCTGCTGGAGTTTCGGGTTTAGAGCAGGCCATTTGAGCCCTCCACCACTATATACTAACATACTAAATACTAAAACATTAACATATTCTCACACAAATGCAGCCAACACAATAACACATGTTATCAAATAAATTCCACACACACAAATACGCAGGACTACACGACCACGATGTCGAAAAGCCCCTAATTGAATCAACAAAAAGAAGATATATTTTAGATGAAATTCCAAGAAACTTAATATATTTTAAATTGATAACATTTCTTTTCACACATCATAATGACGTTCTTAGAAAATTATACAGTAGGCCTAATTAACTGACAATTGCTACAGATCTAATTTTCTTTAAATATAATAGATATGTTTAAGGATATTACAAATAGCAATAGCATATGATTAATCAATAATTGTTATTGATAGTTATTATCGCCTTGTTGGCCTGTTTGCCATCCCTTGATGAATGCAGTAAATTTGCATTTGTCTGTTGGCACAGGCTAGAGTAAATCTGGCTTTTCACCGATGTCTCAGTCTCACTCATGGCTGTGATTATATGGAAGCTACTGAGGTATGGGTGGTGCCTGTGGATGTTAGTACTGCTGTTCTGACTCAGTGAGGAAAGCAATGGCAAACTACCTCACTCCTCTTTTTGCCTAGTACGCCTCAATATAGCGCTGCCTTGAGTTTTTGTGGGTATCTACTCACATAACCTAACGGCGGTACTGTTTGAGGATCCAATCAGCCTTCGTGCTGACTAACTAACAGACATTATCGCCGGGATAGCTATTTTGCAGTGTTGCCGTAGTAATAGAAATGTAATGCTTTTCAGTCGGTCAACACGACTGTACCCAATTGTAATGGGTGTTTCCCTAATCCTGGAAAAAAGAAATGAGATTAATAAATTCACTTGGATGACCAGTTTCGATCGCCAAACGATCATCATCAGATCATTTACACGTAGGCCGTTAAATGTATGTCTACAAGTATGTTGGTGGTATTTACAATTTACAATTTTACAATTTACAATTTGTTAGTTATATGTGATTTTTTGTTAAGATATTGCTAGTGGTTATTGAGCTTCAAGCTTGTTTAGTGTGATATCAGTGATTGTTTAAATGGTCAGGTTGGAATGCATTATGAACTTAGCTGGTTGTTTGAGTAATGTGGAATCCGTTCTCGTGCAGCTGGTACCAACTAATATCTACACAACAGGAAGGAATTTCCTTGTGCAGGCTGGTCCCTCGTTATCCCATTCCACTACTTGACCTTTTACCGCATTCCTACCTATGTTCGTCTCGAAATGTAACATATTTGGTGCTGGCCATGTCTGGACCTTCCAGGCGTAGTGTACATTACTGTATTCTGGACATCTTCAAATGTTAAATACCAATTTTCATTGCTTAACAGCCACTCTTTAAGCGCACCCGGACTATTGAGAACGTATTGGGCTCATTAATACTGCCTTTAATATCGACCTTGGTTTATTGAAGATATGGTAAGAAGTACATCCTAATACATCAACATATTTCCCTTTTTGCCCCCTTATCTGATTTGGCTACACTGTTATGTTGTTTCTCGTTTCCTACGGGGGGGGGGGGTCTAGTAGAGTAACGACAGATGTTTTCTCCATGAATGTGTGTTTGTTTAGATTATAATTAAGGTTATTTATTTTAGCTAAGAGTATCTCGATTGCTTCCTTTAAGTGGGGGGGGGGTTCTTCCTTTCGGTTCGTGATGTATGATTTTCAAGTCTGTTTCATTGCTAGTGAATCTGCATCCCACGTTGTACATATAGTCGCATACGGCCGAGTGTGTGCCGTATTTTATCGTATGTCTGTGTTATTTGTATCTCGTGTGCATTCTTCTACTGCTTTGGCCAATGTAATTTGCTTGACACCCGTTGTATTGGCACGTTATTGATTATACTCCTGACTTAGAGTACGTTCTTTTTTAAATAGTGTTGTGCTGATGCTTGCCGTTTTTGTTGTTTGCTGTGAATGCTATTTTAATGCTTAGTTTCTTGATTAACACAGTGCTATAAATATACCAATGTAAAGGATAGCCTAACTATAATAAGGAAATTAGAATAATCAAGCAAAAAGCTAGGGAAAAGGATTTTTCACCCAGCAAAATAAATCAAATTGTAGTCAGGCATGGGAATAAATCAACTCAAATGCCGGATAATAATGAGAATAAATTCGCGTGGGTGAATTACGTGAACACAAATACATACAAAATCACCAATTTATTCAAGAACCAGTGTCATAACATTTTATTTTATTGTTTATGACGGATAATTCCTCAGGTAGAGAACGAAATAAAGGAGTCAGGTATCCTGAAAATTATAAGAGGTATATAATTAAAACAAAAAAGGATTCACGGAGAAGAGTACACAGACTATGGAGGGAAAGAGAAACAAGCAAATCGAGTTCGATCAACTTGCAGGTAAGATCATTATATTATTATACAGTAATCATAATGACAGTTGAGGTTCTATAGATTTTACCATGCTGTATTTTAAGCAAAATTGAATATTCTCATATAGAATAACCTTATTTACTGCCGAATCCACAGTCCAATGTTACAAGAGGGACCATTTTATTGCTAGGAGTAAGGTTATTAAGTTGCAATTTATTATTATTATTATTATTAGTTTTTATTGTTCATACTCTCTGCATGCTCCACTACATAAGTAGTACTACATGCACTTACATTACATTTTATAAATGAACAAAATAAATTACATTGTAATAATTCAATTACTAGATGACTTAATCTTAACAATATCAAACAATATTATTCATCGTTTTTCCTTAGAGCTTGAAAATCCAGAGCATTAACACATTAGAAAATTCCTTCAAATACTTTTTTAATAGCACAGATTTCTGAATCGGCCAGTTATCATCTCTATTAACACTATTGATCAAGAATTGCCTAATATTTTTCACTTCACTGCACACGAAAATTATATGATCTATAGTCTGAGGGCTTCTTTTACAGAAACACTCGGGATTACGTATAATTTTAAGTCTGTGTAAGTACGAAGCAATATTTCCATGTCCAGTCAGTATTGTAGTCATATTAGGTGTGAAGGTGATTTTGGATTTTAATCTACCTGCAACTGTTGGAAAGCATTCTTTTGTAAGAATGCCTTTTGAAGTTTGTTCCCATTTTTGCTACCATTCATGAATTGATTCTTCTTTGAGATTTCTTTTAAAAGTTGAGATGGGTATTCTATCGAAACAAACCTCGTTTAATTTTGTAGCCTCCTTTGCAATTTTATCAGCCAGTTCATTGCCTGCAACACCTGTATGTGCCTTAACCCATTCAAATTTTATTATCCAATTTTTTCTTTTTAGAATAGCTGTAGTCCTTCTTATATTCTCAATTAGTTCGTTATGGTTTCTGAAGTCCGCAATGGAGTCAATTGCTATTTTACTATCTGTGTAAATAATTACTTTCTGATCTTCATCATCCTCTGTCCTAGTAGTATCTAAGAACTCCAGAGATTTAAGTATAGCTAATTGCTCCGCCTGATTAATCGAACAGTTGTCTTGCAGTCTATATTTCAATTGGTCTACTAATTCGTGCAATCTGAATATAGCTATGCCAGCTCCCACTCCTTCTTCACTTTTGCTTCCATCTGTGTAAATTTTCCATGGGATATATTCATTTAATGCTATTCTTGGATCTTCAGTACCAGGAAAATAGGCTGGATGGAGCCATCTCATAGGTTTTTCGGGGTGGTCAATGACATAGTTCATAGTTGATTTTCCTGACTTGATTTTGTATAGAGTAACAATCTCTTTAGCCATTATATCTATTGGAGTAATTCCTGTAATAATGCACAGTGCCTCATGAGATATAGTGCGGTACGATTTTGCTATTCTCAAGAGAATAAGTCTTTGCACTCTCACGTATTTAATCATATTACATTTCTTTTCCAGGGATTCAATCCAGATCGGAGCAGCATATAACAGCATTGGCAATATTGCTCCTTTATAAATTGTTTCCAAAGCCTGGTGTTTTAGACCCCATCCTATTCTAGCCGATTTTGATAATGCGTTTATTAATTTAATACATTTTTCACTAACTTTATTGATGTGGTCATTGAACTTAAAGCGAGAGTCTATAGTTATTCCTAGATATTCCATCGTATCTACTTGTACAAGACGTTTCCAATTCATAAAGATATCAATTGTCTTCTTTGCTTTTCTTCTTCTTGATATTAGTATAACTCTTGACTTACTTTCATTAAAACGGGTTTTGTTTTCTGTTGACCACTTAGTAACTTTCCGTAATTCCATATTCACAATATTTTCTGCTTCAATTTCAGTTTCAGCCCTGACTGCAATTATAAGGTCATCAGCAAATGCTATAGCTTTGGTGTTTTTACCGTATTCCAAACTGAGCAGTGAATTATACTGTACATTCCAGTATCCCGGTCCACAACATGAACCTTGAGGACATCCTTTATTAACTACTGTTTCTACTTGGATACTATTGGAATTCATGAACGTCGTTCTATCCTTGAAGTAGCTCTTAGTCAGGTAGTACAAATTTCTCGGGCATTTGAAGTCTTTTAGGGCCTTTAGGACACATGGCCACCACGCAGAGTCAAAAGCTCCTTTGACATCAAGACTAACTATAACGGTAATTTGACCATTTTTGAACGCCTCAGTTATAAATTCCTTAAGTGCCATAGCTGCATCAGTAGTAGACTTTTGAACTGTGAAGCCATATTGATTTTCGTTCAGTAGTTTATTGGTATAGAGGTAGTGATTTATTCTATTTATTAGAAGTTTCTCTAATACTTTGCCCGCCACATTTATCAGGCTTATTGGTCGGAATTTAGAGGGATCCTGAATCTTATCTTTCCCTGGTTTTGTGATTGGTATAAGTCTCGCATTTTTCCATCGCTTCGGGAAACAAGCATTCTTCAAGCAACCATTATATAATGATGTCATAGTTCTAGGGATACTTTCATACGTCCACCATAGTATTTTACTAGTGATTCCATCTTCACCTGGTGTCTTTTTATGACCTAGATCTTTGATTGCAGATTTAATTTCTTCTTCTGGGAGTCGTCCAGAGTGTCTATTGGTTCCTCTACTTCCTTCCTTATTTGCTTTTGCTGAGCAGTATCTTCCATTTCATCATCCTTCTGAATGAGATGGTTTAATATACACTGCATTGTTTCCTTTAAGTCTCTTGTGTAGTGACCTTCATTGTTAATAAGAGTTGATACAATTTGAGTATTCTTAATTTTTCCTGACGCTGATTTATAGACTATGTCCCAGGGATTTGAATAAATTTTACTACAGTATTCTTTCCAAGACAGTATCTTTGCATTTCTGATTTTAGCTTGGTATTTAGTTTTTTCAGCAAAGTATTCAGTTTTTCGCTGATCTCGGAGGTCATTATTATTTAACGTTCTCTGAAATTTTCTTCTGAATGCATTTACTTTCTTCCGCATTATCGTAAGTTCTTCATTCCACCAAGGCACTGTTCTGTTATTATTAATAATAACCGAACTAATGCTCTAATTTTATTGCAGATGTCCACGTCAATGTTTCGAGAAGTTTGATGGAGTAGATAAAGGGATGATATTTGATTATCTTTTCCAGCTGGAAACAAAGGATGATCCATGTTGAAGTGGTTAAACGATATCGTTCCCGTAAGGAAGAGGCCGTGTTGAAGGACAGACACTTTAGGTAGCGTATCATGTGTTACTTAATAACGAAAAAGTGGAAGTGTGTAGGAAGGCATATATTAAACGGTGTGGTATAACTGACAAAAGAGTTAAGCGTCTCCATATGTTGTTACTTCAATGAAAATATCGGTGGTTACAACATTAAAAGTGATGAGGTAAAGTGCATGGGCACATCATTTTCGTTTCCAGTTTCAGATGGAGATTACAGGGATGTTAACTATTTAAGTGAAGAGTTGAGTGTTACAATGATGTATGAATTGTTTAAGATAAAGTTTCCGAAATCAGGCATAACATTATTATAAAAATTATTACAAAGAAAACTGTACACTTCGATTTAGTAGGCCTTCAATTGATGTTTGCAACTACAGTGGAGAAAGTTGTTGTTGCTTATTCTAGGGGCTACAACATCACGGTCATATAGCCCCGTGTATTTTTGGCTTGTGTAAAATTTGTGTGATAACCTGTGATGGCTGTATTAGTATGTGTACTTGTAAATTTGGTATAGGATTGGGAAGGAGGTGGCCGTGGCTTTAAGTTAAAGGAAGGAAGGAAGCTTGTAGTTTAACGTGACCGTTAATCTTGAGATCATGAGCCACGGGGCCTCCTTTTTACGTGGAATACGAACCACAGGACATGGCATTGCACTTCGAAAATCTCACATGCATTGACCGGGAATCGAACCCGGACCGCCTTGGTGAGAGGCATACAGCTAGACCAGGCTTTAAGTTAGGATCCATCCCAGCATTTTCCTGGAGCATAAGTGGGAAACCATGAAAATACACATCCAGAAAGAGGTGGGATCGACTCCCACCTCTTCTCAGTTTTCCCTCATGGTCCTTCGGAGAGTGAAAGAGAGAAAAGAGAAATCTTCAAGAGGGTGGGTTAAGTCTTCTTAAACAAGTTTGAATGTATACTGCTAAATACAAAAATCCTGTCGGAGCTGGCAAGCCTGGCGGCTCTGGTCGCCCGAGCCTTCGCAGTTACAATGGAAATGTATGCAGTTTTCTGCAGTATCTGCGAAGGCTCAGGCGACCAGAGCCTAAGCCAGGCTTGCCAGCAACGACAGGATTTTTGTATTTAGCAGAATACATTCAAAGTTGATCAAGGAGACCTAACCCACCCTCGTGAAGCTTTCTCTTTTATCTCTTTCACTCTTCGAAGGACCATTAATTGACTAGTTACCAGAAACACTCTCAGAAGACAGAGAAGTGATATTCATTATTGGAAACTCAAATGGTATCCCTTGAAGTGCAATTAAAATATATCTGCCAGAAAGCACCATGATGTGACAGGGGTAGCAGTACAATTTACCGAGACTAATGGGAAGTATTCAGTTTCAAATCCGGTCATGCTTTGTGTGTTTGTTTCCATATATTCCATAAGTTCGGTTTCACTTTTGGATCATGTTGCTGGTAGAGTTTAGGAGGTAAATTGCGGTTGTATTGTAGGGTATAATCGCGAATCAGGCCTCCTCTGATCGGGTATAATTAGAATGGGGAGTAGGTTAAATTAGAATTACGAAAATAGGTAAGTCGTTTCGTTTAAATAGAAAATTAAAATCCAATGGTTCATAAAATAGGATAATAGGACCAATGCATTTGTCTACAATAAGTGTATTCCGGACTCCAGCCACATTACCCTGAAACATTTTCCCCATTAAAAATCCTGCAAACGCGTATGCGTGTCGTATAATAAATGCATTAAACCAACATTCGCCACTACGCGCTGAGCTAAGCTGGTCAGTTAGACCCTACTGCCTAGCTATAAATAATTACACCACCTCGAGTCTCCAAACTACCTTCAGGATTTGCTCATTTGTAGTCTTCCCCAACTCTTAACAGCACGAACCCCGACTGGTTGAAACTTAACAGATTATTGTCTATGATAAATCGTGGTCAGCGCTGTACAAGAAAACTGTTTTCTCAATTGAATCAGCAGTACACCCATACAAAGAGAGAGAACGATTCAGTATATCCAAGTACCGGTATCATCAGGGCTGGATTTACCAATAGGCCCCATAGGCCCTGGCCTAGAGGCGCACCATGCTGAGGGGCGCAAAAACGAGAAGGAAGGTTTTATAAACTGACTTTGAAGGAAAATTGTCTCACATCACGTATAAAAAAAACCTCGAAGTCCCACTTTTTATCAAGTGTTTTTTCCGTAATTCTTTTTTGTTATACGCTCCTTTTTAATCTTGTTCTACTTCAAAAAGTTATTTTTACAGTTCACAAATAGACTAAACAGACTTTTACTAATTATGATTTTTTAAAACCAATTTCGTATAATTTTACGATTTAAATTAAACTTTCCAAAATGTTGACACTTTTCCAATTTATATTGTAGCCATCATATCCCAACAAATGTTTTGCAACAGCAGGTTTGTCGACTTCAGCTTTAGAACAGGAATGTTTTATGATTCATTAGGAGACCATTTAAGTCTTGAATAATAATATCAGTTTAATACCTTTAATAGGTAAATGTTATCTGGATCAGGTGTACGATGTACTTTGCTTCTGCAATAAACCAAGGCCCATATTCGCGGCAGTATTAAAGGTGCCGGGACGTCCTCATAAGACCGTCAACGCTTAGTTCGAATGGGTTATGCTCCACGCGTGGCGAGGGCCAATCCACGGTCTTCAATAGTTGTGGACCCACCTCATTCAATAACATACATCTTATCTAGGTTGGCAACACCTCACATAAACACATCGCTATCACTCCCCACAGCACGTAGGGACAGGGGGGAGGAGGCAGGGGAAAAACCAGTCGTTAAGATAACCACCGCAGTCGACCGCACAGCGAGTTCCAGTGAGCACGAAAACTGCGAGTAGCTGTAATACGGAAGACAATCAGATAAGTAGTTAGCCAAAAATTTTATAGTTTAACCATAGTTTACAACCATATAATCTCTCTAAAGTACAATCTCCGGATAGCTATCACCATTTAGCATTTCACATAACATATATACTGCATTTAGCATACACTGACAGTTGCAGTACCAATACTGCAACTAAATAATTGTACATATTGTAAACATTTTCACCTGTATTTCAAACATAGATTTTGTAGCCTAAGTGTAATGGATCTGATGATGATCGCTTGACGATCGAAACTGGTCATCCTAGTGTTTTATTAATCTCATATAATTTATTTCAGGATTAGGGCATAACCCATCTCTTTTGGGTACATTCGTGTTGACCGACTGAAAAGCACTAAACTCTTGTTTACTAAGGCAACACTGAAAATATGGCTTCAAACACCATAATAATTCATTATGCATAGTTTTAGGTTGTATGATGTATATCTGAATATCTGTAAGTGTATAATGAGCCTTAAATGGTTTAATAGTACATTACGTAATGAGCCTATAATGGCAATAATTAAGACACGAGTATGTTTATAAAACGAGCGTGAGCGAGTTTTATAATTTCCATACGAGGAAAGTCATCCGGCCATAAAAACCATCCGCCACAAAGATTTCCATCGCATCTCATCCCCAACCTCGTTGGAAAACGGGAATAATAAGGGGTAGACTTACACACATCACAGGGGCAGATGACCTCGTAGTTCCACCCCTTAAAACAACAATAACTAACTGAGCTTTGATAAAAATAAGGGTCAGCTAATTTGATGAAATTCAAATTGTTAATGCCAGTTATTTCTGTAGAAATAGGATATGTTTGAAGAGGTTAACAAGAGGTTCAGTGATGAAGTCATTAGTGGCAGCGTTATCTAACAACCCTCGTACTTGAACCTATTTTCCAGAAGAGTTATTTGTTATTGTACTGTTGAAAGAAGAACCTGTTCGCTGCGCAAGGAATTTGCGCTTAAAGGATTGCAGGCTATACCCCGAAGAACAGTTATAAGATAATACAATTTTTGAATTTCAGGAAAAGATTCATTGTTGTGAACCAATGAAGTTCAAAAATGGAGTTCCAATGGTTTTCCTCTCCAGAAAAGTCCGGAGCTCGTTTATGGGTATTAGTGGTTTGGCAATATTTTCTGGATGGACAGGAGAGCTTTATCCTCTTTCTTTCGAGCCATGGTCAAAGGTCTGATTAATGCCATGGCCTCGGTATACCCCCCAAAATATGGTAGGATGTCTCAACTTCCCAACGTTTCCCTTTGTTGATCGGGTCTAATTATATCAATTCCGGATTGAATTGCTTGATATCTTCGTATGCTATTTCATAAGCTTTAAAACGTTGCGAAAGAATATCTAAATTTTGACCTTAGTGACATGTGAAGTGAATCTTCGAGTTTTTTTTTATACGTGATGTGAGACAATTTTCCTTCAAAGTCAGTTTATAAAACCTTCCTTCTCGTTTTTGCGCCCCCTTTTACTGTGAAAGCAAAACGTTTGTTTTCAGCCTCTTCATCACATTTTACAATAATGTTACTTATGATACCACGACCCTCAGAATGCACAACTTTATTTTCTTTCGCACCGACATAACACTATGAGAACCACACAGTCAAAGTCTATGTCTCTACTGATTTAGTATAAGCATAAGCATGGCCCGGAATTCCCTCGCTCACTCATCGTTCCCGCTCCCCTTATCTCCCCCTTACCTCATACCCCGCGTCCTCAGAGCTGGCGCGGAGACAGTACATACAGCATATTGCACATACGCAAGTTTTTTTAATTCACTAAATCTAAAAATAAGGCTTTAAGTGAACATAATGTGATAATACAGATACCTTTGAACCCATTCTTCAGTATTGCCTTATTGAGAATTAATATTGTATATTTTTCAGTCGGTCAACACAATATAATACTACTTACTGGAATATGCGTAAAAATACTGTTGTTCATAACATATACAGGGTGTATCTTAATTATACCGACAAAAAACCAGGGACGCTCTGCGTGTTATGTAAAAGACGATGCCGCAATCGGATTGGCGGAGAAAGTTTTTCCCATAGAGAAAATGAGGTTACATTGTTACTTCCGGGCGCGCGATTCAAATCTACGAACTCGCCGTATTTGCTGAGCCAGGCAGCAAGCCGCTGGCCACTGCTGTGCTTCAGGCAAGGGAAGGGAGTGTGATAGAAGGAGACAGAGATATGCTGGCGGGCATGCGGCAAGCCGAGGCGATCGAGGAAACTGTATACAGGGTTATGCAGCTAAGAGGGCCACCAAATATCTACGGAACCGTGATGCTGTGTACATTTTCATAAGAGACTGTACGTGCGCATTTCTCCCTCTCCACCTCGTCCTGAATCCTAGCGGCAATGTCTGAAACTACCTCTATGCATAGGATACATAATAAGTACAGAACTGTTTCAGGACTGGCGAACCTGCGACAATGTCTTAATATACATATTATTAAAATCAGAAATTCAACAAAACTCGCCAATTTAGATTATTGCGAACGTCTCGTTTAATGTTAATTCTTACGATTCTGTTTGGTCGGTTGGTTCTTAAGTTTAGGGGCTGCGACAACGCGGTCATGTAGCCCCGTGTACTTTGGGTGTGTGTATAATCTGTCTGATAACCGGTGTTAATTATGATGACTGTATTAGTGTGTGTTATCTGTTTTTTAATTTAAGTACTGCAACTTAGAATTTTTCAAACAGTTTGCACCGCCCTTTTAAAATAAACATATTCTTGGCGTGCCTCATAGCTGCATCACTGGAACCATCTAGAAAAGAAAGGAGTAGGCTACGCAGTGGAAATGGATGTTAATTTCTGACCTGTGCTGGGCCCGTATTTGCAGGCCAGATGTGCCGAGCGACTCCAGACTCCGTGAAGGTGGTCCTACGACGAGTGGTAGGAATACCCTCCTGGTGCTAGAAAGCTAGAATAAGTTAGGTCTAGGTTTGAAGAGAGAGATGGAGAGAGAGAGAGCAGCCCGATCGTCAAACACTACTAAAGAAGACACATGGATAAAGAAATGGAAGTTTAATGAAAAGTGAAATCGGACACACAAAGAAACCCGGCCAGAATAACACACACAAAGAAAAGAGTACCCTTCAACTAGGGGTCAAATACAGTCACTTCATGAGGGGAAGATGATTATTAACAATCAATAACTTATAATAATAAATAACGGAAACAAATAAAATAAATACCTGTGCTCACTTCCAATAAAAATGATGTAAGAAGGGAAGAAGTAATTAACCAAAAGCCAATCCAGCCGGTCGCTGGTCAACAACAATCACTTCTCCGCCTAGAGATGGATAGTTGTCATGGCGACCACAAATAACAAGCATAGGAAAGATAAAACAAGGGGCGTGTCGCAGAGGCTGTGGCGAGCAGGAGGGATGCGACCGAGGTGGCAGTCCCCAGAGAAAAGAAATGCAAAAACCAAAGATACTACAAGGAGAAACAAATGACGTAAAGTGTCCGTGAAATATATCAAAGATCACACATGCAATCAAACACACAAAATGCCAGCCGACGATGCAGAAATAAAACTCAAAGCAACTCGTGCTAGTAGGTAGTCTAGCAAAACATGCTAAACCTATATGGTCCCTTACTTACTTTCCGAGTTCGAGCTGAACACGGTAAGGCCTACTTAAAGTTACCGCCGTGATTCAGTTGCCCGAAGCATGGAATGAAGGGAATACATAAGGGCCAAAATATATGGTGTCATGCCTCGTGTTGGGAGAATGGTCGAAACGCCAACGTCCACAAACCACTGGAGACCCATTCGAAGATATGCCCAAATCAAAACAACTTCAATGCACCTGGCAGCAAGAAAAACATACACTCACAAAATCACTCGCAGATATATTTCACCGCACAAATAAAAGGTTAACTTAAACCGTAGACCCAAACTAAACAAAACAGGAGACCGCCATTTCGATTGGTTCCACAGCAAATCCAAGCACACGACGAAGACCAAAAGAAAAGTTAAATTATGGAAATGAGCATAGTGGAAACAAGGTTAGATGCGTTATTTACATGAGTCAATGGAAGGCTTCGGCGTAATAACAATGTTAAATAAAAAGGAAAAATATTACATTTTAAATAATAAGGCGGAGAGCCTCAAGGCACGTCCGGACAGGAAGTATCTCACATGGCGTCTGAGTCTACCGGGACGGCCGCCAAAGAAATAAAAAAAGAGATGTTTAACATGGCTCAGGATCCACGGCACCCCTCAAAAGAAAAATTATTTATAATAATAACATATTTTCCTTTTTACATCCCTAAGCACCACCGCTTTGAAATAAATCAAGTCCCAAGTGTTCAAAAATACACAACATCGTTATCACACAGGTGGTTTGTCTACAACTATAACAGTACACAAAATATGAGGGGGGGGGAGGGGTATCGATATGACAATCACTTAAACAGTTGAGCCGTATCAGAAAGAATACAGTTATAAAAGGAAGTAATATATACAAATCATCAGATCGCTTCGGCGATCGCAATATCTGGACAGAAATCCTTCGGGGTCCCCAAAGGCGCGCGTTCCTTGACGATCCCTGGGCTTGTCATAATGGTATTACGGTTCGCCTGAGCGTTACAATGAGAAGAAAAATAGATAGAGACACGGACGAAAATCATAAAACTAAAAACTTTCACCCTTTTGACGCCGAAATCTGCCATTCCCCTTATACCCGTCATGAAAGAGACGTATTAAAATAACAAAGAAGCGATATAATGTGTCCATTATTTATAGAATTTAAATTCTCTACTGGTCGAGTTCGCAAAATTACATATTTTTTACAATAAATATTAAGTTAGACCGAGTATATAGGCCTATTTCTTCTTGTATTATTTTCTTTCTTGAGCTTGAAAATTTGTACTTGGCTCTGCCTCGGTCAAAATTGGTTCAGTAATAGGCAGGCCAAGGAGACGCCATATGGATACTAGCTTCCTTGAATAACATAATCAAATTATTATTGGCTAACCTACGCAGAAAAAGACAACATTAATCACAGCAAATAAGAAGGTTACACAATAAATGGTTTCAATTGAGATATGTGAGCTCTGGATACGTCGGTGGGATTCTCCTTGGAAATCAATTCAACAGTGACAGGTGTTAAAAATCTAGTGATAGTTTTGGGCGTGCTCCAGCGAAGCATTAGCTTAGCAGACTCCTTATTCTTAGCCGAACTCTGTGGGTGCAGGCGCACTAGCACGTCATCATTCACCTGAAAACAAACAGGTTGCCTATCCTTGTTATAGCGAGACGCCACGCGATCTCGTGCCCTTTTCAGATGCCGTACAGCAACTTTCCATTTCTCTTTGTCTGAGGTACGGCGGGATGGCGCAGCCAGATAATATATTTTCCACTGAAGCTGAAGTGGATCAACAATAGGCCTTCCTAAAAACAATTCCGAAGGGGTAGAATTCGTCGATTCATGAAGAGCAGTGTTAAATCCTAAGGAGAAAAACTGAAGATTTGCGTCCCAACGTGACTGATCTGCGTTGTGGATCGCACTCAAGCAAGCCTTCAAGTTACGATGGAACCTTTCAACGTGATTTGGCTGAGGGTGGTAGGATGCCAAAAAGACATGATCAATTCCCCAAGAAAAGCACATTGATCTAAAAGACTTGGACCAGAAAACGCTCGCGTTATCGGACACTAAAACTTTGGAGGACCAAAAACACCAAAAATATGATTGATCAAAAGTCTAACAGTGGTACGTGTCGTGATTTCCCTGACAGGAAATAACCATTCAAATTTGGAAAATCCATCAATGACAGTAAATATAGCTTGATGACCAGAAGATGACCTAACTAGGGGACAAAAATAATCTATAAAGAGGCGCTCGCTAGGATACGACATCGTTTCAGCGTGGTGAAGTCCAATGCGAGAATTCTTTACTGGCTTAGAACGTTGACACGTGACACATTTTCGGACGAAAGCAAAAGCATCCACTTTCAAATGGGGCCAGAAGAATTCCTGGGAGATTTTATGGAAAGTCTTCGTCATACCTAAATGTAATCCAAAACAGGATTCATGGAAATACGCCAAGAGCATATTTCGTATATTCTCTGGCACGAAAATCCTACATTTCGAAGAGCGAGGAGCGGTATGCACTATCACATCATTGCGCAATGAAAACTCAGATACACCAGGATCTTTTCCGAGAATTTTTTCACGCAATGAGACACACAATGCGTCATCTTCTTGGTACTTACGGATGTCAGTAAAAGACCATGGAATGCGTTGGAGAAGATTCACCGGCTCGGGGATCTCAACAATGGGAGGAAGTTCCTCAAACATGCGTGACAAACAATCCGCTACAACATTTTCACTGCCTCTGACGTGAATGATGTCAAATCTGAAAGAGGATAGACGAAGAATCCAACGATTTATACGACCCAATTTTTTGACATGCGAGCGCATCCAGAACAGAGCTTCATTGTCGGTATACACTATGAAATGCCGATGTTCTAGAAAAGATCTGAAACGTTCACAGCCGAATACGACAGCCAAACTTTCTTTCTCGAAAGTGGAATACCGGCGTTCGCAATCGTTCAGCATCCGACTGGCAAAAGCGATGGGTGCCAAATTACCATTAACCTGCTGACTAAGCACACAAGAAACTGCGACATCACTCGCATCACAATGTAACATAAATTCTTTCCCAAAATCCGGAGTTCGAAGGACGGGAGCAGAAGAAAGACATTCTTTCAGTTTCTCAAAGGCGAGCCACTGGTCGGGGCCCCACACGAATCGTACATTCTTCTTCCTCAAATAATTCAGGGGCGCTGAAATGTCCGAAAAGCCCTTAATGAACCTACTGTAAAAGACTGCCATTCCCAAAAAACGTCGGACTGCTTTCACATTCGTTGGAGTAGGGAACTCTTGGATACATTGGACACGCTCAGGGTTCACTTCTATGCCCACATCCGAAAGAATGTGTCCTAAAAATTTGATTTGCTTCGAAGCCAAAGAGATTTTGTCCGGGTTAACAGTGAGTCCGGCTCTGCGAAGATGACATAGGACTTCACGTAAATGGATCAGGTGATCCTCAAAAGACTGACTGTAAATCACGAAGTCATCAAGATAGTTAAACACAGATGAATACTTTAAATCTCCAAATAACTCGTCCAAAACCCTATTCAAAACTTGTCCGCCGATAGAAATGCCCATGGGTAATTTATTGAACTCAAAAAGGCCGAACGGAGTGGAGAACGCAGTTACCTTACGGCTCTCGGGATCTAGAGGAATTTGATAATATGCACAATTCAAATCTAGGACGGAATAGTACTTCGCCCCGTGAAAATGCTGAAAAGCGCTCTCCAGAGTTGGAAGCGGAAAGTTGTCGAACACCACCTTAGAATTGAGTCGACGATAATCAACTACTAATCGAAAAGTACCCTCTTTCTTGGGCACCAGGAATGCTGGACTATCATTAGAAGACTTAGAAGGGCTCGCGACACCGCGTGCCTTAAGATCATCAATATATTCTCTCATGGCAATGAGTTTTGGCGGAGAGCACGAGAATGGTGCCGACCTAACTGGAACCTCATCAGTTAAATCTATATGACACTCGTAGCCTATAGCCGAACCCAGTTCCGACGTGAGAACATCAGGAAATTCATTCACCAAATCAGATAAAGCGTCACGTTGATCCGTGAATAAAGTAGGAGGGATTTGAACAGCAGCGATACCAGACAAATTATAAGGAACACTCGCTTCATAAGTATTAAAATGAAACCGCTCCTTCGATTTAAATAAAAAACTGAAGGAATGATCTGAAAAATCAAGCCTCAGCCCTGCTTTGTGCATAAAATCAGAACCTAAGATCATAGGCGTAGATAAGTCATCCACCACATGGAAGTTCCAATCCGAAGAATAACCACATATCTTAATATGACATGTTACAACGCTAGAAACAGGAATAGATGACTTCACCGCAGAATAAAATTTGAACCCTGCATCATGTGGACAAATCTGAGTAACAGGAAGCTGTTCCGCGATGGAGCGCTGAATAAATGAACGTGAAGCACCAGAATCCAGCAAAGCGGGTATCGAAAATTTCTTAACACTTACAGGGACCCAAGGACAGAAGTTTCCAGTCGTGGAAATGTTCATTTCCCGGCGAACTTCTTTGCATGGCCACTCCGGCGTGTCTAAACCGGGAACCCATGCTCGTTTCCCTGACGCAAAGCACATCTAGGACAGACAACGTGCGTCACGTCACGAAGACCACATGTATGACAAAACACACGAGAGGGCACTCGGAAGGAATTAAAATGATGCCCCAAACGATCACAATTCCCGCATCTTATACGATTATACATGTTCGTGTTTCGAGATAACTGTTGATCCTGAGGAGCGAGGTTCGCAGAAGAAGTAGTATTGGGAATACTCCCGACAATATGCGAGCGGGGACGATTAACTGCCCGATCCTGCTGACGAGATATTGAAGATGGGTGCGCAGTTCTCTGAATCTGGGATTGCGCGCATGCAGTCTCTGGAAACAAACTGTCAGAGGGGAGGAGTGGGGGGTACATATGACTTGCGCAGGCACCGACTGAACTCACATTCACGTCCTTGATCAACAATGTCAGCCACACTATACACACTGGACCGGCGTATGAAAGACTTGTACTCAGGTGCCAGATTTCTATACACAATATCAACAGTTTCAATAAGGGGAAGGGGCTGCGTCAACCTACTTATTAAAGTCATAAGCCCAGAAACAAATTCGTCTACAGGCTCTTCCAAACCCTGGGTACGGCGATGAATTTCAGCCTTCGAGTCATGTTCAAAATCATAAGTCGTAAACCGCTCCTTTATTGACTTACAGAAATCAACCCACGAGATGAATGATCTGTTGATAAGTCTATACCATTTTAAAGCTAAACCACTCAATAATAACGGTAGGCAGACAACAATATCGTCTGGTTCGAGGTCATAACATTGGCAGAGTTCACTGACCCTGTCTAAGAACTCAAATACAGACGAAACTCCCTGTTCACCAGAAATGAAATTCCCCACTTGGACACTATATTGGCTACGCCTCCCTTGCGATGGCCTTTCACCTCAGTCAATGGATTAGTGTATTTCCCACAGACACTTTCAAACGATAGCAGATCATCGTCAGACTGGAAGAGCTCCTTCTTCAAGTTAAAACCTGGTAAAGAATACATGGCTAAGCTACAGAAGTACTGCTAGCTACCATTCAAAACAATAACTACAAATGTCTTGCCTCCGTCCTGCGCCTGAAATGAGTACGAAACGAGAAGTAGGGTTAGTTAGTACATCACCAATGCTGGGGTTCGTTGATAGGGTCCAACTCATTGCACTCTCCTTACAGTTTGTTATTTTTATGGTCCATACTCCTTGGAAGTTCACATCGACTCTCAATATTTGTTTGCATAGTAGGGCACATGAAACAGAAAAAAGAACAACATTGAAAAATATGCAGCGAAATATTAAAATCCAATTGATATTGCTAAGCGACGAGGAGACTTAACCTTGCAACTTATACCATCTGCACCGCCCTTTTAAAATAAACATATTCTTGGCGCACCTCCTAGCTGCATCACTGGAACCAACTAGAAAAGAAAGGAGTACGCAGTGGAAATGGATGTTAATTTCTGACCTGTGATGGGCCCGTATTTGCTGGCCAGATGTGCCGAGCGACTCCAGACTCCGTGAAGGTGGTCCCACGACGAAAGGTAGGAATAACCTCCTGGTGCTAGAAAGCTAGAATAAGTTAGGCCTAGGTTTGAAGAGAGAGATGGAGAGAGAGAGAGAGAGAGCAGCCCGATCGTCAAACACTACTAAAGAAGACACATGGATAAAGAAATGGAAATTTAATGAAAAGTGAAATCGAACACACAAAGAAACCCGGCCAGAATAACACACACAAAGAAAAGAGTACCCTTCACCTAGGGGTCAAATACAGTCACTTCATGAGGGGAAGATGATTATTAACAATCAATAACTTATAATAATAAATAACAGAAACAAATAAAATAAATACCTGTGCTCACTTCCAATAAAAATGTTGTAAAAAGGGAAGAAGTAATTGACCAAAAGCTAATCCAGCCGGTCACTGGTCAACAACAATCACTTCTCCGCCTAGAGATGGATGGTTGTCATGGCGACCACAAATAATAATCATTCTTCTTCTTCTTCTTCTTCTTCTTCTTCTTCTTCTTCTACCTTATCCGATACGGACGTTGGCTACCACCATGGCTAACACCTTCTTATCCTGTGCAATCCTGAAGAGTTCCGTGGAAGACAGCCCAATCCACGTTCTCAAATTATCCATCCATGTTATTCGTCTCCTTCCCGGTCCACGCTGACCTTCAATTTTACCCTGATGTATAACTTGGAGCAGACGGTATTTTGGATTCCTCATCATGTGTCCCAAGTATTCCAATTTCCTCTTCTTAATTGTGTTTAACAGCTCAGGTTGGCTGCTCACACGCTGAAGAACCTCGACATTACTCACATGTTCTGTCCACGAGATTTTAAGAATCCGCCGGTATATCCACATTTCAAAAGCTCGAAACTTCTTTTCTGTAGCTACGGGCAAGGTCCAAGCTTCAACACCATAAAGAAGGGTGGAGACAACATAACACTTCATAATTCTTTTCTTAAGCGTCATACTGAGATCTCGACAGCATAGTAGGCTAGTTGTTTCATTGTCATAAATATGGATCTAGCCTTCTCTATACAGCATCTTATTTCAACCGAAGGATCCCAATTCTCAATAATATTCTGTCCTAAATAAACCAAACTCTTGACTCGCTCAATCTGATTTCCATCGACTAAAAGGCCTTGTGACAATGCTGGTTTTCGCGATATTATCATATATTTTGTTTTCTTAATGTTGAGGTCAAGGCCATATTGTTTACTCTTTTGATACACCATAGTAACAATCTCTTTAAGTCCTTCGAAACTATTTGCAATCAATACAGTATCATCTGCGTACCGTATATTATTAATATAATTACCATTGACCTTAATACCTTGTTGAATGCCATCAAGTGCCTCAGAGAAAATCTGTTCTTCATAGATATTATAAAGAAGCGGTGAAAGAATGCATCCTTGTCTCACACCACGCATTATTTCCACTGATCTCGATATATGTCCATCAATTCCGAATGTCTTTCTCATCTATTCCTGAATTCTTAAGTGCATTATACAACTTATCATGCTGACAACGGTCAAAGGATTTTGCATAGTTCAGAAAACATGCATATACATCCTGATTTACCTCACAGCATCTCTGGAAAAGAACTTGAAGCGCAAATAATGCCTCACGAGTTCCTAGACCGTTGCGGAATCCAAACTGCGTGTCACTGATATTCATCTCGCATTTCCTGTATATGCGATTATGGATAACTTGGAGAAATATCTTGAGCATATGACTCATAAGACTGATTGTCCTAAAGTCACTACATGACTTAGCCATCAGTTTCTTCGGAAGAGCAATAAATGTAGACAAGAGCCAGTCTTCTGGTAATATGCCCGTGTTGTATATCTAGTTATATAAATTAGTGAGCGTCACAATGCTATCATCATCCAAGATCTTCAATAATTCAACTGGAATGTCATCTTGACCAGGAGCCTTACCATTTTTCGCTGTCCTAATCGCATATTTCACTTCATCCATGGTGATCATGGGTCCAACAACTGAAGGAATTTCGGGTCGGGAAGGACGATGATCATCATTAAAAAGCTCTTGTATATAGTTCTCCCAAACCTGTAATTTTTCTTCAACTTCAAATACCGTGTTACCTTGACTATCAACTACAGTAAGTTGACTGCGTTTCTTTTCCTGTGTCTACCTGAAACTTCTTTGATTTTCTTATGGACCTGGAAAGTATCATATTTACTATTGAGTTCTTCAATTTCTTTGCACCTATCTGACATCCAAGCTTCCTTGGCTTGTCTGATCTTATTCTTTATCAATCTATGAATCAACCAATATTCTTCATTATCTCTTCCTTTGACTTCTCTTCGTTTATTCATTAGATTCAATATTTCATCCGTCATCCATGCCATCCTTTTTTATGTTGTCTCTTGTTCTTAAGAAAATGATCTCCAACCCTCTTCAATGAGGTTTTAAAAGTGTCCCAAAGTTCCAAGGGCTGCATGTCATTTGAATTCAACGTCTTAAGATCAGTGGCAAGAGCAGCAGCCACCTGTGACCTTGTATTTATTTCCCGAAGGGCATCAGTATCATATTTCTTTTGTGTTGTTTTTATCGGAATCTTGTTAAGCCGGACACAAATTTTGCTAATGAGAGGATTGTGGTCAGAAGGAACATCTGCTCCTGGATAGGTTTTTGCAAAAATCACGCTGTTTCTAAATCTGTTTTTAATTAGAATGAAATCAATTTGATTTCTTATTATGTTGTCTGGACTATCAGCAGGTGCTTTCCACGTATAAAGTCTCCTGGCAGGAAGCTTAAACCAAGTATTAGCAATGACAAAGTTCTCCTCTCTACAAAACTGCACTAAACGATCCCCTCTGTTGTTTCTTTGTCCGAGACCCCACTGGCCCACAATGTGTTCTTCAGAACCTTTCCCAACCTTTGCATTAAAATCTCCCATAACAAGGGTTACATCATGTTCTTTGGTGTCTTTGAGGACGGTCTGAATTTGGGCATAGAATTCCTCAACATCTTCATCGCTTTTGTCACTAGTAGGGGCATATACTTGAATGAGATTAATGTGGAAAGGTTTACCACGTAACTTTAACATCATTATTCTACTGGAGAATGGTATACAACTGATAACCGCAGACTGCAAACTTTTGTCCACTATAAACCCCACTCCATGCAAATGCCTGGCATCATTATTACCACTGTAATATACCATGCAATCCTCCACATTACAATCTCCTGTCCCCGGCCATCTCATCTCACTTATACCCATTATGGACACATTCATCCTCTTCATCTCATGAATTGTATTGTGAATCTTTCCTGCTTCAAACATACTCCGTAAATTCCACGTTCCTATCTTCATAGCTGACCGGGAGATTCTTCGCACCCTCTGACCACTTAAGGTCTGCTCGGGACTAAGGGCCAATGTAATTGGGTTTTCAGCCATGAAGATTATCCTGGGGAAAAATAATTGAGGTGGTTTCCCGTTGCCTTCCTCAATGCGCATTAACCACATCACATCCCAACATCCAAGGATGCCATGATATGATGCAGCTGTTTGCTAATGCAAGGTAGACAGATCGGTCTTGTATCAACAATAATGATATAGCTGCTGCCACTATATCATGTCCTCAGTTGATCCACGGGTGTAAGCACCACTCTCAACAAGAGCCCCTACAGCCATTGGGACGCGCCGTGTCGGGGTTGAGGACTTCCCCGCCCAGATCCGTCTTCCACAGGGTACAGAAAAGCCCTTACTCAGTCCAGAGCTCCTCCCCCATGGAAGCTGCACCTGGCACGGATAACAAGCATAGCAATGATAAAACAAGGGGCTGTGTGTGTGTCGCAGAGGCTGTGGCGAGCAGGAGGGATCCGATCGAGGTGGCAGAGAAAAAATGCAAAAACCAAAGATACTACAAGGAGAAACAATTGACGTAAAGTGTCCGTGAAATATATCAACTATACACACATGCAATCAAATACACAAAATGCCAGCCGACGATGCAGAAATAAAACTCAAAGCAACTCGTGCAAGTAGGTAGTCTAGCAAAATATGCTAAACCTATATGGTCCCTTACTTACGTTCCGAGTTCGAGCTGAATACGGTAAGGCCTACTTAAAGTTACCGCCGTGATTCAGTTGCCCGAAGCATGGAATGAAGGGAATACATAAGGGCAAAAATATAAGGTGTCATGCCTCGTGTTGGGAGAATGGTCGAAACGCCAACGTCCGCAAACCACGGGAGACCCATTCGAAGATATGCCCAAATCAAAACAACTTCAATGCACCTGGCAGCAAGAAAAACATACACTCACAAAATCACTCGCAGATATATTTCACCGCACAAATAAAAGGTTAGACCGTAGACCCAAACTAAACAAAACAGGAGACCGCCATTTCGATTGGTTCCACAGCAAATCCAAGCACACGACGAAGACCAAAAGAATAGTTAAATTATGGAAATGAGCCTAGTGGAAACAAGGTTAGATGCGATACTTACATGAGTCAATGGAAGGCTTCGGCGTAATAACAATGTCAAATAAAAAGGAAAAATATTACATTTTAAATAATAAGGCGGAGAGCCTCAAGGCACGTCCGGACAGGAAGTATCTCACATGGCGTCTGAGTCTACCGGGACGGTCGCCAAAGAAATAAAAACAGAGATGTTAAACATGACTCAGTTCCTACTTATGCCGCCAAGCGCCACCGTCTACGACTACTAGGCCAAGTTCAGATCTTAGCTACTAGACGCCACCGCAGTCGGCTCTTGGCAACAAACGTAGAAACCTAAGAGCGTTGTTTACATTCTTAAACTATCCAATTTAGCTTCACACAGGTGCAATTAGTGGAAGGTTCTTTAACATGCCATAAATATATGACATGGGACCGCCGGCTTTACTTCCCCTCCGAAGGAAGGCATACTGAGGGATTTTTAACGCTCTTAAAATATCCGACGGCTTTGGCTGGGTTTGAACCCGCTATCTCGGGCATGGAAGCTCAGCATGCTACCGACTACGCCACCGAAGCCGCCACGATTCTGTTTAACCATCAATATGTACACATCATCACAGTATGCAATGATTGGAATAATTTCAGCATGCCAACGAGGAATGGGTCACGCAAGAGAATTATGCATTCGATTTTCCGACGCCTGGTCGACACACATAATGGAAACCTGTATTATCTCAAAAAATACTCGTTAGATTTGTAAAATAAGCACAGCACAGGACTTGCCACTCGATTCTTAGTTGTTTTATTTGGTGAAATTACTTAGACCATAAATTTATGCTCTAAGTGAAATTAGTATAGTCCTATTAAAAAGAAAACAAAGTTGCTACCGGTTTCTTGGCAAATACGTATCTGCTGGTAACGAAATAGGCCATGTTTTATGAGGCCAGTAAATCGATTTAAGAATTTGATAACCGAATGCCGATATCCTCAACGGTTCCATAGATATTTGAAGTGGCCCTCTTAGCTGAATAACCTTATATGTATATCCTAATCACATTTTATTTTCTCGCATATACCAGTAATTGGAATTATATTGTGTTGACCAACAGATAAGTTTACAATATCAATGATCTGATAATACTCACCTGACGAACGGAACATCAGATTAATCCCATTTCTTCGAGAACTATATAAAATTGAAAAATAGATCCATATAACGTTACCAGGTTAGTGATGTAAGTGCTATTCCCCGCCCAATTTAATTGGGCACAAAACGTGTTAACTGACTGAAAAGCATCTTTTCACTAGTTTATGGGGATTCCCTTTATTACTAATGTGAAGTTTGCGATGAAAAATTGTATGTCGTTGCTTTGTACAGACACGAGATGTTGCAAGCACGAGAATGTCCGATAGTGCCCATCAACTTTAGAATGACATTTACACATCGCTCACTAAATAGACCAACGTCATATCTCAAAAATCACCATTTTGCATGAAATGGATTTAAGGATTTTATATCTAATTCCAGGAAGATTGTTTTTCTGTTATGCAGTTGACATAATATTTGAAAAAATAAACCAATAGCTTTAAATATAATACCACATTTTCAAGATTAATAATTGCATTTTACAACATTTTATTTCAGAACATTTTCACTTGTGTCACTCTTGTTACAAAAATTACCTTCGAAGCGTGACATAACTTAAAATGTGACTTTCTTGACAGTGGAAGAAAGTAATTTAACTCAGATATGTTAGTTTTAATGCTCTTATTTGTTTCAGTCAGAATAAACAATGAAATAAAAAATCAAGATTGTGATACAAATGGGATATTTTCATTGATATTAGTAATTACCTTCAATCACATCTTGAAATACAAAAGAATAAGTTAAATAACAGTTCACTGATAAGAAGAGACATGATTACATCAGTATAATAACTGTCCATGTTGTAATTCAAGGAACAAGTAAACTACAAAAACTGAAATATAACCACATTCAGCTTGTCATGTTCAGGACCCATTAAAAATTGGTATTGACGAGTAAATAGAATTTGGGGATATAATTCTTTTGACCAAAGTCTTAAAGTCGGCCTTATTCTTTGAAGCTGGTCCTGGTTTTGAAGGAGGTTTCAAGGTAAGATTGTCAGGAAGTTTCTTCCTTTTAATTACAGTTATTGTTTCAAAGTCAGTTTTGTATAACGATTTGTATGCCATGGAGCATGGATAATCTTTTTCCACTTTCATTGCCTTTACATCTGACCACTTTACAGAAGATATGTTTATAGGACCCTTGGTAGAAGCAAGACATCGTAGAAGTCCTCTTAGCATAACTCATTAACATGGAAGGGCTCACCATTCATTTTAGTCGCTCTAATAGCAGAAATGAACCCTTTTGGGGTGTATATTGGTCCACCTCTGAGTTGGTGCTTGACTTCTCTTTCAATTAAAGAATGTGCTGAGTCACCTTCGTTTTGTGTACGACCTGTAATTAGGTATTTGGACTTGATACCTAGGTACCATTTTGCACACAAATAGAGGACTAACATATCTTTTTCTCCTTGTAGGCGAACACAGTTATTGGAGTAAAATATCACGTCTGTATTGTTTGTGGTAGCGTTCTTTTTTAGGCACAAATATGCGCATGAACCTAACTCATTAACGCTTTGGTGCCCATTTGACTCATCCCATACGAAACCTTCACACGAATTCGTTTTGAGATCGTAAATTGTGAAGTACATTTAGCTTTGATTTGTAATAGAAAATAGAAGCCTCTCCTTTTGGTATTTGCATTACTGCCTGTAGATCATACACTGCAACAATACCTTCAAAATTCTCTTTGTCGTTTGTTTTTTCAGATTGAGACAAATATTTTCCCTCCAAATGTTGGTCATATTTCAATTTCAAGAGTTCTTTTTCTCCCTCACTTGCATTTTCGTAGGGAACACATGTTACACACTTAAAATTATCCTTCTTAGGTATAAAAACGTAATGTTGTACTCTTCCGTAAATACTCGCTGAAATATTGCGTAGCTTGCAATAGGCTCCTTATTTTCTTCACAAATAGCTTTGTAATCCCTGTAAATGTCAGCGAGTGACTTACTCCCATCAATGAATAGCCTTGTTGTAGCCTATTTGCACTGATAAAATGACACTCTATTTTTACAATGGGGTCTATATGCTTTCGAACCCCTTCACGTATGGATGGATCGAGAGTTCTCTGCTTCCCATGCTTCCCCCTCAGATGGCTCCATTACTTTGCCAGCTACCTTGCTTCGTTTGTTCTGAACTGTTCGAATTGGGCGGTCATTAATGTCTAGCGTGTTTTTGAAAAACACCTTACAGACTCTGACTGACTGGTCTTTAATTCTGAAATAGAAAGCATTATTATGCTGCCTTTGGCCTCTAATGTCCCTAACCCGAGTGTAACGATAACGTGCCATAATAGGATTCATGGAACTGTTAATATAAGGTGCGTTCAGAAAGTAACGAGCCGGAGGCTGGAATGCGCAAACCGGTGACTACATTGGCTAATCGTGGCGTGTGTAACGAGGTGTGGTTCCGACCAGAGCGTGAAAGGTCACAGCCCGTCGCTAGAGAGCTCGCGTGCAGGTCACGTGACGATACAAAGCGAGGAGCAGCATGCATCAATCGTCCAACGCTGCCAGTCGCATTGCAAACAGTGACATGGAGGCGTCAACCGAAGAGCAAAGAGGTTGTTCGGTTTCTGACAGCGAAAGGAGCAGGGGGACGGACATTCATCGCCGAATGTCACAAGTGTTCGGCGAACACTGCATGTCCCTTGCAAGGGTCAAGGCGTGGCACAAGCGCTTCAGGGAAGGACGGGTGTCGTTAGCCGATGATGCTCGTTCTGGGGCACCCCCCTGCATTACCGATGACAACGTCCAGCTGGTTGATGCACTCATTACCCAGGACTGCCGAGTGACAGTGAACTCCATAGAGGCCGTGGTCTCTCCACGACATTGCACGACCTCATACGGCCAACACAGTCGCGGCACTCCTGCAGAAGTTCAAAAGGGAAGTTCTCGGCCACCCTCCATACAGTCCAGACCTCCCTCCCTGTGATTACGTCATGTTTGGTCCCCTAAAAAGGGCTCTGCGGGGCCAACGATTCACCTCGGACGCCGACGTCCAGCTGTACGTGCGGAACTGGTTCACATCGCAGCCCAGGGAATTTTATGAGACAGCCATTCACTGCCTCGTGTCACAGTGGGACAAGTGCCTCAACAGCCTGGGCCAATACTTCTAACATACAGGTACTGGTTTCTGTAATGCACCTTATATAATCCCGCTGTTTATTTATGTCTCCCAGTTTACAATATGCTGAAACTGACTGCAGTCCTTCTTCATCCGTGAACTTGGTTGAACATTTGAGTTTTCAGTGTTGTTTGCAGGGTGGCTTTATTTTCCTTCCTACCCTTATCTTCTTGCTCTTTGAATGTATTTCATATGCATCTACACTATTCCGTGATTTATTCAGGAGATTCCTATTCCATTGGTCTATATTTCTCTTGCGTTTTACACCTTTCTTCACAGGGCTTACCAAAAGTGACACACATGGTGTACTGCTAGTTGAACTGTTTTTAGAAGTAGAATTAGAGTCTGATTGACTGTGTTCGTAACGATGTAGAACTTTGAGAATCTTCTCCAGATGTTTTCTTTGCCTTAGCATGAAGGTTATCGTCGCTAATGTCACTTTCTAGTTCTTCGTCAGGTTTTGGATCGTAAGTAAGAGCGTTACATGAGTCGTCATCGTCTTCAGGGGCCGAATCAACACTTGTAGAACTTGAGGATGATGAATAACTGGGAGATGATCTCTTGGAGGATGAAGAACTGGATGTCCATGAAGAAAGATTAGTTGCCGCACCCTGTGCAGGTTCGACATAGAAGAAATATAGACATAGATAAAAGAAAAATATTACTAGTGATTATGATTCAACAATCATTAATATTATCTAACACGTTTAATGTCGAAACAACACGACCACGGGATCCGGTGTTACATTCCAAATAATCTGAAATTTGTAATCATCCTTAGTGCCGCGATATCACACAGGTATACACCAATAGTACCGCTGAAAATGTGCCCAATTTGCAACACTCTAGATAAAAATGTATAACTTTTTCAATTTATATCAATTTTCAATTAGCTTTTCTTTCTCTTAGACACCAAATATACAGTATACCCTTGCACTTATATCACTTTCCACCTGAATATTTCTGTGCACTCGGAGTCACTTGGTGTATAGTCCCCAAATCACCGTCAAATGCTCGAAGGGGGCACTCCCTAACAATATGGTCCATCGTCTGGTCTTTCACTCCACAGTCGCAATCAGCAGACGAAAAGAAACCCCACTTCTTCAAGGTGTGACCACACCTCCCTTAACCCGTCCTAATGCGGTTCAGCTTCGACCAGGTTTGTCGTGGTAGATGGAATCCCTCAACCTTCCTTGTCGGATCTTGAACCAGATAAGCATTGTTGGATGGATGCTCTTGCCTGCGCTGGCTGTCGCCATTTGGAGGTCACGTTGAAAGAACTGATACTTTCCAAATCAACCCAGGGTGGCTTGCGTGATTTCAGACGAGTTCTTGGTGGATCTCGTTGGGCATCGTACAAGGGAGAGTTCTTCTGAGATGTGATCTTCTTGAGCAACTATACCTTAGCTGCTGTCCTTAGATCTTGCGGAGCAATATTAGTTAGGACAGGTAACCACTGAATGGGAGTAGATCTGACAGTCCCAGTGATAATTCTCATGGCGTCATTAAGCTGCACATCAATCTTTTTTGTGTGGACGCTGTTCACCCACACAGGAGCACAGTATTCACCAGCAGAATACACAAGCGCGAGTGCAGCAGAGCGTAAAGTGTTGTCGTCCGCAGCCCAACTACTACCGGCAATCTTGCGGACCAGATTCACCCTGAAGTTCCATAGATAACTTGATGCACTGTTGTTTGAAAGTCAAAGACCGATCCAGAGAGATTCCTAGCTATTTTGGATTGTGATTATGCGGTACTTCGATCTCGATGAAAGTTACATGTAGTTTCCTTTGGGCTTCTTTACATTACATGCGAACCGGCCAAAACTAAGGACCACGCAAATATCATTTCTTACTCATAGTTCTTTCTTCCTTTCTCTTCCACACTTCCTTCATTCTTTCAGAGTGTTGCGCCTTTCTCTCTGCTGTCCACCTTCCTCCCCTGCGTTCCTTCTTTTCCCCCACAAGAACCTTTATGTTGGAAAGAATTTCTCTGAACTGTGTTCTGTCTCGACAGTCGTCATCTGTAATTTCTAGCCTCCGGAGTCCTTCCTTCATCTGCTTGGTGTAACCCCCTTGGCACTTCAGATTATATATTATATTAAAAATTTGTTTATTTAATTGTGTGGGATCCATTCTAACCATATGTCCATACAAACGTAAACGTCTTTTCCTAATTGTTGTTTCCAGGTCTTCCACTTTTTCATATATCTCCTTGTTTGATCTTAATCTGTAGGTTCCCTCTACCACTTTTGGGCCGTAAATCCTCCGCAATATCCTCCTTTCAATCTTCAGAAGCTTTTCTAGGTTCATCAAATTTGCCATCTCCACACCATATAAGATCACCGGTTTTACCACAGCATTGTAGTGTTGTAGTTTGGCATTAAGGGAGAGGTTCTTTTTGTTGTATATATTTTTAGTGGAGAAGTTGAGTTTTTCTAGTTTAAGTCTTCTGTTTTCCATCGACTCTTTGTCCAGTCCATTGTTGCTAATGATCTCTCCGAGGTATTTAAACTGTTTCGTGACCTTTACCTTCCCATATTTCGTCTTAACTGTTTTCTTCATGTAGTTCTTGATGGTGCTCATCATCTCTGTTTTTGGAAAAGAGATTTGTAAACCTGTTTCCCCAGCGATTTCTTTCAGTTCATTTATCTGTATTATTGCTTCCTCTTCCGTTTCAGCTAGAAGTGCCAGATCATCTGCGAAGGCCAGACATCTGGGTTTGATGTTTGAATTTTTATATCCAAGAAAAGCCCCGGAGTCATTGGTTGTCCACAATGTCTTCATGATCTTATCTAGAATCTCGTTGAACAAAATCGGTGATAGGCTGTCACCCTGCCTCAATCCAGTTTTATCATCTTAAATGATCTTGTCGACTTCGTCGTTACGCTGGGGTCTGGCGTTACGTTACGGTGACGGAACGAAATGTACCCAGATGTACTGAGGTGTGTGACGTCATAGTACCGCTTGGTGCATGTGTTCCCCGACAATCTCTACTTAGTATAAGACAAAAATCCTCGATTCTTGGATGTCACGGGTAATCTCGAGAACCACTGGATGGATATTGATGCAGTTTTCACCATTCTGTAAAGGATACCTCGAGGAAAGGTTCTGTAGAAAATAATTTATGTATTATCAAAGGAAGCCAAGCAGTAACGATTTCAGTGAAAAAGTCGAAATCAAACTTGGCGTCCGTGCGCTTCTTAAGCTTACGCTGGGCAAAGCGTTAAACATATCAATATACTATGAGCGTAAGAATTGGTCACCATGAAAAGTTCTAAAAAAAAAAGTCCGCGAGAGCATATCTCTATCTTCAATACATCGCCCACTATAAATGTTTTTAGACTGGATGGAAGGGGCACGTCCCCGCGCGCTCTGGTGAGCGTGCGGCATCCCACGCGCTTGATCTTGCTTTGCCCTTGGTATGCACTTGCCGTTCGCGAGTAATTTGAAACAAGATAAACATGATAAGTATTGTGCAGATAATTTTCTAACATATCAAGAGTCTTTCTAGCATTTTTCAGCATTTGTAGCATTTAAAATGATACAAAGTCTAGTCTTTCAGACTGACTGTCGCTTTTTTTATTTGGAAGGGTTTGCTGATCTCTACCCGGAATTTCACCTTGGATATAGTGTTTGTTAACGTCAGCCTAAGTAGGTTTAGCGTCTTTTGATCCACACCATATTCCCTCAATATGCCCATCAATGTATCTATCTATTGAATCGTAAGCTTTGTGAAAGTCAACGAATGAGATGAATAGATCTTTTGATCTTGCAGTGTAATATTTTATGATCATTTTCAGACTAAGTATTTGCTCTGGACAAGAACGCCCTCTCCGGAAACCTCCCTGATATTCTCCCAGTTGTGGGTCAATTTGTGGTTCCAGTCTGGTCAGTAGGAGTTTAGATTTTTTTTTGTATGTAACTGATAAAAGTGATACCTCTCGATTATTATTGACATCAGTTTTCGGTCCCTTTTTATGTAACGGGTGAATCAATGCTACTAACCAGTCCTCCGGTATCTTTTCATCCCTACAGATATTCCTGAACAGTTCCGTCGTTTCAGTGATGAAGGCGTCATTGGTTATCTTCCACAGTTCTGCGATAACTCCATCTTCTCCGGATGCTTTATTGTTCTTTAAGAAATTTATTACATTCCTTATCTCCACTTCATCTGGTGGTTCTGATTGTAGGTTCTGGACTGTGTCTTTCAGAGTTTCCAATTTTTCCTGTGGTGGTTCGCAATTAAGGAGTTCTTCGAAATAATTGGGTTATCATTCAAGGAAAGGGCTCCGTCCGGTTTCTTAAAGTGGAGGCTCGGTGCCCTATAGAATAGTCTGGTGTTGTTCTTCTTAAAATTATCTTCCATTTCCGTGACTCGTTCCCTGAGATATTCTCTTCTGATTCTTCTCAGTATACGGTGTGTTTGCTTCCTTATTTGTCTTGTTTTCTCCAAATTCTCCAGTGTTTTATTTCCGTTCCATAATTTTCATGCCTCGAGTCTTTCCTTGATCGCTTCTTCGCATTCCTCATTCCACCAAGCATGCCTGCTGTGGTATTTCACAGATGCTAATTCTCTCGCCGGCTCTATCAGATTGTTTGTCACTTCATCCCAATTTTTTGGTGTTCTTAATTGTCTTTGATAGACTTCTTTCTTTTCCTGGAGGAGTAATTTACGGTTGATTCTCGGGATTATGTTGACGCGGGGATGCGTTTTCAGTCTGGGTATGAAATTAATCTTGATGTGTGATAAGTAGTGATCTGATGTTACATTAACCGCTTTTCTGACTTTGACGTTTTGGATTTCCTTATAATTGTTCCGGGAAATTGCTACATGGTCTAGTTGGTTTGGTGATACCCATGTTTTCTTCTTTTGGGGTCGTGCCTTAAAATGTGTAGACATGATTTTGAGGTTGTTCATTCTGCAGAAGTTGATCAATCTTTCTCCATTTGTATTCGTCCTTTCGTGTGCCGGGTATCTTCCCACCGTTGCCATGTACTTCTTTTCCCGGCCTAATTGTGCATTGAAATCCCCCAGCAGTATTTTCTTCTTTATTATTTAGATGGAATGCAGTAACCTCAGTTTTATTTGGGTTTGGTTGAAGTCTCAATTTATGGAAGTAATCACTTAATTTCGTCAGATCACTCGTCAGCACATTCTCACAGTTCATAAGATATTTATTCTGGCAGATTAGTGCATACTGGATTTCATGGATTCCGTGTTTGGCATGTCATGGATATACAGATTAAAAAAAATGGGGGCCGGAACGGATCCCTGAGGTAGGCCATTATTTTGAGTTCTCCAACTGCTAGTTCGTCCATTACGGAATAAGGTGTTATTATTCATAGGAGTGATATTTCTTTGTGAATTATCACTTTCTGAACTTGTTGAGGCATTCCCTTAACAAAATCATCTTCAAAATTACCTTCATTGGCTATAATATCGCTACAAGAGTTTTAGCTTTATCACAAATTTTCAATTTACTTTCTGAATCTACATAATCGTTATCATTCACTAAACTATTTATATAATCAAGTAAATCATCATCACTTCTTCGTCATGCAAGTCCTCCGTTGTTGTTGACATGTGTGCAAGATGATCGGGCACGAGATTCACTTATTTTAAAAAAATGTAACACGAAAACACATTGTTGTATGCGGCTTCCACTGAAAAATTCGGAAACTACACACCTTTCTTGATAAAAGTGCACCTATAAGTGCTACTTTCTACCGAGGAGAAGATAAATTTCTTAGGATGCTATATGACTTTGAAAGAGGAATGAAATATCATTCCTGGCACTTTCGGCCTGCCCATGGAGGAATGATCCATGGCAGGAAGCTTTTAGTTTTACGTGACCGTTAATCATGTGATCATGAGCCACGGGACCTCCTTTTTACGCGGAATCCTAACCACAGGACATGGCATTTCACTTCGAAAATCTCACATGCATTGACCGGGAATCGAACCCCGTCCACCTTGGTGAGAGACCAAATCCATAGCAGGCTCGTCGTCTATAGTCAGAAGGCCACATTTAAAATTTTGTTGCTGCATTTTAACTACGCACCGTAGTTTACAGTCCAGTGTATTACCGGTACAATCTTTTCCCTTATTTCCTGTTGCAGCTAATGTAACCAACAATATACATTATAATCTACGGAAAAGAACAGAAAGCGAAAACATTAATGTTTTCTAGAGAATGTGTGAGGTATAGGCCTAATGTCTTGAATTGGAAATATCAGACATTCCTGACAAGAGTGACATATCAACAAATAAATCAAGGTATTTTCCTAATTTTGAATTTTGAGCGAAGTAGGGGAACTACCATAGTGCAAGAATGTCACTTTCGCTCACTAGCGGCGAAATAACATAAACCCAGCTGTGACGTCCTCACAGTTAAAAGTCCATTCGAAAACACATTTAACTGTATTCATAAGTAAAAACTGTCGATATTTGAGATGTGACGTTGTTGTGTTTAGTAAGCGATATGTAGTTAATCACCTATTATACATTATAATGGATGACAATTACGCTTCTGTTGTATAGACACAAATAATGCTTATATATGTGATTTTATGCAATCCCCAAGTTATTACCGATGATGCCCGACTATCCTCCACGTGTGCTTCGTATCAGCTATTCTCGTTGTTAATTCAATGCTTTTGTTTTTCCAACAGGAGAGAACCCCATCGATATGATCCCGTTCAACGAAAAGAAAGTAGGCCTACTATTTAAAGATAAAAGTACCAGTACAACAGTAAAAAGCAAGAGAGAAGTGATATATCAAAATCTCTTTTTAAGAAAACTGAAACTGACCCAGAGCTCATTACTTACAACTACCTTTAAAACAGAGGGCGTCCATCGAGGTAAGACCGGAACAAAAGAAAGTGCCAGTAGACATATTAAAAATTCGAAAACAGTAACAAATATTGGTAAAAGTCGTAAACACTTGATTATACCAACTTTACGAAGTACGAAGACCACAGAGAGTGTCGGTAAATGCAAGACCACAACAAGAAAGGTTTCTAAATCAACTTACTGTGGATGTCTGAATGACTGCAAAGTAAAGAGCCTCCATGGACTTTTCAAAACAAAGGACGACAAGATAGATAAGATGTTAACAGCAGAGGATATCCCTACAGAAACGATCACATCAGAGGATGTCAATGAAGTTCAGAGTACCTCGACAAAGTGTGTTAATAGACATACGATCTCATCTAAGAAATTTCGTAAATTACCTTTTCTTAATTTTTTAACACAGGTTGTACTTGTCAACGAAGAAACAGAGCGTGTCAATAAACATACGACCGCGAAAACAGAGAGTGTCAGTGGAGTTAACAGTATCTCGACAACAGAGCGTGTTAATGAATATACGACCTCGAAAACAGAGAGTGTCAGTGGAGTTATCAGTATGTCGACAACAGAGCGTGTCAATAAACATACGACCTCGAAAACAGAGAGTGTCAGTGGAGTTATCAGTATCTCGACAACAGAGCGTGTTAATGAACATACGACCTCGAAAACAATGAGTGTCAGTGAAGTTATCAGAATCTCAACAACACAGCGTGTCAATGAAAATACGGCCTCGAAAAAGAAGAAGAAAGGCAAGCTCTCAACAGCAATGTGTGTCGATGGAGGTAAAATCTCGACAAGAGAATATCAACCAACAACAGAGTACAACCTTTCACCAACTATATGCATCACAGCATTTTTGGTCACCCCAAAATATGTAATAACAGGATCCATGGGGGATTTGGAGCGTCCATCAGCAAACAGGTCTGAAACAAGAGCGATGAATCAAACTGTAATCTGTAATCTTCCTGCAATAAGTTTTACAGTATACTATGTGAATTCTCAAGAGAAGCCAACAGCTGCAAACAGAGAACAAAGTCAACCCCCACTACCACCATCAGCAGCAACAATACTGCCACCAGCAGCAAATATACCACCACCAACAGCAATACCACCACCTGCAATAAATATACCACCACAAACAATAACAGCAGCAACAGTACAACCTCAAAAATCAGCAATTGTACCACCACCACAGGGTACAAAAGAAAGTAAATATAAGATGGAAGGTAAAAAGCTCAGAAAACTGAAGTTTAAAAAGGCGATAAAGAAGTCTTGAGACAATACGATAAGATGATTGATGACTGCTTCAATAGTGGTGGAATCAGCAAACATCTTATAAAACAGGAAGCCTAATGAAAGTGGGCTATTTGACAAGGAAGACAAGTGTAGTAAAGGACAATACTTTTTATGAATTATAGGTGGAAAAGATGATGAACACATGAAATGATAAGGAGAATTAGTAAGAAAGAAAAAAAATGTAGCATACAACGTAAATGAGGATCTGTTTTTGTAAACGAGGTATTCGACGAAAACTGAGATTCCTATAAGAGCACCACCAATTAAAGAAGCAATGTAGACTCACATACATTCTCACAATGACGAGCATTCTCTCACAACACAGTAAACATTATCGAGAAAACCACGAGAACTTGTTTCGATGTCATACTGGTGTTGTGCCGTTTGGGACCTACATCTAAACCTCAGTGAGCCCTAGGTACTATGATCAAACTTAAGCTATTTGATGGCAGAACTTATTATGATTAGCAAGCGGAGTTAATTTTCGCAAGGAAAACAAAGTCAGAATCCAAACCAACATTAAATATGAACACAAGGAATTAGAACCATTGAAGCCATGAATTTCAAAAATCGCAGATGAATATCAAGCCATGTGAAATTTATACGTTTGTAATTCACTCAATTTTAATAATAAAGTCTCGGTAAAAAGAATAAACTGGATCATGTCGACACAATGAATAGAATCCCCTAGAGAAGACTAGATAGTGTGAATTGAACATTTATGTATTCTATAGGAAAATCTAAGGGGACACTTGTGCTCTAAGCACTACTGCTGAACTTTCTGTTGTACCTTTTATATAACATTATGGGGTTTGAAGCCATTTTTCAGAGTTGCCTTAGCAAAAAAAAGTTTGGTGCTTTTCAGTCGGTCAACTCGAATGTACCCAAATACGTTGAGTTATACCCTAATCCTGAAAAATATTAGGCTACATGGGATTAATAAATACACTAGGATGACCAGTTTCGATCGTCAAGCGATCATCATCAGATCCATTACACTTTGGCTATAAAATCTATGTCTGAAAATACGGGTGAAAATATTTACAATATGTACACTTATTTAGTTGCAGCTGTGTTGCAGTGTAATGGATCTGATGATGATCGCTTGACGATCGAAACTGGTCATCCTAGTGTACTGTATTTATTAACCTCATGTAATTAGCCTACTTTTCACATTTTGCAAAAATGAGGAAAAAGTAGACTTATGAGATCGGGCAAATGTGTGTCTGTCTGTCTGTCTGTCTGGCTGTGTGTGTGTGTCCCCCTATTAACTCCTAAACGGCTGCAGCAATCCAAACAAAATTTGGTAGGATTAAAGATCTATACCTGAATATCTCACGGCCATATTTGAAAATGATGTCGCTGCTACCAACTGCTGAAAAATAGCAATTGAAATTTGAGCTCCATGTTGGATATCTTGGAAGGTATGAATGGGAGCTATTTCAAAATTGGCACACGTATAGATAATAATATTGCAGTTTAATTTCCAGGAGGCCATACATGGCAGTGTTGCCAAAATGATTTTAAGTCGGATGATAAGTCCAAAATTTAAATGCATATAACTTCTACACTATCAATTGGATTTCAACCAAATTTCGTATGTGCTATGTGTACATAAACAGATATGACTGAGAGTATTATTAAGAGCTCCAGGGCTACCAACTGTTAATAAATGTTCTCAATTTTTTAAAATCCAAATACCCATATATCAGAAAGTATACAAGACGGCAGCTTTAAACTATGCACACGTAAAATACCTGACATTCTAAATTAATTTGGACTAACTTACATACGTCAGTGCTACCAACATGATTCTAAGCCTGCTGAGAGGTCCAACTTTAAATACATGTAACTTCTATACTATCAATTGGATCTCAACCAAATTTCGTGTGTGCTATGTGTACCATAACAGATATGACTATGCCGATTCTTAAGAGTAACCAGGGCTGCCAACTGTTAATAAATACTGTCTCTATGTTTGTTACCCTAATATCAATATATCAGAAAGTATGCAAGCCAAAAGCTCTAAACTTTGCACACGTATAGTACCTGGCATTCTAGATTAATTTGGAGTAACTAATATAGGCCTACACCAGTGCTGCCAGCATGATTCTTAGCCTGCTGATAAGTCCAAATTTAAAATGCTTATAACTTCTATACTGACTAATGGATTTCATTCAAAATTGACACAACAATAGATCCGATTATTTCAGATTATTTCTGACCAATACATGTATGTCATTGTTGCCAACATGATTTTACGCGCGCTGTTAAATTCAATGTTTAACTGCATGTAACGTACATGCTATCCATTAGACTTCAACCAAATTTTGTATTCTGTACCTTAAGAGATGGAACTAAGAATATATTCAGTCCCCAGGGCTGCCAACTGTAGTTCTCTATTAGGCTACATTGTGCCAGGTATACAGTATTTCGAACTGGTTAGAAATTTCGATATTACCAACTTAAGTTCGTCATTATTCTAGATAGATCCATATAGATTAATCATTGACATGAATCTTAAATTTTAAGAAAAGTAGGCTCTTTAGTTCGTCATGGAACTTACTGTTTTTTTCTGGTTTAGGGTATAACCCAAATCATTTGGGTACATTCGTGTTGACCGACTGAAAAGCACCAAACTTGTGTTTCCTTTTCTTTAAGTTGATAAAATACAGAATCTTGTTGACATATATTGAATCCGTTGGATTGGTGGTAGATTAGATCATTCTAAACAAATTAATCTTTAATAATCCCCAATGTTTACTAGTATAGATGAAAATGAACCTCCACCCGACGATCGGTGTTATTGAAAGGTCTGCACCAAGGTATGCACATGCCACTCCATAGCATAACGGAACAGAGCTTTGGTGTAAGCAGTCCTCGAGCTCGAGACCAGAGCTTCCCTCTCTACTGTTATGTTTATGTTCTGAGCCTTAAGATATTAGTCATATTGAGATATGAGGAAACAAGTCGAATACTTGCTACGCATTCCCTTGTGAAATTACACTCGCGTGTTTCCTTCCTTACGTTTGACGAAAGAAGCCAGATGCTTGCTACTTATTCCATTGTCAAACCACAAGTGATGTTTCACGTTGTTTACGAACATACGTTTGAAGAAGCAGAAGCCAGACACTTACAAACAGCTACACAGGGTGTATAAGAGACATTGAATTTTATAACTAAACTAGCTTTACCCGGCATGCGTTACAATGCCACTGAAAGGAAGTGTTGGCATTGTGACTTTGTAAGTTGAAGTGCTTTTGGATTCCCAATATTTTTTTCTTTTTCCGTTACCCACCTCTAAACTATTGTAAAATGGATTTACTAAGTCGGAAACCTTCCCTGGCGTGTACACAACAACTCATCAAAGTTTCATGGCAATAGGATGAATGACATATGAACGAATACGGGATTTTGTTTAAACAATTCGCGCGCCATCACTCATTTGTTGAATCTACTTATGCGCCAACCATTGAAAAACGGATTCACTAATTCATACACCTTCGCAGGATTGTACTCAACTCACCAAAGTTTTATCACAATCGAACGAATGGTATATGAACGCACGCGGGACTTTGTTGAAACGATTCACGCGCTGCCGCTCAATCCTTGAATCTACTCGTGCGCTACCAACTGTAAAATGGGTTTACTAAACCAGAAACATTCGCGGGAGTGGAAACAACATTTCACCAAATTCCATTGCAATCGCATGAATGGTATATGAACGCATACGGAATTTTGTTTAAACCATACGCGCGCCGTTACTTATTTGTTGAATCTATTCGTGAGCTACCTGTTGTAAAATTGATTCACTAAGTCAGAAACCTTTCCTGGAGTGTACACAACAATTCACCAAAGTTTCATAGCAATCGGATGAATGGTATATGAACGCATACGGGACTCGGTTGAAACGCTTCGCGCGTCGTCGCTCATTTGTTGAATCTACTCGTGCGCTACCTATTGTTGATTAGATTTACTAAGCCAGAAACCTTCCCAGAAGTGTACACAACAACTCACCCAAATTTCATCGCAATGGGATGAATGGTATATGAACGCATGGTTGACTTTGTTGAAACAAACGCACGCCATTTTGTTGAAGCTACTCGCGCGCCATCAATTGTGAATTGGATTTACTATGCCTATAACTTTCCCGGAAGGGTGCACTGCAACTCACCAAAATTTGATCGCAATCGAATGAATTGTATATGGACGCATCGCCAACCCTTATTTGTTTAAACTACTCGCGCACTATCTATTGTCAATTAGATTACCTATGCCTATAACCATTCCGGAAGTGTTCACAACTACTCACCAAAATTTGATCGCAATCGGATGAATTGTTTATGAACGCATAAAAGACGAACAAACTAACATCCTTTTATATATATATACTAGCTGTGTTGGCGTTGTAACTTTGTTTGTTGAAGTGCTTTTGGATTCCCAATATTTATTTATTTTCCGTTAACCACCTATAAACTATTGTAAAATTGATTTACTATCTCAAACAATTAATCATGGGAGCGTGCTCAACAACTCACCAAAGTTTCATCGCAATGAAATAAATGGTATATGAACGCATACGGACTTTGTTGAAAAGATTCGAGCGCCGTCACCCATTTGTTGAATATACTCGTACGCTACCTATTGTAAGATGGATTTACTAAGTCGAAAACCTTCCCTGTCGTGTACACAACAACTCATGAACGTTTCATCGCAATCGGATGAATGGCATATGAACGCATACGGGATTTTGTTTAAACGATTCACGCGCCTTCACTCATTTGTTGAATCTTCTTGTGCGCCACCCATTGAAAAACGGATTTACTAATTCATACACCTTCGCAGGACTGTGCTCTACTCACCAACGTTTTATCACAATCGGATGAATGGTATATGAACGCACGCGGGACTTGGTTGAAACGATTCACGCGCTGTCGCTCATTAGTTGAATGTACTCGTGCGCTATCAATTGTAAAATGGATTTACTAAATCAGAAATCTTTGCGTGAGTGGAAACAACATATCTCTAAATTTCATTGCTATCGCATGAATGGTATATGAACACATACGTATTTTTTTAAAACGATACGCGCGCCGTTACTCATTTGTTGAATTTACTCGTGCGCTACCGATTGTAAAAAGGGTTTACTAAGTCAGAAACCTTTCCTGGAGTGTGCACAACAATCCAACCAAAGATTTTTAGCAATCGGATGAATGGTATTTGAACGCTACGTGACTTTGTTTAAGCGATTCGCGTGCCGTCGATCATTTGTTGAATCTACTTGTGTTATACCTATTGTAAAGTGGATGTACTAAGCCAGAAACCTTCCCTGAAGTGTACACAATATCTCACCCAAGTTTTATCGCTATCGGACGAATGGTATATGAACGCATACGGGACTTTTTTGAAACGCTTCGCGCGTCTTCGCTCATTTGTTGAATCTACTCGTGCCCTCCTATCGAAAAGTGGATTTGCTAAGCCAGAAACCTTCCTTGAAGTGTACCCAACCTCTCACCCAAGTTTCATCGCTATCGGACGAATGGTATGTGAACGCATACAGGACTTTGTTGAAACGCTTCGCCCGTCGTCGCTCATTTGTTGAATCTACTCGTGCGCTACCTATTGCTAAGTGGATTCACTAAGCCTGAAACTTTCCCTGGAGTGTACACAACAATTCACCCAAGTTTATTCGCTATCGGACGAATGGTATATGAACGCATACGGGACTATATTGAAACACTTCGCGCATCGTCGCTCATTCGTTTAATCTACTTGTGCGATACCTATTGTAAAGTGCATTTACTAACCCAGAAACATTCCCTGAAGTGTACACAACATCTCACCCTGGTTTCATCGCTATCAGACGAATAGTATATGAATGCATATGGGACTTTGTTGAAACGCTTCGCGCGTCGTCGCTCATTTGTTAAATCTACTCGTGACCTACCTATCGAAAAGTGGATTTGCTAAGCCAGAAACCTTCCTTGAAGTGTACCCAACATCTCACCCAAGTTTCATCGCTATCGGACGAATGGTATGTGAACGCATACAGGACTTTTGTTGAAACGATTCACCCGTCGTCGCTCATTTCTTGAATCTACTCGTGCGCTACCTATTGCTAAGAGGATTTACTAACCCAGAAACCTTCCCTGATGTGTACACAACAACTCACCTAAGCTTAGTCGCTATCGGACGAATGGTATATGAACGCATACGGGACTATGTTGAAACACTTCGCGCGTCGTCGCTCATTTGTTTAATCTACGTGTGCGATACCTATAGTTAAGTGGATTTACTATCCCAGAAAGCTTCCCTGAAGTGTACACAACATCTCACCCAAGTTTCATCGATATCAGACGAATAGTATATGAACGCATACGGGACTTTGCTGTAACGCTTCGCGCATCGTCGCTCATTTGTTGAATCTACTCGTGCCCTACCTATCGTAAAGTGGATTTACTAAGCCAGAAACCTTGCCTGGAGTGTACACTACCTCTCACCGAAGTTTCATCGCTATCGAACGAATGGTATGTGAACGCATACAGGACTTTGTTGAAACGCTTCGCCCGTCGTCGCTCATTTGTTGAATCTACTCGTGCGCTACCTATTGTTAAGTGGGTTTACTAACCCAGAAACCTTCCCTGAAGTGTACACAACATCTCACCCAAGTTTCATCGCTATCAGACAAATAGTATATAAACGCATACGGGACTTTGTTCAAACGCTTCGCGCGTCGTCGCTCATTTGTTGAATCTACTTGTGCCCTACCTTTTGTAAAGTGGATTTACTAAGCCAGAAACCTTTTCTGATGTTTACACAACAACTCACCTAAGTTTAGTCGCTATCGGACGAATGGTATATGAACGCATACGGGACTATGTTGAAACACTTCGCGCGTCGTCGCTCATTTGTTGAATCTACTCGTGCGCTACCTATTGTTAAGTGGGTTTACTACGTCAGAGACCTTCCTTGATGTGTACACAACATCTCACCCAAGTTTCATCGCTATCAGACGAATAGTATATGAACGCATACGTGGCTTTTTTGAAACGCGCCGCGAGTCCTCGCTCATTTGTTGAATCTACTCGTGCGCTACCTATTATAACAAGGATTTACTAAGCCAGAAACCTTGCCTGTAGTGTACAAAACCTATCTCCCAAGTTTCATCGATATCGGACGAATGGTATGTGAACGCATACGGGACTTTCTTGAAACGCTTCGCCCGTCGTCACTCATTTGTTGAATCTACTCGTGCGTTACCCATTGTTAAGTGGATTTACTATGCCAGAAACCTAACCTGAAGTGTACAGAACATCTCACCCGTGTTTCATTGGAATCGGATGAATTGTATATGAACGCATCGCCATTACGCATTTGTTTAAACTACTCGCGCGCTATCTATTTTGAAATGGATTAAATATGCCTATAAACCTCCCGGAAGTGTTTACAACAACTCACCAAAATTTGATCGCAATCGGATGAATGGTTTATGAACGCATAAAAGACGAACACACAGATATTCTTTTTAGCCTATTTTCAATTTTGAAAAAATAGGCTTATGAGATCACCTTTTGTCCGTGTGTGTGTGCGTGTGTGTGTGTGTGTGCGTGAGGTGAGTGTGTCCCCCCCCCCTAATAAAATCTAAACGGCTGGAGCGATTTCAATGAAACTCGGTTAGTTCATAGCGCTATTCCCGGCGACCTCGACCGTGCCCTTTAAATTTTGTTACGTCTCACCAATCCAACATGGCGACTGTGCGAATTATTTCACTAGCATTCAATATCTCCGAAACTATTACCGATATCGCCCTGAAATTGTGTACTGTGATAAAGGCCACTACTAGAAGTTCACCTATGAGACTTTCAAAAACCTGGTGACTACAAAACCAACATGGCGGCCAAGCGAAGTTGAGACTTTTAAATAGACTTTTCTCTCGATTTAACTATCCAAACGTAATGAAACTTGGTACAGCAATTGTTTATACACATTGTAATGCATTGAAGTCTAATTTAGTTCAATTGTTTACATAACCTCAAAATGGCGGCTGTGCGAAATATTTCATTCTATATCTCCGAAACTATTACGGATATCACCCTGCAATTTTGTACGGTGATAAAGGGTACTGATACAAGTTCATCTATGTATATTTCATAAACCTGTAAAGTACAAAACGAACATGGCGACCAAGCGAATTTGAAATATTTTAATAGACTTTTCTCGTGATTTAACTCTCTGAGCGCCGTGAAATGTGGTACAGTAAATGATTTTTTAGTTTGTAATGCACTGCCATCTAACTTAATTCAATTGTTTACATAACCTCAAGATGGTGGCGGTGCGAAATTTTAAAATTAAGTTTTTATTTCTTGTGTCGTAATCATGGGATCGAAGTGAAAGTTTGAATAATGAACCTAGGCAATAATTGTCCTTGAATGGTATATAACTCTATGGCCTATACATATAACAATCCTAAATGGCGAGCTTCCAAAATATTTTGACGGTTCTCAATATCTATGAATCTTTTACAGCAACCAAACTGTTTTTTTATGTTCATAGAGACTATTAACGTATGTTCACCTATAGGACTTTCAGTAACCTGGTGAGCACAAATCCAACAGGGCGGCGACGCGAAGTATAAATATTTAAATGGACGTTTCTCGCGAATTAACTATCCGAGTGCCGTGAAACTTTGCACGTTAAATGCTTGTACAAATGTTGATCCTCTGGCATCTAATTTATTTCAATTGTTTGCATAATCACAAGATGGCTGCTGTGCGTAATTTTAAAATCTCGTTTTTACTTCTTGTGTTCTAATCATGCGATGAAGTTTGAATACCACACGTACACAATAATCTTAATGTAATAGTACAAAAATAAAAATCCAACCTGGCGACCATCTGAAATATTTAGACGGTTCTCAATATCTACGAATCTGTTAGAGCAATTAAACTGAAATTTTGTATGTTGATAGAGGCAATTAACATGAGCAGGATATATGAAAATAGGCTGTATAGTTTTTCACGGAACTACTTGTTTATATATATATATACTGGCTGTACCCGGCATGCGTTGCAATGCCAAACAAAGAAAGTGTTGGCGTTGTTACTTTGTTTGTTGAAGTGCTTTTGGATTCCCAATATTTATTTATTTTCCGTTAACCACCTCTAAACTATTGTAAAATTGATTTACTATCTCATAAAAAATCATGGGAGCGTGCTCAACAACTCACCAAAGTTTCATCGCAATGAAATGAATGGTATATGAACGCATACGGGACTTGGTTGAAATGATTCACGCGCTGTCGCTCATTAGTTGAATCTACTCGTAAAATGGATTTACGAAATTAGAAATCTTTGCGGGAGTGGAAAGAACATTTCTCTAAATTTCATTGCAATCGCATGAATGGTACATGAACGCATACGATTTTTTTAAAATGATACGTGCGGTGTTACTCATTTGTTGAATCTACTTGTGCGATACCTATTGTAAAAAGGATTTACTAAGTCAGAATCCTTTCCTGGAGTGTGCACAACAATTCAACCAAAGATTCATAGCAATCGGATGATTGGTATTTGAACGCTACGAGACTTTGTTTAAGCGATTCGCGTGCCGTCGAACATTTGTTGAATCTACTTGTGTGATACCTATTGTAACGTGGACTTACTAAGCCTGAAACTTTCCCTGGAGTGCACACAACAACTCACCCAAGTTTCATCGCTATCGGACGAATGGTATGTGAACGCATACGGGACTTTTTTGAAACGCTTCGCGCATCTTCGCTCATTTGTTGAATCTACTTGTGCGCCACCTATTGTAAAATGGACTTACTAAGCCTGAAACTTTCCCTGGAGTGCACACAACAACTCACCCAAGTTTAGTCGCTATCGGACGAATGGTATGTGAACGCATACGGGACTATATTGAAACACTTCGCGCGTCGTCGCCCATTTGCTTAATATACTTTTGCGATACCTATTGTAATGTGCATTTACTAACCCAGAAACCTTCCCTGAAGTGTACACAACATCTCACCCAAATTTCATCGCTATCAGACGAATAGTATATGAAAGCATAGGGGACTTTGTTGAAACGCTTCGCGCGTCGTCGCTCATTTGTTGAATCTACTCGTTCCCTACCTATCGTAAAGAGGATTTGCTAAGCCAGAAACCTTGCCTGAAGTGTACACAACCTCTCACCCAAGTTTCATCGCCATCGGACGAATGGTATGTGAACGCATACAGGACTTTGTTGAAACGCTTCGCCCGTCGTCGCTCATTTGTTGAATCTACTCGTGCGCTACCTATTGTTAAGTGTATTTACTAAACCAGAAACCTTCCCTGAAGTGTACACAACAACTCACCCAAGTTTAGTCGCTATTGGACGAATTATATATGAAAGCAAACGGGGCTATGTTGAAACACTTGGCGCGTCGTCGCTTATTTGTTTAATATAATTGTGCGATGCCTATTGTAAAGTGGATTTACTAACCCAGAAAGCTTCCATGAAGTGTACACAAAATCTCACCCAAGTTTCATCGCTATCAGACGAATAGTATATGAACGCATACGGGACTTTGCTGTAACGCTTCGCGCATCGTCGCTCATTTGTTGAATATTCTCGTGCGCTACCTATTGTTAAGTGGATTTACTAAGCCAGAAACCTTTCCTGAAGGGTGCACAACATCTCACCCAAGTTTCATCGCTATCAGACGAATAGTATATGAACGCATACGGGACATTTTTGAAACGCTTCGCGCGTCGTCGCTCATTTGTTGAATCTACTCGTGCCCTACCTATCGTAAAGTGGATTTACTAAGCCAGGAACCTTGCCTGAAGTGTACACAACCTCTCACCCAAGTTTCATCGCTATCGGACGAATGGTATGTGGACGCATACAGGACTTGGTTGAAACGCTTCGCCCGTCGTCGCTCATTTGTTGAATCTACTCGTGCGCTACCTATTGTTAAATGGATTTACTAAGCCAAAAACCTTTTCTGAAGTGTATACAACATCTCACCCAAGTTTCATCGCTATCAGACGAATAGTATATGAAGGCATACGGGACTTTTTTGAAACGCTTCGCTCATCGTCGCTGATTTGTTGAATTTACTCGTGCGTTACCTATTATAACATGGATTTACTAAGCCAGAAACCTTGCCTGTATTGTACACAACCTCTCACCCAAGTGTCATCGGTATCGGACGAATGGTATGTGAATGCATACAGGACTTTTTTAAAACGCTTCGCCCGTCGTCGCTCATTTGTTGAATCTACTCGTGCTCTTCCAATTGTTAAGTGGATTTACTAGGCCAGAATCCTTACCTGAAGTGTACAGAACATCTCACCCAAGTTTCATCGCAATAGGATGAATGGTATATGAACTCATGTGGGACTTTCTTGAAACAAACGCACGCCATTTTGTTGAAGCTATTTGCGCGCCATCTATTGTAAATTGGATTTACTACGTCTATAACTTTTTCGGGACTGTGCACAATAACTCACCAAAATTTGATCGCAATCGGATGAATTGTATATGAACGCATCGCCATTATGCATTTGTTTAAACTACTCGCGTGCTATCAATTGTGAAATGGATAACTATGCCTATGAAACTCCCGAAAGTGTGTACAAGTCACCAAAATTTGATCGCAATCGGATGAATGGTTTATGAACGCATAAAAGACGAACAGACAGACATTCCTTTATATATATATGATATATAAGAATCTAAGATAAGATAAGTTATATAAGATAAGATACGATTAGAAATTGAAAGATATAGCGATATGTGCCTAGTATATTACCAGTTTAATCGAGTTAATGTATACCATAGCACTGTAGTTACATAATTGTCAGAGTATAGGAAGTAAAGTTATAGCAGTTTGGAATCTAGTAGTGACGTATTCAACGAACGTTGTCATAGCTACTGAATCATGGTTATATGTGGATGTAAATAGAAATTAAATAATTTGAGGTACTTACGTTATTTACAGAAGAGATCGGTGTAAGAGAGTGGTGGTATATTAATTTGTGTTCGTAGGGACATCGTTAATTGCTTAAAATTGGCCGATATTGATCATGAGTTATGTGTACAAATCTTGGATGAAGAAAAGATAAACTCTCTACAGGTGATAGGGCAACGTCTCACTACTGGACACTTTTTTGATATCACCTTTACGGGTAAAGCTATGGTAAAGAATGTTATATTTGCCGGGGATTTAAATCTTCTAAACGTGAACTGGTCCGGTGAGTCAACTAGCGGTAGCCAAGTCGAACTTGCAGCAAACGAGATAGTTAGGAAGGGGGATTTTTCCGCGAAAGTTGATTTTCCCACGAATAATTCTTGAGATGTTTATTTAGTACAGCCTGTGGCGCTGTATATTAGTTGTATGAAAGTTCCTGGAAATAGTGATAAGTCCGGTGTTGAACTAAATCGACACAGCGACTCTCTAATACTTGGCACCGATGAATCAATTAAAATATTTCAGTACAGCAGAGCGGTTTAGAGTAAATTTCAAGCGGCTTCGGTGGCGTAGTCGGTAGCATGCTGAGCTTCTATGCCCAAGATAGCGGGTTCAAACCCGGCCGAAGCCGTCGGATTTTTTAAGAGCGTTAAAAATCCCTCAGTATGCCTTCCTTCGGAGGGGAAGTAAAGCCGGCGGTCCCATGTCATAGATTTATGGCATGTTAAAGAACCTTCCACTAATTGCACCTGTGTGAAGCTAAATTGGATAGGTTATTGTAAACAACGCTCTTAGGTTTCTAAGTTCGTTGCCAAGAGCCGACTGCGGTGGCGTCTAGCAGCTGAGTTGTGAACTTAGCCTAGTAGTCGTTGACGGTGGTGCTTGGCGGCAAAAGTAGGAACTATTTGAAAAATTCTAAGTTGCAGTACTTAAATTAAAATAACAGATAACACACACTAATACAGTCATCACAATTAACACCGGTTATCAGACAGATTCTACACACACCCAAAGTACACGGGGCTACATGACCGCGTTGTCGCAGCCCCTAAACTTAAGAACCAACCAACCAACCAGTAAATTTCAGGACTACATGAACAGATTGCCTCGGATGTAGGGCGTGGGTAGCTATGTAGAGATGAAACGATTAGCTCATGAAAGGGAAGCATGGAAAACTGCATCTAACCAGTTGAAAGACTGATGACTCAAACAACAACATGAATGAGTCATTTGTAAGATGGGCGTTGGTGGGGTGTCATTAATATATTGTGGAACCGTTGTCTAAATATTGTAAATAGTGTTGTTGAGAAATTCGCGCAGTTTTAATTACTGAAGTTAAATCCGGATCCGGAATATTACACAAGGGATATCAGGGGACACAAAAGAAAATTAAGGAAAACGCGTAACAAACGACAATATAGTTGCGAGAATACTGTATGCGAAAGTTTAATTTATTATCGAAAGAGTTAGTCCTCAAAAAGAGGCTAAAAGCAAAGCCAACATCGTACTGGCCATGGAGGCCCTGCGACATCGGCGCTAGACGGGATGGAGTTGTCAGCTCCATGCCCGACCGTCTTTGCTCCTAGGAATTACCCTGGTACTCATTTCTGGTGTAGGCTGAGTGAACCCCAGGGAAATGTGCGTTTTCGAAAGTGGTAGGTTTGTTTATAAAATCCACTACTTGGGTGGGGAGCGAACCCACTCCCTTTCAGTTGGAAGATCAGTGCCCCTACAGACTGGGCCACGCATTAAAAAGAGGCTGCTCACGATAATTACATGCAAAACGTAATTGGGGAGAAATATATAGTTACGTTAGAAGGCTGATGGGAAATTCCAATGATCTCTCTAAGATAATGTCCGGAGATGGCGAAGTAATTACTGAGAAACAGGAAATTGTTAATTAATTTAATACATGGTAGAGTAGCGTGTTTAAAACATGTAATAGCTGTGTGTTGGACCTTGACGATGATTCTCATCGCCCGCCTTACTGAATACACCAATCGTCAATTCTAGCAAGAATTAAAAAGCTACTTAGAAATATATCGTAAGACGCAGAGATTATTTGTGGAGATATGCTAAAACAGCTTTTCGACGATAGTTGGTGGTGTTTTATAACAATTAATAATACGCAAATTCCAGTAGACTGTAAAATGCTACAATAGTTCCAATATTCAAGGGAGGGAACAGATGGGAAATGTGAAACTATAGGCCTGTTCACCTTACATCCATCATATGTAAACTGTCGAACAACTTATTTCCGATTACTTGCGGGAACAATGGGGAAAGTTATCATTACTTATTGGGAGACAACACGGATTTAGAGCCAAATGTTATCACTCAAAATATTAATGACTTATTACACAGGGGAGTGCAAGTTGACGCCGTAATTATAGATTTTGAGAAGGCATATGATATTCCACATGCCATACTACTACGTAAATTAGTGATATCGCAGATTGATAAAAGAGTAATTTTATGGATTCAATACTTCTTGACTGGTCACTTGCAAGAGGTTAAAATAGGTAATGTATACCCGGAGGACATTTTTATAACGTCAAATGTCTCACAGGGCAGTGTGATTGGGCCCTTGGTATTTCTAGCACTTATTAACAACTTAACAAATGGGATTCGAAGTGACTGCCGATTGTTTGCTGATGATTGTGTAAAACGAGTATACAGAACAGTTCATATTGAGTTCCAAACTGACCTCAACCTGGTCCATAAATGGGCGGTTGACAACAAAATGAAGATATATACGAGTAAATGTAGTCTCCTGGAATTAGGGAGATGGTGACGGCATGATTTTTCAATAGAATATCGACTCGGACGTACAAATCACTTTATAAGGAGGGTATTAACGGCAGTAATTCCACCACAGAAGAATTATGATATTTGACCCTAGTGAGACTAATCTTAGAATACGGCTCAGCGATTTGGAGCCCAAATCAATTAAGGCTCATTGTAGTGGGTCAAAATCGAAATCTAGGAGGACAAAATTATTTATTTTCATAATTAAAAAATCAAAATTTATTATTTCTACAGCATTCTCATATAATTTCCGCTCTTTATTCTGAGATATAAACGCATCTTAATGTAAATCTGTCATCACACTTCAAGCAGTCTGAATTGGAGGGTATGTAAGTGGCTGTGGTTTGGTTGTCTTTATGGTTAGTGTGATGCTTTAAGATGGAACATGCAGCTGAAGGTATGATCTTTGTGACGTTTCAGTTATTAATGGGCGTAATTGTTACGTAATTTTAGCTATATTTGCATTATATAATATTTAACTATTATTTTTAAAATTATATTTTCACTTGGATTTTTAGTATGTCGCGTCACTCTGCGTCACTTTCTACTTAATGTTAAAATGTAGATAAAGTCTTGAAGTTTACGCCTGTTATAAGATGTTTTTGCATCTTTTTGCAACTTACTTATTTATTTTACGTTTTAGAAGATGCCGCGCAACCAGTTCTCACACGTTTACAACTGTTTGAAGCACTGGGTTCGACGATTATGTCAAAAGTGGAACTTTGTGACTTTGTTAGAAGTAAATTAGGGGTAGAAAATTGTTCTGAAGAGATAACTGAATGCTCTATCCAACTCCTAGTCATAGACAATTTCTTGCATGTGTAGACGTAGCTTAAAAAAGGTCTTAACTGATGTTTATTATGAATTAAACACATTAAATACGTTGCTTTCACACTAAATTCATGATTAAAAAGTAAAAATAATTTTGTTCCCCTAGATTTCGATTTTGACCCACTGTGCAATGAGCTGAATATGGTAAAAGGACGGGTGATACGTTTGAGCTCAATGATTTTAATCCTAGGAGTAGTACTCGAATGATAGAAAAACTAGGGTGGGAATCTCTGGAAGATACTGTAAAACGACTAAATCCAGCCTATACACTATGTTTAACACTTACACTCTTCGGCCAGCAAGGAGAGAACTAAGCAAACGCCTGGGAAATCCCACCTACCCGAGCAGGGCAGATCATCGGCATAAAGTTAAGGGCCGACGGCAGCGTACAAATTATGGGAAATATTCTTTAATTAATCGTGGTATTGATAATTGGAACTTATTACCTGCCTCAGTCTTAGAGCCTTTACCTAAAATATTGATGTGTTTAAGAGAAGACTGAAATTTTGCGTATATCGTACGATGTAATTACTATAGTTTCCAAATATCGACTTGAATACATTATGTGTGTGTGATAATATTGTTGGTAATTTTCTGTAACTGTAAATTTACCCCCATTTTTTTGATGAATGAATGAATGAATGAATGAATGAATGAATGAATGAACGAATAATGAGTTCCAGATTTCATCGATAAATACTTCAAGTCCTCCAGCTTCCGTGTCCCCTGTTATATGCAAAGAATTAATTTGAAAAACCAGCTACTGATGTAGCGGCTAGCTTTCTTAACTGTCGGCGGTAGTCCGAGTTCGATACCCGGCTCTGTCAAGAAATTGAATTCTGGTCTGAGGGCTGGAACGGCGAGCACTCAGTCTAGTGACGCTAAATCGAGAAGAGGAGGGTTCACTTCCCACCTCGGCTATCCTGCTATTGGTTTATCGTGGTTTCCCACTTCTACTCCAAGCAAATCCTGGATTGGTTCCTAACTTAAGAGCACGGATGCCTCCTTTCCAATTCTCACCTAAATGAGAAAATGCACCATCTAATACAACCTTCACACAAACGCAGGTTATCAGACAAAAATTCTCCACTGAGCCAAGTAGACGGGGTTAAATGGCCACAATATCCAAGACTCTAAATGAAACAACATCAACGAATTCATTCGACTTACATTTGTGTACGGAATATTGCACCATTTCTATACTTGATAGTTTGATTCTAATTTAAATCATTACAGTGTGATAAATTGTATTGCTTTCCTCCATTTTTTGCAGAAATTAACTAAGTTTATGTTTAACTAGGACTTTAAATGAGATGTTTTCACGAATGAGATCTGCCCCTCGCATTTATTCTAATGTGTCACACCACGTTTGTAACATCAAGCTGCCTGTGGAGCTGATTCTGTGTTTCTGGAAGGTGATTTAATGCTATTCTCCAGAAATTGACTATTACAACTAATCAGGTTTTTATCAACTCCCAACAACTTGCTCATCATACCAGATTTTTCCTCAGTTCCTAATAAGAATAGATCTGAGCTGAATAAATATAATTTATAGCAACACATTTTGAACAATACTTTGCTGACTTAAAAGATAAAAGGAACACCAATATGCGCACCATTTATTTGCATATAAGTCATCACTTAGTTGATGTCTTAAGATTTGGAATACAGAAGAGATATACCCCTGCTCGCAATTGAAATTGTTGGAATTATTGGATATATCTGAGACTACTGTGATTTTTCTGTGGTAAAAGAGGCTGTCGGGAGTTAGAAGTTGTGCTTTTTGGAAAATAATGGAATGTCTGCAGTCCATTAAATGCTCTCTTATTGCTGATTTATAAGGGTGGTTGATAGCGAATGTGTTCTGACAATCTTCTGGCAATGGTTCAGACTGTCCCGCAATGTGGACCTGGCCACAGTCACATGCTATTCTTTTATACTCCTCTGCGGAGCCAGAGATTGTTCTTCTCTGCCCGAATAGGTCTCGTACTTTCGGTCTGGAGCTGAATATACAGTAGTTTGGATGTTCTTTTTCAGTAGTTTGGCTACCCTGTCTGTAACGTTATGTATGTGTGGGAGAAAAGAAATGTGTGTTTTGTCATCGGTCGTCTGTGGAGTGTTTTCTGGCTTGGGCGTGATGATTCGTGCTGTTTCTTTTCTTTTGTAGCCTTTCTGTAGAAATGCTCTCGTCAATACATCCATCTATGTCTTTTCGGCATTGACTTTGTCATATAACTTCTTCGCTCTATGGACAAGCGTTGTCAGGACTGAGTGAGCTAAGAAAGCAGCACCGGACGTGTCAAAACATCCCAAGACTACAGTTAACAGCCTTGGCTCCGTCAGCGCAAGTTTCATAAACAAGAGGTTATTATACTCCAGCAAATCTCTTAGGTTTGTGCCTGTAGTGAGGTTTCGCCTCGGTGTACCAAGTTAGACTCATCAGCGGGCACTTGGTGACCTGCCCGGACCACTACCGGGGTATCGCAAATTGTAATACGTCCCATATTTATAGCACACAGCTGTGCTACATTACTGCAGGAACCACGAGATCTCATAACTAGATATTTCAACAATCCTTTAAGGTTTTGGTCATGTCTTAACCTCAATGGAGCCTGACTTGGTGAACTTAGATGAAACCCCACAACAGATACGGCAAAAGACCTGAAAGTATTGTTGGAGTACAATTAAAGGCCGTCATTACTAACAGGTTATCATAGTTAGAAAAGTACATTATTAAATTAATATAAAATAATAGATCTTTTCTGAGACTAACAGCAATCATACCAGTCCTTTCTCTAGCGTTTTCTTTCCTCTTCTTTGCTCATCTTGTAGGAAATCAGTTGATAAGTATTGTTCCTTTGCAGAGTGAAATAAGACGAAGTAATGAGCATGTATTATAGGTAAATAACACGATGGAAAACAAACATTAGAAGAATGATTAAATTATCCTCCAACTACACGAAGGATATTCATCATCATCATCATCATCGAAGTCCCACTCCAGTCACCCGGGTGTGGTTTACAAGCCTCCTCCACTCCTTTCAGTCCTTCCATGTTTCCTGTTCCATCACTTTTGCCACATAATTGAATAATCTAATGTGAAAGCCGAAACAATGGAAAATGAACGTAGATGCTCTAAATATTTCGACCATTGCAATCCATCTTGGAGCACGAATTAGCATTTAGCATTTTCCAAGACGCTTTCGGAATTATTAGACTAATATTGAGAAACATAATGAGTCCTCGAGTATAATTCTACCTTCGAATCGCTTCAAACATCGGCTGGTGGAAAACAAATGGGTTTGTGAAAAACGGTGAATCTGACGATGGAAGATATGAAAAAATGCAAAGAATAAGCTCTGAGAAGAGCAAATATGAATAAACAGCACGCTGTACCAAATTTGATGACAGCTTTAGCTTGGGCTCCTGAAAACTCTGTCTGACTTTAAAGGGATTTCGTAGAATCATCAGAAGCCATATTTTAGTGTTGCTTTCGTAATCTAGTTAAGTTAATTTTTGTCCTTTACACCCCCCTGTTTCTTTACTGAATAGCGAATTATAAAAATTCAAAGTTCTTGTCTGTTCTTGGGAATTATGATCTGAGGTTAACAAAAAACAATAGAAATAATAAAATAATACACTTTACAGCAATGTAGTGAACTCCAGTACATTCGACAAATAATATGGCGTACCTTTATAATTGAGAGTGGGTTAGGGCCAGCAATCTTGTTTTCCCAGTGTACGTTTACTCAAATAACTTGTTTTTTTTAATTGAAAATTGATTTCTTCCCGTAGTTTTTTAAATTATCATTATTAGTTGTATTTAATTGTTTAATTTTCGGTCGTTTCATATATAAGTATCCACCTCTAAATTCTTAACTCCATTCTAAATCTGTGTACTTTAATCTGTGTTAAGAGGAGCAGATGACCTCGCAATTCCACCCCTAAAATCCTCAATAACTAACTAACTAGTAAACGAATTACTTTTCAGTCGGTCAACACGTTTGTGCTTAATTAAATTGTGCGAGGAATACCAGACAGTACTCACACCTACTAACCTCGAAATCATTACATGAATTAATTATACTCTTATAATACACTTCTCGAAAGAGAAGATGGTTATATTGGATGTAATGTTTTGATCGTCAGGCGAAGATCATCTGATCATTTACATAACTTCACATTATCACTAATGTTAATAATACAGGTACAAAAGCCACACACGAGCTTTCAACACGTGGTGGTGTGTTGCGGGCCCTGAGAAAGGGAGGCCTTCCGTAATCAGATACCGTACAGCAAATGTCTCACCTCACAGTCTTGATATCTTCAACGCTCTCGTCTAATACGGCCCATTGACTTACGAAATCTCGTTCTCGTTTTCGAGTGCTTAGTAGTAGGTTGGCTCTTGGAACAGCAGCATTCGAGTTGCTGTCAACATATCGGCAATGGCTGAGGTTTTCACCAACGACGAGTACACACACATAATTTTAATCTATGGAGAATATGGTCGCAATCCCGCCGAAGCTCGCACATTATATGAGCAGGTGTTTACAAATAGGTGTATGCCTTCTGTACACGTATTTAACATAACAGAGCGTTTGTTGTTGTTGTTGTTTGAGTCTTTTGACTGGGTTGTTGCAGCTCCCCATGCCACCCTGTCCTTAGCTAATCGTTTCATCTCTACAAAGCTACCACACCCTACATCCGAGGCAATCTGTTTAACATGTTCTAACCTTGGTCTACCGCTACCCTACAGTTCTTGTCCTCGACCCTTCCTTCATAACTATTCCTGGATGTCTTAGTATATGTACTACCAACCTATCTCTTCTCTTCATTAGCAGTCTCCAGAAACATCTTTCCTCTCCCACTCGTCTTAAAACCTCTTCGTTTGTAACCCTATCTACCCATCTGATCTTCATCATTCTCCTGTAACACCACATTTCAAACGCTTCAATTCTCCTCTTTTCTGCTGCACCAATAGTCAAAGTTTCACTTCTATAGAGTGCCACGCTCAAGACAAAGCCTTTCAAAAATGACTTCCTAATACCTAAATCTATATTCGATGTCAACAGATTCCTTTTTTTTTTTTTTTGTAGAAATGCTTTCATTGCCTGAGCCAACCTAATTTTTATATCCTCATTGCTTCGTCCATCACTGGTTATTTGGCTTCCTAAGTAACAGAAGTCTCCTACTTACTTTAGCTTTTCACCTGCCAATTTGATGTCCATAGGGGTTTCTGATATATTTCGGCTCATTCCTATATTTTTATTTTACATTTATTAATTTTCATCATGAATTCTTTCCTCAAGACAGAGTCCATACCATTCAAAAACTCATTCAAATCCTCTGGCGTGTCGGCGAAGATGACGATGTCATCAGTCAATCTCAGAGTTGAAATTATTTCTCCTTGAATCTTCACTCCCACTTTAAAATTTTCTCCAATTTCCTTCATTGCTTGTTCAATGTAAAGATTGAAAAGTATGGGTGATAAATTGCAGCCTTGCATTATTAAGAGCTAATGAATTTTTCAAGCACATACCAGCAGGTTATGCAGACCCATCTGCGGTAATGCTGCCGTTGAGCAGAATCCACAGCAGTACTGTGATCTATTTCCTTTACAAGGTACGTTCAATTACATTGTACTGTGATAATAAAATAACAACAATGATAATTATAATAACTCTCTTACAGTACGTGGGTTGTAAAATTACTAATTGTTGAGCAACATTTTACTTACTGTATAGCACGTTGTAGCGCTCCTTTGCAAACAGTGATTGAATATAGTTCCGTTATGAACAGGGTTCATTTGTAAATACGCCAAAGATTAAGAAAATAAAAGTTTCATAACATATTAATTTTTACATGTACAGAAATTCCACTCCATCAAAGAGTTGTTTGCTATGTGGACAAAGCATACATATTCTTGCTCCGAAGTATAAAATAAAATAAAATGTCCCCAGCCATCGTCGATATGATGCCAGAAACTTTCATGATGTTGTACCACAAATGAGCCTATTGCGGTCTCAAATGCGAGGTTTTATAACACAATGGGGCGCATTAGACGGGTAGCGCCGAGGAACATGTAGCGAGTTGCCGTCCGGTTGTTATCCCTTCGTATTCTGACGTTTTCTGCCAGCATGCAGTATGACCCCTGTGTAAATTGTGTTATTAGACATCCCATACAGCAGTACAGTATGCGGGACACTTAGAGGTGGATTGTACGGGGCAAATGAGCCACCTGGTTTTCAGATCTTTCGCCTTTTTGCGCTGTACGTTCTAATTATAAGTGTCCCGCATGCACTAATAATAAATGGGGTGTGTAGTAATTGATTTTCTCAGGGTTACCACTGCCTACAGGCAGATTACGCCAGAATACGAAGCGATGGATAATCTATCGTTGCTAGTTCCTGAGTAACATGCGCACCACGCGTTATGAAACCTCGCCCTCCAGTGCATAGTACCTAGTAGTAAGCGGGAATACTTGGTAGAGCAGCATTAGGGTTGCAGTAGCTTAGGTGTTTAGCAACGACCAGTACACACACATAATTTTATTCTATGGAGAATGTGTTAGCAATACAGTCGTAATTCGCACATGCTTTGCGCAAGAGTTTCTGATTTGACGACGACCTTCTGTATACTCATTTTACGAACAAACCTGTAATTAAGAACTAATGGAGTGTTCAAGTCACATACCAACACGGCTAGACACGTCTGAGACAATTCTGACGTGCAGAATGTACTGCAGTATTTGATCGATCCCTTCACATGGTAAGTTGAGTTTCACCTTTCTGTGATAATATTTGTAATAATATTAATAATACTATTAATAGTAAAAATAATAATCATCTTACAGAAAGTGTGTAGAAAAGTGACTGATATAATCGTTTTACAACATCGGACATTAGTTAGTTATTGATATTTTAAAGGGCAGAACTATGCGGTCATCTGCCCCTTATACAGCACGTCGTAACGCTCTTTGTAATATAGCGATTAAGCATCCCGTGCATCATTCGTGCACGCGGGATAATTATACCTAAAGTACATCGCAGAAGGGCCACCTGTCATACAGTATACTATATTGGACATGTACTGCAGGTTATATACTTACCCGCTGAACTTCCAAATGGAGGCCTTAAGTGAACAGGATCTCATGATATTCATCTGACAAAAGAAACATGTCATCCAATCAACCCCCCTTTGGGGGCGAGGTTGTGCAGAGTTCAGGCTGCTTGCCCCTCATCACTGTGGACGGGGTTCAATTCCGTATCAATGCATGTGAGGTTGTCGAAGAGAAATAGCACGCTGTGAGCTGACCCACTGCCCAGTAAACTGAGAGCGATCAAGGGAACTACTCGCGTGTGGCGGAGCTCCTTCCGGGCCCGGAGAGAGTCCGTCATTTTGTTTAGGCTAAGGATAGGTCATACAAGATCCACCCACTCGTATCTAATGAGAAGGGAAGACCCCCCACTTTGTACCTGTGGAGCAGTATTCACCGTGGCCCACATTTTCACCGAGTGTGTGGATCTTGCTGACTTACGAAGAAACCTTGGTTTGCAGACGACACTCAAACTTATATTAGCCGATGACGCGGTGGCTGCCGATCGCGTTATCCGCTTTATAAGTGAGAGTGGGTTAGGGCCAGCAATCTAAATTTTCCAGTGAACATTGACTCAACGACTTGTTCGTTTTTGAATGATAATGTTTTGTTTTTTCCGTAATTTTTGTTTATTTTTATAATTTTTATTTTTTATTTAATTGTTTGTTTTTGTTTTATTAATTTTTGGTCTTTTTAAATTTAGATGTCCACCTCAAAATTTTAAATTCAATTCAAAATTTGTATTCTTTAATCTGTGTTAAGAGGGGCAGATGACCTCGTAGTTCCGCCCCATAAAACAACAATAACTAACTACTAGCACGGGTTCCATAAAGAGTGGAGGTTCCGTAGCCCATGATCGTGAGATTTACGGTCATGTAAAACTACAAGTTTCTTTCTTTTTACGCCCCATTACTTCAAGACGTTTATAAAAATTGTATGTATAATCCATATAATGTATTCCAGTTATGAAGGGGTGAGTAGTTATGTGTTAATCCCCACCCATTTTAATTGACCACATTAACGTGTTGAACGACTGAAAACCATTTCTTTTACTAGTTGAAAGAATACCCTTATTAATGTGACTTGTGGAATGAACATTTATATGTTATGACTTTGTAAAGACACAAGGAGTAGCAATTACGAGAATGTTTGATACTACCCACCAAATTTAAACACACATTTACAAATGTATTAATTACCCCTTAGTAATTATAGTGAATGAAGATTTTGCTACTGTTGTAGACACACGATTGAGGATTCCAAATGTACACCTGTTATTTTGTTTTATGCAATACCCAAGTGAATACGTCAAAATTATGCCCGACTATCCTTCACGTGCGGTACGTATTAACTTCTCTCGTTAATTCAATGCTTTCGTTTCTTCCAACAGGAGAGATCCCCAGCGACATGATCCCGTTCAGCAAAGAGAGTGTAGGACCAAAGTTTAATGATAAGACTACCTATACAAGAGAACGTGTCAAGAAAAAATTGAAGAAACCGCAGCTGACAGATACTGTAAAAAAAGTAAAAATGTGCCAATCTCCATTACTTGAAACTACTATTAGAACAGAGAGTGTCGAAAAGGGTATATCAACAACAAACCATGTGGCTAAACGTGTACCTTCTACAAGATCGCTACTTGCGACTACCTTCAGAACAGAGTGTGTCATTGAAGGTGTGAGTACCTGTGGAACAAAGGGTGTCAGTAATGGCGTGACCTCAACAGCACAGGGGGTCAATGGAGGTATGATTTACCCGACAACAGAAGGTGTGAATGTGGGCACGACCTCATCAACACAGTGTGTCAATGAAGGTATAGCTAACTTTACAACCGATTGTGTCAATGGACCATTGATCTCAATAACCCAGCGTTTCAATCGAGAGGTGTCTGTATCGACTACAGAATGTACCACTACCAAGGAAACCACGACAACACAGCGTGTCAGCAAGAAAACCACAACACAGTGTGTCCAAGGATCAACAAAGATCACCTCTCAACCAACGCTGCGCGTCACAGAAATGTTCGTCACCCCAACACAATCGAACACCTTAGTAATAGTACTATGCATGGAGGATTTAGAGCGTCAAGCAGCAAACAGGTCTGGTAGAACGTCAACTCAATGCTCAACAAATTATACATTTGACTATATGAAGGAAGTAGGGCAGGCAACTCTTTCAAACACCCACCAAAGCCAGTTATCAGCAAATACAATACTACCAGCAGCAACAACATTGCCAAATGCAGCAACAACATTGCCAAATGCAGCAACAACATTGCCACATGCAGCAATACCATTGCCACATGCAGCAACAACATTACCACATGAAGCAATAACATTGCCACATGCAGCAACAACATTACCACATGAAGCAATAACATTGCCACATGCAGCAACAACATTACCACATGAAGCAATAACATTGCCACATGCAGCAACAACATTGCCACATGCAGCAACAACATTACCACATGCAGCAACAACATTACCACATGAAGCAATAACATTGCCACATGTAGCAAAAACATTACCACATGCAGCAACAACATTACCACATGCAGCAACAACATTACCACATGAAGCAATAACATTGCCACATGCAGCAACAACATTACCACATGAAGCATTAACATTGCCACATGCAGCAACAACATTACCACATGCAGCAACAACATTACCACATGCAGCAACAACATTGCCACATGCAGCAACAACATTACCACATGAAGCAATAACATTGCCACATGCAGCAACAACATTACCACATGAAGCAATAACATTGCCACATGTAGCAACAACATTACCACATGCAGCAACAACATTACCACATGCAGCAACAACATTACCACATGAAGCAATAACATTGCCACATGCAGCAACAACATTACCACATGAAGCAATAACATTGCCACATGCAGCAACAACATTGCCACCTGCAACAACTTGTACGACAATACCAGCAACGACAATACCACCACCAGGAATAGAAATACAACCAAAAGCAATACAAATCACCCAACCAGGAATAACAATACAACCAGCAACAATACCACCACCAGGAGTAAATCTACAACTGTCAGCAACAAGTATACCACCACCAGCAGCGGCAATACTACCAGCAACAAGAAATAAAAAACGACCCTCAAAAATTAAATCACCACCAGCAGCAAATATTCCACCACCAGCAATAGCAATACCAACTGCAACAATTCATATCACAATACCAGCAACAAATGTGCCACCACCCTCAAACATTAGAGCACCACCAGCTACAAATGTACCACCACCAGCAATAAATGTGCCACCACCCTCAAATATTATAGCACCACCAGTTACAAATGTACCACCGCCAGCAACAAATGTACTACCGCCAGCAGCAAATGTACTACCGCCAGCAGCAAATGTACCACCGCCAGCAACAAATATTCCACCAGAAAATATAGCAAAACAAACACTACAAACGGCAGTTTCTACACAAGGGGTATTGGAATTCAGCAAGAATAAGAGAAAACATAAAAAGCATAGATTAATGGAGTTTAAGAAGTCTCACGGAAATCATAAGGCGACGAGACGACTGCATAAATAGTGGTGGAATCAGCAATAATCTTGTAAAAAATAAAGCCTAAGCAGGCTATTTAACAAGGAAGACAAGTGTAGAAAGGACGGGAATTTGCATTATATAGTATCAGAAAAATTGATGAAAATATGGAATGATAAGGATTTGTATAAAAACAAAAACAAAACACAAACATGTCGGCTACAGTGTAAAAGAGGATCTGTCTTTTGAAGAAGAGGAATACGGCGAAAACTGAGATTCCTTTGGAAGTAGGAACAATGACAGAAGCAATGTAGATTCACATACAATACATCTGATGATGATGAGCATTCTACCACAAGAAAGGAAGCATTATCGATAAAACCATGAGAACTGGTTTAGTTGTTATAATGATGTTTCATTTGGGACCTGTAATATACTATGATAAAACTGAAGCTTTTTGATGAAGAAAACTGTTATGTATAACAAGGCTAATGACCACGTGCATGCGGGGTTATGTCAATTTTGTTTTTTGTTTAGAAGCCAGAAACCAAAACAACACCTGATATGAACATAATAAATAATAATAATAAACTGGATCATGTCGAAGCAATTAATAGAATCCCCTAGAGAAGACTTGACAGTCTGAATTGATCATTTATGTATTCTATAAGAAGATCTAAGGGGACACTTGTGCTCTAAGTTCTCACTGAATTTTCTGTACTACCTTTTATTTAAGTTTATAAATGCAGTTTGTTTTTGATGTAGAATAAATCCGTTGGTTTGGAAGTAGATTAATTTATTCTTAACAAATACATTTTTCAGTCGGTCAACACGAATGTACCCAAAAAGAGCTGGGTTATGTCCTAATCCTGAAATAAATGACATGAGATTAATAAATACACTAGGATGACCAGTTTCGATCGTCAAGCGATCATCATCAGATCCATTACACTTAGGCTATACCATCTATGTTTGAGAATACAGGTGAACTGGTGCCAGAGTGAACACGAAACTGTTTGAAGTTCCAGTTAGGGAGACAACCAGCTAAGTATCAGCCTGTATTATTACAGTATAACCATAGTCGATTTTGTATAACCATATAATCACCCCAAACAGACAAATTCCGGATTTTTATCACCATTTTAGAAGTTCACCTAACATTAGATATATTAAATTTAGCATACACGGACAGTTGCATTACCAACACTGCAACTAAATAATTGTACATATTGTATATATTTTTCACCTGTATTCTCAAACATAGATGTTATAGCCTACTGTCGACCAAAGTATTATGTGCACTCGAGTTTGAAGGTTGTTTGTGAAGTAACCAATAGACCTACATAAAATCCAATAACATCACCATTTTCTTCGTTCTATTTTACGTTATTTCATGTAGGTTTGGAATTTTTAATTTATATTTTAATATTTTTTATCGCAGTTGGAACACAAAACGTGCACGTTTTTAAGCGTGTTTCAACCATGCGTCACATTTACGAATTATTATCTCAAAACCCCGTCATCATATCGAATCCAAATTTTAACACAATATACATTGTAATATTGTATAACTGGTTTATTAATTTCAAAATTGTGTGTGTCCAAGAAACAAAGTTGTTATCATTTTTGTAAGGTAACCTTTTTCTCGGCTCGGGGTGGTTGGAAAGTGTAGTTCTTGGGTGCGTTGTAATCGTTATATATCAAAAAGTTATGCCGTATGACTGTGAAATACGTATATTAATTCACTTATTTTATATCGATTTGCATGTGTACGAGGAAATAACACATGGTTCACCTGCTAGCCGCTCCGGAAAAAAACTGTACAGCGTTGCCGAAAAGGTGCCCACACGTATCATGGCGCGTCTCGCTCGGAAGTGATGGGCTCCATATCAGCAACGCTGTACAGCAATTCCCGGAGTGGCTAGCAGGTGAACCATGTGTTATTTCCTGGTACAAATACAAGCCGATATAAAATAAGTTAATTAATTTACGTATTTCACAGTCATACAGCATACCTTTTTGATGTATAACGGTTACAACGCAACCAAGAACTACATTTTCCAAACACCCCGAGCCGAGAAAAAGTTACCTTACAACAATGATAACAACTTTGTTTCTTGAACACACAAAATTGTGAAATTAATAAACCAGTTATACAACATTCCAATGTATATTGTGTTAAAATTTGGATTCGATCTGATGACGGGCTATTGAGATAATAATTCTTAAATGTGAGGCATGGTTGAAACATGCTTAAAAACGGGCACTTTTTGTGTTCCAACTGCGATAAAAAATATAAAAATATAAATTTAAAAATCCAAACCTACATGAACTAACGTAAAATAGAACGACGAAAATGTTGATGGTATTGGATTTTATGTAGGTCTATTGGTTGCTTAACAAACAACCTTCAAACTCGAGTACACATAATACTTTAACTTTGAAAGAATAATGGATTTTCCGCCTTCAATACTGTTTAATGCTATTACTTACAGGGACTAGTTTCGGGGGTAAATACTCCCCCTTCCTCAGCCTGTCCAACAAAAACTACACAATGGAAAACTTTCCATGTACAAGTTCATACAAAATATATGAAGAACAAAGAATAAAGAAATATTATTTACAGTCCCACTCGACGCTCCAAAGAAGATACTTTTATTTCATCACTGAGGTCTAGGCGCATCAGAACTCCTGAATTGGGCCGGTGCTGCGGTCCGCTGTCCCCATTGCGTCATCGTGGGACCACTCTAGTCTCCTTGTTGTTCTTGGCAAACGTCAAGGCGAGAAATTTTACATCAAGAAAATAAAGGCACGCTCATGAATATTTTGGAACAAATAGAAATTGATAAAGCACAGAGATTCAACCCTTCACACAATCTTAATGAAATAATATTTGAAACTAGCATTTTATACAGAACATTAATAGACGAATTATATTGTAATAGATAAAATTCCCGCTATATTCCACTATTCACACCCATCATTTTTCATAACATACTAAAGATTGACACACTCATTCTGCGCATTGATCAATCTCCATGGTGGGCGCGTCAACGGGCCTCACTCGTTCTCATTTCCTTGGCCTCCCATCTCCCGCAACCCAAGCGCCACCTTTTCCCAAGCACGTCACTAACACTCAGCTGTAAAAAACTTCGCAAGGTGAATTCCGGTTTGTTTCTGTTCACGCCCTGCGCACTGCAGTTCCTGACGGCGCGTGACGCGGCCACAAATTTTCTCGCCTTGACGTTTGCCAAGAACAACAAGGAGACTAGAGTGGTCCCACGATGACGCAATGGGGACAGCGGACCGCAGCACCGGCCCAATTCAGGAGTTCTGATGCGCCTAGACCTCAGTGATGCAATAAAAGTATCTTCTTTGGAGCGTCGAGTGGGACTGTAAATAATATTTCTTTATTCTTTGTTCTTCATATATTTTGTATGAACTTGTACATGGAAAGTTTTTCCATTGTGTAGTTTTTGTTGGACAGGCTGAGGAAGGGGGAGTATTTTCCCCCGAAACTAGTCCCTGTAAGTAATAGCATTAAACAGTATTGAAGGCGGAAAATCCATTATTCTTTCAAAGTTATAGTTACGTCAATACGGACCTGAATAATCGACATAATACTTTGGTCGACAGTAAGTGTAATGGATCTGATGATGATCGCTTGACGATCGAAACTGGTCATCCTAGTGTATTTATTAATCTCATGTAATTTATTTCAGGATTAGGGCATAAACCAGCTCTATTTGGGTACATTCGTGTTGACCGACTGAAAAGCACCAAACTGTTGTTTACTTAGGCAACACTGAAAAATGGCTTCAAACCTCACAAATACATTTTTAATAATTTTTACTAAACCTCCACACGACGCTTAGTGTTTTTGAAAGGTCTGGAGGAAGGTAGGCACACGCCATGCAACTCGACAACATAACATAATACTACAAAACAGCGCTTTGGCATGAGTCAGTCATCAAGACCCGAACTTGTGTTTATGTTCTGAAATTAAGTCTGTCCATCACAGATTCCAGATACTCTTCCTTGGTCTACCTCTTCACTTCTTCTCCAAAACATTTCCTTCCAACATGATCGTTAGGAAATTGTTATGGCGTAGTGTGTGGCCAAGTAATTTTGTTTTCCTCTTTTCTTAAACTGCCTTGTTTCATCTACTTCCCTAAGGACCTTTCGCTTTGATTTTTTCTCCATCCAGGTTATTTTCAGCATCCTCCTTCATATCCACATTTCAATTGCTTCCAGGCATTTTATATCTTGTTTTGCTAAGACCCATCTGGTGAATGCAAAGAATTAATTTTATCTCCTGGTTTACATTGCATTCTCCACTTTGTACGGGTTCGATTTCCAGCAGTGCTAAGATATTGAATTATGGTCTAAGGGCTGGAACGGGGTACACTCAGCCTCATGAGGCAAAACTGAGACAGGTGGGTTCAATCCCCTCCTGTGTTATCATGGAAGTGGTTTTCCGTGGTTTCCCTAAGTTATATTCCCACCTCAGTTATACTAGGTTCCTAACTTAAGGCCACGACCGCCCCCTGTTTTAATCCCCACCTGAATTACAAATATACACATTAATACAACCATCACAATAACACAGGTTATCCGACACAAATTTCTCACTCCCCCAAGTACACAGGGCTAAATGACCACGATGTTCAAGCCTCTCAAATGATTCAAAAACAACAACAAAAGCGAATTTAATTGATTGACAATTGTGGTCATTATCGCATTAATATCGCATAATTTCTATACTTGATCGATTGATTCTTCTTCTTCGTCGCAAATGGGTCTCTTAGGACCACGCGGAATCAACAATGGTTAGCCTTTCTTGCAGCCCAGTACTCCTTCATACGCAACGAATGGATTTGCTTCCGTTGTGCAGACCAGATATGGTGGAATGGCCGTCTTTCTTCCTCCTCGAAACCCCGTGTGAGTGCAAGTGTTCTGATGACATTTCGGTCTAGGAGATTTGGCGATCCCAATTCTTGCAAGTCTTTTTCAGTCTGTTTGTACCAATTTGATCTAGTTGTTTTGTTTATCAAGTATGTGTGAATTTTGTGAGTTAGTCTATTTGGGTCCATTCTTTCCAGGTGCCCAAAGAATTGGATTCGTCGCATACGCATTTTATCTGTGATTTTGGAGATGGTTTTATATATTTCAGCATTTGGCTTTGGAAGATGAACACCATCTTTGATTCTCGGCCCAAAGATTTTCCTCATTATTTTACGTTCCTTCACTTCCAACTGATCTCGAAGTGTTCTTTGTTGAAGAGTGAGAGTTTCTGAAGCGTAGAGAGCTTCGGGCCCGATCACTGTTGTATAATGTTGAATTTTGCATTTCCAGGAAAGACTCTTCTTGTTGTAAGTATTTTTCGTTAACTGAAAAAGAGTTTCCATTTTTTGAATTCTTGTTGTAATGTACCTCTTTTCATTACAATTGTCGGTAATCCATTCACCCAAATATTTAAATTCCTTCGCACGGTTGATTCTAATTTAAAGAATTAAGATAAACTATAATTAAAAATTTAGACTTTCACGACCGGCGTTGGCCGTGTTCCAAGGACATTTTGTCGTCCTGACGTTTCGCTGAATACTGCGTTCAGCATTGTCACAGGTTACATTAAGCGAGGTTTTACGCAGTATTCAGCGAAACGTCAGGACGACAAAATGTCCTTGGAACACGGCCTATAAGCCCGCGAAACAGAGATTCCTATTTATAAACAATAATATTTTTCTCAAATTTTTATGGAATTAACTAGGCCTATTTTTATTCAGGATTTTGAATTAGACGTTTCCATGCATGAAATTCTTGGTTTTGACGCATGCCAGCGTTGCGCCAAGCACCGATGCAATTTACTCCTTATCCTGGTTTATGGGAGTTTTTGGGGTTTCTTATTATTTTTTAATAATTAATATCATATTATATTATTATATTCTGGGGCAGCCAATGTCTGCTAGTTTTATTTTATGTTTGTTGTTAGTTTCGTTTTTATGTAACTTTTTTGCTATTTGTTCCGTTCTGATTTACAGACGTTTTCCCATTCTTGTTTATCGTAGCTTGTAAGTGCTTAACTCGCGCCATGGCCTTGGGTTTGCTTTTTTAAATGGATTTTTTGAATAAGTTGTGGAATTATTGCTGTATTGTTGATTTTGCATTTCGTCGGACGTGGTCACCCATCCATATTTTGACCACGTGCGATGTTGCTTAACTTTATCCTGCTTTTTGTTTCTTTGTTCTGGTTGGTGTTGCTTTTTCAGCTCCGTGCGTTGTTATTGACGCAGTGTTTGCCTGTGATGTGTGGTTGTTAAAATGACTCTTGGGCATTTGTGATTTTGTATCGATGGGTGTAATGTAGTGGTAGTGTTCGTCAACGTGGCTGTTGATTTCATGGGTCGTGGTTTAACTGTTTTGTGTTAATGGTGTCTGATCGTAATTGGCGTTACCTGGGGCGGCCGTGGCCTGCCGCTGAGGTAAGCGTGCCCCGTCCAGATTGATCATTTGTGGAGGGTTAATAGTGGTGTTTATTCTGCGATTTGTAGTAAGTCTTCCATGAATGAAAATCCACAGCCTGCTTCCAGTCTCCGACCGGGTCAGGAATGGAATGAATGAAGCCCCTATCTAGCGGCGAGGATATGAACTGTGCCGGCTGCCGAGGCCTGACGCACTCCTCTAGGGCAATGATTAAATGAATGATAGATGAAATGAAATGATAGTGGAGAGTGTTGCTGGAATGAAATTTTGACAGGGAAAACCGGAGTACCCGGAGAAAAACCTGTCTGCCTCCGTTCTGTCCAGCACAGATCTCACATGGAGTGACCGGGATTTGAACCACGGACTCAGCGGTGAGAGGCCGGCGTGCTGCCGCCTAAGCCACGGAGACTCAGTAAGTCTTCCATGATTAATATAAAGGTCTGCGGGTTTGTATGTCGTGTCTGTCTGGTTCGTAGGCTTCCGCGTTAAGTACTAAAGGGTTTGGCTGTTGCATTATTTTGTTGTAATATTTGTTTGTAATGTTTGTCATGTATTCTAGTATACTATTTTTTTAGCGTATGGCTTTTTTAGTGCCGGGAGTGTCCGAGGACATGTTCGGCTCGCCAGTTTTGTAGCTGCTTCGAGACGGACACCCAAGGGGTGAGCTACAAGTACCGTTGGGGAGGAAATTGGAAGGGAGGGTCGAGGAGTTGGAAGGTAGCGGCTGTGGCCTATAGTTAGGGACCAACCCCGGCATTTGCCTGGAAGGAAGATGGGAAACCACAGAAGACCATCTTCAAGGTTGCCGGTGGGGGGATTCGAACCCCCTCGCCTCCCGGATGTGAGCGACTGCCAACAGTGATGCCGCAACGACCACGGCTAACTCACCCGGTAGTATACTAAATAATTTAATGAGTGCAGCCAATGGCCAAAATGTACAGTAGATATGCCAGTTAATATAAACTTATATACATTTTCTTTTAACATTTGGCACATGGTATCTTTCAGAAAATATATCACAGAGATCACATGCACAGCCTAGGCTGGGGCTATTGGCAACTCCAGCTATCTGATATGACATCTAGCGGTAAAAATGAGAAACTTACCAAGTAGGGTACATTTGTCACGTGGTGACAGTTTGTATATGGTTTCTTGTATTCGTAAGCAGATCGAACCACGACGCCGCGAATCGCAGGCATGCTACCCGCTGTAATAGGTGTGGCGAAAATCATCGTCACACAGATTGCAAGGTGCATAAGAACAGCCCCACGTGTGTAAACTGTGGGGGCAATCACGCGGCGAGCTATGGAGGCTGTCGGTATATTAAAGACGCCATCAGGCAAAGGCATAGAGCACAAACCAGACATCGAACTCGCCCCGATATACCTTCACTACTCTCACTCAAAATAGCCCCCCCTACAGTTCAGCCCGCCACTGCACTCTCCCAGCTACTTCAATTGTTAACTCAACTCTCGCTACAATTACACTAGTCCGTTTGCAGTCGAACACAGGACTCCTAAATGCTGCGTGCCTGCCCGGGGATCGAGCCAAGCCTGATCGCCTGGGATGTCGCGCACCGACCTGTGTATCGACTGAAATTAGCCCTCATGACACCTATACAAGCCCAAAAAACATCAGTTCATCAGTCAAACAAACCAAATTTATACAAAATAATATCCTTTTAACATTTAAATACTTAAAACATTGTAATTACAGCCAGGCAGCAGCCAAGCATTTACATGGCCCTGATTGGCTGTCGCAAGATCAGACTAGCCATTCAGGGAAGCAGCTCTTCAAATTCAAACTCCCCGCCTCAGAACTACATTCAAATCAACAATAACTCAGCCGATACTCTCACTTTATTACTACCACCCGTCCTACGGCCTCGCGGGGCATCTGCCTGGGGGTTAGCCACGGCCGACTCACTCGGGAAGGTGTCGTGTGGGCCGTGGGATCGACAGAAAACATCGCAATTTATACATACTACAATTCATTTTCAATCACTCCGTCCCCTAATCCAAAGCGAGGCTTATTAAAAACTATTATTATTATTATTATTATTATTATTATTATTTTAATCAAAAAACCTACTATAGGTCTGTCTCTTCTCCTTCTCACCAAAATCAACCCACTAGTGGTCTCTCTTATTTCCTAACAAATTAACTTCAAATCTAATATATTAAAAATTTATTTTCTATTATTAGTATTATTATTATCAAGCTGAAGCTGCCGCTGTACACGATTATAGAAACATCCATACCATGGCGAGCGGGGATGATAAGTAGCCTTGCTCCATCTAGCATAATATGCGAACATCATCCCCGCACTGTTGTAAACAAACGAACGAAATAAACGGTCATTAAATAAATAAATCCCTTAGCAAAATTATATAAGTCAAATGCGAACAAAATGCAAATAAATCATGAACAATCCCTTAAACAAGTCAAACGAACAATACATTCAAAATTAAATTAAAATCTTCTACGACCAAAGTTTTTATCAAACTTAACTTACTTTATAGTCCAAATTAAGAATCAAATCCAGGCAGAGGAGCGCTTGTCGCACCGGTACCTGGCGCATAACACAGCCGCGGTCGCTCGCTTCGCGAGCCGACCGCGACTATGTCATAACAGACTAAGCAGATCGTGGTTAATTCTTCGTGTCTTTATACATAAGTAATAAGTTTTACTCGTTGATAGAGTGTAAAATGAGTAAAAGCAAAGTATATTGCTCAGTTTACGGCTGTAAGTCGATGTATAAGAGGGCTGCGGATATAAGTTTTCATCACTTTCCAAAAGATGTAAATAGCAATAGCCGAAAGGTGACGATACCAAATAAATACGGGCAACAGGAGCTGGTAGTACCACTCACCACTACACTCACTGACGACAGAACGGGTTGTTCACTGTTACGGCGAGCCAAGCCGCACCTAGACAGCCAAGCACAGTCTCGCCGAGCCAAGCCTTACCAAGACAGCCAAGCCTACACCGGCCGAGGACAGCCAAGCTTCATCAGTCAGGTATCCTTCCCTCTCCCTAGTTCATTTCCAATTACCCTACCAACCGCCATCACCTCGCTCTGCGATATCCGAGGCATTCCACTACGAGTCATATAGGCCTAGTTTGACTTCGCAAAGTAAATATCTACTCTGCGAGAACCTGCTACCAGTCCGATATTAAACACCAAACCCACCTGCTAACCATCCAAATCAAGCAATTCCTGTGTCCCCCGAGCTTTAATACAAGTTAAACTCATCCCAAGAAGCAAATAATTTCTAGAGTCTATGGTACAGTGAGCAAACACAAATATAGCTTTTAAACGTAACAACGCCATGACTCGAACTGCTCATAAACAAATACCAGCAGACAACCGATGCTTGATAATATGCAATTGACACATAAAATCCAGTGGAACACACACATTAGATCACGTGTATCGCACAGTTATACATATATACAATTAAAAATAACACTATCATCATTTTAGGGACCACATTTATGCTACTGATTATAACCGAAAAATAAAAAGTGTTCCATATCAAACGCGTGTTATTGATTATTTTTACCCTACTTATCCAGACCGACCGCAGCGCCCCAAGTGTTAGTTTGAGTTGCCAATAGCACGTCATCGTCCCGCATAACTATCCGGATTTCTGTTTTCGTCTGTTGCAGTTCTTGGAGGTCTAGTATACTAAAGCCATCGCTACTTCCTACTTGACGTTCCAGTGCTACGCTACGCTATCTAGCTGTCAGAAGTGAAATCACTCTAACCGCAGCCATTCAAATTGATATATCACGACAAATAGAGTTTCGTTCACCATGTTTCCAGCTAACATCTTATGTTCACACATGGTGTTGCCAGCTGTTTGCATTGTGCTCGGTTAGTTTCACTGGCGGTCTTCGTTTACTCTCGTATATTTCTTATATTATTTTTGATATTTTTCTAGTCTGGTGTTATTTAATAGCTCAGTATTTGTTTGTAGTTTGACATGGTATAGCTCGGTATACTTTAATTCCGTGTAGTTGTAGGTAAGGTTTAGGTCGGTGATTGTTTTACTATATTTGTACCGTGCGTGTGTGTAATAGTGTCATGCCTGGGTCTAGCGCGAGGAAGCCAAGTGCCAAGAGAGGATAGGCCTTAGGACAAGAGACTTCACTAAGAAGTCAAACCCGGGAAATGATTAGCAATGTGCGAGAGTATTTTGAGAGGGAGGAAGACAACGGAGGAAGTCTATTACCTGTTACCCAGGCAGTTCAGAGAACAACTGACGGTTCATAGAAGCACAGTAATAAGAATTGGGAAAGAGACATTCCTTGCAGAGGAACAGCCAGCCGGACCAACTTAACTAGAAACATCAGGCAAGAAAAAGAATAGGTCTAACGCAGTGACAGATTTAGACGCTTTTCAATAAGACGCTATTCGCCGGCATATTATTTTATGCTTATTACCGCAGAAAAGAGCATCCGACAATCGATAAGATGGTCCGTTCTCTTACTTCTTTTTCACGGAGAGAAATCTTCTCTGAAAAAAAAAAAGTATTGATGGATTTGGGATTCCGATACAAAAAGTCAACGGACGGTGAATACTGATGGAAAGAAGTGATATTGCAATGTGGCGGTGCAGATTTTTGAGGGAGATTATGGAAGAAAACTTGGATGTATAGTGTGTTTGAATGAAACGTGAGTCCGCTTTTCATTCCAGCAGTTACGCTTCAAACTTCTGCGCTCAGTTTAGTATATTCTACAGCTGAATATTGTGCATCGGTATGGATCAACAGCCCCCGAAGACACTCAGCTCTACATAGCCATGAGAACCATCTCCGGTTGTATAAGAACTACTCCACTCTACTGGCACCCAACACTCAGTCACATAGCCCCACCGATGTTGAGAAGACAAGATGCACTGAGGAAGGAATATTCTACAATAATGAACAACCCTGCACTTCCAATCCATGACGACATTCCCACTCTGGCAATATACCGGCTCCGGTCCAGGAATCCACCCCTGCGACTGGCTCAACAGCTTGCTGATAGTAATTTCATCATTGCAGCTAAATGGCGTGAAACATGGACTAGAAATGCTCCACCCGAAGTACGTGACCTCATTGATCCTGAAAAAAAAATCAAGGGCTTTGAACAACTGCGACATATATGGAAGACCACTAACCGTATCCGTACAGGACATGGAGTTTGTGCATATAACCTGCACAAATGGGGGAAGCGGCCAGACCTATGCTGTGGTTGTGGTACATCAAATCAGACCATCAGGCACATTGTGGAAGACTGCAAAATAATAGCATACCTAGGTGACCCTATCGACTTAGTCAGTGCTACACCATCGAGCCTGGACTGGATAAATAGACTGGACATAGGGTTATAGGTCGATATCTGTACTTGTATGTACTTATTATTATTATTATTATTATTGTTTCATGTGTAATGCCATACGCTAAATAAAATAAATTCCCAGGGAAACGCCTGGATAGATGATTACATGGAAGGTACATTGGCAGTACGTATAGGGAAAGAGGGAAGAATAATTATCATTCATGCTGATACATCACAAGGTTTCGTGCCGAATATTCTCTTCATGTGTTCAAATACAAGAAAACTGGCGATTAACATGAGGAGATGAACAGTACAATATTCCAGAAATGGTTTGAGGAAATATTACTGAGGAACTTGCCTGAGAATAGCACAATTGTTATGGACAATGCCCTGTATTATTCTGTCGTTCACAACAAAGCAAGGAAAAATGTGCTCATTGAGAGGTTGACGAGCCACAACATTCCTGTACGCAACGTCATGAGGAAAGAGGAACTCCAAAAAATCGTAAAGTTGAATAAGCCTCAGGTTCCGATATATGAGGTGGACGAAATTGCTAGAACACACGGGTATGAAGTAGTCTGACTTCCCCCTTATCACTGCCATTTCAATTCCATCGAGAAAATTTGGACCTAGGTGAAAAATTACGTCGCCGTTAACAACAAACTCTTCACGGTTTCAGAAGTACGAAGACTTCTTTCACGGGCTGTTGACCATGTTAGGGCGGAAGATTTGGAGAGAGTCGTGAGACACACGACATCAGCCACCAATGAAGCTTGGGAGAAGGAAGACATTGTTGTTGAAGACTTGGAAAGGTTTTTCATATCATTGAGGTCAAGTGATATTGATAGTAGCTTGCCACGGTGGGTGATTGGTTAGCGTGTCGGTCTACCAACCCCAAGCTTGCAGGTTCGCTCCTGGCCGTGGTAAGTGATTTTTGAAAGGCGAAAAAAAATACGACACGCATGTCATACGATTTTGGCATGTCAAAGAACCCATTTGAATTCAGTAGGCTGCGTTCATAATGTAAAAATTAATCTCGGGAGTTTCTGACAGCACAAAGTTCCTAATTTCTCTACTAGAAAGCGCTATAGTGGTCAAGGAGCTTAGATATCTAACCTCCTTGGCTTTCATAGTGCTTCAAGGAACAACGAAATTTGACATGCAAACTACCCTCTGGGTGTCAAATTACAAAGCTTGCACCCGGCCCCGAGGCCATACGATATTATTATTATTATTATAGTGATAGTGAGAGTGAGAGTTCAACAGACGTCAAAAATGACTCCGAATTGAGTGGTGTGATTACTTTTTACTTTTTTTTTCTCGAACTCTGAATATCGATGGCTCCGGACACGAGGCGGTAATGGTAAATACTGTAATTTATTTATTACAATTGTTTTCTCCTTATTTATCAAATATATTTTTAATCCCAGTGTATGTGTAATTTCCGCTACTATGTACTTATTCACGTGTATTCACATTACGAGTGATTTGTTAACTTGACGGTTATGAATCATGTACGTCAGCTGATTCGCGTTAGTGGGCTGGCCACGCCGTCTCGCCAGTTGAAGAAATGTCAAGTCGGAAGTAACGATGGCGGTTATAGGTAGGGAGTTTATGTACGTTGGAAAGGGAGATGTGTCCTATGGCTGGCGTCCCGTATGCACTGTCTTAAGGTGCTTTGTACGTGGGTAGTATGTTGTTTATTGTTAGTGTGCTTTTGGCATTAATCATAGGGCATAGTAACTTTTTATTTTGGTTTTGCCAATGATATTTTTAATAAAACGTTTTAGTGTTAGATTTTTGTCTAATGTGACTCCCAGATATTTAATTTCTGGGGCCCATTCTATATTGCTATTGTTATTGAATGATACGATATGTTGCTGTGATTGGGTGTGTTGGTGGGTTCAGTGAATTGCTTTAGACCTCAGCAATTGTTTTAGGCTTATGCCGTGTCTTGTGTGGGGTTTCGCCTAGGAACACCAAGCTGGCTCATCAGCGGCCTCTTGGTGTCCGTGCCTGAATTGCTTGAGCTTTTATCTCTAGCAGCAAAGAGGCACAGGCGCGTTTCATATAGAGGTTGATAGTGCGCAGTTCACTACTACTGTCGGGGTCTGGGCACGGACACCAAGAGCTCGCTGATGAGCCAGCTTGGGGTTCCTAGGCGAAACCCCACACAAGACACGGCATAAACCTAGAAAAATTGCTGAGTTTTTATTCACTGACCGTGAAAGCCAATGTACCATCTTCTTGCTTTTGCTTTGTTTATGTTGATCTGTATCATATATTTGTTGAGCCATGTTTCGAGTTCTGTTGTATGATTTTGTACGTGTTGTATGGCAATTTGAGTATTTCGTGATTTAGCCATGTTTAGATGTTTCATCCGATAATGGAATATAATTTGTTGCCAGGAGGAATAAATGAGGTCCAATTATGCTGGCTTGCATGTTTTTGAGTAATACATTTTTGTTGTTAACTGATGTGTAGAATTAATTAAAATGTTTTTATAAACTCAAGATGGCAGCTGTGCGAAATTTTAAAATTACTGGTAAGTTATTATTTTTTGTGTTCTAATCTAACCTGATGAGCACAAAACCAACATGGCGGTGACAATGAATTAAAATTTTAAATAGATTATTATCGCGAGTTTATTATCCGAGTGGTATGATACATGGCACGGTATATCTTCATACAATGTGCAATTAATTGACGACTAATTTAATAAAATTTTTATAAGAACTTATAAATGGTGGCTGTGAGAAATTTTTTCAATATCGCGTACTAAACAAGGTTAGAAATGTAGGTTGATATAATGAACCATCATTATAATTTTCATCTGCTGGTTCATAATTCTATAGCCGATATACAGAATAACATGGCGTCCATGTGATATATTTCACCGGTTTACAGTCCGACTGCGTGGCTAAATGGTTAGTGCGCTACGCTTTGGCCCGTAGTGCCCCGAGTTCGATTCCCGGCCCAGCCATCACGGATCACGGAAAAAGTGATAGCATCTGACTCTCGCATGAGTAACCTTTCCGAAATCCATGTTTCCTATCATTAAACCATGATAATGTTTCCCACTGTTCCCTCAAGTAGTCGCAAATGAGATGCTCCATCTGTTTACAAACGATGGACGTAAGGCTAACCGGCCTGTAGTTGCCCAAATCAAGTCTGCTCCCTCCCTTAAATATTGGGACTACCGTAGCTCTTTTCCAGTCATCTGGGATTTGCGCATTGTTTATGGACACATTAAACATCACTTCCAAGTATCGTGCCACGGCCCTACCTCCTAGTTTAAGTACTTCACTAACAATATTATCAGGACCCTTTGATACATTGAAACGTAGTTTTTGTATTAGCTTTACAATTGCTGACTGGTTTATTTGGAACAGGGGAGCCCCTGATTCGTCGTTAAGGTCCAACACACAGCTATTGGATTTATTGAACACACTACCGTAAAACACATTTAATTCATTAGCAATGGCCTGTTTCTCAGTAATTAATTTACCTTCACCGGACATTATCATCGACAAATTATTTGAATTTCCCTTTCATCTCCTAACATAACTGTAAATTTTTTTCCACCCATCACCTCCCGAACCAAGTAAACCTTGCATATAACTGTAATGAGCAGCCCTCTTTTTTAAGACGCGCTATCTTGATAAGGACTTAAATTTCAACATATACTTGTCACTATCATGTCTTTTATTGTATAATTTCCTAATTTTCCGTTTTAGGCTCCTAATTTCTCGTGTGTAATACTCAGGATCTGGGTTTTGTTTCAGCTCTGTTTTTGAATATATATTTAATGTTTGTCAAAAGGGCCTAACTGCACTGTTGTTAATATCTCGATAACTAATAATGGGAGAGAGTCAAGTTAGGTGTTATAATACTTAGGATGGCCAACCCTTGCCCATGACCAACGAATTTACCCCAAATATTCAAAACAACAGGGTCATTGACCTGAGATTATATAAACTAATCATCGGATATCAACATGTAAGGTGTCATTAGACTTATAATGGTCAACCCTTTCCCATGGCCAATGAATTTACCTAAAATATCCAAAACATTAAGGTCATTGAACTGAGATTTTATAAATTAATAATTGGATACGGACATGTGAGATCTTTACCGTGAGTGATGAAACATAGCTAGGTAGAGAAAGAATTAGTGTAGGCTACATGTATGGTGACTGACAAGTCTTTCACTATTGGAACTTGTTTTCAGATCAGACTGTAGTAAGAGAGAGTATAGGTTGCAGGCATGGGTTAATAAATGACAAACGGTGTACACAAAATCTGATTTATTGATTCATGAATTAAGAGTAGACTATCTTTAATTGATTGGTTAAAGAGGATAGCTAAAGAAACAATAATGTTATTGGCTTTACGTCCCTTTTAACTACCCTGGCTTTTAGAGACGCCGGGGTGCCGGAATTTTGCCCCGAAGGAGATCTTTAACGTGCCAGTAAATGTACTGACACGGCTCCCTCGCATTTGCGCACCCTCAAATGCCAGCTGACTGCGCCAGGTTTCGAACCTGCAACCTTGGGCTCAGCAAGCGAGAACGTTACCCCTGAGCCACGCAGCCAGACCTAAAGAAACAAAATGGTGACTACATTGAACTAAACTGAACCAAGCTGAATCAAACCCAACCAAACCGAACCAAACCTAATCGAAAACAAGCCAAGGGTTTAAGTGTAAAACTTGTGGGTGAATGTGGTCATTGGTAATGTCAAAAAGGAAAGGGATAACGCTCTACCTATAGAGGGTAAGGTAAAGCTAGAGCATGGTGCTAATCCACACACCCAAGTACATGAACCACACACAACTATCCTATGCAGTTTTTATGGGTTGACTGTTAAAACTTGCTCAGTGGTTACTGAGACAAGATGGTCGCTACACACAACAAGCTTTAAATACCTGAGCTAATAATCTATACACACACTCACACACACTTGTTCTAAACTAAACTGTCTTGCTGGCAGAGCTCACACAGTAGGTAAATGACAGAAATGCTTGGCTAACAGAAATACAATCATTTTCGGTTGTCTAATGTTACCAGCTAAACATTACGTGCTATAGTGGTGAGCACATGTGCCTCTTTCACTGGAGATCTTAACTCGATTTCTAGCTCTAAGGCCTAGAACGAATCAAACTAAGAAAAAAGGGTATGGTGACGCAGTGGTTAAACTGTTAGCCTTTCACTAAGGTAGACTAGGGTTTGATTTTAGGTTAATATGCATGTCATAAACAAACAAATAAAAGCAGAGATAATGTTTAAAACTGATTACACTTGTCTCTTTTCAAATTATTACTTAGATTACAAATACAAACGTGGACTGGGTTTGACATACAGTTAATGCTTCCTATCACATACTAGACTGTAAGAAAGCCAAACAAGCAAAAGGTGTAGGTAGAGCAGTGGTAAAATCGCTATGTGTAGAGAAATACCTAACGGTTTTATGAACTGGCAAAGGTATGTCACATAAACAATGCAGGATACAATCCAGCAACCATAATTTTTATCTTGTGGACAAGAGAAAACATATATATATAGAGAGAGATATATAGAAAGCTTGTGTGTGTGTGGGTAGCATTGGTTGTTTGACCAGAGAAAATACGGCGAGGTAGGGTGGGGAGAGGGAGAATTAGCACTTATATATGAATGGAAAATAGATTTTTTTCAATCGTTTTGTTTTTCAAATGCAGTGGTAGATAGTCGTTATTTTGTAAAACATTCTTACTTGCAGCAGTAATAAGCCTCTATGGTCCCGCTAACACATAGATAGACTGTATTATTGCCATGGTCAAGCACTCACATTAAGATCATTTACAAAATCATAAAATGAAAAATAAAAAATCTTGTTTTGGAAAAATCGTTTTTTAACGTACACAAAATAAATATATAAAAAATTTGTAAACAGCAAAATGGAAAATCCATGTTTCCATATTGACAAAATTTAAAAACCTTAAACGGACATTTAAGAAAATTTGAACTTAAGTCAAACACCATAACCACTCGGTCAACCTGACAGTTACTAGTTTAATTATTTTTGTGGACTTGAGTGTTTATAAAACTTTTTCCAGTATACATTGACTAAACCACTTATTTGTTTTGAAATATAGATTTTGTTTTGTTTGACCATAACATTGCAGTTATGAGTCTTGTGAACTGGGTGTTTAATATAGGGTTAAAGGCATTTTAAAATAATTTTAGAAAAGCTCTTAGGTATCGTGTCATGGGTTTTAGTAATGCATTACTGTTCGTTGACTAACATTTACCGTTACACAACATTATTTTGGTGAGCTCTACATGTTGTTGTTTGAGTCGTCAGTCTTTTGACTGGTATGATGCAGATCTCCATGCCTCCCTGCCCCGAGCGAAACGTCTCATCTCTATATAACTACCACACCCTGCATTCAAGGCTATCTGTTTAACATATTATAACCTTGGATCTCCCCTACAAGCTCTTGGGTTCAATTCCTAGATTTAACACAAACTTTTAAAAGTGGTATGACAACTAAAACTAGTCTACTCAGTCTCGAGTGGTCCTAATAAGTAGAGAGGATTTGATTCACACCTCAACCATAGAGCACCATGTTCTTTTTTTTAAATAATGATAGCCATTTGTTCAATTTCACATTCCACACATTGCAATTTGTCAATTTTCCATTTGCATTTTTTTAAATGTCAGTTTGATGTTTTTCAATTTCATGATATGGAAACATGGATTTTTCCATTTTCATATTTACACATTTGTCAATTTCCCATTTGCATATATTTTCTTAAATGTCCGTTTAAGGTTTTTAAATTTTTTCTATATGGAAACATGGATTTTCCATTTTGCTGTTTACAAATTTTTTATATATTTATTTTGTGTACGTTAAAAAACGATATTTCCAAAACAAGATTTTTTTTTTCATTTTATGATTTTGTAAATGATCTTAATGTGAGTGCTTGACCATGGCAATAATACAGTCTATCTATGTGTTAGCGGAACCATAGTGGCTTATTACTACTGCAAGTAAGAATGTTTTACAAAATAACGACTATCTACCACTGCATTTGAAAAACAAAACGATTGAAAATAATCTATTTTCCATTCATATATAAGTGCTAATTCTCCCTCTCCCCACCCTACCTCACCGTACTTTCTCTGGTCAAACAACCAATGCTACCCACACACACACAAGCTTTCTATAGTTGCAACGTGAGTTAGCCACTCCAGTGTTACCTTGACTGTGTAGGTGTTCAAAGAAGGTGAAGAGTGAAGAATTTGTGCTGATCCATCTTGTATAACAACAGTTAACGTGAGTTACCTTCGATATACGTAGATAGTTTGTGCGCCTTTAAGTTTTTAGCTCGTAAAAATACAAAGCATTCTACAACATCATGGGTAGGAAACAGAAACAAATGAAGGCCGCCAAGCGAAATGCAGAATCTGTGCGCAGTGCTACCAACAAAGACAATGGTTCAGATGGTGAGCAGCAGCGCAGCCCAGGCGAAAAAGCAGGAACTACCCCGACTGCTCGTAGTACAAGGTCGGCCGTCGCGAAGAGCTCAAGGCCCGAGTGTGGTGAAATGCGATGCTCCCCGGTAGATAGCCCCACTGCACCCTTCAGAAAGTAAATGTTCAACCTACTAGTAGTCATGCTACAGACGTTGACCCCAGTGGAAGCTCATCAAGCGCTAGGGTTGGAGGACAGACTGACCCGCAACGTGATCTATTAGAGTGTACGACAACTACCCCGAGCACTCAACTTGGTGCATATAATCTGGACTCCACAGTGTCGCGATCACTAGTCAATATGTTGAGTAACAACGATCTCCTAAACGACCTTGTAGAACGTGTAGCAACCAAGGTCATTGAAAAACTGAAGGAGAGCATTGACTTTAATACGGACATCATAAGGGAACTAAAAGCCGAACTCGCACAACGGGATGAGGCAATAGCTGATCTCGAGCAGCAATTACACGAAAAAACGGATAGTATTGAAATGTACCAGAGGCGGAACAGCTTGAGGATTTTCGGGATACCAGAAATTCCCGGCGAGGATACAGATCAATGTGTTCTAGATGTCGCCAGGAAAATTAACGTCCCACTCGAGCTATCCAAGATTGATAGGTCCCATCGTGTAGGCTTCCGAGGAAGTAATAAAAGGAGACCTATTATTGTAAAATTCGTGTCCTATGCTGATCGTAATGCTTTCTTCAAATCGAAGAAATTTCTGAAGAACACCGGCATAACGGTGCGGGAAGATTTAACGAAGACCCGCACTGACCTACTAAAACAGACTGTCGGCCATTTTGGCCTAAATTACACGTGGAGCATTGATGGTCTTATCATGGTACGTGTGCGTGATACAAAACACAGACTGACAACAGCTCGTGACTTAGAGGCGTTGAAGAAGCGGTACCCAACACCCTTGAAGTAAGGACCCCTTGGAGAACCGTGCAGCTGATGGTAACTCAACTCTTGAACTCTTCAGCATAAATATGGAACCTGGAGAGGCTACTTGGAAATAAGGAAGATCAAAATACTTTTCTTTCTTCCTTACTGAAATTTATGTTATTAATTAATTAATTAATTATAATTAGATTCATTGCTCTAGCATAGAATTAATTATTTTCTTTCTCTTTTCTCTTTGTCTAGCATTGTAGGTATTAATATCAACTTCAAAATTAATCTAGTACTGTATACTCGATATCTCACTAGACTTTATTTTATTTTTAGTGTATATTAGGCCATTCATTGTCTTTGATAGGTCATTTTATCGTTTGTTTTATTATTTTTACAATAGTGATCTCAGGTTTGCAAAACAGTTTATAGTATATATTGTGTCTATATGTTCTTAATTCTGTAATTAAGAGTGTATTCGTTGCTTTTATGTCTCATGATGAACATGTATTGGCTGAACTACTATCAAACATTAGCTTGAGAAACTCAAACAGGCTTAAAGTGGCACACATCAACGCACAATCTCTAGTTGACTCCTCCCACATTTCTGAATTCCGTCATACTTTTGGTAACAGTTCTTTTGACATAATAGCAGTCAGTGAAACATTTCTTAAGCCCTCAATAGGGGACGCTTCAATTTATCTCAGTGGATACAACGTCTTTCGTAATGATAGACTTAGCAAAGGTTCAGGTGGCGTTGCTGTTTATGTCAAGGACACTATAAGATGCAACATCCTTAGCAAATCTCCGGGTGAATACAGTAATAAACCGGAATATTTGATACTTGAAATGATCCTGCCAGACTTAAAGATACTCTTTTCTTGTGTATACCGTCCACCAAAAGCTGGCTATTTAGACTCATTCTTGAACGATATGTACACGCATTTACTGAATTACAAATATATTTTCGTTGTTGGAGACATAAATGCTAGATTTGGCAGTGGTACGTTTGAAACAGAAAGTATTCGTGCGATGTTGAACGCCTGCAACCTTGAATGTTTGCCATTCACTGAAACCTTCCACACCGCTACCTGCGATAGCATTCTCGATATAATATCTTCCAACTGCAATGATCTTGTTATAGAATATGGACAGGAGCCTGCTCCTGGATTCTCAGCTCATGACCTCTTGTACGCTGTATTTTCTTTATCTGCTCCTAAAGCAAAACCCAAGACATACCTAGTGCGTGACTTTAGTAAATTTAATTCAAGTGATTTTAGTGCGGATGCAGAATTACTCCCTTGGGAGCAGTTTTATAAAACAAACAACGTAGACGAAAAGCTCAGTCTCTTTAACCAAAACATCTACTTTCTGTATGACAAACGTGCCCCTCAAAAGATAGTAAACGTTAAACACCATTCAACCCCATGGTTTAACAGAACAATTAAAGACTTGATAAAGATTCGCGACAGAGCCCGCAAGGAATTTTTAAAGACAAAACTTCCGGATGACTATGAAAAATTCAGAATTCTACGGAATAACACAAAACAAGCGATCAGAAATGCTAAAGTTAAGTACACATATAACCTCTTCAGACACTGTGAGAATTCTGCAGCATCCTGGAGAGCTGCAAAATCCCTTGGAATAGGTGCCAGCCCCCCACCTGATATCCAAATGCCATTTTCCCCCTCCGAGCTGAGCGATCATTACTTAAACGTAGTTCCCAACAGTAACACAACAAGAATATCCCAGACCGCAGAGCATTATAGACTTCTTCCGCCGCCAAACCATGAAAAATTCTACTTCAAATACGTATACCCAGAACAAATAGTGAAAGCGATTAGGTCTATTCGTACTAAAGCCAAAGGTCCGGATAACATTCCAATCTCCCTTCTCTCAAATTGTCTCGATATATTCCTGCCGGCCATTTTACACTTGTTCAACTTCTGTTTACAAAACGGAGTATACCCGACGCTGTGGAAGTGTGCGAATATACGCCCAGTGCCTAAGAAGAGAATACCTGCGTCTTGCAGTGATTTCAGGCCCATCAGCATACTTTGTGCTCTAAGCAAAGTTCTAGAAAGAATAGTTCATGAACAAATGTGTGAATATTTGACCGAGTTCCACATCCTAAATCCTCATCAATCCGGATTTAAGAAAGGTCATAGCACAACTACCACGCTCTTAAAAATAACGGACGACATACGCTCTGCAATTGACCAAAGACAGCTTACAATTCTATGCCTCTTTGATCTCAGTAAGGCCTTCGATTGCGTAAGCCATGAGTTGCTCCTTGCGAAGCTACACTCCATTGGCTTATCGCGGAATGCATTGTCTTGGTTTGAATCGTATCTAGCAGGTCGGCAACAGAGAGTGGTCTTCTTTGATGGCTCCTCATCGAATTGGCAATCAGTAAAAAGTGGTGTACCCCAAGGGTCAGTTCTTGGGCCACTGTGCTTCTCGCTTTATATAAATGATATGTCCAGTGTATTCAAAAACAGTCTCTGTCATATGTACGCTGATGACGTACAGGCCTACTTCCACTTCAGTCCCTCTGATGCACCTCACAATATAGAACTTTTCAACGAAGATATCGCTCACCTCCATCAGTGGACCCTAAACCATAACCTCCAGTTAAACATTTCTAAGACTCAACTTATATGCATTGGCTATACTAAACTTCTTAACTCTGTTGATCTTAACTCACTACCACCAATAAAATTACTAGACAATGATATCCCCTACAGAAACTCTGTGAACAACCTAGGAGTAATTTTTGATAGAACCTTATCTTGGGGAGAGCATACCGCTGCTGTAATAAAGAAAGCTATATCATCAATGCATATCTTGAAGCGGAATATCCCTTACACGCCGTCAAAATGCGCAAGCTTCTAATCCAAACTTTGATACTTCCTATCATCGAATATGGATCAGTAGTGTATAACGACTTATCAGAAACACTTAACATAAAATTACAGAGAGTTCAAAATGCATGCGTTCGTTACATTTTAGACGTCAGGCGTGATGTACACATTACACCTTATTATGTGCAAATGCAGTGGTTGAAACTTCGTGAACGTAGGCAGCTGTCAATTGCGATCCTCACCCAGAAAATATTGTGTACAAAAACTCCTGGTTATCTCTATAATGTGTTTAAACCAATGAACTCCGTCCACCACAGAGAAAATAGATTTACTGATTCCACTCTACAGATTCCTGTCCACCGTACAACTAAATACAATAAATCATTCCTTTGCACAGCTTCACGGCTCTTTAATACATTCCACCTTCACTCATTTACAAACTCTGTTAACACTACACAACTCAAGAAATACCTAATATCAAGATTCCTGAAGGAATACGAATCAAAAATATAAATATTCCATACAAAATTTTTGAAATATATCCGTGCCATACAGCTTTCTATAATATTTTTAGTATCCAAGATACAACTTTCGTGGAATTGATAGTAGTTCTAGTAATCATGTCACTCATGTAATTGTTTTAATAATAGATCATATTATACTTACATCAAAATTGTACCCTTTGTTACTGTACTATAATTTGTTTTCTTTTAATAGATATAATACATTATTAGGTAGGTTCTTTATTTAATTATTCTATATTCTAATTTGTATAATTCATTTTGTATGAAGTGTCTGGTAATTGGCTCGTTTAGTTATAAGTATATTTTATATTTAGTTTTTCTTAGTTGTTAAGCTAGGTTTATTTTGTATTTTTATTTTTTTATTACATAACTTCAAGCCAGAACATTGTATACGCTACATAAAGGGGCTCTCTAGCCTCAGTGGCAGTTATTTATGAATAAATTCAATTCAATTCAATTCTCTCTATATATGTTTTCTCTTGTCCACAAGATAAAAATTATGGTTGCTGGATTGTATCCTGCACTTTTTATGTGACATACCTTTGCCAGTTCATAAAACCGTTAGGTATTTCTCTACACATAGCGATTTTACCACTGCTCTACCTACACCTTTTGCTTGTTTGGCTTTCTTACAGTCTAGTATGTGATAGGAAGCATTAACTGTATGTCATACCCAGTCCACGTTTGTATTTGTAATCTAAGTAATAATTTGAAAAGAGACAAGTTTAATCAGTTTTAAACATTATCTCTGCTTTTATTTGTTTGTTTATGACATGCATATTAACCTAAAATCAAAACCCTAGTCTACCTTAGTGAAAGGCTAACAATTTAACCACTGCGTCACCATACCCTTTTTTTTCTTAGTTTGATTCGTTCTAGGCCTTAGAGCTAGAAATCGAGTTAAGATCTCCAGTGAAAGAGGCACATGTGCTCACCACTATAGCTCGTAATGTTTAGCTGGTAACATTAGACAACCGAAAATGATTGTATTTCTGTTAGCCAAGCATTTCTGTCATTTACCTACTGTGTGAGCTCTGCCAGCAAGACAGTTTAGTTTAGAACAAGTGTGTGTGAGTGTGTGTATAGATTATTAGCCTCAGGTATTTAAAGCTTGTTGTGTGTAGCGACCATCTTGTCTCAGTAACCACTGAGCAAGTTTTAACAGTCAACCCATAAAAACTGCATAGGATAGTTGTGTGTGGTTCATGTACTTGGGTGTGTGGATTAGCACCATGCTCTAGCTTTACCTTACCCTCTATATGTAGAGCGTTATCCCTTTCCTTTTTGACATTACCAATGACCACATTCACCCACAAGTTTTACACTTAAACCCTTGGCTTGTTTTCGATTAGGTTTGGTTCAGTTTGGTTGGGTTTGATTCAGCTTGGTTCAGTTTAGTTCAATGTAGTCACCATTTTGTTTCTTTAGCTATCCTCTTTAACCAATCAATTAAAGATAGTCTACTCTTAATTCATGAATCAATAAATCAGATTTTGTGTACACCGTTTGTCATTTATTAACCCATGCCTGCAACCTATACTCTCTCTTACTACAGTCTGATCTGAAAACAAGTTCCAATAGTGAAAGACTTGTCAGTCACCATACATGTAGCCTACACTAATTCTTTCTCTACCTAGATATGTTTCATCACTCACGGTAAAGATCTCACATGGCCGTATCCAATTATTAATTTATAAAATATCAGGTCAATGACCTTAATGTTTTGGATATTTTAGGTAAATTCATTGGCCATGGGAAAGGGTTGACCATTATAAGTCTAATGACACCTTACATGTTGATATCCGATGATTAGTTTATATAATCTCAGGTCAATGACCCTGTTGTTTTGAATATTTGGGGTAAATTCGTTGGTCATGGGCAAGGGTTGGCCATCCTAAGTATTATAACACCTAACTTGACTCTCTCTCATTATTAGTTATCGAGATATTAACAACAGTGCAGTTAGGCCCTTTTGACAAACATTAAATATATATTCAAAAACAGAGCGTCACCCCGAGTGCTAGGACCCCACATACAAGTCCCTAGCCTTTTTGATTCGCGGGATATTAACAAAAGTATAGTTAGGCCCTTTGTTAAAATGTAAAAAATACATTCAAAAAGAGAGTGTCTGCCCATGTCCAACGACACCTCTCAGGTCAAAATCCCATCATGGGTTCAGGAAATATCAACAAAAGTATAGTTAGGCCCCTTGTCAAAATTTCAAAAAATATTACATTTAAAAACCTCACCCTCTATAGGTAGAGCGTTATCCCTTTCCTTTTTGACATTACCAAGGACCGCATTTACCCACAAGTTTTACACTTAAACCCTTGGCTTGTTTTCGGTTAGGTTTGGTTCGGTTTAGTACAATGTAATCACTATTTTGTGTTTTAGCTATCCTCTTTAACCAATCAATTAAAGGTAGTCTACTCTTTATTCTTGAATCGATAAATCAGAGTTTGTGTACACCGTTTGTCATTTATTAACCCATACCTGCAACCTATACTCTCTCTGTACTGCAGTTTGATCTGAAAACAAGTTCCAATGGTAAAAGACTTGTCAGTCACCATACATGTAGCCTACACTAATTATTTCTCTACCAAGCTATGTTTCATCACACATGGTAAACATCTCATATGTTCGTATCCGATTATTAGTTTATAAAATCTCGGGTCGATGACCTTGATATATTGGGTATTTTGGGTAAATTCATTGGCTATGGGAAAGGGTTGATCATTCTAAGTCCTATGAAACCTCACATGTTGATATCCGGTTATTAGTTTATAATAATAATAATAATAATAATGATAATAATGATAATTGATGTTTTAAGGGGTCTAACATCTAGGTTATCGACCCCATATTAGTTTATAAAATCTCAGGTCAATGGCCTTACTGTTTTGGATTTTCGGAGTAAATTCATTGGTTATGAGAAAGGGATAACCATTCTAAGTCCTATGACACCTCACTTGACCCTCACCGATTATTAGTTTAAATAATCATAGGTCAATGACCTTGCTGTTTTAGGTCTTTTGGGTAAATTCGTTGGTCATGGAAAAGGGTTGACCATCTTGAGTCCCATGACACCTCACTTGACCCTCTCTGATTATTAGTTAACGAGATATTAACAAAAGTGCAGTTAGGCCCTTTTGACAAAAATGAATAATACATTAAGAAACAGAATGTCACCCCAAGTCCAACGACCTCTCATACAAGTCCCTAGCCTTATTGATTCATGAGATATTAAAAGCTAATGACCTATTAGTTTTGGATCTTTTGGTTAATTTAAAAAAATAACTGATCTATAAATCTGTATTCAAAAAGCCCGCCCTCTTACAAAAACCCCAAGTGCAAATGCGTAAAAACAAAAAAACAAACATGTTAATTCATAGTAGCGATCGGCTCTTCGCTTGCGTTTCATGTGGAACAACGTTTAATTTCATCATAGCATTAGGGACCAGTCCAAAGGGATCGGTCCAAAGGGATCAGTCAAAAGGAACCCATCAACAGGGACTCGTCCACAAGGACTTGTCGACAAGGACCCGTCAACAATGGTCCGTCAACAATGACCTGTCAACAATGACCTGTCAACAGGGACCCGTCCACAGGGACTCGTCCACAATGACCCGTCAACAATGACCCACCCACAGGGACCTATCAACAAGGACCCGTCCACAGGGAACCGCTCCCCCACCCTCTTACAAAAGCCATGATTGGGCATGCGTAAAAAACAAAAACAAGCATGTTAATTCATAGTGGCTATCCACCGTATACATGCACTTTATGTAGAACAACGTTTCATTACATATTGACATTGAAACTCTCACATGTTGCAGTTGGAAAGAGAGATTCTCTAAAAATTACAATTTCGCCCCCTAGTAGGGGTAGGTTTTATTTTGGGGTTGAAATATGTTGTCCATTAGAAAGGGGGTGTCAGCCCGAGTTCAATGACACCTCATTCGTCAAAATCCGACCATGCGTTCGAGAGATATCGCGCCGCCGCCATCTTGTGTGGAGGGTGTGGAGGTGGAGGGTGTAGAACTGTTACAAATACACTACTCTTATCATCACTTCATCCTCATTATGGCGCGCAGGTCGCCCTCGGGCGCCAAATTGAAAGACCTGCAATTGGGTTCTCCGGAGGCTACGCGCTCATTATTATTACCGGTTTACCATATCTCCGAAACTATTTAAGCAATCAAACTAACTTTTAATATGGTGATAGTAGACTATTAAGACATTTACGTGACTTACTAAATGCTGAGAAACACAATAACAACATGGAGGCCATGTGGTTTTCAAATATTTCAAATTACTTTTCTGACGATCTAATCATCTGAAAGCAACGAAAGTAGCACAGCGAATCTCTATTCAGAGCTTAGTTTAGAGACATCTCATGTTAAAGTGTTTTCAAAAATTCAAGATGGCATAAGTTTGAAATTTTTAAACCTTAATTTGTTTTAATTCCCGCATCCTATTGAAGCGATTGAGGAGGAGATTCGTATGATGAGGTATTATAATAATCCTATGGCATTAAATTCCGTAGCTTACTTTGAGTAAATCATAAATGCCGTGTATTTGACTCCCTTGATTCGTTACAGAAGGATGCCATCTTGTGGGATGAGTAGTAATCACCGATAATGAAAGTTATGTTTTCTTGCACATAATTTCTCAATGTGATGGTGTTGGCGGAGGCATAAGTTCGTGTACCAAAAGCTACCACAAGTAAAGTCCTTGTAATAGGCAAGAGAATGTTATTTGGAAACGACCACTAGGATATAAGAAAATTGGCTATTTAGTTATTCATGGAACTACGGATAAACTAGTTGTTGATATTGTAACCTTTTGTTGTTGGTGTAGACTTGAATTTAGGGGCGAAATAATATAAAATCAAATCAAAATAAGCTCAATCGGTCACTCGAGGCGTGCTGGGTTAAAATTTGGGAATCGCGTTTGGCACTAATTCAAGTCTGGGGATTATCAGAACTACTAAAATAAAGACACATACACCTGGGTGGATTTGTATATAAGAAAAATAAATTTAATATCAGAAAACTGACGAGAAAAAAACAAAAAAACTACATGAATATACTGTAACTACTGTATAACATCTTCAAACAATGGAATCTGGTCTCTCACACGGCCCTAACTCTCCACACATTACACCATTTCTCTGCCATAATCATGAGGCTTAATCCGCCTATTGAGCTGAACACTTTACACACAGTCATTTATTTCAAGTATAGACTAACAATATTTACTTGCCTTGACCAATCTTTGCAATTGTTCAATGAGCTTTAATTATAGTTGGAATTTTAATTGTTTATAAAAATTGTTTATAAACTTTTATTTGTTTATAACAAATATAATTGTTTGTAACCAATGGCTAATAACTTTTAACCGTCGATATTTTAATTTATAAAATTAAAATTGTTTATAAAATGTTATTTGTTTATAAAATTATTGTTAATAAACAAATAGCCACTGCCGATAACAATAATATTGGCGATTCATTAAGGAGATTTTTCGTTTTCATTCTCCTGACAGCTTACGCCGTCCTTCGTTATGAACATAATCCCTTTACACACCGCTCAACATTGAATGGGCAACTGCACACCTTTTCTTCCGATGTCGAGATTAACAACATAAATGAATGTTGTCTCAAAAAAAAAAACTACATCAAAGATTTACTACAACAACGATTGCAATATTTACTTTAAATTGTCATACGTTGCAATAAATATTTTAATTTACCATCAATTATTTGTCAATATTTATGACTATGTTTTAAACAATGTTTGAACAATATCCAATGTTTTTCTCCAAATTTGACAGCGATATGCCGTCAGAGGTGAGTACTGCAATATTTAAGAATTAAGGAATTTATTCCCTAACCTGTGACTGGGTCCTTAATATCACACGCAATTCTACTGCGTAACTTTACAACCTTTGCCTTACGAGGTAAACATTTACAAGTACAACTGTAAATTAAGAGTTAATTAACTCTTGGCACTTAACATCAATAACTCATTTTTTCGAACTAAGATTTTTTGCCACCCCTTTCAATGAATACGCACACTATTCACAACATATTTTTATTTGGCCCTGGCACAAACTAAAAAAAAATCATAACACACTTTCTAACGATATTCGGGAAAATTCGACTTGCATTAATCATTATGTTACTCGGGGTCGAATACCTCCGCACTTCAACTTTCCAATTTGCGGGTTTTATAAACTGACGTCTACATGTGCTTATCACATGTGTTGAGAATCATAATTTTCACTCTTACAAAAACGAAATAAAATATCTCAAAACTTCAATTACATCGATAGATCACTCGACTGCCGTTAAATACTAAATACTAGATTGTATTACTGACTGAGTTTGATATAACAAGGGATAGTTTTGACATTTACCTATTAGTTCCGTCGATTTATCTTCTAAGTACTTTTGTACAATGCGTTCCTATTGCCGTTTCATATACCTTTCAAGGGACTGTTCCACCCCTGAATTTTATTCTCGTAGATTACAGAGGACTATTCCAACCCTGAATTTTATTCTCGTAGATTACAGAGGACTATTCCACCCCTGAATTTTATATGAGGTCTTACATATCGCCTCTCGTAGATTTGAGGTCTTACCTATCGCCCCTCGTAGATTTGAGGTCTTACTTCTCGCCTCTCGTAGATTTGAGGTCTTACCTACTGCCCCTAAATATATCGTCGACGTCTGGCATTCTAAAGAACACATCACTTACCTAGTACCCAATCCGCTACTTGAAGTACGGTACTTAATTTCCTCAATCAATTCGTTACAACAATACACTGTTACGCATCATCACTTTCACGTTTCAAATATTTTAATGAGCACCCTGTGTTAAACATCCCATCTTAAATGAATTATCTCATTACTTCGGCAGTCAACTGTTCAGCATCATTACTATAAATGATTCTCTTACCATCATGGACAGTATCGTTATCGTTATCATTGTTATTAATATCACTGTTTTCAATTAACATTATGGGAATTACTGAGTGATTGTATTTCCTTACAGAAAGACAATACCTGACCCTTAAATTCCATCACATATCATACCTGTCTATACTTATATAAAGTTGACAATTTTCCCGATTTCGTAAATCTATGACAACAAACCTTTGTTCATTCTTATACATTCTCCAAGTCGCATTTTCCTTTTTAACCACAACTTTAATTTGTACATGTCTTATGTACGATTTTATTCCTTATTTCTTAAATTAAAATATCAAAAGTGTACTCATCTGTAACTTGAATCCATAGTAGCATGCCTGGTGAGGGCATCTACTTTACATGTTTAGCCGACCATAATACGGCTCTCTAGAAGTTGATTGACATCATCCTTCCGGACTTCTTTCCATGAAATCGCATTACACATTTTGGAATTCACTTATATCTACAACACAGAATTAATATTCACTAAAAGTAAAATAAGTACAACACTCGATTGTCCTCACGATCCACTCGCGTTAGATTGTCTGTGTACTACAGCGTACAAATTCTGCCTGTTTCTAGGCTGTTTACTTACTGTACTATTCAGTACTAGCATTACTGTACGCCCTAGATATTAGTTTATCAATACACTCTGGCAATCTCTCCTCCCTTGCAAATTAAATTATTCATGACTAGTTTCGACCCAACTATATTCAGAATGCTTGGCCAGTCTTGTCCACACTATATTTGGACCCTTTATGTGAATTGAACTTATTTGACAAGCCCCTTTGTTGCCCAAAAATCTGGGACAGCCTAGCGCAGTCTATCGCCGCGACTGGCGTCGTAATATTGAGTGAGTATGGCTTAAGGCATGAGATCTTATGAAGATTTCGGGGTAGGCCATAGAGATGGGATGTATATTTTCACCCGAGCTCCGCTAAAACTTTGTATTCGAACCCAGGACTGACATTCCCTTAATACCCGTGACTTGCTGATTTTAAATATGATACTCGATTTTGGAATCGTTCGTTCAAACTCCTGGAATTTAGAAAGCCTGGGTTTGAGAATTCACAGGCTCACCAGGAATATAGGGGATTCACACATCTTGGTCGCCCACTCCCCATCGGCCCTAGCGTGAGCATGTTTAATTTTGGCATATAAATGTGTAATTTAGCTTTTATCCTTTCATAATTAGGATCTTATATTTATTAACCCCAGGCGTCTTCTCATTTTCTTGTAGTTGCCCCAAATCAGCTTTAATAAACCATTGATTAAAGTCACGTGCTTCATCTGGCAAGAGCTGGTGCCTCCTACTCTGGGCACTGAGGAATTGGGGTTCCCCTTTTCAGAGCGCAATCAAGTGGGCCTTTGTTCATATGAGCCGATAGCAGGCTTGCTTCTCCTCTTGAGCGCACTTCTCCATCCTACATTCTGACCAGCTTAAATGCATTCAAAACATTCACTTTCGCTGTATACTGTATTTAATTACAGATGAACCTATTTATCCAGCCTAGATCAACAGGGTTCAATATAGTGAATTATTAAAGTAAGTTAGGTGTGAATTTTGGTTCGTCTAAATTTGTGTATTGTTGTGGGATGGTGTACTCTGTCAAATGCTTGTTGAATGTCCAAACATAGTGCTACTGTGTTTTGTTTGTGTTGAATCTTGTTGTGATGTGTTCTATTAGTAGTTGTGCTATTGAATGTTTGGTTCGAAACCCGAATTATTGGTTTATGAGTTTGTTGTTTACTTTATTTTTGATTCGTGATAGAATGCGTTAAAATATTCTTGCAATGTGGATTTATTTATTTATTAATCGTATGGTGAGTACAACAAGGAATTCATAAGTCCAGGTCCAAGTTCTACAACCACACAGCAGCACTTTCTGATATATGAAACAGGTCGCTGGGGCTTCCGGAGTAGGCATGAAGAGGGCAGCGCAGGATGACATGGTCAATGGTCTGCTCCTCTTCACGGCATTCACACATTATAGAATCCATCCAGCCCCACTTATGGCGCAAGAAATTACAGCGTCCATGCCCAGTTCTCAGTCTGTTGAGGCGACACCATAGTTTTCTTGGGAGGTCAATGTGGATGATGAGGCTTATAGGTCGACAATTTTCGGGCTTTCGTGCACTGTTTCCTTGTTTACCGAAGCAAATGATTTTAGCTACTTTTCATTCTTCCGGATAGTGTCTTAGTACGAGTATTGAATTGTATATGTGTAGTAAGTGTTGTATTGTGGTGCTGTTTGGTCGTTTAATATTTTTGTATTTCAACTTTTCCTTGGGTTTCATTGTTTTGTAACTGTTTGATTGTGTTAATTTTCTATTTGCGTTGATTGATTGATTGATTGATTGAACATGTGGTTGAATGAATGGTTGTTGATTGAATGTACGAGCGACTGAAGTGATGTACTTTTTAGCCTACTTTCGATTTTTGCAAAAAATGAAAGTAGACTTATGAGATCAACACAGGGCGAAAAAAGTGTGTCTGTCTGTGTGTGTGTATGTGTGTGTGTGAGTCTGTGTGTGTGTGTGTCTGTGTGTCTGTGTGTGTGTGAGTGTGTGTACTCTGAATGTCTGCCCCCCCCCTATCAATTCGAACACGGTGAATGCGAATTGAACGAAATTTGGTACAAAGGTAGCACTAGCAAAGGACACCTCAGTGTCATGTTTTATATCGCTGCCATCTTGACGGAAACGTAATGGCGGCCACACAAATGTTCAAAGCTTAAATCAAATTACGACTTACTTAATCATCCGATCTCTACCAAATTTTGCAACGACATACCTTTATGGGGGGAGCATCCTTTGACCAAACCAATAGGTCATCAGCGTAATAGTTTGCGGATGGCGGCCATCTTTGTGTGAAAATCGATTCCCCCTATTAATTCGAACACGGTGCAACCGAATGGAACGAAATTTGGTACAGAGGTAGTACTAACAAGAGGCACCTCAGTGTCATGTTTTATATCGCCGCCATCTTGACGGAAACGTAATGGCGGCCACACAAATGTTCAAAGCTTAAATCAAATTACGATTAACCTAATCATCCGATCTCTACCAAATTTTGCAACAACATACCTTTATGGGGGGAGCATCCTTTGACCAAACCAATAGGTCATCAGCGTAATAGTTTGCGGATGGCGGCCATCTTTGTGTGAAAATCGATTCCCCCTATTAATTCGAACACGGTGCAACCGAATGGAACGAAATTTGGTACAGAGGTAGTACTAACAAAAGGCACCTCAGTGTCATGTTTGATATCGCCGCCATCTTGACGGAAACGTAATGGCGGCCACACAAATGTTCAAAGCTTAAATCAAATTACGAATAACCTAATCATCCGATCTCTACCAAATTTTGCAACTACATACCTTTATGGAGGGAGCATCCTTTGACCAATCTAATAGGTCATTCACCTGATAGTTTGCGGATGGCGGCCATCTTTATGTCAAAATTGATTCCCCCTATTAATTCAAACACGGTGGAACCGAATGGAACGAAATTTGGTACAGAGGTAGCACTAGCAAAGGGCACCTCAGTGTCATGTTTTATATCGCCGCCATCTTGACTGAAACGTAATGGCGGCCACACGAATGTTCAATGCTTAAATCAAATTACGATTAACCTAAACATCCGATCTCTACCAAATTTTGCAACTACATACCTTTATGGAGGGAGTATCCTTTGACCAATCTAATAGGTCATTCACCTAATAGTTTGCGGATGGAGGCCATCTTTATGTCAAAATTGATTCCCCCTATTAATTCGAACACGGTGGAACCGAATGGAACGAAATTTGGTACAGAGGTAGTACTAGCAAAGGGCACCTCAGTGTCATGTTTTATATCGCCGCCATCTTGACTGAAACGTAATGGCGGCCACACGAATGTTCAAAGCTTAAATCAAATTACGATTAACCTAATCATCCGATCTCTACCAAATTTTGCAACTACATACATTTATGGAGGGAGCATCCTTTGACCAATCTAATAGGTCATTCGCCTAATAGTTTGCGGATGGTGGCCATCTTTGTGTCAGAATCGATTCCCCCTATTAATTCAAACACGCTGAAACCAAATGGAACGAAATTTGGTATAGAGGTAGCACTAGCAAAGGGCACCTCAGTGTCATGTTTTATATCACCGCTATCTTGATGGAAACGTAATCGCGGCCACCCAAATGTTAAAAGCTAAAATGTAATTACGACCAACCTAATAATCTAGTCTCTACCTAATTTTGCAACACCATATCTTTATGTGGGAAACATATTCTGACCAAACTGCAAGAACATCAGCCCAATAGTTTGCAGATGGTGGCCAAGTATGTGTGCAGATCGATTCCCCCTATCAATTCAAACACGGTGAAACCGAATTGAACGAAATTTGGTACAGAGGTAGCACTAGCAAAGGGCACCTCATATTCATGTTTAATATCCCTATAGCACGTTGTATTTCAACAAGCTCCTACAACCAACATTCAATCATACTCCTTGAAAAGGACAAAGAGTTATAACAATACCCATGCATTTAGGAGAAAGTAGGCTATATGTTCTTTACTGAACATCTTGTTGTTTGCTGTTATCTAGATCCTTGAATGTCACTCTTGCATTACTTTTTTTCCCAGTTTCTGAACTTTTTCTTCTTATCTTATATCTTATGTTTTTACCTTTTTCCGTTTACTGTAGATAATGTTTCTCCGACAAAGGGATTGTGTGAATGAATGCTTGAGATAGGATGTTTGAGTGCGTGTCTGTATGGTTGTGGTTGATTTATAATAGACTAGTGTATTTTTTATTTATTTTTTGTTCGTGTTTGCTGTTTTTGTTTTGTTTATATTTGTAAATTTTATTGTTAATTATTATATTGTCACTAGTGGAGTCTCTGTCTGACAATACAGAATACATACATACATACATGTGATCGTCTCTTGTGATTAGCGGTACATCTGTTTGGAGAGGTTGGTGTAAACGATTTTTGATGTCTAGTAATAATTTGCTTATCGTGGGCGTTGTTTGTTATGAGGTTAGGTGGGAATTGTTCTTGTAATGTGATGGGGGCAGATGACCTCGCTGTTTCACTCCTTAAAACATCATAATCACCATACGTTATTTTTGTCTCTGAGAGGAGAAACGGGGCGATTACTTTTGGTGAATAGTTTAGGGGTTGTCCATAGTGAGTTTGTGTTGTCCTGACCTGACTAACCCCGCGATGACTTATCGCGTGTAAAACGTTTAGGCTTTCAGCCCGGAGATTATATCTATAAAATGGTATTGATCTGACAGCACTGGCTATTGGAGTGTTGGGTGATTACCTGGGATATCTTAATTGGCCAAGATGTAGCCTAGTGCCTGAGGACACTTAAAAGCATGCTTAAGGAGAAAAGAAAGTAAAATTGGGGCTTAGGTAAGCTAATTTAGAAGAGTGAAAATTATCTAGGAGCTAAAAGTTATTCAATAGTAATCCGCGGCCGTTTGTATCGGCACGCACTGGTTTGGTAGTCACCCAACTTGTTAACTAGAGGGTTGGTATTGCGTTTGGCTGCCTGTTTCTTAATACGGGAGCTGATTACCGGTAGTTAGTAATCGGCGTAAATATCAGCGGCAGGGCCGTTTTCACCAACTCTTTATTAACGATTAGTTAGTTAATTCATATTTAACTCAAATAGGAGAGTTAATGCTTTTCACGAGGCCATTCGAGTTACTTAAATACGCACTGGTCGTTGTTTGCGATGCTTCCTTGAGAATTTATGGAACATATAAAAGAAGGGAAGTACAAAAGACCTTATTTAGGGCAAAAGCTTAAAATGATATGAACAAATTATTTGAGCACTGGCCATTGTGTATACATTGCTTACTTATTTTGTTGGTTGGTTCTTAAGTTTAGGGGCTGCTGTCATATAGCCCCGTGTAATTTGGGTGTGTGTAGAATCTGTCAGATAACTGGTGTTAATTGTGATGACTGTATTAGTGTGTGTTATCTGTTTTTTTAATTTAAGTACTGCAACTTAGAATTTTTCAAATAGTTCCTACTTTTGCCGCCAAGCGCCACCGTCAACGACTAATAGGCCAAGTTCAGAACTTAGCTACTAGACGACACCGCAGTCGGCTCTTGGCAACGAACTTAGAATCCTAAGAGCGTTGTTTACATTCTTAACCTATCCAATTTAGCTTCACACAGGTGTAACTTAATTAGTGGAAGGTTCTTTAACATGCCATAAATCTATGACATGGGACCGCCGACATTACTTCCCCTCCGAAGGAAGGCATACTGAGGGATTTTTAACGCTCTCAAAAATCCGATGGCTTCGGCCGGGATTGAGCCCGCTATCTTGGGCATAGAAGCTCAGCATGCTACCGACTACGCCACCGAAGCCGCCTTGCTTACTTAGATAAATAGGACACGCTTCCCGCCTCGTTTTCGTAGCCTAAGTTGTTGCGTTCCAGACTTGTAGTTCATTAAACAGTGCTGGAAGGAGTTCGGATCCCACATCGGGTATATTTTTAAAATTTACCTATTCGTCTTTCTTGGTGTTAGTAACATGTATGATCTTTTATGATTTTATTGTCATTGTCATATTCATATGGATGAAAGTTCGTTGGTCCAGTCATTTGGTAGTTTGGACAGAAAAAAATTGCTGAAGAATTTTTATCTACGGTTCTATATGTTTCTTGGGTTGCTGAATCTGAAAATCCAGTTATCGACTAGATTCGGATATGGCTTCACCATAAAAATGGCGAAAACCCGTAAAATTTCGGAAGTTGTTTTAGTTTATCGCTTATAACTCCAAACCGACGAATCCTAAAGATAAATCACTTCTTATCAAAAGGAAAGCTGATAAAATTTCCTAGGAAATAAGACTAGAACCAGCTCGCTCGTTTTTTTTCATTTGTCCACTAAAACTCGCTAACAATAATTGACCATAGTTTTCAGGTTATCCAAAATCTTCGTATTCAGACGTTCAAAGCTTAGTATACCCCGCCAGCTAGTGTATTTCGCCATTTAGCCTCTTGACCCCCCACACCCCTAAACAGTGGTTCTTTCTTTTGTATGGATGGAACGCAGGTCCTTCTTTTTTCAAGGACGCCATGTTGCCTCTCTCCCCCTCTCCACCTTTCTTTGTTTTAGGTCCCATTTCCAAACCCAAACAGTCACACAGTTAGTTGGCTTTCAATTACCAAGTGAGTTGTTTCAAATGTGTGTTATTTTTAGCCTATTTTCAATTTTGAAAAAATAGGCTTATGAGATCACCTTTTGTCCGTGTGTGTGTGTGCGTGTGTGTGTGTGTGTGAGGTGTGTGTGTGTGTCCCCCTAATACAATCTAAACGGCTGGAGCGATTTCAATGAAACTCGGTAAGTTCATAGCACTATTCCCGGCGACCTCGACCGTGCCCTTCAAATTTTGTTACGTCTCACCAATCCAACATGGCGGCTGTGCGGATTATTTCACTAGCATTCAATATCTCCGAAACTATTACCAATATCGCCCTGAGATTGTGTACGGTGATAAAGGGCACTACTAGAAGTTCACCTATGAGACTTTCAAAACCTGGTGACTACAAAACCAACATGGCGGCCAAGCGAATTTGAGACATTTAAATAGACTTTTCTCGCGATTTAACTATCTAAATGTAATGAAACTTGGTACAGCAAATGTTTATACACATTGTAATCCACTGGAGTCTAATTTAGTTCAATTGTTTACATAACCTCAAAATGGCGGCTGTGCGAAATATTTCACTGACATTCTATATCTCCGAAACTATTACAGATATCACCCTGCAATTTTGTACGGTGATAAAGGGTACTGATACAAGTATACCTATGTATATTTCATAAACCTCTAAAGTACGAAACGAACATGGCGACCAAGCGAATTTAAAATATTTGAATAGACTTTTCTCGTGATTTAACTCTCTGAGCGCAGTGAAATGTGGTACAGTAATTGATTTTGCAGATTGTAATGCACTGCCATCTAATTTAATCCAATTGCTTACATAACCTCAAGATGGCGGCTGTGCGAAATTTTAAAATTAAGATTTAATTTCTTGTGTCGTAATCATGCGATCGAAGTGAAAGTTTGAATAATGAACCTAGGCAATAATTGTCCTTGAATGGTACATAACTCTATGTCCTATACATATAACACTCCTAAGTGGTGAGCTCCCGAAATATTTAGACGGTTCTCAATATCTATGAATCTTTTACAGCAACCAAACTGAATTTTTATTATGTTCATAGAGACTATGAACATATGTTCACCTATAGGACTTTCAGGAACCTGGTGAGCACAAATCCAACTTGGCGGCGACGCGGAGTATAAATATTTAAATGGACGTTTCTCGCGAATTAACTATCCGAGTGCCGTGAAACGTTGCACGTTAAATGCTTATACAAATGTTGATCCACTGGCATCTAATTTATTTCAATGGTTTGCATAATCACAAGATGGCTGCTGTGCGTAATTTTAAAATCTCGTTTTTACTTCTTGTTGTCTAATCATGCGATTGAAGTTTGAATACCACACGTACACAATAATCTTAATATAATAGTACAAAAAAATCCAACCTGGCGATCATCTGAAATATTTAGACGGTTCTCAATATCTACGAATCTGTTACAGCAATTAAACTGAAATTTTGTTTGTTGATAGATGCAATTAACATGATCAGGATATATGAAAATAGTCTGTATAGTTCTTCACGGAACTACTTGTTTCATACAACCTTAGCCAAAATAGCTGTGCAATCAATGGAAATTGCCCTGAAGAAAACAATAAAATGTTGGAACTGTTGTTTAGTTGTGACATGACTGTTGTTCTCTGTGCACCTGAAGACGACATTCTAAGAGGATTCTCAGATCAAATTGCTGATAACCTTCAACAGCTGGCACAGCAGGGGTCCTCAGCAAAACTGTGGGTTCAATATTTTGAGATGGTTATCCTCATGAAAAGGTTTATCGAGGCATAGAGATTAGGAGATTGTAATCTTCATCTTCAAACTATTTACAACATGCTTCCATTCTTCCATGCCAGTGGACATTTTTATAGGCTAAAAGCAGTCATGAAGGAACTCGACAAAATTATGAAGCCAGAAGAGTAGAAAGCTTTTACCATTGATGGAGTGTTCACCATTCGTCGAGCAGATAAGGTGTAGTGCGGCACCTGGAGTGATTTGACGATCGAAAGCGCCCTTATGAAATATATCCAAAGTGATGGTGTCTTGAGTCGGCTTAGAGGCTTCAGTCACGCAGTTTTGTCGATATGAAATGTCTGCACTGTGCCACGTGAATGAGGTGATGGAGAGCTTTTGTGGTGTCATTGTCAGTACAGTACCTCAGAACAGCACGTGGACAGTCGAGAATCCCGAGTTGTGCGATACAAAGCCCACAGGAACACCATGTTGGAGTAGAAGAACATCCTCCTTCCCAGCAACTTCTGATTTAGTGTCCCTCGGTTCAGGGATTGTTAGAGATGACAAAACTGGCTGTCACTTAGCAAGAAGAGTAGGTAGTGAAGGAATGAAGCAGATGGCGAACGAAAACTCTAAATGTAATGACAGAGTGCGATCTTGTAGCCATCAATCAGTGCACGATCAACCAATTGTCATTAACCCAACTGTCATATTCCACAGAATGGCAGTTGTTAAAGAATCGGACGAAGAACTCAAAGATTTCTTATGCTTCGAGCTCAAACTCTATCCCATGTCCCTCTTTGATGAGGGAGGCATGAGGAAAGGAACCAAATCACCGTTGTATAAATCCTTCAAACCTGTCGAAGGAATACAGTGCCAGGAAGGGTGTGCCTTTGTTATCGATGGGGGCTTCTTGCTTCATCGCGTGGTTTGGCAGAAAGATGTAACCTTCGGAGAAATTTGCTCTCGGTATGTGGTTTATGTAAAAGCCCATTACTCTTCATCAACCACTGCAGTGGTATTCGATGGGTATCCTGATCCAAAACAGAGCACCAAAAATGTGTAGCGCTTGAGAAAAGAAACCAAGAAAATTTCTACAGACAACATCAATGAGACCATGACTATAACAGTATCTCGAGAAAATTTCTTGTCAAATTCTGAAGAACAAGGCCCGGCTGATTGAGATGTTGATGATGAAGTTTTAACTAGTTTACAAGGAAATCAAGTGTGAATAGACGGCAGAAGATGCAGACTATCTCATAGTTACTACTGCCAACAGTCTCTCGTCTAAATTTGACAGGGTGGGGGTTACTTGCAGGCGAAGGCGTTGACTTGTTGGTGATCATGATTGGGCTCCCCGCAGACTCAAATGACTATTTCCTGAAAGCTGGGAGAAAGAATCTGCAGCCGACGTGATACCACCCACCCAGCGCTGTCACACAGCTTGTAGCAGAACATATTCTGTTTCTCCATGCTATGAGTGGTTGTGACACGACATTTGTGCTATATAACAAGGGGAAAAGTAAATTTGTCAAGGCTCTCATTAACACCCCTCTCTCAAGGCCTTCAAGGACTCTGTGTGGGATCCTGAGACCATTGAGCAATCAGGAGAACAGTACCTCGTCGCTCTCTACGGTGATACAAGATCCGAAGAGTCACTTAATGCTGAGCGGTAGAAGCATTATACGGGTATAAAGTCCGCATTCAAGACGAGGTTCAATATTGCTACGCTACCTTCAACAGAGTCCGCTGCACACCAGCACTATCTATGAAGCTCTGCAGTTTGCACTACAGGATGCACGAATCCACTTTCTCGTGTGTACCGACTCTTTGAGTTCGTTGCAGTCAATTGCTACACGTTTCCCGCAACACCCCCTAGTGCAGCGAATCCACGACCTACTAGCCGGGCTGTGCCACGCTGACACTCGAATCATCTTTCTGTGGCTTCCAAGCCACATGGGAATTGCGGGAAATGAGTTAGGCGATCAAGCTGCAAAAGAGGCGGTATCACTACCACCTCGACCAATGGAGGTACCTGCTAGAGATATTCGCTCTCAGTTACACCTACAAGTTCTGGCTTTTTGGGAGAGTCAGTGGCTAGCTGACCTACTGCCCAGTAAACTGAGAGCGATCAAGGGAACTACTCGCGTGTGGCGGAGCTCATTGCGGTCACGGAGAGAGTCCGTCATTTTGTTTAGGCTAAGGATAGGTCATACAAGATCCACGCACTCGTATCTAATGAGAAGGGAAGACCCCCCACTTTGTACCTGTTGAGCCGTTTTCACCGTGGCCCACATTTTCACCGAGTGTGTGGATCTTGCTGACTTACGAAGAAACCTTGGTTTGCAGATGACACTCAAACTTTTATTAGCCGATGACGCGGTGGCTGCTGATCGCGTTATCCGCTTTATAAGTGAGAGTGGGTTAGGGCCAGCAATCTAAATTTTCCAGTGAACTTTGACTCAACGACTTGTTCGTTTTTGAATGATAATGTTTTGTTTTTCCGTAATTTTTGTTTATTTTTATAATTTTTAATTTTTATTTAATTTTTTGTTTTTGTTTTTATTAATTCTTGGTCTTTTTAAATTTAGGCGTCAACCTCAGAATTTTAAATTCAATTCCAAATTTGTATTCTTTAATCTGTGTTAAGAGGGGCAGATGACCTCGTAGTTCCGCCCTTTAAAACAACAATAACTAACTAAATAACAACAGCACTGTCCCAGGGTATATTACCAAATTCAGGCATTTCTTGGCAACACCAAAAAACCCTTTGGTCTGGGGTTGGTACTTGACCATCAACATACTGATGCTGAAAACAACCGTGTGCACCGTACAAGCTGTTGCGTCTTGTTGCCTGCAAGTGCACACAGGATTACAAACAAACTGCGGCTGCAGAAAGCCGGGTTGCTCTGCTCTAAAATGTGCGAAAGCCTGCAAGGGCCACTGCAGCAACGCTCAGATCTACACTTCCGACAATGATGATGACCTGATTTCCATCGATTGCAGAACTATTTTGGCTAAGGTTGTATGAAAAAATAAGACACATTTGAAGCAACTCACCTGGTAATTGGAAGGCAACTCACTGGGTGACTGTTTGGGTTTAGGAATGGGACCTAAAACAAAGAAAGGCGTGGAGGGGGAGAGAGTCAACATGGCGTCCTTGACAAAAGAACGACCTACGTTCTATCCATACAAAAGAAAGAACCGGAGTGACTGTTTAGGGGGGGGGGGGCAGGGTACAAGTGACTAAAGGGCGGAGCTCACTAGCCTGGTGGGGTATACTAGGCTTTGAAAGGTGGATTCGGTGGCGTAGTTGGTAGCATGTTGAACTTCTATGCCCAAGATCGCGGGCTCAAACCCGGCCGAAGTCGTCGGATTTTTTTAAGAGCGTTAAAATCCCTCAGTGTGCCTTTCTTCGGAGGGGAAGTAAAGCCGGCGGTCCCATGTCGTAGATTTATGGCATGTAAAAGAACTCCACTAACTACAGTAGTGTGAAGCTAAAATTGCAGGTTAGAATATATTGATAACGTTCTATTAGTTCCAACGTTTGCCACCAGGTGCTGACTGCAATGCCATCTGGCAAGCAAGTCCACAAGCTAGGTGTCGAGGACGGTAGTATTTGGTAGCAAAAGTAGCAACTATTTGAAATTACTGTCTGCAGTCCTTACTTGAATTAAAAACAGATAACACACACTAATACAGTCATCACAATTGACACCGGTTATCAGACGGATTCTACACACATCCAAAGTACACGGGGGCTACATCACAGTGTTTTCGCAGCCCCTAAACTAAGGAACCAACCAGCCATAGGCTTTGAAATTCTGAAATACGAAGATTTTGATAACCTGAAAACTATGGTCAATTTGTAGCGAGCCCTAGCGGCCAAACGAAAAACGCTTGCGAGCTGCTGCTAGTCTTACTTCATAGGAAATTTGATCAGCTTTACGTTTCAAAAAAATAGATTTTTCTCTAGGATTCGTCGTTTTGGAGTTATAAGAGATAAACTGAAACAACGTCCGAATTTTTATGGGTTTCCGCCATTTTGTATGGTGAAGCCATATCCGAATCTAGTCGATAACTGGATTTTCAGATTCAGCACCCCAAACAACATATAGAACCGTCGAGAAAAATTCTTCAGCAATTTTTTCCTGAATCGACTATTTTCCGTCATCAAATGACTGGACTACGTGTGAAAGTCGGAAACAAGCAAATTCATCATTGCAAGATTTGCGAGGTAGAATTCATATGTTTCCTTTCACTTTAACGATGCTTTAGAGATTTGAGTGGTCAGAGTTTCCCATTTAACGTAATTGCTTATTGATGGTAAAGTTAACGAGCGTTTCTTTTTGATGAAATGCCCTCGCAGAGTTAAGTAACCTTTAATAATGAATTAAGAGATAATTGACGTTGGTGAAATCGGCCCTTACATGCGTACCACGAGGCATAGGATATCGCACGTAACGCTCTGTTTTGAACAACATGCAGTTCATTGATGTGTGTGGGGCTTGCGCAGCCCCACATTGTACTAGCATATTCCATAACCGGTCGCACTAAAGCGCGATATGCCAACAGTTTGCTAAATTCATCTAGTTCGCTCCTGACCGAAATTAAGGGCCAGAGCTGCGCTAGTACCTCCTTTGCACAGTTGGCGCGCTGCTTTACTTCCTGTGCAAAGATAAGTCCGTGGTCTAAAATGGTTCCCAGATACTTTGTAGCTGACTGCCATCTTATCACTTCACCGTGAAAGGTTGATGTCCTGGACTTGTGTGAATTTAATTTTCTTAGTGAAAAGAGTTGCAAAACTTTTAGAAACGTTAATCTTAATACGTAATTTCTTTAGCTAGGATTCGAGAGTCTTCAGGGCTTCTTGAAGGTTTTCTTCAACTATATGTCCTCTCCAGGAAATAGTAGAGATCTGCGTAAAGATGGAGGCTCATTGGCTTGATACTTTTTAACTTACCTTCCCATGTTTGATTTCTGTATAGAATAGTGTTTGTCTGAGTTTGACTTATAATCTGCTGTATATGAGGTTGTCTCGTAGTGTTTGCATGCCCTGGTATTGTACCCGAAATTCACATAACCACCACCCATTATCCGAAGAATGGAAAGGATCGCAAGGGACGCTGATACCCAGCTAGATAAACCAACAAATCACAGCTATAAGATATGGTTAGCTAGGGACCTCTAGGCACAAAGATATTTATAAAAATACGATAGTACTACTACTTAGTTACATACAAATCCTACAACAAATTATTGGAGGACGGTTTAAAATGTGGGCGCCAGTACCTAATTAGCAGTACCACAGCAACTAATTATTAAATGAAGAGATCGCAAAGTTGTATAAAAGAGGAATAGGCAAACTAACCAGTGCCTGATAGTATTTATTCAAAAGGACAACACAATTAAACAATGCCCAACAAACAATTTAACAACTCACATGTTCGAAAATAAAACTTGTTACTCAAATAAAATAATAAGTGACTTCATTTAGAAGCAAAATATACCGTGCATTTTGGTACTGGGAATTCACTGTGTCCTCATAGGGAGTAAAATAATAATATTGATATACATCTTGTCTATAAAATATTGAAAAACATCAACTACTTGTTGATCACACTATGCTTCTGATATCGATTAAAACACGTAAAATCACGCTTCCTATTTACATTTCTTACCCTAGATGAAACATGGGTCTCCTTAATATGACTTTCCTTAAAGATACTACACCCAGGTAAAATATTTAAAATTCAAATTATTATTGTTAAAATATTTACAACATTCTTCAACTTTATCGTGGCCTGCACGATATTCCTTACTTCTCCATGATCTTTCTAGATCTCACTAACAACATTCTTCACGTTGCTCTTACAGTATTTTAAGATCGCACTATTTCTTCTTCTTCTTCTTCTTCTTCTTCTACCTTATCCGAAACGGACGTTGGCTACCACCATGGATAACACCTTCTTATCCTGTGCAATCCTGAAGAGTTCCTTTTTCACAGTCGCTTAATAGTATGTCAATTCGATAAGAACATAAATAACGAACACTTAAGCTAATTACTGTTCAATTAATGTCATAATCGTTAATAAAATCGATAAGAGATGAATTATATAACAGACTATCTTTGTGGTTACCATAACACTCTAATATAGTGGTTTGCGGTACTTAACTTCACATTTATAATACATCGCATTGCTTATACATTGTTTCCACTGACAACACTGTCATTAATACCTTTTACAGAACGCTATTCCACGTCGTAATCGCTAAATCTTTATACTTCCACTGTTCAAGTTTCTCAACTGGCGTTACATTTTACGCATACATTCCACTATTAACATCTCTCCACATATCAACTTACGCCTGCACGGAATTTAGATAATTCTACTTCATCACACACGAATGCATGATATATACTTCAAAAATACAGTAACCTCTATCGATTATACATTCCATATCGTGCTCGTAAATATTCTTAACTTGTTCTATTTCAACGCTTAACATACTTGTACAACATTCCATCTTATTACACACTGAAGCGATACATTTGCGACATTACCAATCCATCGTATACTTTATAAAACTACGTTACGTTAAACAATTACACCTTAAGATACTTGTCTATATATGAACATCAAATTAATAAAAATAAATTCCATATCCTCACAATCCTTGTTACAATTATTGAATATCTGTTCATTTCAACTCTATCTAACATCTGTCATAACAATGGGTCGATACATTCCAATTACATCTTATATTTCTTTCGCATTTACCGCTAGCTTAGCGTTGTCTCAATTCTGCTGTTGCAAAGAGCTCTCAATACTCTTTCAAAATTAAAAAGGAAAAGGAAGGAAGCTTGTAGTTTAACGTGATCGTTAGTCTCTAGATCATGAGCCACGGGACCTCCTTTTTACGTGGAATCCGAACCACAGGACATGGCATTTCACTTCGAAAATCTCACATGCATTGACCGGGAATCGAACCCGGGCCGCCTTGGTGAGAGGCATACAGCTAGACCACTGAGCCACCACGACCCCTTTCAAAATAACTTTTCTGTCAACATTATGTTGCTTCCCTCCAGACAAATACAATGACGTTCAAAATCGAACCAAATCACTGTTAAAAATAAATCCACAGATTTATATAACTACAATTATGATCTGAATCATAATAATAATACTGACTTATTCCGTAGAATTCGAAGTATAACAAGTAGTTCCGTGAAGAACTAAACAGCCTATTTTCATATATCCTACTTATGTTAACTGCCACTATTAACCTACCACATTTCAGTTTGATTGCTGTAATAGATTTGTAGATATTGAGAACCGACTAAATATTTCGGATGGTCGCCATGTTGGATTTTATATATGTAGGTCCTAGAGTTATGTACTGTCACATGAAGATTATTGTGTACTTGTAGCATTCAAACTTCAATCGCATGATTAGGACACAAGAAGTTAAAACGAAATTTTAAAATTTCGCAGAGCTGCCATCTTGTGGTTATGGAAACAATTGAAATAAATTAGTTGCCAGTGGATTAACATTTGTATAAGGATTTACTGTACCAAGTTTCACTGCACTCGGATGCTTAAATTGCGAGAAACGTCCATGTGAATATTTATACTTCGCGTCGCTGCCATGTTGGATTTGTGATCACCAGGTTATTTAAAGTCCTATAGGTGAACTTAAGTTCATAGCCCCTATGAACATAAAAAATCAGTTGGATTGCTATAATAGATTCGTAGATATTCAGAGCCGTTTAAATATTTCGGATGGTCGCCATGTTGGATTGTTAAATGTGGCCATGGAGTCATGTACCATTAAAGGAAAATTATTGCGTAGGTTCATTATTCAAACTTTCACTTCGATCACATGATTACGACACAAGAAATAAAAACTTAATTTTAAAATTCGCAAAGCCGCCATCTTGAGGTTATGTAAACAATTGAACAAAATTAGATACCAGTGCATTACAATGTGTATAAACATTTCCTGTACCAGATTTCATTGCGTTTGGAACATTAAATCGCGAGAAAGGTGTATTTAAATGTTCAAATTCGCTTGGCCGCCATGTTTGTTTTGTAGTTAACCGGTTTTTGAAAGTCTTATATATGAACTTCCAATAGTGCCCTTTATCTCTGTACAAAATTTCAGGATGATACCGCTAATAGTTTCAGAGATATAGAATGCCGGTGAAATATTTCGCGCATCCGCGATCTTGTGGTTATGTAAACAATTGAACGAAGTTAGTTGTCGGTGCATTACAATATGTATAAACATATACTGTACCGAGTTTTATTGCGTTTGGTTGGTTAAATCGCGAGGAACGTCTATTTAAAAGTCGCAATTTCGCCTGGCCGCCATGTTGGTTTTGAAGTTACCTGTTTTTGAAACGTCACATAGGTGAACTTCAAGTAGTTTCCTTTATCACCGTAATAAATTCCAGGGCGATATCGGTAATAGTTTCGGAGATATTGAATGCTGGTGAAATATTTCGCACAGCCGCCATGTTGGATTGGTAAGACGTAACAAAATTTGAAGGGCACGGTCGAGGTCGCCCGGAATAGTGCTATGAACTTACCGAGTTTCATTGAAATAACTCCATCCGTTTAGACGTTATTAGGGGGGACACACACACTCCTCTCTCTCTCTCACACACACACACACGCGCACACACGGACAAAAGGTGATCTCATAAGCCTATTTTTTTTTTCAAAATTGAAAATAGGCTAAAATACTATAAAGTATTTATAACATTATGATGCTTTCTAAAGCATTATACAAAATTATGATGAAACCTTAAAATGTATTATAATGGAGCATTATGATGAAGCATAATATTGAAGTATAATAATGAAACATTATATTGAAGTTTGCATGTATTCTATAAGAACGAATTCGCATTCGATCGAAAAATTATACATTATCAAAAGTGCAACGAAGAATAACAAAAAATACGCTCCGTCAAAATCGACACACGATGACGTTTAAAATATTAACTTGAAATCTCTGAAATAACTAGTTAAAATGGACTATCAAAAGCTAAAAACAACATGAAATTTGTGGTCACATAACTACATAAAATAAAGGTCAATTCTAGATACCCAAAACATGGAGATCAACTACTAATATAATTTAAGCGCTTAGCTACCTTCTGCCCGTATAATCTTCATAACCTGAGTTATTGATGAAGTGTTGGACTACTGCATTCCAGGCTCACATTCCAAGAATAGCTTGAGTCAAGCGGGCTTGCCTGCCTGCCTGGGGATCCAAACAGCTGCTGGACTGGCACGTTCCACTGGCGACATCTCCCGTACGGCTGGAGTTGAACCATTCCTGCTTCCGCACGTTCTCCGGGACACGAACTGGGATCTCACATTTGCTTCTGAACCAGATGGTTCTGTCGTCAATCTCATCAATCAACCCCTGTTTCGGAGGTCTTTGGTGAATGTGTAGGTTGTTGCGATTATATTATGAGATTTCCTTGGTGGCATCGGATACTCATGTAGTTGTTTTTGCATTTGTGACTTCCGTGGACTGCGGTTGGCGATGCAGTACTACTCCTTCATGGCTCTTCCTCGTTGCGTCAGGTCACCTCTGGAATCCACATGATTAATATAGGCTATTTCCCCTCCATAAATGTAGTAAGCCATTACTACTGCCGTCGAAGTAATCATGTTAAAGCGTCCTCGTCGACTCAAGTTTAATAGCATGTAAAATATTTCCGAAGAAAATGGCTGAACTATTTTAATGTCCAATATATTTCTTGAAGTCTCGTTGTATAATTTTATTATTCACGTAGGTTATATAATTGTATAAGTATTTCTTCAGTAACGCAGATGTGCGTCGACTTTCTTATATGTGCTTGGAATAACGAATTCACTCCGATTTTTAAGTATTCTTCTGTAGCTTTAAGTCTAAGTCCTTTCTCAATGCTATAAAATCTCAGCGAAGTTTCTTCCCTGGTTTGACCGTAGGATACGCCGATCCTTCCGTCAACTCGACTAGTGGACTCCCCTTCAATATATTTTCAGATCAATGAAGCACGCCTGTCCTCAACAAGACTTCGAGATGGGGTAATCTCTCTGTGGCTTCATGTCTCCCCTCCCTAATTTAGAAAATGGCGTCAATGAGCGCGAAAAAAGAATGTTCACTTCATATTCAATTATTACCTTATTGAGCTTTCGACTTAAAATATTATTTAATCCAATATATTTCATATCCAAATATCTCCATATTTCTGTCGACTAGTTGTTTATAATTGTTCATTAGAGTGATTATAATTAGATATACGTCCTCCGATTCTAATGATTTCATTGGCTCAGCCGCTGCCACATGACTTCTTTGTACACGCGTCAAGAGTAGTGACGTTTGCCACAAACTTCCTCTCCTCCACGCGACCCACACGTGCCGAGTGCATCAATCCGCGCGCCCGTGACTCTCTCCCTTCAGTCACGTGACTAACCGAAACGGTTTTTACAAGAGAAGCCTCACAGGAACTCGTAAATGTGTCTTTCCAGCTCGAACTGAATCTCATTAATTTTATCCCATGCTAAAATATTCCTCATTAAAAACTTAATCTATCTAGCACACAAAATGAGTTTACAAAGCCTTTCAACGGAGCCACAGCTCCTGCGTCTGAAATCATGCCTGTAGTGCGGATCACTTACGCATTCCCCTTTCAATTGAAACATAGAAATGGTACGCGTGAGCAGGTTCGATCCTCTTCTCATGTCATACCTTGGACGTTATAAATACGGGTTCAGTATATTCTTCTGAGTTTTTGTTGGTAGTGAGTGGTAAAGTTTTCTTGTGTTGATTTGGTAGTGTACTGGCTAAAGGTAGCTGTTATGAATGTGTTTGTAAATGTTTTTAAGTATACTTCACGTTGATAAGTGTAATTGATTTGAGGAACTGTGTCCGTGAATAGCAGTTTGAAATGTTGCCAATCAATTCTTTTTGGATATATTAATATACTGCACCCTTCAATAAAGCATGGTTTTCTCAAGATTCATCTACGGGGTCGTGTTCAGTCCTGACTGCATTACACAGCAAAGTTCGCTTAAAAACAACATGCTCTAATGAATAGAGAGGTCCATGACAGAGGCTATACTAGAAATAAAATGAATAACAAGTAGAATAAAAGATATTTAATGACTGAAAATTATGTGCATAATAATAAATAAAATGAAATCCGTCTGACTTTCACCCCCTTAAGAAATAAATATTACTGAGCGGTAAGACTCGCTCCACCAACAAAAACAATGTGAATACAGCTTCACACAAATGATAAATCATAACATAAAATTGAGCGGTAAGAACTCGCTCGTCACAACATATGGATGCAAGTCCATTTTTCCTGGTCAAGAAGTTAAGTAATGCGTGATGAACTGCTCGTTAATAAGAAAATGAGTACTGATGCGAGTCCGTTTACAACTGAAACAGTATGTTGCTCACGGAGTTGCATCTTTTAAATCAAACTACGGCTATGGGACCCACCCTTAATTAATTAACACACTATAACTACTACTGACACATGCAAGATCTAATAATACAAAAAGATGACGAATCTCCCTGAGATTCTAGCTGGTGCCAACGCACACAAAATAAAAAGAGCATGCCAAAAATAGGCCAAAACGCTCGCATCACAAATTGGGAACCCAGCCTCGCGCATCCTAATGCCACACGGGGTCATTGAACGCGTAAAATAAACACACAAGAAATGAAGCAACAGCAACAAAATACAAGCCTAACGGCTGAAAACTATGTTTACATATTTATAAAACGCCAGACAAACAGGAGTTTCGGGAGCTACCTTACAACTATGGACAGCACCCATTTAATCAATCAAATACACATTATAACCGATCAGTATTTGTTAATTTTAAAACAACGTCTTAAATTGAAGTACAGGACCCAGGCCTGTTACTAATGACAAGTCGCGTTATCTGATTTGAGCGCGCCCCTCTTGTATGAATCATCGCTGCCTCAACTATCTCTCTCAGTCCTTCAAGCTAGGTACTATTTCCATCTGGAAACGCAAACATATCTCACTCATCCACCTGGATGGCAAGAAAACACAAATATATACCACGAGCTCCAGCCTCGCGAGGTTATGAACTGGGCTGATGTGGAGCAAGTCAGAATAATCACAATGATATATTCTCGCTAACACAACATAAAATCACACTACGCACCATAAAGCTTGGACTGACTCAATCATAAACATATCACTGGGTCGGCACAAAACAGATCAACCAATATTGCGTCCATAGACACGTTAAACAATATACACAACAAAAACTCGGGTGCAAAGTGCCATCCCATACATGTCTGCTGGAAAAGCAACTATCAAAATAATCTTGATCCGTCATAAAATTATGCTCACAAATAATCTTTACCCTCCAAATTCTATTTTTAATCTCAAAATTAATTCAGTTCCATTTTTGTTATAAGGCATACCTCCGAATTATAATGCTTGACCGCGATTTACGCAAGCGAATGCGAGCACGTGCTGCGCGTCGCCCCGTATAGTTGAACCAAACAAAATCACAATATTTACAAATTACACAGCCCTCGGCTTGTCCCATACTTAATGTGTCAGTAAACAAGAACTAAGAATTTACATTACCAATCAAGCAAACAAATATCTACAAAAATATGTCCCATAATACCATAGCTGATTTAATAAATAAATAAATTCATTTGTACCCAAACTTTTAAAACAGCGTCAAGGAAACATCTGCAGCCATCACTCCTTTAAAATGCTTGGCTCGTCATCGACATCTTCTGGCAAATGTCCTGCTGGTTCCAAGATCCGGCCTCGTTTCTAGACGTCGTCTCGTGCTGAATTAAATAAAGTTTTGTCAGATACACTCACGATATATTTCCTATTAAATTCACCGATCAAGTACTAAATTCCTTGACAGTCTATTGGTGATTTATTTCGATGAACTGGTCCTATCTGGTAGTACTGGGACTACAAATAAATCACTGAAGTTACACTTATAACTTGACGAAAATGTTCCATGTTCAAATACATGAACAATTATGCAGAGTATGCCTCGTGTCCTCGGACACCTGCGTAACGGCCTTACTTCCTCCAAAGCTCAAATAAAAGTCAATGTTACGTCCTCCGACGCACAAATGAAAAGTCATCTCTCGAAGCTTCCTGGATCATTATAAATGAAACTGGCTAGGGTAGGTGTGGAAGGGGATTTGTGGAAAAATATTCCATAATAATTATCAGACTAGCATGCGATCGGTATCATTGAGTTCGTAGCAATGTGGAGGTTACGATTATGCTGTAGCTGGCTCGAATCGATCGTGGAATTAATCCGTAGATAACTCCCGCGTTAATTTACCAGGGTGCGTTACCAAGCCGAGTTGCCGCTAAAACAGGGCGTCTTGATATTATTGGTTCAGACTCTTGTAGATCTTTGCGCGCTTTTACTTGTATTTCTGCCACAGGGAGTGGTTAACATGAAGATTGACCAATTACATCGTAGCATTCGATTTTCTTCTTGGCGCCAACACCCATAGCAACAAGCCATATAGTGCGTACCCAAGCCATCTCCGCGCTAAAAGTTGCACCTGTCCTATGTTTCATGAATATCATGCTATTTCCAAAAATACCACAGGAGCTTAAACCATTGTGTCCTCTCGGCCACTGATTTCTCAATATTTCCCAACACCGTCTGGCTCTCATATCTGCTGTCTGTAGAAATGTATTAAAAGATGATGAATAATTTATTAGAATCCTTTATACAGCCTGTGGATAAAGGGTTCACAATCCTCCTGCATGGAAAAAATCGAACATAGCATATAGTCAATTTTTTTTAAAACACATAACATCTGTAATCCATTTCTGCCAATCCTAGAGAAATCTCCCTCTCATAAGTTTAATCTAGCCGCCACTGTCGTTGGAATGTCGACACGCAATCGTGTTTATTTCCTGCTCCTTCATTCATTCAGACATTCCAAGCCTGCCTGCTTGTCTGATCGCCTAAGGCTAGTCTGTCTCCTGTCCAGTATCCTTATCTCTCTCGCTCGATCGCTCGCTGTGTCCTGATCGTCAGAGCTCATTAGTGTTTGACCACAAATGGCTGCTCCCAGCTTCCTCGTTCAACTGACGTACTCATTGACCCCCGTATAGTCGGATGTGCAAAAATACTTCCATATATTCAATTTGCAACATTATTTCTGCGTTCCCAAGTTTCGCTAGTAAAATACACTTTTAAATTCGCCGCATTGTAGACAGACATTGTACCTGGTCTCAATTCTTTTACTCTGTATGCGTTGTTACCAATATTACGTACAATACAGAAGGGTCCTCTCCATTTCCCCGTGCTGCCATCTTCTTCTTCTCCACCGTTCTGCTACCATCCTCTTCTTCTCCTCCTCGCTGTCATCTTCTTCTAGTGTTGACTCGTTTTTCGTATCGCACCGGTGTTTCTCTTCCCTACCGGGCTACGTTCTCTCATACTCCGTACTGGCAAGCTTCGTTCGTCTTCCTGGCTGGCTGATATATTTGCTACCTCTCCAATTTCTTCCTTAAAGGTTTCAGGATTTGACCTATTAATGGCACGTTCCCAGTGTCCTTGTTCGTCCCCTCCATTAGCGTGTAATTCTTCCAGGTAACGCTGCGATTCGGCGTGCCTGTCGTTCCATTCTTTCCTATAATTTTGATAGCCCCCTGGTTCTGGTATCTCCTTTCACGCCACTGTCGATTCTCATTATTGTTATTTTCGTACCGTCTGTAGGGTCCCTCATTTCTCCTATTATTTCTCCATTGTTGGTATCCTCGCTGTTGATACCTATTGTTGCCCTGGGTCTGCCTATCATTATTATTATCATGTCGCTGGTGTGACCTATTTTCGTCGCCCTCCTGACCTGGTCTTGGTGTTGTTGACACACTTGTATTTGTGGCCTGCGACCTGATGTGTACTTGAGTGGGTTTAACCACCTCCGTTGTGTTTACAAGTTCCAGATGTCGTCCCCATCTCTGCTGCAAGTGAGATGTTGTCTCATCAATCTGACGTAAGATTTGTTCGTCTCGAACCGCTGTGTCCACGTTTGCTGCCACTAACACCTGCTGAACATTTACTGGCAACTGCCGTGCAATCGTCATAACCAGATCCGATTCTTCTAAAGGATGATCCAGATCCCGAAATTTTAACAATTGTAACGAAAAGAAATCTGAGTAGTTCGTCTGCTGAGTTGACTGATATTTTCTCGAATAAAGTTCCATTCTAAGGCTTTGCTGTAGAGAAGCCGACCAATAATTTCTAAGAAACGCACCCTTGAACTCATCCATCTCTCCGAAAGTATACTCGAAGCTCAAGAACCACGTAAGTACATTTCCCGAAAGAAATCGTTTCATCAGTCTTAAACGACGCGCGGGCGGTATATTATTGTCATTAAAATAGTCATCCATCTCCTTAAGATAAGCCTTCGGTGTGACACCAGAATTTTCTGTGAATTTATTTTGTTTAAATTCATTTGATCGAATTACTTGTACGACTTGACGGTGCTGATAGCCATGCTGAGGAGTAGAGGTTCCCCCAACGTTGTTGTGAAATCCCTCTGTGTTAGTCGTTAATGGGCTGCCTGTCAGTCCGTGGCTACTCGGCGCGCCAATTGCCCCCTGGCTTGCTGAGTCAACTTCCTTATCTTTAGCGTGCTCTGTCTGAAATAACGTGTTCTGTCCTAGTGAACGCAATTCTGCCTTTATGATTCTGTCCGACTGTTCCTTCATTTTACTCTTGATTTCTTCATCAAGTGCTTTAATGCGCGTATGATTATCACCTACGGTCTTTATGATCGTTAACCGTTTTTCTTTAGAGTCGCTGCTCATCTTACGCAAATCCTTTCTGATGCTATCTTTAATCGCTCCCAGTTTTTCTTCCATCTGCTGTTTCGTGTCCTCCTGATTCGATTCTATCTTCTCAAGCCTGTCTTCTAGACGTAGATTATTCTCATCTATCGTACTCTTCAAGTTATCCTGGTCCAATTCTAGGTTTCGCCATCGCTCTGCTGATTGCATTTCTAATTTATCCATGTCCTTTATCAGGCCCGTAATACTTTCATTTACTGCTGACAATTGTCCCTGGATAAACGTAGAATCCTCCTCCATCTTATCAAACCGCTTTTCAAGACCATCCTGTGCCGTTTTAACCTCACTGTTATTTACCGTGCATGCTAATTCTATCTGAGCTAGTTTTGCTAATACAGTTTCGTCCAAATCATTTAATTTACGGTTGAAGGTGTCCTCTAATTTTTGTATCTGACCTAGCTGTTTGTCGTTATTCTTACTTATATCAGGCGCGAATTGAACCACCTGCTGTGTAGTGTACTCTTTCATCTCTGCAGATAATGTGGCTAACTGACTCGTATTTCTACTTTCTTGCGCTTCTAACTGTTTGTTTATATTTTCATTTACTTGCGCTTGCAATGATTCACTCTGTTCAGCTAGTTGTGTTTTAAACTCGCCTGACTGTTCGTTTAATTGTTTAGTTATAGTGTCATTCATTTGAGTCTGGAGTGACTCATTCTGTTCAGATAATTGTGTTTTTATAGTGTCATTCATTTGAGTCTGGAATGACACATTCTGTTCGTTTAGTTGTGTTTTAAACTCGTCCAACTGTTCGGATAACTTAATGTCTACCTTTTCACTCTGTTCCTTTAATAGTTTCAGGGTTCGTGCCGTGGCACTTTCAATGATCGCCTGGATCACCGCTACTGTTGCCATTATCACACACAAAAATATATATCACTGAGAACACAGGAGAATGACATGCAAATGTCTCCCTGACACACACATACAGTATATAATTCTTGACATACATTTACTTCATTTGACCACTTTCAGTTCATTTAATCTTTTTCCCTTACTTCCGCAAATCAATCTGCATCACTGAATGGTTCTAATTTTACTTAATAATTTTTAACCCCGCACATATTCAGTCATAAAATTACTATCCAGATCTGATGTTAACACTGACTAATTAACAAAGTATTAATTGTCATTTAAGGCTACCAGCCTCCAAACATATTCATGAGTTTGACTTTCTAAACAAATCTAATTTTACATTTAATCAATGAGTGCCTGATTTCACGTACACTACTTTACTAATTACATCAATAAACAAAACGTGAATCGTATTTAACTTGCAAACTCGTGATTCTACTGTATATTCCATTTTCTTGGCGTTATTTCTCTTCGCCGTATTTACGTTAACAAAATATCACTTCCGGTGATTTCAAACAGTCCCATATATCAGTGAAATACCACATTTTCGTCACAGCTTGATCTACTAGATCTATGCTGACTATCCAATGTGTTATAGCGGAAACTAGCAACGAACTAACCCCAACTTGGCGCACCAGCTTGTCTATGATCCGCTAGAAAAGCCTAAAACAGCGAAAGGCCCCACGTTGGCTGCGCCAGCTTGTCTATCATCTGCTAGAAAAGTCTAAAACAGCAAAAGGCCCCATGTTGGCTGCGCCAGCTTGTCTATGCACTCTTCAATAAAGCATGGTTTTCTCAAGATTCATCTACGGGGTCGTGCTCAGTCCTGACTGCATTACACAGCAAAGTTCGCTTAAAAACAACATGCTCTAATGAATAGAAAGGTCCATGACAGAGGCTATACTAGAAATAAAATGAATAACAAGTAGAATAAAATATATTTAATGACTGAAAATTATGTGCATAATAATGATAATAATAATAATAATAAATAAAAAGAAATCCCCCTGACTTTCACCCCCTTAAGAAATAAATATTACTGAGCGGTAAGACTCGCTCCACCAACAAAAACAATGTGAATACAGCTTCACACAAATGATAAATCATAACATAAAATTGAGCGGTAAGAACTCGCTCGTCACAACATATGGATGCAAGTCCATTTTTCCTGGTCAAGAAGTTATATAATGCGTGATGTACTGCTCGTTAATAAGAAAATGAGTACTGATGCGAGTCCGTTTACAACTGAAACAGTCATGTTGCTCACGGAGTTGCATCTTTTAAATCACACTACAAATTGCACTACAAATTACACAGTGCTCGGCTTGTCCCATACTTAATGTGTCAGTAAACAAGAACTAAGAATCTACATTACCAATCAAGCAAACAAAAATCTACAAAAATATGTCCCATAATACCATAGCTGATTTAATAAATAAATAAATTCATTTGTACCCAATCCTTTAAAACAGCGTCAAGGAAACATCTGCAGCCATCACTCCTTTAAAATGCTTGGCTCGTCATCGACATTTTCTGGCAAATGTCCTGCTAGTTCCAAGATCCGGCCTTGTTCCTAGACGTCATCTCGTGCTGAATTAAATAAAGTTTTGTCAGATACACTCACGATATATTTCCTATAAAATTCACCGATCAAGTACTAAATTCCTTGACAGCCTATTGGTGAAATATTTCGATGAACTGGTCCTATCTGGTAGTACTGGGACTACAAATAAATCACTGAAGTTACTCTTATAACTTGACGAAAATGTTCCATGTTCAAATACATGAAAAATTATGCAGAATATGCCTCGTGTCCTCGGACACCTGAGTAACGGCCTTACTTCCTCAAAAGCTCAAATAAAAGTCAATGTTACGTCGTCAGACGCACAAATGAAAAGTCATCTCTCGAAGCTATAATTACTATAATTACTACTGACACATGTAAGATCTAATAATACAAAATGATGACGAATCTCCCTGAGATTCTAGCTGGTGCCAACGCACACAAAATGAAAAGAGCATGCCAAAAATAGGCAAAAACGCTCGCATCACAAATTGGGAACCCAGCCTCGCGCATCCTAATGCCACACGGGGCCATTGAACGCGTAAAATAAACACACAAGAAATGAAGCAAAAGCAGCAAAATACAAGCCTAACGGCTGAAAACTATGTTTACATTTTTATAAAACGCCAGACAAACAGGAGTTTCGGGAGCTACCTTAGAACTATGGACAGCACCCATTTAATCAATCAAATACACATTATAACCGATCAGTATTTGTGAATTTTAAAACAACGCCTTAAATTGAAGTACAGGACCCAGGCCTGTTACTAATGACAAGTCGCGTTATCTGATTTGAGCGCGTCCCTCTTGTATGAATCATCGCTGCCACAACTATCTCTCTCAGTCCTTCAAGCTAGGTACTATTTCCATCTGGAAACGCAAACATATCTCACTCATCCACCTGGATGGCAAGAAAACACAAATATATACCACGAGTCCAGCCTCGCGAGGTTATGAACTGTGCTGATGTGGAGCAAGTCAGAATAATCACAATGATATATTCTCGCTAACACATCATAAAATCACACTACCCACCATAAAGCTTGGACTGACTCACTCATAAATATACCACTGGGTCGGCTCAAAACAGATCAACCAATATTGCGTCCATAGACACATTAAACAAAATACACAACAAAAACTCGGGTGCAAACTGCCATCCCGTACATGTCTGCTGGAAAAGCAACTATCAAAATAATCCTGATCAGTCATAAAATTCTGCTCACAAATAATCTTTACCCTCCAAATTCTATTTTTAATCTCAAAATTAATTCAGTTCCATTTTTGTTATAAGGCATACCTCCGAATTATAATGCTTGACCGCGATTTGCGCAAGCGAATGCGAGCACGAGCTGCGCGTCGCCCCGTATAGTTGAACCAAACAAAAATAACAATATTTACAAATTACACAGTGCTCGGCTTGTCCCATACTTAATGTGTCAGTAAACAAGAACTAAAAATTTACATTACCAATCAAGCAAACAAATATCTACAAAAATATGTCCCATAATACCATAGCTGATTTAATAAATAAATAAATTCATTTGTACCCAAACTTTTCAAACAGCGTCAAGGAAACATCTGCAGCCATCACTCCTTTAAAATGCTTGGCTCGTCATCGACATCTTCTGGCAAATGTCCTGCTGGTTCCAAGATCCGGCCTCGTTTCTAGACGTCGTCTCGTGCTGAATTAAATAAAGTTTTGTCAGATACACTCACGATATATTTCCTATTAAATTCACCGATCAAGTACTAAATTCCTTGACAGTCTATTGGTGAATTATTTCGATGAACTGGTCCTATCTGGTAGTACTGGGACTACAAATAAATCACTGAAGTTACACTTATAACTTGACGAAAATGTTCCATGTTCAAATACATGAAAAATTATGCAGAGTATGCCTCGTGTCCTCGGACACCTGAGTAACGGCCCTACTTCCTCAAAAGCTCAAATAATAGTCAATGTTACGTCGTCAGACGCACAAATGAAAAGTCATCTCTCGAAGCTTCCTGGTTCATTATAAATGAAACTGGCTAGGGTAGGTGTGGAAGGGGATTTGTGGAAAAATATTCCATAATAATTATCAGACTAGCATGCGATCGGTATCATTGAGTTCGTAGAAATGTGGAGGTTACGATTATGCTGTAGCTGGCTCGAATCGATCGTGGAATTAATCCGTAGATAACTCCAGCGTTAATTTACCAGGGTGCGTTACCAAGCCGAGTTGCCGCTAAAACAGGGCGTCTTGATATTATTGGTTCAGACTCTTGTAGATCTTTGCGCGCTTTTACTTGTATTTCTGCCACAGGGAGTGGTTAACATGAAGATTGACCAATTACTTCGTAGCATTCGATTTTCTTCTTGGCGCCAACACCCATAGCAACAAGCCATATAGTGCGTACCCAAGCCATCTCCGCGCTAAATGTTGCACCTGTCCTATGTGTCATGAATATTATGCTATTTCCTAAAATACCACAGGAGCTTAAACCATTGTGTCCTCTCGGCCACTGATTTCTCAATATTTCCCAACACCATCTGGCTCTCATATCTGCTGTCTGTAGAAATGTATCAAAAGATGATGAATAATTTATTAGGATCCTTTATACAGGCTGTGGATAAAGGGTTCAATACGTGCATTATTGAAATTGATATTTGCTCCAATGGTCATGACCACTGGGAGGGGATCGGAGTCTATTGTCATGGAATTATTATTTTTTGTCTATTGTAATGTTCTAAGGTATGGTTTAGCCTAATTTCGAATTTTTGCAAAAATATAAAGTTGAATTACGAGATCTACACGGGTCAACCGTTCGTATGTCTGTGTGGTTGAGTGAGCGAATGAGTGATGAGTGTGCGTATGTGTGTATGTCTGTCCCCCACCCTATGAATTCAAACTGCAAGAACTGAAAGCTCAAGCAGCCATAACCGCCCTGTGAAGGCTTCCAAGGTATATTGGCTTTCACGGTCAGTGTGGGGTTTCGCTAAGGACACCAAGCTGGATCATCAGCGGGCTCTTGTTGTCTCCGCCCGGACCCCATCTGGAGTAGCGAACTGCGCGCTACCTCCCTTTTTATGAAGCGCACCTGCGCCTCTTTACTGCGAGAACTGAAAGCTCAAGCAGCCATAACCTCCCTTACCTGAATCACAGATAACACACACTAATACAGCCATCACAATTAACACTGGTTATCAGACAGATTCCACACACACCCAAAGTACACGGGCTACATGACCGCGTTGTCGCAGCCCCTAAACTGAGAAGCCAACCAACCTAACTATATTATTTCTATTAGTATATTTCATTCAATGTCCACAAGGTACTGACCACAATAGCGAAATATTACTAAGATGGAATTAAATTAATTTTATTTAATTTTGAAATTAATTAATGAAATTATCACTTGTTAAATTCGTTGAAAAATATGTGTGAAGAAGTTATTATTGTAGGTTGGTTGGTTAAGTTTAGGGGCTGCGAAAACGCGTTCATTTGGCCCGTGTACATCGGGTGTGTGTAGAATCTGTCTGATAACCGGTGTTAATTGTGATGGCTCTATTAGTGTGTGTTATCTGTGATTCAGGTAGAAGGACTTCAGACGATTAACTTTTTCAAGTAGTTCCTACTTTTGCCAGCAAATACTACCATCCACTACCCGCATCTTCGGACGTGGCTACTAAATGCCATTGCAGTCAGCACCCAGTGGCGAACGTTGGAACTAATAGAGCGTTATCGAACTAATCTACAAAGTTTTGCTTCCACAAGTGTAATTAGTAGAAGGTTCTTTTTCATGCCATAAATCTATGACAGGGGACCGCCGGCTTTACTTCCCCTCCAAAGGAGGGCATACTGAGGGATTTTAACGCTCTTAAAAATCCGACGACTTCGGCAGGGTTTGAACCCGCGATCTTGGGCATAGAAACTCAGCATGCTACCAACTACGCCACCGATGCCGCGGGTTGTTATTGTAATTAGCAATGTCTTATTTCTAAAGTGCTCTTTATGTTTTGAAAATGAGGCTTAATATATAAGTATATCAGTCACCTGAAATAAAATAAATCAATGCATTAATTCATGGTGATGGCTGCCATTGTGTAGAATTGGTGCGATTTGGACTCACTGCCCTCAAAGGTGTTGTAATGCCGTACGATATCTTCGTAGTTAGAGCTGATCTTCATCTTCCAAGATCGTCGTCCTTTAAATTCCTGAAACCTCATAATCTACGTGTTGTTTGTACGATGTTTTATTAGTCTTCTAATCCTTGTTTGCATCTTTTCTCATAACTTATCCCTTAATGGATTCATGCTGACATCATGGTGTGCGAATTGAAGTTCAGAAGAGTTCCGTTCATGTCCAAATTATGTGTAATGTGCATGCTTAAAATTGATCACCCCTGAAAATTGTAATACTGTTCGCCTCTGCTGGTCAATTAGCATGTATTTTCTATGTTCATTAATTACCATGAATCCAGAATCTTTAGTTCATTGGATCATATTTTGCTCATAAATATGGTTCATTGCAATGCAAAATAAAAATTAATATGTTATGAGAATGTGCTTGTAGTCCAGAGAAAACTTGTCTGGCTTGCTCTTGAGAATATGTGCTCGGCGGTGGACCTTGAATCATGAGACGGCTCAAGTGTTGCTTTTAACTGTAGCGTGTAATTTGACCAATTCATTATACTGTGGAATTGTTTGAATGTTCACTGTGTAGAATAGTTTCTGCTTATTACTTACGTCAGCCACTGCTATGTTCACAAGTATTATCACTGAATTTAATGTCACCTGTTGATACTGCACGAGAAGAATACCATTCTCCCGTCCGATATAAACAATAAATGCTTCGCTCGTAGTTAATCACTAAGTTCAAATCGATCACACTCTCGAACTTGACTTGTACGTTCGTGACCGTCCCGTGACTGTAATCGAATATGAGTGTGTTCCATCGGGTTCGAAACTGTACTGCAGACTAACTTCCTTGTCACGTGGGTGGAAGGGGGTAGAAGGAGAAATCACCCCTCTCTCTACCTTCATCACGAGAAGCTTCACATAAGATTAATAAGATATATTCGTTTTTATAAATAAACCGTTTATCAACTGATATCTTCTGTTACCTTTGCTTGGTAATAATAAGAAACGAAGATTCATTAAAATATGTACTAATTAGTTATAAATCGGTGAGATTTCATAAATATGGAGTTGCATGTTGGACATATAAAATAATTATTCCTGGGTTCGGAAACTCGCTCTCAAGCTCTCGGTGTAGATTGGCTAGCGATCCTTCGTTTCCTTCTTGACCATGGCTGGGGTAGCCGAATCACATGACTGGATTTCGGTCACAGTAGGATGAAATCATGTTGATTGAAAACCCGAAAATTGAGATTAGAATTTTGTTTGGCTACGTCATGGCCTACACTACAGCTCCGCAATATGATCATCGCCGCTGGTCATTAATAACTTACGTGTGAAACTGTATTGGGCTGATGACCATTGCTTCGCTGTGGTGTGTTGTGAGCCAGCAGCCCTCTTGTGCTGTTGGGGTCATCTTTAGTCATTCCTACTAGAAGGAAAATTCGGCTTAAATGAAATGAAAGAGCGAGGAAGCAGGCTGATTGAATTCTGCACCGAGAAGAATGGCTAAAACCTTACTCAATAACCTTAATAGAAGAATATACTGTACCCGCTCAGCGGATGGATGCTCAGTCCACGGCCTGGTTACTGCGGTACGGGGAGTGCTACGTCCCTTCCGCAACAGACTGAACATCCGATATGTAGACACAATCAGGTTGAAAAGATTCAGGAAAAAACTCAACATGACCATTTATAATACAAATTTTGATTCAATAAAATGAAATATTAATTCACAAAAAAAACATCATAAAAACCAAAATCACTCGGTATTGTCCCTTCAAGTGTCACTCACAAAATAAACAACTCAAAATATATCAACTTAAATCACTTGGAAAGTCTCTTCGAGTTTCAATCATAAACCAAAAATAAATTCACCAATAAAAAATCGCTAAAATTCACTGTAATGTCATTTCATTGTTCTGTGAAGTTTCAGAACTATTTTTGTCTTGCTTAAATTAAACCCTTAATATTTATTTATATTTATTTTACTTAGGCGTCGAGCGCGCCTATCATTTACATTTAATACTTTCTCCAAGGCTTTGGATATTAACATTCTTTCATTTACCCTTTAGGGTTTCTTTATCATTTATGTTTACTTAAATATTTATTCATTTATGATTTATTAAGTCCTTTGGATCTTAATAATAATTCTTTTCTTTTACCCTTCAGGGTCTCTTTATTATTTATGTTGTTTGAATATTCATTTATTTACCAAGTATTTAGACCTTTGGGCCTTCATAATAATTCTTCACAAAGCCTTAGATGTGAAAAATAATATAGTAGGCCTACTGTACAGAAAACATGCCACGTCTAAGGATCGAATCCGTAACTCTCCAGTTACCCTTAATGCATCTAGGTGATTCGCTTTTGCGTTGTACTGTGTGCTTTATTATTTATTACTGTGGGATATTTATTTATAACAAATTACATTATTTCTTAGCCCGTCATTTGTTTATTTCTGGAAGAAGGAATTTTCTTTATCGACAATATATTATTTGACAAGTCCGTCAAATCTTAATACAACATTCAAAAATTTACTCGAGATATTTTTTTTTACTCCCGCAAAAATGATTCTACATTTTGTTTTGCTTGCACCTCTTTTGTTTAGATTTTAATTGTTTCCGTGCCATCGCTTCTCTTTCCACCCGTGCCGGCCAGACACTACTTGACGGCCGCACCCATTAAGATATATCCTCGTTCTCTCTCACAAGAGCAAAGCAGCGGACAAGATCGTTCCTTCCCCTTGTGGTACTTTCAGACGAGATTTATGATGTCTAGCCACCCTCAAAGCCTTTATACTGGGGTGGCTTTAAAATATGTTTCCAAGACTTGCAAATTCATTTTACTACAGAGATTTACTTCGCTCTTTTATTATTATTATTATTATTATTATTATTGATCCTTTGTTCCCTGGATAGTGGTATTTAATTCGGAGATGCTGCATGGTAGTTTACTGTTCCTACTTCTTACGACGCTTATAATACCTCCAACAATGCCTATTATTTCAACAATGCCTCTTTTTACAACAATATTATACTGCAACAAATCCTAGCTGGGATATCCATCCTACAGCGGGAGTTACATATATTCGACGCTTTCTTTATCCTTATAACAATATTCGACGCTTATTTAGTGGGAATTTTTCATCCACGATTCAATAATACCTTTACAACAATATTCGACGCTTATTTAGTGGGAATTTCTCTTCCACGATTCACAATACCTTTACAACAATATTCGACGCTTATTTAGTCACAACACGAGGCTCCTACAACAATATATTCGGTGGGAAATTACATCCACGCATTTCGACAATTTCACTACAATTTTCATCTCACGAATAAATCTATCCGGGCTTAACGCAATTTTTATATTCACTTGAAACTATATTTCATTATTTCTTTAATATTGGCCCTTACGGCAATGCAGCGTGCTTGGATATTATCACAATTTTTGCCTTATTTCGGCATTTACACAATTTATTTCATAATTTTTGGCATAATAGCCTATAACATAATATATTCATTTTGAGGGTTTTTATTCCACCCTTTTATTTGAATATTTACTATTTATTTTTATTTATTGATACATTATGTCTCGCTCAACTTTTCATTTTTGAGTTCCTAGACACGGATCTTTAAATACGATTTATATTTTTACTTACTTATCATTTTTTGCATTCTTATCATTTATATATTTAATTTAATTCATTACGACGCATTATTCTTTCGATGCTATTATTTGACCTACAATTTAACCGTTATTATTTTACTTTATTCCCTTGGACTTTACAATTTTATTATGGTGCGTATTTAATTCATAATTTGGCAACAATTCACGCGATTTATTTCATTATTTTATTCCTTCTTCCAAATTTTATTTATTTATTTATTATATATCTCTTTAATCGAGCTTCTTATTTCTTTCTTTTAACTAATCCCAATAACGTTTTATTTCCACCGAGGCGGTCCTCGTGGCCAACAATGATCACTTTATTCAGCATTTCAATTACTTGCACATACATTTTTGTCAATGAATCATTCATCAAACTCCCCAGTCGATGAATGGTTCGATTGATATCTAGCACAACAACCAAACATTAATAAAGTTTCATCAACTCACCCAGGCTCCGATTCCATTCTTAGGCAGATTCACCCATCGTCTTGATATCTACTCCTTCATCATGACACTCTTTCCCGACACCTTTACCTGATACTTATTCAGTTTACTCTGATACATGCAAACATAATATAACACTCAGCACAATAGCATTTTTCTTCAACACACGACCCTATTTCAGAGCTTTGGCAATGATTGTTCGTAGCGGTTGGTTCTTGACGATTCGTAACGTTTCTGCATTGAACGTGCTAATTGGCTCCTTCCACACTCTTGAAATCCCTGATCTCCGGCTCCGTGTAAGTCTATGAACCCACGTCCCCGCTCACACGTTCCTACTGGATTCTGGATATAAAGTTCCTCGTATTTGTCCTTACTCGTTCCGTGATATTTCTTTGTTTTAGAGATCTAATTCCTAGCTCGGTTTCTACTTTGAGAACCTTCGCTTGTCTATGTTGTCCATTTAACGCTTTAGATCTGGAGTTTTGATCCCACAGTCTCTCTAGGTCCCTACTCCTTCCTTTATGATTAATACTTGCTGATTTTATCCTTTTAAGGATTTTTCGTTTATACGGTCTTTGTTGACGCAATTTTACTTATTATTCCGTATTTTTTTACGAATTGTCTCATTTAGAATTTCGCGTTCCGTAATTTTTGCCTGTGTTTCGACTTTGCGTGTGTTACTTGACTAACTCGCACTTTTACGGGCTTAGTGTTCTTTTATTTGACACGGCGTGACTGATATTGTCGCCATTTTTATTGATCCAGCGCATAACGCTATAGTGATCACTCAGAATACGAAACGATGACCCGAATGTTCGGTTATTACTTGACGAATTTCAGCGCAGCGTTCTCGCCGGCTTACTAACTGGTTGATACGATGTGATGTAGCGTCGCGTTCCTCTGGACTGACTAACTGTATTAAAGATGAACTTATGCAGCACGACCCCCTCACGATCTGACTGAAACTGCGTCCGATATGTGATGTAGCGTCACGTCCCTCTGGACTGACTAAAACCGTATACTCTCCTCTTGGATCACTCCCTATTTATTTGCTTCCACGAAAAATAAACTATTTTGTCTACGTTGCAAAAATTATCTCCTGAACCAATTGTGGTATCTTTTTGGAAAAATATTCATTTTATAGCTTGCGCTCTGAACGTCTCGTTTACATAAAGTTTTTCCAAATCCGATCGCGGGGATGTATTTATTTAAATTAAATTCGCTCCTCTATGTGTGTGGGAGGCTGTTTTTTATACCCCACTCCTTCTTTTAGCTTGGGTGAAATCCCCTTCGTAAAGCGCTGACTTTGCTCTTCTATTCCGCACGTTATTTAATGACTTTTACTGTTCTAAAAATTCTCATTTCCTAAATGAATAGCTTTTGCGAAAAGTTTTCTTAAAGATTTTGGTTATCTTGGCTAATATTACTAATTTCCGCCAATTTCTCAGCTCCGCCCTCGCGCGTTGTTTTCAATTTATAGCTGAATTTGCATTTTATCCTTGGATCTTGCATCTCTCTCTCTCTGCTGTCGGTTATTCCCCTTCGTCTATTTTTAATTCTGAGTAACTGTTTTATTGCTGACTGCGCGGTGATGTCATTTATGCAGCTGGCCTGTTGCGCCACACTCCTTTATCAGCTCTGTGCGTCACGTATGTGCCTATTTGATATTAACCCTTTTGATGCTTCAATATTTCGTAAAAACGTCCTGTTTTCTCATTTTCCTGAATAGTCAAGGGTTCGAGACTTGTGCCAAAATCCATTTGGGCACAATACACATGGATGAGACCAGGAGATACAGGGCGTTACCAAATCGACCTCATGATGATTAAACAGAGATTTCGAAACCATATTTTGGATTGCAAAATAAATCTGATCCGGTTATTTCACTTGGTATGTAGGATTTATGAGGCAGGTGAGGTACCCTCCGATTTCAAGATAAATGTTATCATCCCTATACCTAAGAAAGCTGGAGCTGACAGATATGAGGAATACTGTACAGTCAACTCATGCTTCAATGATCCTGACTAGAATAATTCACAAGATGATAAGACAGATAGAAGCCGAGTTGGGTGAAGACCAGTTTGGTTTCAGGAGACACTTAGGGAAAATGGAAGCTGTACTAAGTCTTACGCTGATCTTGGTAGGTAGAATAAGGAATGATAAGAGAACGTTCATATCATTTGTAGACGTATAAAAGTCTTTCGATAACGTGACTGGTGTAAGTTGATTTACATTTTGAAAAGGATTGGAATAAAGTATATAGTGTGCCCATTTAGCAAGAAATATGCCAATCACAGTATACCAGCGTAGCTCAATTCGGGATTTCGGGGCAGCGGCAAGTTCCCCCACTCTGTGACTCACATATTTTGGATTAATTAGAGGATACACTTGCAAAATAACAACAAAATCAACTCCTATTTAAACACATTTAATTAATAAAATTAATGGCGCTACAAACATTTAAACAATTTAATTACTGACCCAAATATCAACTGCTTGTTCCAAATGAACAAGGGATCACAAAATAAAATAAACAAATATTGTATTCAAAACCTGTGGTTTCCACATAAACCAACAATTCTTACCTAGTCTCACTTCCATAAAGCACTAACATAAAGTTTACATAACTCCGAGCTATTTGGCTCCATGCTTTTACATTATTATGGTGTCATTCTTGTACACCTCAAACACTAGCTTTTATATTTTCTTATTTCTCAAAAACAAATATAATTATATTTAAAAATCTAGGTTAATTATCTAACTCAATCTTTTTTGGCATGTCCACACATTCAGTTGTTATCATCTCTCTTTATTTCACAAATATATTAAGGTAATCAGAAAATCAATTGTGTACTCCAGAGCGTGAAGGTACTTGACACAGTCAAAAAACTATAGTTACTCCCGAACTCAGTTGCCTTCAATCAACTCGTGGAATCCCACGTCCATACATTATTACAATAGGGATTGTTATTTATCTCTTATGTCTTAATAGACCATTATCATATAAGAAACTACGATCTGAACCGGCAAACGAAATATCCATCTTTAAGGACCTCGGTTCAACGCCCGGGTCGTTAACAACTTTAAACACTCCTGGTGTATTCATTTCTCTCTACAACAGCTTACGAGACGGTCTCTGTTCCATCTCGCTTTAAGAAAGCTAGACTCGACTACTTGGGGTGCGATTTATGACACGTTAGGGTGGCGGCGACATCCTGTCTGACCCAACATTAGTAGCTTATTCCCAAGGCTTTCAAAACAAACCTTCCCATTCTATCCAGTTCTGGGGAGACCGGGCTTTATTGTACCGTATACATTCAAACAACTATTCTTTGGTTCAAAGACCATTTTCATATCCTTGGCATTTATTAATTATGAGAGGGTCCTCATTGATTGGGAAGATTAATACACATACGACGACGGAGAATTTCAGGGGCTTTTATCATAAGAAGATCCTGCATTCGAATCTCTTCAGGTGCCTCGGGAACCAATCCCGTACAGAGGACTTATACAAAAATGCGATTTAGAGTCGGCCGTGGCCCATATGACATACGCTCAATAATACCATATATTAGCTCCCTTTTTAAATACATACACAATGCCTCGTGATACTATGTCACTAATAGAGGACTTACACAATTATCAATTCACTGCAATCAACTACCCTCCATAAGTAATGTACCAAGTATTTAACCACTACGCGTTCCTAGCGTGACACTTTAATATTATATTTGCGCTCATTATGCGCTATGCATTATTTTAAACCGAAAATGTCTTCCCAAGAACTGATAAAATCTCTTTAGTAACAATTCATATTATTTTTATTCACATATTAATCTTTCCGTTGTCGATAAATCGCTCCCTGTTTTAAAATATTCCATTGAACATCATCTCTTACACATACGTTAAGGCGTAACGTTCTTATATTCATATCAATTTATTGGATTTTTATTTAACATTTCCATATTTAATTATTATTATTATCTTTATTCTTTATACAAGCTCAAAAGCTATTTCTTTCATATCTCAACTTTACTTTATTTCAATGTCTTTCATGCTAATTAATGATATTTCGCTTGCTCTTATGACATTTGTTAAATACATTAACCCTTTATTCACATATTTCCTCTACGGGATTTATTCTTTACATAATTATTTATAATTTCTCAATTTATTTTATTATTGTTCAGACCGTGTTCTTGATTATTCAGTATTTATTCATTAAAACACATCCCTTTCACTCAAAAACTCCGGTGAGTTTGTACACAACTAATTTCTGACACCAAAATAAAAATGAATTTAGTACTCACATATTTTCCAGATCATCCCCTGATCTTAAATCTGGTGCGGTGCTTCATTTTTAGGCCCACTTTGAACTTTTTACACCATATTAAAGGTATTCATCTTACGTAAAAACACTTTTTGACATATATCTAAAACACTTAATATTGACGACATTTTTATATACTGATGTGTCCCTTTTGAACACATAATAAACACTAAAAATATTATTTAACACACAATCGTGATTATTTTACACTTCACAATTACTCGATCACTAGGCCGTGTTTCTGAGCCTATCACACGTGATCTTCTTAAATTCCCGTTTCCAAGGGTGAAATTTATTCGATGTCGGCTTCCTATTCTGCAGAATGCGAAAGTCCCGAAACATCTACTGTTCCCTGGAGTCCAATTCTGCTATTCCTATCCTGGATAACCGGCTATTTATCTAGCTTGAACGGCTTCTTTGTAGATCTGTCTATCGATCCTAACGAAAGTCTATATGGATCGAGGTCTCCTCTAAGACCTATAGATTTAGTTTATAGCAGCTAGCACTTCTCGATTCTAGTACTATTAGAATTGTTCGCCTGCTTTCTGGAGCTAATGTTTATAGTCTCCTGTCTTCTTTATTTGAACTGTTTTAACACTCCTACGTTCGAACCTTATTCTGTTCTTCCCTTTTAGGTTTCTTCAATTTAAATAACAGTTTATCTGTCTGGTACGATACTTCCGTACGTTCTGATCTATTCGTTCGTACATTTAACGACCTATCGCCTTTTAGTCCGACGTTCGCAGCCTGCTCTGACTATATCTTATGAATTTTCACTTTAACTTGTATACAGTCGGGCCTAAATCCTATAATTAGGATTTTCCTAATATTTCATTACGGCGATACTTTAAAATTTCGTCTTGACTGCTCCTTATGGAGGCAAGCAAGTCGTTACTACTGTGACGCCTGTGGCTATCGGATCTTACTTCTGCGGTGTAAAACAGCGTTTCTCCCCTCAAGGAGGACTGGTAGCTGTTATCGATGTAACGCAGAGTTACGTCCCTTCACGGACTGTCGGAATGACTACTTCTACGTCGTGGAGCAGCACTTCCCCTCACGGAATGCTCGTAGGACTGCATGATTGGCTTGGAAACGCCCGAAGCTTTATACTGTTTTACTACAAAAAAATAAGACTCAAGCCTTTTCTGTGGTCAACTTCTAAAATAATGGTGCCACAAATATAAAAATTATACCTTCCGAAAGCTCGTCTTCTCAATGTCAAATGATCTTATTGCACCTAAGAATCGATCGTGCAATTCGGAGATATTAATTAATTTCTCGTCCTCAAATGTGTGGGTGTTGCATTCCTTTTGCTCTCTCCCCTCCACAGAGGCTTAGGTAATTCCCCAATGACGTCGTCTTACGTCGGCAGTTTATTTCTGCACAAGTATTAAATGATTTCTCATTACTGAAAAATCTCTCATTCAAAATGATTCACTGTACTGTGCTTGTTTACTCATTATTATGCTCGTAAACGTGTTAATTTTAATTATTCCTCTTCTGGCGCATATGCGGCGTTGTCAAATTCCAGCAACGTCAGCTCGAATTCCGATTCAGGCTTCTCTGTCTATCACGGTGGAAAGTTCCATTCAGTTATTAATACTCGTGACCAGCCCTCTCTGAAATGTCGAGTGGGGTGATCTCATCTAAGGAACATCTGTCCCTAGTCGCTTGCACAATGTTAAGCTATATTCCTGGCTTAAAATCTCTCTCCGTTCCTTTAAGAAACTATACGTTTCTTTCATTTCTTCCTTAAGGACATGGGTTCGACCGTCATGGACCCTATGGCCCATGGGTTCATCTCTCCCCTCCTTAGGTAAATAAATTTTCGAAAATTTTGAGGAAATTTATTTCAATTTTATTTGTATTACTCTATTCGTCGAATCCATCATAACGTCATCCGTATTTACTGTTGTTTTATTTTCTTAAGGTTCCTTCCACTAATTGTGTAGGTCGGGTATGCTCTGTCCCTACCCTTTCTTTCTTTCTTTATATGTCTGGACTTTAAGTTCCCAGAACCTCATTCTCCCTTACGGGTTTGGTCTATCCCTACCCGTTTCCTTATTTCATCATTTTCTTTTCTTAAATTGGAATTTTCTTCTTCAATAAATTCAATTATTTCTTTAATTTCCCAATATACTTTCTCCAATTCGCATTCGCACTCGAATGCTTGAGCTCTATTTTCTATTTCTCCCTTATTCTTATTTATGTCAAAAGCGGATTCATCTCTAAATGTTTCCATGACCAGGGCTTGTTCATTTTCTTCATCAAAATCTTCGGGAGGGTAATATAATTTCAAATTTGCTGAATTCATGGTCTCTTCGTGATCCGTTTCACAGTGCCGAATTCTATATGCGTTATTCCTCAAATCTCTGATTATCTGATATGGTCCGTGGTACATTTTCTGGAACTTCTTGTACACACGGTTCCCTGGATCCGAAATGGCTGGTCTTTTCACTAACACCATTTCTCCTGCTAATAATGGTCGATGATACCTCTTATGCCTATTTCTTCTCTGCCTCCTGTCGGCTTGAGCTTTTAGATGCTCAAAGGCTCTCCTAATTCGTACATCTCTTCCCGGCTGAGCGTCTGCTGGCCTAGGAATTACCAGATTCCAAGGTCTTTCTGGTTGCTCATTCCGATGTAACGTTATGGGTATCTCTCCTGTGGATTCATAGATTGTATTATTTATACAAAATTCAATAATATCCAAAATATCTATCCACTTCCAATTTTCTTCGGCACAGTATATTCTACAATACTTGGCCGTTTCTCTCATAACTCTCTCTACAGGGTTTGCCTCAGGATGGCGAATACTTGACAAAATTTGACGTATTCCAAGTCTTTCTAATTCTCGTCTGAACTCTACACTGGTGAAACAACTGCCGTGATCCGACAACAAGTTCTCAGGTTTCCCCAGAATCGGTATCACTTTTTCTTTAAGTCGTTTTAACACCTGTTTGGTACTAGTCTTCTGTATGGGAGCAAGGACAACCATTTTAGTGAAGACATCCATAGCCACCATTATGTGTCGATTTCCTCTTCTTGCCTTTGGCAAAGGTCCAAAATTATCAATAGATGTGATTTGGCCGGGCCTTTCGGGCAACAATGGTATAGGCTTCTGTCTCATCAGAAATGCATTAGGTTTAATCCTTTGACATAGATCACATGTCTTTAGCGTGTCCCTTACAGTTTCTCTCAGTCTCGGCCATATAAATGCTTCTTTCAGCATCGAGACTGTTTTGTGGACTCCCATATGTCCGAACGATCTATGGGCTAACCATACTATTTTCCTCTGCAAAATTGCAGGTACAACAATCCTTAATTTCGTATGGTCAGAGTCCACAAACTTATATAATAACCCATTATAAAACGTGTAGTCTTGTGCTATCTTCTCAGCTTCCGTGTACGCTGGTGTTCCTCTTATCAAGCTTCCCTCAAGGAATGATATGAGCATGTTCATCCATGGATCCTCCCGTTGTCTTTGACTAATGCTTCTTAACTCATTAAGAGTACGCTGATCCCTGTCTTCCAAATCTATAGCCATTACTTCCTCTTCTATGGACTCTGGCTGTCTACTTAAGTAGTCTGGAACTATGTTTTCCTTTCCTGGGCAGTACTCTATCTTGACATCAAATTGTTGAATATATAAAGCCCAACGTATCAACCTTTGACTGGATAAATCAGTCTTCATCAAAAAGGTTAAGGCTTTATGATCCGTCCTTAGAATGACCTGAAACCCATATACGATCTTCCGCCAATATTGCAACGCGTGCAATATCGCTAACAGCTCGATCTCGCTGATCGTATAATTTTTCTCGTGTGGTTTCAGTCTCCTACTTGTGAAAGCTAGATAGTTCTTCTTATCAGGGTTTTCCGGGTTCTCCTGATATAGCATTGCCCCTATTCCAATCTGGGATGCGTCTGTCTGAATGATAAATCTCTGATTAAAATCAGGATATCCTAGCTTCACGTAATTTAAGAGCATTTCCTTGGCCTCCACGAATGCTTTTTCTGCTTCCTCCGTCCATTTCCACTTGCCCCCCTTCTTCAGAAGGTCCTGTAGTGGTGCAACAGTTTTGGTGTATGATGGACAATGTCCTGAGAAGAACCCAATCAATCCCAAAAACTGGCGAACGTTCTTCACTTTCAAAGGCCTTGGAAAATTCCTTATCGATTCCAATTTGCATGGATTTGGTTTAACACCATCCTTGTCAATCACATGCCCTAAAAATGTCACTTGCCTTTGACAGAAGTTCGACTTCTTTAAATTTATCTTAAAATTTGCCCTTCTTAAGTCTTCTAATAATTTCTTCGAATTTTCTAAATGTTCCTCAATGTTCTCCGAGGTAAGCAAAATGTCATCTACGTATCGGATAGTGCACTCTTTCACTTCCTCTGACAGGTTTCGATCCAGCGCTCTTATTAATGCCGATCCTGCAGTCTTTAATCCAAACGGACATCTTCTAAAGCAGTATGTTTGTTGATCGAACTGAAATCCAGTCAACAAGCTGGTTTTATCTTCCAGTTCGAGATGATGATACGAAGAAGTCATGTCAATATTCGTAAAAATCTTCTTGCCTTTAAACTTCCTCAGTATTTCTTTTATGGGTGGTGCCGAATCATTTTCTGGTATGATTTTTGCATTTAGATTTCTGGCATCTAAACACACCCTTACTGAGCCATCCGGTTTACTCACAATCACTAATGGACTAACATATGGTGTCGCCATCTTTTCTATAACACCTGCATTCATCATCTCCTGCAGTGTCTTCTTGGTTTGTGGGTAATGTTTTTCCGCAACCGGGTATGGTTTTTGTTTGAACGGTGCCCAATCGTTGACTTGGAACGCGTATTTAAAATTTTCAATCTTCCCTGGCTTGGAATCAAATACGTCCCTATAATCCAATAATAATTTCTTTAACTGTTCCTTAATTTCGAGGCTGACTTTAGCTTCCTCCACTTTTCCTGACAGGTTGGTCTCGAACTCATTTTCCACATTATCTTCGAGTTCTATGTTGAGGACTTCAAATATCTTTTCTATGTCCTTATAATCTTCCTCAATCACTTCTTCCATATGCCATACCTGTTCTGCTATTTTCGCCTCCTGATCCTGTAGGTTAATGTTTTGCTCATCCACATCCTCTCTTTGAATTCTAATGCAATTTTGCGCTAGGTCTATAATGACCTTGTTCTCACGGATAAAATCAATACCTAATATGACATTATACGGTAATTGATTTACCAGCAAAAAGCACTGCGAAATTTCAGCGTTACCCATGATTAAATCAATGTACACCTGAAATTTACATGTCAAAGATTTTTCAGGGATAATTCCCTTAATCTTTACACTTGATGTGGGAATCTTTAGTACTCGGCCCCTTGTTTCCAATTCATTCAAAAGGGTTTGTGTAATTAGACTTATTGTGGATCCAGTATCAATCAATGCTCTGACCAGTAATCCTTCTATCCTAAGCATAATTATAGGTAGTTCTCTTTTAACAGGTGGGATTCCTTCCACATCCTCGTTAATTAGTTCATCTGGTCTAGCTATCCAATTTACAATTTCTACTTCCTCCCAGCTCCTGGTATGTTTCCACTTTTGACAATTTAAATTTGGAGTTTTTTTTAATCCTGAGGGCTCCCTTTTCCCTCATTCTTTAGCTGAGCTTGTAGTTCCAAGCTTTGAGCTCCGTCTAGTCGGTCGGGTGATTTCTGGTTCTTGATTGCCTCACTCCAACGGACTTTTTGCCTATCAGGTTCATCTGGTCTTTCGTTCATATAACGAAGACTCTCCTGATATCTTTCTTCTATTTCGGCCCGATATTCATCATCCCTATCGTCTGGCCTTACATTTCTCCTGGGATAATTCTCCCATTTCTTTCTGTTGTCCGGCCTTTGCTGGTTATTGTTATAGGGTCGGCTTTCCTGTTGCCTATAACCCGTCGTTCTAGGATTTCTTCCTCGATATCCTCCCCGGTAATATGGCTGTATCCTTCTAGGCTCCTGGTGCCCATACTCTCGATCTCGTCCTTGAGTATCCGTACTGGTGGACTGATTCCTGGTCGCTGGTTTTTCTCCAGTTTCCTGACTGCTGGCCATGTGTACTTGCTCAGTTTGTCTCTGATGCCGAGGTGTTACGTGCGAAGTCGTCATATCTAACTGACGTAATACGCTTTCCACTTCCACAGCACTTCTGGCTTTGGATGAGATTAGCAGCCTCTGAATCTCATATGGAAGCTGTCTTGCAATGGCGGCACACAGGTCGTTTTATGCCGGAGCAATATCCAGTTCGCGGAATTTACACAGCTGAGCGGTGAAAAATTCCGAGTATTTAGTAGGTGCATTGGTGCTGTACTTCCTAGAGTACAGATCTAGCCTTAAATTTTCTTGGACATCTGCTGCCCAATATCGCTTTAAAAATGCTTCCCTAAAGCCTTCCGCCGTATCAAAAGTGTATCTGAAGCTTCTGAACCAGGTGAGACAATCACCTGCCAACAGCTTTTCAATAGCTCTCAGTCTCCGATCCTGAGGAACCTTCATTTCATTTAGATACTCTGCCACTTCTTTTAGCCAGTATTTTGGAGTAATAGACATGTTATTACCCGTAAACTTTACTGGTCTATCCTCATTGGATTTAATAATGTTTATTATTTGGCCATTTGTCTGATTCGTGTACGGGGTTGACATCGCCATTGGATATCCTGGGTTCTTATAAGGGCTCTCCCCTCCTAAGTCCCTTTCCGTATCTGTGCCTTGTTCACGGGAATCTACCCATCCTGTCTTTGGAAACTCCTCCTGATTTTCGAATTCTAACTTCCTTTCTCTTCGGGCACTTTCTTCATTTGCCATGAGTTGGATTTCCATTTGACTATTCTTAAGTTCCGTCCTCTCCAATCGGGATCTTAATTCATTCTGAATTCTTTCTTGATTCCTTTTAATATCTTCCTCTACCTTTTTGGATTGGAATTTCTCATCCCTGTAACTATCCCTGAATTCCTTTAGTTGTTCTTCTACCTCTTTCTTAAAGATCATGACCCTTTGGTCTATAATTTCTGGCTTAACGTCACCTATGGTCTCTAAGCCCTCTCGTATCTCCTTTATTTGCTTCTCCACTTCTTTTCGTCCTTTGACCATATCTATTTTCATTCCTTCAAGCCTTCCCTCAGTTTTCTCTTGACTCTTATACAATTTCATCATTTCATCTTGGACCTGATTAATTTCCTTATTGGTTTTTCCTACATGAACCTTTAATGTTCCGATGGTTTCCTGAACCTCAATAATACCCTGACTTATTTCATTTATTTTATGGGTACTTTCGTTACTTTCGTTCTCTCGTTGTTTTCTTTCACTCTGGAGATGCCCCTCGTATACACCTAATCTTTGATCTATTTTCGTTTCGTATGTCTTCAGATTCTCATCTACCTGCCCGGTAAAATGATCAATTTGATCTTTCATCTCCTTAACATCCTTTAGATTTTGATTTTTCATCTCAGTTACCTCCGTCTGAACTACACCAATTTTGTTCTCGAGGGTCCCTACTTTCTCCTCAACCTTTCCAAATCGGGTTCCTAGCTTATTCACGCTTTGTTTTATTTCCTCCCGGGAGGCCTCACAAATATCGCTGTTAGTTTTTATCTGAGCTTTCAATTCTTTCTGCACACCTTGGATCTGGGTTACAAGTTTTTCCTCACAAGCCTTTACATTTTTTTTACAAGATTCTTCCATGCTATTTAATTTAGTTTCTATAGAACCAAATTTATTTTCCATGGTATCAATTTTATTCCCTATACTTTTAAAATTATCTTGGCACTCCTTTTTGGATTCTATACTATTTTTTTCTATAGTACTTATCTGGGTTCTCAATCCTGCATTAAACGTGTTACTCTCAGTTTGCAATTCCTTTAACTTGTCCCCAAATGTTTTATCCAAAGCTTGAAATTTGTTATTCATTGTTTCTTCTATTTCAGCCTTCAGTACTCCATTGTTTTCGTTACTGTTGGCTTTCAGAGACTCTAACGTCTCCGTTTTCATCACTTCCCACTGTTGTTTAATGGTTTTCCCACTTTCTGTTTTCATCTTTTCTATCTCAGCCTTCAGTTCCTTATTCATGTTTATACAGTCGGCTTCGATAGCTTCTAATTTAATTCCCATGGTATTACCTTTAACTTCGATAGCTTCTAATCTGGTTCCCATGGTATCAGTCTTAACTTCGATATTCTCTAATTTAGTGCCCATATTATCACTGTTAGTTTTTAGTGACTCTAAACTTTCATTTATGGATTCGAACACTTCGTTATTTTCATCCTTTTGGAGGCCCAATGTCTTGTTTATCGCCTCCAACTTCTCATTACTATCGGCTTTTATCGCCTCCAACTTCTCATTACTATCGGCTTTTATCGCCTCCAAAAGCCGTTGCATCTCTTCACTTAATGCCATCTTATGAGAATACAGTGGGCCACAAATGCCACCACACTAGTACATGCTTGAGAGATGATACTCTGAATCCGTGTGTCCCAATTTCTTTAAAACTTTACTTGGGTACGGGTATTCACTTACAACGTACCCTTTTACTACTTTTATTCAATTTCATAAACCTTTATGGAAGTGTTTAAAATTCAAAATTTCGAAAAACCATTTTTTTCAAAAAATGAAAATTTTGATTTTTCGAGAAAAACTCGGGTTTTCCCTAGGAAAACTCAGCCCTGCGTACTGGGCGCCATGTTTACTTTTGCTTGGGGGTTCATAATATAATATTTCAGGGCTGCTCGGTATGAGTTTCCAGGGACCCATGCGGTCAGTTACTAATTTACGTTGTAGCTATTCCTATTATTACTTTAATTTTACATGATATGACCGACTTAAGTGTTCCTCTAGTTATTAATCCAGCACATTATTTATATATCCCCATGTGCCCATTTAGCAAGAAATATGCCAATCACAGTATACCAGCGTAGCTCAATTCGGGATTTCGGGGCAGCGGTAAGTTCCCCCACTCTGTGACTCACATATTTTGGATTAATTAGAGGATACACTTGCAAAATAACAACAAAATCAACTCCTATTTAAACACATTTAATTAATAAAATTAATGGCGCTACAAACATTTAAACAATTTAATTACTGACCCAAATATCAACTGCTTGTTCCAAATGAACAAGGGATCACAAAATAAAATAAACAAATATTGTATTCAAAACCTGTGGTTTCCACATAAACCAACAATTCTTACCTAGTCTCACTTCCATAAAGCACTAACATAAAGTTTACATAACTCCGAGCTATTTGGCTCCATGCTTTTACATTATTATGGTGTCATTCTTGTACACCTCAAACACTAGCTTTTATATTTCTTATTTCTCAAAAACAAATATAATTATATTTAAAAATCTAGGTTAATTATCTAACTCAATCTTTTTTGGCATGTCCACACATTCAGTTGTTATCATCTCTCTTTATTTCACAAATATATTAAGGTAATCAGAAAATCAATTGTGTACTCCAGAGCGTGAAGGTACTTGACACAGTCAAAAAACTATAGTTACTCCCGAACTCAGTTGCCTTCAATCAACTCGTGGAATCCCACGTCCATACATTATTACAATAGGGATTGTTATTTATCTCTTATGTCTTAATAGACCATTATCATATAAGAAACTACGATCTGAACCGGCAAACGAAATATCCATCTTTAAGGACCTCGGTTCAACGCCCGGGTCGTTAACAACTTTAAACACTCCTGGTGTATTCATTTCTCTCTACAACAGCTTACGAGACGGTCTCTGTTCCATCTCGCTTTAAGAAAGCTAGACTCGACTACTTGGGGTGCGATTTATGACACGTTAGGGTGGCGGCGACATCCTGTCTGACCCAACATTAGTAGCTTATTCCCAAGGCTTTCAAAACAAACCTTCCCATTCTATCCAGTTCTGGGGAGACCGGGCTTTATTGTACCGTATACATTCAAACAACTATTCTTTGGTTCAAAGACCATTTTCATATCCTTGGCATTTATTAATTATGAGAGGGTCCTCATTGATTGGGAAGATTAATACACATACGACGACGGAGAATTTCAGGGGCTTTTATCATAAGAAGATCCTGCATTCGAATCTCTTCAGGTGCCTCGGGAACCAATCCCGTACAGAGGACTTATACAAAAATGCGATTTAGAGTCGGCCGTGGCCCATATGACATACGCTCAATAATACCATATATTAGCTCCCTTTTTAAATACATACACAATGCCTCGTGATACTATGTCACTAATAGAGGACTTACACAATTATCAATTCACTGCAATCAACTACCCTCCATAAGTAATGTACCAAGTATTTAACCACTACGCGTTCCTAGCGTGACACTTTAATATTATATTTGCGCTCATTATGCGCTATGCATTATTTTAAACCGAAAATGTCTTCCCAAGAACTGATAAAATCTCTTTAGTAACAATTCATATTATTTTTATTCACATATTAATCTTTCCGTTGTCGATAAATCGCTCCCTGTTTTAAAATATTCCATTGAACATCATCTCTTACACATACGTTAAGGCGTAACGTTCTTATATTCATATCAATTTATTGGATTTTTATTTAACATTTCCATATTTAATTATTATTATTATCTTTATTCTTTATACCAGCTCAAAAGCTATTTCTTTCATATCTCAACTTTACTTTATTTCAATGTCTTTCATGCTAATTAATGATATTTCGCTTGCTCTTATGACATTTGTTAAATACATTAACCCTTTATTCACATATTTCCTCTACGGGATTTATTCTTTACATAATTATTTATAATTTCTCAATTTATTTTATTATTGTTCAGACCGTGTTCTTGATTATTCAGTATTTATTCATTAAAACACATCCCTTTCACTCAAAAACTCCGGTGAGTTTGTACACAACTAATTTCTGACACCAAAATAAAAATGAATTTAGTACTCACATATTTTCCAGATCATCCCCTGATCTTAAATCTGGTGCGGTGCTTCATTTTTAGGCCCACTTTGAACTTTTTACACCATATTAAAGGTATTCATCTTACGTAAAAACACTTTTTGACATATATCTAAAACACTTAATATTGACGACATTTTTATATACTGATGTGTCCCTTTTGAACACATAATAAACACTAAAAATATTATTTAACACACAATCTTGATTATTTTACACTTCACAATTACTCGATCACTAGGCCGTGTTTCTGAGCCTATCACACGTGATCTTCTTAAATTCCCGTTTCCAAGGGTGAAATTTATTCGATGTCGGCTTCCTATTCTGCAGAATGCGAAAGTCCCGAAACATCTACTGTTCCCTGGAGTCCAATTCTGCTATTCCTATCCTGGATAACCGGCTATTTATCTAGCTTGAACGGCTTCTTTGTAGATCTGTCTATCGATCCTAACGAAAGTCTATATGGATCGAGGTCTCCTCTAAGACCTATAGATTTAGTTTATAGCAGCTAGCACTTCTCGATTCTAGTACTATTAGAATTGTTCGCCTGCTTTCTGGAGCTAATGTTTATAGTCTCCTGTCTTCTTTATTTGAACTGTTTTAACACTCCTACGTTCGAACCTTATTCTGTTCTTCCCTTTTAGGTTTCTTCAATTTAAATAACAGTTTATCTGTCTGGTACGATACTTCCGTACGTTCTGATCTATTCGTTCGTACATTTAACGACCTATCGCCTTTTAGTCCGACGTTCGCAGCCTGCTCTGACTATATCTTATGAATTTTCACTTTAACTTGTATACAGTCGGGCCTAAATCCTATAATTAGGATTTTCCTAATATTTCATTACGGCGATACTTTAAAATTTCGTCTTGACTGCTCCTTATGGAGGCAAGCAAGTCGTTACTACTGTGACGCCTGTGGCTATCGGATCTTACTTCTGCGGTGTAAAACAGCGTTTCTCCCCTCAAGGAGGACTGGTAGCTGTTATCGATGTAACGCAGAGTTACGTCCCTTCACGGACTGTCGGAATGACTACTTCTACGTCGTGGAGCAGCACTTCCCCTCACGGAATGCTCGTAGGACTGCATGATTGGCTTGGAAACGCCCGAAGCTTTATACTGTTTTACTACAAAAAAATAAGACTCAAGCCTTTTCTGTGGTCAACTTCTAAAATAATGGTGCCACAAATATAAAAATTATACCTTCCGAAAGCTCGTCTTCTCAATGTCAAATGATCTTATTGCACCTAAGAATCGATCGTGCAATTCGGAGATATTAATTAATTTCTCGTCCTCAAATGTGTGGGTGTTGCATTCCTTTTGCTCTCTCCCCTCCACAGAGGCTTAGGTAATTCCCCAATGACGTCGTCTTACGTCGGCAGTTTATTTCTGCACAAGTATTAAATGATTTCTCATTACTGAAAAATCTCTCATTCAAAATGATTCACTGTACTGTGCTTGTTTACTCATTATTATGCTCGTAAACGTGTTAATTTTAATTATTCCTCTTCTGGCGCATATGCGGCGTTGTCAAATTCCAGCAACGTCAGCTCGAATTCCGATTCAGGCTTCTCTGTCTATCACGGTGGAAAGTTCCATTCAGTTATTAATACTCGTGACCAGCCCTCTCTGAAATGTCGAGTGGGGTGATCTCATCTAAGGAACATCTGTCCCTAGTCGCTTGCACAATGTTAAGCTATATTCCTGGCTTAAAATCTCTCTCCGTTCCTTTAAGAAACTATACGTTTCTTTCATTTCTTCCTTAAGGACATGGGTTCGACCGTCATGGACCCTATGGCCCATGGGTTCAATAGAGAGGAGGGTGATCTACAATCCTTACAGAACCCAGACGGGAGTTATTCGAGCTGAATGGAATGAGAGGGAAGCTGGTATTCAGAAAAGTGTAATGCAAGGCTGGAACTAATCACCCATACTTCTTAATCTATGCATTGAAAAAGCGTTGAGGAAATTCGATAAACATTTAAAGTAGGGGTAACGATTCGTGGAGTAATAATTTCAACTCTGAGATTTGCTAATGACATTGTAATTTTAGTTGATTCTCCAGAGGATTTGAATGCGGTTTTAAATGGTAAGAACTCCGTTTTGAGGAAAGTACTCATGATGAAAATCAGTAATAGTAAAACAAAAATAATGGAATGCTGTTGAAATGAATCAGAATCCCCTATGGACGTCAAATTGACAGGCAAAGTGATAAAGCAATTAAGAGAGTTCTGTTTGGTATTTAGGAAAGGAAATAACCAGTGATGGACGATCAAAGAATATATAATAAGTAGCCGTGGCCGCCCGTGAGGTAGTGCCGGTGAGCCATGACATCACCAAAGTGCCCTCTTAATAACAATTTGTATTAAATTTAAATTTTAAGGAAATAGCAAGCATATCTTATTCTGCATTCATTTGACCGAGCGCGCGAACTGACATGCGCTCTGGCAGCTCTTTCCTGAATGAGTTCGCCAGATATCACGAGCACCATCTCCGAAAATAAGACTCGGTACTAAAGGCTTGTTGTGCTTGGGCTCGCATGTGTTCTATCCGGCTGATGTAGAGCCAATAGCCGCGTGACACATTCACTAGAGTGCAGCATGTGTAGGAAGCGCAAATTAGAACTACTTGATATGGTTTATATTTCAACTACATATGACAGAACAATGCAGAGTACGCAGTCCCAGGGTTACCAGTTTAATGATTTGTCTGTATATATACATACTATTAAATACATACAAGATGTTTTTGTTATTTGTTGTTAGACATTTAGGGTATTTTCACTTTTATTTTGGTGGTAGGAATAATTATTTCTCTATTTATAATGTATCACTCCGGATTTATTGCAATAAGGTTTGCTTTGTTTCGTTGGTTTTTAAGTTGGCTACACAGTTAACTCTACCAGATCGCAGATACCATTAATTCTGAGGTTAGTTAACTTTTCTGGTGGCATTGCAAGTGTTTAAGAATAGCGTTGTTTAATTTTATTGGGTGTAGTGGATATCCTTACCAAGTTTATGTCTGTAGGTAAGGTAGGGCATCTTGATCATTTCATTACACCTGTTTATTTCGCGGTGGCAGCTGAAATTGTGTCGATGTTGTATTGTGCATCTTTTAACTAACAATTACACGTTTAAATACTGTGATTTTGAAACATATACCATAAAATATGCACTGTCTGTACTTGCAACGTATGAACCATATGATTGCAAATTTTGGATTTGCTGGCACCACTAAAAGAATTATCACCAGCCGCTACTGAACAGTACATTGGCTCAGGCAGGTAAAGCCTTTCTGCAGAAAAGGAATCTGTTGACATCGAATATAGATGTATATACTAGAAAGTCATTTCTGGTGGCCTTTGTTTGGATCGTGGCACTCTATGATAGTGAAACTTCGAATGTGGTTGCAGCAGAAAAGAGGAGAATAGAATCATTTGACTTCGGTGGCGTAGTCGGTAGCATGCTGAACTGCTATACCCAAGATCGTGGTTCAAACCCGACTGAAGTCGTCGGATTTTGAAGAGCGTTAAAATCCTTCAGTATGCCTTCCTTCGGATGGGAAGTAAAGCCGGTGGGCCCATGTCATGGATTCATGGCACGTAAATGAACCTACCACAGCCAAATTTGTAGGTAATATTTGGCTGGTTATACACGCTCTATCAAGTTCCAACGTTCGCCGCTAGGTGTCAGTTATAGTGGCATCTGGTAGCCAAAGTTGGTACTACTTGAGTTGAACTTTCTGGGAGAACACTCACGGGCGTTCAATTAAAATACCCTGCCATGGCCATTGGCTGCAATTCATTATATAGAATCGTTTGAAATGTGGTGTTCCAGGAGAATGATGAAGATCAGATGGGTAGATAGGATTACAAATGAAGAAATATTAAGACGAGTGGAAGAGGAGAGATGTTTCTGGCGATTGTTAATGATGAGAAGAGATAGGATCAGTGAAGAAAGTAGAAAAAAAAACAGAGGCGGTATGCTATCCGAAGATATTTCCCTGTCATACCTCAACTTCAAAAAAGCATACCCCTCCCTTACAACGTAACGTGATATGCAGGGAATATTTCTATTCACTCAGAATTGCATCATGCTCAAGTAATAAATTTTATTTTTCACTTAAAAAATATATGTGTGAATTATTATTTAGGCTATATAGATAAATAAAATTAAATGAGTGAAGTGGGGAACTAAATTAATTTTTGTTTGTTTGTTACTGACATATAATTAGCAGCCGTATAAGAGGAAACATTAACAGTAAATGTGTCATAAGTCACAATAGATTGGTCTGAAAATCACACGAAGATAGCATCTGAAAATACAGTACAGCAATATAAACAGCAAAGTCTATATTGTAAAAAATACATAAAATTAAGACTGTTAGGCCTAACTTAAATAGGAAAAAATTATTAAATGCACTTATCATTAACTTAACGAAAAATAGTGTTTCGAAATTAGTGTTTAACCCTGGAGGAGAGACATCTGACATGTTTCGCTTCATGGAGTTGTTGTCATCAGCACTGCGACGTCCCTTACCTAGCCATGCCTTAACATATTTCTCAGGCTTGAACTTGTGAATTGGGGTCACAACCAACTTCAAAAAGACTAAGTTTCCAGCAGTTTTCACCTGAGGCTGATTCCTTTCAGGTGAATATATTACGTTCATGGCACTAAAAGATCGTTCACATTCTGCTGTGTATATGATTATGGTTTTCACAGCCCAAAGAAGTGGTTTCAGATAATCAGATACTGATGCATACAGCCTGAAACCAGTTACACTTTCCCTCATGGAAACTATACAAAATTTCTCACTCATATATTTTATTTTACTGTCTCCAAAACAAATATCACTGCCCACATGATCTGGCCACTTTGTTTCATCAAATACTTCTAAATTACTTAAAAGTTCTTGATACTTTGGCTGCAAGAGATTGTGCAGTAGAAGCAGAAGATCTCGAAGACTGGCTGTTTTATCATTCGTTTTTCCATATCTTCCACAAGTAGACTGCAGAAGGCTTGTTCATCAATTCTGTGCACTCTTCCAGGTCACGCTATTTAGTTCCTTACACTCGGCTGCACTTCTTGCTAATTCTGTATACTCCCCAGGTCGGGTTTGTAAAGAGTGGAAAACTTGAAGTTTTTGGAGTACTAGCTTATGAGCCTGAATAACAGACATCTCCCTCTTCTGCAATTGAAGAGACAGATCCTGTAACTCATTCAGAGCATCCATCTTCAAACCCATATTCAGGATAAAGTTTATATGAGTTAGACGATCCAGCAGTACTTTGTACTGGGCCCTTTCTTTAGAGTCTCTTGTTTGATCCTCCATGGCGCTTTTAAAATGGAGGGAGAGTGTTGCAAAATCTTTCCAAATGGCCCTAACTGATCTAGCACTTGACGAAACCCATCTAACTCCTAAAATTCTTCCTATAACCTGAATTTTAGTACTCAGATTTGATGCACAATGCTGCAATTGGTTTTTGTTCTTTGGTGATGCATGGTATAGGGAATACAATTTATCAAAAACGTTCCTCATGTGGTTGATAGCTGTCAGCTTGGAAACAACATCACCAACTGTTAACTCGAGATGGTGGTTAGCCCAGTGCCATATAAAAAGCTGAGGGAATTCTTGCTGGAGTCTTACTGCCAATCCTGATACACTCCCTAGCATATTAGATGTACCATCACAAGCAAATGATATAGAATTGCTGGCTAGAAACTCTTGTGAAAAATGCTGAAGGAGATTAGACTTTAAGGAATCATATATACATTGAGCTGAGGTGTTTGGAAGTTCAACTAGATCGAAAAATATGCTGCTGGTTTCTTCAGGATTATTAAAATTCACCCGGAGACAAATACAAAGAACAGATTTTTGACCCACTGAAGTTGACTCGTCCACCATCACACCAATCTTGAGGTCAACAATTTGTTTAACAACAGTTTTCCTCATTTCTTCACCAATCAGATTGGTAATGCCAGCACAGGAATGTTTGGAATGCAAAATCTGTCCCATATCTAAACCATTTGCTCTTTCTGCATCAATCCAGGATGGTAGATCAGAAAATGGCCTTCCTAGCTTTGCAAGATTGTACACTGTGCGAAAAACTCTGCATGTATTCTCGTGGTAAACCCCTTCTTGTTTTGCAGTTGTGTTTTGAAGAACTTGTTTCTTGGCCTCCTCAAGAATATTAACACACAGACCATGGCCATGGGAATTCTTGTGATCAAAGATTTTATTTCTTATTGCCTGACGCATTTTCACATCACTATCACCAAAAGCCTTTACAGAATAAGAACACCACTCATTTGATAAGCAAGTTCGTTCTGATTTAAAAGCACCCAAACTTCCACGTGCTCTGACGCATACTTTGCAACCGAATCCTTTTGTTTCGGTTTTGTAGGATAATCATTCGTGTTCTTTGAATTTAGTTTTCCACTGAGCAGGACTCAGAAATGTTGGCAAACATTCAAAATCTGCATTATCTAGGCCTACATTGTTGGTTTCTATTTCACTTGTGCTTTGTTGTCTAGGAGAGGTGAGAGACAAAGCCGATTTCGTCAAATTTTTCCCAGACCTATTATCTTCAACACAATCACCAGTTTCGCTGAAATTTCTCTTTTGTCCTCTTACGGCAAATTTATCCATGATATCAGCTCTGCAGCCGATGCGGATAAGAATACTTTAGTTGCAATGTTGCTACTTGATACACAATCGTACTGACCATACACCACAACACTAGTTTTTAACCCGACAACAGGCGGGAGACAATCGTCTTTTTAATTAAGTTCCTCCACGAGTAACCAACCTTGCTTTATAGATTTTCGCCAAGCAGGAGCCCAAAAGTCAAGAATATTATGTAAAAGTTATGATATTATCTTACTGAGAAATATGTTTAAAACATCAGATGTAGCGGTATATTCTTAAGGTAGCGACTATGGTCATCACAAGTTACCGGTCAAAGCCATGATTTTTAAGCGCTCTGCTGCAGTGGTGGGGAAGAGATCTCGCTTTATGAGTTTTGCTTCTTGGACGGCCATGGCCGTTCTTTTTTTCCACTCTAGTTTGCTGCAGCGATGCTAAAGCGTTTTACGGGTTGGCTTTAAAAAGGAACGCACGGTTCTATATTGGCGATGTCTATAGAGGAATGTTTATCGGTGAAGGTAGCTTGGTACCAGTGGATGAATGATCATGAAAGTAATTCTATTTTTTTCTACGGCGCAAACAAGTTTAAGATCCACTGGTTTTCAGTGGTGGTATGTTATTTGACATTGAAAGCAGTGACGGTATGCCATTGGGCCTTTTAAAGCAGTGACGGTATTGCATACCGGCGCATACCGCCTCATTTCCCTCCCTGGATAGGATGGTAGGACACATACTAAGGCACCCAGGAATAGAAAATTTAACTATGGAAGGACGGGTCGAGGACAAGAACTGTAGGGGTAGATCAAGGATGGAATATGTTAAACAGATTGTCTCGGCTGTAGGGTGTGGTAGCTGTGTAGTGACGAAACGATTTGCTCAGGACAGGGAGACATTGGACGGCTGCACCAAACCAGTCAAAGGACTTAAGACTCAAATGCACTGAAGTTATACAGGGTGTCCCAAAAACACCGACATGTGCGGGAAGGTAAACTGATCGGTTTTCAAGAAAGAACCTATATCCAGAAACGCCTTGGACGCTGTTGTGCATCAAATTATGGGAGAGGTGTGCGTTCCATAGGTCATAATTTAACTCAACATGAGCAGTAGCAGATGTAGCTCCTTACAAATGCGATTCGAACTGTGTACCTCCGATGTCGTTGCAGAGCCTACGTCGGCGGTGCTGAGCCGCACCCATATGACCCAATACCTGCGGTTGTCTTTGAAGGATGGCAATCGCTCCGTGGACTCGAGCAATAAGGTCCTGCGCTGAGGTAACTGGAGGGGCATGTACGATACTCTTCATACTACTCCACAGAAAGTACTCGAGAGGTGTAAAATATGGCGACCGTGCTGGCCGTGGAACCAGTCCACCTCATACAATTCATCGATTGGGGTATGCGACGTTGAGGTGATTCCGCACATTTACATCGAAGTGCTGGAGCTCCGTCATGTTGCAGCCACATTATCTGCCGAACAATTAGTGGCACTTCTTCCAATAGGGTAGGCAAATCATCTCGAATAAATGTGAGGTAGATCTGTCCTGTCAGTCTGTTGGGCAGTAGATATGACCCTATGAGATAGTCCCAATGATCCCAGCCCAGATGTAAATACCGAACCTGTGTTGGTGGTTACGAATCACGAACGCACGCGGATTTCCGTCCACCCAATGTGTCACAACCGTTCTCAGACTTCGACTCTCTCCAGCGCGCACACTGTTCATTTCCGGACAGGGCCTCCTTCTTGAAAACCGATCAGTCTGCCTTCCCGGACATCTTACTAAGCCTTCTCGGTGTTTTATTGGGACCAATTCTCGAAACTTAGAAGAAAAAGGCCCTATGTGAACAGGATCTGATGAAATTCAGCTGACGAAATAAACATGTCATCCAAATACCCCCCCCCCCTCCCACCCCCTTTTTGAAGGCGAGGTTGTTCAGAGGTCAGGCTGCTTCCCTCTTACTAAAGTGTGCTGGGTTCTATTCCGTGCCAATTCATGTGAGATTTTCGAAGGAAATATCAGGTCCTGTGTTCGGATTCTACAAAACTTTGAGGTCCAGTTGCCCATTATTTTGAGATTAACGGTCTTGTAAAACTACAAATTTCTTTTTTAACGTCTCATTTTTTCAAGAAGTGTATAAAAATATTCCCAGGTTAGTGGGGTGAGTAGATAAGTGTTAATCGCTGCCCATTTTATTTTGACTCATTGACGCGTTGACCGTGTTGAGAGTATATCTTTTACTAATGTGAAGTTTGTATCGAAAATCTATATGTCGTTACTTTGTACCGACAAAAGGAGTTGCAATTACGAGAATGTTCGATACTGCCAATTTATCATCATCATTTACTAAAGGCAAAGCCTTGTAGCTGCAGCCACATTTTACGGTTTTGCTGCTAGTCTCTTCATGTTGCCATAAGCACCACATGCCAGTTCTCCAATGGAGTTCTGGATGTACGACATACTTGGACGTCCCCTAGGTTTCTTTCTCAATACTCCACTCTCGAAAATAATACCTATAATTAAACATTTAAAAATGTATTAATTACAAATTTGAAATGATAAAGGATGACGAATTTGCTTCTGTTGTTGAGACACAAATGAGGATTCCAAATGCGATCCTGTTATTTCGTTTGATGCAATCCCCAAGTTAATACACCGATTATGCCCGACTATCCTCCACGTGCACTTCGTTTCAACGACTCTCGTTGTTAATTCAATGCTTTCGTTTTTTTTTCCAACAGGAGAAATCCCCATCGACATGATCCCGTCCATCGAAAAGAGTGTAGGACAAATATTTCAAAATAGAACTGCCAATAGAAAAGAAAGTATCAAGAGAAACTTGATGAAATCGAAGATATCAGATTTTTTAAAAAGAGTAAAACTATACCAATGGCCAATACTTGAAACAACCTGTAAAACAGAGGGTGACGCAAAGTGTATATCAACAACACATCATATGCCAGATGATATGCCTTCTATAACATTGCTACGTACCGCAACCATTAGAACAGAGGGGATCAGTGAATGTGTGAGTATCTGGGAACCAAAGGGTGTCAGTTTTGGTGAGACCTCTACAACACAGCGGGTCAAAAGAGTTAAGATTGCCTCGATAATAGAGGATGTCAATGGAGGTATGTGCAACTCGACAGCAGAGTGTGCTGAACATAGTACTTCAACAATAAGGGGTATCAATGGATATATATGCAACTCGACAACAGAGTGTGTTGCACATACGACTTCAGCAACAAAGTCTGTCAATCAAGGCATGAGTAACTCGACAACAGAGGTTGTCAATGGACATAGGACCTCGTCAACACAAGGTGCCAATGGAGGTGTAATCTCGACAAGAGAACATCAGTCAACAACAAATTCCCTCTCCATGCGCGTCACAGCATATGCAGTCAACTCAGCATGCAAAATAACAATATCAAACATCATAGTATTAGTACTAAATAGGCCTATGGGGGATTCAGAGCGTCCAACAACAAAAAATGTAACTGCAATACCACCCTCAGAGAGAGCAATATCACCACAGCAACAAATAGACCACCACCAGAAAAAACAATATCACCACCAGGAACAGCTATACCACCACTAGCAGCAAATATACCACTATCAGATGAAGCAACACCACCACCTTCAACAAATAGACCACCACCGGCAAAAGAAATATCGCCACCAGGAACAGCTATACCACCACTAGCAGCAAATATACCACCATCAGAAAAAGCAACACCACCACCTGCAACAAATAGACCACCACCGGCAAAAGAAATATCACCACCAGGAACAGCTATACCACCACTAGCAGCAAATATACCACCATCAGAAGAAGCAACACCACAACCTGCAACAAATAGACCACCGCCGGCAAAAGAAATATCACCACCAGGAACAACAATGTCACCACTAGCAGAAAATATACCACCAACAAAATCAGTAATACCACCACCGGCAACAAATAGACCACCACCAGCAAAAATAATATTTCTACCAGGAACAGCAATATCACCAACAATATCAGTAATACCACTACCAGAAACAACAATACAACCAGCAGCAAATATACCACCACCAGAAACCTCAATACCACCACTAGTAGCAAATATACCACCACCAGAAACAACAATACCATCACCAGCAGAAAATATACCACCAACAGCAAAAATAATATCTTTCACAAGGAACAGCAATATCATCATTAGCAGCAAAAATGCCACCAACAAAATCGGTAATACCACCACCAGAAACAGCTATACCACCAGCAGCAAATATACCACCACCATAAACAACAATACCACCACTAGCAGCAAATATACCACCACCGGAATCAGCAATACCACCTCTAGCAACAAATATACCTCCACCCGCAAAAATATACCACCAACAGAAACCAAAAAAAGGGCATTTGTACATTTATTATTTATCGTATGACTTTTGCATGCAGAAACAAGATTGAAAGATGACAGAAAGTACTATATACAATATATACATAAATACACATGACAAGAAACAGCAACATATCTATATTTTTAAGTCCAAACTATCCAGCCACAGTATCACAGAAGGTGTGGCCTGAATAAAGTCCAGTGGATCGCCTTCATAGGCACGCAGTCTGCACTCGAATGCAATGTGTTGTATAGACTGGGAAGGAGCACCGCAGTCACACTGGGGGGACGGAACTTTGCCCCATCTGAACAAGGACTCTGCGCAGATTCCGGTATTTGTGCGGATCCTATTTAGAGCAGTCAATGCCCTCCTTGGGAGGTGAAATCCTGGAACTGGACTGTTTTTGGAAAGTAGAGGCCAAAGCAGGTGGTCAGTATTGAGAGTCCACTCTCCTTTCCATTCGTTGAATGGATTAAACTGGTTCTCAGTTAGTTCCTGTGCAAAAACAATTGGCGGATGTCTGGACTTCAGCCTGCCTCTCTGAAGATCTGGGATATCATCGTGAATGGGAAGGTCCAAATTAGCCATGATCTTGTCATATTCTCTGAGAAGAGCGACTTTTCTCCGCAGGTGAGGTGGCATAATGTGGCTGAGGACAGGAAGCCAATAAGAGGGAGTGGGTCTGATGACTCCGCTGATCTTCCGCATGGTATTGTTGAGCTGGGTATCAATCAGTTTCATATGAGGACTATTTATCCATACTGGAGCACAATATTCAGCCACAGAGAAGACGAGACTTATAGCAGAACTCCTTAGGGTTTCTGCAGAGGCTCCCCACGATGTGCCACAAAGTTTGTCGAGGATGTTGTTGCGACTTTTTATTTTAGCTGCTGTATTCTCAAGGTGTTTTCTGAAAGAATGGATGCGATCCAGGGTATGCCCAAATACTTAGGAAATTTGTTATTCCTGAGGATAGTTCCTCCAAAGGGTACTTGAATTACATTGTTTGCCATTTTGTTGTTGAGATGAAAACAGGATACCTCAGTTTTAGTTAAGCTTGGCTTAAGTCTCCACTTGATGAAATACCTTTCAAGGATAGCCATGTCCTCTCCAAGCGTTTTTTCAGTTTCACTGATGCTGCTGTGCCTTGTGGCAAGAGCTATATCGTCAGCATAGCAGAACTTCTTTGACTGAGTTTCCAGTAGATCTGATATGTATAGGTTAAAGAGGAGTGGAGCTAGTACCGATCGTTGTGGAAGACCGTTGTTCAGTTTCCTTTGCTTGCTTATTTGTGTTCCCATGATCACTTGGAAGATCCTGTCACTGAGCATGTTCGTGATGAGCTTGACAGTTGTTTTACAAGAAATCACTCGGTGTAGTTTGTATATTAACCCTTCTTTCCAAACTGTATGGAAGCAGCTGAGAGGTCTAAAAATGCAACAGAAGTTTTCAGTTGCAGTTGAAAACCAGCCTCTCTATATGAGGTAAGGGTAAGAATTTGGTCACAGCAGCTGCGTTTTGGTCTGAAGCCCGCTTGTTCAATAGGAATGTGTTGGGTGATTATAGGGCAGATTCTGTTGTAAATCAGTCGTTCTAGGAGTTTGTAACAGCAGCTCAGTAAAGCTATTGGTCTATAATTTCCGGGTTGATCTTTTGGTTTTCCAGGTTTCAAAATGGCAATAATCTTGCTTTTCTTAAATTCTTTAGGTATCGCCCCCAGTTTCAAGATATCACTGAAAAAGCTAGCGAGCCAGTTCCTAGCATTGTGGCCTAGGTTAATTAGGAACTCAGGATGGATGCCATCAAAGCCAGGAGCCTTTCCGCTTTTCAAGTCTTTTATTGCTACGTCTATTTCTTCACGGTTGAAGGCAGCTGCAAAGGATGATGTCTGTGGAGATGATGTTTTAAGGTGTCTGAGTTCCTTCTTCACCATCTTAGTATGGAGTTTGTCTCGAGTCGCTCGTGAGGTTGAAATAATGTGACTAGCAATTGTATCAGGTGTAATGTCAGGCTTGTCTCGTCCTCCAGATGAGCTCCCTCCAAGTTTACTCAGGAGATTCCAAGCTTTTCTGCTTGAGTGTTGGAAGTTCAGCCCTTCAACAGTATCCACCCATTTCTGCTTCCGTGAAGCATCCAAGCTATGCAGAAGTTCCTCAGCAACTTCTTGGTCACTTGATTCAATATACTCATTAAAAAGATATTCGCTCTGCTCGTTCCATCCTGGGACATATTCTTTCCTAAACCCCCGTGGAATATGTTTCTTGGCTATTGAGGTAATCAGTCCAACAAATCTATGGTATGAGCTACTTTTTACTGGAATCCATCCGATACATTGATCTACTTCTTTTGTAAATTTAACCGAATCCGCCTTGCTAAAATTCCATCGGGGTCTTGGCAGTGTAGATATCAAGGGCACAGAAATTCCTATATCTAACAGTATTGGTCTGTGTTGACTACGTGGAAAGTTGTCCATTATTATTCTCCTAGTGGGCAGAGGTTGATAATTACTGTTTTGGGTCACAAAGCACAGGTCTGGGTTGTAGTCATGCTTCCAGGCGGCTGATTTAAATGTTCCTTTATCCTTGGCATCAAATATTAGGTGTAAATGGTGTTCTTCAGCCCAGCTAACGAGATCTATGCCACAAGGAGGCATTTGTACAAGTTGTATATTAAAAAATCCAAAGATAAGTAAAGAGCAAAGAAAACAGGAATTGGACAAAAGTATTTCGGAAATCTAAAGATAACAAAAGGACTGATGACTGAATAAATAGGGGTGGAATCACAAACATCTTGTAAAACAGAAAGCCTAATGATAGTAGCATATTTAGCAAGGACAAGTGTACTAAAGGAAAATATTTCTTTATGAATTATAGGTGGGAAAGTTGATGAAAACATGGAATAATAAGGAGAAGTTGTAAAAGAGAAAGAAATGTAGCAACAACGTAAATGAAGATCGGCATTTTGTAAACGAGCAATGCAATGAAAATTGAGATTTCTTTGAAAGTAGGAACACTGACAGAAGCAATATAGACTCACATACATTCTCACGAAGACGAGAAGTCTATCACAACACAGATAAATTATATAGAAAACCATGAGAACTGGTTTTGTTGTTATTCTGGTGAGTTTCACTTGGGACCTGTAACTGTAAATCAGCGTGCCTTTAGAACTACGATATACGTAAAATTATTGGAAGACAGAAATCATTATGATTAACAAGGTGCATTGCGGGGTCATGAAGATTTTAATTTTCGCAAAGAAAACATAAGCCAGAAACCATAACAACCAGATATGAACATAAGGAATACAAACATTGTAGCCATGAATTGCAAAATACATAGATGAATATCAAGCAGTGTGAAAATTGTTCGTTTGTAACTGACTCAAGTTCAATAATAAGGCCTCGGTAAAAAGAATAAATTGGATCATGTCGACACAATTAATTGAATCGTCTAGAGAAAACATGATAGTCTAATTGTACATTCATGTTTTCTATAGGGAGATCTAGGGGACGCTTGTGATCAAGGTCTAAGATTTATTTGTTTAGAATGATCTAATCTATTACCAATCCTCCGAACTCAATAAAATATTCCTGTGCTTTATAAACATGAACGGTGGTATAGAGAGTCATTAATAGCCTCCCTATGTTTACTAGTGTAAATGGAAATGAAACTCTTCATGACACTCTTATGTTTTTGAAGTGTCTGCAACTAGGTAAGCACACGCCACTACACAACATAACTGAATATAATAGAGCACCGCTTTCGCTTAGGTCAGTCCTCGAGACGAGGGCTTCCCTCTATTCAGTTGTATTTATGTTACGAGCCTCTAGGCATTACTAGTGCTGAGATATGTTGTTTACTCGAGGAAACAGAAGCCAAATTCTTGCTGTGTATTCCATGGTGAAATTACAAGGCAACGACTCGTGTGTTTATTTCCTTACGCTTGAGGAAACAGAAAGCAGACACTTACAAACAGTTACACATGGCGTATGGAGTGATTTCTTTAAAATAAAAGTTTGATGCTTTTCAGTAGGTCAACACGATTGTACCCAAATTAGATGGGTTATTCAGGATTAGGGAATAACGCATCTCATTTGGGTACAATCGTGTTGACCGACTGAAAAGCATCAAACTTTTGCTTCAAACACCATAATGATCTTAAAACTTAATTTGAAATTTAAAAGGCTATGTACCCTTATTTCCTAGTGATGTATCAGCCAAAATCCGAAGATGGAGAAGGATCGCAGCAATTTGTAGTATCCGGCTAGAAATAACCACAAATAGCTACTGGCAAACACACACCGGAATGAGGAACATGCTGTCTAAAGAAATGCTAGAGTTCTACTATACTAGGTTCGGTCAACTAACTACTCTGGAGAGTGAGAAACTTTCGATTCTCAGGCGTAACGGGAATAGGATGTGGGTTGAGCCAACTTTTCTACTACTAGAGTATTCTTAACTTCACCAATACTGTTCCGAAAGATAATGCAAGTGTTCTAGAAAAATATTACAAGCAGTCGTAAACACGTGCCTGTCTGATTTATCCATAAAAGGGAAAACAATTAACAATTAAAATAAGATCAAAATCAAAATCAACGCCAAAATCCAAAACCTCCAAATCGTTGCTGCTAGCTAAAATACCTTACGCTGTGCAAATAAAAACTCACTTCTGGCAACTCACTACCGTGTCCTAGGTTTCAGGAGTATCAATAAAATAAAATAACTAAAATTACCGAAAATCGTTATAAAATATACTATTTAGCGATGACCTATCGCTATTACATCTACTACGTATTACTCCATACAGGACTCGTGGATCCTACTCTAATCCTAGTCTAAATGCGATTATGTTAACTATACTCTTCGAACTATTACTAATATTTACATATCTTACACGTTTTCTTTCCATTTCTTATTTTATTTCCAAAAACAAGAACAACTTTCCACTAACTTCAGTCTCGGTAATAATGGACAATAATCAATAATCCGTTCACTGAAGCCTAGATTATATAAAAATCGTACTTCTTACAAGTCCTTCAAAATAAAAAATATAAATAATAATAATAATAATAATAATAAAAATAATGAGAGCATGGGAAGAAGCTCTGAAGGTGGAAGGAATAAGTGGAGTACATCTTGGAAGGAAAGGACAGAACCTAGATATCAAGTGTTTAGCTTTTGCCGATGACCTTGCCCTCTTAGCCAAAAAACCGGAAAGACCCTCAAAAGATGCTGGAGGACCTGCATGAAATCGCCAAAAAGCGGGTCTTAAAGTTTCTTATGAAAATACGAAATATATAGAGTACAGGCACCAACACGAGAAGTATATGGAGGTAAATCATGGGAAAATTAAAAGAACGGAGAAATTCAAATGCCTGGGAGAATGGATCCAACCCAAGGGATTGGATAAGGAGGCAAACAAGGGAAGAGCCAGAAAATTAGACCTGGCCTACAAGCTAACACAGAAGAGGTATAACAAACGGGCAATATCATACATGGCCAAAATCCGACACTATAACTCAGTCATAAAACCAGAAGGATTGTACGCTTCAGTGTGTCTAATTTTAAATAAAAAGGGGTACCGTAGCTGCTAGAACTCGAGAAAAAGGAAAGGAAGATTCTGAGGAAAATTCTGGAACCTCAGAAGACTTCTAATGGAACTTGGAAGAAGAGGAAAAACGAGGAGCTCTACAAGTGTTCTGAAAAGATCACCGACACAATGCGGAAAAGAAGGCTGAAATTCTATGGACACCTGGCAAGATTGGACGAGAACCGACTAACCAAAAAGATCTTCAAATACATCATGGGATTAAAGGCCACCTCTAAGTGGGTAGAAGAGGTCAAGAGGGATGCAGCAGCAGAGTTGGTCCACAATAGAAGTGAGTTTAGAAGAAAGGTCGACAGTTCAAAATCATTTGAAGAGAAACCAATTACAAAGAGCCCGTGCGGATCATTTCCGAGGAGGAGAGAAATATAAGGAGCGAAAGAATGAAGAGGTTCTGCGAAGAAAAGAGAAGGAAGGCCAAGAAGCCTTAAGTTCTATGCGGTCCATAGTTGGCCAAATTCGAAAGCAGAAGAAGAAGAAGAATCTTACACGAACTTCAAATTAATATCAGTATTATCATCTTGGCTTACAGGATTGAGCCGCGTCGTATATCTATTGTTATTAGCGTTTGACTGCCAGGGGCGGGGACCAATCAGGGAGCAGCGTGACAACAATGCATGACAAGCAAGCACATCTGACTGGCAATGACCGTTAGTTTGAGTACGGACACCAACTCGTACTTACCCATGATTGAGGCTGCTGCAATGTCAGCTAATGCAAATTTTAGACTGTAAGTGGCTGTGTTGTACGGAGAGTCATGTTTTAAAAGATATTACAATTTTAGGCTAGTTAAAACTCATTTTATTACATTTCTAGTTTCTAAACAAACCTCAACAAATAGGATAAGCATAAAATTGGATACAGGAAGCACCTGATCAGATAAGCGCAACAAGCAATATCAATGGAAACCTGATATAATGGGCTAACGCAGGTGATTTTTTTGGCATAAATAATATATTATGGAAAACGAAGCATGTGCTTGATGTACTTCCTTACCCAAAAGCACATAATTAATAATAATACGCAATCACGTTTACTTATTTCAACATTTCTACGGCTATACAGTTTTTCATAAACTAAACTACTAAAAGTGCTATAAGTCCACTTTCACCGATAAATAACATGGTTTACAAGGCAGGCTTATAATATCTGTTTTTGTTTAGAATTTAGAAATTTTTATTTATGTAAAAGGCACTTTGCGGGCTTTGCTAGGGCAAAAGTGTTGATTAAATCGTTCATTTCTAATTTTTTGGCCGTTTCACATTCGATTGACGGAGTAGCCAAACCGTTCAGACGCTCCTGCGCCATCTTTGATCGCAAATAGTTTTTGATTAGTTTCGAAATGGAAAAACTCCTTTCCCCCGACGCAACCGTTGTAGGAATTGTAAGCATAATTCGATAGGCCGTCGTTAAATTAGGATAGGACTCCTTTATCGGGGATAAGTACTGTAGTGTACCTAAAGCACTTTTACAGATGACGGAACAGCGTACCGGTAACTAAATAATTGTAGCTCCAGAAAAAGATCTTTTGCGTCCAAATCTTTAAGCTTTTAGAAAATTAGAGTGTATTTGAGAATGATCTTTCAATTGCTTGTCCTCCAAATTGGAAAGCTTGGAAGGATCGGAAAGAAATCCAAAGTATTCCGAAATAAAAATTAACTTCTTTAATATTCTATTTTCTACGCAGCTCAGTGCAGTATCTACGACAGAAAGTAATTTACGCGAAATTTATTTTCCGCTTCATTATGAAGTTCCTCTTCGTTTTTTTCCATATGTTGATCATTTTGCTGATTTATTTCATCAAAGAACCTTTTGCGATTGCCTTGACGGCGAATAGAAATTTCCCATTATTTCTCTAGCAGTGGACAGTACACTGTTAAAGCCATTATTGCGATAATTTTGAAAAAAAATTACCTTAGGCACTGAAGTTCGGTTAAAGCCGTATCTAACGAAGTCTTCTCAGATTGGAGAGTTTTACTTGTTGAGTTCATAGAAAATAAAATATCGTACCAGGTAACGAGGCTTAAAACAAATTCATACATACTTGTATGAAGCAACAAAGATTGGGCCTCTGACCGGGTAACAGGATCTTTGGTAGTTTCTGCCACTTTTTCTAGAGATTCGCTTGCTTTGCCTAATGGGATTGATACTGTCAATTCCACATTCCCATCTCGTGCTAGATAAAGATTTTAGTGTGAGGAGGCCAGGACATAGTTCGCACCAAATGTCCCACCTTTTCGTGGAAGCTACAAACAAAGTGTACAGACGCTGAACTATACCAAAAAATGTCATAGCGTCCTTATTGCATTTAACCATGTCACCCAAAAGTAAGTTAAAGTTATGTGCAACACATGCAATGAACATTGCTCGTTTATTAATATTTTTTTACTCGCGTCTGCACACTTTTATACTTGGCATTCATATTATCACCGTTGTCACACCCTTGTCCCCTACAATCCATGATATCAAGATCATTATCCACCGATACTCCCCCTAAAACCTCAGCTAACCCCTTTCCCGTAGTGTCGTGTACCTCCAAAAACTCGATGAACGATTCGACGATCCTTGGAGTTTCTGCTCTTACTATTATTCCAAGAAGATGTGACGTCACTTTTGTTTGGGAGATTGAGGACCGACCCAAGTTTTATCAACAAACTGACTTTAATTCAGACGATCCAGATCCAAGTAATTAGACTAATACCCCCCGGGGTTATTGATTACTACAAACACAGCATATTTTACATTGTTGGCTTATTTTAATTTGGGCTGGACTGAATCAAACACACTATATTAATTTTTTTCATTTATGAAAAAAAAAATGGCGTGATGCGCGGGGCCTTTCTGAGCGCGGGGCCTGGCGCGACCGCACCTCTCGCGCCACCCTCGCGACGGCCCTACCTGGGAATACTTTCTATCTTTTCTTACTTCGTCGTAGCTATCTAACATCTCAACATGGCATTCCAGTATAATACTTCGTAATACCGGCTGATCTCCTAACAAGGACAAGAACCTGGTTATAACTCCACTCAAAGTATCTGGTATATTAATACTGCTTCAAAATATCAATAGCTTTATTGTCTCGTTGCCTGCCTTTCTCTTTACTATCAATAATAATGTCTTTATGACATAACTTCCTTCTACTTTCTCAATACATTTTCATGGCATTTAAATATTTATGGAAACTCTCCTAACTAGTCAAAATATTCTTCCACTATTTATAAACCATTTATAATGTTCATTTTCATCATTTAATTTTTATTTCCACGAGAAATGTTCTTCATCTGACTTGCCATTATTGTTGACAATAGATATCCAAGTCCTTCTTTCATCGATCAGTCTCATGATCGTCATCCTACCTTTCATTTAATTCTAAATATGACTGAAAATATCGAATGAAATCAGCTGAATGAAAATACCCATAGCAAAAATCTCTGATACTAACTTAAAAATTCAAAATTCCTGAAAATATCAATAACTCGGTCTGAAACCTTCGATCCTAAATACTTCGTCACTTAACTAACAATATATCCAACAATCCAGCCTCACAAAATCAACAAGAAAGAACAACGACTGCGTAAAATACACAAATATTACGGTACTAAAAAACTTTTAAGTAGAAAATAACGTCGAAAATGGTCATACAGATTTTATCATAGTCACATGGCGTGACTATGCCAGAGTCCCTGCGTCTATTGGCTGTGAAGGCGTCCAGGAGCAAAACGCTGTGAGCGCATCAGAATATTTTTTTCAGGAAACGCAAAAACCTCTTACATCCTTTGCCTGCCAGATATTCAAAATATCTTTTCACGGCAGATGTATGTTCACCTGAGGACTATTTTTCTGACAAACTGTACGATATTCTGATATTCGATATAATTTGGATTCACAAGTTTTGTATCTGTTCTGGCGGATTTAGAGAGTTTTGCTTCTGTAGAGAAAGATGTGCAGATGTCATAATAACATAACTGTAAAATACCGTATTTCCACGCATTATCATCGCCTCTTACTATTAAAGTAAAAAAAAAACACATAATCGTCGCATAGCAAATTCGTATTCGTTCACCGGTCGGTTGTATATGTTGCTGCGAGCGAATAACATGTCGTCACTATGTAAGAAGAAAGTAGTCCCTGCGTCTGTTGGCTATGGCGCACGCTATGCGAGCGTTTGGCATCGTCACCGCACATTCGTATTTATGAGCCGATTGGTTGCTCACGCTGCCGCGAGCATATAACCTGGCATGGCCTTGTCAGAAGAAAGTGGTCTAGTCTCTGTTCCTGCTGCGGCCTATGACCACACGAGTGGTCAGCATCGTCACTTACCACTATCGTATTTTTATGTTGGTCAGTTGCACACGCTGCCGTGAGCTTATAACTTGGCGTGGCCTTGTCGGAAGAAAGTAGTCTCGTCTCAATGCCAGCGGCCTATGACCACCGGATGCGAGCGGCTAGCATCGTCACTTAGCATTTTTGCACTTGTGTTGGTCAGTTGTTGATGCTTCCGCGAGCTTATAAACTGGCGTGACCTTGTCAGAAGAAAGTAGCCACGTCTCTGTGCCTGTAGCCTATGACAACGCTACGCGAACAGCCAACATTGTCTATTATCGCATTCTTTTTATTGTGCTGGTTGGTTGCACATGCTGCCGCGAGTTTATAATCTGGCGTGGCCTTGTCAAAAGAAAGGAGTCTGTCTCTTTGCATGCTGGCTGACTCACGCTGTGGGAGCGGTTGGCAAACGGCACGCTAGACAACAGTCGTGCTCAGTGGCAGTCCAGGGAAGTGAAAATTGTATGCACCCATCGCTTCCGGGAGTTGGCCTCAGAATGACGAGATTCAATAAGCCGTCGTACTAATCACTGCTAATCTCTGTGAAAACAGATCCAACTGCTATTGGCGTATCTATGCGCAAGGAACACCTTGCGTCAGTCTAACATCAACTCCTTCAGAGACCCGTGTGTGTTGTTAAGCACGCGGTGTTCACAATGAGAAAATGAAAGAATTATACGGCGACCTTGATGAAGCGAACTAGCCTACACGCGATTACGAATTAAGCAAATAATAACAATATTCAGAAAGTGTACAAGCGTGCATCAAATAATGATACAGTATATTAAAGAAAGATTTTGGATTTACTTCTTTGAACTTAAATATTCTTCGCAGAATCGTTGCACCTTACAGGGCTCTCGTCATTCGAGCCAGAAGGTGCTCGCGAGCACCACTGTGCCCTCGTCATTCGAGACAGAACGTGCTCGCGAGCACCATGGTGCCCTCGTCATTCGAGCCAGAACGTGCTTGCTTTTCTTCCGCGAATTTTGGCTAAAAATATGCGATACGATCGAAAAGATATGTAAAACGGTATGCTGAGTATTCTCCTCGCTCTTAATGTAGAAAACAGTAAAGGCTGATTTGCTAGAATTGCATCTTCGTATTGTTCTAAACATGATCAATAAATGGATATCATGTTCTTTTATTCTCATCAAAGTAAAGATATTTTGTCAATGTAGATGTATTTCTGTGTAATTTAATACATTCCTTATCACCATAGGCTAACATTAACGATCAGCTACAGCATATTACCACTACCACTGAGTTCATCTTGCTCCTGCTTTCACATTGCATTAACGTAAAACACAAATAACAACATAATGTCAAAAAGCCACAAACTTAGTGGTTGTAGAGAAAGGAAAAAAAAAGAAGACGTTAACCGTGAAGATCACGTCACTATAAATAAGAAAGTGCCGTATGCTAGATTCGTGCTCTGTTGGTAGATCCACCAATTTAAATTTGTTGAAATGACTCCCGCGCTATCTATTCCAATGTTTATTTTGTAAAACGACTCGTGTGCCAACACTATTACTTAAAATAGCGTGCTTTCTGGCTTATGTCCAAACAACAGCGTCAGTCAGCCATCTGGTGGCGAAGAGAGGAACTGCTCTGTTTTAGGTAGATTTCATTAGAAAGCTAACTATTGCAATGGGTCCCATGTTTCGACTTCCGGAAAATTTCGACATATCTTCGCGTTTCACATCCCCCAGACCCCAAAACCACCGTCAGTTCAAAAGTTTATATATAATTTATGTATGTATATATGTATATATATATATATATATATATATATATATATATATATATATATATATATATATATATATGTATATCAGTTTCGTGTGGACACGATAACTGCCGTAATTTTGCACCAATCACTTTGAATTTTTTACCGAATATGTATACCTATAAAATCTCGGTCGAGTTCGTTACTGGGCTAAATCGGTTGAAGGGGGTGAAAATGGGGGTCTTTTTTCGAAAAAGTGAAATATTGCTGTAACTCTCTTAATATGTGAAATATCGAATCCGTTCAACGTTCATACTATGTGTCGGATAAAGCCCAAAAATTTATGTTTGAAGAGTTTTCTTATAGCACCAACCATTGACCAAAGGGGTGGGAAAAAGTGGGTTTTTCGGGAAACATTAATCATATCTCTCTTAATAGAAACAATATCAAAATCGTACAAAATGGACAATATTCCCATAATAATTACCTAAAACTTTTGTCTGAAAGAATTTTTGATATGACCCACCATTACGCCAAGGGACGAGAAAAATGATTTCGGAATTATAAGAAAATGCCAAGAGCTATCAGTGGTTGCCATGGCAACACTACTAAATTGACGAGGCATGAGCCATCAGACGTTGCCATGATAACGCACTTGCACGAGATCAGATTCAGATTTCCATCTAAGTGTGAAGTGGCTTCGGTGACCTAACTGGTAGCATGCTGAATGTCTATGCCCAAGGTCGCGAGTTCAAAGCCGGCCGAAGTCGTCGGATTTTCTAAGAGCGCTAAAAATCCCTCAGTATGCTTTCCTTTGGAGGGGAAGTTCCAACGTTCGTTGCGTGTTGCTGGTTGCGGTGGCATCTAGTAGCCAAGTTCACAGCTAGATGTTGTTGACGGTAGTACCTGGTAGCAACATTAGGAACTACTGTTTGAAATTGACCGTCTGCAGTCCTTACCTGAATTACAGACTAATACAGTCATACCAAAGTACACGGGGTTACATGACCGCGTTGTCGCAGCCCCTAAACTGAGGAACCAACCAAAATCTCTGCGGGAGATATAATTTTGCGTGAAGAAGTAACAGACCGTTACATAGTTACACAGACAGACAGACAGACTTTTTCCTCATTTTTGCAAAATGTGAAAAGTAGGCTAAAAATGGACCCCAAATGACAAGAAGGTTACCGTTCCCATAAAACAATAAAATGTTTAAAATAAGCATAAAATGACGAAAAACAAAGTTAATTAAGCTCCAATTATAAAATACCTTCTCGCAATAAATGAGGTCTGATCCTTCTACGAAAATCTGCATATTCTGCCTATTTTCGCCTATCCCCAAGTTTGTCCGGTAAAATCTACCTCCGCCTTCCGGCGTGCCGAGAGGACTTTTTTTTGTTTTTGTATGTTCATTGACACACATTTTTGGCTACATTGTTCTAATGAAATGGGATACAAGGTCCCTCACGAGACGTATAGGTTATGTCATTACTTCAATACTTTTCGCTCGGCATAACCCCAAAAAGGATGCCGCGTTTTCTGCCAACGTCCATACAGTAGCTTCAATCAGTTGACGAACAGAAAAACAACGTGCTGTAATTGCTGAAAAGAGGCAGATGACCTCGTAGTTCCGCCCCTTAAAACAACAATAACTAACTAACTAACTAATTGCTGAAATCCTCAATTTAGTCCTCAAAAGTTATGAACACACAAGTGTGTGTAAAACATGCCTTTTACATGGACCATTGGGTACCGCCGGTTAAACGTTTGTATACCAGTGTTTAATCTATAGTTGTACTCAATTAGGAATGCAAGTTGTTTCAGTACCGTGGACTGGAATTGCTGCAATATTGCTTCCCTATAGTCGCACAGTTCATAGGCATTTCAAACTGCCACTAAATCTTAAAGTTTTCAAGCTGAACAATAATATGAGAGCCAAAGCAGATGAATGTGAATTTGCAAACCTCTTGCTGAAAACTGGCAATGGTGAATACCTTTCTAATGACGAAGACGTGATTGAATCGCCTTCCTCTATAATTCAGACACAGACATCGTCAGTGAAATATATGGCAAACTTTTATACTCATTCCCTCATGACATTTTCAATCTTTTGACAACTAAACTTCCGGCACCAAAATGAGCATTGCAATTCAGTTCTTCTTACAAGAGCATCAAGAGCCTACCTGAGTGTGAATACAGTAATAACTGAAGAAGAACGTGAACTTTTGGATTTTCCAAATGAATTCTTGAACAGCCTTGAGGGGAATGGTTTACCACACCACGTGCTAACTTTGAAAGAAGGTGCTATTGTAATGCTCTTAAGAAATCTGAACCCAACAAAAGAATCATTGAACGGGACTGGGCTAATTTTAAGAATAATATACGACAATATATTGGATTTAGAAATTTGAACTAGTGTAAATAATAGACAACAGGTACTCGTACCTCGCATAGATTCGTCACCATCTGACGCAACAGTGCCCTTTTCTATCAAACGACGGATATTTCCTATCAGAGTAGTGTTTTGTATCACCATCGACAAGGCGAAAGATCAAACTTAGATCGCGTAGGAATCTATTTTTTGACCAATTATTTTAGCAAACGACAAGATATGTTGCCTTATCCCGTGAAAGAACATACAAAAATATTAAGGTGGAAATTAAACCTAAGGCTCGACGCACAGCTAATATGTCTGGAAAGAACTGTTATGAAAAATGTATCACCTAACTTTAGATTGTCTTCTGTATCTCGATGAATAACAGTTGATTACGTGTAGATAACCATTATTAATTTAGTGGAAAACTATAAACCAGAGTAGTAACTGAGTTAGGTTACGTATTACTCATTATGAAATTTATATCTTCGAATTCAAATATCGACTGATGCTGACAAGCAGCACGGGTTGTCTAGTTACCTATTACAAATTATAGTGGATGACGGTTATACGTCTGTTGTAGATATACAAAATAATGAGGATTCCAAGTGTGATATTGTTATTACATTTTATGCAATCCCCAAGTTAATACGCCAAAGTACTAGGGCGTCCGATGATGCCCAACTATTATCCACGTGCGCTTCGTATCAACCACTCTCGTTGTTAATTCAATGCTTTCGTTTCTTCCAACAGGAGACATCCCCAACTACATGATTCCGTTCAGCGAAAAGAGAGTAGAATCGCAATTAAAAGATAAAACTACGATAGGAACAGAAAGTGTCAAGAGACACGTGAAGAGAACACATTTGTCTGATTTTGTTAAAAGAGTGAAAGTATGCAAAGGCCCATTACTTGAGACTACCTCTAGGAAAGATCATGTCGAAAAGGGTATATCAACAACTCAGAATGTGCATGGATGTATGTCTTCTACAATATCGCTACTTGCGACTACCTGTAGAACAAAGAGTGTCAGTGAAGGTAAAAGTACCTTGACTATAGAGAGAGTGACTGGAAGTACGAACTCAACAACACATCGTGCTTGTATGAGTGCCTCGAAAAGAAAGGGTGACAGGAGAGGTATGATGCCAAAATCAAACGGTATATTCGGTTTTGTAATATATAACATATCGAAACCAAAGGACGAGAAGAAAGGTACGATCTCAACAAAACAGGATGTCTCTAGGCGTATAAGTACTTCGAAAATAAAGGGCGACAAGAAATGTATGACCTCAACAACACAAGGTATCTCTTGGCATATGATTACCTCGAAAATAACGGACAACGAGAAATGTATGATTTCAAAAACACAGGGTGTATCTAGGCATATGACTAGCTCGAAAATAAAGGGCAACAAGAAAAGTATGACCTCAAAAACACAGGTAGTCTCTAGGCAAATGACTACCTCGAAAATAAAGGGCGACAAGAAATGTATGACCTCAACAACACAGTGTGTCTCTACGCATATGACTACAACTAAAATAAAGGGCGAAAAGAAAGTTAGGACTTCTACAAGAGAGTGTGTCCGTGGGGTTATGAGTTCCTCCACAAAGCACGACAAGAAAGGCACGACTTCTACAACAGAGGGTGTCCGTGGGGGTATGCGTACCTCGATAACAAAGGAAGAAAGGAAAGGCACGACTTCTACAACAGAGTGTGTCCGTGGGGCCATGAGTTCCTCGATAACAAAGGACGACAAGGAGGGCACGACTTCTACAACAGAGTGTGTCCGTGGGGGTATGAGTACCTCGATAACAAAGGAAGAAAGTGAGGGCATGACTTCTACAACAGAGTGTGTCCGTGGGGCCATGAGTTCTTCGATAACAAAGGACGACAAGGCGGGCACGACTTCTACAACAGAGTGTGTCCGTGTGGGCATGAGTTCCTCGATAGCAAAGGACGACAAGAAAGGCACCACTAATATAACAGAGGGTGTCCGTGTGGGCATGAGTTCCTCGATAACAATGGACGACAATGGAGGTACGACCTCTTCAACAAGGAGTGTACATGGTGCTATAAGAATATCCAAAACAAAGGACAAGGAAGGTACGAACTCATCAAAGGAGGGTGAATGTAGAGATACGACCCTAATAATAAATATATCAATGCAGGTAAGAGTACCCCGACAATAGATGATGCCATTGGAGATAAAAACACAACAAGAGAACATCACCGTACAAAATCATGCCTCGGTGAAGAAACGATGTGCGTCACAGCATTTATGGGCTCCGAAAAATATGAATCAGAAGAACCAAACGCCATAGTATTAGTACTACGTGTAGGGGATTTAATGCGTTCTACAACAAACAGGTCCAAAATGAGTAAAACAACTGAAAGTGTAACGCGTTATCCTCCTTCCACAAACTCTACATTTGAAAATGTGAGTAAACTAGAGAGGCCTACTCTTGCAAACACAGAGCAAAGTTAATCATCATCACTACCATCATCACCACCGCGAACTAATTAAACATTAACATTATTACCAGCTACTGCAACAACGACAATAACAACAATAACATCAATTTCACGACCACAAGAAAACACAAGATCTAAAGGTAAGAGGAAACGTAAGAAGCTAAGAGTACAGTAATTCCAAAACGCTTTTCAGAAATCTTGAGACTATACGATAAGAGGACTGAAGACTGCATAAATAGTGGTGGAATCAGCAAACATCTTGTAAAACAGGAAGCCTAATGAAAGCTGGCTATTGAACAAAGAAAACAAGTCTGATAATGGGCGGTGATTTTATGAATTAATGTAAAAAAAGACTAAATGTACCATACAACGTAAATAAGAATCGCATTTTTGTAAACGAGGAATACGACGAAAACTGAGGCTCCTATGAAAGTAGAAGCAATGTAGACTTACATACATTCTCACGCAGACGAGCATTCTACCACAACACAGTAACAACTATTGAGAAACCATGAGAAATGGTTTCGTTGTTATACTGGTTTTGTTCCATTTGGGACCTGTATCTGTACGTTGGTGAGCACTACGTACTATGATCAAACTTAAGCCATTTGATAACAGAAAGTATTATGATAAGCAAGGTGAATACCTATGTGCATGTGGAGTTATAGCCATTTTAATTATCATAAAGAAAACATAAAGCCAGAAACCAAAACAACAACAGATATGAACGTAGAAACAAGACACATTAAAACAAAGAATTTAAAAATTCACAGATGAATGTACAACTAGTGTGGAAATTGTACGTATGTAATTCACTCTAATAAAGTCTCAATAAAAAGAATAAACTGGATCATGTCGACACAATTAATAGAATCCCCTGGAGAAGTCTTGATAGTCTGCATTGTACATTTATGTATTCTATAGGAAGATCGAAGGGGACACTTGTATACAAAGCACTCCTGAATTTTCTGTAGTACCATTTATTTAAAACTCAGCAATTTTTCTAGGTTTGTGCCGTGTCTTGTGTGGGGTTTTGCCTAGGACAACAAGCTGGCTCATCAGCGGGCGCTTGGTGTCCCCGCCCGGACCCCCACTGGAGTAGCGAACTGCGCGCTACCTCCCTTCTTTTATAAGGCGCACACAAGACACGGCACAAACCTAGAAAAATTGCTGAGTTTTAATTCACTGGCCGTGAAAGCCAATATACTACCAATTATTTAAGTTGATAAAATACAGGATGTACGGTAGTTGATTGAGATTGAGTCCGGTGGAACAGCGCTTTGGCGGGTCAGTCCTCGAGATCACGACTTTCCTCTTTACAGTTGTGTTTATATTATGAGTCTTAGACATTAATCATGATGAGATATGTTGTTTGCGTCTATACGCTCGAGGAAACTGAAGCCGTATACTTGCTACGTATTCCATTGTGAAATTACGAGGCGATGATTCGCGTCTTTACTTCCTTACGTTTGAGGAAACATAAGCCAGATGCTATTTATTCCATTGTCAAACCACAAGAGATGTGTCACGCTGTTTACATTCATACGCTTGAAGAAACAGAAGCCTGGCGCTTACAAACAGCTACACAAGGTGAATAGAGGCATGGGTTTTTGAAACTTACTTTGAAATCGAAAGGTATACCGTAATGTGATGGATCTAATGTGGTTAGTGTATATAGTTAGTGTATACAGATTTCACCCTGAAATACATAGTAGTTACACAATTGCAGCTCCAGATTTCATCGATAAATACTTCAAGTCCTATAGCTTCCGTATTACCGTATTACCGTATTACGTGGGTTGGCGATCACGGCACCCCAGCTGAGTCCGGCATTGCTTCCACTTACTTGTGCCGGGCTCCTCTCTGTCCTCTTTCCTGTCGACCTCCCTTGGTAAACTCTTGTTCTTTTCCGACCCCGACGGTATTAGGGTATCCGAGACCTAGGGAGTCTTTCACTTTCCCGCCTTAATTGGCCCTTGTCTCATATTTCCTGATCCCTCCTTCTTTGAGGGGTCAGACATCTTGTTTTCTTTTCATTATATTTCCTTTTCTCTTTAAGATTCCCGCACTGTTTTTGTTACTTGGCTCCCCGTGTATCTCAATTCCCTTAAGCGTTCTTTTTTTCATCTACACTAGCGTTCTTTTTTTTTATCTACACTACATTTTGTAGGTATTTTTAATCTACGTTGCTTTTTTGTAAGTTTTTTCGATCTAAATTGAATTTCGCGATTGTTTTCAACCTCAATTGCATTTTGTAAAGATTGACAATCTAAATTGCTTTTTAGTAAGTCTTTCAATGTAGGAGCAGGGCATTTTAGTGAGATTTTTGAATTTCAAGTGCATTTTGTATTTTCAACCTAAACCGCATTTCGCAAGAATTTTACATCTAAATTGCATTTTGTGTGGTGGGCATTTTGCAAGTATTTTGATTCTCAATTGCATTTTGTGGGTATTTTGAATCTAAATTATATTTTGTCAAGTATTTTCAATCTAAATTGCATTTTGTAAGTATTGTCAATCCAAATGAGTAGTTTGAATCTACCGTGCATTTTTGTAAGCGTTTTCAATTTCAATTGCATTTTGTAAGTATTTTGAATTTCAATTGCACTTTGTGAATATTTTGGATTGGAAATGTGATATTTCAATCTGAATTGCATTGTGTATTTTCAATTTCAATTACATTTTGTAAGTATTTTGAACCTCAATTGCATTTTGTGCGTATTTTCGATCTCATTTGCATTTTGTAAATATTTTGAATTTCGATTGCATTTTGTAAGTATTTCGACTCTACATTGCATTTTGTACGTATTTTGAACCTAGCCTACATTTCGTACGTATTTTTCAATCTATTCCTTTTGTGAATATTTTCGTTCTAAATTCCCTTTTGTAAGAACATTTTGTGCGTTGTTTCAATCTGAGTTCCTTTTTGTAAGTATTTTCCGTCTCACTTAATTTTCGCTCTGGTTTCCATTTCACTGTCATTTTCGCTATCACCCAGATCATTAGTGGCCGATAACCTAGATGTTAGACCCCTTAAAACAACAATCATCATCATCATCATCATCATCGTATTACCTGCTGTATGCAAGGTATTCATTTAAAGGCCAACTGCTGGTGTAGCGCATAGCATTCTTGTAGTTCGCCCCGGAACTCAGCCAAAAATTAAATTATGGTCTGAGGACTGGAACGAAGTACACTCTGCCTCACGAGGCAAAGCTGAGTACAGGTGTGTTCAATTCCGACCTCGGCATTCCTGGAAGTCGCTTTCAGTGGTTTCCCCACTTCTACACAAGGTAAATGCCGAGATGGTCCCGAAGCTATGACCACGGTCACCTCCTTCCTAATTCTCACCTTAATTATTATTTCAAATTATTCCTCTTCAGGAGAGCGTGTGAACTTCACAGCTTCACTTTTCTTCTTTTCTTCCCATAACCTCTTCATTAGTTCACTGTGCTTTTTCTTCCTTCCCTCTGTCCATTATTTTCCTGATGTGACCTTCTTTGAGACTTGTACAATTTTCGTGCTTCTGATTTTATTTCTAAATTGTCCACTCTCCTTAATGTCGTCTTCAGAGATTTATATAATGCTTCTTTTATCCAAATGGTCTTTAATTTACTCGCATTCACGATACTGAAAATCTTCTTAGTGTGTCTGTTCTTATCCATCCTATATAATGTGCCCGTCAGAGGAGATTGCCGGGGTACCAGCAACAGTAAATTGCATTCCAGACAACACTATCCATCGAACACACAGCCTGAGAGGATTGGATGCACTTCTTTTAGACTAGCGCCGGAACGAGATCTATCACCCGAGGGATTGGGCTATTACACGGAGTAATGTCATAGACGCCCAAAAAAGTACACCCTCAATACACAAAGCTAGCAAATAACAAGATCCAGACTTAAGTAAAATTCGTAAAACATTTATTCAGTAAAATCAAACCCCTATTCTACTTCGGAGGGTTTGAAATCGGCTAGTCCGCAAAGCTGATAAAAATAAATATAGGAATCAAGTCCTAACTGAAATATAGGAATCAAGTCGAAAGTACTTCTTACAGAAAACAAATCAGCAACAACAATGCTTGGAACGTGGCACGTAAAAATAAAACCTACTCAAATACAGAAATAGACGATGAATCATAAACAGAATTAACATGTGACAGCACTGTCAAATAATCAGTAAGTTCAAAGTTATGTTCGTACCGCTTGCGCATTTTCACATTTAAATTTGCATTATCTAGCTAAATCCTGAAGTTACAACAAATTACAGCTAGAAGCGTCTGTAAACAAACGATTAACACAAGTCTAAGATAGCAAACCATGCTAACTGATAAAAAAAACAATAACAACACTCAAAAAATGATACACATGGTACAGGACAATCTGGCAAATCACACGAATAAATAAATGCCACACAAATCTTATTATTTACTCAACCTGCATACGCTAATTAAGAAGCTCTTTGCTCTTAATCGACATCTCATGCATGTAATTAGGTTGGCGATAGCGCAGTAATAACTGCGACTGACATCACAAAGAATCACAGTGGCCCACCAGTTACGAACTATTGGTGCCAGTAATTCTCCTCGGTCAAATAGTGTCAGCTTTTCTATAGTTATTTCCGCCAGGAAATGTTCAGCTCAATGCGTCGGTCAGCAAGCAAAAAGTAGGTCCAAATTTAGTTGATAATTAATTAATCAATCACATTAATGACGTCGGTTTAAAGTAATTAGTTTTCATGATTTAATGCATGTTTAATTCGTCGGTTTAGCTCCCTAGTTGTTTATTATGCAGAATCGTAGATGACCATCGTGACACAGGCTGAATAATAATTGTAAGTCTCCACCAAAGAGATGCTTACAAAGCACGTGACTCTAGTAGTCACCGTAACACCATGAGCTAACAATACGCTCCAATAATAACAAACACTCGGTAGGTCTCCACGCGAAACATTCCCATCGGTTCAGTCTCAAGGCTCAATACTTCCAGAATAACAAATGGTTGTGGGTATTCATCCACCCTTCAACGTGTCTCCACAGACACGGGAATAACATGATTAACTAGCCTTATAAAATATATGACTGGTCAATAAATAAACTGGGATAAACCCCTCATCAAGGTATGTAAACCATGAAATTTCATTGAAAACAGTCGCTTGCAAATAGCAGACTTTCAAACGTGACTTCACTGTCACCCTATCAAAGACAGCTAATCAGCTGTTGACCTACATTCCGTAGCCTTCATTTAACATTGTTCAAAGCAATCGTCAATAGTAGTCAAGTCTCGCAAATTATGTGAAAACTAGTATTCTGGGCAACTGTAAGTTCTGGGGTTAGCTTGACCTTCAGAGAGTTGATCTGTCTCGACTGCATTCAGCGTGCTCCACATAGCACGTGAAAACTTCTTGCCTTCAGCATGTTGAAATACATGTCCTACACAATGCTGGGTTCACAAGTTAAACTCCTGAATGCGACCCTTTCAATACAGGTAATTAAGTTACGTGTCCAACACACTGATTGTACCATGAATTGTCATCATCATCATGAACCGGCTCCAGTTTCTCGGGTGCGGTGACCATGAATTGTACAGCATACAAATATAACTTGTTCTCTAACCCAATGAGTCCTACATGACAGAGCTTTCACTGCTTTGCTCTTCAAAGGTATTCCTACACTGCTTCTCATATGCACAAGTTCTTGGAAAAAATGTGCGTGTCGCCTCCTGAAACAACAAAAATGTAAATTGACAGCACTTGCAATCCCGTGCTGTTTGAAATGATACGCTGGTGTACCTGGGTTCTTAACAGGGTCAGATATCCACTGTCACTACACGCGTTGATTATTCGTGCTTGGAATCGGTGGCGTCGAGTTCCACATAAAACTTGAAATATAGCTTTCCTTAAGGCAGTGGTTGTAATCCACATCCCACCAAATGATACGCCCATAAACATGGTGTAAATGAATCAAGAACCAAACAGGGTGCCTATAAAGTCATCACCGGGATGACAATCATCCTCCAAAATTACGTTCAGCACATTCGAAATGGAAAACAGCTCGGTATTCAAGTTGGCGTGGGTGCACCAGCGTGTTAACTGCCACAGGGTATCCCACAAGTAAATTGACCAGTTTGCAAAGTTGAATGGAAGGGACAATACATCAGAAAAATACACTATTATATAAATCTGCGTAGATGGTTGCTATCGGAGTACGGTTTCTATACTACTCTACCAAGACATGACCTTTACATAAAACTAAGTACAGGACTCACTGTGCAATTTGTATTTCACCATTTTATCTCCTATAGATAGGAGGGTTTCTCATTATCCATCCTGGGTTTAAATCCTGCCCTTTTCCTTTTCCTCTTCATAGTGTGGTTATTCCTCGGACATCCCCCTCATAGGATAATTTAAGCCATCATGGACATCTTGTAGACTGATCGAAACATGTGGGTTGGGATAAGATCCAGGTTGAGTAGAAAAATATCGTTGCTTTCACTGAATTTACTGGTTTTCAACACTGGTGCAGACAAATAACAAAATGGCCCTTGGCGTCTGACACAGATTCTAGGTAGGTATCCTTCACACTGAATCTATTTCTTCCAACACTATCACTCAATATCGTAGGAATCGTATTGAAAAAGTCACGGCACAAAATTGGCACTGATGAATTATACATAATTGCGTGTTTTACGCTAGTTGCACAGTACTTCGAGGTTTCTTTTACCAAGTTTACCACACCTCGTGGATCAAAGATGTCTGCAACGTGGTATCGCGATAATGGACCTCGTGCAAGACAGAAAAATAGATATTTCGTGAATCTGATATGAATTCGACACTGATTTTTCTTTCATACGCAATACAAGGCTTTTCACTTATTTAAATGCACCTTAAAGTGCTTGTTCAGCAGTATGATGGTCGCAGATTTACGATCACTTCAATATAATCGGGGACTCTCCCCACAAAGACGACCGGACTCGACGGTCCTAAAAGTGGTGTGTCTTCTCTCGGAACAGCGTTCCGGCTTCAAAGGAACTTCCAAAGTCGTGCAGCGACTACTTACATCTGCTTCGCATTTAAAATCATTGAAAAGCCACCGTAACGTGGTAAATTATGCAGAATGACAGATAATAAATTCCTATGATATGCAGAATGAAAATATGAATATATGCATCCAGGAATAACATTAGAATAACTCTACAAAGTCAAAAGAGTATCTGAAGCTCGAGCTGGCTTCCGGAGTGCGTTCTACAGTTAATTGATCGGTGTAATGGACATACTTCCTAAGAAACTATCACCAGCATGAGCCCATACGGGCTCAGTATGTGTCCATAGAACTGCAGACGTTTTTCCTAAATTTATCTATAATGGTCTCTGTATTTTCATAAATTTCCTTTGTTGATCTCCTGATCCAAATTCCATCACGGAAAACAGCGCCATGTATTTTCCTAAGAATATTTCGTTCCTGTTTTCAATATCATGAATTTTCGTCATTCCTTAATGACTGTGGTTTCTGCCGCGTACAAGGCTTCAGGTAAAACAACTGTGTTGTAATGGCGGAGTTTTGCATTACGATATACTGCTCTTTTGTTGTAATGATTCCATGTCAGCTTGTACGCCTTCTGCAGTTTTACTATTCTCTCTGCATTTGAAATTGTGTTCAATCCTGTGGGTTGAATGGTTTCTCCTAAATCTTGAGGAATGTGGGGAGGCGTGGGAACATGTGAGAGGCAGACATGAGTTCAAGGTCAAAATGCTGAGAAAATGCAACTCTCTCTGTTGCTAAGCAGACTGATAAAGTTTGTGTTAGTAATTCACTGACGGGACTAGCAAATAGACGTATACAGTAGAGCTCTGAACTGAACTTTGGAAGAAAAAGCCTCTTTGTTTTTTGGTAAGTACCTATGAATGATTTTTTTAATAATGTCATGCTAATGAACCTTAAATTTGTATTTATTGATTAGGTAATTAATGCTTTTTATTTATTTATTTATTTATTTGTTTGCAGATAACCGGTATACCTTACATGTCTGAGATACAAGAAACCATTGCGCTTTTGGGCCCACTAGAAGGAAACAGTAACAAGCCAGTGCAAGTGGAGGTGATATTATTTTTAAAACTAACTTGTTTAAATTTTTTGTTTGATATTATTTTATTTTATTTTATGAAATGTATGTATTAACCTGAATTTAGGTATTCATAGCGGTTTATTTTATTTATTTTTAGAAACTTGGAAAGAAAAGCCTTACCGCCGTAGCAGTTGCTGAAAACACAAGACGCAGTAGAGCAAAACCATTGCCAAAGAGTGAAGTATTTAAAACTCAGGTAAGTCTAACTTAAAAATGCAATTCCATTTTACCACTAATGAAAAACCATAGACAAAAAAATATTCATTACCTGTACATGACTGGTACAATGATTGCCTTCTTGATTAATGACTATGTATTGGTCAACCGGTACAAGACCATATTGGTAGTTTACCGAGAATGTACAAGGTCATATTGGATTAAAAAATAAAACATTATATTTAATTTATGGGTGGTTCCCTATGGACTCAACAAATATCTACAGGATTAAACAAGGTAATCTGAACAAACTGACATTACATTCATTCATTTTTGTTTATATAATGGTTAAAGGGGGATGTAAATGACTAAAGCTTTATAAAAAGAAAATAAGTGCATGGGTTACTGTTACTGCCAACATACAGTTTATTTTTAATGCTGTTTTGATATATGAATGTCAATTAACGTTAACGATTTATTTACAAGTATTGATTGATTGATTGATTGATTGAGTGATGGGTTATTTAGTTTGTTTTTAGGTGTGGTCATGCGCCATTAACGTAGTAAACAGACAGTGAACAAGCATACATTATGCTTTAAAGTACTCCGTGCTCTTGTGCAACGTTAATAACTTGCAATAAGAAAGTTTTATTATAACGCATGGCGTTAGTACCAAATACAACATGATTCGTGGTTAACATTTGAATCCTGGCCTGTAGGCTTTTTGTCAACACACAAACTTGCAAAAGTCGTTTTTTTTACTTGAACCGAGAAGATGTGGTGCCCTGTGTGTTTTGTCGTATTGAACTTTCACACTGGGAAGAAGGGGATGATCCCTTTAGAGACCATTTGCGATGGTCTCCTTGTTGCCCTTACATGCTTGGAAAACAAGTGGGTAACATACCCGTGTATCCATTTTACCGAACCATAAGGCCATTGGCCGCTACTTACGTTGCTGAATCACAAATAAATAATAATAATGATGTATTACCAGCCAACAACGGTAGTGTCGATATATGTGGTCCATATGCCATAGACGGTGTTGAATTGGCATGTCCTTTTGAAAAATTGGGAGTTTGCGAGACTAAAGCACTAGCACACCCAGAGTACAGCTCTGTAGAATAACGTTTAGAATATTATAAACATGTTTGGCCATTAATATTAAAACACCTTACCAAACAACTAAGTGAAGCTGGATTTTTTTATACTGGTGAAGGGGATAAAACAATATGTTTTTATTGTGGATTTGCTGTAAAGGATTGGCAAATGACTGATGACCCTTTTGTGCAACACGCTCGTTGGTTACCTAACTGTAGATACATGGTGTTGCTTATAGGTCAGGAATTTGTGAACACTATTCGTAAAGAAAACGTGATTGCAGCACTAGACATAAAAGTGCCTTTAGAGTTAGAACACGCGGAGCAAATACATGAGGCTGAAAAAAAAAGACTTGTCTCATGAACAGATACAAAAGTGTGACCAACAATTATGTAAAATTTGATATCAAGATGAACTAGGTGTTGTATTTTTGCATTGTGGACACATGATAGCCTGTGTCAAGTGTGCATTAGAACTTAACACTTGTTCTATATGCAGAAAAGCAGTATCTGCTACAGTTAGGGCATTTCTTGCATAAATAGTATAATTTATTAGCCATGCATACTGCAAAATCCCTAATTGCATAATATTATTAAAGCTGTTTCAGAGTGTAATAGATATGCTTTTCTTTTGTTTATAGACTACTACAATGAATGTTTTGAATGCTGTCGGTCAAGCATGTGGCTTAGAGACAAAGAAGCTCAGCGAATTGCCAACGCATATTCCATTCCGCATTATCAAGATTCGGAAATTGAAAACAGCATATTAGTCCGTCAATAGAGGCTCAAAAAAGGGGGTTCACCTTACATCAGATGCGGGATCGTTTTTTATTTTTTGATGTTGTTTAGGACCATTAGGTAGCTATTAATCCAAGCTTCCGTCATCCCCGCCCCTTGCTTCGTCCGCCATCTTAAAAAAACTGTCAGAAATCGGCACTTTTTTCTGCTTTTGGCCTCTAGCTCATTCCCAGTTCATTTAATTAAAACGAACCATGCACCTATTGTTTTTAAAACCTTCATAAATTAAGTGTACAGGTTGCACAGCATTATTGGCTTCATCAAAAACACTCTCCAACATATCATTAAACCGTGTAGGCAGAAATATCGCAAAGTTTTCACATACACAAAGTACACCATCACCATATGCTGTTTTGAATTTCTGAATCTTGATAATGCGGAATGGAATATACGTAGGCAATTCGCTGAGATTCTTTGTCTCTAAGCCACATGCTTGACCCACAGCATTCAAAACATTCATTGTAGTAGTCTATAAACAAAGGAAAAGCATATCTATTACACTCTAAAACAGCTTTAATAATATTGTGCAATTAGGGATTTTGCAGTATGCATGGCTAATAAATTATACTATTTATGCAAGAAATGCCCTAACAGTAGCAGATAATGCTTTTCTGCATATAGCACAAGTGTTAAGTTCTAATGCACACTTGACACAGGCTATCATGTGTCCACAAGGCAAAAATACAACACCTAGTTCATCTTGATAACAAATTTTACATAATTGTTGGTCACACTTTTGTATATGTTCATGAGACAAGTCTTTTTTTTTCAGCCTCGTGTATTTGCTCCGCGTGTTCTAACTCTAAAGGCACTTTTATGTCTAGTGCTGCAATCACGTTTTCTTTACGAATAGTGTTCACAAATTCCTGACCTTTAAGCAACACCATGTATCTACAGTTAGGTAACCAACGAGCGTGTTGCACAAAAGGGTCATCAGTCATTTGCCAATCCTTTAAAGCAAATCCACAATAAAAACATATTTTTTTATCCCCTTCACCAGTATAAAAAATCCAGCTTCACTTAGCTGTTTGGTAAGGTGTTTTAATATTAATGTACAAACATTTTTATAAGATTCCACACGTTTTTCAACAGAGGTGTACTCTGGGTGTGCTAGTGCTTTAGTCTCGCAAACTCCCAATTTTTCAAAAGCACATGCCAATTCAACATCGTCTATGGCATATGGACCACATATATCGACACTACCGTTGTTGGCTGGTAATACATCATTATTATTATTTATTTATTTGTGATTCAGTAACGTAAGTAGCGGCCAATGGCCTTGTGGTTCGGTAAAATGGATACACGGGTATGTTACCCACTTGTTTTCCAAGCATGTAAGGACATCAAGGAGACCATCGCAAATGATCTCTAAAGGGATCATCCCCTTCTTCCCAGTGTGAAAGTTCAATACGACAAAACACACAGGGCACCACATCTTCTCGGTTCAAGTATATAACGGCTTTTGCAAGTTTGTGTGTTGACAAAAAGCCTACAGGCCAGGATTCAAATGTTAACCAACGATCATGTTCTGATTTTAAATTAAACCCACGTGGTAAACCAACTTGCACACTTGTTGTATTTGGTACTAACGCCATGCGTTATAATAAAACTTTTTTATTGCAAGTTATTAACGTTGCACAAGAGCACAGAGTACTTTAATGCATAATGTATGCTTGTTCACTGTCTGTTCACTACGTTAATGGCGCATGACCACACCTAAAAACAAACTAAATAACCCATCACTCACTCAATCAATCAATCAATCAATCAATACTTGTAAATAAAACGTTAACGTTAATTGACATTCATATATCAAAATACCATTAAAAATAAACTGTATGTTGGCACTAACAGTAACCCATGCACTTATTTTCTTTTTATAAAGCTTTAGTCATTTACATCCCCCTTTAGCCAATATATAAACAAAAATGAATGAATGTCATGTCAGTTTTGTTCAGATTACCTTGTTCAATCCTGTAGATATTTGTTGAGTCCATAGGGAACCACCCATAAATTAAATTTAATGTTTTATTTTTTTAAAATCTAATATGGCCTTGTACATTCTCGGTAAACAACCAATATAGTCTTGTACCGGTTGCCAATACATTGTCATTAATCAAGAAAGCAATCATTGTACCAGTCATGTACAGGTAATGAATATTTTTTTGTCTATGGTTTTTCATTAGTGGTAAAATGGAATTGCATTTTTAAGTTAGACTTACCTGAGTTTTAAATACTTCACTCTTTGGCAATGGTTTTGCTCTACTGCGTCTTGTGTTTTCAGCAACTACTACGGCGGTAGGCTTTTCTTTCCAAGTTTCTAAAAATAAATAAAATAAACCGCTATGAATACCTAAATTCAGGTTAATACATACATTTCATAAAATAAAATAAAATAATATATAAAAAATTAAACAAGTTAGTTTTAAAAATAATATCACCTCCACGTGCACTGGCTTGTTACTGTTTCCTTCTAGTGGGCCCAAAAGCGCAATGGTTTCTTGTATCTCAGACATGTAAGGTATACTGGTTATCTGCAAACAAATAAATAAATAAATAAAAAGCATTAATTACCTAATCAATAACTACAAATTTAAGGTTCATTAGCATGACATTATTAAAATAATCATTCATAGGTACTTACAAAAAAAAAAAAAAAAAAAAAAAAAAAAGAGGCTTTTTCTTCCAAAGTTCAGTTCATAGCTCTACTGTATACGTCTATTTGCTAGTCCCGTCAGTGAATTACTAACACAAACCTTATCAGTCTGCTTAGCAACAGAGAGAGAGTTGCATTTTCTCAGCATTTTGACCTTGAACTCATGTCTGTCTCTCAGATGTTCCCACGCCTCCCCACATTCCTCAATCTCCATAAGATTTGCGTACCTTATACTAGTTTCATGATTTTAATAAGGAACCAAAATGGCTGCCTCTTATACATTGGTATTACTACTGCATACGAACCAACATGGCGGTCTCTGCTTAAACAGCACACCTGCTAGCCACCACGAGGCAAGTAAGCTGATATCACACTTCCTGCTGACGTAGACATTTTTGTCTTATCAGCAGTCTCTCTCAGAAGTCCTCTGGCTAGGTACAATATTCAGTCTCCAATGAGCAGGACTGTGTGTGTGTTAGCATTGAAAACATGTGTGTCTTATTATTATTATTATTATTATTATTATTATGCTTGCCACGGTGGGTGAGTGGTTATGTTGTCGGACTACCATCCCCAAGATTGCAGGTTCGTCCCTGGCCATGGTAAGTGATTTTTGAAGGGGACAAAAATCACGATACTCATGCCATACGTTTTTGGCATGTTAAAGAACCCACTTGAATTCAGTAGGCCGTGTTCAATGGCAAAATTAATCTCGGGATTTTCCGTCAACACAAAGTTCCTCCATTCTCTACTTGAAGGCGCTGTAGTGTCAAGGAGTTTAAATATCTAACCTCCTTGACATTCATAGCGTTCAATGGAACGACGAAATTCGACATACAAGCTACCCTCTGGGTGTCAATTAACAAAGCTTGCACCAGGCACCTTAGGCCATACGATATTATTATTATTATTATTATTATTATTATTATTATTATTATTAATCTTGATTGGTCACATTGGACCACTTGAGTCGTTCCACAATCACTTCTTCTTTGAAGGTAGTACTGCTTGGTTCTTGCGCTCTTTCCAGTACTTTTTCATTCTTTCAGATCGGGATTTTCTCAACTCATCTGAAATCTCCATAGGCTTTCTGTGTGTCATTTCTGCAGAAAATTTGTGAGTTTTAAGTATGGTGTTAATTTTATTTTTCTCCTCGGCATCTGTTATCTTGAGTCCAACTGCTTTGAGATCTTGTTGGATTTCTTGGATCCATTTACCTCCAGTTTTCTTTCCTAGATTTCTCATCACCAGTTGGCGTACAATTCTGTTTTCTGGAAGCCGTAAGATGTGAAAAAAATATGAAATTCTTTTCTTCTTCATTGTGCTGGTGATTGGATCAATCTCACGATAGACAGTTTCATTTGGGAGAATCCTCCAGACTCCCTCAACCTGATACTTTTTATTTATGCACGTTCTAATGATTCTTCTTTCCGTTTTGAGGAGCTGATCAGTTCTTTGTTCATTTTTAATTTGGAACAGTGTTTCACAAGCATAAGTGGCTTCAGGGAGAGTTACAGTTTTATAATGTTGGATCTTAGTAGCTATTGATAGGCATTTTGTATTATATGTTGACCAGGTTAGAGATTGTGCCTTTTTCATTTTATTTGTTCTATTTATCCAAGTTACTTTTTCGTTTAAGTTATGTGTTATAATTTCTCCAAGATACTTAAATTGAGGAACTAGGTTAATTTTATGATCATTTATATAGACTTCATTTATATCTAAGGGTTTCATAGGCATGATCTCAGTTTTTTCAAAGGATATCTGTAATCCTATCCCTTGAGCAATTTCTTGGAGACTAGTGATCTGAGTACAAACCTCTTCCTTGTCTAGTGCTAAAAGAGCCAAGTCATCTGCAAATCCTAAGCAGTTTATTTTTATTGATGGTTTTGTTCCAATTTTGATCTTAGGAGGGTTTTCCTTTTGCCAAACCTTCATGATATAATCAAGAGCCACATTGAAAAGCAGAGGGGATAATCCATCACCTTGTCTGAGACCAGTTTTTACTGTGAAAGCTGTTGATATTTCTCCCCTAAATTTAACTTTCGAATTTGTGTTTGATAATGTTAATTGAATGATTTTTATCAATTTAGGATGGAGACCGTATGATCTGAGGATTTTTAGCAGTGTCAGTCTATGAATACTATCATAGGCTTTCTTGAAATCTATAAAAGTGATAAAGAGTTGCTTATTTCTGTTTTTGTAATATTCCATTATTAATTTCAGGCTAAGGATTTGGTCTGGACAACTTCTGTAAGGGCGAAATCCTCCTTGATATTCTCCAAGTTGTGGTTCCAGAATGTTTTTGATCCTGTTGTAAATTATACGAGAGAAAATTTTATATGTGCAGTCCAGAAGGGTAATTCCTCTGTAGTTATCTGGGTTCGTTTTGTCTCCTTTCTTAAATAATGGATGGATTATTCCTGTGGTCCAGTGTGCAGGAATTTCTTCAGTAATCCACATTTTAACTAGATGTTGATGAAGATTTATAATCGCAGGTTTACCAGCATTTTTCCAGATTTCAGCAAAGACTAAGTCTTCGCCACAAGTTTTGTAATTTTTTTGTTCTTTAATTGCGAGTTCTACTTCATTAATGTTTGGAGGATTTATTAAATCAGGTGAAGTTAAAATAGGTGTATCAGTGTTTACTTGCAGGGTTTCCAGTGGATCATCACAATTTAACAGTTTCTCGAATGCTTCTGCAAGGATCTCTGTATTTTCTTGGTTAGAATGTGCTAACTTTCCTGTTTGATTTTTCAACATTAATGTTGGAGCTTCAAATTTTTTTAGATATTTACCAAATGTTTTGTAATAATCTCGAGATTGCTTTTTCTTGAAATCGTCTTCTATCTTTTCCAGTGTATTTTTAAGATGATTACGTTTCGTTTGTCTGATGATTTTATGGGTTAATTTTCTTTGTATAGTTAGTTCTAAATTTGATTCTTCTGACTTTAGAGCTTGATGTTTTATCCATGCTTGGTGTCTTTTCTCTATTGCTTCATCACAATCTACATTCCACCATTCATGTTTTTTCCTTGGATTTATTGGTGCTAACTCCTCTGCTATTGATTTTAATTTAGTGATTAATTCGTCCAATGTTTTAGTGTTGAGAGACTCTTCTCCTGTTCTTTCACAGTACTCTATATTTTTTATTAAGGTAGATGGATCAAATTTCCTCCTATTGTTATTATTAGTTTTTTTCTTGGCCATTGGAGTTAATTTTATTTTTATCTTTACCACATAGTGGTCTGATCCTGAGTCAACTCCCCTTAGAACCTTGACATTGTGAATTTCGCGATGGTGAAATTTATCCATGCAGACATGATCCAACTGCCATTCACCCCTTCTGAAGTCAGGATGTTTCCAAGTTTTCAATTTATGGGGCTGTCTTTTAAAACATGTTGATTTAGAGATTAATTTGTGGTTTCTACAAATTTCGACTAATCTTTGACCATTTTTATTGGTTCGTTTATGTGCTGTCCATTTTCCAATTATATCTCTATATCTTCTTTCTTGTCCAAGTTGCGCATTGAAATCACCAAGGAGAATTTTGATGTTTGATGAAGGGATGTTTATTAAAGTTTGATCCAAAAGATCCCAGAATTTTTGTACTTCTTCTCTGTCCTTAATGGTGTTGTTTTTTTGATTAGTAGGAGCATGTGCATTAATAATTGTATATGTTTTATTTGCCGATTTCAAAGTTAGGGTCGTAAGTCTGGAGGATTGAGATTTAAATTCTGTTATCGAGTCAATGATTCTGAGATCTATTAAGAATCCGTTACCAAATTGTGGACAATTTTTCATAACTCGTTTTCCTGGAATTCCTTTATATAGTCTATATCCTTGTGATTCCAGATGGCCTTGATCACTATTTCTAATTTCCTGAAGGGCCATAATTAGAATTTTATGACTTCTCATGATATCCGTGATGATCTTCAATTTTCCAGTTTGAACCAGAGAGTTAACATTATGTGTAGAAAAGAATGAGACTTGTTTAGGTTTGATTTTCCGTAGTATTTGTTTGTTTGCTTTTTGATGAGTTTTCAGACGCTCCGATTCGTCATTATCTTCCGCATGACAGCCCACCGTATCCGAATGCTGTCTTTTCTGTAATCTATCATTACAGACGGCGGAATTATTCTTCAAATGACTTTTCATGGTCGACTATCTAAGGTTTCACCTTGAGGGGAGGATAAATCCTCGAATTACAATCCTGAATGTTATTCAGAAAGGTGAAAGAACTGAGAAAATAATTCTCAGTCCCCCCCAACACTAGTCTGTTCACTGACCCAGTTTCCCGCTGGGATTGATTACCCAACCTTCCACTGGGTTGCTCAGCTTAGCAGGGGACACCACGTGCAGGTCAGTGTTTGGAGTTGGAGTGGAGAGGTTATGAGGATTCTCTTCTGCTGAATCCTTGTATTACTGATTTTGTTGGTTAGTATCATCACATCACACTCCCTTTGTCCAGGTCTACATATTTATAGACCTCCCCAGGTTGATTCCTAGGGCCCTATTATTATTATTATTATTATTACCGACAGTAGTGGCTACGCTGGCTAAAGCGCAGCATTAGGTCATCGGGCCAAGCTCTCTGCCGACTCGGTAGACGCGTGGGTTCAAGCCCCACCGTCGGCCGTCCTTGAAATTGTTTTCCGTGGTTTCCCCATTTTCAACACCAGGCAAATGCTGGGACGGTACCTTCTGACAGGCCACGGCCGCTTCCTTCCACATCCTTGCCCAGTTTCATTCACCATCATTCATTTCATCTCTCATTAACTCCTCTCATGGGGTTGGCGTCAGGAAGGGCATCCGGCCATAAAAACCATCGCCACAAAGACTTTCATCGCATCTCATCCCCGACCCCATTGGAAAACGGGAAGAATAAGGGGTAGACATACATACATTATTATTATTATTATTATTATTATTATTAAACATTTTACTGTAATAATAATTACTAGCAAACGGCCATCCTCAATACATGATCATGTTAACCACATACTTTCACCCTAAAACACATGACTTGACCCAGTTCAATATTTAGTTTATAACATTTCAGGCCAATGACCTTACCGTTTTGGCCCTTTGCCTACATGCACATGACTTGGTCGAGCAAATGTTATAGGTTTCCATATTCTAAAACCATTTACTGTGCCAGACAGCAGTCTCGCTTATTACCGTTTACTAGCAGGTTAAAGATCCCATTCAGGGGTAAAAAATTCCTAGCACACTTAACACATTTTCAAATATTCGCCTCCATCCGTCATAGGAAATGTCGCAAAACCAACCGTCATAAGCTGCCCCCCGCCATCCCACCAACATAGCAATTCATTTCTTCCGGGCACGGTCACCGAGATCGCCATAAGGGATTTTCAAAATATTGTCCTTCATTCGGTCGTCATATAGGAAAATATCAAAAAGCTACCCCTCGAAATAGCCATTTCCTGTATTCACCATGGCCAGTCATAGCCTCGTTGTAACACACGCCCAGCGCTACCGGCTCTCTCTGTCTACAAACACTCTTTTATTAAAAAAAATAATTAAACAAATTAAAATGCATAGTTCTTGTCCTAGAGACTTGACATTTATTTTCATGGTAGAGGGGGTAGGGACTTTTCATTTATGTCAAACAAACTTACTTGTAAACTTGTTAGTTTCCAAAATAGTAAAAATTCAAAATTTAAGTGTTTTCAAAAAATCTTAAAAAAATATAAAAAATAAAGGTCATAGAGACCATTCGTTTCAACTATGGCACAATGTTCTATCATGTTTGGTTTTCAAACTATCGCCTACTTTTAAAAACAAAAAAATTCAAAAAAAATTTAAATTTATAACGAATCGTCTATAGGAAAGAGGAAGTCAGCTCGAGTCCAACGACACCTCATTTGTTAAAATGCGACCATCCGTTGGCCAATTATCGCCAATGTTCGCGAGAAAGTAGGCTATCATTTTTTTCCCTCCTACACCCTTGAAACTTGCTGCCCACCTAAAGGGCATACCCACCTATCATTAACGTCAAACAAACCTTTTCTCAACATTCACCGTTTCCAAAATAGCGCCAATCCAAAAAACGAAAATTTTCATTTTTTTAAAATACCAACACACATTCTTAGCCAAGAGAACGTCATCCCAATGCCAACAATACCTCATTCGTTAAAATCTGACCACGCGTTCGGGAGATATCGCCAAAAGTTAATATGAAAGTAGGGGGTTAAGCAGAACCCGCCTCACCCCACTACTGTCAAGTTTTTATCCTAGAGACTTGAAATTTATTTTGGAGATAGAGCGCGTAGGTACCTTTCATTTATGTCAAACAACCTTTTTTGTAAACTTCCCAGTTTCCAAAATATAGGAATGTCAAAATTACACTTTTTCAAAAAACATCAAAAATAAAAAAAGTTTTATTACAGAAAATAAAGGACATAGAGACCATTCTTTTAAGCCCATAGGACACTTTTTAGAATGTTTGGTTTTATAAAAAATCGCCTACTTTCCCAATTGTACTTTTTTCATTTTTGTCTACAGACCTGGGACTTGGTTTACCGGTAGAGAGGATAAAGACCTTCCATTTATGTCAAACAAACTTTTTTGTAAACTTCCCAGTTTCCAAAATATAGGAATTTCAAAATTACACTTTTTTCAAAAACATCAAAAACAAAAAAAGTTTTATTACAGAAAATAAAGGGCATAGAGACCTTTTGTTTGAACTTTGACGCAACGTTCTATCATGTTTGATTTTTTAACTATCGTCTATTTTCAAAAACAAAAATTTTCAAACAAAAATTAAAAAATATAACGAGTGGTCCATAGCAAAGCACCCGTCAGCTCGAGTCCAACGACACCTCATTCGTAAATCTCCAACCATGGGTTCGGGAGTTATCGGCTCGAATTTGGAGTAGTGGTGGGGGTTAGAACCCCTATTGCTCCCCTACTCCGTATATACAAGTATTTTAACGGGAGTGACGAAGGTTACCGTCATAGTAGAATACAGGCTCGGTGATAGCATAATATACTCGTACAAGTTTGAGAACTTAGAAAGATTTTCGTATGAATTGAAAATGAAGCTATTAGTGAAAGAAGTTTTGTCTGCATTAAAATATTAAAAAGTGCCACTAGTAAAGTAAACGTGAATAATACGGAGAAAGACAAGTCGAGTAATAGTAGGTATTCAATATTATAAATATTACGTTGTGGAACTTAGTGCAACAATTATTATAAGAGCGGTATTTGTGAAATATATTATTGAACATTGGCATTGAAATAGTATTTTACCCCTGTCGATAGAAATAAAATACGGTTTATGAACTTCGAATTGTGGCACATTGTAAACATTATTACAAACCTACTAAGGAATAAAAGGCTTTATGATATGTTATAGTTATAATAGTTAGTCCAAAACACTAGAGAAGCCATAGATGAATGTTTGATCATGGAACAAATTAATTAAATTATTCCACTATCAAACATCTATTCCCACGTAAGCATAAGATCACAATTCATCCCAACCTCAAAATGTTTCAATGAATCTCTACATTAGTTCCATATTCATGACATCTCCACTATGGGCTGTCTTTTGAAGAATTCGTTCTTTTATGGTTAACTCAAAGAAAGTTGCAACAGATCTGATTTTTAATATTTTTAGAGTATTTCTAATAATTTTTGATAGGTATGGTAATGGATTTTTTTTGATCTCATACATTTATAAAATAACTAGCTATTGTACCCGGCGTTGCCCGGGATGTGCCTTATATGTTGTAGAAAGATACATGGCAATACATTTCGTAGAGTATGTTCATTCTGTCCAGAAGAGAAGAAAGTAGGATTCAGGCATCCGAAATGAAGTTTATAAGAACAATGCTTCAAAGTACAAGGAGAGACAGAGTAAGGAACGAAACAAACAGGACAGAGGCTGGCATAGATATCAGTGCTACAAAATATTTGCAGAAGCAACGATTAGGATGGTATGGGCATCTTCAAAGAATGGGAGATGAGAGGACACCAAAAGCTTATTTCAACAAGATTATCCCAGGTAAAAGACCAGTAGGAAGACCAAAGAAGAAATGGTTGGACCAAATCAAGGATGATCTTGAAGACAAAGGGCTAGTCTGGAGAAGGACCCATGAAGACCAACACTATTCATGGACAGGAAAAGGTGGCGAGGGCTCGTTAACAGCATCCGGGCGACTGGAGCTGGAATTTGATGATGATGGATTCATTCTGCCCCTAAATGAGTTTAGATCATAATTCTCCTCGACTCTCATGTTACTCAAGTGCAATATTAACTCACTGTAAACCTAGTCGAAAATTACAGTAGAATACAATAACTGAGCAGAGCATGCAACAATAGTAAAACGGGATGTATATACACAATTCCTCGAGAACTCAGTCTCACAATTACTTTCCTGATAGTGTTTATTTTTGATTTAATAGGGAAAGTAAGATTTCTTATAGCAGTGTTCACATAGTTATCGCTATTATTTTTCAAATATAGCAACTACCTTCTTGTTAGGAAATAATATTTAAATTATTCAATGATGGGAAGATACAGTCATCATTGTGGAGTCAAATATACTGTACTTATGATTTTTAACCCCGCACAAATTACGTGAATAATGACAAATGACTTATTCCTGTACGTAGGTCAGTGTGTACTATACTAGTAACAGTATATTAAGGAACATTATTGCTGTAAGAATGATTTATATGCATATGACCTCATCCACATCAAGTTAAAGTAAATTAAGCAAAGTATAATCCCAGTATATTGTCAAATCTGATGCTCAGATTCTGCACACATTCTCTATGGAATCCAGTGTGATTAGAACTCATGACAATTATAACATTAGGCTATTCAATAACTTTTGTCAGTAAGAACTAAAATGGATAATATAAATACATAAACATAAGAAAAACATTGTGAACGTTTAGTAGTTTAATTATGTTACTAACATGTAATCAACTAAATTAATAATTCAACATCCGGTTCCATTACAAATTAGCATAGTCATAGAGCAGGGTAATTACCAAGTACATTATAACCCGAATAAGAAAGGCAAATACTATTCATAGAACAATCTGTAATATCACTCAAATGTTACCGTATTTCTGATTTGTAATACAAAATACAGCTTATAGAGGTAAACACTGTCAAGAAGTAAAAAATGCAGCATAAATACATTATGATTAATAAAACATAAACGTACACTTATCAGTTGTAGAACAATTCTAGTAGATATTACATGTAATATATTGCGCGGGATACCTTTCGTCACAAGGTGAAGATTCAAAATCTTCCCTAACAGCAGCCGTATCAAGAGTGTAAAATTTGACTCAATATGTCACATAGGTTTTGGTGCCCTAAATATTAAAAATTAAATAAAATTATACATAAAATGCAAAAATCATTCAGACCACCACGTGTATTAGCAGCTAACTTTCTCGGATTTCGCCTTGTAGGTCCGAGGCTGAATCCCGGCTATGTCAAGAAATTTTAATTCTGGTCTGAGAGTTGCCTCTCGAGGCAAACTTGGTATTTGTTTTCCGTGGTTTCCCACTTCTACTCGAAGCAAATACCGGGATAGTTCCTAACTGAAGGCCACAGCAACCTCATTTCCAATCCTCATTTGAATTACGAATACACACACCACTATAGCCATCACAGTAACATGTGTTATCAGAAAGATTCCATACACACTCAAGTTCATTGGGCTATATGACTGATGTCGCAAAGCCTCTAAATTAATCACAACAACATAATCATTTAGGCTAATTTAATCTTAATACTAAGTTTCGTGATGAAATCTCCAGTTGATGTAACCTTACGCCACATGCAGGGTTAGCCAATGTATTTGCTTTTAAATTTTAACTCTCTACAACGACGCCTGTTAATACCATTAGAAGAAATACGTATTGAGATTTTTATGGCGTTCAGATTCCTAATGTTCTTATCGTGGTTTGGAGAGAAAATGGAGAGCCATGACCTCTTACAGAGATAGATTGAAACCTGGTGTTAATGTCTTGACCTACTGTTGCCTTGGAGAAAATGGAGTGCATGGCCTTTTACAGAGATAGATGGAAACCTGGTGGTCATAGCTTGAGCTAGTGTTGCCGTGGAGGAAATTGAGTGGCATGGCCTCATAGAGATGGAAACTTGGTAGTCTCGTCTTGAGCTACTATTGCCATGGAAACGACCAGCCTTGCCATTCTTTCATGAGTTTATTTTCTGACTTTTATTAGCCTTTGCTTGAGTGCCAAAGGGCCGAAATAAGAAAAATGAGACAGATTATCGAAAATGCATGTAGCCAGCGGTTTCTTCTAGGTTCTGGAGTATGTGTATGCAAAATTTGGTTGTGATTGGTGGAACGGTGTAGATTTGTATACGGAACAAATATGCATACTTACCCACATACAGACTTTCACTTTTATTTATTAGATATGTAATCTTTCAACTTCATTCGTATCATATATTGTCTGATTAGGAGGGTTATAACGAAATCCGGTACAGTGTACTCATATATTACATTTTATTGACTTAAGGTATCTTTTCCTATTTCGTTAAACTTTGTCAATAAGGATTTGGGCAGACATGGCCCTTTTCATATCATTTCCACAGAAACTATGTTACGTTCTAAGGTTCTCTTGACATACAGCCCTACTGCCCACATTGCCCTGCCTTGTTTTACACCTGATATGTATACCTTGTAATCTCCTACCTCCTCCTCTCTATCTCTCTTTGAGCTGCAGTAATCCACAAAATATCCAATCTCATCCTACTTGCTGACTCAGTTAGCTCTACTTTCTTCCTTCCATAACCACCATCGATATTAATCCCACCTCATTGAATGCCAGTTTGATTGCCTGTTCGTCTCCAATGAGTACTGGATCTGTCAGATGGGAGTGGGACTCCATCACTCCCATAGGTCCGAGGCTGGCTCATGACATTTTTAGCAGCTTTAGAAAGTACAACAGATGTAGGTTGCTAGCCTTATTTACAAAGGAACCCCATGAGTTTCACCTCAGGGAACAAACAAGTTGGGTGTCCTAGCCGCTTGGGCACAAGGCAAGGAGAACCACGATTCAGAATATGTCCAAGATGCCCGCTCCTATTCCATAGTAACTGGTTTCCTGACTTGCAGGACCACTTACTAGACCACTCTGACATTGTACATGGTTCATGAACTAGGACGTGACTATACCATGAATTGTAGGTCTATACAAAATGTTTCCTGGTTAGAAGGGGTGAGTAGATAATTTGGCACATTACGTGTTAACCGATTGAAAAGCATTTATTTTCCAATTGTGACGTTTGTAATGCGAATTTATATGTCGTCACTTTGTACCGACAAAAGGAGTTACAATTGGGAGAATGTTCGATACTGCCAACTAACCTATAAATAAACATTCAAAAATGTATTACCGTAATTACCAATTATAAATTATGAAGGTTGACGATTTTGCTTCTGTTATTGAGACACAAATGAAGATTCTAAATATAATCCCGTTATTTCATTTGACGCAATCCCCAAGTTAATACACCAAAATACTGGGGTGTCCGATTACTCCCAACTATGCTCCACGTGCGCTTCGTTTCAACGACTCTCGTTGTTAATTCAAAGCTTTCGTTTTTTCCAACAGGAGAAATCCCCATCGACATGATCCCGTTTATCGAAAAGAGTGTAGGACCAAAATTTAAAGATAGAACAGCCAATGCAAAAGCAAGTGTCAAGAGAAACTTGAAGAAACCAAAGCTGTCATGTTTTTGGAGAAAAGTATATATATTTATATACCATGGCCCATCACTTGAAACAACCTTCGGAACAGAGGGTGAAGCAAAGAATAAATCAACAACACATCATGTGGCAGAAGATATGCCTTCTACAGGATCGCTACTTACGACAACCATTAGAACGGAAGGAGTCAGTGTAAGTGTGAGTACCTGGGAACCGAAGGTTGTCAGTTGTGGTGAGACCTCAACAACACAAGGGGTCAATAAAGGTATGAGCACGTCGAAAACAGAGGACGACAAACATGGTACAGTCTCAACAACAAAGGATGTCCATAGATATAAGACCACGCGATCAGAGAATATCAATGGAGGTCAGAGTACCTCGAAAATAGATCGAGGTACGACCTCAATAACTCAGGGTGCGAATGAAACAATGGGTGTCAGCAGAGGTACGATGTCTACAACGGTGTTTGTCTCTGGTGGTGTGATTACTTTGATTACAAATGGCGAAAATAGATGTAAAGTTGTCAGTTGTGGTGAGACCTCAACAACACATGGGGTCAATAAAGGCATGAGTACAAAAGACGGCATAAATGGAATGATATCAACAACAAAGGATGTCCATAGATATAAGATCACGACATCAGTGATTACCTGGAAACCGAAGGGTGCTGGGTAGTTTATTGGCTGAGGAATAACCCACCCACCAAGGGAAGATGATTAAGAGAAGGAAGTAGATTTTGGATTGGAAAAAAAGGATAGAAAAATAGGAGGAGAGTCCCACAAAATTAATAAGTTTAGTTTTAAACACACTTAAAGGTGGTTGCCACCGAAAATCCTGTTTCGGATACCTAAAATGAGTAAGGACTTGGTCTAAGCTGACGAGAAACACAGATAGAACTTGGGCTGTTTGCAAGAGAGTGGCTTTCGTATAATCCCTCTCAAGCATATATAAAACTACTATGGGGAAGAGTGCTGGTCTGGTAAGACTGAGAGGAACAAATTTACTGTATGTCTTCTCAAAGAAATTAGGTTTTACAAAGTAATTCGAAGAATGCCAATGATTTAACTCAAGCTTGGTATTTTCAATTTCCAAAATTATGGAGTTCCTGTAAGGGCGACCAAGTGTCTCTAAAAAGGAAAATGATAAAAGATTATGCCTTATTGGGTAATCTTGGTAAATGAACCAATGGTTGCATTGGAAAATGGCTAAGCTTTTACTCAGCGAGGAGCCGGCTAAAAGTTTAGACAAAAAGAAACACTTATTTTTTAGAAAATTGACCATAAGTTTTCGGAGAGGATCTCCACAAGCAGGTAGCTGGCTTAGCGAGCTTTACTTGCCTTACTGGCCAATTAGAATTAGCTATTAACGCTAAGAAGAACTTTAGTGAGGTGAAAATTAAGAGTTCTTGCTCAAATGCAACAAATGGTGAAAGCTCTATTAATGATTTTAATATCATTGAGTGAGGAGAGTCAAGGAAGACAGGATTTTGCCTAAACTTTATATTCGTAAATGAAAAAGCGAAGGGAAAAGATTTGTTTATTTTACAATTAGAAAAAGTTTGAGGAAATTAACAATTATGCAATATAATTTTAATAAACATAGTTCATTTGAACTTTTTAACAAATAGGGTCGCAGACCTCTCAACATTAAACGGTTGCTCCAGGCAATTGACAATTTACAAGGTTTCAAACCTTACATGTTTCTAAAATCTTTATAAGATTTAAACAAATGAGCAATGAAATAATTAAAGCTTGAACGTGAATTGGAGTACAAAAAGTGCACCTTAAGAAATTCTGGAGAGAATGTTCTAGAGAAAGTGACAACTTTGAAAATAACAATAATAACAACATGAAAAATAAGATAGAAGTTCCTACAACTTCTTATATTTATACAGAATTAATATATGAGAATTATACAAAGAGGGCAGGTCACTTACTGTGAAACCTGAAGAAAGTGAAAGGGAAAGTTCTAGACTTCCCAAGTTTGAGCCGGAATCACTCGCCAAATGGGACAGTTTCCATTTCGTGAAACCTGAACATGACTCGCTCAAGAGTTTAGAGAATTGTTTTCCCTGATTATGGGAAAGGAACAACGTGAATTTAAAACTTGTATCACACAAGCAATTATACAGAATTTAATTAATGTTAAACTAGCAAAGTTGGAAGGGCACCTCGTGAGTGACACCTTATAGAAAAGTTTCAATTTTATTAATAATGGTTGTTAGTAGAAGGTTGAGGAAAGATCATTGGGATATAGGATCAATGTTCATGGCCGTATTTAATATAACCGGACGATCGCGACGCGGTAGAAACGTGGAGCAAGCACTGTTTATCACTGTAGTCTATGAAGATGGATGCAAAGTTCACTATAGAAACACTGAAGTTTATGAGAAAAAAGTTATTGCAATTATGGAAATAACTGATTGCACTATATAGGTGAGAGTCTATTTCTTGAAAAAGTTATAATTTACAATTAAATGCGCCATAGAATGTTCCAGAGGTTCCAGCGGTGGAAGAAAGTTAGCTATTGCAAAAATTTGTAAGGAAGATTCCCCATTTTAACTAGCATTTTCACAAGTGCGTGAACAATGCTTGACGGCAAGACTCGCAGATAGAGAACAAGATCTCAAAGGTTCCAGAACGACCTTAGCAGAAAATGGGGTTGAGAAAATCCAACGGAGGAACTAGCTTTATAATTATAGACAGCGGGTATTAGATAATATCCCACGTAGCGAGAGGATTTCTCGTTTGAATAGCTTAAGAAAAGCTCTTTTTTAGTAAGGTTGGCTTATACAAGCAAAAGCACAACATGGCAAATCCCACGAAGAATGATTATTGCCCCAAAGTAAATGATTTCACACTGTCTATAAATTATAATTAAAAGCACGTGGAAGTTAAAACCATGAAGATGAGGTTAAAACTTTTAAAATGGTACTTATCTTGATTTCATGTTGAAGTCGAAGTTTCCGTTGATGATTACTTAGCCAACATGGCGTAAAAGAGGGTGAGCCTCTTGGTTTGAGGAGATAAGCTCGAGCGGAGCTTTGACTGAACGAGTCAACTGCAGACTGAGAAGTGAGAGCAGCTCAACGGAGCACGGAGGGACCAAGAAAAGGGGAAAGAGTGGGGGGTAGGAGACAAAAGGAGAACATATAAACATTGCCAACTTGAAAACAAAAAATTTATCTTCTCTTGCTGAGCCGGTCTTCTAAGAGTTGATAACAGTTGATACTAGCGCAGCATGGTGAGTAAAGAAGTGGACGTAGTCCTCTTGCTCCAAGAGAAAATAGCTGACGATGGTAACAGGATCTGGTGGCCAAATGGATAAGTAAGTCCTCTAGCACCAGGAAGAGTTGAGGAGCTTCAGAGATTCGCTGCGAGGTGACGCTAGGTGGGTCACAGAAGTTATATATCTAGAACAGACTTATGAAGACATGAGAGATTTGCTTATCAAGGAGAAAACAAAAGATCACTGTTGGTGTTTGACAAAGAGAAAGGAAGAAATGAACATGCAAAGAGCAATAAAAAATTATATCTCAGGTACCGTGTATTCAAAGAATACACCATACTGGGGGGAAACACCAACAGAGAGCAAATAAACAGTTACACATTTATTGGAAGAGGAGCGATCAAAGACAAGGGTCTTGTAATCGAACCGTTAATGGTCAAGACTCTGACCACCCTGACTCTCCCATCTCTTCCAGGGTAACACCTAGTCACTCTACCGGAAGTCCAGACTAGAGGGGGAGAAACATCCCTAACCAAGACCAAGTCCCCCACTTTAATGTCGGGACTGGAAAGAAACCACTTCTGCCTCCGTTGCAAGGAAGTTAAATATTCCAAGTTCCATCTCTTCCAAAAAGAATTACGGAGGGCTTCAAGTTTACGCCAAACAATAGGTAAATTAAAATCCCGGTAAGAATTGGGAAGAGGAGGAGGGGCAGAAAGAGAAGTGCCGATAAGGAAGTGACCAGGGGTGAGTGGAAGTAGGTCATCAGGGTCATTGGAAAGTGGAGTTAAAGGGCGAGAGTTAACAACACCTTCAATCAAAACAGACAGTGAATTGAATTCTTCGTAAGTCAGAATTCGATTACCTAAGACTTTTCTTAAATGACGTTTAGTGAGCTTTACGCAAGATTCCCACCTACCACCATGATGCGGAGCGTAAGGAGGTATGAAGCGCCATTTGAAACCTTTTGAATAAGAAAAATTAGAGATTTGTTCCATGGCAGGAGAGGAAGTGAGAGCTTTCTTCCACAGGGAAGCTGCGCCCTGAAAGGTGGAAGCGTTATCAGAGAACATCTCAGAAGGAACACCACGCCTAGCGGTGAAACGAGAGACAGCTGATAAAAAATAAGAAGTAGAAGCATTCGTTACTAGTTCCAAGTGGATTGCGCCGGTAACCATGCAAACAAAGAGAGAAACATAAAGCTTACCAAACAATTTGCGCTTAGCTTCAGGAGAGTTTCGTTGATATTGGAACGGACCCATATAGTCCACGCCAGTTAAAGCAAATGGGCGTATAGGAGAAGAACGAAAAGAGGGCAGATCGCTCATTAATTGAGTGTTGATTTTAGGTTTCGTTTTGAAACAAGGAATGCACTTATGAATTACAGAAGAAACTTCATGAATTCCATTTATAATCCAGTACTTTTCCCTTAAGAGGCAAAGCCGAGTACGTGTACCAACATGAAGATTACGGTAATGAAAGTCACGCATAATTAAGGAAGTTACGTGATGTTTGGAAGGCAAAATAACAGGATGCTTTTTGTCCTCAGAGAGTAAAGATTGCGAGAGCCTTACACCTACCCTGAGTAACCCATGGTCATCAAGGAACGGGGCTAAAGCACGGAGACGGCTGGATTTGGGAAGATCTCTTTTAGAAGAAAGCAATGACAATTCAGAAGAAAAGGCTTCTTGCTGTGTCAGTTGTAAAACCTTAACGGTAGCGAGATTCAATTCATGATTGGTAAGGTGTGGTTTAGGGAGAAGAGGTTGGTCAACCACAAGATATTTCCATCTAAGGAGATAGGCGACAATTCGTAATAATTTATGAAAAGAAGAATAGCGGGACAACAAAGGATGAGAAGCGTTGGAAACAAGACACGAAGCAATGGGTAGAGGTACTTTAGAGTCAGGCAAGTTAGAGTTTGTAGCTGGGGGTTTAGAAGGCCATGAGGAAGATTCTTCGATTAGCCACGAGGGCCCATGCCAGTACAATTGGGAAGCTGCCAATTGAGAGGGTAAACAACCACGAGAGATAATATCAGCTGGATTATCCGCACTGGGAACATGCCTCCATTGACATCCAGAAGAAAGAGTTTGAATTTTGGAAACCCTGTTTGCAACGAAAGTTTGCCAGTGAGAGGGGTTCTTGGCGATCCAAGAAAGGGCGATCATGGAATCGCTCCAGAGATAGATTTGCGAGAATTCGACCTTTAATACTTCCCGTAATTTCTTGACAAGTTCTGCAGCCATGAGTGCAGCGCACAGTTCGAGCCTAGGCAAAGTGATAGTTTTAAGAGGAGCGACCTTCGATTTGGCACAAACAAGGTTGGAAACTAGAGATCCATAGAGTGAATCGTGATAAACTAAATATGCACAGCAACCATAAGCTTTTTCGGAACTGTCCGCGAACACATGAAGGAAAAAAGATGCATTAGAATGAGAGCTGATTAAATTCCTGGGAATTTCAATGAGGGAAAGATCCAGCAAATTGCTGCGAAACGAGAGCCAACGATTAAGAAAAGAAAGAGGGACAGTGTCATCCCATTCACATTTAAGTGACCACAGCTCTTGCATGAAGAGTTTGGCTATGACGATAACTGGGGCAAGGAATTGAAGTGGATCAAAAATTTTTGCAATTTCAGAGAGAATTTGTCTTTTTGTATTAGGAAGCTCTTCTGCGAGCGAAACTTTATAGATAAGAGTGTCAGTGCTAGTGCACCAGTGAACTCCTAGAGTTTTTATAGATTCGGAGTTACCACAAATTTCGACAGAAGAAGGATCTACGTCTTCGATGGGAAACTGAGCGAGAAACTCAGGGGAGTTGGAGTTCCACTTATGGAGTGGGAAACCTCCATTCCTTAGTAATGCCTGAAGTTCTAAAGATACAAAAGAAGCTTCCTCCAAAGAGGGGAAGGATTGCAAATAATCGTCAACATAGAATGACGTAGTTAGTGCTTCAGAGGCTTTGGGGTTAAATAAATGACCATCTTGAGAGGCTAGCAAGTGTAGGGATCGGATAGCAAGGAAAGCAGAGGGTTTTAAGCCATAAGTAAGCGAAATACCTTAATGGGCTTACTGGTTTCATTACGCCACAAGATTCTTTGAAGATCTCGTTGTTCTGGTTGAATTAACACTTGACGGTACATCTGTTTTATGTCGGCTATGACAGCTATGGGAAATAATCGAAAGTTTAAGAGTATAGCAGATAAATCTGATTGAATAGCAGGACCAGAATAAAGAGTGTCGTTAAGGCTGTTGCCATTAACGTCGGGCGATGAACCATTGAAAACAACTCGAATTTTATCTTTTACAAGAGGGTTTTTCCACACGGGATGATGATTTAAATAAACCGTTTCAATTGGGGGGTGCAATTCATCATTAGATTTGTTAACAACTTCCATATGATCTAAGCTTTCATACTCATCCATGAAATCAGTGTACTGTTGTTTAACAAGAGGTTCCTTTTTGAATTTGCTCTCGATGGCGAAAAGAGCTTTTCGAGCTTTAGGCTGAGAGTTGATAAGTTTAGGAGGATTATGTAATCTTGGCATTTGAACGACGAACCGGCCATCAGAAGAACGAGTGGTGGTGTTCAAAAAAAGTTGCTCACAGAATTCATTTTCTGAAGAGGTTACATTAGGAGAATCGACATTTTCAAGCCTCCAGAACTGTTCCAGGTCAGTATTGGAGAAGTAACATTGCGATGCGGGTTGAGGAGAATAGTGGGGAAGTTGCCCCGTGACGATCCATCCAAAATTAGTGTCTCTGGCGACCACGTTTGAGGATAATTTACGAACCTGTTTACGTAGGCAATTCCAGAAAACATTGGCACTAAAAAGTATGTCAATAGGGTTCTGCATATTAAAACAAGGATCGGCTAGCCTTAAATGCGAGGGAATGTTTAACCCTGAAATATCCACAGAGTGACTTGGAGTGTCTTCTCCAATGCTATTAAGAATTAGACAATTAAGTTTAAGAAAGTTGTTTCTATGACAAGTATCTCTTATAGTTAGCTTTGAGAATTGTAAAGCTTGCAATTTTGAGCTGTTGATGCCCGACACGTTGATAGAAGTGGGGTTTACAGGTAGGCCTAGTTTTCTAATCAAGGAATTGGACACAAAATCATGAGTTGCCGCTGAGTCTAGAAGACCGCGTGCACGGACCCAGTTGCCAAAGTTATCCTGAACGTCAATTTGGACAGTAGACAACAATACTTGCGCACTGCGAATGGACTTAGCATTTTGAATATAAGATGAAGCATTAGAATTGTTAGCACTATCATTTTTCGGCGAAGTAGATGCTGTCGATGACCTTGCCTGATCATGACGATGTAGCAGAGTATGATGAGCCTTTTCACAATGGTAGCAAAGTCTTGTGGACTTACAGTTAGAAGCAGAATGCGTGGGCGCTAGGCAGTTGAAACAATGTTTGTTTTGAGCGACTAATTTTCGTCTGTCATCGACTGACATTTCTTTAAAAGATTTGCAAAGGTATAGGGCATGGGGATCTTTACAAAGTATGCACTTTACAGGTTCGTTTAAACTTTTGCGAGGTTCACTTTGCGTGTTTAAAACAATAGAGCTAGCGACACGACGTTCACTAGACCTAGTTGGGTAACCAGTGGAGTTTGATTTGAATTTGGATGAGCTGGACCCGGGTTTTTGGGTATTGGACGCTGAGCGTTCACTTTTGGATTTGATGGACATTAATTCGAATTTGGAACTAGGAGATGAAGGTTCACTTTGATTAGCTAGAGCGGTTAAAAGTTGGCATCTAGCGTTTATGAAAGTGACTAAATGCTCGTAAGAGTAGTCGTCTTCCTTAGAAAGTTCAATTTCCCAAGCTTTGAGGGTAGCAGCATCAACTTTAGAAACTACTAAATGTATTAGGAAAGTATCCCAATGTTCAGTAGGTTGATCTAATTGGGACAAAGCTTTAACGTGGAGTTGGGTAGTGTCAATTAAAGTACGCAAACTAGTGACGTCATTGTGCTGTGACGCAGGTACGTTAAATAGAGCCTTAATATGGCGTTGAATACGTAAACGTGAATTTCCATATCTTTCTTTTAATAAGTTAAAGGCAATGGGGTAATTTTCGGCACGCAGAGGAAGTGCTTCAACTAACTGCAAAGCTTGACCTCGAAGGATAGATCTCAAGTAATGAAACTTGTAAATGACTTGAATGTCTTCATTGTCATGAACAAGGGAGCAAAATAATTCATAGAAAGAATCCCAAGTGGATTCATCTCCAGAAAAATGGGGTAAATCAATTTTCGGTAAAGTAGGTTTGGGCTTGTGAGTGCCCTCACGGAAAGAAGTTTGGGGTTCGTGAAGGGAACCAAGAACAGAAGCGTCCTTTTTCTGCTCCTCTTCGAGTTGGCGTATTATTTTGAAAGCAGAACCTATGCCTTCGTAATATAAGTTTTCTACTTCGACACGATCTTCTGTTTGATTGAGCATGCAAGTTTCAATTTCAGTTTGAATGTTACAGTAGTTTTCATAAGAACGTTCAAAATCCTTTACACGATGTTTCAACAAATCTAATTGCGCGTCTGAGGGATCTAATTCTTTTATGTACCTTCTGAATCGGGTAATTTGCCCTTTATAGGATGCTCGTTTAGAAGTAAGTTTTTCATCCTTATCCTTATCAGTGGGAGCCATATTAAAGAAGGTAAATGAAAATGTAACTCACGAAACTGTGGAACCTTGGAAATGCTGTCAAGCTGGCAGCAGCGAATGAGTAGAAAGAATGGGACACACCATAGGAGACAGGAGCGGCCTCTTTCCCGTTCACAGGCTTTGCACGATGTGGTTATAGCTGAAATATTCAACACAGATATTAGAAATATGCAAAGTATTGTCAAATAACACTATTTTAAAAAGAGAAAAGAAAAAATGGGCTCTCCCGGGTTTCGGCACCAAAATTTTGGGTAGTTTATTGGCTGAGGAATAACCCACCCACCAAGGGAAGATGATTAAGAGAAGGAAGTAGATTTTGGATTGGAAAAAAGGATAGAAAAATAGGAGGAGAGTCCCACAAAATTAATAAGTTTAGTTTTAAACACACTTAAAGGTGGTTGCCACCGAAAATCCTGTTTCGGATACCTAAAATGAGTAAGGACTTGGTCTAAGCTGACGAGAAACACAGATAGAACTTGGGCTGTTTGCAAGAGAGTGGCTTTCGTATAATCCCTCTCAAGCATATATAAAACTACTATGGGGAAGAGTGCTGGTCTGGTAAGACTGAGAGGAACAAATTTACTGTATGTCTTCTCAAAGAAATTAGGTTTTACAAAGTAATTCGAAGAATGCCAATGATTTAACTCAAGCTTGGTATTTTCAATTTCCAAAATTATGGAGTTCCTGTAAGGGCGACCAAGTGTCTCTAAAAAGGAAAATGATAAAAGATTATGCCTTATTGGGTAATCTTGGTAAATGAACCAATGGTTGCATTGGAAAATGGCTAAGCTTTTACTCAGCGAGGAGCCGGCTAAAAGTTTAGACAAAAAGAAACACTTATTTTTTAGAAAATTGACCATAAGTTTTCGGAGAGGATCTCCACAAGCAGGTAGCTGGCTTAGCGAGCTTTACTTGCCTTACTGGCCAATTAGAATTAGCTATTAACGCTAAGAAGAACTTTAGTGAGGTGAAAATTAAGAGTTCTTGCTCAAATGCAACAAATGGTGAAAGCTCTATTAATGATTTTAATATCATTGAGTGAGGAGAGTCAAGGAAGACAGGATTTTGCCTAAACTTTATATTCGTAAATGAAAAAGCGAAGGGAAAAGATTTGTTTATTTTACAATTAGAAAAAGTTTGAGGAAATTAACAATTATGCAATATAATTTTAATAAACATAGTTCATTTGAACTTTTTAACAAATAGGGTCGCAGACCTCTCAACATTAAACGGTTGCTCCAGGCAATTGACAATTTACAAGGTTTCAAACCTTACATGTTTCTAAAATCTTTATAAGATTTAAACAAATGAGCAATGAAATAATTAAAGCTTGAACGTGAATTGGAGTACAAAAAGTGCACCTTAAGAAATTCTGGAGAGAATGTTCTAGAGATAGTGACAACTTTGAAAATAACAATAATAACAACATGAAAAATAAGATAGAAGTTCCTACAACTTCTTATATTTATACAGAATTAATATATGAGAATTATACAAAGAGGGCAGGTCACTTACTGTGAAACCTGAAGAAAGTGAAAGGGAAAGTTCTAGACTTCCCAAGTTTGAGCCGGAATCACTCGCCAAATGGGACAGTTTCCATTTCGTGAAACCTGAACATGACTCGCTCAAGAGTTTAGAGAATTGTTTTCCCTGATTATGGGAAAGGAACAACGTGAATTTAAAACTTGTATCACACAAGCAATTATACAGAATTTAATTAATGTTAAACTAGCAAAGTTGGAAGGGCACCTCGTGAGTGACACCTTATAGAAAAGTTTCAATTTTATTAATAATGGTTGTTAGTAGAAGGTTGAGGAAAGATCATTGGGATATAGGATCAATGTTCATGGCCGTATTTAATATAACCGGACGATCGCGACGCGGTAGAAACGTGGAGCAAGCACTGTTTATCACTGTAGTCTATGAAGATGGATGCAAAGTTCACTATAGAAACACTGAAGTTTATGAGAAAAAAAGTTATTGCAATTATGGAAATAACTGATTGCACTATATAGGTGAGAGTCTATTTCTTGAAAAAGTTATAATTTACAATTAAATGCGCCATAGAATGTTCCAGAGGTTCCAGCGGTGGAAGAAAGTTAGCTATTGCAAAAATTTGTAAGGAAGATTCCCCATTTTAACTAGCATTTTCACAAGTGCGTGAACAATGCTTGACGGCAAGACTCGCAGATAGAGAACAAGATCTCGAAGGTTCCAGAACGACCTTAGCAGAAAATGGGGTTGAGAAAATCCAACGGAGGAACTAGCTTTATAATTATAGACAGCGGGTATTAGATAATATCCCACGTAGCGAGAGGATTTCTCGTTTGAATAGCTTAAGAAAAGCTCTTTTTTAGTAAGGTGGGCTTATACAAGCAAAAGCTCAACATGGCAAATCCCACGAAGAATGATTATTGCCCCAAAGCAAATGATTTCACACTGTCTATAAATTATAATTAAAAGCACGTGGAAGTTAAAACCATGAAGATGAGGTTAAAACTTTTAAAATGGTACTTATCTTGATTTCATGTTGAAGTCGAAGTTTCCGTTGATGATTACTTAGCCAACATGGCGTAAAAGAGGGTGAGCCTCTTGGTTTGAGGAGATAAGCTCGAGCGGAGCTTTGACTGAACGAGTCAACTGCAGACTGAGAAGTGAGAGCAGCTCAACGGAGCACGGAGGGACCAAGAAAAGGGGAAAGAGTGGGGGGTAGGAGACAAAAGGAGAACATATAAACATTGCCAACTTGAAAACAAAAAAATTATCTTCTCTTGCTGAGCCGGTCTTCTAAGAGTTGATAACAGTTGATACTAGCGCAGCATGGTGAGTAAAGAAGTGGACGTAGTCCTCTTGCTCCAAGAGAAAATAGCTGACGATGGTAACAGGATCTGGTGGCCAAATGGATAAGTAAGTCCTCTAGCACCAGGAAGAGTTGAGGAGCTTCAGAGATTCGCTGCGAGGTGACGCTAGGTGGGTCACAGAAGTTATATATCTAGAACAGACTTATGAAGACATGAGAGATTTGCTTATCAAGGAGAAAACAAAAGATCACTGTTGGTGTTTGACAAAGAGAAAGGAAGAAATGAACATGCAAAGAGCAATAAAAAATTATATCTCAGGTACCGTGTATTCAAAGAATACACCAGGTGCCAGTTGTGGTGTGACCTCAACAACACGTGGGGTCAATAAAAGTATACGTATGTCGGAAACAAAAGACGGCAAAAATGGAATGATATCAACAACAAAGGATATCCATAGAAATAAGACCACGATATCAGTAATTACCTGGGAACCGAAGGGTGTCAGTTGTGGTGTGACCTCAACAACACAAGTGGTCAATAAAGGTATGAGTACGTCGGAAACAAAAGACGGCAAAAATGGAATGATATCAACAACAAAGGATGTCCATAGAAATAAGACCACGTCATCAAGATGTCAATGAAGGTCAGATTACCTCGAAAATAGATACAGGTACGAACTCAAGAACACAGGGTGCGAATGAAACAACAGGTGTCAGTAGAGGTACGATGTCTACAACGCTGTTTGTCTCTGGTGGTGTGATTACTTCGATTAGAAAGGGTGAATCGAAATGTACGATCTCAAAAACAAAGGATGTCCATAGAAATCAGACCATGACATCAGAGGATGTCAATGAAGGTCAGAGTACCTCGAAAATAGATAGAGGTATGTTACCAATAACACAGGGTGCGAATGAAACAATGGGTTTTAGTAGATGTACGACGTCTGCAACAATGATTGCCTATAGAGGTGTGATTACTTCGAATATAAAGGGCGAAAATAAAGGTAAGATCTCAACAATGCATGGCGTCAGTGGTGGTGTGAGTGCTTCGACAACGAAGGTCGGCCAGAAAGGTACGATCTCAAAGAAAATGGGTTTCTGTGGTGGCATGAGTACCTCAAACACAACGAGCGACAAGAACGGTACGACCTCAGCAACACAGGGTGTTTGTGGTGCTTTGAGTACTTCAAAAACGAAGGGCGACAAAGGAGGTACGATCTCAAGAACACAGTGTGCTGAAGGAGGTAGGGGTGCCTCTACATTAAAGGGTGTCAATGGAAGTACAGCCTTAACAACAAAGTGTGTCAATGAAGGTATGAGCTCTTCAACAACAGAAGGTGTCATTGGACATTCGACATCTACAACAAAATGTGTCAACGGAGGTATGAGTATCTCGGCAACAGAGGGAGTTATTGGACATACGACCTCATCAAATATGAGTGCAAATGGATGTATTGGTACGTCGACAAAAGAGGGCCTCAAAGTGTATCAATCGAGGTATGAGTACCGGTACGTCGACAACAGAAGATATCAATGGTCGAACGGCCTCAAAAATAAAGGGTAATAGTGGAGAATCGACATTAACAACAAAGTGTGTCGATGAGCGACAAGAGTACATAAACCAATAACTGGGTGCCCCCATCAACTAACTTCAAGCTTCACAACATTTTTCACCCCAATAAACGGAACAGCAGACTGGAAAAATTTAGTAGTAGTACTATCCTTGGGGAATTCTAAACATTCATCAAAAGACATGTCAGAAACCCAAAAGATCACTCAATGCATAACAAATCATAGTTTTGATTATGTGAATGAAATAGTGAAGCCAACTAAAGCAGACATAGAGCAATTCCAGCCATCATTACCACCTGCAACAACAACAGCACCACCAGGAACAACAAAACCACGACTAACAACAACAATACCACCATTAGAAAGAACATCACTAGAAACAGCAATATCATTACCACAATCATCAATATTATCACCATTAACAACAATACGACCACTAGAAACAAAAATAGCATCACTAGAAACAAGAATAGCATCACTCGAAACAGCAATCCAACCACCGTCAACCATATTATCACCATTAACAACAATACGACCACTAGAAACAAAAATATCCTCACTAGAAACAAGAATAGCATCACAAGAAACGACAATCCAACCACCGTCAACAATATTATAACCATTAACGACAATACGACCATTAGAAACAGCAATGCCACCACCACCATCAACAATATTACCACCTTCAATAATAATATCACCAGCAAAGGCAAGACCATCACCAGCACTGACGTGTCGACCGCCAGAAATAGCACCACCACCACCACCACCACCACCATCAACAATATTACCACCTTCAATAACAATATTACCACCAGCAAAAATGAGACCACCACCAGCAATAGCTTGTCGACCGCCGATAATAGCAACACTGCCACCAATAATATTACAACCTTCTGTAACATTATCACCAGCAAAGGGAAGACCACCACCAGCAATATGGTTTCGATCGCCAGAAATAACAGCACCACCACCATCAACAATATTACCACCTTCAATAACAACATTATCACCAGCAGAAACATTACCACCAACATCAATAACGTTAGGACGCCAGGAATCGCACCACCACCACCACAAGGGATTAGAAGAACACGTAGTCATATCAATAGACATAAAAAGAGAACACAGCACACATATTTACGGACGAAAACGCTACTGATGAGTGAAGGAATCGTCAATTACGGTATATTTAAAAACAAAAAAGCTCAATGAAAGCAGGCTATTTAACAAATAAGACAAGCGTGGTAAAGGAGGGAAATTTTTATGAATAAACAGCGGAAAATGTGATGAAAACTAGGAATGATACAGAAAATTAAGAAATGAAAAATGTTGCATACAAGATATATGCGGATTTGCGTTCTGACAACGAGGAATTCGACGAAACTGAGATTCCTATGAAAGTAGGAGCAATGAAAGAGGCTATAAAGAACCACTCACTTCTGATGAAGACGTTTATTCTATCTCAGCACAAGGAAGCTCATGGAGAATACCATGATAACTTGTTTCGTTGTTGTACTGGTGTTGTTCCATATGGGACCTGCATCTGTACCTCAGTTAGCACTAGGTTAACATGATCAAAATTAAGCTATATGATGACAGAAATTATTATGATTAGTAAGGTGAATGGCCACGTTCATGTGGGATTATTACCATTTCAATATTCATAAGGAAAACATAAATCCAGGAACCAAAACAACAAAAGATTTGAACATAAGGAATACGAAATATTGAAGGCAAGAATTTCAAATATCACAGATGAATATACAAGCAATGTGAAAATTGTACGTATGTAATTCACTCAAGGTTAATAATAAAGCTTCGGTAAAAAGAAAACTGGATCATGCCGACTATTAATATAATCCCATTGAGAAAACTTGATTGTCTGAAATAATCATATACATATTCCTTCTGAGGATCTAAGGGGACACTTAGGCTCTATGCCCTCCCACCGAATTTCCTATAGTACATTTTATTTACATTGATAAAATACAGGACGTAATTGATATAGATTGAGTCCGTTGAACTGGAGATACATTTGATCATTCTAAACAAATTAATCTTTAATAATTCCCCTATTTTTACTACTATAGAAGGAAATGAACTTCCATGCGACACACTATGTTTTTGAAAGGCCGGTAGCAAGATAGCCAGACGCCACTCTACAACACAACTTAACGTAACACGGAAAAGCATTGGCGTAGGTCAGTCCTCGGGGTAAGGACTTCAACCCCCTCTACATTTATGTTCATGTTCCGAGCCTTAAGGCATTAATCACGCTAATATATATTGTTTACGTCCATACGCCGTGTTTCTGAAATGGAAACTCGAGATTGTCATCCCACAACCTACTATATGCAATAAACATACATTTTGTTTGCTCCTTTTTCTCAACTTCTCTCCACTGTTATTACCTTTGAAGTATTTTATTGCTGATTCGAGCTTTACAGCTGTAGTTTGAACACGTTGCCTACTTGAGGAAGGCATGTTTAACTTTGTGCAATCGTTACAGTGTTGCCAACTTCTGAGCATGATTCGCCATAAAATCGAATTACTTGGATGCTCTTTTGCAGCACTAACAAGGTTTATACACAATAAAGTGCAATATAATAACAAATTCGTACTGAATTACTCTGCCTCTCGTTTCAAATACACTAAAAAACCATATTCACACAATACATCACATAAAAAGCAAAGTTGGTAAAGCTTCCAATTAATGTAAATTTGAAAAAAATATTCATAGATTTCTACAAAGGAAATTCTGAAAAGTAAGGGGTAGATGACCACGTAGTTCCTCCCCTTAAAACAACAATAACTAACTCTGAAAAGTAATCTAGCCAGCTTGTGGAACATACCAACATGCGATGGAAAATCTCACACTCCAGAAACAAGCAGAAGAAGTGAGAACTATTTCCTGGGGTGGTAGCCTCTTCACACACCAGAATATCAAATAGACCGCTTCGGTCTTGAGGTGACTAGGGGTATACTTATTCCATTGCAAAACCGCAAGAGATGTCTCACTATGTTACCGTTCATACTCAGGAAGTTAGGTAGTAGCACTCCTAAATTCAGTAGTAAGAACTCCATAGTAAAAGCAGATGATGCGGCAAGAAGGTTAGTGGGTCTGACTAGAAATCCTAGCAACAGCTCGAAACCAGAATCCAAAATAATTCTACGCGAATTAAAAACCAAGTTATTCCAAGCCAGTACATCACATCAACTCTCTGCAATATTTTCTAATGTTGAAGTCTCCTCTGCACTCCGAGAAATGAAACCAGGTAAAGCAGCAGGTTCAGATGGTATATATCCTGAATTCCTACTGCACTGCGGCCCTCGCACAATTCAATGGTTGACTAAATTTTATAGCAATGTTCTACAAGAAGGCAAACTCCCAACATTACTTAAAAGAACTAAGATAGTGGCTATAATCAAACCTGGGAAAGGTGGACAAAACGCAGAAGATGACTGACCTATTGCACTCTTAAATGTATGTTATAAGCTACTTGAGAGTCTCATCTACAACAGAATCTCAAGCAGACTCTTAGAGCATATACCAGCTGAACAAGCTGGCTTTAGCCGTTCTGATCAGGTGTAGGCTCTAACTACCCACATTGAGAAAGGCTTCCAAGACCGGAAGAAAACAATCGTTGTGTTTGTAGACTCGACATCAGCGTATGATACTGTCTGGCGCAAAGGTATGATTCTTAAATTTTTGAAGATAATCCCAAGTAAGTCCCTTGCAATCCTCTTGAATAATATGCTGTGTAACAGAATGCTTGAAGTGCATTTAAACGGTAATATAAGCCGATCCTTTAGACTTAATGATGGACTACCACAGGGTTCAGTGCTTGCACCCCTACTGTTTAATACATACCCAGGTGATTTACCATCTACCACTTCTCGAAAGTTCATTTACGCCGATGATCTAGCCATTGCTGCTCAATCCCATGATTTTAAAACAGCCGAAGCTATCCTCTCAGAAGATCTCCTGGAAGTGAGCAAGATCTTCAACACTAATCATCTAAAGCCAAACATCTCCAAAAATGAAGTTAGCTGTTTCCACCTGTGCCACAAGATAGCAAGTTATTCTCCCCAAGTTCACTTTAATGGTAATCTATTGAAGTACAATCTTCACCCAAAATACCTGGGTGTTGTCCTTGATCGAACTCTGACTTACAAAGAACATTTAAGCAGAACATCTGCTTAAGTCAAAGCCCGAAACAATATTCTTCACAAATTGACTGGGTCGGGCTGGGGTACAACTGCGTCAACTCTTAGAACAACAGCTCTTGCCCTAGTATACCCAGTGGTCGAATATTGCTGTCCTGTGTGGTTAAATAGCGCTATTATACAGAAAATTGATACTGAGCTGAATGATACTATGAGGACTATATCAGGAACCATCCGATCTACACCTCTGGATTAGTTACCAGTCCTCTTAAACATTTCGCCTCCTCACCTCCGTAGACAATTGGCACTGACCAAAGAATGGGAAAAATACTGTAAAGATCCTTCATTACCAATTCATCAGGACATTTTTCAACCACGTCTCAGATTGACATCTAGGAAACCTCCCTGGTTAATAGGTGAGGAATTGGTTCGAGAGCAATTTAATGTCTATCAAGCATGGCGCAACAATTGGGTTTTCTCGAATCCAGACAAATATCATCTAATTCTGGATCCAACTCAACGCCCCCCTGGTTTCAACTTATCCCGAAAAACTTGGACGTCACTAAATCGACTAAGAACCCGACATGGTAGATGCCAGTATTGGAGGCATAAGTGGAAGACGATCGACAGTCCAGCCTGCGATTGCAGTGAAGTGACACAGACGGTTTATCACATTGCCATGGAATGCCCAATAAGGAGGTTCAGTGGGACGCTACAAGAAATACATGAGGCTACAGATGAAGCAGTGAATTGGTTAAACTCGTTGGACACCCATTTGTAATGCTTGTATCGTCTTCCCTGTCAGAACTTATGTACATTTTGTATATACTAGCAATTAAGTTTTCACCTTATTTGTAACATATGTATCCTTTATGCCATACGAAATAATAAACCGTTCATACGCTTGAAGAATATAAGGCAGACATTTTATAACATAATTTGAAATTGAAAGGTATACCGACATGTACTTAGAATAGCCTAATCTACTACCCGTTAACCAAGTTATAATTATGGGATTCACCCTGTTTAACGTAATACTTACATAAAAACAGCTCCAGATCATTTCAAATCGATCAAAATTATCGATGAGAATTTGGCCAGCATTGAATTGAATAAGACCAGTGTGACCATGGACTTTCCATAGGTGCAGTTGTTCATTAATTTAAAAAATAATAATTTCAAACTGCTGTGTTGCCATTTGTCGATGCTCTGTGTTGAGTTGCATGTATGGTTTGAGCCATGCTTTTTGTGCAAAGGAAATTCCTCTAAGGATTTTTTTTCAACACCAAGCCTTGGGCTAGGCATTGCACCAACATTTGGATATGTTGCACATACCGATTTTTGTTGTAAAGTGTGCCCATAAGTTTTTGAATTTTCACTTTACTGTCAGGGGGAACCATTTGCTCTAGGCAGAATGGAAAAGCGGCATGTTTATCTTACAAGGATGAGGGATATTCAATATCCACTTCTAACACATATCCACGCCCTGTTTCTTGGCTGGCCATGTTTACATCAAAGCTATAATTTAGCTTCACACAAGTATAATTAGTGGAATGTTCTTTAACATGCCATAAATCTATGACATGGGACCGCCGAAGGAAGGCATACCGAGGATTTATAACGCTCTTAAAAATCCGACGACTTCGGCCGGGTTTTAACCCACGACCTTGGGCAATGAAGCTCAGCATGCTACCAACTACGCCACCGAAGCCGCCGTAAATATTTTATTTATACAAATAGTGTATAGAATTCGATAAATTAGGCAAGGTATTTCCTTTTGCGTGTTTTGTTTAGATTTAGTAATAATATGGTATACGTTTGTCCGTATATAGAGTAACATTTATATGAAAATAAAAATCCACAGCCTGCTTCCAGTCTCCGACAGGGTCAGGAATGGAATGAATGAAGCCTCCAACTAGCGGCTAGGATATGAACTGTGCCGGCTGTCGAGGCCTGACGCACTCCTCTGGGGCAATGATTAAGTGAATGACAGATGAAATGAAATGATAATGGAGAGTGTTGCTGGAATGAAATTTTGTCAGGGAAAACCGGAGTACCCGGAGAAAAACCTGTCTGCCTCCGTTTTGTCCAGCACAGATCTCACATGGAGTGACCGGGATTTGAACCACGGACCCAGCGGTGAGAGGCCGGCGTGCTGCCGCCTAAGCCACGGAGGCTCTAGTAACATTTATATATGTAATTTAATTCAAAGGCAGAAAAGGATGTTCAGCAAGCCTATTTAGTTATTTTTCATTTCATTCGAAGAGTGTATTTTTATTTATTTATTTATTTATTTATTTATTTATTTTTATGGGGTTTGAAGCCATTTTTCAGTGTTGCCTTAGTAAACAAAAGTTTAGTGCCTTTCAGTCGGTCTACACGAATGTACCCAAAAGAGTTGGGTTATGCCCTAATCCTGAAAAGAATTACATGAGATTAATATTTTATGAATTATTTATTAATCTAATGTATTTTTTTCAGGATTAGGGTATAACCCAACTCTTTTGGGTACATTCGTGTTGACCGACTGAAAAGCACCAAACGTTTATTTTTATTTATTTTTGAAAAACTCCTAGAGGCAAATAGGTTGTTACACCATAATTTTATTTAAAAAGCTAGATCAGTGACCTTATTTCTATACTTATTTTCAGTCATAGTTAATTAATTCATTTGTATTAATCGAGCTTAACCCAATTTAGGAGTGCTTTTATTTTTCATTGTATTTATCTCAGACAATAAATTTGCGGGCACGCTCGTCCTCTAGGTATATACAATTCTATCTTATATTTGCTGTAGTTAGTAAGTGAGATGATGTGCTATGGATCAGGCGCCCTATTTCTTCCATCATAACCCGTTGCTACCCGGAGATTCAGGAATCTCGCCCTCTATCTGTATTTAGTATAGCTATCCCTGTAGATCAATCCATAGTGCAACATCCTTTCAATCTTTATGAATGTCCTAAATTAGCAACTTGTCAGCATCAGACTGAAGTTTGCATGGCAGGGGGACTTCAGTTCTTCTGCAATCCTTCTCCATCCTTCGATTTTGACGAGTATCGAGCTTGTTCGGGCACATTTACGGGTATAGTACCCTGTTTGCACGGGTGAGAGCCAAGCATCTAGACCATTCAACAAAAGTACCACATTGAGTTAAGAATTTGATAATAGGATCAGGAAGTACCGTAATAATAGGAAATACAGAAGATCTTAGGCATCGTATTACATATAGGCCTAACACTGGGGCAGATGACCTCACTGTTCCACCCCTTAAAACATCCAATCAACGTATAATACACCATGTTGTATTTCAACAAGCTACTACAACCAAAATTCAATAATTATGACTTATAGCTATAGCCACGCATTTAGGAGAAAGTTGGCTATATGTTATTTACTTAACATCTCGTTATACAGGGTGTCTCAAACCTTTTGGGGCAAATTGATATAGATGATAGAGGGACCTCAATGGAGTATATTGAGATAGAGAACCAACGGGCGGAAATGCATATTTATTGTGATATGGGCATACACAACTTTCACGTCATACCAACAACGTACCCTCATCGTTGGATTGAAATAGGAGGCCTTGCCCCATGGCCATGACCAGCGTAATCGCTGGATCTCACACCTCTGTTTTTATTTCCTATGGGGTTATGTCAAGTCATTGGTGTATGAAACCCCAGTAGAAACGAACGAAGACCTGTTTGCTAGGGTCCAAGCTGCCTGTCTCCCTGTACAACAGACAGCAGGGATCTTTGAGAGGTTGCGGCAGAACTTCATGCGCCGTTGCAATACATGCATTGAGACTGGTGGTCGTCACTTTGAACAATTAATATGCGCTACGTTGTCGGTATGAGGTGTAAGTTTAGTATGTCCATAACACAATAAATATGCATTTCCAGCCATTGGTTCCCTATCTCATTCTACTCCACTGAGGACCCTCTAACACCTGTGTCCAAATAGTTCAGTATAATTGTGTTTTTACTAGGAAAGTTTTGGGGTAGTTCTGATTTCTTCCATTTTATATGTACTTTGGGATGCTGAATCCAAATATGAGGTTTGCGGACAAAATTTCGTGACGCAACATTGAAAAAATCGCAAAAAAAAAGCAAAAAAAATCTGCTTTTTTTCGTTTTTTTTTGCCTAAAACTCGAAAACTATTAAATTTTAGTAAATGGTTTGTTTACAGAAATTAAAGTAATTAAAATTCTCTACAAATATCACTACTTTGTTTCTTTTTCCAGACTAACGGTTCGGTCTCAAATGCGAGTTGAAAATTGGCAATTTTCAGCGGTCTCTGCAAAACCCAATTTTTACATTCCAAAACTTTATTTTATATTAGAATGCTGTTATTTGATAAATTTCTCCTAGTTTACTGCACATGTAATCAAAATTTAAAAAAAGGATCGAAATTATTAAAATTCAGTATCAAAAAAGGGAGGACTCTAACAAAATAAAACTTAAGATATCGTTACTTATGATCGTATAATTATTAATAATATTACAAATTATAACATGCAAAAATTATATGAGCCGTTGTCTTGTAGAAGGTCCTGGCTGAGGTTCTTCGGTGGCGATGGGTCCCGGTACATACTCTGCTTGTTCTGGAAATTGAAAGAGGTGGTGTCATTTCTCAAGGAGAGATGAGGATTGCAAATTAGATTGTGAGAATAAACATACCTTCCGCATCGTGCTGAGGTTCTTCGATGGCATCGGGTCCTGGCTCAGGGTCTGATCGCTCCATCGTCAGCGTTAGGGGTCGTTCTCCTGGAAAATAAAAGAGGTGGTGAGACACTGACTTCTGATTATTTATCAAGGAGAGATGAATGAATACAAAATAACTTTTGAGATTCGACATACCTCTGTCTCTTTCTTCAGTCTCTTCTATGTCTATGTCAGAGCTGTCTTCCGGGGGCTCAACGTTGTCGCACAGACTTTCGCAAGATGTGCAGATTGGGGAACAATGAAGGCCCGCCTTCCTGCATCCACAATTGCGTTGGCAGCCCTTTTTACATTTACATGAAATGTACCGTAGTATTGAGTTTGGTGCAGGGTCGAAAGTGGTTGGCACTGGCACGATACTTCTACTAGTTCTTTTCCACCCCCACTGACTTGGGTCTTTTTGTTGCTCGTCAGGTGTGGCTTGACCGGATAACCACTGCTGCACCTGATAGTAAACTCTCAGTGAATGTTCTCGTGCAGCAGCTTCGGTAGGGGGTAATGAGGCAATGTTGGTCTTATTTTTGTATGATGAGGTTACGAATGGTCTGTATCTCAAATCGTTCAGACTGGTCTCTTTTTTTTCTTTCATATAGAGCCATGAGAAACGTGTTTCCTGCTGTGACAATCTCATCTTGATGTGCTTTAGGGTCTTTGAAAGCTTCAATAACTGGTTGTAAGTCTTTGTTATTCTGCAGGACTAAGAAATTTCAGTTTCCCCTGATTAAACAATGCAGAAGTAGTATCACAACCACTCATCGCATGCAGGAATAATATATGGTCTAATAGGATTTTCTCAGCAGCCAGACGAGGGTTGTAGAGGCTTTGCGAAATCTTTCCTTTTTCTGGTTTCAGAAAAAATACGTTATTTATATAACGGCTACACAGGCCAATCAAAATGACCAGAAGGTCGATATCTTCCCCCACCACTGTCACATATTCGTTTGACGGGGCCATCTCAAGAGCTGTTGTGATAATTAGGATATCAGCATCCTCCACAGCTTGCTTTGAATCAATTTTTGCATCATGAAGTTTCTCCATTAACATATATATTAACCGGCTCTTGTTTTTTGAGTTTGCAAGGAAACTATCCTGCGAGACAGTGGGCACCATCATTTCTGTAAATGATATTGCAGCAGATTGTTTTCTTTGTGCTCTTCTCAATCGTTCTATGCGCTTGGTGCTATCACAAGCCTCGTCAGGATAGCCGTCGTAAATGACAATGGCACTTGATTTGTAGTTTGATTTGACATATGATACATAACTGCTGCAAATTTCTGCATATGTCTGACCGTGGCGCCATTTGACCCGGTGTAACAAACAAAAAAAAAGTATGACATATTTTGTATCATTCAAGTCAGTCTGTTCAGTCGGTGTAAAAGCGTTGTATAAGCTGGATGTTGTTCCTTTACTCATCCCATGCTCGTCAAAAATAGCAAGACGATAGGGGCTAAGTTCGTAACGTAAAAATTCTCGCAGCTCAACTTTCTTCAAATAAGCGGTAATTATTTTTACATCATTGTAGTTTTTACGACATTTTTCATGAACCTCAACTGTAGATTTTTTACTTAGCTGAACATGATGATCATCCTTCCTCTTCTTGCTCGACTCAATAAATGTCTTCAAACCTTTTTCCCGCACCGTCGTCACCTTTTCAACATCATTATCCAGTACTTTATTACAAATAAAACACACGTCAGAAGCCATTTTTATCACCACACGTAAACATAACTTGTAGAAATCGTATTATTGTTTATAAACAACGGAAAGAAACTGGAAACGGGGCCGCGCAAGTAGGTACACATTCGCAGGCGCCGCCGCTCCGAGCCACCCACGCTCACAAACTGACTCGTCTCGGGAGAAGTACCGTGTCTGTTAACGTGTGTGTGTGTGTGTGTGCGAGGTGCCATCCAGTAACCAGTTTATAGTGCGCTAGTGTGTGCTGGTGCTACTGGCTACACACATACTACAGAAAGTTAGCACGTTGCTGCCGATTGGAATGTGAATAGCATTTAAAACAAAGATTTTGTTTTGCAATATAGCTATAGTAGCTGTTCAACAATAAAAAGAATAATCCGAACGTGAATTCTCCGTGTGACTCAGTCTTTATTGAAATCAACTTAAAAACTAGGTGAAATTAACTGAAAGCCTATCAATAAAAAACTAAAAAGTGGGTTTTGCAGAGACCGCTGAAAATTGCCAATTTTCAACTGGCATTTGAGACCGAACGGTTGGTCTGAAAAAAACTAAGTAGTGATATTTGTAGAGAATTTTAAGTACTTTAATTTCTGTAAACAAACCTTTTACTAAAAATTTATAGTTTTCGAGTTTTAGGCAAAAAACGGAAAAAGCAGATTTTTTTGCTTTTTTTTTCGTTTTTTTTTTCAATGTTGCGTCACGAAATTTTGTCCGCAAACCTCAGATTCGGATTCAGCACCCCAAAATACATATATAATAACAGAAATCAGAACTACCCCAAACCTTTCCCACTAGCGGCCCTTTAGAGTACAAATTGACTGAACTAAGAAGGTTTGGGACATTCTGTATATTAGATAACATATGGGACTGCTAGTATTTACATTTGTTGCGTAGCTCATTTTATAACCCTCAATGCGAGAAGCAATACTCGGGGGTCCTGTCACGTTTTAAGGCCCTAAAACCACACTTTGAAGGATATTCTCAGAAAACTATTCCCTGTCCGAGAAACTGATGGAGTACCAACCGTACCTATGACAACACCCTTCTCATACAATTCTCCATCTGTCTCTGTAGAAGATATATTTCGCGTGCAGTAGTAATAGACAGACACAGAGGCATCAGTAACAAACTTGGTAGGTTGGTTCCTCAGCTTAGGAGCTGCGATAACGTGGTCATGTGGCCCCGTGTAGCCTACTTTGGGCGTGTGTAGAGGGTGTTAATTGTGACGGCTTTATTAGTGTGTATTATATGTAATTCAGGTTAGGACTGCAGACGATCAATTTCAAGTAGTTCCTACTTTTGCTACCAAATGCTACCGTCAACGACACCTAGCTGTGAAATTGGCTACTTGATGCCACCGCAACCGGCACATGGTGATGAACATTGGAACTTAATAGTGCTTTAATAAAGTCTAACCTAAAAGTTCAGCTTCACACAACATTGTAGTTAGTGGAAGGTTCTTTTACATGCCATAAATCTACGACATGGGCCCGCTGGCTTTACTTCCCTTCCGAAAGAAGGCATACTGAGGGATTTTTAACGATCTTAAAATATCCGATGACTTCGGCCAGGGTTGAACCCGCGATCTTGGGCATAGGAGCTCAGCATGCTATCAACTAAGCCACCGAAGCCGCAATAACAAATCGCCTGTAAGACCACTGTAAAATTAGATCCAAATGACGCATTGGTTTCGGTCCGTTGAGGCAATAAGAATTAAATATAAGTATGTATAAAATGCATAAAATAGAAAACCATTTAGATCACTCATGCTTGTACCTTCACGGGAGTGTGCACAACTCACCTAAGTTTCATCGCAATTGGATGAAAAGTCAATGAACTATGACTTTGGTGAAACGGTTCGCGTGCCAACACCCATGTGTTGTAATTAAAATGGATTTACTAATTCAGAGACCTTCACGGGAGTTTGCAGATCATTTCACCAAAGTTTCATCTCAATTGGATGATCGATATATGAACGAAGAAACAGACACACACACACACACATTCATTTTTAGTCTAATTTCATTTATGAAAAGAAAAATAGGCTTAAGAGATCTCCTTTTGTCCGTGTGCGTGTGTGCGTATGTGTGTGTCCCTCTAATAAAATCTTAACTCCTGGAGATATTTCAATGAAACCCAGCAAGGTCATAGTACTATTTTGTTTGATCCCTGCCATGCCTTTCAAATTTTATTACGTCTCATCAATCCAACCTGGCGGCTGTGAGAAATATTTCACCGGGATTTTATATCACCCGAAACTATTACTAATATCACACTGCATTATTTTACGCTAATCAACGGAAGTATGTCACCTATGTGACTTTCAAAAACCTGTTAAATACAAAACGAACATGGCGGCCAAGCGAAGCTGAAGCATTTAAATCGACTTTTCTCGCGATTTGTCCTCTCGACCGCAGTGAAACATGTACAGCAAATGATTACACACATTTTATTGCACTGACATCTAATTTAGTTCAATTGTTTACATAACCTCAAGAAGGCGGTTGTGTGAAATTTTAAAAAATTAAGCTTTTATCTATCGGGTCCTAATCATGCGATCGATGTCAATGTTTGAATAATGAACCTACACAAAAAATGTCATCTAATAATACATAACACCATGGCCTATATAAGTTATATATAAATCCAACATGGTGAGAATCCGAAATATTTAAACGGCTCTCAATATCTACTAATCTATGATAGCCATCAAACTGAAATTTTGTATGTGATAGAGGCTATGTACATAAATTCACCTATGGGACTTCCAATAACCTGGCAAGCACAAATCCAACATGGCGGTGATGCGTAATTTTAATATTGAAATGGACGCTTCTCGCGATTTAACCATCCGATTGCAGTGATACTTGGTACGGTAAATGCTTATACAAATCTTATTCCTATGAGCTCTTACTTATTTCAATTGTTTCCATAACCACAAAATGGTGGCTGTGCGAAATTCTAAAATTTCGTTTTTATTATTTCTTGTGTCCTAATCATGCGATTGATGTTTGAATAATACACCTACGCAATAATCTTCATGTAATAGTACATAACTCTCTGGGCCTACATATATAAAATCCAACATAGTTAACATTCCGAAATATCTACGAATTTATTACAGCAATCAAACTGAAATCTTGTATGTTGATAGAGTCTATAAACATTAGTAGGATATATGAAAATGGACTATTTTGTTCTTGACGGAACTGTTTGTTATACGCTAGATAGAAGATAGATATACTGACACACATTATCCCTATATTGAGACTTTGCCTGTTTTTTTCTGAATTTCTACGGAAATTTGCGTTATTAACGCATTTCAGACTATTTTATGTCGGATGAGCGCGAAAATAATTTTTTGGTCCGTCTGCTTGTTTGTCTGTCTCTCTTTGGACAACTTTGTGTCCTTTTAACTCGAGAACGGCTGGGTGGATCAACGTAAAATTTGGTACAGATATCCATCAGAGGCACGACACTAATCATTGATGAAACTATTATCCGTACCTCTCATAAAAGGGGGCCTACCTCCTTAAAATGCATGCTGAAATAGGCGTAGGAGGGTGAGACAAAGCTCATTTTCCGCCCCTGTATGTGAGGCTCCCGAAAACCACATTTTAAGGCCCTAAAACCAACAGTTTTTGAAATATTCCCAGAAAACTAATTTAATTTAATAAACTAATGAAAGAATGCAAGTCGGTAACCATGGCAACAGAATCTCAGAGGTCCATTTATTTCTGTAAGACGTAATGCAATTCCATTTCTTTCGTAATTTGCGAGGACATGTTATCGAGATATAACACGAAATTTTTCAAGTTGGGATACCTCTCAAGTACCTAGAAATAGTAAATGATACACATTTCTGGCCAGCAGGAATATCGATCAGCCGCTATCGGTTCATTCGGAGGGACTCAGGGGTATCGCTCGAATAAGTCAGGTACGTGTCAGTCAGAGAACAAGAACACGAAGTACAGAGAGGAAGAAAGACGAAGAAGTATCAAGATGGAATATAGAAGGTTTAAAAGATGCAACGAGTATGGCACCAACAGACTGCCTGGAAGGATTCGACATAATAATACTAACGGAAAGTTTCCTCATGGATCAATGGCAGCATGCGAAATACGATAGTATACATCTGCATGCGAAGCAAGGAGGAAAAGGTAGACCAAAAGAAGGAATAACCGTTCTTCTCAAGCCGTGGCTCAACCCAATAATCTTGACCACCAAGCAAGATCACATCCTGCTAATTGAGACGAAATATATTACAATTATTTCGGCTTAATTTCAGCCGAATACAACTGCTATGGATATAATACTGTAGATGAGTTAGGTCAACTAATCATAGAAAGTAAGCAGGACGACCCTCTAATCATCGCAGGAGACCTAAATTGCAGACTTGATATAAAATACTACAAAGCTAAACTAGTCATGGAACAGTTGCACGAAGAGGGCCTCCGCCTATTAAGCAATAGCACTGTACCATCATATATTTGCCAGAATGGCAAAAGCACAATAGATATCGCATTGATAAGAGGCCAAATAAAAGGGGAAATATCCCCTCTATGGACAGCACATCACACACCATTACGAAAACATATACCAATGGAAATAAAGCTTCAAGGAGAATGGAAAGAAATACAAATCGAAGTAAAACAACAACTCTCGAGGAAAATAGACGTCTGGAAAGTAGAAGAACGATCGGAACAGATGGAACAAATAGAATCATTAATAGAAGACTCAAGATTGGAGGAAGCGGTACAAGCTACAGAAGAACTTCTAACAAAAGCCACAAGCCCTAGGATGAAGAGAAAAGCAAAGCAATGGTTCGACCAGGAATGCTATTTGTCAAAGAAAGAGGTACTGGACAGTCTACACCAGCTAAGATTGAACATTGTGAATCATACACTCACCCAAGAGTACAACAAGAAGAGAAGTTGTTAAAAGCAGCTACTAAGAGAGAAGAAGAGGATTTATTGGGAAGAAGAAGGCAACGAATAGTAGAAGAAGCTTCAGGCGATCCATATATTGCACTACGCCCATAGCCCAGTCGACAGGTAGTTTCAGATAGAAAAAAGTCGGAATTTAATGAAACTTTGGGATGTTGTTGAGGAATGGTTAATTCACATTTTATCAAGTTTTGGACCTTGAGGACCCTGTGCGAAAAGAGGAGGGGAGAGGAAACTGCAAAATGTTCGACCTACCTCTGGGTTTTCCTCAATAACTTTTTCCCCTTACGTCCTATCGCAAAAGCATTCTGATGAATTTTTGTCGAGTTTTAAATCTTCTTCAATTCTAACAATTCAAACATGTTTGTCTGTCAATTCTTTACCGAGATATGGCGCTTCGAAAAAAATATCATTTTTCAAAATTCGCTTAAAATGCCCAAAAGTGCAGAATTCCACCTTATTTCTTCTGTTATACCCAAATTATGAAGACATGTTGTTGTAATTATGGTTCCTGGTTACAATCATCAATTATTACGTTCACCTCCTTGGTGAGACGACCTTGAGCAGTAATCGTATAGTAGCAAAAGTAGGAACCACCTAAAATCGAAGATTTACCGCACTGTCATTCGTCGCGTGGTGCTTTATAGTACCGAATGTTGGCCGACCACGAAGGAAGCAGAACGTCGGCTAAGTGTCATGGAAACTAAGATGCTTAGATGGACAGCTGGCATTACTAGGTTGGATCACATCCCCAATGAAAGAATAAGGGAACGATTTGGTATCGCAGCAATTAACACAAAAAAAAATGCGTGAGGGTCGTCTGCGATGGTTTGGGCATGTGCTACGGTCAGGAGCGGACACCATTGCAAAACAGGGCTACACACTAGAGGTCGCCGGGAAAAGACCAAAGGGGTGACCGAGACAACGTTGGGCAGATACACTGCACAGGGATCTGAAAAGCGTCAACCTACATCCGGACATGGCCCATGACCGAGTAAAGTGGAGACAGCGGTTTCACATAGCGGACCCTGTCACGAGGCGGGACAAACGATAACGCAAAAGAAGAAGAAGATTAACCATTTTAAACGGTTTTGATATTGTGCCTATTGAAAGAGATATGATTTTTGTTTCTCTAAATACCCACTTCTTCCCACCCCTTTGGTCAATGGTTGGTGCTATCAAGAAACTTTTCAAACATAAAATGTTGACCCTTATCCGACACTTTGAATTGATTCGATATTTTACATATTAAGAAAGTTATAGCGATATTTAACTTTTTCGAAAAAAGAAAAAAAGACCGCCCATTTTCACCCCTTTGGTCCGATTTTTCCCATTAACAAACTCGGCCGAGATTTTAAAGGGATATATTACATGTAAAATATTCAAAGTGATTGGTGAAAAATTGCGGTAGTTATCGTGTCCACAAGAAAGTGATATACATATTTATAGATTATATATAAACTTTTGAACTGACGGTGATTTTGGGGACTGGGGGACGTGAAACGCGAAGATATGTCGAAATGTTCTGGAAGTCGAAACATGGTACCCATTGCAACAGGTAGATTTTTAGTGAAATCAACCTAAAACAGTACTAATAGATTGTTCAGGACACATTGTCTGAGACAGTGCTGACATTGTGGAAAATGTACTGCAGTACTTTGATCGAACCATTCACACGGTAAGTTGAATTTTATCATAGTGTGATATAATATCATTTATTCGAGTCATAAGCACTACAATATACACAAGAGGGATGATACACAATATTACAACGGAATAATACAATAATATATACAGCAATGTCTCGAAATAGATTTTCTTCGCCCAGAAACGGGCCACTGTAACACCACTTTCATGACCTTCCATTAACTCCTGCGTTGTGCAAGAGCACGGGCACAGTTCACAGGAACACAGGTGTACCATGGCCTGTCTCTCCCCTCACTCACAGAGTTCCGATTCCTGTAGATATCCCCTTTGTGGAAATCAACTTTGCATCTCCCAACACCACTCCGAAGTCTGTTGAGTGACAGCCAAGTCTCCCAGTTGATGTTGTGGCCTGCTGGAAGCCTTTCCTTGCCCTTCATCCAATCTGATGGTATGTAGGATTGCCATAGCTATATCCTGGCTACTTCGGGTTTTGTTGTAGGCATCGATGTTGTTTGTAGAAAACCTTTCCTTGATTTTAGCCGCCTTCTTGGAGGCTGGTGACCAAAGAGATGGAGTTCATGGTCCTCTGCGGACTTTTTTCGTTCCGTTTGTGCTATAAAAAGGAAGATTGTAGTTTTACGTGACCGTGATTCATGTGATTATGAGCCACGGGACTCCTTTTTACGTGGAATCCGAACCACAGGACATGGCATTTCACTTCGAAAATCTCACATGCATTGACCGGGAATCGAGCCCAGTCCAGTTTGTGCTATGACCTCATGGCGTACCTCAGGAGGGGCTATTCCTGCCAAGGAATGTAGTTTGTGGACAGGTGTAGGTTTCAGGCAACCAGTAATTATTCTGCAGGACTCGTTGAGGACAACATTAACCTGTTTTACATGAGCTGAATGATACCACAGGGCTAGCATACTCAGCAGCTGAATAACACAGAGCTAATGCAGACGTACGTAGTGTTTCAGCATGGGCGCCCCACTCAGCTCCTATCAACTTACGAAGTATGTTATTTCGTGTAGAGACTTTTTGTTTGACGTTCATACAATGTTTCATGTAAGATAGGATGTGATCAAAAGTTACCCCTAGGTATTTTGGGGTAAAACAATGTTCCAGGCGAGCTCCTCCTCAGCTAATATTGAGTTCCCTGAAGCTTTCCTCTTTCTGAGGTGGAAAGCACAAACCTGTGTCTGGGATGAATTAGGTTTGAGTTGATTTCTCTTGTAGTAAAGTGACATATCCTCCAGTGCATCAGAGAGTATCTGCTCCACTTCTTCAAACTTTTCACTTTGTGCTGTCAGACAGAGGTCATCTGTGTATATAAATCTCTTGGTATGCAGAGATGTAGGCTAATCATTAGTGTACACATTAAACAGAAGAGGTGATAGAACAACTGCCCTGTGCTAGACCATTTCGTTGGGTTTTGCAGCGACTGCGGGTTCATTGGAATTCGACAAAAACCTTCTGTTTTGTAGAAGACATGCAACAATTTCTGTGAGTCCAAAATCATTGGTAATCTGGTACAGTTCACCAAGCAGGAGTTGATGTTGAATAGTATCGTAGGCAGCCGTTAGATCCACAAGAACTCCACCAGGTATCTTCCTGTTCTCCAAACCATCTTCAATGTGCTGTATTAGGCTCAATATCAGTGAAGTACAGCTCTTTCCTGGTCTGAAGCCTGCTTGTTCTGGGATCAGAAGTGGATGAAGTTTTGGAGATAGTCTGTTAAGGAGCATTCTCTCAAACACTTTGTGTAAATGGCTTAACAGCGAGACTGGTCTGTAGTTCTTAGGATCAGATGGAGCTTTGCCGGGCTTCAGGATGGCTATGACTTTTGCTTTCCGCCATATCCTTGGGATTTGTTTGCGGTAAACGATGTTGTTGGACAGTTGTAGAAGCCACTCTTTTGTGTTTTTTATCAATGTTTTTATTTGCTCTATGCGGATGTCATCAAGACCAACAGCTTTACCATTCTTGCACATTTGTATGGCCATCTCCAGTTCTCTTAAGCTGAAGACACAGGAAAAGTCACTTGTTTCATTGTCGTAGTCTCTTTGGATTTTGGGTTTCTTCATGTGCTCCTCGACTTTGCCGTTCAACACTAGCTGATGGGCTATTTGGTTGGGAGAGATGTTAGGATGCAATTTTCTATTGGATGGTTCATTGTTTAATCTCTTCATCAGACACTGGATTTTTGACTGTTTTGTGACATGTTGAAGTCAGATACTGTTTGAGCCCATTAGTTTCGATTTCTTTCTGCCAGGGCAGTATTGAGTTGACGACCTAGGTGAATTGTTTCGTTTCCAAATGGATTCGTATTGAAGGAACAAATGTACTCTGAGTATAAGTCTTTTATCTCTGGGGTAAGACCTGCAATGTACACTGTTCTGCAACCCCGTGGAATGCACTGACGGGAGCATTTCTGAACAGTAGTCACAAACTGTTCATAATTCTTTGGTGATGCATCCGGCTCAAGAACAGATTCATCTAGTAATGCCGTAAATTTGTGCCACTTAGCTTTCTGGAAGTTATATCTTCTTCGAAATGGTAAGCACTGAGGGCGTACTGCAGCGAAAACTTGGCACAAAATAGGTCTATGTTGTATAATAATAATAATAATAATAATAATAATAATAATAATAATAAGAAGAAGAAGAAGAAGAAGAAGAAGAAGAAGAAGATCAAAACATCTGGCTATGTAGATGACACGAATAAGGCCCCTTAATTGCAATATGAAACGAAAATGAATGAAACATTGATCTTAATCATCGGTAGCATATGGCATAATTCATCGCATTGTACTACAATCGAACAAGATCCGATTCAACAAGAATTTCCGTGAAAAAATATACAGCCTATTTTCATGTGGCACGGATTAACAAAATGGAAATGGCTTACCATTTAACCAAAGACATTTACAAATCACGATCAATGTCCTTCAAGGCCAAACTGAGGCACTTCGTTAACGTTATTCGCCCGGAGGCGTTATATGCATCAGAATGCCTGGCGATGAATAAGAAAGGCCTGGCAGAACAACTCGAAGCCAAAGAGAGGAAGATTCTGAGAAAGATCTTGGGCCCGGTCAAGGAACGAGGAGAGTATAGAAGACGACACAACGATGAACTCTATCTACATGTGGAGAAAATAACGGACACCATTCGCAAAAGAAGACTCTCCTTTTATGGCCATTTAACACGAATGAACTCCGGAAGATTGTCCAATCGAATCTGTGCCTACTTTGTGGGAAAGAAAACCAAAGGGATCTGGTTTACAGAGGTGGAAAAAGACCTACAAGAACTGGGGATATCACATGAGGACATCTTGGAACGTGACTCTTTGAAGAAGAAACTTGGGGAGATACGGAGTTTTCAGCCAAAACCTATAGTGAAAACTGGCAAGAAGTGGACCGAAGAACGAAGAGAAGCTCACCGAAGAAGAATGCGCGAATACTGGGCCAATGTGAAAGAACGAGGAAAAAGGCAGTTGAAATAACGTGGTCCATAGACGACCGAAACGATAAAAAAAAATAAAAAAAAAAATAATAATAATAGTAATGGAATAATAATAATAACCATGTTACATAAAGTGTGTAGTAAAATGGCTGATATTTGTATCACAATTTCGGATACACAGCTCGTAACGCTGCTTTAAAAATTGCGATTAGGGATCCCGTGCCTCATTCGTGTCTATGCGTAGAAGCGTCACCTGGTATTATATATTGTGCCCGTCAGATCCGAGATACCACAGGTGGTCATCCACTGTGAAACCCCTTCACGAACAAACACACATGGAGTTCTGACATTCATTTGTGCCTAGTCCGAGCAAGAGACTGTTATAGTCGTGACGTAGTAGGTTCGATAGTGGGACTTAGAAACTAGCCAAAAATACACATCTACAAAGGAAAATCAATAAATTACTGAACAGATAACTAATGAAATTGCTTAAAAAATTATTTTGACGGTTTATTCTTGCTAAAGATACCTAGACTACTCCTTATTCGGAAACAATGTGCGAAGCTTGACTAACTTATACCCTCTTCAAAAAATAAACATCCTACGCCCAAGTCCTAGAAATTCCCTCAAGCGACTCATCATAAGAAGATCAAAACATCTGGCTATGTAGATGACACGAATAAGGCCCCTTAATTGCAATATGAAACGAAAATGAATGAAACATTGATCTTAATCATCGGTAGCATATGGCATAATTCATCGCATTGTACTACAATCGAACAAGATCCGATTCAACAAGAATTTCCGTGAAAAAATATACAGCCTATTTTCATGTATCCTATTTATGTTAATTGCCTCTAACATACAAAAATTTCAGTTTGATTGCTGTAATATATTCGTAGATATTGAGAACCATCTAAATATTTTGGATGGTCGCCATGTTGAATTTATATATATATGAAAGCCATAGAGTTATGTACTATTAGATTAAGATTATTACGTAGGTTCATTATTCAAACTTCAATTGCATAATTAGTACACAAGAATTAAAAACGAGATTTTACAATTTCGCACAGCCGCCAACTTGAGGTTATGAAAGCAATGGAATTATATTACATGTCAGTGGATTAAAATTTGTATAAGCATTTACCGTACCAAATTACTTTGCGCTCGGATGGTTAAAACGCGAGAAACGTCAATTTAGATTTTTAAATTTCGCGTCGCCACCATGTTGTATTTGTGCCCACCAGATTACTGAAAATCCCATAGATGAACTGTAGTCAATGGCCTTTATGAACAAACAAAATTTCAGTTTGATTGCTGTCATAGATTATTAGATACAGAGATCCATCTAAATATTTCGGAAGAATCGCCATGTTGGATTTTTATATAAAACTAGCAGAAGTACCCGTTCTTCGAACGGTGTTCGTTGTTAACACCAGACATTATCAATTGAGCTACTGTTGCAATGGTTAGCGGTTTGTCATTCCTTCAAGTTTATCAGAACGAAGTTAGTTTACTGGCAATATCACACACACTGTTAATTTAAGGCCCTTAAAATGTAGTTTTCGGAGACCCTTTATAGATTCCCGAATTTCGGGTCTCACATTGAGAAGCGCAACATATGCTTTGGTCGTCCTTCTAGGATAATTTTTATATTTCGCCTATCTTAGCATATATTGAGAAGTTTTTCTCTATATCCACCCTTCTACTGTATGAAAAATACAGTGAAGAGTTTTATAAATGACAAGCTGTACCCGGCATGCGTTGCAATGCCAATCAAAGAATGTGTTGGCGTTGAAATTCTGTTTCTTGAAGTGCTTTTGGATACACAACATGTTTTTCAATTTCCGTTAATTGCCTCTAAGCTATCGTAAAATGGATTTTCTAATTTAGAACCATTCGTGGGAGCGTGCACAACAAATTTCAAAAGTTTCATCGCAATCGGATCAATGGCATATGAACGTATACGGGATTTTGTTTGAACGATTCGTGCGCTGTCACTCATTTGTTGAATCTACTCGTACGCTACCTATTGAGAAATGGATTTACTAAGTCGAAACCCTACCCTGGCGTGTACACAATAACTCATCAAGGTTTCATCACAATCGAAGAAGGTTATTTGAACGCATAGGGGATTTTGTTAAAACGCTTCGCGCGTCGTCACCCATTTGTTGCATATACTCGTGCGCTACCTATTGTGAAATGGATTTACTAAGTCGAAACCCTTCCCAGGCGTGTACACAATAACTCATCAATGATTCATCGCAATCGGATGAATGGTATATGCACGTATACGGGGGTTTGTTTAAACGATTCGTGCGCTGTCACTCATTTGTTGAATCTATTCGTGCGCTAGCTATTGAGAAATGTATTACTAAGTCGAAGCCCTTCCCTGGCGTGTACACAATAACTCATCAAGGTTTCATCGCAATCGAAGAATGTTATATGAACGCAATAGGGGATTTTGTTGAAACGCTTCGGGCGTCGTCACCCATTTGTTGCATCTACTCTTGCGCTACTTATTGTGAAATGGATTTACTAAGTCCCCTTCCCTGGCGGGTACACAATAACTGATCAATGTTGCATCGCAATTGGATGAATAGTATATGAACGCATAGCCTACCTGATTTTGTTTAAACGATTCGCGCTACATCACTCATTTGTTGAATCTACTCGTGCGCTACCTACTGCAAAATGTATTTACTAAGTTAGAAACCGTCACGTAAGTGTCCACAACATCTCACCCAAGTTTCATCGCTATCGGACTAATGGGATATGAAGACAGGGGACTGTATTGAAACGCTCCGCGTGTCGTCGTTCATTTGTCGAATCTACTCGTGTGCTACCTAGTGTGAAATGTATTTACTAAGCCAGAAACCTTCCTTGGAGTGTCCAACATATTTCACCCGAGTTTCACCGCTAACGGCAGAATGGTATATGACCTTATACGGGACTTTGTTGAAACGCTTCGCGCGTCGTCCCTCATTTGTTGAATCAACTTGTGCGCTGCATATTGTATAGTGGATTTACTAAGCCAGAAATTTTCCATGACGTGTACACAACATCTCACCCAAGTTGCATAGCTACGGACGAATGGTACATGAATGCATACGGGACTTAGTTGAAACGCTTCGCGTGTCGTCACTCATTTATTGATTCTACTCTTGCGCTACATATTGTAATATGGATGTACTCATCCAGAAATCTTCCCTGGAGTGTACACAACATCTCACCCAAGTTTCATCGCAATTGGATGAATGGTATGTGAACGAATACGGGACGTTGTCGAAACGCTTCGCGCTTAGTCACTCATTTGTTGAATATAAACGTGCGCTTCGTATTGTAAAATGGATTTACGTAGCCAGAAACCTTTCCTGGAGTGTACACAACAATTCACCAAACATTTATCACTATCAGACGAATGGTATATGACTTTATACGGGACTTTGTTGAAACGCTTCGCGTGTCATCGCTCATTTGTTGAATCTACTGGTGCGCTACCTATTGTAAAATGTATGTACTAAGCCAGAAACCTTCCCTGGAGTGTACACAACATCTCACCCAAGTTTCATCGCTATCGGATGAATGGTATATGAAATTATATGGGACTTTGTTGAAACGCTTCGCGCGTCGTCGCTCATTTGTTGATTCTACTCGTGCTCTATCTATTTTTAAAGGGATTTACTAAGCTAGAAACCTTCCCTGGAGTGCACACAAAATCTCATCTTAGTTTCATCGCTATCGGACGAATGGTATATGAACGCAAACGTGACTTAGTTGAAATGCTTCGCGCGTCGTAGCTCATTTGTTGAATCTACTCGTGCGCTGCCTATTGTAAAGTGGATGTACTAAGCCAGAAAATTTCCCTGTAGTGTACACAACATTTTACGCAAGTTTCATAGCTATCGGACGAATGGTATATGAATGCATACGGGACTTTGTTGAAACGCTTTGCGTGTCGTCGCTCATTTGTTGAATCTACTCGTGCGCTATCTACTGTGAAATGTATTCACTAATTTTGAAACCTTCACGTAAGTGTTCACCACATCACACCCAAGTTTCATCGCTATCGGACGAATGGTATATGAACGCATAGGAGACATACCCACGGACAGACAGACAAACTATCACGTAACATTGATTTTTATTATATATATAGATTGGTGTGTTGACTCTCATGGTTACCATACCTAATTTTACGATGCACCAAGCATCCGAACACTAGGTTTAGGCGTACATAAAGATACACAGAAAGACAGACAGACAGACAATTCTATTGTCTACAACATATTACCCAGATATCCAAACATGGGTATATCTACCACACAGTATCAAATAAAATCATCCTTACGATGAACCCGTATGTCGACAAAAAAAAAAAGTTAAAATGTGCTCTCAGACTAAATTCACCTAACATGTACTTCCTGACGTGAAATACAATTGAAAGCCTTGTGGACGAAACGCAATACACGTCACATAAAAACTGAACCTCTACGTTGTGCTAGATGCCCATACACATGAAGACCCCTTTCATAAATTATAAAGGCTTGTTGTGCATGAAAATTCAGGTTCTTTAGCCTCAAATTGCCCAAATTCCTAAAAGCCGCAAAAAATGCTGGTTCAATTCAGGATTTTTGAAAATAATGTTGCTGTTTGGAGATATAATAGACCTTCTGTACTATATGTCGAAAGTGAAAATTGCATGAAAAAATTTCAAATTCGCTTGAGCTCGGACAGCGATCTAATTCTTTTCACTAGTTCTCTCCAACAAAATATTACCCATGTTAAATAATACTAGTTGAAACCCGTCAAAACATGACGGTCAATGGGAAAATATTTACTGCAGAATGTTGTTATATACATTCTTTGTACGATTACTTTTTGTCACTATTGAAACTATAAAGGCGTCAAAAAATTGCACTCTCGACATTGCAATATACTGCTGGCGACCGAAAACTTGATGAGTTGAGACCTATACGTTCCCGAGTTCCCCCTTGAGCTTTATTGACTGTTATAAAGTATGCCAAGAGAATTGGAAAATGTTGCCTCTTAAAAGAAAATGATAGTGTTTTATCGGATGGTGTTAAATCAAGTCGAAGGATTCGACCTCTCTGCCCAATTTTAACTGCACTTATTATTTCCAAATTCAAGCAATTTTATACATATTTCTTATAATTATAATGGTTGCATTTAGGAGCCCTTAGGAAACGTGCAGATTTCTAAGGAGCATAACTATGGGTCAAGGGTTTGGAGTATGTGGAGGCAAATCCCTTAATTCCAAGGAATTGAAGAATTCTGAGGAGTCTAATATATACAACTGGCCGCAAGAACCGTCGCTGATAATTTTGGAATATAACGAAGAAATGCGATGATATGCAATTCCATACATTTTAAAACAGTATGGACTGTATGCATGTGGCACAGTAACATTGGCTCCGAATGAAACGAAGGACATAGCTTGGTTGTACTGCCGATTCATTCACTTACTTACTTCACTTAATCCCTGTCGCTCCTTCCAGAGCATAGGGCGTTGGCGAAATTTCTCCACGCAGTACGGTTCCTGGCCATTCTCTTCACTTGACTCCACTTCCTGTCCACCTCCACAATTTCTTTTTCGATCGTCCTCTTCCAGGTCTTCTTAGGTCGGCCTCGCTTCCTGGCGCCTTGAGGATTCCAGTCTAGCGCCGCCCTCTCAATAGCTCCGTCCGGCTTCCTTAGTGTGTGCCCAATCCTTCGCCATTTCTTCTCCTTGATCTGGATGCTAATCGGTTGTTGATTGGTGATAGTCCAAAGATCTTCATTTGAGATTATGTCCGGCCACCTCACATTCATGATGCGACGAAAACATCTGTTAATGAACACCTGTAGCTGGTTGTTGATCGGTTTTGTGACTTTCCATGTTTCACAGCCGTAGAGAAGAATCGACTTTACGTTGCTATTGAAAAGGTGGTAGAGTTGGACAAACGCACCATTTGCCTTCTTGATATGGCTTCGAACATGTTCCTCTATCTTTTATGACTGTACTTCCACGGTAGAGGAAGGACTCAACTAGCTCAATTTCCTTTCCGTTGACTGTCAAGCTAGTCGTGATGTCAGAATTTACCCTCATCTCTTTGGTCTTGTTGGTGTAGATCATTAGTCCTGCACGTTCTGCTTCTCTCTGCAACCTCCGCAGCTTATCTTCTATGTCTCGGTACCGTTGTGACATAGGAGAAAATGACGTCGTCTGCTACTGCCGATTATTTTCTCTGAAATTCCTTGAGATATCATCTCCAGTGAAGAATTGTTGCAGCCTGTCAAATATTTTATATTTAGTCAGATCAATTTTACCATTACAACAGCAAAGGTCAAAGTAACTAAGCGTAGATTTCTCGCTACAGAAATACAGTGCAGAACAATGTTTACATTTGTTCGTCAAGGACCCTACACTGTACGGCATAATATCTGGAATTGTTTCTGAAATGGCATATTTGTATTGGATTTTAAAAGTGACCGTATTTTTCTCCGATTTCCCACTTTTTTGCGGCTAATGTTCTTTTTCGTCAAATGGGTTCATTTATAGTAGCATTTCTCCCCAAATTAACGTCATATTCAATTACACTATAGTGGCCTGCATCAACGCAGCCACAAAATATTAAATGCCAAATAGTACTTCCATTGCCAAAATCAACAGCGTGGTTAGACTCATTGATATGTAATCTACTCTAAACAAATAATCAATAAACAATGATGAGATTCAGAGACTTTCATTCTCAAGTTGGTTGCTGATGAGAATGCGATGAGACTGATCGCCAATAATAAAATCCTTATAATTATCCCTGCCAGCAACATTTTTTGCAATTTGCTTGTAAACGCCACTCAGGATGACGTTCGTCATTTTGAAATTAACGGTACGAAACTGCTCTAAATAAGCAATTTCCATCACCTGTTGTAGGTACAATCCTTTGCATTTTCATGACAGTAAATTATGCAAGGGAGCATAGAATCACTTCGCCAACTACTGGAATGAGCATCGACTCACTTCGACAGCCACCGTAATGGAGTAAGTTTTAGAATTATATGTTCAGTGCTTGTCAAAAATCGTATTAACACAGGGAAGCCCACTCTTAAGGCTACATTCTGAGCTATCGCCGCTGATTCCGGGTTCGATCCCTGCTCTGCCAAGAAATTTAATTCTGGTCTGAGGGCAGGAACGGGGTGCACTCTTGGCGCAAAAATAAGAAGAGCAAGGTTCGATTCCCATCTCAAAAATCTTGGATGTGGTTTTCCGTGGTTTCCCACTTCCAATCCAGATAAATACCAGGATAGTACCTAACTTAAAGCCTCGGTCGTCAAATCCCCATTCCCCACTTGAATTACAAATGCACACATCATTACAGCCATCACAATAACACAGGTTATCAGAGAATATTTTACACACACACACCAAAGTAGACGCGGCTGTGTGACCACGATGTCCGAGTCCATCAAAATGAATTATGTTCGCCAATTGTATCTCATGGCGAAAGCGATTGTGGCCATTTTTTTAAAATAATTTAAAAGTAGGCTATATGGCAACGTAAATCGTGGAGAATCCCCTACTTTACGGGAATAATAAAAGTAAAAGACGTTTAGACAATGTGATACCAGTAGAAAGAAAGAATAATTGGGAAATAAAAATACATGTGTCAGGTGGGATTCGAACTCCTTCATCGATGCAAAATTCATTCCGGTGCCCGCACTGTTAGCCCTTGAGCGACGGAGACAGCAGTCCTCAATCGCAATACTAAGTTACTTAAACAACAAACGCACTCAATTGCCAGTTGAAGTTGTCCAATATTTCCCTTCATTTATGATTCTATTCCAGTATATATCGTGTGAACATCATAAACGACATTTCTCTCGTATAGGCACGACATTGTGCGAACGCGTATTCGCCACAAATATCACAGTTTTCTTTTATCATTTAAAAATATGGGTACCGTAACATATATTTCGTCACCTCCGAAGCGTAGCGGTCAGCATGGTTAGCTGCCGCCCTGGAGGTCCTGGGTTCGATTCCCGGCTCTGCCACGAAATTTGAAATTTGGTATGAGGACTGGAACGGGGTCTACTCAGCCTCAAGTGTTCCAAATGAGTAGAGGGGGTTCGATTCCCACCTCAGCCATCCTCGAAGTGGTTTTCCGTGGTTTCCCACTTCGTCTTCGGCTAAATGCCGGGATGGTACCTTCTTCAAGGCCACGGCTGCCTCCTTCCCTCTTTCTTGCCTATCCATCCTGACCATCCATTACCTTCCCTCATGATGCCCCTGTTCGCTTTGCAGGTGAGGCCACCTGGGCGAGGTGCCAATCACACCTCATCAGTTGTATCCACTCCGATTAGATTTTCCCAGCTCTAGGACACTGCCCGTAGAGGCTGTAGTGGTGAGTTCCCTCGCTGATTCCGTGGGTTCCACCAACCTGGACTAAGAAGAAGAGAAGAAAGAAAGAAGAAACATATATTTCCTTTTAAAGACACTCGGCAAATCTACAGGCCAAGAGCGTTTGTCAGAATGCTTTACGAAGTCCATCCGTTAAGCCTTTTCTCAATCTCGAATGACTTAGTATTTTAAAAATATAGATCACCTTATAGATAGACAGATACCGTACATAGATGGCAAACGTAATTCAAGGAGAATTCGTTACTTTACGGGAATTATAAAACTGAAATAGGTTTCGACAATACGATACCAATTGTAAGAGAAATATAAACTGAAATAAAAAAAACATATGCGAGGTGGAATTCGAACCCTCTCGATGACGCATAAACAAAGTTCGCAGACAGTAAGGCTAACCACTCAGCCATGCAGACAATGGTTCAATAGTGCAACACTAAACAGCGTAGACACTCATCAATACGTCCTTTATTTTATAGTTCTATTTCAATGTATATCATGGAAACATCATAAACAATATTTCTCCTCCTTTATAATTCTTATAAATAACTCTCTCATAAAAAGGCGGTGTGGACATGTCTGTCATGACCAAGCTGATTCAGCGCGTGCGCTAGGCCAATAATTTGGCATTTTTGTTTATAAATTTAAAAATATATGGTAACATATTTGTTTATTTTAAAGAAACTCTGCAAATATAGAGACCAAGGGCTTTCGAGAGAGTGCAATACGAAGTCAATCGGTTCAGCCGTTCTGTCAATCTCGCGGTAAGAAAAATCACCTTACTGTTTTAAATATATAGAGACGGTACACACTAAATTTGTTTTAAGAGAATGCTTAAGCAATTACAGTCAGCCTTAATTATACGAACTATTAATTAATAAACTAATTTCGAGTACGTTTGAGTGACTTCGGGTAATTTCAAGTAAAATCGAGTAACCAACTAAATTTCAAAATTACAAATATGAGACTTTGGCTGTAACTTGCTTCCTATCACGTCTCTGACCAGTGTAGAAAATCTCTATGATAGCGTGGTTTATCATCCTCGATCCTCCTGCGTGTCCTTAGTATGCCACTAGGTTAGCGTGATGTACCAGTTTAAATAGTATATTCTTGGAGATATGAATTTCCATGTTGCACATTTTGTCACTCCCTAAATTTACTCAGTACGAGTTGCGCACAAATTAATAAATATTTTCTTTATATGATTTTCACTCAATTTTAACTGAAAATCTAGCACGTGGTCAACTAAATAGCATTTCACAACAACCCTCATCCATATTTCGATAACTTGTGAAGTCCTATCTCCAATTCTAAACTTTTCTTCCTTCCGCCTTTCCTTACGGAAAAGTGATGATATTACAGGGTAAAATTTCGTTATAAATAACATACATTAAACTCAAAAATCTCGCTTATTTTTGTAATACAACTTCTAAACTCATACATATGGTAAATTATTTATTTATTTATTTATTTATTGGTGCCTTTATTGTGGCGAAGTTAGGGCTCTAGGCCCTCTCTTACACTTAACCACATACAGTGCAACTTACATGAATACTCACATATGTTATTCTTAACCTACCAAACTTAAATACTAGGAAAACCTTAAATACTAGAATAAAATAAAATAAAAATTAAATTAAATTAAATTGGCGACTGCGTGATATTAACTAAGCTATACAATTTAAATGACATACATTTTTAACAAAATTATACTATGGTCATTCACTCACACATTCATACACAAATTGTTCTAGTTGGCCTACGAATTCAAGAGGAAATCTTTACATGCACGTTTGAAAGTTGTAAGGGATGTACAATTTCTGACGTCACGAGGACAATTATTCCAAATTCTAGTTCCCGACACGAGGAAAGAGTTACTGAAGGCAGAAGAATGATGTAGAGGAATTGCAATTATAGATCCAGATCGCGTGTGACGATCATGAAAGGAAGAAAGAAAACGAAAATTACAAGAGAGATAGTGAGGAGTACTTTCATTGAGAAGTCGATAGATGAGGGTACAAATGTGCAGGTTCCTTTGTTGTTCTACTTTTAGCCAGGAAAGTAGATCATAAAGAGGAGACACGTGTGAGGAAAATTTCAAGGAGAAAATAAACCTAATGCAGGAATTTAAAGCTCTCTGAAGTTTCTTGTTTTGTTCACCGGTAGCATCTACTAATACAACATCACCGTAGTTAAATATTGGGAGTATCAAGGTTTGGACGAGTTTTATTTTCAAGTTACGGGGTAGAACGGACTGGTGAATCTTAAGTGGATGAAGTGACGAGTAAACTTTCCTGCATGTATTAGTAACGTGCCCATCCCAATTCAAAGTTTCATTTAGTGTGACTCCAAGACTTTTTACCGATTTAGAGAACGGGATAGCAACACCATTTAGTTGAATTAAAGAAAGCGGTCTACTGTGTAAATGGAAAAGCAATTTAGTCTGCCCTATTACGATAGCTTGGGTTTTAATTGGGTTGATGGCAAGAGAATTTTCAGTTGCATAGCGGCTGATCCTCTTTAGATTTAGATTCATATTTACAATTGCCGCATCTATGTCGTTTACTTTTGTGTGGCAATATATCTGAAGGTCATCAGCATATAGATGGTAATTGCAGTTTTCCAGTTTCGAAGAGATGTCGTTCAGATATAGAATGAATATAAGGGGCCGAGAATTGAACCCTGAGGTACTCCATTTGTTTTGAACTTCCACTCAGTTCTGTTTTCATTAAGGAGTACACGTTGTCTTCGGTTATGAAGATAGGAGGCGAATAATTTGAGAGCAACCGGGCTAAGATGGAAGGATTGCAATTTAGCCATAAGTATGTCCGTGTTAATGGTGTCGAATGCACTGCTGAAGTCTAGAAGAATGAGTATAGTCACTTTACGCTCATCCATTGCTCGTCTTACGTCATCAGTGATCTTAATGAGTGCAGTAGATGTGCTGTGTCCTTTCTTAAATCCAGATTGTAACGGATCAAGTAGTGAGTATTGCGTCAAGTACTGAAGAAGTTGTTCATGCATAAGTTTTTCTAGTATTTTGGAAACTGAGGAAAGTATGCTTACAGGTCGATAGTCGGATGGGGAATTAGCAAGAGAATTTTTCGGAACTGGAATAACTAAAGCATCTTTCCATATTGTTGGGAAGAAACCTTCTAAAAGACATGTGTTACAAATGTGCGTAATAATTGGCAGTAATACTTCTATCAGGTTAACGATAAAGGAAATTGGGATGTCATCTATTCCGACTGCTTGTGATTTGATAGATATTTTTTTTTTCTTACGACAGTATCATCTATTTTACGAAACTTGAATAACGGTCGGTGAGGTAGTGGGACACATCGCAGTGTATTTATTGTTGTTTGTATTATTTGGGGATCAGTTCTAATTATTTCTCGAGCAAAGTGAGCATTTAATTCATTGGGATTAATATCCTGCGTATTGGTGTTTTTAGTGCGCCTCCCAATACCTACCGACCTGAGTTGCTGCCAGGTGCTCCTAGCGTTCAAGTTACCGGCTAGCTGTTGGAAGTAGGCATACTTTTTATTTCGAATCATTTGTTTAACTCGATTTCTAAGCACACGATATTTTTCAAAATCGCCACTTGATAAGGTCTGCTTATAACGTCTGTGAAATGCCTTGATTTAAGGCGTATTAAAAGTCATATAATAGACAATAAAGTTATTCTGTTTTGAAAAATATTTTTTTTAGTATATTGTACATCGTGAGTTTCAGGTGCACTTGTCTCAGTATAGGCTTTCAGATGTGTTTAAAAGGCTTAGTTTGATATAATAGACTTGTTATTTGGAATTCAATTGGTCATATGTTTTATTCAGTCATTTTACATTGTGTTCTCTGAAAACTGGAAAACAATTTTCACATTTTCAGCACCTAACTGTCACTAAATAACTAATGTTGCTATTTGTCATTATATTTGCTGATAAACACTCACACAAATAACAGCGATTAATCTCAGTAGGTTTTGTGAAACGTGCACCTGAAAGTCACGAAATATTCTAAAATGATCTATATACTATTTTTCTAAATAGAATAACTTTATTTTCTATAAATATATAAGAATTTAAATAAGCTTAAAACTAAGGGGAATTACTAGTTTACAAAATCTGAGAGTTTAGGAGTTGTATTACAAGAATTGAGCGAGATATTTAGTTCAATATCTGTCATTTTTAACGAAATTTTCTCCTGTAATGTCGTTCATCTCTTCTTAACCAATCAGCATGCGTATCAGCCTAGAATTTACCAGAATGCTTCCGTAGATGTTAAATCACATTGCAATTACCCAAGTGGTGTTTGTAATTGTAGTTTAGAAAATTGGTAATAATTTCTGGTTTCATAATACATTCGGATTAAAATCTGACGATTGTTGCCATGCAGATCCAATGTCTTCTCGATTTTACTCTTCTCCACTATGTAGCAGTCCTCTGAGCAATATATATCCAGAAATGAAGCTGGCTTTTATTCCCCATGTTTCTGACTGATCGTCAAATGTTACAATCTTTGAACTGGTACAATATATAGCACATACATGTGATGTACTTACCCGTGAAACCTAGAAACGAGGCCCTACGTAGACAGGATATGATGATATTTAACTGACGATAAAACATGTTATCCAATTAACCCTCCTTTTGGGTTCGTGGTGGTGCAGTGGTCAAGCTACTTGCCCCCCACCAAGTTGGATAGGACTCAAATCCTGGTCAATGCATGTCAGATGTTCGAAGTGAATTATCCCGACCTATGGTTCGGATTCCATGTAAGAATGAAGGTCCCGTGCCCACGATGATGAGATTAACGGTAACGTAAAATTACAAATTTATGTTCCTTTTTAATAATGTCTGCTTATTTATCGAGAAGTGAATATAAATTTTATAATTAATCCATACTATTTATTCCTAGGCTGATTGTTGTGAGTGTTATTCCCCGTCCATTATACTTGGGCACATTAACGTGTTGAGCAATTGAAAATCATTTTTTTAAATAATTTATTGGAATATCCTTAATTACTAATGTGATCATTGCAATTATTATTTATTTAGCGTATGATGCTTACAAGACAGAAAATAATTATATACACTATTTAAAATAAACACTATTCACAGCATTAGGACCATCTCTTCAATTGCAATGAAAATGTATAAATAGTTACTTGGTACGAACACATACGAGAAAGTTCGATAAATCCCACTAATTTGTAAAACATATTTACAGTTATGTTAATTAGTTAGTTATGTTAGTTAGGTATTGTATAGACGCAAATGAGGATTGCAAATGTGATCCTGTTATTTTATTTTATGCAATTCCCAAATTAATACACCATTGATGTGTCCGATGATGCTTGACTATTATCCACTTATCAACCACTCTCGTTGTTAATTCAGTGCTTTCGTTTTTCTAACAGGAGAGGTACCCATCGACATGATCCCGTTCAGCGAGAAGAGAATAGAACCAAAGTATAAAGATAAGCCTACTAATATAACAGACAGTTTCAAACGAAAACTGAACAAACTAGTGCGGTCTCCGGATAGAACAGAATATGTGGAAGAAGGTAGAACAACAAAACTGTATTTGATACGACGCATCACCTTCAAATCGACTACGTTTAAAACAGAGGATAACAGAGGAGGTACGAAGGGTGTCAGAAAAGGTACGACCTCGAGTACTTCGCAGTCAAGAGACCTCAAGAAATGTAAGATCTTAACAAGTACCGGTACCGGTATTCATAGACATACGACCACAACAACAGAGTATGCCGATTGTGCCAAGAGACGTATGAATACCTCACTACTAGAGTATTTCAAAAGATGGAGGATCTGTGCGAATAGAGGTAAGCCAACAATAGCGTGCCCCAATTATCTAACGAACTGCATCCCAATATTAATGATCACCCCAATATTCGACTCACCACCACCGAACCCCGTAGTATTACTACCATGTATGGACGATGAAGAGGGCTCTTCAACAACCAAGTGCGAAACAAGAAGTACCACTGAATGCGTACCGAAATGTACTCCAAATGACAGTGTGAATAAAACAGAGAAGATAACTAGTGCAAACAGTGAGCACTGCCAAGTTTCGAATACCACAAACCAATACGGAACCACGGAAACCCAGAAGGCAACTTCTGTAAGCAGAGAGCAATGCAATGTAACATTGCCACTAACAACAGCAATTCCATCACCAAAAACAGAAACATCACCACTAGCAACAACAATACCACCACCAGCATCACTAGTACCACCACCACCACCAGAATCACATGTATCGTCACCACCACCAGAAGCAGCATCACATGTACCACCACCACCAGGAGCAGCAGCATCACATGTACCACCACCAGCATCAAAAGTACCACCACCAGCAGGAGCAGCAGCATCACATGTACCACCACCAGCAGGAGCAGCAGCATCACATGTACCACCACCGGCATCACATGTACCACCACCACCAGGAGCAGCAGCATCACATGTACCACCCCCACCAGGAGCAGCAGCATCACATGTACCACCACCAGCATCACATGTACCACCACCAGCATCACATGTACCACCACCAGCATCACATGTACCACCACCAGCATCACATGCACCACCTCCACCAGCATCACATGTACCACCACCAGCATCACATGTACCACTACCAGCATCACATGTACCACCACCACCAGCATCACATGTACCACCACCAGCATCACATGTACCACCACCACCAGCATCACATGTACCACCACCAGCATCACATGTACCACCACCACCAGCATCACATGTACCACCACCAGCATCACATGTACCACCACCTGCATCACATGTACCACCACCAGCATCACATGTACCACCACCTGCATCACATGTACCACCACCACCAGCATCAAATGTACGACCACCACCACCACCAGGAACAGCAACACCACAACCAGGAGGAGCAATGCCACCACCACGAGTAGCAGTACTCCCACCACAAACAACAATAAGAACACGACACAAATATTTCCGGAATATACATCGTAAAAATCAAGGAATTCAGCATAACAAAATACCGGAGGCGATGGGACGATTGCATGAATAGCGGTGGATCGGCAAGGATCTTGTAAAACAGAAACATCAATGCCTCCACTCGGAACAACAACTCCACCACTAGCAATAAGAATGCCACCACAAGCTGACAACATTACCAGCAACGAAAATCGCACCACCAGCAACAACATCAAGGAACGACAGTACCACTTGCAGCAACAAATTTATAATCAACAGTAAATATACCACCACCAGAAAATACCACTACCAGCAGTAACAATACCACCAGCAGCACCAAAGGTACTACCATCAGCAACAAATATACCACCCCTTCCATACATTCTGAAGAAATGGCTATGTTCAAACTTAAGTCATTTGAAGATGGAAATTATTAGGAAGGTAATTGACAACCCGCAAGTGGGCTTAAGACCACCTTAATTATCGTAAAGAAAACTTGGAGTCAGATAAAAAAACAACACCAGATTTGAAAATAAGGAATAAGAAACATTGAAGCCATGAATATAAAAAAAATACAAATGAAAATACATGCAGTGTGCAAATTGTACGTTTGTAATTCACGTAAGATTAATAATAAAGCCTGGGTCAAAATGAATAAACTGGATCATGACGAAACAATAATAGAATACCCTAGAGAAGACGTGATAATCTGAATTGAACATTTATGTATATAATCGGAATAATTAAGGGGACACTTGTTGTCTAAGCCCTTCTTCTGAATTTTCTCTGGTACCTTTTATTTAAGTTCGTATAATGCAGTATCCAGTTGGTAGATATTGAGTCCGTTAGACTGGTGGTAGATTATAGAAATAAATAATTAATATCCCCCAAGGTTTAGTAGTATACAAGGAAATGAACTTCCACACGACGTTCAGTCTTTCGAAAAGTCTACAGATGATAAGCACACGCCACTCCACTACATAACCAAAAAAAAAGCACCGCTTTCGCGCAGGTCAGTCCTTGAGACAAGGGATTCCTCTCTACAGTTAGGTTCATATAAGCTTACTGAGCATTAAAACATCATGCTGAAATATGTTATGTACAAGTTGCCCGGACTTCTAGGCCGTGGCCCAGACTGGATGCTAGTTCCCGACGTTTCGCCGATGACTGTGTTCAACATGTGGACCAAACTGATGTGAACCAACTCCGCATGCGTTTTGTTATAGCCTCCGCTGCTCCCCATATGTGTTCCCTACGAGACGAGTGCTCCTGCGCGACTAGATTAGAGCGCCCTATTCCGCAACTAAGCTGCACGGACAAAATCCATCAAAACAACCAGCAATCACATTTCACCTCTAAACAAGAAGTTCCGTGACGAACTAAAGAGCCTACTTTTCTTAAAATTTCAGATTCATGCCAGTGATTAATCTATTTGGATCTATCTAGAGTAATGACGAAATTAAGTTGGTAATATCGAAATTTCTAATTAGTTCAAAATTCTGTATACCTGGCATAATGTAGTCTAATAGAGAACTACAGTTGGCAGTCCTGGCGACTGAATATATTCTTAGTTCCATCTCTTAAGGTACAGAATACAAAAATTGGGTAAGTCCAATGGATAGCGTGGACGTTACATGCAGTTAAACATTGGATCTAACAGCGCGCGTAAAATCATGTTGGCAACAATGCCATCCATGTATTGGTCAGAAATAATCTGAAATAATACGATCTATTGTTGTGCCAATTTTGAATGAAATCCATTAGTTAGTATAGAAGTAACATGCATTTTAATATTGGACCTATCAGCAGGCTTATAATCATGTTGGCAGCACAGATGTTTATTAGTTACTTCATATTAATCTAGAATACCAGGTGCTATACATGTGCAAAGTTTAGAGCTATTGGCTAGCATACATTCTGATATATTGATATTAGGGCAACAAAAATAGACAGCATTTTTTAACAGTTGGCAGCCCTGGTTGCTCCTAAGAATACGCTTAGTCATACCTGTTATGGTACACATGCACACATGAAAATTGCTTGAAATCCAAATGATAGTATAGAAGTTACATGTATTTAAAGTTGGACCTCTCAGCAGGCTTAGACTCATGTTGGTAGCACTGACGTATATAAGTTACTCCAAATTAATATAGAATGTCAGGTACAATACGTGTGCATAGTTTAAAGCTGTCGGCTTGCATACATTCTGATATATGGGTATTTGGATAAAACATATTGAGAGCATTTATTAACAGTTGGCAGCCCTGGTGGCTCTTATGAATACGCTAAGTTATATCTGGTTATATACACATAGCACATACGACATTTGGTTGAAATCTAATTGATATTGTAGAAGTTATATGCATTTAAAATTTGGACCTATCAGCAGGCTGATAATCATTTTGGCAACACTGCCATGTATGGCCTCCTGGAAATTAAACTACAATATTATTATCTATACGTGTGCCAATTTTGAAATAGCCCCCTTTCATACTTTCCAAGATATCCAACATGGAGCTCACATTTCAATTGCGATTTTTCAGCAGTTGGTAGCACTGACATCATTTTCAAATATGGGCGTGAGATATTGTTTTAATCCCTTAATTGGGGGGTAGTTTGGGATAAAACACTTGTGTCACTGTGCTAATTTGGAAGATAGTTCCTTGGAGAGAGTAGCTTCCCGTAGCTGGGAGAGCTTACTAGTGTAGTGTGTTGTTTAGTGTTTAAACGCTAGGGGGTGTTCCTGCAAAGATGCAAGTGTTTGTTAGGGTATGGACCTCTAAATGCAGGCTACTATGCTGACCTGCTAGCTGGACGGGATGAGTAATACAATAGACGTGCTATGTCAGCGGCTCGACGTTATGCAGTCGAGTCGCGTGCTGGGAGCACAATGGAGTCTGACAAAGCAGTTACTGGTTACTACGGTCACGGACAATCGTGACGAAGGTCAGGAGGGGTATGAGGACGTGAAGAGGAGCGTAATTAGTAATGCAATGTGTAGCTTACTGACCAGTATTTATTGGTCAGTAGATGTAGTTTTGTATGTCCCTTTTGGGAAGTCTTAGGCAAATGTAAAATACAATTAGTGTGTACAAGTTTGGGGTAGGTGTATACACGATTTAAAGGATTCTGAGCACGACTGAATCTCACCTGGTGATGAAGCTGGAACGGACGTCGGGCGAAGGCCGCTGGCGACGCACAGAGTAGAACAGATGATGGCTCCTAGTTAGGACTCCATTCTTATAGTTCTCGGCGCTGCGTGGTCAGCATTACGTCAATCTAGCTGCCCCAGATATTTGTAAGTGTAAATGTTTGTGTATGTTTTGCAAGCAGTTGGCTAACCTCCCAGGCTGGGTGGCCGCCGCTTGCTGTGTATAGATAATGTTCTGATCTTATGATGTTGCCAGTTGGGGTGGTTTTGGTAAAAGATGAGGGGTGGCTCTCAGGGGGTACGCCCCCGGGCTGTACAAGTCCCCTTCTTCGATTAGTTCGCGTCCCCGCGAACGGGAACGGGACGTAGAGTAGGGGTGTCGATGTGATGGTTCGTTCTGGATTTCTTCTTGTACTTCTTCATCTTTTTTTCTTCCGTGTTGGTGTAGGTGTGTTGATGTCGTGTTGATGTGAGTCCAGCTTGTGCTCAGAAGGGTAGGTTTTGGGATATACATGTTATACATAGTTGATTTGGAATAGTTCATTTTTGATAGTTGACATAGTAATAATAGAGGTACAAAAAAAATGCATGGTCTTGACGTTATATATATATGTTGTTATTATCCAGGGAGGAAAAAAAACCAATGCTGGGCGGGTGGCTGTGCCGTCCGGCGCTGTATGGAGAAAAAAATTGCTCCCTGCAGTGTATTGTGTGAAAGATGGAAGAAAATAGAAAAAACAGGTGTCCCAGGGTATAAGTTAAAGGAAATATCATAATGGTTTATTGTTCTTGGGCTGAAACGGGACACCTTCACAAATTTGGGCGTTAGTAGAGTAGAAAGGAAAAAAAACCCAGTGTATTCATTGTTGACATTATGGCAGTGTTGAATGTCGTGACATATTGGAAGTTTATGTGTGTAGGTGTACACTTGAGCATTAATATATTTGTGTACGCTTTGGATATACATTTTGTTTTACAAGCATGATATAATATAAAATAATAATCTTACTACTAGACCGCTTTGCTCATGAGCCTGGTACCTTGTCTCATTCTCTAGGCCTTCTGTAGCGCTCTCGTCTGTCCGCTCATTCTCCCTTCATTTGTTATTCGCTGAGCTGTAGGTACCTCTCACCTATGGCTGTGGGTTAGTGGTCATGCCGTTAACCTTACCTTTCGCAAATTTTCCCCGTGGGTGGGAAAATTCATCTTGGCGGCGAGGGTAGGTGCTCACAACATCTGCACCGCCCCTGGCTACCGTATATTGCTTATTATTCAAGCGTATCCATACGTGTGTTTGCGTCAGCGTCACTCGGTGCCCAACGTCACCTTGCGTCGCTGATCGCGGCGCCGTCACCTTATTGGCGCGACTGAAGAACGATGAGGAGCAGTGTGTTTGTGTGACAGAGATAAGGGTATGTGTAATTTATTGTGGAAAACATATTTACAATAGACATGCTCATGCTCCTTGTCATCTGTGAATCAAGAAATGTATTAATGGCAACTCTTTTTCTGTTTTGTATATCTGTGGATGCGTTACTCCCTGGTTTTCCTGTGTTGGCGAAAGTGGATTAGTTATTAGCAAATACATTACAATACATTCCAATACAATACATGTGCATATATAACATTTTCCTTGGCAGCGCTTAATTTATAAAACTAAGTCTGGCGCCACTGAAGTCTAACTTACTTCTAGGTTAGCCTATGTTAATCTAGCTTATTCTATGTGTTGTCGGGCTTACCCTGGTAACGGATTATGGTTACCAGGTGCCGAACGGTTATATCTTAGTGTAATTTATCTTAATATATTGTCGGGCTTACCCTGGTAACGGATTTTGGTCACCAGGTGCCGAAATGTTTTACCTTAATCTTGATGTGCTTAGCTTAATTATGTTAGTTAACATAAGAAAAATAATATTTTGTATTTACAAGCCGAAATGGTCCTTAGTCTAGTGCCGAAATATGCTGTAGCTGCTGTTTTACTACAGCGCTTATTAAATTTGCTTAATTCTAAGTTGCGTTCCAAATGCAACTGCCTTACATGCTAGAATTTTGATCGGAGCGATCGCCTGAGGCAGTTTTACCTCCTCAGGGCACCACCCGTGTGTATTTTAGAAACACCGGTTGTCTCTAAAACCACCAGATTCCCCTCCCTTAATACTAATTGTCGACATTTATATTAGTAATTAATAACTAGTAATTAATAAAGTCCCGGGCTCTTGCGCTGCTGAAGAGCAAACGCCTCACCCGACTATCCTGTTCATCGCCGTTGTACTTGCCTGTGTTGTCATCATTATTCTTCATTTATCCTTTGTTGATATATTTATCCTTTTGTTTGCTCACGACAACCCCTGTGAGAGCTCGCTGCGTTCCTCATTTAATATCTCTGGCCACCCGCTGCGTTACCATTTAAGCTCTGGGGACTCGCTGTCAGCCATTTATGTGGGCACGGAACCGAATGATCGCATTCATTCCATATTATTTATATTTCATGTATATTATTCATTATTTGTTGATTATCATTTATTTGGTCGCCTTCACCCCGTCACGCGGGACGAGGACTTGGCGAATCTAGGATTGGTCCCGCTGAATCCTGAGATTCTTCTTCACTTCTGCGAGTAGAAGACTAACTTCCCGCCATAGAAGCTCTACTTAACTTACATACTAACTAGGAGTCTAGTCCTAATGTGGTCGTCCCTAGGTTCATCTCCTGAGTCCGGTGTGGAGCTGGCTAATTCTCCCACCAGTCGTCAAAAAGTCTCCCCTGCAGGTCTTGGCTTCGACGACCGTGGTGCATAGTGGGTGTAATTTTCCTCTGCCGAGGGGGTAGGCTAGACGCACCCCCGGTTTTGGCGTTTGCCCGCGCCAGGCCATCAATGCTTCAACCTTACATAGTTCCGTCTGTTATTTAGTCTGGGTCAGGATCTGTTGGCGGCTCTCCCCGTCCTTGCCCTCCTGTGGAGCTTCCGCTCCCTCCATTCACATCTTATCACCATTGAGTGAGTGTCAGATTCCTTTTTTTTAATGAGTGTGATATGTAAAACAAGTGTGTGGGTATCATGTAATTATGTAAAATTTTAAGTGTTCTGGGGTTGTAGAATCTTCTAGATGCATGGACTACTTCAGGCCTGTAGTCGCCATGTCGGATTTCTAGCGGTAATGCCTTGGTAATTTTCTGGAGGTGTTAGTAGGTTTTTTCTTATGGCGTTGGGTCCCTTGTTATTAGGATCCGGGGGTGTTATTTTCTGAATGGGCTTAAAGCGCGGTAGGAGAGGGTTATGCATCGTTGGACTCCATGTTAATGGTGGCCGGGAGCCGCTGATGCTGCTAGGAGGTACTTACAGTGAGTGGACGGTGGTAGGTACTTCCCAGGTGTACAAAAATTTTAAAAGTTCCATGCAGGTATGGTAATAATAATATCCCTGGTATGTGGATAGGATATTCCATGCATGTGGATGGATATGAGGCGTATCCGCTCTCATTTGAGGATAGGTATGGGCCGAGGTATGATAATTCTATGTCCCTTGCATGCGGGATTATTTAGTAAGAAAATATTTGTTAGTGTAAATGCGGCCTCATCTCTTTACATAGAGATGTGCATTACGCTTAATTCTGTTTCCGACTCACCCCTAATACTCGGGTGTAGGCATTTGTGACCAGGGTGTAGCATACCCAAATTTTGGGTAGACGCATGAAGTCTATCAATCCCGATGTATATTTTTGAATGTAGTATATCTGTTTTTATGTGTTTGTTTGTTTGTTTGTGTTGAATAGTGTTATAAGTGACAGGCTATGTAGGGAGAGGGGTACTAGGATGGTATTCCGTAGCTAGTATCTGGGCCATCCTGGTGGCACTATCCATCTCTGCTCCTGTCATTCTCACTTGGTCGCTATTGGGTTTCTATCCGCTCCTTGGGATGGTTAAGTGGGGTGACGCTGTGACGTCACGGCCTAATCTGGTCTCTCATTTATAATGTTAAGGTAGCAAGTGATTGTGAGTGTAACTGGTCATGTCCTGATCGCCTATGATGGGTTTTTAAGATTAAAAAAACAAGAAGAGAAGTAGTTATTGGGGAGGGGGGGGGTTGTTCCCTCAGGGAATCTGTCTGTATTCACCCCTGATTAGTGGGCGCGTGTGGGCAGGAGGTGCCCGTGGCTGTGGTTACTGCGGCTTGCGTGTCTGTGGTTGCGTTCCGCTACAGCACGCTGGCGCGCGGGCCATTATCGGATAAGTCTTATCGTGTGTCGTGTGGCTAATTGTCAGGCAGCGCGTGTAACTTGTTATCGCCCTCGTAAACATGCTCCTGTGTTCCTTAAGTTAATATGGCCCACGGTATCTGTGCATTACTAAAGGCCAGGCCTATCGTAATAACGCTGAATCCTGTGTCAATATCCGTGTATCTGTATGCTGTTATTATTGATGGTTTATGACAGTGTCATCATATTTGCGTGTCACCGGCACGTCTGGGTGCGCTTAGGAATGTCTACCGGCAACAAAGTTGAAATGCGCTAGAATTCGCAACTCAGTGTTGTATTGTGTTTGTTTATACGTCCTTGTATACGGAAAGTCTCTGATGTTATGTATGGCAGCTGACGGAACGTGACTTTTGCCACTGTCCGAGTGTTGACATTGTTTGACATTCTGGGAGGGCCAATGTGTTAACTTGTCGTGTTTTCGTTGTCAATGTAGTGTGGACACATTTTCCGCAAGACCTTTGCCTTGTGTAATTATCTGCAATTCGTGTTTAGTAAGTTTATTTCCTATATTCGGGGTAATAGAAATTTTGCATGGTTTTTGGCCGGAGAAATGTGGTGTTACCTGTTTTGTGTCTATGAGAGTGCCGTCCCCCGTATCTAGGTTTCGGGCGCTATGGGTTTAAGAAAAGTATCTTGTGGCCGCTAATGCCCTAAGTAGGCTGTGGTAGCGAGTACCTTGGAACGAATCTATGCTCCTGTATGTGTGTTAAAGAACCCCCCTGTGTTCATAATTGTGTGGCTTAACCCCTTATGTACTTGTTTGTATACGGCCCTATTGCAATGCATTAGCCACCTCTAGTGTATGTTTAAAGCGTGTACTCTGTGTTAACATGCCATTTATATATGCCTAATTTAAACAGTCTAATGCCTATTTTCACTCTTGGCTCCACTCTATGGGGCACAGTGTCTGTATCGGACCCTATGGTTTTTCCTGTAGGGGATGGTGTATGGATGCTATTTGTGCGATGGTACTCGTGTAATCGTCTGTAAGTGATCTTTCGTCGGTCGGCAATTCTTGTTTTCCACGGTGTCCGCTTTTATTGGGCATTTGGACCAGCGATTCCGTGTAATGCTCCGTGTTTCATGTCTGCGTTGTCTGTTGGGATTTGTGCGTCCCTAGTGTGGCTTCTGATTGTGTTTTCGCGCCAAAAATGCCATTGTTTAGCGTATTTTTTTGGCACGTTTGTATTGTGTTTCTGTGTGTTGCCCACGCCTTGGTCTAAGGCCTCGGAACTCCAATTTCTTTACTGTATGTACCATGGCTCGTGTATTGTGTATTTGATATACGCGTATGAAAATATGCTTTAGTGTGAATACTTTGTGCCATTCGGGACGACCTTCGTACCCTAATTTTGGGAGTTATCGGGTTTTGAAACTGGCGTGAATGATCGTGTCTACTACAGCCAGAGCAGAGCGCTGTTAATTTGCCTGGCTCACGCGAAGGTCGGCCGCTCATGTATGTGTTATCGCTGACTTGGCGGTAGGATTAAATTTCAATTGTATGGGCAGTGCTTGCCTGCCTGTTTGGCGGCTCGCTGAACACATGTGTCAAGACAGTGTGCGTAGTTTTGCTGATGCGCTTTTCCGATGTCTGCACATACAGCGTGCATTGGTTCCCTCGTAATGTAAAAGACCCTTCCTCTATGTATGTTTGTGTCTCCAAATTTTGTGTTATTGTGGGCCTGGGATGAATATATTCCTGTTAACGGTAGTTAGATGTCTTTATGTATGTGTGTCTCCGGGCCGCTAGTCGCGTGTTTGGTGACTAGGTGTCGGAGGTGATTTTATTATTTTGTGCATATGAACTCCTGTTAGTGTGACTGTCCCTTATGGTTCTATCGTCCAATTGGATGGTTACCCGACCTTGCATTCCTGGTATTCAGAAGGTGGTGGGTTCGAGACCGTCTTTGTCCAGGGTAATTATTCCTGGTGCCTTTTAGGCCTGTGTCTCCGGGACAGTTCTGCCAAGTGTATTGACTGTTTTGTATGGTATTTACGTTTAGTGTGTGACCTCCAAAAATAAATAGTGGTGTTTTCCCCTTGCACTGTGAGGGTTACCCCATGGTGTTTATGCTTAGTTTGAGCGCTGTTATGGGGGACAAGAAAAATTCTTCATGCTATATGCAGTGTAATAATATAACGTATACCTATGGGTCAATTATATACAGTTCAACTTGGATAATTCGCACTTCACGGGATTAGTGAAGGAAAAAAAATTGAGTTATCCAAAAATTCGAATTAAGAATGTTCTTTGAAAAGAGTAGAGAAAATATATTGTATCACGGTTACACTGTGCTTTACGTTTACCAAAGCAGATTAACAGACGACGGTACTTTATAAAGATTGTATCGTAAATAATTTCAAAAGTTTCAAATGAAAAATAGAACCTGAGTGTACTATTTACCTATTTAACGACGTTAGTAAGGCAGTAATCTAGTTACGTCTCAGAGAAATCTACTATTTTTCAAAAATAGTTTGAGATTCTTAACTGTTTCTTACGATTAAGTCTCTCAGCCATCACAAAAGGATCTAGCAAATTGTAGGAACGGAAAATGGAACAACTTAGTCATTTCTACTTGGAAAGACCCGCCCAAGCTCTGTGCTGTGGTTTGTTGCTTAGGCTGCATTCGGAACGGTTCTTTCAGGACCTGAGCCGCGTGGCCCAACTGATTGGCCTCCGATTGTCTTTGTACATTAAAAACTTTACATGATCCAAGATATACTTTGAACTAACCACGATTATAAACCATAGATGGCCTATAAAATGCTAGGGGCCAAGAGAAAAATTTGAATTAAGAAAAATTTTGAATAATATAATTTTGAGTTAGCCACGTTCTACTGTATATACATGTAAAATGTACAGTTTTGTGTATGAGTCACTGCGTGTCTACTGTTTACAGGGGTGGAACCTGCCCTTTGTGTATCAATTATCGTGTTTCCTGCGTGTAAAAGAACCTGCCCGTATGAATATTTGTGATTCAAGTGACATTAGTGTATGTTGTATTCATGGTGAAAGTTGTTATCCACGTCCGAGCGTCATTGCTCGAGAAAGTGAATACTTTCGCCCTGCCACTAAGGCGTAGGCCCCTGATACCCATTGGGGTGCTTCTTTACTATTTTCTGGGGGTGTTTGTAGCAAAGTAAGTCTGGGTCTACGTTCACCGTAGTGCCTCGATATTGGCCTGAGTGTGCTTGTGTCTGAGGGGCTGATTGCGCTCCGCACTACTCTAGCACTACGCCTGGCCTCGTGGGGTAGGTAATAAAACCTTTCGTATGCCCCGTGTATTGCGTGTTTGTGGCTGGTCAGTGTGCACAGGCGTGTGTTTTTCACCCTGAGGGGCTGAAGGCAACACCCTCTTATGCATTTGCACTGTGTTAGTGCCCGATTTCGTTCTGGCGAAATCGCCCTCTGAACTAGCGGTAAAGGTCGCGTATTCGTCTGTAATTGCCCTAGAAATGTGTTGGAGGGTAGTCTGACCGATTTCTGGCCTATGGCCACGGTAGACTCCTGCCCCTGTGTTTGCCTATGTGTGTAGGCTTGTGTGGGCTTAATGTGCTGTGGGACGGGCTCTACGTCCTCAGCCCATGACATATTTACCTCCCGTTTTCTCCCTGTGTTATTATGTATGCCCGAGAGTCCTGGCGTCAACTCCCTCTCGTTCGTCCGTTCTGAGGGGGTTGGCATAGGTTCTGCCCCTCGGTTTGGCAAGATTGCCTCCCGGACCGGAGCTGAGGGACGTGTGTTCATGTGATATTGGCCCTGTAGTGTGTTGGAGCCTAACTTGGCCGTTCTCTGAACTGTGGCCACGGCGAACTCCTTCCCTTGTGTAGCGGTGCGTTTCGAGAGGGACATCCTCGCAAATTTCTCCGTTAATGTGTCTATGCCTATGTCCTCTCTATGCTGGGCTGGTGGCCCCGCCATGGACTCAAAAATGGCTTTGTTAGCCTGGAGCTCACTATACTCTTCCCAAATTTTGGGCGTACTGCCTATTGAGGCATATGGTCCGTTGGCAAATTGCTGTGTTGACGTGTTTGCGTCCTATACAGTTCTGTAGCCGCCAACTGGAGAAACGCCTGTTCGCGGTTAAACTCCCTGTATTGTGCATATAAATTTGTGTAGTGCACCCTCATCCTCTCTAGGGTTGTGTTATCTATTGTAGGGCCATCTGTAGTGACTAATCGGTTGTATATACTGTTCCTTTGGACGTGGCTCCTATTGAGGTGTTAATGTATGTGACTTAAGTGTTTGTGTGCGTATCTCAATCGCGCTGTCCTACCCTCTGACGGGGTGCATGGCTGTTTGCCCTGTATTGCCCCAACCTTTGTTTGGAGTGCCCGTATTTGTGCCTGTCGCCTTTGTATATGCCTCTGGCACCTTAGTAATAATGTAAATAGTATTGTTGTACCCCTATTGCCTCTATGGCTTACAATCTCTGTTGCTTCTACATGTGGTGCCATTCTGAGTTGAGGGTGGGTATAAAAAGAAATGTGTGTGAGATCTTTGATTCTTTCCAGGGCTGGAGGTGGGTGGGTTGATTAAAATTTCCCTTGTGTTTCTAGAGTGAAGGGAGAAGAGAAAAAATAATAATACTGTCTTCAAAAAAAAATTTAACTATCGCTTGGCTGTGTGCGGTACGGGTCGTTTCTACCACGAGGGCTCGTTGTATGAGTCCTACCCTTATTGTGCGTGGTTGTAGCGCCTCCACCGAATATGTTTTAAACCCTTAATTGGCGGGTAGTTTGGGATAAAACACTTGTGTCACTGTGCTAATTTGGAAGATAGTTCCTAGGTGAGAGTAGCTTCCCGTAGCTGGGAGAGCTTACTAGTGTAGTGTGTTGTTTAGTGTTTAAACGCTAGGGGGTGTTCCTGCAAAGATGCAAGTGTTTGTTAGGGGATGGACCTCTAAATGCAGGCTACTATGCTGAGCTGCCAGCTGGACGGGGTGAGTAATACAATAGACGTGCTATGTCAGCGGCTCGACGTTATGCAGTCGAGTCGCGTGTTGGGAGCACAATGGAGTCTGACAAAGCAGTTACTGGTTACTACGGTCACGGACAATCGTGACGAAGGTCAGGAGGGGTATGAGGACGTGAAGAGGAGCGTAATTAGTAATGCAATGTGTAGCTTACTGACCAGTATTTATTGGTCAGTAGATGTAGTTTTGTATGTCCCTTTTGGGAAGTCTTAGGCAAATGTAAAATACAATTAGTGTGTACAAGTTTGGGGTAGGTGTATACAAGATTTAAAGAATTCTGAGCACGACTGAATCTCACCTGGTGATGAAGCTGGAACGGACGTCGGGCGAAGGCCGCTGGCGACGCACAGAGTAGAACAGATGATGGCTCCTAGTTAGGACTCCATTCTTATAGTTCTCGGCGCTGCGTGGTCAGCATTACGTCAATCTAGCTGCCCCAGATATTTGTAAGTGTAAATGTTTGTGTATGTTTTGCAAGCAGTTGGCTAACCTCCCAGGCTGGGTGGCCGCCGCTTGCTGTGTATAGATAATGTTCTGGTCTTATGATGTTGCCAGTTGGGGTGGTTTTGGTAAAAGATGAGGGGTGGCTCTCAGGGGGTACGCCCCCCCCCCCGGGCTGTACAATATTCAGGTATAGATCTTTACTCATACAAAATTTTGTTTCGATTGCTGCAGCCGTTTAGGAGTTGATATGGGGGGACACACACACAGCCTGACAGACAGACAGACAGACAGACAGACAGACAGACAGAAGGGGAGACAGACAGAAGGATAGACAGACAGACAGACACACACACATTTGCCCGATCTCATAAGTCTACTTTTTCCTCATTTTTGCAAAATGTGAAAAGTAGGCTAAAAATTCAGCTTAAATTAATTCTCAAGCCTAAACAAATAGAATATAATACACAACTAGACCATATAACGAAACATTCGACAACCAGAAATACTGACTAATACCGAAAGCAGAGACTAACCTTAATTATTTCGTACTATATGTTGGTGACTATATATCGTAACGGCAAACTACGCTGTGATAAAAAATTCCAGAGAGATAATAATTAACAAATTGTCACCTATTAACATATGGGATAGGCTACTAATTAGCCACCAAACATAATTTGCACGGCAAGAACTATTGGATTCTCAGTTCTTAAATTAACAACAACGCTATCTTCAGCGTGCCTATTTAATATATGTAAAACCAACAGCCATGGTAACAGCAGTGCGACGTGGTATGTGATCATTGGGCGACCTTTTCTCCTCTACATAAAACTAACAGTCCAAAATAAAAGTAAAATTCAGCAATAAATATCAAATAACAGTAATAAACATAAACAAATTCTCTTCACCATCAGGTCGATGCTGGTGGTGATAGGGAATAAATGCAACTTTTACGTCAAATTTTATATACCAGTTAGGAGAGGGACTTACGTTTCGTTTGCAAGTCGCTCGTCGCGAAGATTATTGACAGTTCTAGAGGAGACGACCTGAGCACGGCGCGTGCTCCGACTGCGGCGTCTGAACCTGTGTGGGCCGAGTGTTGATGAGCAGTGCCCGGTTGCGGCGGCCGAACCAGTGTGGGCCGAGTGTTGATGAGCAGTGCCCGGTTGCGGCGGCCGAACCAGTGTGGACCGAGTGTTGATGAGCAATGCCCGGTTGCGGCGGCCGAACCAGTGTGGGCCGAGTGTTGATGAGCAGTGCCCGGTTGCGGCGGCCGAACCAGTGTGGGCCAAGTGTTGATGAGCAATGCCCGGTTGCGGCGGCCGAACCAGTGTGGGCCGAGTGTTGATGAGCAATGCCCGACTGCGGCTTCTGAACCAGTGTGGACCGAGTGTTGATGAGCAATGCCCGGTTGCAGCGGCCGAACCAGTGTGGATCGAGTGTTGATGAGCAATGCCCGGTTGCGGTGGCCGAACCAGTGTGGGCCGAGTGTTGATGAGCAATGCCCGGTTGCGGCGTCTGAACCTGTGTGGGCCGAGTGTTGATGAGCAATGCCCGGTTGCGGCGGCCGAACCAGTGTGGACCGAGTGTTGATGAGCAATGCCCGGTTGCAGCGGCCGAACCAGTGTGGGCCGAGTGTTGATGAGCAACTGCCTGGCTATGGCGGCCGAACCAGTGTGGGCCGAGTGTTGATGAGCAATGCCCGGTTGCGGTGGCCGAACCAGTGTGGACCGAGTGTTGATGAGCAATGCCCGGTTGCGGCGGCCGAACCAGTGTGGACCGAGTGTTGATGAGCAATGCCCGGTTGCAGCGGCCGAACCAGTGTGGGCCGAGTGTTGATGAGCAACTGCCTGGCTATGGCGGCCGAACCAGTGTGGGCCGAGTGTTGATGAGCAATGCCCGGTTGCGGCGGCCGAACCAGTGTGGACCGAGTGTTGATGAGCAATGCCCGGTTGCAGCGGCCGAACCAGTGTGGACCGAGTGTTGATGAACAATGCCCGGTTGCGGCGGCCGAACCAGTGTGGACCGAGTGTTGATGAGCAATGTCCGGTTGCAGCGGCCGAACCAGTGTGGGCCGAGTGTTGATGAGCAATTGCCTGGCTATGGCGGCCGAACCAGTGTGGACCGAGTGTTGATGAGCAATGCCCGGTTGCGGCGGCCGAACCAGTGTGGACCGAGTGTTGATGAGCAATGCCCGGTTGCGGCGGCCGAACCTGTGTGGGCCGAGTGTTGATAAGCAATGCCCGGTTGCGGCGGCCGAACCAGTGTGGACCGAGTGTTGATGAGCAATGCCCGGTTGCGGCGGCCGAACCTGTGTGGACCGAGTGTTGATGAGCAATGCCCGGTTGCGGCGGCCGAACCAGTGTGGACCGAGTGTTGATGAGCAATGCCCGGTTGCAGCGGCCGAACCAGTGTGGGCCGAGTGTTGATGAGCAACTGCCCGGCTGCGGCGGCCGAACCAGTGTGGGCCGAGTGTTGATGAGCAACTGCCTGGCTATGGCGGCCGAACCAGTGTGGACCGAGTGTTCATGAGCAATTGCCCGAGTACGGTGGCCGAACCAGTGTTGGCCGAGTGTTGATGAGCAACTGCCCGGCTGCGGCGGCCGAACCAGTGTGGGCCGAGTGTTGATGAGCAACTGCCCGGCTATGGCGGCCGAACCTGTGTTGGCCGAGTATTCATGAGCAATTGCCCGGCTGCGGCGGCTGAACCAGCGTGGGCCGTGTGTTCATGAGCAACTGCCCGGCTACGGAGGCCGAACCAGTGTGGGCTGTGTTCATGAGCAACGGCCGGGCTGCGGCGTGTAAACCAGTGTGGGCCGAGTGTTCATGAGCACCTGCCCGGCTACGGCGGTCGAACCAGTGTGGGCCATAGAATTATCTACTATTGGATGAAGATTATTACGTAGGTTCATTATTCAAACTTCAATCGCATAATTAGGACACGAGAATTAAAAACAAGATTTTACAATTTCGCACAGCCGCCATCTTGATGTTATGAATGCAATTGAGATAAATTAGATGACAAGGGATTAACATTTATATAAGCATTTACCGTACCAAGTTACACTGCGCTCGAATGATTAAAAACGCGAGAAACGTCAATTTAAATGTTTAAATTTCGCGACGCCGCCATGTTGTATTTGTGCCCACCAGATTACAGAAAGTCCCATAGATGAACTTTAGTCGATAGCCCTTATCAAGAAACAAAATTTCTGTTTGATTGCTGTCATCGATTATTATTAGATATTGAGATCCATCTAAATATTTCGGTTTGATAGCCATGTTGGATTTTTATATAAAATGTTACCTATTGTTGTTTTAAGGGGAGGAACTACGAGTTCATCTGCCATTTATATATATATATATAGGCTATAGAGTTCATTATTCATTGTTCAATTGTTGACTTCGATAACATGATTTGGACACAAGAAATAAAACTTAATTTTGAATTATCGCACAGCCGCCATCTTGAGATTATGTAAACAATTGCACTGTATTAGATGTCAGTGCATTTCATTGTGTATAAACATTTGCTTTACCATGTTTCACTGCGCTCGGATGGTAAAATCGCCAGAAAAGTCTATTTAAATGTTTCAAATTCCCTTGACCTCCATGTTCGTTTTGTACTTAACAGGAAGTCACATGGGTGAACTTCTGATAGTGCGTACAACATTTCAGGGTGATATCAGTAATAGTTTAGGGGATCTAGAATGCCGCTCAGCCACCATGTTGGATTGGTGAAACGTAATGAAATTTGAAGGGGACGGTCGGGGTCGGGCGAAATAATCATATGTCCGTACTGTGCCCAACATAACTACCTAGTGTAAGCACGAATTGGCAAACTTGTGTTATTCCAAGCGCGACGCACTATATGTCTACGCTGTGTGTGAGTCGACAAGGTGACGTGACGTCATATGAGTCATGAACGCGATCTAATGGCTGGGTCTGAGCTCTTAAAATGCTTGTAATTCTTATATTGTTCTTATGGATCATTGAGATGATGGAAGAGACAAGGAGAGAATTATAAGTATTGATACAACCATATTTATTTGTGAGTTGATGACACAACACTGTGGGTCAAGATCTTTTATGAGTATTTCTGAACGGTGAAGAGTGTAATGCCTTGGTTCGACACGAGAGTGCGGGACGGACGACCACGTGCTTGGCCATGTCTCCGGCGATTTGACATTCGTGGAGAGATGATGATTTTTGGTGCGTGACTGAGGTAGTGTTCCGAAGTATTGGAATTGAGTGATTTAATATTCGATCTTGATCGTGGACGAGCGTGTGTGCTGTGTCACCACAGGTTTAAGTGTCGCCGTATACTGGACGCGATTACTATATCAGACAGCTGAGTCTAACGTGCATAATAGTGCTAACGCATATTGGCTTGATAACGAAAGGACTAGCCCATCGCAACATAGCCTTAGATGTGAGCTACGATACGGCATATTTTGTGCCGAGAACAATCGAGAACAGGCAAGGCACTTATCGTCGAAGGAGGACTTGTTGATGCAATTTATATTTCGATAATACACGCGCAGTTTATGAACAGCTGTGAATGCTATTAAATTACTGCCTACATAAAGCTTGTGACAATCCACTGAGAGGAAGAATTGTGTCTACATTGAAACTGTTCGTGGCGCAGGAACTTACGATTTCCAGAATAGAACAAGGACATTTTCTAACCTGTGCTGATGAAGTGTCGGTAAAGAATTTTGAAATGGAAATTTTTGATGAGAATATGAGGTACTAAGCTTATACGTGAGGGGACTGGATGGAGTGATATCTACATCAAGATGAGGCCATGATGTTGCCATGACATAACCACACCGTAGAAGTTGGAGGACGCAGCCAACATTAAACGGAAGGGTCCTGGTTTCGATTCCTGGAGAGGCGAGGAAGAATATGGATGAAGACGGATTCCTGGAGCTCTGGGATGGGAAGAAGATGGTCCTGTATGAAGATGGAGGATACGTCATTGGTTCCAGAGGTTCTACATTCCATGAGCATGCTAGGCTTGTGCCATCCTTTCTTATTTCTGCCAGTTAGTAAGCTAAAACATTACCTCAAATTGTAGTTGTGAGTGGTTTGACTACTCAGTAATACTGGATATCATGGAGTTGAACTAAATATTAATTATTTGTGTTTTAAGACTCTCACGGCCCGGATTGCTATATAAATAATTCATGTTTTTTGGGATAATGCCGTGTGAAATTAAATTAGAACATTTGTTTTATTCCACTGAAAAAAGAGGCAAGATTTCTCCGGAACGTATGGATCTAATTTAATTTCACTCGGCATTAGCCCAAAAACATGAATTATTTATATATTAATTATTTATTGATTAATTATTTTTATGATTATTATTATTAATAGCCACATTTGTGTTTCGTCTACAAGGAAATTATGTGATGAAGTGATTCATATTGAAGGGTTATTACATGTGGCAAGGCGTAATCCACGAAGCTTTGTACCACAACCCAGTTAAAATTTCTTTTTGGAATTTTTATAAGTCTATCACTACTTCGAATGATAAGATTTTTCTACGATTATCAGACTGGAACTTAATATTAGCATGCCTATTTTTGTTGGAAATAGGATATGGAAACTCAACTGAATTTATGATGGAATAAATGAAGGGTGTAGACTAGCTGTCGAGAGCTAGGGTGGAATTCATGTTTTGAATTTTTCGATTTTGACTTCAGCGTTGGTTAATCTTATTATGTGAACTCAGAAAGATTATAACTTTAATATTCCCATTTTCCTTTTCTCACATTCTTTGCTTTGGGGACTGTGATTATTTCAAGCGTGCCTGTCATTATGCTTAGACACTTATCCATTTGACATTGCTACAAGTCAGGCCTGAATTCGATAATAATTTACGCACACTAGTTATGTGATTAAAAGAAAAGTCAGGATAGTTAAAAGGTGATAAGGAGTTTATCTACACATAAAAAAGGGATAGGTTGGTGTAGTTGCTTATATTAAAAAGAATGGAATGGAAAGTTATAAATTAAATTTAGGATGATACCGGTAGTTCACATATTCTGTGAACGATTTATGGCAATATTCTGAGAATAAATCATGATGTTTAAAAAGGATAATGAATCACTTTGTGAATATATTAAAGAAAACATATTTGTAATAATAATTATTAATGGTATAATATCATTCTAAATAAGCATCACTAGGCAAAGTACTGTCAGATGATGGTGAATTAAGTATCCACAGAAGTAAGCAGGTGATAGTCTAATCACTATATAATTGATGGAGTGAAATACACCACAAGCATACCATTGAATTGGGAGATATGGGAACACATAGTTGTTTTATAATAATCAACCATGAATTTGACTTTTGTAAGTGGAAGATAATGGGTGCACATTTATTTAAAATATTTTGAGTAATGAGACTCTGAACTAACCTGTAAAACAATTCGAAAATTTTGATAACTGAGACATAGTCTGGATGAGTGATTCGTAGGTTGGAAAACATAGAGATTGAAGGGATTGAAATAATCCCTATATTTAAAGGAATATGTTAGTCGCACGTTGTACGAAAAACGCAAATATTGAATTCAACATTGATTTAGTGGTCAAGTAGGACCTATATTGCTACAGCAATAATTGTAATTAATAATTGGTGGATACAATATTTAATTAATGTTTTCTCATTTGTTAGAACGGAGATCTATACTATTATTTTAGAGCAAGCTATTTATTCAACTTTTCTTTCTTTATAAACTCATGTGAGTGAATCTATTACTGATCTGGAACACCACCTGACGGACATTCAGGGTGTTTAGTTGATTTTGATAGTCAAATGTGACTAAATCTAATCTGTTTAAATTTAACTTAATTTTTTTTCTTCCAGTATCTCCTAATTTTAGCTGTAACTTGCTTCTGTATCATGGATCTAGAAGCCCTGCTTCGAATTCCTATCACGTCTCTAACCAGTGTAGAAAATCTCCATGATAGCGTGGTTTATCATCCTCGATCCTCCTGCACGTGCGTAGTATTCCACTAGGTTAGCGTGATGTACCAGTTTAAATAGTATATTCTTGGAGATATGAATTTCCATGTTGCACATTTTGTCACTCCCTAAATTAACTCGGTACGAGTTGCGCACAAATTAATGAATATTTTCTTTATATGATTTTCACTCAATTTTCACTGAAAGATTAGCACATGGTCTACGAAATAGCGTAACACAACAACCCTGATCCAGGTTTCGACAACTTGTGAAGTCTTAATCTCCAATTCTTAACTTTTCTTCCTTCCGCTTTTCCTTACGGAAAAGTGATGATATTACAGGGTAAAATTTTGTTATAAATAACATACATTAAAATCAAATATCTCGCTTTATTTTTGTAATACAACTTCCAAATTCTTATATGTGGTAAACTAGGAATTTCCCTTAATTTAAGGCGTATTTAAAGTCATATAATAGACAATAAAGTTATTCTGTTTTGAAAAATAGTTTTTGTTAGTATATTGTACATCGTCGAGTTTCAGGTGCACTTGTCTCAGTATAGGCTTTCAGATGTGTTTAAAGGCTTAGTTTGATATAATAGTCTTGTTATTTGGAATTCAATTGCTCATAAGTTTTATACAGTCATTTTACATTTTGTTCTCTAAAACTGGAAAACAATTTTCACACTTTCATCCCCTGTCACTAAATTACTAATGTTGCTATTTGTCATTATAATTGCTGATAAACACTCACACACATAATAGCGATTAATCTCAGTAGTTTTTGTGAAACGTGCACCTGAAAGTCACGATGTATACTAAAAAGATCTATGTACGATTTTTCAAAATAGAATAACATTATTTTCTATAAATATATAAGAATGGAAATAAGCTTAAAACTAAGGGGAATTACTAGTTTACAAAATCTGAGAGGTTAGAAGTTGTATTACAAGAATTGGGCGAGATATTTTTGGTTCAATATCTGTCATTTTTAACGAGTTTTTCTCCTGTAATGTCGTTCACCTCTCCTTAACCAATCAGCATGCGTATCAGCTTAGAATTTCCCAGAATGCTTCCGTAGGTCTTAAATCACGTTGCAATTATCCGAGTGGTGTCTGTAGCTGTAGTTTAGAAAATTGATGATAATTTCTGGTTTCATAAAATATTCGGATTAATTTGACGATTGTTGCCATGCAGATCAAATGTCTTCTCGATTTTGCTCTTCTACACTATGTATCAGTCCTCCGTGCAATATATCCAAACATGAAGCTGGCTTTTGTTCACCATGTTTCTGACTGATCGTCAATTGTTACAATCTTTGAACTGGTACAATATATAGCACATACATGTGATGTACTTACCCGCGAAACCTAGAAAAGAGGCCCTTAGTGAACAGGATATGATAATATTTAACTGATGATAAAACATGTTATCCAATTAACCCTCCTTTTGGGTTCGTGGTGGTGTACTACTTGCTCCCCTCCAAGTTGGATAGGGCTCAATTCCTGGTCAATGCATGTCAGATATTCGAAGTGAAATATCACGTCATATGGTTCGGATTCCACGTAAGAATGGAGGTCTCGTGCCCATGATGATGAGATTAACGGTAACGTAAAATTACAAATTTATATTGCCTGATATGCCTGCTTATTTATTGAGAAGTGAATATAAATTTTATAATTAATCCATACTATTTATTCCTAGGCTGATTGTTGTGAGTGCTATTCCCCGTCCATTATAATTGGGCACATTAACGTGTTGACCGATTTAAAATCATTTCGTTTAATAGTTTATTGGAATACCCTTTATTACTAATGTGATCATTGTAATGAAAATGTATAAATAGTTACTTGTTACTGCCCCCGAGAAATGCATTTTTTTTACTTAAATGAGAATATTTTCCGAGCCCATGATACCGTTTAACATGGCAATATGAATCCTGGAACCTGTCACAAACCAGTCGTGTTAGTAGCTCGAGCAGGAAGGGAGATTCCAATCACGTTATATGTTGCGCAATAGAAGCTTCTAGAAGCTTAAATTCGACATAGCAACAGTGAATTGGCTACGGAATATTATAAATATTGTTATAATTTATGTCATTGGTCATAAACCCTCAGCCAATGAGGAGAGGTCTTATTGAAGACGGGAATACCTTCAACTATATTAAATGGAGAATTTATGCATTTAGGCCCCAAGAAGGATATTTTATTCATTGGTAATGAGAAGAAAATTAAAGGAAAATATTACGGATACTTTGAAAGTCGCCGAAAGGACGAATTACGCAGTAATAAGCAATACTAACGTGTGCGCTAAATTTCTGGTGGGAAACAGAAATGGCTGCCAAATTTTCGACTTGGAGAGGGAAAGCCAAGCATCGAGGTTCTTTATCCTACAGACTTTGAAGAGTGTAGAGGTTTATACGGGGGTAAACGTGGTCCCGAAGGCTTTGTCCGAGTACTGTATTGAGACTACTCGTGGAGACAGCGCGATCGCAGGGTAGATAGTGGAGATCCCCGTGCTTATAAACTAGGTGAAGTTCGCAAGATATTTAATATTGCGTTTGCTCATTAATAGTTGAGAATAGACTTCAGCCAGTTTAACAGTTATATACCCATAGTATAGAGTGAATACTATTATTCGTCGAAATTTATACGGCACAGATAGAATATTTTAGAAGATATTGACTTGTTAAAAGTGTATTAGAAAAGTGACGGACGCAGAAGCTGTAGAGCATTTTTAGTTGGAACGAGACAGCAGTGAACACAGTCCAAGTGAGTAACAGTGTTTAACTCTCACATTGGAGCAGCATACTAAACATTATTTCATTATGACTGCTAATGTTCATCGAGAATTTCTATTCGATATTTATCACATTGTTGCGATGATGAACTAAGAACTTTATGCGCCAGGGACATATTTAGGGCAGAGATATAGATGCAACATGGAGCTTCGTTAACCAGAATACTTCGGAATGTAGACGTTATGTACATTTATATCTCGTGCATTAATTTCATTTCACGAACTTTATATAACATCTACGAGCTATAGAAATATTTCATTAACCATCTATATGAATATTTCTACAATATTACTCGTCAATAACACTTAACTATATCTACGACGGAGAATGAAGATTCATCATAAGAAGATTTGTCAATATGCCTGGGAGGACCCGGCAACCCAGAAGAATTATGCCAGGGGTGGGATGGTGTTCGATTCCAGTCGGAGGTTGGTGATTACTGGAGAGGAATTTCCTTCCTTATCCGTGGTCGCTGGTTCGAGGGAACGGACATGGGTCCAACTCAGAATCTTGGATTGAGGAAACACCTAACAAGGGAACAGATCCCGGTGTAAAATTCTGATCAGGTTGAAATTTTGTACACAATAATCCTACAAAGTTGTAGAATGACATAGTGAAAACCGCATGGGCCGATTTCAATTTTGTACGCCAATATTGAACGCCGAAAATCTGCCGGACGACGGCATGAGCGAGGAGGTGAGAAGAGGTAGAGCAGACGCAAGAAAAGCTTGCCGAAAAATGCTGCGCAGATCTCCGGCCATGTTCGGGTGTTCGTGAGTGTTCGGTAGTGGCATACAACGCCCCTCCCACTTCCCGGCAGTAGCTGGCTAGCAGCAGTTCTGAACGGATCGTCTGCCCAGGCTTGGCAGGCTGATTGTGACTGGGGTTCAAGTGAGATCTCAGCTGTAGACCGTCTCGGAGCGAGCTGCGTTCTTGAAGAGTTGAGTAGCAGAGTGCCCGGTAATCAGCATTACAGGAGCCCGCAATTAGCATTACAATACGCCGATTGATATTGGTATCTGCGCATCGTTGAGTTTCGGCAAGCTTTTCTTGCGTCTGCTCTAAAGCTGACCTTCAATCCTAGCAGCACGCGATGGCTCCCGGCCACTAGGCAGCAACCTGCCGTGCTGCGATGCATTCCCCACCTTAAACGTTCCCCCTCACTCTTCTACCCTCTCGATTAGAGTATAAAATGCAGCATAATATGATGTTTTGCACTTGGCCATACTGTAAATAAATAAAACAACTTTTTTTCTGTTTGTTCTTTGTAATCTTTGCAATAGTGAATGCTTACAAAAAAGTGGTCAATGCAAAGTGATTGCTTGCACCACGCGCACCTTGCAACACTTCCTTTTTACACATATCGCAAGCATTTTGGATAGCATCAACCTTGCCACAAAATTGAACGGGGTTCGCAAAGCAAGCGGCTACTTTATAGTACAATGTTGTACAAGTAGTACAATGACGTACCGGTAGTGAAAACCGCACGGGCCACTTTCAGTTTTGAACGTCATAAACCTGCCGGGCGGTAGCATAAGCGAGGAGGTGGGGAGAGGTAAAGCTGACCTTCAATCCAAGCAGCACACGATGGTTCCCAGCCACCATGCAGCGACCTGTCGTGCTATGTTGAATTCCCCACCTTCCACCTTCAACGTCTGGAACTAGTGCCCAGGAGATCAACCCAACGGTGAAAATACAAGGATTTGACCTTCCTAGAAAATTATGGTGTCGCCTCAATAGACTGAGAACCAGGCACGGCCGTTGCAATTACCTATGCCATAAGTGGGGTTGGATAGATTCCCCATTGTGTCAATGCAATGAGGAGGAACAGACCATGGACCATATCATCCAGCGCTGCCCTCTACACGCCTACTCCGGGAGCCCTAGTGATCTGTTTCATCTTCGAGAATGTACTGTGGAATGGCTCCAAAATTTGAACTTGGATTTGTGATTTGTTTTTATGTAATTCACCATACGATTAAATAAAACCTTCCCCCTCATCTTGTCACTTCCTTATCAATTCAGTAGGGCTATGCAAAACAAGAGCTGTGTTTCGGATGAACAGGTCCCAAATCGTTCCGTCATCTAGCCATGTAAGTATGACAATTTTATTGTGTCTGTGTTTAATTTTACTGGCACAGACTGCAATTAATGTTAAATCCTTTACTTTACAGTCAGAATATTTACAAATGTCAGAAAGTGATGACGACGATGTTCAATTGGAACACCTTCCAAATTGTAATCCTTGGAATGTGGTAGTTTGTCTACAAAGCTGCTTTGCTGGAAGTGATCGCTGTGAAAGCCAAATAACACCTGGTGAAAGAGAATTGGGTTTTGAACTGTACCGTAAGTAAAAACTTTGTTTACATATTCTCATGGCAAAGGCAGACATGCACCAAGACTGAATCATGATCCTTGTTTACAGGCCTTATTGCAGAAAGGGTTGGTGATGTGCAGGTCACCATTGAACATGAGGATACGTTAGTTTCGCCTGACAATAACAATGTTATTCAAGACGATGAATTTGCAATATCCGATACTGGCAGTGAAAAAGATGCTACCACAACACCTGCAATAAGTGTCACATATAAAAAAGGTGGTTGATTATTGGCTGAACAAAGGAGGGAAAAAAGGTCATTTAAAGTCATTCAGCACAAATTTAAAAAGCTACGGCACCAGTCGAACCTGTCTAGATGGAAGCTACAAGTTGAATTAGGTGGTACAAAGGATGAAAAACTGAAATTTATCACCAAAGAAACATTTGAAGATTTTAAAAAGGCGAGGCTGAATAACAACAAAAACGTCCATGACGTACACATTAGGAAATGGGCCCTGAAGAATGCTCGGCGTGTTCATGACGATACCTTCCGCGCCTCAACACTCTGGGTTCGCAAGTTTAAATAGAAATGCAGTATTGGTTCCCGAAAAGTTACGAAATTTGTAACCAAAAGTTACACAGCCGATCAGCTTGACCTTGCGACCACGCAACAATTTTTGTAGGAGAGGTATCCGAATTAATAAACACTCATTCTCCAAAGTGTGTCTTTAACACAGATCAAAGCGGGTTTAACAAAGAGTTCCATGCAGGACATACGCTACATGTAAAGGGAGACAAAAGAATTTTCGCAGAAGCACAATCGTTGAACTCATTAACACACAGCTATACAAAAAGATGGTATATTGGCTTTCACGTCCGGTGAATTAAAACTCAGCAATTCTTCTAGGTTTGTGCCGTGTCTTGTGTGAGGTTTCGCCTAGGACACCAAGCTGGCTCATCGGCGGGCTCTTGGTGTCCCCGCCCGGACCCCCACTGGAGTGGCGAACCCACACAAGACACGGCACAAACCTAGAAGAATTGCTGAGTTTTAATTCACCGGCCGTGAAAGCCAATATACCATCTTTTTGGAAGCCTTCATAGGGAGGTTAAGGCTGCTTGAGGTTTTACTTCTCGTAGTCAAGTGGTGCAGTTGCACCCAATATAAAGGGAGGTGGCGCGCAGTTCGTCCGGGCGGGGACACCAAGAGCCCGCCGATGAGCCAGCTTGGTGTCCTAGGCGAAACCACACACAAGACACGGCACAAACCTAGAAGAATTGCTGAGTTTTAACACAGCTATACAATTCAGCCTTAATATCTGCCGATGGAGAACTGTTACCTAAACTGTTAGTTGTGTTAAAATAAAAGGACGGTGAATTTGGCCCTATTGTTAAAAAAACTTTGTTTACAGCAGATAATTTATTTGTATTGCCGTCCCCGTCCGGAAAGTTAACTAAAAAGTTACTTCAAAAGTGGTTATAAGATGTTTATTTTCAAACTGTACCAGACGACAGTGTTTTACTCTTGGATTCCTGGACGGCACAAAGTGAAGAAAATATATTAGCAGCAAAACCCGCCAACAAAACTATCATTGTTAAAACTATTACCCAGAGAACTATTGGAATGATTCAGGTGTTAGATGTGCTTGGTTTCCGTTTATGGAAACAATTTGTTCGTTATTTTTATGCCCTAATTGTATTACACAATTTCGACATTAACATTCATTTGCGCAACAATATTTTTAAAACCCAACCATTGACCCACAACCATCTTCTCCGCGGTTTCGTAACATGTGGAAGTAAAGTTGGTATAAATCCGGTTATGCTGAAACACAGCCCGCTTGCTTTCCGAACCCCGTTCAATTTTGTTTCAAGGATGATGCTATCCAAAATGCTTGCAATATGTGTATAAAAGAAAGTGTTGCAAGGTGCGCGTGGTGCAAGCAATCTCTTCGCATTGACCACTTTTCTTGTAAGCATTCACTATTGCAAAGATTACAAAGAATAAACAGAGAAAAAGTTGTTTTATTTATTTACAGTATGGCCAAGTGCAAAACATTACATTTTGTTGCATTTTATACTGTAAAGAGAGGGTAGAAGAGTGAGGGGGAACGTTTAAGGTGGGGAATGCATCGCAGCACGGCAGGTTGCTGCCTAGTGGCCGGGAGCCATCGCGTGCTGCTAGGATTGAATGTAAGCTTTACCTCTTCTCACCTCCTCGCTCATGCCGTCGTCCGGCAGATTTTCGGCGTTCAATATTGGCGTTCAAAATTGAAATCGGCCCATACGGTTTTCACTACGTCATTCTACAACTTTGTAGGATTATTGTGTACTAAATTTCAACCAGATCAGAATTTTACACCGCGATCCGTTCCCTTGTAAGTATTTTCCAAGTACTTAGATATCGTCTGATAAGGTAGCAGTGTTATTTACTTTTGTATTTAGAGCTTAATAGTGACATTCAGAGCCAACGCTTTACTCCATATTTTCTGTATTTCGATGTTTCGACGTATATTGATACTTCATGTGTGTAACAAGATTTTATTCTACAAGATCATTAGAGATGATCGTCTTTCATCATTTTCACATTTATATTCTACGAATCAGTTTTTGACTGATATGTTTATTTGTTTAAGGAATCAGTATTCCTTATTTAAGACCAGTCATTTTAACTTTCGACGATTTGAATTTTATTTTGAATTAAGGCTGCAGACATTTAGTCGTGGATGCCAATTAAATTCCTTTTAAGTAATTTAATTTGGGAATCTTATTGTAAGGAAAAGCTTCATGAACAGAAGAAACTACGAATGATATATTGTTATATTATCATAATTACTATGAACTTTGCGTCGATCTGACAAGAAATATTCGTCATGATATGATAGAAGTCATATACTCATAGACATTCTTTGTATAGAATGGAAACACATTTCGGAATTGACAATTCTTATTTTATTTGAGAAAGCTAAGAGCTTTAATCATTAATTTTATTAGGAGATATACCGTTATAGAAGATAATTTTTATCTTACGACAGGGAATTCAAAGCTAGTTTACCCTAGTCAAGATTGAATTCTATTGGACATAATAAATGACATGTGTGGTTATTTATACACTATATGTGGTGTCACGTCATATTGTGGACATGACATTGCAAAGACGTGTAATTTAAAGCTAGATAAGAATGGTGGACGTAATAGTATTTCTATTAAATGTATATGTAACAGTTTGTGGACAATTAAGTAACATTTTATAAAGTAAACTTATGGAGGTCATACACGACTCGTCTAATGTCGTCTTTTATTAAAGGAAGTTTCTTTGAAGAACAGAAGGAAGTGTTCAGTATACCAGCGGTTGAGTGTTTCAGCGCTGATGAATATGCCAGTAATTTAAATGAAAGTTCTACCGAAGAGATGTTGGTAACAATTAATATGTGTTATGAAATTGTTCAACATAGTAGATGTGAGTTTTAATACCATATTCTGGGTGTATATGAGGCTACGTGAAGAGATGTTTGTGCTCATGCGAGGATGTTCCGCATTTGAGAGAAATTACAGAAGTATAGTTCTTTTGGTAAGAACATGGCATTAATAGCAATGGAGTCAATGTGTTGAGAACTCCGATATATGTTAATTTACGACTTATCAGTGAAGACATGAGAGTGAATAAGCGGAAAATAATTTGGGAAAGAAGTTATCTACTTATGTTAACTAATACTCTTATTAAACATGTACCAATTTTGCAAATCGGTACATGTTCATCTTATCTTCGAGACGCAGCTGGAGCTCCAGGTCTGGGCAGATTCTCATGAGAAAATACACCAGCCCCCTTCTGAGAATTCCATTCACCAAATTGGCACCTGGCTACTGCTGAAATGAGATCGCCTAGCCCTTTCCGACATGATTTGTGCCCTTGTGTGTGCTGTCACCTAAAGGTTTATAATAAATGGAAAAGAGGGATAAGTCAAGCTTTGATCCGTGAACTTTTGAAAGGTGAACAGTTCCTGTCAGTTTCATTCGCCAAGCCTTCTGCCAGGATTTCTGCCCTTCGTGCGAACTGTCACTTAAAGTATTATCGTGATAGACACTCGTCAAGAGAGAAAATCGAGCTTTGTGTCTGCAAACTTTGGAAAAGCGAACATTTACTGTCAGCTGCATTCGTCAAGCTCTTATTCTGAGAAAGATCTTACAAAGGACATTGTGTAACACCTCGACTCCTGGAAGGTTTCTACGCAGTAACCTGCATGAGCTGATATTCTATAGTACCCACTCAAGACCTTGAACTCTGTCTTTTGTTTTGGCCGGTTGTGCAACTAGTCGCAGTTGGTACTACTGGAGGGATGTGGTGGGGATACGCTGATATACGAGGGTGGAATCTGTGACTCAAGGACAGTACGAGACGAAGGTTGGTGACGGAAGGACTTAAAAGCGATCGCCTCCGGGGGAACTAACAGCCAGTTCCTCCGGAGGGCTGTAATAAAGAAGGTGGTATAAACTTTTGATTAGAAGGGGCAACCTTTCGGTGGAACACTAAACTGTGTCATTTGCTATGTCGTTAAGGCCATGTGACGATGGACCGTATTTTGAGCGGACTGACATTATTATTTTTAGTATGTAATATTTTGGAAGGGTTGGTACAGTTTGAGTGGTACCTTTATATGTAATTACCGCGGAGTGGATTATTATTATCCTATTTCCGGTTAGCTGGATGGGACCCTCGTGGTTTTAACTTTGGTCAGAAAGGCTGCTGAAGACGTTAAATCAAAAGCAGGCTTTCGGACCGCCTTAGTCGTATTAAACGGCTCTTAAATTACTTATGTAACCTTGTTTTGGAAGTGGCACAGAGTCTAACTTCATGTTATTATTCCATTAGTTTTGACGTCAGGGGAATCATTCCTGATAAATTCGTTTCTATCACAAATGTAGATGTGTCAAACCTTGCCAAACGGGCAAGTGTCTGGTTTGTTTAAATTAAGTCATTCATTTGTGTTTAATTAGATCATATTTGTCAGTTAGTTAATTAAGTGGTGGAAGCCCGTCTCTTGTAATTGTTTTATTTTACTGCTCAATACATGTTAGCTTATTTCGATTGGTCATGTTATTTATTGCATGAAGTCACTAGGAAGATTATTCCCCTTTTAATTCTTCATCTTTGGCAGGGTCAATTTAATACGGCCTGCTGAGGTACGCATTCAGCGTTCCACCCAACAAGCTGGTCTTGACATTGGTTTCGTCCCGCCTGTTCTCTCTTTTCTAAATCGATGAGGGTGTTCTTGAAAACCAAGCAAATCGGAACATTCGCTCCTAGGTTTTTTTTTGCTGTGAACTCAGCTGGCCTAGCGAGTAATTAAATTAGGCCTTTCATGTGTTTTTTTTATTATTAATTCTGGGTGTGGTAATGTCATGTGATCATTTATTTTGATATGCTAATATTATTATTATTATTATCATTTTGGCCTATAAACAGGGTAAGGGGGGATGGGGCTACTGTTACAATGGTAGCCATGAGCATGGTTTTGCTCTGTGATCTTGCCATTAGCATATAATCCTTCCTGCTGACTGATTGCAGTAATTAATTAAAAATTAAATTCAGTAACTTAATTAATGTAGATTGGGCCCTCCTTATTAATCTTTTCTCCACATAGGTAGGATTGATTTAAACTCTGTGTAATGATTAATTTGTGTTCTGTTACATGAAATTTATGTACGATGGCTTCCCGCAAAATCATCGTGAAATACTTATCGGATGAAGAGGTAACCTACGAATTGCTGTTACGTAACCTTGAAGTGCCCAGGGACGCAGAACAAGCGCGCCAGAGTCTAGAGTATGCCGTCAATTTTGCGGCAACCCTTCCAAAGCTGTCAACTGCTGAATTCAAACTAGGTGAGTCAAGGTTATGTGATGCAATTAGGGAAATTTGTAATGTAATTAAGTATTGTTTCAGTGAGGTAGAATGTAGCCCTGTTGATCTCACCAAGTTGAAAACTAGAATTGATTACCTATATCTCCGATGTGGGGATTTGTTACAATCTGATGAAGAACGTCCCATCGCCGATTTGAAAGGTCTATTAGAGGCCGAAGTTAATTTAGTGGAATGTGCTCAGACTTTGGACACTGTTAATCGTGCTAGTGGAGGTGGGGATTTATTGAATTCGACTCCTGCATGTAGCCGTAATGTCTCGACAAATCTAGGCGCCAGTCTGGCTGAAAATGTCACTGGCCAAGTTGGTAATTCTGTCACTGAACCTGCCGCGCCCCGTGGCAATGGAATAGCTCGCCTGCCCGACAGCTGTGAGAGTCGAGAGATTTTTCCTATTGTGGGTAACCGTATTTCTAATCATGAAACTGTGACAACAAATTCTGGGTTCGGCCAGGCACCGCTAGGTCCTGATACAGTGATACCAGTTTCGAATACCATTAACCCTAATGCTGTGATGAGTTCTGTGCCAAATAATACCAGCAACGTAACCTTCAGCCTCCCCGGACGCGAAAATTGTACTTGTAGTTGTAACTGTATAACTTGTAACTCCTTCTCTGCTGTTGTCGGCTCGCCTCGTGTAAGGAGATCGGTAATCGAACCCCAGTCTGTCTTAAATATCCCCTCATCTAGTTGTAATCCTGTTAGTGTCGGTGGTCGAGAAATAAATTCTAGGGATAATTCCGGGTCTGTTTCATCATTTAAAGTGCCGGGTAACTCAGGTCATCAGGGGCCTACAGTGACACAAAATTCTCCTTCCGTACCGGTTAGGGATTTAAATTCTGTTTATCGAGACTCTCAGGGGAGTGTTTCAAATTCAGGGCGTAACCTCGTTTCTTTATCTTGTTCCGGAAACCAAAATTATGTGCAAGGAAATCCCTGTGCCGAAATGCCGGGGCGTGACGTGTCCAATGTCGAGCATTCTAATTATTCTGTTTTTTCTAAGGCCAGCTTTGGTTCTGTCAGTCACCCCATTTTGGGTTTTGTTTCAAAGTTATCGGGTAAAAGTATGGACACGGTTGAAGGCGTTGTTGATTTTTTGAGAATATTGGTCGATATTCATGAGTGTGCTATCCAATTCGGTGTCAGCGACCAAGTGGTATTTCAATTAATATCCTCCCATGTGTCCGATACGTTGGGGGCCTATGTGACTAGTGCCATGTGTGAAGGTTGGAGTGTGGAGAATTTTATGTCCGAGGTGTTGCGAGTATTTGTGCCCATCAGGTCGCTCGATACTGTGAAGGGACGTTACCTGTACCGAGCACAGGGTATTAACGAGCCGTTAAATTCATACATTGTGGACATATCCAGGTTCGTAAAAGTCTTTAGAGTAGATATGCCAGAGGCAGAAGTGGTAAGACTTATTTTGGCCGGTGCTACGCCGGAATTTCGGAATTGCCTGTGTGTTGGAACTAATCCAAGTACGATTAAGGAACTACGTGAAGCCGCTATTCAAGCCGAATCCGTGCGTTCGGTTGATATCATAAGGTATGCAACTAGCATGCCCCCTCCTTTCATTAACCCTGTTCCGTTTGTTCGACCTCCCTCGGTTCGACCACCACCTGGGGCCGGTCGTCCTTCCCATAATTCGCCTAGGAATAATAGTAATCGTCCTGTGACGTGCTTCAACTGTGGGCAGCAGGGCCACATAGCGTGGAACTGTCCGGTAAAAAGAAATTGACTATTCCGAGAAAAGCATCCTGAAATCCTCCTTGCCAAGGATCAGCGATGTGCATTGGGAAATAAGGTGACGAGGGATGATGCCAAAGTTATCGGAGCAAATGGTGTCTGTTCTAAAGTTTCTGATCTAGTTCTACCCTCTCCTATGGTTGAAATTGCAATTAATGACGCTTGTGTAATAGCTTTGTTAGACTCGCGAAGCGCTGCTTCATTGGTTAGCGAAAATTGGTATTTGTCTATGAAACTCATTTGTAAATTCAGTAACCTGTCGAATGTAGATGTTAAGTTGGTTTCTGCCAACGGTGCTCAATTGAACGTTCTTGGTTCTGTGAAATTTAAGGTTCGGATTCATAAATTTTGTTGGAAATTTTCCTTTTGGGTCATTAAGAATTTGTCATGTCCTATTATTCTGGGCGCTAATTTTTTTGCTCATACTGGCTTACTGCTAGATATGCAACACGAATCATTCTGGTTCAGGTTTTGTTCAGAGGTAAAATTTAAATTCTTTTCTACTGCTGTCCCTAGCGCGAGTGCTCATGTTGCCAACCGTGATGCTGAACCCGTCTTGTCCACCGGGGTTGAATCCTTGGATTTAAGTAATTTATCTGACGCTCAAGCTAAAGAGATTCGAGATTTGTGTGGGTATTTTCCCGAGGTGTTCACCGACGAATTAGGAATGACTAAGATCCTGGAGTATAAAATTGAAGTAACGGATACTATACCCGTCAGACATCCTCCCTACCGTTTGAGTCCACCCAAAATGTTGGAATTAAAGAAATTAATCGATCAGATGTTACTAGATGGAGTGATTCGACCCTCCACATCAGCATATTCCTCACCTGTGTTCTTAGTACCTAAGCCAAATGGTGGTTTTCGGCCGGTCGTAGATTATCGTAGGTTAAACAAAAAGATTGTTTTAGAATCCATCCCTCTTCCTGACTTACATAGCTGTTTTTCCTGGTTCAAAAACGCATCCTATTATAGCCTCATTGACCTGACGCAGGCATATTTCCAAATTCCTTTAGCTGAAGAATCTAAGCATCTGACTGCATTCGCCACCGATTGGAATCTCTATGAGTATTGCAGATTGCCTTTTGGTATCTCTACAGGGGGCGCTGTGCTTAGTAGGCTTCTTGATCACGTGTTTTCTGGCATCAAATTTGATTATTTGTATCACTACCTGGACGATGTTGTTGTTTATAGCGAGACGTTCGAAGACCACGTGCGCCATCTTCGTGAAGTATTTGAGAGGTTAAAATCTGCTGGTCTAACCGTAAAGTTGTCCAAGGTGTCCTTTGCTAAACCTAAAATTGCCTTTCTTGGACATGTTGTTTCTGCTGAAGGTGTTTCGGTCGATGACTCCCGAACCCAAGGAATTAGAGATTTTGCACCCCCTAAAAATGTGAAAGGAGTAGCCCGATTCGTGGGAATGGTTGGTTTTCTGCGGAAATTTATACCCAATTTTGCACAGCGGGCGTTGCCACTTAATCATTTGCGAAGGTCTGACGTGAAAATTGAATGGGGTCCGTCGCAGCAAGCAGCTTTTGACGATTTGAAGGAGGCACTGTGTAGCGCTCCTGTCCTCGCTGTCCCTGATTTCAGTAAGAAGTTTATAATCCAGACTGATGCATCGCTCGGTGCTGTAGCTGCTGTGTTGTTACAAGAAAGTGAGTTAGGTAGACGACCTATTGGTTTTGCTTCTCGAACTCTGTCCCCTGCTGAAATAAATTATTCCGTGTATGAGCTTGAGGGGCTCGCAGTGATGTTTGGACTGGAGAAATTCCGAATGTATGTCGAACATGTTCCTTTCGAACTTGAAACCGATAACCAGGCCCTGAGCTGGGTCCTGGCTAGACCTCGAACCACTGGGCGAATCGCCAGGTGGGCAACCCGTATTTCATCATTTCAGTTCACCGTTCGTCATATAAAGGGTTGTGAAAAATGTCATAGCAGACTCCCTTAGCCGCATGTATGAAGAAGTTCCTAATAAATGTAAGAATCTCGTTCCCGAGGAAAATCATGAAAATATTTGTGCTGTGTCACTTAAGCGTCTCTATGGAGAAATTCCTGACGGGTGTGAAACTCCCTCTTTAGAGGAACCTGTTGTTGTTGGGGCTAATTCAGCTCAACACATGTTAGTAAATTCACCGTTATTGTTTGGAGACATTGCTAACCATCAGAAGGAAGATCCCGTCTTGTGTGATTTAATTGCTCGATTACCGGGTGAGTTAGCCGTGGTGGTTACGGCATGACTGATGGCAGTCGCTCACATCCGGGAGGCGAGGAGGTTCGAATCCCCCCGCCGGCAACCTTGAAGATGGTCTTCTGTGGTTTCCCATCTTCCTTCCAGGCAAATGCCGGGGTTGGTCCCTAACTATAGGCCACAGCCGCTACCTTCCAACTCCTCGTCCTTACCTTCCAACTTCCCTCCTTCCCTCCCCAACGGTACTTGTAGCTCACCCATTGGGTGTCCGTCTCGAAGCAGCTACAAAACTGGCGAGCCGAACATGTCCTCGGACACTCCCGGCACTAAAAAAAGCCATACGCAAAAAAAAAAAAAAAAAAAAAAAAAAAAAAAATTGCTCGATTAGTTTCTGGAGAAGAGATAAAGCCTTATATTTTAAAGTCTGGTGTATTATGTTGTGTAACTAGGCGTGATAGAAAGCCTAAGGTTGTTTTGCCTACTCAGCTGATAAATGGCATGCTAATGTATTTTCACGAGTCACCCGCTGGAGGCCACCTAGGAATTTTCAAAACTCGACAGAAAATAAGGCAGTCTTTTGTTTGGAAGGGTCTCGATAAGGATGTGAGAAAGTTCGTGCTGGGGTGTCATGATTGTAAAGTAAGTAAGCCCACAGTCAGTGGTAAGGTTGGTAAGTTAGCTTCTGAATCTGCGTCTAGGCCCATGGAACGCTTGTATGTGGATTTTGTCGGACCCCTGCCGAGGTCTAAACTGGGTAACCGTTTTGCCTTTGTTTGTGTCGATGGTTTCTCTCGCTTTTCATGGATTTTTCCCACTAGAAATTGTGACTCTGCTACTGTCATAAGATGTTTAAAGTCTGTTTTCTCTTCCTTTGGTCCTAGTCAATACTTGGTGTCGGATAATGCCAAGGCCTTTGTTTCTCATCAGTTCAGAAAATTTTGTTTTGATTATGCTGTTTCCCATGTCACCACGACACCCTATTACCCCAACCCTAGTTTGGCAGAGAGAGTTAACCGAAATTTGAGAGCTGCACTTATCGCATATCATCGTGACAATCATGCCAAGTGGGATTCGTCATTACATTGGTTACCCTACGCTTTTAATACTGCTGAGCATGAATCCCATGGGAAAACGCCGTTCTCACTTATGTATGCGTTCGTCCCAAATTCCCCTCTAACGAATCTGTGGTCACTTCATGATCTGCTTCCTGACCAACCCTCTCCAGATCGTGTCAGAGAAATCTGGAAGGAGGCCAAAGCTGCTATAAAGATCTCGCATGATAAGCTGGCTGAGAGATATTATTTGGGCCGAAAACAGGGTGGATATTCTGTCGGAGATTTTGTCTATGCAAAAAACTTCTGGGCTAAGGCCCCAGGTCGTCAGGTATCAGGTAAGCTGCAGCCAAAATATGAGGGCCCCTATGAGATTCTGTCCTTTCCTTCTGAAGTAACAGTGTTATTAGAGGATCTGTCTAGGAAACGTGTTTTTAGGACTCATATATCGAATTGTAAACCTGCTAGTGAACGAGAAACTCGAGATGTGTAAAGGGTGAAATTATGATGTTCTATTTCCTGTGAATGCGATGATATGAAGTTCAGAGCGATGGGAGATGGTCTAGTTGTTCCGCTGAAGTCAAATCTCTTATGTCATTTTTAGTAATCCTCAAGAAAGGCCGTGATCTGCTTCTGTTAGCTGAGTTTTGTTCATCGTATTCGTGGTTGATATTTTGGGGTAAATTTTTTGGATAATTTAGTGATAATTTTGTTAGGTTGGTAGTGAAATTTCGATTTTATGTGGAAATAAGGTGTAATGCTTCAGAGTGATGCTCATTTCGCTGTGTTGTTCAGCTGCTGACGTGAGGGCTTTAGAAATTGTATCAGTGATCTGGAAAATCTTCGAATTGCAATCTCTTGTCGGTTGAAAATGTATCTGGTTAGGTTAGTCAGTAGGTTACTTGTAATCTGCGGTATATACTGTTAGACTGCTGACTTGCTGGTATTGTCACAACGTTCATGTGATTGTAGTTGGAATCATAGTTCATGTATCCCCGTATACTTGGGTGTAAAAAAAAAAAAAAAAAAAAAAATTAGGTTCGATTAGCATCAGCTTCGAGGTGGTAGCCAGGGTATAGCGTTAGTCAGTTGTTCTATGCATCGAGATAGTGTTGCACTGGAGATGTCGTACCTGTTCTGGAGAAATTTGAGGTATCTATTAGTTGGTGAGCTAACTCTCGTTCTGTGTAAGGTGCATTTTCTTTGGGGACTATTAACCACCCCGTGCATTTTGAAAATTTATCATTTTTGTCATCTCAGTGACCTTGTAATTCTGTGTGTGGAACATGATGCAGTGTGTGCGAGATGTTAAAGTGGAGAACATGTGAATTTGGGGGGCAGTAACCGCCCCGTGCATTTAAAAAAAAAATTATCATGCCATCACATCTGTGATCCTGTAATTCTGTATTTTGAGCATGCTGTGGCATGTCGAGGACCGCTAGGTTAGAGAATCTGAAGTTTTGAGGATATTAATCACCTTGTGCTTGTAGAAATGTGTCACATGACACCTATGGGTGTTCGTTGTAGTGAGGTAGATCTGTGTATGGGACCATGGAAGTGGTTTGTTGTCTGTGTGGGAGTAAACGTTATAAGTAATTTGTGTGTTTTTTTTTAAATGGTGGAGCCACGTTCGTTTAGGTATGTCTTGAAAATTGGTTGGTACCAACTTGAATTTGTGTCTGATTCTGCTGAGCTATGTGCTTTGGGTGTAGAATTAGTGTAGCCTCTGCACCGGGCTTGTAGTTGTTGTTGGTTTGATATTGGTTGGGTTCCGTGCCTAGAAGATGGCATCTTGATTTTGAGAAGATGTTTTAATTTTGAACACTTGGTGTAACTGTGGTAAGTTGGTTCTCAGGATAGGTGTGATCACCTTGGTGTCCTGAGTTCGGTTGGTCATCCTACAGGAACTCTTGGGAGTTTGTAGACTGTTAGGATGCGTTGGCGAGTAGCGATGAAGTTATTTGGTGAAATTTGGTTAGGTGCTTGTATATGAATTGGTTGGATCGTGATGTCTATTGTTTAGCGTGGTCTCCCCATTTGGTTATTGTTCTCGTGGAAGGTAGTTGCTGTTTTCTGTCGTTCGTCGGATGGCCACCGTGGACGGTTAGGGGCAGCGACTGGTGAAATGAGACAGTGGCTTTTGATATTCATTATGTTTTTATATGTGTCACATACCTGAGACGATCCATATGGTTTGATTATGGTATGTTGTGTTTGTTTTAAAATGTTTTGGTGTTTCCTAAATGTGTTCTGTTTTCCTACGGTACTGCGTGAGGCCATCAAAGTAAATGTAAATTCATTTTTGAGTATGTTTAACTGTTTTGGAAGGGTACCAGTGAGTTCCCCCTTGCATTGTTTCTATTTTTATGGTGTTGCCCATAAAATTTCAGGGAATTTCGGTGGGAAAATATCTGAAATTTTGTAAATATTATGGTTTCTGGATGCTTTAGTCAAAAATTGATTGATATAAGTTGATTTAGTTATTCTTGCTAAGTATTGTAGTGAACTTTCAATTAAGCTTGTTAACGTCAGTCATATCGTATGGTTGGTTGCCCCTTTCGTGTGATTTTAATGCTTCAGTGGACCTTTAATTATGCCCTGAACTCTATCTCCTTGCGTAGAACCTTGTTTGAAGCCTCAAGTATCCCTTGTGACATGAAGGACTCTTAAGTGAACTTCGATGGGACACTAATGCTTCGTGTAATGTTTTCTTTTATCCTTCCTGGGATAACTTCGGCTGTTTGGGCTGGTTGAGTGGCCTGGAACGATTGTTCCCTCTAAGGGAACTGTATTTGGACCATACGCTGCTGTTATGATGTGTGTTTCAGTGGTCACTATGTGGGACGTGTACTACCAATCTGGGCCCAGTTTGGAGGTACCATCTAGGTCCCATGGCATCATTCTACCCGAGGAGATCTACTTCAAGGTCCGCTGGCGGAGATTGGAGTAGCCTCTTTAGCTGCCAAGAGACCAGCTGGACACCATCACCCTGTTCATCATCTCCCCATCGTCTTCCTTTGGGGGAGGAGGATGTACCAATTTTGCAAATCGGTACATGTTCATCTTATCTTCGAGACGCAGCTGGAGCTCCAGGTCTGGGCAGATTCTCATGAGAAAATACACCAGCCCCCTTCTGAGAATTCCATTCACCAAATTGGCACCTGGCTACTGCTGAAATGAGATCGCCTAGCCCTTTCCGACATGATTTGTGCCCTTGTGTGTGCTGTCACCTAAAGGTTTATAATAAATGGAAAAGAGGGATAAGTCAAGCTTTGATCCGTGAACTTTTGAAAGGTGAACAGTTCCTGTCAGTTTCATTCGCCAAGCCTTCTGCCAGGATTTCTGCCCTTCGTGCGAACTGTCACTTAAAGTATTATCGTGATAGACACTCGTCAAGAGAGAAAATCGAGCTTTGTGTCTGCAAACTTTGGAAAAGCGAACATTTACTGTCAGCTGCATTCGTCAAGCTCTTATTCTGAGAAAGATCTTACAAAGGACATTGTGTAACACCTCGACTCCTGGAAGGTTTCTACGCAGTAACCTGCATGAGCTGATATTCTATAGTACCCACTCAAGACCTTGAACTCTGTCTTTTGTTTTGGCCGGTTGTGCAACTAGTCGCAGTTGGTACTACTGGAGGGATGTGGTGGGGATACGCTGATATACGAGGGTGGAATCTGTGACTCAAGGACAGTACGAGACGAAGGTTGGTGACGGAAGGACTTAAAAGCGATCGCCTCCGGGGGAACTAACAGCCAGTTCCTCCGGAGGGCTGTAATAAAGAAGGTGGTATAAACTTTTGATTAGAAGGGGCAACCTTTCGGTGGAACACTAAACTGTGTCATTTGCTATGTCGTTAAGGCCATGTGACGATGGACCGTATTTTGAGCGGACTGACATTATTATTTTTAGTATGTAATATTTTGGAAGGGTTGGTACAGTTTGAGTGGTACCTTTATATGTAATTACCGCGGAGTGGATTATTATTATCCTATTTCCGGTTAGCTGGATGGGACCCTCGTGGTTTTAACTTTGGTCAGAAAGGCTGCTGAAGACGTTAAATCAAAAGCAGGCTTTCGGACCGCCTTAGTCGTATTAAACGGCTCTTAAATTACTTATGTAACCTTGTTTTGGAAGTGGCACAGAGTCTAACTTCATGTTATTATTCCATTAGTTTTGACGTCAGGGGAATCATTCCTGATAAATTCGTTTCTATCACAAATGTAGATGTGTCAAACCTTGCCAAACGGGCAAGTGTCTGGTTTGTTTAAATTAAGTCATTCATTTGTGTTTAATTAGATCATATTTGTCAGTTAGTTAATTAAGTGGTGGAAGCCCGTCTCTTGTAATTGTTTTATTTTACTGCTCAATACATGTTAGCTTATTTCGATTGGTCATGTTATTTATTGCATGAAGTCACTAGGAAGATTATTCCCCTTTTAATTCTTCATCTTTGGCAGGGTCAATTTAATACGGCCTGCTGAGGTACGCATTCAGCGTTCCACCCAACAAGCTGGTCTTGACATTGGTTTCGTCCCGCCTGTTCTCTCTTTTCTAAATCGATGAGGGTGTTCTTGAAAACCAAGCAAATCGGAACATTCGCTCCTAGGTTTTTTTTTGCTGTGAACTCAGCTGGCCTAGCGAGTAATTAAATTAGGCCTTTCATGTGTTTTTTTATTATTAATTCTGGGTGTGGTAATGTCATGTGATCATTTATTTTGATATGCTAATATTATTATTATTATTATCATTTTGGCCTATAAACAGGGTAAGGGGGGATGGGGCTACTGTTACAAAACATTTGAGTATCTACATGCATTTGACCTTTGTTGGTTGAACGCATTTGACTGATATTGACTATAAACCCAATTATGACAGGGTAGTGCAGTATATTAACATTGGTGAGTGATTAAGAAGATCACATATTTATGTACTTGATAGAAAGGTATACTTTGAGAGAGAGCTAAGACTCTATTATATAACGTATGGATATCGTTATATAACGTTAAACAAAACGAATACAGTGTTTGTAAATATTTTTCACAATTATTTAATTTGAGAAATTATTTTAATAATAATTATTCGATCAGATGTTTTTTGAAATGTAGTGTATTTTAGAATGAATATTTTTGGAACGAATGCTTTTAAGTTGCTAAGTGTGATTAAACACCTCTATTGGTCATGAACAATATGAGAGAGTGCATGGATGATTGTATTAAAATTTGAGTGTGTTTGGTTGACAATTGTACGAGATATGGCCATTTTTGTAAAGAGTAAATCTAACTTTTTGACAAGGCTACTGTACGCACCAAGCAGCGTGTTCGCAGTGCATACAGAAGGGAGAAATGAATCCCGTTTTAAAACTCAAGGCCAATATATTACAAAATAATGGAGAGAGTTATTGAAGACCACGGCGTTATGAATGAAAACAGCTTACGGGCAGATTGTATGTGTGTCAATATATGAATGGGTCTAAAACCAGATGTGCATAGCAAGGCGCGTGCCAGATTTAAGAGCGTCATAAGCATGCTAGGCTCGCCGGAATTTTTGTTAAACGTTTTATTGGTTCTAACAACATAAATTTATTTATGTATAACTGACATTATAGTAACTTCAGTAGTGTGTGTGTTGTGTTAGCGGAGAGCGTATGAATGTATTAATTAATTTATTAATTAGGAATTATTATTAATTGTTTAAATTTTAGTTATAGTTTACACTTGTTAAATAAATTTACTTAGATCGCTTTCTTTAACGTCTTTTGAGTGATTTATTTTAAACATAACTGCAACAGTGGTATCGTGGATCCATTTTCAGGATGGGGCTAAGTCCCTTTATAGACCCCGAGAAATAAAGGTAGGTGTTCAACTGAGCCCCACTGCATTTTGTTGTATATCCACGATATCATTGATCAATACTGTGTAAATTCCCGAAGACCTTGTTGGAGCGAATTCTGATGGATTTTTAGCCGGAGCCTTTTTTAGAAATAAGCAATCCAGCTATGCTATGGATTTCCGACAGGCGACTTCCCGAATTTCGGGTACAGTACGAACAAATTACGAAAATGTTCGATAATGCCCACTAATTTGTAAAATATATTTACAGTTGTGTTAATTAGTTAGTTATGTTAGTTAGGTATTGTATAGACACAAGTGAGGATAGTAAATGTGACCCTGTTATTTCATTTTATGCAATTCCCAAATTAATACACCATTGATGTGTCCGATGATGCTTGACTATCATCCACGTATCAACCACTCTCGTTGTTAATTCAGTGCTTTCGTTTTTCTAACAGGAGAGGTACCCATCGACATGATCCCGTTCAGCGAAAAGAGAACAGAACCAAATTATAAAGATAAGCCTACCAATAAAACAGACAGTTTCAAAAGAAAACTGAAAAAACTAGTGCGGTCTCCTGATAGAACAGAATACGTGGAAGAACGTAGAACAACAAAACTGCATTTGGTACGACGTATCACCTTCATATCGACTACGTATAAAACAGAGGATGAAAGAGGAGGTACGAAGGGTGTCAGAAAAGGTACGACCTCGAGTACTTCGCAGTCAAGAAACCTCAAGAAATGTAAGATCTTAACAAGTACCGGTAAGGGTGTTCATAGACATACGACCACAACAACGGAGTGTGCCAAGTGTGGCAAAAGACATATGAATTCCTCAATACCAGTGGGTGTCAAAAGGCATACGAATACCTCACTAACAGAGGGTGTCAAAAGATGTAGGATCTTAGCGAATAGAGGTAATTCAACAATAGAGTGCCTCAATGAACGAACGAAGTGCGTCCCAATATTTATGATGACTCCTATATGCGACACACCTAATCCGAACCCCGTAGTATTAGTACTATGTATGGAGGATAAAGAGGGCTCTTCAACAACCAAGCGCGAAACAATAAGTACCACTGAATGCGTACCGAAATGTACTCCAAATGACAGTGTGAATAAAACAGAGAAGGTAACTGGTGCAAATTGTGAGCACTGCCAAGTTCCGAGTACCATAAACCAATACGGAACCACGGAGCCCCAGAAGGCATCTTCTGCAAGCAAAGAGCAATGCAATGTAACAGAACCACTAACAACAGCAATTCAATGCGTACCGAAATGTACTCCAAATGACAGTGTGAATAAAACAGAGAAGGTAACTGGAGCAAACAGTGAGCACTGCCAAGTTCCGAATACCACAAACCAATACGGAACCACAGAACCCCAGAAGGCATTTTCTGGAAGCAGAGAGCAAAGCAATGTAACACAACCAGTAACAACAGCAATTCCAACATCAAAAACAGAAACATCGCCGCTAGCAACAACAATACCACCACCACCACCACCACCACCACCAGCATCACATGTACCACCACCACCTGCATCACATGTACCACCACCAGCATCACAAGTACCTCCGCCACCGCCACCACCAACATCACATGTACCAACACCACTAGTATCACATGTAAAATCACCACCACCAGGAACGGCAACACCAAAACCAGGAAGAGCCATGCCACCACCAGCACCAGCATCATACATACCACCAGCACCAGCATCACATGTACCACCACCACCAGCATCACACATACCACCACCAGCATCACATGTACTACCACCTCCAGGAGCAACAACACCAAAACCAGGAAGAGTCATGCCGCCACCACCACCAGCACCAGCATCACATGTACCACCTCCACCAGCATCACATGTACCACCACCGGCATCACATGTACCACCACCAACAGCATCACATGTACAACCACCAACAGCATCACATGTACGAACACCACTACCAGCATCACGTGTACCACATCCACCAGCATCACATGTACCACCACCAACAGCATCACATGTACCACCACCAGCATCACATGCAGCACCACCAACAGCATCACATGTACGAACACCACTACCAGCATCACATGTACCACCTCCACCAGCATCACATGTACCACCACCACCAGCATCACATGTACCACCACCACCAGCATCAAATGTACGACCACCACCAGGAATAGCAACACCACAACCAGGAGGAGCAATGCCACCACCACGAGTAGCAGTACTCCCACCACAAACAACAATAAGAACACGAAACAAATGTTTCCGGAAGATACATCGTAAAAATCAAAGAATTCAGCATAACAAAATACCTGAGGCGATGGGACGATTGCATGAATAGCGGTGGATCGGCAAGGATCTTGTAAAACAGAAACATCAATACCTCCACTCGGAACAACAACTCCACCACTAGCAACAAGAATGCCACCACAAGCTGACAACATTACCAGCAACGAAAATCGCACCACCAGCAACAACATCAAGGAACGACAGTACCACTTGCAGCAACAAATTTATCATCAACAGTAAATATACCACCACCAGAAAATACCACTACCAGCAGCAACAATACCACCAGCAGACCAAAGGTACTGCCATCAGCAACAAATATACCACCCCCTCCGTACATTCTGAAGAAAGGGATTTGTTCAAACTTAAGCCATTTGAAGATGGAAATTATTAGGAAGGCAATTGACAACCCGCAATTAATTAGGGTTAAGACCACCTTAATTATCGTAAAGAAAACATGATGTCAGATAACAAAACAACACCAGATTTGAAAATAAGGAATAAGAAACATTGAAGCCATGCATATAAAAAATCACAAATGAAAATACATGCAGTGTGCAAATTGTACGTTTGTAATTCACTTAAGATTAATAATAAAGGCTCGGTCAAAAATGAATAAACTGGATCATGTAGAAACGATAATAGAATACCCCAGAGAAGACGTGATAATCTGAATTTAACATTCATGTATTTTATCGGAATATTTAAAGGGACACTTGTTGTCCAAGCCCTCCTTCTGAATTTTTTGTAGAACTTTTTATTTAAGTTGTTAAAATGCAGGATCCAGTTCGTATAGATTGAGTCCGTTAGACTGGTGGTAGATTATAGAAATAAATCTTTAATATCCCCCTAGGATTAGTAGTATACATGGAAATGAACCTCCAATATCTACAGCATGATAAGCACACGCCACTCCACTACATAACATAAAAAAGCACCGCTTTGGTGCAGGTCAGTCCTTGAGACAAGGGCTTCCTCTCTACAGTTTGGTTCATATAAGCTTACTGAGCCTTAAAACATCATGCTGAAATATGTTATGTACAAGTTTGCCCGGACTTCTAGGCCGTGGCCAAGACTGGAAGCTAGTTCCCGACTTTTCGCCGAAGACTGTTCAACATGTGGACCAAACTGAAATGAACAAACTCCGCATGCATTTTTGTTATAGCCTCCGCTGCTCCCCATATGTGTTCCCTACGAGACGAGTGCTCCTGCGTGATTAAATTAGAGCGCCCGATTCTTCAACTAAGCTGCCCGGACAAAATCCATCAAAACAACCAATCACATTTTACCTAAAAAAATCAGCTTAAATTAAATCTCAAGCATAAAAAAATATGATATAATACACAACTAGACCATATAACGAAACATCTGACAACCAGAAATACTGACTGATACCGAAAGCAGAGACTAACCTTAATGATTTCGTACTATATGTTGGTGACTATATATCGTAACGGCAAACTACGCTGTGATAAAAAACAAGTAGTTCCGTGAAGAACTATTCAGCCTATTTTCATATATCCTACTTATATTAATTGCCACTATCAACATACAAAATTTCTGTTTGATTGCTGTAATAGATTCTTAGATATTATGAACCGACTAAATATTTCGGATGGTCGCCATGTTGGATTTTATATATGTAGGTCCTAGAGTTATGTACTGTTACATGCAGATTATTGTGAACGTGTAGTATTCAAACTTCAATCGCAAAATTAGGACACAAGAAAAAACAAGGAGATTTTAAAATTTTTCACAGCTGCCATCTTGAGGTTATGGAAACAATTGAAATAAATTAGATGCCAGTGGATTAACATTCGTATAAGGATTTACTGTACCAAGTTTCACTTCACTCGGATGGTTAAATTGCGAGAAACGTCCATGTGAATATTTATAATTCGCGTCACCGCCATGTTGGATTTGTGATCACCAGGTTATTTAAAGTCCTATAGGTGAACTTAAGTTCATATCCCCTATGAACATTAAAAATGCAGTTTGATTGCTAAAATAGATTCGTAGATATTCAGTATCGTCTAAATATTTCGGATGGTCGCCATGTTGGATTGTTAAATGTATAGGCCATAGAGTCATGTACCATTAAAGGAAAATTATTGCGTAGGTTCATTATTCAAACTTTCACTTCGATCGCATGACTACATCTCAAGAAATAAAAACTTAATTTTAAAATTCGCACTGCCGCCATCTTGAGCTTATGTAAACAATTGAACTAAATTAGATACCAGTGGATTACAATGTGTATAAATATTTCCTGTACCAGGTTTCAGTGCGCTTGGAACATTAAATCGCGAGAAAGGTCTATTTAAAATTTTCAAATTCGCTTGGCCGCCATGTTCGTTTTGTAGTTAACCGGTTTTTGAAAGTCTTATAGATGGACTTCCAGTAGTGCCCTTTATCTCCGTACAAAATTTTAGGGAGATACCGCTAATAGTTTCAGAGATATAGAATGCCGGTGAAATATTTCGCACATCCGCCATCTTGTGATTATGTAAACAATTGAATGAAGTTAGATGTCGGTGCATTACAATGTATATAAAAATATACTGTACCAAGTTTCATTGCGTTTGGTTGGTCAAATCGCGAGAAACGTCTATTTAAAAGTCGCAAATTCGCTTTGCCTCCATGTTGGTTTTGTAGTTACCAGGTTTTCAAAAGTCACATAAGTGAACTTATAGCAGTTCCCTCTATCACCATAGAAAATGTCAGGGTAATATCGGTAATAGTTTCGGAGATATTGAATGCTGGTGAAATATTTCGCACAGCCGCCATGTTGGATTGGTGAGTCGTAACAAAATTTGAAGGGCACGGTCGAGGTCGCCGGGAATAGTGCTATGAACTTTCCGAGTTTCATTGAAATCGCTCCTGCCGTTTAGATTTTATTAGGGGGGGACACACACACGAATCACACACACACACACACACACACACACACACGCACACACACACGGACAAAAGGTGATCTCATAAGCCTATTTTTTTCAAAATTGAAAATAGGCTAAAAATCCAGAGAGAAAATAATTAACAAATTGTCACCTATTAACGCTATGGGATACTAATTAGCCACCAAACATAATTTTCACGACAAGAACTATTGGATTCTCAGTTCTTAAATTAACAACAACGCTATCTTCAGCGTGCCTATTTAATACGAGTATATGTAAAACCTACAGCCATGGTAACAGCAGTGCAACGCGGTATGTGATCATTGGGTGACCTTTTCTCCTCTACATAAAAACTAACAGTCCAAAATAAAAGTAAAATTCAGCAATAAATATCAAATAACAGTAATAAACACAAACAAATACTCTCCACCATCAGGTCGATGCTGGTGGTGATAGGGAATAAGTGCAATAGGAATAAATATACCAGTTAGGAGAGGGACTTACGTTTGCAAGTCGCTCGTCGCGATGATGATTGACAGTTCAAGAGGAGACGACCTGAGCACGGTGCGTGCTCCGACTGCGGCTCTGAACCTGTGAGGGCCGAGTGTTGATGAGCAATGCCCGGTTGCGGCGGCCGAACCAGTGTGGACCGAGTGTTGATGAGCAGTGCCCGGTTGCGGCGGCCGAACCTGTGTGGGCCGAGTGTTGATGAGCAATGCCCGGTTGCGGCGGCCGAACCAGTGTGGACCGAGTGTTGATGAGCAATGCCCGGTTGCAGCGGCCGAACCAGTGTGGACCGAGTGTTGATGAGCAATGCCCGGTTGCGGCGGCCGAACCTGTGTGGGCCGAGTGTTGATGAGCAATGCCCGACTGCGGCTTCTGAACCAGTGTGGACCGAGTGTTGATGAGCAATGCCCGGTTGCAGCGGCCGAACCAGTGTGGACCGAGTGTTGATGAGCAATGCCCGGTTGCGGCGGCCGAACCTGTGTGGGCCGAGTGTTGATGAGCAATGCCCGGTTGCGGCGGCCGAACCAGTGTGGACCGAGTGTTGATGAGCAGTGCCCGGTTGCGGCGGCGGATCCAGTGTGTGCCGTGTCTTGTGTGGGATTTTTAATTCACTGCCCTTGAAAGCCAATATACCATCTTTTTGGAAGCCTTCATAGGGAGTTTAAGGCTGTTGGGGTCCGGGTAGGGACATCAAGAGCCCGCCGATGAGCCAGCTTGGAGTCCTAGGCGAAACCCCACACAAGACACGGCACAAACCTAGAAGAATTGCTGAGTTTTAATTCACTGGCCGTGAAAGCCAATGTACCATCTTTTTGGAAGCCTTCATAGGGAGGTTAAGGCTGCTTGAGCTTTTCGTTCTTGCAGTCAAGTGGCGCAGTTGCTCCTAACACTGCCATCGTAATGTACAGGCCATCATGCAGCGACTCTTAACGATTGATCAGCTGATCGGTAGGGCTAGAGATGGTGACCATTTTGCTTTGTGCTGTGTTGTTTGTATCTTTTATGAATGAGTATCCGCGTGAAAAGTGATACTTGAGAACGCTTCTACTTACGTCATCTAGAATGAGGATTATTTATTTTCTGAAACAAATGTTCATTTTGTAGGTAGGTTATTGTATCTACGCTAATTTTGCGTTGCATGTTTGTCATCACACAGACGGTTATGTTTTAGTTAGGACCTCTATATCACGTACTATTTCGACTCATACAAGGTTTTTTGGATGATAATAAAATGTTGTGTTAGTTCAGGAAACCTCCTTCCCAAGTCGCAGGTATGTCAACAGTTTGTTTATAGCAACTACCGGTATTATGAAAGAAATGATAATGTGGCTTGCTTCTCCTTCCCCACCACGACAATTTAAGAAAGCAATGCATACAAAACATTCCTAGAAATTATTGGTAGGTACATTACGGGGGATACAAAAGTGTGTGTTAACATTTCTGACACAGGGATGGCCAGGGTGGATGGGCCTACTTACCTTTCTGAGAGGTCCGCATCGCTTCAACAACAAAATCACCGCCAGATGACATGCCCCAACAGAAGAACACCTAACGGTGGAAGGAAGGTGGAGAAGAGGGGAAGGCACAGGCTCGTCTACAGACACCCTCCGATAACTAATAGAATTGTTGCCGACGAAAAAATGCCACAACAGTTGCTTAAAATTTAAAAGAAAATTTAATCACTAAAAGGGGCAAGGAAAAATAAAAAATTTACAAAATCATAAAAAAAAAAGAAACTTTATGGCCAATACAAACTCTCTCTGGTGATGCATATGGCTTAAGGCCAACATAAGTTATATACATAAGTAGGCAAGAGACGGTTTAACATGCTTGGTGAGCTAAATGAAAAAAATTAATTTAAAATTTAAATAATAATGCCCAAAAGATAAAAAAAACAGGAATACAGGTATTACCAAATGAGAAAGGACTTGATAATTTACTAAGGTATGTAATACCGACCCGACATGCAGACATCAAAAGCCACGATGAAACGAGAAATTTAAAATTAAATTAATAAAATAAAAAAGGACCAAGTTACAATTCCACAACTATCACAAAACACAAAGTTAAACAAGCAAGATTAACAAAAACATACTAAGCTACTAGCACAACACGTTTGAGTCTCCCGGTCGACGCCTAGAGAATACACTCTCAAGACCAGAATGCACTCGGGCCAAACAAAAAACAAACATGGCCACCAAATAGATGACCGCATGTCCGATCGAATTACGGCAAACAATTAGCATAAAATTAAAATTAAATCACCAGAGAGAACAGAAGGGGAGGAAAGAATTACGCCTTAACACTATTGACATGAGGCTTTTTAGACTGCAACGGGTCGTAAAATAAATAAATAATTGGGCAATTCCAAGGATTACCAAAAACTAAATAAATAAAAATTTACAACGTAAAATAAAATAGAAACGTGTCTCCAGAAGGTACGCAGAAAACAAAAAAAATTACATAACTGGTAACATTAGCAAAACAGAAAAATTAGGCCTACCAGGTGAAACAAAATACAGAATTAAAACATTAATATAAGGCCAATATCGGAGCTCCCAAAACAATATATTAAAAATAATAACGTACCTTAAAACTTATCTGTGGAGACACAATAAAAATAAACTAATTAACACATTTTAAATAATATAAAAAATATGAACTGCCTGAACATTGCTGCGGAAGCACACCCAAGCCGCTTCGATAACCCACGAGGCTTTCCTTCTTGTAGCCAGTAAATAAACAGACCACACGTCATCTTCATGGCAAATTAAGAAATAATAGCCTAGGAGCACAGGCATTTCCTTAGTTTCCTTTTAATATATCATATTTCGTAGAGGCTAGGGGCGAAGCCCCCAGCACACGGAGAGATACTCTTTCACACCAGCTGGCTTCTTGCTTTCTTGACGACAGACAATGAAGCTCACAAGATGGCGGAGAATCCAAAGTCAAATACCGCATTGCATTCATGTTAATTGTAAATGACCAATCACAGCATGACACATCAAGTAACAATGTGCATATTATGTAATTATTTTGGCGGCATGAAGTATATACAGTCTTTTGTTCAATGACGTAGAATACAATATCCTTCAAATATGTCTTGATTAGGATAAGACCAGAAGACACCACAAACTCACTCTAGCGGTGTAAGAAAGAACCACGGCTAGAAGCGCCGAAGTCCGATAGATACTACCATCTCGTGTTCACAAGCGGAACCAAGCCATCAGGCGGTCCTTTTAAAAGTCGGGGACACATGAATATAGGGGAGATACATATTTAAAAACGTTGGTACGGCCATTGCACGTAACAGTCTCCTCCCTTAAGCGTGAACACCGTTCACGAATATGCCTAGGCATAGGCAGTACTCCATAACTAGTCGATTCACCAAGCATGTTTCCAGAAGATAATGTTCACCAGTTAACTCGAATTGATGGATAAAACCGCATCGTTTTGGTTAGGAAGAGTGCAGGGTCAGATTATCAGTGAAGAGATAATTGATCACCTCGCAAACCACTTAGTTAACAGCTTAACTGTGTCCATAAGTCTTCAGAAACGCGGAACACAAGCACCTGCAGTGCTTTCAGAGTCCGAGACACGTTAGGTAAATTTTCAAGAAGTCCAATGTTGTTAGCTTTAGACGAAGTAGGTGGAAGCAATGTGCCAGATATCATGCGACGCGTGGGCAGCCATTTACAAAACAGAAGTTAATCTTATTTCAAAAAAATAAAGGTTTACAGAAATTACTAATTCTTAATACATTTTATAAAAGAGAAACAAAGTTGAATTTAAATGAAGAAGGAAATTCCTGACCATGCCCTAGATCCGTGCTCACAAATAGTTAATTAAATAACAAGATGACCTTTTTACAGACTAGTAGTACATTTCAATAATATGCGAGTTGAACGACTATACATTTAGCAGGAGCTACGGTAGAGGAACGACCACTCGAATTCCCAAGGAAACAGGTATACAAGATCACCATGAGTTAGGTCTCCCACCGAGTCCAACTTACATGCTAGCATCTTTTATGAAAACATCAAAATTAGTTTCAATTTTACAATTTACCATAAAATGGGAATTACCCAACAGTTACAAGTTGTATCCCACTAGAGTTTATAAAACCCAATTTAAAATTCCAGAAGGAACAGATGCCTGAAGGCTTCAATGAAGGTTAGGGATAGTCTACATTATACAAAAATCGATTTTCAAAATTTATGGTAGCATTTCCTCATTACAATTCTCTCCACCTCGTTTTATGTGCGACAGATGCACTCTGGAAATTTTGTTGGCCTTAGGGTTTCGAATAAGAAGAGTAACGGGTGTCAAGAATGCCTCTACATAACAGGGGCCTTTGAAACGAGGGGTCAAATGCTAGAAACTAGATTACTGACGCCCTTGGGCTCGAAATTGCGGACGTACACAACATCTCCAATTTCGAAATCAGCTGGCTTGCGACAGGCATTGTGTCGCTTGGCAAGTTGGTCATGTGATACCTTAATACTCTCTCTGGCCTTGTCGAATTTCGCCCTCATATGCTCGGGCGTGAAACTGTCTGGAAGGAGATCGTGCAGGTTCCACAGATTAGACAACGGAGAATTAGCCATAAACGAAAACATTAACAAAAAAGGGGTGGCTTGCGTGCTCTCATGCACGGCGGTGTTGAAAGCAAAATTGAGCCAATGCAAATTAGAATCCCACTTGGAATGGTCGTCGTGGTGGAAAGCAATCAGAGCAGAACGGAGATTACGATTGACTCGCTCAGCGAGAGACGGGTTAGGAAAATAGGGAGTGGTGGTTACATGCGAAATAGCATAATCAAATAAGAATTGACGGAACTGATGAGATACAAAGCACTTGGCATTATCTGATACCAGGAACTGACATGGCCCAAAAGATGAAAAGATGGAATTAAGACCCTTTATGACGGAACTGTTCGTAGCCTGTCTGGTGGCGAATATCCAACTAAACCGGGTGAAACCGTCAGTGAAAACAAGCGCAAATTGGTTTCCCCGACCAGAGCGAGGGAACGGGCCAACATGGTCGATAAAAAGCCTCTCCATGGGTCTAGATGCCGGTTCAGATGACAACAGGCCAACCTTAGTAGAAACCGGAGGTTTGCTAATACTACATGAAGCACAATTTCTAATGAGCCTCCTGATGTCGCCATCCATACTTTGCCAAATGAAGAACTGTCTGATTTTAGCTCGGGTCTTGAATACTCCTAGGTGGCCACCAATAGGAGATTCGTGATAGTAACGAAAGATTTCCGGAATGAGGACCGACGGGAGCACAATTTTAGGTAGACGGTCATAACGAGACGAACAACACAATACACCATCCTTTAGAGAGTAGGGCTTGATCACTTCACCAGAATTGATTCGGTCAATTAGGCTAGATAAGGAGGGATCTTCTTTCTGGAATCTCCTCACATCTTCAAAAAGCACAGGGGAATTGCTGAGAACGACATTGACATAATTTACAGGTGATACAAGGTTTACGGGTTCACATCCTTGAATATCCTCTTCGGCTGTTTCCTCATACATGCGGCTTAATGAATCAGCTACCGCATTTTCGGACCCACGAATATGGTGGACGGTGAACTGGAATGACAGAATCCTAGTTGCCCATCTGGCAATCCTACCAGTTTTACGGGGTTTCCGTAACACGCAGCTCAAGGCTTGGTTATCGGTCTCGAGGAGAAACTTAGTGTTCTCAAGATATATACGGAATTTTTCCAGGGCGAACAACACAGCTAAACCCTCAAGTTCTTATATGGAATACTTCCTCTCTGCGTCCGTTAAGGTACGAGAAGCGTATGCAACGGGTTGCCTACCCAGATCAGACTCTTGCAGTAGGACACAACCAACACCACGACCAGACGCATCAGTCTGCACAATGAACTGCTTCCCAAAATCCGGAATGGCTAACACAGGGGCGTTAGAGAGCGCAAGCTTAAGATCTTCAAAGGCTGCCTGCTGAGAGGGACCCCACTCAAACTTCACAGCCTTTTTGCGTAATAGATTCAGAGGAGCAGCACGGTCGGCAAAGTTACTGATGAACTTACGAAAGAAGTTCACCATTCCAATGTAAGAAGCAACACCCATGGCGTTCTTGGGCGGTTTAAAATCTCTGATGGCCTGCGTACGAGACTGGTCCACGGAGATACCAGATTCGGAAACAATATGTCCCAAGAAGGACATTTTGGGCTTGGCAAAGGAAACCTTGGACAATTTTACGGTAAGGCCAGCGTCACGCAACCGATCAAGTACAACTTTCAGATGATCAACGTGTTCCTCGAAGGACTCAGAATACACACATCAAAAAAAGTTTTGCATCACCTCGGTTCCAAGAGTTCCGGAACCTTTAAATACAAAGGGAATAGAGATCAACACAAACAACATTTCAGCTCGTTTTATTGCTCATGAGACCCACACATTGCATGTTGTACCATCATACAGCTAGACTTTCAGCATTTGTGGTCCAGATTGCAGTACACACCACTACCTCTAATACCCAGTAGCACGTCCTCTTGCATTGATGCATGCCTGTATTCGTCGTGGCATACTATCCACAAGTTCATCAAGACACTGTTGGTCCAAATTGTCCCACTCCTCAACGACAATTCGGCGTAAATCTCTCAGAGTGGTTGGTGGGTCAAGACGTCCATAAACAGCCCTTTTCAACATATCCCAGGCATGTTCGATAGGGTTCATGTCTGGCGAACATGCTGGCCACTGTAGTCGAGCGATGTCGTTATCTTGAAGGAACGCATTCACAAGATGTGCACGATGAGGTCGAGAATTGTCGTCCATGAAGACAAATGCCTCTCCAATATTCTGCCGATATGGGTGCACTATGGGTCGGAGGATGTCATTCAGGTATCGTAAAGCCGTTTCGGAGCCTTCCATGACCACCAGTGGCGTACGTCGGCCCCACATAATGCCACCCCAAAACATCAGGGAACCACCACCTTGCTGCACTCGCTGGACAGTGTGTCTAAGACGTTCAGCCTGACCAGGGTGCCTCCAAACACGTCTCCGACGATTGTCTGGTTGAAGGCATATGCGACACTCATCGGTGAAGAGAACGTGATGCCAATTCTGTGGGGTCCATTCAGCATGTTGTTGGGCCCATCTGTACCGCGCTGCATGGTGTCGGGGTTGCAAAGCTGGACCTCGGCATGGACGTCGGGAGTGAAGTTGCGCATCATGCAGCCTATTGCGCACAGTTTGAGTTGAAACACGACGTCCTGTGGCTGAACGAAACGCATTATTCAACATGGTGGCATTGCTGTCAGGGTTCCTCCGAGCGGCAATCCGTAAGTAGCGGTCATCCACTACAGTAGTAGCCCTTGGGCGGCCTGAGCGAGGCCTGTCATCGACAGTTCCTGTATCTCTGTACCTCCTCCATGTCCGAACAACATCGCTTTGGTTCACTCTGAGACGCCTGGAAACTTCCCTTGTTGAGAGCCCTTCTTGACACAAAGTAACAATGCGGACGCGATCGAACTGCGGTATTGACCTTCTAGGCATGGTAGAACTACAGACAACATGAGCAGCGTACCTTCGTCCTGGTGGAATGACTGGAACTGATCGGCTGTCGTACCCCCTCCGTCTAATAGGCCCTGCTCATGCATGGTTGTTTACATCTTTGAGCAGTTTTAGTGACATCTATGAACAGTCAAAGGGACTGTATCTTTGATACAATATACACAGTCAACGTCTATATGCCGGAGATCTGGGAACCGAGGTGATGCAAAACTTTTTTTGATGTGTGTAGATCACCACATCGTCAAGATAGTGGTACACAAATTTGAATTTAATTTCTGAAAACACCTTTTCCAGAAGTCTGCTCAACACAGCGGCTCCGGTGGATAGGCCAAACGGGACACGGGCATACTCAAACAGGTTCCAGTCAGTGGAAAAAGCAGTAACATGCCTGGATTCCGGAGAGAGGGGAATTTGGAAGTAAGAAGAATTTAAATCGAGGATCGTGAACACCTTCGCGTTGCGAAACCAACCAAAGCATGTATGAAGGTCCGGCAAAGGAATGGATTGTAAATCAACCTTTTGATTAAGAGCCCTATAGTCGACCACCGGCCGAAGACCACCGTTAAGTTTTGGCACAAGGAATACAGGAGATGAGTAGGCCGAGATAGAAGGTTGGATTACACCATCTTCCAACATCTTATCGATAATCTTACGAAGTTCAGCCATCTTGGGCAGGGCCAGGCGATACGGGCTGGAACGCACCGGCACAGAATCGGTTAGCTCAATCTTGTATTCCATCAAATGGGTTACACCCAACTTGTCAGTAAATACATCACTATACTCCTGACATAACCTCTTAATGGCATCCTTTTGAAGACTCGTTAAATTTTCCAGATCGAGATCCTCAATAGTCACAGGTTCACTAACTGAATTGACAGCAGGAGAAGATAAAACCGGGTTAAACGATAATTTACTTTGCGGATTAAACTTAAACCATAAGTTGCGAGCACCAAAATCAAGAAGCATACCAACGTGGGACATGAAATTAGCTCCAATGACCACAGAACAAGAAAGATTTCTGGCAACAAAAAATTTAAACTTCCAAGAAAAAATTAGAATATGGATTTTGACTGTCATTTTTTTAAAATCGTGTTTACCCTCCAGGGTGGTGGCTCCCAGGGACTCAGCGAGGGAACTCACCCCTACCGCCTATCCAGGCAGTGTCCTAGAGCTGGGAACATCTAATCGGAAGGGATACAACTGGTGAGGTGGGATTAGCACCTCGCCCAGGCGGCCTCACCTGCAAAGCGAACAGGGGCCTCATGAGGGAAGGGAGGGGAAGATTGGGATGGATAGGCAAGGAAGAGGGAAGGAGGCGGCCGTGGCCTTACGGTAGGGACCATCCCGGCATTTGCCCGAAGACGAAGTGGGAAACCACGGAAAACCACTTCGAGGATGGCTGAGGGGGAATCGAACCCCCCTCTACTCATTTGGGCCACCCGAGGCTGAGTAGACCCCGTTCCAGTCCTCGTACCACTTTTCAAATTTCGTGGCAGAGTCGGGAATCGAACGCAGGACCTCCGGGGCGGCAGCTAACTATGCTGACCGCTACGCTACGGAGGCGACTTGACTGTCATACTACCCAAAATATTTAAGTTTGAACAATTTGCCGAAATAAAAGATTCATTGTTAGGCTCTAACTCAGGTAATTTGCAAACACTCTTCATAGATAAAAACCAGACCTCGCTTATAAAGGATGCGACACTACCAGAATCAAGCAATGCAGAAACGGGCTCGTCATTAACACAAAATTCAATAAACGGGGATATTCCTTTAGCCACAGGAGAAATTCCAAAATCATTATTCACTCTAAAACGATTACAATTAGATGACGAGGACACCAGCACCACAGGTTTAGAATTAGGCTGACTTGCCACGACATTGCTCACCGACAGGTTAGGTAGGTCAGCGACATAAGCAGAATTAGCACGTGATGAATTAGTTTTCAAAGAGTTATCAAGATTTTCATTAGTAGGGCGACCAGAAATTTCACAGGGTTTTCCCAAATTCTCATGCACAGAAATATCCTTAGAAGTAACACCCAAATTGGTCTCCAAAATATCCCGTCTTTGGCGATACACAACCTGGTTATTCGGACACACCTTCTTAACATGTCCCACGCCACCGCACTTGTGGCACTTAACATTGGGTCTTGGATGAAACATAACCTTAGGAGGGGGACGAGACATCAAGGAAGGAGAGGGACGAGACATCAAAGAAGGAGGAGGAACATTAGCTACACGAAGGGAATCTGCATGTTTCACAGCCATAGCCTCTATAATGACCTGTTTTATCTCGACAAATGACGAAGGCCTGGTACACATAGTCATGTATGACCTATATTGAGGCGAAAACCCACTTACAATAGATGACACCAACTGTCGTTCAGTTAAAGGGGACGCAAATACTTGGGCATATACCTTAATGTCACTGACATAGTCGCTAAGTGACTCGTCCAACCTTTGGACAAGATATAAGAACTTTTGCTCGAGAGTACTAAGGGCACTCGCAGGGACAAAAAACCACAACACTTCCCTAATGAACATGGCTAAGGACATGCGGAGGTGGATAGTTTCAATCAGCTTATCGCGCAGCATACCGGATGCAACAGGATACAACAGTTGGAAAACCTGATTTTCCGACATCCCAAAAATCGAGGCTTGGTTACCCAATTCGACCACTTGCTTTAAAAATAGGACCACCTGGGTAACGTCATCTAGGTTGAAACTCTTCAACTTAGTTAAGAAACTAGAAATAGGGTGAGGAATCGACCCATAATTAACGGTAGGGGAGTACGTAGCTTTTGGAAAAGATACATTACCAGGGCAGCTCCCTCGCACTCCCTCTACAGGAGACAAAACATTTACATTGCCAGAGAAAAAACTGGGATGCAATGGGTCGGCAGGACCCAGGAAATCCTTCGGTGACCTAACATGAGAAGAATGACCGTATCCAGGGTTAAGTGGTCTGGACGAGCCAGAACCAGGCAATAGAGGGGCAGGCAACCCACTACTAGTAATCGATCCCAAAACCTCAGACCTAGTAAACAGAGGTGATTCACGTTCAACCCCAGAAGAACTCTCCAAATTCACAAGGTTATCTCTTAAGTCAATTAAATCAAAAGCACTATTATTGTTGGCCATTTTGAAAAACACAGAATGCAGGCAGACAATACAGAAGGAAACAAATCTTAGGAATTACGAGGACAGTTTACACTTTCACAACAATACCATAACTACCAATTACCAACACCATAGATTAGGTTGACACTCGAACACAGCCACAATACTATACAAAATCATGCACAATGCTGCCCAGAACTGCAGACGTCACCACTTGCTTGGCTCGAGAACAGGAAGCTAAATTACAAAAATTGCCACAAACCACATGGCGAACAGCTTCAGACAGGGCTCCACGATGCCTTCACTCGTAGCATGTAGGCTATCAGAATACTAACAAATCCACATTTCCCATGCCAAGAACACATGCCAATCACTTACGAAGCTTCAATTTTCACCGGGAATGTTGCATCACAAACAGGATAAAAACCAGCACAGACACCTCGCTTGGAACAGGTCACTTACATATCACCACATGGATACTCAGAGACAAACATGAAATTAAACAAACGACAAGGATTAGCATTAAACAACATCGAGTGCACTGACATGACAGATCCCATCAACAACCGCTCCATCAGCATCAGAAGGGTCCATAAAACGAGCCTGCGGGAAAGGAGGAGGGGATGGCTGTAGAAGCGAACACGAGCGTGATCTGCTACCAAAATGACACAGGGATGGCCAGGGTGGATGGGCCTACTTACCTTTCTGAGAGGTCCGCATCGCTTCAACAGCAAAATCACCGCCAGATGACATGCCCCAACAGAAGAACACCTAACGGTGGAAGGAAGGTGGAGAAGAGGGGAAGGCACAGGCTCGTCTACAGACATCTCCGATAACTAATAGAATTGTTGCCGACGAAGAAATGCCACAACAGTTGCTTGAAATTTAAAAGAAAATTTAATCACTAAAAGGGGCAAGGAAAAATAAAAATTTAACAAAATCAGTAAAAAAAGAAACTCTATGGCCAAGACAAACTCTCTCTGGTGATGCATATGGCTTAAGGCCAACATAAGTTATTTACATAAGTAGGCAAGAGACGGTTTAACATGCTTGCTGAGCTAAATGAAAACATTTAATTTAAAATTTAAATAATAATGCCCAAAAGATAAAAAAAACAGGAATACAGGTATTATCAAATGAGAAAGGACTTGATAATTTACTAAGGTATGTAATACCGACCCGACATGCAGACATCAAAATCCACGATGAAACGAGAAATTGAAAATTAAATTAATAAAATAAAAAAGGACCAAGTTACAATTCCACAACTATCATGACGGAGAAAAATTTAGGAACACTCACAAAACACAAAGTTAAACAAGCAAGATTAACAAAAACATACTAAGCTACTAGCACAACACGTTTGAGTCTCCCGGTCGACGCCTAGAGAATACACTCTCAAGACCAGAATGCACTCGGGCCAAACAAAAAACAAACATGGCCACCAAATAGATGACCGCATGTCCGATCGAATTACGGCAAACAATTAGCATAAAATTAAATTAAAATCACCAGAGAGAACAGAAGGGGAGGAGAGAATTACGCCTTAACACTATTGACTTGAGGCTTTTTATGCTGCAACGGGTCGTAAAATAAATAAATAATAGGGCAATTCCAAGGATTACCAAAAACTAAATAAATAAAAATTTACAACGTAAAATAAAATAGAAACGTGTCTCCAGAAGGTACGCAGAAAACAAAAAAAATTACATAACTGGTAACATTAGCAAAACAGAAAAAATAGGCCTACCAGGTGAAACAAAATACAGAATTAAAACATTAATATAAGGCCAATATCGGAGCTCCCAAAACAATATATTAAAAATAATAACGTACCTTAAAACTTATCTGTGGAGACACAATAAAAATAAACTAATTAACACATTTTAAATAATATAAAAGATATGAACTGCCTGAACATTGCTGCGGAAGCACACCCAAGCCGCTTCGATAACCCACGAGGCTTTCCTTCTTGTAGCCAGTAAATAAACAGACCACACGTCATCTTCATGGCAAATTAAGAAATAATAGCCTAGGAGCACAGGCATTTCCTTAGTTTCCTTTTAATATATCATATTTCGTAGAGGCTAGGGGCGAAGCCCCCAGCACACGGAGAGATACTCTTTCACACCAGCTGGCTTCTTGCTTTCTTGACGACAGACAATGAAGCTCACAAGATGGCGGAGAATCCAAAGTCAAATACCGCATTGCATTCATGTTAATTGTAAATGACCAATCACAGCATGACACATCAAGTAACAATGTGCATATTATGTAATTATTTTGGCGGCATGAAGTATATACAGTCTTTTGTTCAATGACGTAGAATACAATATCCTTCAAATATGTCTTGATTAGGATAAGACCAGAAGACACCACAAACTCCCTCTTGCGGTGGAAGAAAGAACCACGGCTAGAAGCGCCGAAGTCCGATAGATACTACCATCTCGTGTTCACAAGCGGAACCAAGCCATCAGGCGGTCCTTTTAAAAGTCGGGGACACATGAATATAGGGGAGATACATATTTAAAAACGTTGGTACGGGCATTGCACGTAACAATTTCCCTGAAAGTAAGATACCATTCTTCGGGAGGGAAGAGCTAATCGCCTTGATGGTTGGTTGTTAGTTAATATGGTTTCAATTATTGTAAGAAGTTCCCAAATTTCAGCCTATGCTAGGACTGGAAACTTTTCTAATATGATATTGCTGAGGTTAAGTTACTTACCGTATGTAAATCAGAGAATCGATATCCAGTATTCAGTATCTACTGAAGTCAGTCCAAGTTACATTATTTGTGAGAATGGTCTCTCGATCAAGCTCAAGTGAATATGGTAATGTTTTCGTGGCAGCATTTGTGTAGGCTACTGTATTTACATTAATGGGATTGTTAGCACCTAGTGTATGTACTGTAGGTTATTGATACCTGATTTCAAAATTACAACCAATTGTAAATTCCTGATGCAAGAAACAAGTTAGATTGAGTCATAGAAAATAAGCGCTGTTAGGATAGGCCCTGTTTAAGTCACCTTGAGGGTGGCCTGTGCATTGATTACAGTTAGAGATAGGTTACATTGTGCTTTGTCATCCACGAGCAGATTAGGACGTGATCTGTTGAATAGCCAAGAGTGATGTGGGGTTTTCTCAGGCATCTAACATAAACCTTTTCAAAGCGGTGAACAACGAGAAAATGGCCAAGAATAGATCTTATTCTCGACGTCAAAATACTGCAATTTAGCCCTGTTGGTGTATTTCAACGTCCTAGTAAATGTACCGGCAATGTACCATTTTGTTCACTCTCAAAATGCTACATCGGCCGGATTCGAACAAGCGGAGCGATAATTAGGCGTATGTAGTGGTAACGGATGGAAGTACCAATCAGCCCTAAATAGCATTGCTATATTTCTAATTTAAATTACGTTTAAAGAGACTGCGTGTGAAGGGAGCTATCCGACTGCTGCTGCGACTATAACGACCCTAGGTTTGACGTCACAGTAGTGGCCGTACGGCCTGTACATTACGATGGCAGTGCACGTAATATAAGGGAGGTAACACGCAGTTCGTTACTCCTGAGGGGTCCGGGCGGGACACCAAGAGCCTGCTGATGAGCCAGCTTGGTGTCCTAGGCGAAACCCTACCCAAGACACGGCACAAACCTAGAAGAATTGCTGAGTATTAACAATAACTAACTTCGTAAACATGTGGGACATTTCCTGTGTGTTCAACATGCGAGGATCTTAATACAAAAAACAAATCCCCAGTTCTGAATGAGAACGCAAAGCGAACATCCACTGTTGAGTTAATGGTCCATAAAAGAAGGGCATGTAAGTTTTACAAAAAAAATTAAAGAGATCACTGAGTTATGCAAAAATAGAAATGACGTCCATGCGGTGTGCTTCTATTTTATGCAAAATCTTTCTTTACCATGTATGTCTGTCCGGGAGATGTTTTATCTCAGAATGCTATGGCACTATGTGTTTTGTGTCCATAGTTTAGGTAGTAACAAGACTACAATGTATACATACCATGAGGGAGTAGCAAAAAAAGGTGCTAACGATGTGTGTTTCAAGTTAAATGACTACTTACATGACAGTGTTGATAAGCAAGTAAAAACTCTTTACGTTTTTAGTGACGCGTACCCTGGGCAAAATCGTAACCAGACAATGGTGAGGTATTTTTAGCCTATTTTCAATTTTAAAAAAATAGGCTTATGAGATCACTATTTGTCCGTGTGTGTGTGTGTGTGTGTGTGTGTGAGGTGTGTGTGTGTCTCCCCCTAATAACTTTTGAACGGCTGGAGTGATTTCAATGAAACTCGGTAATATCATACCACCGTTCTGGCCGACCCCGACCGTGCCCTTCAAATTTTATTGTGTCTCACCAATCCAACATGGCGGCTGTGCGAAATATTTCACCAGCATTCAGTATCTCCGAAACTATTACCGATATCACCCTGAAATTGTGTACGGTGATAAAGGATACTACTAGAAGTTCACCTATGAGACTTTCAAAAATCTGGTAAGTACAAAAGCAACATGTCGGCCAAGCGAACTGGAGACTTTTAAATAGACGTTTCTCGTGATTTAACCATCCAAACGTAATGAAACTTGGTACAGCAAATGTTTATACACATTGTAATGCACTGGCATCTAATTTAGTTCAATTGTTTACATAACCTCAAAATGGTGGCTGTGGGAAATATTTCACCGGCATTCTATATCTCCTAAACTATTACAGATATCACCCTAAAATTTAGTACGGTGATAAAGGGCACTGCTATAAGTTTATCTATGTAATTTTCATATACCTGTAAAGTACAAAACGAACATGGCGGCCAAGCGAAGTTGAAACCTTTTAATAGACTTTTCTCGTGATTTAACTCCCTGAGCGCAGTGAAATGTGGTACAGTAAATGATTATACATATTGCCATTCACTGGCATCTAATTCAGATCAATTTTTTACATAAGCTCAAGATGGCGGCTGTGCGAAATTTTTAAATTAAGTTTTTATTTCTTGAATCGTAATCATGCGTTCGATGTGAAAGTTTGAATAATGAACCTACGCAATAATTTTCCTTTAATGGTACATATTTCTATGGCCTATACATATAACAATCCAAAATGGCGAGCAACCGAAATATTTAGACGGTTCTTAATATCTACGAATCTTTTACAGCAATCAAACTGAAGTTTTTTATGTTCATAGAGGCTATGAACATAAGTTCACCTATAGGACGTTCAGTAACCTGGCGAGCAGAAATCCAACATGGCGGCGACGCGAACTATACATATTTAAAAAACGTTTTTCGCGATTTAACCATCCGAGTGCAGTGAAACATTGCACGTTAAATACTTATACAAATGTTAATCCACTGGCATCTAATTTATTTCAATTGTTTTCATAACCACAAGATGGCAGCCGTGCGAAATTTTAAAATCTCGTTTTTACTTCTTGTGTTCTAATCATGCGATTGAACTTTGAATACCACACGTACACAATACTCTTCATGTAATAGCACATAAATAAAAATCCAACCTGCGAACCATCTGAAATATTTAGACGGTTCTCAATATCTACGAATCTATCATAACATTCAAACTGAAATATTGTATGTTGATAGAGGCAATAAACACGAGTAGGTTATATGAAAATAGGCTATTTAGTTCTTCACGGAAATACTTGTTTTATCTCTTACTCTTTTGCTGAGATTTAATGAGATTCAAGTTTTTATTTCAACTAGAGGACACAGTTTTTTAATTTTACCCTGTGACCGTGACTTTGGAGTTATAAAGAGAATCATTCGTCGCCACGATAGGGTGTACTCCTCTGACCAGTACAACATGATAGGAACAGCAAAAAAACTGAGCCTAAGTTCATTGTTAAAAGAGGACAAAACCAATATATTCTTGACTTTAACAACTGGTGGCCCAAATATTTCAATAAAACCTGTCAGAGCCTACGAACCAAGCAATTTTGCAGCTAAAATGGGTATGTGACTGCTCATCCATTCATTGATGGCCTCCAAAATGATAGTATTTTCAAACTGTATAAAAGGGGAGAAGTAATCCTCCCAAATGAAAAAGCCTATGATGGAAAGGTTCCTATTAAAAAAGCAAAACTAGATGATGTAGCAAAAGTAAAACATTATGTGCCAGAATAATTCAGGCTATTCTATGACAATATTTTAGGGTGGCCTAATGCTGAACGAACCAACGGTGAATCGAACGAAGACGATGATGACTAGGAAGGATTTAAATGCCAAATTTTGATATTGTAATTTTGAAATCTAAACTTGTATTCAATAACTTTATATTTTGACACAATATATACATGTTGTTTGAAAAAACAAAGGGTTTCATAATGTTTTTATGCCCTTTTTTGCTTTGAGATTAAAAAGGAAAACATTCCACCAGTTTTATTTGCCTTTCAGGGTAAAACTATTGAAAATAAATTCAAACGTCTTATATATAACTATTACCATTGTTATAATAAACAACTTTGCAATTGTACTTTTTTGCCTTAAAGCTATAGTTCGGTTGCTATGAAGTTTTATACGTTTCTCCTAAAATTAGATTCATTGGAATGTTTTCCTTTTTAATCTCACCGCTTCAATTATAAAGGGCGTTCAAAAACTAACGAGCCGGATGCTGGAATGCGCAAACCGGTGACTACATCGGCTAATCGTGGCGTGTGTAACGAGGTGTGGTTCCGACCAGAGCATGGAAGGTCACAGCCCGTCGCTAGAGGGTACGCGTGCACGTCACGTGACGATACAAAGCGAGCAGCAGCATGCATCAATCGTCTAACACTGCCAGTCGCATTGCAAACAGTGACATGGAGGCGTCAACCGAAGAGCAAAGAAGTGTTGTTCGGTTTCTGACAGTGGAAGGAGTAAGGGGAACGGACTGTTGGGGAATTTACGTATGTGAGGCCTATATATATGTGTATTGAAACTCTCCGTCTTAAACCACTTCTTTATTCTCCCATCAACAATAATAATACAATGAATATATATATATAAGGAACCACACTAGACTTGTTTAGTCTAGTGAGTCTCAATCTCTCCGCTAGTAAGCGCTTCTGAGATCCTTCACATCCTCCCCACCCTGGTCGATCTCCAAGGGAATCACTAGTTGGATCGGTTTGCTGATTCTCGAACCGTCTGGCAGGCGTAAAATGGTTGTTCGTATACGTCCGTCTCGTCCTTGAATTACTTCGTCCACTCGAGCCCTTTTCCACATATGTCTGGGTAAAACGTCTTGTTGTAAGAGGGCCACATCTCCTACTCTGAGCCTCTCATGGTTGTTGTGGGAACGTTTTACTTCGTGGTAGCATCGTAGGTGCAACAGGTATTCCTTTTGCCATTTTCTCAAAAAATCATCCACCATCTTCATCTTCAGTCGGTACTCATTAGTCAGGGTCTTCTTTCCTTCTGGCTCAGATCCATTTGTAGCGATCGTGACGCCAACGTTCAAAAAATGAGCAGGTGTTAATACGTTGAAACTGTTTCCATCCTGCACAATGGGACGGGTGTTCAGGGTGGCTTCAATACTGACCAACACCGTGTTCAGTCCCTCTTCATCTACTTGTGACTGGCCCAGTACCTTTCTGTGGCAGCGCTTGGTGGAGCCGATCATTCTCTCCCACCATCCTCCCCACAAAGCCGCCCGTGGAGCTATAAATTTCCACGTCACATTGTGCTGAGCCATGTACGTATGTGTCTTCGGATGGTTCAAGTCATTGGAAAGTTGGAGTTCTTTATTTGCAGCGTGGAATGTATGTGCGTTGTCCGAATATATGGTTGACGGCATTCCTCTGCGTCCGGCAAATCGTTGGAAAGCCATCAAGAACTTGTCTGTCGACAGGTCTGAGGCTAGTTCTAAGTGTACCGCTCTCACTGTTGCACAGGTGAACAAAACAATGTAGCCTTTCTTCATACTAGATCCCAATCTGATGTAGAGGGGCCCTGCGAATTCAATTCCTGTCACTGCAAAAACCCGAGATGATCGTGCACGGTCTGCTGGCAGTGGTGCTTCAACTTCTTCACATCTCTTGATGTGGGGTATTTTGCAAGGCAAGCAGGTGTTCAGTACCCTTTTGATGTTCTGTCGTGCTCTTAATATCCAGAATTCATTGCGTAGTTCTGTGAGTATCATACGCACTCCCATGTGATGAAGTCTGATGTGCGTGTCGCGAATAAGGAGGTGGATGAAGTGATGTGAGCCATCAAGGATCACAGGGTGTATTTGAAGTGTAGTAAGATCTGCGAATTGAAGATGTCCACCTAAGCAAATGAGATCGTTTTGAAGAAAAGGATTAAATCTTGAAATCTTTGATGTGCTGGGAACTTGCTTATTATTCTTCAGAGCTTCCCGTTCACCTGGGAAACACTCTGCTTGAACTTGGCGTATCCAGTAAGCCCGAGCGATGGCTATGTCTTCAGCTGTTAAGTATTGAGTGCTGTTTCTTTTCTTCTCCCTCAAGCATCCGACGAAGCGAAGAATTCATGCCGTAACGTTCATTAACTTCCAGTAGGAACTAAAGCGCGTAGCTTGTAGCAGTGGTTGGGGAGTAGTGATGGCCAAAACATGGGATGTCCTTTTCTCGCAGGTAGGTCCATAGGAGCGTCCGTAACATCACGTGGCCAAGAATTGTTGTTCATGGCGATCCATGGAGGTCCGGACCACCAGGAATCCCGCGAAGCTAAGTCTTTCACAGGGAGGCCTCTCAAGAGATAGTCTGCAGGGTTGTCTGTTCCGGGGAAGTGTCTCCATTGGCTAGATACAGTATGCGTGTGAATTTCTGTCACTCTATTACAGACGAATGTTTTCCATCGGTTAGGGTTGCTGCGGATCCATCCTAGAGTGACTGTTGAATCAGTCCATAAAGTTTCAGGAATGGATCCTACTCCAGTTTCACTGTAGAAATAATTTAATAGTCGTGATCCAATCAAGGCTGCTAGCAATTCGAGCCGGGGAAGAGTCACCTTCCTTACGGATGCCAATCTGGTTTTGCTGCAGACCAGACGAACCGTGAAAGTGTCATCAGTAAACGACCGGACGTATAGCGCGGCACCATACGCTCTTTCCGAGGCATCACAAAACACGTGCAATGATAAGTCCGTGCTGGAGTTCGAAATGGTGATCCACCGTGGTATGCGTATTGAAGTTAAGTACTGCAGGTTTGATATCCAATCATTCCATCGATGAGCGAGGTCAGGTAGTAGAATTTTCTCCCATGCTAGTCCTTTGCACCAAGTGTCCTGGAAAAGTATCTTCGCAGTTATTGACACGGGTGAAAATAATCCAAGTGGGTCGTAGAATCTGTCTGTGGCTTTTAGTAGTTGTCGTTTCGTTGCTGGCTGGGTCGATATCTTTTGGGTGACGTCGCATGGGGTTGTGAAGAGTTGATCTGATTCCGCATTCCAATCGACACCTAGGACTCGTGTTTCTATTTTGATCTTTCTAGCTTCTGCTTTCCAAATTTTCATTAGTGGCGTGGAATTCGTGACCCATTCGGATAGCGCAAGCCGAATCTGGCGAAGGATGGCTGTCAATTCGTAATAAACTGTAACGGCTAAGTTGTCGTCCTCTACGCTAGCGGTGAAGTCATCCATAAATGTACAAGCATCGAGGAGATGTGCTGGTGTTGGGTATGTGGCATGGTTCATGTTCGCTAATTCACGCAGAGCAGCGGATAGGAGGAATGGGCTGCTCGTAAGTCCAAATGGAAGACGAGCAAAACGGTATGCTACGACGTCCTCTGTCATTGTGTAGGTTCCGTCATTGTTAGTGTCGTAGTGGTACCAGAGAAACCTGGTAAGGTCTCTATCGGACTCGTCTAGAGATATCTGAAGAAATGCCTGAGATCCGTCACACACGATGGCTTTTTGATGCAATCGAAATCTTAAAAGGGCTCCAAAATTTCGGGTAACAAGTTTGGTCCCATGTGTAGCGTGTCATTGAGTGATGGGAAGCCTGGCTCGTGAGATGCGGCATCGAAAACTATTCTCCGTTGGGTTGAATCTCGTTTTTCTTTCTTTACAGCATGGTGCGGCAGATAAAAAACATTTCCAGGGGTAACATCGGCGGGGGCTAGTTCTACTTGCTCCTGCACCATATAGTCTAACATGTGCGCGGTATACTTTTTTGTAATCTGCGTCCTGAGTTAGTCGTTTCTGGAGTATTCGAAACCTTTTCTCGGACGTTTGTAAATTGTCTGATGAAAGTGTTTCCTGTTTCCTTGGAAGGGACACAACTCTTCTTCCGTTGTGGATGCGGTAATTGTCGTGGAAGTCTTGAAGGATAACAATATCCACGTCTTCCAATTGTCTGATTTGAATCTCTCGAATTCCAATTGTTTCGAGATCCCAGAAACGTCGCATGCAGTCGTCAGAAAGTTCATCGTTGTTGACAGTTACGTGGTTCGTTGTTACCTGATTAACTGTAATACCGGAACGTTTTCCTGTGAGGATCCAACCAAAGATCGTAGGAAGTAGGATGAGAGATGGCGTAATGGCTCTAGGCTGCTGACGTTTTACTACTTTCCAGTAATAGTCTGCACCAGTAAGTATTTCTAATCTTCTGCGTCGTTTGTTTTTAGATCAGCAAGCGGTAGATTGTTATAGTCAAGAGTGACTTTTGGGTGGGTTGAATATGTGTTGTCACTTTCGAAGGCTGTGATACTGATGTTATTTTTAGTTGAAAATCCGATTATGTTGAATTGGGCAAGTCGACGTGGCCGGGTACCACTGCAGGTTGCTTCGAAAGATGTTACTGCCAAGTCTCTAGTCCCAATTACTTCGAGCTCTAGAGTGTCCAATAATGCTGCGGCAATGAAACTTGATTGGCTACCAGCGTCCAGAAGACATCGTGTTATTTTGGACTTCCCTGTTGGTCCTTCGATCCAAACACGGGCTGTTTGCAAATATGAGAAACTTAATGTTCCTATTTCTATCTTTCCTACTGATGTGGCTTGGGATTGGTTCTTGTTGCATATAGCGATGTGGTGATGTTGTTGGCATTTTGAACAGGATACTTTATCTTTCTTATAGCAGTTCTTAATAATATGACCTTTGTTTAGGCAAAGGAAGCATCTTTGATAGTGTTTTAACTTCTCTATCCTGGCCTTAAGTTCGACTACTTTTGTGCGTTCTTGTGCCCAACGACCTTTGTTTTCACATAAGACACAGAATGGCGTGATCGCTGTCTTATTCCCTCTATTAATCCCTCGTGGCTTAGTACTAACTTGGAAAGAAGCTGCTGTTGGCGTGGAATGGGACGTAATAGCGATACTGGCATCTCCCCTGATTTTCTGAGTGTTAAGTGCTCCTTCCACCTCTTCACGGAGGAATTCTATCAAATACATCATATTGCCTTCGGAGATTTTGTTACGTTTTGCGTGGATCAGCCAACGTGTGCATATGTCTGCTGGAAATGCTCGCAGAACTTTTGGGGCTATCACGCGTCCGTATACATTAAGATATTCATATACGTTTGGTTGGGAAACAGTGGCTGTACCGGGTGATGAGGGTGATATGGAAGGAGAAAAGGACCCCAGAAGATTGGAAGAAAGGATTAATTGTCCCAATATTTAAGAAAGGAAGCAGAAAGGAGTGCAGAAATTACAGGGGAGTCACACTCATACCTCACTGTACCAAGATATATGAAAAGATATTAGAAAGTAGAATACGAGCCTAAGTGGAGAGAAAATTGAGAGAGGAGCAGTATGGATTCAGACCTGGGAGATCAACAGTGGATCTCATATTTTCAGTGAGACAGCTCCAGGAACACCACTACGAATTTGGAGAGGATCTGCTGATGGCCTTCCTGGACATCGAAAAGGCCTATGATAGTGTGTGTAGGGAGAAGGTTTGGAAAGCAATGGAAAACATGGGAGTGGAAAAAGAGACTGTAGGCAGAGCGAAGGAGATGTATTGTGGAAGTGTGAGTTGTGTGAAAGTTGGAGGGGAAAGAACAGACTGGTTCAGACAACTGAGTGGCCTGAAACAAGGTAGTGCGCTGTCACCCCTTCTCTTTATTGTGGTTATGGACGAGGTAATGACACGGATAGCAGGAAAGATAGGAGAAGATAAGATGAAAGCAATGGTGTTTGCAGATGATCTCATGGTCTGGGGAAACACGGAGGAGGAAATTCAGGAGCAACTGAAGACTTGGGAAGAAACCGTGGGAGAGTACGGATGGAAGTTCAACATCAGTAAATGTGAGATCCTGTTAACGACCAGGAAAAAGGACAGACCAATGAGTGGGATAACACTTGGAGGTGGACAGCTGCTGAAGAAGGTGGAAAGTCTCAAGTACTTGGGAAGTATAGTGGAGGAAAATGGGAGAAATGACAAAGAGATTACGGAATGTGGCAGACAGGCAGAAGCATTTCTGAGAAGCATTAGGAGCTTAGTGTGGAATAAAGATGTCCCACAAAAAAGCAAGGAAGTGTTATACAGAAGCTACTATATCCCGATACTGACCTATGCTTCAGAAACGTGGACAATGAAGAAAAGAGACATAAGCAGAATACAGGCAGGTGAAATGAAGTTCCTGCGAAGTAGGATCGGAGTAACAAGAAGAGACAGGGTGAGGAATGAAAAGGTCAGGGAAATGGTGAAAGAGGAGCCCTTGCAAGGTAGGATTGAGACATCAAGACTGAGGTGGTATGGACACTTAAAGAGAATGGATGAGAAGAAGATTCCCAAGAGGATACATGAGATGCAGATGCAGAAGAAACGACCAAGGGGAAGACCAAGAGATAGATGGCTGAAAGGAGTGGAGGAATGTGTCAAGAAGAGAGGCGAGGACTGGACCAGAGTGACAGCGGAGAGGTGGTGGGAAGAAAGAACTAAGTGGCGAGGCTTATGTTCCAAACAGACCCAGCCTGGGGCTGGAAACTGTACAAGATGATGATGATGATATACGTTTAAAATGACGCATTTGGACGAAATGTTTGTTTTTGTGTTTTTGATTTCATATGAAAGCCTAATCCTTCTACTTTCAGAAAATATATGGTTTTTACATGTTTCATGCATACAAGTGCTTATAAAATTGATTTAAAAGGACCAGTGTACGCCATCTTCGTCTGGAGTAGGCGGGGGCACCGCGCTGCATAGTGTATTTCATGATTGTTTTCGAAATTATTATTCAATTTTGGCGCTCGATGTTCCAGAATTTGAATAGCGTTAGTGCACCCTGTCTTCCACAGATGGCTCTACATGCACATTGTTTACAATACAGTACGTTTCCATGGTTACGTATTTGCAGTGAAAATATTGTATCGTCCCGTCATTACTTGTGTGCCTTCCCGTGCAAATTCTCGATCATGGACTCTAATAATCGGCGAGTAAGAGAGAAAAAACGTAGTTGTCGTGGTAACCAGCATATGAAACCCAGTGAAAGAAAAATCAATGAAAATGTAAATACTTATCCGTGTGGCGCATCACATTCTGATATTAGGCCTACAGCTGATAGTACCGTAGTGTTTCAGATGATTGTGATTTATCTGGTGGTAATTTGAACATTAGTCTATATCTGACACAGATTGCCTTCGGAATTTAATAAATATGGTGGCATGTCCCAGTTGCTTCAAAAGCTCTTCAATGAAAGTTCTGAACTTTGAAAATCAGAGTTTTGGATGGGCTGTAGTTTTTGGTTTGTTGTGTGATTTATGTGGTTATGAAAGCAACAAATTTCTCTTCAAAAAGGCAGTAACACTTTTCTGAGTTAAACAGATGCCATGTTTATGGTTACAGTGATGCCGAAAGGTTTGCTTGCATTATGAACCTCCCACCACCACCCTTGTCAATGGCTTATAGTGTACATGTGAAAGTTTTATCTTCTGTTGTATCCACCTATGCAGATGCAGTGCCGGCCCTAGGTCTTTTTGTAGTGTAAGCAAAGAAAATTTTGGCGCCCCCACCCTATACTCATCAGAGTATCTTTACTATTTTTAGCCTACTTTTCACATTTTGCAAAAATGAGGAAAAAGTAGACTTATGAGATCGGGCAAATGTGTGTGTGTCTCTCTGTCTGTCCTTCTGTCTGTCTGGCTGTGTGTGTGTCCACCCCCCCCCCCCTATCAACTCCTAAACGGCTGCAGCAATCGAAACAAAATTTGGTAGGAGTAAAGATCGGTTGGTTGGTTGGTTCCTTAGTTTAGGGGCTGCGACAACGCGGTCATGTAGCCCCGTGTACTTTGGGTGTGTGTAGAATCTGTCTGATAACCGGTGTTAATTGTGATGACTGTATTAGTGTGTGTATCTGTTTTTTAATTCAAGTAGAGACTGAAACTTTGAATTTTCAAATAGTTCCTACTTTTGCCGCCAAACGCCACCGTCAACGACTACTAGGCCTAGTTCAGAACTAGCTACTAGACGCCACCGCAGTCGGCTCTTGACAACGAACGTAGTAACCTAAGAGCGTTGTTTACATTCTTAACCTATCCAATTTAGTTTCACACAGGTGTAATTAGTGGAAAGATCTTTAACATGCCATAAATCTATGACATGGGACCGCCGGCTTTACTTCCCCTCCGAAGGAAGGCATACTGAGGGATTTTTAACGCTCTTAAAAAATCCGACGGCTTCGGCCGGGCTTGAACCCGCTATCTTGGGCATAGAAGCTCAGCAAGCTACCAACTAAGCCACCGAAGCCGCCAGGAGTAAAGATCTATACCTGAATATCTCACGCCCATATTTGAAAATGATGTCAGTGCTACCAACTACTGAAAAATCACAATTGAAATTTGAGCTCCATGTTGGATATCTTGGAAGGTATGTATAGGAGCTATTTCATAATTGGCACACGTTTAGATAATAATATTGCAGTTTAATTTCCAGGAGGCCATACATCGCAGTGTTGCCAAAATGAATATACGCCTGCTGACAGGTCCAAATTTTAAATGCATATAACTTCTACACTATCAATTTGATTTCAACCAAAATTCGTATGTGCTATGTGTACATAAACATACATGACTGAAAGTATTCTTAAGATCCACCAGGGCTGCCAACTGTTAATAAATGCTCTCAATTTATTTTATCCAAATACCAATATATCAGAAAGTATGCAAGCCGACAGCTTTAAACTATGCACACGTATAGTACTTGACATTTTATATTAATTTGGAGTAACTTATATACGTTAGTGCTACCAACATGATTCTAAGCCTGCTGAGAGGTCCAATTTTAAATACATGTAACTTCTATACCATCATTTGGATTTCAGCCAAATTTCGTGTGTGCTATGTGTACCATAACAGATATGTATATGCCAATTCTTAAGAGTAACCAGGGTTGCCAACTGTTAATAAATACTGTCTCTATTTCTGTTACCCTAATATCAATATATCAGAAAGTATGCAAGCCAATAGCTCTAAACTTTGCACACGTATAGTACCTGGCATTCTAGATTAATTTGGAGTAACTAATGTACGTCAGTGCTGCCAACATGATTCTAAGCCAGCTGATAGATCCAATTTGAAAATGTATGTAACTTCTATACTAACTAATGGATTTCATTACAAATTGACACAACAATAGATCATATTATTTCAGATTATTTCTGACCAATACATGTATGTCATTGTTTTACGCGCGCTGTTAGATCCAATGTTTAACTGCATGTAACGTCCATGATATCCATTGGACTTCAACCAAATTTTGTATTCTGTACCTGGGAGATGGAACAAAGAATATATTCAGTCAACAGGGCTGCCAACTGTAGTTCTCTATTAGGCTACATTATGTCAGGTATACAGTATTTCGAACTAATTTGAAATTTCGATATTACCAACTTAATTTCGGCATTATTCTAAATAGATCCATATAGATTAATCATTGGCATAGATCTTAAATTTTAAGAAATGTAGGCTCTTTAGTTCGTCACGGAACTTCTTGTTACTAAACGTGTTATATGGCCAAAAGGTAAAAGACAAAGTGATACACAAAAAATAACAAAAAACCGAACATTTATTTACAGGTCATTATTATTACATAGAATGGCAATTATTGTTGATTTTTTGCACTGTTGAAATCTTTAAAAATTAAAACGAGGTTTTCCTGGCTTTCACTTTAGAAAACTCGTTCAGCAGCAAATCTGTTTCCATTTCATTTAAAAAATCATTTTCAATGGCCAAAGTAGCTAGTTCACTCAAGTGCTCTTGGCTTAAAGTTGATCGCAAGTATTTTTTTTTTAGTTTTAACTTCGAAAAACTTCTTTCTCCGCTGGCCACTGATACCGGGAGCGTTAGCAGAATCCTCAACGCAACAAAAATATTTGGAAAAATGTCTACATAACCACGTTTGGTTATAAGAGACAAGGCTCCAGCTGGGTGACTTCCATTGGTGAAAATATTTGCAGTTCTTCGAACAGATCATCTCCGTTCACATCACAGTCTCCTCCACTCAAAACGGTTTGAAGGTGCTTACAGGCTTTCTTCAACTCATGTTCGTTCAAATTCTTCTCGAAAGAAATTTGAAACTTTCACTATGGTGTTCCATTAGCTCAAATCTCTCCCTTAATGAGGCTATTTCTGTGTCAAGTACGACAAAGAAGAAGTTAACTTAAAATGATTTTTTTCTGGAACGTACAGCTTCATCTTCAATCTCATAGGAGAATTGTTTGTTTACTTTTCTTGGTCGAAGTAGGGTTTCTTTTTCTAAGTTAGCATCAACCTCGATTTTTTCTGCAAGTTCTTTTGCATCTGTAATGACGCTGTTTAGTCCTTGATCTGATCTCATCTTTTCCAGAAATGATTTTACACTTTTAATGAGATCCATTGAACTTTGTAGGTCATTTGTGACTTTCTGCAACAGTTGACTAACCATATTGGTTTTATGCAGGAAATCATGCCATGCCACTAAGCAGCATAGAAACTTGAAGTTTTGCAGTTTTTTAAGTCCTACGGCAGTGTTCCTACCAAATGCATCAAGTTTCTGATCTTGAGAAGCTTCATATAAGGCATCATACACTTCTTCAATGTGGTACCTCAAAGGCAACAATGCCTCAATTCTACTTTCCTATCTAGTATTGCTGAGTGGTTTTACTGTCAGACTTGAAACATGTTTCAGCAAAATATTCCATCTTTGAGTAGAACTGGAAAAAAATTAAACATTTCTTGTATAGTGCTGAAACAGTCCACAGCAATGTTGCACGACGGAGCTGCATCATTAATGACCAAGTTCAAGGAGTGGTTCCCACACGGTACATAAAAAAGCTCTAGGATTTAAATCAAGGATTCTCTTCTGGACTCCAACATGTTTTCCTTTCATTTCGGATCCATTGTAGTACCCCTGGCCTCTCATGGCTTTTAAAAGAATGCCTCGTGCTTCTAACTGTTTGAGCAATACCTCTGTGAGGCCTTCACCTGAAGAATCTGTAATGGGAACAAAGCCCAAAAAATGTTCCTTAATTGAAATATCCTCATTTGCTAAAATTTTTACAAATCGTACAACAAGAGTCATTTTCTCGGTGTGGCTAATGTCTGGAGTACAGTCTAATATAATAGAATAGTACGTTGCTTGCTGTATCTGTTGTAAAATGTTAGCTTGAATCTTGGCCGACTAGAAACTAACAAACTCATTTTGGATACTCTTGCTCAAGTAGTGTACGTGTGTTCCTTTTGAACTTATTCTTCTCACATGTTCAGTCATAGAACCATCAAATTTAGCTATGTGTTCTACCAGCTTTAAGAAATTTCCATGATTACGTTCAAATAGGGTGACTTTTGCCCCTATCAAGGCCAATCCTTGAGTTCCCAACAATTGTACAATACATAGTAGGCGTTTCAGAACTTGATTCCAATGTTCAGTTTCAGCACGAATAAGTCTTTCATTTCCCTCGTCAATAGTTTTTTCTTTAACGTAAACGTAAAGAGAGTTCGCGCCAACATTTGCAGTTTTGAATATGAATAGGGGATTTCTCATGACTGGTCAAAGTTTTGCTCAAGTTTTGCCAATCAGAATACCCTTGGGTACCAGCAAGATGAGAATTATCATTTCCAAAAAGATTGCAAGCAAAACAAAAAACTGCGTTTTTCAATATGGAATATATTAACCAAATCCTGCGGACTTGCTCTCCGTTGCAAAGCTTCCTTGTGTAATGCGCTGAGGAAAATCGCCTACCTTTAAAAGGTCCACAGGAAATTCTTGGTTTGTGACCTGCTGTGCTCCTCGGTCAACAAGAATTTTTCGTACATCATCGTTTATTTTAGGTGGCCATTCTCCACAGTTATTTGAAAAAACTGATGACGTTTCTGCGCTCAGTTTCTGCAAATAAACCACCGACCTTAAAACTTTTATCTTTAGCTAAACGGTACATAGTTTAACAGCCGTAATACATAGAGACCTTAAACTTTGCATTCATAATTATGGGTACTTGATGAGTACATTAAACCAAAATTTAATTAGTATTAATAAATATTTCTATTTTCAAAAAATATTTTTATTTATAAAAATGGTAAAAAAAAAATTGAACATTTTCAAACTGTTAAAAATAAGTATAATGTGTAAACTTTTCCTTCTCTGCCTTCTTTCCTCCCTCAACCTAACAGAGGCTAAACTAACTATGGACTACTACCGTAGGTCTAGTTATATTTTAACAAGACCTGTACCCCGTTAACTAAGATTCAATTTACACCATTGTAAATTGTAATTCTTAAAGACATACCTAATAAATAACCCATTGTATTGTATCAACATAAACTTACAGTTTCAGTTGCAATGGCTTGTAGACGCCAGGACTGTAAGTTCTGATGAATCCTTATCAACACATTCGGTCCCGGTTACGCCATAGCCAATTGGTAGTGCCAATGGTGTTCCTGTAGTCAGTGTCAGATCCTCATCCTGCAATAAAAATAGCTGTTGGCCAAGTATACTTAAGCACCAATATATCTTCTTAAGCTACCCTCAATTCCTAAATTTATTTTCTAAATATACAACTTAAGTATAAATTAATACTACTTAAGGATTCGTGCTATAATACTTTAAATAAATTACGACAGCATTCAGTAAAGTAGTGCTATTAAATCAATAATATTATTATAATTTACATTATAAGGGTAAATTGTTTATACAAATGCTCATCAATTTAGATTAAATTAATTTAGGCATTTAGAGTCATTAGCAAAAAATATAACTTAAAATTATTTACAGTTACACTTACTTTTTTTAGGGATTCTTCACTCATTGATGGTCCAGGCAGCTCTGATATTGGTAACTTGTCGTCGTCCTCATCGTTATGAACGGATTCCGTTAAGTTAGTTGTTTCGTCGATCATTTTTGCACATGACGATGCAGCCGAAGGCGCAAAAAACTTTTCAGCGCTTTAGATTGCTTCTCATCTTCTTTAGAATGCAGCAACTTTCTTTTACGGTGAAATGCACCTGATGGCTTTTTATTACTGGACATTTCGTGTGTCTAAAAATTCATCTCCTCGTGTAAGAAGGGGCAATAACACAGTGCAGCTTACGACAACACATCAACACACTACAAACTACAACAATGTGTGAAGGCTGTCAGTTAGCTGACAATACTGAGCCACTGTGCGGATAAAGACGAGAGACGTATGAGTCACGCGGACGAGTCTAAGTCATTAGTTGAAGGGGTGTTCTCCCTTTCGAGAATGGCAAGCGGTCATACTTCGACTGAACGGCTCCAGGCACTTCGCAATAGTTCAAAGTTACTTTCATAGGTAGCATCACCCGTAAAGCGGCTGAATTTTTCAATTATTATTTCGTTTTGATTGTTAGTGAAATAGTAAAGTAAAATTGAAAAGACGAAACATAAACAGAATGGTTCCAGTTTATTAATGTTGTAAAAATTAGAATTCGTAATGTTTACAACATTACAAACTAGCTCCGGGCGCCCCTAACTTGATATTTCGGCGTGCCGCGGCGCCCCCCGTCTCACGGCGCCACCCGCGGCCGGGTAGTTCGCTTATATCTCGCGCCGCCCCTGTGCAGATGAATGCATGAAGACTGCTGCCCTAGAAATTCGGGAAAAGAAAGGTAAAGAAGGTACCTCAGGGGAAGAAGAAAACTGAAAGAAGACAAGAAACTTGACAAGGAAGGTCCCACATATGCAGCAGGAGAATTCTAATGTTGTCATGTAAGAACAAAAAGGTTCAATCATAATGTGAAATTTCCAAGCTAATTTACTCAAAAACTAAAAATCGTGCTTCTCTTACAGGTTCAAACAAGAAAACGTCAAGTTCTAATTCAGCTATCTATCTCAACAAGGTTTCAAATTAAAGACAATGAAATAGGGCATGTTCTGTACCAAAACCGTGAAATCCATTCAAAAACTGGATGTGAAGAAAGGAAAAATATTATTGAAATTTTGCATCTTTTTTGAAGAAAAAAAAATTCATAATTCTAGACACAATGCTGATAAATTAACAATTCTGGTAGGGGACATGAAGGACACTAGTAGCTATATCTATGTGAAAGAATAATTAAAATAGATGCATTTTTGTAGTTGCTAGGGGTTTTGAAAAAATGTACCAATTTCTTTAATAATTTTATTTTGGACACCCCTGGAAGTGTATTTTAAGCATTCTGAAGGTATAATCGTCTTAATTTACTTAGAAGTGAACCACCAGAAAGAATATAAGGTGATTGGTTTAGAATTATGGATTTTTTCAATAAACGTATATGAATACCTTAATATCTTCCCCGAGTGCCTTGAGTGCTTGTACTCTTCGATGGCACTCCAAGTACGTTGTGTTTAAATCGTCAGGGCTCTCTGAGAAGGCGGGCTGTAAATTCTCCAGGTAGTTAAGGTGGACCTGGATTATTTTATCCTTGTCGCCGTAGCGGTCTGTAAGTAATGCCTTTGTCTGGGCGTACGTATCTGCGGTAATTGCTATGCCGTCAATAAGTTGCTTTGGTTCCCCTTGTAAAAACCCTCGTAAGAGTACGTGCTTGCTAATGTCTGGAATGGTGGTATTATCAAATGATGCTTGAAATTGTTCCCAGAACCGAGACCAGGATTCTATGTCTCCTGAGAATGGTTCTATACGTATTGTCGGTAGTTTGACGGCTGGGATACGTGTGGGCTGAATATGTTGGTTTGGGCTAACAGTGACCGTAGGTATATTGGCTTCTTCTCGTTTCATTGCGAGTATTTTGTTGTGCCTTGTGGATGGCACGTGTTGCACTGTCAGTGTATTCTTCACAAGACCGGACATCTATGGCGTATTCTGTGTCATCTAGCAGGCTATGTATCAGATCGTCAGTAGAGAGCAATGATTCTAAAATTGTCTGGAGTCTTCTTAGGATGTGTTCTATTTCATCATGATCTGTTGCACTGTCATTTTGTTGTATAAAATTAACAAACCGTGTGACATTGGAGCGTTGAGTCGTGCGTTTTCTTTTTAGAACGTTAAGTTGTTCCCTTTCAGTCATTCTGAAGGGATGAGTGGACTACCTTATTGGGGAACGGGATTAATGTCTTTGCAATGCAAAGTTTGCCAGCGAGTTACGTGAATGGTCTGTAGATGGCACCACTTGTGAGAAAATCGTTCGTGGGTTTAGTTATGTAGCAGAATAATAATAACCTCAACAAATCAATAGTAATGTATATTCGCTTATAGGATGCTACTGAATTAGTTAGTCATATCACAGAATGAAAATCTGTAGTACTTATCGTGAGTCGTGAACTATCCTATAGCCGTTGGGTTATGTGTGAACTAGTGTCATTTTCCATTACGTCGTGAAACACTACTTACGTAATTTTTCTTCTGAAATGTTTTCTTGGTAAATTGTAATTGTATTTAGCGTACCTGGAACAAATCGGTTAGATTTCGGCACAAATATGTTGGGGAATTTACGTATGTGAGGCCTATATATATGTGTATTGAAACTCTCCGTCTTAAACCACTTCTTTATTCTCCCAACTACAATAATAATACAAAGAATATATATATATATATATATATATATATATATATATATAAGGAACCACACGAGACTTAATTAGTCTAGTGAGTCTCAATCTCTCCGCTAGTATGCGCTTCTGAGATCCTTCACACGGACAATCATCATCGAATGACACAAGTGTACGGCGAACACTGCACGTCCCTTGCAAGGGTCAAGGCGTGGCACAAGCGCTTCAGGGAAGGACGGGTTGGAGGAGTTTGGAAGACCCAACCACTTCCAAAATGGGAAGATGAAGAGTGAAAAAAGGGAAAAGGATGTGGGAGAACAAATATAACATAAGAGTAAATAGGATGGACTCAGTATATATTACAAAGGCACAAATACACTACAAAGTTTAAAGTACAATCGTTTGAACAATTTTGATAGCATTCAAAGAGTTAATAATAATAGTTTAAGTTATAATTAAAAGTGAATTTGACTAGATATAAATGACAGAGTACTCTCGCTGTAATACATTTTCAACCTAAGAGGGGTTTACAAACCCACCATATTATTAATAATAATTGTGGTTAATTGTGGTTACTAAAAGAAAGGAGGCTGCCGTTGCCATTGAACAAAGTGCACCACTGAGTAAAGATTAACAATATTTGAAACAGACCACTTTAGTGACATCTATTCTCTGTGGTTAGCTCACGCGAGAACTAGACCAGTAGATCTCAAATATGACAATAGAAAAAAATGACTAGAAAGATAGTGATTAACAATAACTAAGTTATGATTAAGAAAAAGTATGGGTATTAGTAATAGGCATATGTCTGCCGGAGCTAGCAATCGCATTAGGTAAACAACAGACTAACATTGGCAAACAAATGTTTGGAAAGTAAGCTAACACCCGGGCCAGTGATAAAGCTGTACCAGAGGTATACTTGAATAGAAGGAAATGCCATGAAAAGTCAAGGCAGTAGCTAATATATGAGATTAGCTATGAAGAGTGCAGTGCAAGTACACGGGGCTAGGTCCAAGGTTTGTTAATAGGCGAGACCTCGACCATAAAAAGCTAACATAATAAAGGAGCTTGACATAAGTAGCTTGATTAGTGCACTCATTGGCTAAGCTAAATATGCAAGAAGTTTCTAATATTTGATTGGTAAAAAACCACCGTGGCCAGATACAAAACTGGACTACACTAATATAAACTTTAATAAGAATTGAAGGTGGATGATTGTGAAAGGATGATTGAAATAACAGCATCCAAATACATGGAATTGAGCTGCATGAGATAGTTGCAATATATACAACTAGCGAAAGGGTTAAGCAGACTTACGTAATTTGATACAATGCAAGAAAGGAGAAACACTATTTTTAGGAGTTTCAAGATTACAAAAATAAAATGAAGCAGTATAATTAATATCCTTCAAGTGACTGGGTAAGAAAGTTTGGTGGGGGGAATGTGGAAAAAACATGGAAAGGTATAGTTAGATAACTTTTGCCAAATGTTGATCTAATTGCGGTAGGGCAAAGTGTAATGGAACAAGTGCGGAGGAGGAATGGTGTTTCGTCATTAGAGTCTGTTCTTTTCATAAAACTGTTGCGCTATGAGCTTGAAAAAGTCTATCTTCGGTATAAACCCACATGTTAGTTCAAGAAAACAGCTTCTTTAAGAAAACCAACACGTCCCTCGTGGGGCTTTTTTGAAAAGCCTTAAAGGTGTCTACGGTATCAAGACCTGAAATTTCCCTCGACGTGGTTCGTTACTTTTGCCATAAATATTGGTGAATGAAATACAGCAAATAATTTTCTTTAGAGCAAGCGAATAGCTTCATTAAAATGTCTGATAGCTCAAGAGAGTAAAGTATGTTGAACAGTTGAACTCATGGCAATTAGGAGGTATAATGGATCCTGACAGATATCCCACGTAGGGTTGGAATTCAACCAACCAAAATGTCCCACGAAGGGGGTTACTAGTTAAAAGAAAACCCATTTGGGTGTATTCCTGTCCTGCAGGAGAAAATTGGCAACCAGATACGCCACTTAAAAGTCTTCGTATGAATTAAGCAAAATGTGCCCCATTTAGAAGATTGAATATGCAATTAACTTGTTATGATGTTCTTGTAGAATATAAGAGCCATGTAAATGGCTAGCAAGCCATCCTTACGATGATTACTTCCTCCATGAAGTGCAAGGTGGAGCGACAGCTCGGACTCAGGTGCGACTGATAAGCGAAGTGAGAGTCAGAGCGTGTCGTAGGGCGACAGGGGCGAAGTTGAAGAAGGGGAGAAAGAGGGGAAGAGGGGGAAGAGGGTAAACAGTTTGGCAAACATAAAACAAAATAAATAACACTCAATAGATGAAATTCTTCGTTCTTCATGTGAAGCTGGTAGCATAAATATGAAGTCCGGAGAACGACCTCTGTTAGCTTCTTGTAAAAACCTCTGCTGGAATGAAGCATCTTGATATTTGCTGGAAGCGTAGGAACGCCGACAGATGGAGGCATTTGCGCTAACATAAACTTCGTGTATACAGTGGGAGGCGACAGAGATGCCATAATTAACCAAATAACTGCAATCAGACTAAACAAGAAATAACTGCGTGGGCACTGTAAATTTGAATAATTAATAAAGTAAGAGAATGCATCCTTTGGTGATTTAGAGGAGAAATCGAGGAAAAAACTAACAAGAAGAAAAAATCTCATCGAGGAGATAATTAAATGTTCCCGTACATTCAAAGAATATACCATTGGGGTCAGGACCACCAAAGAGTGAAACAAGCATAAGATTCGAGTGGTATTTGCAAAGAAAATGACTAGTAGAAATAAACATTTATACCACCCGAGTTGAGCCTCCGTGGCTTAGGCGGCAGCACGCTGGCCTCTCACCGCTGAGTCCGTGGTTCAAATCCCGGTCACTCTATGTGAGATCTGTGCTGGACAGAACGGAGGCAAACAGGTTTTTCTCCGGGTACTCCGGTTTTCCCTGTCAAAATTTCATTCCAGCAACACTCTCCACTATCATTTCATTTCATCTGTCATTCATTTAATCATTGCCCCAGAGGAGTGCGTCAGGCCTCGGCAGCCGGCACAGTTCATATCCTCGCCGCTAGATAGGGGCTTCATTCATTCCATTCCTGACCCGGTCGGAGACTGGAAGCAGGCTGTGGATTTTCATTTTCACCACCCGAGTCTTAAGAAATTTAACGACAATAAAACTGCGACTATGGCTAAGATCCACACAAACATAGAACTAACATTCTTAAAGGGGTACTGCCCCCGTAAATTGAATTATATTGAGACCACGATGGCTGTATTGGCAAATATGAATAAAGTTATGGATGTCATAGTTGTGACGTGTATATTCATGACGTAGGCACGGATGACGTAGAATTCATGCAAGTAGGCGGGTTGAGCTGAGATTCTTGGTGAATTCATGATTTTGTTCGAGAAAGATCTGGGATTTACGACGCAGTCGCAGGAAACAAGGTATCGTGATAAGGAAGAAGTTACGCTATTGGAGGAGAGACTCGAACCAATGAACGATAGTTTGGAAGGAAGACGGAGATTGCTGAAACTACGATATTTAATTACTTTTGGCATGCAGATTTGTGGAAAACTATTTTCAGTTATGGCATTGATTTGGAATTTTGAAGAAATTAATTTTGAGTTTTTGAAATTTGAAAATCCGTCAAGTATAGCCAAAGTTAAAACTTCTAGCAATGACGGAGCAACAGGCTGTGGAAGGGATGGATACGCCCCTTAAGAAGTTGATAAAAGGTCGTGCACAGGATAGAGGAGCTCTCATATCTCTCATACCGCTGCTACCGCATATATATTTCAGATGTCATAGAGTCATTTTCGAGTGAATAAGTGAAGCAAGTTGTCTTTAGCGTGTGGTTAAGGCCCGGCGCATCGAACGAACACGGAGCAGTTCCATTTTACAGTGTTTGAAACTAGGTGAAGTTAAAACGCTCACATTAACGTTTCTACCAGATAAGATATAAAGAGTTAACTTCTGCCTTTATTATAATTCAATTGGGCAGTACAACATTGAGGTGTGTAGAAGATTTGAACAATTTCACAGTTATACTTTGAAAGATATTGGCATTTTAAGGCTGCAGACAAAAGTGATTTTCTCGCCACCTGAGAGGCACTTTTAAATTTCCACAGTATACACTACGGCTGACACGTGCATCGCAACCGTGATATTGGAGAATACGTTTGGTAATACAACGATACATTCTACTATGGAACATTATAGTCTGGCAGTGCTTTCAATGATTATAACAGAAGTGAAGATGGAAGGCTAAGGCTTTAATGCAATTGGGACATATATCGATGGAGTGAAGTAACAGCATGGAACTTCGTTAATCGTCATTCTACAAAAGCGAGCATGTAGTGAACATCCAACTACACTCATGCATCGTGAATCCATCGCTGAATTATAACAAATGACAGTGGAAATATCATCATACTCCACGATTATGAATATTTCCGCGGAAATAACTACAATAAACTTCATGGCGAATTCCTACCAGAACTTCCGGGAACTTTCAAGAGAGGCCAGGGTGGACCCGGCTCATAAAGAAGAGTTTTGCCAGAGGGATGTCTTTCGTATACATGGAGCAGTGCAATTTCCGGAGGAGGAAGCAGTTCGATTCTCCGAGGACGCTGATTCCAGGTTCGAGGTCGGAGCACATCTTTACGCTGGTGAATTGGAACCAACAGCAGTTTTCTTTGAAAACTTTCCTCTAGAACTTCAATCAACAGATAAGGTAGTCGTGAACGTTTCTTGTATTATTTGAGTCATGTAGCGATATCTGAGCAACCTTTTTTCCTATATTTTCTGTCCTATATTTTGCCCCATTTTCTGGCTTGACATTTCTGTACTCAGTACACTTCGATGATTTATGCCTTTTTCTACGATTTGTTGAGACATTGTTATGTCATTGGCATACTTAAATAATTTTGGATCAGTTGAGACTGATAATTTAGATTCTCTCAGTAATTTGCATATTTTTGTAGTCACGATTTGACTGTAAAGTTAACGATTTCTATGGCAGATTTGAATTCAGACAGCGTGTCATTTTATTAAAGTAATTCTATTCAGTAAATTACTTTGACCAATTTTCTGTCATCCTCAAGAAAGAAGAATAATTAAATGATTTTAGAGCGTTAAAATCTAATACGTTATCGACGATCTTTGAAATACTAGTCGTCTTATGAACATGATTGCAAAATAGACATTTATCATTGCATTATAGACAATTTTATGAAATATGAACTTTGATTACGATTTATTGAATACACTATAGTAATGAACATTTGATAGGAATTTTTCTCAATTACAGATTGGAACAATAATGTTTGCATTCCACAGTCTAATTGTATTCTATTCGACTATTTGTGCAGTTTAGATGAACTTTGATTGAAGATAGTATTTTTATACTGCGTTACTTTGATGATATTAATCTCAATTTTGATAGACCAGGAGTGGCTAATCGTATTTGCTATTAAATTTATTTGTGATTGGCAAATTTTTACTTCATATCGATTCATGAATGAAACCCACGAAGGTTGAATAATAACAGTCATTAATACAATTGATGAATATAAGAATTTTTAAAGAGGAACAATGGATGTATAATCGTTAGTTCAGTGGACGTGTAAAAGTCGCTGTTGAATAATGCCCTTGAATAATGAAGGAGGTTCCCACAGTAATTAATGAAGTTGATGAATTTATAAGTGGAGGTTTTTGTATGTAGTGTGGAAGATTTTTATGCCATATATATTGAGATATATGATGAATTCTGGGCCTATTTTTGTGCAATTTTGTGCATCTTGAGCGAAGTATTTTCCCGCTGAATGTATTGTCCTGGTTCTTTGAAAGTTATTCATGTGAAAATACTGTTAAAGTTAACAAGAGTGTTAAATAATTTGAGATAAAGATTTTGAATGGAGGTTACCGTCACAAATAATTATAATTATTATTAAACCTTATTAAACCTGAATTTGACATTTAAATATAACTAACCTTCATTGGTTGATTATATCACCATGATTTAAGTAATTATCAACCGGATAAACGTGTGGTTTAATGTATTTCTTGTATAAATAATATAAACAATATTAATATTGTAAATAATTATATAAATATCTTTGATAATAATTTGAAATGAAAGTGATTAATAGAGGCGTGTATAAAATTTTCAATTGTCGTTTGACATTGTTATAAACAATTTATTATTGTTATAAATAATTAATGAATTTGTTATAAACATTTGGAGTTTTGTTTTTATACTCTAAACAACGCTAATTAAGCAAGTGGATTGAACAATTAAACATGATTTAGGATTATTAAAGTATTCCACTGGTGTTTGAATGGAGCATTTAAAAGATTTGCGTGATAATATTTCAGTTGAGATGTGGACATTTAACGTATTTTGAAAGGAGAGCTAAGCTCTGATGCAACTCGCTTATGCTAGGGTTGAACGGACAGGTGAGTCCACTTTGACGATGCAGGTGCATTGCAGCTGGCCCGGACAACTGTATGATAGAGGCCAAGGACGTTTACATAATAGCCTTGTGGCTATAAATAAAATATGAAGTATATAAACACGCAAACCAATTGATATATGTGTCTCGTCCCAAATCCCGTTTCCATTCCAAGTGCATTATTATTTTTACGTTATTTTGAGCTTGAGAAAGCTGAAACATTGTATGTAGAGTATACAAGTCCGACAGGAGGACATGGTTATGTGGTCGATGGCTTCTGATTGCCACGTGGATTTTGTTGTTTTATTTTTGTTAATTCATTCTTTTTGTGAAATAAATTATTGTGCAGTTTAAAGTTTCTCGTCTTCGTTATGGTTCATTTAAAATATCATGGTGGAGGTTATTGTGTGGGCACGCTTTAAGTGATCCAGTTGACAACCCAGTCCCCGAGATAAATTTAAGAGGTAAGTAAAGGTAAGTATGAACCCCCGTATATTTTGGTGTGTTCCACAATAATTTTCTTGTTAACTATTGTGCTCTAATCTCGATAGTATCTGTCAGTGCCATTTTCATTGATGTAGCTGTGCCGGTGCGTTTGATTATTGGCAATCCGATTGAGGGGGGCGGATATCTGACAGCCTACTATCCTGAGATCGGGGACAGTACCAAATTGCCCATTTATGTGACAGGGTTAAAGAAAAACCATTTTTTCCTTCTACAAATTGAAGTAAGGTACTCTAACTTTCAATGCTTCCCGAAACTGTTTTTAAGAAATTTAAACTAGAGTTAAGAAAATAGCAATAACACGTTCCTACGTAGCTAAAGAGAAGGGAGAGGTCGAGAGCACAACGATTCAAGGAGCACCTCAAGATTAAGCAATAATAGTGATCCTGATTAGTAAGTGTTGAAGTTAGAAAGCTGACAAAGAGTGGCAAAGAAAGGGAGCTCGCAAGCAAGTAATAGTAGAAAAAATGAAAAAGTTTGGGATCTAAAATCACAGCAAGTACTATTCTAGAGTCAAGTTCGAATGATTGACTCGCTGGAAGAAGTTGAAAAACATAGATCAAAACAAGAAAGAGAAACAACGCAATGCGTAAGAAGGAAAACCTTAGTGGTAGATAGGTAAACAATGAAGCACGTGACTGACTCATTCGTCGAAAATGGGATTTTAAACTTATTTTGAAGCTAAGCAGAAGCAAAAAGGAATATAAGTAATGCACTAAGTACCAATAGAACAGCGAGGACGAGAGTCCTTTCATTAAAACAATAAGCAGTTTTCTTACGAGAAACCGATTGAAGAAGCGGGATGTCTCCATACTTTGAAGAGGCGCTAGGAAGTTGCAAATAAAGACAGTAGAGATGACTTTGCATGAAGTAAGGAAACCTAGTTCTTTAGGGGGTCGAACAAAATGCTTCCATAAGGGTGCGACAAGGCGGGGGGCGGCATGGGCCTCCTTTTTAAGAGTGAAAATAATAAAGCAGAGCTAATCGCAAAGGGCTGTCTTGTTGAAAGAAGGAAAGCAAGACAATGTTTCCAATAAGAAGCAATAACTTGCTCAAAGTTACGTGAAACGGAGATTGCTCGCAGCAGAGCGTGTAAGTAATTACTTGAAAAAGAGGACGACAAGAAGCAAGAAATATGATTGCTCAGAGAAGAGTGAGAGAAACATAGCTTCTTGTAAAGCGATAAAGCAAGAAAAAATAATTGCTGTAAAGCGATGACGAAATTGCTAGAGCAAGAAAATTGTTTACAAATTTTGTCTTCCGAGGTGATGGGGCTAGAAAAGTTAATATTTTCTTTTTTTTATCAAGCTGCCTCAAGTCAGCGCTGACGAAGTGACATTGAGACTTAAGTTGAAGACTGGAACGTTGAATTTGACCGGTTATGACCCAACCGAACTTAGTATCATGGGCAAAGACGCCGCGAGCTAGAAAACGCTTTTGAGTACGTAAACGTTGCCAAAAAACGTTAGCGTTCAATATAATGTCAATAGGACTTCTTATATTGAAGCGCGGATCCGCAATTCTTAAGCTAGATGGGATATTTAAGTAAGAGATATCGACAGAATGGCTGGTTTTTTTTTCTCCTATGCTATTTAAAACAAGGCAGTTTAATTGAAAATTAATGTTTCTTTTGCTAATGTCTCTGAGGTTTAAGTTTGAGAACTGCGAGGCTTGAGATTTTGACCTGTTAATCCCAGACACTTCAATAGAAGTTGGTGCGATTGGGAGACCAAGCTTCTCAATTAATGATCGTGAAGCGAAATTGTGAGTGGCAACGGAGTCGAGCAGACCCCTTGCTCGAATCCAGTTACCATGTTTATCCTGTATTTCAAATTGAACGGTGGATAACAAAACTAGCGCACTACGAAAGGTCGTGGCATTTTGAATGAAGGAAGACGTGCTTGTCTCTTCCGGGTTGCTTTGCATAGAGTTAAGAGATGCAGGCACGGATGACCTCGATGTGGCATGGCGATGTAAAAAGATGTGGTGTTTAATTTGGCAGTGTAAACAACTTCTTTTTGAGGGGCATTTGGAAGCGGTATGACTTGGAGACAAGCAATTGAAACAATATTTATGTTTTGAAATAAGCTTCTTCCTGTCATCAACATTAAGCGCTCGGAAGGCGTCACAGGAATAGACTGCGTGAAACTCGGCGCAAAGTAAACATTTTGGAAAATTGTTGAACGTTCTAGTAAGTTCGCCTTGACTGTTAAAGGCAGTGGGACAAGTTTGTTTATTTTCGAAAGATTTGGGCTTATATCCATTTGACGAGGTATTAGGTTTGGCAGCAGAGGTGTTTTGACGTAAAGAGCCAGATGCAAAGCTTTCGCACTGAAAGGAAAGTGCGGTGAGAAGTTGGCACCGGCTGTTTATGAAGCTGATGAGATGATCGTAAGTATATTCGTCCGTGTGGGAGAGCTCCACTTCTCATGCTTTTAAATTAGCTTCATCAAATTTCGAAGTTATAAGGTGTATTAACACAGTATCCCAATATTGAGTGGGCTGATCTAATTGGTTCAAAGCTCGCACGTGAAGTTGAAGGGTATCTATAAGCGCTCTTAAAGATGTGACATCATTGGGAATGGTAGGTAGCAAATCGAAAAGAGCTCGTACGTGTCGTTGTACACGTAGTCTAGTGTTGCCATATCTTTCTGTGAATAATTTAAAGGCGATGGCGTAATTCTCGCCAATCAGAGGAAGGGCTTCAACCAATTGCAACGCTTGGTTGTGCAAGGAAGACCTGAGGTAATCGTATCGCAGGAATGGACCCATTACTGTGAATCAATGAGGAAAAAAGTTCAAAAAAAGAGTCCCATTCACTCTCCTCCCCAAGAAAATGAGGTAACTCTATTTTGGGAAGAAGCGGTCTTGATTTAAACTCGCCTTTGTGAACTGTAGTTGTTCGAGTATACGCGGGAAAAACTTCCTGAATTTCTGGTTCCTGTTTTATAGTTAAACTACGAATTAATAGACGAGCGTTAGCGATTCCTTCATAGTATAGGTTATCGACTTCTTCTCGATTTGTATAATGTTCAAGAGAGATTGATTCGATATCTGTTTGAACTAAATTATAATTTCCTAAGATTGTTCATAATTTTTTAAGCGTTCAGGTAGGATATCCGGATTATGTTCAGCTGCTGGTATAGTAAGCCGGCCCCGTGGTGTAGGGGTAGCGCGCCTGCCTCTCACCCGGAGGCCCCGGGTTCGATCCCCGGCTCCGTCAGGGATTTTAAAACTGACGTGAGGGTTGGAAGGGGTGCACTCAGCCTCGTGAGGACAATTGAGTAGCTGTCTGACAGTGAGACAGCGCCCCGATCACGAAAACCAAGATTAACGGCCGAGGGGACCCGACGCGCTGATCACGCGTCACCCCAATATCTGCAGGCCGAATGGCTGGGCAGCGGTCGCTTGGTCGGCCTTAGCCCGTCATGGGCTGGATAGTGCCAGGGGTTGACTTTTTTTTTTTTGCTGGTATAGTAGTAAGAACATTACGGAATCTAGTTAATTGCCCTTTGTAGGCAGAGCGACGGATGAGGAGGGTTGGATCTACAGACATTATGGAACTGAAAGCTGGAGACCAACTCACGCTCTATGAGGGTAACTGAGATGCTCAGGCCGTCTGGTGGGCTGCGAAGTAAGTTGATTTGGACTGCAGTTGACTGGAATGGCTGGCTTTTCTCTTTCCCGTTCAACACCGTCAATGATAAAGCCGAAAATGTCGAATAAGATTAGGTATTTGCTGAGTGATTAGCAAACTGAGTCTCGGGTTTCTGGAACCAAGGTTTATGGAGGAGTTAGGAAGATCCAACCACTTCCAAAAAGGGAAGATGAAGAGTGAAAAAAGGGAAAAGGATGTGGGAGAACAAATATAACATAAGAGTAAATAGGATGGACTCAGTATATATTACAAAGGCACAAATACACTACAAAGTTTAAAGTACAATCGTTTGAACAATTTTGATAGCATTCAAAGAGTTAATAATAATAGTTTAAGTTATAATTAAAAGTGAATTTGACTAGATATAAATGACAGAGTACTCTCGCTGTAATACATTTTCAACCTAAGAGGGGTTTACAAACCCACCATATTATTCATAATAATTGTGGTTAATTGTGTTTACTAAAAGGAAGGAGGCTGCCGTGGCCATTGAACAAAGTGCACAACTGAGTAAAGATTAACAATATTTGAAACAGACCACTTTAGTGACATCAATTCTCTGTGGTTAGCTCACGCGAGAACTAGACCAGTAGATCTCAAATATGACAATAGAAAAAAAATGACTAGAAAGATAGTGACAAACAATAACTAAGTTATGATTAAGAAAAAGTATGGGTATTAGTAATAGGCATATGTCTGCCGGAGCTAGCAATCGCATTAGGTAAACAACAGACTAACATTAGCAAACAAATGTTTGGAAAGTGGGCTAACACCCGGGCCAGTGATAAAGCTGTATCGCAGGTATACTTGAATAGATGGAAATGCAATGTAAAGTCAAGGCAGTAGCTAATATATGAGATTAGCTATAAAGAGTGCAGTGCAAGTACACGGGGCTAGCTCCAAGGTTTGTGAATAGGCGAGACATTGACCATAAAAAACTAACATAATAAAGGAGCTTGACATAAGTAGCTTGATTAGTGCACTCATTGGCTAAGCTAAATATGCAAGAAGTTTCTAATATTTGATTGGTAAAAAACCACAGTGGCCAGATACAAAACTGGACTACACTAATATAAACTTAAATAAGAATAGAAGGTGGATGATTGTGAAAAGATGATTGAAATAACGGCATGAGCTGCATGAGATAGTTGCAATATATACAACTAGCGAAAGGGTTAAGCAGACTTACGTAATTTGATACAATGCAAGAAAGGATAAACCCTATTTTTAGGAGTTTCAAGATTACAAAAAGAAAATGAAGCAGTATAATTAATATCCTTCAAGTGACTGGGTAAGAAAGTTTGGTGGAGGGAATGTGGAAAAAACATGGAAAGGTATAGTTAGATAACTTTTGCCAAATGTTGATCTAATAGCGGTAGGACAAAGTGTAATGGAACAAGTGCGGAGGAGGAATGGTGATTCGCCATTAGAGTCTGTTCTTTTCATAAAACTGTTGCACTATGAGCTTGAAAAAGTCTATCTTCAGTATAAACCCACATGTTAGTTCAAGAAAACAGCTTCTTTAAGAAAACCAACACGTCCCTCGTGGGGCTTTTTTGAAAAGCCTTAAAGGTTTCTACGGTATCAAGACCTGAAATTTCACTCGACGTGGTTCGTTACTTTTGCCATAAATATTGGTGAATGAAATACAGGAAATAATTTTCTTTAGAGCAAGCGAATAGGTTCATTAAAATGTCCGATAGCTCAAGAGAGTAAAGTATGTTGAACATTTGAACTCATGGCAATTAGGAGGTATAATGGATCCTGACAGATATCCCACGTAGGGTTAGAATTCAACCAACCAAAATGTCCCACGATGGGGCTACTAGTTAAAAGAAAACCCATTTGGGTGTATTCCTGTCCTGTAGGAGAAAATTGGCAACCAGATACGCCACTTAAAAGTCTTCGCATGAATTAAGCAAAATGTGCCCCATTTAGAAGATTGAAGATGTACAGTACTTAACTTGTTATGATGTTCTTGTAGAATATAAGAGCCATGTAAATGGCTAGCAAGCCATCCTTATGATGATTACTTCCACCATGAAGTGCAAGGTGGAGCGAGAGCTCGGACTCAGGTGCGACTGATAAGCGAAGTGAGAGTCAGAGTGTGTCGTAGGGCGACAGGGGCGAAGTTGAAGAGGGGGTTAAAGAGGGGGGAAGAGTGGAAAGTGGGGAAACAGTTTGGCAAACATAAAACAAAATAAATAACACTCAATAGTTGAAATTCTTCGTTCTTCATGTGAAGCTGGTAGCATAAGTATGAAGTCCGGAGAACGACCTCTGTTAGCTTCTTGTAAAAGTCTCTACTGGAATGAAGCATCTTGATATTTGCTGGAAGCGTAGGAACGCCGACAGATGGAGGCATTTGCGCTAACATAAACTTCGTGTATACAGTGGGAGGCGACAGAGATGCCATAATTAACCAAATAACTGCAATCAGACTAAACAAGAAATAACTGCGTGGGCACTGTAAATTTGAATAATTAATCAAGTAAGAGAATGCATCCTTTGGTGGTTTAGAGAAGAAATCGAGGAAAAAACTAACAAGAAGAAAAAATCTCATCGAGGAGATAATTACATGTTCCCGTACATTCAAAGAATGTACCACGAGTGTCGTTAGCCGATGATGCCCGGTCTGGGGCACCCCCCTGCATTACCGATGCCAACGTCCAGCTGGTTGATGCACTCATAACCCAGGACCGCCGAGTGACAGTGAACGCCATAGCCGCCGTGGTCGCTCCACGACAATGTACGACCTCATACGGCCAACACAGTCACGGCACTCCTGCAGAAATTCAAATGGGAGGTTCTCGGCCACCCTCCATACAGTCCAGACCTCTCTCCCTGTGATTACGCCATGTTTGGTCCCCTGAAAAGGGCTCTGCGGGGCCAACGATTCACCTCGGACACCGACGTCCTGCTGAACGTGCGGAACTGGTTCACATCGCAGCCCAGGGAATTTTATGAGATAGCCATTCACCGCCTCGTGTCACAGTGGGACAAGTGCCTTAACAGCCAGGGCCAATACTTCAAACATACAGCCACTGGTTTTTGTAATTATGCCTCCTTATCGTTACTTTTTGAACGCACCTTATATATAGAGCTAACAAGAAGTAAGATGTACGTGAGGTGACGCAGGGCCAGTCTCAATATTGTGATGGGGACAAGGCCAGAATAACACAATTTTACAGGGATGTGTTCTCCGAAGTTGACTACCAGCCGTCGACTGCCCCCCGAAACCATCCCTGGCTTTACAGACCGCGAGGACCCTGAGGGTGAAGAGGAGAGGTTAATGAAGAACTTTTCCTCCAAAGAGGTGTGGGATTGCCTCACGAGGACGGGTAACACTGCACCGGGTCCGTATGGGGTGCCCTACTGGGCCCTCAAGAATTTTGACGCAGGTGCAGTAGTCCTAAGGACAATATACAATTACTGCTTTCGTGCCAATTGGACACCCGCCTCGTGGAAAAAAACAAACACAATCTTGATCTTCAAGAAAGGTGATCCCATGGACCTCTCTAATTGGAGGCCCCTCACCCTAGGGTCTTGCGTGAGCAAGCTCTACTCCACGGTCATCTCGGACAGGCTAAATAAAGAGGTCGGTGCATCGGGGAGAAAATCTTGGGCGCAGAAGAGGTTTAAGGAGAATGAAGGCTGCGTCGAGAACACACTTATACTACAGTCAGTGATCGACGATGCTGGACGAAGGCGTTGCAAGGTCGCTGACAATGGCTCGACCTTGCGAACGTATTCCCCTCTCTGCCCCACGCTTTTATTCGGCATGCATAAACTCCCCGCCCCATTTATAGAACGTATAATGGGGCTATACTCCGACAACACCACTAGGGTAGGCGGATGTTAAACAGAGGGATCCTTTAAGCCACCTGACTTTTAACCGCTATTTAGCCGATCGTTAGAGTACTCCATTCCGACGCTTTCAAGAAGGGATTCCGTGTGCACGGCCAAGACGTCGCTGTGCTGGCATATGCTGACGATAGTGCACTCATCGCTTGAGGCGATGAGGAAATGCAGGCACAGCTCGACCGTGCGCAACGATTGGAGACATGGGCGGGGTTTAGGTTTAAACCCTCCAAATGTGCCAGCCTAGACATCAACGGTAGCCAGGGGGATGGCCTCTCCCAGATTACCCTGGATGATGAACCTGTCCGAGCTCTCGACGAGGGGGAGAGCTACATTTATTTGGGTGTCCCGACTGGCTACAGAATAACCAAACACCAGTAGCGACAATCGAACAGATTTTGGCCGACCTCCACTCTATCGACCAATCTCTGCTCGCACCTTGGCAGAAGCTCGAAACCGTCAGGGTCTTCTTCTTGCCCCGGTTGACCCACACGTTAACGACGGCTTAAGTTCAAAAACAGGGTGTTTATGAATTCGATAGGACCCTGAAAAAGCTCGCCAATGGTTGGATGTTCCTCCATCAGCGGGTAAGTGCTGAGCTGGTGTTTATGAACACCGCCACTAGCCGACATGGCTGATATAGCCTCAATCAGCCATGTATTTAGCCTAATTACTAGTCGGGACCCCAATGTTAAACATCTAGCCAGGGCCGTCTTGACCGAGGTAGTAGCAAAGAAATTAGATCGTCCACCGTCCCCGGTCGAGATCGCAGCCTTCCTGTCAAGTAACCTTCGATAAGTTCTCGACCGTGACGGAGGAGACATAAGCTCCCTCTGGTCGCAGGCGAGGATGGCTGGGGAAGAAAGTGGGCTTGCGCTGGCACTATATTGAAGACGAAAGCCAATATAGTATAGTGATTGTTGACGGGGGCGAATTAGATGACAAGTCCATGAGTGTCTCTAAAGAAGCCCACAACACCCTCTACAAGACCTTGAGGGTGTGCCTGCAAACGGTGTCCAGGCGTAAACTTGTACGCAAACCGGACCAGGCAAAGTCCTGGAGGTAAGCTGTGCCTCCCAGGTTTCTAACCATTTCATTCAGAATGGGAGGTACACGCGGTTTACGGACTGGCGCTTTGTGCACCGGGTTAGACTGGGCACTGTGCCCCTGAACGGATGTAGGAGGTGGGCAACGGTGACCTAAGGTGCAGGCGCTGCGGCTTCCATAAGGAAACGCTACCCCACTTCGTCAATCACTGCAGATACAATAGTGCCGGGTGGCGGCTTTGCCATAATAACGTGTTAGATAGATTGGCGAACACTGTCCCCGAAGTGGCTGGTCAAATCCGGAAGAACCAACAAGTTCCGGAGAGTGGTATGGACCTTCGACCTGACCTGGTGGTGACGAATTAACTTGAAAAGAAAGTCACCATATTAGATGTAGCGATTCCTTTCGAGAATAGGCAGGTGGCAATGGATGAGGCCCTCGAAAGGAAACTCGCCGCCTACGAGCCCTTGGCGCAACACCTTAGGGCCAAGAGTTACCAGGTCAGCGTGCACGGCTTCCTTGTAGGGGCTGTCGGATCCTGGGATAAGCGCAATGAGAGTGTTCTGAAGAAACTAAGAATCTCGCAGCGCTATTCCAGGATTATGAGGGCCCTGATGGTATCTGAAACTATTAAGTGGAGCGGTGACATCTATGTCACTCACTTGACCGGCCACTGCCAATGGCAAAATGCACTGGCCCCAAGAGGCGATTTAGAATAGGTTGTTTTAATGTGTTAGTTAAGTTATAGTATGAGGCATCCTAGTTTTTTATACCATATGGGTGCCTCATACTCATTTTATATTTATTCTAAGTTTTATTGACGAGTTTGACCACTGAATTGTGCTGTTCATCATTCTTAATTAGTATTAGGACAAATGTGGGCCACCTTAATTTTTTTATAACATGAGGATGGTCCACATATTTCAATTTTAGTCTACTATTTCCTTTACTTTATTCAAAATCACCACTCAACCCATATCAATCATCTCATACTTTCTTTTTTCACTACATTTCATTCATTTCATCCCTTCCTCTCTATCTTTCTTTTATGACACGTAGGATGCCTTGTTAGAGCATCCTACTTATTTTAAGGTTTTAATGATTTTTAATACATTTTAATTGTAGTTAGGTGTGATTTATCGACACTAGAGAGGTCCCCTATTTTTTATACCATATGGGTGCCCCTCGCATTGTTAATCTTCTGCGGTCAGCCAAATTTTAAAGTACATAGTAAGCCACACCCCGAAATCCCTCCTTTAACACTAGATAGGTAGGGCATCCTAAATTTTTATAACATATGGATGCCCTACACCTAAGGGAAGGGGGCGAAGTAAATATTAATCTTAAGTCGATTGCCACTCAATTTTAAAAGTATCAGAGTATACATCAATTTCTAAGTCAGCTGATTTTAAAGTAAAATTAAAATATTATTAAAAGAAAGTAGAGGGCGTCAGCCTACAGAATCTGGAAAGTATACAAGAAATACAGGAGAAACAGAGTAGAATAAGAGATAGATTAGAAGAAAGATACAATTAACGAACAAGTTAAAAGTATTGAGAGGTGCGAAGAAGAGAAGAGAGCCGAGTTGGAAGCTAGATTGTGATCAAGGATAAGGAATGAGACGGGACAAGCCAGAACAGGGTACGTGAGTCACCACGGGTTAAATGAGATAGAGCTATGGAAGTTCAGTAACTGACAGGGCTGTCCCATGGAGTTCATTGCAACAGTTGAATGTACATTCAAGATTTTAGAAGATGGTCTTATCGAGTGGTGCAATGTAGTGGAGATTAGAGCAGGCGTTCGTTGGAGAGACTAAAAGCTGGTTCGTGGTATATAAGGATGGATTAGAGAACTTGAACGACTAAAGAAAATAGTTTTGTGCAAGATTTTGGAATGAGTAAATCCAGTCTCAGCATCGCAAGAGAGTTGAGTGAGGGAAGAACAACCCGAAAAGCAACAACAGCATGACGGAGTACTTCCTAGGGCAAGTTCTAGTGGGCAAATACTTGGATGGCTTCACTCGGGAAAAGGACGTAGTTAGGCTTTTGCTTAGACATTTTCCGTATTGAATTGAGGAGGCAGCGTGTATACAAAGTGTAAACACAATCACTGACCTTTAGAAGTTATTAGGTACCTTCGAGGAGAACAGGTTGCTAGATACCAAAATAACTTCGGGAATCAGATCCATGATGGAAGGAACCTGGGTTTCCAAAGTAGCAGTGGTGGTGGACCTGGCTATCAAAATAGGGTTAGGGCTATAATTTTCCGAATACAGGTGATAATTCCGGTCAGCAGTTCCAGGGTAGGAGTAAAAACGTCTAAGGGGGTAACTACAGCAATAGAGGTAATCCTGGACAAGGAAACAGTGGACCAAGTGGCCACAAGCAGGGTATTTATAATAATAATGGAGAGGATAACCGGGGAAACAGAGGATATGGTAGAGGAAATCCCACAAGTAACAGTGACAGTGTTAGAAATAAAAGAGTAAATAACGGTAGTAACGAGACCAGTAGCGTGACGAGTGACGGAATTCGTAATAACGGTAGGAATTTAAACGGGGACCAGATTGCATCATAAGGTCAGGTCATTCGCCCTGTGTTAACATTAATTCGGGGACGTAAAATACGACTTGTTAAGAGAATTAAGGGAGGAAGCATTAATACAAGAAGTAGGAAATTTGAACCCTGTCGTGCAGTTATACGTGTCCGGGGCGCAATCCGATGTATTAATTGACAGCGGTTGCGTCAAATCTTGCATTAGCCATGCCTTCTATGATAAAATGAAGGGAGCTTGAGGTGCATTTTGAAGAAATGCCGATCAAGAACACTTTCGTTATCACGGCTGTTGGAAAGTAATCTAAAATAATTTCGAAGCAAGTTTTAGAAGAAATTAACATTAATAACCACGTAGAGAATCAGGTGTGTTTAATTATTCCAAAATTTTGTGTATGCGGTAATTTACTGTTCGGACTGGCTTACTCAAGTGTCAGGAAATTTATGTTATGATGAAGGTTGCGTTAAATTCAAGTGGGGTAACACTGGAGTGATAATATCGTTCAATAATCGAAGTGGTAGTTCAGAGGAGGTGTGTACGTTAAGTGAGTTGTTAAAGGAAAGAGTTGTAGAGGGTACTGAGCAGGTGTCTGAGAGTATAGAGCCTGACTCGTTAAATTTTGTAGGCAGTAACTAACGAAAGTCTAGGGGACTCGTTACGTGGAGCTGCATTTCTAGGAGATATAGAGAAAGATCAGTGTAATCATCTCTATAATTTTTTATTGAAGAATCAGAGGGTGTTTGAGGATAGGATTGGCGAAGCCAATTGCTATGAGCATTCACTGAACGTAATAGATCACTCAGTATTTACAGGGCACAGGTACACTATACCTTTCAAATATCAACAAGGCGTAGAATCGCAAATTAATCACATGCTTCAGGATGGCATCATTGAATATTCGAACAGTCCTTATGTAAATTCGTCGATCACTGTTCCCAAAGCAGACGGAAAAGTAAGAATTTGCTTAGACACACGCCTGGTAAATCCACATATTTCTACAGATCAATTAAAGTCTATGAGTATTTAAGAGTTAATGCAAACGTTCGAGGGGAAAGAGTATTTTACATGTAAAGACTTAAGTTCAAGCTTCTGGCAGGTTCCGCTTAGAGTGGCCTTCAGCCATCAATACAATTTGTTTCAATTTTGTCGCGTACCGTACGGTTTTAAGAGTAGCTCAGCAGCGCTCACACGCGCATTAAACATAGCACTAGGTAATGACACAGGAGATTATGTAATGGTGCATATTGACGATCTTGTGATAAATTCAAGGTCATTTGAAGAGCACTCAGATCACTTAGACAGTGTTTTTAAGTAATTAGATAGAGCAGGGTTCACATTGAAGTTCGTTCTGCCGGAAAGAGGTGACATTTCTAGGTCATAGGGTGTCTCAATTAGGGGTATCACCGGAGGCAAGTCGCGTGAACAAAATCCTTGGCGCTAGTGCACTTAGGAACGCAAAAGAATTGAATAACTATCTTGGAATTTGTAATTTCTTTCGACGTTATATAATGAACTAGCAGTAGTGTCCGAATTTGCCCGGTGGATTTATTTGTTTTATGGGTGATAACGAAGGGTACTACAGAACTGGCACTTGATACTTAAACTAACAGAAGAAATATATAGAGGTATAATTTTTTGTGATGTTATTGGGGGTGATAAATAGTACAGTATAATGGACGTAACATTCAGGTCATTTTCCCCTGATGATAATGATGAACAGGAAAATTGCTATTTACTGACTGCAGTACTGACACATGCAATTTACAAACGAATTGAAAATAAATATCGGAAAGAGGAGTGTGAAATAAAAGACACTGCCCAGGTCTATATCTCATTGGCTGTTAGAAAAGTAGAGAGCAATAGTGTGGTGTTTTGATGCATAGCGGCGTAGGAAAACAATCAGGGCTCTTCGGAAAACTTTGGCTGTCCCGAGATCCTGAGGTAGGAATAGTGTCATTTATTGCCACATAGTACTGTAGGATAATGATCGGTGTACACGAAAGTACATTTGACAGCACAATCACTTATTTCAGCTGATAACCTCAATATACTGCGCCAACACCATCCCACTACTCACAGGCCTAATATTTTATGATGACGAAAACTGTTTTACAGGGCATAAGAAATCTTTTTGCACTTATTTCTCCGTGACTGCAATTTATAAGCAGCGCAAGATGTAACTATTTTTGCAATTCTGTACCAGAACACGGGTAGGGGCGGCGTCATGCAATCCGCATTGCCAGCCAACAATAGACTTATTAAAATATACTTGCAGTTACACTACTACGGACATGAATGGTTCTAGGGCCTTAAAACGTGTTTTTCAGGTCCCTTTGTCTGTTAGTCAATATGTAGGAAATAGAGAGTGTTGTCCAAAATTTCAAGTGAACAGTGTTACCCGCAGGGTTCCAGAAGGTAAGTATGTAAAATTTGGTGTAATTAGGTGAAACGGTGTAGATTTGTGCTAAAGGGCCAATGCAGGGATTGGAATGGTCTGTCCAAAATTTCAAGTAGACAGTGTTGCTCGTCGGGTTACAAAGGGTAAGTATACAGATTTTGTTTCAGATCGGTGACACGGTGTAGATTTGTGCCAAAGGGCCTAAATTCAGGGAATGGAGAGGTCTGTCCGAAATTTCAAGTAGACAGTGTTACCCGCAGGGTTCCAAAGGGTAAGTATACAAATTTTGGTTCAGCTCGGTGAAACGGTGTAGATTTGTGCCAAAGGGCCTAAATGCAGGGAATAGCGTGGTCTGTCCGATCTTTCAAGTTGATAGTGTTACCCGCAGGGTTCCAAAGGGTAAGTATACCGGGCAGCGCTTAGTTTGAATGGCTTATGGTCCACGCGTGGCGGGGAATATTCCACGGTCTTTGTTAGTTGTAGACCCACCTCATTCAATAACATACATCTTATCTTGGTTGGCAACACCCCAAATAAACTAATCGCATTGACTCCGCACAGCACATATGAACAGGGGGAAGAAAAGGGAAAAACCCGTGTCGGTGAGATAACAGACCATCTCAGTCGACCCCACCTGGAGTTACAGTGAACACGAAAACTGCGCGCAGCTCCAGCAAGGAAGACAACCAGATAAGTAGTAGCCTGTAATATTACATAGTTGATTTTAACAACCATATAATCACTTCAAATAACAAACTCTGATATCTATCACCATTTAGCATTTCACCTAACATCATGTATACTGCATTCAGCATAAACCGACAGTTGCAGTACCAATACTGCAACTAAATAATTGTACATATTGTAAATATTTTCACCTGTATTTTCAAACATAGATTTTATAGCCTAAGTGTAATGGATCTGATGATGATCGCTTGACGATCAAAACTGGTCATCCTAGTGTATTTATTAATCTCATGTAATTTATTTCAGGATTAGGGCATAACCCAGCTCTTTTGGGTACATTCGTGGTGACCGACTGAAAAGCACTAAACTCTTGTATACAAATTTGATTCAGATCGGTAAAACGGTGTAGATTTTTATAAATAACAGACAAGCCAACATTGAGTTTGATATAGATTTTGCTGGGTTGGTAGAACAATTTCGGAAGCTTCTCAAAACTGGCAGTAAATGGAGGTGGGATGTGACTCATGACGAGCCTTTCAACGCTCTGAAACGTGGTTTCGAGGATGCTGTTGTACTAAGTTCCGTTAAGAAACCAGGAATATGTCCTCATGACAGATGTGTTACATATTGGTATAGCTGGAGTATTGTGTCAGAGGGACACATACAATAATTTGAGGTTCGTATCTACAGCCTCGCGTGGACTTTCAGCCGCGGAGAAAAGATATTGGCCTACGATCATAGAGCTTGAGCTACTAGGAATGGTTTTCATTTAGGGAAATTCTGAATGTACGTCCTAGGAAGCAGATTTGATATACATATAGATCACCATGCATTTCTTTTTATGAAAACATGTACATTAAGTTCTAATAGAGTCAGCAGATGGCTTCTTGCTCTTCAGGAATACGATTTCAAAGTCAAGCACATAAAAGGGAAGGATAACATTCTTGCAGATATGTTGTCACGTGACTCATCTGAGTAAGAATAACTCATTAATTAAGGCAGAGGAAGGTATTCTGCTATGCCGCCGAATGGATCCATCCAGAAAACAGGGCATCGCTCAACATTCTTAGAAACATGTTGGTAGAGCAACGGGATGACGCAATCTTGGTTGAACCACTTGCGAGGTTGTGAATCGGAGATTGTGAAAGTCAGCAGGTTCACGTATAGGATGTAGGACGGACTTCTCGCACGAAAGTGCAAGAAGGACCGCTGGACGATATGCGTGCCAACCACTTTGAGGGAGGAACTTATATGGTTCCTACACAGGGAACTAAGGTATTACGGCGCAAGCAAGGTGCTCTATGAACTTTCACATATCTTTACTTGGGAGAAAATGGGAAGGGAAGTTAGGAAAACTCTCGCTAAGTGTGACCTATGTTAGAAAAGCAAATATCTAGTTAAATACTGTAGGCTATATAGTTGGGGAGAGACAGGCGGTTCTCTCAAGCAGGGACGGATTTACATATCTGCCGCCCCTAGGCACTTTCTGACCCGCCACCCCCCCCCCCCACTCCCACGTTGGTCGTCCAGGGGTGGGGGTGGCACCTGAGAGTGATCCTTAACTCTCGCATGCATACAAATGCAGCCGACCGGCTAATGAATCATCTAATTCATCGGCCGGTTGGCTTTATTTGTGTCCGAGTAAGGGTAAGCCTCGCTGGACGGTTGAGTACCAGTATAGGATAAATCTTGCACGTCATTTTAATTTTAGACGTTATTGATTGTATATAAAGCAGATTGATTATAAAAAAACGTAATCTAAATTGTGGGGTTGATGTTAATAAAAACTAAAAGTTATTGATCTAAGATTGATATAATTACATAAGAATTAAGAATATTCTTACAACTGGCATATTTCCAATAGGCTCAATTTACTCAATAAAAAAGTTTCCTTTACACTTTGATAAAGTTTTAAAGTGATTGTTAAGTCTTTGTATCAGCTACAATAAATGATACATCAAGTCTATTAAGGATTTTACAATTTTTAAAAACATAATTCAATGTTCATAGTTAAGAACAAAATTAGATGTTAAAAACTAGCAAATCAATACACATATCTTATGCATCAATACAGTACATCTGCACCAGCGGCGTTTTTTATTTACATAGATTTTCTCTAATATATTTCATCATGACGAGTGGGTTGTTTCTAATTCCACTACTCTTCAACAGACAAGAAAAATGTACACATTCATTTGAAAATGACTTTTCTAGATCATTGGCATACAATGACTGAAGTTCGTTTGCACGCTCTATTATTGTTTCAGTTGAGGAGGACAGATCGTTAAAAACTGAAAACTTGTTTGCTATTTCACCATATGCGTTTTTCCGCTTCTGCAACTCAGTTTTTAGTTGGTCGAGAACTACATAAAATGTCTCAACTCTAAATTTGTCACGTCCTTCAAGAAGTATTTCAGTTTCTTTGTTTTCGGCAGCCTGGAATTTTCTCTTTTTTGACGTTTGTAGCAAGTCTCATAGTCCAAATCACATAGTGTTTTAGCCCTTTCTTCATATACGGCAAACATGTCTCGGAGAGAATCAATAAAAAGGACTAAATAATCATACAGTCTCACAACTCTTTCTATGGACGTTTCTATTTTCTGAAGAGTTTGGCTAAATTGTTCAAACCTGTCCAATATATCACTCCAAAGTTCCATCATGAATACCGTTTCCAGACTATTCAATGATCTCAAAAGTCCCGTGGCTTCACTTCTTACCAACGGCTTCTCATTAGTGTTCTCTTCATAGTCCGTTAAAGCCAGCATTACACCGTCTTAGTTTTCACAGAGCCCTTTACATGCACTTTCACGAGCACTCCACCTTGTTTCAGACAAACCCTTAAGAGTTTTACTTTCAGGCTGACTAAAGGTAACTAGAATTTCCATCTCTTAGTAGATGCAACAAAAGAGTTGTAAACGTTTTGTATAAGGTTAAAGAAAGCACATGCTTCTGGGCAACAGCTTACAGCACGCGTACCTACAAGGTTAAGTGAATGTGCCGAACAAGGAACAAACAGTGGTTTGGGATTTCCATCCTTTATTCTAGCTTGTAAGCCACTATACACGCCTGACATGTTGCTAGCATTATCGTATGATTGCCCTCTACAGTCGGATAGATCGATGGCATTTGATCTGAAATCAGCCATAACAGCATTGGCTAAGTCTTCGGATTTGTGCCCAGTATTCGACAAAAACATCAGAAAGCGTTCAACAGGATTGCCATTTTCTTGTACAAACCTCAAAACAAATGAAAGCTGATCAGTGTGACTTATGTCAGGCGTTGAATCCACTATTATGGAGTAATACTTCGCTTGTTTCACTTCACTGATTATGATATCTCTAACTTTAGAGGCTAACAGTACAATTACCTCATTGCAAATAAATGAAGACAGATAGGACGTTTTCCCTGAACGTGGATTACCAAATTTACGTATGTGTTCAGCGAGAAAAGGATCGAATTCCCTACTAATTCCAGTGACATCATGTAGGCTACTCCCCATTGTGTAGAGACCCAAATGTTTCATCAGCTCCTCGAAACTGACGTCCTCGGCTTGCCAGCTTTTTCACCACAGCGAACACTCTTTCCAAAACGTGTTTCCAATACTTCCTTTCAGTTTCGACGAAGGAATCGTATTGACTGTCTAGCGTTCCAATTCTTCTCTTGAGGGTCAAAAGTGCCAGTTCAGAATTGATGTGTTCTTGTGAGCTTTCATGTGCAGACAAAATCACTCCAATATTTTTCCAATCCGAAACACCTTCACTTGCTAGTTTAGAACACGTCTTCTGAAAGCCAAATAATCTGCAGGAAGCGCAAAATACCGAACCTGTACCTTTTGAATACACCAAGTAATCTCTTGAAATGAGTTCTCCATTTTGTAATTTCCTACTAAAGATTTGTTTATTTAACCCTTTATAGGCCTGTGGTATATATATTAACCACCAATCATATGAAGATGATTCAATCTCTCAGCCTAATCTTTCTTGTAGAAGTGTTGATATTTCTGAAAAGAAAATAATATGTTTGTGTGTCCTGGAATTATGGCACTCGATACAATTTTAACTAATAAATATATTGAAAAATATTAAAAATAAACAATAACATAAAACAGAAATGACAGTCCATCATTACCATTCGTGTGGCAACATTTAATTGCAATGAAAAATGTTAAAATCAGAAAATTAGGATTATAAAATATTAATAATAACATTAAAATTATAAAGTTAAAAATTACAAAAATAAATAAAAATATTGAAAAATAAAATAATATTGAAGAATAATTACAATTATAATAACTCAAATCAAAATTGGTGTAAGAATTAAAATTTAAATAAATAGAAATGAATTTTTGAATTTATTTTTTAAATAATAGTCTGCCTTATAAAGGGTTAAATATCTGGTTTTATTGCCAAAATCCCTTTTAGAGTTCTTAAAATCACAATCTTTATACTGATTGATTCCTCTGTGTAATAATACTTAGATCGTGGTGTCATTTATTTTCCACTCAATGGGATCGTCGCTAACAGTAAAATTTATATCAGTTTGTTGTGAAACGGAATCATTTGAACTTTTACTTATTTGTGTACTGTCGGAACTACGTTCGTTATCACCACTCAATATAAAATTATCAGTTTCAGGGGCACTTGTTGCTTGATCATTATTTTCATTCTTTGAACCACTTTCGTTGAAACTGTACTGTTCCCAAGATGAGCAGCCTTCTCCACTCAGTCCACTCTCGTTGGATTTTTCAAGAGGTTTAAAAAAACTGTCAAAAAGTTAGTTTCTTTTTCACGTTTTTCACTTGCGATTTTGCGGTAACCTGAACCACTAAGCTTCCGACATTTTTCACTCATTGGTACTTTTTAGTTCAACATTATAAAAAAATAACATTATAACACACTTACTTTATCTAAGCAATGTGAACGACTTGGTAAGGATAACAACTGAACGTGAAGACGTTAAGCGAACGACTATAACCTGATTTATAAAAGATGTTCGGTGAAAGCTGTCATACGCTTGATGGGTGAGGTGAGGGAGGAGTGGAGACGAGTGGGGTAACGGTCTCTATAGCAGCAGCGAGCAATGTTGCAATGTATGCCGACACAGCAATAAGCACATGATTTGACTCAGTGTCTCTTCACTCGTCAAGGTCATTAGACCGCCAGGCAGGGGGGCTAACTTCCACAGTATTTGTGTCTTCCTGCAAGCCTCTTGGAATGTTATGCGTCATGATCTGCCTCAGTGGCAACGCCGCATTTCCCCACGTGCTAGCTTTGACAGCTGTCAGTGAGCTTTATTGGTAATTCAGACTTATAATACACTAGCTTTGACAGTCTGCTGTATCCCCACTGACTGGCAGTGTTGCCAGTCTGTTGACTACCGGCATAAAATATACCCATATTAAATAAAACAAAACTTCACACTTGACTTGTAAAAGAGATTTTTTTTTAGTTTATGAATTGTATTTAGATTTCAAATTTACGTGAGAAAATGCAAAGTAAGCTCCCTTTGACTGCCGTTCTCGGTCACTGCGCCTGGCGCTTGGCACGGCAATTCACCCGATGCCGCGGCGCCTGTCGGACGTCAGGCTGTGCCGCCCCTAGGCACGTGCCTAGTGGGAAATACGTCCCTGCTCACAAGTAGTCCCGGTGAACTACTGTGTGTGGATCTATTTGGACCTGTAGTTAAAGGTCAGTTCGGCTACGAATACAAGTTTGTATTGATTGATGCATTCAGTAAATACATCAAACTGTATGAGCTAAGAAAAGCCACGGGTCTCGCATGTAGCCGAGTGATCATTAATACATATAATATATCCCGCGGAGTAGCTGCGCACCACGGCCGCGAGGACAGCTGCAGAAATTCCGGACATCGCTCGCGCTAACAGCGGCCATCCTGAGTGGGACTTTTCCCGAGCATTCCCACGCTCCCTCCAGGCTAATACCGGGATAGTATCTTAAGTCCCGGGTCACCCACCTCATCCCTGTCCCTAATACACCTACTCACATCAATACAGGTTATCAGACATGTTCAACATCCCCCCCCCCCCCCAACTACATATAGCTGATGACCATGATGTCCCAAGTCCCGAAAGTGAATTAACAACAAAGTAACTAAGTGATACATTTCTGCATCCTATAAAGTAGAGTTGTGGTCATAGGTCCCATTTACTTGTGTGTATGTTCGCACACGTACAGTATGTCGATCGAAACATACAGGACATACGTGCGTCGCGTGGCGTAGCCGTGCTCGTTAATTCGTGCACCACGGCCGAGAGGGCTGCTGCAGCAAGTCCGGGCATCACAGGTTCAAATTCTGGCGCTGACAGTGGCTATACTGAATGTGACTTTTCCCGGGTCTTCCCATATTCCCTCCAGGAAATGCCGGGATAGTACCTTACTTCAAGTCCCAGAGTAGACGAATATTCAAAAACTCCGTTGGAAAGGATAGCTCAGTTCGAATACCGGTGATGATAGTGGCCTTCCTTTGCGTAATGTTACCCTGGATGTCACTGAGATGGTACACTCACACTGGAATAATCAACAAACATTCATTTTACAACCATTGCAGTTTTACTGTTGGTGTGTTTTAAATATATGTTTCTGTTTTTGAGCTTATACAACTATCAATTGTAACTCTTCAGTCGGTCATCACGAATTTGCCCAATGACTGGGCGGGGTACAATGTATGTAATATATGGACAATAAGTAAATAACACTCCTGGAAAATATTACATGTACTGTATTATGCCACCCCCCTAACAACTACCGTGGAAATATGTGCTACCCATTTAGGTCCCCAGAGGTTTGTCTTTGAGAGACAATGCCAGACATAAAATCTAAGTAATGGAAAACACCAGATTCCAATAACGTATATAATATATTTTAACAACTTTTGAAACATACAAATAACAGAAAATCTTATTATCTAGAAACCAACAAATTAGTTTAGAAATGAGGAAACCAAACTATAAAAAATAATTACCCCTTCGACGAAGTATCGTGTCCTAATTGATCCAACTATGCTACCGTTGATGAGGAAATGTGCTAGACCGTTTTCGATCATGACCTAGGTTAATAAGTTCCAAGAGACTACACATGCCAAATCTAGTGTCAAGAAAAAAACACAATAAAAATTTCATGACAATATTATTGAGAACCAAAAAACATTACAGGTAGATAATGACAAAGGATAAATTAAATAAATTAAATTACATATTAAATACAATGTATGTATATATGAGCGAGGAACCTGAACAAGGTGACATTCACGTAATGTCTTAATGATATTACAAGGTTTTACTCAAATGAAGAGAAATTAACAGACATCCCTTTAATTAAATTTCAAGAAATTACCTTATATGTCCATAATGGACCAAGCTGAACGACATAGGTTCAATAAAATATTAATTATCCGCTCAAGTATTGAATCATCCAATTATTTATCAGAGCAGAAGAATATTACGTCAAGCTCATACCGATTCTAACATGTCTACCCTTTTTATGAACAAATTTCTATCGTTAATTGTTAACTAGGAAAAAACGAACAACAACAATACTGGATCGTAACCCACGGAAACAAGGCTTTACATAAAATAAAATATGTATCATAATTAGCGATACTTATCACAGAGTTCATATGGAACTATACTAAGAGACAAAGATAGGGTGAAGTTATTACGATAATTAGGTTAAAAATAAAATATCTTTGCTCGGAAAATATGGAGTTCTGGACCGTACAGGCTAGGCAGGTCAGATACAAACGTTAAAATAAAATCCCTAGGAGTAATAAACTCAAAACACAAATTAGGTTACTGGAAAATAATATAAAATAGTTGAACATACATTACCAAGTAGTTTACAGATACCATTTCGAGGTTAGCACTTCACAGAAATAATCTGTAATATATCATAAAATATTAAGAAGTTACACCACGGAGACATTCACATCCTCGTACCAGTATATCAATGAACAACTATAAGAATTATCCAGTAACCAAATATATATACATTTTTTACAAACCTTTTGAGTTTTTTCTTCCGATGGCCTACCCTAAAGTGAGTTGCCAAATAGTAGGCTACATTTCTACAAATTTAAACGAAGTATGAATTATCCGAAGTTATTACATGTAGGTACATAATAGAAGGTGTTTTAGACTGGGGAAATACCTCCAGATAGGCCGAAGCCAGTCTAGGGCCCCGTAAATATTAGATCGCGTGAATTCACATCCTGTCTTTACTAGTTCCAAGGAGATAATAATAAGCACAACAGTCGGTAGCTATTGGCTACGATTCGCAGATGTTTTGTTTGTCGACAAAGGCTTCGAGCTCAGAGAAGGGAGACACGCGCGCTATCTCCCGTCCCGTCTAGTACATCAGTCAGTACGACCACTTTACACAGATGGCGCAACGAACCACTTCGTGTTTACACTAGTACAACATATCGACAACAGGTGTCGTTTGAGAGTATTTATAACTACAAGTCGGAGACATTTACATTTTCGGAAGAGTAATCCCGAGTTCTAGCAGGATAATAACGTATCACTAATATCAAACAGAACAACTGAGTAAGATCATTACAGAATCGCCGAAATAATTAAATGAACGTCTAATGTAACTTGACCATCACGAAATCATATGGTCATCAGAAACCATCACTCAAACACGAAGAAAATACTTAAATATGCCCAACGCAGAGTAGCAATTAGTGAACACGTCTTATCATCATCAAATTCTAATATGGAGTCCCGAAAACAAAAACTATTTAGACAAAATGCAGTCCAATAATCCCTTAAGTTGAACAATGGGTAATATGTAACCAAGTCAACCGATAACCCCAAAAAATAAAATAATACATCATCATAGATGTTGATACAGACTCTTAGGGAGCACGCTAAAGAACTGAAGCAGGGGAAAACAATTAAAACCATAAGCATTAAATTAAGGTTAGAAAGACTGCTTCGAAACTAAACAGAATGTTCACCGTGATACGACAGATGCAAATCTGATCGGCTTAGTAAAATAAAAGAACCTCTGAAACAAAACCAATTACACTTTTTTGGAAGACAAACAGTTATTACTAAGATCAGCATATAGAAAGAAAAACTCACATGAAACATACGACTATCCGAAACAACAGATCAAGCATGTGTTTGGACCAAAACGGACTAGGCAACAAGAAGTACCAACTTACTAGAAGTATAAAATGTCAGGTCCAAAACACACTCACGCATACGACCAACCAAACACAAGACGCGTAATATAATGGATCTCGACTCAATTGAACACATCAATAAACTATAAAATAGAAAAGAGAAGGATCCAATATATTACCAAACATATCAGCGACAACACCCAACACATAACCAAACCTTTCATGCAACACTTCATCCCACTGCCGGCTGGATCGCAACACTCCTGGTTGCTTTAAACTGCCTGCCCATTCGACGATTACAGCATTGGTTTGAGCGTACAACCTCGTTTCCAAATAAAGGCGCTAGGAAGCAGCACCAAGGCTCTGTGGCAGACATAAGTTTTGTATTGATGTTAATGGCGAAGTTGTGTTCAGAATGTATTCTGAATGATTTTATAATGCTGTACTGCTGTGTGCCCTTTTGTAAATCAGAACAGGGCAAGTTAGAATACCGGGGAATCTCATTTCATGAGATACCATCGGACAATTCACTGCGTGGGATGTGGTTACGTGCAATTTCCAGAGAAGGTGACGCAGGGGATGCAAATAAATAAATAAATAAATACATACCGGTACATGAATGAATGATTGAGTAAATACGTGAGTAAATAAATTTGTAAGTAAATAAATATGTAAGTAGTAAATAAATAATTTAAGAAATATGTAAGTGAATAAATAAGTAAATAAATAAGTAAACAAATAAATAAGAAAATAAATAATTAAATAAATAAGTAAACAAATAAGTAAACAAATAAGTAAACAAATAAATAAGAAAATAAATAAGTAAATAAATAAGTAAACAAATAAATTAGAAAATAAATAATTAAATAAATAAATAAATGTGTAAGTAAATAAGTAAATAAATACGTGAATAAATAAGCAAATAAGAAAATAAATAATTAAATAAATAAGTAAACAAATAAATGCATGCCGGGTACAGTTGTAACTAAATAAATATGTAAATAAATAAGTGAATAAATAAGCAAATAAATAAGTAAATAAATAAGCAAATAAATAAGTAAATCAATAGATAAGAAAATAAATAAGTTAATAAATAATTAAATAGATAAATACGTAAGTAAATAAAGAAATAAATAAAAAATAAGTAAATAAATAATTAAATAAATACAAATGCAAGTAAATGAGTAAATAAATATATACGTGAATAAATAAATAAGTAAATAAATACGTAAACAAATAAATAAGAAAATAAATAATTGAATACATAAATATGTAAGTAAATAAACAATTAAGTAAGTAAATAAGTAAGCAAATAAATATGAAAATACATAATTAAATAAATAAACATGTAAGTAAATAAACAAATAAGTAAATAAATACGTAAATAAATACATAAATAAATAAGCAAATAAATAAGTAAATAAGAAAATAAATAAATAAATTTGTAAGTAAATAAATAAGAAAAAAATAAACAATCTGTCCAAAAAATCTGTAAAAATGTATAATACAGCCAGCATAATAAGACGGGTTATCAGACAAATTCACCTCACACCCAAGTACATGGGGCTACATGACCACGATGTCGCAAAGCCCCTAAATAAATCATCATCCCATTTTTCGGGGGCCGGAGGCATTTCTTTTCCCTGTCTTTTATTGTCCTTATTCTTTTCTTTTCATCTCGCGAAGTATGTAAGTTAGATTTAAGTCAGTTAGAAGTAGTTATATTTTTATTATCGTCTGCATAATTACGGGAAAATGAGCTAGACATTTCGCCCCTTAAAAACAATCGCCTCCACATGTACAGTATTTTTGCTTACCTTTATACTGAAAATTTGCCCGTAAGTATGTGTCTGAACACTTTTAGATGTTAGAATAACAAAGGAACTAACTTAGTGTAATGTTTTCACGTCCGTCAATCTCGATATTAAGCCTCCAAACATAACAATACTTCGTTTCAGGTATCTTCCCCTTTAAAAAGCCGCGGCAAACTCAGTGCCTTGGTGCTGCACCTAGCGGTGAATTAATGCATATATCTTGTACGCCTGTGAGTGTCGAATGGGCAGGCAGTTTAAAGCAACCAGGAGTGTTGCGATCCAGCCGGCAGTGCTTCATCCATACTGATCATAGTTAATAACCAATTTGTCAACCATTACATGATAACGTACCTTCTGTCGGCATCAGTCATTTAATAATATTTTAATATAGCATGCTTAAAAACGTGATTTTTCTTGAGTTTTCCAGTTTAGTGCTCCTTTTTGATGTTCAATGTCAGTTTCGGGAACTTCTGGCGTAGTCTAAAAGACTAGCCTAACCCAAAATAGGTCTCCACGATATATGTTACATCTTTCTTCTTCGATGTCAAATTAGGTAATAATATTAATAGGGATGTAGCGGGAGAAAGTTCGCGCCAGATAGCGCTCGTGTAGTACTGGGTAAGCGCATGGCGATCGTTTTATGTTTCTCCCAGTCAGCTGCGAGGAATCTATAAATTGTGACCGAGTTTTCTAAGCTAAAGTAAATTATATCTTCTCTAATTATACTCCAAGATTAAATTATTTAATTCTACAGGTATATCTCCTAATATATTACGGACGATTTTCAGCATTTAAGCGTTCAACAGCTGTAAAATGAGCTACGGACTAGAGGCACTAAAACTAGCGGGAGGAAGGAATAATAGCCTACAGCGGTAATAACAAAATTCTAACACGCTTTATTATTCAAATAATGAATATGAGTCAGCATGCTTTCTCCTAAAGATTACAATTACTAGAGTATTGTAGGCCTATATTCATAAATATATCTCCATAAGACTTAAATCATAAATAGGGGTTTAAATATTCACTTGCTCCCCCTGCTTACAGACTTCGATTCATGTATTTTTTTTAGGTTGATAGCTTACATGAAACTGTCGTGTTTTAAGGTAAACATAATCAAAGAAAGTTGATACCGGTAATGTGTACCTCGAAAATGCATCGCAACCTTTGGTTCTTATGTAATTTTGTCAATTTCTCAATAAGAATCGTTCCCTTACCCCTGGGAAAGGACTTGGGGGTACAGTTTTTTAAAAGTTTGAGAATCCCTGCTTTAGGGCCATGAACTGTTTCCATTCATCTGACTATGTCTCAAGAATGTAGAAGTCAGTCGCTACCACATTCTCCGTCGGGCAGATGGAAGTTGACGATTAATTCTGATTTCAAGAAACCAACCATAATACGTTTGTGACTGTTAATGTTGCGACATTTATTCTTGAAGTATTTGACCGAGTATTGATGTCTTTGAAAATGGGAGTCCGAAATGTTACTTTCATTTCTTCGTGTATATTGCGATTTCTTCCCGTACTTCAATGGAGATGATTTCTGCAGATTCCGATATTGTAGGCTTATCGTGATAATCCGGCAATTTTCTTGTGTATGGCCTCTTCCTAAATAATTATTTTTGTTGTGTTTGTGGTCCACGAAAAAAGCGATGGAACTGCGCCCGGTTTTAATCTTGCTCTCTCGCCTTCAAATACAAACGCATAAATTCAGTGGTTGTTATCGAAATGTCTAATCAGTTTATAGGTACAAAATAGGAATTATTTCCCTTTGTAAGTCACACTTATCCAGCACAGTTTTCGTGAAGTCATCGGGTTGTAAATTATGGAAACACACTTTAATTTATTCGGTCAGATTTTTCTCACCGAAATTTTTCCTTCTAATAGCATGTGACCATATCTTCCTCATTTCTTTATTTTGTGGAAATTGGTGAAACGAAAACGGGCTTCCCTGATTTATGCAAAGAGGAGCACTGCAATAGCTCGGCATAGTCACGAAAATAACAATTTAAACAACTGAAATTCGTACATATTAGCGGCATGAGAACACAGGAGACAAATGAAGAGCGCCTTGCGCTTACCCAGTACAACAGCAGTGCGCTCTATCGGTGCTAGTTCTATACATCCCTAAAGCCCTTGTTTAGTTGCGAAGACAATAACTTCAAAGATTAACTTAGTCCGCAGACGAGCAGTGGATAAACGATCATCACGAGCCATCTAGCGGACTACCAGAAAAGCTCGTAAGACAGTTCCCAGAATATCCGTTAGGAGTAGTGCGAGTCCAAATAGCCACAGAACTCCGTTAAGTTCATAACTTGTCTCATAGATGGAGCGGAGTCTAACTATTTCGAACATCGGAATCACACATATCAGTAGTTTCCTTAAGGAAGGATAATATATAGGACTATCCGTAATCAGTCAAATACAATTGTTACAACTGTCCCCCCTGCCCGCCGCAAATGTGATCATGGGTTCACCAAATGATCACTAGACTGCATGCAGAAGAGAAGTACAGAAGGATGAAGTTTTCTTTAACCATGAACGCTAAATTAATAGTTCTTTCATGCACACAAAGTCACTTCAACAATGGTTAGCACTAGAAAAAACAATACAGTTCCAGTTTTCCCATGCTTAGCATTTTGTTTCACATATAATTTCTTCCGAACATCCCGCTAGGGTACAGGATGGGAAGGTCTCTTCTTTCTTCGGGAGACAGGCATGTTTCAACTAGCGTAGGACTGACGATGACATCCGGGCGCCCATGGACGACAAGGACAATCCACACGACTGCACATGATTCACTTCTTCCAGCAAAATTTCCTGAAATCATATCGGACTGCGAACAAATTTTGTTCCTGGATTCTTCTACATACCACAACTGACATATTCAGTCACGAGTCAATCTTTAACATACAGAAGTTTAAACCAAAATAAACAATGACCGACAGAAAATACAACATAACGTAAATTAAAATAAGCATCTCCCTTTTAAGTTTCCTCTTTTCTTTACATTAGAAATTTGTTTACTGACAATTCTTTTCTGAACTTTCATCTCCTCTTTTAATTTGAGACAGGTGAACACAAAATATTCTTTTCATTTGAGGATCACTTACTAAAACAGAAACAGGAGTGATGAAACTAATTAACTTACATGGACCACGAAATTTGGTGAGCAGTTTACTAGACTGATGAGGACCAGATTCTTTCAAGGAAAAAATCTTAACATAAACTTCATCACCAACTTGAAGAGATGTGGCACGACGTCCTCCGTTGTATCTGTCTCTTAATCACTCATGATCGATTCTCATGTTTTAGAAAATACCGAAAGAAAATAGGCAACAACAAGATTAACGAGGATAGAAACGCCAAAACAGAAACGACCAAATAAAAACTCCAAGAAATTATATTTTAGAAGACCATTAACAATATGAACCAGATCACACGTGCAGAAAAACACAATACATCCACCTTTCACTCACCCGTACACAACTGTAATTCCCAAAATAACAACTACATTTACCACCCACAAATAAATTACCCAAACTATCCACCAGTATGTAAATAATATTCGTCAAAACACCATAACCCACACTTACCTTTATGCCGACTTGAACCAAAGAGAAATACATTGATCACACAGCCCGCATTCCGTGAGATCCATAATGAGCCCTAATAGCATACGTGCTTACCCGCAGGGTATTTTTCCGCACCACATATTCTTCATATCACACACTCACCGTAAGTCTCATATCCCGAATCAAACAGATAAATAAAGTGTTCTAAGTATACCAACCTGGAGATTACTTTGGGATCTCTCCGTAAGATACTCACCTTTCATACCATTCGACCCTTATTCAACAGAATAATCAACCAAATAATTACTCAGTGAACTCAGGTTGGTAGGTGCTCCAACGATATAGAACTGACATACTTGGTAATCGACGTAAAACAACTAAAATTATTTAATTAAATAAACCTAACATTATTTTTAAACAAAAAACAAATCAAGCCCTTCCCTTAAAACTTTCAAACAAATCTAACCTATTACTGTCGCACAACACACATATTCAGTTGCACACACACTGTTTTTCAAACACAACTTAGAAAAATATACTTAAAAACCTTTTTTGGAAAAACATTACGAGTAGATGTACCTAGGAGGTCTCCTTGGCCTGAGGTCATTTCCTGGAATTAAATTTATTATTACATGATTTAGCAAGATGACATACTACACCACAACTGAAATATCTTCTTCCTTGTTTCACCACTGGAACATTTCTGAAATTGGAAGAATTAGTACTAATCTTAGGAACAGGAATACTGGCAATCGGAAGGGAGTCACCGTTCCTTACTGTTTCAGCGATCATGATGATTCTGTTTAGATCAGAGAAATCAGTAGGCGTTCCTCTCATGGACAAGTATGATCGATATTTAGGATTAATACCATCAAGAATCTTAGAAACTATCATTTCTTCACTCATATCAAGACAAAATACTTTAGCATAACCCTTAATATCCGATACATGGTCATTTAGGCTCTCATCGAAACGTTGTACTCTATTAAAGTATTTGTGATGTAGCATACTCAAAGTGTAGGAAGGAAATAACGATGATAAAATCTCTAAATGGAAATTATTTAAGGAGGTACGAGATCTCATAGCTTTTAATAGCTGTTCTCTTAACAAACCATTAGTATCATGCATGATTCCTTCAATGTAGCAAGATCAATCTCTCGGTGGTAAGCAGGAGATTTTCCTCTGACCAGTACTTCATAAGCAACTTCTGATTTATTCAAATAGTAAACTGTCACTTTTTCTCTTCCTTCCAAAGGAATCCCATATATCACTCAGATATGTAACAGAAAAACGACAAATATTAGAAATTTATAATATTAAACACAATGTTAAACCTTATTGTCCCCCATCACTCGACTCCATGTCTGGGAATCTCTCAAAACAAAATATATGTGGGGAAGAAATCCAAAAATCAACCAAGCTCAATGCTACCAGCTGCCACCTCCCTAACTACTACCGTGGAAATATGTGCTACCCATTTAAGTCTCCAGAAGTTTGTCTTTGAGACACAATACCAGGCATAAAATCTAAGTAATGGAAAACACCAGATTCCAATAACGTATATAATATATTTTAACAACTTTTGAAACACACAAATAACATAAAATCTTATTATCTAGAAACCAACAAATTAGTTTAGAAATGAGGAAACCAAACTATAAAAAATAATTACCCCTTCGACGAAGTATCGTGTCCTAATATCAAACAGAACAACTGAGTAAGATCATACAGAATCGCCGAAATAATTAAAAGTACGTCTAATGTAACTTGACCATCACCCAATCATATGATCATCAGGAACCATCACTCAAACATGAAGAAAATACTTAAATATGCCCAAACGCAGAGTAGCAATTAGTGAACACGTCTTATCATCATCAAATTCTAATATGGAGTCCCGAAAACTATTTAGACAAAATGCAGTCCAATAATCTCTTAAGTTGAACAATGGGTAATATGTAAACAAGTCAACCGATAACCCCCAAAAATAAAATAATACATCATCGTAGATGTTGATACAGACTCTTAGGGAGCACGCTAAAGAACCGAAGCAGGGGAAAATAATTAAAACCAGAAACATTAAATTGAGGTTAGAAAGACTGCTTCGAAACTAAACAAAATGTTCACCGTGGTACGACAGATGCAAATCTGGATCAGCTTAGTAAAATAAAAGAACCTCTGAAACAAACACAATTACACTTTTTGGAAGACAAACAGTTATTACTAAGATCGGCATATAGAAAGAAAAACTCACATGAAACATACGACCATCCGAAACAACAGATCAACCATGTGTTTGGACCAAAACGAACTAGGCAACAAGAAGTACCAACTTACTAGAAGTATAAAATGTCAGGTCCAAAACACACTCACGCATACGACCAACCAAACACTAGACGCGTAATATAGTGGATCTCGACTCAATTGAACACATTGATCTTATATATCTTATATATATGTATGTGGGTGGGTGGGTTTGTTCCGTATACAAATCTACACCGTTCCACCCATCTCAACCAAATTTTGCATACACATAGTTTAGGACCCAGAAGGAAGGGCTGGCTACATAAATTTTCGATAGTCTTTCTCATTCTTCTGATTTCGGTCCTTTTGTACTCGAGCAAAGGCTAATATAAAGTCATAAAATTAATATACTCATGAAGGAATAGCAAGGCTGATCATTTCCATGGCAACCTAGTTCAAGTCGAGACACGGCCGACTGGAAGCGAGTTGTGCTCTGCACTATCTGTATAGAAAATGGGGATCTTTACTTGAAATCCCGTTAGTTACTCAACTGCTCACACAGCACTGTCAACCGAGTATAGCATAACAAAGACTTGACACGTTTTGTCAATATAATTTCCGCAATATCAAAATGCAAATTATATCACAAAATAATATAATAATAATAATCCCTGGCAATACAGCCCATGAAGGGCCTAGGCCTACCAAGCGACCGCTGCCCAGCCATTTAGCCTGCAGATATTGGGGTGACGCGTGATCAGCGCATCGGGTCCCCTCGGCCGTTAATCTTGGTTTTCGTGATCAGGGCGCTGCCTCACTGTCAGGCAGCTACTCAATTGTCCTCACGAGGCTGAGTGCACCCCGTTCCAGCCCTCACGTCAGTTTCTAAAATTCCTGACGGAGCCGGGAATCGAACCCAGGGCTTCTGGGTGAGAAGCAGGTACGCTACCCCTGCACCACGGGGCCGGCCACAAAATACAATAGCGTGATATTAAATGACAGAGACCAAACATACCAATGCACCTTATTAAAATAGAATTCCATTAGGTTCACTCGATTTGTATAAACATTTATGAAATTTTCTGCTGGCAAGACCGCTGCTGCGGTCAGGTTTATGAGTGGAGAGGATTACAGTTCTGAGAAATGCAATCCAAACATTTCATACAATAAATTCTTTCCACTGTGAATACATCTTAAACCAGACTTTCAGTTTTCATTGTAGAAAAAGATATTGCTGAAATTGTAATTTGATGATGATAGTTGATGTTAAAGGGCCTAACATGGAGGCTATTGGCCTCTTAATTCCTTGGGATGAAAATGAAGAATGATGATATAATGAACACTAGAACTAAAAATAACTACAACTTACAACCAAATTACGGATTAGGAGAACAAAAGGACACAAAGGAAGGAATAAGGGAAATAAAATGCAGGTAATTGAAATGCTCTCATCCCTCATCAAATGAGAATTGACGGATTTGGAAAGGTGTACCATGAAAGGCAAATAGGGAGGGAAAATAGGAGAGAGAAAGCCCCAGAATCACTGGAAAAAGGAAAAAAAAAACAAAACAGATCCAGCTCACGTATCCTCCCAAAATCAACAGCCGTGAGCCCTTGAGAGTGTAGCACATCCAGTGGTGGGGCTACACACACCGTGCCTCCTTTATGACCTCGTGCAGAAGGGAGGAGATATGATGAAAAGAAAAACAAGAGATCTGACCCTTCGAAGAATGAGGGTATCAGGAAAGATGAAACAAGGTCCAATTAAGGCGGGAATTTGAAAGACTTCTTAGACCTCAGATATCCTAATACTTTCAGGGTTGGAAGAGAACAAGAGTTGATCAAGGGAGTCCGACAGTAAATATGCCAGTCAGGACCCCGGCACAATTAAGTGGAAGCAATCGCGAACTCAGCTGGGGTACCCTCATCGCTAACCAGCGTCCCACAAGTTGTAAGCCCCTGAAGGAGGGGGAGTATCGTAATGTCGTAAATGAACGAGAGGTGACAAAGGGTGGTCGACAGGAAAGAAGACAGAAGGGAGCCGGGCACAAGTAAGTGAAAGCAATACCGCACTCAGCTGAGGTCCCGTGGTCACCAAACCCACATCCCATTAGTCTTGAGCCCCTGGGGGATGTACTGAAGAATGATTCAACAGAATCGCAAGAAAACATTATGATACCCATTTTTCAAAATATAATTTATGGATATGCACTGGACTGTTGATTCCGTAGTTAATTGGATATCATCGTAGGTATCAGAGGCAAAGAAGTCACTATCATGTGCGTTACTAGCATTGGTCAAGTACTATCCCGGCATTTGCCTGTACAGAGTGTAGAAAAACCACACTCAGTATAGTTTCGAACCTACGATGTCTGGACTTGCTACAGCTGCCCTCGCAACCGTGGTGCACGATGATACGATCACAACTACGGTGCGGGACTCTCAAAATGACGACTACACACAACAGACGAAGGAGTGTTTGTGTCCGGAACAAAGTTTTCGCCGGAAATCACGTAAGAAAATCATCACATCTAACTCCGTCTCACGTAAACTCGGGAAATGAAAGCACACCTCCTGTGGGGGACCAAGAGTAGTGTTGAATGCGACAAATTCCATCGGTACTTGCAACTGGCATATGTAATGCCATTGTAGATATGTTTTTTTCTCTTTCATAATAGCTTTAAACTGCCTGTTCATTTAACATAAGACAAGATAGGTTGCAGCACCATTTTCACTGCCAGATGGATCGCATCCCTCCTGCCTGCTTTAAACTGCCTGCCATTCAACACTCAATCTCGTACAGGATCTATTCACAGTAGCGCTCCATTCGTATTTACGTCTTTTTCCAGAACTAGCACTGACGTTATTTCGTTTCTTACTACCGTCTATTTTAGTTTTTGGACTTCGCTAAACCCATAAAATATTAAACAATAGACAAATCATTTTCTAAATGAAACATTGTCTTAACTTCAAGTAAGTTGTCGTATTTATTAAATTTATATTCATTCAATGTTATTTAAATTAGATTGCATTATGATTTTAATATTTTTTCATTTTAGTCAGATTCATTTAGCCAATATTTGCTTTTTAATTGCTTTCTTTTTAGACACCGTATACTTTGAGCTAACCTCTTTATTTTCCACCACGTCGTGTTACTTGAAGCCGCTTTGATTAGAAAAGGCTTATGGATGTTTAAGCATACAGGCTTTTCATTAATTATACACGGATTGGTGGAGTATTGATATTCCAAGTATGCCATTTCAAACTTTTGACCTATCTTACGAAATACTTTAGGGGCTAAAGAAGAAGCCCAATGTGATCTCAATCAATGCATCTCATTTGACATTATACTGGGATTACACGTTTCTGCTTTTACTTTTACTAGGTGAGATAGGTTAGTTGGTTCCTCTGTTTAGGGCCTGCGACATCGCGGTCATGCAGCCCCGTGTACTTTGGATGTGGGTAGAATCTGCCTGATAACCGGTGTTAATTGTGATGGCTGTATTATTGTGTGTTGTATGTAATTCAGGAAAGGACTACAGACAGTCAGTTTTAAGTAGTTCCTACTTTTTCTACCAAATGATACCGTCAAAGACACCTAGCTGCAAACTTGGATAATAAATATCCCCGTAACCAGACGGTGACCCTTGGAACTTAATAGCGCTAATCAAATTTTACTTTCACAGGAGTGTAGTTAGTGGAAAGTTCTTTTACATCACATAAATCTATGTCCTATGACATGGGCCCACCGGCCTTACTTCCCCTCCGAAGGAAGGCAAACTGAGGGATTTTAACGCTCTTCAAAACTCCGGTGACTTCGGCCGGGTTTTAACCCGCAATCTTGGGCATAGAAGCTCAGCATGCTATCAAATACGCCACCAAACCCGCCCAATATGAGATAATAGGCGTGTAAATACAGCAATACTATTCCCTAATATGCAGCTATAGTAGCCTACACACTGCTTTATGTACATGAATAAGCCATTTCTCATTAATCACACCATTTGTGTGGGGTTAAAAATCGTAAGTATATTTGACTCCAGAATGATGACTTTATATTACAAATTTTGAATAATTTTATTGTTTCCTTTCAAAAATGTAGATGCAACAATTTATAAATGAAAGAGAACTATGTGAATAAGACGTCTAAATTACACCCATTACAAGAGATATAAAGACTATCAGGAAAATGCTGTAATTGTGAGACTAGGTCCTTGAGAAATGTGCATATACAGCCCTTTTTGTTATTGATGCATTCTCTACTACGTAATTGTACTCCACAGTAACTTTCGCCTAGATATACAGTGAGTTAATATTGTACTTGATTAACTTCAGGGCCCAGGATAACTATGTTTTAAACTCACTTAGGGGCAAAGTAAATATATCTTGCGTAATATATTGGCATGTATCTTTCTATAACATGTAGATACACCTCTCGGGCAACGCCGGGTAAAATTGGTAGTAAACTATAAAATAGAAAAGAGAAGGATCCAATATATTACCAAACATACCAACGACAACACCCAGCACATAACCAAACCTTTCATGCAACACTTCATCCATACTGATCATAGTTAATAACCGATTTGTCAACCATTACATGATAACGCACTGTACCCGATTTCAGCAGTGTCGTGAATGCCAAAATCCAAAATGACAGCGGATCGATACCAACGGCAGTACCCGGCTAATAATACTTACCGAAATATCAGGCATCACACACACTGCAAATCGTGGACACACATCAGGCGATATCATCAAAACACAATGGTAAATCCTCCACAGGATCAGCGACAACACACACCAGAGCACGAGACTCTCATTCACACGAGCGCAACAGGGACAGGGAAATGGATAAAATGGTTCAAGCCGCTAGAATTACCATAGCATTTTCCTAACCTCCCATTATCTATAAATCACAACGCAAGAATATTGTGAAAATGGTATAAGCAGACGCAAATGCGTGCCCAAATTTATTCAATAAGTAAACAACGCAAAGATGGTTATAAACAAACCGAAAATCCATAACTAAAGGTCATTATCGTTAATGCCTTATGACAACTTCTCTGACATAACGTCAGCTAAAACACAAAATAACGACATAAAAACAACAACTGATAAATTGGCAACATACCGCTATGCCTTTGCTATCAGGGTCAACAAAAAATATTTATAAAGATAAAGAAACAACCCCCTTAATGAAAATAAATAGTGACGGCCTCTCACTATTTACAATATCGATATTTTACTCTATACACAGATCCTGAGTTTTATTCTTTACTTAATTACCGAAATACCTTTTAATTCAAATACTAAATTTAAGAAATAGCGAATACTATCTATATACATGTCATCATAGAACATTATCTACCCCAATGTTCCTCCACTAATCTTTATATATATATATATATATATAGGATTTATCAACACTAACTGACTGTGATCAAAATCGAGGTTATCGGGCAAAAATATGGCTTAGCATTCCGATCAATAAAGATGAGAGTGCTATCCACTGAACCCCTATTCTGATCCAATATTCGAAAACAATAACAATAATACTAAACTGAGTTAATATCAACGTCCTGAATACTAAACTTTTGGAGCACCCGGTATCGACAACCCAGCTGATCTGCACGAACACGCCAGCCTATCAGATCAACATCAAACACCACCAAGGTGATCCTACAATATGAATGAAAATACTGTCATCAAACACAGTAAAATAATCTATCATCAGTCGAAATAAAATCCACAACCCAATAACTCAACGTTCCAACGAACGACAACAACAGCTCAAAGCTGACTAACAAGACTGCAATCCTAATCACACACTAAACGCAGCAAACTAACAACAACAACAACCATTGACAGAGGAAAGGTTTCCAGGACATAACATCCCTTACAGGGGTCGACCTTCGAAATACCAAAGAAACAATTTTTATTATTGCACACCTCTTCAATGTAAACACAACAATCTAACAATACCAAAAAGGAACATCTCTCCCTCAAGTTATAAGTACTTCAATGACGTTGATACTAATTTTAAATACGCTTTAAAAGCAATAGCAGTTACAAATCGTATGACTCTTTCCTAGAGCGTGTTAACTAAGCACGAAACATTTCTAGCTATATCCGTTCAAAGTACATTGATTGAGAGTGTCAACTCAAAAACACTTAGGCGTGAACTATATTCATTACACATTGAAATATTTGATTATGTATATATGTCGTAGTCAGATAGTGAAATCCGTCATTTCATGAAAATCCTAGGCACTTCATGAAGAGCCGGCATATGATGTAAAAAGGTACAGTTGCACTATCTGACGCGTGGTTTCATGAAATGACTAAATTTCGCCGTCACATAGTGTATTCATTTTGTACATCATCTGACGGGAAATCCAGCCCGTCACTTCATGAAGTAGTGGCAGCGGTGATCACGTGTGAGGGAAGTGTGATTTCCAAGAATTCATAGGATAAAAATGTGTACACTAATGGGCTGTTATTTCCTCAGAAAGTGAACACTGTGACATAATATGGTACAGATACATATTGGTCCGGACCTCATTTATCCTCTAAATTCCCTCCCCAGCATCTTGGCCTTGCGCCTAGAAGGAATTATGCTGCCGTACTGTGAACGGAAAAAAAAAAGTCATTCAGATCCGTTTTGTTATTAAAACATGAGAGATAGATAACCGACAGCATAATATGACGTGGTTTCGCTGTTCCACTCTTTAAAATAACAAGAACTAACTCAATTACGAAGGCGCAATATCTTGTACAACTCTTGGCAGCCAACGTTCCAAGTTAGCTTGTGGTCTCGGGATATGGTGTTAGCTTCCGGATCACTACGTGGTGAGTTCGAACCCCATTGGCGGAAGACATTTTTGAAAAGTAACTATTTCAGTATGTTTTTCTTCAGTATGCATATTTTAATATACCGTAGTTCAGTTGTTGCCTTGTGTATTTATTTTAAGGGCTAGGGACATCTTCGTCATCACCAACAGAGATTTTGGGGGCTGTTTTCTGATAATCTGTGTTTGCTTGATGAGTGAAATAGTGTGTGGCTAAAGAATTTGGGAAGGTATCCCGAGACTTGAAATAAAGTACCATCCCGACATTTTTGTTAATTCATTTGGGGGACTTGGGACACCTAAATTATCAGCACCGTGTGATTGGGTGTGAATAGAACTTATATTTTTATGATGACCGTAGGGGTGGGTGGAACTGCATTAGGACAGGGATGGGGTAGGCGCCCCGGGACTTGAAGTAGGGTACTATCCTGGCATTCGGGTGAAGGGAGTGTGGCTAAGCTACGGGGAGAAACCAGACTCTGGATAGCCGATGTCATCGCCGGGTTTTGCACCTACGATCTCCCGACTTGCTGCAGCTAATCAATTTCTATGTGGAAGCTGGTTTCAAGGCCAAATGCCCATCCTGATGCCAAGTTAATGAAACGTTAATGAGAGATTGATTGAAACTGGACCAAGTATCGGAAGGAAGCGGTCTGTGGCCAAGCATTTGCCTTAGAGTTTAAAATGGGAAACTTCATTTTATGGACCGTTGTAAGTGGGGTTTGAACCACTCGACATGTCCGTATATACAGTAGCTTGGTTTCATAGCCTAGAGTGGAGTTCTCAACCCTGCATGCGCCTCTCTTTCCTTTTCCTGTCTTTCTCTCTCCGTCTGAAGTGCTGAAATATCTAGTGATTCACCGCTCACCAGGCATGCTGCAACTGATTACATGACTCATGTAGATAAGATCATTTACGTGTGTACAGTTGAGTCGAATCAGCATCTTTCGTGTTACTCATAAAGCAGGGATGTCCAATTATGATTACTGTTGATTAAAAAATACTATTTTACAAGTTAAAATTTTCCACTGTCAAACCTTCTAGTGAAAACCCTATTATTCTCGTTCATGCAACAGAATTTGAATTAAAGAATGGATCTCAGGGGAGGTCGTGCACGCGAGCACTTTTTTGCTCGTTTGACGGGAGCACCAAATGTCATTTAAAAAGCACTGTGGAGCTCCCGAGCACCAGGTTGATGACACCTGGCCTAGAGCTTCGCGTTAGTGGATGTAGCTACCGCTGTTGGTGATGAATGATGACAAACACTCATAATTACTATTATAACCATAACAAGCAAACTCTCCTTCACTTGTCACCCACAATAAATATTAGCAGTTATGAATACAGCGTTTATGCCACAACTATTTCCTCTTTGGTTGATTCAATCGTAATCGTTATAATCCAAAGAACTTACTATTTATTTAATTTTGGGTTATTATATAAACAATTCATTGTTTATTTCCATTGAAAAAGGAGGCAAGGTTTCTCCGAAACGTATGGTTTAAATTAAAAATACACACGGCATTAGCCCAAAAGCATGAATTGTTTATATAATAATCCGGGCCGTGAAAGCCTTAATATGCAAATTAGATTTAGGTTGTTATGTAAAAATTCATTTCGAAAACCATAATAAACAAACATTAATTTATTTCTTGTATTAGAACATTTAAAAGAATTAATGTACGGCTTCATTGCGTCAGTCATTTCATGAAGTGCCGAATCAACAAACACCGGATCTTCGTGAAGTGCCTCGGCTGATAATGTAAAATCATTTCTTACACCATCTGCTTAAATCGGTCCGTCACTTCGTGAAGAAACGCGTCAGATGATGTAACTGTACCTTTTTACATCATATGCCGGCTTTTCATGAAGTGCCTAGGATCTTCATGAAATGACGGATTTCACTATCTGACTACGACATATACATTGTGTCACTCTATAACAATAGGCGTGTGCACCTCTCGAATTATCATTTCATATTGTAATTCAAAATTGTTTTTCGAAATAATTCTTCGTCCGAGCGATCAGTGTAGCAACCAACTTCCTCCTAACGACAAATTGACCAAAGTCAAAACTGAAAATCAATTTACACTTCCAAAGGAAGAATAAAATATAAATTTGGAAAATATCAAGTCAGGATTGAAACCCAAATTAATCAAAATAAAAAAACTAATTAGGATTTTCTGAAAAAGCGAAAACAAATTAAATTCAAATTAAATTCCAATATCAAAAATGGAATAAATTTTCAAAGTGAAAATTTCAAAATCCTATATTCAAAATTCACCGAAATGTGAAAATCCCAAAAATCGAGAAAAATAATTCAAATGGTAACGTCGGATAATTGTACAAAATCACAATATGAAAAGAATCATCGAAGATCAAAATAGCTAAATCCAAAAATAAGAATATCTAAGCAAATTTTCAAAAACCGAAAATTCTCTAAACTGCGAAGTGGCAACTGCGCAAAAATATGGAATGCGAAGAAGTGAAAGCGCGTAGGAAACTGTTCATCTGGAAACACACTCGAATCCAAAATAATTAATTTCAAAAACCCAAAAGGTCGAAATCCAAATCTGTATCAACATTAAAATACTCAAATGCCACCGGTAATCATCGAAGCGGGGACTCCACTCAACCAAACGCGGTCAACACGAAGTTAACTCGCCTGCAATGATCCCAAACATAGCTGGAACTGAAGCTAACCCGCATACTAAATGCGGAAAGAACTTGCTTGGAAGAAGTAAATCACAGATACCAGAACTAAAACTTTATGCAAAACAAACTACTACTGAAATAAATGATCACACCAGGCATGCTTCAAGATACACCAATCTAAATACAGGGGCTATGTGAAATGAAGATCTTGTGTTACTTTGAGCGGAGCTGGCGATGAAACACGTGTAGTCCCAAATACACACAGGTCCGGGAAACTGCATCCGACGTCAAGCAGCTGGCGGGTCCATAGCCTCACTCCAAGCGTCATTTCACCATTTTTTGATCGCTGCGAGATTGCAAGAAGCCGGCCAACTGCTCCATGGTTCGTGATGGGGCCCGGATAGCCTACACGTTCGGCCCGCCCCCTGACAGTCCACTGGTTCGATTCTCGGTCTTCCTTCCGACCTTGCTCTTCTTCTCGTTCCTCCGGACAATTTTGCAGCCTCTCTCCATCCTGAGACTGGTTTAAGTCCATGATGATCCCCATTAGATTGTGCATCTATGAAGTATTTGTGTGAACATTGCTTTCCTGCGTTTCATTTTAAGTGACTCCACTAGAAGGAATTCTTACACCCATCATGTAGACCACATTTCCCACAGCATAATTTAGCAATTTAACATGGCTCCCTCTGACAATTCAAATGTTCCTTCTAACCACGTGTCCGTGATGTTCATCACCATTTTATTTCGCACCATTTCACAGTCGAACATATCGTTCCAAAATAACGTGTCCCTTTAAAATATTTCCTTCCAAATATGTACTTACAGTGTCCTTCACGACGTATATTCATAATGCCACATTCTCTACGAACACGTCACATAATGCAGACTGATAATTCATTGTCAGACCACGACACTGGCCTCTACCGAAAATATTCCATTACACACTCAAATTCATATACGGACTTACGTGCTTCGCACAATATTAGCACCGTGATACAAGTTTACACATATTCGTATTATTCTTTCCTTCACTGAAACACTTGTACACATTCCCGTATCACGTTTTCGGAACTCACGGCTGACATCCGTCCGGTTCAACAACCCGTGTTGCACTCTCTCACACAATGGCCGTCTCTTCCTTCCGCATGCTTCCAGAACCACCGCGCCCTCTTTCTCAAGGTCCCATAATGCAAGGCTCGGACATGAATATCATTATACAGACTTCGGGCGTTAATTATCCAAGGAAAACATTTCCTGATAATATAATGCTCAAAAAAATTAAAGCACCACTTTTTTCAAAGGCCACAAAATTTTGAAAAGTTGACCTACAAGCTCGAAATCTCAGTATGACGTTTGTCCTGACGCCTACCAAGCATATGCTTCAGCACAACTCCCCAACTTGAGTAGTTTCGGGGTAGCACCCCGAAAACCAGCCCATTTTCGAAAACCGCAAATTGAAGTTTGCGAAAAACGCTGCAGGACTTGTCGCAGGTTGCCAAAGCAGTCGAAAATGAATGAGTCTTGCTCTTAAAGGTTCCACAAACACGTTGAAATCGTTACATTTGACGTTTGGGTATTTTCAACCCCCTTCTTCATCCCCTAAACATGGACTACCATTGGGGGCGTCTGAGAAGGTACCGGGTGTGTTTAACCACCTGAAAACCTGTACACTGTCCTCAGTTGCTGATTGCAGTAAGTTCTTAAGGCCTCTGGCAATGTCCACACCCCCTAACACCCTCAACTGGCATGGGACCAAACCATCCCTTCTCGATTCACCCCTAAGGAAGGTTTTAATCGAGATGTTTATCAGTGCTGCTAATGGGGGGGTCTTCCCCTAACGTTTCAAAAAAGGAACTGTGCCTTTGTCACCACCCCTTCCCCTGCAACCACCGTTTGTATGATTTTTCGAATCAGGCCCTTTTTAAGGGCTGAAACGACGTCTTAATCGCTGAAAGGGCTGTAAAGGTCCTTAGAAGTAGTGGTGACACGAAATCAACCCCTTCCGATCGATGATTGACATTCCGTCCCCCAAATTCGAAATTTTTTCACCCCCAACCCTCCCTGACTGGACGCATAATGCATCATGGCAGAGTTTTCAGAGTTGGATGAAAATGAAGCTTATGGCCTGCAATGGAGCCCAAAACAGCAGGCTGGATAGAAATTCATCGGTAGGTTGGGAAACGGGACCAAAATTTTTCAAAAAAGTGTACAGCCTACAGTAAGTACGCCCATGCATAGGCAACCCACATCACGTCCGTGCGTGTGGGTTGCCTATGATCGGCAATAGGTTACAAAGTTTGGCAATGGGAGAAAAATGACGTGATGTGGGTTGCCTATGCATTGGTGTACTTACTAGAGGCTGTTAACTTTTTTGAAAACTTTTTGGTCCCGTTTCCCACCCTATCGATGAATTTCCATCCAACCTGCTGTTTTGGGCTCCATTTCAGGCCATAAGCTTCATTTTGATCCAACTCTGAAAACTCTGCCATGACGCGTTACGCGTCCAGACAGGGAGGGTTGAGGGTGCAAAAATGTCAACTTTGGGGGATGGAATGTCAATCAAACATCGGAAGGGGTTGATTTCGTGTCACCACTACTTCTAAGGACCTTTACAGCCCTTTCAGCGATTAAGATCTCATTTCAGCCCTTAAAAAGGGCCTGATTCGAAAAATCATACAAAAGGGGGTAGCAAGGGAAGGGGTGGCGACACAGGCGCAGGTCCTCTTTTGAAACGTTAGGGGAAGACCCCCCATTAGCAGCACTGATAAAAATCTCGATTTAAACCTTCCTTAGGGGTGAATCAAGACGGGGTGGTTTGGTCCCTTGCCAGTTGAGGGTGTTAGGAGGGGTGAACATTGCCGGAGGCCTTAAGAAATTGCTGCAATCAGCAACTGAGGACGGTGTGCAGGTTTTCAGGTGGTTAAACACATCTGGTACCTTCTCAGGCGCCCCCAATGGTAGTCCATGTTTAGGGGATGATGAAGGGGGTTGAAAATGCCCAAACGTCAAATGTAACGATTTCAACGTGTTCGTGGAACCTTAAGAGCAAGACTCATTCATTTTCGACTGCTTTGGCAACCTGAGACAAGTCCTACAGCGTTTTTCGCAAACTTCAATTTACGGTTTTCAAAAATGGGCTGGTTTTGGGGGCGCTATCCCGAAACTACACAAGTTGGGGAGTTGTGCTGAAGCATGTGCTTGGTAGGCGTCGGGGCAAACCTCATACTGAGATTTCGACCTTGTGCAGTCAACTTTCCAAATTTGGTGGCCTTTGAAAAAAGTGGTGCTTTAATTTTTTTGAGCAGTATATCTTAAATAATTTCTTCGATTTATTTCCAATCATCAATACTTCCAAGTGCATTAAATAGTATACTTGCCAAAATAAAATATTCCATTTCTAAGGTCGCCCAATGGATCCTCCAATCTCGTTCTCTTTCCTCAAGTACTGCCTGTGGTCTCTCTCGTAGGATGATCCAATCAGATCCTCCCTTACTAGGAGGTGATTACATCCAGCTGACAAGCTTCTTGTTAGACAATACTTCATGACTCTAAATTTTGTGTAACGGGCCTGTTCCTAAATTCATTTTCCCATTTTAATTAAATGATCACTTTTCTATGGTTGGCTTTCATAACTGTTCCTGGCATCTCTGAATACGAATTCGGGGACAGTACCTTCTGTCGGCATCAGTCATTTAATAATATTTTAATATAGCATGCTTAAAACGTGATTTTTCTTGACTTTTCCAGTTTAGTGCTCCTTTTTGATGTTCAATGTCAGTTTCGGGAAGTTCCGGGCGTAGTCTAAAAGACTAGCCTAACTCAAAATAGGTCTCCACGATATATGTTACATCTTTCTTCTTCGATATCAAATTAGGTAATAATATTAATTACAACAAAACCCTTGTTTATTTGCGAAGACAATAACTTCAAAGATTAACTTAGTCCGCAGACGAGCAGTGGATAAACGAACATCACGAGCCATCTAGCGGACTACCAGAAAAGCTCGTATGACAGTTCCCAGAATATCCGTTAGGAGTAGTACGAGTCCAAATAGCGACAGAACTCCGTCAAGTTCATTACTTGTCTCATAGATGGAGCGGAGTCTAACTATTTCGAACATCAGAATCACACATATCAGTAGTTTCCTTAAGGAAGGATAATATATATCCGTAATCAGTCAAATACAATTGTCACATATTAATTAGATTATGATCACTATTATAATTTCTGTTGCACCTCCCTTTCTGGACTGGCTGCAACAACTGGATATTTCTTTATGATTGCAAACGCAATCTTATGTTCTTGTGATGTAGGCTATATATTGTACACATGATTTACTTATTTATATATATATGCATATATAAGGTGCGTTCAAATAGTAACGACCCGGAGGCCGGAATGCGCAAACCAGTGACTACATCAGCTAATCGTGGCGTGTGTAACGAGGTGTGGTTCCGACCAGAGCGTGGAAGGTCACAGCCCGTCGCTAGAGGGCACGCGTGCACGTCACGTGACGATACAATGCGAGCAGCAGCATGCATCCATCGTCCAACGCTGCTAGTCGCATTGCAAACAGTGACATGGAGGCGTCAACCGAAGAGCAAAGAGGTGTTCTTCGGTTTCTGACAGCGGAAGGAGTAGGGGGAACCGACATTCATCGCCGAATGTCACAAGTGTGCGGCGAACACTGCATGTCCCTTTCACGGCGTGGCACAAGCGCTTCAGGGAAGGACGGGTGTCGTTAGGCGATGATGTCCGATCTGGGGCACCCCCCTGCATTACCGATGACAACGTCCAGCTGGTTGATGCACTCATTATCCAGGACCGCCGAGTGACAGTGAACGCCATAGTCGCCATGGTCGCTCCACGACAATGCACGACCTCATACGGCCAACACAGTCTCGGCACTCCCGCAGAAATTCAAATGGGAGGTTCTCGGCCACCCTGCATACAGTCCAGACCTCTCTCCCTGTGATTACGCCATGTTTGGTCCCCTGAAAAGGGCTCTGCGGGGCCAACGATTCACCTCGGACGCCGACGTCCTGCTGAACGTGCGGAAATGGTTCACATCGCAGCCCAGGGAATTTTATGAGATAGCCATTCACCGCCTCGTGTCACAGTGGGACAAGTGCCTCAACAGCCAGGGCCAATACTTCTAACATACAGGTACTGGTTTCTGTAAGTATGCCTACTGCTCGTTACTTTTTGAACGCACCTTATGTATACCTGAGTTTGGCATTTCTCTCAGGGTTTTGTCTGACAGTGGGCCGCTGTTCTCTGCAATGGACAGGAAATCCAGCATGCAGCAAGCCTGAATCACACATGTACACTCATCTGTAAGATATCCGCAGGGAAAGTAAGTGGAAAGATCGATGAGAGATTTAGCTCGTTTATTCCGCTCTCTAGTGCGCGACAAGCATTCAGCCTGGGTCGCACAACTCCCCAAAGTTGAGACTTGGCTGAATTCGATCCATCACGAAAGTACGAAGTTGACGCCCTATGAAATTTATTTTGGAATGAAACCCCAACATGAACTAGCGAGATTACTGGGTTTGACTGAGGAAAATCAACCGGGGATTTATTATATTGCCCAGTTGGTGAAACAGAATTCAAAAAATGCCGGAAAGAAAAGAATTCGCCAAAAAAAAACAACAACAACAACAACAACAACTAAATTCGACCTTTTCAACCCAGGAGACCGCGTCTTGTTAAGGGATCTGAAACAGTCGAATGTAGTGGAGAATGTGATGAAAAAGTTATTTCTTCTCTTTTCGGGGCCATATATAGTGTCCAAGCGTCTAGGGAAGACCGCATATGTTTTGAAGGACGAGGAGTAAAGGCAACTCTGCGGCACTTACAATATAAATAGTTTGCGTAAGTAGCCTATATTACGTGACGAGCCGAGCAATGAATAAGATGCGAGGGGGGAGACATTCGGGGAAACATTCGGGGAAACATTATAAATGTAGAGAAAGAACTCAGTTCCATTATCTTAATAAACCAAGGCCTGTTGTAGGCAGTGTCATCGACCTCAAGACTCTTCAGTAGTCCTGCTGCGTTCAATGTCTGTTTTGATTATGCGAGGCGAAGGTAACATTGGTCCCTGACGATTAAGATGATTCTTCACAGTTATACACGACGTTGTACACAGATCTTAGTATTGCCGGCCACGTAAGAAGTGGAGTGGAAACAAGTCCACTGTCTACACAAGGAGAATAACCTTAGTATATTAGGGAGAGAACGGGTATTTAAAGCGACAGCAGTAACTAGGGCATAGGGTCGGCTGGCCTGGTACAGACTATTTAAACTCGTTCAATGAGAGAGAGGGAGATATGTCTGAGTGGAAAGAGGTACTGATGACTTAAGGAGATAAGTTGAGCACGGTATGAGCGCTCGCAAGATCTCGGACGTTGACACGAAATTTAAAGGGATCAATGGTCTCGCACAGCACAGAAATAAAGGATTGTAGATAATTTACGTGTTTTTTTCTTCAGATAGTAAAGTGTTGTAATTTTAAGAGAATTTGGGTAGTGATGTCAAGGCACATCTCGTCTGACAGCAGAAGAAAGTGATCGTGTGTTTTATTTTGGTGAAAGTGGTATAATTTGGAGCACTATTATGGTGACGTAATACTAGAGATATATTGCCTCCAAAGCTTATACCAGTAGCCACAAAGAGTGTGCAATATAATACAAGTGGCAAAATAAATAAGTGACAGAACATTACGTCATGGGAAGAAGTGAAAGTATATAATAATTGTAAATACACAGGGTATACACATGAATGTTCTTTTTTCTTAACACATAGGTTTCAAGGAAGTTGGCTGGAAATTACCGCAGAGATGAAAAACACACTTTCAAAGAGCGTACATGTTGCAATTCTCTGAATTCGCTGTTTTTCCCTTACCAACTGCAGGGAGACCATACACTAACCTAATAATTACACTATACAATTCAATATCTTTTGCTTTGTGCTTTGGTACTTACAGTAACTGATGAAGAATTGAAGAACTTAACTTTGTGCGCACAATATTTACAAATTAATTCAAACTCTGCAGCAAGACCAACACGTGTATTCACTCTCAGAGGCACGCCCCCTTAAGCACACTTTTTGCAAATGGTATTATTTTGAATCACTTCTGATAATGTACACATATCTACAATTGCACAACCTTCATTCCCTTTTGTCAGGTCTTCATAGTTTTCCTTGATACCACTGAGTTTCTTCTGTCAGGCACTATCGGGCTTTCAAAGAGTAGTTTGTACAGATGTTGATAGTAGGCCAATGTTGAGGTTATTTGTTACAGGAAAATGTGGAGGTATTGTTGATGGAGATTGTGTATCTTCTACTTAGGCGTTTTAGAACAGTGGTTCTGAATCCGTAGAAGTCTGCGGACCACTCAGGGTGAAATTGAATCATGTATGGACCACCCCTCCTCCCCTTCCCTTCCTCCCCCCCCCCCTCCCCCTCTCCTCAATACACCGTTTCAGTTGTATCCCTTCCTCAATCTTCCTCAAGATATTTCAATTCAAAACCTGATAGTCATCGCCGCGAATGCATATGGACGATTCTCGATCAACGCACATCGTTTTCGAAATCCCCATTTATTGGCCACTTTTTTATACGTGCTGGTGGACCCTTTTCTCCCGCGGACCACTCCCGAGGCACTCGCGGACCACCGGTTAAGAACCACTGTTTTAGAGGGACCAGTAAACACAATACCACAGAATAATCACTGATGTACCGTACAAGGCAAGATGCTCTGTTTACATGGAAACCATTCAGACTATAAACAAAGCAAGAAACACATGAAACTCAAGATGTACATGATGCACACTAGGTTGGCCAAAATACGCACTTATCCATAATGGCAGTCTATTTGAAAAATTAACCAGAGAAGATACCTTCAGTGCTGGCCATGTTAAGTCCCAGCCGAAATCAGGTGCACATCATGATCTGAATTATTAAAGATGATGATGATAATTGTTGTTTTAAGGGGCCTAACATCTAGGTTATCGGCCCCAAATTATTAAAGAAAACACACTTGTAGCCACAATATCATCACAATCCATACACCATTTTAAAGAGGGAATTTGAAATGTTAATAAAAAAGAATGTGGAAGTCTCCGTGGCTTAGGCGGCAGTACGCCGGCCTCTCACCGCTGGGTCCGTGGTTCAAATCCCGGTCACTCCATGTGAGATCTGTGCTGGACAAAACGGAGGCAGACGGGTTTTTCTCCGGGTACTCCGGTTTTCCCTGTCAAAATTTTATTCCAGCAACACTCTCCACTATCATTTCATTTCATCTGTCATTCATTTAATTATTTCCCCAGAGGAGTGCGTCAGGCCTCGGCAGCCGGCACAGTTCATATCCTCGCCGCTAGATGGGGGCTTCATTCATTCCATTCCTGACCCGGTCGGAGACTGGAAGCAGGCTGTGGATTTTAATTTTAATAAAAAAGAATGTAATAGTGGCCAATCTTTGAAAAAAAAAAACATTCCGTGGCTGGCTGCGTGGCTAAGCGGTAATGTTCCCGCCTGCTGTTTCCAAGGTCGCAGGATCGAATCCTGGCGCAGTCAGCTGGCATTTGAGGGTTTACAAATGCAAGGAATCCGTGTCAGTAGATTAACTGGCACGTTAAAGATCCCCTTCCTGGCAAAATTCAGGCACCCCGCCGTGGCGTCTCCAAATGCCGCAGAAGTTAAAAGGGACGTAAAACAAATAACATTATAAGATAGAACTTTGATGTACCTTCCGACAAACGTGAAGTGAAGTGTTAATTGTTGGTAGTCCTGACGTCGATCCTCGTGGTAATCGCCTTTCCAAACGTCGTTCACCTGGTGACTTTGCGGTCATACTTCTTATGGTGTGGAAATACGATTGACATGGCTTCATTCACCAGTATTGTTATTCGCGGCGTTGTAGATCCCAAATCTCACATTTGTTGTGATGTCAGTAAGGCAGATACTGTTTCTAGTGTAGGCATCATCAATTGTAGATTATACGCTTACGTAGTGATATGAACTAAATCATATCTAATCGCTTTCCTAATTGACGATTTAATCTAAATGAATACTAATTGTTATGTAATACATTTATAACACCTTAGGCAATTATAATTCAATTATTATAAATTAATTAATCAAGTGTACTAGTTTTGGCCATAATTTGGCCTTCTTCAGTAGTGTTGTAACAAAGAACTAAAGTAATTACGAGCAAAGCTTTGTTGTTAATATTTCACTTGGATTTCCTATGAAAATTCTCATACAATAGTTAAAAACAGATGTACCGTATTTTATATTTATGTCCATACGCAATACCATTTTGAGATGGTCGACAGTGTGAGAAATGTGTTCTCTACGTGAATAAAGGCTCTTAGTTGAATGCAGCAGCCAGCCCCGTGGTGTTGGGGTAGCGCGCCTGCCTCTCGCCCGGAGGCCCCGGGTTCGATTCCCGGCTCCGTCAGGGATTTTAGAAAATGACGTGAGGGCTGGAACGGGGTGCACTCAGCCTCGTGAGGACAATTGAGTATCTGTCTGACAGTGAGACAGCGGGGCGGTCACGAAGACCAAGATTAACTGCCAAGGGGACCCTATGCGCTGACCACGCGTCACCCCAATATCTGCAGGCCAAATGGCTGGGCAGCGGTCACTTGGTAGGCCTAGGCACAGTTTTGTTTTTGTTTTGTTTGGTAGTTGAATGCAGCATAGGTTGGACTATGAATTTATGTTCTTGCTCTAATAGAAAGATTAAAGTGAACCGAAATGAAAGAATTTCTTGACAAAATCGTAACCTATTGTAGAAGACCTATCGAAATAGTAATAAAATAGGATATCATCATATTTTATGTATTACTTTTCAATTGTAGTTCTCATGGATATTAATGTAAAATATTCATTCCTAGGAATACAATTTTAGACACAATTAAATCCAAAGTATTTAAGGACATAATTATGTGGACAAATTTATTTTTAATATCATCAAATTAAAGCTCACATTTCTTACAGATCTGTTTATAACTATAGCATACCCAAGTGAAATATTAACACCAAAGCTTTGCTCGAAAATACATTAGTTTCTTTATAAGAGCACCACTGAAGAAGGCCATTTCATAGCCGAAACTGGTACATTTTATTAATTAATTAATTAATTTATAGTGGTCGCCTCCGTAGCGTAGCGGTCAGCATGGTTAGCTGCCGCCCCGGAGGTCCTGGGTTCGATTCCCGGCTCTGCCACGAAATTTGAAAAGTGGTACGAGGACTGGAACGGGGTCTACTCAGCCTCGGGTGGCCCAAATGAGTAGAGGGGTTTCGATTACCCCTCAGCCATCCTCGAAGTGGTTTTCCGTGGTTTCCCACTTCGTCTTCGGGAAAATGCCGGGATGGTACCTTCTTCAAGGCCACGGCCGCCTCCTTCCCTCTTCCTTGCCTATCCATCCTACCCAACCCTTACCTTCCCTCATGAGACCGCTGTTCGCTTTGCAGGTGAGGCCGCCTGGGCGAGGTGCCAATCCCACCTCAACAGTTGAATCCCTTCCGATTCGATGTTCCCAGCTCTAGGACACTGCCCGTAGAGGCGGTAGTGGTGAGTTCCCTCGCTGAGTCCGTGGGTTCCACCAACCTGGAGGGTAAACGACAAAAATAAAAAATAAAAAAAATAATTATAGTATTGAAAGTATTAATGACTAAAATGAAATAATTTTTTTCATTTAGATTATACGCTTGTTAGCCTGTTAAATGCTTCGCCCGTCTATAAACGTTGCACAATTACTTTTTTTTAAATCATGTTCCCCAATCGCTTTCGTATGCCGAGTCAATCCCTGGTATGTTTTGCCATATATTTGGCATTATATAGTACTACTTGAGTTTGGAATTTTGATTCTGGAAGAAACTAACAGTATTTTTTTAGCGGAGGTTCATCTGAGACTTAAACAGGAATAAGAAGCACATTGCTCACATCGCGTTGTGATTTCGGATCAAAGAATATCATTTCTGTGCTAGCGTGGAGCAATACGTATTACTAACCTACTAATTTTGGGAAATATCATTATTTTGGGCCTATTATGTGGTTTGGAGATGATTCCCGCACAAAAATATTAATTTTGATTCATCTCAAAAAAAAATATATATATAAAACCGTAGGATTTTGAATTTATACAGGGTCTTTCATATAAAGTAAGAACGGCAAGCGACAGTTTTGCTATTCGCTGCTGCGGTGGCCTTGGTGGAGCTTGTGGTGCGCCACGGTCCCCTGCTTTAAGCGTGTGTACAATCCTGTATGAAATATTACCTTATAAAAGATGCTGTCGTCCTTCCTGGGTTATTCGTGTTGACCGACTGAAAAGCACCAAACTTTTGTTTACTTAGGCAACACTGAAAAATGGCTTCAAACCTCACATTGGCATTGTATCTGGTAATCACTTTCTGGCTGACGCGAGTGACTTCTGCCAATGTAATGTTTCCGATTTTTAATTTTATGCTTTTTATTGAGCACTGAGTTAGTAGTGTCAAACGTATTTACAATCACGTGAATCTGTGCTAGTGAAGGTGGCACTTCATTAGGAAATTGCTGAACAAATGCATCACGTACACACCGAGCCGACTCGTACTTAAAATAAGTTTTACATACAAAAATACGATGTTGTAATGATAACTGTTTCATGTTAACATCTGAGGTTCAGACTGGCGACTGAACACTTGCACGTTAATTGCAAGGTAGAGTACATTATATAGCCTACTATGCGTGCGCTTTCAATAATACAGCAGGGGGCCGTGGCACGCCAACGCTTGGGGGCGTGGTGGCGCAGCTGTCAAGCTGTATGCCTCTCACCAAGGTGGACCGGCTTCGAATCCCGGTCAATGCATGTGAGATTTTCGAAGTGAAATGCCATGTCCCGTGGTTCAGATTCCACGTAAAACGGAGGTCCCGTGGCTTATGATCGCGAGATTAATGGTCACGTTAAACTACAAGCTTCCTTCCTTCACGCCAACGCTCGGCTAAGGCTAAGGCGGAAAACACAGCCGCCGCTCACCGTTCTTACTTTATATGAAAGACCCTGTATTTAGATTAATAAAGACACAAAACCTATACATATTAATGCGATTGAACAAACTCAGTACTTAAAAGGTTAATTTCCTAAAACGTACATTTCATGCTGAGGTGATAATGGACTCGTTTTTGAGAAGATTAGTTCTATGAACTAAATATTTCAGCAGATATTTAGTGTTGTAGATAGTGCCTCAGTGTAAGTAATCTTGGGCAACTATAAAAGCTTTGATTTAAGACAGAGCAAGTAACACCGTTTTGGTATCTTAAAATATTTTTGACATATAGTCTGAACGATTACAAACTTTGGATACTGAGTTTTGAGTTCGAAAGCGTTGCCCTATAATAAATTTATCATAATGTAGGTCTTGTACCAAAACGTTTTAGTCTTATCATATGGAAAATCTATGTAATTGACGCCAGAGTTTTGAGATAAAAAGGACCAGGAGTATATATAACAATAGGCTATTTATTTCTTCACAAACTACTTGTTCCGATGGTTTGACTGTCTGTTTTGATTATGATTTAATAAATGCGGCTGTCTGCTAGTTGGTGAAATGAATTTAATCACTTACAATCTCCCAGTGGGACTAAAATTCAGCAAGTGCGCGAAGATATGAATTTTGGTGTAACCCGTCAGAACAGATAGTTTTGAAGCCATTTTTCAGTGTTGCCTTAGTAAACAAAAGTTTTGGTGTTTTTCAGTCGGTCAACACGTATTGACCAAACTTATGTTTTTATAATTCCAATTACTGGAATATGCGAAAAAATAATCTGAAATAAATAATTACTGAGCATCTTGTTTTTCACATATTCCAGAAGATCTAATTGGAATTTGTGTTGACCGTCTGAAAGTTACGATATCAGCTGTAACTCTTACTATTAAAACAGCGAGCTTCTTTGGGGTTCAAATTCACGCGATCTATTAGTATCGAAAATGAAAATCCACAGCCTGCTTCCAGTCTCCGACTGGGTCAGGAATGGAATTAATGAAGCCCCCATCTAGCGGCGAGGATATGAACTGTGCCGGCTGCCGAGGCCTGACGCACTCCCCTGGGGCAATGATTAAATGAATGACAGATGAAATGAAATGATAGTGGAGAGTGTTGCTGGAATGAAATTTTGACAGGGAAAACCGGAGTACCCGGAGAAAACCCTGTCTGCCTCCGTTTTGTCCAGCACAGATCTCACATGGAGTGACCGGGATTTGAACCACGGACCCAGCGGTGAGAGGCCGGCGTGCTGCCGCCTAAGCCACGGAGGCTACGATCTATTAGTATCAAGTAACTTAAATAATAGACGTTATTCGGAATGGAAAATAGCATATCGAAACATGCTGTGTAGTTGATATTTAGCCTGCACACGGATGGCTAGCAGAAACACGATCGATGGCAGTTTCGAGTATGCCTTCCTTCGGGGAGAAGTAATGCGGTGGGCCGATGTCATAGATTTATGGCATGTAAAATAACTTTCCACTAACTACAATTGTGTGAAGCTAAATTTGTATGTAGGTTAGATTTGATTAACTCTCTATTAAGTTCCAACGTTCGTCGCCAGGTGCCGGTTGCGGTGGCATCAAGTAGCCAAGTTCGCAGCTAGGTGTCGTTGACGGTAGCATTTGGTAAAAAAAAGTAGGAACTACTTGAAAATGATCGTCTGCAGTCCTTATCTGAATCACAGATAACATAACCTAATACAGACAGCACAACTAACACCGGTCATCACATAGATTCTACACACACCCAAAGTACACGTGGCTACATGATCGCGTTGTCGCAGCCCCTAAACTGAGGAACCAACCAGAATATACTGTGCCATCTCCTTCAAAATAGATCTTTTATTCTTTTAGCAATTTTATGTTTCAAAAGAACTGCGCTGTCCGATCTTTTCAGTTTATAACTTCTTAATGTAATATCGATGATAAAGAAACCTTCAGAAAATCCTATTACAATACCGAGACTCTTGTAACGGCATTTTGATCAATTGAATAACGGAGAGAGGCCTGGAGCTTGTGTACTGTACGTACAATATTCGAACTACGCAATCCTGTATGCATATAGCTGCTTTATGCTGCTGTGCTCGCTATGGAGTATGATATAAAGAAACGTTGATTCGATTCCTCGCCAGCCCATTTTGTTTTCAAACAATGTATAAAGCATGGGTGAATTTAAAGTAATTCTTTAGGCAAGCAGTCAATTTGATGTTAAAAGGTATTTCTGATTTCTTTCGACTGCATTCCATTAGACTATTAGCCTAATTTCGATTTTTTTCCAAAAATGAAAGTAGACTTATGAGATCTACACGGGCAAAACGTTCGTGTGTCTGTCTCTGTGTATGTATGTCTGTCCCTTGCCCCTATCAATTCTAACATGACGAAGCCGAATTGAACCAACTTTGGTACAGAGGTAGCCCTAGGAAAGGACAACTAAGTATCATATTTTATATCGCCGCCATCTTAACTAAAACAAAATGGTGGCCATCCAAATATTCAGAGCTAAAACCAAACTATAACTATGATAACCATCTGATATCTACCAAATTTTGCGAAAATATACCTTTATGTGGGAAGCGTCTGTCGTCTAAACTACCAGGTCATCAGCCAAATAATTTCAAGATGGCATCCGTGTATGTGTGTAAGTCGATCCCCTCCCCCGTATCAATTCAAACACGACGAAACCGAATTCAACCAACATTGGTAGAGAGGTAGCACTAACAAAAGACAACTCAGTTTCATGTTTTATATCGCCGCCATGTTAACGAAAACGAAATGGTGGCCACCCATATTTTCAAAATCTTTAATCAAATTAAAACAACTAATCAATCATCTGATCACTACAATTTTTTTTAAATATATCTTTAACTGGAAAGCGTCTGTTGTCCAAACTATAAGGTTATCAGCCAAATAGTTTCAAGATGGTGGCCGTGAAAATCTTGAAAGCATTATAGGCTAATCCGTAAGTTATATTCCAAGAAGGCCCTGCTTCATCAGTTCCTCTTATCGTACATAGGGTGGTTTAAACTGTCCTCAAGGAGGGACCCGTTGGATATTATAATTTTATATTAGAATATTATACTGTAGCAGTGACTAGAGAGCTCATGCCGAGCGGCCGTCCCGTACCGCACCGTGCCGTGCACTGAGCGCTTAAAGGTCACTCGTCAAAATGGCGACTATTGTTTGCTGACTCGTACATATTTCAGTAGCATGAATTCTTTTTTGGAATGTACTGAACGAAATGATATAAATTTGGTATGAAATGGTTTATAATAAAGGCACAATACGCTCATGAAACCGTTCATTCGAAGACATTATATGCTAGGCAGTTATTCTGAAGCTATTGATATCATTCTTCTAACCACGGCCAGATTTAGCCAGCGGGTAGCGTTCCAGACTGTCATCCGTAGGACTGGGGTTGAAATCCAAGTATGTTGAATTTTAGCCTATTTTCATTTATGAAAGAAAAAAAAACTTATGAGATCTCCTTTTGGCCGTGTGTGTGTTTGTGAGCGTGTGTCATAATAAAATCCAAACGGCTCGAGCGATTTCAATGAAACTCAGTAAAATCATAGTACTATTTTGTCTGACCCCGACCGTGTCCTTTAAATGTCATTACGTCTCACCAATCCAACATGGCGGCTGTGCGAAATATTTCACCGGCATTCTATATCTCCGAAACTATTACTGATATCACCCTGTAATGGTTTACGGTGATAAAGGGTACTACTAGAAGTTCACTTATATAACATTCAAAAACCTGTTAAGTACAAAACAAACATGGCGGCCAAGCGAAGTTGAAACATTTAATTTGATTATTCTCACGATAACCACCGAGTGCAGTGAAACATGGTACAGCAAATGTTTATAGACATTGTAATGCACTGACATCTAATTTCGTTCAATTGTTTACATAACCTCAAGATGGAGGCTGTGAGAAATTTAAAAATTAAGGTGCTATTTCTTGTGTCCTAAGCATGCGATTGAAGTTTGAATAATACATGTACGCAATAATCTTCATGTAATAGTACATAGGCTATCTCTATGGCCAACATATATAAAACTCCAACATGGCGACTATCTGAACTATTTAGACGGTTCTCTATATCTACGAATCATACTGAAATTTTGCATGTTGATAGAGGCAATTAAAATACGTAGGATATATGAAAATAGGCTGTTTAGTTCTTCACGGAACTACATGTTATATTTATTGTTTTATAATTATTAATAAAGCATATGTTAAGCATACATACATACTGTATATATACACAGTGTGTATTTTGGAATGGAAAGTATTATACATACTTATAGCATTTAATCACGATACAAATCACGATACAAATGTGATTTGCATTCGTTGTCCTTGATCCACGGTAGAGTCTACTACAGCCAACATATATTCTGAAACGTACACCAAATAATATTTTTTAGCCTACTTTCATTCATTTTGCAAAAATGAGGAAAACGTAGACATGAGATCGATCCGGGAAAATGTCTGTCTGTGTGTCCCTCCCTATCAATTCCTAAACGGATGCAACTATCGAAACCAAATTTGGTAAGAGTAAAGATATATACCTGAATATCACACGGCCATATTTGAAATTGATGTCAGTGCTACCAACTGCTAAAAAAATCGCAATTGAAATTTTAGCTCTACGTTGGATATCTCAGAATTTATGCATGTGAACTATTCCAAAATTGTCACACATATAAATAATAACATTTCAGATTAATTTTCAGAAGTCCATACATGCCAATGCTGCCAATATAGTACCTAATATTCTAGCTTAGTTTGGTGTAACTTATATACATCAGTGCTGCCAACACGATTCTAAGCCCGCTGATAGGTTCAGTTTTTAACTATATGTAACTTCTATACTAACAAATTGATTTTATCCAAAATTGGCACTATAATTGATCGTAATATTTCAGATTAATTCTGAGCATCACATACATGACATTGTTCCCAACATGATTTTACGCGCACTGATAAATCCAATATCAAACAGCATGTAACGTCCACACTAATCATTGAACTTCAACCAAATTTTGTATGTGCATTCTATACCTTAAGAGATGGAACTAATATATATTCAGAGTCAAAAAGGAAGGAAGGAAGCTTGTAGTTTAACGTGACCGTTAATCTTGAGATCATGAGCCACGGGACCTCCTTTTTACGTGGAATCCGAACCACAGGACATGGCATTTCACTTCGAAAATCTCACATGCATTGACCGGGAATCGAACCCGGACCGCCTTGGTGAGAGGCATACAGCTAGACCGCTGAGCCACCACGCCCCCCATATTCAGGGTCACCAGGGCTGCCATCTGTAGTAAGTTACTCTATTAGGCTACACAATTTCAGGTGTATTTCGAACTGTCTACTTAGAAATATTAGTACTACCAAATTGATTTTGTCATTATTTTAGATAGGTCTATATAGATTGGCATGAATCCTAAATTTTAATAGAAGGAGGCTCTTTACTGTAGTTCGTCATGGAACTACTTGTTATATATATATGTATTTTTGGCCAAGGGATAGGTTTTAAATCCTTAGCCAATGAACTAGCCTCTTTCTTGTGGAAGATTGCAGTAATTCGTCCTGTGTAATTCGTATTTCTGTCTGTTAGGTAGTCAGCCCGAAGGCTGGTTGGATCCTCAAAAGGCACTGCCGTTAGGTTATGTGGGTAGATACCCACAAAAACCCAAGGCGTACTAGGCAAGAAGAGGAGTGAGGTAGTTTGCCATTGCTTTCCTCACTGAGTCAGTACAGCAGTACTAACCCTATGAGTATTTATTTCCCATTAAAATACGCACTATACCATTATACGGGTAATATTATTAAACAAATAAAAAAACACAAATAAAGAAACCCAATTTGTACCCCGGCTGTTCTCTCGACCAAGGTACCACAATGATTTAAGAAGTCGATAATAGCCTCAGGAAGTACTGTAATGATTGTGAATTAGGACATTCTTGAGCAAGTGGAGTGATTGATTGTTTAAAGATTACTGTATATACATAGGACTATAAAACTCCATTGGTTGCATGTAATCCGCTCTCATACATGAAAGTACAGCATGGTCAACAATCATTTAATTTAACAAATTATAATCTAAAAGTACTGTAAAATTATCTATGTAAATCCATGATGCACTTGCCACGATCTCGTAATCATCTTTAATTGTTACTTTTAGGCCACCATTAATGTGCTGGTAAGGTGTCTCTTGAGTACGGATTATAAATGCTTGATGCGGTACAAATAAATGATTTGTTGAATTTGGCCGTACGTTGGTGAGGTATCTGCATCGTGGCTTGAGTGAATCTATTACATCGAAATGAACGACCTCCAGACGGGAGAAATGAATACATATATATGGTGGGGACTTGTGTTTAAGTATACTGATAGTTAACATTTCTATAGCCAACAATCTTCGCTGAAGCTGAATGAAGTATGGTGTGATATGCTCATCTCTGCGTACATCAAGGATGAATCTAACACAGGCATTCTGTATTCGTTGGATTTTTGATGTTAAGTGTTTCTGAACTATCATTATAAACCATTGAGCAATACTCCAACACAGGGCATACCAGGGTTTGAACAAATAATTTGCGTGTATTAATCGCCAGGCACAAATTGTTACGTCGAAGCTGGCAAGAAATCGGTACAGTTTTATCCACAGTTCAACCAATATGTTCAGTCCAAGATAAAGTATTGTCCATTATAAAACCCAAATTGGTAACAGAGCGTTTGTGAGGACCAACCGTATTTCCGAGTGAGGGTGTATGAGAGAGAAAGAGCGCTGTCGAGTGCTGCCGAGTGCTAGACAAGGAAACGTTCGCAAATGCTGTTGTGAAAACATTTGGCGCGAAGGCTGAATCACGACAGTATACATTAGCTGTTAGTCATTGTTGTCGTTCTACACAAGCACAGTAATTTTTACAAAGTGTGCGTTTATCTTCAGTAGTGTCGAAAGAAGTCTAAACCAGCAACTTTATCAAGTGAATGTTTTCTGCACCGTTAGTACCGTAGTGGTAGTAGTTTACAGTTTTTTTTATTTCAGCCAAATTTTACATTTTTTGGTCCTGCCAAGCTTACGCTTGTCGGCAGGCGCCAATTTTAATTACAATATATATGTTAACAAAAACAATTAAATTTAGACATATACAGTCCAATCTCTCACCTTCCAATTATTTTACACCGTGCCGCTAATAATAATTCACAAAAATATTCAATCACCCCATAACAATTAATTGTAGTTAAAATGGTTATAATACGTTAATATTAATACAATCAAAAATATTGTAGTAAATAATAATAATTTTTCTTCCTACCTTAATACAACAGGCATGTCGTTACTACAGTATTCTAAAAACTTAACTTAAAACTTAAAATACAAATGTTACTATCATGTCCTAATTTCTCCTTTCATATTGTACAGTCTATTACATATACAAGCAGTTGTCCACGTTATTTAATATCCAATATTCTATACCTTTTTTTGTTTTTGCCATACTCTACAAGACCAGCAGTGAGCAGGGGCGGATCCAGACACTGATCTTGGAGGGGGTGGTCATGATATCTGTCCTCAAAATGGAGGGGGGGGGGGGTAATATACCATAATGCAAATTTAAAAGTTAACAATAAACATCGAATTATTTGCGCATACTTTTACCAAAATGTTTTTTTTTTTTTTTCGAAATGTGAAATTTTTCATTACTTTCCTACTTTCTGTGTGGTCACTAAACAATATTTTGTTTGCTCATACTTACCTATACTTACGTACACTCTATCAGTATCGGACTGGCCCTAAGAGCCCTCGACGGGAGCGGGAGAGTAGGGGCCTTACCATCCCCCCTTCCCCTCACCCTCCCTCTTCCCAGTGACTTGCTCCAATTTTTACGCTGAAAAATATTTTTATGCGGAGTTTACTGACACGGGGATTGCGCGCATTGAAATACTGTGATCGTAATGAGCCCCCTTCGGAAATTACCCCCCCCCCCTTTTTCCCCATTTTTAGATACAATATAATAAGCTGATGTTAGAGGCCTACTCGCACAAGGGCCGAGGTCATTAATTTTAAGACCCCGAGGCCCCTTGATGCCTCAGATGCCTTGAATGGTCCGAGGGGGGTCAAAAGTCCCTCGGACCTCCTCATAGGTAATGATTGACTTTGTCCCCTTTGCGAGTAGCCCTCCCTCTCTTAAGTTGTAAACAAAGACGCAGAATATCTTAGCTAGCTAATAACTGGGGTCACAGGCCTATTTGTGCAAGGGCCTAAGGGGGGGGCCTCGGTACTCAGAGTCTCCTAGAGGCCTCGATTGGAACTCCCGTTCTTCCCAAATGGCCAGTCCAACAATGCACTCTATTTTATCATTTGCCATGCCAATAATATCGCTGGAGCGCTTTCGTAAATATAGACTTTTAATTTGATCCAAAACGCTATCATACCGGGTTCATAGTTTATAGTTACTGTATTAGTGTAAAACGGGTAGGAGAGTAAAATAAGAGTTATATAGTTTGATGACTGACAACCGTAAAAAAATAATTATATAGCTTATACATTAGCTTCAAGATTAAATAAAAACCCGGCTCGAGGCCCGAGGAATTTTAATCAATCGACGAGAAAAAGATCGTTAAAGACACGATTTAATCAGATTTACGGGAGTTTAAAACTATATTTAACCTTTATTTTAGGGGTATAGGTTGAGCGAAATAAGAACAAGGCTACCCGAAATTATGACAGGTACATGTGTATTGCCAATTGAACGTAAATATTACAAATACAGCAATTTTGTTCATAAATACAATTTTAAGCTAAACAACAAACTCTAGTCGCCAGTTTGTTTTTTTCGCGTACCGATCAATCACGCGAGATGGGTCAACATAAACATGGTAGTGGATGTGCAACAAAGCAAGTCCGTTGAATCGTTCATCGGACATAGTTGACCGCAACCACGTCTTCAGCCTTCTCAAAGAAGAATATGGCCTTTCCGATGAAGCAGCGCTGACGGGTAAAGTAGCCTAAATCTTGAGACATCGATGAATACTGGGGTATAACTCTTTATCGCAGGCAATTAAAGCTTCCATAGCTTTCTTTGGGATGGTTGATCCCGATTCAAGCTCCCGGGACCACTTTACCTTCCACATACGAAGTTCAGCCTGTAGAAGCCTTGCCGCCGACGCGGCAGAATGTTGACTGAGAAGTTTGAAGTACTTTGCAGCGATTGTGTCCACATCCGGTGACGTCCATGATGATATTGGCATCATTGCTGATAGGCTGTGTAACTCTTGCGTTGCTTTAGGGAAGCGAGTGTTTAGGTCTTCTAGGACGTAGTCTAAAATGGGTGTGAAAGGTGGCCCGGCGATAGTAGTCTTCTACGGTTGACGCTGGATGATTTTCGCGGCGCTTTTGCCGTTGTGCGATGCGTGGGAGCAGTCGTCCGGTTCCAAGTTGTTTTGCCAGAGCTTCTGATACTTGGAAGAGCTCAGCAAATTGTGTTTCGCACTCTTCGCGCCTCTTGCTCAACACAGTAGTAGTGTCGTCTAGCGCATCCTGGGCTTCCTTCAATTCTATTTGTCCTTTTTTGAAACAAAATGCTAAGTGTTTTAGTGTCTCCAAGGATTTCTGACAAGCAAATGACGATAACTATAAAATCACTCTCACAAAGAGCAGCTATGAGCGTTGCCTTAGAAGCACTTTCTGAGTCTTTCCATAAAGTAATCGAGTCTAAACTCTCGACTATGTTCGGGAGTAAAGAGCGAAATTGTACAAAACCGTCGTGCCGTTCGATCCACCGAGTCTCACAAAGTCCTCATAAAAGTTCACATAGAGTTGCTTTAAATACATTGGAGCGTTTTAAGGACGAATCAATGGACGTAATAGTGGCCTTCATAACTCCTATTGCATTTCGCACGGCGACGACTTTCGAGGACTTCGAAATATACAAATTCAGAGCGTGATTATAACAAGGGCACCTAACAGCATGCTCTGCTTCGGTTTGCACCTCGGCGACAGCACAACAAGCTACTGACGCCATGTTAGCGCATCCGTCAGTACCAACGCCAACACACCGACATAGGACAAGACTGTGATGCTTGAGAATCCTCAACACAGTTTTACCCACGTCTCTGCCGGTTACGGTAGGCTCTGGGACTCCTTTGGTTTCTTGTTTCTTGCTGGTTCTCTCTTTGGTTTGCGTTTTCTTTTCCTCCACTATAGTTCTTGCATCTGCATCTTCATCTTCATCCTCTGGTTCTGCTACATTTTTCTTCTTTTTCTTGATAGTAGGATCTGCAACTTGTTTCTTGGCTTTATTTTTGGCTTTAAATTTTCTCTTCGAATCCTCCTTAGTTTCTTCTCCATCTTTATCTCTTGCTTGTGGATTTCTTCTTCGGTTTCTGCTTTCTTTGGTTCTTTTCCTTCCTGTAGCTCTCGCTCGGTTTCTGTTTCCGTCACGCTGTTTGCTTTTTCAATATTGTCATCATTTAGCATCTCTTCTCCAGTTTTCGGATTTGGCGATTCTTGCGCTAGCCCTTCACTATTAATTTTATTTCTCTATCGACATTCCCTTCGTTTCGGGCGATATTTTCCTGTTCGGTCACTGGGATTTCGTCTTTTTTTTCTTCCCTTTACTTTCCATTTAATTACGTCTTTTCCCTTTAAACGGTTGTGCACTGTTTCTCAGAGATTTATAAAGCTTGTGAAGTCTTCATACAATTTACCTCGATAGACATATCTCAGGCGCGGGTGGAGCGGGCCGAAGAGGATTGTTCGTTTGTACTCGGCTCCGTTCAGACAGGCGGCGCGGCTGCTGCGCTGTGCTCTGTCAGCTCAGCTCGTCACAACAATAGCAACAGTGCTGGAAAATAAGCGAGCGGGGGTAGCGAGAAGAGAGCGTCGCGGCTAGGTAATTTAATATACTGTATATTGCACGATTATTAACTGAATACTAGTTAGGTTAAAATCGTTGTTTATAGTTCGTTTGGTGCGTCTCCTCCTTCGCTTCGCTCCTCCCTCGTCTCTCCTCTCCTTCGCTTTCCCCTTTTTCCTTTCTCTTTTTCCCTCTTTTCTTTTCTCTTAGGGGGGGGGGGGCGATCGCCCCCCATCGCCCCCCCCTGGATCCGCCCCTGGCAGTGAGTAGTAGTAGTAGTAGTTTTTTGTTTCGGCAGGAGAAAATCTTTCAAAGACACCACTCTGTGTGGGAGTTGGATTTCCACCAACTAAAAACCCCTGCCCTCTTCACTTAGCCCATTCCGGGACTGCTTGACAGCATTGCATCAGAAGGAGTGATTATACTATTAGTTTATTCCTTTTTCTTCTTTCTCCTTCGTCCCCATAATAATCATAGCCATTGCCTTTACAATGTTCCAGGCTCGTGGGCTCTCCAACATAATCTGAATCAGATTCCTAGTCGTCAGTCGCCGGTCAAGTTGTTCACAGGCTTCCTTTCTATCTTCCTTCCATCGAGCACAGTGGAAGAAAGTATGCTCTACTGTATCCCTTTCCGAGAAATACCGACAACCATCTCCCTACGTCTTCCCCATTTTCAAGGCATATACGCCAAATCTCCCATGCCCTGTCAGGTCCTGTGACACGAAATAATCCACTTGTCGATGACTGCATTTCAGCCATTCTCCTACGTTGGGTATACGTTTTTTAGTCCACTGGCCAACATTGTATGTACCATCCCATCGGACCTGCCAGTCTAGTAAGAGCTGGTTTCTCAACGCTTTCTTTTCTTTAGCAGGTATAGCGGTACCCCTTTCATGAAGAAATTTTCTCTCTATAACGAGCAGATCGATGGGAATTCCGGTAGCTACAACTTGTAAAGCTGCAGTAGAAACAGTACGATAAGCACAGATAGTTCTGAGTAGCAGTTTTCTCTGAACTCTTTCCATAGCTGGTAAATGGATCTTCTTCCTGAGCGCATCGCACCAGACAGGTGCAGCATATAATAATATGGAATATACTGCTGATCACATGATTTATCTCTTTACTGTTTTCGCACCTCCTATGTTAGGCATAAGTCTAGCTAACGCTGCTGCTTTCTTCTCTGCCTTTTGAGTAACTGCCTTCACGTGTGCTCCAAATGTACAATTCATGTCTAGCAGAACTCTTATATAACGTACAGCCTTCGCTGGAACAATCTCAATACCATTTAGGAGAAAACGGATATTCTTCCACATCGTGCCAAACTCAAGCAATTATTTTCCATCCAAAGCTTGACACGTCTCAATGATTCATTAACTCTAAATGTCAGATCCTCTGCATCTCTGCTGTAACCACTAACGCAAGGTCATCGGCATAACTAATAGATACTGCACCATTCGTCCGCTGCAGACGTAGGACGCCATCATATAGAATGTTCCACAGGGTTGGTCCTAGGACCGATCCCTGCGGAACGCCAGCACTAATTTCAAGGTCCTCTGATTGGCTTAGTTTTATTTTACGTCCTTGGAAGTAGCTGACGATAATTTGTTGCAGGTATTGAGATATGTTCTTCCTTCGAAGTTCTCTCACAATAATGCTCCATGAAGCCGTATTAAAAGCATTTTTCACATCGAGAGTTATTACAGCTGCACATTTTTCGCTGCTCTCTGCCGGTATTTGCAACACTATCTCGATAGCTTGGGTTGTGCTCCTGCCCTTTCTAAACCCAAACTGGTTCAAAGAGAGCCCTCCTTGTTGTTCTAATTCTTTTTCAAGTCTTGTTTTGACCAATCCTTCAAAAAGCTTCCTCAAGGTATTTAGTAAACAAAGTGGTCTGTACGCTTTTGGATCTAAGGACAGTTTCCCTGCTTTCAATAGTAACACTAGCTTGGCTACCTTCCACTCAGCGGGGAACTCACGCTGTCTCAGTAAATCGTTGAAGATAGATAATAACCATCCCGGTACTACCTCAAATGCATATTTGATGGCTTCTGGTGGTATGCCATCTACACCAGGTGCCTTACCAGTCTTCATATTACACGCTACTTCGCGTAACTCTTCCATAGTAAACAGGTCTACGGCATTAAAATCCGTGTCTAATTCCAGACAAGAATTAGCGCACGGAAACAATGCCATCGCTATGACTTTCTTTCTTTCATTTGTGAGCTGAACCGGATCCCTATTAATTAAACGCCCTGTCACAATCTTGTATCCCGCCTTCCAGGTATCATTGTCCAGATCCTCACAGAGCTTTTGCCAGAGATTCTCTTTTGATTGCTGAATTAGTTTTGTTAGTTCCCTCTTAGCTGCCTTGTACTCATCTTCTAGTTGTCTTAAGTTGTCCTGACTTATTCGTTTCCTAGCTCTTGTAAGAATTCGTCTCTTGCGATTGCATTCTTTTCGTTGCATGGCTATTTCATTAGTCCACCAATAAGGTACACGGATTTCATGTTTTGTTTGTCCCCTCAATCGACTAGTCCTACAAGCATCTTTAAGAATAGCAGTTACGTCTTTTAAAGTAATTTGCGCTATATCCACAGATTGCAACATCCATTCAATTGTGTTCTTAAAAATCTCCCAATTGTCCGTCCACACCGTTTTTGTGACATCCGTGAGCTTCTTGAAACCCTTAACTTTTAAGTACCGTAAATAAAACGATGATCACTGAGAGATTCATCTTCCAGAACTTCCCAGTCCGCAATGTAGGATGCTATACCCTGTGTTGAACATGTGATGTCTATGAAAGACTCACAATTCCCTCTGGAAAAAGTTGGAGTATTTCCTGTATTATGCACAACCAAGTCTAAACGAGCTATCCAATTCGCACAATATTCTCCCCTACGGTCAGCAGTTGGTGCTCCCCACTGAGGGGACTTTACGTTGAGATCTCCCAAAATAATGCATTCCCTACCTGTTGCCACACAGTCCTGAACTATTATATCTACCTCAGCCTTGAAGCTATCAAAGGAGATATTAGAAGAGATGTAACAACAATAAATGTGGCATTGTTGAAGTTGAATACATAGATATCCTTCTTCTTCCCTTATGCTTAGTACCTCCAGCTTGTCATAAAAAATGCAGATACGTCACATCTCTTGTCCGTGAACCAGCTATTGTTAGCTACTCGATTTTTATTTGGCTCACTAACAAGTAATAAATCTACTTTCCTCTCCAAGGCTGTTGCGTACAAAATGTCATGACTCTCGGGTTTCCTAATGAGATTCGCCTGAATTATGTCCATTAATGATCGTTTAAAGATTCTTCTCCCTTGCCTCCAATACTATCTTTCTGTAACTAGGCCATTTCATTTGATCTGCGCGGTGGCCTTCTACTTGGCCCGATGTACAAAAAGAATTGTTTCCACACTGCTCCGCGAGATCGGTCTTCTTTATCCTTGCACTGAGGCGCTTTGTGTCCAAACCCAAGACATTTAAAACACCTTGAAACCATAACTTTTCCCCTCACTATACAGGTTGCCCATCCCACATTGATACTCTTTTTCTTTAACAATATTTTCTAAGATTCCGCTGGCAAGATTACGGTAGCATTGAGATTTCCGTACCTGCCATGTCTCAGTGATGTAATATTGACCTGTGATTCTTCAACAGCTGCTTCCAACGAGATGGCTGTTCGTAGATAATTTTCGTTTAAGTCCGGATCCATGCCATACCCTAGGATGGTGGTCTCCTTCATCTTTGTTGACACCTAGACTTCCTTCACATTCTGAATTATCTCAATTTTTAATGTATCGGCCTTTCCCTTGCCTTCTACTGTGAGTATAAGGTCATCTTTTCCTGTCTTCCTTTTTCGTTTGATTTTAACACCAATTTTATCAATGTTCACCCCATCCTTGACTGTCTTAATCAATTCAGCATACGTTTTGCCAGCTGCTTTGCACATAACTGTTTCATGTGTATTATTACTTAAGGATTTCTTTCTTCTTGGCAACTCTACAGAAACTTCCTGTTCCGTCTGTGCTTTGGCCGGCACCAAGCACCCGATTTCGACATTACTTCTGCGAAATACCCATTCCAAAATCTTCCTTGTGTAGCTGAGGTTAAGGCTATCCGGTATAGCTATCAGCACTTTCTTTCTAGCATGAGTCTCTAATAACCCTCGCCAATTTTGTAGACATGCGTACAGACTCGGCAGATCATTAACGCCTTCCTGATTGACTGAATATGGTATTACAAACACATATCGCAGCTTCTCCTGTTCTCCTCCCCTACTTGTGTAGGTTTGCGTAAATATGCGCAATAATTCCGTTTCACCCTCCTTTAGATCAGCATTTAGCAAATCAGATATTTCCGGGTGCCATTTTCTCATGGTTCTTACAATTCTATCCTCCTCCAAGGGGCTATTGGGATTAACCACCATAGAAACGTCACAGCCTGTCAATTTTCCTAAATTTCCGGAGAGTGTGCTCGTTTTTTGGTAAACACACTCAGACCATTCATTGTCTAAAAGCTTAGCAAAATCTTCGAAGCACGTAGCTTCTAAAAGTGTCTCCTCTATATCTAACTCCCTGTCACTTAAATGCGCCTGTGTCCCAATATCCCGGGTTATTTTCCTACTTGGAGCATAGTCCTGTTCCAAATTACTCGCTACCTTAGGGTAATCAGTCACAGCATATTGCTCCCACTCCCACCATCGACTGTGAATGATTTCAGCTAACTGCCCCATACCTTTAATACCTTTCTTTATTTGCGCTTTGGTATTAGGAGTGATCTTAACTAATTCTAAGAGGTCTTCGCTGTATTAGGATAATTTCTCAACGGCTAGTCGCATCTCTTCTAATCCAAATCTTTGGTTTGTTGTTTTTGGACTCTGCACCACCATGGTATCATCCAGCTCAATAGTCGACATAGTACTTGTATCCAACGCACCCTGCGAACAACTGATCTCTCTGGCTACACCTATTTCAACCTCTCTGGAAATGACATCGCTCTCCCTAATACTTCTACTCTCTATACTCCTTGAGCACATAACCCTAAATCTTATCTTGCCAAAAAGGATAATGAAAACATGTACCTTTACAGAAAAGATGGTCTTAATAGACTTCCCAAGGAGAGATTACACCTCGTATCGAGGAACAAGCACTTTCACTTCCTTATAACAGTACTTGTACCTATATAATCACTTGAATACACTATCAAATATACGAAATACGCGGAACGCCAAAACCATCAACCATTCAATATTTATAACAACAATGTAGTCAAGTAGTAGTAGTAGTAGTAGTAGTGAACGTCAGGCTGCCAACTAATACGACACGGTGACGCGGTCGCATTCCTCGCAGGAATCATGAGCTGAGAGCCGTACTGTCGAGGCTTTGTTACATCATAGTCATGCAGCCCCATGCACGTGGTTGTGTGTGTGTATTGTGACCAAATGCTAAATAATTTGAAATGTGTATTATTGAACTTGACGCAGAGCGCACACTCAATATTCACGAGTGGACTATCTACGCCAGCGGATATCTTTGACGTAGACAGCGTGATTACTTTGACAAGTCAACCTTCAAACAAAAGAGATTTCACGCCTGCAATTCTTAATGCTGTGATCGTTTTAAAATATCTACTGCATTTATAGTGCCAGAGAGTCTGATTGTTATCTATTATTATAACCAAGAATTGAATATTCCAGAACATATTCATGCCGTAGCAAAAATCAAAAATTAAGTACTAGAATATCATTGTTTCAAGTCTTGGCGAGAAGAATGAAGAGGTGTACTGCGAGAAAAATGTTCTAGCGTGACAGTGTGGCTCGCAAACATTCGTAATTTCATGCAGGCTGAAGGTGATGGTAGTACGGAATTCAAACGGAAACCTAACAGTCACCGTATGCAGAACAAAGTAGAAGCCAATCGATAATTCTTCTTTTCATGTTTCCAGTGGTGGTACATTTTCGGTAAGTTTGTAAGTGTAGTTAAGTAATTTCAGTACCTTAGGTAAATTGTTTAGGTAATTTTTAGTAGGTGATCGGGTAGGTGATATTGGCAGGTGATAATCTGATTGGATCATGAATACTATAATTGCTATCACAATCTTTAGCAATAGAAAGAAACTTTGGGTATTTAACATATGAAATGTGCAGTAAACGTTTAACTTGGGGGCAAGAGAAATGAGTAATGGACGAATGCTATATTTAGGCAGGGAGGTTTGTAGCAGTTAAACGAAAGCCTACTGTAGGCCTACTGAAGACAGCCATTATTGATAAACGGATGTTACGAATGACAATTTAAAGATACTTTGTTGACGAGTTGTTAAGATTGAGATCGCAGTTTTTGAGTCTGTGAAAACTTATAATAACTGTTAAAGAAGAGAAATATAAAGATTGTTATTAGAAGCGAATTAATAAATTAATCGTATGGCATACAGTGATATTATCTATCACAAAAGAACAACATATTTACATAATAGTGAACCCATGTAAAAAGAAGCGTATCTAGACTCAATTTCGGGTAATGTTTCGGTCCATGATAGCCGTGCAGTTAAATTTTACTTCTCATAGATTACAAGGATACATAGGGCAAATACAATGATTAAAGAAAGGAGGTAAACCAGTATACTGAATAACAATTTTAATAACCAAAATAAATAAAAAACAACCATCAAAAAAACAACATCGAAATTTACTCCACACTTCTAAATAGATCACAACTGCAAATCCTAAGTTGTGTCTGCATCAATCAAGTGGGATTTAAATGCCCACAGTTTACCATTTAAAATAAATATCTTAGGAGAGATTATTAATGAAAAGACGTTTGAAATACTACGTCTACTTCAAATCTATACTTGTGGACGCGTGACGATATTTTGACTATATGAAGGAAATAAGTACAGTTACGTGATTCGTTACCATCTGGTTTCCCGTCAAGCAACGAATCCGTATTTCTGCGTAAATTAGATTAGCTTAAGGGCACACAACAAGGCACTTAAGAATATCCGACACCCGCTACCCTTATATAATACAAAATAGATCTCCGAACGTGATCTTGACAACGTGCCAAAACACGTCTAATTGCCCAAACGGGTCTTGGTAAAATCAACACAAGCGTACGTGACTACAACAAAATACACGAGGACATGACCGAACGTCATTCTAATAATTAAAATGACCACAACAATCAAAAATAGATTTTATCAAAAATAACAAGAAAAAACACTATGCCCAATGGCATTTAATTATAGCACACAAACAAATATCAATTCAACTTAATGCAAGAATATTATGGTCTGAGTATGGCAATCTCCCCTTCTAAATCCAGATATAGAATACAGGCTCATCTCACTTTAAGAGAAGAGGACACGGTAGCCCGGCCTCAAACCTAATTAGTGTTATCTTAAATCTGTCCGTCCCTTTTTGAAGCCAAATGTCATTTACCCGGTGCGTTGCATAATAAGATCGGAAGCTTGCTCACGGCAGCTCTCGAACCTGGAAGTACCTTGTATTTTCTGAAAAACATGTGTGTATAAAATACCTATTTTTGTCCCAATAATTCTCTCAGGAATTAGGACACGACGACTCGGTCAGTAGCCTCCTCGGAGTTCATACCGCCGTTAATTATATATTGCTGCAGACAGGAATCGTGGGCTGATTACCACGATGTTCCCCGCGCATGTAGACACACATCATCACACACAACCAATATAACGCACACCAGGCTAATGACTTCATCTCGAATCTCGCCACCTGAAATAAGTCCAGATTTAAGATCCCATGGAAGGACTTAAACCGCTTTTCCAAAGATCAAATAAAATCGTTACTTCATTAGTTTACATTCTTACTAAGAGAACTATGGTTCCCTGCAAATAAAATTGTGCTAGCCAAATCACAATAAAAACGCCTGTTTGTCAAACACAAGGTTAAAAGTTACCCCCCTAAATCCTAGTTTTATCGTTAATGTTATCGCTCAGACCATAATTTCCGCTCAAGCGATATGAACAATACACAGTACACGCATTGTACAATTACAAGTTACATTACAATCATCTAAATCAGAACAATAAAATATTCACGCACGACATTACGATCGAGTGTCGGTACACAGAAAAAAATCAAACTACAATAAAGAAAAAAAAATAGAAGAAAATATTTACTTTCTCCCAGCCGATCTAACTACGACTAAAATTGAATAATCAATATGTTGTACTTATCCCTTTGCCAAAACACCTCAGCCCACATCGCCACACATGACCCAGCAGTTTTTCTAGCCGGATATCGTCATCGTCGATGGTGTGTCCACGTTCATCCTTCCGACTGTTGGCCTCGTTCCAGACATCTTGATCCTCTTAGGATAGAAATGTTCAGTTATTTCACAGTACTACAATTTACTACTAAAATTGCTAAATGAGCTGATAATATCCACTAAATGTCCTGAGCAATTTATTTGAAGAAAACTTTCCCTAAATTTTTATAAGCCTGATAGCTTCTACCATTCACACGCAAATTATACACAAGTGTCGCTCACGACACCACAAAATAAAGTCTACACAAGTGTCGCCCACGACACATCGAAATAAAGTCATCACAAGTGTCGCCCACGACACATCGAAATAAAGTCTACACAAGTGTCGCCCACGACACATCGAAATAAAGTCAGTTCAACCCTCAGCTCGTCTACATTTATACAGAACACAGCAAATTGACAGTAGTGGGGACGAATTTTAAAAATAATTCGGAGTTTTTAAGTTACGGACTTGCGACTAATTTCATTGAGCTTCCCTTATTGCACAGGTTAAGAATCTGTTTGGCGGAGTCATAAATGATCATGGTTTTTATTAATATTCATTTTTGCGCCAAATCTAAGGTACGCTAGTTTTCCGCGGGCCTGAAGCGTGCCTTGCTTCATTCGTTGATTCAAATTCATCTCGGAGAGTTTGACCTAGAGACTCCTCCCCAATTATGACGTACAAGCATCTTCTTCCTGTCAGATCCTAGTTCCCCTACTCCTGCTCGCGTAAATCGGTATCAACCGTCTTATGGCCTGCTAACTGATGCCACGCATATTGGACGTTGACCTCATCAGTTCCAGAAATTATGGCACACTTTTCCTTGTCTCAAAAGCTTGGTTTAAATATACTTGCCTCATCGTCTAACTCCCAATAGTTGCAACATTTTTCCTCAACTCGAATCCACTGCGGCTTGTATGGATACCCTCTTTCAAATGTAATGAATAACAAATATGAATGATTATTATATCAAATAAGGGTTCATTACCCTCTTTCCAAGGAAAATTCGAGCTACAATGCAATTGGAGTCGAATTTGCAAATCCCACTTCTCATGTTTTTCAAAACATAAATTTTTCAAGTTCATTTCCAAAACAAAATTTTTGTGTCCCATCTTCTGTGCTGTCTGTAGTAAACATCTCCTTTCGCTAATTGCTTCTTCACGTAGACCTCGGACTTTGGACTCGGCTCTCAGCTCACCCTCTGCTAATTACTTAGCCATCTCCTCTCTCTCTCTCTCGTACAAAGTTGACCTACCCCGGCTCCCTCTTGTTTGTAAACAACTTCAGCTGGTTACTCCTCATTACCCTCCCAGTACCCACTTATATTTGAGTGTGATATCTCAAAATACTTAAAATTTACGTTTTACAACAATGTCAGTCTTCTTTACAGTTCCAAGGTTCCCTTCTTCTTCTTCTCCCGTCTTCTTCAGCTCCTGTCTTCTTCTCCCATCTTCTTCTTTGCTTCCGTCTTCTTCTCCCATCTTCTTCTCCGTTTCCCGTACGATAACATCACCATATTTCGAGACCCTTATTGACTCCGGTCTGCGAACCTCTCCTGCTGTTTTTCTGTTTCTGCTTGTCGGCTAATCTCTTCTCTTCTCCATGCAGATCCTCCAGATACCTTTGAGTTTCTATGTGCATGGCCTGCAAGGTTGTGCAAGGTTGGATTTGTTCCACTTTCCGTGTTGTACGTGTCGGGATTCTTGCGGTTCTTCATCGCTCTTCCCCATTTTTCGCGTTCTGACTCATCGCGAGCGTTATGCTCCTGTACGTATTTCTGAGGTTCCTCGTATCGTTCATCCCAGTTTCTCTTGTAATCCCTAGGATCGCCTTGTCCATTATTCCTTTGTTCTCTAGGATCTCCATGCCCATTATTCCTCCTGTCCTTCCAGTTTTTATTTCCCCGCGGGTTATTATTATTCCGCTGGTATGGTGAATCATGCCTTTGGTTACCCCTTCAATTGGAATATCCGCGCTGGTCTCCCCTCTGGTGTAAGTAATTATTCCTGTAGTTATTATTATTATTATTGTTGTACTGGTAATTACGATCCTCGTAGCGTTCCCTATTATGGTAAAACTCTTGCCTTCTCGGTGTTACTTGTGTGTTCGTGGCTTGTGACCTAGTATTTGTTGGACTAGCCTTTACGATTTCTGCCGTGTCCACATGTTCTACTTGCCTCTGTCTGTATTGTTGGGTTACCATAGATGTTTCATCTAATTGCCTTAATATTTCTGCGACCTGTATAGCGGTTTTAATATTTGCTGCTTCGAGAAACTGTTGAACGTTCACCGGAAGCTGTTTCCCGATAGTGAGAACTAGATTTTCCTCACTAGGCGGTTCATCTAAATCTTTCGGTCGTAACATTTGTAGGACAAAGAACTCCGAATATTTCGTGGGGTTGGTACTATGGTATTTACGTGAATGTAATTCCATTTTTAAGCTTTGCTGGTACGAGGGTCTCCAGAACGTCCTTTAAAACGCTTCCTTGAATTTACCCATTGTTTTAAACGTATATTTAAAACTTTGAAACCGGACAAGGCTTCCACCTTGTAAAAATCTCTCGACCATCCTGAGCTGTTTTACAAGACTAATCTGCTGGTCCTGGAAATAGTCGTCCAATTCCCGCAGGAAGGCTTTGGGAGTAGACCCCACACCGTCATTTTATTTTCGAGGACGGAAATCATTGCCCCTGATGCCCTGAATAATTTGAGCCTTACTTACATTTGGCTGTGGGGTTGAAGCCTCGCCCCTATGTTTATGTGGCAAGATGGCGTCGCAGTGAGAGTGTAGTGCAAGAGCAGCTAGTGTAAATATTTGATAAAAATGGTAAAATATTATAACAGAGGTTTAAAATCTATAAAGTTACTTTCCTTAGGTCATGTGAAATATGGGATATTGATAGTATATAGAAATTCTTATTGATAATTTAATAAACTAAAACTAAGTTGTGGGAACGTGTATCCAAAGATTCGGTGACTTCTTCAATCACTGTTTGAACCAAGTAGAGCAGTGGTGCTTTTACGAGTTTTCACCCGATTGGAAGATATACGTATTTCACATTCTTCTTTATTGGTAGGTATTTAGATTAATTCATTTAGGTAGTAATAATTAACATAAATTTAACTTAGTGTAATTTGGTGTAAACATCAAGGCTAACTTAGATCTCTAGTATGTTGGCAGTAAACAGTGTTAGTGTCTCGTTAGGTAATGTAACCGTTACGGATTTATGCTCGTCGTGCAAAATAAAATTAAAAAATGCAAATAAAATTATCACAAGATCTCAGGTAAAATTGAGTGAGGAGAAAAGTGAAACCGATTGCCGTAATGTAGGCCTACCGGTACCGTCATGCGAATGTCATAACCTGAGAAACGAACTGACCTCAAAAGATGAAATTATAAAGCTGCTAAAGGAAGATATTACTAAGTTAATGGATGAGTTGAATAAATTAAAAGGAAACAGAGAGGAAAGCAAGGAAACTTGGTCCAAAGTGGTTGCTGGTAAGGTAAGATTGAATATCCCTAGGCCTATAGATGGAGTACCGGTATATGTAACTGAAATTCCCGTCTCAAATTCATTTGGAGCCCTCGTCGAAGAAAATGATGACTTTCTACAAGAAGAAAAGAAGAAAGTGATAAAGAAAAATGCAGGAAGATGCGGATATTTGCGTATAGCCACGGGCGAGATGTAGCAGCAAGCGTATTGGAGAGAAGCGGAGAAATGGAGATCACTTCAACAGTAAAGCCAGGAGCCCCCATTGCAACGGTCACGAACAGGATGATAGGAGAGTGTGCAACCCTCACTTCAAAAGACTATGCAGTAATCATCGCTGGAGCAAACGACATCTATAGAAACGAGAGTAAAAAGGTAATCAAAGATTTAAAGGGAACATTGCCATCCATGCTTAACACAAATGTCATTATTGTAAACATTTCGCAGAGATACGTTTTAATTCCCAAATCATGTGTAAATGTAGAAATACAGGCTACAAATGGAAAAATTCGTAAAATTTGTATGAGTTTTCCAAATGTCCAAATAATAGATGTAAGTAAATTAGACAGAAAGTTCCACACTCGACATGGCCTACACTTAAATAGGTTAGGAAAAGAGTATCTTAGTGATGAAATCTGCAAAATTGTAAATTCAAATGGTAAGAATAGTTTAACAGTAATATCTTTAGAGTGGAAGCAGGGAAACTTGTAAAAGAAGCCAAACGTGAGGTTTGGCATTCAGATCTTTCGATGTCAAATTTAACTGAGTGGAACAATGGTATTTCGGATTTGTCTAGCAACAATAATAATAACAATTATGATAATAATAATAAATAAACCACCAACACAAGCGCTGCAAAAGTGACAAATTTAAAATTTACCACCAGAATGTTCAGTCTCTCTATTATAAAATTGATTACATAAATCTAATGCTTAAAAATGAACTTAATGGCATCTCAGCACTATGTATTTCAGAACATTGGCTGAAAGAGGAACAACTCGAATTAATTCAATTCCCAGGGTTTATACAAGCTAGTAAATACTCTAGAACTAATATTAGCCATGGTGGTACTTGTATCTTTTTAAGAAATAATTTAGATAATGAACAGTTAACAGCTTATGATTATCTAATTATGGAACAGGGTTTTGAATTCTCTGCCGTAAAAATACAGCAGTTTAAGTTAATAATTGTATGCGTATACCGTTCTCCGTCAGGAAAGTTTCCTTTATTTATAGATAAATTAGAATTGTTACTCAATAACATGATCAAAGTAAATTTCGATATAATAATTTGTGGGGATGTAAATGTGGATTTCTTAAAGTTTGATAGAAATTGTGAATTATTAACACAGTTACTAATTTCCTATGGACTGAAACCTTCAGTAAATACCCCAACAAGAATAACAAAATTTAGTAAAACCACTCCTGATCAATTTTTTTTAAATACAGATAAATATCACCATTCAATAGAAGTCTATTGTCCGGGTTTTAGTGACCACCATGGACAAATACTGAGTTTTGAAGTACCCGAAACAATCAATAATAATGATAATGGAGTAAAATCAAAGTGCAGGTCATTCACTGAAACAAATGTTACATATTTCAATGACTTATTAAATAAGGAAACATGGTCAGAAATTTATAAACTAGAAAATATAAATGATAAATTTAATGCATTTAACAGCACCCTAAAACACTATTTTGAAACAGCATTCCCCTTTAGACAAAGAACTGTTCAAAATAAAAAAACCTAGCAATTGGATAACAACAGGGATTATAAATTCATGTCAAAGAGAGAAATTCCTACACAAATCATATAAACAATACCACACAACACCTGAATTCAATTTATACTACAAAAATACAGTAGCATATTAAATAAGGTAATAAGACTAGCAAAGAAAATGCATAATGATAATTTTATTTCCCAATCATCTAATAAAAACAGGGCTATATGGTCCGTGATAAAGAAAGAAACTGGAAAATCTGCTAAAATACAAAGCAACATTACACTGACCAGAAATGATAAAGTGATTAATAATTCAGAGGAAATAGCAAACTCTTTCAATGACTATTTTCTGGAAATTCCACAAAAATTATTAAATAAATCACAGGTAATTACACTAAATTCTATTAATAAAATAAATATATGTAGTGATTCTTTATTTATAAATCATGTCACAAGTGAAGAGGTAAGAATAGTTATGTGTTTGAGTCTTCAGTCTTTTGACTGGTTTGATGCAGCTCTCCATGCCTCCCTGTCCTGAGCTAATCGTTTCATCTCTACATAGCTCCGACACCCTACATACGAGGCAATCTGTTTAACATATTCTAACCTTGGTCTACCCCTACAGTTTTTGTCCTCGACCCTTCCTCCCATAACTAAGCTTGCTATTCTCGGGTGTCTTAGTATGTGTCCTACCAACCTATCTCTTCTCTTCATTAGCAGTCGCCAGAAACATCTCTCCTCTCCCACTCGTCTTAATACCTCTTTGTTTGTAACCCTATCTACCCATCTGATCTTCATCATTCTCCTGTAACACCACATTTCAAATGCTTCAATTCTCCTCTTTTCTGCTGCACCAATAGTCCAAGTTTCACTTCCATAGAGCGCCACGCTCCAGACAAAGGCTTTCAAAAATGACTTCCTAATACCTAAATCTATATTCGATGTCAGCAGATTCCTTTTTTGTAGAAATGCTTTCTTTGCCTGAGCCAACCTACTTTTAATATCCCCTTTGCTTCGTCCATCACTGGTTATTCTGCTTCCTAAGTAACAGAAGTCTCCTACTTCCTTCAGCTTTTCACCTGCCAATTTGATCTCCATAGAGGTTTCTGATTTATTTCGGCTGCATTCCAGTATTTTTGTTTTACATTTATTTATTTTCATCATGAATTCTTTCCGTAAGACGGAGTCCATACCATTCAAAAACTCATTCAAATACTCAGGCTTGTCAGCCAAGATGACGATGTCATCAGCAAATCTCAGAGTTGAAATTATTTCTCCTTGAATCTTCACTCCCACTTTAAATTTTTCTCTAATTTCCTTCATTGCTTGTTCAATGTAAAGATTGAAAAGTATGGGTGATAAGTTGCAGCCTTGCCTTACACCTTTCTGAATACCAGCTTCTCTCTCATGTCCTTCAACTCGAATGACTGCTGTCTGGTTTCTGTACAGATTGTATATCACCCTCCTATCCCTGTACTTTATTCCAATCGATTTCAAAATGTCAAACAATTTAGTCCAATCAACGTTATCAAAAGCCTTTTCTAAGTCTACAAAAGCCATGAACGTTCTCTTATCTTTCCTTATTCTACCTTCCAAAATCAGCCTAAGACTTAGTACAGCTTCCCTTGTTCCTACATTTCTCCTGAAACCAAACTGGTCTTCACCCAACTCCGTTTCTATCTGGCTTTCAATCCTCTTGTAAATTATTCTAGACAGGATCTTTGAAGCATGAGTAATCAGGCTGATTGTACGGTAATCTTCACATCTGTCAGCTCCCACTTTCTTTGATAGTTATAAAAGAGCTAAAAATAAATTTTGTGCTGGCATTGATGGCATCCCTGATGCAATTAAAGAAATGTGCAGAAAATATAATAAATCCACTTACACAGTTAATAAACAGTTCAATTCTCTCAGGAACTTACCCGGATATTCTGAAGTTATCAAAAGTAATTCCAGTGCACAAAAAAGGTTCAAAAGATGAATTAGATAACTATCGTCCTATTACCTTACCAACAGGTATTGCAAAAATTATGGAAAAAATCATGTATAAGAGACTGATAAGTTTTATAGAAGAAATAAAATATTATCGAACTCACGACATGGATTCAGAATGGAAACAAACTACACAGACAGCAATTTATGAATGTATTAATAGTATACTGAAATTAATTGACAATAAGGAACATGTAACTGGCCTATTCTTGGATTTATCGAAAGCATTTGAAGTTGTTGACCATAAAATCCTCCTTATAAAACTAAATCAATATTATTAGAGGTCTAGCTAATAAATGGATAGAGTCCTACTCAGGGTTGGTCTTAGGGGTTTTAGCGCCCTGTGCGAAATTCGATTTTCCGCCCCTCTGTGCGAGGCGGGTTGCCTAACTCTGGCAAAAATTATGAGGTATCATAAAGACGAATCATGAAAATATAAAGTCGAAAATGCATGCACCGAATTATCGGATGAAATTAAATAAAATGAACCTAAAGTACATTTACCCATCATATATATTATTTCAGTAGTATGCATCCCTCCTGCGGCGCTCACAAGCGACCGATCGTGACAAATGAGCATTCAAATGAAAGAGAATAGACATTAGCAGTGATTTATTGCACTATAACTTCATAAATATTTATAATTTCTTTAAAAAATGACTTTAAAAAATTGTATGAAGTGTGCGATTTGCAAACACTGTTGATGTAGGAAAATACGCTCCATAATTGCTGTCCGCGGGCCGCTGTGACGCCTGTTTCATGTCATATTAACTTCTGAAGTATTTCCTTTATCCAGAAATATAAATAGTGTTCTCTAATCATTTGGCTGAAATAAAATATAACCTTTCTCCTTAAGTCTCTCATTATAAACCTATTGGGGAAAGTGTGGTTTATGAACATGCGAGATTTCTCGCACGGGTCCGCTAGGTTACTATATTACTTGAACATGCTTTACTTGCGTTGTAGTAAGGGGATAGTCAAGGTAACACACAAAATATCGGCTGTACGCTCGCATGATGCAAAAATACTGGACTTTATTAACAAATAGGTGGTGCATAACATATTACAATAACTATTTTTTTCAGTTGTGATGCATAGTGTCAACATAATAAAATCACTGGAAAAAATACACTTACAGGAGTAGTGGAGTAATGACAGTTCCAAGCCACTCTAGAACCCTCCTCTTACCACTACTAAGCCTCAGCCATGTTAAATATCTCTCGAACGCGTGGTCCGATTTTGACAAATGAGGTATTGTTGGACTCGGGCTGACGTCCTCTTTGCTATGGACTACTTGTTATATTTTTGAATGTTTTTTTGAAAATTTTTGTTTTCGAAAATTGGTGATAGTTTGAAAACCAAACATGGTAGAACGTTGTTCCATGGCTCAAACGAATGGTCTTTATGACCTTTATTTTCTATAATAAAACTTTTTTATTTTTTATGTTTTTTTGAAAAAACTCGAATTTTGAAAATTCTATATTTTGGAAACTAGGAACTCTACAAAAAAAATTGTTTGACGTAAATCAATGGTCCCTACCCCCTCTACTCCCAAAATAAATGTCAAGTCTCTAGAGAAAAAAATTGTGTGTAGTAGTGGGATGGTGGGGGAGCTGCTTTCAAAAGCAAGTGGTGAGCCCCTGCGACCTTGGAATGGAAGGAGCCATGCTAGGAGGGCGTGCTTGGATTCGTTTTTTTCGTCTCGTCGTGCTCTTTACGGGAATGTCGGTGTCGAAAATGTGAAAATCTGGAAACACAGTCTTTTTGGGGTAAAAACGTGATTTTAGACTTTTTGCTATATCTCACGAACCAATAACGCTAGAGGCGTGTTCGACAGGTCCAAGGACTCGGGGTAACGTCCTCTCTCCTATGGACCACTCGTTATAATTTTTAATAAAATTGGAAACTCGATTTTGGGGTAAACACATGTTTTTTGTGATTTTGCCGATATCTCACGAAGCAATAACGCTAGAGGCATGTACGATGGGTCCAAGGATTCGGGAAGACGTCCTCTTTGCTATGGACCACTCGTTGTAATTTTAAAAAAATTGGGAAACGCGATTTTGGGGTAAACACGTGTTTTTTTTATAATTTTTGCCGATATGTCACGAACCAATAACGCTAGAGACGTGTACGAGGTGTCCTAGCACTCGGGCTAACGCCCCCTTTCAAATGTGGTAGATATTTTTTTCGAAAAAATAATTCACAAAGGGCCTAACGCCATACATGTTGAAAAAAAAATCATTACCGTTACCTGTTTATAATGTTTATAAAGCGTGGTGGTTGAGAGAGACGATACGGCTGGGTGTGTGTGTGTTTCAACGAACCTGTCGCTGACCACGGTGGCTGTGTTCAATAGATCAATCGCTATTTCGACGGGTCGGTGTATGACAGAGCGAGGGTACGTTTTTTCACACTTTTTACCTTTAACGTGTAAACGGTGATGAGAACTTGGTTCTATGTTGGTCGAAGTGAGTACAGAAAACACACTTGCCGAGGAGCAGGAGGTGAATGTCATTTGAGCTTATGGGAAGGCGTTGATCTGACTTGACAACAGGTGACGCTTGAAGGTGAAATAATCTGACCATTGTGCTGGCAGGGAAGTGCGAAAGGCGTGCACACATGTGTGAAACCACAGGCACGCTAAACCAGTGACATCCTGTCTCGCTTCGTACGTGACAAAATGCAAGTCCATGTGAAATTTGATCTACCGCAGGTGTTCACCTGGGACGTTATCTGTCCACGTGCGCGATAACTGTTAACAAGTTACATCCTGTTTTGCTTCGTACGTGACAAAATGCAAGTTCATGTGAAATTTGATCCGGCACAGGTGTTCGCCTGAGACGTTAGCTGCCCACGTGCACGATAAGAGAATGTTCAAAGCGTGGGAAAAAAAAAGATTATACATGCAATGTGATATATAAAGACACGTCGCTGACATTTCCACTCGCACTTATGTGACTACTTTTGAACACGCTACAGCGTTGTGTGAAACACTTGGCCTTGTTTAACAGTTTTGGTGTTGGTGGAAAATACTTATTCTTGTTGTGAGGTAGGTATATATTTATTCATTTATACATTTATTGATTTATATATAAATACATGCAATTATTTATTGATTAGGTAATTAATGATTTTATTTATTTATTTGTTTGCAGATAACCGGCATACCTTACATGTCAGAGGGAGAAGAAACTATTGCACTTTTGAGCCCACTAGAAGGGAAGAGTAACAAGTCACTGCAAGTAAAGGTGAGATGATTTTTTTTAAACTAACTTGTTTCATTTTTTTTTGTTTTATGTTTTATTTTATGAAATGTATGTATTAACCTGAATTTAGGTATTTATAGCGGTTTATTTTATTTATTTTTAGAAACTTGGAAAGAATAGCCTTACCGCCGTAGCAGTCGCTGAAAAAAACCAGAAACGCACTAAAGCGAAACCACTGCCAAAGAGTGAACTGTTTAAAACTCAGGTAAGTCCAACTTAAAAATGCTATTCCATTTTACCACTACTGAAAACTCGTAGACAAAAAAAAATTCATTACCTGTACATGACTGGGACAATGATTGCTTTATTGATTAATGGCTATGTTGTTGTTGTTGACTGGGAAAAGTACAAGGCCATGTTGGATTTTCTAAAAATAAAATAATAAATTTAATTTATGGGTGGTTCCCTATGGACTCAACGAATATCCACAGGTTTGAACATGATAATGTGAACAAAATGACATGACATTCATTTTTGTTTATATATTGGTTAAAGGGAGGGTGGGGGAATGTAAATGACTGTAGCTTTATAAAAAAGAAAATAAGTACATGGGTTACTGTTTGTGCCAACATACAGTTTATTTTTAATGGTGTTTTGATATATTAATGCCAATTAACGTTAACGTTTTATTTACAAGTATTGATTGATTGATTGATTGATTGATTGATTGAGTGATGGGTTATTTTGTTTGCTTTTAGGTGTCGTCATGTGCCATTAACGTAATGAACAGACAGTGAACAAGCATGCATTATGCTTTAAAGTACTCTGTGCAATGTTAATAACTTACAATAAGAAAACGTTTTATTATAACACATGGCGTTAGTACCAAATACAACAAGTGAGCAAGTTGGTTTACCACGTGGGTTAAATTTAAAATCAGAACATGATCGATGGTTAACATTTGAATCCTGGCCTGTAGGCTTTTTGTCGACGCATGAACTTGCAAAAGCCGTTTTTTTTTACTTGAACCGAGGAGATGTGGTGCGCTGTGTGTTTTGTCGTATTGAACTTTCACACTGGGAAGAAGGGGATGATCCCTTTAGAGACCATTTGCGATGGTCTCCTCACTGTCCTTACATGCTTGGAAAGCAAGTGGGTAACCTACCCGTGCATTCATTTTACCGAACCACAAGGCCTATGGCCGCTACTTACGTTGCTGAATCACAAATAAATAATAATAATGATGTATTACCAGCCAACGGTAGTGTCGATATATGTGGTCCATATGCCATAGACAGTGTTGAATTGGCGTGTGCTTTTGAAAAATTGGGAGTTTGCAAGACTAAAGCACTAGCACACCCAGAGTACAGCTCTGTTGAAAAACGTTTCGAATCTTATAAAAATGTTTGGCCATTAATATTAAAACACCTTACCAAACAGCTAAGTGAAGCTGGATTTTTTTATACTGGTGAAGGGGATAAAACAATATGTTTTTATTGTGGATTTGCTTTAAAGGATTGGCAAATGACTGATGACCCTTTTGTGCAACACGCTCGTTGGTTACCAAACTGTAAATACATGGTGTTGCTTAAAGGTCAGGAATTTGTGAACACTATTCGTAAAGAAAAAGTGATTGCAGCACAAGACATAAAAGTGCCTTTAGAGTTAGAGCACGTGGAGCAAATACATAAGGCTGAAAGAAAAGACTTGTCTCACGAACAGATACAAAAGTGTGACCAACAATTATGTAAAATTTGTTATCAAGATGAACTAGGTGTTGTATTTTTACCCTGTGGACACATGATAGCCTGTGTCAAGTGTGCATTAGAACTTAACACTTGTGCTATATGCAGAAAAGTAGTATCTGCAACAGTTAGGGCATTTCTTGCATAACTAGTATAATTTATTCGCCATGGATAGTGCAAAATCCCTAATTGCACAATATTATTAAAGCTGTTTTAGAGTGTAATAGATATGCTTTTGTTTTGTTTATAGACTACTACAATGAATGTTTTGAATGCTGTGGGACAATCATGTGGCTTAGAGACAAAGAAGCTCAGCGAATTGCCAATGCATATTCCATTCCGCATTATCAAGATTCGGAAATTGAAAACAGCATATGGTGATCGTGTACTTTGTGTATGTGAAAACTTTGAGACATTTCTGCCTATACGGTTTAATGATATGTCGGAGAGTGTTTTTGATGAAGTCAATAATGCTGTGCAACCTGTACACTTAATTTATGAAGGTTTTAAAAACAATAGGTGCATGGTTCGTTTTAATTAAATAAATAAATAATGTGAAATAATAATGGAAATTATAAGTAATGACAATATACTGAAAAAGAAAGAAAATATGTGCATAGAATAGTAATGTTTTAGTGTTTAGTGTTGTCTTTAAAAATATTATGATGAAACCAAAAAAAATGTATATAAAGTTTGTAAATAAATGCAAAATGATGTTACAATGCTGTTTTATTTTATACAAAGTTAGTATATTTAACATTGCAGAGTATACATGATTATGACAATAAATGCATACTGAATACAAGCCTTTCTCACATTACAATAGTCTGTTATAGTTTTAAACACAAGGCTTGTTGTAGATCATTTTATAGCAATGTCCCTTTAATGTTGTTTTCGAAAAGTGGGGAAGCCACAATGGTTGTATTGACATAAAAACCTTATGGTTATTACTATTTAGTCACTTTGATCCCCTTGCAGATCAACAGCAGATGACCTAGTTGTTCCACTCTTTAAAACGACAACAACAACACTACCTCTTGCATAGTTTGTGATGTTGATGGCTCTTGCGACGTGGAAGATGGATTAAAAATAACTTTGAGAACAGGGGTTAAACGTTGATCATTAAACAATGCACTATTTTGAGTAGCAATATGGTTTTCTTGATTTTTTGTCGACGGCAACTGTGTTTCATGCGGTACACTACATTGATGATCACTGACACTTAAAACCTCACTATTTTTACTTTTTAGGTCACCACGACAATGTTTGGAACGTTGCTTTGAACAACGCCAAATAACAGTTCCATTTTTATTGGTTCGTTTCACAATATATGAATATCCTTTATAGTATGCGTAAGGCTTACCATACCTAGTCACTGATACTTCCATATCAACTGTCGAGCATAGACTAAGCTCTAGTAAAGTCAACTTGGTAATAAGAATACTAGTTTAATGTGAGAGCAAATATGGATCCAAAGAGTTCAGGTAAAAGTGAAAGCAAATAAGCAAATATTAGAAACAAGAGTTGGGGTGAAAGTGGTCGCAAAGTGGTAGACCCATTACACAATAATTTCAGCACGACGAAGCTCTTGTTCAATTTCTTTGATTTCCCAATCGTGACCAGTATGGCCAGATTGACGTGAGGCATGCAACAACTGTAGCCGCTGGACGAGCTTATTGGGATTGTGCCAGTATACAAATTTAACAAATGGATTTTTAGGTGTAAACAAAGCATTACCATTATCATGATCATTATCATCATCGTCATTATCATCATCATGATCACCATTATCATCATGACCATCATCACTGTTACTATATAGTCCTTTTTGATCCTCTTGCAATACCACTTTATTTATAGTCTGAGTTGATTTTGACAGTGTTGAAGGTTTCTTGGACGTTGACAACTGTCCTAACATGACGTTTTGAGGACATGATAAGTCCTTTTGAACAAACACTGTACTATCTTTAGCCGCAATATCGTTTTCTTGAACTTGCTTTTTAGCATTTTGATAATTGTTTGTAAACAGTAAGCGTGGTTCGTTTCGAGCACTACATTGATGAACACTCACACTTAAAACCTTTCCATTTTTACTTTTCAGATTGCCTCGACATTTTGTTGACCTCTCTTTTGAGCATCGCCAGAATGTTATTCCATTCACATTCTGGCGATTATAGTTATAGGAGTAGCCTTGATAGAGTGCACGTAGCCTACCTTTGTTGGTTGTAATAAGTTCCATAGTAGTAACTGACCTGTCAGTACGATGTTCACACTACAAAGGTTACAACTGTTTTGCTGATGGAGTGACCTACTATAAGCTTATATATTGGCTTATGTGTTGGCTTTTTGTGTTGGCTTTTCGTGTTGGCTTTTGTGTTGGCTTATGTGTTGGCTTTTTGTGTTGGCTTTTTGTGTTGGCTTTTCATGTTGGCTTTTCGTGTTGGCTTATGTGTTGGCTTTTTGTGTTGGCTTTTCGTGTTGGCTTTTGTGTTGGCTTATGTGTTGGCTTTTTGTGTTGGCTTTTTGTGTTGGCTTTTCATGTTGGCTTTTCGTGTTGGCTTATGTGTTGGCTTTTTGTGTTGGCTTTTTGTGTTGGCTTTTCGTGTTGGCTTTTGTGTTGGCTTATGTGTTGGCTTTTTGTGTTGGCTTTTTGTGTTGGCTTTTCATGTTGGCTTTTCGTGTTGGCTTTTCGTGTTGGCTTTTTGTGTTGGCTTTTCGTGTTGGCATTTCGTGTTGGCTTTTGTGTTGGCTTTTCGTGTTGGCTTTTTGTGTTGGCTTTTCGTGTTGGCATTTCGTGTTGGCTTTTCGTGTTGGCTTTTTTTGTATTGGCCTTTCGTGTTGGCTTTTTGTATTGGCTTTTCGTGTTGGCTTTTTGTGTTGGCTTTAGTATTGGCTTTTGTATTGGCTTATTTGACAAGTTATTTGTGTCAATGTATTTAGTGGATTTTTTCTTGGTGTTGGAAAGTAGTTGAAAGAGAGGGAATATTTAAAGACTTAACCTCAGCTCACTAACCTAACCTAACCTTTCAACTCTCAGATGTTAATTAAATTCTGTGCATTGTCGAGTTGGAGCCCAAGACCTCAGGGGTAAAAAAAAACAATTATTTTTGACGACTTATTTTGGTAACTTATTTTAATGGCTAACCTAACTTTACCTAACCTAACCTAACCTAACCTAACCTCAGCTCACTTTGGATATTACTAGTAAGTGTTCATATCCTCTGCTAGGTAGCATGCTAGTAGTACAGGTAGTGCTCATATTTACCGCTAGATAGCGGAAACATACTTTGCATGTTGCATGTGACACTTGTGAAGTTTAACCACATGCAAGACGTGCTTGTATAAGTTCTCTATTTAAACTCAATATACAATTAACCACTAAATGTTCAGAACTAACATGTATAGCCATGTTTAGGGTATATAGGAGACCCTTAGCAAGAAAGGCTGTCTAACCCACGAGTGTACAGCCTTGTCATACGCAGTAAGCCCCTGTTGGCTTTCTCAAATTGTTGTTGTTGTTGTTTTCTGCCAACAGGGGCTTACTGCGTATGACAAGGCTGTACACTCGTGGGTTAGACAGCCTTTCTTGCTAAGGGTCTCCTATATACCCTAAACATGGCTATACATGTTAGTTCTGAACATTTAGTGGTTAATTGTATATTGAGTTTAAATAGAGAACTTATACAAGCACGTCTTGCATGTGGTTAAACTTCACAAGTGTCACATGCAACATGCAAAGTATGTTTCCGCTATCTAGCGGTAAATATGAGCACTACCTGTACTACTAGCATGCTACCTAGCAGAGGATATGAACACTTACTAGTAATATCCAAAGTGAGCTGAGGTTAGGTTAGGTTAGGTTAGGTTAGGTAAAGTTAGGTTAGCCATTAAAATAAGTTACCAAAATAAGTCGTCAAAAATAATTGTTTTTTTTACCCCTGAGGTCTTGGGCTCCAACTCGACAATGCACAGAATTTAATTAACATCTGAGAGTTGAAAGGTTAGGTTAGGTTAGTGAGCTGAGGTTAAGTCTTTAAATATTCCCTCTCTTTCAACTACTTTCCAACACCAAGAAAAAATCCACTAAATACATTGACACAAATAACTTGTCAAATAAGCCAATACAAAAGCCAATACTAAAGCCAACACAAAAAGCCAACACGAAAAGCCAATACAAAAAGCCAACACGAAAGGCCAATACAAAAAAAGCCAACACGAAAAGCCAACACGAAATGCCAACACGAAAAGCCAACACAAAAAGCCAACACGAAAAGCCAACACAAAAGCCAACACGAAATGCCAACACGAAAAGCCAACACAAAAAGCCAACACGAAAAGCCAACACGAAAAGCCAACATGAAAAGCCAACACAAAAAGCCAACACATAAGCCAACACAAAAGCCAACACGAAAAGCCAACACAAAAAGCCAACACAAAAAGCCAACACATAAGCCAACACGAAAAGCCAACATGAAAAGCCAACACAAAAAGCCAACACAAAAAGCCAACACATAAGCCAACACAAAAGCCAACACGAAAAGCCAACACAAAAAGCCAACACATAAGCCAACACGAAAAGCCAACATGAAAAGCCAACACAAAAAGCCAACACAAAAAGCCAACACATAAGCCAACACACAAGCCAACACGAAAAGCCAACACAAAAAGCCAACACATAAGCCAATATATAAGCTTATAGTAGGTCACTCCATCAGCAAAACAGTTGTAACCTTTGTAGTGTGAACATCGTACTGACAGGTCAGTTACTACTATGGAACTTATTACAACCAACAAAGGTAGGCTACGTGCACTCTATCAAGGCTACTCCTATAACTATAATCGCCAGAATGTGAATGGAATATTATTCTGGCAATGCTCAAAAGAGAGGTCAACAAAATGTCGAGGCAATCTGAAAAGTAAAAATGGAAAGGTTTTAAGTGTGAGTGTTCATCAATGTAGTGCTCGAAACGAACCACGCTTACTGTTTACAAACAATTATCAAAATGCTAAAAAGCAAGTTCAAGAAAACGATATTGCGGCTAAAGATAGTACAGTGTTTGTTCAAAAGGACTTATCATGTCCTCAAAACGTCATGTTAGGACAGTTGTCAACGTCCAAGAAACCTTCAACACTGTCAAAATCAACTCAGACTATAAATAAAGTGGTATTGCAAGAGGATCAAAAAGGACTATATAGTAACAGTGATGATGGTCATGATGATAATGGTGATCATGATGATGATAATGACGATGATGATAATGATCATGATAATGGTAATGCTTTGTTTACACCTAAAAATCCATTTGTTAAATTTGTATACTGGCACAATCCCAATAAGCTCGTCCAGCGGCTACAGTTGTTGCATGCCTCACGTCAATCTGGCCATACTGGTCACGATTGGGAAATCAAAGAAATTGAACAAGAGCTTCGTCGTGCTGAAATTATTGTGTAATGGGTCTACCACTTTGCGACCACTTTCACCCCAACTCTTGTTTCTAATATTTGCTTATTTGCTTTCACTTTTACCTGAACTCTTTGGATCCATATTTGCTCTCACATTAAACTAGTATTCTTATTACCAAGTTGACTTTACTAGAGCTTAGTCTATGCTCGACAGTTGATATGGAAGTATCAGTGACTAGGTATGGTAAGCCTTACGCATACTATAAAGGATATTCATATATTGTGAAACGAACCAATAAAAATGGAACTGTTATTTGGCGTTGTTCAAAGCAACGTTCCAAACATTGTCGTGGTGACCTAAAAAGTAAAAATAGTGAGGTTTTAAGTGTCAGTGATCATCAATGTAGTGTACCGCATGAAACACAGTTGCCGTCGACAAAAAATCAAGAAAACCATATTGCTACTCAAAATAGTGCATTGTTTAATGATCAACGTTTAACCCCTGTTCTCAAAGTTATTTTTAATCCATCTTCCACGTCGCAAGAGCCATCAACATCACAAACTATGCAAGAGGTAGTGTTGTTGTTGTCGTTTTAAAGAGTGGAACAACTAGGTCATCTGCTGTTGATCTGCAAGGGGATCAAAGTGACTAAATAGTAATAACCATAAGGTTTTTATGTCAATACAACCATTGTGGCTTCCCCACTTTTCGAAAACAACATTAAAGGGACATTGCTATAAAATGATCTACAACAAGCCTTGTGTTTAAAACTATAACAGACTATTGTAATGTGAGAAAGGCTTGTATTCAGTATGCATTTATTGTCATAATCATGTATACTCTGCAATGTTAAATATACTAACTTTGTATAAAATAAAACAGCATTGTAACATCATTTTGCATTTATTTACAAACTTTATATACATTTTTTTTGGTTTCATCATAATATTTTTAAAGACAACACTAAACACTAAAACATTACTATTCTATGCACATATTTTCTTTCTTTTTCAGTATATTGTCATTACTTATAATTTCCATTATTATTTCACATTATTTATTTATTTAATTAAAACGAACCATGCACCTATTGTTTTTAAAACCTTCATAAATTAAGTGTACAGGTTGCACAGCATTATTGACTTCATCAAAAACACTCTCCGACATATCATTAAACCGTATAGGCAGAAATGTCTCAAAGTTTTCACATACACAAAGTACACGATCACCATATGCTGTTTTCAATTTCCGAATCTTGATAATGCGGAATGGAATATGCATTGGCAATTCGCTGAGCTTCTTTGTCTCTAAGCCACATGATTGTCCCACAGCATTCAAAACATTCATTGTAGTAGTCTATAAACAAAACAAAAGCATATCTATTACACTCTAAAACAGCTTTAATAATATTGTGCAATTAGGGATTTTGCACTATCCATGGCGAATAAATTATACTAGTTATGCAAGAAATGCCCTAACTGTTGCAGATACTACTTTTCTGCATATAGCACAAGTGTTAAGTTCTAATGCACACTTGACACAGGCTATCATGTGTCCACAGGGTAAAAATACAACACCTAGTTCATCTTGATAACAAATTTTACATAATTGTTGGTCACACTTTTGTATCTGTTCGTGAGACAAGTCTTTTCTTTCAGCCTTATGTATTTGCTCCACGTGCTCTAACTCTAAAGGCACTTTTATGTCTTGTGCTGCAATCACTTTTTCTTTACGAATAGTGTTCACAAATTCCTGACCTTTAAGCAACACCATGTATTTACAGTTTGGTAACCAACGAGCGTGTTGCACAAAAGGGTCATCAGTCATTTGCCAATCCTTTAAAGCAAATCCACAATAAAAACATATTGTTTTATCCCCTTCACCAGTATAAAAAATCCAGCTTCACTTAGCTGTTTGGTAAGGTGTTTTAATATTAATGGCCAAACATTTTTATAAGATTCGAAACGTTTTTCAACAGAGCTGTACTCTGGGTGTGCTAGTGCTTTAGTCTTGCAAACTCCCAATTTTTCAAAAGCACACGCCAATTCAACACTGTCTATGGCATATGGACCACATATATCGACACTACCGTTGGCTGGTAATACATCATTATTATTATTTATTTGTGATTCAGCAACGTAAGTAGCGGCCATAGGCCTTGTGGTTCGGTAAAATGAATGCACGGGTAGGTTACCCACTTGCTTTCCAAGCATGTAAGGACAGTGAGGAGACCATCGCAAATGGTCTCTAAAGGGATCATCCCCTTCTTCCCAGTGTGAAAGTTCAATACGACAAAACACACAGCGCACCACATCTCCTCGGTTCAAGTAAAAAAAAACCGGCTTTTGCAAGTTCATGCGTCGACAAAAAGCCTACAGGCCAGGATTCAAATGTTAACCATCGATCATGTTCTGATTTTAAATTTAACCCACGTGGTAAACCAACTTGCTCACTTGTTGTATTTGGTACTAACGCCATGTGTTATAATAAAACGTTTTCTTATTGTAAGTTATTAACATTGCACAGAGTACTTTAAAGCATAATGCATGCTTGTTCACTGTCTGTTCATTACGTTAATGGCACATGACGACACCTAAAAGCAAACAAAATAACCCATCACTCAATCAATCAATCAATCAATCAATCAATCAATACTTGTAAATAAAACGTTAACGTTAATTGGCATTAATATATCAAAACACCATTAAAAATAAACTGTATGTTGGCACAAACAGTAACCCATGTACTTATTTTCTTTTTTATAAAGCTACAGTCATTTACATTCCCCCACCCTCCCTTTAACCAATATATAAACAAAAATGAATGTCATGTCATTTTGTTCACATTATCATGTTCAAACCTGTGGATATTCGTTGAGTCCATAGGGAACCACCCATAAATTAAATTTATTATTTTATTTTTAGAAAATCCAACATGGCCTTGTACTTTTCCCAGTCAACAACAACAACATAGCCATTAATCAAGAAAGCAATCATTGTCCCAGTCATGTACAGGTAATGAATTTTTTTTTGTCTACGAGTTTTCAGTAGTGGTAAAATGGAATAGCATTTTTAAGTTGGACTTACCTGAGTTTTAAACAGTTCACTCTTTGGCAGTGGTTTCGCTTTAGTGCGTTTCTGGTTTTTTCAGCGACTGCTACGGCGGTAAGGCTATTCTTTCCAAGTTTCTAAAAATAAATAAAATAAACCGCTATAAATACCTAAATTCAGGTTAATACATACATTTCATAAAATAAAACATAAAACAAAAAAAATGAAACAAGTTAGTTTAAAAAAAATCATCTCACCTTTACTTGCAGTGACTTGTTACTCTTCCCTTCTAGTGGGCTCAAAAGTGCAATAGTTTCTTCTCCCTCTGACATGTAAGGTATGCCGGTTATCTGCAAACAAATAAATAAATAAAATCATTAATTACCTAATCAATAAATAATTGCATGTATTTATATATAAATCAATAAATGTATAAATGAATAAATATATACCTACCTCACAACAAGAATAAGTATTTTCCACCAACACCAAAACTGTTAAACAAGGCCAAGTGTTTCACACAACGCTGTAGCGTGTTCAAAAGTAGTCACATAAGTGCGAGTGGAAATGTCAGCGACGTGTCTTTATATATCACATTGCATGTATAATCTTTTTTTTTCCCACGCTTTGAACATTCTCTTATCGTGCACGTGGGCAGCTAACGTCTCAGGCGAACACCTGTGCCGGATCAAATTTCACATGAACTTGCATTTTGTCACGTACGAAGCAAAACAGGATGTAACTTGTTAACAGTTATCGCGCACGTGGACAGATAACGTCCCAGGTGAACACCTGCGGTAGATCAAATTTCACATGGACTTGCATTTTGTCACGTACGAAGCGAGACAGGATGTCACTGGTTTAGCGTGCCTGTGGTTTCACACATGTGTGCACGCCTTTCGCACTTCCCTGCCAGCACAATGGTCAGATTATTTCACCTTCAAGCGTCACCTGTTGTCAAGTCAGATCAACGCCTTCCCATAAGCTCAAATGACATTCACCTCCTGCTCCTCGGCAAGTGTGTTTTCTGTACTCACTTCGACCAACATAGAACCAAGTTCTCATCACCGTTTACACGTTAAAGGTAAAAAGTGTGAAAAAACGTACCCTCGCTCTGTCATACACCGACCCGTCGAAATAGCGATTGATCTATTGAACACAGCCACCGTGGTCAGCGACAGGTTCGTTGAAACACACACACACCCAGCCGTATCGTCTCTCTCAACCACCACGCTTTATAAACATTATAAACAGGTAACGGTAATGATTTTTTTTCAACATGTATGGCGTTAGGCCCTTTGTGAATTATTTTTTCGAAAAAAATATCTACCACATTTGAAAGGGGGCGTTAGCCCGAGTGCTAGGACACCTCGTACACGTCTCTAGCGTTATTGGTTCGTGACATATCGGCAAAAATTATAAAAAAACACGTGTTTACCCCAAAATCGCGTTTCCCAATTTTTTTAAAATTACAACGAGTGGTCCATAGCAAAGAGGACGTCTTCCCGAATCCGTGGACCCATCGTACATGCCTCTAGCGTTATTGCTTCGTGAAATATCGGCAAAATCACAAAAAACATGTGTTTACCCCAAAATCGAGTTTCCAATTTTATTAAAAATTATAACGAGTGGTCCATAAGAGAAAGGACGTTACCCCGAGTCCTTGGACCTGTCGAACACGCCTCTAGCGTTATTGGTTCGTGAGATATAGCAAAAAGTCTAAAATCACGTTTTTACCCCAAAAAGACTGTGTTTCCAGATTTTCACATTTTCGACACCGACATTCCCGTAAAGAGCACGACGAGACGAAAAAAACGAATCCAAGCACGCCCTCCTAGCATGGCTCCTTCCATTCCAAGGTCGCAGGGGCTCACCACTTGCTTTTGTAAGCAGCTCCCCCACCATCCCACTACTACACACAATTTTTTTCTCTAGAGACTTGAAATTTATTTTGGGAGTAGAGGGGGTAGGGACCATTGATTTACGTCAAACAATTTTTTTTGTAGAGTTCCTAGTTTCCAAAATATAGAATTTTCAAAATTCGAGTTTTTTCAAAAAAACATAAAAAATAAAAAAGTTTTATTATAGAAAATAAAGGTCATAAAGACCATTCGTTTGAGCCATGGAACAACGTTCTACCATGTTTGGTTTTCAAACTATCACCAACTTTCGAAAACAAAAATTTTCAAAAAAAAATCAAAAATATAACAAGTAGTCCATAGCAAAGAGGACGTCAGCCCGAGTCCAACAATACCTCATTTGTCAAAATCGGACCACGCGTTCGAGAGATATTTAACATGGCTGAGGCTTAGTAGTGGTAAGAGGAGGGTTCTAGAGTGGCTTGGAACTGTCATTACTCCACTACTTACAGGAATCAAGCTTTACTAATTCAAACGACTTCGACACACAGGAAAAAAAACACACACTAAAACCCAAAACCTTATGAGAAGGGAGCTTTCCGTACTTCGACTGAAGCAAATTAAAGCAAGTTTTGACAGTCTCTCTTGGCCAATTGTAGCAAGCAGGTAGGTTTTAATCAACTTCAATTTTGAAAAGCTACTACGTTCACGCGAAGCGACAGCTACCGGCAAGGTTAAGAGAATTCGCAAAGCTACATCGACATTTGGTAAAACGTCAAACCTATTCGTGCTGTAAATAAACTGCAACGCAGCGCGAGGTTTTTTTTTTTTTCGTTTGGTGATAGGCATGGGCTCAAATGTTGCAGCTCAGAACATAGATCCATCCCACTTGTGTCAGACTCATTATTTCCACTGAAAAGCTGCTTTTGCATGTTCAAGCAACGATCCATGAGTTGACTACTATCTTTAATAGACCCAAGCAGTACCTTTAGATCGTACAAAAATCCCCATGTATCTGAATGCTGAATATCTATAACTTCAGTCATAATTCTAAATTTTCCCGTATTGATTATGATATATTATAAAAAGAATAAAAACAAGAAGTTCCGTGAAGAACTATACAGCCTACTTTTCATGCCAATGATTATTCTACAGTATATGAACCTATCTAGAATAATGACAAAATTAAGTTGGTAATATCGAAATATCAAATTAGTTCAAAATATACCTGGTATAATTTAGGCTAATAGATCACTACAGTTGGCAGCCCTGGTGACTGAATATATTCATAGTTCCATCTCTTAAGGTACAGAATACAAAATTAGGTTGAAGTCCAATGGACGTTACATGCAGTTAGACACTGGATCTATCAGCACGCGTAAAAGCATGTTGCCAACAATTCCATGCGTGTGCTGGTCAGAAATAATCTGAAATATTATGATATCTTGTTGTGCCAATTTTGGATGAAATCCATTTGTTAGTATAGGAGTTACATGTATTTTAAAATTGGACATATCAGCAGGCATAGAATCATGTTGGCAGCACTGCCTTGTATTAATTACTCCAAATTAATCTACAATGTCAGGTGCTATACGTGTGCAAAGTATAGAGCTGTTGGCTTGCATACTTTCTGATATATTGATATTAGGGTTAAAAAATTATAGACAGCATTTATTAACAGTTGGCAGCCCTGAATGCTCTTAACAATACTTACAGTCATTCTGTTATGGTACACATAGCACATACGAAATTTGGTTGTAATCCAACTGATAGTATAGAAGTTACATGTATTTAAAAATTGGTACTATAATCATGTTGGTAGAACTGACGTATATAAGTTACTCAAAATTAATCTAAAATGTCAGAATATAAGTGTGCATAGTTTAAAACTGTTGGCTTGCATACTTTCTGATATATTGGTATAAAAAATAGAGAGAGCAATTATTAACAGTAGGCAGCCCTGGTGGCTCTTAACAATACGCTCAATCATACCTGTTTATGTACAGATATTACATACAAAATTTGGTTGAAATCCAATTGATAGTGTAGAAGTTATATGCATTTAAACATTGGACATATCAGAAGGCTTAAAATTATTTTGGCAACACTGTCATGGTTGGCCTCCTGAAAATTAAACCGAAATAGTATTATCTGCATGTGTACCAATTTTGGAATAGCTCCCATGCATACCTTGCCAGATATCCAACATGGAGCTCAAATTTCTAGTGCGTTTTTTCAGCAGTTGGTAGCACTGACATCATTTCCAAATATGGACGTGAGATATTCCGGTGCACATCTTTTCTCATACTAAATTTGGTTTTGATTGCTGCAGCCGTTTGGGAGTTGATAGGGGGACACACACACAGCCAGACAGCCAGCCAGACAGACAGACCGACGTACATTTTCCCGGATCGATCTCATAAGTCTACTTTTTCCTCATTTTAGCAAAATGTGAAAAGTAGGCTAAAAATGTATTGTAAAGTGGATATTTGTATAATATATCGGAATGCTCTTTAAGGAAAAATAATATCTTCCTTACAGACTTAAAAGCTACTGTTAGGAGATTGTCATAGGAACTTTTTTGGAAGAGTCGTTGTGGCTTCACTTGTTTGCACTTAACCTTAGTCTGAGCTTCAGCCTCCGTCAGCTCAGACGCCAACTCTGACTCAGAACTGTCACCCTCAGTGCCTGACTCGATGACTTGGTCCGAGTCCGAGTCATCTTCCTCAATCAACCGTTTAGGGCGTCTAGTCTTCCTTTTCCGTCTACCTTCTTCGACCTCAAGAGACACAGACGCAATGATTTCTTTAGCCGATATTATAGCGCTTTCATAGCCTTCTTGGGAATATTTTTCAAGGTATGCGATACAACCTCTCGCGAAAGAAGTCGCCTTTTGTAGGCCTATATCAATTGCTTCTGCTTGCATGGCTTTGCTATGTTTACTTGAAACAAAATGTCGTGCCATACTACAACAGCAACGACAAATTTGAATGTCACATTTTTTTTCGCCAATTATTCAGCTTCATGGCGTAGCCCCGAATCAAAAGCAGGATTCTCCTTAATGGCCTTTAAGGCTGCCACTACCCCATTCGTATCGTATCTAAAAGGTCTCACTGCATCTATGCGACACTCCCAGCGAGTGTCGCTCAAATCTTTTAGAGTCAAATTACAAATGTGAGCCAACAAAATAGACCAACGGCCAGGAGACGACGAAAATAAAACACATATGCGTTGAAAAATGCCAAATAGAGTAACGCTGTAAGGACAGCATTCGGCTGAGTCAGATAAAACTAGGTTTAAGGAATGGCTACCATATGGAACATAATTTGCGCGCGGGAACTGTTTTACAACGCGAGCTTGAACTCCTTTATGTTTACCTTTCATATTCGCGCCGTTGTCAAAGCCTTGACCTCTAAGGTCTTCTAGCTTTAGCCCCATTTCTGTCAAAGTATTAATGATCAGATCGGCACATTATTGGGCTGATCAGTAGGATTTGTTTGAGAAGATCTCCCGTCGATTGATGTTGAAGGTCGGACGAATTTTTTAAAAGCTTCTGCTGCCTTCTTGTCTTCTTCTGCATGCTGCAACCTTCGTTCTTTGTTTGCAGCTCCACTAGCTTTACCGGAGGAGGCCATTGTTGTAGGGTTTCTCGTTCTTCGACCCGACTTTACACCATCCGCACCACGCACTTGAATGAACGACAATTAGCAAGGGCCATAACACTCCCGTGTATTGTGCTAAAACGTCCTACCATCTACGAGCGGGTCGACGCCGACTTCGCCCAGCCACACGTGCCGTTTGTTATGATTTCTTTCTCTTTGATTCTGTCTCCAGCTCGTGCCACACCCGCACCTCTTTCTCCAACCTCACTCCCTTCTCTCTCTGCATCCTCGCTTCCTTTCTCTCTCCTTCGCCTTGCTACAGCTCTGCTACAACAGCGAACCGAACAAAATATCACGGAAATGCCCGAGCGCTGCCGAAGGGCGATTTGGTTGGTCCCGGGCCCTGGTGTCGAGCCGGGTTGCGTTTCCACGATAGTGAAAAGGCAAGGCATGGGAGAGAAAGATAAAGCGTTTGCTAATCACTATTTCACTGAGTTTAACTTCAGTCCGTAGCGGTCTAAGGTGCGCGTAGGGTTTTCAGTCGTGAGAGATAACACGGGTTGAACTTAAAAAAATCTGATTCCCATGTCTGTTTGACGAACTCGCATTTACCTATCTTGCCATTTATGCAATAGGAAATAAATCGAAATTTGCCTATCTTTGGGGGACGCCTTTGGCGCCCCCCAAGCTGTTGGCGCCCTGTGCGATCGCACATATCGCACACCCCTAAGACCGGCCCTGGTCCTACTTAACAAGGCGTAAACAAATAGTAAGATTGAGACACAAGGATGATGGACCCAAATTACTTAATGAAACATTGTCCAATGAGGGAATTATTAAATTTGGAGTACCCCAGGGATCGGTTTTGGGCCCATTACTATTTCTTCTATATATCAATGATATAACACAAAAAGTTTATTCACATAAGGAAGTTTTGTTTGCGGACGATAAAACACTCGTAATAAAAGGTGAAACTAAACAGGTCATACAGCAGTCTGCTGACTCCGTTACAGGAGAGTTAACCAAATGGTCACAAGATAATCGCCTCATAATCAACTATAAAAAAACAGTATGTCTAAATTTCCACACTATACAGAATAGGAATCCTGCGAAGCCCAATATAACATTAAATGGTCATCAAATAGAAAATAAATCAGAAACAAAGTTTTTAGGACTATGGATACAACATGACTTGAAATGGAATAAACATATACAATATCTGAATACTAAACTGAACTCGATGTGCTTTGCTTTACGTATTTTGAAAACCTGCACTAGCATGCACACATTAAGAAATACTTATTTTGCTTATTTCCATTCATACTTAAGATATGGGGTCATATTTTGGGGTATGTCGCCAGATGTACTAAGCACGTTTAGGATACACAAGAGGGCGATTTGAATTATGGCAAATGTAAACACTAGAGAATCATGTAGACCTCTGTTTAAAGATTTAAACATTCTCCCTCTGCCCTGCATATATATCTTTGAAAGTATTATGTTTTTAAAAAGAAATTAATGAATAAGGATGTTTTTCTTAAAACAATCAATGATGTTCATAGGCATAACACAAGACAAAACCAAAACATTCATTATTCACACACACACACACGCATATATCAAAAAGGAACTTATCACACTGGAGTTAAATTATACAATAAACTACGCCAGTATATAAAACTTGCCCCAAAAATAAAAACCTTTGATAGAATGTTGAAAGCTTATCTGCAGTGCCATTGTTTTTACTCTGTAGTTGAATATCTTAGTGTATAGAAACGATGAAATCTATAATTATATTTTACTTTTCTATTTTAATTGTAATACCTAGCTGTAAGTTGTTGTATTTATAGAATTAAGTTTTCATATTATGATAATAGAATAAGGTGTAAATAATTGTCCAATAAGATTGTATCTCTTAAGATCTGTTATTATAATAAGTTATAAATAGTTACAGTATTAGTATTACTGTATATACCTATTAGTACTTTTATTTTATAGATGTAAATTCTGACGTGTCCTATATCAAAAATGTATTGTATACATGTATTTGATCAAATGGAAATAATAAAATTATCTATCTATCTATCTATCTATTGAAAGCTTCCGTGTTACAGTCAGTCCTTGGACTCTGGACCTGACTCATTCCCCCAGTATCGTGAGTTAATCCTAGACTGTGAATACTTCCCGTTTTTTCCGCTTGCCTCTCGGTTGTAAATAGTGTCATATTTTCTAATGACATAAGTTCATTTTTTACGATTTTCACTTCGTGCTCTTGGAATCTTGCTTTAATATTTTCTTCGAGAGCCTGAATCCTTTGATTGTTATCTCCCAGCCTCTTAATTATCGATTGATTTTCCCCTTTACTTTGTTCTGACATCTGTTTCCAATCCTTCCTGATTCTGTCCTTAATGGCTTGATATTGTTCTTCTGTTTGTTCATTGTTATCAATTTGTCCTAATTCAATTCGATCTAGGCGTTCTTCTATCTTTTTCTTCGTCTCCCGCATATTCTGCTTGATATGATTTTGGTCTGCCTCTAAAGTCTCCCACCTATCGGTCGACTGAAGATCCATTTTCTCCATATCTTTAACTAAACCCATGACGTTGCTATCTATGGATTCGATCTGTCCTTGTACACTGTTGTTCTTCTTCTCCATCCCCTTTAACCTGCATTGCAGTTTCTTCTGTGCGACTTTAATCTCAGCTGTATTAGTGACGCAAGCCCGTTCTATTTGTTCAAGTTTTGCCGCCACCATCTCATCCAACTGAATTAATTTTGTGTCAAATTTCCCCTCAATGTTCCGTATTTGTGTGTTTATACCGGATTTTAAGTCTGTGATCTGTTCTGAAATTTTATTGTTTATATCAGATTTTAGTTCACCAATTTGTTCTTGAACGTTATTATTTTGAGTTACTGCCAGTTCTGAAATTTTATTGTTTATATCAGATTTTAGTTCATCTATCTGTACGCTACTGCTGTCTTTCATCTCCGTCTTCATTTCATTTAATTGTATACTACTACTGTCTTTCATCTCCGCTAATTGTGCGCTCAACTTTTCCTGGTTTCTTGCCATCGCAAGTTCAATCAAAACACTTATTTCATCCACCGTCGCCATTGCAAATACACAATACACTATTAGAGAACTAGGGTCATGCATATGGTGATATCAGCTGTACACACTCACACGTATAGTTTGACATTTAAATGGTTTATACAATACTCAAGTCATTTATCTTTACGTTAATAAAACCCCAACAAACATGCATCATTGAGTATTATCTATCTTTACATTCAATTTAAGACCCCTTAATTTTGGTTATTAACTTTCCTGACCTTACTGATTTTACATGAAACATATTATAATTAACCAACTGTTAATTAAAATTTTTAAGGTATCACCTTCCTGACTTTAATTATACTGAGTTCATAGTTTAAACAATTATAATTTAATCTAACAGGGCGCCCGAAACACATCTAAACTCAATAACAAATATCAAAAATAACTGTGTTTCAAATTTCTTTAATTTTAAATGAACTCATTGACTTTACTGTAATATTTTAGCACTTGGCGGTACAACGTCGCCACACTTTACTGAATCTACTCATTAATTAGCCACCGTTGGCGTACGTCCCACATTCAAAGCCTTGTTTATCTCTAAACTGGTATCGAATGTACACCCTTGGACTCGGTTTACCATAAAACAACTGCAAACCCCACGTTGGGCTCGACAAGTTTACTCTATGAACCCTTGTAAAAAGAAGCGTATCGAGACTCAATTTCGGGTAATGTTTCGCTCCATGATAGCCGTACAGTTAAATTTTGCTTCTAATAGATTACAAGGATACATAGGGCAAATACAATAATTAAAGAAAGGAGGTATACCAGTATACTAAATAACAAGTTTAATAACCACAATAAAATAAAATAAAACAACCATAAAAAACAACATCGAAATTTACTCCACACTTCTAAATAGATCACAACTGCAAATCCTAAGTTGTGTCTGCATCAATCAAGTGGGATTTAAATGCCCACAGTTTACCATTTAAAATAAATATCTCAGGAGAGATTATTAATAAAAAAAAGACGTTTAAAATACTACGTCTACTTCAAATCTATACTTGTGGACGCGTGACGATGTTTTGACTATATGAAGGAAATAAGTACAGTTACGTGATTCGTTACCATCTGGTTTCCCGTCATGCAACGAATCCGTAATTCTGCGTAAATTAGATTAGCTTAGGGAACACACAATAAGGCACTTAAGAATATCCGACACCCGCTACCCTTATATAAAACAAAATAGACCTCCGAACGAGATCTTGACAACGTGCCAAAACACGTCTAATTGCCCAAACGGGTCTTGGTAAAATCAACACAAGCGTACGTGACTACAACAAAATTCACGAGGACATGACCGAACGTCATTCTAATAATTACAATGACCACAACAATCCAAAATGGATTATATAAAAAATAACAAGAAACAACACTATGCCCAAAGACATTAAATTATAACACACAAACAAATATCAATTCAACTTAATGCATGGATATTATGGTCTGAGTATGGCAATCTCCCCTTTTAAATCCAGATATAGAATACAGGCTCATCTCACTTTAAGAGAAGAGGACACAGTACCCCGGCCTCAAACCTAATTAGTGTTATCTTAAATCTGTCCGTCCCTTTTTGAAGCCAAATGTCATTTATCCGGTGCGTTGCATAATAAGATCGGAAGCTTGCTCACGGCAGCTCTCGAACCTGGAAGTACCTTGTATTTCCTGAAAAACATGTGTGTATAAAATACCTATTTTTGTCCCAATAATTCTCTCAGGAATTAGAACACGACGACTCGGTCAGTAGCCTCCTCGGAGTTCATACCGCCGTTAATTATATATTGCTGCAGACAGGAATCGTGGGCTGATTACCACTATGGTTCCCCGCGCATGTAGACACACATCATCACACACAACCAATATAACGCTCACCTGGGTAATGACTTCATCTCGAATCTCGCCACCTGAAATACGTCCAGATTTAAGATCCCATGGAAAGACTTAAACCGCTTTCCCAAAGATCAAATAAAATCATTACTTCATTAGTTTACATTTTTACAAAAAGAACAATGGTTCCCTGCAAATAAAATTGCACTAGGCAAATCACAATAAAAAAAGCCTGTTTATCAAACACAAGGATAAATGTTACCGCCCAAAATCCTAGTTTTATCGTTAATGTTTAAAATACACAGCACAATTTATCGCTCAGACCATAAGTTCCGCTCAAGCGATATGAACAATACACAGTACACGCATTGTACAATTACAAGTTACATTACAATCATCTAAATCAGAACAATAAAATAGTCACGCACGCCATTACGATCGAGTGTCGGCACACAGAATAAAAATCAAACTGCAATAAAGAAAAAAAATACAAGAAAATATTTACATTCTCCCAGCCGATCTAACTACGACTAAAATTGAAAAATCAATATGTTGTACTTATCCCTTCGCCAAAACACCTCTGATCACATCGCCAATCTTGACCCAGCAATTTTTCTAGCCGGAAATCGTCATCGTCGATGGTGTGTCCACGTTCATCCTTCCGACCGTTGGCCTCGTTCCAGACATCTTGATCCTCTTAGGATAGAAATGTTCAGTTATTTCACAGTACTACAATTTACTACTAAAATTGCTAAATGAGCTGATAATATCCACTCAGTGTCCTGAACAATTTATTTGAAGAAAACTTTCCCTAAATTTTTACAAGCCTGATAGCTTCTACCATTTACACGCAAATTATACACAAGTGTCACTCACGACACCACAAAATAAAGTCTACACAAGTGTCGCCCACGACACATCGAAATAAAGTCATCACAAGTGTCGCCCACGACACATCGAAATAAAGTCTACACAAGTGTCGCCCACGACACATCGAAATAAAGTCAGTTCAACCCTCAGCTCGGCTACATTTATACAGAACACAGCAAATTGACAGTAGTGGGGACGAATTTTAAAAATAATTCGGAGTTTTTAAGTTACGGACTTGCGACTAATTTCATTGAGCTTCTCTTATTGCACAGGTTAAGAATCTGTTCGGCGGAGTCATAAATGATCATGGGTTTTATTAATATTCATTTTTGCGCCAAATCAAAGGTACGCTAGTTTTCCGCGGGCCTGAAGCGTGCCTTGCTTCATTCGTTGATTCAAATTCATCTCGGAGAGTTTGACCTAGAGACTCCTCCCCAATTATGACGTACAAGCATCTTCTTCCTGTCAGATCCTAGTTCCCCTACTCCTGCTCGCGTAAATCGGTAGCAACCGTCTTATGGCCTGCTAACTGAAGCCACGCATATTGGACGTTGACCTCATCAGTTCCAGGAATTATTGCACACTTTTCCTTGTCTCAAAAGCTTGGTTTAAATATACTTGCCTCATTGTTTAACTCCCAATAGTTGCAGCATTTTTCCTCAACTCGAATCCACTGCGGCTTGTATGAATACCCTCTTTCAAATATAATAAATAAAAAAATATGAATCATTATTATATCAGATGATATCATAAGGCTTCAATAGGTTACAAATTAATGAATGTTGAGAAGTGAAATACCGTATAAGGTTTGATGTCACGGTATTAAGTTCACATGTATTTAGGGCGTTTTTATACGACAGCCGATTCGAGCACCAATGGAATGTCTTGGCATTATCATTAGTAATGCAAATATGTGGTGTTTAAATTAGAGCTGTGATGGATTTTACACATATTTTACATATACACGAAAATAGGAGTTATGGTAATGTTCAGATGATTATGAGATATGTGATTTGATGTGGGAGGATAGCACAACAGTTGTTTATGTGATATAGGGTGTTAAATAATCAAGTTGATGTTAAACGCGGGAATTGGGAACAAAAAAGACGTTAATGGTAAAGAGTAATAATAATACCAAACTGATATGGGTTTGTTGTTATTAAATATGGAAATAAACAAGATCATTAAATAGATAATATGAACGATAGTAATAATTTGATTGAGATTCACAGAAGGTGGATACATAAACTATATTAATCATTACGTAAATGTTTAGCATTAATAATTACTTTTAAGTTACATTAAAATACGAAGGAACTGCTGATTAATGGTGTTTGATGATATTCGACCGTGGCCATTTTTCCGCAGTGGACGACGATTTTGTTGTAGACTGTGTATGATAAGGAAGGTGATATTGTAAATAATGGTATTTGAAGAAGATGCTAGGCTACGGATGTATAGTATTCGACAATGTGCTTGTACGTCTGAATTATATGGCTTAGTTTTGGGATTTAGTTAAAATTAACGTTAAATGAAGGCAGTGATGAATTTTGTAATTAAGATAGATTTGAGCGGCTTCTGTGCCGTAGTTGGTAGCATGCTGAGCTTCTACGCCCAAGATCGCGGGTTCAAACCCGGCCGAAGTCGTCGTTAAGAGCGTAAAAATCCCTCAGTATGCCTTACTTCGGAGGGGAGGTAAAGCCGGTGGTCCCATGTCGTAGATTTATGGCATGAAAAAGAACCTTCCACTAACTATACTTGTGTGAAGTCAAAATTTGTAGGTTAGAATTGATCACGCTCTATTAGTTCCAACGTTCCCCGCCAGGGGCTGATTGCGAAGCCATCTAATAGCCAAGTCCGCAAGCTAGGTGTCGTGGACGGTAGCATTTGGTAGCAAAAGTAGGAACTACTTGAAATTACTGTCTGCAGTCCTTACTTGAATTAAAACAGATAACACACACTGATACAGCCATTACAATTAACACCGGTTATGAGACATATTCTACACACACCCAAAGTACACGGGGCTACATGATCGCTTTGTCGCAGCCCCTAAGCTAAGAAACCAACCAACCAAGATAGATTTTAATTATATGTATCAGGTTGTTCCTCTGATGTCAACGTTGCTGAACCAGGCTTTGACCGATGCAGTATTGGCGTCATTAAAGGGTTATGGTGTTGGTAATATACTATAGATAGGGTTCTCTTGTTGTCCAAATTTTATTGGATCCAATTTGTTAGGTTCACTTCTTAATAAATCACATAGACTCCTCTAGAATGCATATCTTATTATTTGTTGTGGAAAGATTCACAATTCACACGACACACACCATATTGTTTTTGACACTGAACTTCACTGATATCAAAGACTATGTCAAAGATACTGCACTACACGCTTGTGCTTGCTGCCAACACAACATTCTCCCACCTTGAGTTGTGGAGTGAGAACAACTCAACAAAACAATAAAATAACATAACACATATATTTTCACAAAATAAATGAACACAGAAATAAATAAGTCACTCAAAATATCTCTTTGGTTTAACCACCACTCTCCCACTACTGGTTTTGATTAGATCAGAAGTATTAGTAGATGGTTTAACCGTCTTTGGATTTTTCTCCTTCTTCTCATTTTCATTCCGCTCAACTTGCAGTCTTAAAGCATGATCTTCTCCAGATGTCACTTCAAGTGGATACACCCTCTGTACTGGCCTCAGTAGCTCTCCTTTTGTAGTCGCCAAGCGAACAACTCTCACGACACCACCTTTGCCTGGGATGACCTCCGTCACTCTTGCCAGCGGCCAGTCTAGTCTCTTCGTGTTGTCACTGGCTACCAGTACTACTTCACCTACACAGGGTTTGTGATGACTTTTCCTAATGTGGTTCTTCTGTATTAGCTGTCCAAGATATTCATTCCTGAATCTTACCCTTAATGTTTCCTTTACTTTCTGTCTGTACCTGAATCTTCTGTCAAGTTTTATGTCCTCGATCATGTCGATATCGGGCATTCCAATCTCCTTGACTTCCTGTAGGAACATTGCAGGGGTGATAGCCATCAAGTCTTCTCCATCATTGGACAGGTAAGTAAGTGGTCGTGAATTCATGACAGCTTCAATGTCACACAGAACAGTCATCATTTCTTGGTACGACAGACATGACCTTCCCAGAACTTTCCTGAGCATTTGTTTGAGGACACCAATCAGCCTCTCCCACCATCCTCCCCACCATGCTGCAGTGGGAGGATTGAATTTCCATTTTATTTGGTGTACAGAACTATATTCAGCAATTTTATCCCACTGAATTGTCTCCAACATATTGCAGGTGCCTTGAAAGTTTGTCCCATTGTCACTATAGACAATCATTGGTCTTCCACGTCTGGACACGAAGCGCCGAAAAGCTTCGAGGAATGTTGCAGTAGACAAAGATGTTACTAGCTCCAGGTGTACTGCACGAAAAACCGCACACGTGAACAGACAGACCCAGGCTTTCTCTCCACCTTTCAAAATCAGAGGCCCGGCAAAGTCGACCCCTGTTATTTCAAAAATTGAGGCTTCTCTTACTCTGTCTATGGGGAGATGAGTTTGTTCTGCTTCAAGATGTTTTCCATGGTACCTCCTGCAGACAACACATGTTTTAATTGCACCCTTCACCGTTCTCCTTCCTCCAAGGATCCAATATTTCTGTCTGAGCCCACTGAGCAGAATCTGGGTGCCAGCATGACATAAGTCTTTGTGCTTCTCCCTAATGAGAGCGTGAACTGCTGTATGCTTCGCAGGAAGGATAGCAGGACAACGGAAAGCATAATCATCTTTGCGCGATATAATTTTTGTTTTCAGTCTCATCACTCCCTCATCATCCATGAAAACACATAGTGAGTTGAATCTTTCATCCTTTTCACCAACAAAACACTCCTTTTGTATGAACTTAATCACGACTTTTTCTGCTTCTGTGGTTTCTTCAATGGATAGTTCGGTAGTTCTTCTATTATTTTTCTGTCGACAATTATACAGAAACCTCAAGATCCATCCTATCATACGAACTGTTCTACGGAAACTTGAGAAATAGTCAAGGTGCCATTCTTGGGTATTGGACTTGTCTTCTAACACCGTCATAGTGTTGACTTTCTTTTTTCTTTCTTGGAAGACTTCATCATCGTTTGTTGAAATTTCGGGGCTAGGCCATTGTGTAGTGGATTGTTTTAGCCATTTTGGCCCTTCCCACCATCTCTGTTGAAGTAACTGTTTTGTGCTACATCCCCTTGATGCCAGGTCAGCCGGATTCATGGTTCCTGGAACATGACGCCACTGTTCTATTCTGGACAGTCTTCGAATTTCTTGCACTCTGTTCCACACGAAGGTCCCCCAAGGTTCGTCTAACTTGATCCAGGACAACACAGTCGACGAGTCACTCCAATAATAAGTAACGATTTCTTTTGCAGTTAATGTTGGCAGTACTGACGTCACTAGTCGAACCCCTATTGTAGCTGCTATTAATTCCAGGCGTGGTATGGTGATACTCTTCTTGGGTGCCACTCTTGTCTTAGCTTGTACAAATCGTAACTCTATATTGTCAACCCTCTGTATTCGCAAGAATATAACTGCAGCATACGCAGTTTGACTGGCGTCGCAGAACACGTGAAGAGATATATCTTCAACCGACTGGACACTACCGATCAAACATCTAGGAATCTTAATCTCAGACAGCTGAGGTAGTTCTGCCAACCACTTCATGAATCTTCTCTTTGTTGTTTCGTCTACTCTGGTGTCCCAACCCAAGTCAGTGGCCCATAGTTCTTGCAAGATTAATTTTGGACAGAGAAATACTGGACATGAGAAGCCAATAGGGTCAAACACCTTATGTGCAGCTCCTAGTATAGCTCTTTTGGTGATTACATCATATTTGAAATCGTTAACATGAGTTAGATTCAGTTCAATGGTATCTTCTCCTTTATTCCAAACGAGCCCTAGCACATGAGTAAGATTTTCAGCTGTACCATCCTGAGAATACTCCCACCCTCGGAGATTGAATGATGCCTTATCCATTATTATGCTTGCCTCTCGCATGAATGAATGAAGGTCATTTCTGTTGTTAACACTAATAGCACAGTTATCCACATAAAAACATTCTTCCAATCTTTCTATTGTTGAAGTTGAGTAGGAACTATTATCGACTGTTTGTCTCTTCAACTCGTTCAAGTGGAGTTTGATGGTTGCCGACAATAGGAACGGAGAACATGCAAGTCCAAAGACAACTCTATTGTGACGGAACACTTCTACCTTCCCTGTACATTCCTCCTCCCACCAAAGGAATCTCAGAAAATCACGGTCTCTAGGATTGACACTTATTTGAAGAAATGCTTTTTCTACATCAGCCGTCACACCGATCTCATTTTCTCTGAACTTCAGTAGCGCACTAGGGATCAACTCTATGAAGTTAGGCCCTTTTTCAATACATTCGTTCAGAGATGGAGCGTTTCTCTGCTTCGCCGAGGCATCAAAAACAGGCCTGATCTTGGTGGTGCTGTTTTCTTTGAAGACAGGTCGGTGAGGTAGATAGTGTCCACTATTCTTCAGTTCTTCTTCAGGTACCCTCTCGATGATTCCTTGCTCCAACCAACTTCGTAAGACATTATCGTACTCCTGATAATGTTGTTCAGCTTGTAGTTTCTTTGTAGTGATTTCTAATCTGTGCTGAGCAATTTCTTTGTTGTCAGGGAGAGGTGGATGTTGTTCACTCCAAGGCAGACACACTTCATATCTGTTATCTTCATTCAGTCGTGCAGTCTCAAGGAAGTTATTTCTAACACGCTCATTCCTCTCGACGATAGATTCTTTCACAACAGGGTCAGTAATTCCAAGAATTTCTAAGTCCCAGAGATCAGAAATTCTTGTATGTTGGGAAAACAATGATGACACTAATAATGATGCCGAATCCCTTTGGGCCTTGTTGCCTATGACTTTTCCCATTAGTGTCCACCCTAGGGAAGTCTCCACCAAAACTAGGCCACATTTTAGTTGATGTTTCCTCCCAGTGAGCAGTTCACCCGCCTTATCGGCCCCAATCAGAATCTGCACAGGCCCTCGCTCTCGTACATCAGTTAAACATATTTTCAGATCCCTTATCTCCTCACTCCAAGAACCATTCTTAATATATGGGACATCTTCACAAATAATATCTTGGCTTAAAACTTCCAGCTCCTTGGAATAGTTTCCCTCCAATCGCTTTAAACTTATTCTGTAACAGTCGTGTTTTGCTTCTCGAGAACGTACTCCACCAAACAAGGAATGTATTAACGTTTCCTTCCTGATTGACTGATACCCCATTTCTTCGGCTAGGTCACGTGCAATGTAGGATTTAGTAGATCCAGTATCAATGACAGCTCGTACAGTTTTTTGTTTACCCTTTCCTTTAACGACAACTGCCAGGGTTTGCAAGTACACCTCAGGAGAACAAGACACATTAGCTAAAGCCTTATCCACATTATTGCCATCCTGGAGAACCAAATTCCTGTCTCCCTCGTAATTCTGTTTGGACACACTTTCATTTTCTTTGTCACGGAGCTTATAACACATTAATACCACATGTTTACCACCACAAACAATGCACCTGACAATCGATTTACAAGCTCTACTTGCATGGCCCTTCTTTAAACAATTGAAGCAACAGTGTTTATCAGTTAAGATTTTCCTTTTCTCCCCTACAGTCATTTTTTGAGCTTTAATGCACTCTGGGCTCGAATGAGGTTTAAGACAAAAAACACACCCTTGTCTCTTAGAAACATCAGCAAACAAAGCAAAGCAGTGGGTATATTTGGTTCAATGACATCCCTTGGTTTCTTGTCTCCCTTAATCTTAGATCCTTGGGATGTGCTAATACTAAACCCTTTCATAGCCAATGAAATTCTTTCTTCACTTACTACTTCATTTTGAAGAAAAGCCATGAGCTGCTGCAAACGATCTTTGGATATGGAATCACACCTGAAGGAAGTATTCCTCTGCCATGCTCTTAATAGGTCTTCTGGCAAAGATGATTCAATTAGGGGATACAGCATTGCAGTACATTTTTCTGTAGTAACGCCTAAACTTTCCAGCGATCTGAGATGTGACTCTAATTTATCATACAAGCTACTCAGTGTTGGCCTTTCTTTGGAATTGACTGCATTCGTCAATACTAGTTTGAGCAATTCACGAACATAAACTTCCACCTGCAAGTCCTCTCTACCAAATCGAGCTTGAAGACTCTCTATAGCTTTGTCATAATTCTCGGCAGTAGGTGGAAAACTAGTAACTAATTCATATGCTCTGGAACCTTCTCTCATAGCCTGAATTAAATATTGGAATTTATCTTCCTTCCCAATGTCCTCATCCTCGTGAATTTTACGGAACTGGCTCCAAAAATATAACCAATCAATTATTTCACCAGAAAGTTTCTTAAATTCTATTCTTGGAAGTCTATATTTCTTTTTATCACAAACATTGTCATTCACTACACTTTGTGGAGGGGTAATGGAAACAACGGGATTCATAAAACGTGTTGCTTTTGTTCTACAGCTAAGGAATTTGTGTTTGTAATCATCAGCTGATTCACATTCCGTTTCTATTTCGTCATCATCACACTCGTCGTCTATCATCTGTTGAAATATTAATCCATCTAAATTAGAGATATCATCATACTTTTCTTGAAGGATTTCAAGTTGCACTTGCACTTTTTCCGTTTCAGTTTGATCATCTTCTAACAACGCCATTAGTTGATTGTGTGAGCGCGTAAATAACCGCCGCTTTACGGTTCTTTCTTTAGCGAGTCTTTCCATCTTCTTTCTTCACGGGAGCCTTTTACTATGAATGAGTCCTGTCACGGTCGCCTTAAAATGTTAGGTTCACTTCTTAATAAATCACATAGACTCCTCTAGAATGCATATCTTATTATTTGTTGTGGAAAGATTCACAATTCACACGACACACACCATATTGTTTTTGACACTGAACTTCACTGATATCAAAGACTATGTCAAAGATACTGCACTACACTCTTGTGCTTGCTGCCAACACAACACAATTGTTCTTGTGAGGTCGACATTTAAGGACAAGCCTTGAGTGACATTAGAATCTGTGACATTATTTCCAACTGGATTAATTTTGTATTCAAATAGTATTGAGTTAAAAAATGCACATTTTGCTATCAGAAACGAAATTATAAATTTTCCAAATTCAAATTGTAACTATCTTTATCCAATTTTCAAAATGTGGTCCTTGCTTCGTGCTGATCTTTACCGTTTCCCTCATATCTCCCATGCTGATAAAACACGGCTACGAAATGAATCTCACTTAAACGATTGTGGCTTTAATTAATCTTTCTATAAAACGTCTTTTGAGATTGCTAAGAATAAAATTGAAATAATAACGTTTAATTATTTAATAATGTGGAAATGCGTGAGATTATGTTCATTTGTCTATGTGAGCCCTCCTATCAATTCCAAACGACGAAACTAATTCGAACCCAATTTGGTACAGAGGTAGCATTATAAAGGGGCATTCCAATGTCATGTATTATTGCCGCTATCTTAATGAAAACAAAATGGTGACCACACGAGTATTCAAATCTTAAATCGAATTGTGACTAAACTAAGCACTGGATCTATACCAAATTCGGAGAAACAGATTTTTATGTGAGATACGCATGGACCCATAATGCTAAGTCATCACGTAAATAATTTGAAAATGGTGGCCGTGCGAATCATGGAAGCATTAAAACCCATAATTTGTGATCCAATCAATCAATGGTCACAGTACTTGTTTACGTAGTTAAGTATATAAAAACCCTCTGTTACCAACGTGATTTATTTATTTATTTATCGTATGACTTTTAGTGCCGGGAGTGTCCGAGGACATATTCGGCTCGCTAGAGGCTGTAGCTGCTTCAAGCGGACACCCCTGGGGTCAGCTACAAGTTCCGTTCAATTTCAAGTAGTTCCAACATTCACCACCAGATGTCAAGACTCACAATCTAATTGCATAATTAACTCAAATCTTGGCAAGAGGTGAGTATCTTGTAAATGTTCTCAATTATTGCGTTATTCAAAATATTATCACACTAAGTATAGCACACAGCGGCCATCTTGTAATTTTAAATTAAAGTAATAACTTTCAATATCTTCGAGCTATCACAACGAAAATTTGTAATTTTCCTGTGCCTACAGTAAAAGAACAGTGACTCCATGCATTCAAGATGGCGGCAAGGCGAACTGTAAAAATCTTCAACTTAGTAACTCAGGATGTAAATTTCATAATTAAGACTAAACATGGTAAAAGTGGAATATTAAACTGAAATCCCAAGGAGATTTAGTGATAAATTTATCAAACTGAATATAATGCGTAGCGGCCATTTTGCAATTTCTTAATGTAAAAATAAACAACTCTCTTCATTTTAAAGCTACACTAACGAAGCTTTGTGATAAGGTAGAACCTTATTTGTGGCTTCGTATGTTCAAAGCAAAATATCAGCGACTCCAAGCGTTCAAGATAGCGGATGGGTGAACTAATAGAACGTAATGATGAGCCAATCAGAGTATAATCGCTCGATTGAAATGAATCTTAGTGAGAAAGAAACACTGTTTAAGGTACCTTGCTGAAATGAGCCTTAAAAATAACACACTGAATACAATGCACAGTGAGTATATTGAAAATATCGAATTTGAGAATGATGGTTAGATGGGTAGCTAGGGTTACAAGCGAAGAGGTATTAAGACGAGTGGGAGAGGAGAGATGTGTCTGGCGACTGCTAATGAAGAGAAGAGATAGGTTGGTAGGGCACTTGCTAAGAAACCCAGTAATAGCAAGCTTAGTTATGGAAGGAAGGGTCGAGGACAAGAACTGTAGGGGTAGACCGAGGTTAGAATATGTTAAACAGATTGCCTCGGATTGAGGGCGTGGTAGCTATGTAGAGATGAAACGATTAGCACAGGACAGAGAGGAATGGAGCGCTGCATCAAACCAGTCAAAAGACTGAAGACTCAAACAACAACAACACCAATCTACAGGAACGAAAATTAGTAGTAATGTAGAACCTTGTAAACGACTTTGTTTGAACGAGGCAAAAGAGCGGAAAATTCTTACATTCAAGATGGCAGCTGGATGTACTCTTAAAACTTCTAAATGAATAACTTGTGACGTAATAGCACAATTAACAAATGACAATGCATATAATGTCTTCTGTGTATTATGCCATTATTATAAACCATTTCATGCTAAATTTATATTATTTTGTTCAATGCCTTCCATAAAAGATTTTCAACCTACTGAAATATTGATCAGGCAACAAACAATGGCCGCCGTTTTGACGAATGAGCTTTAATTGCTTGGTGCACGGTACGGCACGGTACTGCATGCCACGGCACGGTCACTCGACCTGAGCACTCTAGTCATTGCTACAGTATAATATTCTAAAGTGAAATAATAATAATAATTGTATATGTATGTCTACCCCTTATTATTCCCGTTTTCCAACGGGGTCGGGGATGAGATGCGATGGAAGTCTTTGTGGCGATGGTTTTAACGGCCGGATGCCCTTCCTGACGCCAACCTCATGAGAGGAGTTAATGAGAGATGATATGAATGATGGCGAATGAAATTGGGCAAGGATGTGGAAGGAAGCGGCCGTGGCCTGTCAGAAGGTACCGTCCCAGCATTTGCCTGGTGTTGAAAATGGGAAACCACGGAAAACCATTTCAAGGACGGCCGACGGTGGGGCTCGAACCCACGCGTCTACCGAGTCAGGAGAGAGCTTGGCCCCATGACCTAATGCTGTGCTTTAGCCAGCGTAGCCACTACTGTCGGTGAAATAATAATAATACTACTACTACTACTGCTACTACTACTACTACTACTAATAATAATAATAATATCGTATGGCCTCGGGTGCCCGGTGCAAGCATTGTTAATTGACACCCAGAGGGTAGCTTGCATGTCGAATTTCGTCGTTCCTTTGAACGCTATGAAAGTCAAGGAGGTTAGATATCTAAACTCCTTGACACTATAGCGCTTTCAAGTAGAGAATGGAGGAACTTTGTGATGGTGGAAAATCCCGAGATTAATTTTGCCATTGAACACGGCCTACTGAATTCAAATGGGTTCTTTAACATGCCAACAACGTATGACATGAGTGTCGTGATTTTTGTCGCCTTTCAAAAATCACTTACCATGGCCAGGGGCGAATCTGCAATCTTGGGGTTGGTAGTCCGACACTATAACCACTCACCCACCGTGGCAATCAATGTGAAATTATAATATCCAACGGATCACCTCCTTGAGGACATTTAAACCATCCCCTGTACGATAAGCAGAACTGGTGAAACCGAGCCATGTTGGATCAAAAATTACGGATTAGTCTATAATGCTTGCATGATTCACACGGACACCATCTTGAAACTATGTGGCTGCTTGCTTTGTAGTTTAAGCAACAGACGCTTCCCACATGAAGGAATATTTCTCCAAAATTTGGTAGTGATCGAATGATTAGTTTAGTCGTAATTTGATTTAACCTTTGAACATTTGGATGGCTACCATTTCGTTTTCGTTGTCCTTCGCTAGTGCTACCTCTGTGCCAAAGTTGGTTCAATTCAGTTTGGTCCTGTCTGAATTGATAGGGGGGAATCTACATACACTCATACAAGGCCGCTATCTTGAAATTATTTGGCTGACCTTGTAGTTTGGGTGACAGACGCTTCCCACATTGGGGTATATATTTCCAAAATATGGTAGTTCGTAATTTTATTTTGATTTATGCTTTGAACTTTTGGATGGCCACCATGTTGTTGTTGTTAAGATGGCGGTGATATGAAACATGACACTGAGGTGTCCTTTGGTAGAGCTACCTCTGTACCTAATTTGATTCACTTCGGTTTCGTCATGTATGATACATTTCCCTTCTCTAGAGGATTATTATTCCTTGAAATTCAAGTGTTCATAAAACTACCGCCTTTGACATGTTCAAACTAATGTTTTGAAGCGTGGTGTTCCAACGGTTTAAAGTTAAAAAAATAAATGAAATGATTCTAAATTTGTTATTTTCATAAATTATATTACTTTTAATAAGAATATTCCCAATAGTTTACAGAGTTATTTTCAAAATAAATGTTTTAACTTTTTTGGCTCGAATGATTCCCTTAAACGATTCATTACAACTGATTAGCATAGTGCATATATCAAAATAATACTAATTACAATACAGAGGCCTAGGTAGATATTGCTGCAGCATGAGTATATATATCTGCCTACGGCATTTAGTGCCGGGAGTGTCCGAGGACATGTTCAGCTCGCCAGAGTATATAAATAATAATGCGACATGGGAAATGAACTACGATGCCGGAAGGATATTAATACCGTGCATTTAGAGCGAACACAACTTATTTGTATTATCGCCTGAAGTATACAACTGAAATATACCTCGAGGCTGTCCGCTAGAAGATAAATAGCAGATTGAAACGACTACGAGTGTATTTATTTGCGAGGACCTCCCTGAGGAATTGAACACCATAACATCTTCTGCAGAATACACAGCCTTGGGATACAATTTACTTGCTTGTGTGTCGCGACATCCCTAACTGGCGGATTGATTGGAATACAATCAAGTTTTAATTAGCAATATGTGCCTGCTTCTGCAGTGGGTGGATAGATCCAGATATTCTGGAATTCATACCGTAAATTGTTTGATAATCTATACTAATATAATAAAGCTGACGATTGTTTGTGTGTTTATGTGTTTAAACGCGCTAATACCTGGACCTACCAGTCCGATTCGAAAAGTTCTTTTTTTTATATGATAGCCTGATTCAAGAGGAATCGTTTAGGCTGAGTAGCATTAGGCTACACCTCTCAGGTAACCTTCAAGATTGATTTTTGTAAGTCGGTAGAACAAGTGCTTCCGAACAGCTCTATCCACATGCGCTGGCGTTATGGTTAGTGATACGTACACCGTTTCACCTACCTGAACCAAAATGTGTATACTTACCCTTTGGAACCCTGATGGTAACACTGTCTACGTGAAATTTATGACAGACCAGTCCATTCCCTGCATTTAGGCCCTTTGGTTCAAATCTACACCTTTTCCCCGATCTGAACCAAAATTTGTATACTTACACTTTGGAACCCTGCAAGTAACACTGTTTACATGAAATTTCGGACAGACCACTCCATTCCTTGCATTTAGGCCCTTTGGCACAAATCTACACTGTTTCACCGATCAGAACCGAAATTTGTACACTTACCCTTTGGAACCCTGCGAGTAACACAGTCTGCATGAAGTTTCGGATAGACCTCTCCATTCCCTGCATTTAGGCCCTTTGACACAAATCTACACCGTTTCACCGATCTGAACCCAAATTTGTATACTTACCCCTTGGAACCCTGCGAGTAACACTGCCTACATGAAATTTATGACAGACCTGTCCATTCCCTGCATTTAGGCCCCTTGGCACAAATCTACACCCTTTCACCAATCTGAACTAAAAGTTGTATACTTACCCTTTGGAACCCTGCGAGTAACACTGTCTGCACGAAAATTTGGACAGACCCTCCATTCCCTGCATTTAGGCCCTTTGGCACACATCTACACCGTTTCACCGATCTGAACGGCAATTTGTATACTTACCCTTTGGAACCCTACGAGTAACACTGTCTGCTTGAAAATTTGGACAGACCCCTCCATTCTCTGTGTTTAGGCCCTTTGGCACAAAATACACAGTTTCACAGATCTGAACCAAATTTTACGTACTTGCCCTTTTGAACCCGACGAGTAACACTGTCTGCTTGAAATTTCGGACAGACCACTCCAATCCCTGCATGTAGGTCCTTTGGCACAAATCTACACCGTTTCACCGATCTGAACCACATTTTGTATATTTACCCTTTGGAACCCTCCGGGTGACACTTCCACTTTAAATTTTGGACAGACCACTCCATTCCCTGCATTTAGGCCCTTCATCACAAATCTACACCGTTTCTCCTAATTGGACCAAATTTTACATACACATTGAAAGCCTGCTGGTAACACTGTCCACTTGATATTTTGGACAACGCTCCACATTCCCTACTGTTAGAATAACAGACAAAATTAACTTGAAAACCACCTATTAAGGCCCAAGAACCATTCATGTCCGTAGTAGTGTAACTGTAAGAGTATTTTAATAAGTCTGTTTTTGACGGGCAGTTCGGGCTGCATCACGTCGCCCCTACAAGTGTTCTGGTGCAGACTTGCGAAAATAGTTGCATCTTGCGCTGTTAATAAATTGTAGTCATGGGGGAGGGGGGGTAATTAGGGCAAAAATATTTCTTAGGCCCCTTTTGTAACCTTCCAGGTTACAAAGAGACTGAACCCGTGTTCCGGGGAGTTACGGATTTTATTAATCGTGTGTATATTTTTATTTTAGGTCTTTTTATGTTTTATAATTATTTATTAGAGTGTATATTATGACGTGCTTAATTTATAAGTAATTTGTCTAGCGTATAAGTATTACAATTTGAGCAGGATCCAAATCAAGGGAAGTTGAAATATTTTAACATTGGAGTAATCTGAAAGTTTTGTAACAGAAAAGTGCACACAGGCGATGAAATACGAGTTGGAGTTCAGACACGGGGTAAAACCCGAGCGCCAGTAAGCGTGAGTCAGAGGTGAGACTTGGCATCCATGTACGAGCGGTGACGATGGGCTGTGTTCCATATATGGTCATGTTGAGAATCAAGCGTTGGGATTGGGTGGATCCGTGGATCAACCCAGGTAACCTGTGATTGTAGAGGGGAGGGGGGGGGGGGGATGACGGTACTTGGGATTTTGTGGAAGACATTGGGAGACACTCATATTCAGACCGTGGGGCGGTGGACACTCTTATTCAGAACGCGGGGCGGCGTAGACTCTTATTTTGGACTGAGTGTGGAGCGGGTCTCTATTTAGAACTCCGGGCGGGAGTGGACTTGTCTCTTTGGTCTTGTGTGTGGAGGATAAGACATTACAGTATTACACTAATTGTGGTTTTGGATACAATAACGGAGTTGCTGGCTATTAGTTCTTAATTGAATGATGAGCCTAGTCTTGAGTATATTGCCAAGGTTACTCATTTCGAACAGCATGAAGTATTGTAGTCTAATATCTGTACATCTATATTGCAGTTATAGCGGCAATTTATTCGTCCAAGGATGCGAGTCAAATATGCTCTGCATTAGTAAATTCATGAACGGATTCCAAACATTGGTCTGATACTAGATCCACGACGCAAAGTAAATCGTTGGATGCTGGGTACAAAAGTAACAAACGTAATAAGTAATCATAAAAGTAGGAATGGCGTGTGAATCAAATCAATTGTGCTGCGAGTATAGGCCTAATTCTTTTGGGAGCAAATAACCCCAGAATTAGTAGAGTTAGGTCACTACTGCTGGAGCCAACATCTGAAAGTACGGATCGACTTTATTCCTGAGGGTCATCTATATCATGTCATATGTGTATCTGTGGAAATACGATAGGGAGTGTTATTATTCTGTACGAGGAGGATCCTGCGATATGTGTGTCTTATGTCTGGTATGACAAAATATTATCAATTTTACCAGAAGCTGAAGGGTTTTATTTATTAGGTCACTTAGGTATAGTTAGGTGTGAATGTCTATTGCTGTTGTTATAATCGTATAGGTGTTTAACCCCCACGCATCCCTGTGTAGTAGCCGGGGTCGTTACACTTTAAACAGTTATCATCATGAAATATTATGCCTCTGTATAAGTGCAATGGTGTTGGTACAGTACATTGAGGCTTTCAGCTGCAATAAGCGTTGGTGCTTTCAAATTTACCTTCATTTATTCCGAAACCTATCGTTAAGCGCTTTGTGGTGATAAATTATACTATTGCTATCTCAGGAGCTCGGGTCAGCCGAAGTTTTCCAAAGAGTTCTGATTATTTTCCTATGGCGCTATGCGACAAAAGACGACACTATTGGTCTCTACATTTCTAACAGCCAATGAGATATAGGCCCTAGGCAGTGTCTTTTATTTCACTTACTGCTCTTTCGATTTTTTTGTAAATTTGTTTGTAAATTACATGTGTCAGTGCTGTAGTTAGTAAATAGCTGTTCCCCTATTCATAATTATCATTACTAGAAATTGACCTGAATGTTACGTCCATTATACTGTACTACTTATCATCCCCACTACAACCACCACCACCACCACAAAACTATATATTTTTAAAATGTTGTTTTCTGTTAGTTTAAGTATCATGTGCCAGTTCTGTAGTAGTATTCATTATCATCCATAAAACAAATAAATCCACCGGGCGAAGCCGGGCACTATTGCTAGTTGCTTCATATGGCGTTATTCTCTTGATAGGTTCTGGCGAAATAAACACGCTCTCACTGGTGCTCAAATTTGAGGAGGAATTTTGAGCCATAATTAGGGATATTGAATATATGGAATGAAAGACTTACAATGTTGAAGTTGTTGCTTTAACAATATTAAAGGATATAATTATAGCTTAACGACGTGCATTCACGCAGGACAAGATGTATTGATATATTATAAGGTGCTTTCGAAAAGTAACGAGCGGGAGGCAAAGTTACAGAAACCAGTACCTGTATGTTAGAAGTATTGGCCCTGGCTGTTGAGGCACTTGTCCCACTGTGACACGAGGCGGTGAATGGCTGTCTCATAAAATTCTCTGGGCTGCGATGTGAACCAGTTCCGCACGTACAGTTGGACATCGGCGTCCGAGGTGAATCGTTGGCCCCCCAGAGCCCTTTTCAGGGGACCAAACATGGCGTAATCACAGGGAGAGAGGTCTGGACTATATGGACGGTGGCCGAGAACCTCCCATTTGAATTTCTGCAGGAGTGCTGCGACTGGGTTGGCCGTATGAGGTCGTGCATTGTCGTGGAGCAGAATGACCCCACGGGTGAGATTGCCTGGTCATTTTGTTTTGATTGCTTGGCGAGGGGTGGTAAAGGTTTTCGAGTAACGCTGGGCATTCACTGTTGTCGCGTGCGGCATGAAGTGCACCAGAAGGGGGCCATTCTGGTCGAAGAAGAACGTCAGCATTACCTTTTCTGCACTCGTGTGGATGGCCTTGCCTTTTTTTTTGGGTGGTGGTGACCCTGGATACTTCCACTGGAGGCTTTATCGTTTGGATTCTGGTTCGAAGTGATGACACCATGACTCATCTCCAGCCACCACTCGTGCCAGAAACCCATTCCCTTCCCTCGCATAGCGATGCAGATGACCAAGACAGTGGGCCATTGGACATGCTTCCTGGTGTGGTTGAAGACTGTGGGGCACCCATTGGGCACACACTTTGCGCAAGTGCAGTCGTTCCTTCATGATGGTGTGCACACTTCCGAAGCTCAATCCGACCTTGGCGGCTATGGCGTTCACTATCACTCGGCGGTCCTGGCTAATGGGTGCATCATCCAGCTGGACGTTGTAATCGGTAATGCGAGGGGGGGGGGGGGGTGCCCCAGATCGGGCATCATCAGCTAATGACATCCGTCCTTCCCTGAAGCGCTTGTGCCACGCCTGGACCCTTCCAAGGGACGTGCAGTGTTCGCCGTACACTTGTGACATTCGGCGATGAATGTCTGTTCCCCTACTCCTTCCGCTGTCAGAAACCGAACAACACCTCTTTGCTCTTCGTTTGATGCCTCCTTGTCACTGTTTGCAAAGCGAATGGCAGCGTTGGACGATTGATGCATGCTGCTGCTCGCTTTGTATCGCCACGTGACGTGCACGTGTGCCCTCTAGAGACGGGCTGTGACCTTCCTCGCTCTGGTCGGAACCACACCTCGTTACACACGCCACGATTAGCCGATGTCGTCAGCTGAAGACAGAAGGAGTCGTAGCCCTAATGAGAAAAAGGAGAATACAGTTTTATGGACACTTGGTGAGGATGAACAATGAACAATTGACGAAGAGGATTTTTGAATATTTCAGGAAGAGGAAGACGGAGCCGAAATGGTTTCGGGAAGTGAGATTGCACTTGGATGTTTAGCAAACATAGGCACTCAGTAGGTCTAAGCATCTGTTGTATATAACCCAAAATTAGCAAACAGTTTTCCAAAACCCTACTCATTAGTCAATAAAAAGCATAGTCATCAAGTGTTTCATTGGTAACTAACTCATGTCTGGTTAGTCAATTCCTATTGCCAGGCCAATCAAGACCTAAAAATCATCTTAACATAAAGTCTAATCATATTTCTATCTACATACCAGTGTCTAATAAATAGTCAATTAGTTTGGTCTTCCCCTAAAATCTAAAATCCAATATCTAAATTCTAAAATTTAAAATCTAAAAAATATAGTATAGAAAACATAATTTCAAGTATTACAAAATCCTTATATGCCTTTCTTTAATAATTAATTACCAAGCATTTTCAGTCAATAACATTATGGTTTGGTCTTTTTACAAAATCTAAAATCCAAAATCTAAAATGTAAATGCTAAAACTAAGGCTCAAATAAAAAAAATCGTACATGTATTAACTGTATATCAATTCCAGCCTACATTTGTATTTGTAATCCAAGTATTAGTTTGAAAAGAGACAAGTGTAATCGGTTTTAAACATTATCTCTGTTTTTGTTATATGTTTATGACATGCATATTAACCTAAAATCGAACCCCGGTGTACCTTAGTAAAGAGGCTAACAGCTTAACCACTGCACCACCATTCCAACACACATAAGCCAATACATAAGCCAACACATGTAAGCCGATATATTAGCCAACACACATAAGCCAATACATAAGGCAATACATAAGCCAACACATGTAAGCCAATATATAAGCCAACGCACATAAGCCAATACATAAGCCAACACACATAAGTTAATACATAAGCCAACACATGTAAGGCAATATGTAAGCCAACACACATAAGCCAATACATAAGCCAACACATGCACGCCAATAAATAAGCCAACACATGTAATCCAATATATAAGCCACATAAGCCAACACATGTAAGCCATTATATAAGCCAACACATAAGCCAATATAAGTCAATATACATGTAAGACAACATAATAAGCCAACACATAAGCCAATACATAAGCTTATGGTAAGTCACTCTATCACCAGAACAGTTGTAACCTTTGTAGTGTGCAAATCGTACTGACAGGTCAGTTACTACTATGGAAATTACTACAAGCAACAAAGGTAAACAACGTGCACTCTATCAAGGCTACTCTTATAACTATAATCGACAGAATGTGAATGGAATAATATTCTGGCGATGCTCAAAAGAGAGGTCACAAAAATGTCCTTCTTTCTTAGTTTTGGTTCGTTCTAGTACTCAGAGCTGGAAATCGAGTTAAGACCATCAGTACAAGAGGCGCGAGTACTTGTCACGATAACATGAAATGGTTAGGTGGTAACATTAGACTAACAGAAATGATTGTATTTCTGTTAGCAATGCATTTTTGTCATCTGCCTACTGTCTGAACACTGGCAACAAGACAGTTTAATTTAGTTTGTTGCGAGTGAGTGTATAGATTATTAGCTCTCAATAATAAAAGCTTGTTGTGCATAGCGACCATCTTGCCCAATAACCACAGAGCAAGTTTTAACGGCCAACCCATTAAAAACAGCATGGGATAGTTGTGTGTGCTCCACCTTACCCTCTATAGATAGAGCGTTATCCCCTTCCTTTGGACATGGCCAATGACAGCATCCACCCACAAGTTTTTTACACTTAGTCCCTTGGCTTGTTTTTGATTAGGTTTTGGTTCAGTTTAGTTCGGTTTGATTCGGTTTGGATTTGGTTTGATATAGTCACTATTTCAGCCACCCTCTTTAACCGATCAAATTAAAGATAGTCTGCTCTTAATTCTTGGATCGATAAATCAGATTTTGTGTACACCATTTGTCATGCCATGCTTGCAGCCTATACTTCCTCCGTACTGCAGTCTTATTTTGAAAACAAGTTCCAATGGTCAACAATATGTAAATCACCATACGTGAAGCTTACAATAATTCTTTCTGTACCTAGCTATGCTTCATTACTCACCATAAACATCTAACATTATGGGTTTTGCAATATATTGGGGGAAACAAGAGTCCATGACCTTGTCGTTTTGGGTCTTTTGGAAAAAATCATAAGCCATAAAAGAGGGTGTCTTTATAAGTCCTAGGTCACCTAATGTATCCAAATCCCATTATTAGTTTATAAAATCTCAGGTCAATGATCTAGCAGTTTTAGGATATTTAAGTAAATGTGTGCACCATAACAAAGAGAATGTCATGTCAAGTCCTAGGACACCTCATCTGTCCAAAATCTTGTTATTGGTTTATAAAATCTCAGGTCAATGACCTAGCAGTTTTGGGATATTTGATTAAATGTATGCACCATAGCAAAGATGATGTCATGTCAAGTCCTAGGACACCTCATGTGTCTAAATCTGATTATTGGTTTATAAAATCTCAGGTCAATGACCTAGCAGTTTTGGGTTATTTCAGTCAATCAGTCTGCCATAAAATGATTGGAAAACATACCATCTGATGCCACCCAGCTGTCCTGTTGAAATATCAGTTGATTTTTTGGGGCATGGCCACCGTGGCCGGTGACAGGCTCGTTTAAACACATGTACCTAGGTACATAACCGGTACCGTCTCTCTGTCTACTACCACTCTTTATTAACATTTTAAGAAAAACTTTTAAAATTTAAGTTTTTTTTTTTTTTGGAAAAATAAATACAACATGTAAAAAGGACATCACCCTAAGTCTTTGGACATCTCGTACACACCTCTTGCCTTATTAGTTTGCAAGATATTAAAATGCCAATGACCTATTTGTTTTTGCTCTTTTGGTTGCATTAGGGGGCTATAGCAAAAGAGGAGATGTCATCCTATGTCCTACGACCCCCCATACAAGTCGTCCCTAGCCTTATTCATTCACAAGATATTAACAAAAGTGCCCTTTGTCAAAATTTCAAAATTACATTCGAGAAAGGGTACGTTAGCCCAAGTCCAACAATACCTCACAGGTTAAAATCCCATCATGGGTTCAGAAAATATCAGCAGAAGTGCAGTTAGCCCCTTTGTCAAAATGTCAAAAATACATTCAAAAAGAGAGTGTCATCCCAAGTGCTACGACCCCTCATACAAGTCCTTAGCCTTATTGGTTCGTGAAATATTAACAAAAGTGTACTTATACCCTTTTGATAAAAATGAATAATATATTCAAAAAACGAGGCGTCACTCCAAGTCCTACGACCCCTCATACAAGTCCCTAACCTTATTGGTATGCAATATTTTAACAAAATTGTACTTAGGCCCTTTTAACAAAAATGAATAATACATTGAAAAGGGGGTGTCATCCCAAGTCCTAAAATACCTCATACAAGTCCCTAGCCTTATTGGTCCGTGAGATATTAACAACAACGAAAAATGTAGTTAGGCCCTTTGGTACAATTTGGATAATTGCATGGGCCAGTCCATAGGGACCAGTACAAAGGGACCGGTCCAAAGGGATCAGTCAATAGGACCTGTCAACAGGGGCCCGTCCAAAGGGACTCAACAACAAGGACCCGTCAACAAGGACCCGTCAACAAGGACCCGTCAACAGGGACCCGTCCACAGGGACTCATCAACAAGGACCCGTCCAAAGGGGCCCGTCAACAATGAACCGTCAACAATGACCTGTCAAAAATGACTCCCTTCAAAAAGGTCCCGTCCAAAGGGACTAGTCAACAGGGACCAGTCCAAAGAAACAAATCAACAGGGGTCAATCAAAAGGGACTCTCAACTCAAGGCTTGACAAGCCCCTCTTTTATTATTGGTTTGCCTATCAACAAGCGTCGCTTGAAATACTTTTTGATCATCCCTCGTGGGTTGGGTTAGGTTACACTACAGCCACCATCTTTAAAAAGCCCGCCCTCTTACAAAAGCTATGAGTGGGCATGCGTAAAAAAGAAACAAAAAAATACAAGCATGTTAATTCATATTGGCTTTCTACCGTACACATGTCTCTTGTGTGGAACAACGTTTAATTTCATATTAGCATTCAAACTCCCACATGTCGCACTTGAAAAGCGAGATTTTCTAAAAAATTACCATTTCACCCCCCTAGTAGGGGTAGGTTTCATTTTGGGGTTGAAATATGTTATCCATTGGAAAGGGGATGTCAGCTCGAGTTCAATGACACCTCATTCGTCAAAATCCGACCATGCGTCGAAAGATATCGTGCCACCGCAATCTTGTGAGGAGGAGGAGGAGGCATTAGAACCGCCCAAAAACCACTACTCATGGCGTACAGATACCGTACGTTGAAATGATGCCTGGTGAAACCCTCTTTGGTTGCAAATTCTGTAGTGAAAGCCGGGTGCAGGCATTCTAGTGTTATGTCGCAGCGGATTTTTGGGTTCCTTCCATTCATTCGTATTCATAGCTGGCGTTAGATGAAATTCTTCATCTGTTCCATTTGCCTTTTTTTTCCCTTACTCTTATGTGGCCTTCATATGCTGGTGTTTGCAGCATCTCGCTATCTCTCTGATGAAAAAAGTGGCTAATTGCGTAACAGGCTATGAGTGGTAATTTTGGAATTAATATATTCTCAAGGCTGATTAAAGCGATTTTTTATAAGCTCTTAATAGCAAAAGTTGCAGTTGTGCAGCTTTCTTCTTTATGCTTCGTGAAAGATTTCGTCGTATATTGATATCAAATTCAAGCTGGCAACATCTTTTAAATAAATAAAACACCAGCAGGATAGAACAAGTTGACATGTTCAATACATGTTTACTAAATTAATTTTGTTGTAAGACCGATTTGACCAATATCATATTACTATAAGTTGTTTTAGATTAAGATGGAAGAAAAATGATGCAACATGTATATGGGATAATGGGACATTACCAAGATCGTTATTTTAATTTACTGTAAATTTCATAATTTAGTAGCTGCAGTATACTAAGGAAGGAAGGAAGGAAGCTTGTAGTTTAACGTGACCGTTAATCGCGAGATCATGAGCCACGGGACCTCCTTTTTACGTGGAATCCGAACCACAGGACATGGCATTTCACTTCGAAAATCTCACATGCATTGACCGGGAATCGAACCCGGACCGCCTTGGTGAGAGGCATACAGCTAGATCGCTGAGCCACCACGCCCCCAGTATACTAAGAGGTAACACTGTGCTAAATATGGTATACATAATTATGTGTAATAGCTTCGGAGATAATGGGTCAAATGTTAAAAGAAAAGTCATTTAAAAAAAATCAAGCTCAATGTTTGACATGGTGTCATGGAGGCATGCCAGGAAAGTCTAGACGTGGCCTGCACAATATGTTACATTGCGAGAGGTTCATAGACAGGTGGGAATGCGGGAAAAACCCAAGGAGGGGAAAGAGATAATGAGATAGCAGTCTGCACAAGGAGGATACAAGGGTCGAGCTGCAACTTAATGCAAAATTTTGACACCGACCTATTTCTCGGCGCAAGTACTTCCAACTGACAATATTAGATGGCGCGACGATGCACTTTCGAGCGCGATCCGTCCCCGACCTGGCCTACTGGCCCCTCTCCCCTCCCGGCCCGTGCCTAGTCGACCCTTTCCCGTATTCTATCCCCCCCCCCCCCCCCGGCTACTTTATATTCCTTCCTTTCTTTCTTTCTTTCTTCCTTTCTTTCCCCTGTCTTATAATGGTCATATTTTAGTAATTGGTCCAATAATAGGCGATTTCTTCCCCCTGTGATATCAGGTAGAGAAGAAAACATAGGCTCTTTCAGAATAGTTGTGGATGTTTCAAGGTTATCAGCCCATGTTTCCACAAAGCACATAGCATGACATAGACCTACCCCACAGATATATACAAATAGAAAGAGTAGGCTACTATACTACAATATTAAAAATTAATTGTAAGACAAAATTACAGCTGCACTTATCACACACAAGTATTATTTAATTGTCAATGCGGCACTTCCTATCAATCGAATTAAGAATTATCACGTTTGAATTACGGGAAGCGATGGAACAACTAGCTCTTATTTTGAATTATATCGATAGTATCTGATATCGTTTTCCAGCGCAGTGTATCGACTAAAATCGATGTGTGATTCAGTATAATTCAATTTCTTCGTATAATATTGTTCGAAACCGATTGTATTCTTTTCTAAGCACTGCAATATGTATTTACTATTGATATATATTCAAACATTAATTAAATATACAATATTAACAAGAATACTCACCAATTTTCCGTTTTTGCTGCCTTCTATAGAAGTACAACTCAACTACATCGTTGTACGCGATGCCTGCTAGCGTTTTTAACGTCGTTAGCAGGTACTACTACAAGGCAAGCTAGCGTTGGCACCAAAACATCCTATAAAGTTTCACCCACTCGGTCTGCACAAGGAAATTCAGTCTAGTTCAGTGTAACCAGTGGAAGTGTTAGCAGTTGCAAAAGAACGGTTCCCACACTGCTCAAGCGATAAGCTAAGTTAATAATCAATACCAACTTGACCATTCCCTAACAATCACTGATATCACACTAAACAAGCAAACTGGAAGGTCAATAATATTACCAATAACAATATCTTACAATACCAACACAACTAACAAAACTTGACAAGTTGACTGTTGTAACTAAATAAATGCACATATTGTAAATATCATCAACCATACTTGTACACATAGATTTGATAGCCTAAGTGTAAAGGATCTCATGATGATCGCTTGACGATCGAAACTGGTCATTCAAGTGATTTTGTATTTTAATCTCATTCCCATAAAGAAATAAAACTATTTAAAAATGGGCAATTGACCTCTCTTTCCCTGCATCATTCATGTGCAGGTGTGAAGAAACTATTCCCAGATACTTTAAGAGTATTTGCACACCAGATTATCCATACATACGTTCCTAAAAATGTCATAAAACATAACTTCCCCCCTCAGTGTAACATTTTGTAACAGTTCTTAACACACCCCGCCTCCTAAGTGAATATCCAAAATAATTAACCCCCTCCTCCTTTTGGAAAAAAAGCAAAAATCTATGACTTATTTAGCACTCTAAACTGCAATTTATTTATATTTAGAATCAACATTTTTATAAATACTTGGGGCAGATGACCTCGCTGTTCTTCCCCTCGAAACAACAATAACTAACTTCGTAAACATGTGGGACATTTCCTGTTTTTGTCGTGATTTGCAAATCTACCAATATACGCTGAGAAAGATTGCCGAGTTTTTATTCACAGGCCGTGGGAGCCAATATACAGTACCATATTCTTGGTTAAGTTTGTTTTTATGGTGATAACCTTGTATTGAGGAAAACAAGGAACCAACAGTTTTTGAAGGTGATATACTATACTAACATTACTTACGATCTCCCACCGTTCTTGCGTTAGTGAGGTTAAGTAGAAAAACATATTACAGTCCATAAACCACATAATTAAGTAACAAACGTATCGAATGTCTTACAACAGAAGACGCACACAGAGCAGATAGGCCATGTATGGTGGTGATTCTCTTGTACTAGGAATCTGTTGTCTGTCACAAGTGCAAGAAGTCTTTCCCCAGTAAACATCGTACAACAGATGTTACACATATAGTAGACTAGCAGAAGTACCCATTCTTCGAACGGTCGTCGGTATTAATAACCAGACGTAATCAATTGAGCTACTGTTGCAATGGTTAGGGGCTTGGAACCTGTTTGTTGACAAAGATAAATGATTAGTTGAAATATGCTCTGAAACTAATTTACCTAATGTGTACTTCCTGACGTGAAAATAAAAGTGAAAACCTCGTAGACGAAATGCAATTCACGTCACATAAAAACTGACCCTCACTGTTGTGTCAAGTCCGCATCCAGAGGAAGACCCCTTTAATAAATTATAAATTCTTGTGGTGCATGAAAATTTAGTTTTTTTAGTCTCCAATGGCCCAAATTCCTAAAAGCAAAAAAAAATAAAATAAAAAATAAACTATTTCAATTCAGGAATTTTTGAAAATAATGTTGCTGTTTGAAGATATAATAGACCTTCTGTACGACACATCGCACGTTTAAGTCTTGTGAAAAAATCGAGGGTACCTCTTGACCCCATTAAGCGCATTGATGAATTTTACAGTTTTTGTTGGTTCCGTGATAACCTTATAGCCATTTGCAAACTTTCACCGAAATTTAATAAATGGAGTGGCATTACTTCTTGCAGAAATAGATGGAAAGTTGGATGTACATTTTTGAGACACTGTTGTCATGGTTACTGGCTTGCATTCCTACATTAGTTTATTAAATGAAATTAATTTTCTGGGAATATCTCAGAAACTCATAGTTTTAGAGCATTACAATGTAGTTTTCGGGGACCCTTCACGACTGTTTAGGGGCCCCGAGGTTTTTTCTGACACCAAGGGGCTGAAAATGTGCTTTGTCTTGTCGTTGTAGGCCGTAGTATCATCATCATCATCCTCTTGCACAGTTTCCAGACGTTGGCCTGGTCTGTTTGGAACACAGGCCACACCAACGTCTTCTGTCTTCCCCCATCTCTCAGCTTCCACCCCTGTCCAGTCTTCTCCTCTCTTCTTCACGCTTTCTTCCATCCCTTTCAGCCACCTGTCTCTCGGTCTTCCTCTCAGTCTCTTTCCTTCCCACTTCGTCTCGTATATCCTCCTGGGTTCCTCTTATTCTCCATTCGTTTTACATGTCCATAATATCTAAGTCTAGATTTCTCTATACCATACCGTAATGGTTCCTCCTTTATTAATTCTCTGGTCCTCTCATTTCTTATTCTGTCCATCTTTGTAGCTCCAATACTGCTTCTCAAGAACCTCATCTCACTGGCCTGTATTTTGCTCTTCTCCCTTCCTTTCATAGCCCAGGTCTCCGAGGCATACGTCAGGATAGGGGCATAGTACGTCCGATATATGATCTTTTTTCTGTTCGGAGGGACATCCTTGTTCCATAACATGCTTCTCACACTCTTCCGGAATGCTTCTGCCTGTCTCCCCCGCTCATTTTTTCTCTATAGTTTCTTCCATTATCTTGTATCAGGGTTCCCAGATACTTGAAACTCTTCACTTTCTTCAGCTGTTCCCCACCAATTGTTATTCCCGTTGTGGTTCTTTCCTTCTTCCTTGTTGTGATCGCCATCTCACTCTTATTTATGCTAAATTTCATCCCATATCCTTGTATTATTCCTTCCCACACGTCCAACTGTTCCTGTACCTCCTCCTCCTTGTTTCCCCAAATCATCAAATCATCCTCTAACACCATTGCTTTCATCTTTCCTTCCCCAATTACTTGTGCCAGTCGGGTCATTATGTCATCCATCACCACAATGAAAAGAAACGGTGCCAGTGCACTTCCTTGTATCAGGCCGTTTCTCTGTTCCACCCAGTCCGATCTCTCTCCTCCCACTTTCACACAGCTCTCGCTTCCCTTGTACATCTCCTTTATCCACCTTATAGTCCATTTTTCTACTCCTCTATCCTCCAGGGACTTCCATACTTTGTTTCTGCATACACTGTCATATGCTTTCTCAATGTCAAGGAAGGTCATCAGTAGATCTGTTCCATACTCACAGTGCTGTTCTTGTAACTGCCTTACAGCAAAAATCAAATCCACTGTGGACCTTCCTGCTCTGAAGCCATGTTGTTCCTCCCTCATCCCTCCTTCTATCCTTGTCCTAATTCTCCTTTCCAAAACTTTCTCAAACATCTTTGCACAACGACTCATCAGTTTTATTCCCCGATAGTTTCGGCATTCTGTTGTACTACCTTTCTTGAAGATATCGACAATTATTCCCTTTTTCCAGTCATCTGGGGTCTTCCTTTCCGTAGTGTAATAATAATAATTATAATAATAATATAACAATATAGGGATAGGGATATAATAGACCTTCCGTAGCACACCAGCACGTGTAAATCGCGTGAAAAAATTCTAGAGTACCCCTTGACCCCCTTAAGCGCATTATATGTATTGATGAATTTTACAGCTTAGTTTGGTTCCGTTATAACCTTCTAGCCGTTTGCAAACTATCTCAGTAATGTAATAAATGTAATTGTATTGCGTCTTATATTACAGCAATAGATGGACCTGTGAATTTCTGTTGCCATGGTTACCGGCTAGCTTCCTTTCATTATTGTATTAAATGAAATTAATTTTCTGGGAATATCTCAAAAACTGTTGGTTTTAGGGCCTTAAAATGTGGTTTTCGGGGGCCCTAATTCGTTTCTCACATTGAGGGTCTGAAAATGAGCTTTGTCTCGCCCTTCTACGCCTATTTCAGCAAGTATTTGAAGGGGGTAGGCCCCCTTTTATGAGAGGTACATAGAAGAGTTACATCAATGATTGGTGTCGTGCCTCTGAAGGATATCTGTACCAAATTTTACGTTGATCCAGTCAGCCGTTCTCGAGTTATAAGGACACAAAGAATTGTCCACAGACAGACAAACAGACAGACAAAATTTTTATTTTCTCGCGCACCCATCATAAAACAGTCTAAAACGCGTAAATAACGCAAATTTCCGTAGAAATTCAGAAAAAAACAGACAAACTTTCATTCTTATATATAGAGAGATTCTTATATACTGCTCAAAAAAATTAAAGCACCACTTTTTTCAAAGGCCACCAAATTTTGAAAAGTTGACCTACAAGCTCGAAATCTCAGTATGACGTTTGTCCTGACGCCTACCAAGCATATGCTTCAGCACAACTCCCCAACTTGAGTAGTTTCGGGGTAGCACCCCGAAAACCAGCCCATTTTCGAAAACCGCAAATTGAAGTTTGCGAAAAACGCTGCAGGACTTGTCGCAGGTTGCCAAAGCAGTCGAAAATGAATGAGTCTTGCTCTTAAAGGTTCCACAAACACGTTGAAATCGTTACATTTGACGTTTGGGCATTTTCAACCCCCTTCATCATCCCCTAAACATGGACTACCATTGGGGGCGTCTGAGAAGGTACCGGGTGTGTTTAACCACCTGAAAACCTGTACACCGTCCTCAGTTGCTGATTGCAGTAAGTTCTTAAGGCCTCCGGCAATGTACACACCCCCTAACACCCTCAACTGGCATGGGACCAAACCACCCCTTCTCGATTCACCCCTAAGGAAGGTTTTAATCGAGATGTTTATCAGTGCTGCTAATGGGGGGGGTCTTCCCCTAACGTTTCAAAAAAGGAACTGTGCCTTTGTCACCACCCCTTCCCCTGCAATCCCCGTTTGTATGATTTTTCGAATCAGGCCCTTTTTAAGGGCTGAAACGACGTCTTAATCGCTGAAAGGGCTGTAAAGGTCCTTAGAAGTAGTGGTGACACGAAATCAACCCCTTCCGATCGATGATTGACATTCCGTCCCCCAAATTCGAAATTTTTGCACCCCCAACCCTCCCTGTCTGGACGCGTAATGCGTCATGGCAGAGTTTTCAGAGTTGGATGAAAATGAAGCTTATGGCCTGCAATGGAGCCCAAAACAGCAGGCTGGATAGAAATTCATCGGTAGGTTGGGAAACGGGACCAAATGTTTTCAAAAAAGTGTACAGCCTACACTAAGTACGCCCATGCATAGGCAACCCACATCACGTCCGTGCGTGTGGGTTGCCTGTGATCGGCAATAGGTTACAGAGTTTGGCAATGGGAGAAAAATGACGTGATGTGGGTTGCCTATGCATTGGTGTACTTACTAGAGGCTGTTAACTTTTTTGAAAACTTTTTGGTCCCGTTTCCCACCCTACCGATGAATTTCCATCCAACCTGCTGTTTTGGGCTCCATTTCAGGCCATAAGCTTCATTTTGATCCAACTCTGAAAACTCTGCCATGACGCGTTACGCGTCCAGACAGGGAGGGTTGAGGGTGCAAACATGTCAACTTTGGGGGATGGAATGCCAATCATACATCGGAAGGGGTTGATTTCGTGTCACCACTACTTCTAAGGACCTTTACAGCCCTTTCAGCGATTAAGACCTCATTTCAGCCCTTAAAAAGGGCCTGATTCGAAAAATCATACAAAAGGGGGTAGCAAGGGAAGGGGTGGCGACACAGGCGCAGGTCCTCTTTTGAAACGTTAGGGGAAGACCCCCCCCCCCCCCATCAGCAGAACTGATAAAAATCTCGATTTAAACCTTCCTTAGGGGTGAATCAAGACGGGGTGGTTTGGTCCCTTGCCAGTTGAGGGTGTTAGGAGGGGTGAACATAGCCGGAGGCCTTAAGAACTTACTGCAATCAGCAACTGAGGACGGTGTGCAGGTTTTCATGTGGTTAAACACATCCGGTACCTTCTCAGGCGCCCCCAATGATAGTCCATGTTTAGGGGATGATGAAGGGGGTTGAAAATGCCCAAACGTCAAATGTAACGATTTCAACGTGTTTGTGGAACCTTAAGAGCAAGACTCATTCATTTTCGACTGCTTTGGCAACCTGCGACAAGTCTTACAGCGTTTTTCGCAAACTTCAATTTACGGTTTTCAATAATGGGCTGGTTTTGGGGGCGCTATCCCTAAACTACACAAGTTGGGGAGTTTTCCTGAAGCATGTGCTTGGTAGGCGTCGGGGCAAACGTCATACTGAGATTTCGACCTTGTGCAGTCAACTTTCCAAATTTGGTGGCCTTTGAAAAAAGTGGTGCTTTAATTTTTTTGAGCAGTATATATAGAGATGAGTCGCACATGACAGAAATTGACGAAGGTACCGGTGGCCTACATATTTTCATACAGAGCCCCTCCCCACTTCGAGCGAACGTATTTTATTGATGAACTCTTAAACCAGTGTCACAATTGTTATAATAATCTGGTGATATTTGTTGTTGAATATCCGTCTCGGAGATATCTTCTTCGACTACTGTATAGTGATGCAGTTCATGAAAACACTAGTATTCTTCTTGCTGTAGTTCATGACCAGAACGTCGTCTAGCAAAAAGATCGTTTTTAAAATCTTCAGTGATGTCCTCTCTTCATAACGACTTACATTGTCGAAAGGTCATCAAAAGGGAGGAGATGAAAGGGATAGAGGTGAAGAACATCTATACAGAAATATTACAATGTGCATAATAGTTCATTTATAATTCATAATATCTTATACATAACTGTGATTGATATCAGGTTCCTCCAAGAGGATTAACTTAACAACTATAAGGGTTTTATGACCAACAGTAGGTGAAAGACAGCCTAGAAGCAGTACCCGTACTGGAGAGAAGCGCCTCATGGGATATGGTAGCCCCATTTCTTCTTTCTTCATCACGCAGGTCAAGTGACGTTACCTAAAAACTGTAGACAGTAAACAATTCCATGAATTTGATGATTAAATGAATGTAAATTAATCACGTTTCTATAAAAATATAATGGGTAATAGTCTTATGAACGCATGCCCGAAAAAAAACACCCTTTATGAATGAGGCTGACAAAATTTAATAAATAATATATGTTAATTTTTGGGAACTTGGGTCTCAAGCAGACGGTACAAATTGACGTATTTTATCTCAGAATTACTTTGAAAGCACAAAACAAGACAATATCAATGATAACATGAGAATTAATTTAAAATTCTTCGATCGTTCACCGATAATAGAAATAATATTTCAGTAAAAACTCAAACGTAATAATTTTATAATGGAATGTGTTATTATGGCGTATGTGTTATTAAGATAACAAATCTAAATGCCTTGAATACATTTTCTTCAACGTTTCTCTCGTCTACTACCGCCATTGTTTATGTTTTCAATATAGATTGCCAACTTAATCACTGATCAATCACAGCGATTTTGATATGGTTAAGTACTTAATAGATTATTAAAACTACTAGGTTTTAAGCGTATTATCCCTGTAAAGTATTCAGTTCTGAACAACTAATATAAATGATTCACAAAAATTTTCTTATTCTGTACTGGCTACCAATATTTATGCACTCGTTCCACCACTCGCCACTAGAATGGAGGCGTATGGCAACAGTACAGGGGCTCCAGGCAGTGACGACAATTGGGCTCTCGTGTTTTACTGGCTGAGCGGATGTTCAGGTAAAAGACCTTAATGCAGATATCGAACGTGTGAAAATGGCGGACATATTGTTTGATTACATTCGTTGCTGGGATGCATTGTTCGTCTCGTTTATGAGTGTCGTTAGTACCTATCTACTCCAGTTCACGTTAATGTACTACAATTTATTGTACGTAAATATATAAAAATGTGTTTATTATGAAATGGTATGTTCGTGAGATCATTGTTCAATAGACCGCCGGCATGGTGTCATGTTATTCAGCTGTTGAAGTACCTTTTAGGATTGAAAATTACTCAAGGAATATACTCCAAAATAATTTTCAAGTTAGTGACAATATAATAGCCTAACACACATCATATGTTGTGAGTGAAGGAATGACGTTATATTAACGCTCAGAGATGTGTGTAACCGTAATCCCTTACCAGTTTGGCGTATGATCTAACGTACTTTAAATCATATGAATTAGCTGCCCCTGATAGTATTGTTTTATGCATCCCAACTAACGTTGTTATTAGAAAGGTCGATATTTCTCTGCTTGCATTCTACATGGTACTAATGCACTGCAAGCATATCCTGTAAACGATACTGAACACTATTACTTCTCCCTCGATGTGACTGCAGACTAATACGAGGGGAAATTAATAGCGCTCAGTATCATTAGCGTGATATTACAGTAGTTGTGCTGCATAAAGCAATATTATTAGGGACAACTGATTCACCTGGTATACACACCATATAATAGTAAACAGCGAACCTCTGTTTTTGAGGTTATGGAGGATGCTTCCCCTGTGCAAAACAGCCAACTCAATCGTGTTCTGTCGTTATAAATAATTTTGTGAACAGCTAAAGGAAGCAGGTGACGTCTGTTACTTGAGAAGCAAAATAACAAGTGATGGACGAAGCAAAGAGGATATAAAAAGTAGGTTAGCACAGGCAAAGAAAGCATTTCTACAGAAAAGGAATCTGTTGACATCGAATATAGATTTAGGTATTAGGAAGTCATTTTTGAAAGCCTTTGTTTGGAGCGTGGCGCTCTATGGAAGTGAAACTTGGGCTATTGGTGCAACAGAAAAGAGAATTGAAGCGTTTGAAATGAAGATCAGATGGGTAGATAGGGTTAAAAATGAAGAGGTATTAAGACGAGTGGGAGTGGAGAGATGTTTCTGGCAACTGCTAATGAAGAGAGGGGATAGGTTGGTAGGACACATACTAAGACACCCTGGAATAGCAAACTTAGTTATGGAAGAATGAGAACAGTAGGGGTAGACAAAGGTTAGGATATGTTAAACAGATTGCCTCGGATGTAGGGTGTGGTAGCTATGTAGAGATGAAACGATTAGCTCAGGACAGGGAAGCATGGATAGCTTCATCAAACCAGTCGAAATACTGAAGTCTCAAACACAACACACAGTTTACCAGTTAATTAGTGTTATGATGTAAGAAATAAAGTGTCAGGAGCACTGTGTCAATGATGTGTTTACATTCCATGCTGGAGTGCCATGATAAGAGGGAGGTAGTACATGTCTAGCTACTCTGCCAAATCGACTGCCTTGCAGCGTTAGTAGTATTCCAAATTATAAAAGTGAAAGGTTATTGGCTTAAATCGTAACGTATTATAGTGCCACTTGCCTGTAATAATCTTCGTATGTTCTGATGTCTACTTACTGATTTCTTTGCATGTTTCGATCTACTAATCTGGTGTGATGTATTAGCCGAGGTTTTAGACACTTCCACAAGAGGTCTTATTGAGTTGTATATTCATGGCGATGATCGATTATTTCAGGCAGGTAATCTCATCGCGGTGTATTCCGTTTGTTCACGCACTTACTCTTCATGTGCTGTAGCTCAGTAGCAATCTAGGTAAGTCAACATGCATGTTTCTTCGGAACCTAGTCTCATCCAAATCAGCTTCTTCGGCGAGTTAAAATAATGATTTACACGAACTGTGTCAAGCCCGATATCTTGAGCTTACCTATCGGCAGGACATATTTTATTTCCGCCAAGATTCTTCTATATTAAGGTCTGTCAAGTGACTTTCTTGCAAATTAACTACCGTATATTCTGTGTGATGCAGCACTTCGACATTGCTTTACAGAAAAATTTTAAGTGTCTCATACTACGCACAATGTTCAAAACATAGTGGTTTCTGCTGTCTCATTGCAATGAAATGTAATTACGTTCCTAGGTAAATATGCCAGCCTGTGTTGCAGTAGGCTGTAGCAATTCAATATTTGAACATGTCGCGAGTGCCTTCCAAAAGAGCGATAGAAATTCCCAAAATATCACCTCATATCTTACGTATCAACATGAGATTTTGTATGAATAAACTCGAATTATTCTTATCCATCTCTGTAACTAAAATATTGCTTTTAGGGTTAAAATACTCCGTATTTTTCAAAGATGCTGAAAAAATCATGCAAGCTTAGAGTTCGTTTAAATATCTCCCATTAATTAAAATATTTGCAGACCGTTCAGTCCGCCGATCATACATCGTGATACAGAGATTGTAAAGAAGCCTGCATATGATGTTTCATCCAAATAGATTCAATAGTATTTGAAATATCGAATAAGAAACAAACGAGCTCCTTTTCCCATGTTCCTGGTAGTTGAAATCTGGGAGGACTATGGCGGGTGGGTGCCCCTCCTTATGCTCAAATTGTCACTCTTTTAATACAGCCACAATATGCTGCAGTAGCTTAGCCAGCACTGGACATTACAGATGAGGCAAATCCAGGAACTCAAAAACTTTCGCCTTATGTGTTTCACCTATTATGTTGAGTGTAGGATAGCCCAACTCACGGAAGATACATCTCGTAGCCGACAAATATTTTTAGTTTGAGGATTAACCCGTTATTATGGGCATGCCGTCAATTCGACACGAGGAATTATCAGAAACTCACCACAAGGCATGTTTAGCAGTTTGAAATCGGGAACATTTTAAGTTTAAGAACATTCCAATGTGTCATTTGATTCAAACACTCAGTAGCTCTACATTATGCGGTTGTAATGGTACCGGTATAAGTCTTACCCTGAAATATGACGGATTCACTATGAAATCTGTCTCATTTTGAACTTGACTGAGAGCTGGAACGGAGTACAGACAACCTCGTGAGGCAAAACTGAGAAGAGGTGGGTTTGATTCTCAGCTCAGCCATTCTGGAAGTGGTTTTCCGTGATTTTCCACTTCTACTCCAGGCAAATGCCGGAATAGTCTCGAACTTAAGGTCACGGTCACCTCCTTCCCAATCCCCACCTGTATTACAAATACGCATACTAATACAGTCATCACAATAACACAGATTATCAGTCAAAAATTCCACTCACACCCAAATACACAGGGCTGTAAGCCCCTCAAACGTAGCAACAACAACATCAACTCATTTTGAACTGAGAGTACTTCTGATCATGTATCTACTTGAAAAAAAGAAAATCCACAGCCTGCTTCCAATATCCGACCGGGTCAGGAATGGAATGAATGAAGCCCCTATCTAGCGACGAGGATATGAACTGTGCCGGCTGCCGAGGCCTGACGCACTCCTCTGGGGCAATGATTAAATGAATGTAGATGAAATGAAATGATAGTGGAGAGTGTTGCTGGAATGAAATTTTGACAGGGAAAACCGGAGTACCCGGAGAAAAACCTGTCTGCCTCCGTTCTCTCCAGCACAGATCTCACATGGAGTGACCGGGATTTGAACCACGGACTCAGCGGTGAGAGGCCGGCGTGCTGCCGCCTAAGCCACGGAGGCTCACCATGTATCTACTTATGTAATTAGAATGTAAAAATAAGCTAGTCAGTTAACATACGTCACTATGAGGAAAACTTATTAAATAAGAAGGACTTATTATTTGTTGACCGACTGAAAGTTACAATATCAATCGCAAGAGGTTTTGTAAGAACTATATAGAACTGGAGCAGTTATTGTAATATTAGCAGTCAAACAAGTAATGTTGGTTTTAAAGATTGGTGTTTTGCAAGATGGTATTGGTTTTCTTTTGCGAGACAATGCTGCTTACAGGATGGAGAATGTCTGAGAAGCTGAGACGTACAATTTGAAAGTTGCACCAGAGATGGACTGAAACTATACTTGTGTTCTGGTCAATTAGGAAAGTAGTCGATAATACTGGTGAAGGAAACACAGACATTGGTTACGAGACATTGCATTGCAGCCAATGGCCATAGCAGGGTATTTTTTATTGAACGCCCGTAGGCTATCCAACAATTCAATTTCAAGTAGTTCCAACTTTGGCTACCAAATATGCCACTGTCACTGACACCTAGCGGTGAACTTTGGAACTTGATAGAGCGTTTCCAACCAAATACACACTACCAATTGTTGTGGCAAGTCTATGACATGGGCCCGCCGTAACATATAAACAAGTTCAAATGGAACAAATCGTTCATAGATTGAGCCATATACTTGTTTATTGGAACAATCAGGTAGCTCCAAGTAGCCTACTTTCATGGTAAAAATACTTGCCACGGTGGGTGAGTGGTTATTGTGTCGGATTACTAACCCCCAAACTTGAAGGTTCGCTCCTGGCCGTGGTACGTGATTTTTGAAAGGCGAAAAAAATCACGGCACGCATGTCTTACGATGTTGACATGTTAAAGAACCCATTTGAATTCAGTAGGCCGTGTTCATAATGGCAAAATTAATCTCGGATGTTTTGCCAAAACAAAGTTCCTTATTTCTCTACTAGAAAGCGCTATAGTGTCAAGGAGCTTAGATATCTAACCTCCTTGACTTACATAGTGCTTCAGAGAACAAAAAAAATTGATTATTATTATGGTAAAAATCTATTTCTGGAGCAAACTGATGTAACACCCGTTTCAGATACAGTTAATTGTTACTCCCCATCCAATCTAATTAGGCACACTTGTGTTCTCCGACTGAAAACCTTCTACCAATAGATTATACTAAAACATGGCTTCTAATAATTCAATATTGGAACACTGGAGAAATGTGATGTGTTTCCTGTTGGTTAGACCAGCATTGAACCCAGATCCACAATTTATTGTGAATGCCTCATTTCATTTCCTATATCAGCTTCCTATTAATCCTAAAGAAAGCGGCTTCATTGGCGTAGTCGGTAGCATGCCCCAGATCGCGGATTTTGTAAGCGCACTAAAATCCTTCAGTATGCCTTCCTTCGGAGGGGAAGTAAAGCCGGCGGTCCCATGTCATAGATTTATGGCATGTAAAATAACCTTTCACTAATTAAACTTGTGTGAAACTAAATTTACAGGTTAGATTTCGTTGAAACGCTCTATCAAAGTTCCAACGTTCACCACTAGGTGTCAGCGACATCTGGTAGCAAAAGTTGGAACTACTTAAAATTGAACGGAATTTGTAGCTCACCCCATTGGTGTCCACATTGAAGCAGCTACAGCCTCTGGCGAGCCGAACATGTCCTCGGACATTCCCGGCACTAAAAGCCATACGCTAAATAAATAAAATAAAATAACAAAGAAAACAATAATTTTGAAACCGTTTAAAATGTTGTAAAAGCAAGCTACCTGATTCTTCAGTTGTCGAGTCTGAGGAGAGCCACTTCTTGAAGCACACCCACTCCGCGGTGTGAGATCTGAAGTATGATCGTCCCAGCTGATACGTATTGGTCGATTCGTTCTAGAATCCATATGCTTTGTGATTATACATTTTCATTATCACAACAAAGCGTACAAATTCTAAAACGAAGCGGGCAACTTAAGGTATCTTCTTTTTCACGCACCTGTGAACATGGCATTTAAGAACACGTTACACTGCATTGGAGAGCTGGAAGTCCAGAGATCAGAGATTCGTATCCCGGCGTTGACATTGGCCAGCCTGTTGTTTTCCATGAGAAATGCTGGGATGCTGTCTAATTTGAAGTGGTAAATGCAATTGGTGGTAGATAGCTCCAACATTTTACCAAGAGACAGATATCAAGTCAATTTGGGAGCTATTTTTAACTAGGTCTCATGATCAATGCGATTGAACAAATTGGAATGTGTAAGCAGTAATTAGCTTGCAATCGAAGTATAAAACTAGTTCTATGTTTTGAAAGTTTAACCAATTCAAAGGAAACACACAAAATACCATCCACCGATCAAGAAACAGATTGCAATCTTAGGCAACCTGATACAATAACTTTATGCAGGGACTTCGTTGGTACAGAGAGTAGAACAAAATCATGTATTTGCCAGAAAAGAAAGACTCTTCTATACTTTAGAAGTCTTAGAGAAAATAAAATAAGAACAGGCAATATACCTCAAAGGTCCGATGTGGGAGAACACAATGAGAAAATTAGCAAATACAAGGCGTTTGAGAATTAAGTAAAAACTATTTGTAAGGTGCATCACGTAAGGATTATACCTGTGTTAGCATCTGTCAACGGACGCACTCCATAAGAGTTTGAAGAAACTCGGGACTTCCACCCAGGAACGCACCGTCATCTTGTTGTTTGAGTCTTCAGTCTTTTGACTGGTTTGATTCAGCTCTCCATGCCTCCCTGTCCTAATCTAATCGTTCCATCTTGTCATAGCTACCACACATTGCATCCGAGGCAATATGTTAATATACAAACCTTGGTCTACCCCTACAGTTCCTGTCCTCAACCCTTCCTTCCATAACAAAGTTTGCTATTCCTGGGTGTCTTAGTTTGTGTCCTACCAATCGATCTCTTATCTTCATTAGCAGTCGCTAGACATATCTCTCCTCTCCCACTCGTCTTAATACCTCTGTATTTGTTACTTTATCCACCCATCTGATCTTTATCATTCTCTTGTAACACAACATTTCAAACGATTCTATTCTTCTCCTCTCTGCTGCGCCAACAGTCCAAGTTTCACTTCCATAGAGCAACACGCTCCAGACAATGCCTTTCAAAAATTACTTCCTAATCCCAAAATCTATATTAGATGTCAACAGATTATTTTCTGTAGAAATGCTTTTCTTGCCTGTGCTAACCTACTTATTATATCCTCTTATATTCACCTATCACTGGTTATTTTTCTTCCTTAGTAGCAAAAGTCTCCTACTTCCTTCAGCTTTTCATCCGCCAATTCGCCGAGAATAGGGGTTTCTGATTTCTGATTTAGTTTCTATTTTGCATTTATTAATTTTCATCATGAATTCCTTCCTCAAGACGGAGTCCATACCTTTTAAAGACTCATTCAAATCCTGTAGAGAATCGGCTAAGATGAAAAAGCCATCAGAAAATAACAGATTTGAAAATATTTCTCCTTGAATCTTGAATATTTACTCCTACTTTAAAATTTTCTTTAATTTCCTAATTTTTCAGCCTTGCCTTTCACTTTTCTGAATACTGTATCAGCTTCTCTCTCATGTCCTTCGTCTCGAATAACTGCCGTCTGTTTTTTGTACAGTTTGTAGATAATCCTCCTTTCCGTGTACTTTGTTCCAATCCTTTTCATCTTATCAACGACATTCAATATTGTGTAGTCCTTCCTTGCGGGAAGTGACAGATTATCCGCTAACACTGAGCTCTATTGTACGTAGTTGTATCATTTCAGTATTATTGCTTACATTATTGTATTGCATGTTAGTTTCATGTGGTCATATTCCTGGTATTTATTCTAGTTTGAAGCATTTGGTCAAGCTTGCCAATAAGTAAAATGGAATTAAATGGATAAATTAATATAATAATAATAATAATAATAATAATAATAGTGGTGATTACAGACTTCCAATCATCTTAGAAATATTCACCCTAATCCAAAAGATATCAAACGCAATCAAAGAAATCACCTCTTCAGGCAACCAACTGAAATCATTTCTAAATGTTTGTTATCCTACTCCAAAAGTCTCGACACGGTTCCTCCGTGGCAAGTGGAGATCAATAAGCACCTTTTGAAGTATGAAATATTACAAACAGACATTCAACTTGGTACACCACTCAAAAACAAAATTAAAAAGGCTCAATAAGAAATCTATTGGAATAAAGTACAGGGATAGGAGGGTGATCTACAATCTATACAGAAACCACACTGCAGTCATTCGAGCTGAAGGACATGAGAGAGAAGCTGGTATTCAGAAAGGTGTAAGGCAAGGCTGCAACTTATCACCCATACTTTTCAATCTTTACATTAAATAAGCAATAAAGGAAATTGGAGGAAAATTTAAAGTGGGAGTGAAGATTCAAGAAGAAACAATTTCAACTCTGAGATTTGCTGATGACATCGTCATTTTGGCCGACACGCCTGAGGATTTGAATGAGTTTTTGAATGGTATGGACTCCGTCTTACGGAATGAATACATGATGAAAATTAATAAAAGTAAAACAAAAATACTGGAATGCAGCCGAAATAAAATAGAAACCTCTATGGACATCACATTGGCAGGTGAAAAGCTGAAGGAAGTAGGAGACTTCTTCTGTTACTTAGGAAGCAAAATAACCAGTGATGGACGAAGCAAAGAGGATATAAATGTAGGTTGGCTCAGGCAAGGAAAGGCTTTCTACAAAAAAGGAATCTGTTGACATCGAATATAGATTTAGGTATTAGGAAGTCATTTTTGAAAGCCTTTGTCTGGAGCGTGGCGCTCTATGGAAGTGAAACTTGGACTATTGGTGCAGCAGAAAAGAGGAGAATTGAAGCATTTCAAATGTGGTGTTACAGGAGAATGATGAAGATCAGATGGGTAGATAGGGTGACAAACGAAGAGGTATTAAGACGAGTGGGAGAGGAGAGATGTTTCTGGCGACTGCTAATGAAGAGAAGATATAGGTTGGTAGGACACATACTAAGACACCCAGGAATAGCAAGCTTAGTTATGGAAGGAAGGGTAGAGGACAAGAACTGTAGGGGTAGACCAAGGTTAGAATATGTTAAACAGATTGCTTCGGATGTAGGGTGTGGTAGCTATGTAGAGATGAAACGATTAGCTCAAGACAGGGAGGCATGGAGAACTGCATCAAACCAGTCAAAAGACTGAAGACTCAAACAACAACAATAAGAAGTCACAACTCGACCGGGCATGTTCATTCTAATGGTTGTATGGAAGAAGGCAAACAGTTGAAATCTCGAGTTCCTTAGTGCCCCTAACGATGAAGAGAGTACTACTATTGCTAATAACAATAATAGTAATTTATATTACTGACGTAATTTCAAGTTACTGGTGATGTCACTCTTCCAACATTTGTGGAACCCTCATATACCAGTGGGAGTAAACTCATGTAAAGATGTTTCTTTTCTTGTATTACTTCATTTATGCTCTTACTGATATGAATTTCGATATGTTCTACTAAATAAAATTTTAAAGTATTAGCATAAAGTCAGAGTTGGGAACAATACTCAAAAAATGTATTTTTGATACAAACGTTAAAATACAATAACCGATTCGTTTGAAGTACAAAACACAAAATTGTATTTTAAATTAAATCTGAAATACCTAATAACTTACTTCCAGCGAGAAGATTTCCATTCCATTACGATTTTTCAAATCGATGATTTCCAAGCATACTTTAGTGAAAGTGTTCAGTAATTGTGGCTATTTTGACTTTTGCATCGAAAATACATGTTGTGAGTATTTGGCTCAACTATAGTGATAGAGGATTCTGTTTCCAATGCCACCAATATAATTTATTCTTTACTCTGAAGTAAATTACATGTCATGTTAACAAATGCATTCAAAAGTTTGGTACAACAACCATTCAAAGAAATACGTGGTATGCTGAAATGAAACACAGACTAACCCTTCGCATGGAGAGTGTGGTTATTAGTAGGAAAACAAGTAAGGGAACACAACTTTTAACCATCGCCACGTTTACTTAGTCAAAGAATGTAACACACAAGTCAATACAATGAATAGTAAAACGAATGACAATCATAAATAGTCTTGAGACTTGCAATGTCTCAAATAAATTCTCCACATCCTCCTCACCCTGATCAACCTCCAGAGGGATGACCAGGCTAAACCGGGCAAGTTATTGTGGCTCCAGTGGGAGATCGAAGAATCACCGCCCTGACGACCCCATCTCTGCCTTCTCAATGCGAGCGTTTGTCCACAAGTGGTCAGGCCTGAAGAAGTGCTGATCCATCGAGGAATGGGTGTCTGTGATATCGGTGAAAGACTCGAAATCTCAATATGTCAACGCACGCCTGTATCATGTGGTAAGAGTTGGTCACATGACGTTCACGATGTGGCCGTATACGTAAGGGCAACCTAATTTTGAGGATGAATGATCAGACGTTTAGGGCTTAACACATGCATACAATGAGTTAGGTAGCCTACGGTAATAGGAGCTTTGGAAAAGCAGACCTGCAGTCCAAACACCTGATGTGTCGACAGGTTTCTGCTTTAGGTGTGTAAGCTGGCGACATGCTCCACAGATTATGTCGCTACTCGAAGTTTTCGCGTTCCGCTGCTCATCTAAAACTGAGAAGATGGTATGTTGGCTTTCACGGCCACTGAATTGAAACTCAGCAATTTTTCTAGGTTTGTGCCGTGTCTTGCCATCTTTTTGGAAGCCTTCATAGGGAGGTTATGGCTGCTTGAGCTTTTAGTTCTCGCAGTAAAGAGGCGCAGGTACGCTTTACAAAACGGGAGGTAGCGCGCAGTTCACTACTCCTGTGGGGGTCCAGGCGGGGACCGCTGATGAGCCAGCTTGGTGTCCCAGGCGAAACCCCACACAAGACACGGCACAAACCTAGAAAAATAGCTGAGTTTTATAACTGAGAAGTTGCCGACACATCAGGGGTTAGCTAGGAGATCTGCTGTTACGACGCTCCTATTACTGTATAGCCCGAATTACTGAGCTGTATGAATATTCTACACCCTTCACATTCACTTTCATATTGGATATCTTGGATATCCTCCACCAAGTACCATGAGTCATTTCTCCAATTGCCTAATTCAAGGACCTCGTGATTTATGAAGAAGCAATTCCCCTTTCAGCAGTTCAAAGTACTGAACATGAACTGTGTGTCCCAGTAGCCTACTCAGAATTGACACATTTGATAAAACCCTCGCAAAAAAAAAAAATAGTACGACTATTCACTCAACTATTTTGAATGTATCTATCTTCAGAGATTTTTCTACAACTTAAATCAGGTTTGTGCAAAGTGTGCGCCACTTTTTGTGTTTTTAGCTTGTCATCAGACTGGAACTGCTATTAATGATGGTTATAGTGTAATATTAGATTTTCGAAATCCCGGTCACTCCATGTGAGATCTGTGCTGGAAAAAAAAAGTCCTCTCCGCACGCCGGAAGGCGGAGGTAGATTTCACCGGACAAACTTGGGGATAGGCGAAAATAGGCAGAATATGCAGGTTTTCGTAGAAGGATCCGACCTCATTTATTGCGAGAAGATATTTTATAATTGGAGCTTAATTAACTTTGTTTTTCGTCATTTTATGCTTATTTTAAACATTTTATTGTCTTATGGGAACGGTAACCTTCTTGTCATTTGGGGTCCATTTTTATACTTGTGGTCACACTGTCCTTATGCAAGGTTTCGACACTGATGTGTGACTATGTAACGGTCTGTTACTTCTTCACGCAAAATTATATCTCCCGCAGAGATTTTGGTTGGTTGCTCAGTTTAGGGGCTGCGACAACGCGGTCATATAACCCCGTGTACTTAGGGATGGCTGTATTAGTCTGTAATTCAGGTAAGGACTGCAGACGGTCAATTTCAAGCAGTAGTTCCTAATGTTGCTACCAGGTACTACCGTCAACGACACCTAGCTGTGAACTTGGCTACTAGATGCCACCCCAACCAGCAACTCGCAACGAACGTTGGAACTTCCCCTCCAATGGAAAGCATACTGAGGGATTTTAGCGCTCTTAGAAAATCCGACGACTTCGGCCGGCTTTGAAACCGCGACCTTGGGCATAGACATTCAGCATGCTACCAGTTACGTCACCGAAGCCGCTTCCCACTTAGTAAGATGTAAATACTGAATCTGATCTCGTGCAAGTGCGTTGTCATGGCAACAATGAAGGCTCATCCCTCATCAATTTAGTAGTGTTGCCATGGCAACCTCTGATAGCTCTTGGCATTTCCTTATAATTCCGAAATCATTTTTCTCATCCCTTGGCGTAACGGTGGGTCATATCAAAAATTCTTTCAGACAAAAGCTTTAGGTAATTATTAGGGGAATATTGTCCATTTTGTACGGTTTTGATATTGTGCCTATTAAGAGAGATATGATTAATGTTTCCCGAAAAACCCACTTTTTCCCACCCCTTTGGTCAATGGTTGGTGCTATAAAAAAACTCTTCAAACATACATTTTTGGGCTTTATTCCACACATAGTATGAACGTTGAACGGATTCGATATGGCATATATTAAGAGAGTTATAGCAATATTTCACTTTTTGGAAAAAAAAAGCCCCCCATTTTCACCCCCTTCGACCGATTTAGCCCAGTAACGAACTCGACCGAGATTTTATAGGTATACATATTCGGTAAAAAATTCAAAGTGATTGTTGCAAAATTACGGCAGTTATCGTGTCCACAAGAAACTTATATATATATATATATATATATATATATATATATATATATATATACTGTACCCGATACCCAGTTGAGGCTATCGGCTACGCCAGCTGACATTGAGCCGTAGTTGAGATTTATGGGAAGAGTTGTAAAGATAGCGCTCAAATCGAGTCGAGAGGAATGTTAGGAATTGACGTAGAAGGCCAAGGATTAAGATGGCACTGCCTGTTAAGCAGATGGAATTATGGGAGGAATATTGAAGTTTTATTAAGATCTATATGGAACATAGTGTTTAATCATCTCAGAAGAGAAGAAATGTCAAGCATTCTATATGGTAATAACTTGAAGAAAGACAGATAACCCCTTAAGTTATTGTATAACTTAATAGCCGAGATGATGGTGGTCGAGATTATACTTGTGACGCATGACCACAGAAGGTGGGGGAGCATCACGTGACAGCGCCAGGTAGGAGCTGGTCAACGCAGTCTAGAGACTTCAGTCGAGTTCAGTCAGCAGGGCTGAGTAGAACACATGCGCAGAGAGTACGGCAAAGTTGAGCGGTGTACAGCACTTGTTACGTGGAGTGAAAGCGACAGTATTACTTCACCAAGCGGAGAGCGGAAAGTAGGTCAGTGAGTCAAGGCAAGCAACGCACGGTAGGCGCTGCGAGGACCGGTCACGAGGCGAGCTGTACGGGCCGTGTAAGCAGGAGAAAAGCCGGGGGTTAGAACAGCATTATAATACGAGATTGAGAACTTTATTTCGAGCTGCATTTTGTAACGCAGAACAGTACAGCAAAGCGGTATGGCGAGGCCGGATTTAAGCGTAGATCATTCTGGAACAGTGCAGTAGAGCCGAGCGTGCTAGTTCCGGCTTTTATACGCAGGCAACATTAAAGAAGCTGAACTTCATTTCAACATTCAGTTACAACATTGAGTTGGGACTAGTATTCAGTAATCGAATTGTGCAGGCAGATAGTTATAATATACTGCAATAGTGAACTTCAAATGAACTTAGATATTCAAATGACATTACGACTATGCATTTCATAACGGAACATGTAGAGCGACCATGGGGTCAAGCTAACATTAACGCTTTTAAGCAAACGAAATGTTACAAGTATATGCACTTATGAACATTGGCACGTGCATTAATACAATTCCTTTTCATGAATTATTATAAAATATCGAGTACGAAAACAGCTACAGGGTGTTTCAAAAACTTATACACTCTCATAAATAAAATTTATTTTCTGCAAGTGAGACTTAACCGCTGTGGAGTTTGAACTTTTAACAAGCAAACCGAACATTGTATGGGACAGTGGCGTAACGTAGAAGAAGAATATGGGGTACGCTGCTTTTATGAACTTTTACGTAAGGATTTGGACAGTATCCGCTATGGATAACATGCAGTTCATCATGTCGGAGTAAACGAAGACAGAGACGCGATGGCACCACAGAGCGATGGATTCGGTTCCTGAAGAAGAGGAGGTCTAACAGCTGATTCACTTGGGATATGAAGGCGATCGTTATTGCGTGGGTGATACGAGATTTACGTCGATCTTTCGAGAAATTTATTACACACGAGGATAATCGACGATCTTGGAAATATATTAACAGCTGATATGAGAAGGTACTGTAAGAGTTATGACTTTCTGATATGATTATTTTCATGAACACTGGGCATACTTGTATATTTTTCTAGTAGGAGTTCTACAATTATTTAGACATGGCTTAGACATTATTTGCTCCAAATTTTGCTAGAATATGGCGTTACCATATGATATGGCAGGCACCATTATACGAAATTCTCACCATTGGTTGGCTTTATTAAGCAGATGTTTGGTCTTTTAGACATTTTCCAGTAAGGATAGTTTTCTTGGATAGTTATTTTTTTGTGGCGAGTATTTCGAACTCGTGATCTGCAATTTGATTATTTAAATTACTTCGTCATTTCATTGCATACTAGCGAGTGTGTATTATTCATCAGTAGGGATTTTTTCCATTGGATTGTTTGGAGATATTAAGATGTTATTCACTCAAGTGAATGAATATCGCTTTTATGTGACAACTAGAGACTTGTTGATTCCAATCTGGTACATTCACTCATTAGACGACGAGATGAGGCCTTTCGCTTTAGCGATTGCGTGGTGGTACACATCTTTCCCATCGTTCAGGGCATTACCATGATAGTCTGCGAGGCAAGGCCTTTCGTATTTATACGATTGCGTGGTGGTACTCATCTTTACTTGCCATTGAGGAACTCATTTTTATCATCCGAGTGTACTTGAGATTGTAAGAGGATCAAACAAGAAACTACTAGTCACATATCAGTCGAATTTTGTTAAATAAATTAAAATTAAATGTCAGCAGGGTTACATTTTGTAATTCTTGTTTGCCAATCCAATATTTTGTTGCTATACTCTTTTGAGAGTACTTTCAATTTAACAGCTGATACAGTTGATGCTTTTGATAATTTTTATGATTGAATTTGATACCTTTGAGAAGGATTTAAAGTAATTGAATCTTGTAAGATGAATCATTAATGGTCAGATTTATTTTAAGGCAGATCAGTATTGCATATTTTGATGTGAGCGATTATACCACATTGGTGTTTTTCTGTGAAGTGAATTATGAGAATTTTAAGAGAATTTATGCTATTTGAAAGCAGATCTTGAATTTGATTTCGATTACTAAGGTAATATTTTTCCTAATTGTTTAAGAAGTTGTCTAGATGTGATCAGATTAATTACAGTTATTGGAGATTGTGTGCGTTGATAATTTGAAGCCAGTTATACATTTTGTAGATCATGCAACGTGGTTAAGTGAAGTTTGTGATAGGCATTTTTGTGGAAGTTGCCAAGTGGAAGTTGCAATATTGCTAATGTATTTTGAGGCAGACATGAGGTTGTCGAACCCAGTCTAGCATAATTTTGAGATTCATGCTGTGCGCTGAATATTTATGGAGTTTTGTGGAATAATTATGGTGTTCAAATATGATATTTGATAAAGTGAGAATATATAATGTAGTTGTGGATAGTGAGATCCAACGTGATTTTGTGAAGGCAATAATATTTTTTGGCATGATAATTGAATACAAGATATAACTTGGAAGTGATAAAACTGTAAGACAACGTTCTATAACCCATATTAAACAATTTGTTAGGAAATTAAACAGATAAATAATGTTGATAATACAAGATTTTCTGATAATAATAATTAATGAAATAATAATCTGAAGTTTAAGCATATTAATGATCTGACCTAATGAAATAAAAATCAGAATGACTCGATGAAATAATAAAAATCTAAATAACCAGAAGAATAAAATTTGAATAAATTGATAAATTAAATTTTGGAATAAATCAATGAATTAAATAAATGGATGAATTAATGATTGAATAAATAAGCTGATTTAAATAAATTAATAGATGATTGAATAGATGATGAATAACTGAATTAGATGGTGATAATTAATTAAAGAAGCTGATGATTAATAAATTTAAATGGATTTAAATAAATTTAATTGAGATATGATTTGAAGAATTGCAACTTGAGTTGATGAATTAAACAATTTATATTGATGATTTAAGATGATTTAATCTGAAGGAGATGATGAAATGAGAGTGTGTGAATAATTAGAGAGCATAAAGGATTGATGATTATAATATTCATTTAAATGATTTAACGGTGATGAATTAATTATTCTGACATGAATATATTGAATTTTGAGATGAGAACTAATGTGAGAAATATTTAATTTTGATGATGATGATGATTATAACCAATGAGTAGTGGATTTTCTGTGATTCACAAACAAGCAATTATTAATGACAGTGTAAATAGTGTAAATTAATTATTCGATGTTTAGGAGCATTTTACTAACATATTCAGCATTTGAATAATGCCATGCAAGCCATAAATTATGTGATATTTAAATATGTGATTAGAATATATGTGTTTAGACAGATTAATTATAATTTTACATCCACATTTATGATGTTAATTTAAAGAGAAGTTAGGTCTCAGTTATCACGAATGTCAGTGACGCAAAGACATAGTGCTACGGTGATCCTGAGAACACAAGAGAACTTTAGAAATTTTTCCTATTTTATGTGGATTAAATACACTTTGAGTAGAATAGAGATGGTTCGATTTTCTGGACAATGACAATTTAACGTTGGCATTCGACCATGCTCTCAGGTAGGATGAGTGTTTAATATGTCTGTCTGACTATCAAAGTTGAATAAATTTGTTTTTATCTTAGTTGTGATCTGATGATGATGTGATTTTCCTATTTCTTTCCATGTCTTAATTAAGGCTTAACCAGGAAGGATGTGGTTTGCTAGGGATTCAGTTGATGGCGCCCATTTATTTTTGTATTTTTTTAATTAAATTTAAACCCGTAACGACCCTGGAGATGCTTTATCTCGTGTTACCCTCTGCTTTTGTGATATTTCAACTGAATTTCCGACACATTCCTTATTTGACTAGATGTTCATTTAACTCCGCTCTGTCCTGGAAATCCAGGAATGCGATGTAATAGCAGATGGGCCATCGCATCCCCTGGACGAACGGGTACAGAGAGAGAGGTAGAATTGGCTTTACCCATCCGTGGGGCTTCGATTTTGTTTATTCTATGGAATCACATCAGATTAAATTACGAAGAGATTGATCTCAATTTCATTTAATGGTGTTATAAAATTTATTAAACTTAGTCAGACAATATACTTGTATGCCCATTCCAGTGATCATGTTAATCATATTAGTGTTATATCATGTTTAGTTATAAGTCATTTTTCTCATACCCAAGTGAATGCAGGAATTGATACAGTGTGATGTGTTGTTGTCTAACGTCTCTGAATAAAACGTTTATTGAAAGATATAATTATGTTACCGGAAGATTTAGCTAAGGTGTTAGGAGAGTTACAGAATGGCATGTCTAGTATTGCAGTAACTATTTCTAAAATGGAAACAGAAGTTAAAGAGCAGATAAATGATTCAGAAGCTAGATGTAGGGAAAACTTAAAGTCATTACAGGCTAGTAATGAAGACAATCTGAAAGATAATTTAAAGTCATTAGAGACTAGATTACAGTCAAATAGTAAAGATGAATTGAAATCATTACAGGCTAGCAATGAAGAAAATTTAAAATCATTAGTAACTAGATTACAGACCAGTACTGAAAGCAATTTGAAAGCTAGTGAAGCTAACTTAAAGGATAGTTTTAAATTGTTAGAAACTAGATTACAAGCTCGTAGTGAAGAAAATAACACAGAGTCGAAAAACAATTTAACTAGTTTGGAGAATAGAATAACGTTAAAGAACGATGAAATATTCAAGGCGTTACAATTAGATATAAAAGCATTAGAAATGAAAGGAGAAGAAAATGTGCAAATGTTAAGGAAAAATATTATTGATTTAGAGATTAGAGAAGAAGAAAACATTCTTAATTTAAGAACAGATGTTATGTCTATACAGAAAGATATCAAATCAGATGTATCGAAGTTAAGATTCGACATTGATGGTTTAGTGGCAGATGTAGGCAAAATACAAGAATGTTCTACTGAAGTATCTTTCGAAACTAAAATCAAAGGTCTAGAAATGAATCTAGGTAATGAAATCCAAGGTTTAAAGTCAGTAATTGGGACCGTTAAAGAGGAAGTCTTAGGAGAGGTTAATTCTAACTCGAAATCCTTAGAAAACCAATTGCAGATCGACATTAGGAAAATTGATTATGATATGGAGCAGAAGGTTAATGAAAACTTAGCTTTATTTAAAAATAGAGTCGGTGCAATAGTGGAAGAACGGTATAGTGAGGTCGATGCCGAAGCAAAAGAAAAACGTGCAGGGTTGGATGAGAAATTAATCGCAGGTATGGCGAACTTAGAAGCGAGATTTACTGAGAATAAGGAAGTGATGAAGATAGATTCAACTCAATTTAGGACAGATGTTGATCAGTTAAAGGAACAAGTCGCGTCAGTAAAGACTACATGCGAAGATAAGATAGACAAATTAAAGAACGATTTAGAAGAGAGTAACAGAACGCAGAATGTTACGTCGTTAGATGATTTGAAGACTCAGGTCAAGACCGTAGAAAAAAGAACAGAAGATAGGATGACTAAAATAGAATCCATAATAGATAGTTTCACAAGTCAAAATGTTACAACGGGGGATGTATCGATAAATCAGACACCGATAGACCGCAGTATGAACAGTCAAGAGGTTAGAGTGGGAGAAGACCGTCAAACGCAACAGAATGTAACATTCGAAAGGGCTAGTTCAACCCCTCAAGATAATCCGAATTCGAATAGGAGTACGTTTGGTACGAGTGAACGATACTCAGGTCCAGTGACCATCATCAGAAATCTGGATGATAAGCCAAGGAAGTTTTCAGGGAACACAGGAGTCACACCAGTCGAATTTCTGAGAGATATTCGCGATTACATGGCGGAACATAGAGTAGCCAAGGAGAGAGAACTAAGGATAGTCGAACGCGCCTTAGACGGGCCAGCGTTAACTTGGTTTCGCGCATTCAGGAGCAATTTTGCGAACATGGAACAATTTGCCATAGCATTCTTAAGGAGATTTTGGAGTGCAGAGGATCAGCTGAACGTAAGAGCAGAAATGTATTCGAAACGTTACTCTACGTCACATCCGACGCATTATGCTAATTACTTTACTTCGAAATTGGCTAAATTACAGTTTTTGATTCCTCCATTGCCAGAAGAAGAGCTTTTGCAAGCTATAGCAAGACAGTTGCCAATTGAGGTACAACGATCACTCATAGCATCGGGAGCGAACACACTTGAGCACTGTGACGATATCTTACGCCGATTTGATTATACAAGCGCTCAAATTACACCCAGAACTGCAAGGAACGATAATCGAAACACGCAAGAGGTGAATGCGGTAGTTGTCGATAACGCAGCACAGACGGATAGAAGAGATTCCTGGGGAAACAGAAGGAACGAAGGGAATAGAGGAAACATTCACAACGTTCGTGGGAATGATCGATATCGAGGACCATATAAGAGGCCATACGATCAGGATGCAAAAAAACAGTAGATACAGGAACTATGATCAGAATTCCAGTTACCAAAATAGGAATAGGTACAATAATAGATATCGTTGTAGATACAACTGGAACCAAGGTCAACAGTCTAATCAGAACAATAGGCAGGATAGCAGAAGAAATGATCCAAATGAAAGACAAGATAATCGAGAATATGGGAGATCAAGGCAAGAAAGTAGACAGCCTAGTGCACCACCCGAAGAGATAACTAGAGATGTTAATCGAGCAAGCACGAGTGCGGAAGGAAGAAATAAACGACAAAGAAACGAAGAATCAGGATACTAATCATTGGAAATCAATCATCATTGTTGAGAGATAGCAAGTCAAAGAAGATGATCTAATTTAAGGAGATTTAGTACATCGAGGGAATGGATACTAATGAAGTTGTGGGGACTTTTAACGCAGCTAGCATTAGAAAATATCATCATGCTGAGTAAGAGGATTGTAGAGCTACCGTGTACATATGTTGTGTATAGAATGCCTGAGAGTATTTTTTTTTTCTCAAGCCTGATAAAAAAGGAGATGTACGGGAGAGATGTACCCGATACCCAGTTGAGGCTATCGGCTACGCCAGCTGACATTGAGCCGTAGTTGAGATTTATGGGAAGAGTTGTAAAGATAGCGCTCAAATCGAGTCGAGAGGAATGTTAGGAATTGACGTAGAAGGCCAAGGATTAAGATGGCACTGCCAGTTAAGCAGATGGAATTATGGGAGGAATATTGAAGTTTTATTAAGATCTATATGGAACATAGTGTTTAATCATCTCAGAAGAAAAGAAATGTCAAGCATTCTATATGGTAATAACTTGAAGAAAGACAGATAACCCCTTAAGTTATTGTATAACTTAATAGCCGAGATTATGGTGGTCGAGATTATACGTGTGACGCATGACCACAGAAGGTGGGGGAGCATCACGTGACAGCGCCAGGTAGGAGCTGGTCAACGCAGTCTAGAGACTTCAGTCGAGTTCAGTCAGCAGGGCTGAGTAGAACACATGCGCAGAGAGTACGGCAAAGTTGAGCGGTGTACAGCACTTGTTACGTGGAGTGAAAGCGAAAGTATTACTTCACCAAGCGGAGAGCGGAAAGTAGGTCAGTGAGCCAAGGCAAGCAACGCACGGTAGGCGCTGCGAGGACCGGTCACGAGGCAAGCTGTACGGGCCGTGTAAGCAGGAGAAAAGCCGGGGGTTAGAACAGCATTATAATACGAGATTGAGAACTTTATTTCGAGCTGCATTTTGTAACGCAGAACAGTACAGCAAAGCGGTATGGCGAGGCCGGCTTTAAGCGTAGATCATTCTGGAACAGTGCAGTAGAGCCGAGCGTGCTAGTTCCGACTTTTATACGCAGGCAACATTAAAGAAGCTGAACTTCATTTCAACATTCAGTTACAACATTGAGTTGGGACTTGTATTCAGTAATCGAATTGTGCAGGCAGATAGTTATAATATACTGCAATAGTGAACTTCAAATGAACTTAGATATTCAAATGACATTACGACTATGCATTTCATAACGGAACATGTAGAGCGACCATGGGTTCAAGCTAACATTAACGCTTTTAAGCAAACGAAATGTTACAAGTATATGCACTTATGAACATTGGCACGTGCATTAATACAATTCCTTTTCATGAATTATTATAAAATATCGAGTACGAACACAGCTACAGGGTGTTTCAAAAACTTATACACTCTCATAAATAAAATTTATTTTCTGCAAGTGAGACTTAACCGCTGTGGAGATTGAACTTTTAACAAGCAAACCGAACATTGTATGGGACAGTGGCGTAACGTAGAAGAAGAATATGGGGTACGCTGCTTTTATGAACTTTTACGTAAGGATTTGGACAGTATCCGATATGGATAACATGCAGTTCATCATGTCGGAGTAAACGAAGACAGAGACGCGATGGCACCACAGAGCGATGGATTCGGTTCCTGAAGAAGAGGAGGTCTAACAGCTGATTCACTTGGGATATGAAGGCGATCGTTATTGCGTGGGTGATACGAGATTTACGTCGATCTTTCGAGAAATTTATTACACACGAGGATAATCGACGATCTTGGAAATATATTAACAGCTGATATGAGAAGGTGCTGTAAGAGTTATGACTTTCTGATATGATTATTTTCATGAACACTGGGCATACTTGTATATTTTTCTAGTAGGAGTTCTACAATTATTTAGACATGGCTTAGACATTATTTGCTCCAAATTTTGCTAGAATATGGCGTTACCATATGATATGGCAGGCACCATTATACGAAATTCTCACCATTGGTTGGCTTTATTAAGCAGATGTTTGTCTTTTAGACATTTTCCAGTAAGGATAGTTTTCTTGGATAGTTATTTTTTCTGGCGATTATTTCGAACTCGTGATCTGCAATTGGATTATTTAAATTACTTCGTCAGTTCATTGCATACTAGCGAGTGTGTATTATTCATCAGTAGGGATTTTTTCCATTGGATTGTTTGGAGATATTAAGATGTTATTCACTCAAGTGAATGAATATCGCTTTTATGTGACAACTAGAGACTTGTTGATTCCAATCTGGTACATTCACTCATTAGACGACGAGATGGGGCCTTTCGCTTTAGGCGATTGCGTGGTGGTACACATCTTTACCCATCGTTCAGGGCATTATCATGATAGTCTGCGAGGCAAGGCCTTTCGTATTTATACGATTGCGTGGTGGTACTCATCTTTACTTGCCATTGAGGAACTCATTTTTATCATCCGAGTGTACTTGAGATTGTAAGAGGATCAAACAAGAAACTACTAGTCACATATCAGTCGAATTTTGTTAAATAAATTAAAATTAAATGTCAGCAGGGTTACATTTTGTAATTCTTGTTTGCCAATCCAATATTTTGTTGCTATACTCTTTTGAGAGTACTTTCAATTTAACAGCTGATACAGTTGATGCTTTTGATAATTTTATGATTGAATTTGATACCTTTGAGAAGGATTTAAAGTAATTGAATCTTGTAAGATGAATCATTAATGGTCAGATTTATTTTAAGGCAGATCAGTATTGCATATTTTGATGTGAGAGATTATAGCACATTGGTGTTTTTCTGTGAAGTGAATTATGAGAATTTTAAGAGAATTTATGCTATTTGAAAGCAGATCTTGAATTTGATTTCGATTACTAAGGTAATATTTTTCCTAATTGTTTAAGAAGTTGTCTAGATGTGATCAGATTAATTACAGTTATTGGAGATTGTGTGCGTTGATAATTTGAAGCCAGTTATACATTTTGTAGATCATGCAACGTGGTTAAGTGAAGTTTGTGATAGGCATTTTTGTGGAAGTTGCCAAGTGGAAGTTGCAATATTGCTAATGTATTTTGAGGCAGACATGAGGTTGTCGAACCCAGTCTAGCATAATTTTGAGATGCTTGCTGTGCGCTGAATATTTATGGAGTTTTGTGGAATAACTATGGTATTCAAATATGATATTTGATAAAGTGAGAATATATAATGTAGTTGTGGATAGTGAGATCCAACGTGATTTTGTGAAGGCAATAATATTTTTTGGCATGATAATTGAATACGAGATATAACTTGGAAGTGATAAAACTGTAAGACAACGTTCTATAACCCATATTAAACAATTTGTTAGGAAATTAAACAGATAAATAATGTTGATAATACAAGATTTTCTGATAATAATAATTAATGAAATAATAATCTGAAGTTTAAGCATATTAATGATCTGACCTAATGAAATAAAAATCAGAATGACTCGATGAAATAATAAAAATCTAAATAACCAGAAGAATAAAATTTGAATAAATTGATAAATTAAATTTTGGAATAAATCAATGAATTAAATAAATGGATGAATTAATGATTGAATAAATAAGCTGATTTAAATAAATTAATAGATGATTGAATAGATGATGAATAATTGAATTAGAAGGTGATAATTAATTAAAGAAGCTGATAATTAATACATTAAATGGATTTAAATAAATTTAATTGAGATATGATTTGAAGAATTGCAACTTGAGTTGATGAATTAAACAATTTATATTGATGATTTAAGATGATTTAATCTGAAGGAGATGATGAAATGAGAGTGTGTGAATAATTAGAGAGCATAAAGAATTCATGATTATAATATTCATTTAAATGATTTACCGGTGATGAATTAATTATTCTGACATGAATATATTGAATTTTGAGATGAGAACTAATGTGAGAAATATTTAATTTTGATGATGATGATGATTATAACCAATGAGTAGTGGATTTTCTGTGATTCACAAACAAGCAATTATTAATGACAGTGTAAATAGTGTAAATTAATTATTCGATGTTTAGGAGCATTTTACTAACATATTCAGCATTTGAATAATGCCATGCAAGCCATAAATTATGTGATATTTAAATATGTGATTAGAATATATGTGTTTAGACAGATTAATTATATTTTTACATCCACATTCATGATGTTAATTTAAAGAGAAGTTAGGTCTCAGTTATCACGAATGTCAGTGACGCAAAGACATAGTGCTACGGTGATCCTGAGAACCCAAGAGAACTTTAGACATTTTTCCTATTTTATGTGGATTAAATACACTTTGAGTAGAATAGAGATGGTTCGATTTTCTGGACAATGACAATTTAACGTCGGCATTCGACCATGCTCTCAGGTAGGAAGAGTGTTTAATATGTCTGTCTGACTATCAAAGTTGAATAAATTTGTTTTTATCTTAGTTGTGATCTGATGATGATGTGATTTTCCTATTTATTTCCTTGTCTTAATTAAGGCTTAACCAGGAAGGATGTGGTTTGCTAGGGATTCAGTTGATGGCGCCCATTTATATTTGTATTTTTTTTATTAAATTTAAACCCGTATCGACCCTGGAGATACTTTATCTCGTGTTACCCTCTGCTTTTGTGATATTTCAACTGAATTTCCGACACATTCCTTATTTGACTAGATGTTCATTTAACTCCGCTCTGTCCTGGAAATCCAGGAATGCAATGTAATAGCAGATGGGTCATCGCATCCCCAGGACGAACGGGTACAATACATACATACATACATAAATTATATATAAACTTTTGAACTGACGGTGGTTTTGGTGTCTGGGGGATGTGAAACGCGAAGATATGTCGAAATTTTCCGGAAGTCGAAACATGGGACCCATTGCAATAGTTAGCTTTCTAATGAAATCTACCTTAAAAGGCAGACAGGTTTTTCTCCGGGTACTCCGGTTTTCCCTGTCAAAATTTCATTCCAGCAACACTCTCCACACTCATTTCATTTCATTTCATCTGCCATTCATTTAATCATTGCCCCAGAGGAGTGCGTCAGGCCTCGGCAGCCTGCACAGTTCCTATCCTCGCCGCTAGATGGGGGCTTCAGTCATCCCATTCCTGACCCGGTCGGTGACTGGAAGCAGGCTGGGGATTTTCATTTTTTCATTAGATTTTAGACTCTTCAGTTTGGTCAAAATATCGTAAAGCTGGCACTGATTTATTTTATTAGAGAGAAAAACACTTTTTGATATGTTTCTGTATATTCTGGGTACATTTTTACACCATAATATATGTCGAAAATTCAGAAACAAATTCTTCAGTGTTGCCTTGTTAAACTCCATGCGAAATGCTCTTTAGTTATTCAACTCATATTAGGGAAGTTCCTAAATACTGTATTTTAAGTAGTAAAGTATACTTTATGTAAGTGTGGTTGGGTTGGTTGGTTCCTGAGTTTAGGGGCTGGTGACAACGCTGTCATGCAGCCCCGTGTACTTTGGATGTGAGTAGAATCTGTCTGATAACCGGTGTTAATTGTGATGACTGTATTAGTGTGTGTTATCTGTTTTAGGTAGATTTCATTAGGAAGCTAACTATTGCAATGGGTCCCATGTTTCGACTTACGGAAAATTTCGACATATCTTCGCGTTTCACATCCCTCAGACCCCAAAACCACCGTCAGTTCAAAAGTTTATATATAATTTATGTATGTATATATATATATATATAATTTATGTATGTATATATATCTCTTATATAAAAACAAGTGTTATGACTGACTGACTGACTGAATGACTGACTGACTGACTCATCATCGCCCAGCCAAAACTATTAAAGTTAGAAACATGAAATTTTGGGGATATGTTCATTGTAAGTCGAAAACGCCCCCTAAGGAAGGATTTTTGGATATTCAGGTTCTAAAGGGGTGTTAAGGGGGTACACCTGCATTTCATTGAATAACAATATCTCCGGCTTGGTTTCATTGAGGGATGTGATACTCGGCATATAAACTCACCATTAAAAATAAAAAGACACGTGTCTGAGGATTTTTCGATGAGGTGTATATTATGAGGTGAAAGGGGTGAAAAGAGGGGGTTGAAGGATTCCTAACGGAGCGTGTATCTCTTAAACGACATAAGCGAGGAGTTTGAAACTCAGCGGGAAAAAATCAGCTTAAAAAATAAGTAAATAGGTGTTTGACCGTATTTTCATAAATCCAATTTAAGGGGCCCATGCGGAGGGGTGAAATTCTGGGGGAAAAACACAGGAAAGAAAGTGTTCTAACTGATTAACTCACTCACATATCAAACTCAGGGGGGAAGAACATCTTAAACATAAGTAAAAAGGTGTTCGACCGGTTTTCTTATCATAAATCCAATTTACGCGGTTCATGAGAGGGGTGAAATTATGAAAAATAAATGAACGAAAATGTCCTGATTCACTCACTCATTATCGCCCAGCCAAAATTATTAAAGTTCGAAACATGACATTTTGGGGTAATGTTCGTTGTATGTCGAAAACGTCCACTAAGGATGGATTTGTGGATATTCATGTTCTGACGGGGTGTTAATGGGGTAAAACTTGCATTTCATTGATTAACAATATCTCACGAGTTGTTTCATTTGGGGATGTGATATTAGGCATATAAATTAATTAATAAAATAAGCAAACATATGTCTAAGGGTTTATCGATATGGAGTATACTATGAGGTGAAAGGGGTAAAAATTGGGGGCTAAGGATTATTAACGGAGCATGTATATTGAAACGACATAAGCGAGAAGTTTGAAATTCAGCGGAAAAAATCAGCTTAATAAATAAGTAAATAGGCGTTTAAATGTTTTTTTCATAAATCCCATTTAAGGATTTCATGGGGAGGGGTGAAATTCTCAAAAATAAATGAAAGAAAATGTCCTGACTGACTCGCTCACTCATCATCGCCCAGCCAAAATTATTGAAGTTAGAAACATGATTTTTTTTGGATATGTTCGTTGTATGTCGAAAACGTCCACAAAGGAAAGTTTTTTGGATATTCAGGTTCTAAAGGGGTGTTAAGGGGGTTAACGTGCATTTCATTGAATAACATCTCACGAGTGGATTCATTTGGGGATGTGGCACTTGGCATATAAACTAATCATTAAAAATAAGCTGACACATGTCTAATGGTTTTTCGATGGGGTGTATATTTTGAGTGAAAGGCGTGAAAAGTGGGGGTTAAAGGATTCCTATTGGAGCGTGCATCTCTTAATCGACATAGGCGAGGAGTTTGAAACTCAGAGGAAAACAATCAGCTTAATAATTAATAAATAAATAATTAAATAAATAGGTGTTCGACCGTTTTTTCACAGATCCAATTTAAGGGGCCAATAGGGAGGGGTGAAATTCTGGAAGAAAAACGTCCACTAAGGAAAGATTTTTGTATATTCACTCTCATCGACCAACCAAATCTATTAAAGTTAGAAGAATGATATTTTGGGGATATGTTTGTTGTGTGTCGAAAACGTCTAATAAGGAGGGAATTTTGGGTATTCAGGTTCTAAAGGGGTGTGAACGGGGTTAAATCTGCATTTCATAGAATAACAATATGACAAGACTATGACGCGAGCGAAGCCGCGGGTACCTGCTAGTATATATATATATCTCTTATATAAAAACAAGTGTCCTGACTGACTGACTGACTGACTGACTGACTCATCATCGCCCAGCCAAAACTATTGACGATAGAATCATGAAATTTTGGGGATATGTTCGTGGTAAGTCGAAAACGCGCACTAAGGAAGGATTTTAGGATATTCAGGTTCTAAAGGGGTGTTAAGGGGATAGACCTGCATTTCATTGAATAACAATATCTCCCGATTGGTTTCATTGGGAGATGTGATACTCGGCATATACACTCATCATTAAACATAAGAAGACACGTGTCTGAGTGTTTTTCGATGTGAAGTATATTATGAGGTGAAAGGGGTGAAAAGTGGGGGTTGAAGGATTCTTAACGGAGCGTGTATCTCTTAAACGACATAGGCGAGGAGTTTGATACTCAGTGGAAAAAAATCAGCTTAAAAATAAGTAAATAGGTGTTTGACCGTTTTTTCATAAATCCAATTTAAGGGGCCAATAGGGAGGGGTGAAATTCTGGGGGGGGGGGAAAACAGGAAAGAAAGTGTCCTAACTGATTGACTGACAGACTCACTCATCTAACTCATGGAAAAAACTGCTTAAAAATAAGTAAATAGGTGTTCGACAGTCTTTTTCATAAACCCAATTTAAGGGGTTCTTGGGGAGGGGTGAAATTCTGAAAAAAGGAAATTAAGAGAAAAAGTCCTGACTCACTCACCATCGCACAGCCAAAATTATTGAAGTTAGACACATGACATTTCGGGGAATATGATCATTGTATGTCGGAACCGTCCACTAAGGGAGGATTTTCGGATATTCAGGGGGTCTTAAGGGGGTTAAACCTGCATTTCATTGAATAACAATAACTCCCGATTGGTTTCATTGGGGGATGTGTTACTCGGCATATGAACACATAAAAAATAAGAAGACATGTGTCTGAGGGTCTTTCGATGTGGTGTATATTATGAGGTGTAAGGGGTGAAAAGTGGGGGTTGAATGATTCCTAACGGAGCGTGTATCTCTTAAACGACATAGGCGAGGAGTTTGAAACTCAGCGGAAAAAATCAGCTTATAAGATAAGTAAATAGATGTTCGATCGTTTTTTTCCCTAAATTCAATTTACGGGGCTCATGGAGAGGGCTGAAATTCTGGGGGGGGGGGACCGGAAAGAAACTGTCCTAACTGATTGACTCTCTCACTCACTCTTAAAACTCAGGGAGAGAAAACTGCTTAAATATAAGTATATAAGTGTTTGACAGTTTATTTTTCATAAATCAAATTTAAGGGGTTCATTGTGAGAGGACTAATTCTGAAAAAAAAAAATAATGAAAATGTCCTGACACACTCACTCACTCACTCATTGACTCATCATCGTCCAGCCAAAATTATTGAAGTTAGAAACATGACATTTTTGGGTTATGTTCGTTGTATGTCAAAACCGTACTCTAAGGGAGGATTTTCGGATATTCAGGTTCTAAAGGTGTCTTAATGGGGTTAAACCTGCATTTTATTGAATAACAATATCTCGTGAGTGGTTGCCTTTGTGGATGTGATACTCGGCATATAAACTAATCATTAAAAATAAGCAGACATGTGTCTAAGGGTTTTTCGATGTGGTGTATATTATAAGGTGAAAGGGGTGAAAAGTGGGGGTTGAAGGATTCCTAACGGTGCGTGTATCTCTTCAACGACATACGCGAGAAGTTTGAAACTCAGCGAAAAAAAATAGCTTAAAAATAAGTACATCGGTGTTCGACCGTTTTTTCATAAATTCAATTTAAGGGGGAAAAATAAGGAGAGAAATTGTCCTGACTGACTGACTAACTCACTCACTCATCAAACTCAGGGGAAAAAGACAGCTTCAAATATAAGTTAATAGGTGTTCGAGCGATTCTTCATAAATCCAATTTAAGGGGCGCATGGGGAGGGCGTAAAATTCAGGTAAATTAATTGAAAGAAAATGACCTGACTGACTCACTCACTCATCATCGCCCAGCGAAAACTATTGAAGTAGGAAAAATTAAAATTTGGAAATATTTTCGCTCTATGTCGCAAACGTCAACTAATGAAGGAATTTTGTTTATTCGGGTTCTTAAGAGGTGTTAAGGGGGTAAACGTGTATTTCATTCATTAACGATATCTCACGAGTTGTTTCTTTGGGGATGTGATATTCGCCATATAAACTAATCATTAAAATTAAGCAGACAAATGTCTAAGGGTTTATCGATGTGGTGTATATTATGAGATGAAAGGGGTGAAAATTGGGGGTTGAAGGATTTTTAACGGAGCGTGTATCTCTTAAACGACATAGGCGAGAAGTTTGACATTCAGCGAAAAAAAAACAGCTTAAAATATAAGTAAATAGGTGTTCAACCTTTTTTTCATAAATCCAATTTAAGGGGCCCTTGGAGAAGGGTGAATTTCTGGGGGAAAAAACAGGAAAGATAGTGTTCTAACTGATTAACTCACTCACTCATCAAACTCAGGGGGGAAGAACAGCTTAAAAAGAAGTAAATAGGGTTTCGACCGTTTTTAAATCATAAATCCAATATAAGGGATTCATGAGAGGTGAAATTCTGAAAAATAAATGAAAGAAAATGTCCTGACTTACTCACCCACTCATCATCGCCCAGCCAAAATTATTGAAGTTAGAAACATGAAATTTTGGGGGTGTGTTCGTTGTTTGTCTAAAATGTCCACCAAGGGACGATTTTTGGATATTCAAGTTCTGAAGGGGTGTTAAGGGGGTAGACCTGCATTTAATTGAATAGCAATATCTCCCGATTGGTTTCCTTGGGGGATGCGATACTCGGCATATAAACTCATCATTAAGAATAAGAAGACACATGTCTGAGGGTTTTTCGATGAACTGTATATTATGAGGTGTATGTGTGAAAAGTGGGGGTTGAAGGATTCCTAACGGAGCAAGTATCTCTTAAAAGACAGAGGCATAAAGTATGAAACTCAGGGGGAAGAATCAGCTTGAAAAATAAGTAAAGAGGTGGTCGATCGTTTTTTTTTCATGAATCCAATTTAAGGGGCCCATGGGGAGGGCTGAAATTCTGGAAGAAAAAGTCCACTAAGGAGGGATTTTTGGATATTCACTCTCATCGACCAACCAAAACTATTAAAGTTAGAAGAATGATATTTTGGGGATATGTTTGTTGTGTGTCGAAAACGTCTACTAAGGAGGGATTTTTGGATATTCAGGTTCTAAAAGGGTGTTAACGGGGTTAAACCTGCATTTCATTGAATAAAAATATGACACAACTATGACGCGAGCGAAGCCGCGGGTACCTGCTAGTCTACTATATAAAGCTCAAATACCACTCACTCACTCACTCACTCACTCACTCACTGACTGATTCATTCATCACGAAATCTCAGAAACCACCGAACGGATTGGAATGAAATTTGGTATGCAGCTTCCTCAAGGGCCTCAAACGCCCACTAAGAAAGGATTTTTGGATATTCAGGTTCTAAAGGGGTGTTAAGGGGGTAGACCTGCATTTCATTGAATAGCAATATCTCCCGATTGGTTTCATTGGGGGATGTGATACTCGGCATATAAACTCATCATTAAAAAAAAGAAGACACGTGTCTGAGGGTTTTTAGATGTGGTGTATATTATGAGGTGAAAGGGGTGAAAAGTAGGGGTTGAAGGATTCCTAACGGAGCGTGTATCCCTTAAACGACATAAGCCAGGAGTTTGGAACTCAGCGGGAAAAAATCAGCATAAAAATAAGTAAATAGGTGTTTGGCCGTTTTTTTCATAAATCCAATTTAAGGGGCCCATGGGGAGGGGTGAAATTATGGGGGGGGGGACGTAATATGTCTGAGTGTAAAATTATACATGGCCTATGTTGTAGACAATAACACATTACATCTTTTTTGTCTCTTGCTATTTCATCATACGACGAATACTTACGGAGTTATTAATGATTTTGTACTTTTTGGTCGGAATTTTCTAAGTCCCAGGAATGGCATAAAAATTGATTCGAATGAAATTTCAAAAAATTGCTATTTTAAATACTTTTATTATATTTTTCACGTTTTAGGTTCCGAAACCAACGTGATATTTTGATGTTTTTTTTTCGTCCCATGCATTTTTCGTTTCAGGTGATAGAATTATTTTCCACTACGACCGATGCTTATCTACTATATAAAGCTCAAATACCACTCACTCACTCACTGACTGACTGACTGACTGATACATTCATCACGAAATCTCAGAAACCAAACCACCAAACGGATTGGAATGAAATTTGGTATGCAGCTTCCTCAAGGGCCGCAAACGCCCACTAAGAAAGGATTTTTGGATATTCAGGTTCTAAAGGGGTGTTAAGGGGGTAGACCTGCATTTCATTGAATAGCAATATCTCTCGATTGGTTTCATTGGGGGATGTGATACTCGGCATATAAACTCATCATAAAATAAAAGAAGACACGTGTCTGAGGGTTTCTCGATGTGGTGTATATTATGAGGTGAAAGGGGTGAAAAGTGGGGGTTGAAGGATTCCTAACGGAGCGTGTATACCTTAAACGACATAAGCCAGGAGTTTGGAACTCAGCGGGAAAAAATCAGCATAAAAAATAAGTAAATAGGTGTTTGACCGCTTTTTCATAAATCCAATTTAAGGGGCCCATGGGAGGGGTGAAATTATGGGGGGGGGACGTAATATGTATGAGTGTAAAATTATACATGGCCTATGTTATAGACAATAACACATTACATCTTTTTGGTCTCTTGCTATTTCATCATACGACGAATACTTACGGAGTTATTAATGATTTTGTGCTTTTTGGTCGGAATTTTCTAAGTCCCAGGAATGACATAAAAAATGATTCGAATGAAATTTCAAAAAATTGCTTTTTAAATACTTTTATTATATTTTTCACGTCTTTTAGGTTCCGAAACCAACATGATATTTTGATGTTTTTTTTTTTTTTCGTCCCATGCATTTTTGGTTTCAGGTGATAGAATTATTTTCCACTACGACCGATAATGTTATAACGGGATTCCAAATGTTATTGCGGGCGAAGCCGCGGGTAACAGCTATTGTATATATATATATATGTATATCAGTTTCTTGTGGACACGATAACTGCCGTAATTTTGCACCAATCACTTTGAATTTTTTACCGAATGTGTATACCTATAAAATCTCGGTCGAGGTCGTTACTGGGCTAAATCGGTCGAAGGGGGTGAAAATGAGGGGCTTTTTTTTCTTCGAAAAAGTGAAATATTGCTATAACACTCTTAATATGTGACATATCGAATCCGTTCAACGTTCATACTATGTGTCGGATAAAGCCCAAAAATTTATGTTTGAAGAGTTTTCTTATAGCACCTACCATTGACCAAAGGGGTGGGAAAAAGTGGGTTTTTCGGGAAACATTAATCATATCTCTCTTAATAGGCACAATATCAAAACCGTACAAAATGGACAATATTCCCCTAATAATTACCTAAAACTTTCGTCTGAAAGAATTTTTGATATGACCCACCATTACGCCAAGGGATGAGAAAAATAATTTCGGAATTATAAGAAAATGCCAAGAGCTATCAGAGGTTGCCATGGCAACACTACTAAATTGATTAGGGATGAGCCATCATTGTTGCCATGACAACGCACTTTCACGAGATCAGATTCAGTATTTCCATCTGACTAAGTGGGAAGCGGCTTCGGTGACGTAACTGGTAGCATGCTGAATGTCTATGCCCAAGGTCGCGGTTTCAAAGCCGGCCGAAGTCGTCGGATTTCCTAAGAGCGCTAAAATCCCTCAGTATGCTTTCCTTTGGAGGGAAAGTTCCAACGTTCGTTGCGAGTTGCTGGTTGGGGTGGCATCTAGTAGCCAAGTTCACAGCTAGGTGTAGTTGATGGTAGTACCTGGTAGCAACATTAGGAACTACTGCTTGAAATTGACCGTCTACAGTCCTTACCTGAATTAAGACAAATACAGCCATTACAATTCACACCATTTATCAGACAGATTCTACACTCACCCAAAGTACACGGGGTTAAATGACCGCGTTGTCGCAGCCCCTAAACTGAGGAACCAACCAGAGGTAGATTTCATTATAAAGCTAACTATTGCAATGGGTACCATGTTTCAACTTCCGGAAAATTTCGACATATCTTCGCGTTTCATATCCCCCAGACCCCAAAACCACCGTCAGTTCAAAAGTTTATATATAATTTATGTATATATATATATATCAGTTTCTTGTGGACACGATAACTGCCGTAATTTTGCACCAATCACTTTGATTTTTTTTTACCGAATATGTATAACTATAAAATTTCGGTGGAGTTCGTTACTGGGCTAAATCGGTCGAAGGGGGTGAAAATAGGGGGCTTTTTTTTCGAAAAAGTGAAATATTGCTATAACTCTCTTAATATGTTACTTATCGAATCCGTTCATCGTTCATACTATGTGTCGGATAAAGCCCAAAAATTTATGTTTGAAGAGTTTTTTTATAGCACCAACCATTGACCAAAGGGGTGGGAAAATGTGGGATTTTCGGGAAACATTAATCATATCTCTCTTAATAGGCACAATATCAAAACCGTACAAAATGGACAATATTCCCCTAATATGAATGAAAATCCACAGCCTGCTTCCGGTCTCCGACCGGGTCAGGAAGGGAATGAATGAAGCCCCTATCTAGCGGCGAGGATATGATCTGTGCCGGCTGCCGAGGCCTGACGCACTCCTCTGGAGCAATGATTAAATGAATGACAGATGAAATGAAATGATAGTGGAGAGTGTTGCTGGAATGAAATTTTGACAGGGAAAACCGGAGTACCCGGAGAAAAACCTGTCTGCCTCCGTTCTGTCCAGCACAGATCTCACATGGAGTGACCGGGATTTGAACCACGGACTCAGCGGTGAGAGGCCGGCGTGCTGCCGCCTAAGCCACGGAGGCTCATACAATATTCCCCTAATAATTACCTAAAACTTTCGTCTGAAAGAATTTTTGATATGACCCACCATTATGCCAAGGGATGAGAAAAACAAGAAGTTCCGTGAAGAACTATACAGCCTACTTTTCTTGCCAATGATTATTCTACAGAATATGAACCTATCTAGAATAATGACGAAATTAAGTTGCTAATATCGAAATTTCCAATTAGTTCGAAATACTGTATACCTGGCATAATGTATCCTAATAGAGCACTACAGTTGGCAGCCCTGATGACTGAATATATTCTTAGTTCCGTCTCTTACGGTACTAAATACAAAATTTGGTTGATGTCCACTGGATAGCATGGACGTTACATGCAGTTAAACATTGGATCTAACAGCGCGCGTAAAATCATGTTGGCAACAATGTCATGCATGTATTGGTCAGAAATAATCTGAAATAATATGATCTATTGTTGTGCCAATTTTCAATGAAATCCATTCGTTAGTATAGAAGTTACATGAATTTTAAAATTGGACCTATCAGCAGGCTTAGAATCATGTTGGCAGCTCTGACGTATATTAGTTACTCCAAATTCGTCTAGAATGCCAGGTACTATACGTGTGCAAAGTTTAGAGCTATTGGCTTGCATACTTTCTGATATATTGGTATTAGGATAAAATAAATTAGGAGCATTTATTAACAGTTGGCAGCCCTGGTAGGTCATAAGAATACGCTCAGTCATATCAGGTTATGTACACATACAACATACGAAATTTGGTTGAATTCCGCTTGATAGTGTAGAAGTTATATGCATTTAAACATTGGACCTATCAGGAGGCTTATAATCATTTTGGCAACACTGCCATGTTTGGCCTCCTGGAAATTAAACTGAAATATTATGATCTGTACGTGTGCCAATTTTGAAATAGCTCCCATTCATACTTTCCAAGAAATCCAACATGGAGCTCAAATTTCAATTGCGATTTTTTAGCAGTTGGTAGCACTGACATCATTTTCAAATATGGCCGTGAGATATTCAGGTATAGATCTTTACTCCTACCAAATTTTGTTTCGATTGCTGCAGCCGTTTAGGAGTTGATAGGGGGGGGACACACACACAGCCAGACAGACAGACAGACAGAAGGACAGACAGACAGACAGACAGACAGACAGACAGACGGACAGACAGACAGACAGACAGACAGACAGACAGACAGACAGACAGACACACATTTGCCCGATCTCATAAGTCTACTTTTTCCTCATTTTTGCAAAATGTGAAAAGTAGGCTAATAATTTCGGAATTATAAGAAAATGCCAAGAGCTATCAGTGGTTGCCATGGCAACACTACTAAATTGATGAGGGATGAGCCATCAGACGTTGCCAAGATAACGCACTTGCACGAGATCAGATTCAGATTTTCATCTGACTAAGTGGGAAGCGGCTTCGGTGACGTAACTGGTAGCAGGCTGAATGTCTATGCCCAAGGTCGCGAGTTCAAAGCCGGCCGAAGTCGTCGGATTTTCTAAGAGCGCTAAAAATCCCTCAGTATGCTTTCCTTTGGAGGGGAAGTTCCAACGTTCGTTGCGAGTTGCTGGTTGCGTTGGCATCTAGTAGCCAAGTTCACAGCTAGGTGTCGTTGACGGTATTACCTGGTACCAACATTAGGAACTACTTCTTGAAATTGACCGTCTGCAGTCCTTACCTGAATTACAGACTAATACAGCCATCCCTTAATACACGGGGTTACATGACCGCGTTGTCGCAGCCCCTAAACTGAGGAACCAACCAAAATCTCGTAGGGAGATATAATTTTGCGTGAAGAAGTAACAGACCGTTACATAGTTACACATCAGTGTCGAAACCTTGCATAAGGACAGTGTGACCACAAGTATAAAAATGGACCTCAAATGACAAGAAGGTTACCGTTCCCATAAGACAATAAAATGTTTAAAATAAGCATAAAATGACGAAAAACAAAGTTAATTAATCTCCAATTATAAAATACTAGCTGTTATCCGCGGCTTCGCCCGCAATAACATTTGGAATCCCGTTATAACATTAGTTATATAGATAGACTAGCAGGTACCCGCGGCTTCGCTCGCGTCATAGTCGTGTCATATTGTTATTCAATGAATTGTAGGTTTAACCCCGTTAACACACCTTTAGAACCTGAATATCCAAACATCCCTCCTTAGTAGACGTTTTCGACACACAACAAACATATCCCCAAAATATCATTCTTCTAAGTTCAATAGTTTTGGTTGGTCGATGAGAGTGAATATCTAAAAATCCTTCCTTATTGGACGTTTTTCTTCCAGATTTTCACCCCTTCCCATGGGCCCCTTAAATTGGATTTATGATAAAACAGTCGAACACCTATTTACTTACCGTATTCTTTAAGCTGATTTCTTTCCCGCTGAGTTTCAAACTTCTGGCCTATGTCGTTTAAGAGATACACGCTCCGTTAGGAATCCTTCAACCCCCATTATTCACCCCTTTCACTCATAATATACACCACATTGAAAAGCCATTAGACATGTGTCAGCTTATTTTTAATGATTAGTTTATATGCCAAGTATCACATCGCCAGATGAAACCACTCGTGAGATATTGTTATTCAATGAAATGCAAGTTTACCCTCCTTAACACCCCTTTAAAACTTGAATATCCAACAATCTTTTCTTAGTGGACGTTTTCGACATACAACGAACACATCCCCAAAATTTCATGTTTCTATCTTCAATAATTTTGGCTGGGCGAATATGAGTGAGTCAGGACATTTTCTTTCATTTATTTTTGAGAATTTCACCCCTCCCCATGAACCCCTTAAATGGGATTTATGAAATAAACGGTCGAACACCTATTTACTTATTTTTTAAACTGATTTTTCCCCGCTGAATTTCAAACATCTCGCTAATGTCATTTAAGAGATACACGCTCCGATAAGAATTCTTCAACCCCCAATTTTCACCCCTTTCACCTCATAATATACACCGTATAGATATACCCTTAAACATATGTCTGCTTATTTTTATTGATTAATTTACATGCCGAATATCACATCCCCAAATGAAACAACTCGTAAGATATTGTTAATCAATGAACATGATTATCCAAAAATACATCCCTAGTGGATGTTTTCGACATACAACGAACATATCCCCAAAATTTCATGTTTCTAACTGCAATAGGTTTGTCTGGAGGATGATGAGTGTATATCCAAAAATCCTTCCTTAGTGGACTTCTTTCCCCAGAATTTCACCCCTCCCCATGGGCCCCTAAAATGGGATTTATGAATTATGGTCGACCACCTGCTGTATTTGCTTATTTGTTGTTGTTGTTTGAGTCTTCAGTCTTTTGACTGGTTTGATGCAGCTCTCCATGCCTCCCTGTCCTGAGCTAATCGTTTCATCTCTACATAACTACCACACCCTACATCTGAGGCAATCTGTTTAACATATTCTAACCTTGGTCTACCCCTACAGTTCTTGTCCTCGACCCTTCCTTCCATAACTAAGCTTGCTATTCCTGGGTGTCTTAGTATGTGTCCTACCAACCTATCTCTTCTCTTCATTAGCAGTCGCCAGAAACATCTCTCCTCTCCCACTCGTCTTAATACCTCTATGTTTGTAACCCTATCTACCCATCTGATCTTCATCATTCTCCTGTAACACCACATTTCAAATGCTTCTATTCTCCTCTTTTCTGCTGCACCAATAGTCCAAGTTTCACTTCCATAGAGCGCCACGCTCCAGACAAAGGCTTTCAAAAATGACTTCCTAATACCTAAATCTATATTCGATGTCAGCAGATTCCTTTTTTGTAGAAAAGCTTTCTTTGCCTGAGCCAACCTACTTTTTATATCCTCTTTGCTTCGTCCATCACTGGTTATTCTACTTCCTAAGTAACAGAAGTCGTCTACTTCCTTCAGCTTTTCACCTGCCAATTTGATCTCCATAGAGGTTTCTGATTTATTTCGGCTGCATTCCAGTATTTTTGTTTTACAATTATTAATTTTCATCATGAATTCTTTCTGTAAGACGGAGTCCATACCATTCAAAAACTCATTCAAATCCTCAGGCTTGTCGGCCAAGATGACTATGTCATCAGCAAATCTCAGAGTTGAAATTATTTCTCCTTGAATCTTCACTCCCACTTTAAATTTTTCTCTAATTTCCTTCATTGCTTGTTCAATGTAAAGATTGAAAAGTGTCTGTGTGTGTGTGAGTGTGTGTACTCTGAATGTCTGTCCCCCCCTATCAATTCGAACACGGTGAATGCGAATTGAACGAAACTTGGTACAAAGGTAGCACTAGCAATGGACACCTCAGTGTCATGTTTTATATTGCCGCCATCTTCACGGAAACGTAATGGCGGCCACACAAATGTTCAAAGCTTAAATCAAATTACGACTAACCTAATTATCCGATCTCTACCAAATTTTGCAACAACATACCTTTATGGGGGGAGCATCCTTTGCCCAAACCAATAGGTCATCAGCGTAATAGTTTGTGGATGGCGGCCATCTTTGTGTGAAAATCGATTCCCCCTATTAATTCGAACACAGTGCAACCGAATGGAACGAAATTTGGTACAGAGGTAGTACTAACAAATGGCACGACAGTGTCATGTTTTATATCGCCGCCATCTTGACGGAAACGTAATGGCGGCCACACAAATGTTCAAAACTTAAATCAAATTACGACTAACCTAATCATCCGATCTCTACCAAACTTTGTAACTACATACCTTTTAAGAGGGAGCATCCTTTGACCAATCTAATAGGTCATCAGCGTAATAGTTTACGGATGGCGGCCATCTTTGTGTGAAAATCGATTCCCCCTATTAATTCGACCACGGTGCAACCGAATGGAACGAAATTTGGTACGGAGGTAGTACTAACAAAAGGCACCTCAGTGTCATGTTTTATATCGCCGCCATCTTGACGGAAACGTAATGGCGACCACACAAATGTTCAAAGCTTAAATCAAATTACGACTAACCTAATCATCCGATCTCTACCAAATTTTGCAACAACATACCCTTGTAGAGGAAGCATCCTTTGACCAAATGAATAGGTCATTAGCCTAATAGTTTGCGGATGGCGGCCATCTTTGTGTGAAAATCAATTCCCCCTATTAATTCAAACACGGTGAAACCGAATGGAACGAAATTTGGTACAGAGGTAGCACTAGCAAAGGGAATCTCAGTGTCATATTTTATATCGCCGCCATATTGACAGAAACGTAATGGCGGCCACACAAATGTTCAAAGCTTAAGTTAAATTACGACTAACATTACCATCCGATCTCTACCAAACTTTGCAACAACATACCCTTATGGAGGGAGCATCCTTTGACCAATCTAATAGGTTATTAGCCTAATAGTTTGCGGATGGCGGCCATCTTTATGTCAAAATTGATTCCCCCAATTAATTCGAACACGTTGGAACCGAATGGAACGAAATTTGGTACAGAGGTAGCACTAGCAAAGGGCACCTCAGTGTCATGTTTTATATCGCCGCCATCTTGACTGAAACGTAATGGCGGCCACACGAATGTTCAAAGCTTAAATCAAATTACGATTAACCTAATCATTCGATCTCTACTAAATTTGGCAACTACATACCTTTATGGAGGGAGCATCCTTTGACCAATCTAATAGGTCATTCGCCTAATAGTTTGCGGATGGCGGCCATCTTTGTGTCAGAATCGATTCCCCCTATTAATTCAAACACGGTGAAACCGAATGGAACGAAATTTGGTACAGAGATAGCACTAGCAAAGGGCATCTCAGTGTCATGATTAATATCGCCGCCGTATTGACAGAAACGTAATGGCGGCCACACAAATGTTTAAAGCTTAAATCAAAATACGACTAACATAACCATCCGATCTCTACCAAACTTTGCAACAACATACCTTTACGGTGGGAGCATCCTTTGACCAATCTAATAGGTCATTAGCCCAATAGTTTGCGGATGGCGGCCATCTTTATGTCAAAGTTGATTCCCCCTATTAATTCGAACACGGTGGAACCGAATGAACGAAATTTGGTACAGAGGTAACACCAGCAAAGGGCACCTCAGTGTCATGTTTTATATCACCGCTATCTTGTCGGAAACGTAATCGCGGCCACCCGAATGTTAAAAGCTAAAATGTAATTACGACCAACCTAATAATCTAGTCTCTACCAAATTTTGCAACACCATATATTTATGTGGGAAACATATTCTGACCAAACTGCACGAACATCAGCCCAATAGTTTGCAGATGGTGGCCAAGTATGTGTGCAAATCGATTCCCCTATCAATTCAAACACGGTGAAACCGAATTGAACGAAATTTGGTACAGAGGTAGCACTAGCAAAGGGCACCTCATATTCATGTTTAATATCCCTATAGCACGTTGTATTTCAACAAGCTACTACAACCAACATTCAATCATACTCCTTGAAAAGGACAAAGAGTTATAACAATACCCATGCATTTAGGAGAAAGTAGGCTATATGTTCTTTACTGAACATCTTGTTTTTTATGCTGATTTTTTCCCGCTGAGTTCCAAACTCCTGGCCTATGTCGTTTAAGGGATACACGCTCCGTTAGGAATCCTTCAACCCCCACTTTTCTCCCCTTTCACCTCATAATATACACAACATTGATAAAACCCTCAGACACATGTCTTCTTATTTTTAATGATGAGTTTATATGCCGAGTATCACATCCCCCAATGAAAGCAATCGGGAGATATTGCTATTCAATGAAATGCAGGTCTACCCCCTTAACACCCCTTAAGAATCTGAATATCCAAAAATCCTTTCTTAGTGGGCGTTTGCGGCCCTTGAGGAAGCTGGATACCAAATTTCAATCCAATCCGTTCGGTGGTTTCTGAGATTTCGTGATGAATGAATCAGTCAGTCAGTCAGTGGTATTTGAGCTTTATATAGTAGAAGAAGATAAGCAACGGTCCTAGTGGAAAATAATTCAATCACCTGAAACCAAAAATGCATGGGACGAAAAAAAAAACATCAAAATATCATGTTGGTTTCGGACCCTAAAAGACGTGAAAAATATAATAAAAGTATTAAAAAAATCTTTTTTGAAATTTCATTCGAATCAATTTTTATGTCATTCCTGGGACTTGGAAAATTCCGGCCAAATAGTACAAAATCATTAATAACTCCGTAAGTATTCGTCGTATGATGAAGTAGCAAGAGACAAAAAAGATGTAATGTGTTATTGTCTACAACATAGGCCATGTATAATTTTACACTCTGACATATTACGTCCCCCCCCCCATAATTTCACCCCTCCCCATGGGCCCCTTAAATTGGATTTATGAAAAAACCGTCAAACACCTATTTACTTATTTTTTATGCTGATTTTTTCCCGCTGAGTTCCAAACTCCTGGCCTATGTCGTTTAAGGGATACACGCTCCGTTAGGAATCCTTCAACCCCCACTTTTCACCCCTTTCACCTCATAATATACACCACATTGATAAAACCCTCAGACACATGTCTTCTTATTTTTAATGATGAGTTTATATGCCGAGTATCACATCCCCCAATGAAAGCAATCGGGAGATATTGCTATTCAATGAAATGCAGGTCTACCCCCTTAACACCCCTTAAGAATCTGAATATCCAAAAATCCTTTCTTAGTGGGCGTTTGCGGCCCTTGAGGAAGCTGGATACCAAATTTCAATCCAATCCGTTTGGTCGTTTCTGAGATTTCGTGATGAATGAATCAGTCAGTCAGTCAGTGGTATTTGAGCTGTATATAGTAGATATATATCAGTTTCTTGTGGACACGATAACTGCCGTAATTTTGCACCAATCACTTTGAATTTTTTTTACCGAATATGTATAACTATAAAATTTCGGTGGAGTTCGTTACTGGGCTAAATCGGTCGAAGGGGGTGAAAATAGGGGGCTTTTTTTCGAAAAAGTGAAATATTGCTATAACTCTCTTAATATGTTACTTATCGAATCCGTTCATCGTTCATACTATGTGTCGGATAAAGCCCAAAAATGTATGTTTGAAGAGTTTTTTATAGCACCAACCATTGACCAAAGGGGTGGGAAAATGTGGGATTTTCGGGAAACATTAATCATATCTCTCTTAATAGGCACAATATCAAAACCGTACAAAATGGACAATATTCCCCTAATAATTACCTAAAACTTTCGTCTGAAAGAATTTTTGATATGACCCACCATTATGCCAAGGGATGAGAAAAATAATTTCGGAATTATAAGAAAATGCCAAGAGCTATCAGTGGTTGCCATGGCAACACTACTAAATTGATGAGGGATGAGCCATCAGACGTTGCCAAGATAACGCACTTGCACGAGATCAGATTCAGATTTTCATCTGACTAAGTGGGAAGCGGCTTCGGTGACGTAACTGGTAGCAGGCTGAATGTCTATGCCCAAGGTCGCGAGTTCAAAGCCGGCCGAAGTCGTCGGATTTTCTAAGAGCGCTAAAAATCCCTCAGTATGCTTTCCTTTGGAGGGGAAGTTCCAACGTTCGTTGCGAGTTGCTGGTTGCGTTGGCATCTAGTAGCCAAGTTCACAGCTAGGTGTCGTTGACGGTATTACCTGGTACCAACATTAGGAACTACTTCTTGAAATTGACCGTCTGCAGTCCTTACCTGAATTACAGACTAATACAGCCATCCCTTAATACACGGGGTTACATGACCGCGTTGTCGCAGCCCCTAAACTGAGGAACCAACCAAAATCTCGTAAGGAGATATAATTTTGCGTGAAGAAGTAACCGACCGTTACATAGTTACACATCAGTGTCGAAACCTTGCATAAGGACAGTGTGACCACAAGTATAAAAATGGACCTCAAATGACAAGAAGGTTACCGTTCCCATAAGACAATAAAATGTTTAAAATAAGCATAAAATGACGAAAAACAAAGTTAATTAATCTCCAATTATAAAATACTAGCTGTTACCCGCGGCTTCGCCCGCAATAACATTTGGAATCCCGTTATAACATTAGTTATATAGATAGATAAGCATGGTCTATCACCTGAAACCAAAAATGCATGGGACGAAAAAAACCATCAAAATTTCATGTTGGTTTCGGACCCTAAAAGACGTGAAAAATATAATAAAAATATATATATATTTTTTTTGAAATTTCATTCGAATCAATTTTTATGTAATTCCTGGGACTTAGAAAATTCCGACCAAAAAGTACAAAATCATTAATAACTCCGTAAGTGTTCGTCGTTTGATGAAATAGCAAGAGACAAAAAAGATGTAATGTGCTATTGTCTACAACATAGGCCATGTATAATTTTACACTCAGACATATTACGTTTCCCCCCCCTCCCCCATAATTTCATCCCTCCCCATGGGCCTCTTAAATTGGATTTATGAAAAAACGGTCAAACACCTATTTACTTATTTTTTATGCTGATTTTTTCCCGCTGAGTTCCAAACTCCTGGCCTATGTCGTTTAAGGGATACACGCTCCGTTAGGAATCCTTCAACCCCCACTTTTCACCCCTTTCACCTCATAATATACACAACATTGATAAAACCCTCAGACACGTGTCTTCTTATTTTTAATGATGAGTTTATATGCCGAGTATCACATCCCCCAATGAAAGCAATCGGGAGATATTGCTATTCAATGAAATGCAGGTCTACCCCCTTAACACCCCTTAAGAATCTGAATATCCAAAAATCCTTTCTTAGTGGGCGTTTGCGGCCCTTGAGGAAGCTGGATACCAAATTTCAATCCAATCCGTTCGGTGGTTTCTGAGATTTCGTGATGAATGAATCAGTCAGTCAGTCAGTGGTATTTGAGCTTTATATAGTAGAAGAAGAAGATAAGCAACGGTCCTAGTGGAAAATAATTCAATCACCTGAAACCAAAAATGCATGGGACGAAAAAAAAAACATCAAAATATCATGTTGGTTTCGGACCCTAAAAGACGTGAAAAATATAATAAAAGTATTAAAAAAAATCTTTTTTGAAATTTCATTCGAATCAATTTTTATGTCATTCCTGGGACTTGGAAAATTCCGGCCAAATAGTACAAAATCATTAATAACTCCGTAAGTATTCGTCGTATGATGAAATAGCAAGAGACAAAAAAGATGTAATGTGTTATTGTCTACAATATAGGCCATGTATAATTTTACACTAAGACATATTACGTCCCGTCCCCCATAATTTCACCCCTCCCCATGGACCCCTTAAATTGGATTTATGAAAAAACGGTCAAACACCTATTTACTTATTTTTATGCTGATTTTTTCCCGCTGAGTTCCAAACTCCTGGCCTATGTCGTTTAAGGGATACACGCTCCGTTAGGAATCCTTCAACCCCCACTTTTCACCCCTTTCACCTCATAATATACACCACATCGAAAAACCCTCAGACATGTGTCTTCTTTTTTTTAATGATGAGTTTATATGCCGAGTATCACATCCCCCAATGAAAGCAATCGGGAGATATTGCTATTCAATGAAATGCAGGCCTACCCCCTTAACACCCCTTTAGAACCTGAATATCCAAAAATCCTTTCTTGGTGGGCGTTTGCGGCCCTTGAGGAAGCTGGATACCAAATTTCAATCCAATCCGTTCGGTGGTTTCTGAGATTTCGTGATGAATGAATCAGTCAGTCAGTCAGTGGTATTTGAGCTTTATATAGTAGATCTTCTCGCAATAAGTGAGGTCTGATCCTTCTACGAAAACCTGCATATTCTGCCTATTTTCGCCTATCCCCAAGTTTGTCCGGTGAAATCTACCTCCGCCTTCCGGCGTGCCGAGAGGACTTTTTTAATTCAAGTAAGGACTGCAGACTTTGAATTTTTCAAATAGTTCCTACTTTTGCCGCCAAACGCCACCGTCAACAACTACTAGTTCAGAACTTAGCTACTAGACACCACCGCAGTCGGCTCATGGCAACGAACGTAGGAACCTACGAGCGTGGTTTACATTCTTAACCTATATAATTTAGCTTCACTCAGGTGTAATTATTGGGAGGTTCTTTAACATGCCATAAATCTATGACATGGGACCGCCGGCTTCACTTCCCCTCCAAAGGAAGGCATACTGTATGAGAATTGGTTGTGAAAATCCAGTTCTGGAATCAAAAGTCTACAGCGGGCTACTGATACTTTGTGACTGTACCAAGTGTGTGGTGGTTTCACATAATAGGTCTACATCTTTTGACAAAGAGAATTGAGGTATCTCCACCATTTGCTCAGTGTTGTTTGTTAATTTATTATAAGAGCTTGATGGCACACTGGTCATCATACCCGTGCAGTTGGGTGTATGTTGATAACCTGTATTTATGTGATGACTGTAGGAGTGAAACTGTATTAGGGACAGGCATGGAGTAGGTGTCCTGGTACTTGAAGTAAGGTAGGACTTCCGCCACAGGTAGCATCAGCAGTTTAGTTGGCAGCATGGTGTCCTTGATAGGGTAAATCTCACACGTGTGGACTATTGGCTGTCGAAATCGTCAGTGTGTATTGCAATAAGCGAGCGTGTGTGTCATCAGCACTTCCAGCATCTGTTATGAATGGCTGTGGTGAGCACAAAGTTTACTGTTTGTTAGTTTTTATACAAGCGACAGTCGTGCTGCCAACGTAACTACTGACGCTAGCTCTTGCAGAAGCCCATAGTCACTGTGGAGAACATTTCCTGGAATCCTGTACTATCCCGGTATTTTTCTGGAGGGAATGTGGAAAAACCCGGGGGAAGACCACGCTGCAGCTACCCTCGTGGCCATGGGGTACAATTTCATGAGCATAGCTACGCTGCAGGGTATATGCTCAGTGATCAGAGAAACAGCTTGAGGTCGCGGGTTCACATTAGAGCTTCCTATTAAGTGTTAAATTGACCGAGTGTTGACACAGTTTTCTGCTAAACGCTTGAGTCGTGAAACGTTCAATGAAAATAAGCGTTTCGTTACGGAATGCTTAAAAGTTTTTTAACAAATAAACGTGGAAACTTTGATAAAATAAATCGTTATTTAAGTAACCGTTTTCTGGAGGCCGATTATTTCATTTCTAAAGATAAATCGGATTTTGTACTTCAAATTTATTCTTTAGCCGTTTGTGTAGTCCATTTCCTCCCTTAATTGATTTAACTCACTGTTATGGTATTTCTTGTAACTCAGCGCACAAATGAATGCCTTTGCTGGTGTCTTACAAACCATTATGGTGTGTGCATGTTGCTGTCAGTAAAACAAACAACTTTCCTTATGGCCTTTGGAGGAAGTGCACGGATATCTGTAAAAGTACAAATTGGGTTGCCTACTTCACTTGCTTGCAAACAGAAAAACAAGAAACTCATAAAAAACGTTTAGGTTTACGATTTGTTTTACAATATCCTGTTCGCAGTCAGCTGGCATTTGAGGGTGCGCAAATGCGAGGGAGCCGTGTCAGTAGATTTACTGGAACGTTAAAGATCCCCTTCGGGGCAAAATTCCGGCACCCCGGCGTCTCTAAAAGCCAGTGTAGTTAAAAGGGACGTAAAACCAATAACATTATTATTACAATATCCTGTTCTGTGAACTATTTCTTGTGGTCCATTTCGATGATATGTTATTTATTCTACCTCAATAAAAATTAAGTTAACGCGGAGTAGTTTTTTATGTTATTTTACATACCATTTGGCAAAAACATCCACATAATTGGGCAATTATTGGAGTTTAAAAAATTAAATTTGTATGGTTTCAATATTATTAATAGGAGTAGTCATTTAATGTGTCATTGGAAAAATTATAACGTTCTTCATTTTGTGTACTGCTTATATTTACGGGTAAAATGCTCGAGTGGTCGGCAGTAGTCTTGTTTGGTCTCAGCTCGTTCCTAGGACTGGGTTGTAAAGCGGTATTTTTCATACCGCTTGATGGTACAAATCCTCCAAAATACAGTAGTAGTATACCGCTAGACTGTGCTATTATTCTTCGCAGTAGACTTGTGAACTGAAAAACACTTTTTAGCACTTCCCTCAGAATAAGTCAAACGTCACTCACTCGTTAAATGCAAAATTTATGACATATAGGGGGAAATAATTTTGAAAGGTCAAAGGTACAAAAGTTCCAAAACGTTTACAGGTTTATTTTCAAAAAACGTTGAAAATCGTCCTCTATGAGACAGTTGTAAACGTTAAAAACGTTTCCTATAAGACGGGTTTAGACGTTGAAAAACTTTCTTTTCATGGGACTGTTTCAAAAGGTTTCGTTCTCAAAGAGATGGTTTTAAATATTAAGAAAGTTTTCTATGAGACGATTTTAAACGTTAAAAATGTTTTCTATGAGACGGTTTTAAACGTTTAATCGAAAACTTTAAATTGTAACACCGGAAAGTCGTTTCCGATCGTGAGCCCTAGTTTACACGGGCTTGTACTTTCTGTACAATACACGACTGAATTCCAGAAAGGTTCAATATGTCAAGTTGTAGATACTTGGAGAAATATCCTAAATATTTGTTCTTTTGCAGTATTGCTATGTTTCAATCCAACATACCATGCAGCATATATTGGGGACATCGTCGTCATCTTTGCAAGGAAAATAAGAATACATTGTTCTTACAATATTTATTTTATTTACTATATAGGTTGTTAGTCTAAGGAAAGACATGACATGGTTCAAAATGTTCTTTCTACGATATAATTAATGGTCTACAAAAAGCAATGTTAAATAAAATAGTTCTAAATATATGGTTGGTTACTAAACTCTAGACGTACGTGTTGATTTAGAATATGTTTCATCAAATGTTTGCGCAGCACCTTCTGCGCATACCCCACCCCTCAGCCCTCTCACCAATGATTCTCATATCACGCTCTGTTAGCTTAGAATAAGAAACCCACTTAAACAACTGTGGTACGCCGTCTTAAGGTAACAATATAATAATGACCATCACTGATTGTGAGATTTAACCCAAGAACTTGCCAAAATATATTTATATATTTTTATAAGTATTACCATTTTAGAAATTAAAAGATACAAAGAGAACTTGAATGAGAAAATGTTACCTGAATACGAAAATTAGGTAACTAAATAATTCTAGATTTGAGATAATTCGAAGACATAACATGCAGTCACGTAACTTTCTAATTCTCTGATGAAGCAAATTGTCAAATTGTGAACTGAGGTTTTCAAAAATGTTTACATTAGGGTGCAAATTAACATAAATCATTAAAACGTTTAAAACAAGACAAGAGATACCTACTGGATACTTCGATCATTATGTCACGTTTTAGTTGTCAAGTTGTCACGTAACTGCATTACAATCTGTTTTAATAGCACGTACTTCATAAGACACAACTCTGAACCACATATTTTTTCATCCAGGTGACACTCAGAGGATTACGTACCCACATAATTAATACAGGTATATGAAGTTGTACATAATATATGAAAATTTTATTTTGGAATGATTTCTGAGTATTTTTTATGATTTTGACATGCGATCAATATCCTCCAGAAACACTAATTTTCAAATAATTGATGACATGTTGAGTTATTCATGAAAACAAAAAATAAATTCCTTTTATGCAAACACTTTCAGTGGGTATACATATAACATAGCACACGTTGACACATATTTAATAATACCAAACACTGATCGTTTTCATTTAATCACTGTGTCTCGTATGGAGTGATCCAAACCGGGATATTCCGAGTAACGAACCACTCACACATCTTGTAGTGTTCAAAGGGAAGATCTGTTCTGAGAATTCCTTCCATTGCCATTGGTCCCAATTGCTACTATGAATTCTGCACCTTACACAAAAAAAATGACATTCACTTCATTAGGATGGATCTCTGGACTGATTGCTTGGGATAATTCTCATTTATGACGGCCATTTGAAATGAACAGCAGTGGTAATACTTAGACATGTATTCGATGATTTGTGTGTCGGCATTACTGTAAAATTATTTATCAATGAGATAAAAATAAAATGAAATATTTAGTAACTAAATTGTAGTAATTAAATTGAGATGCTTCCTTATGTTCATAGTTTGCAGTTGTATTCCTAATTTGTAAATTCCTTTCAATCTTTCTTTAATATTAATATTTTGAATTTTATCAGATATCTGAACTGTATTTAATAAATATTAGAATGGAATCTTGGCAGCTTTTGAATGAAATATTTTCATATTTACATTTTTCAAACACGAATATTAATAGTATATTACATAGATAAAACTATTTTCTCAGAAATATTGTTAATTTACATCACGCAAACGAGATGATGTAATGCGGGTTCTACGGGTTCTTTATTGTTCAACAAGTTTTGAAAAACGTCGGAACTGGCAGGCAATGACGCTTCAAAAAGTGCTGAACGTTAGAGTTAACGAAGGGTACTTAAGTATTACTTCTAAATCTAACGTTAATCCTTAATTATTACATTTTATTATCAATCTCTAAAACAGAACTAGGACTATGATAGCTGTCAAAACATCCAACATTTATTTTTTCATTTTAGTATGTTTCACTTTTATTTGAGTAACACGTATGCATATCTAACAAATTATTTTATAGACATTGATATACAATACACTTAGACAAAGACACTCATCTTCTAAGACAGTATTTTAATTTCAGTGTTCTAATCTATAATAATTCCTAGTTGGCTAAAATTTAGGACAATGTCAGTACAGTACAGTACAGATATCATCGTTTACTGGACGCAACCATTATTTAGATAATTTAAATAAATTACTGTTTTAAGTAGTCATTAATATTCATCATAACATGGAAGCATTTCAATTTTTGTCAAGAATTACTTCATTCGTACACAGTAAAACATCTTTGTCAAAGACTAAGATGTTTTCAAGATACGTCTTAATATTACCACATAAAATGAAAGACAAGAAATGCACTGGAATACCTCTTGTTTATGGGGAAGATCATAATTTTTACGAATCGAGATACTTACTTTTCAAAACGTCATTTCATCAGGATTTAATAGTACAAATAAATCACTTCCAGACATCATACATTATTGATTCTCCATGACATGAATGCCTAAATTGAGGTCGATTAACCGGTACAAATAACGTTCATTTCAAATTAATGTATTTTACTAATCACTGCGTAAATGATTTAAGAGTGTTCTCAATAGTACACGATCGAACTGGACGCTGTTATGTCGGGATTGTAAGAGAACAGTGTGTGGCTTTTGTGCTCTTACATCTATTATTCTCTCGAGAACTTTTGAGGGGTTCTAAAGTAAAATAATGGATCCTCATAAAATGTACGGTGGTGTGTAACAATAATGCACAAATGAGTAAAGTAAACGATTATTTTCAACAAGAATGTATTGAAAGAAATCAATTATATAGGATGTATGGAACTGTTTACTTGCGCCTTCTATCAGAACCGCTTACGCTGTTTCATCATTACTGATATATCAGATCATCAATTCTATTCTAATAAGGGGGCTTGTACAATACTATCACAGAAAATGCTTCAAAATTGCTACGCTCATATTACTTCTACTGCTGAAGTGTAGAACGTATAAAGTTATAGTTAATTTCCATATAACTTAAGAACTAATTTAAGTTCATAAGTGACACAAATTTCTTTCGGCGCATACCATTAATGAGTTCTTATAATACTCAATATATTTTGTCACTTCGTGAGTTAGTACATCTATCCCAGAAACAAATTACTTCACTGTCTTAGAAATGTTCATTGACGTTCACCATAAAGTGATCGTAACTGGAGATATTTGTAGTGTGAGGGTATTCAATATTGTGAATTAGTATATTTACAAAAGAAAAAAGAACATTTTCAGAGGTTGGTCTTTGCCAAATACGAGAAATATTTCACTTAGATCACTAAAACTGGTATATATTTTTTTTCAAATCACTTTACAAGTACTGTACAAAATTTCAACACTCGTGTGTTCAATAGTTGTGAGATAGATGTACTTATACAAACAAACTTTAGAGTTTCGGGAATTTGATGTTAAAGTAAACAATGTGTGTGTGATACGTGTGCATCACTATTCTGATGGGCTACTAAGTAATGACACGAAGCTATTAACATATAGGCTATAAACTATAGGCCTATACCCTGATTTAGAAAGCTATGGAGAATTTTATAATGATAAAACAAAAATGGCGCATAGGTCCCCTTACACAGATGAAATATACATTAAGAACAATATATTAGTTTCAAGAGCATGCTACTACTCTTTGGTATTCAGGTTAAATATTTTATGTTCAACTTTCAGAAAGCATTGCGTTTATCCGTTGATTATGTTAAAATAAAATCATACAAAAGTTGTGGAGTGAATGCAATCAGCAACAAACAAGTGAAAGAGTAATGTTGAACATAAACTAATCGGGATAATCCAGTGCATTTGTCCTTTCTTTGCAACCAATTGTAAAGCAAGCAATAAACATATACAATCCTTACCCAGACCAAATGCCGAGTTCTCCTGGCGTTCATCTGTGTACATGGATTAGTATCCTAAAACCTTATCCCTATGTATCATTTGTTTAAACTTCTAGGATGAGAAAACATTATTTTTTTTCGTAATGCTCAACTTAATTTTTGAAATAATAGCAATTTTTTTTAAATATGAGAATATGGTTAGCTTCATTTGTTGGGCATTGTCTTAGAAAAATATAAAATAAATACTTCAATTTAAATAGTTATATTATTATAGTTATTTCATCATTGAAATTAATTTTATGGGAATTATTTCATAGTTATTTGTAGAGATTACGTTAATGGTTATAAAACAAACTTTTAATGCTGTGCCTATACAATTCTTTGCTGTTGCAAATGTATTTAGATTCAGCTTTAAATACAAATTGAAAATCCCCATTTAGCCAATTATAAAAGATTTACTATGAAATAATTCGGACCAATCAGAAACAATTTATTTAAGTAAATGGTAACACGTCCAGTTTAGTTCACTTGTTTATGTAAATGACAGAGAAACGTGACTAAAGTTGACTTAAATAAACTCCTATTATAGGAATTTCATATGAGAAATGTGTATTGTAAGGGCCATGTTATGAGGCTGTGTGATCATTTCATTTCAATCACCACATACACGGAGATCAGTTCATAAGCCATGGCAACTACTGTACGTAACATCCTCTGAAATGGGCAAAATGTAGTTCAGTATACACGTTTGAAAACCATGTTTTACACAGTGCGTAATGCTTCCACCAGATTGCGTCTGTGTGCATTGGTGGCTAGTTGACAGCACATGAATAAGTTAGTAGGTATGTTAGTGGCCGTGCTCCAGGAGGGATGGAGGTCAAGCTGAACATCAGCATACTACAGATCATTCCTGGTATACCATCTGCGTCGAAAGAAACGTGCCGTAATCCTCCTTGAAAACGCAACAGCTCACACTGCAGGAACCTCTTTGCAGTGATGGAATGGATGAAAGCCGCTGCGAACAGTCCGATTTACAAACAATGATGACATCGTTACAGCGTTTCGACGAGATGTGGTACAGGAATCATACATAGCCGATGGTATACAACGCCTTCCTTCTTATATATTTAGCGTATGACAAGGGACACATACAAGAAATAAGGGTACTTACACTATTTAGTTTACAAATTTTAACGCAGACTCTCTATATATGCAACATAAGAAGGATTGCCATCCTGAAAGCCCGTCATATGTCGCTGATACGCACTGTGAAACACGGTTTTCACACGCATATACTGAAAAAACTAAAATGTCTGGCGTGAAATGTTAATGTACTGTATGTTTATGTAATTGGACTGTGTATTTATATGGTGTGGATTTAGTCACTTCATCATCATCATGTTGTTCAGTCAAGCGACTGGTCTGTCCCTACAATGAGTATTTTCCACGTTGTTCGGTCTTGTGCTGTCCTTTTGACCATTTCATAACTTCGAAGGCCAGAGCTATCTAGGAAAGATCTCATGAAAGTGTTCCATGGCCTCCCGCGAGGGCGTTTTCCTGGTATTTTGCCTTCTAGTATGTCCATCATCAGGCCGCCATGTCGTAACCTGTGGCCAAGCCAGGTGGATCTCCTTCTATATATCTGGCGGATCATTTGCCGTTTTTCCTTTATTCGATCCAGCACCGTTATGTTGGTCATTTTCTCTACCCAGCTGATATTTTCCATTCGGCGCCAACAGCACATCTCAAACGCTTCTAGTCGTTTAATGTCACCTCTATTCATTGACCAGGTCTCACTGCAGTACATTGCAACTGGCCATATGTAGGTCTTAACCAGTTGTTTTCTAAGGCTGAGGGACATCGAGCGTTGACAAATTAGAGAATGCTTTTCACGGAATGCCTGCTTGGCCATGGCTATACGGCTCCTGATTTCACCTTCACATCCTAGGTCTTCTGTGAAGATCTGACCAAGGTATTTAAAACGACTGACCTGTTGTACTGGTTCTTTATTTATGGTAATATTTAGTCACTTATATATTAATATATTTATTTATACAGAAAGGCATAAGCACTGCGTCTGTGAATGATAAATTTATTTTTTGTTACAGCAGGCAGCGAGCTTCTTCTGTTTATTTCAGTTCTTCGGTCCAGCTCACTTGGTAATTGTTACAGTCTCCAATTCCAGCGGCAGGAGTAGTTTTCCCGTTGGCTTCTGCTTCCACTTCATTGGCATACTGAAGATGGAACTCCATAATGAACGCAATATTGGTAAAACCTGTCGCATGTTGTGTTGAATATGGTGAAGCAGAAATTTCAGGTTTTGAACACGCATCGGCAGTTGGCCAGAACAGTAGTGCTAGAATGTTAGCAAATATCAAGAATATTTAGGAGTATTTCCTGATTAACCTTAGGAATAGCAACTGGGGGTGGGGTGGGGGGTTACTTTGTACCCACCACCCGGTATTTCGTCCTCTATTTGTTTTAATATTTCAGATGAAATCTTTTGAAATTATTTATTGTTACTAACTAACAATAATTCATAATGAGGCAGTTGATTTTGAGTTTTTACTGTTTTGAGGTGTGATACAGAGGCATTCAAACACGAGTGGGTAATTTTGATGTAACAAATGATTTTTATGGCTGTTTTGTCCACAGTGAGTACAATTATATTGGAACTCATTGTTAATTGTTGTTAGGCATTACTAGCTGGATTTGAAGTGCCTAGATCTGCATCTACTCCAAGACCATTCGCAATGAGTAATTTGGACCAGTCAGAAACTGATATATTATCCGAGCCAAAAGGTTGGAATTCACAGTAAAAATGATGATTCATTACACTGAAATTAGAACATAGAATATACAATATTTGCATTTAAAATCAACAGATCAGTCAGCTGTTTATTTGTTGGCAAGTCTTTCAAAGATTGACAGTTGATAATGTGACGAAGTTGAAATAAGCTCTGACATTGTTGAAATATCTCTTTAGTTGATTGTTACGGAATGAAATAAGTTTTTGAATGTTTTGTATAAATATCTTCATTAATAAACTTCAAATATTCTCAGAAACGTGACTTAAAGGGCTGGTCATCACAAAGTACCCCCCACCCTCGTTGATATACTACGAAATCAAAATTGGTTGGTATTCCTAAGAATTAAAAAAATGTTCTACTGCACATTTCAGCCTGTATATGGAAACTTCGGAGATCAAATTGAAGGACGTACTTTGTTTCATTTTCTGCATAATAGAAGACTAATTTCTATTTGCGCATCGTACACTTTCCCTTATCCGTTAGCTGCTGAACCCGAACCCGATATGGTACTACCATTGAGAAACACGCTCCAGTGACCTTCACTCGCATATAGCGAATTTATATTCCTAATCCTTTATTTCCGATACAAATATAGTTACTATGACTAATGAAATGAACGTCGTATTATGGAAATATGTTTTAGTTGATTGAGGCGTATGATGAAATACACCATTTGTCAGTTAGTTTGTATAAGTATTTGCACATGTGATGAGTTGTAAATGTGAATTTGAATTGACACCCATTTATTATGAAACAGTGAGTAGTAACAAAAGTGTCATATAATGTTTGGTATAACACCAGTAATCTCTCAAGTTGTTCGTAATTTAAATGTTGCCAGTCACAAATACATGATTTATACAAAATTGTGTGGTTTCATTTTGATAAGGATTAAAATACTTCAGAAAGAAGAATATCAATTTGAATGCCATATTCCTGTTATCTGTCATCATTGTGGGAAGCAATCAACTGATCAATGTTTTCTCATTAACAAAATTATTAATATAATTAATAATCAGTTAAACAGTGATTAAAATATCCGAAATATCGCTTGCATACTCCATTTCTAACATTATTACTTATGATAATTCTAGTTATCAAAATAGAACAATTGAATTTCTTTCCAGTGGACCTTATATGAAAACAAGTACCTCGAATATAACTGCCAACTGAGTCAATATATAAATAAAACGAATTATATACAGAATTGTTTAAGCACTGAGAATTAGTTTATTTCATAATTTAATTATTAATAATTGTATTGTCTTTGTGGTACGGAGATGGCCTTTGTCTAAGGTTTGAATTGTAGCTTCATTGGAACATTTTATTCGAGCTTGTTGGTTGATCGGGAAGTAATTGTATATACCATACAAAACACATGTCATTTCTACTGCTAACATATAATATTCAAATTTTAAATATATATTTCGTTAGACTTTACCGAAAAACCTTCCAGGTACCACAGTAAAGATGATACAGAGAGTTGGCCTTGAATATTAGAATTTATAGATACATTTCTGAATCATTTAACACTTACATTCATAAAAAACTCTTTACATCAATGCTCAACAAATGATAGATATATTTTCTTACAGACTAACTATATGAAACCCCCTCCCAGCCCCACGTAAAATTCTTAACATGTTATCAGAATTAAACTCACAAGAAGCTTAAAACACATATATATATATTTTTTTACATAAGTTCAGACCCTAAATGTGATTTCAGTTTAGTTTTTCTTATTAATCATATGTATATATAATTATAAGTATATATATATTTACTGATAGGTGCGTAATTCATTTAAAAAGCAGGAATTGGTTATTTAAAGACCCGCGTTCCTTAGTTATATTATTAATGTCTGAAATATATAAATTCCTTCCTCCCTTCATATAGATGGTTGATGTTAGAATATAAACAGTTCCGTCCACTCTTCAGCTAAAAATAAGAAATACATTTTAAAATAAATATGACCTTTTACTCCATCCAAACACGGAATATTCCATTTCAAAGGCTTAGAATTGTATCTGATAGTTAATGTATCTCGTTATATGCTTCACATAGATGGCCAGAATAAGTCTACAGTAAATTCTCGACTTAGCGGACCGTCATTGAACGGACTTGGGATTTAACAGAAATAATTAGACCAACCGAGTATTATTTTTAAGTTTCGAACGTTCACAATGAAATGGAAGTGATATCTACCGCACATGCATCCCAAACTCTGATTTGAAAAGTACAGTAAATACTGCTTACTGTAATATGTCTCTCATTTCTGAAATTTCGATATTTCTTTTTACAATATGCGTAGTCCTAAATTGTCAGAAGTGAGAGACCATATTGAAAACGTCATTTCATACATAGATACGTCATCAGATTCGGAAGTGTTGGCTTTTTTAGGCAGTTTCAATCTGAATTTTTTAATAAACAGCGACATTCAAGGGAACAGCAACTGAAGCTTGATGCATTGTTTTCAACCTTCTATTTTACAATTGTAAAGTGATTTTTGCAAATAATTTGGTATGCACTTTAACTTTGCATTTTTCAGTACAATTTTAAATTTCATTTTATTTTCAAAGTTATTCTTAACAAAATTCGCGATTTAACGGATGAACCTCCGTCCCAATTAGTCCGCTAAATCTAGGATTGAGTGTATTAACGAAACAGTTTATTCATTTACAGACGGGGTTAAATTATTAGAACACTAGAGATATTAGATTAAAGACACTCCTGGTATAGTCTGAGAATATTATTATACCATACTAACTGTGAGTGAATACGGTGTGTTGATGCACTATATTTTGGGTGCAGAGTTAACCATGAAGCCATATTTCACTATTGCCTTATAAACAATTATTGTAAGTTTTCAGTCAGTGAGCACTGATAGTTATTGTTTTAAGGGGTCGAACTGTGAGGTTATCTGCCCTTGAAAGCACGATTACAATCCCGATTACATGTGATTAAACGTTATTTGGAATTTATTGTAAAAAGAGGGAGAAACTAGAAGATGCCAAGTTTCACTCGTCAAGCGAACATCATCAGATCATAAAGTTCAAATTGACAATACAAAATAGCTGTACTGTACAAAATCCCACAAATGTCAGCCATGAATTGATACAGTCTGCAAACAACAACCCTCTCTGGAGCGACAGAATCATTACCAAGTACGACTAATACTGTACTTTAAAACAAAGTGTTAAGGCCCTTTGAAATAAAATGTATTAATATCTACAAGACTGTAGGGCAGAATGATCCACCAAGGTTAGTTGTAGGAGGGAGACCGCTGGCTATGTGGTTCTTCAGCCCTACAGTCTTGTAGATTTTATAATGTACAATTTCTTTAAAGGGGGCTCAACATTTCAATTTTAACAGCACTATTAGCTGTACTTTTAAAGATTCTGTCTCCCCTAAGAGGGTTCGTGTTTGTGGACTCTTATCAGTTAATGACTGACATTTGTAGGGTTCGGTAGTGTTTCTAGAGCTATTTAGCCTTGTAAGTTTAATTACAATATATAAATGACTCATGGTGGTTCCGTATTGATATGTTAGAATAGTTATTAACAAGAAATGAACATACAGATAAAATTAATTATTGAACTTGTTTACAGTACATGTAATAATATAATTAATCCCCGAAACATGTACTGTAAACAAGTTCAATCATTAATTTTATCTGTATAGTATTGATTCAGGCAGATGTTCATTTCTTGTTAATAACTATTGTAGGTTTAAACTAAAAGATCTGATGTTGCTCACATGACGGGGGAAACTTGTCATCGTGTAGTTTCTCCTTCTTGTAAGCCGTTCCAAATCACTGTCAATCACATGCAATTGTTTTCAGATTATTTCATATTTCCCAATAATTATTATTTATCGCGTTGACCGACTGAAAGGTTATAATATCAATTTTTGGGTGCATTTCACTACAAAAGTAGGCGAGAAATGGAATCAACTGCTCTAGGAAATTAGAAGTTCCGTCCAAGGAACGACTCCGCTTTATGTATTTTTTTTGGAATCATAATGATTTATATAACGTTGGAGTTTCACGTACGGTAATTTCTTAATTTGAGGAATATTTCGTATGCTGTCTTATTACTAGACTGTGGTGCCAACCGATTAACAACAATGTGTCTGATATTATTCACAAAAGAATGACATGGTTATTTTCTTGCTCATGACAATTGCACAAAACAGGAAATCGCTAAAAGAAATAAGAACTTGGCAACCCATTGTGACAATGAAGAAAAGAATCTAAAATATTGGGCAATTAATTCATGAAGGTGGCAAATAAATGGTCATCTGGAAAGTAGTACCCGTTAGCGCCGCATGAAGCGCTGACGACTCAGGCAGCCGCTGGGCAATGTCAGGCCGCGTCAGAGGCTTGTCTGCCTGCTCTGTGCGAGGATGTGTGACGCATTGCCTGTGTTGTGTCTGTGATCGTTTATAATGTTTAAACAAATTGAGAACCCCGCCAGTTGCGAAGTGAGGGCCGTGATTAAATTTCTTCATGCACGAAACTTTCGACCTTGTGATATTCATCGCCAATTAATGGAGGTGTATGGAGACAATGTGAGGGACGAGTCGTCTTTTCGGCGCTGGTGTCGCAAATTCAACCTGGGGAGGGGGAATACACACGACGAGGAGCGTTCAGGGAGACCATCTGTCATTACAGACCAACTGCTGAGCTCAGTAGACGAATGAGTGAGGAACGATCGGCGCGTCATAATTGATGAACTCTGTGAACATTTTCCTAATGTGTCTCGCACAATCGTTCATGAAATTGTCAAAGACCATCTGCATTATTCATAATTCTGTGCAGGGTGGGTCCCTCGCATGCTTACAGATGAGCACAAAACCAAGCGTATGACTGCAGCACTGACGTTTCTGGGACATTATTCCGATGAAGGAGATTCTTTCCTGACTCCCATCATTACTGGGGACGAAACATGGGTTTGTTATGCATCACCTGAGAGTAAACGACAGTCAATGGAGTGGCATCACGCTCATTCACCAACCAAACCAAACAAATTCAAGATAGTTCTGTCCACCAGGAAACTCATGGCAACCATTTTCTGGGATCGACGAGGTGTACTGCTCATTGATTTTATGGCCCGTGGAGACACAATTAATGCTAATGCGTATCGTGAAACATTAAAGAAATTACGGCGGGAATACAAAATCGACGGCGAGGTCTATTGTCTACAGGCGTCATTCTCCTTCATGACAACGCCAGGCCTCATGCTGCTGCGATAACACAACAACTTTTGCAGCAATTCAAGTGGGAAACCTTCGAGCATCCACCGTAATACCCGGACTTGGCCCCTTCGGATTTTCATCTCTTTACGAAGCTTAAAGACTTTCTGGCGGGAAAAAGATTTGACAGCGATGAAGAACTTAAACGAGGCTTGACTACATATCTCAATACGCTGGCGGCGGATGACTATGACGCTGGAATACAAAAACTCGTCACACGTTATGACAAATGCCTCAATTTTCATGGTGATTATGTGGAGAAATAGTGTAAAGTATGCTCTTTCCAATAAAAATGTGTATAATAGTTTTATTTACACCTGTCTTTATTGCACAGACGGGTACCACTTTCCGGATGGCCCCGTAGTAAAATGAGAACCGGTATTTATTTTAATAATTAGACCATGTTTGTACTTATAATAATAATAATCTTAAGGTCTAGAAAATATAAAATAGGATTTAGTGTTACCCATGATTGAATTTTGTAGAAATATGATGGTAAACATCATAATCTTCTTTTTTACGAAATAAAAACACCAGACTTTCTCTTGTGTTTAAAAAGTCAATCTTCTTTCCGGCGCAATTTCTTTATATCTCTGAGATGTGTTTGAATATCTCACAGATCTTGAAGATACACTACGTTATCTTGCCTTCGAAAATAATTTTACTTATTAGCTTTTTACTGCTGAAGAATACAAGCAAAAGAAGAAGAGAAAGCTGGAGAAAGCAGAGAAGTTCAGTGCTCCAACAGAAGTTTGATGGGAATTTATTTATACAACTTTTCATTGCTGATTTCGTGCTCTTTTTATTGTTCATTATTATTATTATTATTATTATTATTATTATAAAAGACTGATAAATTGCGCACACAAGTAACAATTGAAGAGTATGATCAAAAAACCAGCTCTGTCCATATTCAAACAGTTTTAGGAACAGCAAAAGTACATCACAAGCAAGGCTTCACAATTTGGTAATGATTAATGTTGCACATATGTTGTCCACCTGTATACATATTACAATAACTATAGCCTCGGACTGAAATCCTTTAATGCTCTTGATAGAAATGCGAGGGTTTATATACCCGTCAAAACCAGATAAGTCCATGGACTTCTCAAGTTTTCACAAGCATACCAAACACAAACAAAGGGGAAATTATTAGAATATTATTATTTTTAATATATTTAATATGGGTTCGTGTTGAACCACTTGAAAGAACATAATAAATAATTTTGAGAGTTCAATCATGGGTAACCTTAAATAAGGAAATGTACACCCCATTGATAGAACATAAACACTAGCTGTGGAATAAAAATCTCATGTTTTAAATAAAATCTTTGTAAGCTGTGAAATATTGGCAGTTGTTTCTGAATATCATGATGGATCACTCTGTTCAACTAATCTCATCAGTAAACAATTCCAGGCGTATAGTTAGTTTGGCGAGAGTGTGTTTGTCAGTACTACAATTGGAAATAAGCTCGTAATTAATATTATGCAAAATATATACTTACACCAAATACAATAGTATAGTACAAAGGAAACCTATTGCGACCAGCAATCGTAAATCCTATCTGTATATTCTATTAGAATTATTGTATTATAATAATTTAAATATCATTTACATATTAAAGTTTATGGCCAATGTTTTGCATTGAGAAGATGTAATTTTCATAAGAGGAATATGTATAGGTTAACATGTATAGACACTGAAAAGAAATATACTGAATGCAGAAAATATTAATATAAATAACCTTAAAATCAAACATATTCTGTATTTTTAATCATATTTTAGCCATTGATAAATCCCTTTTGTTAGCAGGGTATCTCTGAGATATTTCATCAGATGAGCTATCATATAATCAATATTTATATTCAATACCATGGTTAAAGACATGTAAGTAACTTAGTAACTTATAAAATATTTGAAGAATTCAAGAGGAGAATCTCATACAATTACAAAAATGTTTAAGGCATCAAATAAAACCGCTCATTATTAACAAGTGAATGCACTGATACGAAATGCATGGGAGATATTTATTTTGCAATTTACCCAGAACAAATAGCAATGCATTTCTGGCGTATGTTGGCTCTCGTTTTGTCTGTAATATGTGATACCAATGCTTATTAATGGAAACCACAAACCATTTCCATATTTTATGTTTGTTATTGCGCTTCACAGCGCTAAACGAGTTGACTTTATCCTGCACTTTGTCATTATCATCATTGTTTTTTTAATATACCCTGTTCTTTGTTATACAGATAGGCTCTAGCGATATTAAATACATCAGTGTTCCTCAACTGCCGATACTGAAATCTATTGGGCCACAGGATTACTCCAATAAAAATGACAAGTATTGAAAGTATTGTTAAATGACACTCACAGAGAAAACTTAATTCAAACTCCTATTGGCGGGATTAGCACAATGGAGACTTAGGGGGACAGAATTCAATACCTCTTCAATTTCTGCCTACTAACATGAGGCTACATGACACAGAGCACAGGTAAATTCAGCAATTTCATATTTTGTTTTCCAGTGAATTATACACATTCTTACCGAGATTGAGAAACACTGACGTACCGGTACATCTGAAAAACAAATATCAGATAATACAACACAAAGAGCGAGGCGAACAATACTAATACTGGCTAATTATCAACTGAAGTTTACATACATATTGTATTCAAAATAACAATAAATATTAAACTTTCTTATTTGCTTACACCCATTTCCTTTTCAGTTGTCTTACTTCCAATATTCAGTAAGAATATATTTGTATTTATTTTTACTAAAATGTTACTCTGAGTGATGAGGAATCTCAAAACGCCTTTAAGAAAAACTTCATTTTAACCAACTACGGCATTTGTTTCTTTACATTACCAAGAGCATATGCATTTACCGAGCTATGAAGCAAATAGTTATGAAATATTCTTTTCAACTATAATCATTTTCGTAGATCTCAAATTAATACAAAAGCAACAATAGCTAGTTTTATGAAAACATTTATTTGTTTAATTTATTTGCTTCGCTATTAATATTGTTATTCTTATTATTATAATTGTTATTTATAGTAAAATAATAATGTTAATTATCTCTTAAAATTTACCTCCTCCAGATATTCTTTAAATAACATACATGTCTGAAAGATATACCTAGATTACATATGACCTTTTTCAGAAATACTTATAAAATAGGCATATTATTCTAAAGAAATGATGAAATAAATATGTGTGAACATAATCAAGCACTCTGATGTTTTTCTCTTGTATCTATTACAAGACTATTTGACGTAGTGCTGCCAGAACGATTGGGCAGAGCAGCGGCACGATGCTCAGGCTTGGAGAGTCGCCGGCATTGCAGCCATCTTTATCGTCACAGCAGAACACCTTCGTACCCCATGCCTCTGCAAAAGAGTGCAAACAGCATTGGACAGCATAGCGTGACGGAAAAAGCATCATTTTATTCATATCATGCAACACAATACATACAGAATCTAGGCCTATTTCATGATTCAAGATATTAATAGTATGCCATGAGCCAGTTAATTAAAATATATAATTATTTTCAGAATATTAGACGGTCAAAATTGAAAGCTTTTCCGTCGGTCAAAACGACTGTACCCAATTGTAATGGGTATTTCCTAAACCTGAAAATAATTACACGAGGTTAATAAGTTCACTTGGATGACCAGTTTTGATCATCAAGCGATCATCATCAGATCCTGCACACTTAGATCGAAAAGGGGTACATGCAGCTTAAGGAGACAAAACAATAACGGTTTTAATAATATAACTCTGCCTAAAAATGCGTAAACATTGACCATTATGGCAATGGTAATTACTAGGCACCCTGATTTATGGTAATATAAAAGTCTTCAAAGCGGTGAAATGAATTGTTCAAAGTGGTGAAGTAAAATATCCATAGTGGTGAAATAACAAAAGCGAGGTGCGAGTGTGCGTAATAACCATGTGTACGGTGCACGGATTTGGTTAAATAAGCAACACTATACAAACATTTGGAGGAGTAACAAACAATTTATTCTAGTTCTCTTTTTTTTTTTCGAAAGAACTTAAACTCAAATGACTTTGTATTCAATACTGAACCCTTATCATTGTGTCCAATAATAATGTTTCATATTATTAAAATTGCTGGAAATACTAAATACATGATATGCTGGATATTTGAGTAAAATTGATGTAGTAAGCAAACTGGACTTGGCAAGTTGGGCTACGTGCTGGGTGGAAGCTACCGACAGTTTCATAACCAATGCTATTCTTATTCTTCTGAGAAAATCAGGTATTACGCTGAGGCGTACGTGACTCTCGATGCTTGGTCCAAGGCAAGGAGTGAGAGAGAGGAGAAATGTCGTGACGTCAAAATAAGGGCGGGATTTGTAAGGTCAGAACTCCGACGCTAACTTAACTGACCAATGAGAGGATAGGACGCCAGAACATAGCATCAGTGTGTTTTTGCGCGCCAATCGGTTATAAAAGATCTAGCGATCGGTTTGCGTGTTCGGCGGCAGATTCGCGACCTGTGAGAAATTACAAGATTTTTGAGAGGTCACACATAATTATAGGCCCATTATTTAAAATATTGAGGAGCTGTTTCTCCCTCCATGGGAACTTTTAGACTTTATGTATATAAACAAATGTCTGAGATGAACCGGGGCACTCCTAATTATTCTTCGACAGTCAATTTATGACGTCCTTATGACGGGATATGTTTTAAAATTCTAGTTGTGTGTCGATAACTAAGTTATAATTTCATAATTTGTGAGATGGCAATTAGCCATAAGATAGGGAAAGTCTACGATTCAGCATAGGACTATATGAGGAAATAAAATACTCATAAAGCAGAGAGAAGAGTTTTAAAACTTTAATATAATTGTGTTTTTAACAGTGGCATGATGTCGACCATGGAAAGAAGGCAACAAGTTTCATCCTCCATCACCATGAGTGTAATGGGCTAAAGGCCTAATGGTGGGAGATGACGAGGCGGGAGGCGTCTGGAAAGCGGTTTAAGTGATGAGTATTAAAAAATTGATTTATTGATTTTGGACGAGGGGAATCGCGAAAGATGTGTGGAACTTTGTACAGATTTTATTTGTGTGGTTTAATTTAAATTTAGGGTTTGATTTCTTAACTGATTGCGTGTAGTAATTTTTGGCATTGCGTGACAATTATGTTGTACTATAATTTTGTAACTTAAATGTTGTCTTTATGTATACGTAATTCTTATAGCGAAATGGCCGCATATGATTAACGTATCAATAAAAAGTGTAGCCATAAATGAGAACCTAGGAACGACAATGATAAATGGACTGTATTCATGATAATGTAAAACTAAAACTAGACGTGGGGGAAATTTAATGTTTTATTTGCTTTTATAACTCGGGCTAATTCTGATTCCAGTTATTAATTCTTTTATTGTCATTTGGACAAGTCATGTGTCATTTATCTGAAGGGTGTGCTGGTTCATATGCTGCGACGAGATCTTCGAGAGAGTGTCACGTATTTTTGGGTGTAAGTGTGATGATGAGGAAAGGTAAAGCCTGTCCTTGACTGCGACATCATTCCGGCAAATTAGTTACCCTTGGAGCTAAGTTTGACCTGGAGATGTGTTCTAGAAAATCCCTGAGAGGATGTTTTGTGATAATGTGATATTTTGTATTTACGCGTTTAACAGGTGACGTTTAGAAGGTCGCTGGACGCTGGCTATGGGCCAGAATCTATATTTAGCGTGGCACACATTACTACGTTGGGGGAAGGAATCAGCCACTTACTCAGATATGCGATAACAGACCCGGCTGTCTCCAGCTCTAAGGAAGATTGTAGTTTTACGTGACCGTGAATCTTGTGATTATGAGCCACGGGTGTCTCCAGCTCTGTTATGACACGTAAATGTTTGCCTTAAAGCCTAATGAGTTAAGATTATTTTATTTGGTTTAATTTGGTTTTTATCATGACTACGACTTATTTGTTCATTGTTTAAACGCCAAATTTTCCGGCGTGAAATTAAACATTTGTATTTGTTGTTGTTGGCTCTTATTTTCAAAGCCATTGTATTCATTATAAATATAATTTGGCAACCGGCCAAACTTGTTCATGTCATGTTATGCTTTCCTAGTGTTTAAGGTATAAGACGGTAATTCCGCAGCCCTTATTTTAAATAATACACACGTGTATTTGGTTGTGGTAATCTAAGGTTAGAGCATGTCAGTAGTGTATATAAATATGTAATTGTTGTTCCCACATTTCCGTAATTCGTCTTCGCAGTACGGAGTTCGTTCCCGAACCGACTGTTTTGGTCGGAAACGAGCCCCCTTCAAAGTGCTCATTACTTGAACTAGTCTTAAAACGCGTGTCGCTCATAAATATTAAATTCTTGTACTATATTTATTTGTTGTTATTTTTGGATCCTGTGATCCGTTTTCCCTTGTTACTTTGAATTAAGTGACATTGCAGTCACAACGCTTGTTTGACAGCTGTCATGCCGTGTTATCATGGTTTGTCAGACTAGTCAGTATCACATCTGTTCACGTGCGAGTGAACTAATTTAAGGGTGGTTTATTGTTAAGTGTTTTTATGTCTCATTCAGTTATTAAATTTCATTTGTTAGTATATCCTGTTGTTTTCTTGGCTTTGTAATAATTCGTTAACCTTATGAACCCTGGAAGTTATTTTGATAGCATAAAATCTTTAAATCACATTCACAAGAATCCATTACGACCCCGAAACCTCGAATCTTGTCTACATGCTATTTTCCAAGGGTATAATACCTAAGCTAACATTTGCTTCCCCACGACTACCATAGTCCTTTTGTCACTAACTCGTACAACGTATGTTGTCCCCAAAATTATGCAGACCATTGTTTCCAAGTTTTCAGGACTTCAACCAATCAAGTCAGAGAAGGGATTTCGTTATCCCGCATCATTTGAAACGTTTATATTTTTAAGGTTTTGTATTTTCTATGATGGGACTATTTCAATTCATTTTAAAGTAAATATTTATCTTACTACCAGCGTTTCGTTGGCATTTAGCATTTTAGGGTGAAAAATAACATATTTCGCAAAATAAATTTATTTCGTGATATTTCGTGGCTACAATAATTTAAAAAAATGGCTTATTAGAGTAAATATATCGTTGTGATAACATATATGTGTTTGCTGAAATATTTCGCGGATTTCGATAAAACAAAAAATCCGGGACTCTAGTAATTACTAATAACCGTGTTGACTGATAGTATTATCTTATTATCTGGTTGTGCCAGAGGAGGTGCCTTTCAAGCGAAGGTTTAATTTTCAGAAGGCCGACTGGGAAAGATTTGCCAAAGAGCTTGATACAGAAGTTGCCAAAATCCCGCCGCAACCTGAGATGTATGAGGCATTTGTCAAATGCGTCCATACAGTTTCTAGAAGGACTATCCCAAGAGGTTGTAGAACAAGCTACATACCAGGACTGACTGATAACAGCAAACAGCTGATGAACCACTACAAAGATCTCTTTGAGGCAGATCCATTTTCTGATGATACTATCCATGTTGGCGAGGAATTGTTGCAAACTATCTCAGCACATTGCAAAGCTAAGTGGACCTCACTGGTGGAGAATCTCGACATGAAGTTAAGTAGTAGGCGGGCCTGGAATCTCCTGAAAAACCTCAGCGGTGACCCAACGACATCTAGAAACTTCACCACAATAACAGCAGACCAGATTGCAACCCAATTACTCATGAACGGGAAGACTAAAGGTCGGAGCTCACGGGAGCAATTGGAACGAACCTCAGGACATGAGAACCATAACCTACGAGAACCTTTCACCTTGAATGAACTAGAATCTGCCATCTTCACGTTGAAATTGAATAAAGCTGCTGGCATCGATGACATCAGAGTAGAACAGATCAAAAAGTTCGGCCAGACCACCCTACAATGGCTGCTTACGATGATTAATGAGTGTGTATCTAAGCTTTATATCCCAAGGCTCTGGAGGAAAGCCCGAGTGGTTGCACTGCTTAAGCCTGGTAAGGAGCCAAACGATCCTAAAAACTTTCGCCCAATATCCTTATTATGTCACTGTTTCAAGATCTTCGAGCGCCTTATCCTGAACCGAATTAGCGGCATCATTGAAGATAAGTTCATTCCCCAACAAGCTGGGTTTCGATCTGGAAAGTCATGTTGCAGTCAGATACTGAACCTCACTCAATACATCGAGGATGGGTATGAACAAGGTGAGATAACTGGAGTTGCCTTTGTCGATCTAACAGCTGCTTACGACACTATCAACCACAGAAAGTTGCTGAGGAAAGTGTACCAGACCTCCAACGACTACCAACTAACATCCCTTATTGGCACTCTCCTGCAGAATAGAAGGTTCCAAGTCTTTCTCCATGGTAAAAAGAGCAGATGGCGCATACAAAAGAACGGCTTACCTCAAGGCAGTGTACTCGCTCCTGTGCTATTTAATATTTACACTAACGATCAGCCCATACCAGAACATTCTAGGATTTTCATCTATGCTGATGATACTGCAGTGGCTGCCCAAGGGAAAACATTTGAAGAGGTGGAGGGAAAGTTGACTTCTGCACTAGATACCCTTGGATCTTACTATGAAGCCAATCATCTTAAGCCAAATCCCAACAAGACTCAAGTATGTGCATTTCACTTAAGGAATAGAGAAGCTCGGCGGGAACTGGATGTTACATGGCAAGGCAAACAACTCCAACATTGTCCAACACCCGTGTATCTAGGTGTTACTCTTGACCGAACACTGTCCTTCAAGAAACATTGCCATAAGACCAGGCTGAAAGTTAGTTCACGGAACAATATTTTGAGGAAGCTCACAGCCACCACCTGGGGGGCAAGTCCTCACGTCCTAAGAACTTCTGCTCTTGCTTTGTGCATGTCTGCTGCAGAGTACGCTTCACCTGTGTGGAGTGCATCCAGTCACACCAAGCAGATTGACATTGCCATCAACGAGACCATACGAATCTTGTCGGGATGTATGAAACCTACTCCAGTCGACAAACTCTACCCGATTGTTGGGATAGCTCCCCCAACTATCAGAAGGGCTGTTGCTGCTGATGCAGAGAGGGCGAAGCAGATTAATGATCCCCGTCATCCACTGCATAATCATCAGGCTGTTGTCCGTCGACTGAAATCAAGAAAGAGTTTCATCGCCAGGACTCAACCACTGGAGGGAACATCGGAATCTAACCGCATCTCCAGGTGGAAGAGCAAGCTGCCGCCGGATATCCCTGTTAAGGAAGAGCTAGCCCCAGGAAATGACCTGCCTTACCCTGTTTGGAAATCACTTAATCGTCTCAGGGTAGGCGTCCCTCGTTGCAAGACCAACATGCAGAAATGGGGTATCCTTCCAGCTGATGGAGACACGTCCTGCGAGTGTGGAGCAACACAAGACCCAGCCCACCTGCTCATTTGTCCACTACTAGAACAACCCTGCACTACCCAGGATCTGATCGAGGCAAACAACAAGGCCATCGGAGTTGCTACATTCTGGAAATGATCGGACACGGAAATGAATGAATGATTAAAACCGCCTAGTCAAACACTAAAGAAACGTTTCATTACATTATTAATCGTACATGTTTCGGTATTTTATTGATACCTTCCTCAGCGTGATTGATATTAAATCTTAAAACTACTTAACAAAGCCAAAGAGAAATGGATATCCTTACAAAAATTGTTTTAAATCAAAAATGGAAAAGCTTGCAAATACTTAAAGGCCATCTATAAAAAAAATTATGGAAAAATTATGCTTTTAAAATAAGAGATCTATCTTATTAACTGCCTACGTCAATATTCCAATAATTTTGATTGAAAACTGTAGTGACAGAAGATGTCGCTGTCAGAAGAATGAAGAAGCGCAAAGGATGTAGGTCAAATTGTCACCTCAAACGGAACAAAATTTTGAAATACAGTCCTCCAACCTAAAACTTCAGTCGATTCCCAACTTAATGGCCCACTCTGTTGTTTTAGTCGCTTAATGGGTAACGCAATGTGCAGGCTATTTACCAAACACAGCAATCAAGCATACTACAAGCAATTGCTTGTTTGTTGTCACAATCTACCAACATGTTATTTTATAGTTTTAAATAAATAATTTGCACCTTGTGTTGCCCAATACACATATAATGTAGCAGAGGGAGCCAACAAATAAGAACGAACTGAGTCATCGAAGTTTAGGAGAAGGTAATACCGTAAACTATTACGTTTCTCGTAACAGTATTCCACCTGAAGACGACACTGTGCAATATACTTGATTTGTGATGGACAACCTGAAGATGTATCTCATTGTGTATTGTAATTCTTCAGGTGTCAGTGAGGTATAGCATAAATTGCATTTGTAAGTAGTGTATATTGTTTATATTCACATTAATAAACTAAATTATAATTGAATATTTCTACTTTTTTGTCACATATTTCAGATATTTTTAATACATAAAAATAAATATTTTCCCGACTTTTAGCACCTAAAAATCCGAGCTCTACTTATCACATAGCGTTTGAAGAAGTCTATTCCCTCTGGGCGATTATTCCACACTTACACAAGCAAGCCCGTGCCCTAACGAAGGGACAATGACCTTCAAAACAATATGTCATCTGAAGGGAAAACATCACAAGAACCTGGAAAGACTACGATTCAAAGAAGTACGATTGGCTGTTGGGCTAAATATCAAGACAATATGCCACACTTAAGATAAACATGATTACAATTTACTGTCCTCTAGAAGAATGAAGGCATTATGTAGTACAATGGAAAACGAAAGTGAGAGACTCCTGGCCCTTAGGGCATCAGGGTCAGAAGAAAGCGAGAGAAGACCAAGGGAGGTCAAGCCATGAGAGATGAAAGAGAAGAGCCTGGCACAAGTAAGAGGAAGCAATGCCAGTCTCAGCTCGGGGCCCCGTGGTTGCTATCCACGTCTCACCAGTCGTGAGCCCCTGGGGAGTGTTAGAAGAGGACATACCTGCTGAGATGTACCGGTACTTGAAGTTGCATCTCCGTGCGACTCGACTCTCAAACATTGAAGTTTACATCCGTTATCAGTATTAAGGTTTATTTTTGTGCATTCTCCCTAAATGAACATCATTGGACCTACTGAAGTTTCGTCCTATTATGTGGAGGGCATTTTCAAGGTAGAATACGGGAAATACTCATGTGTGGTGGAGCTCCTTCCGAACACGGAAGGGGGTCCGTCATATTATGCAGGTTGATAGGCAATACCGAGTCCACCCAATCGTAGCTGATGGGAAAGGATGGTCCCCCATTGTGTATGGCTCTCTTTTTAAACGAGTGCATGGATCTTGCTGACTTAGAAAGAAACCTTGGTCTGCACGATATGCTCATTCTCATAGCCGATAGCAGCTGATCAATTCATCCGCTTCATGGGAGAGTGAGGGTTAGGACCAGCAATCTAAATTTACATTTTTGACTTGAAATTATAATTTGTGTATTCAAGGCGTAATGTAGAATGTTTATTATTATTATTATTATTATTATTATTATTATTATTATTATTATCATCATCATCATGATTGTTATTATTATTTTTGCTATAGGTATGCAAGGCATTTTGTGCTATATAAAGCCTCCGATCGTATTACTGTGCAGGGAGTGATGTCGTATCTTGGCATTAATGGATATTGATTTCTTGTTGTAGATGTTTTTAGTTAGTACTTAATAAGCCGTTTCCATTTTCCTGATCAGTGATGTAAGGCCTTCTTTCTTCAAGGCGTTGGAATCTATCCACCCTCCAATTTATTTAAAATTTTTCGTTCGTTTGGGTTTTTCCTCCTATTACCTCTAACACTTTGAATGCTTACTTAATATTTGTCAATTCCGTTTTCTCGACGGATATCTGGAGTCCCGCATCTGCTGCTAGTTTCTTTTCTTCTTTCTTCGTTTAGGCCAGCTATGGGCGACGTCATTTCAACTGCTTCCGTCTTTGGGCCTTGATCTTAACCCAGTGTTCACGCATTCGCTGCCTGTGAAACTCCCTTCATTCATCAGACCACTTCTTGCCGGTTTTTAATTTCGCTTTTTCTTGGAATTGGTGGTGTGCTTTTCCTTCAAAAGATCACTTTCCATAATGTCTGCGTGGCTGATCCCTGCTTCCTGCAAATCCTTGTCTACCCCACAAAACCAGGGGCCCTTGGTTTTCTTGTTAAGAAAATGGGTAAATATCCGATTGGCGATTCTCTCGGGTTTCATACGAGTTGTGGCCATAGTAAGATATTCTTCTTTTCCGAATTACTTGAGATATCCTTTCTATATGATGGTACAGCTCATTGTTATGCCATCTTCTGTATTCACCATCGTCTCTCATCGGCCCTAGATCTTCCTCAGGATCTTCCTTTCCTTGGCTTCCATTTTCTCAACCAGACCTTTCTATTCATTGCCAGGCATTCTGCTGCGTATAGTGCCTCAGGTCGGATAACTGTACAATAGGGTCTTTGTTTGGCATTGCGGGAGACTGTTCGCTTGCTGTACACTCCTTTCGTTATCTGGTAGGCCACTTCCATCTTGTTTATTATTATTATTATTATTATTATTAATAATACATTAGAGCTGAATCTCTTTGGACTGGGTATTACCAACACATTTTAATTCCTGAGTGGGGATCTTGTTTTTCTCCTGGCTTTGATATCTTCCCAGTACTTCTTCAGTCCACCAATCAATGTCGTTTGTGGTTCTGGCAGGGGCTATCTCCGTGTACTGACTCAAATTCCACTATAAAACCCTGATATATTTTAATCGTTTCTCTAAAATTACATCTGCCGTGGATTTTATTTTTTGGGACACGAATTTGCATCAGGTCTTCACCACATTCTTGGAACCATCTTCTCTTGGTTACTTTTGGATTTGTGATATTCCAGACTGTCTTAGTAAGTCGACCTTTTGTCATAAGGATTAATAATAATACTGTTATTGATTTTACATCAGAGACGATGGGGTGCCTGAATTTTGCCCTGAAGTGGGGCTTTTACTTGGTACGACTCCCTCGCATTGTGCACCCTCAAATGACAGCTGACTGCGCCAGGATTCGATCCTGCAACCTTGTGCAATGCAGACGAGAACATCACCGCAGTACCACTCAGCTAGTCTGCCATAAGGAAGGTGTGCCCGTAGAATAAGAATCTCTTCTTTTTAATGGATGATGTGTATTGGTTCAACTTACTGTAGAGTTTCTCATTGGATCTCAATCGTACACGCCCATCAATATTTATCTGTTGCCTAATACGAGGGTCATTCCATAAGTTATGCCTACTATGTTATATCTTTCGAAAATGCTACAGCATGGAAAATCCATGATGTGGATTGAACCGTCAAGGCCGTGTGATATCTCAATGCCAACAGTACAGGAGGTAACGGCAAAGGTACGAATGAAAACTACACAATGGAACTCTGTGTAAATTTGTTTTGTTTTGCACTAGTACAAATGGAACACAAATCAATCAGTTAACATCCAGGGCACCGTTTCCAAGCTTTGGAGCACTGTTCAATAACTGACACGGACATAAGTTTGGCGCTTTTCAGTTGGTCAACACAAATGTACCCCAAAAAGAGCTGGGTTATGCCCTAAACCTAAAATAAATTACATGAGATTAATAAATACGCTAGGATTTCAGGATTAGGGCATAACCCAGCTCTATTTGGGTATATTCGTATTGACCGACTGAAAAACACCAAACTTTTGTTTACTTAGGCAACACTGTAAAATGGCTTCAAACCTCACAAAGACACGAATGATCGCTGTTCCAATCTGCTTACATCCATCTTGTAGCACGGCCAAGCTCAGAATGAACGTGTATGGCGCTGGAACCTAGCCACCTGCACTTTACAGTCGCCTTCTGTCAGTTGAATTCTGTGCTGATTGCCACGGAGTTTAGTATGTCTACAATGGAATTACCGTGATGCCATATGTTCGAAAGATATAACATTATTGCCATGACTTATGGAATGACCATCGTAACTTTCTAAGTCAAAGTCTCCGAAGGATATAGCCCTTCTGGTTTAAGAACAGTGCTGTAGTGCTAATGTGCCTATGCTTGTCAAAATAATCAACCCCTTCTTATTATAGATTATTATTAGTGTTATGTGCGAATGGACCCAGATGGATCACGCAGTACTTTTATGATTCGCCTCTCTGATCTTCCATATGGCTCTCATTCTCTCTCCGTGAGCCATCTTCCTTTCCTCTGTCCACTTGGTTCCTGGTCTCTTTGGAGCGTCATTCTCTGGTGTTGCTATCAACCTATTTACCCTACATCGGAATAGGTTCCTGCCAAACACTTCCGCTGTTCTTACTGGGGTCTTCTCCAAGTCCTGTTTGACTTGCTGAATCTATGGTGTATTCTTCAGTTTATCTGCGTAGGTGTGTAAACCTAGTCGGTGCAAGTCTTTGAACATGTCCATAAAATATTAATCTTCGTTTTCTGATGTCTGCCGCAAGATTAGATAATTTCTTAGTTGCTTTACGAGATCTCAATCTGAATCCATCTTCTGATCTTTTTGGGGCAAGAATTTTCCTTAAGATCTTTCGGTCTTCCTTAAGGATGTTTTCCAAGTCACCCTTCCTGTTAAGTATCAGAGTTTCACTTGCATATACAGAGCTTCTGGAAAACGTGTCATTCGGTTCAGTTTGACACATACGTTGTCATTTGTTCTTGATTTATTTATCGTATGACATACAGACAACAAGCATTCAAGATAAATATATACACACATAAACATTGATATATACATATTTACAGGGACACATGACAAGGCAGGCTTATATCTTTAAATCTAAATTCTGTGTCCATTGCAATGCTGTAGGTTTTGCAAACAGGAAGTCAGACCGATTACCCTGATATGTTCTTCTATGGCAATTGTGAACAATGTGGTGAACTGACTGTGAAGGAGCACCGCAGTCACATTGGGGAGAAGGAATTTTACCCCATTTGATGAGTGATTCAGCACAGACCCCGTGATTAGTCCGGATCCTATTGAGGGCAGTCCACGTTCCTCTTGGCGGGTCAAAACCGGGTGCAGCGCTATCTCCAATTAAATCACTCCAAGCTTTAAGGTTGATGTTGGTGCTCCATTCATTTCTCCATTGGATATTCGGCTTAAAATTGTTGCCTGTGAGATTCCTAGCATATTTGATGGGTGGATGTCTAGATTTCAGTCGGTTTCTGTTCAGATCAGGGATGTCACAGTGAATAGGAAGAGCTGTATTACTCATCATTTTCTTATACTCTCGGATCAGGGCAGCTTTCCTGCGTAGATCAGGAGGCATGATGTTACTGAGGACAGGAAGCCAATAAGTGGGCGTAGATCTAATAAGGCCACTGATCAGTCTCATGGTGTTGAATTGGCAATTGATACTATGAATGCAGAAAGGCGTTAATATAATCACTGATGCACCTTTTTCTCCTTGGAGATATATTTATGTTAGTTAGTTTTTGTTGTTTTAAGGGGCGGAACTACGAGGTCATATGCCCCTAAATATGTTTATGTTACGTCAGCTCGACCTGTAGAAAAAGGGCTGATACAGCTGTTCCTCGCATACAGTATAAAGAAGGTGACCATTATGACAAGGGACATTTTTGGGATGGACTGCACGTCACAGCACTGAGTTGGAGGGTGAACATGAATGGGACGTCTGCGTTCTTCCTCGCATACTGGGCCTTTTCCCAAATGACCTCAACTCTATTGAAAGTGGATGAGAACAAAAGGGTGAGTTTCATTTGGTAAATTAAACTTGTGTAACTATAGATTAAAGGGCGTATGAGAACTTTATAGGCAGTCTAATAAGTTAAATGCGATGAGTGAAGAAAAAAAGAACACGTGTGTTTAGTCTTATTCTTGTTCTTATGATACGCAGATTTGAAGATGGAAATTTGTATCATTAAACTGTGATACTGTATACGTAATGTTATGGAGGTTTGAAACACCGTTTCTGAGATTTAAAAGGTCGAAAATTTTAAACTTCGTATGAAATGTGGCTCCTCACCTGAAACAAAGAAACAAAAATCAAATAAATGATTGAATATATTAAAAAAACTAAATTAGCACAGATAAGTAACAAAATAAATACAATAATTGACCAGACATTTGACTAATAGGAAAGAAAGAAAGAAAGAAAGAAAGAAAGAAAGAAAGGAAGAAAGAAAGAAATATAGAAAGAAAGACAGTAAGACAGAAAGAAATTGAGAATGAAAGAAGTAAGGAAAGGCAGGTGAGCAGACTCACAGCTTCTTATTACTCATATGTTAGTAATGCTACAGACTGATTTCTTCACCTGGAAACGGTATTTCCTGAATCTATAATCATTAATCAGTGAATGACATCGGTGTTTCACTTCTTAAAACAACAATAAAAACAGTAATACTCGGTCAAACACGAGGAATGTTTAAATGAATCCTGTTCCAGGTTCCTGGGCACCGAAATATGAAGAAAGGAAAGCCAACAAGTAAGATAAATAAAAGGGTAGTGTTGGTTTACACATTACTGTTTAAATGTGATAAAAATGTCTCCCATGGCGTTGAGGAAGGTATCCCATTATTATTTGGTCCGCGAAGAATGATTTTTGGTTGCTACTGGAACCAATCCGTAATTACATCCTGTACCTTCACGTCGGAGTGAAATTGTTGACCCTTTAGGAATTTCTTCAACGGTCCAAACCGATGAAAGTGACAAATCCGTCGTTTCCTCACGGCCATCGCCAAACATTCGAGACCAGTATACAGCAATCATTCTCTAATGTGCCTCCACTGACTTACAATCCTCTGCCGTTAAGAAGTGGATTACTGCTCGTTGGTCTTGTTTTGACGGTTTCTGATTCACACCAAACATCTTGATATAATTCTACATGTCTATAAACAAAGCAAAGCGCAAATATCCAACAACACTCCGCTTGCGAATGCGTATTTCCAACCTGAAGCAACAACATATAAACGTAGCATCTTTTAAATGGGTTTCAGTCGAACACACCTCGTATTTTAAAATAAATTATTATGATGAAATCATCACTGAATGATCCGATCTCAGTGAAACTTGTTGCACAAATCATGTCAATTCCTCAAACACAAATTCATCTAACTCTCCTCCGAATGATGCGATATCTATGTGTAGGCACAGTGAATCCATTTTTTTTATTAACAAACACATTGCTCCCTTTTCCCTTTTACAAACTGTAAGTGGTGTACTGGCTTGCCACGGTGAGTGAGTGGTTATAGTGTCGGTGTACCAACCCCATGATTGCAGGTTCGCTCCTGGCAATGGTAAGTGATTTTTGAAAGGCGACAAAAATCACGACACTCATGTCATACGTTGTTGGCATGTTAAAGAACCCATTTGAATTCAGTAGGCCGTGTTCAATGGCAAAATTAATCTCGGGATTTTCCGCCATCACAAAGTTCCTCCATTCTCTACTTGAAAGCGCTGTAGTGTCAAGGAGTTTAGATATCTAACCTCCTTGACTTTCATAGCGTTCAAAGGAACGACGAAATTCGACATGCAAGCTACCCTCTGGGTGTCAATTAACAAAGCTTGCACCAGGCACCCGAGGCCATACGATATTATTATTATAGTGGTGTACTTGTACAGTTCCTCAGATATGAATTCCTCCAACTTGTTAGGGAATGACTCAATCACAGGGAAAGTTAGCATGGCAACCCAATGCTATGAGTAATCTGTCGCATCATTTTCTAAAAGTAGTTCTCCTCAATAAATTATAGATGGCGTTTGTGTCACCAAATACAACAAACGCCTGTTAATCTTGTATTTTCTATTTATGTTTACTCTCGAAAATGACTACAATGTTTGGATATTGAGTTACGAGATTGTTGTCGCTGTCCAATATTTTATCAAAATTTAGGCAAAGGGCACCCGATATGGGTTAGTTGTGAAATATATAATTTTTTGTTGTTGTCAGTTTGTACATGCGAGTCTCGTCTTTTGAATCCTATTTCAAACTTCTTCGACGTTTCAAACTATTTTGTAAATGTGGGGTGTGACATGGCCACAAGCCGCTGTCTCATTCCATAGAATACAAGCACATTTGCCATTGAAAACAAATGTTTTTAAATATCCGTATTGATGTTAGAATTAAACGTTTAAATTATACGCCAAATCAATACATAAACAAATATATATTTTATATATTAGTACATATTTCGACCCACAATGGGATCATCCTCAGCCTAAAAAGAAAACCAATTAAGAATTGAAAACTAAAATGGCATAGCCTATGTGCCTTAAATCTAAATTAAAATGAAAAGTTAATGATAATAATTGTAATAAATAAAATATAGTAATAACAAGTAGTTCCGTGAAGAACTATACAGCCTATTTTCATATATCCTACTTATGTTAATTGCCACTATCAACATACACAATTTCAGTTTGATTGCTGTAATAGATTCGTAGATATTGAGAACCGACTAAATATTTCGGATGGTCGCCATGTTGAATTTTATATATGTAGGTCCTAGAGTTATGTACTGTTACATGCAGATTATTGTGAACGTGTAGTATTCAAACTTCAATCGCATATTTAGGACACAAGAAGTAAAAAGGAGATTTTAAAATTTTTCACAGCTGCCATCTTGAGGTTATGGAAACAATTGAAATAAATTAGATGCCAGTGGATTAACATTCGTATAAGGATTTACTGTACCAAGTTTCACTGCACGCGGATGGTTAAATTGCGAGAAACGTCCATGTGAATATTTATAATTCGCGTCGCCGCCATGTTGGATTTGTGATCACCAGGTTATTTAAAGTCCTATAGGTGAACTTAAGTTCATAGCCCCTATGGACATTAAAAATGCAGTTTGATTGCTAAAATAGATTCGTAGATATTGAGTATCATCTTAATATTTCGGATGGTCGCCATGTTGGATTGTTAAATGTATAGGCCATAGAGTCATGTACCATTAAAGGAAAATTATTGCGTAGGTTCATTATTCAAACTTTCACTTCGATCGCATGACTACATCACAAGAAATAAAAGCTTAATTTTAAAATTCGCACTGCCGCCATCTTGAGGTTATGTAAACAATTGAACTAAATTAGATACCAGTGGATTACAATGTGTATAAATATTTCCTGTACCAGGTTTCAGTGCGCTTGGAACATTAAATCGCGAGAAAGGTCTATTTAAAATTTTCAAATTCGCTTGGCCGCCATGTTCGTTTTGTAGATAACCGGTTTTTGAAAGTCTTATAGATGGACTTCCAGTAGTGCCCTTTATCTCCGTACAAAATTTTAGGGAGATACCGCTAATAGTTTCAGAGATATAGAATGCCGGTGAAATATTTCGCACATCCGCCATCTTGTGATTATGTAAACAATTGAACGAAGTTAGATGTCTGTGCATTAAAATGTATACAAACATATACTGTACCAAGTTTCAGTGCGTTTGGTTGGCCAAATCGCGAGAAACGTCTATTTAAATGTCGCAAATTCGCTTGGCCGCCATGTTGGTTTTTTAGTTACCAGGTTTTCAATGGTCACATAAGTGAACTTATAGTAGTTCCCTCTATCACCATAGAAAATGTCAGGGTAATATCGGTAATAGTTTCGGAGATATTGAATGCTGGTGAAATATTTCGCACAGCCACCATGTTGGATTGGTGAGTCGTAACAAAATTTGAAGGGCACGGTCGAGGTCGCCCGGAATAGTGCTATGAACTTTCCAAGTTTCATTGAAATCGCTCCTGCCTTTTAGATTTTATTAGGGGACACACACACACACACACACACACACGAATCACACACACACACACATACACACGCACACACACACGGACAAAAGGTGATCTCATAAGCCTATTTTTTCAAAATTGAAAATAGGCTAAAAATGTATATCCTTACAAATGTAGTATTAATTAATAAATAATTAATTAATAGCAACACTACAACGGCACTTTTATTGAAATTCACTCCCATATCTCCTTGGATACTATATTTTACACGTTGGTAACCTAAATAATGCAATACATCCAAACCTTAAAGCTCGTTGACATATATTTATTCACCTAGATTACTAATAATGACATGCCACCTATACTTCATTGATCTGATAAATACTTAATGTATGCATTACATACGGTACTACGGGAAAATTTTCAACACGGTAAGATTACTTAATGGTATGACCAATACATTTGATACCTCCTTTTAAATCAAGACTGATTACTATATTTATTCATTTCTTTCTCCATAGACGGTTGCATTAAAGCGGCAAATACATTACCTAACACTGTTTGGCAAATTTAAAGTGGAACTTCTGATACCGTAATTCCACTTCAAGAATCCCGGTTTTTCTTCTAAACGTTTTGGACATTTAGAATTGCCACATATCCATATTGGGCATTTCAACTCAAATTCTTGTACGAATTTCCGAATTTCTCCATCCCATACAACGAGGTAGGTGATAATAAATCATTTAAAAGTAGATTTTTATCAGTTTCATATGCTGGCTAATTATGTTTCGTTTATTTATATACATTTGTTCTGACATGTTTTATTTTCCTATCTGTTAGTTTATTTCATGTCATCGTAATACTGGTTGGCACCTTTTCAAAATCGTTAATAATCTCCGTATTGAAGAGGATTCAACTTATTTAACTCAAGCGCCGAACTGAATTATTTTGTCGTTTTCTAAATTATTTTGTGTATATTTTGATAAATTTTTTAAAGCTTAACATTTTTACATCACCGTTAATAGTTCTTATTTCCTAACTACTTTTTTAAAATTATTGTTAAAAGACCAATCTTATATTTATTAATTAATACTACATTTGTAAGGATATCCATTTTATTACTTATTTTATTTATTACAATTATTATCATTAAATTTTCATTTTAATTTAGATTTAAGGCACATATGCCATTTTAGTTTTCAATTCTTAATTGATTTTCTTTTTAGGCTGAGGATGACCCCATTGTGGGTCGAAACATGTACTAATATATAAAATATATATTTGTTTATGTATTGATTTGGCGTATAATTTAAACGTTTAATGCCTCATTCCATCTAATTCCCCACTCATAGAGCTTTCCATCTTTCTTTCGCATTGTTAGAGGAAAGTACCATGGACAGATTTTGATCAATATCACACGCTTATTTATTTAATTAATTATTTAACTTGTTGCAAACAGGTAAAAAGATCGTATTACTTGGAACTGGAATGCATTGACAATATTTGACGCTTATTTCTCGAAAGCTAACTTTTTGTCTATCCGAGGAACATTTTCACCGATTCCAATGAACGTACTGTACGCGTATTTGTGGTTGGAAATATTCTATCTTCTAAAAGTTTTGTAAGTTAACCAATGCTAAATAAAACGGAGTCTGGACGCAAGCCAGAAACAGATTATTATATCTCGCACAGTTAACCAGTTACCCTAGCGCGGCCAATCAAGTAATTCCAAGCTCGCACGTGCTAAGCAAACCGGCTCAGGAGGAGCTAGGCTTTGTCTGACAGCACGAATCAAGCCGAGGACTTCCGATCTCGCGCATGACTTACATCGGGGACACGTTCGAAGGAATTCTGGATGCAAGCAAGTAGAAGGGGGTCCAGACGCGTGGCGATGACAGCCAATAGGAGGATCCGTTACTAAGAAGAAAGCAATTAGCGCAATTGGCATATCTAATTACCAGCAAAATATTAACGTTTATAAACAACAGAGAAGTTGTTAATTAATAAATAAGGAGTATTTATTAATATTTACAGCTGATTGAATGCTTAATTATGGAATAATATTATATTCGATATTAATAATAATCATAATAATAATAATAATAATATCGTATGGCCTCGGGTGCCGGGTGCAAGATTTGTAATTTGACACCCAGAGGGTAGCTTGCATGTCGAATTTCGTTGTTCCTTGAATCACTATGAAAGTCAAGGAGGTTAGATATCTAAGCTCCTTGAACACTATAGCGCTTTCTAATAGAGAAATGAGGAACTTTGTGTTGGCGGAAACTCCCGAGATTAATTTTTCCATTATGAACACGGTCTACGGAATTCAAATGGGTTCTTTGACATGCCAACACCGTATGACATGCATGTCGTATTTTTGCCGCCTTTCAAAAATCACTTACCCCGGCCAGGAGAGAACCTGCAATCTTGGGGTTAGTAGACCGACACGCTATCCACTCACCCACCGTGGCAAGCTATATTCGATATTAACGCGCCATTTAAGCACGGTTTTTTTCATAAGGGGACGCCAATTTTACTGTCAGAGTGACTACAAGCGACTTACTGTAGATCATGGCTCTTATTATTCACGACTTCGTGGAGACAGGACGTGTTCACTAATTACTCTATAAGTGAAGCTAACATTATAGAGATTGATATCAGCGAAGACGAAATCATTACTACAAGCAGTATTAACGACGAGAATTACAGCACAATAGTTTGCGTAAATACATATCTACGATTATACTACAATTACAACGAAGAAATACGGAAAACGGTAAAGCAACGAGTAAGGTGATTGAATTATTCTACGTATTTATCACCATGCCAAATCTACTGAAGTTGAGAGGGGAAGACTTCATTGAATCTACAGTGATGGAGTTGAGTTACTAAAATGCTACAGGGAACATAGGTATGATGATGGCGAGAATATTCGAAATTACATAATATTAATACCGTGGGGGAGATAAACATCTAGTCTCTCCTGCGTGAATTAATTCTACACCTACAAAAAGTCATGTCATCGACTACGATGATGGATACATATCTATCTGAACTGCGGCGAAGAAGAAAGAAGACTTTCCTGAACGGGGATGGCTAGGGTAATCCCAGCGCAATCAAGAGAGAAAGGGCTTTCCCATCTCATTAAGAAGATAGCCAAGCTGAAAGGACGACTACACCATGATGTTAGAGTTCGAATCCCGTTCCTGGCAGTTTGGAGACTTCCGAAGGAGATCGAGCAGGGTCCCACACTACATCTTGAGGGGACGATTTCTCAGAAACAATCCGTTTCTGATGAACAATGAAGGAAATCCACTTCTAGACAGATTTACGCAGCACCAGGTAGTCAATAGACCAACAAAGTATCCCATTTTGTAGAATTGTAGAAACTTTTGAGAATATCCGACAACTTAATATTTGAATGCCATTTTTCTAAATCTTCGAATTGTTATTTTCATATTTTTTGTTTGATATATGCATCGTTATGTTAGGTAGAAGTTTAATTTTCGATTTTTCATCGATTTTTGGATTTGTAAACGTTTTTGTGACGATTTAGAATTGCTATTTGGAATTTAGAATTTTATGCGATTTCGAATTTACTTGATGGAAATTTTATCGTTTAGCTCGCATTTTATTGTTTAGCTCGCATTTTATCGTTTAGAATGAATTGTTTTTTAAAATGGATTTGATCATTTTTGTAATAATGGAAGTTTAATGGAAAATATGTTCCAAGGATATTATACTGAGGTATAAATTCAGTAATGCGATCGTTGATGATCTATTTTGAGGATCTGAGCGAAGTTATAGTTTAATAACGTATTTGACAAGTCTGGTTGTAAATATTTATTTACACTATTCACAAATGTTAAAACATGGAACTGTATAAGAATTAGAATAGAGAAAAAATGGAAATAATATTGTAATATGAGTAGAAGTAGAATACAAGCTCTCTCACCAAGGTGGACTCGGTTCGATTCCCGGTCAATGCATGTGAGATTTTCGAAGTGAAATGCCATGTCCTGTGGTTCGGATTTTACGTAAAAAGGAGGTCCCGTGGCTCACAATCACAAGATTCACGGTCACGTAAAACTACAATCTTCCTTCTTTCCTTTCAGAATACAAGCTACGTAAGAATAGTAAAACAGTCAAAGATTTAAGGAATACTTGAGAGAAGTACAGTAGCTGAGTGCAGCTAACATTAAAAATGTTATTTAGGAAATGAATATAATTGTTATCGAAATATTAGTATTTTGTTATATTACCTGTTAAGATAAGTTATCGAAAGAACCAATATTTTTATTAAATGCGTTGGAACTGCAGTAAGAAATTAATAACGAGAAAGAATATATTTGTAAAATACTATTATATATAATGTGAAGAAGGAACTGTGAAGTATATCTAGGAAAGATATTTTATTGTATTCCCGTATTGACGGAGGAACAGGCTGCATTTATGACAATGAGCACAGTTATGTCGTAGTTTCATTTGTTAAAAGAAAATCTGTTGAGACAGATGTGTGTGAGATTCTTATTATTGAAAGGAAGGAGTGTTAAAATGCAGTATCTTTGTATGAAGTATTGGAAGTTATTGAGATAGACTCAATAGTTGAAGCTGAGTTCTATTTAAATGGTTCTGAGTAGACATTAAATTAAAGGTAATTATTCGACGGATAGGAAACTATTTCTATTAAGTATTTTTATTTTACGACAGACCAGTATGTGGAAGTAATTTAAACTATGTTTATACTTAGCTGTACGGATTATAGAATCCCAGATTGCAACACTGTTGCCGATAAAGACATAGTTATGTGGAAGGTTTTCTGAATTGTAAAAGAATTAAATTGAGAGAAATAATAATAATGTTATTGGTTTTACGTCCCTTTAAACTACACTGGCTTTTAGAGACGCCGGGGTGCCGGAATTAAGCCCCGAAGGGGATCTTTAACGTGCCAGTAAATCTACGGACACGGCTCCTAAATTGAGAGAAGTAGAAAGACAGATAATGTCTTGTATTTCAAATAAGAAATAGGCATTTTGCCAATTGTAAATAATTTGTTTAAGATGATAGATGACGAAATTCATCATAAATATATGTCATGTATATAAACCGTGTATGGAGGTTATAGGGATTTTTGAGGAGTAATATTTTATGCATATTTTAATTTAATGTTACGATAGGAATTTTTTTCCATCGCTTCTACGGACGGATTTTCTGAAGATAGGAGAAGGGAGTTAGATTGCATAGAGTAACAAATAGTATTTGTAATGACGGAGATCTACGTCATGGGTAAATTCATTTTATTTTGCCGGGATTTTAAGAATTTAATAACATTAATTTATTTTGTTGTTGTTAAACTCCCGACACCTAGGGCGCAGCAGTTGTTTGCCACATTTTTTTATAATTTAGTTGAGCTTATGAAAGCATTGTTAGAGTTTATTAATGGTTTCTTGAGGAAACAGACGTGCATATAATTTTGAAATTAATACCATTTACGTAGTTTTATAGATATTTTTAATTGAAACGTAAGTTTTGTTCTTAAATTCAGTGTTTGAATTTCGTGTGTGTGTGTTCGTGTCATTTTAATAAATGACAGGCACGTAACTTACGTTTTACTGATATTTTTATAGAAATTTGGCATTGTCTTTTGTAGATTTAATGGTAGATGAATGTGCTATAGGGTGGCGGTATTCCAAAGGACCTTATCCGCACCCTTATGCCCGAGATTTTCTTTGATTCTCGTATTCCCGAGTAGTTTAGAGAACCTGTAGTTCTGTAGTTAGTTGTTATAGCACATTTGGTTGTAAATCCCTGTTCCTTATCCTGAGTGTATTCGCCAAGTAGCACTGTGCAGTTTTTTAGCCGGGAACTTCAAGATAGTACAATCCATTTTCCAGCTGCGGAAAATGGTGTATCATTCCAGGTATAAGGGTGCAGTGAATAACCCACTTGCAAGTTATTATTTTTGGCAAGTTAATGCTGTTTTTAGCCTATTTTCAATTTTGAAAAAAAAAAAAAAAAAAAAAAAAAAGGGGGGCTTATGAGATCACCTCTTGTCCGTATGTGTGTGTGTGAGAGGAGTGTGTGTGTCCCCCTAATAACTTCTATACGACTGGAGCGATTTCAATGAAACTCAGTAAGTTCATAGCACTATTCCCGGCGACTCCGGCCGTGCCCTTCAAATTTTGTTACGTCTCATCAATCCAACATGGCGGCTGTGCGAAATATTTCACCAGCATTCAATATCTCCGAAACTATTACCGATATAACCCTGGAATTTATTTCGGTGATAAAGGGAACTACTAGAAGTTCACCTATGTGACTTTTGAAACACTGATAACTACAAAACCAACATGGCGGCCACGCGAATTTGCAACTTTTAAATAGACGTTTCTCGCGATTTAAGCAACCAAACGCAATAAAACTTGGTACAGTATATGTTTATACATATTGAAATGCACCGACATCTAACTTCGTTCAATTGTTTACATAACCACAAGATGGCGGATGTGCGAAATATTTCACCGGCATTCTATATCTCTGAAACTATTAGCGGTATCGCCCTGATATTTTGTACGGTGAAAAAGGGCACTACTGAAAGTTCATCTATAAGATTTTCAAAAACCGGTTAACTACAAAATGAACATGGCGGCCAAGCGAATTTGAAAATTTTAAATAGACCTTTCTCGCGATTTAATGATCCAAACGCAATGAAATCTGGTTCAGGAAATGTTTATACATATTGTAATGCACTGGTATCTAATTTAGTTCAATTGTTTACATAACCTCAAGATGGCGGCTGTGCGAATTTTAAAATTAAGTATCTATTTCTTGTGTCGTAATCATGTGATCGAAGTGAAAGTTTGAATAATGAACCTACGCAATAATTTTCCTTTAATTGTAGATGACTCTACGGTCTATACATTTAGCAATCCAACATGGCGACCATCCGAAATATTTAGACTGCTCTGAATATCTACGAATCTATTATAGCAATCTAACTGAATTTTTTTATGTTCATAGGAGCAATGAACTTAAGTTCACCTATAGGCCTTTAAATAAGCTGGTGATCACATATCCAACATGGCGGCGACGCGAAATATAAATATTCACATGGTCGTTTCTCGCAATATAACCATCCGAGTGCAGTGAAACTTGGTACAGTAAATTGTTATTCGAATGTTAATCCACTGGCATCTAATTTATTTCAATTGTTTCCATAACCACAAGATGTCAGTTGTGCGAAATTTTAAAATCTCCTTGTTACTTCTTGTGTCCTAATCATGCGATTGAAGTTTGAATGCTACACGCACACAATTATCTTCATGTAACAGCACATAACTCTAGGACCTATATATATAAAATCCAACATGGCGACCTTCCGAAATATTTAGTCGGTTCTCAATATCTACGAATCTATTACAGCAATCAAACTGGAATTTTGTATGTAGATAGAGGCAATTAACATAAGTAGGATATATGAAAATAGGCTGTATAGTTCTTCACCCGAACTACTTGTTTTGAATTTAAAATTATAGTATTTAAATTTTTACGCAAATTGTTTAATTTCTAGGCTCAAATTTTTGAAATCTATTGACAAAGTATTGTTTTCCAAGTTAACTTCAGGTATTAAAATATTCCATCGTCAAAATATGTAGAAAGGTCTAAAGAAGAATTACAACAAAATTCAAAGTCCTAACTCTGTACCTATCTGGAAAATGTTATTTACAAACTCCCAATTTAAAATGGTAGAGGTAGCCCCTGCCCGATGCGTTTTATTTAGTCCATCACATAGGGAATTATTAATTTGTTGGGAGTGTTTGGAGATGGCAAAATAGTTATGAAAGTAGGTTGTAATAGTTCCAGCATTCTTGGCTGTCACAGCGGAGGCCCATGTTCGATTTCCGGCTCTGCCAAGAAATTTCGTTCTGATCAGAGGGATGGAACGGGATACATTCATTCTCGTGAGGCAAAACTGAGAAGAGGTGGGTTTGATTTATACCTCAGCCTTTTTTCATTTCTATTTCATGAAAATTCCGGGATGGTACTCAACTTAAGGCCATGGCCGCTTCCTACTCGAAATCATACCTCAATTACAAGCCATCGCAATGATACATGTTATCAGGCAAATTGTGCACACCCACAAGTACACGGGGCTACATGACCATGATGTTGCAAAGACTCTGAACAGAATGATTATTGTAATAGGAACTACTCGTTTTATCTAATAACGCGGCTGCAACATTTTCGTTACTCTCTCCTGGTACTCCTAACATAGCTTGCTTCATACAGTAGAATGACAAGGATGTGGGCCATTGGGAGGAGACGGTCGACTGTACAAAACATCAGCATATTTCAAATATTTCAAAATAATGATCCGATTAGCTCAATTCAGTATTGCCAGCGTTTGGCGATACCATTGGCAGAGCCGGGAATTGAACCTAGGCCTCCACTGTGACAGCCAAGAATACTAGAACTATTGCCACGGTGGGTGAGTGGTTATCGTGTCGGTCTACTAACCCCAAGATTGCAGGTTCGCTCCTGGCCGTGGCAAGTGATTTTTGAAAGGCGGCAAAAATACGACACGCATGTCATACGATGTTGGCATGTCAAAGAACCCATTTGAATTCAGTAGGCCGTGTTCATAATGGCAAAATTAATCTCGGGAGTTTCCGCCAACACAAAGTTCCTCATTTCTCTACTAGAAAGCGCTATAGTGTTCAAGGAGCTTAGATATCTAACCTCTTTGACTTTCATAGTGATTCAAGGAACAACGAAATTCGGCATGCAAGCTACCCTCTGGGTGTCAAATTACAAAGCTTGCACCCGGCATCCGAGGCCATACGATATTATTATTATTTTTATTATTATTATTATACCTAAAAATATGGTATATTGGCATTCACGGGTTTATGCCGTGTCTTGTGTGGGGTTTCGCCTTTATAGGGAGGTGAAAGGCGGCTTGAGCAGGTGCGCTTCATAAGAAAGTAGGCTAGGTAGTGCACAGTTCGAAACTCCTGTGGGTGTCCGGGCGCGTACACCTAGAGTCCGCTGATGAGGCAGCTTGGTGTTCCTAGACGAAACCCACACAAGACACGGCACAAACCTTGAGAAATTGCTAAGTTTTTATTACAACCTACTTTGGCTTCGGTGGCGTAGTCGGTAGTATGCTGAACTGCTATGTTCAATATTGTGGGTTCAAACCCGGCCGAAGTCGTTGGATTTTTAAGAGCGTTAAAATCCTTCAGCATGCCTTCCTTTGGAGGAGAAGTAAAGCCAGCGGGCCCATGTCATAGATTTATGGCATGTAAAAGAACCTACCACTACAATTGGTAGTGTGTAGCCAAATTTGTAGGTTAATTGGTTGGTAATGCTTTATCAAGTTCCAACGTTCACAGCTAGGTGTCAGTGACAGTGGCATCTGGTAGCCAAAGTTGGAACTACTTGAAATTGAACTGCTGGGAGCCTACGGGCGTTCAATTAAACAATACGCTTCTTTGGCCATTGCTGTAATCCATGTTTATGTATATATTTCAACCTACTTTTATAACTGGTTCTTCCATTTCAAAACTCTCCCGACATTACCATTGAGCTCGTCAGTTGGTATGATACACCTCACCAAAACACTGGCTAGCATGCTGGGAAGGCCACTGCAAGGCTAATATAAAGCCACGAGCCCTGTGTGAAGCTAAATTGTATAGGTTAAGAATGTAAACAACGCTCTTAGGTTTCTATGTTCGTTGCCTAGAGCCGCCTGCGGTGGCGTCTAGTAGTTAAGTTCTGAACTTGGCCTAGTCGTCGTTGACGGTAGCGCTTGGCGGCAAAAGTAGGAACTATTTGAAAAATTCTAAGTTGCAGTACTTAAAATTAAAAAACAGATACACACACTAATACAGTCATCACAATTAACACCGGTTATCGGACAGATTCTTCACACACCCAAAGTACACGGGGCTACATGACCGCGTTGTCGCAGCCCCTAAACTTAAAAACCAAACAACCAAAGCGACGAGCAGTACCAATGAGAGCTACGTTCCTTTAGTAATGAATTAGGCCACCAAGGCTATCCATACTGGAATAAGTGTTCCCCAAAGTTATTCCAACTATACGAGTTTCACAAATGAACTGATCAACGACGGATACGTCTACTGGGGCACAGCACTATTGGAGTGCGTTCCAACCTGACTGGCACACTGCTCTTTGCCGAACCAGCCTGTGCCAGAACCAAGTTCTAGCGTTTCCGTATACAACCGAAGCGTGTATGATGACGTACTCTTAGCTCTTCGTCGTGTCGTGACAATATTGAGTGTAAGGAAACATTTTGGGGGAGAGTTTTCAAGACTTGGCAGCACAAGATGAGCTCCTCAATGTTGGTTCCTGTGCTAACAAATTCTGCGCTAGTGTGTATGGAGAGGAGAGCACTGAAAGGAACAAGCACCAATCTCAGAATCCTTTGTCATGGAGATACTCCTTGCGGTGAAAAGAAATCTATTTCAATTTATTGGTTCTACTCAATGGCAGTGATCGGCATTACAAAGTTGTGGGACAAGAGCTTGCCTGCAAGTCAATGTTCGTCTCCTTATTCTGACAGAATCAGGAAATACAGGGTCATCGAAAAATAATGCCAACATTTCAAAAAATTATAGCACCGACACCCTTTATGTTAAACGTGTAATTCTTTCACTGAACGCCAGCTGGTTAAAGTAAGTTTTGTTTTGGAGGGGACGTGACCTTGCTATGCGCACACTAGATGCGAGGGCTTGTCAATGAAGTCCTGACCTCACCCCTTTTGATTTTTTTAAAAACATTGTGTATGCAGAAAAAAATCGGGATTTGGAGCACCTGCAGGAGCGAATTTCTGCCACCATCTTGACAGTTACTCCTGAAATGATTGCGCATACCAATCCAGCCATTGGGAAAGCGTGCGTTCAATGCTGATGTTGGTGGTCGGTCTGTCCTAGATTTTTTCTCCACAGTCCCTGTTTCCTTAAACTGATAAACCATCGAATGGCAGCTTTGTAATCAGATGCACTTTGTCGGGCGGTGCAGTCATTGGCGCGCATCTAGTGTGCATAGCAAGGTCACGTCCCCTCCAAAACAAAACTTACTTTAACCAGCTTGCGTTCAGTGAAGGAATTATACGTTTAACAAAAAGTGTTTCGGTGCTATAATTTTTGAAATGTAGGCATTATTTTCCGATGACCCTGTACAGTACATCATGAGGTCTTGTACTGAAGTGACCTCAATAGAGTTACGTTCAGTGGCGTACATTCTTATTATAGACTATGGTGCCTTTGAATAAATCCCTGAGAATGTACTAGGAACCTCCACGATACTCGAAAAGCCGTTAGCATTTCATCCTCTTTGGGATCTATATCCCTTACTTCAAAACTGCTAACAACTAAGTAGCCTACTAGTATTATCGTTTTTGCCCACCTCGAGTGCTCTTGCCCTCTACAGCTGAGTGCATTAGCATCTGAAGTAATCTCGCCTCATTTATACCGATATCATGGCCCTTCCAACTCAATCAAAAGTGTTATAGGTTATGAATGTGTAACGCTGGCGAATATCACAGTGAATTATTAAATAACTTTAACATGATCATTGCCGCGAACAAAATAATTTCCTCTTCACTTTATTTTTCTAAACATGTGTGGTCTATTGTTAGAAGATTTTTAGCTTACTTTTCACATTTTGTAAACATGTGGAAGAGGTAGACTTATGATATCGATCAGGGCAAATGTGTGTCCGTCTGTTCGTCTGTCAGTGTGTCTGTGCGAGTGTCCCCCTCCCTATCAACTCCTAAACGGCTGCAGTTATCGAAACCAAATTTGATAGGAGTAAAGACCTACGGCTGAATATCTCACAGCCATATTTGAAAACGAATTCAGTGCTACCAACTGCTGAAAAATCACAATTGCAAATTGAGGCCTATGTTTGATATCTCGGAAGATATGCATGGGAATTGTTCCAAAATTGACACACATATAGATAATCTTACATCAGAAAATTTACAGGAGCCCATACAAGAGTGTGTTGCCAACATGATTCTATGCCTGCTGATAGGTCCAATCTTTAAATGCATGTAACCTACATACTACCTATTAGATTTCAACCAAATTTGGAATGTGATTTGCGCACCGGAGCAGATATGCATTCTTTTAGTGTCAACAGGGCTGCACAACTGTTGAAAACTGCACTCTATACATTTTTATCGTAATCTCAATATATCAGAAAGTATGCAGGCCAACAGCTCTAAACCTTTCATACAAATAGTACCTGCAAATGTAGGTTAATTTTGAGTGATCGATATACGACAGTGCTGCCAACATGATTCTACGCGTGCCTATACGTTTAATGTTGAATCACATGTAACTTCCATACTAATAAATGAAGTTCTTTCAAAATTGGCACATATATACAGTCGATCATAATATTTCAATGTATGCTTGATCATTCCATTTATGGCAGTGTCACCGACCTAATTTTACACATGCTGATTAATGTAATATTTAAATACATGTAACGTGCATCTTCTTCTTCTTCTTCTTCTTCTTCTTCTCCTTCTTCGCGAATGGGTCGCTTAGGACCACGCGAAATCAACACTTTCTAGCCTTCCTGTATTCCTTCATTCGCAACGAGTGGGTCTGTTTCCGTTGCTCTGACCATTGATGTTGTGTAGTCTTCTTCTCTTCTTCCTCGAAACCCCGCGTTTGAGTGATTTTCCTGATTTCCTTCCGGTCATGTAAGTTTGGTGATCCTAATTCCTTTAAGTCTTTTTCTGTAAATTTATACCAATTCGGTCTAGTAGCCTTGTTGTTTAAGAAAGTATGTATTTTGTGTGTCAGTCTGTTCGGGTCCATTCTTCCTATGTGTCCCATAAATTGGTTTCTTCGCATTCGCATTGTGTCTGTGTTTTGTTGTTGTTGTATATTTCTGTATTAGACTTTGGATAATGTACACCATCTTTTATTTTTGGTCCAAGGATTGTTCTCATTATTTTACGATCTTTCACTTCTATTTGGTGTTTTAGTGTTTTGTGACGTGTATACCATCTTTTGGAACTCAACAACATTTTGCATGTGCATTGTGTATCTTAAGAGATGGAACTCAGAATATATTTAGAGTCGCCAGGTCTGCCAACTGTTGATATATTGATACATGTTGCCCCTAGTGGCAAGTTCGTTAAGTGGATTACGGTGGGTAGAAGCACAACACAATGGTCCTTTTAAAGAAATAGTAGTTTTATTGCAGGACTTAGCAAGTTACAGTTCACCACACAATAAACAGTACAAGCAATTAGCTGTCTTACAGAAACTGCCTCTATGGAGCTCGACTCACGCTTTCACTTCTCAATCAGCTATGCAGTTAATCTTACCGTAATGAGGTCCGTGTCCTTGGCTACAAGTAATGGCACTCTCCCTCAAGTAAACAAGCCACACTCACTTGTTCTGAATGTTCACTATCCCGCCGTCTGCAGGCTAGGAAAACAGTCCACTACGTTTCGCAATCCACACAGCACTTCACCGCAGGCAATAGCCTCACTTGGGTTTCGCACGTCACGTCACCAACTATTGTCGCACTCACTCAAAAACACTGTCCCACCTTGCTGGTGAGGCCGCTTTATATAGCGAGGCTGGTCACTCGATGGATGTTTCCAGAATTGACCAGGGTTCACACCTTCTCGAGAATTCCAACACAAGTAGGGCCACGAAAATTCGAGACGGTCTCTTTTGTACTGCCTGTCTTCAATGTTGAGCAAATCGCTGGTAACACACAGTCAGGATAGCCTGGGGCGGACTGAGTCACGCGCGGAGCGACGAAGCTATCTAGCTTTCGTAACAATATCGTCTCTATAAATTTAAGAAAAGTAGGCTCTTTAGTTCGTCACGGAACTACTTGTTAGTCAAAACGAGTGTGCCCAAATTAGATTGGACGAGGAGTTACATTTAATATCCTATTGTTTAAAATAAATTACATCAATTATTTATACACTCAATAAAACACTTCTCACATACATGTGGGTGAAAAGTTTCGTTCGTCAAGCGGACATCATTAGATCTTCACGCAGTCCTGTTTTCGGTTCATGTGTATAACACATATACAGTAAACTCCCGATTATCCATGGAATTGACTGGCGCGGATACCGCGAATAAACCGCAAAATTGCTGGTAATGGTTAAACAAAGTTCGAAGGCACTCAAAAACAACACACACGTGCTTTAAATAAGTTAATTATACAATAAAAGGATGTACATGATAACAAAACTCAGTCGATGTTATGTGTGTTATTAAAGTACAGAACAGTACTGTACAGTAATACTGAACTACTGTACACGTTTTTTACTGTACATAATTAAGTGTACTGTACTGTATTTGCGATTTACGATTTTTATTACGTTTAAGTATTTAGTAACTTAATTTCAATTTGTGAGAAATAATTCTCGGTTTCAAAATCTTCCTTTTTTTAATAAAAATGTTCTCCTAAGGCACCGCGGATAATCCGCAAAGCGGATAAACCGCCCGCGGATGATCGAGAGTTTACTGTGTATACAACAGTATTTTCAATTATTATGCTACAAAAGTAGTTAATTAAACTTTGTGTATGACGTATGGTGAAGTGTGCACCAGTCTAATCAGCCAAGTCTAAAAAACCACATTGTCAACTCTGTTACATTTAGGTGTTTAACACAACTAACCAACTATAAAAGCTCGCCATGTAAATAATACACTGTAAAAGTAACGGTTAATAACAATACAGTCTAGAACGCAATCACTTCAAAAGCTCGCTACGGTAGAAGTTAACGGTTCAAAAGGGTTTCTCACTCATACACAAACAAGTACTAACAAAAAACGCTGCACTTTACAAGTGTTGGTTGGTTCTTAAGATTAGGGGCTGCGACAACGCGGTCATGTAGCCCCGTGTACTTTGGGTGTGTGTAGAATCTGTCTGATAACCGGTGTTAATTGTGACGACTTTAATAGTGTGTGTTATCTGTTTTTTTAATTTAAGTACTCTAACTTAGAATTTTTCAAATTGTTCCTACTTTTGCCGCCAAGCGCCACCGGCAACGACTACTAGGCCAAGTTCAGAACTTAGCTACTAGACGCCACTGCAGTCGGCTCTTGGCAACGAAAGTAGAAACCTAAGAGCGTTGTTTACATTCTTAACCTATCCAATTTAGCTTCACACAGGTGCAATTACTGGAAGGTTCTTTAACATGCCATAAATCTATTACATGGGACCGCCGGCTTTACTTCCCTTCCGAAGGAAGGCACACTGAGGGATTTTTAACGCTCTTAATGTGCCCAACTGGTCACGGCAGATTGGCATCGAACTCAGGTCCTATCTGAGAAGACCAGGCACATGATTCTAACTAGAATCGAACCATTGATCTCTAAGGAGGAACAGTTTTAGGGAACCCGAAGAGCAATGTGTTAAATAATGACATATAATAATGTAGCATGATTTCACGACCTGTATGTGAATATCATAGCAGTTTTAAGATGAAGAATTGTAAGCAAATGCAAGCAAATATACGTTTTCGAGGCATATACGAACGAGAGCAGGCCAGTTGACGTTTTATTAATTGCAGTTGGAAAATGGGTGGAGACCGAAGGCGCCAAGGGACCTACTTTCGTCTGGAGCGAGGAGACAGCTCAAAATTAATGACCCGGGTATTCACCGCTTGACAACGATGGAACCTAGGGTAGGGATGACTATCCACGGACATTAATTAATTACAGCCAAGTGGAGCATTAAAATGGAGTGGAATGTACACCCAGGTGAATATATTTTAGGAGAGATAACTTAGGAATGATTTTACACCTAAATTAAAGCCTATATCTCCAAATGAACGCGTTACTACCGAGCCTACGCTCGAGAGGAGTGATTTGGTGACCAGTCAAAGGGGAATCACCTTGATGGCGTCCTGACGCGCTGGACTAAGGCAATTAATTGTAATTAATTGGCCGAAGCGATCGCCGGCACACGAACGTTTATGAAACCTCCACACCTAAATAAACAAGGTGTATATGTCATTTCGGCTGAAAACGTATTATTTCAAGGAAGGAGTCGCAGCCACATGTCCGGTGGACTAGTTTTTACGAGAAACCTTTATAAGGAGGGAGCAGTGCAGACCAAGCGAGTTGTCTTATTGTCTTCAGTCTGTTCTCAAGTATACACGTAACTAATACGCTGCCAGTAAGAGCGCGAAATGTTAAAGTATCAACGCTCAGCCGTCGAAGAACAATAGAAGCAAGTCTTACAGCTTCATAAGTAATCATGAAGGGCGTCGAAATTAATTTAATACAGATATTTATCTATTATCTGACGCAAATATAAATTCGCCACAGCGAAAAAGGAACTTATAATGTTTTTGAACATTTCATATACCGGGAGGTATTGTCAGAATTGTATATGACATTATCATCAGGATCACTACAATGATGGGAGCTTGGGAAACATCGCCACTTAATATTGACAGTGAGCTGAACGATATTGCAGGTGACGAGGATCGAACGTCCGTAAACGCTGTTAAACTTTCACGGAGACCAGCGGTTGGCGTAATTGCATCGCATCTCTGAGATCAGGCGTAGGAAGAGTCCAAGTAAGAATCGACCTGTGAAATAGTGAATAAGTGTACATAAATTGTGTAATAGTGATTTAAAAGTGTTCATGTGTACAGTGATTAATATGCATTGTGTAAATGTGAAAGAGGCCACTGATAAGAGTATGTTTATCATGTGGGAAATGTGTGAAATTAAGTGTTGTGTAAAAGATAACATGATGGCTTAAATCAAGCGTCATGGTAGGCCTGATTCTGAAAGGCTGGCACCATCCAGCGAAAATAAAAAGTGAGTACCAATTAACAATGTTATTATAACTAAATAGTTCACCATATAACGATTTATCACTTTGAGACTAAGATGTAACAGTCACTTATTGAACGAGTTTTCACCACTCGTCTTGAATAGAATATGGCTTGGAAGGTGATTTGTTTAGGGCCATTCAGGCCGAAAATAATGATGAATGTAACGATAACGTTAAATGATAATAATAATAATAATAATAATAATAATAATCTGGGGTTGGCAACAGTAAAGTAATAGGCATTTTTGGCCTAAATAATGTTCAAATTGTGTCATGTCTAATATAAAGATACTGTATTTTGGTAAACAGTAAGAAAGTAGCGTGGAATATAGCGAGATACGAGAGTTTTTCAGTGTCAATGATGTGTGGAATGAATATTTGATATGGTCAATCCTTAGGATTATATTTGAGGACCATTAAAATAATGTAAGCCAGTAAATTTATACATTGTTATTAGGAGCTATTTAAAGCTTTGGCTTAAGTGTTATTATAGAGAGAACGCGGGTGCCTTAATAATTGAGTCCTCTATGTGAAGTATTGTTTGAGCCGCATATAAGCGTGCAGAAATAACGTACAATCCAGTGATTTACGTAAATAAATATTGCGGGGACCAAACTAATGCTTGCGCGTTAGGTGAGAAGTTGGCTAATCTACGAGTAGTATCGCCCTTGTGCATACTCTATTATTCGCAGCGAATTGGACAGAGCCTGTCTGTGTCCAACGCTTGCATGAATTATGGCCACGAATGATGTCCGTTGAGACTCCGTGAGCATGTGTGTAAATGATCTACCCTGAGAGATAAGGATCATATTCGTCGTTCAGGAAACGCAGATTTCCTCATGATATTATGTGACAGCTGCTGGTGAGAATCCTGTGTTCTCATTATGATGCGCGTCCAAAGGCCACTAGTATTCACCATAGAACGGCAAGTCTATTACAGGAATCCATCCCCAGCCATAAATGTTAATAAGGAGCCAGTTGAGCCCAATTCACTCTAATTATAGGTGTTAAATAATTAAATGACTCAATTACTTAGGAACAACACTTAGCGTATCCCGGCTGTAATGCAATTGTAAACAAACTCGACCTTGACAGCAGATGAGAGAAGTGGGTTGTCCCACTGAGTCGAGCGGCCATCTTGTGCAGCTTGCCGGAACTAATTTTATTGCCTGCTGGTGAAAGGGAACGTCGGTCTGCCAGTACTTTAAATTATGGTCACAGTAGGACACTGAAGAATCTCGATATTTCAATATGCAATTAAGATATGAGTGTAATGATGATGCCAATTGAATTAAAAGATGTGTTGCAACACACATACATTGTTGAATTTAAGAAATCGGATAATATTTGGCACAGTTATTCTCTGAAGAGGAACACTGAACCAAATAAAGTGTTAGGCATCCTTTTAGAATGCATTTTAGCCAGTTCACGCTAATTTATGCAGATGGGTATGTGATTTCTAAGAACATGACACATTTGTAACGATAATAATCCCGACAAGACCCAGAAAATCGTTGTATGGTGAAACTATAAATACTTCTATCCATGTTTATTTTGGAAGGGAAGTGTACCACTTTTTAAGCGTTTCATTTTGATGGAAGGAAGGAGGATGATTCACACGACACAACAAATATTTGATAATTAAGACATAAAATAATGAATTTATGCTAATCAATGTAAATGCCATAAGAAACGGAGTAATGTTTTATTAATGTCATTTTGATGTGATATGTGACTTTTGTGTTATGATACTCCAGTTAAGTAAAATTGTGTCACATGATGAACACTATGGAAACCCATGGAAGTCTGAAAGTATCAATGATAGGATGCTAGAAATAGATTTGAGTGCAGTGTAGCACTATTTTAAGAAGGATACTCACAAAATAACCCTGATTTTATTTGTGGGAATTAAATATAATTTGTCCTTTATTTGTATTTGTTGTATAGCCATGATTTTATACCAGTAAATATTTTATTTTAGGAATATGTTGTGTATTTCATGTAGAGTAGTTACCTGGTAGACTCAAATCCTGAGCATGTGGTCGTATGGTGGGCAGGAACGCCCCATACCTCGAAAGACCGTGAGTTAGCTGGGATACGAACACATGTTCCACATTATGACAGTTGGGTATATGGGGGATATGTCTCTGTACTAGGATTATGTCACAGTTACTACTAAAGGTCGGCCAAGATATTAATGGTTGAAGCAAGTACAGCATAGAAATTAGGATATAATAGGAAAAGGCCGCGTCCCATTTGTTAATAAGCCATCTCGTCAAATAAATGTTGATAATCCTCCATAAAACATGCTTAAATGTAAATGTAACTTGTCATAGCATAAGTGATACCAATCCCATTTCATTATCATGGCCCAAGCAACGTGGTGCGGTATTAATTCATTATGGAACCGCCTGCATCAGTGCAATATGAGCGATCTTGGCATTGCACAAAACTGGCCATAGAAAACATAGCATGTCCACTCAAATCCCATTAATTTATCATGTCGCCCAGATGTGTGTGGCAAAGCATGGGATACCCCTCTTCATTATCATGGCGCCCAACGTGGGGATTATGGGATTCAGAAAACCCCATAATAATAGCATGGTTTTCATGGGGAAAACCATAATAATAGTATTTTTCCTCAAACTCTGTTTGGGCGATTGTGGGTCTTTCTCGATGATACTCAGACGTCAGACACTGTTGTCAGACGGGTACGTGGGTCTATACCCATTCCATAGGTGGTTTTGGCACTTTGTAATATGTTGTTGTTGTTGTCGCGGGATCGGAATCCTTTTCTTTCCAATAGAACGCGCCAGCATGTTCAGCTGTGGTCTACCTGAATCTCAAATTAAGAAATACAGGATGGCTGGAACGGAGGACGTACTCAGGTGTATTGCTGTGTTAAGGGAACATTTTGATGATGCTAATGCTAAGAGAAAGGAAGAAATTAGAGAATTTAAAGATAAAATAGCGGGTAGATTGGATGCCAATCAAACCGAAATAAACACTAGATTAGAGGCTAATCAATCTGAGGTAAGCCAGAGGTTGGCTACAGTAAATATTCAATTAGAGAATAATCGAGCTAATATTGTTAGCGTGGTCTCAGAAATGCTAGCTGATAACGATAAACGCTTTGAGTCTATAGAGCTAAAACTAGAGAATAATCTGCAAGCGTGCAGAGAGTCACAGCGTGAGATTAACGATAGCTTAAGCAGTATGTCCATGGAGCTTAAAGACATTCAAAGTCAGAATGAAGCTAATACTAAACGTCAACTAGAGCAATTTAATACGTTCACTCAGACCTTGGATCAAAGGCTCGAAGATAGCGACGTAAAATGGAATACGCGAATGGCAGGTTACGCCAAGGCGGTAGACGAAGCCTTAAGGAAACAGGATCAGAATATCCTTGACCAATGCAAGGAAATCCAGGAAATAAAAACTTCTGATCAGGAGAATAAAGAAATAATGTCAAATATGAAGAGGCAGGTCGGGAAGGTGCAGAAAGAGTTGGAACAAACTCAGAGCGACCTAGCAGTTATTCATAAAAGACAGGATGAGGACCAGGGAGAAATCACGAAAATAAGGACTGAAATCTCTCATATGCAGGGTCACATTCAAAAGGAAGTTACAGGCTTACGAGAAGAATTAGAACTTCGAGAAGGCTTGAAGACTGAAGCCAGCGATAAGACTCTTGCCGAAGTAAGAGAAAGTCTAGCGGGGGAAATTACCCACCTGAAGGAAAACTTTAAGGATGACAAAGAAAAGGTTTTTTTCTACGGCAGAAAGAAACCGAGATCGCCTAGAGAAAATAGAACGAGAGGTATTAGCTCGTTTGGAAAGGGCAGAAAATAGACACAGCCAAATAGAGACTAGAATGATCGCGCAGGAGGAATCCATGTTGCGGAATCCTAGGTCTAGCGAAGGAAGTATAGACGAGAATAGGAGAAATAAATGGGCAGAGATAGAAATACAGCACACTCCAAAGAATGCAGCCATGCCAAGTGACAGCCCGTATACCACACCTGGTATGCCAATTGCCATGTCAACACCGCATGAAAATGCTGTTCAGAATCAAATAGTCACTGTTGTAAGGGCTAATGATGAGAAACCAAAGAAATACTCTGGGAGTAATTCTAACATGACACCCAAGTACTGTCTTAAAGAAGTTTCCGAGTACTTGAATGACGCGAAGGTACCGCCAGAGCGAAGGTTGAGAGCGATTGAAAAACTAACTGAGGGCGAGTGTGCCTTATGGTTTAGGAGTTTTCGGTACACGTTCGACACCGTTGACGAATTTCGCCAAGCATTTTTAAGCAGGTTCTGGAACGCAAGTATACAACAGAACCTCAGATTGGACTTGTATTCCAGGCGTTATAGTACTAGTAATCCGACGAAATACGGAGAATTCTTTGTCAGTCAATTGTGCCGTTTTCGCGAACTTGATGATGGGATTAGTGAGTCAGATTTGTGCATAGCGATAGCCAAGCAGCTACCGTATGAAGTACAACGTCTATTAATCTCAGCAAACGCCAAAACTGCGATCGATATGGAGGAGGTGCTGAGACAACTCGATCTCACCACAGTGCAGCACCCAAGGCAAAGTCGGAACATGGAACAAGTCAACATGACGACTACACTGACTGAACCGACTAAGGTGCAGACAAAAAGCAAATCTACGAGCACCGAAACGGAAAAATTAGACTGGCAACGCGATGGACGCGAAAACCAAAATTGGAGGCCAGCATATCGAGGAGGATCGAACCGTGGAAACCGAGGAAGGAAAAACTGGAATCAGCGTGGTACGAAAGACCAGCAGCCTGATAACAGAAGGAATTACGGCCGAAATGGGAACAACCAAGGATGGAGATCCCAGGAACAGAGTCGTGGGTTCGATGAAGAGGCGGAAGAACGCTATCACGCATCTTTAAGATACATAGAAGAGCGCGGAGATGACCCGAGACAATCGCGAGTTCATTGGGATGAAGCGATTAGGAATAGGTCACCCGACATCTATAAAAATGATGACGGTGCCAAGAGTCTGGAACTTCAGCAGTATGAAGACAGACAGAAGAACTCCACAAAGAATGGAGCAATTGAAAAAAAAAACACCAAAATTAAATGACCAAAGAGAGATAAGTTCAGGATGGAATACAGTGAATGTTGTTAACTGGATTGCCAAACCTGAGGAGCTTATCGAAGACCTAGATGAAGGGACGGTCAATGTGAGAAGGGAACTACCCATTATTATTGTAAACATTGCAGGGATGAAGATAAGAAGTCTCATTGATACAGGTTCAACAGTGTGTTTGATAAACCCAGGCATTATATAATGAAATCCAAAGTAAAATTCACGTATTGAAAATACCTATTTCAAGCGTGAAAATAAAAGGTGTGATACCAGATAAAGTTATGATATGCAAATACCAAGTATTTTTAGATTTGCAGATAGGGAACTCTACATTCTCACAGAGCTTCCTACTTGTGAATAAGCTGCCGTATAACCTCATTGTTGGCATGGATTTCATAAGAGAATATAAAGTTATTATTGATCCCTCGCAAGACATTGTTATGTTTCGCGCAAGTGAGGGAAAGGAAGAGTTAGAACTCTCATTAAAGCACAATTAAACGAGACCAGAAGTGTACGTATGGCATACATACGGAGATATGACTGGGGATGCAGTATTGACACCAGAAGACATCGAGGAAGAGTTGGCAACACTGGCCGCAGACATTGAAAAGGACCTCGAACCAAAATTTGAAGAATGCCTGGAAGAGAAGATTGAGGAAGCTAAATTTGGTCCAGAATATAAGCAAATGCTAAGGGAACTGCTGTTTGAGTATAAAGGAGTCTTCGATTCGAGACCTGGCCGGATCAAGAATTTCCAATATGCGTTCCAAGTCAGCGATTGGACACCATTCAAACAGAAGCCGTATCCTGTAGCCGAGAAACATTATTTAAAGGTCAAAGAAGCAATACAGGAAATGCTAGAGGCAGGCGTCATTGTGAAGACAGCCACACCTTATGTCAGCCCACTGGTAGTTGTACCTAAACAGGACGGAAGTGTGAGGATATGCCTGGACCTACGAAATTTGAATTCCAAGGTCATACCGGAATTTGACCATGTGCCGCCCATTAAGGAGGTACTCAGGAGGTTCAAAGGAAAGACTGTGTTCTCAAATCTTGAGCTGACGGCAAATTTTCACCATCTTGCTCTGGAGGAGAAAACAAGCTTATTGACTGGGTTTTTATTTGACCAGCACACGTATTCTTACGTGCGTCTTCCATTTGGATTGAAAACAGCAGGTTCAGCGTTGATACGAGCGCTAGATCGGAACCTGTCTGAAGAAGTAAAAGCCACAACCATATGTTACGTAGATGATATACTACTGACATCTGAAACAGTTGAAGAACACGTCAGAGATCTACGCAAGCTGTTATATGACCTAAGTCAGGCTAACTTTAAGGTCAATATAAAGAAGTCTAACTTTGGTCGGAGAGACGTTAAATTTCTAGGCCACGTAATAGATGCACAAGGAGTCAGACCTAATCCGGGAAAATCGGAAGTTATTAAACATTTCCCGAGACCAACGAAGGTAAAGAACGTCAGGCAATATCTAGGCGTTATTGGATTCTTTTCAAACCATTGCCCAAAGTATACCGAGACCGTAGCACCACTCCAAGACTTACTTAAGAAAGGAGGAAGATGGCGCTGGACGGAACAATGCGAGGAAGCCTTCGTGAAATCTAAACAGATGCTGTTAGATTATGTAAAATTGGGATATCCTGACTACACTCAGAAATTTATTATCCAGACTGACGCATCATTCATAGGTATTGGAGCAATGTTATATCAGGAAAATGTGGACAGGTCAGAGGAGAAAACTTACTTTGCATTCATAAGTAGAAGGTTGAAACCCAATGAAAAGAATTATATGGTCACGGAGATCGAATTGCTCGCGATACTGTATGCCCTACAGTATTTGCGAAAGCTAGTCTATGGCTTTAGAATTATATTAAGAACAGACCATAAAGCCCTAACTTTCCTGTTGAAAACTGACTTGTCGAGTCAAAGACTGACGAGATGGTCCCTGTACATACAGCAATTTCAAGTGGAAATCGAGTATTGCCCGGGGAAGGACAATATTATACCTGACTTGCTAAGCAGATACCCGACAGCTGATGAAGAAGAAGTTCTAGCTATCGAGATAGAAGATAGAGACCAGAAGATCTTAGATGATCTGAGGAACATCACCGTTTTTCAACGTGAAGATCCCTGGATACGGTTGATGATTAATTACTTCGAGGGAAAGCTGGACAGAGGAACCCCGATGTATGTGGAAGCCGAAGCACTATCAACGGAGTATCTATGGTTTAACCAGATGCTACATAAATGGAGCGACTCAGACCACACTCGACCCAGGATCGTTGTACCACCAGCACTGCAGAGGAGGCTAGTATGGTTAGCACACCGAGCTTTTGGTCACCCCGGTGTAGATAAGTCTGTTGCCCTGCTTAAAGAAGCATTTATTTGGCCAAAACTTCGAGATACAGTCAGGAATACAATCAGGACATGTGATATTTGCCAACGAGTAAAGCCTAACTCGTATTTAATGAGGCAAAAACCTATACCACTCTTACCAGAGAAGCCATGTCAGCTTCTGGCACTGGACAACTTTGGGCCGCTTCCTAGAGCTAGAAGAGGAAATAGACACATCCTAGTTGCACTAGACGTGTTTTCTAAAATGGTAGTCCTGTGTCCAATTCAGAAAACCAGTACAAAACAGGTACTTAAGAGGCTGAAGGAAAGAATCATTCCTATATTAGGGCAGCCGGAGAACATCTTATCTGATCATGGGAGCTGTTTTACCAGCGTGGAATTTCGCAGGGAGTTGGAAAATCTGGGTATAAGACAGATTTTGTCCACAGTTCGACACCCAGAGTCGAATTCTGCCGAAAGAGTAATGAGGGAACAGCAAAAGTACATGAAGATATACTGCTCTACTGAGAATTGGAAATGGATTGACGTACTTGAGATTATTGAATATTGTATCAACAATACCGTGCACGAAGCGACAGGAGAGGTGCCAGTGAGCCTACATCTCGATAGAAGACCAGAGAGGCCATGGAATAATGTCATTCGGACACCCATCGATGCACAGCCTGGACGTGAGTTGAGGATCCAGAGAACATTCGAGTATCTCAAGAAACAAGCAGACAGACGGCAGCGGAGAAACAGGAGGAAACGCTATCATAGACCACTACTCGTGGGGGAATACGTCTTATTGAAAAAACCCGCTAGTTCAGACCCAGAGAGCAGGAAATATAAAAAATTTCAGCATAGCTACCACGGACCCTACCTGATTATAAGGGACTTGCAAAATAATACATACCGGATCAAAGACGAAGCAACAGGTAGAGAAGTTGTTGTAAATGCAGCTAATTTGAAGTTGTATAGTCCACCAGAGGATTATGATACGAGGGAAGAGCAAGCAATGCACACCCAAGTGGACGGGGAGTCATTACGTATGCACGGAAAGACTCTGGAGAAAAGCTTGCAGGCCCAGGAAGAAACGGAGCGAAGCGACCAGTTCGCAGACCCAAGGGATACGAGGGGAGAATGCAGCTGTCAACTGAAGGAACTTTATGACCAGTTGAGGGAGGCCGCTACGGAGCTAGAGGAAATGAATGAACAACTGAGAAGGCAGAACGAGAGTATGAGACGGCAGACAGAGTGGAATGGGGAACGAGACAGCCCATTGCCGAGAGCACTGACCGCTTAAAGTAAATACTGCATGGAGTCAATGCCATCTGAAAGGCCCGAAAAATTCACTTGTGAAATGAATTTTCCGAGTTTAGCAGGGGAAAGATGTGCCCAACTGGTCACGGCAGAATGGCATCGAACTCAGGTCCTATCTGAGAAGACCAGGCACATGATTCTAACTAGAATCGAACCATTGATCTCTAAGGAGGAACAGTTTTAGGGAACCCGAAGAGCAATGTGTTAAATAATGACATATAATAATGTAGCATGATTTCACGACCTGTATGTGAATATCATAGCAGTTTTAAGATGAAGAATTGTAAGCAAATGCAAGCAAATATACGTTTTCGAGGCATATACGAACGAGAGCAGGCCAGTTGACGTTTTATTAATTGCAGTTGGAAAATGGGTGGAGACCGAAGGTGCCAAGGGACCTACTATCGTCTGGAGCGAGGAGACAGCTCAAAATTAATGACCCGGGTATTCACCGCTTGACAACGATGGAACCTAGGGTAGGGATGACTATCCACTGAAATTAATTAATTACAGCTAAGTGGAGCATTAAAATGGAGTGAAATGTACACCCAGGTGAATATATTTTAGGAGAGATAATTTAGGAATGATTTTACACCTAAATTAAAGCCTATATCTCCAAATGAACGCGTTACTATCGAGCCTACGCTCGAGAGGAGTGATTTGGTGACCAGTCAAGGGGGAATCACCTTGATGGCGTCCTGACGCGCTGGACTAAGGCAATTAATTGTAATTAATTGGCCGAAGCGATCGCCGGCACGCGAACGTTTATGAAACCTCCACATCTAAATAAACAAGGTGTATATGTCATTTCGGCTGAAAACGTATTATTTCAAGGAAGGAGTCGCAGCCACATGTCCGGTGGACTAGTTTTTACGAGAACCCTTTATAAGGAGGGAGCAGTGCAGACCAAGCGAGTTGTCTTATTGTCTTCAGTCTGTTCTCAAGTATACACGTAACTAATACGCTGCCAGTAAGAGCGCGAAATGTTAAAGTATCAACGCTCAGCCGTCGAAGAACAATAGAAGCAAGTCTTACAGCTTCATAAGTAATCATGAAGGGCGTCGAAATTAATTTAATACAGATATTTATCTATTATCTGACGCAAATATAAATTCGCCACAGCGAAAAAGGAACTTATAATGTTTTTGAACATTTCATATACCGGGAGGTATTGTCAGAATTGTATATGACATTATCATCAGGATCACTACAATGATGGGAGCTTGGGAAACATCGCCACTTAATCTTGACAGTGAGCTGAACGATATTGCAGGTGACGAGGATCGAACGTCCGTAAACGCTGTTAAACTTTCACGGAGACCAGCGGTTGGCGTAATTGCATCGCATCTCTGAGATCAGGGGTAGGAAGAGTCCGAGTAAGAATCGACCTGTGAAATAGTGAATAAGTGTACATAAATTTTGTAATAGTGATTTAAAAGTGTTCATGTGTACAGTGATTAATATGCATTGTATAAATGTGAAAGAGGCCACTGATAAGAGTATGTTTATCACGTGGGAAATGTGTGAAATTAAGTGTTGTGTAAAAGATAACATGATGGCTTAAATCAAGCGTCATGGTAGGCCTGATTCTGAAAGGCTGGCACCATCCAGCGAAAATAAAAAGTGAGTACCAATTAACAATGTTATTATAACTAAATAGTTCACCATATAACGATTTATCACTTTGAGACTAAGATGTAACAGTCACTTATTGAACGAGTTTTCACCCCTCGTCTTGAATAGAATATGGCTTGGAAGGTGATTTGTTTAGGACCATTCAGGCCGAAAATAGTGATGAATGTAACGATAACGTTAAATGATAATAATAATAATAATAATAATCTGGGGTTGGCAACAGTAAAGTAATAGGCATTTTTGGCCTAAATAATGTTCAAATTGTGTCATGTCTAATATAAAGATACTGTATTTTGGTAAACAGTAAGAAAGTAGCGTGGAATATAGCGAGATACGAGAGTTTTTCAGTGTCAATGATGTGCGGAATGAATATTTGATATGGTCAATCCTTAGGATTATATTTGAGGACCATTAAAATAATGTAAGCCAGTAAATTTATACATTGTTATTAGGAGCTATTTAAAGCTTTGGCTTAAGTGTTATTACAGAGAGAACGCGGGTGCCTTAATAATTGAGTCATCTATGTGAAGTATTGTTTGAGCCGCATATAAGCGTGCAGAAATAACGTAGAATCCAGTGATTTACGTAAATAAATATTGCGGGGACCAAACTAATATAGCTTGCGCGTTAGGTGAGAAGTTGGCTAATCTACGAGTAGTATCGCCCTTGTGCATACTCTATTATTCGCAGCGAATTGGACAGAGCCTGTCTGTATCCAACGCTTGCATGAATTATGGCCACGAATGATGTCCTTTGAGACTCCGTGAGCATGTGTGTAAATGATCTACCCTGAGAGGTAAGAATCATATTCGTCGTTCAGGAAACGCAGAATTCCTCATGTTATTATGTGACAGCTGCTGGTGAGAATCCCGTGTTCTCATTATGATGCGCGTCCAAAAGCCACTAGTATTCACATAGAACGGCAAGGCTATCACAGGAATCCATCCCCAGCCATGAATGTTAATAAGGAGCCAGTTGAGCCCAATTCACTCTAATTATAGGTGTTAAATAATTAAATGACTCAATTACTTAGGAACAACACTTAGCGTATCCCGGCTGTAATGCAATTGTAAACAAACTCGACCTTGACAGCAGATGAGAGAAGTGGGTTGTCCCACTGAGTCGAGCGGCCATCTTGTGCAGCTTGCCGGAATTAATTTTATTGCCTGCTGGGGAAAGGGAACGTCGGTCTGCCAGTCCTTTAAATTATGGTCACAGTAGGACACTGAAGAATCTCGATATTTCAATATGCAATTAAGATATTAGTGTAATGATGATGCCAATTGAATTAAAAGATGTGTTGCAACACACATACATTGTTGAATCAAAGAAATCGGATAATATTTGGCACAGTTATTCTCTGAAGAGGAACACTGAACCAAATAAAGTGTTAGGCATCCTTTTAGAATGCATTTTAGCCAGTTCACGCTAATTTATGCAGATGGGTTTGTGATTTCTAAGAACATGACACATTTGTAACGATAATAATCCCGACAAGACCCACAAAATCGTTGTATGGTGAAACTATAAATATTTCTATCCATGTTTATTTTGGAAGGGAAGTGTACCACTTTTTAAGCGTTTCATTTTGATGGAAGGAAGGAGGATGATTCACACGACACAACAAATATTTGTTAATTAAGACATAAAATAATGAATTTATGCTAATCAAAGTAAATGCCATAAGAAACGGAGTAATGTTTTATTAATGTCATTTTGATGTGATATGTGACTTTTGTGTTATGATACTCCAGTTAAGTAAAATTGTGTCACATAATGAACACTATGGAAAGCCATGGAAGTCTGAAAGTATCAATGATAGGATGCTAGAAATAGATTTGAGTGCAGTGTAGCACTATTTTAAGAAGGAGACTCACAAAATAACCCTGATTTTATTTGTGGGAATTAAATATAATTTGTCCTTTATTTGTATTTGTTGTATAGCCATGATTTTATACCAGTAAATATTTTATTTTAGGAATATGTTGTGTATTTCATGTAGAGTAGTTACCTGGTAGACTCAAATCCTGAGCATGTGGTCGTATGGTGGGCAGGAACGCCCCATACCTCGAAAGACCGTGAGTTAGCTGGGATACGAACACATGTTCCACATGATGACAGTTGGGTTCATTAAAAAATCCGACGGCTTCGGCCGGGTTTGAACCCGCTATCTTGGGCATAGAAGCTCAGCATGCTACCTACTACGCCACCGAAGCCGCTACTTTAGAAGTGTAATGAACTAACGGAATAAAATGAAAATAATTGGTTAAAAAGTCTGACTCGTTTGGTAATTGTAAATACTGTTGTACAAAAGAGTTATGTACATATCCACTGAACCTAAATTAAGTCTAATGATGTTCGCTTGACGATCGAATCTAGTTATCCAATTTATGTCCCATATATGTGAGAAGTGTTTTATTGACTGCATAAATTATATTTGTGTGATTTATTTCAGGACCTAGGCGATTAATTTGTTACTCCCCACCCAATCTAATTTGGGCTCACTCGTGTTGTCAGACTGAAGCGCTTGTAATAATACAGGGCGCCAGGAAATGTTCTCCGCAGTGATTGCCGGCTTCTGCCAGAGCTCGCATCAGCAGTTTAGTTGGCAGCACGGTGTCCCTGACAGGGTGAATCCCACACATGTGGGCTGTAGGCTGTCAAAATCGTCAGTGTGTATTGCAATAAGCGAGCGCATGTGTCATCAGTAGGGCCCGGATGTTGATGACATGTCATCTTTTTACTGAGCTGTCTAAAACAGTGCTGAAGTACATAGAAACTACGGACGGGCCATCCCGTCTTCAAATATAGAATTTTTATTTTGCATCTTTTAGCAATTTTTTTGCAATTTTTTGCTATTTTTTCATTTTAAGAGCATTATTTTAAGTTTGGCTGATTTTTTGGGTCTTATTTTAGAGTAATATGCTTTTTAAGGTCTTTTGTTTTTCAATTTAGTCATGTCACAGCTTTATATGTGGTAGTTACGTTTGTCAGAGTTAAGAAGACGACAGCATCTGATACAAGATAATTTAAAATATTGAAATGTTCATTCCATTTCATTAATTATCCGAGTGAAAAACTAGTCCTAGCAACAATGGTGGCGAAATTGCTGCGGGTATTGCATGAAAACTGAAAAAATTGCTGAACAAAAACACCGGGTATAAAACATTATGCAAAATCTCAGACATTATTTCTGGTGAAGACAACTGCATGGATGCGATTGAGGAGGATTTAGCAGCAAACGACCTTTCTCACTTCAAGTACGCTCCGATCACATCAGTTGATGTTGAACGCAGCTTTTCGAGATATAAAAACTTGTTGGCTGATTCGTAGTGCAGTGCAACTCAGACTAAAGTGAACATAAACATTTTGTTAAGTGCTAGAGATATTTTTGACTCCGAGAGTCATTTCGAAAACAACGTACTCTATAAAACGTTAATCCATTACAAAACAAAATATAAACCACCATAGAAATAAATCCACAACCATTGATCCATGTTACCTTCCCCTAAACTTACTCCATACCCCTTCCCCCTTCCCCACTCCTTACCAAACCACTCCCGAACTCTCACCCCTCTCCTCTTCCGCCCCTATTGTCTTGCTTGTTGCTTCCATGTTGACACACCGTTTCAGTACAGCACAGTCTCCGTCCGACTCAGCACGGCTCTGTTAGCTCATTGCCGCATTACATCGTAAGTCTTTATATAACATTTAGGGTTTTTAAAGTATTATTTTATCTACCACTTCTTTCTCTCATACATAGTTTCATTTCTTTCCAGTTGGGAATGGTCACCCCTTGCTTGGTCTTTTGAAGCTAACATTAGAAATAAATCAAGAAAGACTGCCAAGCCCGGCTGAGGATTTTATTGAGCTTTTAACATAAGAAAATGTTTTAACAACTTTTTAATGTGTCACAGTGATCTATGTGTGTTTTTATGTACAATTTTTAACTACACCTAGTATATAAAGGGAATGTTTTAAGTGCTGCCCAAATATTTAGGCTGATGAAGACGTCAATAAGTGTCAGACGTCGAAACATGTACCATGTATTCCATGTATTAAAAGACAGGTGATTGTATCACGACATTTTAATAAACAGTATTGACGAGGCGGAACCATTTGGAACTTTGTTCTTAATATAAGTGCTAGAGATCTATTTTTATTGACTTTTCAGTTTGAGCTTAAGATGTCATTTTTAAAATATTGGTGAGTTTATTATTATAAGATCATTTTCTCCATTTTATAGTGCATTTTTGGAATTTTTAGGTAATTTATTACAGTCATTTTTGAAAGTTTTAAGTGCATTTTTTAAACTTTTTGACGACATCAACATCCGGTCCCTAGTTATCAGCACTTCCGGCATCAGTTATGAATGCCTGTGGTGAGTACAAAGCTTACTGTTTGTTTATTTTGAACTACGCGACAGTAGTGCTGCCAACGTAACTACTGATTCTAGCTCTCGCAGACTCATGTAGGCACTGCGGAGAACATCAGCCATCGGCTTCAAATATTTCAAATGGGGCAGATGACCTTTCTGTTCCTCACCTTAAAACAACAATTATTACTACATTCAAAAATTTGTGGATCATTGTTGCATTTCGCTAGTTTGACAGCATTGGACAAAGGAGGCCTTAATATAATATGTGAATCATAAAATAGTCACTCTCCAGTCTTAGATAGAGGAGATATACAGGGTGAACAAAAAATGCCGCACTTGGAGGTCGGCATGCGATTCCTCATTCAATTGCAAGACAAAAGTTTCAATAGCAGGATCGGATCGGGTGCTGTTTGAAAACACAAGTATGAAAACGATAAGCTGGCAACACTGTCACATCCTGCATTGCATCGGAATGTACAGAGAAAGCTCCGGCAGAGTGACGAGTTCCTGCGACCTGCTTGTGGCCACGCTGCATGCAGATACAGCGTTGCCAGAGCCTCGTTTCCTTACACGCATTTCTATTAAACCTATTGGCGGGACTAGGTTTTGCAACATAAACCTTTGCCGTGAATTTCGACGAAGAACCGCATGTCGACCTTCAAGTGCGGCATTTAATGTCCACCCTGTATAAGTGTGCTTTGCTTCATTATACATGTACAGCAGTAAGTTTCCTCAATGATTATTAAATACCCATTTTGTACCCATTGTCGATCATCGCAAATCACTGCATTGCAGCGTTTCAGAACCTTTCTCTTAGTATAGGATTTAAAGAAGCAACACTTTGTCTGTTCTGAAACATTGTGACCTGTGGACTTGCCTCATTTACAACCGGTTTCCCCAATTAAGCTTTGATTGAATGCGCTTGAAAACATTACTCTAGTGCCATTAATGTGTAAATACCATGGCAATTCCCTAATGAATAACGTGTGAAATATAGTGCTCGGTGATTCAAGTGTTAATATCAGTTCATGTTTCAAGTAGCAGAACGAGATTTAGACGGGCATTACACCTGTCAAGGTGGACAATACAGACCATAGCAGATCATGGTTACCACAGATGAATCAACTCAATTACCTCCAGACCTCAGTAAAGAATGTTTGTAGGCTGGCTACAATGTAGCTGATTCATTACGTTGACAGCAGTCATGTAATTTCGAAAATCATTTCAGATGTGCTTTAACCATGTTAGTTAATGAACAATATATTACTGTATGTATCGACTTACATGAATTCGATATATTTTGATGTTAATATAACCCACATTTCTCGTGACGTATTCATTATAACCGATATTTACCACGTCTTTTCACTACGACTTTTGGATAAGTATAAACGTATGAATAATTTTATCTTTCCCTTCTTCGCTATCTAATTCAAGTTCATCAATATACATATAATGTACTTCTTTATTTATAGTATCCTGGCGGGCATCTTTCATTTTGATACGCTTCCTATTAAACCCTGAAGTCAAATACAAGGCGTCTCACCACTTATTCACTCGATGGAAATATTTCTCTGTTTTGACGTATTGTCAATTTGACATATCGATATATTATTTGTATTAACCTGACTTTTTGATATCTTTTCTTACGTTTTTCTTGTGTGTTTGACTCTTCAGTCTTTTGATTGGTTTGATGCGGCTCTCCATTCTTCCCTGTCCTGAGCTTATCGTTTTATCTCTACATTGCTACCACACCCTACATCCGAAGCAATCTGTTTAACATATTCTAAACCTGGTCTACCCCTACAATTCTTGTCCTCGATCCTTCCTTGCATACCGAAGTTGACTATAAATTTCTGGGTGTCTTGGTAAGTGCCCTATCAACCTGACTCTTTTCTTCATTAGCAGTCACCACAAACATCTCTCCTCTCCCGTTCGTCTTAATACCCCTTCATTTGTTACTCTATCTACTCATCTGATCTTCATCTTTCTCCTGTAACACCACATTTCAAATGCTTCTATTCTCCTCTTTGCTGCTGTGCCAATAGTCCAAGTTTGATTTCCATAGAGTGCCACGATCCAGACAAAGAATTTCAAAAATTACTTTCTAATACCTAAATCTATACTTGATGTGAACGGATTTCTCTTGTATAGAAATGCTTTCTTTGTCTGAGCCAACCTACTTTCTCATATCCTCTTTGCTTCGTCCATCATTGGATATTTTGCCTCCTAAGTGGCAGAAGTCTCATACTTCCTTTGAGACTTGTCACCTGCCAAATTGCGTTCGGTACTTTAGGTCTAACTATGCTCAATTCACAGCACATCAGTTTGTGGTCTGTTTCGCCTGTAAATCAAAATAAATAAATAAACAAATAGATAAATAGATACATAAATAAATAAACAAACAAATACATAAATGAATCAAGAAACAAATAAAAAATTACGAGCCTTACAGTAGTCGCATATGATGTGTAACATGTGACATGTTATCCCTTGTTAACAGTGAACTCTGTTGGTCATTGAAATAACTACTTGTAAAACTGCAGTGCCAAATCCTGACGGGTTTTCGGCAAATATGATATAATGAATATTTTCACACCAAAGAACGTCCGGCTCCGTGGCTAAATGGTTAGCGCGCTAGGCTTTGGACCACAGTGCCCCGGGTTCGATTCCCGGCCGAGCCATCAAGGATTTTAATCTCCTGGGGTTAATTCCCGTGGCTTGGGGACTGGGTGTAGGTGCCGTCTTCATCATCACTTCATCCTCATCACGACGCGCAGGTCGCCCACGGGCGTCAACTAGAAAGACCTGGACTCGACCTCTCCGGAGGCCACACGATCACACCAAAGAACGACAATTTGAAGAAGATTTGTTGTAGGAATATCTTTAAGGGGGCCTCCAAACCTTGAAGTAAACCGTATACGATACACATTCCACATAGCCACATGGCCGACAGTACCAATCATCGCCACCACGCGCACTCATTGTTTCCGTCCCGTCCATTTCCGTTTCATTGTTTTCGTCCCATCCATTTCCGTATCATTTTTCAAAATCACCCCCACAAAAAATATACAGATACCGAGTGGAAAGATGTTACACATCAATAAATAAACAAATTAATGAATGAATAAATACATAATAGTACATTATGCAACGAGCCTATAATGGCAATAATTAAGAAACGAGTATGCTTATAAAACGAGCGTATGCGAGTTTTATAATTTCCATACGAGTGTCTTAATTACCATTATAGGCGAGTTGCATACGACTGTTTATGTTCGACGATAATTATTATAACTATTTTATGTTCGAACATAAATATTCATAAATATCTCTCAAGATTTCGCCAGTTTTATATACTGAACAGTGCGCATGAGACGCAGAGAATGCCTTGTATTTGACCATGGCATCCTCGATTACCCTACTATGACACTAGGCCAGGCAGTGAAATTTAAATTAGAAGGCCGTGGAACTCAACGCATCTAATTATCTAAATGGTCAAACAACTGTTTCTTGAGCTCTGATTGGTGGGAGAAACTGTTTCATAATGAAAAATAGTGTTATAATGAGCCTCATTATAGTACAGTTTTCTGACATATAATAGTCAGGGTCGAACATAAATACAATATATCAATAAAAAATAAGCAAATAAATAAATGAATTAAATAAATAAATAAATAGAAGAGTTTTCCAAAATAAGATACCCTCTTGTGCAGTTCACAGAATATGATAACACTGCTGTAGGAGGATGTTGGTTCTGTCGCGTTGAACTCAATATATTGGTGTATCGATCGCTGTGTTAATGAGTTGCAGTAATGGGCTCACGTCTCTCGACGATAACGACAAGAAAAATGTGTGAATTACTCAAGTGACAGAAGATCAGAGTGGCAAAGGAGCTTCTTTGAAATAGCCTGGAGTTCGATAGGGTCTCCGAATATACAAAGATGTATGTTTCACAAAACTCAAGGAATTAAACCAGAGGGTATTAGAAGATGCGGTTTGTAACAAAATTTTCCAAATCGTCTCAATAATACAGGAAAAATCTTCCATTTCTTGAAAAATCACAAAAATATTTATTTTTTAAACGAATGTTCTGAAGTAAGGAATGAGCTTCAAGGAACATCCCTGAATATATTCAATTAGTTTCTGTTGATAATTTGTAAGGAATATGCAAATGAAAAGTTGAATATTAACATCGACAGCATTGGACATTCCGTAGTCGCTTAAAGAACTCTATAAGGAAACTTTAATTATAAAAGAAACATTCAGATCAATTATTGAACTTCATGGAATAAAGATAAACTTAAGAGGATCTTGAAATGTAATCAAAAATTGTAAAAAAATGTTTATTTATGTTTTTGGATTAATAACATATTTTTCTGAAGAAGAACTAAACTAAACTAACCTTATTAACCCTTTTGTGTGTTTTTACTTTTTAATTTCATTTATTTTAATTATTAATAATGATATGTTTTGTTTCTCTAATTTTAAAGTTCATATATTTATTTTTGATTTTCAATTTATGTTCTGATAGATTTAATTTGGCATTTTCTATTGAATTAATTAATTAAACAATTTTCAATTGATTTTACAATTATTTTCATATTTTTCTTTATTATTTATTTATTCGTTAATTCCCCATAAGGAGAGCGTTATAACACAATCAATTTTCATGTTCTATTCTGTCCCTTTCTTCGTTTTTTTTTCCAAAACCTCTCATATACACACTATGCTTCCTCTTTCTCTCCTCCGTCCACTTCTTTCCCGGTTGTCTCTCTTTGGGAGTTTGCTCAAACTTCTGTTGTCTAAGTTTTTCTATTATGTGCTCCTGTTTGCGATGTCTTCTGTAGAGATGTTTAGTTTCTTGAGGTCTTCCACGGTTTCCTTTACCCAATTGGTTTTTAGTGTACTATTCGTAACTATATTAAAAAAATTCTTGGTCAGTCTGTCTTTGGTCATCCTATGTATATGTCCATAAAAGTTTGCCCTTATTTTCCTTATGTTGTTTGTAATCGTGTCTGTCTGTTTGTACAGTTCTATTATCGGTCTCTTTATCCATATTCCCTCTTTCTGAACTGGCCCGTAGACCTTTCTCAGAATTTTTCTCTTGTTCTTCTAATTCCTCGATTTTTGTTCGTCCCTTGATTGCTGTCGTTTATGAGGGGTATAAGGCCGCTGATAAGACTACTGTACGATAGTGTCGTAATTTGGCATTGATGGAAATACTTTTCTTATTGTAGTGGTTCCATGTAAGTCGGTATGCTTTCTGCAATTTAGCGATCCTGTCTTCTTTGGATGTCAAGTTCAGTCCTGTTTTCTGAATAATCTCTCCTAGATATTTTGTGTCCATGAACTGTGTTTTTTCGTATGCGATTTGTAACCCTGTTTTGGGAGATATTTCATGTAGCGTCTCTAGACCTTGGTTGGTTGGTTCTTAAGTTTAGGGACTGCGACAACGCGGTCATGTAGCCCCGTATACTTTGGGTGTGTGTAGAATCTGTCTGAATACCGGTGTTAATTGTGATGACTGTATTAGTGTGTGTCTCTAGAGCTTCTTGGGCTTCTTTTCTGCTATTTGTTATAATCGCTACATCATCGGCAAAGGTCAGACATTTAATGTTGACTGTTCTTTCCTGGTGTTTTGCCATTTTTATGCCTTTGACTCCTTTTTCCCATGTCTTGATCATTTTATTCAAAACTGAGTTAAATAGAATGGGTGAAAATCCATCACCTTGTCGCACTCCTGTCTTAATTTTGAAGGGTTCTGAGATCTCTCCCATGAATTTAACCTTAGATATTGTATTCGTTAATGTTCGTTGGATTAGTTTCCTGGACTTCCTGTCCACCTTCATTTCTTCTAATGAGTTAAAAAGTGTTTCCCTATCTATGGAGTCATACGAATGCGATTGCTGTGTTCTTGGACTTTCTCGTTGCTAATATTGTTCTCAGGCACCAGATCTGCTCACTGCAGGATCCTCCCTTCCTGAACCCTCCTTGGTATTCTCCTATCTGTGGATATATCTCAGGCTCTATCCATTTTAACAGGGCTTTGGAGAAAATGTTGTACGCGACGGGTAATAGTGGAATCCTTCTATAATTATTAGGGCTCGTTTTGTCTCCTTTCGTGTGGAGAGGGTGTATTATGGCTGACTTCCATTCTTCTGGTACCTTCCCTGTTTCTCAGATGTTTTCGATGATTGTGTGTATTTTGGGTGTAACATGTTCGTGGTCTAATTTCTTTATAGTTATGTTTATTATTTTAATTTTAACATTTCTTTTATTAATGTAATTTTATTTTTATTAATTTTATTCCTATATTTTATTTTTACACTTTACTTGTTAATGGTTTTAGTTTTATTAGCCTATTCTCAATTTTGAAAAAATAGGCTTATGAGATCACCTTTTGTCCGTGTGTGTGTGCGTGTGTGTCTGTGTGTGTGTGAGGTGTGTGTGTCCCCTAATAAAATCTAAACGGCTGGAGCGATTTCAGTGAAACTCGGTAAGTTCATAGCACTATACCCGGCGACCTCGACCGTGCCCTTCAAATCTTGTTACGTCTCACCAATCCAACATGGCGGCTGTGCGAAATATTTCAATAGCATTCAATATCTCCGAAACTATTACCGATATCGCCCTGAAATTGTGTACGGTGATAAAGGGCACTACTAGAAGTTCACCTATGAGACTTTCAAAAACCTGGTGACTACAAAACCAACATGGCGGCAAAGCGAAGTTGAGACTTTTAAATAGACTCTTCTCGCGATTTAAATATACAAACGTAATGAAACTTGGTACAGCAAATATTTATACACATTGCAATGCACTGGAGTCTAATTTAGTTCAATTGTTTACATAACCTCAAAATGAAGGCTGTGCGAAATATTTCACTGACATTCTATATCTCCGAAACTATAACAGATATCACCCTGCAATTTTGTACGGTGATAAAGGGTACTGATACAAGTTTACCTATGTATATTTTATAAACCTGTCAAGTACAAAACGAACATGGCGACCAAGCGAATTTGAAATATTTTAATAGACTTTTCTCGTGAGTTAACTCTCTGAGCGCAGTGAAATGTGGTACAGTAAATGATTTTGCAGATTGTAATGCACTGCCATCTAATTTAATTCAATTGTTTACATAACCTCAAGATGGCGGCTGTGCGAAATTTTAAAATTAAGTTTTTAATTCTTGTGTCGTAATCATGCTATCAAAGTGAAAGTTTGAATAATGAACCTAGGCAATAATTGTCCTTGAATGGTACATAACTCTATGACCTATACATATAACAATCCTAATTGGCGAGGTTCCGAAATATTTTGACGGTTCTCAATATCTAAAAATCTTTTACAGCAACCAAACTGAATTTTTGTTTGTTCATAGAGACTATGAACATATGTTCACCTATAGGACTTTCAGTAACCTGGTGAGCACAAATCCAACATGGCGGCGACACGAAGTATAAATATTTAAATGGACGTTTCTCGCGAATTAACTATCCGAGTGCCGTGAAACGTTGCACGTTAAATGCTTATACAAATGTTGATCCACTGGCACCTAATTTATTTCAATGGTTTGCATAATCACAAGATGGCTGCTGTGCGTAATTTTAAAATCTCGTTTTGACTTCTTGTGTTTTAATCATGCGATTGAAGTTTGAATACCACACGTACACAATAATCTTAATGTAATAGTACAAAAATAAAAATCCAACCTGGCGACCATCTGAAATATTTAGACGGTTCTCAATATCTACGAATCTGTTACAGCAATTAAACTGAAATGTTGTATGTTGATAGAGGCAAATAACATGAGCAGGATATATGAAAATAGGCTGTATAGTTCTTCACGGAACTACTTGTTTTTTATTTATTTTTATCCAGCACATTACGTCAAGTAGATACGTATATAATATTTGATTTTTAGATATACTAGCACTTCGGCATGAAAATTATCCGAAATTCAACTATCATCATCTTTGAAAGCATAAACTGTCCTTATGACAGGTGGTTAATATAGACACCACTATCCCATAAAGGATTCGTTTTTGACACATTACAATATTCGCTGACGGATACAATTCTATTTTATTCTCATGTGAAACGTGTTGATCCTTTAAATAAACGATTCTGTTTGGAATATTGGCTTTCATTGCCAAGTAAGTACGGCAGTAAATCTTCTAGGTTTCTGCCGTATCTTTTGTGGGGTTTCACCTGCATGGGTGCACAAAGTCAGGCTCATCAGCGGGCTCTTGGGACACTCTGCCCAGACCGTCCCTCGGGTAGTGGATCATGTACTACGTCCCACATATGAAGAGCATCACAATCCTTTTCTGGGGGAAAGTGATAGCCTGATTTGGTGCACCTTGGAGAAAACGTAGAAGGTTTGCTGAAGACGATTCCTTTTAGTAATATGTTATATTCTGGATATATAAGAACACGTTTGTTCCACTTGTGAGAAATCTCGTTTGTATGCAAGAGTTATTTAACAGAAACTTTGTTGTAGGCATCACTAATAAACAACGATGACTGTTCAGACTAGACAGCTGTTGTTTGAGTCTTCAGTATTTTGACTGGTTTGATGCATCATTCTCCATGCCTCCCTGTCCTGAGCTAATCGTTTCATCTCTTCATAGCTACCACATCCTATATCCGGGTCAATCTGTATAACATATTGTTACGTCCCACCCCCTAGTGGCAATTCCGTTAACTGGATTACGGTGGGTAGAAAGCACAACACAAATTACTGCTTTAAAGAGAAATTAGCTTTATTGCTTGCAGGTCAGAAATATACACCGTACTATAAGCAGATAGAAACAATTAGCTGTCTTACAGAAGCTCCCTCAGCATGGGGCTTGACTCACCCTTTCACTTGTCAATGGGCCACAGAAGTTAATCCCTCCTAATGAGTCCGGTCCCGTACGCTGGCTGGAAATAGCTGCACTAAGTCTATCACACACTGTTTTGCAACTCACCACAATGACCTCTGTCGCACTAGGTAAGCACACACTCTTCAATACCCAGCCTCTCCGTATGATTCACACTCCTTCACTGGCAAGAGAATCAGCTTCACTAGGGGTTTCGCAAGTTACGACACCACACTTCAGTCACTCAGGATAAACGCTCGCACTAGCTCGAAAAAAACACACACAATGGTTGAGAGGTCGCTCTTATATAGCGGGCCGGTGACTCAATAAATGCTTCTAGACTCATCCAGGGTTCACGGCTTCTCGAGGCATCCTTCACTGGCTGAGTCACGAATATTCTGGACCATCCCTTTGTCCTAGTAGTCCTGTTGCATATGGAGCACGCAATACACTGAGGCAGAGCAGCCCAGCCCTGGGGCAGTTGTGACTCATGCGGCGAGCGATGAAACGAACTCACAGCCGTAACACCACCCCCTTCATTAGTCCGTCTGTGTCCCTCCGTAGGCTGCCAGGCGATCTCGATGTACGATCTTCATCTTCGCCCTCGGGCTCCGCTGGATCCTGTAGACGACATCGTTGATCCGTTTCACGACTCGGTACGGGCCCTCCCAGGACTTCTGCAGTTTGGGTGACAGGCCTTTCTTCCGTAATGGGTTGAAGAGCCAGACCAGGTCGTCATCGTGGAATCCGCCGGCATCCGTCTGTTGGTCGTATCGGGTCTTCATTCGGTCGGTCTCGATCCTCAGTTTCCTCCTCGCGTGCACGTCCTCCAGTTGGTCGACCAGTTCTTGACAATACTGGCTTACCGGGACCGGATCATTCCCAGGTCGGCCGAAGGCAAGATCGACAGGTAGACGGAGCTGCCTCCCAAACATGGCCCGGGCTGGTATGCACCCGGTGGCTTCATGCACGGCGGCGCGGTAGGCCAGGAGAAACAGTGGAAGATGTTTGTCCCAATCCCTCTGGTGCTCGCTGACGACTATTCGGAGATGGTTCTCGATGGTGCGATTGAATCGCTCTACCATCCCGTCGGACTGAGGGTGTAGCGGCGTTGTCCTTGTCTTCCGGATTCCCAGCAGCTGGCATAGGTTCTGGAACACCTGCGACTCGAAGTTCCTCCCTTGGTCGGAGTGCAGCTCCAGGGGACTCCGTACCGGCTGACGAATTCCTTCACCAGGGTCTCTGCGATCGTCGCGGCTTCTTGGTTAGGGAGCGCATACGCCTCCGGCCATTTGGTAAAGTAGTCGCTGACGACCAATATGTAGCGGTTCCCTGCCTCGCTTAACGGGAATGGCCCAGAAACATCGATGGCCACTCTCTCCATGGGGCCGCCCACGTTGTAGGTCTTCAGTGGACCCCGTCGTCTTCGTGTTGGGCCCTTGTTGGCTGCGCAATCGAGGCACCTCGCGCAGTGGTTCTCCACGTCAGTTCGGCATCCGATCCAGTAGAACCGCTCTCTAAGCTTCTCCAGGGTCTTCTTTATCCCTAGGTGTCCACCAGATGATCCTCCATGGACTTCCTTCAGGACTTCCTCCGTCATAGCGTTTGGAACGACGACTTGCTCCCGAGATGTCTTTCCGTCGGTGCTCTCCCAGGTACGGCAGATTAGGCCATCCCTTACAACCAGCGAGTCCCACTGCGCCCAGTAGGACTTAAACTTTGGGCTGCAGTCACTCACAATGTTCCACCCGGGTCTGGGGACACAGGCCCTCTTCCATTCGGCTATCAGTCCCAGGTAATCATCTTCCGCTTGCGCCCGCGTGAAAGACTCGCGGCTCCAGCTCCCTTGAAGTTCCACGGTAGTCCTTCGGCACTGTATCCCGGTGTTCTCCTCCCGTCTGGTACAGAAGGTGCAGTCTTCGGGGCACGGTCTTCGTGACAGGGCGTCGGCGTTAGAATGCAGTTGGTCTGTCCTGTGCTGGATCTCAAAGTTGTACTGTTGAAGCCTCTCTAACCACCGCGCGAGTTGACCCTCGGGCTGCTTGAAGTTCAGGAGCCACCGCAGGGATGCATGGTCAGTCCTGATGAGAAATTCTTGTCCGTACAGGTACTTGTGGAAGTGTTCAATGGTCTTCACGATGGCGAGCAGCTCCTTCCTGGTGACGCAGTAGTTCCTCTCTGGCTTTGACAAGGCTTTGCTGAAGTAGGCCACCACTCTCTCCTCGTCGTCCACTATTTGCGACAGGATTCCCCCTATGCCAAAGTCGCTGGCATCGGTATCGACGATGAACCTTGTTCCAGGTCTGGGGTAGGCCAGAATAGGCGCGGTGCACAGAGCCTGCTTGAGTTGTTCGAAAGCACTGTGGCATTCTGCTGTCCACGTGAAGAGTTGGTCCTTCTCAGTCAGTCGATGTAGTGGTTTGACGATGTCGGCGAATCCTCTCACGAAGCGACGGTAATAAGTGCAGAGTCCCAGGAAGCTTCGTAGTTGAGACTTGTCCTTCGGAACTGGCCATTCCCTCACAGCTGCGGTCTTCTCTGGGTCGGTAAGCACCCCTTCCTCGGAGCCGATATGCTCAAGGTACTGGACCTGCTTCTGGAAGAGCTGACAGTTCTTGGGGCTCAGCTTCAGCTGGGCAGCCCGTAGCTTCATCAAGATCTCCTTCAGATTGCTGTAGTGCTCCTCGAAGCTTCTCCCCAGAACGATGACGTCGTCTAGGTAGACCAGGCAGGTCTTCCAGTGTAGTCCCCGCAGAATGGACTCCATTAGCCTTTCGAAGGTCGCAGGGGCGTTGCACAGACCAAATGGCATGACGGTGAACAGCCAGAGCAAGCTGCCCACAAAGAACGCAGTTTTCTCGCGGTCCTTAGGGTGGACCTCCACCTGCCAGTAGCCACTCTTCAAATCCATGTTGGAGAACCATCTTGACCCTGATATGGTGTCCAGGGTGTCGTCGATCCGGGGTAGAGGGTAGCTGTCCTTTTTCGTGACGTCATTCACCCGCCTGTAATCCACGCAGAACCTGGTGGAACCGTCCTTCTTCTTCACTAGCACGACCGGAGAACTCCAAGGACTGTGTGATGGCTCGATTACTCCTTGCTCCTTCATCTCTTCTACCATCCGGTCAACTTCAGCTTGCTTGGCGAGTGGGACACGCCGGAATGGGGCCCTAATCGGTGCGCTGCCCCCAACGTCGATTCTGTTCTGGACCAAGCTTGTCCTACCGAAGTCATTGCTCCCCACGGAGAAGACATCCTGGAATTCGCGTAGCAGGTCCTGAAGTTGGCGTGATTGCTCCTCGTCTCAATGGTCCTGGGATCCTTGGTACAGCTTCTGTAGTTCTTCTGGCAGGACGCTTCTTCTTCGGTTGTCCGTCTGCAGGTGTCCGTCCGTCGTGTCTGTGATGCGGGCAATTCAGGTAACGGGCTCGCAGACTCCTAGGTTGGTGTCCCGGTGAACCGTAATATCGTAGTCGTTCAGGTTGGACAGGCGGACGTACGGCCGAGGTGTCGTGTTGATGAGGGTCTTGGCACCAAGCAGTCCTTTTGTCTGGATGTCCTCATATTTTGGCTCGATGACAGCCGCCACTCCCTCAGCAGTTCGGTCGACAATTACGGCAGCACTGACCTCCGTCCTGGCGGGAACGATGACGTCCTCTCTCAGCCTTACTCGTCGTGCGGTGACGGCCTCGTGTGCTGGTTGCAAAGCAAGTTCCTCACCTCCGAAGTGCAGAGTGTTGGTACTCAGGTCCAAGATGATGTTATTCTGGTCCAGGAAGTCCAGTCCGATGATCACTTCGTTTGATACGTCAGCCACAAGCACTGGATGCTTTACCGCCCGTCGACCAATGACGAACTCCAGTGATGCTTCGCCATGTACCGGTGGAGTCTCTCCAGTCGCGGTTATTAGCTGGAGATTCCTTTGTGTGGGTTGCACTCTCCACTTCGGGATCACGGTGGGACTGACGATGGTCCTCGATGCTCCCGTGTCGATTAGCATGGGCCAGCTCTCTCCGTTGACGACTCTGTCGACCATCAGGCTGCTATTATCCCTCCGTAACTGCGTCACACGAACTTGGACTGCCGGGGATTGACGACTGTCACAAGCCAACCTTTGCCCCCCAAGGCTGGCTGATACTTGCTTTCCTGGGCCGCGAGGTTTCCCTACGACTGACTGTCCCGACGGAAACCCTTGGCGGTGGCGATCACCGCAGTCCTTGTTCAGGTGGCCTCTCTTACGGCAGGCCCAGCAGGTCGGTAGTCCTCTTCCCGGCCACCTCTTCGGATGTCCTTCGGCTACGTTTTTGTTGGTGGTACTGCGACATTTGAAGAACCGGCCTAGCGCATCCATCAGTTCATCGGCCAGGGGCTTGGTCTTGTCGGCTTTGGCTGGTTCGTCGACGTCCACCTGACGCACCCACGCGCGCATTCTAGATACCTGCTTTGCCGTCTCGAACTCAAGTGCGTGGCTCAGCGCATCTGCCAGGGTCTTATTGCGCGCGAGTCGCAGCGCCTCTTGAGTGTCCGGGTCCCGTAGCCCGTTGGTGAAGGTCTGCGTCGTAATCTGTTCCTGAAAGTCGGCCGGCGCTGTTGGATAGGCGACCCTTACGAGGCGTGCGATGTCCATCTCGAACTCCTGCAGGGTTTCTGCGTACTTTTGCACCCGGGTCCGGAGCTGCATCTGGTAGGCCTGCTGAAGATGGCTATCTCCATATCGGGACTCCATATGGGCGATTAGTGAAGCGTAGTCCTGGGATCCAGTCGGGATGGCCTGAAGGACGTTAAGAGCGTCCTCCCTCAGCGCTATAATGAGAGCTGTAGCCTTTTCTGTGCTGTTCCAGTTATTTATGGAACAGGCCGCCTCGAACAGACGTAAGTAGGTGCTCCACGGGACCTTTCCGTCGAAGGTTGGGGGCGTCACTCTGCTATGCCCCGTTCCTGATATTCCCGGTGTAACGGTGGGCGGGCGTTGGCGCAGCTCGGCAACTTCCTCTTGTAGGGCGTTGAATCTCGCTTCCATCCCCGTTGGCGGGCGTTGGCTCAGCTCAGCAATTTCCTTTTTTAAAGCGTTGAATTTCTCTTCCACCCCCGTCAGTGGGCGTTGGCGCAGCTCGGCAACTTCCTTTTGTAAGGCGTTGAATTTCTCCTCCACCCCCATCAGCGGGCGTTGGCGCAGCTCGGCAACTTCCACTTGTAAGGCATCGAACTTCTTTTCCACTGCCGTGACTTCCTCACGCAGACCCAGTTCTAATTTCTTCAGGTCCTGTGTCAACTTATTCTGACCGTCTTCCATCTTCTTCTGGCCGTCCTCTATCCTCTTCAGGTCCTCCGCTAGCTTATTTTGACCGTCTTCCATCTTCTTCTGGCCGTCTTCTAGTTTGGCAGTTAGGTCCTCGGCTAACTTCTTCTGGCCATCTTCTAGTTTGGCAGTTAGGGCCTCGGCTAACTTCTTCTGGCCGTCTTCTAGTTTGGTAGTTAGGTCCTCGACTAACTTCTTCTGGCCGTCCTCCATCTTCTTCTGGCCCTCCTCCATCTTCTTCTGGCCATCCTCCATCTTCTTCAGGTCCTCCGCTAACTTATTTTGACCGTCTTCCATCTTCTTCTGGTCGTCTTCTAATTTGGTTTCCATGCCACTTAACTTTTCTAGCAGTGCTGCCAATTGCGCTTCCATTTTGGTTGTTTGTCTTGTAAAGGGCATGCACTCACAGGAAAATTAAAAAAATGACCTGCTCGGGTTTTGAAACCAGGATCGTCAGGTGTTTTGCTTGTGTTTGAGTTCGTAATCCGGCTTCTGACACCAGTTGTTACGTTCCACCCCCTAGTGGCAATTCCGTTAACTGGATTACGGTGGGTAGAAAGCACAACACCAATTACTGCTTTAAAGAGAAATTAGCTTTATTGCTTGCAGGTCAGAAATATACACCGTACAATAAGCAGATAGAAACAATTAGCTGTCTTACAGAAGCTCCCTCAGCATGGGGCTTGACTCACCCTTTCACTTGTCAATGGGCCACAGAAGTTAATCCCTCCTAATGAGTCCGGTCCCGTACGCTGGCTGGAAATAGCTGCACTAAGTCTGTCACTCACTGTTTTGCAACTCACCACAATGACCTCTGTCGCACTAGGTAAGCACACACTCTTCAATACCCAGCCTCTCCGTATGATTCTCACTCCTTCACTGGCAAGAGAATCAGCTTCACTAGGGGTTTCGCAAGTTACGTCACCACACTTCTGTCGCTCAGGATAAACGGTCGCACTAGCTCGAAAAAAACCACACACACTGGTTGGGAGGTCGCTCTTATATAGCGGGCCGGTGACTCAATAAATGCTTCTAGACCCATCCAGGGTTCACGGCTTCTCGAGGCTTCCTTCACTGGCTGAGTCACGAATATTCTGGACCATCCCTTTGTCCTAGTAGTCCTGTTGCATAAGGAGCACCCAATACACTGAGGCAGAGCAGCCCAGCCCTGGGGCAGTTGTGACTCATGCGGCGAGCGATGAAACGAACTCACAGCCGTAACAATATTCTAACCTTGGTCAACCCCTGCAATTCTTATCTTCGACCCTGCCTTCCAAAAATAAATTTGCTATTCTTTGGTGTCCTAATAAGTGTCCTACCAAACATCTCTTCTCTTCATTACCATTCACCAGGATCAACACTCCCCACCCACCCGTCTTAATACCTCCTCATGCTACTCTATCTACTCAACTGATCTTCATCATTCTCCCGTAACACTACATTTCAAATGCTTCTATTCTCCTCCTTTCTGCTCCGCCAACAGTCCAAGTTTGATTTCCATAGAGCGCCACGCTCCAGTCAAAGGCTTTCAAAAAAGACTTTATGTTCGACCCTCACTATTATGTGTCAGATAACTGTATCATAATGATGGTCATTATAACACTGTTTTCCATTATGATACAGTTTCTCCAGCCAATCAGAGCTCGTTCATTGACCAATTAGGTAACGATAACTTCGCGCATGCGCTCAAAATCCAACATGTCGGACATAAACACAACATCGAACTATAATAAATTACCGACATGGAATACCCATCGTCCATATGTTCGCGTAAATAAACTGGCGAATATGAGACAAGAAATAGCACTGTACCTTAAAATCGCCAACACTAATTTCTACACAGCGCATTGTCTTCAAATGACTGAGGTGACAATATTACTGAGGGACGGCTGATGTAAACTTATGGCTGCATATGGCATTGCAAGCCCACAGAGCGCATGCGTCGGTCGTTCAAAGCTCTTGAAAGACAAAGATAACACACCCAACGCTCGCTCTGCGATCACAAAATTCCAGTAGCTGACTCTCAACAGATATTTATGAATATTTATGTTAAAACATATAATAAAGTTATAATTATCGTCGAACATAAACAGTCGTATGCAACTCGCCTATAATGGTAATTAAGACACTCGTATGGAAATTATAAAACTCGCATACGCTCGTTTTATAAGAAATACTCGTGTCTTAATTATAGCCATTATAGGCTCGTTGCATAATGTACTATTATAATATTAAAATCTATATTTGATGTCAACAGATTTCTCTTCTGTTGACTGAGCCAACCTTTTTAGCCTACTTTCGATTTTTGCAAAAAATGAAAGTAGACTTATGAGATCAACACAGGGCGAAAAAAGTGTGTCTGTCTGTGTGTGTGTCTGTGTGTGTGTCTGTGTGTGTGTCTGTGTGTGTGTGTGTGTCTGTGTGTGTGTGTGTCTGTGTGTGTGTGTGTCTGTGTGTGTGTGTGAGTGTGTGTACTCTGAATGTCTATCCCCCCCTATCAATTCGAACACGGTGAATGCGAATTGAACGAAATTTGGTACAAAGGTAGCACTAGCAAAGGACACCTCAGTGACATGTTTTATATCGCCGCCATCTTGACGGAAACGTAATGGCGGCCACACAAATGTTCAAAGCTTAAATCAAATTACGACTAACCTAATCATCCGATCTCTACCAAATTTTGCAACAACATACCTTTATGGGGGGAGCATCCTTTGACCACACTAATAAGTCATCAGCGTAATAGTTTGCGGATGGCGGCCATCTTTGTGTGAAAATCGATTCCCCCTATTAATTCGAACACGGTGCAACCGAATGGAACGAAATTTGGTACAGAGGTAGTACTAACAAAAGGCACCTCAGTGTCATGTTTTATATCGCCGCCATCTTGACGGGAACGTAATGGCGGCCACACAAATGTTCAAAGCTTAAATCAAATTACGATTAACCTAATCATCCGATCTCTACCAAATTTTGCAACAACATACCTTTATAGAGGAAGCATCCTTTGACCAAATAACTAGGTCATTAGCCTAATAGTTTACGGATGGCGGCCATCTTTGTGTGAAAATCAATTCCCCCTATTAATTCAAACACGGTGAAACCAAATGGAACGAAATTTGGTACAGAGGTAGCACTAGCAAAGGGCACCTCAGTGTCATGTTTTATATCGCCGCCATCTTGACAGAAACGTAATGGCGGCCACACGAATGTTCAAAGCTTAAATCAAATTACGATTAACCTAATCATCCGATCTCTACCAAATTTTGCAACTACATACCTTTATGGAGGGAGCATCCTTTGACCAATCTAATAGGTTATTAGCCTAATAGTTTGCGGGTGGCGGCCATCTTTATGTCAAAATTGATTCCCCCTATTAATTCGAACACTGTGGAACCGAATGGAACGAAATTTGGTACAGAGGTAGCACTAGCAAAGGGCACCTCAGTGTCATGTTTTATATCGCCACCATCTTGACTGAAACGTAATGGCGGCCACACGAATATTCAAAGCTTAAATCAAATTACGATTAACCTAATCATCCGATCTCTACCAAATTTTGCAGCTACATACCTTTATGGAGGGAGCATCCTTTGACCAATCTAATAGGTCATTCACCTAATAGTTTGCGGATGGCGGCCATCTTTGTGTCAAAATCGATTCTCCCTATTAATTCAAACACGGTGAAACCGAATGGAACGAAATTTGGTACAGAGATAGCACTAGCAAAGGGCATCTCAGTGTCATGATTTATATCGCCGCCATATTGACAGAAACGTAATGGCGGCCACACAAATGTTCAAAGCTTAAATCAAATTACGATTAGCCTAATCATCCGATCTCTAGCAAATTTAGCAACAACATACCTTTATGGAGGGAGCATCCTTTGACCAAACTAATAGGTCATCAGCCTAATATTTTGCGGATGGCGGCCATCTTTGTGTGAAAATCGATTCCCCTTATCAATTCGAACACGGTGAAACCGAATGGAACGAAATTTGGTACAGAGGTAGCACTAGCAAAGGGCACCTCATATTCATGTTTAATATCCCTATAGCACGTTGTATTTCAACAAGCTACTACAACCAACATTCAATCATACTCCTTGAAAAGGACAAAGAGTTATAACAATACCCATGCATTTAGGAGAAAGTAGGCTATATGTTCTTTACTGAACATCTTGTTTTATACCCTCATTGTTTCGTCCATCGCTGGTTATTTTGATTCCTAAGTCTCCTACTTCCGTTATCTTTTCACCTGCCGATTCGACGTTAATAGGGGTTTCTGATTCCTTTCGGCTCCATGCCATTATTTTTGCTTTACATTTATTGATTTTCATCATGAATTCTTTCGTCGAGATGGAGTCCGTACCATTTAAAAGTCAATTCAAATCCTCTGGTGAATCATTTAAGATGACAATGTCATTAACAAATCTCAGAGTTGAAATTACAGTATTTTCTTCTTGAATTTTTACGCCTACTATAATTTTTTCTCTAATTCCCTTATTGCTCGTTCAATGTTTAGATTGAAAAGTATGGGGGATAAGTTGCAGCCTTACCTGATGCCATTCTTAATACTAGCTTCTCTCTCTTGCCCAACGTCTCGAATAACTACCGCATGGCATCTATATGGATTGAAGATCACTCTCCTATCCCTATACTTTGTTCCAATCCCTTTCAATATATGAAACAAAATTAACATTTTACACTTGACAGCTTTCAAATTCATGAATTCTTTGTGACTAACATTGCTCACTTCCACGTTACGCTCATCCAAGTTTGCAGCCAGTTCTTAAGAAGTCCTCTTTCTTAGAAATGCATCTTGTAGGAAGGGTTGGTTCTCTTTGAAAACTTTGCTTTATTTGAAATTTGCTCGCAGAATTTCAACCTTATTCTCTTTCATCATTTCGAAGCACGGCACAACTTTTCCCCGACTCTCATTCTTTCTAACAGCTTTCATTCATAATTGGTTATTTATTTTCAGTGCTTGCACACTCTCATGACTTCCATTCACTGCTGAACATAACTCTCAGAGTATTGCCACTGGCGTAAATTACCACTTCACTGCTTCAGCTCAATTCGGGAAGTTAAAACACCCATCATCTCCTCTCACATCCAGAGAGCATCAGAGCCTTAATTAATGACGCGGACCAGGTATGAACACCACTGTCACAGGGAGAAATACAATCTCTAAAATACATCACTGCTATTTCACAATGAAATGTGGGCAAAATTCTCACAAAATGTACAGTATTTTTGATACAAAATGTACTAACAAACCCCTAAAAATACAAACTATAGTGGTATTGTGAATACAGTAACGTTATCGTCTTTGACGCCATTTTTAGTGTTGCCCAAGATCACGGGTTCAAACCCGGCCAAAGTCGTCGGATTTTTAAGAGCGTTAAAAATCCCCCAGTATGCCTTCCTTCTGAGGGGAAGTTAAGCCGGCGGTCCCAAGTCATAGATTTATGGCATGTTAAAGATCCTTCCACTAATTATACCTGTGTGAAGCTAAATTATATATAGGTTAAACATTCTACAAACGCTCTTAGGTTCTGACGTTCGTCGCCAGGAGCCGACTGCGAAGGCATCTGGTGATCAATTTCTGAACTAGTAGTCGTTGACGGTGGCGTTTGGCGGCAGAAGTAGGAACTACTTGAAAAAAAATCAATTTCTGCAGCCTTCACTTGAATTGAAAACAGATAACACACACTAATACAGTCATCACCATTACTTTTCGAATAGAGCAATACACAATTCCAATAAAGCATGCTTTCATTTTATTGAATTGATCAATTCCAGTGGAATGGAAGCATATTTTGAACTATAGCCTACATCGAATATTTGGAATTTTCAATAGTATTTTAAAATACTTATATTATCAGAGATTTTCTCAGTGTATATTTTATTTTGTATCGAAAATATATTTATGTTCGACCCTGACTATTATGTGTCTGAAAACTGTATCATAATGATGGTCATTATAACACTATTATTCATTATGAAACAGTTTCTCCCACCAATCACAGCTCAAGAAACAGTTGTTTGACCAATTAGATAAGGATACCTTCGCGCATGCTCCCAAAATCCAACATGTCTATATAAATTACCGAAAGTGCACCGTCCATATGTTCGCGTAAATAAAATGGTGAATATGAGACAAGAAATAGCACTGTACCTTAATATCCCCAATTCCAATTTCTTCACAGCGCGTTGTTTTTTCAAACGACTTCGGTGACAGTTTTACTGAATACTGGTTCACGATCTGCACATCTGGCATTGAAGCACACAGAGCGCATGCGTCGTTCGGCCAGAGAGCTTGGAACACGGAGATATGCTACCTAGCGCACCACCCGATCACAAAATTCTAGTTACTGAACAGATATTTATGAATATTTATGTTAAAACATGTAATAAAGTTATAATTATCGTCGAACATAAACAGTCGTATGCAACTCGCCTATAATGGTAATTAAGACACTCGTATGGAAATTATAAAACTCGCTAAAGCTCGTTTTATAAACATATTCGTGTCTTAATTATAGCCATTATAGGCTCGTTGCATAATGTACTATTTGTGTGTACTTGACCAAATTGAAATGACCTACTTCAGTGTCAAATGCGATCGGGTTATACTGTGGATATTTTTAATCTCTATTCAGTAAGTGATCATTTTTTTTAACACTAAGCGGATGAAAATTAACAATCTTTCGTAGGTTCAGATAAAAAACTGAATCAAGAAACATCGTAACTCGACAAGAAATAAAAAACTAAATCGAGTAATGTAAGTAAGACCGTCTCACATAATGATGATGTAGTTAATGTTAAAGATTTTCCACGAACCCAAGAGACAAGTGCCATCAAAGAGGCTAAGGAAACAGGACTTATTCTCCATGATGGAACACCTAGATGGGCACAACATTTGAAGGGTCTACGTGAAGAAGGGGGAATGTCAAACACTGTAAAATGTTCAGGAAACGAGTTTTAAAGTCTCATTTCTTATATGTACTTATATGTAAAGCCCTGCGCGGATGCGGATATCCGCGGATAAACCCGGGGATATCCGCAACATTTTCCGCCATGCGGATATACTTTGCATGGCTTTGCGGATAGCGGATAATGTATGGAGTAAATTTGCGGATAGGTTTTATAATACAATCCGAACTTGTTGAAGATCATGGGGAAAGTTGCGTAATTGTGCGCAGCGGGTAATCGTGCGCACCTATGTTTTTCGAGTTGGTAGTAGGACTACTATCTCAGTTCACTGCTACCCTCAAGCAGTCATCGTACCTATCAGATGGGGACAGTCAGCATGATGCCAGTTGTTTTGTGATAACCGTGAGGCTTGGGTGAAGAAACTTAACACGTGCCATGTTATTTTCTGTAGCGAGCAAATAAGAAGGTAAGCCTACAGTTGTGATTCAATTATTTAAAATTAAATGTAGTTTTAAACGCCAGTGTTTACAGTGGGTTTGCATGTATTTATTTTTCAATATAATAGATCAATTTACCGGGATTCAGTAAGTTACGTTTTAAAAGCAGAGAGGGGTAATGGTGCGCAGAATATATATGATACAAGTAAATACAACGCGACATTAATGGCAAAATATTTCGTGTATGTTCTCCAGATACCAAGAAATTATACGCGGAAAACGGAGAAAACTCCTACCCAGCAGAAAATGTGCAGAAAGCTCTACGTGCAATTAGGGATGATGAGAGGAAAATAAGGAAGTGGGGAGAAGTTTCAACATTCCCCAGTCAATGCTACAAAAGCAGTTGCTGCAAAATTGTCTTGCTCCACCTCGCCTAGTCCGTAAAGCTGTTTTTACCAACTAAATGGCGTCATAATTATCCGAATACCTTTTGACATTGGCAAAATTATTTTACGGCTTAACGCCCACCAAGCTTGTCAGACGGTTAGAGTTCAAGTTTGCAGAGGAGAATAAGTTTCCCCATAATTTCCATAAAGTTAAAAGTCTACCAGGCAAAGATTGGTTGTATGAGTTCTTGAAGAGATATCATGCATTAATGTTGAGACAACCTGAAGGAACAAGCCTAAATAGGATTGCCTCCTTTAATGCTGACGAAACGAAGATATTTTATTCGAATATCCAAAACTGCAGAATTTTAGTATCATTGCATTGTTATGCTATTGTAAAATGCATTGGGATATTCTCATATTAATGCTCAGTGAAAGTTTCAGCCAATTCACATTGTATTAGTATGGCTTTCCAACATTCATCCCATGTGCACAATTTCCCAACCCATACGCATGATTACCCTGCAGGGTGGGGAATCGTGCGCAAATGCATATTTGCTAGATTTTGAATTTTAGTCCACCAAATTTATTTTCGAATTAAATTTGTTTCTGCACATCGAATATAGAGTTACTAAGGCTCCCTTATTCATAACTGCAGTTGTGTTATCTATTATTTCATCATCACAAGACCGATTCTTGCTTAAGTGAGCACAATTCCCCCCTCTCCCTTACTAGGGCCCGGATGTCTATGACATATCATATCTTTCGGGACAAACGTAAGATGATGATTTACGCTAATCCCATTCAAATTATGTCATAAAGCACAATCAGCGCTCCAAGATGAAAAGGGTTACAATTCTGGCCGTATAACATTCATTTTAGACATAGCACATGACATACCGTACATAGCCTAAAGGTTCGACTTTCTGCTCAGATGTCTAAAAGATAAACTATAAAGCAACACATTGAAGATATTATTATAATGCCAGTAGATTCGGATAACCAACGTGTGGATAAAAGTCGCGTGGATGCGGGGCGGATGCGGATAACGTTTTGTCTATCCGCATAGGGCTCTACTAATATGTACGCGTCAACTTGAAACGCCATTTTCTCACGACCCTCATTGTTCTTAGCCAGACACAATTGTGCTTTCAATACGTAGCAAAGAGGTCTTACCAGATCGCGCTGATATCTCGATTTTACGTTTTGACTGGCATTCGCCCTTCTTCCCGAGACCCTGCATTTGTGGACAGTGATGTGGCCTAACATTTATAGGTAGCATTAGGAGAGACATTTTATTCGTGTTTTTACACTTTACAGTACTTTGTCCCTCATACAGATACACACTCTATTACAGTCATCATTAGGGCCCGGTTGTTGATGCCGTAAAAAGATTTAAAACAAGATGTTCAGTAAAGAACATATAGCCTACTTTCTCCTAAATGTATGAGTATAGTTATAACTCGTTGTTATTATCAAAGAGTATAATAGAACTATTCTTTGTTGAAGACCTTAGAAACGATTTACCTCTACCAAACGCCACAACCTAGATAAAAACTGCTACCATCATTGAAGAAAGAAAGATAAGAAGTATATCAAGAATGTTATGGATCTGGAGACATAATCGACCGGACTGGCTGCGTGGCTCAGCGGTAACGTTCTCGCTTGCTGGGCCCTAGGTTGCAGGTTCGTATCCTGGCGCAGTCAGCTGGCATTTGAGGGTGCACAAATGCGAGTGAGCCGTGTCAGTACATTTACTGGCACGTTAAAGATCCCCTTCGGGCCAAAATTCCGGCGCAGTCAGCTGGCATTTGAGGGTGCACAAATGCGAGGGAGCCGTGTCAGTACATTTACTGGCACGTTAAAGATCCCCTTCGGGCCAAAATTCCGGCACCCCGGTGTCTCTAAAAGCAGCAGTAGTTAAAAGGGATGTAAAACCAATAACATTATTATTATTATTATTATTATTATTATTATTATTATTATTATTATTATTACATATATGACCTGCCGTGGGCAACATCCAACTTTGAGTTGAGGCATGTCTTTACACGTCTGGTTGTGCATGGCTTTCACAACCCTAATTGAATTAACAAATCTTTCCATGACCCTACAGAGACGTGGGTATACAAACTATGTGGATATTTTCGATTGCTATTTGCCTGAAATAAAAGTAGTAATTAATAACCTGAACTAACATCAACGGCTTCAATTCAGTTACTATGCGAAATCGTTTTGTTCTTTACTTCAAATAACATTTTCAAGTAACGCAAAATAGACTGTTACAAAGCCTTTAAAATAAAAAGTAAAAATGTATCGTAGTATCATCTTGTCATTCTTCAAATTCGATGCGCATAGAATGCCAATGGTATATTAATCAATGGAGCCCCACGTAGACTAGTTGTGACATCTAGTGCTGAAATATCGAACAATATAATCCTAACAGAGCGAGTGCATTCTAGCGGCCAGAAGAAGAAACTTTTCAATAAAATCTGGTCGGCGTGCAGTTACCTTTTTGGCAGCTAGATGTCTCGAGTAAATCTGCTGGCGAATTATGTTTTAATTAAATATATATTTTACACCATAATCTGCACAATATAACGCTTAATTTTAAAACATCTGAGTCATTACAAAACAATAAACATATAACATTTCAAGCAAAAAACATTGCTCCGATCGGGTTTGAACCATAGGCATTAGAGCGATAGGCTAACGCTCTACCATTTTTTTTTTATTAGCTCTTTACAGAATCACAGAACTTTCAGATATGATAAATACCATACTAATACATCACAAGAAATCCAGATAGTGTCCATATTTATTGTACAATTGTCCACTTTCACTAAGCTTCCAACGCTCTTTTTGCAGGTGATACCTGAGATCCAGGAAAGAGAAATGTTGATCATTGTCCATCACGAAGTGTACATATTGGCCCATTATCCACACAATGGCAGTCTGTTTAATTTGGGGGAAGGCGGTCACCGACAAACGAACCAACTTCCTGTCATCAAGGTCATCCGAGGGCACATTTAATAGTTGACATACTTTTCCCTTACACCACAGCCACGTGGAGGCAACTCGCGTGCATGATGTGAAGCGGTGTATCGCCGTATCAGTTTGACCACATATAGTACACCATGGGTAAGCTTCAAGATGGATGGTATATCGCCGTAGAGCGGTTGGGATGAGATCGTTGAGAAAGATAAAAACTTGGGAGTGTACAGCAGAAGAAATGGACATAGCCCCAAAATTTTTCCAAACAGTGGGCCAATAGTGGTGGCCTCTATTCGCGGTTTGGAGTGTACCACTTGCCGCAACATGTTATAGATACTTTTCGTCGTTGGAACAATCCCTGATGGCATTTGGCGAACAGTTTCCAGAAGGTGCTGTTGATGGTCCCTAAATATCTTCGGCAAAGCTCTATCACAACCACGGGCTGTGTTTCGAATATCTTTGTATAGCGCTTTCGTAAAAGTGTCATGTTGGGAAAGAATGGTGATATCGTTCTTGCAGAGGAGTGCACGGCATTTCATGCCATGAGCTGTTAGCCCTAGCCCGCCTTGCCGGGATGGGAGATACAACTGTTCCCGTTGTACTCGGAACAAAAATCCTTGCCATATAAACCAACCTGTATATTTTGCCAATTGGCTCTCAAACATTTTGGGAAGTGGGAAAAGTTGTGCGACATATCATATTTTAGAGAGCGCAAACACGTTGAGGACCATGACCCGTTGCACTATATTGAGGTTTCTTTGACCAAATTGGATCATGACTCCCCTAACTTTGGCAATGACCTTAGTCCAGTTAACTTGCACTGTGTTCAGAAGCGATTGCTTCCAGGTAATGCCAAGAATTTTCACCTCATTTACTATCCGGAACCAGGGCTGTGGGGTAATCACTGAGTTAGTATTGAGCGGAAGCAAAGCAGTTTTCTGGGGGTTCGATTGTGCTCCAGAGGCGATATGGTAGAGCTGAAGGACGCTATCGATGTGGGAGATGTCTTCTTCATTGCGGATCAATATTGATACGTCATCAGCATAGGCGCACATTCCAAAAACATGTGTGGACAGTTTGTAACCCTGTAGCTTCACCTGGGTAGTCCGAATGAACGGTTCAAGACCAATGACAAAAAGTAGCATAGAAAGGGGGCATCCTTGCCTAACTGATCGTTGTATTGGAATCAGAGGGGAAAGAAAACCGTTGACGAGCACTCTAGACGTAGCATTACAATTTATAATACGAATGTAGTCAATAAGGATTTCAGGAAATTCGAAGTGTTGCAAGACCATGTACAAGTATTCATGACTGATGCGGTCGAAAGCTTTATCAAGATCTAAGGTGAGAAAACTCATTGGCTCAGTGGGGAGCATTTCGGCTTTTAGGTGTAGGTCCCGTAGTATCGCTAAGTTTGTTAACAGAGTTCTTCCAGGAATACTGCAACATTGTTCATCACCAATGATATCAGGTAGAACAGTCTTCAATCGGCATGCAAGTACTTTGGTAAGGACTTTATAGTCACTGCAGAGCAGAGTAACTGGTCGGAAGTCACCAACTGCCATGGGAGAGGATGTTTTTGGTATGAGGACTATGGTACCCTCGTGATGTGATTGACAAAGAGCACGACGTTGGAGAATGGTACGCAGGACATGACAAAATTCTTTGCCAATGAGAGGCCAGAAGTGTTTATACATTTCATATGGCAGTCCATCAATGCCAGGTGAGCGGTTGTTTGGGAGTCGTTTAACCACAGAGTGAATCTCTTCATCCGTAATATCCGCGCTGAGCAGAGTTTTGTTGTCCGGAGATAGTTTGGTACTGCAAGATGACAGCAATAGGGTCACCTGCTGTGGATCAATGGGAGCCTTAGCGTAGAACCGTTGATAAAATAATGATATTTCACTACGTATAGCGTCAGGGGAGGTGACGACACTTCCAGTACTGGTGCGGAGGCGGTGGATATATTTACGTTGCCGCTCACGTTGTCCTTTGGCGATATGGTATACACTTGCACTTTCGTCCGGGAGCACTGTACGATCTTTTAAAGCCACGTTGATATGAGTGAGCGTTCGTTGCTGTAGAGACAGGAGCTTGGTTTTAACTTCCCGGATCTGGTCATATATACGCTCCCCAGCATCAGATCTTTGCTGGAGCTGGCGAAGAACTCGATAGTTTAATTCAACTGTATCCCGTCTTTCCCGACCTCGTTGGTAAGATATGTTCTTAAAGACGCGGCGGATCCCTGGTTTAACTAAAATATCCCACCAGTCTGTGCAGTCGCGAAATTTGCATTTTTGTTGGACCCATCGAATCCAGTGTTGTCTGAAAATATCTTGGCATTCCTCCTCCAGTAACAGCGAGCAATTCAGCTTCCAATAACCTCTTCCTATGTGAAATATAGGATGGGGGTAAGAGATTGTACATACGACAGCATGATGGTTAGTGAAACTGGCAGGAATCACTTCATATCGTCTAGGCTGGATAAGTTCCTGTGAAAAGTAGATGCGGTCAAGTCGTGATGAGGAGTTGTGACTTATACAGGTGTAATGGGGCAGGGGCACCCTTAAACTATCCACAGCATCAATGAGGTGTAGGGAGGTAAGAAGGGTCCTGAGAGCCGGGTTGACACCTCTGTATGGACTAGTGGAATCCTCTGGGCGTTGAATACAATTGAAATCCCCTGCAAGAATAAGTTTTTCCTTAACGTCGTGCAGATGAGGCAGGATACTCTGTTGAAAGAACATTTTCCGTTCCACACGTTTATTAGACCCGGATGGGGCATATACATTTATCAGGGTGGTATTGTTTATGTGTCCAGATATTATGCGTCCTGATGGATGACATAGCACACCTGCGAGTGGGATATCATGTCTTATGAGGAATCCGGTCCCTCTATTCGTATTACCGGTATTGATGTATTGTTTGTAGAAGGCAGATATGGGTAAACACGGTATAGCAACTTCTTGAATGAAAGCAATGTCAATGTCAGCATCTCGAAGGAATCTCTCCAACAGTTGAAATTTCAGAGGTCATTCTATTACATTGATATTCACAGTGGCCACAGTGAGAAATTGCGCCATTAAGAGAAGTATAAAAGCTGTGCTAGACATACTGGAAGGTGGACTCGAAAGAAGACACAGGTGAGAATTATCCTGGTGCACTATGTCAAATTAGGTTGAGATAGTTCCTTTTGACTGCCATTCATAGGCCGGCTGTCAGCGGTTGAGAGCGTTCGTGGGTCCCTAGATGACGTAGAAAGAAGATTTTGTTTCTTTTTCACAGCTGCGGAAACGTTCGTGGAGCCAGTTTTATTCTTCGGGGCTGGTACGGCAATCGAGGCATTTGTTTTAATCTTCTTAGAGACGTTCTCGGATCCCCGATCGACATTCTTAAGTGAGTCGGTAGGGACCAGCGAAGTCGGGGGCAGTGAAGACAAAATTTCTGTGGCAGCCTGTAGTAACGGCAGAGTTGGTTCTAAGGCTGCGATACAGGTTGCCGAGAGCACAGGGGCACTCTGTGTCTCGCAGCTCTGTTCAGGGCAAGGTACCAGTTCTGCGTCAGATGTATCCGAGGTCACTCCTGGTGTTGTCTCAGCTGACTGATCAATGAGCATGTTTTCATATGACGTTTGCTGCGTCACAACTTCTGAGTATTGTACACGTCGTTGTTGTGTAGGAGTTATACCGAGGGGAATCATTTTCTTTGGGCAGTTAATACGTAGGTGTGTGGTAGCATTGCAAATTAAACAGGTCTGTTTCTGTCCATTATACGTTATATAGCCAGAATGGCCACCAAAGGCCTCAGTGGAGGGGATATCTTGCTTGATTTCCATAGTTACGGCACGTATTCCATTATACACCGGGAACTGATAAGCAGAAGACCATTGTTCTTTCCTGACGTCACTCACAGTGCCATATTTCGACAGGACGGATTTGAAAATTTCAGGGGGTACTTCGAGTGGGACATTAAATATACGCACTGTGGTAAAATTGGAATCCGCTGTGGAGAGCTTAACATTGGTCATTTCGCCTGAATCATACTGAAATTTAATAGGATCTGCAAAAGTATTTAACAATTTCTGATAAATAGATATGGTGATTACCTTGATGTACATGGTTTTTTCGTGCGCATTTAACTGGATGGCTTCTACTTGGTCGACAGTCAACCGGAGGGTATCGCCAATCCAGCGGTGAATTTCTCCTGGTGAGGGGCGAGAACTCTGCCTGTCCCATTGGCAGCGTACGGTGTTTTTTCTCTGGTATCCGGACATGATTTTCAGCGGGGTTTTCTGGGTTTCTGGTTTTGTTGTCCTATCTGGAACACTACTTAAAAAAAGTATTGTCCGAATGACACACGGAAGGTCAGTACACACGTGGAACTAAGGAAGCACCGGTATTAGGAACCGTAACCTCTTCCAATGCGGTCACACAGCGCGCACACACGTACCGCACTCGGCCACGACCAGTGACCAACTACACCACCACTGAGCTAATTGTGTCAACGAATATCGTTCTTTATAAAATGACTTACATAGAACTTGTTAGCAAATAATGATTTATACTAAACGATTTCATCACTGGAGTATATTATTTATATATAAAGCATTTCATACAAAGTTTATTTATTTTGTATCAGTACGCTATATTGAATGCAATACTCAAATTAGTGAAATATAAGTCAGGCACAAGATATCCGCTGCCATCTTGTCTTATTACTGAATCAGCTCAGCTTTTTAAAATCACGTCTGCACTATAGTATTACAAAATAAACTTTTAATTTCGAACGTGCCTCTTCCTTTAGAACAGTTAAAACGATTCTCGGCTCGATAATCGGAACTGGTGGGTCCCATGATATGGATTATAAAGTTTGCATAATTCGCACGGCCGCCATCCTGAAATGGTATGGCGGACGACCTTGTAGATTGGTCACAAGACGCATCCTATACGAAGGTATGTTGTTACCAAATTTGGTAGAGATCGGATGATTTGGTTAGTCGTTAATTGATTTTACGTTTTGAACGTTTGAGTGGCCGCCATTCAGTTTTAGTAAAGATGGCGGCGATATAAAACATGACACTGAGGTGTCCTTTGCTAGTGCTACCTTTGTACCAAATTTCGTTCAATTCGCATTCACCGTGTTCGAATTGATAGGGGGGGACAGACATTCAGAGTACACACACTCACACACACACAGACACACACACACACACAGACTCACACACACACATACACACACACACACACACAGACTCACACACACACATACACACACACAGACAGACACACTTTTTTTCGCCCTGTGTTGATCTCATAAGTCTACTTTCATTTTTTGCAAAAATCGAAAGTAGGCTAAAAATGCACTTAAAATTTTCAAAAATGACTGTAATAAATCACCTATAAATAAGAAAAATGCACTATAAAATGGAGAAAATGGAAAGCACGGATGTGTTTATCGCAACCGATACGTTGCGTTATAGTAAATCTTCTTTCAGCAGCTACTTAATTCCACAGTTTGCAAAACAATAATACTGCTCGAGTCTAAGCTGCGTGAACCTGAGAGGAATGTGCATCGCGGACTGTGAGAAATGGAGTTGACGAGTGATGAGGTTTCTCGGCCCGTGCATAGTACCGAACCAAATACATTGGTCGGTGACTCACTGACTTATTCGTAACACCACACTGGTTTCAGAAAAGACCCTATGTTAGCAGTATTGAAATAGACGAGAATGTCAGATAACACGGCGGGCTGTCGACAGGCTTCTCAATTCACGCCTGCTCCTACCCTGCCTGTGCCCTTCATCCCGCAAGTTCACAGAGCTTGGAACCGAGCTAGTATGCTTTCATCGGTAGAAATCACATTGTCACCAAATTCAGATACAAGTTGTTTTAAATGCACTGACACACTCGGTTTTATTTTAGGCATTTAGAAAGTGGCAATGAACGATATCTCTCGTCGTGAACTATGCGGAACTGACGAGGGAACGGTACGAAGTCGGACGGCGAATTTTGATTTTATTTTTACATAGTCGTGAAGGTCGTTTTACGCTGAACTAGATAGTGGAAGTCTAATTTTTCGCTGGCCCTTTTTAAGGGGTCGTTTAGGAGCTCCAAGTTGGCGGTGCGCGCTCTGAATTGTACAGTACATACAGGCACACGTCAGCGCGCACAGCCAGCAGCTGTCTACCCTCGCCTACCCTCTTCACTCGTTCGGTACTCCACAATGACCCCCCTCCCAAATACGGCTGCCTACAGTGGTTGTGTATATCGGACGGCGAGTCGTTTTCTATACGTTCAAGTTCTCCACGACTGATGGCTATTCCACACACAGGCGATCGCATTGGAATCTTTGCGTTGTAATGACCGCTTGAAACATTATGACAGCTCTTACTAATGCCTACGGTGTTAATATTCAGGAAGCTGCAGAGTTTCTGATAAAGTGCAAATAATGTATATACAAATAAATACAACGTTTGATGCAGTTTTGAAGAACAAATGCGAACTTATTCACGAGGTGCGCACATTGTTTTCTTGTGTTTTGTTATTCACATTTTGTGTTAGATTTTCACTATAACGGCATGAACAATGCACCCCTGCCAGACTGTGTTAGAATAAAGGCATTTCTTGAACAGTTTGAACGGCATGATGATCAAGATGATATGTGATTATGTATTATATTATTTGTAAACCATCCTTATTATTTCTATACTCCAGAATGAATTTATCTCTGTAATTAAAATATTCTAACTAACGTCAGTTTTAACCCCCCATCCGGTGTAAAAAATATAAAAAATAAACACAACTGTAAGCAGCCGTGAGACAAGAATATACACCCCTTCTCCTTTCTACCCCGCCACAGCTGACCTTGGTCAACAGAGCAGGTAACATTCAGTTCCGCTAATAACTGGTTTGCGACGAAAACAAGAGCATCTGTATACCTGCGGTACCGTTCTTCTGCATCAAAGATATATATTTTTCTAGTAAAAATGTTAAAATTTGTAACATCTACTAGCTTCATCTTAACTCTGAGAGACGTAGCTCCTTTATATAAAGCTGTGACATGACTAAATTGGAAATAAATGACCTTAAAAGCACGATTTCTCTAAAATGTGACCAAAGAATCTACCAAACTTGAAAAAATGCTCTTAAATGGAAAAGCAGCAAAAAAAAAAAAAAAAAAAAATTAAAAAAAAAAATGCCAAAAGATGCAAAATAAAATTTTATATTTGAAGACGGAGTGGCCCGTCCGGAGTTTCTATGTACTTCAGCATTGCTTTAGACAGCTCTGTAAAAAGATGACATGTCATCAACATCCGGGCCCTTGTCATCACATAATATAGGTCATTAAACAAATTTAGCACACACCCAACTAAACAGGGCTGATAACTAAGATGTCCCAAGCCCCCAAAATCAATTAACAACAACAACATCAAAACGAAGAACCTCGAGCATGTCGGATAAAATATGTATGATTTCCAACTTAACTGTTCATACAGCTTGGGTACTATTCACAGTGGTAACACAGAATTTTGTGATACAGTTTAAAAACACAATTATTCAGTTCATGAATTAGTGGAAAATCTGTACTGGTTAGTTCGTGACAGGCGATTTGTATCGGAATGTGAGCGTAATAATTGGCACCGCCAGCTGTCAACGGTCGTGCGGACGTCATAGGAGGATCATTTAGCAGGCGTAAAGTAAACCACGTGCAGTACTTTGATAATTAATGAATAGGGCTCGAATTTTTAGGTGCTAAAAATTGGGAAAATTTTTATTTTTTATGTTTTAAAAATACCTGAAATATGTGACAAAAAAGTAAAAATATTTAATTATAATTTAGTTTATTAATGTGAATATAAACAATATGCAGCACTCACGAATGCAATTTATTCTATGTCTCACTGACTGCTGAAGCATTATAATACACAACGAGATACATCTTCAGGTTGTCCATCACAAATGGCCGTCGATTATCGCGAAACACTTATTCGGAAGGCCCAAAACTGCGGCAATATGTTTCTTGCCCTCGAGATGTTGTGTAACTTTAGATCGCCAGTCTTCATTGCTTTCCCACATGGTTGGCAGAACAGAACGCCCCCATCAGAAGTAAACTTATCTGGAAATCCTCGGCTTCCACAGTGAGTGGCACGGGCGACAAGTTATGAATAACACAGCTGCAAGCTGTCATACGCTCTGCATGCACATTAGATAGCTCACAGGTTCTTCCCCGTTGAAGTAACACAGAACAAAAATGCAATGAACTGAAAGATCTAGCATGCTGATTTTTTAAATGTAAATATTATGTATTTTTACGTGCTAATAAGTGAAAAGCAGGAATTTATGTATTCATAGAAAAAATGCTTAAAATATGTACTGTATTTACATTTAAAATATTTATTTACCTACAAATCCGAGCCCTATTAATGAAACAGTGAAACGTGATGTATCATAATAGTACTACTACTACTTATAATAATGATACTACTGTACTTATAATAACAACGTTAATAATAATAGACTTACAAGTAAATGACTTCAAACATTTATGAGACATCATGCAGAAATGTCTGAACACAAAGGCTAACGAAGAAACAGTCTCAAAATTACAGAAAGCTTACAAACATAGCAGGTCCATCTACACTAAAAATGCATCTCCACGGCTGCGAAATTACGACATTTTTAAACGGTAGTCTTGCCGGAAGCCTTATACGCATCAGAAACCACAACCACAAAGGGAATGGCCAAAATTAAAGACATTGAATACCGGTACCAAGAAAGGACATTTCTGAGAAAAATGTACGGCGCTGTTTTCAGAGATAATTTCTGGCAAAAAAAGACCAACAAAAGAATTATACAGAAATACTGAATCCATCACGACACTCATCAGAAAACGTACAATGTAGTTCCTTACTCATATCGCCAGAATGAATGACACCAGACTGACTAAAAGAATATTCAACATAATTTCTATGTCGAAATTGCGTAGCCTACTTCTTGGTACAAAGAAACTATGGAAGACTTACAAAAATTAGATATCACCTTAGAAGACATTCACGACCGCAGCATTAGTAGAGAAAAAATCAGAAACAAAGAAATTGAATTAAGATCACAACCCAAAAGAAATTGGCGTAAATGGACAGATGAAGAGAAGAAGGCGCACAATGAACGGATGAAAGGTTTTTGGGAAGAAAAATAAAATAAAAGAGCCACCACCAAAACCTAGATTTTTGTGTTTTTAGTGCTTTCCTTAAAGGGGAATGTACGCAAATAATAATAATAATAATAGACTTACTGTAGTTACCTTTGTGGACTTTAAAAAATCATACGACAGTATTGATAGACAAACGCTCTTTGCAGTAGCCTACTGGAAGAATATGGCATTGACAAAAAAAAACAGGGCACTTATACAACTAACGCTCACGGACACCACCTCTGAAGTTAAGTTCATGGGTGAAATTTCAAAACCCTTTCATATACTCACAGGTGTCGAACAAGGAGACGGCCACTCACCAATCTTGTTCAACATGCTCTTAGACAAAATTGTTAAGCAGTGGGAGGAACAAGTTGGAGGAATGCAGCTAGGAAGAACCCGCGAAACAAAAACAATCATAAAATGTCTGGCATTTGCAGATGACGTAGCCTTACTCAGCAATAACACACAGGAGGCAAAGGAAGCACTGGATCGATTACATGAAATAGCTGCTAAAACAGGTTTACAGATATCTTATGAGAAGACCCAATACATGGAACGACGCACCAACAATGTACAAACCATGCATACCCTATATGGATCCACACAAAGAGTTGAAAAATTTAAGTACTTAGGAGAATATATACAAATAGGAGGATCAAACAAGGTGTCTAACATAGAACGAACGGAAAAACTCCAGAAAGCATACAAACTTACATGGTCATATTATAATAAGAAAAGCATATCAAGACAGGCCAAACTTAGACACTACAAAACAGTTGTATTACCAGAAGCATTGTATGCGTCAGAAACGACCACAATTGGAGCATCTGCCATCATAGAAACAGAAAAAGTTGAACGTAAAATTCTGAGAAAAATATTTGGAGCAGTACACAGAGATGGGATATGGATGAAAAGACCTACCAAAGAGCTACATGAACACACATTCAGACTCACAGATATCATTAGAAAACGCAGACTAACTTTCTACGGGCACATAGAGAGAATGAACAATAAACGACTTACAAAGAAAATCTTTGATGTAGTAAACAGTTCAAGAAGGAAAACAAATTGGTATCATGAAATAGAAGACGACTTAAAGCAATTAGGGATCAACAAGCAAATGATAGAAGACAGAGAAAAATTCATAAACAAAATTAAGAACGCCAATTTTTTTAGTATGTGAAAGGAAGAAGATAGGAACATTGTGGACGGAACAAAGGAAACAGGAGCACAGTCAAAGGATGAAAAGATTTTGGGAAGAGAAGAAGAAGAAGGGAAATAAGTGGAAATTGTGAAATCATGAGATATTTAAGTTCAAACACTGTCCCTAGGGGCAAAAATGATGTAATAATAATAATAATAGACTTACAAAAAGATCTTTCATGTAGGAAACAGTTGAAGCACGAAAACAAATTAGTTTTATTTAATAGAGTAAGACTTGAGGCAGACAGGCAGGGATCACGAGGCAAATGGTAGACAACACAGGAGAATTCAGAAACAACATTAAGGATACAAGATGTATAGTGCCTGAAGAGAAGAAGACGGGAAACACAGTCAAAGGGTGAAGAGATTTTGGGAAGAGAAGAGGTTAAAGAAAAATCTCAAATTAACAATAAGCCTCTATTTAAAGCTATTGAAAAGATGGGGAACAAGGAGTCAACGCGTGGAAGTGGAAGGCTGGTGGTTGCCTGGTCACTTCGACATGTGGACGGTTGTCTCCCATGATCACTATCAATAGCCAGCAACACTAGTATAACAAATATTGCACAAAACTAACAATCTAGCGCAAGTTTGCAACAGATTGCTGTAACTAAATGAGAGCATACAATATATGTAGACATGGATTTAACCTTCAGAGTGCCATTGACGAAATGGTTTGTCACTACGTGCGTGCCTTCTTAGTTTCACATTTCAGTGTTTTGAGGTGAACGGCTTCGGTGACGTAGTAGGTAGCATCATGAGCTTCTATGCCAAGTTCACTGCTAGGTGTCGTGGACGGTAGCATCTGGTGGTGAAAGTAGGAACTACTTGAAATTATCGTCTGCAGTCCTTACTTGAATTAAAGACAGATAAAACACAACTAGCTGTGAACTTCGCTACTATATGCCACCGCAACCAGCACCTGGCGACGAACGTAGGAACTGATAGAGCGTTAATCAAATCTAACCTAAAATTTCGCTTCACACAATTGTAGTTAGTGTAAGGTTCATTTACATGCATAAACCTATGAAATGGGCCCACCGCCTTTACTTCCCCTCCGGAGGAAGGCATACTGGGAGATTTTCAACGCTCTTAAAAATTCCGACGATTTCGGCCAGGTTTGAACCCGTGAATTGGGAATAGAACTTCAGCTTGCTACCAACTACGCCACGGAAGCCGCTTTGAAAATAGTTCAGCATATGAGTGATTATTCATCTGGAAGTGTAAGGGATCTGATGATGGTCGCTTGGCGATCGAAACATGTCATCCAAGTGAATTTATTAATCTCATGTAATATTTTTTAAGGATTACCAATACAATTGTGTACAATTGTGTTGACCGACTGAAAAGCATAAATTTCGTTTACTAAGGCAACACTGAAAAATGGCTTCCATTACAATCGTAGCTCTTTCTTTCCGTTTGAGAATCAGTTGTTCGGTTCCTCAACGTCTCAGGCAAAGCAAATCTAACAGCTTATTAGACAGGGAGGTTACTTATTTACATAACATTAAGTGGCACCCTGGGAGGTATTGTGTTATTCAATGAGACAGAGCAACCATTAGTCTGCCACTTTCTTGACGTGAGGATTGCAATTGGAACTGTTTGCAAGCGTCACATGCAGCACTTGGCTGGCTTAATGGAGAACGATTTATTACGGCGCTGACGGCCCCTGGCGTGTGCCACTTTGAGCAGTCAGTACATCGTCGGCTTATTTTGGACTCTGACCTTAAGATCAGACTGCCCTTACGTGTTATGGTTTGTTGGGAATCTACTTCTCTGGGAGACATAGGAAAGCTTCTTGTCTCTTCCCCTTGGCACGAATGAGGCTAAGTGCGGTTGGTGGCACCATCTAGAGCGCAGTAGCAGTAGGTTGTTCACCAGTTTCAAGTCGATGGATTTTTGAAATACAAAACGAGTTTGGTTGTATTTCAATTTAAGAAGCGTGGGCATCGTGTTCATTTAGGTCCGTTAACTTTAGTGTGTATAGGCCTACAGGATGTTTCAGTGAGAGTGTGCCAAATGGATACCGGCAATCAGGGCTGCCACCCTGATCACATTAACACAGGTAACACGTGGTCTCTGAGGCCACCCAAATGTGCAATGGACGTAAACACGTGTAACACCACGAATTCGGCTGGCCGTGACTCATCTGATGGAGAAGTTCACTTGTAATTATTCTTGGTCCCGTTCAGTCTTTCATGTTCTAATGTACTTCTAGATTCAATACATTTCATTCTTGTCTACTCTTCCTTTTATACTTGACTTACCCTCAACTATCAGTGGGAGTAGCTGGGATTTGAGGTTTCTAATTAAACATTTGTAGTTCCGTTAAGAACTAAATAGCCTATCCCTCCCTATATTATTCTGCTAAGACCCCATTCCAGTTTTGTACCGAAAATAAGGTCCCATTAACCCCAACCTACACATATGGGGTATCTATAGGTTCAGCGTAAGCGAAACGCACTCACTTACTCTTTAAATGCCTCACAATTAAATAAATACCTTAAAACCTGTATATTTACAATGAAATAATGAAAGAATTCAACTCGGTAACCATGGTAACAGAATATCACAGGTCCATCTATTTCTGTAAGACGCAATGCAATCCCAATTATTACAGTACTGTGAAAGTTTCCAGACGATTATAAGATTATCACTGAACCAAATTAAGCTGTAAAATTCATCAATACATACAGTATAATGCGCTTAAGGGGATCAAGGGGCACTCTAGAAATTTTTCACGCAATTTTCACGTGTGAGTGTGGTACGAAAGATCTTCTTCACCCGACTAAAAAGGGTGTCAGAAAACCACATTTACAGGCCCTTAAATTAACAGTGTCTGTGATATTTCCAGAAAACTAACTTCGCTCTGATATACCTATGAGGGAATGACAAACCATTGCACCAGTAGTTGAATTGATAAAGTCCCATTATTAATACCAAGGATAAATCAGTCATAGCATTCATGATTGAGATTTTGCTAAGTGTACTCTTTACAACTAGAATATTCGCGGGCGTATTCCTAGCGTATTTCGCGCGATGGTGCAGGGTCCGCTTGCTTGCTTGTTCGCCACTTCTTCCAGTCAAGGGCATCTTCAGGTTTGAGTAGGTCTTCACTGATTCTATCCATCCATCGTTTCTTTGGGCGCCCACGGGGTCGAAGGCCTCCTGGATGTATTGGAGGGCCTTTTTTATCACAATGTTCTCATCACTTCTAGTGACATGCCCATACCAGCGAAGAGGTGCTTCCCTCAGTTTGTCTTTAATTGTTGCAACTCCCATTTGCTTCCTAACATGCTCATTTTTGACATGGTCAAGTCTTGTAATACCCATGGACCAACGTAGCATTTTCATTTCCATACAGTGGAGGGCTTTTTCGTGTTTGGTTGAAGTTGGCCAACATTCTGTGCCGTAAAGTGCCACTGGCCTTACCATGGTCTTGTAAACTTTCCCTTTCAGGTGGATAGGTATTTTCTTATCACACAGTACTCCAGTGACTTGGTGCCATTTCAGGCTCGCAGCATTTACTCGTGTTGAGAGAACCAAGGTAGGTTACTTAAATTTAGTGGTTCTATTGAGTTGATTGTCTTCTATGTTAATGGTACCATTGGTCTGTGTGCCACGTATATTCTACTGACTTTTATATTCCAAATTTCTCCCGTGAATTGAATAAAGTTTCCATTTGATGGACTAAGTAGGTATTGGTAAATGACCTTGGGTAATAACGCATAGGGCAACAATTTGAAACTTGAAACTCAATATTCAGCATCATTTTAGACAATTTTAGACAAAATAAAAGTCAACAAGTTGTAACGTGCTTTTCGAGGGAATTTTACGCCACTGACATAAGTCAGTAGGAAGCCATTCAATATTTATTTACGCGGCAAATTGTTCAGCCATGAGAAGTTTTCATGTAACTTATTATTATTATTATTATTATTATTAACTTATTATTATTATTAAGGTATTTTTGGAGCGTTTTTTATAAAATTATATGTTAAAAAATTGTTTTTCGATGTTATAGAAAACACTATCAAGCGAATTATTACGAACAACATTATCGCGGAAAATTATATGATTACGGAATTTTACGGAGTTTTGTCAGTTAGGGTATTGTGAGAGAGATGAGTCACTGGGAATTCGGCTACATGCTTATTCTTGTCAAGAAGCGTGACGCAAGCGGGGTCGCTGCATCAAGAAAAGGCGAAATGGCCTGGACCGGTAATCGACATCATCCTCGCGCCGAGTGGGGAGGTGGGGGGTATCGCGTGGTGGCTCAGCCAATCAGTGGAGAGCGGGCGAGAAGAAGACGGCACCAGAGAGGGGAGGCGTGGAGTGCATATATGGTTTGCGCGCCGTGGAGGCTAGGCGATTATCTTTGTAAAACTTGACCGTTGTGGTTGCACGTGTGGTTGGCTCCGATGTGATCGGACCATAAGTTAACATATCTACAAGTATCTCTTCAACTAAGGAAGAAGATGACGACGTCCAGAAGGCTGTGGGAAGCTCTCTTCAACATCCAGTACGAGGGAAATGCCACAGCAATTTCCAATGGTAAGCGCGAATGACTCAGAACTACATAATCTCTCGTTTCTTTGTTTCATATTCAGTATTTCAGTAACTTCATAGCTTGGGAATAATAGTAAAATCAGTAATTCATCCGACTCCATTTTCACGTAATTCTCTAGCGGTAATATTCAAATCGCAACGCTCCAATTTAAATTTAAAATATATTATTATTATTAATTTTGCCATACTTGTTTTATATAATAAACTCATTTCTTTTAACCATGCAATCTTTGCTTTCAGTAGGTAGCATTAGATATAGACCAAATTCCTTCTCCTGATACAATTGTTAGTTGGGTTAATGATCAAATCATACCACGATCTGAGTGAAAAGAATCTTAAAGGTGTTCTACCAGAGCTAGGTGTTGTTAAAATTTAATATAAATTTAGATTTCAACATAGCGTTGAGGTCTTGGCGCCCATTAATACAACATATCTTAGTCAGAGTAAATATTTCAAAGTGCAAGGGAGGGGTAGTAAAAACGTTTCACTTGTCACGCAACAGTGAGGCCAAAAGAAAACGTTACACTTGTCACCCAACGTAGAGAAACCATTACAAAGTCAACCCCTGGCACTATACAGCCCATAACGGGCTAAGGCCGACCAAGCGACCGCTGCTCAGCCATTCGGCCTGCAGATATTGGGGTGATGCGTGATCAGCGCGTCGGGTCCCCTCGGCCGTTAATCTTGGTTTTCGTGATCGGGGTGCTGTCTCACTGTCAGAGAGCTACTCAATTGTCCTCACGAGGCTGAGTGCACCCCGTTCCAACCCTCACGTCAGTTTTAAAATCCCTGATGGAGCCAGGGATAGAACCTGGGGCCTCCGGGTGAGAGGCAGGTGCGCTAGTCCAACACCACGGGGCCGGCCAATTTTAGACTGTGACCATAAAATACTCAAAATGTTCTTACTGTCTTAAGCCAGAGCTTTCATCGTGGTTCAAGATTGCGAAGACATGAACAGGATTCGTCAGCAATTACAGCGGATGCGGTAGTTTGAATGCAGTATTCATTAGCGATAACATTGTCTTAGCTGCTATTCCCAGACACTTGCCCAGTTGTCGTGCTTGTGTAGTGAAGTGCTCTAATGTTGGTCACGACACTAGCGCCACGTTCGCCACAGTGCATTGCATGTCTCCGAACAGCGAGTCATTCCTCTTCCCCCAGTTTTGCTGGAAGTTACTCTGAACACCAATCACGTAGACAGTGTCTTAAACTGATGGTGGGCATGGGATAGACATCCCTGTTTAACAACATAATATGCTTCTTAAAAGACTCAGTATCCTACGTGGTAAGAGGCTGGTATATATATAATATCGTATGGCCTCGGGTGCCGGGTGCAAGCTTTGTTATTTGACACACCAAGGGTAGCTTGCATGTCGAATTTCGTTGTTCCTTGAAGCGGTATGAAAGTCAAGGAGGTTAGATATCTAACTGAATTCAAACGGGTATGAAAGTCAAGGAGGTTAGATATCTAACTGAATTCAAACGGGTTCTTTGACATGCCAACATCGTATGACATGGTGTCGTAATTATTATCGCCTTTCAAAAATCACTTACCACGGCGAGGAGCGAACCTGAAAACTTGGGGTTAGTAGACCGACACGTTGACCACTCACCCACCGTGGTAAGCTATGTGTCTGGTAAGTCTAATGGAAGTCCAAGAAACATATTGTAGGCTTGTATTCAGCATTCAGGGCAACGAATGTAGAAGAGCGTTACTCGGAAGTTCAGAGCCAACGAGTTACAAGCTTGCAATGAGCCTAGAGTACAAAGTAAGTGTCCAAACGCAAATAATAGTTCGGTTTTAAATTCTCGTTCGCTTATATTACGGTGATGGTCTAGCTCTAATACCACGTAAGGTATCTTCATAAGGCAGAGAAATGCAAGCAAGCAAGTCTGTAGGTACTGTTCAGTGAACGTAATGTGCAATTAAATCTTGTGTAGTGAACAACTTGATACATGGTGTCCCACTCCACATCATCACTGAACCGTCAATACCGCGTATCTGACAACGCTCTTCTTTTCCACCATTTTCCTTGTGATTGGTCACGCCTCCCAGACATGTGTGGATGTGAGGTATAACAGAACAATACACGCTGGGTTTATATTCCTGTGTATGAGCATAAAGAAAAAAGAGCTTGAAGATCATTGTACTGTTGGAAAGTATATTTCCGTGTATTTATGCACTCCTGCAATAGAGTGCATTTAAGGCTCGTTTTTCTTTAAGCGTTTATACAGAAAAAGAAACCTAAAGTGAATTGCTGTGTTAGGTGGCACATCCACACACGGCTGGGAGGCGAGTCTAATCATAAGGCTTGGTTGGTTCCTCAGTTTAGGGGCTGCGACAACGCGGTCATGTAGCTCCGTGTACTTTGGGTGTGTGTAGAATCTGTATGATATCCGGTGTTAATTGTGATGGCTGTAATACTGTTATTTGTTTCTAATTCAAGTAAGGGCTGCAGACATTCAATTTTCAAGTAGTTCCAACTTTTTCTACCAAACGCCACCGTCAACGACGAGCTAGTAATGAACTTGGTCACTAGATGCCACCGCAGTCGGCTCCTGGCGACGAACGCTGCATCCTAAGAGCGTTAGTCAAATATAACCTATTTATTTCTTTATCGTATGGCTTTTGAAGCCGGGAGTGTCCGAGGACATGTTCGGCTCGCCTGAGTCTGTAGCTGCTTTTAGCGGACACCCTTAGGGCGAGCCACAAGTTCCGTTCAATTTCAAGTAGTTCCAACTTTCGCCACCAAATATAAATGATACCTAGTGGTGAATGTTGGAACTTTGATAGAGCGTTCCGACGAAATCCAACATAACAATTTAGCATCACACAAGTTTAGTCTGTGGAAGGATCTTTTACATGGCATAAATCTATGACATGGGACGCCGTCTATACTTCCCCTCCGAAGAAAGGCATACTGAACGATTTTTAACGCTCTTAAAAAATCCGACGACTTCGGCCGGGATTGAACCCGCTATCTTGGGCACAGCAGTTCAGCATGTTACCAACTACGCTACCGAAGCAGCTATATATAACCTATAATTGAGCTTCACACAAGTGTAATTAGTAGGGCCCGGATTATGATGCCGTAAAAAAGTGTAATAAATGCCCTAAAAATTTGAAAAATGCACTATAAAATGGAGAAAATGAACTTATAATAATAAAATCACCAATATTTCCAAAATGACATCTTTCTCAAACTGAAAAGTCAATCAAAATAGATTTCTAGCACTTAACAAAAGGTTTATGCCCACTTTAGTCTGAGTTGCACTGCACTACGCATGTCATTCTGATGTTGTCAAATGTAAATGATCTGCGATTATCAGCCAACAAGTTTTTATGTCTCGAAAAGCTACGTTCAACATCAACTGATGTGATCGGAGTGTACTTGAAGTGAGGAAGGCCGTTTGCTGCTAAATCCTCCTCAATCCCATCCGTGCAGTAGTTTTCACCCGAAAGAATGTCTGAGATTTTGCATAATGTTTTTTTCAGTTTTGATGCAATACCCGTAGCAATTTCGCCACGATTGTTGCTAAAACTAGTTTCCACCCGGTTAATTAAGGAAATGGAATCAATATTTCAATATTTCAAATTATCTTGTAACAGCTACTAACTTCGCCTTAACTCTGAGAGACGTAACTCCCTCATATAAAGCTGTGACATGACTAAATTGAAGAAAAAAATGACCTCAAAAGCCCGATTTCTATGAAATAAGACCAAAAAAATCTACCAAACTTTAAAACATGCTTTTAAAATGGAAAAATAGTAAAAAAAAATATGCAAAAAATGCAAAATAAAAATCACATATTTGACGGGCTGGCCCGTCCGGAGTTTCTATGTACTTCAGCATTGTTTTAGAGAGCTCAGTAAAAAGATGACCTGTCATCAACATCCGGGCCCTAGTAATTACTAATCATAAGGCTAATAATGGAAAAGAATATCATTGCCAGATACGCGGTATTGCAAGTTCAGCGACCACATACTGTGCTAATGCGAGCTGCCGGACATTGAGAATCGCATCGCTCTAAATCGTGTGGGGCTTGTCAATTTCATCAGATTTTATTGTTGGGACAGGAACTCAGCCTTGGAAGCCATTCTTTCCTATCTTCACCAAACAGACTTACATGGTATTAGAACTAGGCCATCCGTAAGCCTATTAAGTCGATTTATTGTTCGTCCACACACGCTACATTACTATTTTCAACTAGCTGACAGTACAATGAAGTAGATAAATTGAAATGCTGTTTTAGTATTATCTTAAGATCACCACGTACTTTTACACGATGAAAAAGTCTATTTTTGAGGCATCACTTTACTAAGTATTTTCTGGGTTTATGCTAAGGTACAGCTATGATTCTTGTCACATATAAGAAGCGGTATATTCTGAGCTGCTTTTGACCATGTAGAGCTACTTTGCTTTTATAGGATGTGTGAAATGAATACAAATTGGACAGATACATTTTCAAAAACATGTTGTATAAGTTGTTTCAGGTACACATTTCTCAGTTGTTTTTCAATCAAATATTCTCAAATTTTGTTCCCATACTTGGAATGGAGCATGGCAGTTGTGTAACCACTTTGTTTCATTATTATTGGGACAGAATGCAAGAAAAAATATCCGAACTCTTTCTTTTTAAATTTATTCAAAAATATGTATCAATTTTTCTCTTCCCAATCCATGCCTACTATGTTTTGGAAGTGCAAATAGGTTAATATTCAAGTACTCCATTTGGCAAGTTAATGTAAAAAAATTAGCCCTCTATCTTAAATGGTTTCCTAGTTATTGGTACCTAAACATGAAAAATAAGTATTAACGAAAAACAGCTGGGAAAGTCAAAAGTGTATTATTCAGAGCATGGGACGCTAATTTTAAAAAAACGAATTTAAGGTAGTTGTAGACATCAAAACCCCCACAAACTATATATATATTTGTATTCAGAAAAGAATGGAGAATTTTATGGCGCCAAAATCAAAAGTCGATTTTTTCATCACGCAAGAGTACGTGGTGTCCTTAAAAGACTTTGGGGATTTATAACTTGAGTCTAATGTCATTGTCATATGCTCAGTGTGTATAGTGATATCCTAACAGCATACCGACTGGCCATAGGGCAATGACGTTAGCCACATATTAATTTGAAGGAGCTCCAATTACCTTTCTCCGTGCACTCCGCCGCGCAGTCGCGAACTGTACTGGCCTCGCTCACGTATTTCTGAAACAGAAGATAAAATACTGTATATTAGTGGTTAATATCCTTTAAAGTATTGACGTGATAACACAACATTGAAACTATTCAGAGGTTCTTGATGAAGAACAAGCACAGTAGATACATTTTCCGTTGAAACAGTTGAAAATGCTCATAACGCAGAGCTCTGAAGGTAGAGCTAGCTGGTATCTTATAACTAGGGGACGGAGTTCTATGACCTAAAAGTGTATGAAATATGTATGCATTTATGACGTAAAAAACATAAAAAATATGACCTAAAAATCAAAATATGACTTTTACCTCACACAATTTACAGAATAATATCAGTCCATCCGTACTGAATATGTTTTCACCGAACTCGCGAACAAAACTTCTCAACTTCCCACAAAATGATACTTTCGTTTTAGGCATATTGAAAGGAACTGAATGACTGAAGCTCCCTAATGAGTGACCAAGGTCATTCAGTGTGTTGAAGGTGGAAGAGGGAAGGGCAAAAGAGAGAGATAAGAACGATGACAAATAATTGCGGAATTACTTCAGCTTCCGTGTAAACAACAGCCCGGTTTCCAGCAATTGGCCCAGCTAGCAAACAATAGCTCCTACCTGTTAGAAACATTCCATACACTACTTTAGAATGGTTCTTCAGTAGTATATTCCAGTCTATTCTGAACAATAGTTTCTTGAGCTTATTCTGATTTTTATAAAACCAAATTCAAATGAAAATTACGAAAATATGCAGTTTATAATGATATTTTCTTCAAAATATGCCATAAAACTTAAGAAAGCATAAATATGCATTTATATGCCCAATACAACCTGTTTAATTTTGATAATCATGCTTGGAAACGTGTTGAAAATACAAGACTATAAGATATAATGTTAAGGGAAAAGACATGCCTTGCCATAGAAATCCGCCCCCTACTTGTAACGTTGTTTTGTTACTTTGTTGTATGGTATTTGGATATCTTAATAATCATCCCTGTGTACTTGGGTGTTTGTTCAATTGTTTGATAACTTGTGTTTCAGTGATGGCTGTAGGAATGTATTTATCTTTAATTATTAGGAGTTGGTGATGGGGTAAGCCTCGGGACTTGAAATGAGGTATTATCCCAGTATTTGCCTGAAGGGAGTGTGGAAAGACCCGAGTGTGGAAAGACTGCACTCAGAATAGCCGCCGTTAATGCCGAGATTCGAATCGTCAATCTCCAGACTTGGTGCAGCACCCCATCACGGTTGTGACGAGTCCCAGTCCACTGAAAGTTCAGAACAGGGCCGAATATGGAGGGAGGGATTATCTCGATGTGAGCAAAGGTTAATTAAAGCTAAAATATTTGTGGTAGGAGGAAGAAGAGGAGTATAATATTCATAATGCCAACCGATAAGAAACTGCATTAATAGTCACGTATTGGGCAGTGCCTGCTCAAAATCTGCTTCGTCTTACAGTTTGCATGTATATTTTATATTGTGTGCAATGAATCTCGTAAATAATAATAATTACAATGAAAATGAAAACCCACAGCCTGCTTCCAGTCTCCGACCGGGTCAGGAATGGAATGAATGAAGTCCCCATCTAGCGGCGAGGAGATGGACTGTGCCGGCTGCCGAGGCCTGACGCACTCCTCTGGGGCAATGATTAAATGGATGACAGATGAAATGAAATGAGAGTGGAGAGTGTTGCTGGAATTAAATTTTGACAGCGAAATCCGGAGTACCCGGAGAAAAACCTGTCTGCCTCCCTTTTGTCCGGCACAGATCTCACATGGAGTGACCGGGATTCGAACCACGGACCCAACGGTGAGAGGCCGGCGCGCTGCCGCCTAAGCCACGGAGGCTTAATAATAACAACAATAATAATTATAATAATAATAATAACAATAATAATGATTGGGAGAAAAGGTCAACGACTAACTGGATTCTAGAGGTAAAGAACGATTTAGAAAGAAATAATATAAGAGAAGAAGACATTGTGGTCAGAGAGATTTTTCGATTAAGTATGGAAGGATTCCAGAGGGGAGCGTGATGGTGCAGTGGCTTAGCTGCTCGTCTTTCACCCGGATGGCCGGGGTTCGAATCCCGCTTACAGCGAGGGGCAATTTTCACCTGAAAAATCACGTGGCGTCAGGAAGGGCATTCGGCCCTAATTCCCCGGCCAAAACCCAAATGAGCGTGGTTGGCTCCAGCGACCCCAATTAATTGGGAAAACCGAAGAAAAATATGGAAGGATTCCCGGGAAGAGTGGAAAGGAAATCTGGGGCGAAGTGGTTTGAGGACAGAAAGAAGCAGCATAGACTAAGAATGAAGAGATATTGGGAAGAACGGAAGAGAAAACAACAAAGAGTGCAGAATTGAAATTGGGGCGTGGTCCATAGCAGGCCTCATATGAAAGAATAATAATGATAGAGGAGGAATGCAGACCTTCACAGAGGTGGGTTCGATTCCTATCTCACCCATCCTGGAAATTGTTTTCCTTCGTTTACCACTTCTACTCCAGGCAAACGCCGAGATGGTTCCAAACTTAAGGCCATGGCTGCCTCCTTCCCAATCCTCATCTGAATTACAAATACTCGCACTAATAGGCCTACAGCCATCACAATAACACAGGTTATAAGACAAATTCCACATACGCCCACGTACATGGCGCTACATGTCCTCGATGTCCCCAAACCCCTAAATTAACCAACAACAACAGACATTTACAAGAATGAAGGCGACTTCGGTGGCGTAGTCGGTAGCATGCTGAGCTTCTATGCCCAAGATAGCGGGTTCAAACCCGGCCGAAGCCGTCGGATTTTTAAGAGCGTTAAAAATCCCTCAGTATGCCTTCCTTCGGAGGGTAAGTAAAGCCGGTGGTCCCATGTCATAGATTTATGGCATGTTAAAGAACCTTCAACTAATTGCACCTGTGTGAAGCTAAATTGTATAGGTTAAGAATGTAAACAACGCTCTTAGGTTTCTACGTTCGTTGCCAAGAGCCGACTGCGGTGGCGTCTAGTAGCTAAGTTCTGAACTTGGCCTAGTAGTCGTTGACGGTGGCGCTTGGCGGCAAAAGTAGGAACTATTTGAAAAATTCTAAGTTGCAGTACTTAAATTAAAAAAACAGATAACACACATTAATACAGTCATCACAATTAACACCGGTTATCAGACAGATTCTACACACACCCATAGTACACGGGGCTACATGACCGCGTTGTCGCAGCCCCTAATCTTAAGAACCAACCAACCAACAAGAATGAAGAAACTGTAGAAAATGTCTGATATGATCAGGAAGAGGAGAGTTAAGTTATTTGGTCACTAGCTGAACAAATGGTTAATCATGTTTACAAGAGTAGGAATGGCAATCATTTCATGCGGAGATGGGAATAACGACAGTCATAATACAGTACAGAACAACTTTTAGAAGACATTTTGGGTTATTTAAAGGGTTTATAGGGGGAAAGAAAGGAATGAGCGGAGTAACATCTGGACAGAAGAGAGGAAGAGGTGAGGCAATGAAAAACAACTGGAAAACAAGAAAGGATGCAGAAAAGTAACAGAAATAACTGCAGTGGGATTTTACCTGGTCCTAAGGTGGACTGGACAAAGAGTCAATGGAAAACAGAAGACTTAAACTAGAAAAACTCAACTTCTCCACTAAAAATATCTACAACAAAAAGAACCTCTCCCTTAATGCCAAACTACAACTCTTCAGTGCTGTGGTAAAACCGCTGATCTTATATGGTGTGGAGACGGCAAATTTGATGAACCTGGAAAAGCTTCTGAAGATTGAAACAAGGATATTGAGGAGAATTTACGGCCCAAAAGTGGTATAGGGAACCTACAGACTAAGATCAAACAAGGAGATATATGAAACGGTGGAAGACCTGGAAACAACAATTAGGAAAAGACGTTTATGTTTCTATGAACATATGGTTAGAATGGATCCAACAAGAATAAATAAACAAATTGTTGATAAATTATATAATCTGAAGAGCCAAGGGGGTTACACTAAGCAGATGAAGGAAGAACTCCGGAGGCTAGGATTTAAAGATGACGTCTGTCGAGACAGAACACAATTCAGGGAAATACTTTCCAACATAAAGGTTCTTGTGGGAGAAAAGAGAGAACGCAGGGGAGGAATATGGACAGCAGAGAGAAAGGCGCAACACTCTGAAAGAATGAAAGACGTGTGGAGGAAGAGAAAGGAAGAAAGGACTATGAGAAGGAAATGTACTATATAAAGCTCAAATACCACTCACTGACCGACTGACTCATTCATTCATCCCGAAATCTCAGAAACCACCGAACGGATTGGAATGAAATTTGGTATCCAGCTTCCTCAAGGGCCGAAAACACCCACTACGAAAGGATTTTTGGATATACAGGTTCTAAAGGGGTGTTAAGGGGGTAGACCTGCATTTCAATGAATAGCAATATCTCCCGATTGGTTTCATTGGGGGATGTGATACTCGGCATATAAACTCATCATTAAAAATAAGAAGACACATGTCTGAGGGTTTTTCGATGCCGTGTATATTATGAGGTGAAAGGGGTGAAAAGTGGGGGTTGAAGGATTCCTAACGGAGCGTGTATCTCTTAAACGACATAGGCGAGGAGTTTGGAACTCAGCCGAAAACAAGTAGTTCCGTGAAGAACTATACAGCCTATTTTCATATATCCTACTTATGTTAATTGCCTCTATCAACATACACAATTTCAGTTTGATTGCTATAATAGATTCGTAGATATTGAGAACCGACTAAATATTTCGGATGGTCGCCATGTTGGATTTTATATATGTAGGTCCTAGAGTTATGTACTGTTACATGCAGATTATTGTGTACGTGTAGCATTCAGACTTCAATCGCATAATTAGGACACAAGAAAAAACAAGTAGTTCCGTGAAGAACTATACAGCCTATTTTCATACATCCTACTTATGTTAACTGCCACAATCAACACACAAAATTTCAGTTTAATTGCTGTAACAGATTCGTAGATATTGAGAACCGTCTAAATATTTCATATGGTCGCCAGGTTGGATTTTTATTTTTGTACTATTACATTAAGATTATTGTGTACGTGTGGTATTCAAACGTCAATCGCATGATTAGACAACAAGAAGTAAAAACGAGATTTTAAAATTACGCACAGCAGCCATCTTGTGATAATGCAAACCATTGAAATAAATTAGATGCCAGTGGATCAACATTTGTATAAGCATTTAACGTGCAACGTTTCATGGCACTCGGATAGTTAATTCGCGAGAAACGTCCATTTAAATATTTATACTCCGCGTCACCGCCATGTTGGATTTGTGCTCACCAGGTTCCTGAAAGTCCTATAGATGAACATATGTTCATAGTCTCTATGAACATTAAAATATTCAGTTTGGTTGCTGTAAAAGATTCATAGATATTGAGAACTGTCTAAATATTTCGGGAGCTCACCATTTAGGAGTGTTATGTGTATAGGCCATAGAGTTATGTACCATTCAAGGACAATTATTGCCTAGGTTCATTATTCAAACTTTCACTTCGATCGCATGATTACGACACAAGAAATTAAAACTTAATTTTAAAATTTCGCACAGCCGCCATCTTGAGGTTATGTAAACAATTGAATTAAATTAGATGGCAGTGCATTACAATATGCAAAATCAATTACTGTACCACATTTCACTGCGCTCAGAGAGTTAAATCACGAGAAAAGTCTATAAAAATATTTTAAATTCGCTTGGTCGCCATGTTCGTTTCGTACTTTACAGGTTTATGAAATATACATAGGTATACCTGTATCAGTACCCTTTATCACCGTACAAAATTGCAGGGTGATATCTGTAACAGTTTCGGAGATATAGAATGTCAGTGAAATATTTCGCACAGCCGCCATTTTGAGGTTATGTAAACAATTGAACTAAATTAGACTCCAGTGCATTACAATGTGTATAAACATTTGCTGTACCAAGTTTCATTACATTTAGATAGTTAAATCGCGAGAAAAGTCTATTTAAATATCTCAACTTCGCTTGGCCGCCATGTTTGTTTTGTAGTCACCAGGTTTTTGAAAGTCTCATAGATGAACTTCTAGTAGTGCCCTTTATCACCGTACACAATTTCAGGGCGATATCGGTAATAGTTTCGGAGATATTGAATGCTAGTGAAATATTTCGCACAGCCGCCATGTTGGATTGGAGAGACGTAACAAAATTTGAAGGGCACGGTCGAGGTCGCCGGGAATAGTGCTATGAACTTCCCGAGTTTCATTGAAATCGCTCCAGCCGTTTCGATTTTATTAGGGGGGGACACACACACGAATCACACACACACACACACACACACACACACACGCACACACACACGGACAAAAGGTGATCTCATAAGCCTATTTTTTCAAAATTGAAAATAGGCTAACAAGGAGATTTAAAAATTTTCACAGCTGCCATCTTGAGGTTATGGAAACAATTGAAATAAATTAGATGCCAGTGGATTAACATTCGGATAAAGATTTACTGTACCAAGTTTCACTGCACGCGGATGGTTAAATTGCGAGAAACGTCCATGTGAATATTTATAATTCGCGTCACCGCCATGTTGGATTTGTGATCACCAGGTTATTTAAAGTCCTATAGGTGAACTTAAGTTCATAGCCCCTATGCAAATTAAAAAATGCAGATTGATTGTTAAATAGATTCGTAGATATTCAGTATCGTCTAAATATTTCGGATGGTCGCCATGTTGGATTGTTAAATGTATAGGCCATAGAGTCATGTACCATTAAAGGAAAATTATTGCGTAGGTTCATTATTCAAACTTTCACTTCGATCGCATGACTACATCACAAGAAATAAAAACTTAATTTTAAAATTCGCACTGCCGCCATCTTGAGGTTATGTAAACAATTGAACTAAATTAGATACCAGTGGATTGCAATGTGTATAAATATTTCCTGTACCAGGTTTCAGTGCGCTTGGAACATTAAATCGCGAGAAAGGTCTATTTAAAATGTTCAAATTCGCTTAGCCGCCATGTTCGTTTTGTAGTTAACCGGTTTTTGAAAATCTTATAGATGGACTTCCAGTAGTGCCCTTTTTCTCCGTACAAAATTTTAGGGAGATACCGCTAATAGTTTCAGAGATATAGAATGCCGGTGAAATATTTCGCACCTCCGCCATCTTGTGATTATGTAAACAATTGAACGAAGTTAGATGTCGGTGCATTACAATGTATATAAACATATACTGTACCAAGTTTCATTGCGTTTGGTTGGTCAAATCGCGAGAAACGTCTATTTAAAAGTCGCAAATTCGCTTGGCCGCCATGTTGGTTTTGTAGTTACCAGGTTTTCGAACGTCACATAAGTGATCTTATAGTAGTCCCCTCTATCACCATATAAAATGTCAGGGTAATATCGGTTGTAGTTTCGGTGATATTGAATGCTGGTGAAATATTTGGCACAGCCGCCATGTTGGATTGGTGAGTCGTAACAAAATTTGATGGGCACGGTCGAGGTCGCCGGGAATAGTGCTATGAATTTTCCGAGTTTCATTGAAATCGCTCTTGCCGTTTAGATTTTATTAGGGGGACACACACACACACACACACACACACACGCACACACACGGACAAAAGGTGATCTCATAAGCCTATTTTTTCAAAATTGAAAATAGGCTAAAAATCAGCATAAAAATAACTAAACAGGTGTTTGACCGTTTTTTCATAAATCCAATTTAAGGGGCCCATGGGGAGGGGTGAAAAATTAATTTGGAAGGGGGGGGGGGGAAACGTAATATGTCTGAGTGTAAAATTATACATGGCCTATGTTGTAGACAATAACACATTACATCCTTTTTGTCTCTTGCTATTTCATCATACGACGAATACTTAGGGAGTTATTAATGATTTTGTACTTTTTGGCCGGAATTTTCTAAGTCCCAGGAATGACATAAAAATTGATTCGAATGAAATTTCAAAAAATAGTTTTTTTAATACTTTTATTATATTTTTCACGTCTTTTAGGGTCCGAAACCAACATGATATTTTGATTTTTTTTTCGTCTCATGCATTTTTGGTTTCAGGTGATAGAATTATTTTCCACTAGGACCGGTGCTTATCTATCTATATAACTAATGTTATAACGGGATTCCAAATGTTATTGCGAGCGAAGCCGCGGGTAACAGCTAGTTAAATGATATTTGCGTGACCCTTATTTTTGGCCGGTTCGCATAATGCAATGTAATAATAATAATAATGATGGTTTTTATATGATCATCATATGTATAAAACGCTAAACCGCATGTTTCACAAAACTCAAGTTCTTAAACCAGAGGTAGATAGAAGGTGCGGTTTATGCCAAAATCTTCCAAATCGTCTCAATAGTACAAGAAAAATCTTGCATTTCTTGAAAAGTCAACGGAAATATTATCATGTTTAGTTTATAAAGTGCTTAAACAATTAAACAAGACGATAGCTCCTGCCAGAACGGTGTCGCGTCGAGTCCACATAATAATAATTCTCGCACGTGCTCACTAGTTGTTTTCATTATTATTATTATTATTATTATTATTATTATTATTATTATTATCATGATCATTATTAATGTCTTCATTGTGGCAAATTTAGGACCGTTGGGCCTAAAGTGTAAACTTATCCACACACAATGCAACTTGCTACAAATAATACACACATCATTCTTCATCTAACGATTTTACTAAATCTAAACAATCCTTAATACAATCATTGCCATGGGAGTTACGTGTTTGTCATGCTTTAATAATAACAAACCAGTATAAAGCATAATAATAATAAAAAAACTTTCCTTGGCCTTTTCCCAATTAATTGGGTTCGCCGGAGCCAACCAGGCTCATTTTTTGGTTTAAGCCGGGGGTTTAAGACCTGATGCCCTTTCTGACGGCACGTGGTTTTTCAGGTGAAAATTCCACCCCGCTTTTACCGGGAATCGAACCCCAGCCGTCGGGTGAAAGACGAGCAGCTAAGCCACAGAGCCATCACGCTCCCCAATAGTAATATTAATAATAATAATATTAATACTATCACCATGCAGAAGGCCGTCTTCTTGGAGACCTGTTCCATTGTTCGCTCGTTTCTCAATATGCCACCTTAAGAGAATTAGCCATACCGTCTTGCAAACAAGCCGACGATATGTTGATATGTCCCACTTATGTGGTGAAATGAATGTGATAACTAGGGCTAGGATTTTTAGGTAAATAAATATTTTTCTACGTAAATACACATTTTTAGCATTATTTCTATAAATACATAAATTCCTGTTTTTTACTTATTAGCACATAAAACGACATAATATTTACATAAAAAAACCGTATGCTAGATCATTGTGTTTATTGCATTTTTGTTCTGTGTTACTTCAACCTGTGAACTATCAAATCTTCATGCAGAGCGTATGTCAGCTTGTAACTGTGTTATTCTTAACTTGTCACCCCGTGCCACTCACTGTGGAAGTCGGGGATTTCCTTGTCCATAGCCATATTGCACCACGTGCTAGACCTCCCCCTCCCCCAGCTACCTGGAACCAGTGTCACTCACATGCAGTTCATTTCAGTGTAAGGCAGTTCTACGATGCCTAAATTAAAAACAACTACAAGATATCGTCTGTTGCAGAATTTAAAGATTCTGTTCTGCCAACCATGTGGGAATGCAATCAAGGCTGAACAGCGATCTACACAATACCTCAAGGGCAAGAAACTTATAGCCGCAGTTTTGCGCCTTCAGAATAAGTGTTTCGTGAAAATCATCGGTCATTTGTGATGGACAACCTGATGATGTATCTCGTTGTGTATTGTAATGCTTCAGCAGTCAGTGAGACATAGAATAAATTGCATTCATGGGTACTGCATATTGTTTATAATCACATTAATAAGCTAAATTATAATTAAATATTTTTACTTTTTGCCACATATTTCAGGTATTTTTAATACATAAAAAATAAATATTTTCCCGAATTTTAGCACCAAAAAATCCGATCCCTAGTGATAACAACAATAATAATAACAATAATACATGATACTTTGACTTACAGTCTAACCTATAGAAATCTAAATAACTGGTATGTTGTTGTTGTTGTTGTTGTTGTTGTTGTTCTTCTTCTTCTTCTTCTTCTTCTTCATCATCTTCTTCTCATCTTCAGATGCCTATCCATTAATGGATGTTAGCGACCACATGATGCATCGTTTGCTTATGAACTGCGATGTGGAATAATTTATCGATGCTGGGTAATCCTGTCCACTGTTTTTGTTACCCAATAGAAATGCTGCTATTAGGATGTAGAGAGGGAGTATATGCGAGCACTTTGTTCAAGACGGTGACAGCCATTGTTCGGAGTAGGGAATTAATTCTAAACCTATTATCGTAAAAGATTAATACAGTCCATGAAATTTATTGATTCCATGCTCCACTTCCATGCCACAATATCACCCTTTATTTTATATTTCAACGAGGCAGTTTACCTGTTCTCACATAAGGGCTGAAATAAACCATTAACTGTCCCATTTCCGAACACGCAAATACACTGCATCTTGTATTAGGAAAGGCAGTTGTGTTTTATCACCGGCAGTTGCAAAGATGAAATCACTTGCTTTTAGTGTTCACGAGAATGGGATTCCCCATTTTCAATAGCCCTCACAACCAACAACTAAAATTTATATGACTCGTGAATATAATTCCAAATGAATAGTAAATTCTGTATCTAGAGACTGTGGAGCAATAAAGTCAGTTATAACTCGCCGTTAATTAACGGCCGGGCATTGTTAACTCTTAGTTAATGAGAAGAACAAAGACATTGTTTATTGGAGTTGAGAACTTAACGCACAGTTGTTGGCGAGAGACAGACAAGTTTTAATGGCAGACCTGCGCACTTAAGCGATCACGTGAATAGGCAGGGTGAAAACTTGCCTGGAAGAACACACCTTTATAAACAATTTATCAGGTAAACTTTGTATATCTATACATTTAAAATATTTTGAACATTATATAATATAATTCTGCCTGCACGGCTTAGGCGGCAGCACGTCGGCCTCTCACCGCTGGGTCACTCCATGTGAGATCTGTGCTGGACAAAACGGAAGCAGACAGGTTTTTCTCCGGGTACTCCGGTTTTCCCTGTCAACATTTCATTCCAGCAACACTCTCCACTATCATTTCATTTCATCTGTCATTCATTTAATGATTGCCCCAGAGGAGTGCGTCAGGCCTCGGCAGCCGGCACAGTCTATATCCTCGCCGCTAGATAGCGGCTTCATTCATTCCATTCCTGACCTGGTAGGAGACTGGAAGCAGGCTGTGGATTTTCATTTTCATAATATAATTCTACTATGAAGACAAAAATAACCTTCCAATCTGAAAAGAACCAAGACATATTATTTGTAAAAGTCTATCGTAACGTTTGTTCAGTGTGGTCGTGAATGATTTTCACCTTTTTCGAGAATGGAAGGTATGGTTGGGCGGCAACACCTCGCCAAAAAGGAAAAACTTCAGGAGACTCTCCAGACGTACCCACCGCAGTGGCGGCAGAATATTTTGCCAAGGGCATTGGAAAGCTGGTGTAACGATACGACAAATGTTTCAATCGTTTTAGAGATTATGTTGGGACATAAGAATAAAACAAGCTAACATTTAGAAGTAAAATCAGTTTGTTATGTCAATCTGTTATTTTTATACAGTCCTTTGGAACTTGAAAATAAAACAGCTCTCGTATGTACCATGCGTGCGCTTTCAATGGTACAGCAGGGGGCCATGGCGCGCCACAAGCTCGGCCAAGGCCGCCTCAGCAGCGAATAACAAAACTGCCGCTTGCCGTTTTTACTTTATATGAAAGGCTCTATATAGCTTTACAATCATCACATCCGAGTGCTCGTAGGTCATGACCGCATGTTACTTTACAATTCTTCAGTAGTTTAGGGCCTAAAAAAGTTACACTAAGAATTATTATTTTTTATTTATTTATCGTATGTCTTTTAGTGCCAGGAGTGTCAGAGGACATGTTCGGCTCGCCAGAGGCTGTATGTAGCTGCTTCACGTGGACACCCATAGGGTGAGAAACAAGTTCCGTTGCATTTCAATGAGTTCCAACTTTCGATACCAGATATCAATGATACCTAGTGGTGAACGTTGGAACTTTGATCGAGCGTTCCGTCGAAATCTAACCTAACAATTTAGCTTCACACAAGTTAAGTCTGTGGAAGGATCTTTTACATGCCATAAATCTATGACATGGGACCGCCGGCTTTACTTCCCCTCCGAAGGAAGGCATACTGAAGGATTTTTAACGCTCTTAAAAATCCGACGACTTCGGCCGGGCTTGAACCCGCTACCTTGGGCACAGCAGTTCAGCATGCTACCAACTACGCCACCGAAGCCGCTTCGACTAAGAATGAAGTTGTTATACAGATTCTACACACAACCAAGTAATCGGGGCTACATGACCTTAACCCGCGAAGACTGACGCATGGGTATTTTTAACCCGAGGCTTAAATAATGCTCTATATTTTCGTTTTGGTCATCCCTTATTACCTGTCGCTTACTGTACCTTCCTTTCTAGCCTTGAATTTCACCCTGCAAAAGAAACATGCCCATAGGTTTTGGAACACTCAAGTTATTTCTATATTATTTACGGTCGGGTCAGATTTACCCATGGCGCCAGTCTTCGCGTGACAATTTTCGGCTTACGTTAGTCGGGACAATCTGTAAAATATAAGGGGAAAAATGCAACTATTTTGGTGCAGCACAATAACATAGCTCACGTTCTTGTTGATCCATGTTTAGGGTCTAGGGACACCTTGGCCATCAGCTCCTTTCTTTAAAAAAATAATACTGCTATGCAGTCACTATCAAGGCCGATTATACTGCTACGAAAATTGACATTTTTCTGCATGTTAAAATTGAAAAATAAAATTAAACTCCATTTTATATTGGGAAGAGTTCATAGGAAGACACAAGGTGTAAAATTGCTTCATTAAAATCCGTACGACTACGACAAAAAGAGTGTGACGTACTATTGGACAAATGACCCGGCGCCAGTCCTCGTTTTATATTTCTATGTTCGACGATGTCGAAATGTAAACATTATGTATCAGAAAACTGTATCAATGAGGCTCATTATAGCACTATTTTTCATTATGAAACAGTTTCTCCCACCAATCAGAGCTCAAGAAACAGTTGTCTGACCAATTAGGTAAGGATACCTTCGCGCATGCGCTCAAAATCCAACATATTTCTGTGTTGGCAAGCAAAGTGAATGGTCTCAGTTTTTGGTGTGCCTTGACCCACGCATGCGCTCTGTTCAGTCAGCAAAGCCAGTGCGCCTTGTTTACTAACTGAACTAACTGAATCCCACATATATTTATGAATATTTATGTTAAAACATATAATAAAGTTATGATTATCGACGAACATAAACAGTCGTATGCAACTCGCTTATAATGGTAATAAGACACTCGTATGGAAATTATAAAACTAGCTTAGGCTCGTTTTATAAACATACTCTTGTCTTAATTATTGCCATTAATGGCTCATTGCATAATGTACTCTTTCACGCCAATTCTCAAGGGTTAAATGAATCAACAACAGTAACAAATTGTAATTGTAAAGCTCACGGAAAATAAATATCCTTTGAACCTTAACTCAGCTGTGACCGAGAAGACGAGATGAACATAATTTTAATTAAAGTTGCTTTCATAGTCGCCATAGATGTTAGAGTAGGCTACTTGTAATTCGTCTGGACTGTGGTCATCAATCGTGTTGACACGAGACACACAACCTTTGTAGTTGGCGAAAGTAATGACGATGAAAGCATGACTGCTGATTTGTTTGCCGAATAATCATGATGCTGACCACTGTGATGTTTGGCTCTGCCAGCCTGTTTGTGAATGCTAGCGACGGTTTTAACGAGTGCCTGTGTCCACAGCGTTTTGCATGCATTAGCATACCAGGCCAGTGTGGTCGTGGGCTTCGTGTTCTGTTGCCCAAGTCGAAATGAATACTTCTGAAGCGTTGGGTCCTTTCCACAGTATCATGTTGAGAGAGTCTTTTAAGGGGAGTCAGCCAGCCCTACAACACCTATGTTTAAACATGAACAATGATACCACATTATCTCAGCAACTAACAAACACATAAGAATGAAATTTTTTCAGATATTAGCATGTACCTACTTATATTCACCCTACTAGAATTGTTAATCTACAGCTATATTTTTTAAAAAATTCGGGTTAATTTTTGGAAGAAACTGTTCTGCACTTGAAGGATAATTTATATGACGATTTACACTTGGCTGAATAATTTTATTACCGAACAACAGACGCAGCATGAAAAATATATGGTGAATATTTCAAGTCCCTATCTCAATTACGTGCTGAGAGAATGGGGAAAATGTGCAGAAATTTTAAATTCTTCATAAATTGGATGTAAAAGTTAGACATATACAGGGTTATCGAAAAATAATGCCAACATTAAAGAAATGATAGCACCGAAACCCTTTATGTTAAACGTGTAATTCTTTCACTGAACGCCAGCTGGTTAAAGTAAGTTTTGTTTTGGAGGGGACGTGACCTTGCTATGCGTACACTAGATGCGCAGTAGCCAAGGTCGGCCGGGGGCGCGCGCCAATGACTGCACCGCCCGACAAACTGCACCTAATTGCAAGGCTGTAATTCGATGGTTTAATCAGTTTAAGGAAACAGGGACTGTAGAGAAAAAATCTAGGCCAGGCCGACCACCAATATCAGCACTGAACGCACGCTTTCCCAATGGCTGGATTGGTACGTGCAATCATTTTAGGAGTAACTGTCAAGATGGCGGCAGAAATTCGCTCCCGCAGGTGCTCCAAATCCCGATTTTTTTCAGCATACACAATGTTTTTAATGTACCCCCAGAAAAAAAACCAAAGGGGTGAGGTCAGGACTTCATTGGCGCGCGCGCCCCCGGCCGACCTTGGCTACGGCGCATCTAGTGTGCGCATAGCAAGGTCACGTCCCCTCCAAAACAAAACTTACTTTAACCAGCTGGCGTTCAGTGAAAGAAATACACATTTAACATAAAGGGTTTCGGTGCTATAATTTTTTTAAATTTTGGCATTATTTTTCGATGACCCTGTATATTTACTTACAATATTACTCTCACAAGAAACACATTTACTCTTCCTTTATGCATCTGAGGGCGCCAATAGTCGACTGTTATGACAGTGATACCAACACATGAAATGAGCTTTGATCTGCAAAACAAAACAAAACCCAAGGTTTCTGCACTAAATAATTTCGGTTTTCTTATGATAAAGTGAGATGGTTGGTTGGTTCTTCACTTTAGGGGCTGCGACAACGCGGTCATGTAGCCCCGTGTACTTTGGGTGTGTGTAGAATCTGTCTGATAACCGGTGTTAATTGTGATGGTTGAAATAGAGTGAGTTATCTGTTTTGAATTCAAGTGAGGACTGCAGACATTCAATTTTCAAGTAGTTCCTACTATTGCAACCAAACTCTCAGCGGCCAACTAGTTCTGAACTTGGTTACTAGATGCCACCCTCAGTCGGCTTCTGGCTACGAACATTGGAACCAAAGAGCTTTAGTCAAATCCAACCTATAATTTAGCATCACACAAGTGTAATTAGTGGAAGGTTCTTTATCATGCCATAAATCTATGACATGGGACCGGCGGCTTTACTTCCCCCCCCCCCCCCGAAGGAAGGCGTACTGAGGGATTTTAGCCTACTTTCGATTTTTCCAAAAATTGAAAGTAGACTTATGAGATCAACACAGGACGAAAAGTTGTGTATGTGTGGGAGTCTCTGTGTCTGTGTGTGAGTGTGTGTACTCTGAATGTCTGTCCTCCCCCCCCTATCAATTCGAATACGGTGAAACCGAATTGAATGAAATTTGGTACAGAGGTAGCACAAGCGAAGGGCACCTCAGTGTCATGCTTTATATTGCCGCCTTCTTGACGAAAACGTAATAGTGGCCACCCAAATGTTAAAAGCTTAAATCAAATTTCGACCAACCTAAGCATCTGATATATACTAAATTTTGCAACAACATACCTATATGTGGGAAGCATCTTTTGACCAACTGACAAGGTCATCAGCCCAATAGTTTGCAGATAGCGGCTATGAATGTGTGCAAATCGATTCCCCCTATCAATTCAAACACGGTAAAACCGAATTGAACGAAATTTGTTACAGAGGTAGCACTTACAAAAGGCAACTCAGTGTCATGTTTTATAACGTCGCCATCTTGACGGAAACGAAATGGCGGCCACTCAAATGTTAAAAGCTTTAATCAAATAACGACCAACCTAATCAACTGAACTCTAGCAAATTTTTCAACAACATACCTTTATTTCCTTTATGTGAGAAGCGTTCTTTGACCAAACTACAAAGTCATTAGTCCAATAGTTTGCATATGGCGGCCAAGTATGTATGCAAATCGATTCCCCTATCAATTCAAACACGGTAAAACCGAATTGAACGAAATTTGGTACAGAGGTAGCACTAGCAAAGGGCATCTCAGGGTCATGTTTTATATCGCCGCCATCTTGACGGAAACAGAATGGCGGCCACCCAAACGTTAAAAGCTTAAATCAAATTACGACCAACCTAATTATTTGATCTCTACCATATTTTGTAACAACATACCTTTTTTGTGGAAAGCATCTTTTGACTGAAACACGAGGTCATCAGCCCAATAATTTGCAGATAGCGACCATGTATGTGTGCAAATCGATTCCCCCTATCAATTCAAACACGGTGAAACTGAATTGAATGAACTTTTGTACAGAGGTCGCACTGGCAAAGGGCACCTCATATTCATGTTTAATATCCGTATAACACGTTGTATTTGAACAAGCTACTACAACCTACATTCTATTATACACCTTGAAAAGGACAACGAGTTATAACAATACCCATGCATTTAGGAGAAAGTAGGCTATATGTTCTGTACTGAACAACTTGTTAACAAGGTGAGATGGTAAGTATTAATTCAAATATGTTTTTAATGTCTTAAAATTACTGTACAATACCAAGCAACTTTTGCCCCGTAAATTCTTCTTTTTGGTGTCCCGCATGTACTAGTGATGAGCGGGTGGTCTAACAACTGAATTCCTGAATCCTTTAACGCAAGCAGGTTACGTCAGAATCCCAAGAGAGAACAACTAGACGGCCGCTCCAAACATTTCGTTTTGCGAATCCTTGGCCTCCTGAAGATACAATTTTGTAACAGTTCACCTTCTAGTCCTGACCACGCTCCTATTAGTTTTAAGCACTGCCAGCTGGATTGCATCACTCCTGGTTGCTTTAAACTGCCTGCCCATGCTACACTCAAAGGCGTACAAGATATATTAATTCACCGCCAGGTTGCAGTACCAGCTACTTCAACGAACATTTAATTATAGTCTACTCCTTGATAAGGGCAAGGAGTTATAAGTATACCGATAGTGTTCAATATAGTTTGCAGGATATTCTTGCAGTGCATTAGTTCCATACTGGATGCAACCTTTCTGACAACAACGGTAGTTGGGCTGCATATAACATTATTATAAGGGGCAGCTGATAACCTCGTACAGTATAAAGTATCCCACAAAACATAATATCGTCAAGACTACCCATTTTAAAAGTCCCATTTGCAAAACTAACGACATGTAGTCATACTTATACTTAGTTCCTACAATGCTAGGTTGCTAGGCAACAAGTTTCCTCCAGCGAACTCTATCAGCTGCCAGGTTTTCAGCTTCCTCCCACTTCATATCCATGGATTCAAGATGCTTTGCAAGAGTTCGTTTCAAGGTGTTACAAGGTTTGCCTCTACTTCGGTATCCTTCCGTTGGTTTCCACAACAGTGCTGATTTGGGTATCCTTCTGACATTCATACGTAGAACATGTCCCGCGAACTCTATTCATCTTTGAGCAACGATTTTGTGCAGGCTGCGTAGTAGATGAGGATTATATAGTACAAATACTATGGCACTATTACTAAAATGTCTATATATTTTATAGTTTCCTTATGTTAAAATTTACGATTTTTCTTTCATATACTGAAAAATACCAGGTGAATCAGATGCTCCTAATAATATCGTTTTATGCAGCCCAACTAACGCAGGAAGGTCGATATTTCTCTAACTGTATCCCTTATGGTACCAATGCACTGCAAGCATATCCCGCAAACGGTACTGAACACTATTATTTTCACTCGTAATAGTCTGTAGTCACATCGAGGGAAAAATAATAGTGGCAAGTATTGTTTGTAGGAAAAGCTTGCAGTGTACAAATCCCGACCTCGAAGGTGACAGCGAAGATTGCTAGTCACTAGGCTAACTTGGTAGAAATACAAAACAAAAGAATAAAGCTGTAAGACATATTGTTCGGCTATGAACTTCAATTTATTGCAATGTGTTTGTTGTTGTTACTTCACTGTATGAGCTTGGGCATTGTGATCATTTAGACCCGTGTACTTGGATGTGTGCATATTTATAATTCAGTAAGGATTGTAAAGGAGGGCCGGGCACTAGTTAAAAACTATCCCAACATTTGCCTGGGAAACCACGGACACCCATTTCAAGGTGGCTGAGGTGGGAATCGAACTCACATTTTCTGTTTTGCCTCACGAGGTTGAGTGTACTCCGTTGCAGCCCTCAGACTAGAACTACTTGGCAGAGCCTGGAATTTTACAGGGACCATCGGGGTGCAAAATTTATTCTCACTCCATTGGAATTAATATTATTATTATATATACTATTTGCAAATGGGGATATTCCCCGGTGGCAAATTGTACAAATACAGAAAGTTTCCAACAATATCATCAAACACAATACACACAATTCGCAATTTAGGAACTATAGTAATTACATCGTACTTGGACCACAACAAAACGCGATGAAAGCCGAATCCAAGCAGCCGAGATGAAGATCCTTAGAGGAATAATTGGTAAGACACGGAGGGATAAAATCAGAGATGTGGACATTAGGGAGGGAACTGAGTTACCAAAACTGCAAGACAAGATAGAAACCAGTAAGCTGAAGTGGTACGGACATATGATGAGAATGGAGGAATATAGAGTACCAAAAAGAATATTTATGGAGAAAATACCAGAAAGAAGACCACGAGTAAGACCCAGAAAGAGGTGGATAGATACGGTGAAGGAAAGCAGAGAGAATAGAGGTTTAAAATAAAAAGAGGTATTGAAAGAAGGAAATGAATGGTGGAGGGATAGACAACTGTGGAGGTCCTTGATTCGCAACCCGACCTCAGGGAACTGGAAACTGGAAATGAAGAATAGGTAATTACATTGTATTATTTACACAAAATTTCAATCTTCTCATAAAGACATCAATAAGTTTGGGGAAAGGCTCTAAGACTGAGGCAAGTAATGAGTTCCAATTATCAATACCACGGTTAATGAAAGAATATTTCCTATAATTTCTACGCTGTGGTCGGCCCTTAACTTTATGTGGATGATCTGCCATGTTCAGGTGGGTGGGATTTCCCAGATGCTAGCCGCTACACCAATTGCAATTTGTAATAAAAATATGTAACGGGGTAACGGCAAACATCCAGGAATGTAACTCAATGCCAGTCGTTCATAGATGTTGCTGTATGCAGAATGGCTGGTTGGTTCTTAAGTTTAGGGGCTGCGACAACGCGGTCATGTAGCCCCGTGTACTTTGGGTATGTGTAGAATCTGTCTGATAACCGGTGTTAATTGTGATGACTGTATTAGTGTGTGTTATCTGTTTTTTAATTTAAGTACTGCAACTTAGAATTTTTCAAATAGTTCCTACTTTTGCCACCAAGCGCCACCGTCAACGACTACTAGGCCAAGTTCAGCACTTAGCTACTAGACGCCACCGCAGTCGGTTCTTGGCAACGAACGTAGAAACCTAAGAGCGTTGTTTACATTCTTAACCTATACAATTTAGCTTCACACAGGGGCAATTAGTGGAAGGTTCTTTAACATGCCTTAAATCTATGACATGGGAGCGCCGGCTTCACTTCCCATCCGAAGGAAGGCATACTGAGGGATTTTTAACGGTCTTAAAAATCCGACGGCTTCGGCCGGGTTTGAACCCGCTATCTTGGGCATAGGAGGTCAGCATGCTACCGACTACGCCACCGAAGCCGCCTGTATGCAGAATGTAACAGAAGTAATGCATTAAAATAATGTTAAAAATATCCCGTTTGCAGAGGAAATTGCCTATTACCCCCACCTTTATGGGACCGCTATAATATCCATTGAGGACCAGATTACCCGGAAGTGGGGAAATTACGCGCGAATTGGGCGCCCCGTGGGCAGCGCGTTGGTGGTCAGATTATTGACGTCATACAATCACAACAACGAGCACGTAGCATACATCTGTTAATGACTTCAGAGTGTGGGAGTGTGTTTGTAGGTGTCAAGTCCACAGAGGATACTTGTAGTTCTGACAATTAACACACGTCCCGTAGCGTAGTCGTGCTCGTAAAATTGAGCACCTAGGCCACGAGGGCAGCTGCAGCTAGTCCGGAGATTGCAGGTTCGAATCCCGGCGCTGACAGCTTATCCTGAGTGTGTTTGTAGGTGTCAAATCCACAGAGAATACTTATAGTTCTGACAATTAACACACGTTTCGTAGCGTAGTCGTGCTCATAAAATTGAGCACCTAGGCCACGAGGGCAGCTGCAGCTAGTCCGGAGATCGCAGGTTCGAATCCCGGCGCTGACAGTTTATCCTGAGTGTGTTTGTAGGTCTCAAGTCCACAGAGAATACTTGTAGTTCTGACAATTAACACACGTTCCGTAGCGTAGTCGTGCTCGTAAAATTGAGCACCTAGGCCACGAGGGCAGCTGCAGGTAGTCCGGAGATCGCAGGTTCGAATCCCGGCGCTGACAGTTTATCCTGAGTGTGTTTGTAGGTTTCAACTCCACAGAGAATACTTGTAGTTCTGACAAAATAACACACGCCCCGTAGCGTAGTCGTGCTCGTAAACTTGAGCACCTAGACCACGAGGGCAGCTGCAGCTAGTCCGGAGATCGCAGGTTTGAATCCCGGCGCTGGCAGCTTATCCTGAGTGTGTTTGTAGGTGTCAAGTCCACAGAGAATACTTGTAGTTCTGACAAAATAACACACGTCCCGTAACGTAGTCGTGCTCATAAAATTGAGCACCTAGGCCACGAGGGCAGCTGCAGCTAGTCCGGAAATCACAGGTTAGAATCCCGGCGCTGACAGTAACTATCCTGAGCGTGGGTTTTTCCACAAATGCCTGGATAATACCTTACTTCAATTCCCGTGGTTTCTACCCCATCCCTGTCCCTAATACATTTACACACATTACTGCAGCCGGCTTCGATGGCGTAGTTGCTAGCATGCTCATCTTCTATGCCCAAGGTTGAGGGTTCAAACCTGGCGGAAATCGTAGAATTATTTCAAGAGCGTCGAAAATCTCTCAGTATGCCTTCCTTCGGAGGGGATGTAAAGCCGCCGGGCCCATATCATAGATTTATGGCATGAAAAAGAACCTTCCACTAAATACACTTGTGTGAAGCAAGGTTTGTAGGTTAGGTTTGATTAGTGCTCTTAATTCCCAACGTTCGTAATATCCGGGCGCTGATTGCGATGACATCTACTAGTAGCCAAGTTCACAGCTATGTGTCGTGGACGGTAGCATTTGGTAGCGATAGTAGGAACTACTTGAAATTATCAACTGCAGTCCTTAATTTAATTAAGAAGAGATAGCACACACTAATACAGCCATCACAATTAACACTGGTTATCAGACAGATTCCACACACTCAAAGTACATGGGACTACATGACCGCTTTGTCGCAGCCCCTATACTATGGAAACAACCAACCAACACCTTACTACAGTTATCACAGCAATACAGATTATCAGACAAGTTCCACACGCACTTAACTACACGGGGCTGATGACCAAGATGTCCCAAGTCCATCAAACCAATGAACATCAAGTAGTTCTGTGAAGAACAATACAGCCTATTTTCATATATCCTACTCCTGTCAATTGCTTCTATCAATATACAAAATTTCAGTTTGATTGTTGTGATAGATTCGTAGACATTGAGAACCGTCTAAATATTTCATATGATCGACAGGTTGGATTCTTATTTATGTACTATTACATGAAGATTATTGTGTACGTGTGGTATTCAAACTTCAATCGCATGATTAGGACACAAGAAGTAAAAAGGAGATTTAAAAATTTCGCACAGCTGCCATCTTGTGGTTATCAAAAAATAAATAAATTAGATGCAAATGGATTAATATTTGTATAATCATTTAATGTGCAAAGTTTCACTGCATTCGGATGATTAAATCACGAGAAACTTCCAATTGAGTATTTATACTTTGCATTGCCGCCATGTTGGATATGCGCTCACCAGGTTACTGAAATACCTATAGGTGAACTTATGTTCGTAGCCTCTATGAACATAAAAAAATCAGTTTGATTGCTGTAAAGGATTCGTAGATATTGAGAACCATTTTGGATTGTTTTATGTATAGGCCATAGAGGTGTGTACCATTAAAGGAAAAATAATGCGTAGCTTCATTATTCAAACTTTCACATCGATCGCATGATTACGACACAAGAAATAAAAACTTAATATTAAAATTTCGCACAGCCGCCATCTTGAGATTATGTAAACAATTTAACAAAATTAGATGCCATTGTATTACAATATGTATAATCATTTATTGTACCACATTTCACTGCGCTCAGATGGTTAAATCAAGAGAAAAATCTATTAAAATGTTTCAACTTCGCTTGGCCGCCATGTTCCTTTTGTACTTTACAGGTTTTTGAAAAGTACATAGAAAAACGTGTAACAGAGCCCTTTATCACCGTACAAAATTTCAGGGTGATATCTGTAATGGTTTCGGAGATATAGAATTCCAGTGAAATATTTTGCACAGAAGCCATTTTGAGGTTATGTGAACAATTGAACGAAATAGAATGCGAGTGCATTACAATGTGTATAAACATTTTCAGTACCAAGTTGCATTACGTTTGGATTGTTAAATCGCGAGAAAAGCCTATTTAAAAGTCTCAAATTCGCTTGGCCGCCATGTGGTTTTTGAATTTATCAGGTTTTTGAACGTCTCATAGGTGAACTTCTAGTAGTGCCCTTTATCACCGTAGAAAATTTCAGGGTGATATCGCTAATAGTTTCGGAGATACTGAATGCTGGTGAAATATTTCGCACAGCCACTATGTTGGATTGGTGCAACAGAATAAAATTTGAAGGGCACGGCCAAGGTCGGCCAGAATGGTGCTATGATCTTACCGAGTTTCATTGAAATCGCTCCAGTCGTTTAGATTTTATTAGGGACACGCACACACACCACACACACACACACACACACGCACACACACACGGACAAAAGGTGATCACATAAGCCTATTTTTTCAAAATTGAAAATAGGCCAAAAATGACAAGATAACACACATAAACTTTGATATTTCATTTCCAAATACAAATAGTAATCCATATACGACGCGCAATCAAGATGTAAATCACGGTAACAATTAACATTCATCCATATGGGGCGTAGTGGATGCGTTTTTAAATTGTATGGATTCTGTCTTGAGGAAATAATTCACGATGAAAATTAATACTTCGAGTTGGCAGGTGAAAATCTTAAGGAAGTAGGAGACTTCTACAAAATAACCAGTGATGGACGAAGCAAAGCAGATATATAGAGCAGCTTAGCACATGCAAGGAAAACATTTCTACAGAAAAGGAATGTTGACATAGATTTTAGATTTAGGTATTAGGAAGTCATCTTTGAAAGCTTATGTCTGGAGCATGGCGCTCTATGGAAGTGAAACTGGGACTGTTGGAGCAGCAGGAAAGAGGAGAATTGAAGCGTTTGAATTGTGGTGTTAGAGGAGAATGATGAAGATCAGATGGGTAGATAGAGTTACAAATTATTTAATGCATTGCATTATTGCATAATGGTACATAAATTATTCTTGACCTAGTCCTATTATTGAGATTGTCCTGTTTGGGCAGTTTTGTGCATAATATCGCTCATAATGTTTATTGCACGATTTGCGCACGCAGGATTCTTCCTATTGATGAAATTTTAGGTTCTGACACAGCTTGTGGTTAAAGCCGCGCGTTGCAAATCTTGTCAGTATGTGTCTAAGTTCATAATTTGGCTGCTTCCATTCCGATGTTGTCATAGCGTCGGTTGAGCAAAATTCGGACCATATGGCATTAGTTTTCTTTTTTAACAGGCGTAGTGTCTTTTCATAAGCCTTAGTACTTGGTAGCCAGAATTGTGCTCTTATGTCCTCAACGAAGAAGGTTTCTTTTGTTAACACATATTTTAGCCTCGATGGTGCTGACTTCCCTAATCCTAGAATCCGTTTTAGGTAACGGGCTTTGACCTTCTCAATTGTTGATAGATTTGTGATATTAGTTTGTCCCAGATGATGTTAATCCCATAGGTTGCTATTGATGCTACTGAGTTACAAATGAAGAGGTATTAAGACGAGTGGGAGAGGAGAGATGTTTCTGGCAACTGCTAACGAAGAGAAGAGATAGGTTGGTTGGACACGTACTAAGACACCCGGAATTAGCATAGATAGTTATGGAAGGAAGGGTCGAGGACGAGAACTGTAGGGGTAGACCAAGGTTAGAATATGTTAAACAGATTGCCTCGGATGTGGGATATGGTAGGACAGGGAAGCATGGACAGTTGCATCAAACCTGTAATACAGCAACAGTAATACAGCACCACATTAACACAGGTTATCAGTCAAATCCTCTCGCTCTCTCTATAATATATACAGTGGACATCGGTGATTTAATTCTAGGATTAGTTTCCTGCATACGACTGAATGCCTGAAGAATCGACCTCAAACATCAAGAGTAAATGCCTGGAGATCTAGAAGCCTTCATCTTGATGGGTGGGTAGACCCATCTGAAAGTCTTCCAGCAGGGCACGAAGATACATGGACTATATGGAAGTCTCTCGATAGGTTACGGTCTGGGGTTGATAGACCCAACATTAAGAACTTGGGACTACTTTGTGAGTCGACTTGCTGTGATTGTGGTGAAGAACAAACCATGACCCACCTCCCCAACTGCAGCGTCTGCCCTCTCCAGTGCTCCATAGATGATCTAGTGAAGGCTACACCCAACGGCTGGGGCATTGCAAAATATTGGTCCGACGTTGTTTAGTGAAATATTTGTCATTTTGATAGAACCTTTTTTTATTTTTTATTTATATATGTTTCCTGACACGAGTAAAGAAATAACCAGCTGAATTTCGTAGTTAAATTTATTTTTCTAGACAGGTATATTTGGATCAATAATTGGTATAAATCTTAAGTTTAGGGGCAGATGACCTCGTAGTTCCGCCCCTTAAAACAACAATAACTAACTAGCTAACTAATCTTAAGTTTTAAGAAGAGTAGATCTTAATTCACCACGGAACTACTTGTTAGCCTACTTTCGATTTTTGCAAAAAATGAAAGTAGACTTATGAGATCAACACATAGCCAAACATTGTGTGTCTGTCTGTGTGTGTACTCTGAATGTCTGTCCCCCCCCCCCTATCAATTCGAACACGGTGAAACCTAAATTAACGAAATTTGGTACAGAGGTAGCACTGGCAAAGGGCACTTCAGTGTCATGTTTTATATTGCCGCCATCTTTACCAAAATGTAATGGCGACCACCCAAATGTTCAGAGATTAAATCAAATTATGACTATACTAATCCATTGATCTCTACCAAATGTTTCAACAACATAACTTTATGTGGGAAGCATCCTTTGACCAAACTACAAGGTCATCAGCCGAATAGTTTGCAGATGGCGGTCATGCTTGTGTGAAAATCGATTCCCGCAATCAATTCAAACACGATGAAACTGAATTGAACGAAAGTTGGTACAGAGGTAGCACTAGCAAAGGGCACCTCAATATCATCTTTTATATCGCCGCCATCTTGACGGAAAGGTAATGGCGGCCACCCAATTGTTCAAAGCTTAAATCAAATTACGACTAACCTAATCAACTGATCCATACCAAATTACGCAACGACATACCTTTATGTTGTTGTTGTTTGAGTCTTCAGTCTCTTGACTGGTTTGATGCAGCTCTCCATGCCTCCCTGTCCTGAGCTAATCGTTTCATCTCTACATAGCTACCACACCCTACATCCGAGGCAATCTGTTTAACATAATCTAACCTTGGTCTACCCCTACAGTTCTTGTCCTCGACCCTTCCTTCCATAACTAAGCTTGCTATTCCTGGGTGTCTTAGTATGTGTCCTACCAACCTATCTCTTCTCTTCATTAGCAGTCGCCAGAAACATCTCTCCTCTCCCACTCGCCTTAATACCTCTTCGTTTGTAACCCTATCTACCCATCTGATCTTCATCATTCTCCTGTAACACCACATTTCAAATGCTTCAATTCTCCTCTTATCTGCTGCACCAATAGTCCAAGTTTCACTTCCATAGAGCGCCACGCTCCAGACAAAGGCTTTCAAAAATGACTTCCTAATACCTAAATCTATATTCGATGTCAACAGATTCCTTTTTTGTAGGAAGGCTTTCCTTGCCTGAGCCAATCTACTTTTTATATCCTCTTTGCTTCGTCCATCACTGGTTATTCTGCTTCCTAAGTAACAGAAGTCTCCAACTTCCTTCAGCTTTTCACCGGCCAATTTGATCTCCATAGAAGTTTCTGATTTATTTCGGCTGCATTCCAGTATTTTTGTTTTACATTTATTAATTTTCATCATGTATTCATTCTGTAAGACGGAGTCCATACCATTCAAAAACTGATTCAAATCCTCAGGCGTGTCGGCCAAGATGACGATGTCATCAGCAAATCTCAGAGTTGAAATTATTTCTCCTTGAATCTTCACTCCCACTTTAAATTTTTCTCCAATTTCCTTCATTGCTTGTTCAATGTAAAGATTGAAAAGTATGGGTGATAAGTTGCAGCCTTGCCTTACATCTTTCTGAATACCAGCTTCTCTCTCATGTCCTTCAGCTCGAATGACTGCTGTCTGGTTTCTGTATAGATTGTATATCACCCTCCTATCCCTGTACTTTATTCCAATAGATTTCAAAATGTCAAACAATTTAGTCCAATCAACGTTATCAAAAGCCTTTTCTAAGTCTACAAATGCCATGAACGTTCTCTTACCTTTCCTTATTCTACCTTCCAAAATCAGCCTAAGACTTAGTACAGCTTCCCTTGTTCCTACATTTCTCCTGAAACCAAACTGGTCTTCAACCAACTCCGTTTCTATCTGGCTTTCAATCCTCTTGTAAATTATTCTAGACAGGATCTTTGAAGCATGAGTAATCAAGCTGATTGTACGGTAATCTTCATATCTGTCAGCTCCCACTTTCTTTGGTATAGGGATGATTACATTCTTCTTGAAATCAGGGGGTACCTCACCTGTCTCATAAATCCTACACACCAAGTTAAATAACCTGATCAGACCTTCATCTCCTATGCAGCGTAGCAACTCAATCGGTATATCTTCTATGCCTGGTGCTTTGTTCCTGCCTAAGTCCTCTAATGCTCTGTCAAATTCTGATCTGAATATTAAATCTCCTTTTGCATCCTCATCAATTTCCTCCTCCCTTTCCATTACATGATTCTCAATCTCCTTTCCCTTATACAAGCACTCTATGTAAGCTTTCCATCTCTCAACCTTTTCTTCCCTATCTGTTAGAGGCTTTCCATTTGTGTCCTTAATATTACAGCACTTAGTCTTCTATTACCCAAAAGTATTCTTAATCCTTCGATAAGCTGTGTCTACTTTTCCTAATTTCAGACAATTTTCTATACCTGCACACTTCTCTTTCAACCATTCTTCTTTCGCTTCCTTGCACTTCTTGTTAACCTCATTTATCAGACCTCTGTATTCTACTTTCCCCTTTTCATCTCTTAGATTCTTGTGTTTCCGCCTTTCATCCATCAATTCTAGTATATCCTGAGTGATCCACGGTTTTCTACCTATTCTTTCTTTCCTACCAATGTTTTCTTCTGCGGATTTTGTTATTTCATTCTTCAAAAGTGCCCATTCGTCTGCAATTGAAGTCCATTTAGGATTTTTCATTAGTCCTTCCGTTATACTCTTCTTGAATCTTTCGTTTACATCCTTTACTTTCAGTCCGTCTATTGCCCACCTTTTTGGATTTTGACTTTTCTTCAGTTTCTTCAACTTTAATCTGCATTTCATTACAACCAGATTGTGGTCAGAGTTTATGTCAGCACCAGGATATGTTTTACAATCCAAAATCTGGTTTCGAAACCTCTGCTTGACCACAATGAAGTCGATTTGGTAACGCCCTGTATCTCCTGGTCTCATCCATGTGTATATTATTCTATTGTGGTTATTGAATAAGGTGTTAGCTATGACCAACTCATGTTCGGTGCAGAATTCCATCAGCCTGCTTCCTAGATCATTCCTTTCACCTAATCCGAAATCTCCTACTATCTTCCCTTCTCTCCCTTTTCTTACCACAGCATTCCAATCTCCCATTACTATAACATTTTCATCACCTTTGATATACCTCAGAATGTCATCTATTTCTTCGTAGACATTTTCAACATCCTCATCATCAGCTTGACTGGTAGGCATATAGACTTGTACCACTGTGGTGCACGTAGGTTTAGTATTGATTTTTGCTACAATAATCCGTTCACTGTATTGCTCATAATATTCCACCCGCTGTCCAAGTTTCCTACTCAATATGAGACCAACTCCTGCTTGGCCATTGTTTGATTTAGTGCTAATGACCCTATAGTCTCCTGACCAAACGTCCTGTTCTTCCTGCCAGCGCATTTCACTAATCCCAACCAAATCCAACCTCAACCTATCCATTTCCCGTTCTAAGTTTTCTAACTTTCCACTTCCTAGCAGACTTCTAACATTCCACTCTCCGATCCGTAGAATGTCAGATTTCCTCTTTGTCACTTCTGTGATGTTAACCCCCTCTCGAGTAGTCCCCACCCGGAGATCCGAACGGGGGACTAGTTTACCTCCGGATTGAAATTTTACAAGGGAGGAGGCCATCATCACATGTAATTATGCATAGAGAGGTGCATATCCTCGGGAATAGCATTACGGCTGTAGTTTCCCGTTGCTTTCAGCCGTGCAGCAGAACGCAGTGTAGCAATTAGTTGGCTGATATTATCAATATCTTAACCGTCTATTAGACTAGTAAAGAATTGATTTATTCTGAAAGGCTGCTACTCCCTTTCAGAATAAGTAAAGAGCAATTCTACTACAAAATACTAACCTTCTACTAACAATTAAATACCAAAATTCTACTAACGAAAAAAATACTAAAGTTTCACCAACAACAAATACTACCACTAAAACAGTCTGCCACCAGGCCCACTCACATGCACCCTCACCAGACACACTCACACACCACAGTCAAATAGAACAATGACATATATCTAATAAACAAATTAACTTCATACTTACAACTAAAACTAACTACATACTTACTGTACTGTAATTGACAATATTTACAAAATTTAAAATGATAATCTGGTAGCAAAAATATCTACCCCGTCCGGGATTCGAACCCGAGATCTCTAGGTAGGTCACTTAGGATAGCTTAAACCGCCCTCGGTTCGATAATCGGAATTGGTGGGTTCCAAGTTATGGGTTATAATGCTTTAATAATTCTCACGGCCACCATCTCGAAATGGTACGGCTGATGACCTTGTAATTTGGGCGCAACACACGTCCCGTATGAAGGCATGTTGTTAGAAAATTTGGAAGAGATCGGATGATTAGTTTAGCCATAATTTGATTTTACGTTTTGAACGTTTGGGTGGCCGCCATTCAGTTTTGGTAAAGATAGCGGCGATAAAAACATTACACTGTAGTGCCCTTTACTAGTGCTACCTCTGCATCAAATTTCGTTCAATTCGGTTTCGTTGTGTTTGAATTGATAAGGAGGAACACATATAATTAGCGCCCTCATACATGCAGCCCGCACAGCTACAGCTGGTCCCACACACAGGAAACAACACAATCCCTTCTCAATTCCTCCCACACTTCGAGAACTCATCAAAAGGAAAAAATATGGCCCGCTGGCGCTGGCAGGTCACTCGTGATCTATGGCAGAAACAAGAATGGTATCGACTTAAGTGCCAAATTCAAGCTGCCATGCAAGACATTCGTAACAAAGCATGGAATTCAAAATTAGTTAATATGGCTGGCAACTCCAGCTCTCTGTACGGCATGGCCAGGAAACTACTTCAGAAAAGGACAGGCATTCCACCATTACACGGGGAAAAGGTGATCTAATAAACAACATATGATTAAAATAGGCTAAAAATGGGAGGAAACCCCCTATAATAATTATTATTATCATCATTATCATATATAGGCTATATGTATGAAAACCAAGGTGTATGTTTCACAAAACTGAAGGACTTAAACCAGGAGTTAGAACGTGTATTTGTACCAAAATCTTCCAAATCTTCTCAATAGTACAGGAAAAATCTTGCATTTCGCGAAAAGTCAACGAAAATATACTGTATTTATTTGTTCATAAAGTGCATTTAAATAAATAAACAAGACAATAACCCCGGCCAGAACTGGGTCGCGTCCTTCCCGCTTAACAATAGGTCCAGGTGGGTGGTATATAAGTACACATGGGGTGCTCACAGTAACCTATAACAATGAGGCTATTAGAGACGCCAACGTGCCGAAGTTTTACACTGGCACGACTCACTCGCATTCGCGCACCCTCAAATGTCAACTGACTGCGCCAGGATTCAATCCCGCAACCTTGGATACAGCAGGCGAGAACGCTACCGCTTCACCTCGCATCCAGTCTCACAAGCAACCGATCGTAACAAATGAGCATTCAAAAGAAAGATAATTAACTGCAGCAGTGACGAATTGCACTCCGATTACATAAATATCGAAAATTTGTTTAAAAATTGTGATGAAACAAAGACAATAGCCCTTGCCAGAACAGTGTCACGTCGAGCCCGCATAGCAATAAACCCAGGCGGGTGGTTTATACACACGCGAGAGTTCCCGCATGGGTCCGCTACTTATTATTATTTACTTTCCACTACTCCATCGACTGTATACGATATTTGCTTTTTCTTTTGTTTAAATATGTAGTTTACCAAGAGATAAGGGAATATTACTCAATTCCTGCTGGTAGTCTTGTCTTGCGTCAGACGAGCCCTACGGTAAGGAACATTTTAACTGTTGATATTTTAGACGAGGTTACAGATTGACACATCGGACTTCATTATTGGTAAACTTACTGTAAGCCAACATGTTGACAATCTCATTTGATTCTTAACACTCAAGAGGAAAGTTAATACTTCTATGAGAGCCATCCTGTTACTTGACTCCTATTGTACCTTAGAAACGTGAGAATTCGTAGTAATTTCCAGAGATTAAGTATCTCAGCAGCGGAGTCACATTAAGGCAAATGTTATCATTTATCAAGCAAACTGCTGTAAGCTTTCAATGAATATTCCTAACAAAATATGCTTCCTTCCCCTGTAGATTAAATATTCACTGAGTAGTAACTTACCTATTTATAGCAATCACACGCAATGGGTATGAAGCTTCCCATGACAAGCCAGCGTTGGACACCATCATCGCTCACAAATTGAGACGGAGCTTGAATCGCACTGACACAAGCGAGCAACATGTATAAATAGTTGATGCGCTGCCAACCAACGAAAACACATTCGCTACATGTAATGAAGGTACTTTTCTCAACACATTCCACGAATAGCAGTTGTCAGTTCTGACCCTGTCCTTTGATTTACTCAAGATCGAGCCTAGGCTTTACTTTTAGCATTCACGAGGGCATCATTGTGCCTTTGCTGTACAGGTATCTCTTTAAATTATTATTATTATTATTATCGCTATTATTATTACTATTATTATTAAGAAAGATCGAGCCTACGCTTTACTTTTTAGTCCTCACGAGGGCATCTTGATGCCTTTGATGCACAGGTATCTCTTTACATGAATTATTATTATTAGTTTACTAATATTATTATTACTAGTCAATTATTTGTACCATTATTAGGCCTATAACTATAAATAGGGGTCGACGGTGCGCCGATTTTTGGTTTCGGTACGGTACAAAGGAAATTACCGACCTCGGTTCGAGACGATAAAAAACTCGGTAAAAAGTTCGGTTCGGTACAAGAGACACAAATACCGTAATTTAAGGAAACCTTTTTTTAGACATCCAAATATTGTCCTTTATCAACAATGTTTTACTTCAATAGTTTGTTAAATACAGTAAAACTTCTTGTATACGGTTCATATTTATAAGTTTTCTATACGATTTTTCCTGGTCCCGGCAAAATGCCTATACTTTCCATGTTAATTTATCTCCGATATACGTTTTTCATTTATTCGTTTTTCACGCTTATACGATCATATTTTAAGTCCCTTGCAATATAAAGCGTCATTTATACGTTGCGTGTTCTGAGAAAGTACGTATGTTCGAATGCAAACTTTTGTTACCGCCTGTACTTCCCTTCGGAAGGATGCACCGCGTGCTATATTATGTTACGATGGCCTTGAGCGACACCGGTGGTCACGGCGACACTCGCTTGCCAGAGTGTCGTAACAAGGAAGAACAGCTTGCGTAATAAGCAAGCGCTATTATTGTGTTAGCCTTTCAAAATAACAGGAAGCAGCCATAAAACACAGTTAGACAGCATCTGAAGCTTATGTTAAGATGAGCGGAAGGGTTTTACGATCACCGATATATTAAAAACAATATTTCCGCTTTTATAATTTTCATTCGTGTTTTTTTAGGACTTCTCGTCAAACCATTAAAAATACGCGATTGATTCTGTGTTATAATAATCTTGCGTCTTCAGACAAATGAAAATCCATTAATTTAGGCCTACACTACGGTATTTTATTAATGACGATGAAGAGTGCAGAATAATACAGTCGATTTTAATGATGCTGTCAATGCTCTATGGACTATCAAACATTTTGTGACGCACCATAACGTTTCTGAGGAAATAATGGCCGAATTATATCGGTTTGAAAATACTGTTCACGCCGTGGCCGCGGCCAACAATAAACAAGCCAAGATAACAAACTACTTCGTAAAGTGACTCAATTTTCTTTGTTTTGTTATATCTGAGTGCATTTCTCTTGTAGTTGTTTTGTTAAATATTGTCGATTACAGTTAAACAATCGTATTATTATTTCTTGTTTTTCACTTCTTAACGGGAACCCTCGTTCGCCCGCGTTGCTAGCCTGTCTCCCGCCAGGCACTTTGCCGTAATGCGTAGCTCGCGCGGCACAGTCATTGACACAGATTACCTACTACTACAGATAGCCGACAGCCATGCTAATATTTGGCACCTAAGACTTCAGCGCTGTCTGGTGTTTGACCGCGGTACTAGTTGACGTGTAGAACGGCCGTGCGGGTAGCCTACCCCACCCCTTCCCCTCGTTCCGCTAAATATTCTCGTCCTAAATGCTCTGCCCACTTCAATGTTCCGAAAATCACAATCTTCCCAATACTTATAGCACGTTTTTAAGTGTGGAGATAATCATATGATCTACAATAAATAAATCACATTCAAAATACTGAACCCATGTGCCATAGGGTCCAAGGAGGTCGAATCCATGTATTTGGGGAAGAAATGAAAGAAACGTACAGTTTCTAATGTAACTTAGAGAAAGATCAAGCCAGGATGCTAGCCTAACGTTGTGCAAGAGGCGTGGACCAGGTGTTCGAGAGATGAGATCACCCCTCTTGACATTCAGAAAGGAGCTAGTCATGAGTATTAATAACCGAGTGGAAAATTCCCACTATTAGATAAGGAAGCCTGACTCGGAAATCGAGCTTAGCTTGCTGGAAAACGACAACACCGCCTATGCGCCAGAAGAAGAATAATTAAATTTAACCCGTTTACGAGTAGAAAAATCAGTAAACAATTACAGTACAGTGAATCATTTCGAATGAGAGATTTTTGTGTAAAGAAAAATCCTTTAATAATTGCACAGGAGAAAACTGCAAACGCAAGTATACGTCATCGGGGATTTACCAAGGCCTGTAGAGAGGGGAGAATGCAAAAGAACAGCAACACCTACGCAGCTGAAGACTACAAAATAATTAATATCTCCGAATTGCACGATCGATTCTTATGCGCAATGAGATTATTTGACATTGAGAAGACGAGCTTTCGGAAGGTATAATTTTTATAATTGTGCAACCATTATTTTAAAAGTTGGCCACGGAAAGGGCTAGAGTCTTATCTTTTTGTAGCGAAAGAGTATAAAGCTCCTGGCATCACCAAGCCAAACATGCAGTCATTCCGACAGCCCGTGAGGGGGCGTAAGGCTACATCAGTTCATGCAGTTCCGAACAGCCCGAGGGGGGCGTAAGGCTACATCACATGCAGTTATTCTGACAGCCCGTGAGGGGGTGTTACTACGCATCAGTTCATGCAGTCTCAAACAGTCCAGGGGACGTAACGCTGGAGCATCAGTACAAGCAGTTCCAAACAGCCCGAGGGGGGCGTTATTCTGCTTTACACCGAAGACAGTTTACCAGTACTCCTTGAGGGGAGAAACGCTGTATTACACCGCAGAATTAATATCCGATAGCCACAGGCGTCGCAGTATTAACAACTTGCTTGCCTCCATAAGGAGTTGTAAAGAAGAAATATTAAAGTATCGCCGTGTTAAAAAAATAGGAAAATCCTAGTTACTGGATTTTAGGTCCGACAGTACACAGGTTTACTGTGAAAAGTTCGTAAAATATAGTCAGAGCAGGCTGCGAACGTTGGACTTAAGGCGATAGGTCTTTAAATAGACGAACGAAAATATCATAACGTACGGAAGTACCGTAACAGGAAGATAAACAGTTATTTAAATTAAAGGACCCAAATAGGGAAAACAGAGTAAGGTTCGCCACGTATTTCAGAAACGTAGGAGTGCTAGAACCGATTAAATAAAGAAGAACGGAGACTATAGACATTATCTCCAAGAAAGCAGACGAACTATTCTAAAGCACTAGACTCGAGAAGTACTAGCTGCTATAAAATAAATCCATCGATCATCGATAAGTTATTGAGGGGACCTCGATCCGAACAGACTTTCGCTAGGATCGATAAACTAGATCTAAAAGGGGAAGCCGTTCAAGCTAGAGAAATAGCCGGTCATCCAGAATAGGATTCGAAGAATTAGGATTCCAGGGAAAAGTAGATGTTTCGAGACTTTCGTATTCTGCAGGATAGGAAGCCGACATTGAATAAATTTCACCCTTGGAAACGGGAGATTAAGAGGTCACGTGTGATAGGCTAAGAAAATACGGCCTAGTGATCAAGAGTTGTGAAGTGTAAATCTATCAAGATTGTGTGTAAAATAATATTTTTTAGTGTTTATTGTGTGTTCTAAAGGAATACACCAGTGTATTAAAAATGTCGTCAATGTTAAGTGTATTAAATATGTGTCAAGAAGTGTTTGTACATAAGATGAATTTCTATAATATGGAGTAAATTTCAAAGTGGGCCAAAATGAAACACCGCACAAGGATAAAGGTCATGAGACGACCTTAATAACATGTGAGTAATGAATTTCATTATATTCTGGTGTCAGGAAATGGTTGTGTACAAATCCACCGGAGTTTTTGAGTAAAAGGGATGTGTTTAAATGAATAAATACTGAATAAACAAGAACGCGGTCTGAACAATAATAGAAATTTGAGAAACTATAAATAATTATGTAAAAGAATAAATCCAGTAGAGGAAATATATGAATAAAATGTCAGTGTATTTGACGAATGTCATAAGAGCAAGCGAAAGATTAATAATTATCATGAAAGATATTTAAATAAAAGTAAATTTGAGATATGAAAGAAATAGCTTTTGAGCTTGTGTAAAGAATGAAGATTGAAATAATAATAATAATAATAACCAAGTAAGGAAATATTAAATAAAGATCAAATTAATTGATGTGAACATAAGAGCGTTAGAGCCTTAATAAAAAGTATAGACATGATGTTTAAATGCATGTTCTTGAAAGAGAGAAAGTTATTGTCAATGGAAAGAATAATATAAAAATTGAAATGTGTATCAATTGTTAATATGATATTATCAGTTCTTTGGATGACGCTAGGCTTAAAAATAATGTATAGCGCAAAAGGAGCGCAATTAAAGTAAAATGTCACGCTAGGAACGCGTAAAAGTTAATGCACTTGGTAAATTACTTATGAGAGGTAGTTGATTGTAGCGAATTGAGAATTGGTATAAGTCCTCTATGTGTGACGTAGTATCACGAGGCATTGTGTATGTTATTGAAAGGGAGCAAATGTATGGTGTTGAGCGTAGGTCTTATAGCTATTGGCTGACCCTAAATCGCATTTTGTATAGTCCTCTATATGGGAAAGGTTCCCGAGGCATGTGAAGAGATTCGAACTCAGAATCCTCTTATTTTGAAAGCCCCTTTATTATTCGTCGTTGTATGTGTAATTACTCTTCCCCAATCAATGAGGACCTTTCATAATTAATAAACGCCAAGATTACGAAGTGGTTTATGAGCCCAATAATATGGTTGAATGTACATGAAGAATAGAATGCCAGGTCTCCACAAAGAACTGAGAATGAAAGGTTTGTGTTTTGTAAAAGCATTAAGAGAGCTCTAGCTCGGGCTAGACGGGAGGATTCCCGCATAGTCATAAATAACTCTCAAGTTTCACGGCCAGACCCTTGGAGTAGGAGGGTGTCTGAAGGCCGTTTTGTAAGGAGTAATGAATACACCAGGAGTGTTTAAAGTTGTTAATGACCCGGGCGTTGAACCGAGGTCCTTGTAGATTGATATTTCCACTTGCCTGTTCAGATCGTAGTTTTTTATGTGATAATGGTCTTATAAGACGTAAGAATAAATAACAATCCCTATTGTAATGTTGTATGGAAGTAGGATTCCATGAGTTAATTGAAGGCAACTAGGTTCCGGGAGTGACCATAGTTTTTGACTGTGTCAAGTATCTTCATACTCTGGAGTACACAAGTAATTTCCTGATTACCTTAATGTATTTGTAATGCTAGAGAGAGATGATAACAGCTGGAAATATGTGAAAATGCCCAAATATTGAGTTAGATAATTAACATATAATTTTAAATGTAATTATGCATTTTTTTTTGATGATTAAGAAAATATAAAAAGTAGTATTTAAGGTGTACAAAGATGATGATGATGATGATAATTGTTGTTTTAAGGGGCCTAACATCTAGGTTATCGGCCCCGTTGTACAAAGAATGACACCATTATTACAGAAAGCATTGAGCCAAAAGAGCTCGGAGTTATATGAAACTCACAGTTGATGCTTTATGGAAGTAAAAATAAGTAGGAATTGTTGGTTTATTTGGAAACCATATGTTTTAAATACAATATTTGTTTTATTCTATTGTTATTCCTTGTTCATTTGGAACAAGTAGATGATTATGGGTCAGTAATTTAATTGTTTAATTGTTTGTAGCGCCATAATTTTGATTAATTAAATGTGTTAAAAATAAGAGTTGACTTTGTTGTTATTTTTGCAAGTGTATCCTCTAATTAATCCAAAATATGTGGGTCACAGAGTGGGGGAACTTACCGCTGCCCCGAAAATCCCGAATTGAGCTACGCTGGTATACTGTGATCTGCATATTTCTTGCTAAAAGGGCACAATACCATTAACAGTTTTTCTTTTAAATAATACCTAAGTGGGAAATTGTGAATTCCAGAACTCTGAAATGAACAATCACAGCATTTAGGACATGTTGGTTAGTTATTGTTTATGTGAGGAGTGTCTTTTGACCAAACTGCAAGGTCATCAGCCCAAATAGTTTGCAGATGGTGGTCATGTATGTGTGCAAATTGATTACCCCTATCAATTTAAACAAAGTAAAACCGAATTAAACGAAAGTTGGTACAGAGGTAGCACAAGCAAAGGGCAACTTAGTGTCATACTTTATATCGCCACCATATTGGCGGAGACGTAATGGCGGCCACCCAAATGTCCAAAGATTAAATCAAATTACGACTAACTTAATCAACTGATCGATACCATATTTTGCAACAACATATCTTAAAGTGGGGAGCGTCTTTTGACCAAATTGCAAGGTCATCAGCCTAATAGCCTCAAGGTGGTGGATGTATGAATCATGCAAGTATTATAGGCTAACCGTAACCTACGATTAAACAAGGCCTGGCCCTAGCAATTAAGCTTATCATATATAGGGAGGTTTAGTCTGTCCTCAAAGAGGTGACAGGTAGGATATATTGTAGCCTAATAGAATATATAACCGTAGAAGTGACTAACCTGTGGCTTACCGTGCTATATCGTTGTGGGACCGTGCCGTCTCGTTGTCAACATGGCCGCTATTTTTGTTCGTAAATAAATATATTTCCTTAACATCCTAAGTTTATATCCTTTTGAGAATGTACTGAACAAAATAATACATATTTAATATCAAATGGTTTTTAGAAACGCTAGTAAACGCTAATGAAATCGTTGATTTCAACAACAAAATATGATAGTTATACTAAACCAGTTGTTTATCAAGTACCGGTAATATCGTGGGCATCCGTGGCGTAATGGAAGCGACTTGGGCTATTAGTCTGGGGGTTCGTGGATCAAATCACCGCAGGTTCAAATGTATTTACTTCGTTCTTTTTGCTATATATTGATTTATAACTACTCACACGTTATAATGTTAAGCATATATAGTGTGTATTTCCAATCGGAAATATTATATAGGCTATATACTTATAACACCACATATTTCAACACTCGAATAGAGCGATTAATAATTTTTGGACCTTGATCCGCGGTAGAGACTATTGTTGTTGTTTTGTTGATTCTTTAGGTTTCATGGTCTTGTAGCCCCGTTTACTTGGGTGTGTGTAGAAGTTGTCTGATAACCTGTGTCACAATGATGTTTGTAGGCTTACTAGAGTGTGTACATTTATACTAGGAAGGATTTGGGTAGGAAGCTGTTGTTGTTTCATTTGAGATGCATGGACATCATGGTAATTTAGCCCCGTATACATGGGTGAGGGTTGAATTTTGTCTGATAACCGGTGCTATTGTGGTGGCTATATTAGTGTGTGTACATGTAATTCAGGAGAGGATTCAATCAATCAACGTTTAATATCAATATAGCACGTTATATGTCAACAAGCTACTACAACCAACATTCAAGTATACTCCCTGAAAAGGACAAAGAGTTATAACTATACCCATGCATTTAGGAGAAAGTAGGCTATATGTTCTTTACTGAACATCTTGTTATTTCATGAAGACGTAACGTACACCCTGTCCCAGATCAATGGCAGAAACTACCTCAGGAGGTTTAAATCTCCACGATATAGCCGTGATTCGAACCTGGAACCCTTCAGCCAAAAGCCTAGAACGCTAACTACTTAGCTATGAGGTCGGCTGGTTACTACAAGGATGCAGTAGTGAGGACGCAGACTCCATGTCGAGAAATGAGCGCCTCATTATGACAATCGTTTTGAAATGAGTTGCTGCTAGAGTTTAAAAGCTATGGCATGTTGTTGCTATTATTTAAAATTGTCATGAGCAGAAATGTCTCCAAATCATTTTGTTAATTTATTACGAGATGCGGAGCTATTCCAGCCCTTACCAGCAGTGTTTCCAGCAGCTGGCTAGACTGGATGTTGTGTGACCATGCTTCTCTTGAATGACGGATCTTTTACCGCTTTTCAGTTCTGCCACAGACAGGTGAGGGTGGTCTATTAGCTAGCGTCATCCCCTTCATTCTGAATATATGTAGCTCATATTTGCCAATGTGAGGCTACGTGCTTAAATAGCTAGCATGCTATATTTTGCACCGTACGGTCCCGGGTTTGATTCCCATGCAGGCCAATGAAATTTTAATTGCTTAGATGTAATTCCCCTGTCTCGGAAACTGAGCGTATGTGACGTCTTTGTGATCATTTCAACCGCATTACACAATGCAGGTCATCCATGGGGCCAACTAGAATGGCCTGCACCAGGCCCCCCAGTAGACCAAATGGTATTTTTCATAGTTGCTAATTCCACACTCTCAATCCGAGCAGTTTCGTTCGATAACTCTACAATGACAAACGTCGTGTGACACATAACATGTAAAGCCGAGAATGCTAGAGTTTAGTAACACAAATTCCAGGCTCAGTGCACATAGCTTCTGATTTGTCCAAATAAATTCCTTGAAAGTGCCTTAATGCACGTCGGGGAAAATCAATCAATTAATCAATCATTTCAGTTAGCCTATACATCTATTGGTGACACAATAACACACATTTTATATGCACACAGACATGAACCCTTTGATTATAATTGACATGCAATTCAAACTAATAATTATCAATACAAACACCGATATTACATTTAATGACACGATATCTATTCAGATATGTATAGATATTACGAATGCTATTATAAATATTGTATACTTGTACACGTGTAATATATATAACATCACACCTCTTTTAAGCCTAAGTGAGCAATATGATCATGATTGCGGGACGATTGGAACATGTCATCCAATTAAGTGCCCTCCCCCTTTTAGCACATAACCCTTGAGAACTGGCGTGAAAAAATAATCACACGAGGAGTGGTGCCGGGTCATTTTGACCCATAGTATGTCACTCCCTTTTTGGTCGTAGTCGTACGGATTTTAATGAAGTAATTTTACACCTGGTGTCTTCCTATGAACTAGGGTAAACTGTACAGTCATGGGCACTCTGGCAGTTATTGGCACTGCTTTCATTTATTTGAATATAATAGTATTTTTACAACAATAACATTGTCACAGAGTGTTTAATCTTTCCATTCTATTACTCCTTGGCCTCTATACTTCATCTTACAGCCACCAGGTAAACAGTTTTGAAGTGAATGTTGGAACAAGTTGGTGTTGTTCATCACTGCTGGTATTTTGTTGACATCTTACAGTTTTATTGAGGTTACTAGTTCCAAACTTCGATGTTTGGAGCTCAGTATACACATCGTGTTTTAAGGGTAAGTGAAATATGTTGAATACTCCTTAATGTATTTGTTCTGTGTTTATGAAGCACACTAACCTATAATTATTCTGTGTAATGGGGGTGCCAATTACTGTATTTAAAATAACGATAAAATGCAGTACTTTGCACCCCGTGCCAATAACTGTGATTTCGGTTTTCACAGTCTTGTTACATGTCTAAGGTCTTGAGTCTTGCGTTTCAAGTGGGAAAGAATATTGTTCTGCATGTTTGTATTAAAAACAGGAGGCACACAATGAAAATAAAGGTGCCAAGAACTGTACCAGACCAACTGTCTGTTTGCTCACCTAATATTTCATAACCGATTTTTAATATTTTAAGGCTCTATAGTTTCTTAATATGTATAATCAATATTCATAATGTACAGTACACGAGACAAAAATAAGACAAACAACAGCAGATTTTCTGATCAAAATTATTCATTTAATTGCTTAGTATCCTTAAAGTGCCAATAACTGTACATAACATCTATGTTTGAGAATACAGGTGAACATAGATGTTATAGCCTAAGTGTAATGATGTGAAATGCCATGTGCTGTGGTTCGGATTCCACGTTAAAAGGAGGTCCCGTGGCTCATGATCTCAAGATTAACGGTCAGGTTAAACTACAAGCTTGCTTGCTTGCTAAGTGTAATGGATCTGATGATGATCGCTTGACGATCGAAACTGGTCATCCTAGTGTTTTTATTAATCTCATGTAATTTATTTCAGGATTAGGGCATAACCCAGCTCTTTTGGGTACATTTGTGTTGACCGACTGAAAAGCACCAAAATTTTATTTACTTAGGCAACACTGATAAATGGCTTCAAACCTCACAATAGGGTACGGCGGGGCTAATTCGCCCACGGGGCTTTCCCGCTCAAAATAAGCTTGACGTTGCACTGAGCAGCCACCCTGCTCAGCTGATATCGCCCTTTGTGTTCAGTGTGACCCTCGGTCTCTGTGCTACTACATCTATAGTTTGTTTGAGAGTGACAGCTCGAGTGTTGAGTAAAACAAAGGCAGAATAATGCAAGGTACATTGTTTATGTTGTGGAATTTGTCGTCATTAAGAATTTGTGCTTGCAACTTAAGGATTAGTGTCCACAGTAGCGGCTTTTCTTTTCCCGGAGTGTGGCGCCTGGCAGTCTGAAGGTTAAGTTACATCTGGACATAGCAGGTAGCGCGTTTCCTTGGTCACAGCTATCACAAGACGTGCTATTGTAAATTCCAGTAATTGGGGCTACTCCGCCCAGAAATATGGGGGCTACTCCGCTCAGCCAAGACTTCTCTCTTGTTATAATATTGCAATCAAATTATTTCAGATAGCAGATTAGTATCTCTTTCTTGTTACGTTAGAGATGTTACGGACGTATAAAAGGAAAGGGCCAGTTCGAAAATGGACGGAGGAAGAAATTGACCGAGCTATTTCAAGTGTATTACGAGGCGATGTGAGCATGAGAGGTGCAGCTGGAATTCGCAATGTGCCTTATTCAACACTTAAAAATCGTGTACATTTGCGTAAACGACAAGGACCCTTAGAGAAAATCATAGTGGACAAACCACCGGGTCATCCCACAGCATTTAGTATGCAAGAGGAGATGGAGTTAGCTTCCCGGCTAAAATGCTTGGCAGCAAGAGGGTTTGGATGCACACCAGAACAGATTCGAAGGGCAAAACGGAGCTTAAAATTTGATAAGGCCAATAAAGGAAAGGTTGCCAAAACATTTTCGAGACATTTGCAAGACAAATGACCGGGACATTCAATCCGTACGACCAAAAGACTTTGACAAAGAAGACACACCATGTGGATTTTGTGGCGTAACTTTTATACCGCTCAGTCATCATTACTGGGTGGTTGGATTCAATGCAAAGACTGTGAAACTTGGTATCATGACATGTATATTGGGGCTACAGCAAGTTTGTGGTAAATGCCGTTGAGGAAAGGACATTATTACAGTGAGCGAAATAGCCCCAAGCATGGGCGTAATAGCCCCATTAAATTTGTGATTCGTCATTTTTGCTTTGATTTATATTTTATTTCATCAAGCCGGTATAATGTTATAACTGTATTTTGACAACATTCGTATGTAATAAGCAATAAATAATGTGTGCTTTGCTGTTGGTTCCATCTTAGAAAAATGCATAGTTTTTGATTTATAATGTTTACAATTTGAAATGAGCGGAATAGCCCCGCTCTACCCTAAGTACATATAAACACACACACAAGTACACGGTGTTAATGATCAAATTTACTTTTAGCTCATAAATTAAGGAAGATCAATCTAATATAGCCTATCATGAAAGTTATACTGTAACAACGATGATTGTGAAGCCATAATATAATTTTCCTAAAGGCTTTGAAACAGAATTGGTCATTGAAAGCCATAGAATATCACTGAACCATATATTGATACTAAATACGGACAGACAGCAAATTGTCTAGATATCAATAGTTCTAGATGCAAAGAAAGAAGCCTTAATTGTTGATATCGCCAATCCCTTGAGCCATATGTAAGAGATCCATGTCCATATTGTACAGTACCCCAGGGGTATGCACCCCTTGGAGACCATCCCCCCATCATCTATTTAAATCTCCTAACTGGCAACCCTTGTAAAGCCAGACCAACATCTATCAATACCACAAGGACAGCTTGTCATCCTGGAAAACTGGCCCAATCCTTGCATAACCACTGCAAACATCGACACACTATTAACTAGGGCAGCTATGCCATCACAATGCTGACAGCATAGCGCCGAAGAATATAAAAGGAAGTCCTAAGGAGGTCAGAGGATCTCTCAATTATCAGTCTTGCAGTGTGACGGCCGAAGGCTACGCTGGTATCATCAGGTGAGTGAGTCAGAACGTGTTCAGAATCCTATAACTTTGTAACCTTACACCCAATTTGTATAGACAAGTTTGTACACATTGTAACATCACTACATCCCTTAAAAGGGACTCACATATCCATTATTACTGACCAATAAACACTTGGTCAGTACTTTACACCTGCATTACTGTCTACACGTTTCTTTACGCCCTAACTCCCTTCCTGAACTCTCCGTCACTATTAGACGTGACTTATAGTAGCCAGCTACTTGCTAGTGCAAGCATTATTGTATTCCGTATCGGCCTGCCTGCTAGGAGCGGCACGCGCCTTCTAGCTGACGCGTGCAAGTCTATTATCTAACCAGACAGCTGGACGACTACATAAGCCAGCGCGTTGACCTTACGCTAAGTCCATCCCCTAAAACACTCCTACATCATTTATAGGAGCACCCCAACACTAAACAACACTCTACACTGGTCAGCTTGCCCGACTACGGGAAGCTACCCCCTTTTAGACATTTCCTTCTAAATCAACACAATAACTCTTCCGTTTTAGATCCTGCTACCCCCAAATAAGGGATCTAAAACAGATGGTGGAGGCCGGGTACTACGCACAGTAGAACAGGACTCAACCAACGAGCCCTCGTAGTAAAAACGGCCCGTACCGCACGCAGCCAAGCAAATAGTGAAATTTTTTTCCCCAGACAAAAACCACCATTTTTGCTCCAAACTAGCTACACAGGGGAAATTCTTAGTAAACCAACCCCCCAGCCCCAGACAGAATCAAAGAGATACGAAAATACACTGTCAAACACGCACAGATTTTTTATTTTTATTTTATTCGCATACACTTTCAGAATGGCACCTCATGCAGAGATTGCAAGCCATAGAGGCAATAGGGTTACGCCAATATTATTAACATTATTAATAAGATGCCAAAGGCATATACAAAGGCGACAGACACAAATACGGGCACTCCAAACAAAAATCGGGGCAATACAGGGCAAACAGCCATACACTCCGTCAGAGGGTAGGACAGCGCGATTAAGATGCGCACATAAGCACTTGAGGCACATACATGAACACCTCAATAGGATCCATTTCCAAAGGCACGGAATACACGGCCAGTTGATCACCACACAGGGTCCCGTAATAAATAATGCAACCCTCGAGAGGTTGAGGGTGCACTACGCGACTTTACACGCTCAGTACAGGGAGTTAATTCGCGAGCAAGCGCTTCTCCAACTAGCGGCCACAAAACTATACAGAGCACAAGCACACTGATACAACAATTTGCCAACAGGCCATGAGCCTCCACAGGCAGTGCGCCCAAATTTGGGGCGGACATAAGGAACTCCGGGCTCACTAGGCCATTTTTTGAGTTCATGGCAGGGCCACCAACCCAGCCGAGAGAGGACATAAGCGTGGATACGCTGACTCGGCAATTTGCGAGGATGTCCCTCTCGCCACGTAATGCCACACATGGGAAGGAGGTCACCATGGCTACAGTCCAGAAGACGGCCAGGTTAGGCTCCAATACACTGCTGGGACAAGCTTACACCAATACACATCCCTTAGCTCCGGTTCAGAAGGCAATTTTGCCAAACCGAGCAGCAGACCCTAGGCCAATCCCCCCTGAACGGACGAACGAGAGGGAGTTGAAGCCAGGACTCTCAGAAACACATTATATGACAGGGACACAACGGGACGTAACCACGTCATGGGCCGAGGACGTAGAGCCCGCCCTACAGTACATACAGCCTACATACACCCACGCAGATAGGCAAACGCAATGGCAGGAGTCTGCCGTGGCCACAAGCCAGAAAGCGGTCAGGCTACACGCCACCACATTGTCAGGCCGGAGACAGGCAATTAAGCGGCCTATACCGCCAGTTCAAAGTGCAAGTTTGCTAGAACGAAGGCGAACACCGGCATTAGTACCCCAGGTGCGAATGCATAAGAGGGTGTTGCATTCAGGCCCTCAGCATGCACGATACACGCCTGCACATTGTGACCACGCACTCACACACGGTACACGGGGTACAGGAAAGGTGTTATTACCTACCCCACAAAACCACTCAGGCAAAAACACACACACCCCCGTAAACTCTACTAGGGTAGCGCAGAGCGCATTTAGGCCCTCGAAAACAGGCACACTCCAACCTACAGACACGCGCTACGGTGGAAGTAGGCCCAGGCTTACTTTGCTACAAAATCCCCCGAAAAATGGCAAAGAAGCGCCTCAGTGGATTTCAGGGGCCTATAATCTCATAACAGGGCAGAACCCTTCACCTTTCCGAGCAAGGACGCTCGGACCGGAGTAACGACTTCCACCAGGGACACACATAAATTAGTTTACACGGGGGAATTACGCCAATAAATACATACAGACTCACTAACATAAACGGTACATTTTTTTTGCATCTATATGCAGTACAACATGGCTAAACCAAAGATGTATAATTCTAAATCCTTCTTGATTTTTATTGTGGGCACCTAACATTTTTTTTTCTCAGGCCATCAATGGTTACGGAACATAGGGTCCATATTATAACTTGGATGACGTAAAGTGCTAATATCCAAAGCCAAGTAGAAGCCCATCAGGTGAGCTACGCGGCTTAAAGCCGGAAAGAGATATTCCGAACACAGCTTAAGCAACAAAATCACAGCATAGAGCTTAAGCGGGTCTTTCTAGTTAGAAATGACTAAGTGTTCTATGTTCCGGTCCAACAGTTTGATAGATTCCCTTGTGACGGGCGAGAGCCCTCATTGTAACAAGAATTAAGAATCTCAAACTATTTCCCAAAAGTGGTAGATTTCCCTGAGACGTAACTAGATTACTATAGTGCTAACGTCACCTACTAGGTGGATAGTACGATCAGGACCTACTTACCATTTTTAAGCATTTTTTTTCATAGTGTTTACGACACAATTTTGACAGACTATCGCCATCGGGCAACCCGCTTTAATCAGCATAAGGCAGGGTGCAGGCGACATACAATATATCTTCTATACCTTTTCAAAGTGCTCTCTTAATACGGAGCGGGGCATGGCTCATTTTCTTTCTCTTTCTCTGCCTCAGTCATTAGGCCCGATGAAGGAAAAATTGGCCAAGTTGAACTATATATACTGCATACATAGGCATACGTCACACGTTACACTGCCTGTAATATGACTTTTTTCTCACTTCCACAACAACACGCAAGCTAAAACGCTATCACACCGTAGGATGAAAATCCCAGACTATTGGAAACGCTGCATATTTGTGGAAATCACACAATCAATTTACATTGCCACATGACAGTAAAACACTACTAAAAGAAAAGGAAATGATCCCGCTGGCAGACGTGGAAAGAAGGCCAAGAAATAGCCTTCAGACCTCACTGACCGAACCGGGATACGATCCTAACACTACCAAACTGTCCCGGAGACACAACCTGAATAGTGCCAGAAACAATTACTCTGAGAAAAGACGGTCTCCAAACCCGCAACCTTCTGAATACCAGGAACAAAAGGTCGGGTAGCTATCCAGTTCTAGGATAGAAGAGTAGGAAGCTAAAATAGATTGGGACAGTTCCACTAACAGATGGTCATAAATGAAAAACAACAAAATCACCTCCGGCATATAGTCACCAAACAGGCGACTAGCGGCCCGGAGACACTCGTGTATAACGACATTTTGAACAATGGATAGGAATATACTTGACCCACGTTACAAGTAACACAAAATTTGGGGACACAAATGTAAGTAGTGAGAGGTTCTTTTACAGTGCGGCCAATGCATGTGAGACTTTCGAAGTGAAGTGCCATGGCCTGTGGTTTGGATTCCACGTAAAACGGAAGTCCCGTGGCTCATGATCTACAGATTAACGGTCATGTTAAACTACAGGTTTCTTTCTTTTTTTACAATGCGAAAAGCACTACTCACAGTCACAGAGAGCAAGCCGATTAGACACACACGTGCCGGACTCACAGCATTATCGAATCAAGTGAGCACGCATGACATTGTAATTCAATACCGCTACACTCAGCGATAACGCACGTCTCATGAATAACCTGCACGCTCACAGACAGCAATATACTAGCAGCTCTCAGTGCAGAACACACGCCATCATTTAAGCCAAGTCTAGAACCCCACAAATCCTCAAATTACACTAAGAGGGGAAATCAAAAACATACAAATTCTGCACAGGTATGCGTACTTTCATTTGCGCATTGCACATACACGGGGAACGTGCCATAATATGGACGGCACAAATACCGTTGTAACAAGCCTTTACAGCACCCCGGGTCCGAACCCATGATCACACACCACACTCGTACCAAAAACTAACTAGCCAACGGTATTTTTGGTACGAGAAACACAATCAAAATACATACAAGGAGCGCACAAAACATGAACAACGCAGACATATAACGCAGAGAATGACATGAGGTCGCGGGTCTGAATCCCAGAAAAAAATTGGACACCATGGAAAGCAATCATCCAGGCGTCCAATCACACTGAAATTAGCTCATACAACCATACAACCAGGGAATACCACATTTCCTCCCGCCAAAAACCGGGCATAAAATTTCAAATTACACCAGACATAGAAAATACATTTCCCAGACACAGCTAGGATAATTTCGTAAGACAAAAGTCTTATGAAATAAGGGCCACACAACACCACTAGCTAATTAGGGCGGATTACCACATTAGCCCGGCAGGAATTTAGAACAATAACAACATGGCATACGTGCAAGGAGGCACATGGCGACAGCTGACATACATAACGTCCGAGCCATTACACATACAAACTGCTGTTGTGCAGATTTCGTCACATGGCAATATTGCTGGTGACAGACACTATTGTAGTATCGGCATTGACCATGACATTACAAGCATTAAGCAATCATAATGCCAACACATTTTTAACACTGCTAAAACATTTATGACATTTAGCAATAGACAAGACGTGACAGATCGGAACTTATCTTGGGCCCATAGGAGCACGTTCGCAAAGACGTTGACAGGCCACGGGCGCCTCCTGCCCATACACGCGATACATATTACGACTTAGCCTGTAACAGACCAACCGTCCGCGTGGTGTAGCGGAACATAGGCACACACACACGCGCTCACTAATTAGAAGCGAACACAGACAGGGGCTCTGAGGAAACAAGACCTCCCCCCCCCAATGACTTCTTTTCGCGATTCTATTCCTAAAATAATTCATTCCAGGCGATTAGGACATGGCCAGTCGCTCTACGACCACTGGCCACATTCACACTACAAATGGCAGACCAGATTAGGTCGTGAAGCTTTACTATCCCAAGGCGCGGATAGAAAGCCAACATGGACCAAGGGAGGATGACAGGAGAACAGGCTACCAGCGTACCACCTTACTCCCTTCCAATAACCTTCTCACGTCCAACATAACCAACGCAGACACATGAACACGACCAAAACAGCTACACTACATTACAGAGCATACACAAGGGGTTGATAGACTTCATGCATCTAGAGAGGAGGCCTACTACGCCTTGGATCACGATGCTACCACCTGAGTATTAGGGGTGGGTCGGCAAACATTAAATAAGCATAATGCGCATCTCCAAATGAGAGATGAGGCCACAATTACATATATTAACCATTCTTTGTTAATTAAATACTCCCGCATGACAGGAATATATTAGTATTATGCCTCAACCTACACCTATCCGTACATGAGTGCAGACGCCTCATATCCAGATACATGCATGAGTATCCCATCCATTTACCAGGGATATCACTATCAAACCTGCATGGAATTTTCATATTTTTGCAATCCCGGGAATTACCTGCCCCAGTCCACTCATTGTAGGAGCAATCCTAGTAGCATTACCGGCTCAAGGCCACCATTTATTTGAGCCCAAATATGCATAACCTCTTCCTACCATACTTTAAGCCCACTCTACAAATAACTACCCCCAGATCCTAATAACAGGGTACCTGACATCACAGACCCTACTAACACCTCCATGAAGGGTTAACAGAGCATTATCGCTGGAAAGCTGACGTAGCAATAGTAGACCAGAAGTAGTCTATGTACTTAGAAGCTCTACAACCCCACAACACTGGAAATATTTTACATCTTACATTTTTAAATCATTTACACAGGTTACGCCCATATTTTTTAAAGGTAAAGGAATCTGAAACACTCTGATGGATGATAACGGCATAAGCCGAAGGCCAGAGGCACCACACTGGAGCAGAGCTGGGGAAGGTGACGTGGACCCTTACCCCAGTTGGCTCAACAGCTCAGTGACCTTACTCAACTCCACGACCAGACCAAACAGACGAACCACGTAAGGTTAAGGCACTCGCGGCCTGGCCGGGCAAGCTCTGGAATCCTAGGTGCACCTCAACTGCCCCTGGGAGGAAGGGATGCTACACCCACTCTGTGCCACGGTCAGCGACGCCAAGACCTGCAGGGAAGTCTTTCTGAGGATGGTGGGAGAAATAGCTCACTCCGCGCCGGACTCAGGGGATGACCCTAGAGACGACCCCATTATGACTAGACTTCTAGTTAAATTTAAGTAGGTAGGGCTTCTATAGCGGGAAGCAAGACTCCTGTGCGTTGGAGTGAAATGTTACTGCGAAAAACATAATACTGCGGCCGATAAAGGCAAAAAGAAATATTAATGCGAAAAGCATACCACTGCGGCCGATAAAGGCGAAGAGATTCATATACTGCGAAAAGCAGACTACGATTGCCGACGAAGGCGAAGATAATATTATGCCATTGGACGATGTCCAATGCCCACATAAATGGCGACGCATCGGGCAACCAGAGGGCATTAAATAAACATGCAACGAGCTGTCTACAGGGGTTACAGTGGGCAGACCCAACTACGACTACATACGCAATGGCAAAGGTAAAGAACTGATAGATACAGCGGGCGAAACGGTTTGCTCAGGGGCACCGTAAGCCGCCTGCGACTAGGTTAATACTAGTTCATAAGCGTCGACATCTAGAATTAAGGGAACGGAATCCAGCGATCCTAGAGACAACCGGTGTTTCTAGGACTCGTGCGGGTGGTGTCCTGAGGAAGTAAATTGCCTCAGGCGATCGTTCTGGTCCAAATTTAGCTGTAAGACGGTTGCATTTGACACGCAACCTAGGATTAAGCAAATTTATTAACCGCTGTTGCCGGGTAATGGCACCGCACATTTCGGCATTAGAGTAAGGCCATCTTTTCGGCTTAGTCATAGCAGCCATTTTTTTTTAACCATAAGTAAGGTAAATAGTATTAAGCCGTTCGGCTCCTGATGACCGCCAAACCCGGCATCAGGGTAAGTCCGACAATACACTAGAATATAGGATAATATATATAATATAGTAAAATAGGTATAATCAAAGTGGAATATATCGGCACCCGGTAACCACAATTCCGCTACCGGGGTAAGACCAACTACATATTATTTACGGCATTACGGCACCGTATAGGGTAAGCCCGGCCACGCAGCAAATTAACATTAATCATGCTATTTTTTTTTCAGAGAAAGAAGAGCTTCAGCCAGTAAAAATAATGACACAGGAAGCGACATAGAGAATATGTCATACTAATATGTTTTTTCTGACCCTCACCATTTTTTCCCAGGCATCGTCACCAGATACAGGAAACTGGTGACAGGAATTTCACTACCATATAGCAGTGTCATATTATTTACGGCATGCCATGATTGTGTACTATTTTTTTTTCTATTTTATGTACGTCAACTTGCACTAATCCCAACACACTCTCACACACTCACCACATTTTATTTTTCAGCTACACACTCCAAAAAAAATATCTGCACAGCAGGGCTGGTGCCTGTGGGGTACCAGGCTTGCTGGCAGATCAGCATAAAACAGAAACACATAAAGCGTCAAAATGCGACGCAGCTTACGGCGATGAGAGCGCAACCGACTTGTGGCGGCGACTCTCATGGCCAAGTGTGACAGCATTCGCCCACAGGGAATGCTTCACAGAGTAAACATACATTACAAGCGGTACGACCACTATACCGTACCAAGAAGTGGCCGTACAGGATCAGCCGTGAGACGACAAGCGTACGTACAAACGGGTAGCGTGCACGCGAGGTACCTAACGAAAACTAGAATTATAAGGGATTAGCGCGCTTAAGTTAGACATAAGACCACTGTAATTAATAATTTTTAAGGATAAAATTCATACAAATTATTCCACTAGACATAAGGTCATTGTAATTCATAATTTTTAAGGATAAACTTCATACAAACTATTCCAGTAGTCATAAGGTCATTGTAATTCATAATCTTCAAGGGTAAATTTCACACAAATTCATGCGCCCACGGGCAATTATTCCACTGGAAAGCGACAGTATTCCTAAATGTCAGAATCGCAACATAGTACATTAAACACTATATATTTTTGTTTGTTTATCAAGATTCCATGTACACAATGTCTGTGATTTGTTTTCTTTCAATTTTCTTTCTTCTAACTTCCCCATTTGTCAGGGTGTTCCGTTTTATCCCAAACCAATAAATGTCTTTTGAATATTTCCCTTAAATTATACCCTGGAACACCCATTTTTCTATTTTCTTCTACCTTTCTTATTGCAGGGAGCACTTTTTCCCTAAGATAGGGCGGACGAGGCAATCATCCGTTCGGCCCTGGGTATTTTTCCTCCCTGCACAACAATGTACCATCAGCACCATATACTTTTTTTTTCTCCATCAAACTTCCAAAATGCCAATGTCAATTTCTGTTGCAATGTTTTTATGCAAATGTCAATTTCTGTTGCAATATTTTTTATGCCAATGTCAATTTCAGTTGCAATATTTTTATGCAAATGTCAATTTCTGTTGCAATATTTTTATGCCAATGTCAATGTTATGTATATATGTATATCCCATAACCCTCCCCTCTGAACACGAGCTGATCTCACGCACACACATCAACACGACATCACGACGACGAGGAAAACATCTACAGAAGATACGAGGGGACCTCAAAAACAACCACATCGACTACACCTATAACATCAACATCCCAACCCCCAGTTCCGTTCCCGTTCGCGGGGACGTGAACTAAATAAGGAAAGAGGCTTGTACAGTACCCCAGGGGTATGCACCCCTTGGAGACCATCCCCCCATCATCTATTTAAATCTCCTAACTGGCAACCCTTGAAAAGCCAGACCAACATCTATCAATACCACAAGGACAGCTTGTCATCCTGGAAAGCTGGCCCAATCCTTGCATAACCACTGCAAACATCGACACACTATTAACTAGGGCAGCTATGCCATCACAATGCTGACAGCATAGCGCCGAAGAATATAAAAGGGAGTCCTAAGGAGGTCAGAGGATCTCTCAATTATCAGTCTTGCAGTGTGATGGCCGAAGGCTCTGGTATCATCAGGTGAGTGAGTCAGAACGTGTTCAGAATCCTATAACTTTGTAACCTTACACCCAATTTGTATAGACAAGTTTGTACACATTGTAACATCACTACATCCCTTAAAAGGGACTCACATATCCATTATTACTGACCAATAAACACTTGGTCAGTACTTTACACCTGCATTACTGTCTACACGTTTCTTTACGCCCTAACTCCCTTCCTGAACTCTCCGTCACTATTAGACGTGACTTATAGTAGCCAGCTACTTGCTAGTGCAAGCATTATTGTATTCCGTATCGGCCTGCCTGCTAGGAGCGGCACGCGCCTTCTAGCTGACGCGTGCAAGTCTATTATCTAACCAGACAGCTGGACGACTACATAAGCCAGCGCGTTGACCTTACGCTAAGTCCATCCCCTAAAACACTCCTACATCATTTATAGGAGCACCCCAACACTAAACAACACTCTACACTGGTCAGCTTGCCCGACTACGGGAAGCTACCCCCTTTTAGACATTTCCTTCTAAATCAACACAATAACTCTTCCGTTTTAGATCCTGCTACCCCCAAATAAGGGATCTAAAACAATATGGTGTCAAGTCACCAAGCTCTCTTGGGAAATTAAAGAAAAGTGCGAACTGAACAGAGTGTGTTCTCTGCAATAGCAATCAGTCCCAACGCACTCATGAAGCAAATGACATCTCCTGGACTAAAGGATATGATTGGAGAAACGCATATACACAGTTCAACAAAAGTTTGGACTACCGTCATCAATATTGTATGCTGACGCTGCCATAGAGGAGTGGGACCTGTTACCCCAAGATAAACTTGATGGTCTCATTCAGAGCATGGCTCCTCAGTGTGTGGGGAGGACTACTTAAGACTGATACTGATCATCAGGTGATACACATTCTCAATGTTTTTGTTTTCAAAAGGGACACTTAGAAGCGAGTTCGCTTTGTTTTTGTAGAGATCGGGCCATTTAGGAAGACGGCTGGTGAGGGGAAATGTGCGAGTGAGAAAGCTGAACCTTGGGAGTGAGAACGCTGACTTCCCCTTCTCACTCGGTGTTGTGGCGACGCACAGTCGACCCGAAATTTTTGTCATAGCGAACGTGTAACTCCACAGATTTTCAGTTATTGGAATTCCCTTCCAGCTGTAAATTACAGACATACCTAGCCGAAATGTATTTATTTAGAAGCGTTACAGATGTTAGATTTAGGAGACATAATTTAACCACTTATTCTAGTAACTTCCAATGCCTCCCTTTCCATAAAATCCATAACGTTCGAGATTGCTGCACGAGTCTGACTCTTTAGCACCTTACGATGCATGTTACTTTTAACGCCTTCCCTACTGTCACAGACAGGCCTAACGTGCACCACAAACCACAGTTACACCACGGGAAATTAGAAAGGCAGCGCGCACGTCTGCAGCTGAGTATAAACTTATGCAATGAAGTGTCTTTGCAACACGAGCTCTGGAAGGCGGGACTACGCTGCGCTGGATCGTCGTAAGTGCGCATGCGCGGCCTAACTCCTTCCTAGCTGGTCGGATCTCTACCGTTTCATTGTTATCCAACCACGATTGTTATTGCTTTCAGAAGGACTGATGTTTAGTTTGTTAATCAGTTATTGTATAAACCTAAATGCTATCAAAATTCGTGTTGAGCAGTGTATTTATAATATTAGAATCACATCTTTCGCAGTTTCATGAATATCTTATCATGCATAATAATATATGATCATCTGTACGTACTTCTATTCTCAGATGCTTTGTGATATGATGGGACTGTAGAGGTATATAGCATACTACTACTACTACTACTACTACTACTACTACTACTACTACTACTACTACTACTACTACTACTACTACGGTTACACCCAGAACATGGAGAAGTATGAGTAAAAGTAATCGCCTTAACTGGAGATGTGGCGCATGTCGGCTGCGTAAAGATTCCACATCAGCAAGTGAGAACGTGGAACCTGACGCGGACGAGTCGAAGTCCGGAGATGACGTCAAGGCACTGCTCATTGAATTAAAGAAGGAGATTGTGTACTTGAAGAAGAAAGTGGAAGAAAGTGTAAATGGAGTGGAGTTTATTTCCAAGAAGTATGATGAACTACTCTCAGAAATAAAATCCAGTAAGGAAATAGTGAGATCCCTGTCGACGGAAGTGCGCCAACTGAAAGACGAAAAAGCAAAACAAGACATAGTGATTTCGGACCTTAGTACAAAATTATACGAGATGGAACAAGATAATAGGCAAAATTACTTAGAACTTTGCGGGGTAGTGCCAACCAAAGATGAAAAAGTTCTGGATATGGTCCATAGGGTTGCAGAAGAAATGGACGTAGGTCTAAATATGTTTGACATAGAAGAAGCTTATCGTGTGCCAATAAGAAATAAAAATAAAATTGCTCCCATTGTAGTGAAATTCAGTTCTAAATCTACCAGAACTGAGTTTCTTAAGAAGCGTAATTGCACTATTAATGACAAGAAAATATACATCAACGAAAGCCTGACTCCATACTTCAGGAATCTCTTGTGGCAAGCAAAGATGAAAGCCAAAGTGTGCGGATGGAAATATGTGTGGATCAAGTTTGGAAAGATACTTGCCAGGAAGAACGAAGATGCCCCAGTTTTACGAGTAACGAGAGAAGATGACCTGAAGAAAATGGCGTGAACACGGATACGAGTTTGTGAAATAATAAAGTGAAAGTGCGTTTTATGAATAGTGAAGACCTAATCAGTGAACCCGATGTGAAATGTTTTAAGTTTGACAGTGTTCAAAATTACATTGATGGTGGTAAATATATACGCTCAGAAGCGGCTTTAAATATAGTGTGTTTAAATATTCAATCGATATCTACAAATTGGGATTATTTCAAGATATTATTTGGACACATCTTTGGTGAGTTGCACATTATATGTCTAATAGAAATAGGTATAGCTGATTATAAAAACATACTTTTTACTTTGGATGAGTTCAATGCAAATTTTTACGACAGACCAGATAAAAGAGGTGGAGGAATCGCTCTATTCACTAAGAAAAATTTAATCATAAAAGTAGGGAGGCTGAGGGGGTTTTGAACCAAATACCGTTATTTATGCAAATTAGGGGGGCGTGGCAAGGTCAATGACCTTGAGGTAGGTCATGCTCAATGACCTTGAGGTAGGTCATTGACCCCAAGGTCGCCGGGACCCCGGAAGGTAAACAAACCTTGGAGGGTCCAGGAACCGGTTTGAGGGGGTGTGGGTGGAGGGGGAGGAGTGGGGGTGGGGAGGGGAGGAGTGGGGGAGGGGAGGGGGAGGGGGGAGGGGGTGGTGGCGAGGTTGGGGGATGAGGGGAAGGATGGAAGAGGGTCTGCACGAGACCCTCTTCGACCCAGTCTCTCTCTTGGACTGAGCACCTTCTCTGATATTATCCTGGGCTATATAGCTTTGCTTTGATCCCGACGAGATCCGAGTGTTGCCGAAGGTTTCCGAATCTTTGTCGGTGAATGAATCGTTAGAGAATTGAGCGGTCAACTGGTGTGTGTGTGTGTGTGTGTGACGTCACAGCAGATTACGGGATGTGAGGTAGGTCATGAACGGGAGTGTTTTGAATGGAAAACATTAGTGTAACTGCTGTGTATGTGACGTCACAGCAGATTACGGGATGTGGGGTAGGTCATGAACGGGAGTGTTTTGAATGGAAAACATGAATGGCGGTGGATGGCGGTGGTTGTTTGGACCCTGACGTGGTAGGTTGGTTAGGTGTGAATGGGTCTGAGAGACAAACAAGATGGGGTTGAAAGCGCTCAATGGTAAACAAACATCAATGGTATCTGGAGTAGTGAATGGAATTGAGGGAGAGAGAGGGGGAATGAACTGGTTGTTGAATGTGCTCAATGGTAAACAAACGTCAATGAATCAGGAGTATTATTTCCTGTAAATGGTAGGGTGGGGTAGGATACAAATCGCATGGCATGTTGAGTCGGCCAGCTCGACATGAAATAAAAACAAGAAGGTGTACACCAGATCTGATTTATTAATCCATGAATTATATGTGGCATTAAAACCTAGCCACTTAACAAAAAGTTTATTGCCACGTTTTTGTACAATTTTTTCAACAAGATAATGATTGGGATATTGCGTCCTTTGCAGTTCCTCCATGTAGAATCCTCCTTGGATTGGCTGCTTGTTGAGGTCGTCAAGTAAATAAACAACTGGATTAGAAAGTTTTACCTTGCGAATACGAAATATTTCCGTGCTCCAGTTTGGTGTGTATCCTTTGGCGAAGATTGATTTATGTTTACTGATGCGCACATAATCACCAATACGTAATTGATGACGTCGTGGATCTACTGTTTTGATTTTGTGATGAATGCGATCCAATTGCGCAATGTTCTTGGTTACAAGGCGTGGTTTCATTTTGATGGTTCTATGTTTAGTGTTGTTGTAACGTGTCACGAGATCGCCTACAAGTTCAAGCCAGCGATAGGATCCTCTTGCTGTAAATTGTTCCCACATGCGCGTCTTGAGTGTGCGGTTGAAACGTTCTACAACACTTGCCTTTAGATTGCTAAAAGTGGAATAGTGATGGATGTCAAGCGATTTGAGATAAGCGGAAAAAGTCTTGTTGAAAAATTCTTTGCCTTGATCTGTTTGAAGCAAACGAGGTTGTCGTCTTGACCGCTGAACGATGGTCTTGAATGCAGCGGTGACCAGTTGTGCAGATTTATTCCGAACAGGTTCAACAAAGGCCATTTTGGAATAAACATCGATGACGGTAAGCAGATAGTTGACCCCGTTGTTAGCTTTGGCATAGGGAATCATTTCAACCAGATCAGTTTGCCAAAGATCGTCAACGCCCCGTGTGATGACACGACGACGATGGTAGAGACGACGAGCTGGTCTATGCAACTCGCGAGCAATGGCAGCCTTAACAGGCGAGGGTGTGTGAACACGTTGACTCATTAGACAATAATGCCAGCATGACGAAGCTCCTCTTCTATTTCTAAAACTTCCGCCTCGTGTCCGGTATGACCGGCCTGTTCCGATGCACGCAACAGTTGCAGACGTTTAACCAACTTATTTGGATTGTTCCAATAGGCGAAATCGATGAATGGTTTCAAAGTATTAAACGTGATACCGGACGCTGAATTTGCACGGCGAACACTTGCATAGGTGGGAAACAATTTTGATATGATGGTTTTATATTTGAAGCCCTTATTAGCATTTATTGCTTCAGAACGTTTATAATTACGTCTAAAACCATTTGTAGCCATCAAGATGTCTTTATACTTTTCAAGATCTTTTTTATCATAGTCCTCGGTAGAAGGTGTACGTGAAAATAAAAGTTCTAAAAGCCCTGGCGTCAATTTGTAACGAACTGTTTTAACAATCAAAACATTGTCACTTATCTTGATTGCTGAATCGCCAATTCGAAATCTATTGTTTTCATAGCGAACACCATAGGTAGTATCAGTTTTCTTAGTAAAAAGATCTTCAAGGAAGGGGGTAACCAACGCACCATAATTTTGTAGTAAAATGGATTTTAACCGCACATATTGTTCGGGCGTATTCAATATTTCTTTAAGAGTAGGCTGCTTTTCTTTGGCTCTAGTGGGTGTTTCAGCAATTATTGATGTTTTCAAAAACTGGGGCAGCGGTGATTCTTTGGAGCTAGAAGACGGAAGCAATGGAGAAAAAACATCCTCAGGTTCTTCATCATCTTCTTCCTCCTCCTCTTCAATTGTTTGTGTTTCTTTTGAGCGTGTACTAGGCTTTGTTGTTCCTTTCAACACAGCTTCCAGAGGTGATTTCAAATGTTTTTCGACAAACAATTCACTGTCGGCATGTGCACGTTTTAGATAGCGAAACTTTTGTCGAATGCTATTTCGCGCACGGATTATGTGTTTTTTTAATTGACTCCCTGTTGTCGCCATGACATCTGAACTAATGATGTTTAGAAAAGCGATGCAGCTACTTAAATACGAATGAAATGATCAAATCCCATGCGGTAGCGTCCATTGTTGATGTTGCTCTGCTTATCAATAACAAGACAACTGTGGTGATGAGCGTTCCAACACATGGCACACAACTGTGTAAAGGTTTGAAAGGTCATGTCTGGGTTCACGTGATCATCGTAGACGTGATGCATGTTGCGCTCATCCTGTCGGAAGAGAACAGTCACGTTGGCATTGTCACGAATCAACTGTTTTGGTATTCGCGAATAGGTTTGAGCGAGATAAAAACAATCAATATATTTATGACGTCCCATGCTAAAGTAAGCCTGAATAATACCCTGTCGTTCTGTGGCCACGTCGTCAAAAATCATAAGCGAATGGGGGCGAACATTGTCTGGAGAAATGACATCTTCGTGTGCTGCGAATGTGAAGTAGCCCATGTTGCGCAGACCTGACATGACCTGTTCCAAGAACACATACAGCGGTTGATACAGCGATTTGGCAAAAATATAGATATTTTGAAAGCGCACTCCGTTTAAGGAGGTGATGAGGGTAAGCAGAAGATTGGTTTTTCCACATCCCGACGGGCCGGCAATGAGACAGCGAATGGAGGATGGGAAGAGTGATCCATGACGTTGTTCGGACGATGTTGAGAAGAGGTGTGAAACCAAGTCTCCCACCGGAAGTGAATGTTGTTGCTTAATAATCTGCATATCAACTAAATGTGAAAGGGGAAGAGCTGGTCTCTATATACATGAGGCAAACGGGTGTTTCAGTTCCAGTGTAACCATGGACGCCTTTGGAAGAACTCTCAAAACAAATGAACGATTTGCTTTGACAAACGATCCAAAACATGATACAGATCCGGCTACTAAACGATATGTCGATGCTAATGTATTGTCACGCACTACAGATGGCAATTACAACTTTAATGGAAAGCGATTGACCAATATAACAGAACCCGTATTACCCTCAGACGCATGTTCAAAAAAGTATGTAGATTATTATCGATTACGACGTATCAAAGGAGATTATGAGGCTCAGAATAAACGTATTACAGGCGTTGCAGATCCTGTGAACGATCAAGATGTGTGCACCAAAGCCTATGTGTTAACCAATGCTGTGGTGTTAACAGAAGCAAAGGACTATGACGTACACCAACGTCGAATCACTCAGCTGGCTCTTCCAACAAACAACACGGACGCTGCTCGAAAGGACTATGTAGATAACAAGGTGAAACAGGTGCTCAGTATTGTGCCCACCCTAACTGTAAAGGGCTATACAGCAAATAATGCACGCCTTGTGCATGTGGCCGATCCTGAAGATGATCAAGATGTTTGTACAAAACGGTTTTTAAACTCTGAAATGGAAAAGGTGTGGGAAATTAAGGAGAACGCTCTACAGATGAAGCGAAGACGAATAGCCGAAGTTGCTGATCCTGTGCAACCTCACGACGTGACGACCAAACGATTTTTGGAACAACGGTTATCGCTTTTTATTAAATCAATACCCTCTATATTTCTGCTTCACATTGTAAACCAACAACCGGTAAAAGATCTCAATAACCTCGCCTACATACTACGTTCGGGGTATGACAATTACCGTTTAATGTATGATGGTGCCATTCGTGTAATTGAGTATGCACCAGATTTGAAACATTTAGAGGTACGATTAAACGGTAGTGTTCAACCACTTATTGATCAACCGGTGAAAGCCGGAGACAAATTATTCTTTCACTTGAAACTCTCGTCTGAAGAAAAAGAGGTGGGGAAAACGATGAACGATTTTCCTCTCTATATAGAACTTGAATATACAGCCACCATTGAATAAATAACTACAGGTTCCCTTCCAGAGGAGCGTTAGTTGTGTTCTATACTTTGCGGTGTGAGGTTGTCTTGTTCTTTGGTCGCGATGGTGAAACAGAGATATGCGGTGAAGAAGAGGAAGAAGTTGTCCAGAAAGGGAGGCTTTAAAGCTATTCTTCATGCGGCACGTCAAGCTTCGCGCGGAGAAACAAATAGTGAGTTGGCTATTAAGAAAGCACTCCGAGCAGCACGATTGCATGCGAATCCCAAAAGTAAACTACGTTTTAGAAAACGTGCCCGAGTTATTCCTGTGCCGAAACGTGGTGGATTTTTACCTGCACTGTTTGCTGGACTAGCAGCCCTGGGTTCACTTCTTGGAGGAGCAAGTGCGGTAGCACGAACGGTGAAAGCTGTTGAGGAGGCGAAGCAACAGTTGAAGGAAAGTGAAAGGCATAATAAAACTATGGAGGCTATAGCACTGCGCGGCAAAGGTGTGAACATGAAGCTAGCACCCTACAAGAAAGGACTCGGCATTTACATGTCGCCAAAAAACGGTTAATCGATGCACTGCCACGACGAGCCATGACGCATGAGGAAGTTATAAGATATGCAAAACAGCTTAAGATCTCCCACTTTCGAGGCGTGTTTATGCGCAACCAACTACCGTCTCGACCACGGAGCCATGAAAGTGCAGTTGTCAATTTGGATGACAGTCATGGACCGGGAACGCATTATGTGGCCTACATAAAGCATGGTCGAACCGTGTGGTACTTTGACAGTTTTGGAAATCTTCCTCCTCCGACAGAGCTTGTTCGCTATTTTGGAAGCAGTGCAACAATACACTATAATGTGAAACGAGTGCAAAATTTTAACACGCAACAGTGCGGTCGTCTATGTTTGACTTTTCTATATAAGACCGAGCACGGCGGGTGACGTGGTCATTATGACAACAGAAAGTAGAACGTTTACAGTGCACGGACAAGGTGCGGAAGTAACTGTTGACTTTTATCCTCCTATTGAATTGGGACGACGACCCAACGTGCTGGGACTTGTTTCGTTTGAAGGCTATAATAGAATCTGCAACATAATTGAAGACGTCAATGATAAGTTCTACTACGATGACTATGTGTTAACTCTACCGTCTGGCAGCTACACCGTAGATGATATTCACGATCACATCTACACAACTCTCACCAAAGAATTTAGTCTAAAAGCATTTCTGGACGGGACACGCAAGTTTGAACTCATAGCCAACAACGTGACACATCGCTGCAGTATTCTTTCGTCTTTTAGGATTGATTTTAAATCTCAACCAGATTCGATTGGGTCATTGTTAGGCTATTCACCACAAGTGTTAGTACCGAACGTGATACACAAGTCTGACCAACCGGTGAAAATAATTGAAGATCATCACGTATCTGTCACGTGTAATATTATTACAGACGTCTACACCAATCAAGATCCCTCGCATTCGCTTTATGATTTTATTGTTACTTCACCTGGTGGTTATATCATCCGCGAAAACCCGTCGGTGGTGCTCTATCATCCTGTGAGTGTGACCAACATCAGGAATATTACATTAAGGCTGGTGAATAGAAACCAACGTCTCATCCGGTTAGACCCTCATACACCTGTGACCTACAAACTGTATCTGAAGCCAGCATGAAACAAGTGTATAAAGCGGCAACGCTGTCAAGAGCAGGTGTTAGTTGTGGTCAACACGTGTACAGGTTAACACGTGTCAACAAGCAGATCCTACAACAACTTGGTTACATCTTACGTCATGAATTCGATTCTAGACGTGACAAACCCTGTCGAAGTTCAGGAGGGTATTGTAAGAATTGAACACCATTCCTACCAACCGTATACTCAGGGACTAAATAATAATGATGAGATTCGAATTACTATTAACCAACAAGATATCTACACGCTTCCACATGAAAGTTACATCCAGATTGAAGGGCAACTCACCAAATTGGATGGTACCATTCCAACAACGTCAAAGTTGGCCAACAATGCTTTGGCCTTTTTGTTTTCTGAGGTTCGCTACGTGATCAACGGTATTGAAGTGGATACTACTCGAAATGTTGGCATAACAAGTGTCATGAAACTTTATCCCTCGTACGGAAGCGAAGAGAGTAAAGCTTTTTGTATGGCTGGTTGGTGTCCCAACTCAACCAACGACTGGATGATTAACGATGATGGTACATTTACTGGACATTTACCTCTAAAATTAATACTAGGCTTTGCAGAGGATCATAAGCGCATTGTTGTGAACGCAAGACAGGATCTGATTCTTGTACGAGACAGGAGTGATTATAATGCGCTAAAGGGAGCTGATACAGCGCCAATAGATACAAAAATTCTACTGCAACGAATTCTATGGAAAGTACCGCACGTTACTCTATCAGATCAGAAAAAATTGAGTCTGCTCAAGATTGTGGAGAAGGATACAGCTCTACCCATTCAATTTAGAAGCTGGGAGCTGCATGAATACCCGGTATTACCACTCTCCGATACACATACTTGGTCTATAAAAACCTCACGGTATACAGAGCGGCCACTCTACGTCCTGGTTGGATTTCAAACAGATCGCAAATATCAACAGAATAAAGATGCATCAAAATTTGACCACATCCAATTACGAAATATACGACTCTTTTTGAACGGAGTTACCTTTCCCTATGAGGGAATGGATTTAAACTTTAACAAGAACAAATATGGTAAGCTCTATGAGATGTTTGTAAACTTTCAGTCTTCCTATTATCAGAAAGAGGCATGTCCGCTATTATCACCACAAGACTTCAAGTCCAAGGCGCCTCTGGTGGTGATGGACTGTTCGTATTTGGAGGAGTCGATGAAGGAAACAACAATTGATATCAGACTAGAATTTGAAACATCTACAGTTATTCCAGAAAAAACAACAGCTTATTGCCTTATTGTTCACGAGGCGCAAGTGTTTTATCAACCGCTGTCCAATATGGTGACCAGAGTATAAATAGCATGTCTTCCTCCATTGTCCTTCACAGTCATGGAAAGCTACGATGAAGTCACAACCCCCTCTGCGAGGTGGGTCTGCAAATGTGAAAGTGATTCGCCAGGCTCAGATGAAGATTCAAGGTTTACCATTTATCGCGCCCTTGTGAGTGAAGCTATAACTGCCTATCACAAGAATCATACTGTGCTTAGAATGCCGCCGCATCTGGTTCACTATTTACCAGATGGATTCATGTCTACGTTTGGTATTCATGACAGGGGCTACAACAACAAGCCCATCGCTAATCAAACAAATAATGTGGACGATGGCGTTGTCAAAGCTTCATCTTGTCATGTTGGAGAGCGGGTAGATTGTATGGACTGCAAATGCGATCGTTGCTCAACAAGTCGAGACGCTGATGCAGCATTTGAGATTTATCGCACCCTGGTGAGCTTAGCAATACGAGCCTACCATAAAGCACAATTTCTTCGTGAAATGCCGCAGCATCTGATTGCCTATTTACCAGCTGGATTTCTGACCGCGTACGGTGCACACGACATTGACCTTAATTGGGATAAGCTACCATTACACCTCCGTATGTCGGCGGATGTTGCAGCCTGCCGTCCTTGTCGTAGACACTTTATGCATCGAGGAGATTCTCACTGTGATTGGGATGGTCCAAATCCTATGATAAAAAATTGTAAGCGATGTACCGATAACTTTATGAATAAAATTGTGTAATTGATTCTTTGTGTGTATATTATTTTCCCGCTCCTATCCAATCAGTTAGTTGTTAAGAAGCAGCGGTCGTGGAAGGTGTGATATCCGTCGCCATGCCGAAAACATTGATTGTCGACGTGCAGGGTTTCAAGGTGAACGGAAACAAGTTTGTATTTAAAGAAGTAGGAATTATTGACTGCACAACCATGTGGGCACCAAGAGTAACCAGTTTTGTCTTTGAACCACCGTTTCCATTGCATTTGCAGTCAGACGAGGACAGAAGACAAACAGAGTGGTTGCAACGCAATTTGGGACTAGTCTGGAAAGAAGGCGACATTCCTTACCAGCATCTATCACTTGTTCTGAAAGCTCACTTGTTTGGTGCTGACCTTGTATTTGTAAAGGGAAGTGAAAAAAAGGAATGGTTGCGTCAGTATGTTAATTCAACATGTCAACTTGTTGACCTTCATGATCTGGGATGTCCTGCACTGTACAACCTGTCCGTGCCTGATGAACCTCTACAAAATAAGACACTTCAAAATGTTTGGAAGCTTTTTGATTGGCTAGCTCGCAGAGCATGTCAAAACTTGCATGTTGAGTGCAAAGCGTCGTAACGTCAGCTTCAGTGTGAGACATACCAGTGATCAGTGTGGACGTGTAGTAATATGGCAGCAATTGAAGGTTTGGACTCAAACCCCACAGAGCGAGCTATTGTCAAGTTTTTTGCCTGTAAAAAAAAGCTTGACAGTTTCACAGATGAGGAATTGAACGCTTTGCCCAAGGCGTTCCTTTTTTATGTTGCTTCAAACGCGGTGAAAAATATTTGGCACAGTGTACCTAGTGAATGGAGCAGAGATCCTGGTCTGCGTGAACTACAACCATGCACTGACTTTAGTCATCACCAGCAAGTGTCTATTACTAAAATGCCATCCATTAGACAGTGTGGAACGTGTCAGCTCATCAAATTGTACCACGGCCATACAAATATACCGTCCTGTAAAGACTTTGCTTCATCATTCCATGGTTGCGATGAAGAAGAGGAAGAAGAGACAGCAGCGGCCGTATCGCCAGCACCAAAAAGTAAGACAACGCTTGAAAAAGATATGCCGGACCTTTGCTGGTCATGGTCTAGTTAACAAGGCCATTGATGTACTTCCCATTGAACTGCATATTCCCGGCTATCAATTTTGTGGACCTGGGACTAAACTAAACCAACGTCTAGCACAAGGTAATTCTGGAATCAACAAATTGGATGCTGCGTGTAGAGATCATGACATTGCTTACAGCGACAAGAATGCAGAAGTACGTCGAGTTGCAGACCACATTCTTCTAAGAAAGGCTGTGCAGCGCGTGACATCATCTACTGCTTCCATTGGTGAAAAGATTGCAGCCTTGATCGTGGCAGGAGCTATGAAGTCAAAGCTAATGATTGGTGGTGGTTGTGGATTAGCGAGGAAAAGGACAAAGAAATAACCTTGAATCAAATATTGTTAAGTATTTATTTGAGAGTCAGTCCACCAGATTACAGCATTCACAAAAGATGTTTTGGTTTCTTCTTGTAAAAACATACAATTGTAATAAAAAAGAATTGAAAAATTAAAGTGTGTTCTTATTTACTAGGTGTGGAAATGTCCATAAGGCAAGCTATTTACACCATCCCACAACCGTTTATTGTCATATGTAAACAGCGATGTTTTATTTTGATTTACTGTAAATATATTATGGTTCTTTGAAAGAATGCGTGTTTGCTGGTACAAGCGAGAGGTGTTTGTGTAGAGTACACATCGATATTCCTCAACATTGAGGAATTGTGTGACGCTACGAAGAACACCCTTCGCTTTGCATTGACCTTTATTCTTTTGTGTTGAAAATGCGTACATTTTCGGCGCCAAAGCCACAAATTCCGTCATAACATCGCCAGCACACTCATCCTTAAATAGACCAATGTGTTTTTTATTCATGGGAATTATGCCAAACATATTGTTAACCTCATAGTTTGAGGTATCAAAGTAACTTGGATGTTCTCTCATCACAGAGTAAATATCCGTCTTATTGGTTTGATAAATAAGACTGTCTGTATCCATATACAGTAATTTTACATCTCCAAACTTTTGTTTGGCAAACTCATAATGAAATTGATACATTACAAATTTTGAATAGTCAAGTATTACCATTCCTAAGTAAATTGGTTTGTTATACATGATTTCTGTCTTTGACAATTCAATGGTTACTAAATCAGTTTCAATAACTCGTACTGAATGGAAATTGGGCATAGCAATATATTTTCGTGCGCCATATCGACCATCCCAGTGGTTTACCAAATGAATAGTTCTTTGCTTTCTAATATTTTCCATAGATTTACCGTAGCATGCATTGTTCATTAATTTATAAAAATTTGACTCGAATGTAGTCTTGGCGTGCTGCCGATAATGAGTATTTAATTGCATGTACGGTTGTAACCATGGTTTCTGGTCAAAACAAATAATGCGGTGAATGGTTTGTAGCTTCAAACCGTGTTTCAAACATTGCATTAAATTTTCGATGTGTATGACGTAGCGATTTTTCGGATTTAACGTTGCCAGCAACTTTTTATTGTTGGAACGTGAAATGGGAGGTTGTAGTTTTTCAACACAATGGTAGATCAGAATGATCATTGTGTATCTCGGGGGGATATAATATGTCAACTTCTAGAACATAGCCACGTGTGTTATTGCTCAACGCGTCCTGTAAATTGAAATTTGAAACTTCATCTGAAGTCAGCCATCGAAAATTTTGATACGGAAGCGGTTTTTCCATAGCATATCCGTATAAATTGTTACAATCCAGGTAGGTGAGGTATGTTGTAGGCTGTTTTGGTTTGTATGTATCCATATATGGATTATTTGCTTTGGCATGCTTTTGCACAAGCGATACAAGCCCGCCACGTATCCCGCGTTCAAAAAAGAGCAACATGTCGATGTCTGTTAATAGTTCCAGTTCTATTTCAGTCACCTTCAACATACAGTCCCAACTGTATCCGGCAAGGGTGTAGTAATGGGCTGGATCTAGATTGTAGATTTCAAGACACAGTTTGCGAAAGTGTTCAAACACGTCTGTCAAAAGTAGTGTATCAATTTTGAGGTATAAATCAGCATACTCGCCCAAAGTTGATATCTTGAACACGTCCCATACTTTTTGAGCGTGTAAATAGTCTTCTTCAGAAATATGACTTTTTGTTAAGTCATTGTAAAATTTATCCTTTGAAGGGAGTGCAGTTTCCTGCAAACATGCCCAATTGTTTACATGATTATAGGGAAACACCCCTTTTCGAAGGCATAATTCAAATTGTTCGTCACCAGTAAAGTTTTGACGTACAGAATTCAAATTGTTTGGGTGAAGCCCTTGAACCAGCGCATCCAATGATGATGCGAGGAATCTATACGAATCTAAAAATCGTATACTAATTCCATTTCGCCATTTTGTAAACGAAATAAAATTTTCATGATTTTGCGGAATTAAAGAAAACTTTTGGTTTTCAAGGTTAACAAATTCCTTAATAATTAGATGACTGTCATACCGAGACATGTTGTGCAAGAAACAAGAAATATAGCGTGCTCTTTTATAGGCCAAATTACATGCACTATGAGCCGCTCCTCTAAATTTGCCAGTGTACCGATTATGGTCTCTCACTGGCGTGTCACAAGTTGCTATTGGTTTTTGACAAATGTGGCAAGTGGTTGCTGTTGCAAAAGCCACCTCGTCTGCATCCATCATTTGAAGCGGAATTGGGTTTTCCAGGATATTGTACACCCGATCTGCCAAGGCGTCCAATTCATTTAAAAACCAAGCAGCAGCATTTGCATCGCGATAAGATTTGAAGTAAGAAAGCGAAGGGTCATATGAGCAAATCACGTTTAGAGCACAACTGAATGGCACATGTTGCTGTACTTGTTGAGTGTACGGGCGTGTTGGATCCGGGTTACATGTGTCAATGGGTGTGGTTAAACATTCAAAATCTGCATATACTGTAAATGGAAGCGGTTCTTGACGAGACACATTTTGAAATTTCATACTGGCTTTATCCTTTTCTGGGAATGTAATTTTTACAGCTGGTTGTGTAATGCAATCAATAGTATGGGCTGTCAACTTTTGATTGCTAGTAAAATATTGCAAACAGCGATCACATATATAGACCCTATTTTTACTCTTTGTAACTTGTGAACGAACTAGTCTGGAAAGATCTTTGATATAACAATAATGGTTGCACAATTCCCCTTCAATGTACAATAAATTAAAATGCTTTTCTTTTTTTTCCTTTGTCACATAGAGTGGCCCAATAACTTTGTCCCCTTCAACTCCGTATACATTAATGGAGTAAAGCAGATTTTTAGATTCAAAACGAGAAATGGCGTTGAGGTCCATTGGGAATTCTATGTCTGCTAAATTTAGACTGCTCATTAATTCCATAAATTTCTCGTGATATTTGCCCATTCTGTGAACATGTTTACTTGCAGAACATAGCCCAGCAGCCAGAGACCACACAAAACAGAAAACATCATTATTATCCACATTGATAACTGCGTGACGGTTTTCCAACTGTTTAGGCAAATTAACATGAGATGACCCACTATTTATGGGATCAAAGGTGCATACATTAATTTTAAGATGATTGATAGCTTCCAGCGATTTGCCGCTTTCGAATTCTTGAAACTCGGCAAAGCGTGTTGTGAGTTTATCAACAATGTTTTTACTATACCAACTGTGTATATTATCAGTGCGGTATAATTTAGTCATGTGGGTGTGTAAATAGATCGGCTGAATAAATTCGACACCTTGTTTCAAAATAGCAAAGTCACATAATAATTCAGCGTTAACCTTTAACGCTACATGTTCTCTTAAACAGTCTTGTATTTTGTTTTGAAAAATGTTGTAACTAGTGTTTAAATATTCATTGAGATTTAAAATGTTTGCATCATTATTGACTTTTGTACAACAGATATTGTTATTGAAACAACTATCCACATCTTCCCAACTTTGTATCGGTGACGACATGATGTCCCTTAGTACTTAACAATTACAAAAACTGAACGGTTTGCAGAGAGAGTGAACCAAAGTTTATTTTCCCTGCAAATTCCGTTTTACATAAACTAATTTTAAATTTTATTTTTTTCTTCTATGAATTCAACAAGACATCTTTTGTTTTCCAGTCCCATGTATTTTAAATAGATGGTTCCTTTGTTGAGATCGGCTACATCTTCTTCGCTGAGTTCCTTGAATCTCGACGGTAGAAATACTACAAAGTCCTCCAGTTCGCATAAAATACGGTCCCCAAATTTCGTCTTGACACGACGAACAGCAGTTACCAAATAAGTCTCGTTTACCTGCAGATCCTGTAGTCGTTTAGTCTCTGCTCCAGCATCTTTCCCTATGGAATTCGCATTTTTTATTGCCGACATTCTGAAATCGAATTTGATATCTATAATAGTGTTTTAGTATACCTAAGCCATTAGCAAATATGTATATACACACAAAGTTATCAAAACCCTTCTACACACCCATTATCGCTAGCCACTAATTTAATTGTCAGCAGCTTGCGTTCACCATTTTCCTACTTCTCCTCATTCCATTACAAGAACACAGGTTATCAAACAAGTTATACATCCAGGTGCTACATGGTCAGGTGCTGGTCATGACTGTACTTTGGTAAAACCGGGTCAGATTGTTTGTATAATTTATCTGTTCCCGGCTTTTTTACAACTGTTCCCGGGCAAAGCCGGGGCGGATTGTCTGTATAATTTATCTGTTCCCGGACAAAGCCGGGGCAGATTGCATGTATAATTTATCTGTTCTCGTGCGAAGTCGGTGCATGCTTTTGGTATAATATAACTGTTCGCGGGCGAAGCCGGGTTGGGTTTCTGGTATAACATAACTGTTCACGGGCGAAGCCGGGTCGGGTTGTTTGTATATTATATCTGTTCCCGGGTGAAGCCGTTGCAGGTTGGTTAAATAATTTATGTGTTCAATACACCCTAGTGCGTGGGGGCATACATTAGTTGGGAGGTGATGATTTAAATGTCCTTAACTAAATAGGTTACTTGACTTGAAACTAAAGTATAAAAGTGAATCCATGGCTCAGAGCTAATGTTACATAAGAGGTCATTATCTATTCCGCCGGGCGAAGCCGGTTTACAACTGTTCCCGGGCGAAGTCGGGGCGGATTGTCTGTATAATTTATCTGTTCCCGGACAAAGCCGGGGCAGATTGCATGTATAATTTATCTGTTCTCGTGCGAAGTCGGTGCATGCTTTTGGTATAATATAACTGTTCGCGGGCGAAGCCGGGTTGGGTTTCTGGTATAACATAACTGTTCACGGGCGAAGCCGGGTCGGGTTGTTTGTATATTATATCTGTTCCCGGGTGAAGCCGTTGCAGGTTGGTTAAATAATTTATGTGTTCAATACACCCTAGTGCGTGGGGGCCTACATTAGTTGGGAGGTGATGATTTAAATGTCCTTAACTAAATAGGTTACTTGACTTGAAACTAAAGTATAAAAGTGAATCCATGGCTCAGAGCTAATGTTACATAAGAGGTCATTATCTATTCCGCCGGGCGAAGCCGGTTTACAACTGTTCCCGGGCGAAGTCGGGGCGGATTGTCTGTATAATTTATCTGTTCCCGGACAAAGCCGGGGCAGATTGCATGTATAATTTATCTGTTCTCGTGCGAAGTCGGTGCATGCTTTTGGTATAATATAACTGTTCGCGGGCGAAGCCGGGTTGGGTTTCTGGTATAACATAACTGTTCACGGGCGAAGCCGGGTCGGGTTGTTTGTATATTATATCTGTTCCCGGGTGAAGCCGTTGCAGGTTGGTTAAATAATTTATGTGTTCAATACACCCTAGTGCGTGGGGGCCTACATTAGTTGGGAGGTGATGATTTAAATGTCCTTAACTAAATAGGTTACTTGACTTGAAACTAAAGTATAAAAGTGAATCCATGGCTCAGAGCTAATGTTACATAAGAGATTATTATCTATTCCGTGAATGCCTCGAGCACGGTCATTATCTCGCGGAGCAATGCAGTGAAATCGGCAACATTTAATTGGATAATAACAGTACTTATATATAATTGAGCCGCATTCATTTTATATATCCCCGGCAGCTAGTGGTTTAAGATGCAAGTCACGTTAAAACCAATCTTATTACATGCTATGAATTCTGCTCGTTTCAAACATGAAGTAATTATTGCTTGTCTGATTCGTACCATCTGACTTTTAAACCAGCTTTGTCAATAGGCCATTATACTATTAAAATTCTAAACATCTTCATGTGGATTTAAACATACCATCTCATCATTTACAAGTACTGTAATGTACAGTTGTTGTTTGAGTCTTCAGTCTTTTGACTGGTTTGATGCAGCTGTCCATGCCTCCCTGTCCTGAGCTAATCGTTTCATCTCTACATAGCTCCAACACCCTACACCCGAGACAATCTGTTTAACATATTCTAACCTTGGTCTACCCCTACAGTTTTTGTCCTCGAACCTTCCTTCCATAACTTAGCTTGCTATTCCTGGTGTCTTAATATGTGTCCTACCAATGTATCTCTTCTCTTCATTAGCAGACGCAAGAAACATCTCTCCTCTCCCACTCGTCTTAATACCTCTTTATTTGTTACTCTCTCTCTACCCATCTGATCTTGATCATTCTCCTGTAACACCACATTTCAAATGCTTCAATTCTCCTCTTTTCTGTACAGTACAATCACTTATTTTGTAAACCATCTAGCTGAGTTAGTCTCCCAGTAGCACATAGTCAAATATATACACTAGGATATACTTTAAAGTATTACCTGATAGACAAGGATCCAAATTACAATCTGATGTGACTGCTGTAAGCTCCTGGTTAACTCTAGCTACATTTCAATTCTTCTCGAGTATTTATACCCCTCCGAATACAGGAAACGTCTCTGGATTACCGTTCCTTTCACACAAACATGACCTCCATACGGCATTACCCTGCGTTAATACAGGAATCGTTACTGACCTTCCTTTCACCAGAAATAACTCCACACTGTATAACCCTGTACAATTAGTTTAAACACATCTAATTAATCCGCCTTTCACCATAAACTACACTCAGTATATAAGGAGAATGTTCCTTTTCACAACATATCATTCGCTACAATGTCTGGGGACAAGAAGATGGAGATGGCAGAAGAAGAAAACCAGGAGGACTTGTCGCTGGATCTTCTAATGTAAGTAATATTTATTTACTAAAGCCTTATGTAGCAGCACCCCAGTCTCTCACGGGTGGGTGCGTGGTTCAATTCCAGTCACTTTATGTTAGATCTGTGCTGGGCAAACCAAAAGCAGACAGGTTTTTCTCTGGGAACACCAGTTTTCCCTCTCAAAATTTTCTTCCGACAACATCCTCCACTATCATTTCTCTTGTTATCTGTCATTCATTTAAACATTGACTCTAAAAAGTGAGACAGGCTTTGGCAGCCAACACAGATCTTTCTCGCCGCTAGATGGAGTTTAATTCATTCCATTCCTGATCTGATCAAATACTGGAAGCAAGCGGTGTTTTTTTTTCTTCAAAATGATTAGAAATACTGAGCGTAGTTACCGCCTTTGTAGCCCATGTTTACTTGGGTGTGAGTAGAATTTGTCTGATAACCCGTGTTATTGCGATGAATAAAAAAAGGATTGGGAAGGAAGTCAGATTTTTTTAGGTGTGTTAAAATCCATCAGTATGCCTTCCTTTGGAGGGGGAGTACAATGCACAGATTACCCTCATCATCTTTCTGACATAATACTCCAGCAATGCCTATATGTGAAGCATCTGTCATAACCACATATTCCTTATCTTTTAACGGATATTTCAGCACTACACCCATGTTTACTTGGGTGTGAGTAGAATTTGTCTGATAACCCGTGTTATTGCGATGAATAAAAAAAAGGATTGGGAAGGAAGTCAGATTTTTTTTAGGTGTGTTAAAATCCTTTAGTATGCCTTCCTTTGGAGGGGGAGTAAAGCCAGTGGTTACATGTTCTTACTTTATGACATGTAAAAGATCCGTCCACAGACTAAACTTGTGTGAAGCTACATTGACAGGTTAGATTTTGTCAAAACAAGTTCCAACATTTACCACTAGATGGCATTATTATCTGGTAGCAAAAAACTTGGAACTTGTAGCTCACTCTAATGGTGTTTGCTGGAAGCAGCTACATACTCAAGTGAGTCACACATGTTCGTGAACACTGCCAGCACTGAAACCCATACTCAAGTTCGAACATTCACCACTAGGTATCATTAATATCTAGTAGCAACATTTTGAAACTACTTAAAATTGAACAGAACTTGTAGCTCACCCTAAGGGCGTCCGCTGGAAGCTGCTGCAAGCTTAGGTGAACTGTACTTGCTCTCACACACTCCCAGCAATTCACAGCGCCTACATACTCAAGTGAGTCACACATGTTCGTGAACACTGTCAGCACTGAAACCCATACTCAAGTTCGAACATTCACCACTAGGTATCATTAATATCTAGTAGCAAAATTTTGAAACTACTTAAAAATGAACAGAACTTGTAGCTCACCCTAAGGGCGTCCGCTGGAAGGAACTGTACTTGCTCTCACACACTCCCAGCAATTCACAGCACCTACATACTCAAGCGAGTCACACATGTTCGTGTACACTGCCAGCACTGAAACCCATACTCAAGTTCCAACATTCACCACTAGGTATCATTAATATCTAGTAGCAAAATTTTGAAACTACTTAAAAATGAACAGAACTTGTAGCTCACCCTAAGGGCGTCCGCTGGAAGCTGCTGCAGACTTAGCTGAACTGTACTTGCTCTCACACACTCCCAGCAATTCACAATACAATATTTAGATAAACAAGCGTTATAAAACAATTTTGTTGTACTCTTTATTGTATACATTTTTTTTATAGCTTTGGAAATGATCCAGTGTTAATTGAGTTTTTTACTCAGTTAATGACGGCGATGGAAGGGTGTGAGAGGGAGTTGAAGAAGATGGAGAAGAAGAAGATGATGATGATGAAGAGGAAGATGAAGAGGAAGAAGAATAAGCTAATGAATAACATTGCTGAGTTTTAATTCACCGGCCGTGAAAGCCAATACACCATCTTTTTCCAAAATAAAAAACATAATTTTACTTTTTTTGCTTCTGGTTTTATTTTTTTTACATTCAACATACCAAGCAAGCCAGAGTTCAACACCCACCATCCATCTCCATTCATGATTCATAAACGTTTACCTCATCATTTGTCCCGCACCCTCTCAATCACCGTAAGGTCATTCCCAGACATGGCCTACCATACAACCCGTTGTCAATCTCAGGATTAGTCATCCCATGTGACGTCACACACAGGTTAACCGTTCAAATCGGTTTATTCATTCACACACCAACCTATGGTCATTAAACATCCACCCACGCATCGATGTTTGTTTATCATTGAGCGCCTTCAACCCCATCTTGTTTTTCTCTCAGACCCATTCACACCTAACCAACCTATCACGTCAGGGTCCAAACAACCACCGCCATCCACAGCCATTCATGTTTTCCATTCAAAACACTCCCGTTCATGACCTACCCCACATCCCGTAATCTGCTGTGACGTCACACACACAGCAGTTACACTAATGTTTTCCATTCAAAACACTCCCGTTCATGACCTACCTCACATCCCGTAATCTGCTGTGACGTCACACACACACACACACACACACCAGTTGACCGCTCAATTCTCTAACGATTCATTCACCGACAAAGATTCGGAAACCTTCGGCAACACTCGGATCTCGTCGGGATCAAAGCAAAGCTATATAGCCCAGGATAATATCAGAGAAGGTGCTCAGTCCAAGAGAGACTGGGTCGAAGAGGGTCTCGTGCAGACCCTCTTCCATCCTTCCCCTCATCCCCCAACCTCGCCACCACCCCCTCCCCCCTCCCCCTCCCCACCCCCACTCCTCCCCTCCCCACCCCCACTCCTCCCCCTCCACCCACACCCCCTCAAACCGGTTCCTGGACCCTCCAAGGTTTGTTTACCTTCCGGGGTCCCGGCGACCTTGGGGTCAATGACCTACCTCAAGGTCATTGAGCATGACCTACCTCAAGGTCATTGACCTTGCCACGCCCCCCTAATTTGCATAAATAACGGTATTTGGTTCAAAACCCCCTCAGCCTCCCTACTCATAAATAAACTAAATTTGCAATGTAAATCATTTGAAGTCCTTGGCATAGATTTAAAAATAAATAATCAAGGCAGTAAGTTAGGGATTATCTGTATTTATAAACCTCCCTCTATTAATCCCAGTAATTTTACTGAAGAACTGGATCTATGTCTACAAAAGTTTAGTGATTATAAAGATCTGTTAGTATTGGGAGATATAAATATTGATATGCTTGATATCAACAATTCTAGGGTAAATAGTTACGAAAATACCTTGGCAGGACATGGTTTATATTCATTGCTAAAGTATCCAACCCGAGTCGATTTGAATAGAGGTTCCAAAACCTTAATAGACCATATTATTTGCAGGAATATACAGAATATAGTATATTCAGCCGTAATCTCTTCTGACGTGGCTGACCACTACATAACAGCTGCTGGTCTATCACCGAAAATGAAAGCTAACTTAAATAATGAAAATCATGCACAGCAGGTTCTGAACGATATCAAAGTAAATACACTACTAGACAAAATAAATTGGGCAAAATTTTCCAGGTCAGAAGACCCAAATGAACTGTACAATAATGTGGCAGAAGAATTTAATGGTATTTATGGAAAGTGTACTTTTGTAGCTAAAAAGAGAGTCAGAGTTAAAAAACCTTGGTTTTCTAGGACACTAGAAATAAATTGTAAAAAAAGAGACTCCTTATATAAAAGATGGAAAAACAATAAAAGTAATGATTCATATAGAAATGAATACAAAGCGTTCAGAAACGCACTGAATAAAGAAATTCGTAAATCTAAAATAAACTTTTACAAACAGAAACTAAATAGTAGTAAAAATAATCTAAGAGCTACATGGAAGACAATAAACGAAATATTAGGAAGAAATGTAAGTTCAGTAGATGACACTATTCATAAATATTTAGGTAATATCTACTCGAATAGTATCATTGCAAATAAATTTGGGTCGTTTTCCGTGGATCAAATAAAAAACACTATCCACACCTGTAAAATACCTGCATATAGTCATCAGGATGGGAACTCTCTGCAGTCAATGGCATTATTTGAAGTTGAACCAAAAGAAATCACTAGTATCATAACAAATATGAAGGTTAAGTCACCTGGTATGGACAAAATTCGAGTAAAGGACATTAAGCATTGTGTTACGGATATTAGTGTAGTTATTTCTCACCTAGTAAATTTAATTTTTAAAACAGGGATTTTTCCAAAAGGATTAAAGATTGGAATTATTAGACCTATATATAAAGGTGGTGATCATCTAGCACTTAGTAACTATCGCCCTGTATGTATACTGTCAATTATTGACAAAATTGTAGAAAGATGTATTGAAACAATGGTCTCCAACTACCTTGATAAATATAATATAATTGATGATAGACAATACGGCTTTCGTAGAGGTAAAAGTGCTCAATTGCTGTTAACAGAATTTTCCAACATTGTAAATGGTGCCCTAAACAATGACAAACAAGTTCTGGTACTATTCCTAGATTTCTCGAGGGCATTTGACACTCTGCCCTTTAATCGCATGTTACATAAATTAGAACGCATTGGTATAAGAGGAAGAGAGTTGAAAGTTGTTGATAGTTATTTGAGGGAAAGGAGAATGGTCATTAAAATAAATAACATGGAAAGTGAGCAATTTGAAGTTAACAGTGGCGTAGCTCAAGGTTCTATTTTGGGACCTATTATGTATAACATATTTGTCAATGATATGGTAAAGGTTGTATCAAAAACTAAACTTCTTATGTATGCTGATGACACTATATTAATTGCAATTCACAAAGACCCATGGAAAGCACACAGCATGATTCAAGCAGACTTCGATAATATTTTAAGATGGAGCCATGATAATGGGTTAATAATAAATTACAAAAAATCTAAATTAATGAATATCCGCATGTCACACAATATTAAAGAAAATATTAAGGTAAAATTCCATAATTATGACTGTTTACACGTAAACAAGGGAGATTACCCTATATCAAATTGTGCATGTAATAGCTTCATTGAGAGAGTCAATTCGTACAAATATCTTGGAATTATTATTGATGACCATTTCAAATGGAACGCACAAATATTACAGCTGGCGAAGCAACTGAGAAGGACTCTGTTCTTCTTTCACACTTTAGCTTACTGTGCAAACGCACACATATACCTTATGGCCTACTCAGCATTGGTCGAGTCCATTATGAGTTATGGTATTGCTTCCTGGGGAAGTTCCAGCAAGAGCCAGTTGAAAATAATAAACGACATCCAGGAGAGATTTATTATGCTAATCAAGGAAAAACTAACCAAGAAGGAGGTATTCCTCTCTGTGGAAGACCTGTATAAATTAAATGTAATAAATATGTATTACTATGACAACAGGTTTAAAAATGAAATACAACATGGTAAACTGACTAGACAAGTAGATAGAGGGACATATACTATTCCCAGATGGATAAATTCATACGGCAAAAAAGAATTAAGGGTAGTAATACCAACTACTACTACTACTACTGAGTTAGAACCCGGAGAGTGCGGACGTGTTTCTGTGTCGCTCCATCGCCTTTCGCTTTTCGTCATGGTTTGTGAGTATTGTAAGGAGCCACTTCCAACCGATGGTGATTGTATTCAATGCAGTGGGTGTAAACGCTACTATCATTACGAATGTACCACGGTTACACCCAGAACATGGAGAAGTATGAGTAAAAGTAATCGCCTTAACTGGAGATGTGGCGCATGTCGGCTGCGTAAAGAGTCCACATCAGCAAGTGAGAACGTGGAACCTGATGCGGACGAGTCGAAGTCCGGAGATGACGTCAAGGCACTGCTCATTGAATTAAAGAAGGAGATTGTGTACTTGAAGAAGAAAGTGGAAGAAAGTGTAGATGGAGTGGAGTTTATTTCCAAGAAGTATGATGAACTACTCTCAGAAATAAAATCCAGTAAGGAAATAGTGAGATCCCTGTCGACGGAAGTGCGCCAACTGAAAGACGAAAAAGCAAAACAAGACATAGTGATTTCGGACCTTAGTACAAAATTATACGAGATGGAACAAGATAATAGGCAAAATTACTTAGAACTTTGCGGGGTAGTGCCAACCAAAGATGAAAAAGTTCTGGATATGGTCCATAGGGTTGCAGAAGAAATGGACGTAGGTTTAAATATGTTTGACATAGAAGAAGCTTATCGTGTGCCAATAAGAAATAAAAATAAAATTGCTCCCATTGTAGTGAAATTCAGTTCTAAATCTACCAGAACTGAGTTTCTTAAGAAGCGTAATTGCACTATTAATGACAAGAAAATATACATCAACGAAAGCCTGACTCCATACTTCAGGAATCTCTTGTGGCAAGCAAAGATGAAAGCCAAAGAGTGCGGATGGAAATATGTGTGGATCAAGTTTGGAAAGATACTTGCCAGGAAGAACGAAGATGCCCCTGTTTTACGAGTAACGAGAGAAGATGACCTGAAGAAAATGGCGTGAACACGGATACGAGTTTGTGAAATAATAAAGTGAAAGTGCGTTTTATGAATAGTGAAGACCTAATCAGTGAACCCGATGTGAAATGTTTTAAGTTTGACAGTGTTCAAAATTACATTGATGATGGTAAATATATACGCTCAGAAGCGGCTTTAAATATAGTGTGTTTAAATATTCAATCGATATCTACAAATTGGGATTATTTCAAGATATTATTTGGACACATCTTTGGTGAGTTGCACATTATATGTCTAATAGAAATAGGTATAGCTGATTATAAAAACATACTTTTTACTTTGGATGAGTTCAATGCAAATTTTTACAACAGACCAGATAAAAGAGGTGGAGGAATCGCTCTATTCACTAAGAAAAATTTAATCATAAATAAACTAAATTTGCAATGTAAATCATTTGAAGTCCTTGGCATAGATTTAAAAATAAATAATCAAGGCAGTAAGTTAGGGATTATCTGTATTTATAAACCTCCCTCTATTAATCCCAGTAATGTTACTGAAGAACTGGATCTGTGTCTACAAAAGTTTAGTGATTATAAAGATCTGTTAGTATTGGGAGATATAAATATTGATATGCTTGATATCAACAATTCTAGGGTAAATAGTTACGAAAATACCTTGGCAGGACATGGTTTATATTCATTGCTAAAGTATCCAACCCGAGTCGATTTGAATAGAGGTTCCAAAACCTTAATAGACCATATTATTTGCAGGAATATACAGAATATAGTATATTCAGCCGTAATCTCTTCTGACGTGGCTGACCACTACATAACAGCTGCTGGTCTATCACCGAAAATGAAAGCTAACTTAAATAATGAAAATCATGCACAGCAGGTTCTGAACGATATCAAAGTAAATACACTACTAGACAAAATAAATTGGGCAAAATTTTCCAGGTCAGAAGACCCAAATGAACTGTACAATAATGTGGCAGAAGAATTTAATGGTATTTATGGAAAGTGTACTTTTGTAGCTAAAAAGAGAGTCAGAGTTAAAAAACCTTGGTTTTCTAGGACACTAGAAATAAATTGTAAAAAAAGAGACTCCTTATATAAAAGATGGAAAAACAATAAAAGTAATGATTCATATAGAAATGAATACAAAGCGTTCAGAAACGCACTGAATAAAGAAATTCGTAAATCTAAAATAAACTTTTACAAACAGAAACTAAATAGTAGTAAAAATAATCTAAGAGCTACATGGAAGACAATAAACGAAATATTAGGAAGAAATGTAAGTTCAGTAGATGACACTATTCATAAATATTTAGGTAATATCTACTCGAATAGTATCATTGCAAATAAATTTGGGTCGTTTTCCGTGGATCAAATAAAAAACACTATCCACACCTGTAAAATACCTGCATATAGTCATCAGGATGGGAACTCTCTGCAGTCAATGGCATTATTTGAAGTGGAACCAAAAGAAATCACTAGTATCATAACAAATATGAAGGTTAAGTCACCTGGTATGGACAAAATTCGAGTAAAGGACATTAAGCATTGTGTTACGGATATTAGTGTAGTTATTTCTCACCTAGTAAATTTAATTTTTAAAACAGGGATTTTTCCAAAAGGATTAAAGATTGGAATTATTAGACCTATATATAAAGGTGGTGATCATCTAGCACTTAGTAACTATCGCCCTGTATGTATACTGTCAATTATTGACAAAATTGTAGAAAGATGTATTGAAACAATGGTCTCCAACTACCTTGATAAATATAATATAATTGATGATAGACAATACGGCTTTCGTAGAGGTAAAAGTGCTCAATTGCTGTTAACAGAATTTTCCAACATTGTAAATGGTGCCCTAAACAATGACAAACAAGTTCTGGTACTATTCCTAGATTTCTCGAGGGCATTTGACACTCTGCCCTTTAATCGCATGTTACATAAATTAGAACGCATTGGTATAAGAGGAAAAGAGTTGAAAGTTTTTGATAGTTATTTGAGGGAAAGGAGAATGGTCATTAAAATAGATAACATGGAAAGTGAGCAATTTGAAGTTAACAGTGGCGTAGCTCAAGGTTCTATTTTGGGACCTATTATGTATAACATATTTGTCAATGATATGGTAAAGGTTGTATCAAAAACTAAACTACTTATGTATGCTGATGACACTATATTAATTGCAATTCACAAAGACCCATGGAAAGCACACAGCATGATTCAAGCAGACTTCGATAATATTCTAAGATGGAGCCATGATAATGGGTTAATAATAAATTACAAAAAATCTAAATTAATGAATATCCGCATGTCACACAATATTAAAGAAAATATTAAGGTAAAATTCCATAATTATGACTGTTTACACGTAAACAAGGGAGATTACCCTATATCAAATTGTGCATGTAATAGCTTCATTGAGAGAGTCAATTCGTACAAATATCTTGGAATTATTATTGATGACCATTTCAAATGGAACGCACAAATATTACAGCTGGCGAAGCAACTGAGAAGGACTCTGTTCTTCTTTCACACTTTAGCTTACTGTGCAAACGCACACATATACCTTATGGCCTACTCAGCATTGGTCGAGTCCATTATGAGTTATGGTATTGCTTCCTGGGGAAGTTCCAGCAAGAGCCAGTTGAAAATAATAAACGACATCCAGGAGAGATTTATTAAGCTAATCAAGGAAAAACTAACCAAGAAGGAGGTATTCCTCTCTGTGGAAGACCTGTATAAATTAAATGTAATAAATATGTATTACTATGACAACAGGTTTAAAAATGAAATACAACATGGTAAACTGACTAGACAAGTAGATAGAGGGACATATACTATTCCCAGATGGATAAATTCATACGGCAAAAAAGAATTAAGGGTAGTAATTCCAACAATTTTTAACGAATTACCCCTGTGTTTAAGAAGCATCAAACCAAAAAATAAAGCTAAAGACCAAATCAAAAAATATTTCAAGAAATAAGTCAGTAGCCCTGTATTTTTGTCAATTTTAAAGTAGGTGATAAATGAAATAGGTATAGTCACTAGATATTAATTGTTCCGAGTTCTATCTCATGTATGTATTTATGTATGTATTTAAAACGGCTCCCACAGATAAGCCACATTTGATGGCTTTGTGGGACCACGAAATTACTGTTATTGTATATACTGTATTGTAAATTTATTTGTCAAGTTATTGTATAATTTATCTGTAATCTTACTTTCATGTTTATGTACTGTATGTATACTGATCATTATTAATAAATTAACCCCTCCTCCCCAGGTCTTGGCCCCTCCAAGAGCCGGGAAAGGGTGGGTCACTTAATCACTACTACTACTACTACTACTACTACTACTACTACTACTACTACTACTACTACTTAACACATTCACTGCTGGCCTTTGAGAGTATGTCAAAAACAAAAAAAGATATAGAAAATTGGATACTAAATAACTCCTTAGACTAAATGGGCAACTGCTTTTATATGTATTAGACTATGCACATGATAGTAACATTTGTATTTTAAGTTAAGTTTTTACAATAGTAACGACATAAGTGTTGTTTTAAGGTGGGTAAAACATATTATAATTTACTACAAATTCTTTATTATATTAATATTAACATATTATAATAATTTTAACCAATATTAATTGTTATGAGCTGATTGAATATCATTGTGAAATATTATTAGGGGCACTATATAAAATAATTGGAAGGTGAGAGATTGGACTGTATATTGTGTAAATGTAATTGTGTTTGTTAACATATATATTGTAACCATAATTGGCACCTACCGACAAGCATCAGCTTGGTAGGACCAAAAAATGTAATATTGGGCATAAATAAACAAACTGTAAACTGTAAACTGTATACTACTACTACCACTACCACTACCACTACCACTACCACTACTACTACTACTACTACTACTACTACTACTACTACTACTACTACTACTACTACTACTACTACTTGATTGTTGTTATGAAAATCGAATGGTTGATGGTTTTGGCGTTCCGCGTATTTTGTATATTTGATAGTGTATTCAAGTGATTATATAGGTACAAGTGCTGCTATAAGGGAGTGGAAGTGCTTGTTCCCCAATACGAGGTGTAATCTCTCCTTGAGAAGTCCGTTAAGACCATCTTTTCTGTAAAGGTACATGTTTTTATTATCCTTTTGGCAAGATAAGATTTAGGGTTATGTGCTCAAGGAGTATAGAGAGTAGAAGCATTAGGGAGAGCGATGCCATTTCCAGAGAGGTTGAAATAGGTGTAGCCAGCGAGATTAGTGGTTCGCAGGGTGCGGCAGATATGAGTACTATATCGACAATTGAGCTGGATGATACCATGTTGGTGCAGAGTCCAAAAACAGCAAACCAAAGAGCTGGAATAGAAGAGATGCGTCTAGCCGTTGAGAAATTATCCAAATACAGCGAGGACCTCTTAGAATTAGTTAAAATCACTCCTAATACAAAAGCGCAAATAAAGAAAGGAATTAAGGGTATGGGGCAGTTAGCTGAAATAATTCACAGTCGATGGTGGGAGTTGGAGCAATATGCTGTGACTGATTACCCTAAGGTAGCGAGTAATTTGGAACAGGACTATGCTCCAAGTAGGAAAATAACCCGGGATATTGGGACACAGGCGCATTTAAGTGACAGGGAGTTAGATATAGAGGAGACACTTTTAGAAGCTACGTGCTTCGAAGATTTTGCTAAGCTTTTGGACAAGGAATGGCCTGAGTGTGTTTACCAAAAAACGTGCACACTCTCCGGAAATATAGGAAATTTGACAGACTGGGACGTTTCTATGGTGGTTAATCCCAATAGCCCCTTGGAAGAGGATAGAATTGTAAGAACCATGAGAAAATGGCACCCGGAAATATCTGATTTGCTAAATGCTGATCTAAAGGAGGGTGAAACGGAATTTTTGCGCACAGTTACGCAAACCTACACAAGTCGGGGAGGAGAACAGGAGAAGCTGCGATATGTGTTTGTAATACCATATTCAGTCAATAAGGAAGGCGTTAATGATCTACAGAATCTGCACGCATGTTTACAAAATTGGCAAGGGATAATAGAGACACATGCTAGAAAGAAAGTGCTGATAGCTATACCAGATAGCCTTAACCTCAGCTACACAAGGAAGATTTTGGAATGGGTATTTCGCAGAAGTAATGTCGAAATAGGGTGCTTGGTGTCGGGCAAAGCACAGACAGAACAGGAAGTTTCTGTAGAGATGCCGAGAAGAAAGAAATCCTTGAGTAATAATACACAAGAAACAGTTATGTGCAAAGCAGCTGGCAAAACGTATGCTGAATTGCTTAAGACAGTCAAGGATGGGGTGAACATTGATAAAATTGGTGTTAAAATCAAACGTATAAGAAAGACAGGAAAAGATGACCTTATACTCACAGTAGAAGGCAAGGGAAAGGCCGATACATTAAAAAGGGAGATAATTCAGAATGTGAAGGAAGTGGAGGTGTCAACAAAGATAAAAGAGACAACCATCCTAGTGTATGGCATGGATCCGGACTTAAACGAAAATTATCTACGAACAGCCATCTCGTTGGAAGCAGCTGTTGAAGAATCACAGGTCAATATTACATCAGTGAGACCTGGCAGGTTCGGAAATCTCAATGCTACCGTAATCTTGCCAGCGGAATCTTCTAAAATATTGTTGAAGAAAAAGACTATCAATGTGGGATGGGCAACCTGTATGGTGAGGGAAAAAGTTATGGTTTCAAGGTGTTTTAAATGTCTTGGGTTTGGACACAAAGCGCCCCAGTGCAAGGACACAGAAGACCGATCTCGCAGCTGTCTAAATTGTGGACAAGGAGGACATATGGCGAAGCAGTGTGAAAACAATTCTTTTTGCACATCGTGCCAAGTAGAAGGCCACCGCGCAGATCAAATGAAATGCCCTAATTACAGAAAGATAGTATTGGAGGCAAGGGGGAAGAATCTTTAAACGATCATTAATGGACGTAATACAGGCGAATCTCATGAGGAAACCCGAGAGTCATGACCTTTTGTACGCAACAGCCTTGGAGAGGAAAGTAGACCTATTACTTGTTAGTGAGCCAAATAAAAATCGAGTAGCTAACAATAGCTGGTTCACGGACAAGAGATGTGACGTAGCAGCATTCTTTCTGAATGACAAGCTGGAAGTACTAAGCATAAGGGCAGAAGAAGGATATTTATGTATTCAACTTCAACAATGCCACATTTATTGTTGTTACATCTCTCCTAATATCTCCTTTGATAGCTTCAAGGCTGAGGTAGATATAATAGTTCAGGACTGTGTGGCAACAGGTAAGGAATGCATTATTTTGGGAGATCTCAACGTAAAGTCCCCTCAGTGGGGAGCACCAACTGCTGACCGTAGGGGAGAATATTGGGTGGATTGGATAGCTAGTTTAGACTTGGTTGTGCATAATACAGGAATTACTCCAACGTTTTCCAGAGGGAATTGTGAGTCTTTCATTGACATCACATGTTCAACGCAGGGTATAGCATCCTACATTGCGGACTGGGAAGTTCTGGAAGATGAATCTCTCAGTGATCATCGTTTCATTTACTTTAAGGTTAAGGGTCTCAAGAAGCTCACGGATATAACAAAAACGGTGTGGACGTACAATTGGGAGATTTTTAAGAATACAATTGAATGGATGTTGCAATCTGTGGGTATAGCGCAGATAACTTTAAAAGAAGTAACTGCTATTCTTAAAGATGCTTGTAGGACTAGTCGATTGAGGGGACAAACAAAACATGAAACCCGTGTACCTTATTGGTGGACTAATGAAATAGCCATGCAACGAAAAGATTGCAATCGTAAGAGATGAATTCTTACAAGAGGTAGGAAACGAGTAAGTCAGGATAACTTAAGACAACTAGAAGATGATTACAAGGCAGCTAAGAGGGAATTAACAAAACTAATTCAGCAATCAAAAAAGAATATCTGGCAAAAGCTCTGTGAGGATCTGGACAATGATACCTGGGGAGCGGGATACAAGATAGTGACAGGGCGTTTAATTAATAGGGTTCCGGTTCAGCTCACAAATGAAAGAAGGAAAGTCATAGCGAAGGCATTGTTTCCGTGCGCTAATTCTTGTCTGGAATTGGACCCAGATTTTAATGACGTAGACCTGTTTACTATGGAAGAGGTACGCGAAGTAGCGTGTAATATGAAGACTGGTAAGGCACCTGGAGTAGATGGCATACCACCAGAAGCCATCAGATATGCTTTTGAGGTAGCACCGGGATGGTTCTTATCTATCTTCAACGATTTACTGAGACAGCGTGAGTTCCCCGCTGAGTGAAAGGTAGCCAAACTTGTGTTACTTTTGAAAGCAGGGAAACTATCCTTAGATCCCTCAGCGTACAGACCACTTTGTTTGCTAAATACCTTAAGTAAGCTTTTTGAAGCATTGGTAAAATCAAGACTTGAAAAAGAATTAGAACAACAAGGAGGGCTCTCCTTGAACCAGTTTGGGTTTAGAAAGGGCAGGAGCACAACACAAGCCATCGAGAGAGTGTTACAAATACCGGCAGAGAGCAGCGAGAAATGTGCAGCTGTTATAACTCTCGATGTGAAGAATGCTTTTAATACGGCTTCATGGAGCATTATTGTGAGAGAACTTCGAAGGAAGAACATATCTCAATACCTGCAACAGATTATCGTCAGCTACTTCAAAGGACGTAAAATAAAACTTAGTCAATCAGAGGACCTTGAAATTAGTGCTGGTGTTCCGCAGGGATCGGTCCTAGGACCAACCCTGTGGAACATTCTATATGATGGCGTCCTACGTCTGCAGCTGACGAAAGGCGCAGTATCTATTGGTTATGCCGATGACCTTGCATTAGTGGTAACAGCAGAGAATGCTGAGGATCTGACCTTTAGAGTTAATGAATCATTGAGACGTGTCAACCTTTGGATGGAGAATAATTGCTTGAGTCTGGCACCACATAAGACTGAGGCTGTAATTTTGAAGGGTTCAAGGAAGTGGAGGAATATCAGTTTTCTCCTAAATGGTATTGAGATTGTTCCAGCGAAGGCTGTACGTTATCTAGGAGTTCTGCTAGACATGAATTGCACATTTGGAGCACACGTGAAGGCAGTTACTCAAAAGGCAGAGAAGAAAGCAGCGGCGTTAGCTAGACTTATGCCTAACATAGGAGGTCCGAAAACAGTAAAGAGAGAAATCATGTGTTCAGCAGTATATTCCATATTATTATATGCTGCACCTGTCTGGTGCGATGCGCTCAGGAAGAAGATCCATTTACGAGCTATGGAAAGAGTTCAGAGAAAACTGCTACTCAGAACTATCTGTGCTTATCGTACTGTGTCTACTGCAGCTTTACAAGTTGTAGCTGCCGGAATTCCCATCGATCTGCTTGTTATAGAGAGAAAATTTCTTCATGAAAGGGGGACCGCAATACCTGCTAAAGAAAAGAAAGCGTTGAGGAACCAGCTCTTACTAGACTGGCAGGTCCGATGGGATGGTACAAACAATGTTGGCCAGTGGACTAAAGAACTTATACCTGACGTAGGAGAATGGCTGAAATGCAGTCATCGACAAGTGAATTATTTCCTGTCCCAGGTCCTGACAGGGCATGGGAGATTTGGAGTATATGCCTTGAAAATGGGGAAGACGCAGGGAGATGGTTGTCGGTATTGCTCGGAAAGGGATACAGTAGAGCATACTTTCTTCCACTGTGCTCGATGGGAGGAAGAGAGAAAGGAAGCCTGTGAACAACTTGGCCGGCGACTGACGACTAGGAATCTGATTCAGATTATGTTGGAGAGCCCACGAGCCTGGAACATTGTAAAGGCAATGGCTACGATTATTATGGGGACAAAGGAGAAAGAAGAAAAAGGAATAAACTAATAGTATAATCACTCCATTCTGATGTAATGCTGTCAAGCAGTCCCGGAATGGGCTAAGTGAAGAGGGCAGGGGGTTTTAGTTGGTGGAAATCCAATCTCCCACACAGAGTGGTGTCTTTGAAAGATTTCCCCCTGCCGAAACAAAAAAAAAAAAACTACTACTACTACTACTACTACTACTACTACTACTACTACTACTACTACTACTACTACTACTCCCGCTCAAATCGAAAGTGAGGTTAAGTTCAACTTAATCAACTTTATTTATATAGCGCGAGCGCGGAAAAGTAGTGAAAAGTGTTTGTAGGAAATCGAATGTCGGAATATTAAGATTAATTTGAAAGTGCCTGAATAGCCTAACATATTCAATCATGTCGTCAGTGTGTAGTCGTTGCGATAGAAAACTATCGGCAGAAGGTGATCATGTTACTTGCAAAGGGTGCAGTTCGGTTTATGATTACGAGTGTGCTGGAATAACAGAGGCAACCTATAATAGGATGACTGCCACTAAAAGGAATTTGTGGCGGTGTATTGAGTGCAGAGAGTCATCAAGAAAAGCAGGAAAGAATCTCTCCCAGGTGAACAACAAGCCGGACTCTGAACAGGATGCCAACCAAAGCCTCAAGGAGATGCTGACTAAAATGGACTCCAAATTAAACAGGTATTTCAGTGAAAATGAGAAATCAGTGAAAAATCTAGAGACTAAACTAGCTAGCATGCAGGAAAATATGGAAAAGCAAGGGCAGTTTTATGATGACTTGTTGCTTGAGGTTAGGCTTTTGAAGGAGGAAAATAAGAGGTTATCTCAAAGTGTAAATAACCTAAAGACTGAAATAACAGACAAGAACAGAGAAATAAATGACCTGAGTAAAAGACTGAACAATTTGGAACAGTATGGGAGGGGTGTAAACCTAGAAGTACACGGTTTAGAGACCAAGAATGGCAGTGAACCACAAAATCTGCGGAAGGAGATGGCGAAGCTTGCTGAGAGACTGCATGTATCTCACAGGGATGAAGACATAGAAGTCATACACACCCTACCTCAGCGAGAAAATACCAGTAGGCCTCCTGTAGTGATAGTGCAGTTCACATCAAAACGTGTACGGAACCAGTGGCTCGACAAAAGGAAGGACCAGCTTACGAATGAGGACATAAATGCAGGCACAGGCCCACGAAAAATCTTTCTCAACGAGAACCTTACCCCGTACTTTAAAGCCTTGCTCTGGAAAACAAAGCAGGCTTGTAGCGAGAGAGGTTTTAGATTCACATGGGTGAAAAATGGAAAGATTTTTGTAAGGAAGGATCAAAATGAACGGTTAATCAGAATTGAAGATTATGATGACCTTAAGAAGATCAAATAAAGATCATAGCCTTGTTGTCATTATGAAATTTAAGTTCAGGTTAGTATTCTGTATTGACAGGTTAGGTTCATGTGTAAAGCATACCACATTTTACTTGCATTATCAATAACAACAAAATATTTGTAAATATCTTTAAAAACTTAGTTCTAAATCATGGATTTCATAGATTTTAATGATAATTTCAACTCTAAGAGGGTACTGGACAGTATGGATGACTGGACAGAATGCATATTTGGAATTGACAAACCACAATGTAAATTGACAGTGTTACACTTAAACGTCAGGTCAATCAGACTTCACTGGGAAATGTTTCTGGCAAGAGTTGCAAATAAGCATATAGATATAATTGATTTGGCAGAAATTAACATCCAAAGTGATCTGACTGAGGTTTTTAAAATAGACTACTATGTACAATATAATGTGACGAGGGAGGCAAGGAAAGGATGTGGCATGATGATATTTGTACATAATGGTCTACGTTATACGCCACTAGTATTCCAAACTGATAACTGCGAGCATACAGGTTAGGTTCATATGTAAACATCTTATTTGTATTATCATTACCACAAAATATTTGAAAATATCTTAAATTTTATTTCTAAAACATGGATTTCATAGATTCTGATGATAATTTTAACTCTAAGAGGGTACTAGACAGTATGGATGACTGGACAGAATGCATATTTGGTATTGACAAACCACAAAGTAAATTGACAGTGTTACACTTAAACATCAGGTCAATTAGACTTCACTGGGAAATGTTTCTGGTAAGTGTTGCAAATAAGCATATAGATATCATTGTCCTGGCTGAAATTAACATCCACAATGATCTGACTGAGGTTTTTAAAATAGACAACTATGTACAATATAATGTGACGAGGGAGGCCAGGAAAGGAGGTGGTATGATGATATTTGTACATAATGATCTAAGTTATACACCACTAGAATTCCAAGCTGACAACTGTGAGTACATGTTTGGTGAAATTGAGATGAATACTGGTATTAAATATATCTTGCTTTGTGTATATAGACCAGGTACAGAATGTGTGAATGGATTTTTAAATGATCTTGAAGGTGTACTAAATTTGGTGGGGAAGGAGACACAGGTAATATTAATTGGTGATGTTAACATTAACCTGTTGGACGAGTCAGAAGCCACGGTAAATAAGTACGAAGAATTTTTAACTTCATATGGTTTAAGAGACACTAGGGCTGAGTTTTTCAACTTCCACATTTTTTATCAGAATAAGTCGAAATTTAAACTACATACTTAGAATGGTAACACTAAATCACATACCAAATTTGAAAACAATTGGATGATATGTAATTGATGTTTTGCTAATTATATTATTAAAATTTACCGTGTAATCAAAATGCTCCATGCGCATTAGAAATTGTGTAAAACGCTTGATATTTTCATTACATATACTTAAAGCTATTCTTAATATTATAACATTAAGACATTTCAGAAAAGTGAGACATGTATGCTGTGAGATTATTTTTTTCTTGATGTGCAATCGTATTTTATGAATTTTGATAATTTTTCATAGATTTTTATTTTTTTGGTGAGTAATTTACAAAGTGACTGGAGATATCGCAATGTTATCTTACAATACATGTGTTTCTAAATATCCAGTGATATTTTAAATGAAATTGGTGAATATCTCAAGCACGTGGAGCATTTTGATTACCTAAAAATGTTGTTCGGACATAAAAGCATTTTTATAAAACCGCATGCTATATTAACCAGTTTGGCTCACCCAATGAAACTTGTTTGGAAAAAATCTGAAAAATACAATGTTTTGTTGTAGAGATAAAGAGCATAGGGACCTTTCGTTTGAGTTAACCTACGACTTTCTATGATTTTTATTTTTAAAAGTATAGCCTACTTTCTATGATTTGCCTTCCATCTTCTTTTTACGCAGAGGATATTTAAAAATGTCGCTGAGCCTTTAAAAATGGCGGTGCATGAAAACTTTTTTACTGAAATGATCCACAGGGGTCCATACGATATATATATGGGAAAAACAAAATACAGTTATTTTGTCATTTTTGCCTAAAAACTCAGCCCTAGTGTCCCTTAACAAGATGCATTAGCTCGATTACACGTGAAGAAATAGTGTGTGGAGAAATTAAGGTGTCGTGCATAGATCATATTTTTATTAGAGATAGGAAAAATACCTGGACTTCTGCTGCAGTAAAAGAAAAAATATCTGATCATTATATGGTGGGTATAGGAATATCATTAGAACATGATAGCATGTCAGAGCAAGGAAGGGATAGCAACAAAATTGCAACATTCATTAGTGACAAATTAGTTGAGAAATACATAAATGAAACAGATTTTAAGGAAGTATTTAAGTCAAATGATATACAGTCAAGTTATAATGCTCTAAAACAAGAATACAATGAAATTTGTGAGAGAGCCACTTGTAAAAAAGAGTTGACTGTAAGAACCGTGGAGCGTAAAAGCATTGGAATTAAACCTTGGGTGAACATAGATATTTTGGACAGCATAGCAAAAAGAGATAGTCTTTTTAAAAAATGGAGAAGTAATCCTAGTAATGGTAAATATAAAGAACAATACAGGGAATTTAGAAACAAACTAACAAAACACATGCGGAAAGAAAAAGAAATATACTACATGAATATGTTTCAAACGTTTAAAGGAGATGCTAGGAAAATTTGGCAAGAAGTAAATTATTTAATTCAAGGACATCACAGGGGTGGGGTGGATGAAGTAATTATGAAGCACTTCGGTGGAAGTGAGAAACAGTCTATAGCTGAAAAATTTGCATCACACTTCAAGCAAGGAACCGAGATTGTAGTACACAACTGTGACAAGACATTAGGTGGTTATGTTGATCAGTTTAATGATAAAAGTATGTGGCTCACAAGACCTACAGATGGCGATATTAAGCAAATTATAGATAAAATGAGAACAAATAAGTCTGCGGGGTTGGACAAGATACAAATGAAACATTTAAAAATGGGAGGGGAAAAAGTGTATAAAATCATTGCCAAACTAATAAATTTGATAATTTCAGAACGTTCATTCCCTGATATTCTAAAAACATCAGTAGTTAGACCAGTTTTAAAGGGAGGGATAGGCACAGATGTAAATAACTACCGCCCTATTTCCATTATCTCTGCAGTGTGCAAGATAATAGAAACATTTTTAACAGATAAAATTATGGGGTTCTTGGAGGAAAATAAGTTGCTATCAGATGAACAATTTGCATACAGGAAAAGCATGGGAACTGGGACATTACTTGGAAAATTTGCTGAACTAGTAAATAAGAAACTTGATCAAGGGAAACAAGTTTTGGTAGTCTTCATTGACTTCAGTAAAGCTTTCGACACCCTTCGCCATGAGATTCTTATAGATAAACTAAGAAAAATTGGTATACGAGGCCCAGTACTTGAACTAATGGAAAATTATCTAGAGGAAAGGCACTTTCTGGTGAAAATTGGTGAAACATATAGTGAAGAGAAAAGAATAAGAATGGGTATTCCTCAAGGTAGTAACCTGGGACCTTTGCTGTACTTGATATATGTAAATAATCTTGCTCAGCATATGAAGAACACACAAATACTACAATATGCTGATGATACGATATTGGTATCAGTTCATAAGGATTTTAAGAAGGCAGAAAATTTCTTGCAAGCAGATTTCAATGTGCTACAGAGATGGACACATGATCATGGCTTAATAATTAATAGTGCGAAAACAACAACAATGCACATTCGGTCTCCAATGATTTTATTACAAAAGGTACATTTAAAAATACATGAATGCGATTGCATGGCAAGTGACAACAATAACTGTAGAAACTGTACAACAGTAAAAAATGTAACTGTTCAAAAATACTTAGGTGTGTATATTGACTGTAATTTCAGATGGGACAAGCATATTAATCAAGTTACTTCCAAACTAAGAATAATTTTAAGTAAATTTTTCCATCTGAGGCAAAATATGCCTACCTCAGTGCTAAGAATGACATACTATGGATTAGTGGAAAGTATAATTCGATATGGAATAAAGGCTTGGGGACTTGCTTCAAATACTTATATTAATAGAATTACCAGCATTCAGACACGTTTCCTTAAATTCTTTGTAAGACATGGTGATAGGCATGGATTAAACTCACCAGTGATATTGTTCTCCAATTGTCATATAATGCCTTGTAGGGGCCTAATTTAATGATAATTATGGATAATTTTTTTAATAGCACTTTCAAAGATCATTTAAAACATCAAAAGGATACAAGATTTAAGAATTCACATTTTGTAATTCCAAAAACAAATAATGAATTTGGCAAAAGAACATTAGCTTACATGGTACCTTTTCTATTTAACAAGCTACCACATTCACTGCTGGCCTTTGAGAGTATGTCAAAAACAAAAAAAGATATAGAAAATTGGATACTAAATAACTCCTTAGACTAAATGGACAACTCCTTTTATATGTATTAGACTATGAACATGATAGTAACATTTGTATTTTAAGTTAAGTTTTTACATTAGTAACGACATAAGTGTTGTTTTAAGGTGGGTAAAACATATTATAATTTACTACAAATTCTTTATTATATTAATATTAACATAATATAATAATTTTAACCAATATTAATTGTTATGAGCTGATTGAATATCATTGTGAAATATTATTAGGGGCACTATATAAAATAATTGGAAGGTGAGAGATTGGACTGTATATTGTGTAAATGTAATTGTGTTTGTTAACATATATATTGTAACCATAATTGGCACCTACCGACAAGCATCAGCTTGGTAGGACCAAAAAATGTAATATTGGGCATAAATAAACAAACTGTAAACTGTAAACTGTATACTACTACTACTACTACTACTACTACTACTACTACCACTACCACTACCACTACCACTACCACTACCACTACCACTACCACTACCACTACCACTACTACTACTACTACTACTACTACTACTACTACTACTACTACTACTACCACTACCACTACCACTACCACTACCACTACCACTACTACTACTACTACTACTACTAATAATAATAATAATAATAATAATAATAATGATAATATCGTATGGCCTAGGGTGGCGGATGCAATTATGTTATTTTACACTTAGAGGGCAGCTTGCATGTTGAATTTTTGTTGTTCCTTGAAGCACTATGAAAGTCAAGGAGGTTAGATATCTAAGCTCCTTGACACTATAGCGCTTTCTAGTAGAGAAATGAGGAACTTTGTGTTGGCGGAAAATCCCGAGATTATGAACACGGCCTACTGAATTCAAATGGGTTCTTTAACGTGCCAACAACGTATGACATGCATATCGTGATTTTTGCCGTCTTTCAAAAATCACTTACCATGGCCAGGAGCGAACCTGCAAGCTTGGGGGTTAGTAATCAGTCACGTTGACCACTAACCTACCGTGGCTAGCAATAATAATAATAATAATAATAATAATAATAATTGATTCAGTGCCACATTCCTGGTTAATCCAAACCCTGAAGATATATAAAGTTGATCCTGCCATCATTATAAGTCTGCAACATATGATGTCCCATTGGGGGACCAATTTATTAATGTCTAATGGAGACACATGTATGGAATCAGGATTTATTCAAATCAAAAGAGGTATCTTTCAGGGTGACAGCTTGAGCCCTCTATGGTTCTGTTTGGCGCTCAATCCACTATCATCATTGCTGAACAATGCAAAGTGTGGTTTTCCAATTAAGCACCATGGTATAGTCAAATACAAAATTTCTCATTTGATGTATATGGATGACATTAAACTATATGCATCCTCTGAGAGACACATCGACAATCTAATTGCAATTACTGCTTCATTTTCTTCTGATATTGGAATGGCCTTCGGATTAGATAAGTGTCGCACCCTCACCATTCGGCGGGGAAAATTAGAGGCCCGAGCATTTCAACTTGATGACGGATGTTTCATAAAGCCTATGGAAGGTAATGAGACCTACAAATATCTTGGTATCCTGCAATCTAATCGAATTGATCACAAAGGTATTAAAGATAGAACCGTAGCTATCTACAATCAACGCCTTAACAAGATTTTAAAATCAAAGTTGAATGGAAAGAACACCTTTAAGGCTATTAATACCTATGCTATTCCTGCTCTGACATATACTTTCGGTATTATCAAATGGACGCAGACTGACTTGGAGAACATCCTAATTAGGACACGCACCATCTTAACAAAACACAGATGTCTCCACCCTAAGTCAGCTGTTGAGCGATTGACAATCCCGCGTCAAAGAGGTGGACGAGGGCTCACGGACATTATCCAATTGCATGCAAGGCAAGTGAGGAACCTTCAGAGATATTTTCTGGGAAGACATGACTCTCCCATACATCAAGCCGCTGTGAAGGCAGATGACAAGTGCACACCGCTGGATCTTCTTCACGTAAGGGATATACAGTTAGCCACTGATGAGGAATGTTCAGCCATCAAGCTTCAGCAGTGGACGCAGAAAGCTCTGCACGGTCGTCATCCGTATGATCTCAACCAGAAACTTGTCGACATTGATGCGTCGAACAGCTGGTTGACTCATGCGGACCTATTCACTGAGACTGAAGGATTCATGGTTGCAATCCAGGATCAAGTTGTGGCTACCAAAAACTACCTGAAATATATAGTTAAGGCAAATATTCAGGATGATAAATGCAGACGATGCCAACTAGAACCGGAAACAATTCAACATATCACAGGAGGCTGCCAAGCAATCTCCTGTACTGATTACATGAAAAGGCACAACCAAGAGGCCAAAATAATGCACCAACACCTTGCTCAAAAGCATTTATTAACTGATAATATTTTGCCTTACTATCAGTATGTTCCTGACGCCGTTTTGGAAAATCCCAGTCACAAGTTGTTATGGGACCGATCAGTTATTACTGATAAAACCATACCAGCAAACCGACCAGATATCGTTCTTGTGGACAAGGTGCAGACGAGAACCTTCCTAATTGATATTGCAGTGCCCAATTCCCATAATCTGCAACAAACCTGCTGTGATAAGATCACCAAATATCTGCCTTTGGCTGAGGAAATACGGCAAATGTGGAGACAGGAAAGTGTAGTGGTTCTGCCCATAGTAATTTCTTCTACCGGCATCATCCCTAAATCATTGGCTCGCAATCTACAAATATTGGGAATACATCCTGGTCTACATATCACCATGCAGAAGGCCGTCATCTTGGAGACCTGTTCCATTGTTCGCTCGTTTCTCAATGTGCCACCTTAAGAGAATTAGCCATACCGTCTTGCAAACAAGCCGACGATATGTTGATATGTCCCACTTATGTGGTGAAATAAATGTAGAAATGATAATAATAGTAATAGCAATGGCAAAAATTAAAGACATTGAAAACCAAGAAAGGAAAATTCTGAGAAAATTTTACGGTGCCATTTTCAGAGATAATTTCTGACAAAAAAGACCCACAAAAAAAAAAAAACAACCCCTGGCACTATCCAGCCCATGACGGGCTAAGGCCGACCAAGCGACCGCTGCCCAGCCATTTAGCCTGCAGATATTGGGCAGATATTAAGACCCACAGAAGAATTATAACTTACAGATATGCTGAACCTATCACGACACTCATCAGAAAACGCAGAGTGAAGTTCTCTACACATATTGCCAGAATGAACGAAACCAGACTGACTAAAAGAATATTCAACATAATTTCTACGCCGAAATTGGGTACTTGTTGGTACAATGAAACTATGGAAGACTTACAACAATTACATATCATCCTAGAAGACATTCACAACCGCAGCATTTGTAGAGAAAGAGTCAGAAGCCAACAAGTAGTTCCGTGAAGAACTATACAGCCTATTTTCATATATCCTACTCATATTAATTGCCTCTATCAACATACAAAATTTCAGTTTGTTTGCTAAGTTAGATTCGTAGATACTGAGAACCTACTAAATATTGCAGATGGTAGCCAGGTTGGATTTTTATTTATGTACTATTACATGAAGATTATTGTGTACGTGTGGTTTTCAGACTTCAATCGCATGATTAGGACACAAGAAGTAAAAACGAGATTTTAAAATTTTGCAAAGCTGCCATCTTGTGGTTATGAAAACAATTGAAATAAATTAGATACCAGTGGATTAACATTTGTATAAGCATTAACGTGCAAAGTTTCACTGCACTCAGACGGGTAAATCGCGAGAAACGTCCATTTAAATATTTATACTTTGCGTCGCCGCCATGCTGGATTTGTGCTCACCAGGTTACTGAAAGTCATATAGGTGAACTTATGTTCATAGCCTCTATGAACATTAAAAAAATCAGTTTGATTGCTGGAAAAGATTCTTAGATATTAAGAACCGTCAAAATATTTCGGATGCTCGCCATTTTGGATTGTTATATGTATAGGACATAGAGTTATGCGCCATTAAAGGAAAAGTATTGCATAGCTTCATTATTCAAACTTTCACTTCGATCGCATGATCACGACACAAGAATAAAAATTTAATTTTAAAATTTCACACAGCCGCCATCTTCAGTTTATGTAAACAATTGAACTAAATTAGATGCCAGTGAATGACAATATGTATAATCATTTACTGTACCACATTTCAATGCGCTCATATGATTAAATCACAAGAAAAATGTATTAGAATGTTTCAAATTCGCTTGGCCGCCATGTTCGTTTCGTAGTTTACCGGTTTTTTAAAATTACATAGATAAACTTGTAGCAGTGCTTTTTATCACCGTACGAAATTTCAGGTTGATATCATAAATAGTTTCGGAGATATTGAATGCCTGTGAAATATTTCGCACAACCGCCATTTTGAGGTTATGTAAACAATTGAACGAAGTTAGATGTCGGCGCATTACAATGTATATAAACATATACTGTGCCAAGTTTCATTGCGTTTGGTTTGTTAAATCGCGAGAAACGTCCATTTAAAAGTCGCAACTTCGCTTGGCCGCCATGTTGGTTTTGTAGTTATCAGGTTTTCAAAGGTCACATAAGTGAATTTCTAGTAGTTCTCTTTATCACCATACAAAATTCCAGGGTGATATCCGTAATAGTTTCGGAGATATTGAAGGCTGGTGAAATATTTCGCACAGCCGCCATGTTGGATTGGTGAGACGTAACAAAATTTGAAGGGCACGGTCGGGGTCGCCCAAAATAGAGCTATGAACTTACCGAGTTTCATTGAAATCTCTCCAGCCGTTTAGATTTTATAAGGGGGACAAACACACACGAATCACACACATACACACGACAAAAGGTGATCTCATAAGCCTATTAGCCTACTTTCGATTTTTGCAAAAAATGAAAGTAGACTTATGAGATCACTACAGGGCCAAAAATTGTGTGTCTGTCTGTGTGAACGAAATTTGGTACAGAGGTAGAACAAGCAAAGGGAACCTCAGTGGCATGTTTTATATCGCCGCCATCTTTACCAAATCTGAATGGCGGCCACTCAAACGTTCAAAACGTAAAATCAAATAGCGACTAACCAAATTATCCAATCTCTACCAAATTTGATAATAACATACCTTCATATAGGACGCGTCTTGTGACCAAACTACAAGGTCATACGCCGTACCATTTCAGGATGGCGGCCGTGCGAATTATGCAAACTTTATAATCCATATCATGGGACCCACCAGTTCCGATTATCGAGCCGAGAATCGATTTAACTGTTCTAAAGGAAGAGGCACGTTCGAAATTAAAAGTTTATTTTGTAATACTATAGTGCAGAAGTGATTTTAAAAAGCTGAGCCGTCTCGGTAAGAAGACAAGATGGCAGCGGATATCTTGTGCCTGACTTATATTTAACTAATTTGAGTATTGCATGCAATATAGCGTACTGATACAAAATAAATAAACTTTGTATGAAATGCTTTATACATAAATAATATACTCCACTGATGAAATCGTTAGGTCTAAATCATTATTTGCTAACAAGTTCTATGTAAGTCATTTTATATAGATCAATGTTCGTTGGCACAAATGGCTCCGTGGTAAAGCGTTAGTCTGTCAATCATATGCCTATGTTCAAACCTCATCAGAGTTTGGTTTTTTGCTTGAAATTTTACATATTTGTTGCTTTGTAATGACTCAGACATTTTAAAATTAAGCCTTATATTGTGCATATTACGGTGCAAAACATATATTTAATTAAAACATAATTCGCCAGCAGATTTGCTCGAGACATCTAGCAGCCAAAAAGGTAACTGCACGCCGGCCTACTTATTAACTTCCAGATTTTATTGAAAAGTTTCTTCTTATGGCCGCTAGAATGCACTCGCCCTGTTAGGATTATATTGTTCGATATTTCTCCACTAGATTTCACGACTGGTCTACATGGGACTCCATTGATAGTATACCATTGGCATTCTATGCGCATCGAATTTGAAGAATGACAGGATGATACTATGATACATTTTTACTTCTTATTTTAAAGGGTTTGTTACAGCCTATTGTGCGTTATTTGAAAATGTTATTTGAAGTAAAGAACAAAACGATTTCACATAGTAACTGAATTCTAGCCGCTGGTACTAGTTCAGGTTATTAATACTTTTATTTCAGGCAAATAGCAATCGAAAATATCCACATAGTTTGTATACACACGTCTCTGTAGGGACACGGAAAGATTTGTTAATTCAATTAGGGTTGTGAAAGCCATGCACAACCAGACGTGTAAAGACATGCCTCAACTCAAAGTTGGATGTTGCCCACGGCAGGTCGATTATGTAATAATAACAATAATAATAATAATTGTGGTGTTTGAAGCCATATTTTCAGTGTTGCCTTAGTAAACAAGAGTTTAGTGCTTTTCAGTCGGTCAACACGAATGTACCCAAAAGAGATGGGTTATGCCCTAATCCTGAAATAAATTACATGAGATTAATAAAACACTAGGATGACCAGTTTCGATCGTCAAGCGATCATCATCAGATCCAATACACTTAGGCTATAAAATCTATGTTTGAAATACAGGTGAAAATATTTACAATATGTACAATTATTTATTTGCAGTATTGGTACTGCAACTGTCAGTGTATGCTAAATGCAGTATATATGTTAGGTGAAATGCTAAATGGTGATGGCTATCCGGAGATTGTACTTTAGAGAGATTATATGGTTGTAAACTATGGTTAAACTATAAAATTTTAGGCTAACTACTTATCTGATTGTCTTCCGTACTACAGCTATTCGCAGTTTCCGTGCTCACTTGAACTCGCTGTGCGGTCGACTGCGGTGGTTATCTTAACGACTGGTTTTCCCCTGCCTTCCCCCCCTGTCCCTACGTGCTGTGGGGAGTGATCGCGATGTGTTTATGTGAGGTGTTGCCAACCTAGATAAGATGTATGTTATTGAATGAGGTGGATCTACAACTATTAAAGACCGTGGATTAGTCCTCGCCACGCGTGGAGCATAACCCATTCGAACTAAGCGTTGACGGTCTTATGAGGACGTCCCGGCACCTTTAATACTGCCTCTAATATGGGCCTTGGTTTATTGCAGAAGAAAAGTACATCGTACACCTGATCCAGATAACATTTACCTATTAAAAACCCCCTAATTTCCCCCCTTTTTTTATCTAGCTTGGCTGTGTCGTTAAATTGTGTTTTGTTTCCGACAGGGTGTGTTTTTTAGTAGCGTGAAGAGGGGTGAGCTCTCCATGAACGTGTGTTCATTTAGATTGTTGGGATTGTTTCGTTTGGCTAGGTGTATCTCGATTGCTTCCTTTATGTCAAGAGCTCTGCCTTTCGATTCGTGATGGATTATTTTAAGGTCCGACTCTATGTTGGTAAAGCTATGCCCTGCGTCACACATATGTTCGCACACGGCTGAATGTGTTCCGTATCTTATCGCGAGTAGACACACGTTATAATGAACATAGAAATGCGATAAGATACGGAACACATTCAGCCGTGTGCGAACATATGTGTGACGCAGGGCATAGCTTTACCAACATAGAGTCGGACCTTAAAATAATCCATCACGAATCGAAAGGCAGAGCTCTTGACATAAAGGAAGCAATCGAGATACACCTAGCCAAACGAAACAATCCCAACAATCTAAATGAACACACGTTCATGGAGAGCTCACCCCTCTTCACGCTACTAAAAAACACACCCTGTCGGAAACAAAACACAATTTAGCGACACAGCCAAGCTAGATAAAAAAGGGGGGAAATTAGGGGGTTTTTAATAGGTAAATGTTATCTGGATCAGGTGTACGATGTACTTTTCTTCTGCAATAAACCAAGGCCCATATTAGAGGCAGTATTAAAGGTGCCGGGACGTCCTCATAAGACCGTCAACGCTTAGTTCGAATGGGTTATGCTCCACGCGTGGCGAGGACTAATCCACGGTCTTTAATAGTTGTAGATCCACCTCATTCAATAACATACATCTTATCTAGGTTGGCAACACCTCACATAAACACATCGCGATCACTCCCCACAGCACGTAGGGACAGGGGGGGAAGGCAGGGGAAAACCAGTCGTTAAGATAACCACCGCAGTCGACCGCACAGCGAGTTCAAGTGAGCACGGAAACTGCGAATAGCTGTAGTACGGAAGACAATCAGATAAGTAGTTAGCCTAAAATTTTATAGTTTAACCATAGTTTACAACCATATAATCTCTCTAAAGTACAATCTCCGGATAGCCATCACCATTTAGCATTTCACCTAACATATATACTGCATTTAGCATACACTGACAGTTGCAGTACCAATACTGCAAATAAATAATTGTACATATTGTAAATATTTTCACCTGTATTTCAAACATAGATTTTATAGCCTAAGTGTATTGGATCTGATGATGATCGCTTGACGATCGAAACTGGTCATCCTAGTGTTTTATTAATCTCATGTAATTTATTTCAGGATTAGGGCATAACCCATCTCTTTTGGGTACATTCGTGTTGACCGACTGAAAAGCACTAAACTCTTGAATAATAATAATGTTATTTGTTTTACGACCCTTTTAACTACTGTTGCTTTTAGATACGCCGGGGTGCCGGAATTTTGGCCCGAAGGGGATCTTTAACGTGCCAGTAAATCTACTGACACGGCTCCCTCGCATTTGTGCACCCTCAAATGCCAGCTGGCTGCGCCAGGATACGAACCTGCAACCTAGGGCCCAGCAAGCGAGAACGTTACCGCAGAGCCACGCAGCCAGTCCGGTCGATTATGTCTCCAGATCCATAACATTCTTGAGATACTTCTTATCTATCTTTCTTCAATGATGGTAGTAGTTTTTTTCTAGGTTGTGGCGTTTGGTAGAGGTAAATAGTTTCTAAGGTCTTCAACCAAGAAATGATTCTATTATACTCTTTGATAATAACAACCAGTTATAACTATACACATACATTTAGGAGAAAGTAGGCTATATGTTCTTTACTGAACATCTTGTTTTTTCAAAATTGAAAATAGGCTAAAAATTTGAATTTAGATCTCAACCCAAAAGAAATATGCGTAGATGGACAGCTGAAAAGAAGAAGGCACCCAGTGAACGGATGAAAGGTTTTTGGGAAGATAACAAGTAGTTCCGTGAAGAACTATACAGCCTATTTTCATATATCCTACTTATGTTAACTGCCTCTATCAACATACAAAATTTCAGTTTGATTGCTGTAATAGTTTCGTGGATATTGAGAACCGTCTAAATATTTCGGATGGTCGCCATGTTGGATTTTATGTATGTAGGTCCTAGAGTTATATACTGTTACATGAAGATTATTGTGTACGTTTAGCATTCAAACTTCAATCGCATGATTACGACACAAGAAGTAACAAGGAGATTTCAAAATTTCGCACAGCTGCCATCTTGTGGTTATGGAAACAATTGAAATAAAGTTGATGCCAGTGGATTAACATTTGTATAAGGATTTACTGTGCCAAGTTTCACTGCACTCGGATGGTTAAATTGCGAGAAACGTCCATGTGAATATTTATACTTCGCGTCACCGTTGGATCTGTGATCACCAGTTATTTAAAGTCCTATAGGTGAACGTAAGTTCATAGCCCCTATGAACATAAAAAAATTCAGTTTGATTGCTATAATAGATTCGTAGATATTCAGAGCCGTCTAAATATTTCGGATGGTCACCATGTTGGATTGTTAAATGTATAGGCCATAGAGTCATGTACCATTAAAGGAAAATCATTGCGTAGGTTCATTATTCAAACTTTCATTTCGATCGCATGATTATGACACAAGGAATAAAAACTTAATTTTAAAATTCGCACAGCCGCCATCTTGAGGTTATGTAAACAATTGAACTAAATTAGATACCAGTGCATTACAATGTGTATAAACATTTCCTGTACGAGATTTCACTGCGTTTGGAACATTAAATCGCGAGAAAGGTTTATTTAAAATTTTCTAATTCGCTGGGCCGCCACGTTCGATTTGTATTTAACTGGTTTCTGAAAGTCTTATAGATGAACTTCCAGTAGTGCCCTTTATCTCCGTACAAAATTTCAGGGTGATACCGGTAATAGTTTCAGAGATATAGAATGCCGGTGAAATATTTCGCACATCCGCCATCTTGTGGTTATGTAAACAATTGAACCAAGTTAGATGTTGGTGGATTACGATGTGTTTAAACATATACTGTACCAAGTTTTATTGCGTTTGGTTGGTTAAATCGCGAGAGACGTCTATTTGAAATTCGCAAATTCGCGTGGCCGCCATGTTGGTTATGTAGTTACCAGTTTTTAAAAAGTCACATTGGTGAACTTCTAGTAGTTCCCTTTATCACCGTAAAAATTCCAGGGTGATATCGGTAATAGTTTCGGAGATATTAAATGCTGGGGAAATATTTCTCACAGCCGCCATGTTGGATTGGTGAGACATAACAAAATTTGAAGGGCACTGACGGGGTCGTCCGGAATAGTGCTATGAACTTACCGAGTTTCATTGAAATCTCTCCAGCCGTTTAGATGTTATTAGGGACACACACACACACACACACACACACGCACACGCACACGCACACACACACGGACCAAAGGTGATCTCATAAGACTATTTTTTCAAAATTGAAAATAGGTTAAAAATAGGAAAAGAGCCACCACCAAAAGCTAGATTTTTGTGTTTTAGCGCTCTCCTTAAAGGGTAATGTACGCAAATAATAATAATAATAATAATAATAATAATAATAATAGGCTAATAATGGCATGTGGCCTCCAGAAAGGGCTGATGAATGATACTGAATTAAACGCCTTATAAGCATCTAAGGATCTACTCTACAATTTTATTGTGACGTCCCGATTACACTGCTACCTAGTAGAGATACCGAAACGTTATTGGATGACCTGAAGATGATATCGTTACCGGTAGTTAACATTGTTTTGTAATCATCATGGTACGATTCGAAATGCCGTGAACCTCTTCCGCCCTATAAAAATCTGATTTTGTGGGCCAAGAATTGACTTTATACTCGTAATCTAGGGGTCAGGAACCATATATCCTAACACTTATATACCAGATAGATACATAGATTGTGTGGTGCGCACAGGAAAAGTTTAACCAACGTTCGTAACTTGGTGTTGTAAGTTTGTCTGGTGGTTCACTGAAACGCCCTTGGTGGTGCGTAGTACGGTTATGGAACATTTCATTCCACTCTATAACTTCTTGTTTCATTATGGACACTCCATTGTTGGAACTGCTGCCACGCCACTGTCAGTCTTCGTTATACAAGCACGCCACCGGGTAACAATCACGGTTAACGCTTAATTTGAATTTATGCATAATAATGAGTTGATTCAATTCACATTACTTCCCGAAAGATAGATTAATATTCACGTCCCGTATTTTAGGAGTTTTTTTTTAGTTCAGCTGTCCACATCTGGTTTGATGCAACTATCCATGCATATCCTTTGTATGCTGGTTGGTTAGTTCTTAAGTTTAGGGGCTGCGACAACGCGGTCATGTAGCCCCGTGTACTTTGGGTGTATGTAGAATCTGTCTGATAACCGGTGTTAATTGTGATGACTGTATTATTGTGTGTTGTCTATTTTCAATTCAAGTAAGGACTGCAGACATTGAATGTTTTCGAGTAGTTCCTAATTTTGACGCCAAACGCCACCGTCAACGACTACCACTTGGTTACCAGATGCCATCGCAGTCGGCTCCTGGTGACGAACGTCGGAACTTAAGAGCGTTGTCAAATGTTTAACTTATAATTTAGCTTCACACAGGTGTAATTAGTGGAAGGTTCTTTAACGTGTCATAAATCTATGACATGGGAACGCTGCATTCTTATAATTGCATAGTTGTTATAAAGTTGCTATAGAAAAAAAACCACGTTGCTCATGCCTCGCCCGCCATGCGCCAGAAATGCTATGGTTTCTGTACGCTTGACCGTCTGGAACTTTCACTTCTGTCACTTGAATTTCTGATCAATTCCTGTATACATTTGGATGAAATTGGCGATGACGAGTAGACGCTGTCCGTTTGTGAGACAAGCAAAACCCCTACTTTGTTAAATCTTACTTACAACATGTCTAGTCGTTATATTTAAAAATAACTACATTGCCATTGTTTCTCACGGTTTGCTGTATTTCAATGTGGAGAATTGATACAGGGTTCTGCAATAAGTATTATCTTTTGTTTTTTATACAGGGTGGAACAAAAAAGTACGGCACAAAATCCACGACACATTCCTCACAGGTAGACAAAGAAATTATATTATATGAACATGGGTCCGGAAACGCTTTGTTTCCATGTTATACCTCATATTGTTTCCAACTCATTAATCATGGTAAAAACACAAGAACAGAACGTACCAGCATACCACATGCAACTCTTTCTCACAGGAGATGTTCGATATACCCTCCGTGCGCATTGATACGTGCATCAACCCGCCGTCGTAGTGAATCTCGGATGCGCTGATGTATCCCTCCCTGGACTACTGCGTATGGTTTCGCAGCCTTCCATAATACGGGCACGGAGCCTCTGAAAATCTTGTACTGGGGTTCGATACACAATAGCTTTCAAATGCCCTCACAAATAAAAGTCTAGTGATTTTACGTCCGGAGAGCGTGGAGGCCAGGAAATTGGTCCACCTCTACCTATCCATCTGTCACCAAATCTGTTATTTAGAAGCCGACGGACATTAAGACTAAAATGAGGAGGTGCTCCATCGTGCATCAAGTACTTGTTTTGTCGCACAGCTAAAGGCACATCGGCTAAGTCGCATGGCAACAGGGCCATGTAAAACAAAACACTGGCGGCGCACCTACGATAATGACAACGTAACCAGACATAAGAAAGAGTGCATGTTCCCCATGATTCTAAAGTTCTGTTCTTGTGTTGGAACACATTGAGTTGGAGTCAATGAGGTGTAACATGGAAACAAAGCGTTCCCGGACCCATGTTCATATAACATAATTTCTTCGTCTACGTGTGAGGAATGTGTCCAGCATTTTGTGCCGTATATTTTTGTTACGCTCTGTATATAAAATCCTAAGGTGTATGTTTCACAAAACGCAAACCCTTAAACCAGAGGAAGTTAGAAGGTGCGGTTTGTACCAAAATCTTCCAAATCCCTCAGAGGGTGGAATTTGAAATAATAAATCCCACGACAGATTAGCCGCGCTCGGAATTTATATCGTCAGAGATCCGCCGATACTGGCGCAAATGGTACGCTAAAAGCTCAACAGATGACAGTAAACTGCACTTTAAGGTCTGGCCTAACAGGGAATCCCCGAATTGAGTGATGTTAACTTCTTGCTAGCTTCTCACAAGCTCTGAGAGATTATCGTCTTCAGTCAAGCTTGCATCGCGAGTTCTAAGAACGGATTTTTGTGATTAATATTGTTAAGGGCTAAGGTTCCCTACGCCCTTAGGACTTAGGACCTAACGCACCCCCAAGGGAGAGGTGGCTTACGCCACTGAACCCACACAAACCCACAAGCTGGACATCTACAAATATATCCATATATATAGCCGGTTCGGTTCCTGATTTATCACCTGGAGGTTATTGTGCGTCTTAGTTCCTAACACCAAACTTTACAAAGTGTACTCCTACCCACTTGGTACCCACACTCAACCTTGTATACATTTGTACTTACAATTGTGCTACACGTCCCTAAATAGAGGGACACCCTACAAATAATTACGGTCCAATAAACAAGTGACCATCTGCACTACACACTCTTTTGTACACCTTTATTCTACACTGATTTCGCATCCCAAATCCCTGACACCCTGACCTTTCATTGCCTTCATTTACAGAACTGCTGCATGAGCAGCAACCCATTCATTGTCGCGGCGCTGAGTGTGAATCACGCTGTTAAGACGAACCGTGCGCGGTCAGCTAATATTAGAACGCTCAGTTGCAGTATTACTCCGAACGCTAATAGCTCACCTAGTTGACACATCCCTTAAGTCTACAACCCCCGTAGACTGGTGTTCTCCCGTCATCTATAAATTCGCATTCACACGCTCCATTCCTAGCTCCCACACATCTACTGACACTCTCCCAAATAGATCACACCTTCCAAATTTGACCCTAACACCCCTTGTTCGACCAACCCTTACTCCCGGTCTGAACAAATATTGGTGGAAGCACGGGGTAGTTCCCATTCAGTAAGGGTTCTCAGACAAAGAGGATCTGGAACTACGACCCTGGTACCAAGTAGGGCAGCCAAGCGTAAATACAAAAAAAATCATAGTACGCCATACATTTTATCTTTGTTTTACGGGAGATTACATTATATTTAACCCGCCCACCCTCCCTAGAAATAATTTAGGAGATACACCACTTACACGATAGGCCAGCGTAGCGACAAATTTGTCAGTAGAATAAGTTAGGGAAAATGTATCGAACCCTACAGAAGAGTATTGCAAGCAAAGTAGCGCCAATTTCTTTAAACACTGCGCTAAAAATCAAAACTTCACAGAGGCCAGGAGCCATTAGTATATTTTTCAACAAACCATAAGAGTTTATATTAGCCCTACCAGCCCACACACACAGAATTGATTAGGGGCACCAATTAGAACACAGTTCCCAGGATATACATTTACATCGCATACACAAGCAATCACTCACGCTTAATTCACTGCTCCAAATTGAAATGGCCCCCTTATACCGTTTGACCATGTTGAAGAACATTGCCGAGTATCAAGACCTCATCGAATGGCTGAAGGTATTCGCAAAGAGACAGGATTACCTCAGGAGGTACCAGCAGCTCCTACACGCCCAATATATGAGGGGAATTAAGGCACTTTTCCGGCCACGGAGCATGGCTCAGAAAACTAAAATTAGGGCTAAAATACCTTCACTACGGACACAGCTCAACCGCTCACACTGGCGACTACACCTGTTGCATGATGTAATGTTCCAGCAATATCACAGCCTTAAGGAACAACACATTTACATAGGCACATGTAGGACGAAAGTAGCCGAGCAGGCAATGCGCCTTAACAAGGAATATGCTCAAATTTGGGAAGCATATGGCGAATTGCAGGCCAACAATGTGATATTTGAGTGGGCGGCAGGAAAACCCACAACGCTCCAGGCGGTCAACACACAATACACATTAATAGCGGGCAGTACTGTGGATCCTACAGGGGAAATTGAACAGCTGACCCGAAAGGTTGCAAATTCAAACCTGAATACACCTGACACTATGAGGGTACAGGAGGTTGACGTGGCATCCATACACAACACTGACGAGGATGACATGAACCAATTGATACATTAAAATATCCACACCTCACAACACAAAGGTGAAAGAGTATGCCGTGGCCCCAGTACGGGAGCCTCCTACTCCGGCCTCGCATATGATACATACGCTAACAATAACACGATCCACAGCGCCAAATCAGAGGGCTAGTATGCCAGAACGGAGGCGGACACTGCCATCTGCACCCCCGGCGCAGAAAAACAGAAGGGTATTGCTTCCAATCCCTCAGGACGTAGGCCACACACCTTTGCACACTGCCCAGGCTCACACACAAAACACCCAGGGCATTAGGAAACTTTGTTGCCTACCCCCAAGGGCTACCCAAGTATAGGGCATACATCCCATTGGACATCGCCCACGTATACACAAATTGAACGGGGGAGTAGGAAAATATTACTTTCCACCCCCACGCGGCATTTCACAGCACAACACACCCCCACAGGCACTGATAGGGTAGTGCGGCGCAAGAACAACACTTCAGGTACGCGCACACCTCAGGCTACAAAGGGGCACCACGGTGCACAAAGGCCTAGACTCACCCTACTGGAAACTCCCAGGGGAAACAGTGAGGAACGACCCCAATGGATACCAGAGGCCTATGCTGTGGTCACAGGGTAAGTCCGGTCTCCTAGTCGAGCGATGGCGCTCAGACGATAGGAAAAATTAATTTACCGGAGGAAACGCAAATTAATAGAATTACGACCCAGAGAAACGGCAATTTATATGACATGGCAAGATCGAACCCAGGGGCGTAGACACAGATGGTAGACACTAACACTGGTGACACGCCACGGATAACATAAATCATACGTTCACATAGAACCTATAGATTCCCATGCACATGGCTACGGCAATCATACTATTTACATAAGAGGCCCATTGACACATAAAGGCTTCCGGACGAAGATTCCGAAAAAGCGAGCCTTTGAACATAAATTGAAAGATACCCAGTATTCATGCACTTATAGTTTACATTCACACGCACGACGATGGGAGAACATACAGCTACACGTCTGGTGACATAACACTGGTCATTACCCACGCACATTTTCACCATGAACACGTTCGCTATATAAATATAAGTGCATACATCTGAAAAGTGTGATTATTGTATACAAATGTACAACACGCATGGTCATTCTATGTCATATTTGTATGTCACATGACAAGCGCTGGGAAAAATATGATATAGAAACAGGATTTTCTTTCTCGTAACAGGGTTACGTAAGCGGCAACGCTGAACGGTACATTTAAAAACTAAGGGCATACCACGTTGTTGTTTTGTTGTTTTTGATTAAACACTATTCCTGTACACAGACAATACAGATAACCAAGCTATTACGTAGACGCGGGGACCTAATCCAATTATAGAGAATAATTAGACACGCTACTGAATGTCCAAGGAGCAGACACACATAATCATACAAGTTAACACAGACAGACACAGTAAGAAGGCACAGACCACATTTTACAACACATGTGAAACTGGGTGACGCTTAACGGCAAAGGGTTGCAGCCAACATGTAGTAAATGAGCGGACCCACCGATTATATTCCATGAATGCACAATGGCTATACATTTATATCTTATTTATACACCAGTATCATTTCATATCATATGCCTCCATGTTCGACTGCATGCATAATACAAATATGTGCAACGATAGGGCATTTTTCATGAAGTACTGGACTAACTGGCATTATTAGTCAGCCCAGGTCTCAGGCATGTACTCTGTACGTGAAAATGTCAACATGCAGTGAGCAGACAGCCAGGATGACAAAATTGCTGTTACAACACTGTCAGGAGAAACTACTCACGAGTCAGCAAAAGCATGGCGCACGTGCACGGCAGCATAACGAGTGCCAGCACAATTAACAGAGCCTTCAATAACACTACTGTAAATTATCATTCAACCCACTTTGAAAACCTAACAGCTCCCGAAATTGAAGTACGAGGGACAATCAGCGATTCGGAATCTATTGCAAACGATCTATACTTTTCCACATACATTCCAGCCCCAAATTACACGCTACAGAAACAAGGGTAGGGGATTATGGATCCCGAACTACCAATACAAGGCATTTCAGACTCCTCAAGGTACACACAATAACTTTTTGGGTAACGAACAGCCCACAGTGCAGAGAAACGCAATATTACAGACAAGGAATGTAAATCACGCGCAAACACAGTACAACAGGGGAAAACAGGGCGTAGCTGGGAGCAAGTTAGTCAACGACACCTAGTTACGAAAAACACTACTAGAAGCCACATGGGGATATACATAATAACTCTGATAACACGCGCGAAACATAGAGCACAGGGATATACGGAGGCGAGAGAACGACCTCTAAAGGTAAATGAGACATGTGCGAGAGAGAAATTGTCGACAGACTGAAAAACGAATGGTATCGACGCCTCTCGGAGACAGACAGGTGCATTAGGCAAGGCTCTGACACTGTTTACAAGTACACGAGGAAGATAGGCACAGAGAAGGCCACAAGGGCAAATATGGCGGCCAACTGAAAAGCAATCAGCCCTATACACACAATTCACTACTCCAGGGACGTCTCAAGAATTCCCATAGGCTTAACGTACAGCAGAAAGGGTAGATACCACAGACTGCAGAGAAAACAAGAGCGACAATTATCGCACACATGCAGCAAAAATTACGGATGCCATGAAATCACAGAATATGAGGCAATCTAATCACGTAGGCCGATAGATGCAGAACATAGGAAAACACAGAGTGACACAGCATAGAGTGCAACAGAAAAACATGGGGACAGCGAAAGAAATTTCTTTGATGATAGGGCGCCCTGCTCATGTTCGGCAATCGGCTCAAAAGCTTTATAGAACAGTTGTTTCACAATTACTTCACAGCATAAGCAATCCTTACACACGAGGCGGCCGCAAGATTGTAACATAAAGACATTTCAAACTGCGGACATAATACAGGAGGAATTCTTTGCCTCAAACCATGGACATAGCGCAATTGACGCTAGGCACATTGGTAAACACCATATGGCAAAACAGCTGACACTCAGTAAGAAAATATACACACGGGAACACATACTTGCGACAGCACATGCTCGCGCCACCGCGGAGCTTCTGGCCTACATAGTATACTATACCCAATGAGACAGATGGAATGGTCAATGAAAACGCCAAAACTTACAGATACGCGACACAGCGGGCCACCATCGCGATTACCGACATTCGTACTAACCCGCAGCGTCCATGAACAGTCCAACCAGAGGATTGGCCGATAAGGCTACACGCTCATGTAACACACCCACGGACGCACAGATAAGGCCCGACACGAGGCAGGTTATACAGATTACAAGACTCATTTAGAGAGTCCAGTGCATCGCGGCAGGCGAGACCGCTCTGAGTGGCGATGCACGCTGCAGGCCACATCCGTCTCCCGCCCAATCACACTTAATACATAACACGCGTAGTAGGGTGACATAAAAACGCTCACAGATACTTACCTGCAATGGCAGATATCTATAGAGGCCCCAGCACACAAAACATCCCCTAGCAGAGGGATGCATACAATAATGGAATTTTAGAATTCAGAGAGATTTACCCCAGCACATAGCGATCTATATACAGGCAGATAGACACTGCAGACAATTAAAAACAAGGGCGGATAGACATAACGCCGTAGAGTACATAATATAGACCCATTTTTAAAGGAGGTAACAATATATGAAACAGAGAGGTTCACAGCCATTAGAAAGCTGATAAAGACCCTAATATACGGGCAGAATAGTAAATTGACCCCCACAATAGGGCGGGCTCATAAAATTACACCTTTAAATATAATTTATAGAGAATACATACATAAAGGTGAAGGCTGCACGCAAAGCACGTAGACAGGCCACAGGGCGCACAGCGCGCGCATTTTACACCGTTATAATGGTAGACATGTTTTTAAAGGGCACTAAGTGCACCCCAATGGTATTATTAATTAAATAGTGGAAAGCCGTGAATGGTAAAACCCACACGGTATATACCATAAATTGGGACAGCCGAAGGGCGTTACCCAGGGGTATATCCATATTTTAAGAGAAATAAGGGATGACAATCCCACAGTGACAGTGAGAAAGGCATTACAATAGACTTTAGGTGCCATGACGCATCTACACGACACATAAAGGCCCAGTTAGTGCGTAAATATATACCGACGAAGAGCGGAAGAGAACACGATATGACCGAGAGAGGATTATCACCTAGTAGAAGGGCACAGAGTGACAATAAACCCTCAGTTCCCATAAAGAAAACATACAGGCAAATATCCATACCCCTTTCCATAACACTTCCTAATATTTCCTCACAATTTACATACATACATACATACATACATACATACACACCACTTAACACAAAGGGGTTATAGCCATTCCTGCTTTTAACGTAAGGGTCCTCTGCACCCTGTGCCATACGGTTCCCACCTGAATACTAGGGGTGGTTGGACGCAATACTAGATGCTAGATATACATCTACTGTATTTATATAAATGGAAGGCCATGAAAAAATGTACTAACAGACATTTCACTTAATACTCCTGCAAGATACAAGTATGAACTTATTACACCCACACAAACCCATTTTCCTCACTTGAGCAGCAAATATACATGCGCTCAAATCCAGATATATGCATGGAAATCCTATCCATTCATCCAGGGTTGTACTTATATTACACCAGCATGACACATGGAAATTTAAGCACCCGGGGAACGAACCAACCCCATCCAGTAAAATTAAGCTTATCCTTACAGCATTACCGACTCCAGGTCAATGAATTACAAGAGTCCAACGATGCTAAACCTTTCCACACCCACGTATTATACCACTTTAACAAATAACGCCATAGCGGACCTTGCTAACAATACCTTGAAATTCCGCAGAAACCCTACTAACATGTCCACAGATATACAGAAATATCAGCACGAGAGATCCAATTGAATCAAAAAAGACGAAAGCAGCCAATGCGTTTCGAATGATCTACAGCCCCATACATTGTACACAAACTATTATATTAGACATTGTACACTAAATTATTACACTATACATTGAACACTTAAATTACACCCCCAGAGAATTATCTATACACAGATAATCAAGGATCTGAGTGCACACCAGTTGATGACATACAATACTGTATATAATTCACGATAAAAAGGGCCACAGGAGGGCAAAGCCAAAGAAGGCAGTGGCAGATCATGACATACACTAAAACAGAAAAACGGCAGGTCAAAGCGACGATGACGTAGTGCGGGTAAACATTGAGATCTCGGCAAGGGGTAGCTTCCCTGTCGTGTCGGATAAGTTTAAACCCTCTATGCGCTACTGTCAGTGAAGCCGGACCTGCAGGAGGGAAATTGACTGTCTGATGGGAGAAATAGCCCACTCAGCGTCGGACTTAATAGAAAACCCACCAAGATACGACCAAATTTAGGACTTGACCCTTAGCTAGTCTGAATGTTAAATAGCATCCCTGAGGCGTGGGGATGAGTCTTCCGATCGTATGGAAGTGAAGATGTGCGCCTGGGTCAGCGGAACCACCCCAGGTCCACGAAAAGTCCTTATACGGATATAAGGTGAAGAAATGAAGAATAATGAATAATGAAATAATGAATGAATGCGTAAGTCGATCACTGGATGCCCATCCGCCAAGAGTGTGAACATGGCCAAATCCCATCCGCCAAGAGCGTGAATTTGGATATATCCAGCCCGTCAAGAGCGTTGAATATCGCAGCCTACGATTTTTGTTCCGCGCCCGCAAATGATGAGTAGCGAATCTTGAGCTAAATGGAGGGTAGCGACCCCCAGAGTTGTATATGAAGGCAGCGACCATTCAGAGGGGAATTGGGCATCCCACAATATAATTTCCCGGACGGTATTTCCCGGATGATGAATATTTACGCGATGCACATTCCGCAAGATATAGCCCGAGTAAATAGGGAAGCAGCAGCCCCTAAAGCAATAAATGAGAAGCGGCGGCCCTCACAGGGGTTTGGGCCATCCATTGATGGCCAAAATAATCTATAAAGCGGCTATAAAGCCATGGATATCCCGAGCGAAGTGCTTGCTATTTTTAGCAACGCACACACAAAGGCCTTCACACACACATACAGTTAGTTATTAAGGGGGGAATTCGGCATTTAGGTTAAGGAGGCGAGTGACATAAGGACATAGTCTGGCGTATTCTATTGGGGACCGGCCCCAGCAGAGTATGCACATGCGCGAAGACCCTCGATCAAAATTTAGTAAATAAGACATAGTTGCATATTTGGAGAGCAACGTAGACATAAGCAAATTTCGTAAGCCAGGGCTGTCCCAAAGCAGCAGCTGGCAATGCAGATTTCGGACTTAGAATAAGGAGACATTTCGGCAATTTTTGTCTAGATATAGATTAGTATATAATTAGTTTAAGTCTACACATATACAATGAGCGTACTCGGCATTGTAAGACCTTAATGGCGTTGTGAGGCCGATAATAGGGGCGAAAAACGTCGAGACAGCGTCGACGAAGCGAATGAAGCATCGATAAGTCATGGTAAATGGTAAATGAAGGGTGATGGGGCTGTAAATAAAGGTATACAAATTAGCAAGAGGTTAACATAAAAATAAAACACACACAATGAAAAGACTATCAAAAGGAAGAGTAGAGAAGCCTAACGCTAGTTAGATTGGAGATCGTAGCGAAATAACCATTTGTGACTTCAATGGGAAAGCTAATTAAAATAAATAAGAAATAATACGTTCGTCCCACCACAGGCTGAATACAGAAAGTAACCAGAAGAGATATTCTAAAAAGCATATGAAGTCGTACCAACCAAGAACAAATCCCCTTAAATGAACTAAAAATATGTCTCACAAATCAGTACTAGAGTAAACAGATAACTACGGTATCGGTCAAAACATCATCCACTTACTACAGTATAACACGACGACGACCATAAATAAAGGAAAGAAAAACATACACAACCCTTAAGAGAAACAATTTACAACTCCTCAAAACAAAACAGCAACTGACTTCATAAACTCTCTGAATAAATCTTCTTTGTCGGACGAAAGTATGAGATTCAATCATCTTGCCGAAAGTAAAATGAGCATCAATGACAGTCCCCGGGTACTTGCCACAAACACACATATCACAAACCGCAAGAATAATCGATACACCTCATTTAATAAACATAAAGAGTACGCACGTTGTTTCCCGACCGAAAGCAACAAACACAAACCCATAAATTACCCTCAACTTTCGGTCAAGCTCCCACTTAAACAAGACGTTAACCCACCCTTAACCACATGTCTAGAAACGTGATTATACCATGAAAAGCCTTTCGACACAAACCAATGAATATGTCAGCCCAGTCCTTAAGGAAAATAAGAAAATCTAGTCGGTTATCCTTAAGGTTGCACGAATGACTGACATCTCAAAAGAAACATAATAACCCTATCTGACGAATGGTATTTGAACGTATACGGGACTTCGTTGAAACGCTTCGCCCGTCTTCGCTCATTTGTTGAATCTACTCGTGCGCTATCTATGGTAAAATGGATTTACTAAGCCTGAAACCTTCCCTGGAGTGTACACAATAACTCACCCAAGTTTCATCGCTGTCGGATTAATGGTATATGAACGCATATGGGACTTTGTTGAGACACTTCGCGTGTCCTCGCTCATTTGTTTAATCTACTTGTGCGATACCTATTGAAAAGTGGATTTACTAAGCCATAAACCTGACCTGAAGTGTACACAACATCTCACTCAAGTTTCATCGCTATCGGACGAATAGTAGGCTAAATGAACGCATACGGGACTTTGGTGAAAGGCTTCGCGCGTCTTGGCTCATTTATTGAATCTACTCGTGCGCTACCTATTGTAAAATGGATTTACTAAGCCTGAAACCTTCCCTGGAGTGTACACAATAACTCACCCAAGTTTCATCGCAATCAGACGAATGTTATATGAACGCATATGGGACTTTGTTGAACACTTCGCGCGTCTTCGCTCATTTGTATAATCTACTATACTTGTGCGATACCTATTGAAAAGTGGATTTACTACGCCAGAAAACTTACCTGAAGTGTACACAACATCTCACCCTAGTTTCATCGCAATTGGACGAATAGTATATGAACGCATAGGCCTACGGGACTTGGTTGAAACGCTTCGTGCGTAGTCGCTCATTTGTTGAATCTACTCGTGCGCTACCTATTGTTAAGTAGATTTACTACACCAAAAACTTTCCCTGAAGTGTACATAACATCTCACCCAAGTTTCATCGCAATGGGGTGAGTGGTATATGAACGCATGTGGGTCCTTGTTGAAACGAATCGCACGCCATTTTATTGAAGCTACTCGCGCGCTATCTACTGTAAATTGGATTTACTATGCCTATAACTTTCCCGGAAGTGTGCTAAACAACCCATCAAAATTTGGTCGCAATCGGATGAATTGTAGGCTATATGAATGCCTCGCCAACACTCATTTGTTTAAACTACTCGCGTGCTCTTTATTGTAAATTGGATTAACTATGGCTATAAAAAATACAAATAAAAATTAAGTATTTTAATGATTTCTATACCGGCAGTGGAGAGCGCTACACGCATCCAGTCGGCCGTGTCTCGTCAAGAGCTACTGTTTCCTGGAAACGACTTGCCTTGCCATTCCTTCATGAGTTTATTTTAGCTGCCATTTGCGTTACTTTTTATAGTGATTTGTATTCTCTTTGATGTTTTACGTCACGTCACGGGAAAAAAAAACGTATCCTATGTCCGTCTCCTGGTTCTAAGCTACCTCCAGACCAATTTTCAGCCAAATCGATCAGCCGTTCTTGAGTTATAAATAGTGTAACTAACACGACTTTCTTATATATATATATATATATATATATATATATATATATAGATTATTGTCATATGTTTAATTCATCATGTTATCATGGAACGGCAGGATGATATATGTAAAACTTATTATTGTCATATGTTTAATTTATCATGTTACTAAAATTTGTACCCAACCCTAACACCCACCCCTACTGAGACCACACTCTACCCACACACACCAAGGAACTGCTGGACCAGCACCTTCACCAAAGCCACACCATACGAGAGGAAGAAGAAGAAGAAGAAGAAAGGAGACAACGACACAGCTACCCTTACACTAATGGCAGTTTGTGCGTACACAAACTAAACATCGTGGAGGTGTTGTTAAGGGCTAAGGTTCCCTACGCCCTTAGGACTTAGGACCTTACGCACCCCCGAGGGAGAGGTGGCTTACGCCACTGAACCCACACAAACCCACAAGCTGGACATCTACAAATACATCCAGAACTACTCTACTACTCTACAAGTACGAAGCTTCTGTCATAACACCCAACACCCTCTTCTAACCCCAGAAACCACCCTAAGCTGGAAATACAGCAAAACTCATACATCTTCTAAAACACTGCAGGACGGCGGCCACCTACCACAAGTGGTTAGCTAACACCGTGCGTCACGTACATACCAGCACACTCGGAAGTATTTGGGACACCAACAATTGATGACAACGCCGAATCAGCATTCCAAAAACACATAAGAAGGAGGCCAAACTTAGGCTCGATGTCTGTCGCCGCCCGAGGCCACGCCGGTTTGGTTCCTGATTTATCACCTGGAGGTAAGTGTGCGTCTCAGTTCCTAACACCAAACTTTACAAAGTGTAGTCCTACCCACTTGGTACCCACACTCAACCTTGTATACATTTGTACTTACAATTGTGCTACACGTCCCTAAATAGAGGGACACCCTACAAATAATTACGGTCCAATAAACAAGTGACCATCTGCACTACACACTCTTTCGTACACCTTTATTCTACACTGATTTCGCATCCCAAGTCCCTGACTTCATTTACAGAACTGCTGCATGAGCAGTAACCCATTTCATTGTCGCGGCCCTGAGTGTGAATCACGCTGTTAAGACGATCCGTGCGCGGTCACCTAATATTAGAACGCTCAGTTGCAGTATTACTCCGAACGCTAATAGCTCACCTAGTTGACATATCCCTTAAGTCTACAACCCCCGTAGACTAGAGTTTTCCCGTCATCTATAAATTCCCATTCACACGCCCCATTCCAAGCTCCCACACATCTACTGACACTCTTCCAATTAGATCACACCTTCCAAATTTGACACTAAAACCCCTTGTTCGACCAACCCTTACTCCTGGTCTGAACAATATAGTTATTTTGCAGTAAAAAGAGGGTCAGTGAACAAGACTCCACGGATGTAGATGAAAGTGATTTTTCATTTGACGAGTCCGAAGATTGATATTCAAGTAGTGTCTCTAATGTCGACAATATGCTACGCACTTCTGAGACGGAGTACATCCAATAATCAAGATAAGTCATTATTATTACGTACATTTGCATGTTTATAGCTAGTGTTCCATTCAAGACGAGTTTTAATTTGCCATAGTGTTGGTCCGAGTACAGATATAAAACGCTTCAACCCGCGTAGGGTTAGAAGGTGCGGTTTGCATCAAATTCTTCCAAATCGTCGCAATATTACATGGAAAATCTTTCATTTCAGGAAAGGTCAACGGAAATATATTAATTTGTTTACAAAGTGCGTTTAATCAAATAAAAAAGACGACAGCCCCTGCCAGAACTGTGTCGCGTCCAGCCCGCATAGCCTAACACGAAAGCCGGGAGCTCACAAGTAACCTATAATGATTTTATTTGTGTTACGACCATTTTAGCAACTGAGGCTTCTAGAGATTCCGGGGTGCCAGAAATTTTCTCCGAGAGGGTCTTTAACGTAAATTTACTGACACGGCCCCCTCGCATTCGCACACTCTCAAATGCCAACTGACTGCACCAGGATTCAATCCAACAACTTCGGGTACAGCAGGCAAGAACGTTACCGCTGCATCACCTATCGTTACAAATGACCATTTAAAACAAAGAGAATACCCGAAGCAGTGACGAAATGCACTTCGTTATTATAAGTATCGACAATTTGTATAATAAGTACGATTAAAACAATAAACAAGACGGTAGACCCTGCCAGAACTGTGTCGCGTCATGCCCACATAACAATAACGCCGGGCAGGTGATTTATACACATGTGTCCGCTAGGAGGGCTCGGATGTTGATGCCGTAAGATAGTTTAAAAATGCACTGAAATTATCAAAAAATTCCAAAAATGCACTATAAAATGGAGAAAATAAACTTATAATAATAACCTCACCAATATTTCAACAATGACATCTTAAGCTCAAACGGAAAAGTCAATGAAAATAGATTTCCAACACTTAACAAAAGGCTTATGTTCATTTTAGTCTGAGTCAATTGAAAATAATCTGAGGTTATCAACCAACAAGTTTTTATAGTATCACGAAGAGCTGCGTTCAACATCAACTGATGTGATCGGAGCGTACTTGAAGTGAGGAAGGTAGTTTGCTGCTAAATCCTCCTCAGTCCCATCCATGCAGTAGTTTTCACCAGAAAGAATGTCTGAGATGTTGCATAATGTTCTATACCCGGTGTTTTTGTCCAGCACTTTTTCCAGTTTTGTTGCAAAACCCACAGAAATTTCGCCACGATTGTTGCTAAAACTAGTTTCCACCCGGTTGATTAAGGAAATGGAATCAATATTTCAATATTTTAAATTATCTTGTAACAGCTACTAGCTTCTTAACTCTGAGAGACGTAACTCCCTCATATAGAGCTATGGGATGACTAAAATGGAACAAAATGACCTTAAAAGGCCGATTTCTCTAAAATAAGACCAAGAAAATCTACCAAACTTAAAAAAATGCTCTTAAAATGAAACAAGATGTTCAGTAAAGAACATATAGCCTACTTTCTCCTAAATGTATGAGTATAGTTATAACTCGTTATTACCAAAGAGTATAATAGAACTATTCTTTGTTGAAGACCTTAGAAACGATTTACCTCTACCAAACGCCACAACCTAGATAAAAACTGCTACCATCATTGAAGAAAGAAAGAAAGAAAGATAAGAAGTATATCAAGAATGTTATGGATCTGGAGACATAATCGACCGGACTGGCTGCGTGGCTGAGCGGTAACGTTCTCGCTTGCTGGGCCCTAGGTTGCAGGTTCGTATCCTGGCGCAGTCAGCTGGCATTTGAGGGTGCACAAATGCGAGGGAGCCGTGTCAGTACATTTATTGGCACGATAAAGATCCCCTTCGGGCCAAAATTCCGGCACCCCGGTGTCTCTAACAGCAGCAGTAGTTAAAAGGGATGTAAAACCAATAACATTATTATTATTATTATTATTATTATTATTATTACATATACGACCTGCCGTGGGCAACATCCAACTTTGAGTTGAGGCATGTCTTTACACGTCTGGTTGTGCATGGCTTTCACAACCCTAATTGAAAAAAAAAGGAAGGAAGATTGTAGTTTTACGTGACCGTGAATCTTGTGATTATGAGCCACGGGACCTCCTTTTTACGTGGAATCCGAACCACAGGACATGGCATTTCACTTCGAAAATCTCACATGCTTTGACCGGGAATCGAAAACCCTAATTGACTTAACAAATCTTTCCATGACCCTACAGAGACGTGTGTATACAAACTACTATGTGAAATCGTTTTGTTCTTTACTTCAAATAACATTTTCAAGTAACGCAAAATAGGCTGTTACAAACCCTTTAAAATAAAAAGTAAAAATGTATCGTAGTATCATCTTGTCATTCTTCAAATTCGATGCGCATAGAATGCCAATGGTATAGTAATCAATGGAGCCCCACGTAGACTAGTCGTGACATCTAGTGGTGAAATATCGAACAATATAATCCTAACAGAGCGAGTGCATTCTACCGGCCAGAAGAAGAAACTTTTCAATAACATCTGGAAGTTAATAAGTAGGTCGACGTGCAGTTACCTTTTTGGCAGCTAGATGTCTCGAGTAAATCTGCTGGCGAATTATGTTTTAATTAAATATATATATATTACACCATAATATGCACAATATAACGCTTAATTTTAAAACATCTGAGTCATTACAAAACAATAAACATATAACATTTCAAGCAAAAAACCTAGCTCTGATCGGGTTTGAACCATAGGCATTTGAGCGATAGGCTAACGCTCCTCTACCACTGAGCTAATAGTGTCAACGAATATCGTTCTATATAAAATGAGTTACATAGAACTTGTTAGCAAATAATGACTTATACTAAACGATTTCATCACTGGAGTATATTATTTATATATAAAGCATTTCATACAAAGTTTATTTATTTTGTATTTTGCAAAAAATGAAAGTAGACTTATGAGATCAACACAGGGCGAAAAAAGTGTGTCTGTCTGTGTGTGTGTATGTGTGTGTGTGAGTCTGTGTGTGTGTGTATGTGTGTGTGTGAGTCTGTGTGTGTCTATGTGTGTGTGAGTGTGTGTACTCTGAATGTCTGTCCCCCCCTATCAATTCGAACACGGTGAATGCGAATTGAACGAAATTTGGTACAAAGGTAGCACTAGCAAAGGACACCTCAGTGTCATGTTTTATATCGCCGCCATCTTTACTAAAACTGAATGGCGGCCACTCAAATGTTCAAAACGTAAAATCAAATAACGACTAACCAAATCATCCGATCTCTACCAAATTTGGTAACAACATACCTTCATATAGGATGCGTCTTGTGACCAAACTACAAGGTCGTCCGCCATACCATTTCAGGATGGCGGTCGTGCGAATTATGCAAACTATATAATCCATATCATGGGACCCACCAGTTCCGATTATCGAGCCGAGAATCGTTTTAACTGTTCTAAAGGAAGAGGCACGTTCGAAATTAAAAGTTTATTTTGTAATACTATAGTGCAGACGTGATTTTAAAAAGCTGAGCTGATTAAGTAATAAGACAAGATGGCAGCGGATATCTTGTGCCTGACTTATATTTCACTAATTTGAGTATTGCATGCAATATAGCGTACTGATACAAAATAAATAAACTTTGTATGAAATGCTTTATATATAAATAATATACTCCAGTGATGAAATCGTTTAGTATAAATCATTATTTGCTAACAAGTTCTATGTAACTCATTTTATATAGAACGATATTCGTTGACACTATTAGCTCAGTGGTAGAGCGTTAGCCTATCGCTCAAATGCCTATGGTTCAAACCCGATCAGAGCTAGGTTCTTTGCTTGAAATGTTATATGTTTATTGTTTTGTAATGACTCAGATGTTTTAAAATTAAGCGTTATATTGTGCATATTATGGTGTAAAATATATATTGAATTAAAACATAATTCGCCAGCAGATTTACTCGAGACATCTAGCTGCCAAAAAGGTAACTGCACGTCGACCTACTTATTAACTTCCAGATTTTATTGAAAAGTTTCTTCTTCTGGCCGCTAGAATGCACTCGCTCTGTTAGGATTATATTGTTCGATATTTCACCACTAGATGTCACGACTAGTCTACGTGGGGCTCCATTGATTACTATACCATTGGTATTCTATGCGCATCGAATTTGAAGAATGACAAGATGATACTACGATACATTTTTACTTTTCATTTTAAAGGGTTTGTAACAGCCTATTTTGCGTTACTTGAAAATGTTATTTGAAGTAAAGAACAAAACGATTTCACATAGTAGTTTGTATACACACGTCTCTGTAGGGTCATGGAAAGATTTGTTAATTCAATTAGGGTTTTCGATTCCCGGTCAAAGCATGTGAGATTTTCGAAGTGAAATGCCATGTCCTGTGGTTCGGATTCCACGTAAAAAGGAGGTCCCGTGGCTCATAATCACAAGATTCACGGTCACGTAAAACTACAATCTTCCTTCCTTTTTTTTCAATTAGGGTTGTGAAAGCCATGCACAACCAGACATGCCTCAACTCAAAGTTGGATGTTGCCCACGGCAGGTCGTATATGTAATAATAATAATAATAATAATAATAATAATAATAATAATAATAATAATAATAATAATAATAATAATAATAATAATAATAATAATAATAATAATGTTATTGGTTTTACATCCCTTTTAACTACTGCTGCTTTTAGAGACACCGGGGTGCCGGAATTTTGGCCCGAAGGGGATCTTTAACGTGCCAGTAAATGTACTGACACGGCTCCCTCGCATTTGTGCACCCTCAAATGCCAGCTGACTGCGCCAGGATACGAACCTGCAACCTAGGGACCAGCAAGCGAGAACGTTACCGCTGAACCACGCAGCCAGTCCGGTCGATTATGTCTCCAGATCCATAACATTCTTGATATACTTCTTATCTTTCTTTCTTTCTTTCTTTCTTTCTTCAATGATGGTAGCAGTTTTTATCTAGGTTGTGGCGTTTGGTAGAGGTAAATCGTTTCTAAGGTCTTCAACAAAGAATAGTTCTATTATACTCTTTGATAATAACGAGTTATAACTATACTCATACATTTAGGAGAAAGTAGGCTATATGTTCCTTACTGAACATCTTGTTTCATACACATTTAATTAAACTGTTGTGATTTAAGGTACATAGGGTGATGATGTAGTGATAAATGAGCAAGAAAATGCGTGATGGCGATGATAAGAGTCTTTCTGACGTGAGATTTGTACTCGCTTAGCAACTACAGCCAAGGGACAGTCCTTCGCTGCGAGGTTACAGCTCGATCGTCACTTGTCTTTGCGACAGTCGCTCATAGGCTTTTGCTCCGCTTCCAAAGCTATGCGCTCCCGGAGCCCATCGCTCCTGTTTGTGCAAGGCTGCACTAAGTGAAAGAACGTATAATTACTAGTTTAACAGACCAACTATTGTAAGTACAAACAAGATCAAAAGACCCTGTTATAGTTCAAATAAGACCCTTCAGTATGAAACGATTTAATGTGTCCTGCAGGGAAAATTCCCCAACATTGATGAGGATGTCGATAATGTAGCGTGGTTTATTACCTGTCAGGCAACGTCATTGGCTTATAGACAGCTGAGTGGCAGTCCTTTTTACTTTTAATGAGCATTGTGTGCTACTATAGTGTTTTTGAGAGTCTATGACGGGTGTCAAATGCAGTCTTATGCGACTAAATTAAATAATGAATTGAAGATCATACACGTTATCTATTTAATTAATAGGAAATATATTATCAAACAGTGTGAGAGACTGGAGTCACTAAGGTACATAACGAAGGGTTACTAGCTTTACTCTTACCTTCGTTAGTTTTACCTTCATAAACTTCTCTTTCTCTTTCAATAGATCTGTCTGCAGGCAGGTTTCAACTGGACGTCCTCCATTTCTCTCTGTCCTGATCATCTTCTTTTATTTGCTTGTAACTTCTTCCTCTCTTCAAATCTGTTAACATTCCAAACCTTCTTCTTCCTCTCCCTCTTTTTCCGTCAACTTTTCCTTCCATGATTATTTGTAGTAGACAATTCCTACGTAGTATGTGACCAATCCCAAGATTTCTTCCTCTTCTGTATCATTCATTCATTCATTCATTCATTCATTCATTTGCAATTGGGAGTGTGTCCCCAGGTGGCAAATTAGATATACATAACAAATAAATAATTATACATAATAATTCAGTAACAATTAAACTGGAGTATTCACACAAATAGTCAGTCTTTTCTTAAACACACCTATATGTTTGGGAAAAGGCTCTAAGACTGCGGCAGGTAGAGAATTCCAGTTGTGAATGGCAGGTTTACGAAATAATGTTTACCATAATTTGTTCGCTGTGGTCGGGCCTTAGCTTTGAAAGGATCATCACTCCTACTCATGTAAGTGGGCTTTCCCATACGTTTGTTAAGCTCACCCCATGCTGGCTGATTTGTATACGTGTTGTACATAGCGCAGAGTCTAGATTACATCCTCCTAGCCTCAAGTGATTCCCACCCAAGTTTCTTTAACATACGGCTCACACTGCTCCTGGGATTAAAGTCACTGAGGAAAAATCTAGCGGCCTTTCTTTGCTTTCTTTGTACCATTTCCAACTCATTTATGAGCCCTACTTGATATGGATCCCAAACCACCGAGGCGTATTCCAGAATAGGTCTTCTTTAGCAGAGGTACTACTTCCTTTTAATACCCTTATTACAAAGTGCAGGGATTTGTAAGCTTTAGAAACTACACATCCTACAATACTACTCCATTTCATATCATTCCTTACGTGAACGCCCAAATATTTGCAAGAATCTTCTTCTTCAAGTATTTCCGAGCCAAAGTTATATTAAAAACCTTGCCTTCGCACTTTCCCTATTTTTATCAGACTATATTTTCTTGTGTTTATTTTCATTTTATTTTCAATCGCCCACTTACAGACCAGGTTCAGGTCATCTTGAAGTAGTCTACTGCGTTGTCTTCTGAGTCATGTATCTTTAGATATATTACACAATCATCCGCAAACAATCGACAGTCACTATAAATTCCATTTGGTAAGTCATTTATAAACGCCAAAAATAACAAAGTTCCGATTACGCTGCCCTGAGGGATACCAGACGTTACGGTAATTTCATCCGAGAATCGGTCTTCGATATTCACTTTCTGGGAACGACCAGTCAAAATTTTTTTGATCCATAAAATTACTCTTCTATCAATCTTCGTCGAAGCTAATTTATGGAGTAGCATGTCATGCGGCACGACATCAAATGCCTTCGAAAAATCTATAACTACGGCGTCGACTGAAACTCCATTGTCTAACGATTCGCTAATATCTTGAAAAAGTGATAGCATCTGACTCTCGCATGAGTAACCTTTCCGAAATCCATGTGGCCTATCATTAAACCATGATTATCATTCCCACTGTTCCCTCAAGTAGTCGCAAATGAGATGCTCCATCTGTTTGCAAACGATGGACGTAAGGCTAACCGGCCTGTAGTTGCCCAATTCAAGTCTGCTCCCTCCCTTAAATATTGGGACTACCTCATGAAACGCCTCTCCTCTCCTACCCTTCTTAGCTCCTCCTCACTTCTCATTCTGTTGATCCATTTCACTTTCTTCATTCTTCTCCATAACCACATTTCAAAACTTTCTAAATATTTTAGTTCTTTCTGCCTGACTGTCCATGTTTCTGTACCATAAGACACCACACTCCACACAAAACATTTTGCAAACCTCTTCCTAAGTTTTATCGGTAAGCTTCTGGCTGTTAATAAACCTTTCACTCTCCTGAAAGCTCTTTTCCCCATGGAGATTCTGCGTCTCACTTCTTCTGTACAACTTCCGCTGGTGGTTATCGAGCTTCCTAAATACTGGAATGATTGAACCTGTTCTAATACCATTCCATATATTGTTATATATATATACTAGCAGGTACCCGCGGCTTCGCTCGCGTCATAGTCGTGTCATATTGTTATTCAATGAAATGTAGATTTAACCCCGTTAACACCCCTTTAGAACCTGAATATTCAAAAATCCCTCCTTAGTAGACGTTTCCGACACACAATAAACATATCCCCAAAATATCATTCTTCTAACTTTAATAGTTTTGGTTGGTCGATGAGAATGAATATCCAAAAATCCTACCGTAGTGGACGTTTTCTTCCAGAATTTCTCCCCTCGCGATGGGCCCCTTAAATTGGATTTATGAAAAAACGGTCGAACACCTATTTATGTAATTATTTATTTATGTTTTATTAAGCTGATTGTTTTCCTCTGAGTTTCAAACTCCTCGCCTATGTCGTTTAAGAGATGCACGCTCCGTTGGGAATCCTTCAACGCCCACTTTTCACCCACTTTACTCATAATATACACCACATCGAAAAACCATTAGACATGTGTCAGCTTATTTTTTAATGATTAGTTTATATGCCAAGTATCACACCCCCAAATGAAACCACTCATGAGATATTGTTATTCACTGAAATGCATGTTTAACCCCTTCACACCCCTTCAGAACCTGAGTATCCAAAAATCTTTCCTTAGTGGACGTTTTCGACATACAACGAACATGACCCCAACATTTCATGTATCTAACTTCAATAATTTTGGCTGGGCGATGGTGAGTGAGTGAGTCAGTCACGACATTGTCTTTCATTTATTTTTGAAAATTTCACCCCTCCCCATGAACACGTTTAATGATATTTATAAAAAAGAACGGTCGAACACCTATTTACTTATTTCATAAGCTGATTTTTTCCGCTGAATTTCAAACTTCCCGCTAATGTCGTTTAAATGATACACGCTCCATTAAGAATTCTTCAACCCCCAATTTTCACCCCTTTCACCTGATAATATACACCATGTCGACAAACACTTAGACATATGTCTGCGTATCTTTATTGATTAATTTATATGCCGAATATCACATCCCCAAATGAAACAACTCGTGAGATATTGTTAATCAATGAAATGCAAGTTTAACCCCCTTAACACCCCTTCAGAACATGAATATCCAAAAATCCATCCTTAGTGGACGTTTTCGACATACAACGAACATAGCCCCAAAATTTCATGTTTCTAACTTCAATATTTTTGGGTGGGCGATGATAAGTGAGTAAGTCAGAACATTTTCTTTCATTATTTTTCAGAATTTCACCCCTCTCATGAACCCCTTAAATTGGATTTATGAAAAAAAAACGCTCGAACACCTATTTACTTATTTTTAAGCTGTTCTTCCCCCCTGAGTTTGATGAGTGAGTGAGTTAATCAGTTAGAACACGTTCTTTCCTGTTTTTTCTCCCAGAATTTCACCCCTCTCCAAGGGGCCCCTAAATTGAATTTATGAAAAAAACGGTCGAACACCGATTTACTTATTTTTAAGCTGATGTTTTTTCGCTTAGTTTCAAACTTCTCGCCAATGTCGTTTAAGGGATATACACTCCGTTAGTAATCCTTCAACCCCCCCGTTTCACCCCTTTCACCTTATAATATACACCACATCGAAAAACCCTTAGACACATGTCTGGTTATTTTTTATGATTGGTTTATATGCCGAGTATCACGTCCACAAATGAAACCACTCGTGAGATATTGTTATTCAATAAAATGCAGGTTTAACCCCCTTAAGACACATTTATAACCTGAATATCCGAAAATCCTCCCTTAGTGTACGGTTATGACATACAAGGAACATATCCCCAAAATGTCATGTTTCCAACTTCAAATATTTTGGCTGGGCGATGATGAGTGAGTGAGTGAGTGAGTGAGTGAGTCAGGACTTTTTCTCCATTTTTTTTTTCAGAATTTCACCCCTCCCTATGAACCCCTTAAATTTGATTTATGAAAAAAAAAAATGTCGAACACTTATTTACTTATTTTTAAGCAGATTTCTTCCCTGAGTTTGAAGAGTGAGTGAGTCAATCAGTTAGGACACTTTCTATCCTGTTCCTCCTCCCTCCCCAGAATTTCTCCCCTCCCCATGGGCCCCTTAATTTGGATTTATGAAAAAAAAAACGGTCGAATACCTATTTACTTATCTTTTAAGCGGATTTTTTTCCGCTGAGATTCAAACTCCTCGCTCATGTCGTTTAAGTGATACACGCTCCGTTAGGAATTCTTCAACCCCCACTTTTCACCCCTTTCACCTCATAATATACACCACATCGATAAACCCTCAGACACATGTCTTCTTATTTTTAATGATGAGTTTATATGCTGAGTATCACATTCACCAATGAAACCAATCGGGAGTTATTGTTATTCAATGAAATGCAGGTTTAACCCCTTAAGACCCCTTTAGAACCTGAACATCCGAAAATCCTCCCTTAGTGGACGGTTTTGACATACAATGATCATATTCCCCAAAATGTCATGTTTCTAACTACAATAATTTTGGTTGGGCGATGGTGAGTGAGTTAGGACTTTTTCTTTCAATTTTCTTTTTTGAATTTCACCCCTCCCCATGAACCCCTTAAATTGGGTTTATGAAAAAAAAAATGTCCAACAGCTATTTACTTATTTTTAAGCAGTTTTGCCCCTGAGTTTGATGAGTGAGTGAGTCAGTCAATCAGTTAGGACACCTTTTCCCTGTTTTTTGCCCCCCAGAAATTCAACCCTCCCCATGGGCCCCTTAAATTGGATTGATGAAAAAACGGTCAAACACCTATTTACTTATTTTTTATTCTGATTTTATTCCGCTGAGTTTCAAACTCCTCGCCTATGTCGTTTAAGAGATACACGCTCCGATAAGAATACTTCAACCCCCACGTTTCACCCCTTTCACCTCATAATATACACCAAATCGAAAAACCCTCAGACACGTGTCATCTTATTTTTGATGATGAGTTTATATGCCGAGTATCACATCCCTCAATGAAACCAAGCCGGAGATATTGTTATTCAATGAAATGCAGGTGTACCCCCTTAACACCCCTTTAAAACCTGAATATCCAAAAATCCTTCCTTAGTGGGCGTTTTTGACTGACAACGAACATATCCACAAAATTTCAGGTTTCTAACTTTAATAGTTTTGGCTGGGCGATGATGAGTCAGTCAGTCAGTCAGTCAGTCAGGACACTTGATTTTATATAATAGATTTGGCCAATTATAGACCGCTTTGAACCAAAGACTACGGTACATTGTTTCGTTTATTCTTTTCTTCCCAAAACTTCTTCATACGTTGGCTGATGGCCTGCCTCTGTTCCGCTGATAACACTCTCCGTGGTTGATGTGGAACTTGCAGAATCGAAAAATCTGCAATAGTGATCAGTCGCCGGAATTCCACCCTATTAGAAATGATGTTGTTTGTGATCTTCAGTTTTTGCAGATCACACCGTATTTCTTCCAGCCATCTAGTGGTGTTTTTAGCCTATTTTCAATTTTGAAAAAATAGCCTTATGAGATCACCTTTTGTCCGTGTGTGTGTGCGTGTGTGTGTGTGTGATTCGTGTGTGTGTCCCCCCCTAATAAAATCTAAACGGCTGGAGCGATTTCAATGAAACTCGGAAAGTTCATAGCACTATTCCCGGCGACCTCGACCGTGCCCTTCAAATTTTGTTACGACTCACCAATCCAACATGGCGGCTGTGCGAAATATTTCACCAGCATTCAATATCTCCGAAACTATTACCGATATTACCCTGACATTTTCTATGGTGATAGAGGGAACTACTATAAGTTCACTTATGTGACTTTTGAAAACCTGGTAACTACAAAACCAACATGGCGGCCAAGCGAATTTGCGACATTTAAATAGACGTTTCTCGCGATTTGACCAACCAAACGCAATGAAACTTGGTACAGTATATGTTTATATACATTGTAATGCACCGACATCTAACTTCGTTCAATTATTTACATAATCACAAGATGGCGGATGTTCGAAATATTTCACCGGCATTCTATATCTCTGAAACTATTAGCGGTAAAACCCTGAAATTTTGTACGGAGATAAAGGGCATTACTGGAAGTCCATCTATAAGACTTTCAAAAACCGGGTAACTATAAAACGAACATGGCGGCCAAGCGAATATGAAAATTTTAAATAGACCTTTCTCGCGATTTAATGTTCCAAGCGCACTGAAACCTGGCACAGGAAATATTTATACACATTGTAATCCACTGGTATCTAATTTAGTTCAATTGTTTACATAACCTCAAGATGGCGGCAGTGCGAATTTTAATATTAAGATTTTATTCATTGTGATGTAGTCATGCGATCGAAGTGAAAGTTTGAATAATGAACCTACACAATAATTTTCCTTTAATGGTACATGACTCTATGGCCTATACATTTAACAATCCAACATGGCGACCAACCGAAATATTTAGACGATACTGAATATCTACGAATCTATTTTAGCAATCAAACTGCATTTTTTTTAATGTTCATAGGGGCTATGAACTTAAGTTCACCTATAGGACTTTAAATAACCTGGTGATCACAAATCCCACATGGCGGTGACGCGAATTATAAATATTCACATGGACGTTTCTCGCAATTTAACCATCCGCGTGCAGTGAAACTTGGTACAGTAAATCCTTATACGAATGTTAATCCACTGGCATCTAATTTATTTCAATTGTTTCCATAACCTCAAGATGGCAGCTGTGAATTTTTTTTAAATCTCCTTGTTTTTTCTTGTGTCCTAACTATGCGATTGAAGTTTGAATACTATACGTTCACAATAATCTGCATGTAACAGTACATAACTCTAGGACCTACATATATAAAATCCAACTTGGCGACCATCCGAAATATTTAGTCGGTTCTCAATATCTACGAATCTATTACAGCAATCAAACAGAAATTGTGTATGTTGATAGTGGCAATTAACATAAGTAGGATATATGAAAATAGGCTGTATAGTTCTTCACGGAACTACTTGTTTAATTTGGAGATGTAGTCAAAAATTTTCTTAGTTAGCCTGCTGCTATCCATTCTATGAATGTGACCATAAAATTGTAGTCTCCGTCTTTTAATTGAGTCTGTAATTTTTTCCACATTTCGTTAAAGTTCTTCATTTTTTCTCTTCATCCAAATATCTTTATTCTTTTGGGGACCCAAAATTTTCCTAAGTATTTTCCTTTCTTTCTTTTCCGGTTCCTCTTGTTCACCTCTTTTGTTCAACGTTAAACATTCTGATCCGTATAATACCTCTGGTTTAATTACAGTTGTGTAGTGCCTGATTTTTGCCTGGAATGAAATTGATCGTTTGTTGTATCTATGTTGGGTGAGTTTATAGGCATTTTCCATCTTTCTGAATCTATTGTTATATTACATGCGTATTCTTCTTTTCCTACTTCCATTACTTTGGCCTTGCAAATATCGGTGGTTTCTGGGTCATGACTGGTTGGGTGCATTAATTTCTGGCGGGGAGTGAAATGTGAAAGTATTTTAACGTGACATACGAGTCTTGTATCAATATACATGCAGTAGGCAGACTTTAGGTGATTCCCTCTTTCAATTTGTGTGGTTTTGACATACTGTAATTTATCTAACATCTGTCTCGAAGGCTAGGGACACATCGGAATACAAAACTTCGAGAGAACTCTGTTGTAACAGCGATCACGTTTACCCCGTGCGTGCTTTAGCCCACAGACTTGGGAAGGAGTTCACACGTGCGAGAAGGAAGCACTGGCCTGCCCTTACAGAGAATGACTGAGAGCGAGTTTGAAACTGATGTCGCTTCATTTATAGGCTAGGATCATTGGTCATCAATCCAGTGTACTTGAAGGAGTCCGGAATTTATCTGATAATCCTGGGGATCAATTTCGTTCTTCATGAGATTTGATAGCTGCTATATATAATTGTGCATCGCTGATAATAAAATCAGGGAACTCAGTTTTATTGTGGTTGGCGTTGTTTATATACAACTAGCAACCCGACCCGGCTTCGCCCGGGAACAGTTATGAATGCATTACGTGATAAGCGCTTTTTTTCCAATGTCAATGAACAACGACCAATATCCGTTTTACGTCTCGGCATGATGGCTTAAAATCACTGACTGACTATTAATCATATATTAGGCTATCATGGAGATGCATGTGCAACAAATTCTTGTCAGACGTAATTTAGGAATGGCGAGGTGCATGAAACACAAATCCCCCTTCCGTCCAATCTTAACTTGACTGTGAATTTTGCTAAACGAAAAGTTCACAGGCGAAATGAAGAAAAGCCGAGTAGCACTTCCAGGGAAACTCCGAACACAATCACCCTTCTCAGAAGTCCTAACTCAACACGACTCAACGGTTTGCTGCTGGCTGTATCTGGGGCAATAGGTTCGCCCGCTAGCTAGGCTGTAACAGGGATGATAGACTCGCCGTTAGCTAGCTCGTAAACTGTTGCCTCAGTAGTTGAATGGACACGGGTTGGAAGAAATTAAAACGTAAAAACACTTATAGTGGGCGATGTATTGATGATAGACATATGCTCTCACGGACTTTATTGTAGAACTTTTAGGTGCTGAACAATTCTTACTGTACACTCATAGTATTTAGATATTTTTAACTGTTTGCCCAGCGTAAGCTTACAAAGCGTTCGGTCGCCAGGTTTTTTTTTCGACTTCTCCACTAAAATCGTTTCTGCTCGGCTTGCTTGGATTATAAATAAATTATTTTCTTCAGAAATCATCCTCAAGATATCCTTTATAGAATGGTGAAAACCGCATCAAAATCCATCCAGTGGTTCTCGAGTTTACTCTACTAAGTAGAGATTTAAATTTGCATTCTGAATGTTGCAGTTAAATGCGGCGGCTTCAGTGGCGTAGTTGGTAGTATGCTGAGCTTCTATGCCCAAGATCGTGGGTTCAAAACCGGCCGAAGTTGTCGGATTTTTTAAGTGCGTTAAAAATCCCTCAGAATGCCTACCTTTGGAGGGGAAGTAAAGCCGGCGGTCCCATGTCATAGATTTATGGCACGTTAAAGAACCTTCCACTAATTACACTTGCATGAAGCTAAATTATAGTTTAAATTTGACCAACGCTCTATTAGTTCCAACGTTCGTCGCCAGGAGCTGACTGCGGAGGCATCTAGTAACCAAGTTCAGAACTAGTAGTCGTTGACGGTGGCGTTTGGCGGCAAAAGTAGGAACTACTTGTAAATTCAATGTCTGCAGTCCTTAATTGAATTAAAAACAGATAACACACACTAATGCAGCCATCACAATTAACACCGGTTATCAGACAGATTCTACACACCCCCAAAGTACACGGGGCTACATGACCGCCTTGTCGCAGCCCCTAAACTGAGGAACCAACCAACCAACCGCAGTTAAATGCATACGTCAGATTCGCGCTATCTTTCATCAATATTTGCACATAGATGCTAATTAGAAGAAAATTACGTACATACTGTATACTTGTTGTTGCTTATTTTAGGGGATGCGATATCATGGTCATGTATCCCCGTGTATTTGGGTGTGTGTGGAAATTGTATGATAACCTATGTCATTGTTATGCCTGTGTATGTATTTGTAAATTGGGAGATAGGATTGGCAAGGAGGTGGCCGTGGCTTTTAGTTAGGAACCATCCCAGCATTTGTGTGCATTTTAACTGGGAAACCACATAAAACTACTTCCTCCTCTTCCCAGTTTTATCTTACGAGGCTGAGTGTATCCAGTTCCCGCCCTCTGACCACAATTAAAATTTCTTGGCAAACGCGTGAATCAAACCTGGACCTCCGAGGTGACAGCTAGCTGCTAAACCACGAGGTATATTTGTATTTTATGGTCTAGATATGAGATTTTTTTTTTTGCATGTTAAAACGGTAGATTTATCGTGATGTCGTAGTGTAGTAATTTATAACTAGCGGACTCTCGCGTAATCTAATCATCTAATGGGTTGTGTGCGCCCCATGTGTACAGACTACCCACCTGGCGCTAGTACTATGCGGGCTGTACGCGCGACAGTTATGCCAAGGGCTATCGTCTTGTTTATTTGTACAGTATAGCACTTTTTAAACAAATACATATGTTTCCGTTGACTTTTCAAGAAATGCAAGATTTTTCCTGTTCTAATGAAACGATTTGGAAGATTTTGGTACAAACCACTCCTTCTAAATCCCTCTGGTTTAGGAGCTTGAGTTTTTTGAATCATACACCTTAGCGTATTGTACAGGGTCATCGAAAAATAATTCCAACATTTAAAAAACTGATAGCACCGAAACCCTTTATGTTAAACGTGTAATTCTTTCACTGAACGCCAGCTGGTTAAAGTAAGTTTTGTTTTGGAGGGGACGTGACCTTGCTATGCGCACACTAGATGCGCAGTAGCCAAGGTCGGCCGGGGCACGCGCGCCAAAGAAGTCCTGACCACATCCCTTTGAATTTTTTTTTCTGGGCGTACATTAAAAACATTGTGTATGCCGAAAAAATCGGGATTTGGAGCACCTGCGGGAGCGAATTTCTGCCGCCATCTTGACAGTTACTCCTGAAATGATTGCACGAACCAATCCAGCCATTGGGAAAGCGTGCGTTCAATGCGGATGTTGGTGGTCGGCCTAGCCTAGATTTTTAGCCTACTTTTCACATTTTGCAAAAATGAGGAAAAAGTAGACTTATGAGATCGGGCAAATGTGTGTCTGTCTGTCTGTCTGTGTGTGTGTCCCCCCCTATCAACTCCTAAACGGCTGCAGCAAACGAAACAAAATTTGGTAGGAGTAAATATCTCACGGCCATATTTGAAAATGATGTCAGTGCTACCAACTGCTGAAAAATCGCATTTGAAATTTGTGCTCCATGTTGGATATCTTGGAAGGTATGAATCGGAGCTGTTTCAAAATTGGCACACGTATAGATAATAATATTGCAGTTTAATTTCCAGGAGGCCATACATGGCAGTGTTGCCAAAATGATTATAAGCCTGCTGATAAGTCCATAACTTCTACACTATCAATTGGATATCAACCAAATTTCGTATGTGCTATGTGTACATAAACAGATATGACTGAGCGTATTATTAAGAGCCACCAGGGCTGCAAACTGTTAATAAATGCTCTCAATTTGTTTTAATCCAAATATCCATATATCAGAAAGTATGCAAGCCGACAGTTTTAAACAATGCACACGTATAGTACCTGACATTTTATATTAATTTGGAGTAACTTATATACGCCAGTGCTACCAACATGATTCTAAGCCTGCTGAGACGTCCAACTTTAAATTCATGTAACTTCTATACTAACCAATGGATTTCATTCAAAAATGGCACAACAATAGATCATATTATTTCAGATTATTTTTGACCAATACATGCATGGCATTGTTGCCAACATGATTTTACGCGCACTGTTAGATCCAATGTTTAACTGCATTTAACGTCCATGCTATCCATTGGACTTCAACCAAAGTTTGTATTCTGTACCCTAAGAAATGGATCTAAGAATATATTCAGTCACCAGGGCTGCCAACTGTAGTGCTTTATTAGGCTACATTATGCCAGGTATACAGTATTTCGAACTAATTAGAAATTTCGATATTACCAACTTAATTTCGTCATTAATTATTGGCATGAATCTTAAATTTTAAGAAAAGTAGGCTCTTGGGTTCGTCACGGAACTTCTTGTTTTCTCTACTGTCCCTGTTTCCTTAAACTGATTAAACCATCGAATGACAGCTTTGTAATCAGGTGCAGTTTGTCGGGCAGTGCAGTCATTGGCGCGCGCGCCCCCGGCCGACCTTTGCTACTGCGCATCTAGTGTGCGCATAGCTAGGTCACGTCCCCTCCAAAACAAAACTTACTTTAACCAGCTGGCGTTGTCTGTCCTTCTGTCTGTCTGTCTGTCCTTCTGTCTGTCTGTCCTTCTGTCTGTCTGTCCTTCTGTCTGTCTGTCTGTCTGTGTGTCCCCCCCTATCAACTACTACACGGCTGGATCAATCCAAACAAAATTTGGTAGGAGTAAAGATCTATACCTGAATATCTCACGGTCATATATGAAAATGACGTCAGTGCTACCAACTGCTGAAAAATCGCAATTGAAATCTGAGCTCCATTTTGGATATCTTGGAATGTATGAATGGGAGCTATTTCAAAATTAGCACACGCATAGATAATATTATTGCAGTTTAATTTCCAGGAGGCCATACATGGCAATGTTGCCAAAATGATTATAAGCCTGCTGATAGGTCCAATTTTCAAATGCATATAACTTCTACACTATCAATTGGAATTCAACCAAATTTCGTGTGTGCTATGTGTACAATAACAGATATGACTATGCCGATTCTTAAGAGTAACCAGGACTGCCAACTGTAAATAAATGCTGTCTCTATTTTTGTTACCCTAATATGAATATATCAGAAAGTATGCAAGCTAATAGCTCTAATCTTTGCACCCGTATAGTACCTGGCATCCTAGATTAATTAGGAGTAGCTAATATAGGCCTACGCCAGTGCTGCCAACATGATTCTAAGTCTGCTGATAGGTCTAATTTTAAAATGCATGTAACTTCTATACTAACTAATGGATGTCATTCAAAATTGACACAACAATAGATCATATTATTTCAGATTATTTCTGATCAATACATGTATAACATTGTTGCCAACATGATTTTACGCGCGCTGTTAGATCCAATGTTTAACTGCATGTAACGTCCATGCTATCCATTGGATTTCAACCAAATTTTTTATTCTGTACCTTAAGAGATGGAACTAAGTATATATTCAGTCACCAGGGCTCCCAACTGTAGTTCTCTTCTACGCTACATTATGCCAACTTAATTTCGTCATTATTCTAGATAGATCCATATAGATTAATCATTGGCATGAAACTTAAACTTTAGGAAAAGTAGGCTCTTTAGTTCGTCACGGAACTTCTTGTTTTAAATGTTGGCATTATTTTTCAATGACCCTGTATAATAAAATATTCTCAATAGGATGATATTCACAATAATTATATTAATACGTTTTAGGAACTTGGATATCGTGGTCATCAACCCTGTGTATATACGTGTGTGCTTAATTCTTCTGAAAAGCTGTGTTTCTGTGGTGCCTCTGCCTGGACAGAGTGAGTGAGTAAACCACACTCAGGATAGTCGCTGTCAGCGCAAACATTCGAACATCCAGATTTTCTGCTGTCCCCAATCGCGATCCTACGCAGAGCGTTCATTGAGTAAGTTACACATGTCGTCCGGTGCCAGGCTCACTGCGCAACATGAGCGGCACATTCTCTGAAGAGAGGGCGTCCTGCAGCTACAGTTCTGCTACGGTACTGGTAATGAGTGCATCGTAGTGAGCGAGTGAAATGGCGCGGCAACTGGAGACATACCCCAAAGTGGAAGTACGTGGTATCGTACGATCCTTGTGGGCAAAACGGCTGAATTGCACAGAAATTGAGGCAGTGTACAGTATGGATCAAATGCAATGTCGCCACCAGCAATTGTGAAATGGTGCCAACAATTTGAGCACGGTCGAAAATACTGTATGTATGTGATGCCGTGCCATCAACATCGACTACAGAAGACAATATTCGGCGGTTCGATGAAATGATTCGCATCAATCACAGAGTGTGAATCCCAGAAATGGCACAGCAGTTCGGCATCTCCATAGGCAGTGCACCTGCCATCGTGCGAGACCATCTGCAGTATCGGAAATCGAGCTCACGTTGGGTACCACGATCGGCAAGCTGAAGGACCATCTGGGTGGACAGCGATTTGACAATGAACAGGTCCCAACAGTGGTTCTCCGATGACGCCATGACCATGGAACGGACATCTATCGTCAAGGTATTAAACGATTAGTAGACCGTGCCGACCGTTGTTTACAGAGACTTGGTGACTGTCCAAAAATAGTGTGATGTATCTGTGTCCCTTTGCGTTATAGTGTGTCATTCAATAAACGGCACTTGCTCTGTCATACTCATCTGTAACTAACGTTTTGAATGCCCCTCGTAGTATTTAGGTAGTTAGTGAGGATTTAAGGGGCGGAACAGCGAGGTCATCTGACCCTAATCGTGGTCGTAATGAACAACGTTATGCGAAAGGATGGCATTCAATTTCAATCACACTAAATGTTGCAAATGTTGAAAAGTATTTTTAAGATTAAACCAAATATCATGATGATATATTGCGTTTTGAAAACCTGTATAGGGAGGACAAAAGTTGTGGGGTGATCTTAGTTCCTGCAGAAAAGTAAAACATGAATGCGCTCCATATACTCTATGGAACTTAGTGCAAGATGCTACCCTAGCAGTGGTCCGAGCAAGGTGTACCAAAGGCCCGCTGATGAACCTAACTTAGTGCACCTACTGTAAACAAAACCCCGCAACAGACACGGGGGAAAATCTAAAAGGTTTTCCGGAGTTCAAAAATCTTGAGTTGAAAATATACTATAGCTTAGAGAGAAAAAGTACCTTGGTAAATTCAGATTTGAAATCAACACAATCGAATTAAGTAGAAGCAAGTATTGTTATGAATATGGCTAGGATTGTTAGGTGCTGAAAATTGGGAAAATATTTATTTTTTATGTATTAAAATACCTGAAATATGTGACTAAAAAGTAAAAATATTTTAATATAATTTAGTTGATTAATGTGAATATAAACAATATGCAGTACTCACGAATGCAAGTTATTCTATGTCTGACTGACTGCTGAAGCATTACACTACACAACGAGATACATCGTCAGGTTGTCCATCACAAATCACCAACGATTATCGCGAAACACTTGTTCTGAAGGCGAGGAACTGGGGCAATATGTTTCTTGCCCTTGAGGTGTTGTGTAACTTGAGATCGCTGTTAAGCTTGTATTGCTTTCCCACATGGTTGGCAGAACTGAATCAGAAGTAAAATTATCTTTAAATTCTGCAACATACTGCTGCAGCCGATAACTTGTAGTTGTTTTTACTTTAGGCATCGTAAAACTGCCTTCCATTTCACAGTGCCAGAAATGAACTGCATGTGAGTGACTCTGGTTCCAGTTAGCTGGGGGAGGGAGGTCTAGCACGTGGTGAAATATGGCTATGGACAAAGAAATCCCCGACTTCCACAGTGAGTGGCACGGGGCGACAAGTTAAGAATAACACAGTTGCAAGCTCACATGCGCTCTGCATGAAGATTAGATAGCTCACAGGTTCTTCCCCGTTGAAGTAACACACAACAAAAATACAATAAACTGAAAAATCTAGCATACTGGTATAAACAATTGTAAATATTATGTCTTTTTATGTGCTAATAAGCGAAAAGCAGGAATTTATGTAATTATAGAAAAAGTGCTTAAAATATGTAATTACATAAAAAATATTTATTTACCTAAAAATCCTAGCCCTAGTTATGAATGTAAGAAGAAATTCTTCTCTGTGTTCTGTAACCTACTGCTGGCGGCTTCGGTGGCGTAGTTGGTAGCATGCTGAGCTTCTATGCCCAAGATTGCTGGTTCAAATCCAACCGAAGTCGTTGGATTGTTTAAGAGCGTTAAAAATCCCTCAGTATGCCTTCCTTCGGAGGGGAAGTTACGCCACCAGTCCTATGTCATAGATTTATGCCATGTAAAAGTCCTTCTACTAACTACAATTGTGTGAAGCTAAATTTGTAGGTTAGATTTGATTAACGCTCTATTAGCTCCAACGTTCGTCCTCAGGTGTGGTTTGCTGTGGCATATAGTAGCCAATTTCGTGACTAGGTGTCGTTGACATAGCAAAAGTAGTAACTACTTGAAATTGATCGTCTGCATTCCTAACCTGAATTACAACCGGGAGAGTTAGGCTAGGTCATTATGGCATGGCTACAGGCAGTCGCTCCCATTCGGGAGGCGAGGAGGTTCGAATCCCTCCGCGGGCAACCTTGAAGAGTGACTTCCCATCTTCCTTCCAGGCAAATGCCAGGGTTGGTTCCTTGGCCACAGCCGCTACCTTCCAAAAATACAGCTATCACAATTTTACACCGGCTAACAGACAGATTCTACATACGCACCCAAAGTGCACGGGGCTACATGACCGTGTTGTCGCAGCCGCTAAACTGAGGAACCAACCAATGAACCATATGTCGCTGCTAAGTTTGTATTGGTGTCGTCAAATAGGTTGGGCATGGAAGGTTTGAGCAGAAGAATAGGAGGGGCGGAGGAATGTAGGTGGAGAGACCTTACAAGTAATACATAAAGGCCCCATTTGGACAATGATTAAATATGTTCAGTTTTTAGCCTATTTTTATTTTATGAAAAAAATAGGCTTTTGAGATCACCTTTTGTCCGTGTGTGTGTATGCGTATTTGTGTGTGTCTGTGTGTGTGTCCCCATAATAACTTTTAAACGGCTGGAGCGATTTTAATGAAACTCGATAAGGTCATACCACCATTTTTGCCGACTCTGGCCGTGGCCTACAAATTTTATTATGTCTCACGAATCCAACAAGGCGGCTGTGCGAAATATTTCACCAGCATTCAATATCTCCGAAACAATTACTGATATTACCCTGAAAATTTTTACTGTGATAAAAAGCACTACTACAAGTTCACCCATGAGACTTTTAAAATCCTGGTAATTAGAAAACCAACATGGCGGCCAGGCGAAGTTGAGACTTAAAAATAGACTTTTCTTGCGATTTAACCATCCAATCGCAATGAAACTTAGTACAGCAAAAGTTTATACACATTATAATGCTCTGGCATCTAATTTAGTTCAATTGTTAAAACAACCTCAAGATGGCGGCTGTGCAAAATATTTTAACGGCATTCTATATCTCCGAAACTATTTCTGATATCACCCTGAAAGTTTGTACGGCGATACAGGGCACTACTACAAGTTTATATTTTTACGTTTCAAAAACCTGTAGAGTACAAAACGACCATGGCGGCCAAGCAAAGTTGAAACGTTTTAATAACTTTTCTCGCGATTTAACCATCTGAGCGGAGTTAAATATGGTACATTAAATGTTTATTCATATTGTAATGCACTGGCATCTAATTTGGTTCAATTGTTTACAAAATTCAAGATGGCGGCTGTGCAAAATTTTAAAAATAAGATTTTTATTTCTTGTGTCGTAATCATGCGATGGAAGTGGAAGTTTGAATAATGAACCTACGCAATAATTCTCTTTTAATGGTACATAACTCTATGGCTTATACATATAACAATCCAACACCATCAGACCATCAGAAATATTTAGACGGTTCTCAATATCTACGAATCTTTTACAGCAATCAAACTGAAATTCGTTATGTTTATAGAGGCTATGGACACAAGTACACCTCTAGGACTTTCAATAACCCGGTGAGCGTTAATCTAACATGGCGGCGACGCGAAGTATAAATATTTAAATCGACGTTTCTCTCGATTTAACCATCCGAGTGCAGTGAAACTCGGTACGGTAAATGCTTAGGCTATGCAAATGTTAATCTACTGGCATATAATTTATTTCCATTGTTTTCATAACCAGAAGATGGCAGCTGTGCGAAATTTAAAAATCTGGTTTTTGCTTCTTGTGTAATAATCATACGATTGAAGTTTGAATACTACACGTACACAATAATCTTCATGTAATAGTGCATACCTCTAAGACCTACATAATATAACAAGTAGTTCCATTAAGAACTATACAACCTATTTTCATATATCCTGCTCATGTTAATTGTCTCTATCAACATACAAAATTTCAGTTTAATTGCTGTAACAGATTCGTAGATATTGAGAACCGTCTAAATATTTCATATGGTCGCCAGGATGGATTTTTATTTTTGTACTATTACATTAAGATTATTGTGTACGTGTGGTAATCAAACTTCAATCGCATGATTAGATCACAAGAAGTAAAAACGAGATTTTAAAAGTACGCACACCAGCCATCTTGTGATTATGCAAACAATTGGAATAAATTGCATGCCATTGGATCAACATTTGTATACGCATTTAACGTGCACCGTTTCACGGCACTCGGATAGTTAATTCGCGAGAAACGTCCATTTAAATATTTATAATTCGCGTCGCCGCCATGTTGGATTTGTGCTCACCAGGTTACTGAAAGTCCTATAGGTGAACATATGTTCATAGTCTCTATGAACATAAACAAATTCAGTTTGGTTGCTGTAAAAGATTCATAGATATTGAGAACCGTCTAAATATTTCGAAGCTCGCCATTTAGGATTGTTATATGTATAGGCCATAGAGTTATGTACCATTCAAGGACAATTATTGCCTAGGTTCATTATTCAAACTTTCACTTCGATCGCATGATTACGACACAAGAATAAAAACTTAATTTTAAAATTTCGCACAGCCGCCATCTTGAGGTTATGTAAACAATTGAATTAAATTAGATGGCAGTGCATTACAATCTGCAAAATCATTTACTGTACCACATTTCACTGCGCTCAGAGAGTTAAATCACGAGAAAAGTCTATTAAAATATTTCAAATTCGCTTGGTCGCCATGTTCGTTTTGTACTTAACAGGTTTATGAAATATACATAGGTAAACTTGTATCAGTACCCTTTATCACCGTACAAAATTGCATGATGATATCTGTAATAGTTTCGGAGATATAGAATGTCAGTGAAATATTTCGCACAGCCGCCATTTTGAGGTTATGTAAACAATTGAACTAAATTAGACTCCAGTGCATTACAATGTGTATAAACATTCGCTGTAACAAGTTTCATTACGTTTGGATAGTTAAATCGGAGAAATGTCTAATTAAAAGTCTCAATTTCGCTTGACCGCCATGTTGGTTTTGTAGTCTCCAGGTTTTCGAAAGTCTCATAGGTGAACTTCTAATAGTGCCCTTTATTACCGTACACAATTTCAGGGCGATATCGGTAATAGTTTCGGAGATATTGACTTCTAGTGAAATATTTCGCACAGCCGCCATGTTGGATTGGTGAGACGTAACAAAATAGAAAGGCACGGTCGAGGTCGCCGGGAATAGTGCTATGAATTTACCGAGTTTCATTGAAATCGCTCCTGCCGTTTAGATTTTATTAGGGGGACACACACACACACACACACCTCACACACACACACACACACACACGGACAAAAGGTGATCTCATAAACCTATTTTTTTTCAAAATTGAAAATAGGCTAAAAATTCAACATAGCGACCATCCGAATTATTACACGGTTCTCAATATCTACGAATCTATTACAATCAAAATGAATTTTCTATGTTGATAGAGACAATTAACATAAGTAGGATATATGAGAATAGGCTTTAGTTCTTCACGGAACTACTTGTTTATTGAAGTGTAACATCTTTCCGCTAGGTAGCTGGATATTTTTTGTGTGAGTGATTTTGGTAAAGGGACGGAAATGGGACCAAAATGGAAGGAAACAGTGAGCGCGCACGGTGGCGGAGATTGGTACCACGACGTACTGTCGGCCATGTGGCTATGTGGAATGTATATCGCATACGGTTTACTTCAAGGTTTTGAGGCCCCTTTAAATAGGCTATATTCCTACAATAAATCATCTTTAAGTTGCCGTTCTTTGGTGTGAAAATATTCATTATGTCATATTTGCTGAAAACAATTATGGTATGATTTATTAAATCTTCATACTTGGCTGTATTCTTATTTAATGTAAGCATTCGAGGTACTGTCAGCCAATATACAGCCCTTTGAGGAGTGTATATCGCATATTGTTTACTTCAAGGTTTGGAGGCCTCATTAAAGATATTCCTACAATAAATAATTGGCACTGATGTTTTACAAGTAGTTATTTCAATGTTACACATCATATGCGACTACTGTAAGGCTCGTAATTTTTTTGTTTTATGTACTGTATGTGTTCTTTATTGTCAGACAGATAGAATCCACGTGTGACAATATAATAATAATTAACAATAGCATTTTCAAGTATAAACAAAACAACGAACAGGAACAAAGATGGGTGTCTTACGGTTTTATAATTAATCATACATACACGCACCCAAACACCTGGAAGAAAATAACCTCTACCAGTCATTCAATTCCAATTGTTTCAAGAAACATTAAAACATTTATAGGCTAAATATATCTACAGTAATCTCTGAACTGGAGACACAGAAAATATGTAAGCTTACAAAACGGCAAAACACATGACTGAAAAAGAGAAAGAAAGAGTTCGGAAACTAGAATAAAAGAAAACATTAAAAAAATGATATCCGAGGATCTATGAAACAACAAAAGATTACGTTAGCCTTATTTACTTGCTTGTACATTCAGTTCATATGTAGGAGCAATAATAATGGACATTATGGATGTCTCTGGTTTATTTACTTTTAGTAAATATTTACGGTACATATAACGTTTATATGTAGAGGTCGATTGAACAATTATTGAATTACGGTGGCATTTATCAAATTTGGAGTTCAGTTTGAAATAATAATTAATTTATCAAGTCATATAGAAATGCTCGTGTAGGATTCCTCAGATGTTTGTACTTCAATGTTGTCGATATGGTGACTAGAATCTTCCATTACCAGATTGAGTTCCTGGACAGAGTGGTCGGTCTCTGTGAGTAAACTTGGTGACCTATGACCTATACCAGGCACTGCAAACACTCATTGACGGTGATTTAGAGTGCCAGTGCATTGACTAACTTCATCTTCAAAATGTGTTTGCTGTTACACGAAGGGCTTACGCTAAGAACGTTCCCACTGATGAAATTTCAGGAGAAAGAGACGTTCCTTACGATCTGGTCTGTCATGAAATGACTAACAACTCCTGGGTGTCTTACGAACTATTGGCATCTACAGTATATTATTTCCTCGTGATATTTAAAGAGTTTACAATAATATTGAATAAATGAGTGTAACCTTTCTCGTCGCTCTTGAACATTCTGTTAAATAATCTCCAGCGAATATTCTAGTTTTTCGCACAGCAAGCGTGAACCCCAGTAAACCTTATACTACATCCCATAAATGAATAACAACATACTTCTTTGTTGGGGGAACTAAGCACACGCCCAACATTATCTCCTCCCACCGCGTCGTTATGAGGATAAAATTATGAAAAATACGACACAAGCATCCCGTTCTCGAGTCAGGAATATTAATCATAAAAACAAAGTCAACCCCTGGCACTATCCAGCCCATGACGGGCTAAGGCCGACCAAGCGACCGCTGCCCAGCCATTTGGCCTGCATATATTGGGGTGACGCGTGATCAGCGCGTCGGGTCCCCTCGGCCGTTAATCTTGGTATTCGTGATCGGGGCGCTGTCTCACTGTCAGACAGCTACTCAATTGTCCTTACGAGGCTGAGTGCACCCCGTTCCAACCCTCACGTCAGTTTTAAAATCCCTGACGGAGCCGGGGATCGAACCTGGGGACTCCGGGTGAGAGACAGGCGCGCTACCCCAACACCACGGGGCCGGAAATATTAATCATAGGGGATTAAAAATCATATGGCCAAGCTAAGATTCAAACCCGGGACTTTTCGAGCCAAAGTCTAGCATGCTAACCATTTATTCACAGAGACAAGAAAGAAAAGAAGGGATAAGTTGCTAGGACACATACAAAGCGACCAGTAATAGTTCTTGTTGATTATTTTAGGGGCTTTGTGACATCGTGGTACGTAGCCCCATGTACTTGGGTGTGTGTAGTATTTGTGATGCCACTGTGATGTCTGAACTACTGTCGACCAAAGTATTATGTGTACTCGAGTTTGAAGGTTGTTTGTTAAGTAACCAATAGACCTACATAAAATCCAATACCATCAACATTTTCGTCGTTCTATTCTACGTTAGTTTATGTAGGTTTGGATATTTTAATTTATATTTTAATGTTTATTATCGCAGTTGGAACACAAAACGTGCACGTTTTTAAGCGTGTTTCAACCATGCGTCACATTTAAGAATTATTATCTCAAAAGCTCGTCATCAGATCGAATCCAAATTTTAACACAATATACATTGGAATGTTGTATAACTGGTTTATTAATTTCACAATTGTGTGTGTCCAAGAAACAAAGTTGTTATCATTGTTGTAAGGTAACTTTTTCTCGGCTCGGGGTGGTTGGAAAATGTAGTTCTTGGTTGCGTTGTAATCGGTATACATCGAAAAGTTATGCTGTATGACTGTGAAATACGTAAATTAATTCACTTATTTTATATCGGTTTGTATTTCTACGGGGAAATAACACATGTTTCACCTGCTAGCCGCTCCGGCAAACGCTAACAGCGTTGCTGAGATGGAGCCCATCACTTCCGAGCGAGACGCGCCATGATGCGTGTGGGCACCATTAGGGCAACGCTGTACAGCTTTTGCCGGAGTGGCTAGCAGGTGAAACATGTGTTATTTCCCCGTAGAAATACAAACCGATATAAAATAAGTGAATTAATTTACGTATTTCACAGTCATACAGCATAACTTTTCGATGTATAAGGATTACAATGCAACCAAGAACTACATTTTCCAACCATCTCGAGCCGAGAAAAAGTTACCTTACAAAAATGATAACAACTTTGTTTCTTGGACACACACAATTTTGAAATTAATAAGCCAGTTATACAACATTCCAATGTATACTGTGTTAAAATTTGGATTCGATCTGATGACTGGTTTTTGAGATAATAATTCGTAAATGTGACGCATGGTTGAAACACGCTTAAAAACGCGCATTTTTTGTGTTCCAACTGCGATAAAAGATATTAAAATATAAATTAAAAATTCCAAACCTACATGCCCTAATGTAAAATAGAACGACGAAAATGATGATGTTATTGGATTTCATGTACGTCTATTAGTTACTTCACAAACAACCTTCAAACTCGAGTGCACATAATACTTTGGTTGACAGTAGTGTGCGTATTTAATTGAGCCAAGGATTTGGAAGGAGATGACCGTGACATTAAGTTTGAGAATATGCCGTAAATTGTTTGGAATTGAACTGGAAAACACGGAAAACCTCTTACTGGACATTTGGGATGGGGAATAAAGTTAGGGATTATGGATTCGGAGTCTCACTATGCATTCCAAAATATAAGAAGGCTGCCATAACCTATTCCACGCAGCATTCTGTAACTTTATGAAACGAACTTTATGTGAAGCCGAGCTTAAGTGTCAATCTGGAGGTAATGGTGCCGAGGATGAGCGCATTATAAGTCTATAAATCTTGAGGATGGAAGCGCGAACACTTGTTGCTCGAATTAGTAACCCAAAAGGGATGTGGCTGTTGGTTACATTACATACACTCATAAATAAAGAACAGGGCACGCTCGTATCTCATTCACATTCTGTTCTTTTATATGGCTGGCTCCTTAGTGTCTTCTAAGAAGAACTGCTGGGAAAATGTCTAAGTTAGCTCGGTAAAGAAACAATGTATTACTCTGAAAGAAATATATTGCACCACTTCTTTGGCAATCCCCAGTATTAAACTGCACAAAGGTCTTACAAATGTCCCTATTCAGCAATGTTTTCTTAGACGGGAGTAGTTCTTGGCTCGCATTTCGCCGGTATAGAAGTTGAGTTCTTTAGAAGGTCATTAAAGTGCATTTAATTAGTTCGTAAGGTTTATCCTGTGTAAAACATGAGCTAAATCCGCAATATTAACGGGCTGATGGCAAAGAAGATAAATTAAGGGAAAAAGGTTTCAAAAAATTAACCTGGAAATTAAATTACTACAAATACAGTAGAATGACATAAAAATGACCATGATAGCCCGATTCCTTATTGACGTTGTATTTATAATGAAATTTATGTTCGGCTCTGGCGAAAGGAAATTATTATATGTCAGAAAACTGTACTATAATGAGGCTCATTATAGTACAAGTTTTCATTATGATACAGTTTCTCCCACCAATCAGAGCTCAAGAAGCAGTTGTGTGACCAATTAGGGGAGGATAGCATCGCACCTGCGCTCACTTCCATGGCCCCCTATTTTAAATTTCACTGCGTGGCGAGTGTCATAGTGAGGTATTCCAGGAGGCCAAGGTCAAATACAAGGTATTCTCTGCGTCCCATGCGCTCTGTTTAGTACATAAAACTGGTGAAATCTCGACAGATATTTATGAATATTTCTGTTCGAACATAAAATAGTTATAATTATCGTCGAACAAAAACAGTCGTATGCAACTCGCCTATAATGGTAATTAAGACACTCGTATGAAAAATTATAAAACTCGTAAAGCTCGTCTTATACACATACTCGTGTCTTAATTATTGCCATTATAGGCTTGTTGCATAATGTACTATTATAAAACCACAAGTCAATATATGGTGTTCATTAAAACCGTACAGGTTTCAGTCACATTGTGACAAATAACCTATTTGGGATATAAATTCAGTTCTCAACATTTTGTCTAAATCAATCAATAACACTTTCGAATAAATTTGAATTTGGTAAAGTTTTAGATATATTTTATACTAGTGGTACTAGTGCTAAATCTGCGATACGTTGTCTAAAATGTACAGTGATATGTCTAATATGCTTCAGTACTACCGCTACCTCTTATATGAATCACCGAAACACATGTGGTTTTATGAATACTTCACAGACAAAATACAACACAGATTTTCACGGTTTTACCACCAGGTGGATTCGAAATTCATAGCCAAGGGAAATAAAATGGTTGACTGAACACAACTGGTGAGATGAACTCGTCTCTTGCACTGGGGATATCTGCAGAAAATATATGATTCAAGTTATGCAGAGTTAGCTGTACCTAGAAAAACCCTTAGCAAACGAAACTAAGGGTAAATTCAGTCAAATTAGTAGTCGAAAATGTTCTGATATAAAGCTTACTTTATTTATAAAGATAGAAGTAAATAACTCGGAATATATTAGACTTAAAATAAACCAGGACGGCAGAACCAGTGGTAATTTGTTTGCCCATTCAATATGGCGGCTGGGCGTAATGCCAAAATATTAAAATGAACAACTCTGGAGGTAGTTGCGCAATTAAAACATAATTTGTAAGAAATGAGTATCGTATAGAGGGATCATACTAGAATTAGTACTTAGACCAGTGCTTTCCAAAAAGGGTGTCGCGACTCACTGGGGTGTCGCGTGCTCCATTAACCCGTTGAGTGCTTCGCCCGTCTATAAACGTTGCACAAAAACTTTTTTTTCTTATTGCCCATTCCATTTCGAGTGCCGAGTTGATCTCTGGCATGTTCTGGAATCTGTAGTACTGCCTGAGCTTGGAGAGTTTGCTTCCGGAAGTAACAAACAAACAGCTCTACAACTGGAGTTCATCTGTGATGTAAGCAAGCATGGTGGAATAATCCAGCAAATCCTTCACGTCGCGTTGTGATTTCGAATCAAAGAATATCAATTATTGTACTAGAGTGGAGCAACAGGTATTACTTGCCTACTGATTTTAGGAAATAATCATATTTTGGGCCCTTTACCTGGTCAGAGATGATGCAAGCGTGGGTACACAAATTTTAATTTTGATTCGTTTCAAAAAAAAAAAATCATATAAACGTAGGGTTTTGAATTTACATTTAGATTAGTAAAGATCCGTAACCTATAAGCATTTAAGCTTATCACCATCCACTCATGATAAGTTAAAAAAGATACGAGCCTTAGAGTAGTCGCACATGATGTGTAACATGTTATCCTACTATGAAATTGAGACGAAATGTATTTTAAGTCATCTGACTTGTTATCCTTCTCGTATACTACACAGCTTGGACATTCTTAAAATGTTAATTTACGCTCCATTTTCGTACTGGTACTATGATGAATGTATATAAGGAGCGTTCAAAAAGTAACGAGCCGGAGGCTGGAATGCGCAAACCGGTGACGACATCGGCTAATCGTGGCGTGTGTAACGAGGTGTGGTTCCGACCAGAGCGTCGATGGTCACAGCCCATCGCTAGAGGGCACGCGTGCACGTCACGTGACGATACAAAGCGAGCAGCAGCATGCATCAATCGTCCTACGCTGCCAGACGCATTGCAAATAGTGACATGGAGGCGTCAAACGAAGAGCAAAGAGGTGTTGTTCGGTTTCTGACAGCGGAAGGATTAGGGGGAACGGACATTCATCGCCGAATGTCACAAGTGTACGGCGAACACTGCATGTCCCTTGCAAGAGTCAAGGCGTGGCACAAACGCTTCAGAGAAGGACGGGTGTCGTTAGCCGATGATGCCCGGTCTGGGGCACCGCCCCTGCATTACCGATGGTAACGTCCAGCTGGCTGATGCACTCATTACCCAGGACCACCGAGTGACACTGAACGCCTTAGCCGCCGTGGTCGGATTGAGCGTCGGAAGTGTGCACACCATCATGAAGGAACGACTGCACTTGCGCAAAGGGTGTGCCCGATGGGTGCCCCACAGTCTTCAACCACACCAGGAAACATGACGAATGGCCCACTTTCTTGGTCATCTGCAGCGCTATGTGAGGGAAGGGAATGGATTCCTTGTACGAGTGGTGGCTGGAGATGAGTCATGGTGTCATCACTTCGAAACAGAATACAAACGACAAAGCCTCCAGTGGAAGCACCCAAGATCACCACCACCCAAAAAAGGCAAGGCCATCCACACGAGTGCAGGAAAGGTAATACTGACGTTCTTCTTTGACCAAGATGGCCCCCTTCTGATACCCTTCATGCCGCACGGGACAACAGTGAACGCCCAGCGTTACTCGCAAACCTTGACCACCCTTCGCCAAGCGATCAAAACAAAACGACCAGACAATCTCACCCGTGGGGTCATTCTTCTCCACGACAATGCACGACATCATACGGCCAACACAGTCGCGGCACTCATGCAGAAATTCAAATGGGAGGTTCTCGGCCACCCTTCATACAGTCCAACCTCTCTCCCTGTGATTATGCCATGTTTGGTCCGCTGAAAAGGTATCTGCGGGGCCAACGATTCACCTCGGACGTCGACGTCCAGCTGTACGTGCGGAACTGGTTCACGTCGCAGCACAGGGAATTTTATGAGACAGCCATTCACCGCCTCGTGTCACAGTGGTACAAGTGCCTCAACAGCCAGGGCCAATACTTCTAACATACAGGTACTGGTTTCTGTTATTATGCCTCCGGCTCGATACAATTTGAACGCACCTTATAGATTGAATTGGAGATATACTACTGTCACACATGTTTGAACAAACATCACATATTATATTGTAAATCAAGAGGAGGAATGAAACCATAGTCTCTAGCCTATCTATAGACTACTAGAAATAATGATGAATATAATCAAATTTCCCAACTCCTGCTTGGTGCAAACTATTGTAATTAAAATGAGATAAATCGTAATTTCATGTAGATTCTGTTAAAATGGCGCATAATGTTATGATAGATATCGTTTAAATCGATAATCTGGTAGCAAAATCATTTGCCGGGGCTGGGGTTCGAACGCGAGACATCATGATTCGCAGACCAAGGGGCTAGCTGGTGTATCCTTTGGAATACACGGTTAGTTAGAGTTAGCTCTTGCTGCTCTTTGCTGTTACTTTTTCATTAGTTTCTCTTATTTCCCACACAGATACCAACAGGGACCCCATTTTCTTTGAATGTATATTAAAATCTATGCAAGTTTGTTTCAGTTATGTATTCCTTACAAAGTAACGGCGCACCACGCGGCAACCTGCCGAAGTTTTTGGATTCATTGATTTCAAGAGGACTTACAAACCATTCCAGCTGACGTCGTCGCTGTCGTCATCTATCATCTCCATGAAGATATTATTTGATGTATCGCATTCTCATTATGTTGAAAATTTTGTTTCCTAATGTTTTCTACAGTGTTTAGCCTCTTATGTTTCTTTCCTCCACCCCTTCGTCTTCTCGCTCGCCGTGTGTTCAAATTTTCCTTTCACTTCTTGTGTAGTCAGCTTGGTGAACAGCTCAGACCTCTCTCAGAGGTTCTCCTCCTCTCTAAATGAGGTGATTCAAACGGACGCCATGTCTGAATTTTGAGTGTAACGGTCGCAGGAGGCTTCAAACTTCAATCCACTATGACAAGATAAGTAACTACCTACATTGATTTTAAAACATTTTAAAAGGTTTAAAACAACATTTTGAATGCTTTAATGGAAGTTATAGGCAGTGTTGGGATTTCCGCAAAATTGAGTAATAACTGCCCCACGTGGGAACCGTCATTCTTCGCCAAACAGGCTTGCTACTAAAGTTATGAAATTCAGCAGTTCTTGATCTAAATAAGGGAATACTTTTCCTGTAACGAGGGATTTCTGTTAAATTCATTGCCGTCTTAAACTTAACTTGTCTACCTCCGTTGGAAGTCTACTTGCTTCTTTAAACTGTCACTACAGCTCTGGAACTTTCCACTCAAAATAAACTCTAAACAGGGAAAATTACTGCAACCTTTAAGTTAAAGTGAATTCATAAACTGTAATATCAAGACTACTTACTGCTAAAAACCCGTCAAAGTTTAACTTAATGAACCTATACTTACTGCAATAGTGAAAATTTACAATCTATCTTCAAACTCTAGTGCTACATACAGTGTCCGTTCAACAATCTACCGCGTCGGGATTCGTTCGTATTAATAAAATTGACCAGGACTCTATCCTATAATTCCTACACTCCCAATTCCTTTTACTAAGAATTTAAGGTATATTTAAATTAGTTACTTCTTTTCTACGAAGCCTCGCCAAAAAATAGGCGCCCTACGAATTTTGCTCCATTTAACATTTATTCATTCTGTAAAAATAACCGTGGTAATAATCCACATTTTAATACGTACTTGTTCCTGTTGCAACCAGGAAGTTCTAATTTTCCAATTGCTAAATGTTTATCTAATTTGTGTAATCCAGGTTTCGTTAATACGGCCTGCCCCATTTGAATTTAGAATTTCGTAAACTCTGTGTAAATAACAGGGTTCATAGAAACCTCTTATTAATCTCTTTTTTCTTATCTTGCTTTGCCCAGGAATACATAGCCTTTTCGCATATAAAAAGGGCGTTCTCTAAGTATTTGGTATTCTTACTAACCAATACAATGACATATTAAACCAAATTGTAATTTCTTTACTTTATTGTTATGGGCTTTAAGCCTTTTAATTGTAAGTAAAATTTGAAAACTCTTGTAAACTTTCTTATTGTTACTACAGGTCTGAGACCTCAAACGTTTACTAAAAAAAACAATTTTGTTCTTGGCTCAAAATAGATTTGAAATCTAATTGTTACTATTTTAAACTTCCTCAATTTGTTAAATAAATTCTTTATTATTTGTTTTCTTTCTCTCTTGCTAGAAAAACGGTTAGGCAGGACCTTCTCTTCCCTAATTTTTCTCCTGAATTATTCCATATTCAAAGAAAAAGGCAAATCACTGAATTATAAGTTTATTAAAAACCCATCACTTGATGCGTTTAAAACAAAACTTCTACTAACAACATTTACAAAGTTTCTTGTAGCTATTTCAGCTAATCCTAGTAAATTATTAAGGCAAGTTTAGCTCGCTTCGCCAGCTTCCTACTTGTAGAGATTGATGAGTGATGATAAAGCAAATGGAATGGACTGTAAATCTTACTTTGGACTGAATCATATCACGAATGCACAGAGTTGTATTAATGATTTTATTATACTTGACGCGTCCGAATACGTCAAATTAAATCTCAATACCAACCAGCGTGGAAGATAGTGCTACCCATACTAAATAACCCAGAGATCCATAAACATAGCGATAGAGAATCTGAACTAAGAACCCTTAAATGATGGACACAAGTCATGCAGATTTCTTTTGGTACGTAACAATTATTATTTAACAAATATAGAAGTACATTAACATATGCCAGACTTACCAGCTAATGACAAATTACATGTATCCTTAGAGAACGAGGAAACTGATCCACATTAAATTATAAGGTGCAAGTCCATCAGGATATCACATATCCCATCAATTAATTTCCGTCAACACGTAGAGGTTAGTAATAATATATGTCTAAGGTCAACCAATGACCATCATCCTAGACTGACATAAATGATACCTTTAATCATGAAGTAAATCCTTAACTTTCATTATTAAGATCGGAGCTCGATCCAAACGTGACTGTTCATTTCCATTTCCCAACATGGAGACCTCAAAACAAAAACTTTTTAATCAAAAACAATCCCAATAATCCATAAGGGAAAACAATGCTAACTCGTTACCAAGTCAACCTACCACTAGGAAGTTAAAGAATATTTATTACATCAAAGATGTACAACGCAGACTTAAAATAAAGCATTCTACTTGACGAGACAAGGAGGGGGGGGGGGGGAGGGGGGGGGAAGGTTAAGTTTTAAGTAATAAATATTTAAGGTTAAAAACATATCTCGTCAATGACAAGATGATCACCACATCATCGCAGACAGAAATGTCCGGACTGGCTTAAGACAAATATACAACCCCACCTAAACAATCATAGGCCTAAAACATAGATCAATGAAACTGGTTACTTACTTACGTGAAATCAAAGATAACCCACAACATAAAAGAAGAACTTATTTATTTATCGTATGAAGAATGCATGTAGATGGATTTTACATATATATATATATACAAAATGAATGGACAAATGTGCAGTCACAAGCTCGTACAATTTTATAATTCTAGGTCTAGTTGTTTGACCCATTCTACTGCTCCCTTCGATGTATGGTGGACGTCTATTATCGTTCCTTCGAAAGCTCGAAGAGGACAGTCAGCAACAATGTGAAGGAACTAATAACATATTGCATCCCAGAAACATATGTTCGACATAAACAACTAGTAGTCAGAACTACCAACTTCCAAAAGTTAAATGTTTAGTCAACGCATATCTGCCTAACGAAAATCAAACCCGATTTTCACATCACAATGAAAGTAAACACATCACAGTTGTAATATAATTACAACGAACCCAAATAAGCTAAGTGATGAGTACATACATTGTCTCCCATTTACCAATCAGACATGCAGTCCATATACCAACAAGCTCCATCATGCAAACATCACTCATTCTCCAATTACACTTCATTCACGAATACGATATTTTCAGTAACCAATTTTATCCTATGTCTAAGAAGAAACGTACCTTAAATTGAGATCACTGTTTTTACATAATTACTTAAATATAACCGTGTAGAAAATAAATCTATATCAAATAGATTCTGTAGTCTGATGTCATTTAGGAGGCATATGAGACGATGAGTAGTGTCAGAACTCGAGCTAGAAACCTTTCAGATGAGAAGTTCCTTACGTGTTCACCCCATGAAGGTCAGAAACAGAATCCCATTGTTCTTCCAACAAAGATCTGTATCTGCAGTCATTGGTTACCAATCAAAGATTATTCACGACAAGTTAGTAATAAGAGATGCGCCAACAGCTGTTCGGTGACCAAAATACGCAGCCAGTAGTTCTCAGCGAGCCACCAGAATACGCTGCAGTAGCCACACTAGGGTTGAAACTTAAATCTTTGGCCAACAGGTAGCGTTAGCTTACAGAAGTCAAATCCAGGGGGAAACTATTTTTCTTTTAAACTCTTTTCCAAGGGAAGAAGTAGAATAGTAGAATTATGTTGTCTCAATACTCATTTGAACAAAAGACAGAACGATGACTACATCGCACTCAGATAATTACTCCATAACAACAAAGGAAAAACAAGGACCACGAAATCAGACTGACCACTAGATATAGCAGAGCTGCTGAATAGTTGACCATATAGCCGCTGGCAGGCTTAGCTGACGTCCAGTCTCCAATCCAGCGCCACCGACGTGCGGCCCGGCAACACACCGCTCTCACAAGAAGAGAAGCAATCCTGAACAGAGATTTTCTCTCTGGCTTGTAATTTACTGTCTAAGATTGTGGTTTTGTTCAAGCTAGGTTTGAGGTTTTCATCCTTTCTAAACTGTTAGTCGGCACCTTTTTGGGTAAAAGTTTAGCCTGTTTTAAATCCAACAATTGGTACTCTCTGAAGATTTCTACTACTAATAATAAAACCATTGCTAAAAGCACTAGAGTTGCTTTATCTCTGCCCACTCTGGGGGCATTCGGCCTTTCTGTCGGGGATCCAACAGTGTCGGAAAATAAAATTATTCCGGCCAATTTAAGCATTTCTAGCATTTTAGAATGCTTCAGAAAATCTTACCCTTTTGAAGGAAAAGTACATAAATTCATTTCACCTCACATATCCTTGCTTGCCAGCGCACTATCTATCCCCATAGTACTCAAATACCTGCTCGGGAGGGAAAGAGCACTTAGCGATAGCCTGCAGGTAACCTTAGCTCACGCCGCTCTCTCCGTCAGCCTTGCTCAAGCTTCCGTATATGTTAGTTACTTCACGGGCTTTGCGCAGTGTAATTATTCTTTATATCACTATTTCTTTATTAATTTGACTTGGATTCTCTTCCTCTTTGCCTACGATCGTTTACCCTCCTAAAACTTTCTTATTTTCTTTCAATCATCTTCCCTCAGGTAGTGTTGAAGCTCAGGATTAACCTACCACTAGCCACGCAGCCATTTCAGCCACAATTATTTAGAGTACAAGACAGTTACTTATTTTCACGTGCCGGTAATAATATGGAAGTAATTTTTATGCTCCATTAATATTCTGCTTTCTTTCGTAATGTTCCTGCTTGGAATTGAGTTTAAAATTAGTTATGAATACGCCTACTTGATAGCAAAGGGAATTCCTATGAAAAGCTAGCCCAATTCCCGTATACAAAATCGATATATATTATATTGTTCACTGCATTACCGCAATGTGGGTTAATATCTGAACAGCCATCGTGCAGAAACATAATACCGGCTTTGCCGACTAGTTACAATGTTTCATTATTAAAACATTCATCATTTAAATACTGATACGAAGATTTTGAACATGTGGTTTGTGTTTCAATCAGTTGACACCAGAGTTCGCATGAAGCGTTTACCGTTCAGTATGAAAGTGTTGATCCAAGTTACTCGAGGAGTAACCATCACTTTTATTCAGAGATTGGAAAAGAGACTGTTAATAAATCATAATTGTTTTCAGCAAATATGATATATTGAATATTTTTACACCGAAGAACGACAACTTGAAGATGATTTACTGTAGGAATATTCTTAATGACGCCTCCAAATCTTGAAGTAATCCACATCTGATATACATTCCACATGGCTGGCAGTGCGTCATGGTACCAATCTCCAACACCGCGCGCTCATTGTTTCCTCTTACCACTGCCAGCTGGATCGCATCCCTCCTGGCTGCTAATGCAGGGATGCGATCCAGCTAGCAGTGCGTCTTACACACTTCCGTCCGATCCACTTCCGTACCATTTTACAAAATCACTCCCACAAAAATATCCAGCAACCGAGTGGAAAGATGTTACACATCAAAAATGATGATTTCTAAATTGTTTTCAAAATGCGAATGAAAAATACCAGCACTTAAAAGGTTAAGGGTGTCATGCGATTCGTAGTATTTATAAATTCAGGATAGAAAACGAATAAGAACCTGTGAGAAAATAGTAAACTTGCTTCCACTCGTTCGGCGTATTAGCAGCATGATCGAGATGTTGATGAGCACAACCTTGCTACTAACATCCCCTTTAACCCTGCGTTACTCGCGCACGGTCTCACAATCCGGGCGAAGGTTGTTTTTGTTATTACATAGCTATACATTGGCTAAAAGTGCGGCGAGCCGGTATAGCTTCCGTTTCCAACCCCAACCTCACCCCTACCGTTTCGTTCAGTCTGCGGTGTGACCTTGAGTTGTAACAGTGCTGTTTTCTCCAGGCCCGGTCTGTCATTCCGCGCGTGAGTAAATGTGTTTGTGCTTTTTCAACTGTTTAGTATAGACTGTTATGTCTAAATCCTAAACAAAATGAATCATAATGAGGAGAATAGGATTCTTCGTCTACTAAATGAAGTGTCAAGTGAACCTGATATATTTGATGTTCATCTGGAAGAAACAGATTCAGACTAAAAAGTGTCAGTGTGTATGTGTAAAAGTGTCAGATGATTACAGAGTTGACATTATGCTAACCGAACAGATTTCTTTACATTGACGTTATCTAAGACGTCATTTTCAAAAGCAATGTTGTATGATAAGTTATTTCCAGTAAAAAGTTTCTTCACTTATTAGTTCTTTAGTTATACGTTTTTAATTGATAATTACACATATTATAGGCTTGTACTTACGTAAAACAGGTAATTACCACTAGCATACTTCTGTACTTCTTATGTAAATTAGAGTTTGCCAAAAATATCAAAATTTGTTCATTATAACCAAATTTTAACAATGAAAAGGAAACACGGACCCTGAGTCCGTGCGTGGGCATTGGTGTAACTTTGTTAGCGCGAGTAACGCAGGGTTAAGCGACACAGTCTGTGTATGGTGAAGAAAAACAAATGAAAGCAATTTTGAGATGTTTCCATTGACATCTAAATGTCAAATTAGTGACAAAATACAACCACTGGTTCATAATCATTTAATGCAACTGAAATCGAACACTAAATGTAAACCAAGGTGACTGGATAAGAAATCCTTTTGCACCCTCCAGCTCTTGGGGACTTCAACTTATCGAAGAGGAGGAACTGGCGGAACTTAAAACAACCAGACTTTAAAACTTAAGTACCAAGATTCAGAATTTGACAAATTCTGGGTTTCTATTCAACAAGATTTTCCTCACCTGAGTTAAAGAGTGAAGGTTCGTATTCTGTTATGGCTAATCCAAAAACAGTTAAACGTGGAAGTTTGAGAATGTTAGATGAGGAAATGCGTTTGAAAATGTCCCGTATCCGACCCAATATAAGGCTGATTTGTAATGATCGCCAAGCCATAGCAGTCATTGAATTGGAATATCAAGGTGCAAGTTTTGTATATATGAGAATGGTGTTTAATATAGCCTATTATACTTGGAACATGGTGGCCACTACTCCTGGAAAACGCCTGGATTTCTATTAGGTCTGGAAAGCTCCTCGAAAATGACGAAAAAAATGAAAACTCCTGGAAAATAGCAACTGTTAATTAACTATAAAAATCTTTCCATCTTAAATCATACTCCCACTGCGGCTTTGGGGGAGCACTCTGTCGTTAATGAAAGAAATGCCCTCAGGCTACCTGTTTCTGTGTGTGAGAACACGCGATTTTATTTTCGTAAAACATATTGAGTATACACTACTTCGCCGCAATAAAATTGCGCGCGGCATTCTTTTCTCATTTTTTAGGGTATTTCTGTCACAAAGGCTTTTTAAACAACAATTAAATCATATCAATAACGCAATCACCACTAATTCTTGTCAACATCTGTATAAGTAAACCAAACACAACTGATTTATTTTGGTCTTGAAGTAGGCAACGGATAAAGCACCCCCGGGACTCGCGCTTATTTTTAATTCGGGAAAAATGAGAATTACTTCTGGAAAATTCCTGGAAATCTTCTGGAAAATCGTTGACCAATTTGAGTGGCCACCATGTTGGAAAAGCGTATAGACACTGTGAAAAAAAAAAAATTTCTTTAACATTTCTTTAATTTCTTTAAAATGAATCCTTCTTGCTGGCTAAAGCGCAGCGTTAGCTCATGGGGCCAAGCACTCTGCTGACTCGTTAGACGCGTGGGTTCGAGCCCCACCGTCGGCCGTCCTTGAAATGGTTTTCCATGGTTCCCATTTTCAACACCTGGAAAATGCTGGGACGGTCCCTTTTGACAGGCCACGGCCGCTTCCTTCCACATCCTTGCCCAAATTCAGTCATCTTCATCCATTCTTCCATACCACATCCCGACGCCCTGGTCGCCCACGGGCGTCGACTAGAAAAACCTGCACTCGGCCTCTGAGGAGGTCACACGACAAATAAATAAATAAATAAATAAATAAATAAATAAATAAATAAATAAATAAATAAATAAATAAATAAATAAATAAATGAATAAATAATTAAATGGATGCCATGTAGAATTATGTGTGCCAACAGGGTGTCGCCATGAGAAAAAGTTTGGAGAGCTATGCCTTAGATTATCACACTTGGTAGAGCAGACAGCCGCCATTTGGAAATTATGTCATTAATATCGATAATCCACCATCTAAACCCTTCATTGTCCATACAAACTCAAAGAAACATATCCTACAATAAATGAGACGCTATTATTGTTCCAAAGCTTGCCACGGTGGGTGAGTGGTTATCTTGTCAGATTACTAACCCCCCCAGGCTTGCAGGTTCGCTCCTGGCCGTGGTAAGTGATTTTTGAAAGGCGGCAAAAATTACGACACGCATTTCATACTGTACCCGTTCGTCCTGGGGATGCGATGACCCATCTGCTATTACATCGCATTCCTGGATTTCCAGGACAGAGCGGAGTTAAATGAACACCTAGTCAAATAAGGAATGTGTCGGAAATTCAGTTGAAATATCTCAAAAGCAGAGGGTAACACGAGATAAAGTATCTCCAGGGTCGTTACGGGTTTAAATTTAATTTAAAAAATACAAATATCAATGGGCGCAATCAACTGAATCCCTAGCAAACCACATACTTCCTGGTTAAGCCTTAATTAAGACAAGGAAAGAAATAGGAAAATCACATCATCATCAGATCACAACTAAGATAAAAACAAATTTATTCAACTTTGATAGTCAGACAGACATATTAAACACTCATCATACCTAAGAGCATGGTCGAATGCCAACGTTAAATTGTCATTGTCCAGAAAATCGAACCATCTCCATTCTACTCAAAGTGTATTTAATCCACATAAAAAAGGAAAAATTTCTTAAGTTATCTTGGGTTCTCAGGATCACCGTAGCACTATGTCTTTGCGTCACTGACATTCGTGATAACTGAGACCTAACTTCTCTTTAAATTAACATCATGAATGTGGATGTAAAAATATAATTAATCTGTCTAAACACACATATTATAAACACATATTTTAAATATCACATAATTTATGCCTTGCATGGCATTATTCAAATGCTGAATATGTTAGTAAAATGCTCCTAAACATCGAATAAGTAATTTACACTATTTACACTGTCATTAATCATTGCCTGTTTGTGAATCACAGAAAATCCACTACTCATTGGTTGTAATCATCATCATTATCAAAATTAAATATTTCTCACATTAGTTCTCATCTCAAATTGCAATTCTTCAAATCATATAAATTATATCTCTCAATTAAATTTATTCAAATCCATTTAAATTTACTAATCATCAGCTTCTTTAATTAATTATCACCTTCTAATTCAGTTATTCATCATCTATTTAAACATCTATTAATTTATTTGAATCAGCTTATTTATTCAACCTTTAATTCATCCATTTATTTAATTCATTGATTTATTCCAAAATTTAATTTTCCAACTTATTTAAATTTTATTCTTCTGGCTATTTAGATATTTATTATTTCATCTAGTCATTCTGATTTTTATTTCATTAGGTCAGATCATTAATATGCTTAAATCTCAGATTATTATTTCATTAATTATTATTATCAGAAAATCTTGTATAATCAACATTATTTATTTGTTTAATTTCCTAACAAATTGTTTAATATGGGTTTATAGAACGTTGTCTTACAGTTTTATCACTTCCAAGTTATATCTCGTATTTAATTATCATGCCAAAAAATATTATTGCCTTCACAAATTCACGTTGGATCTCACTATCCACAACTACATTATATATTCTCACTTTATCAAATATCACATTTGAATACCACAATTATTCCACAAAACTCCATAAATATTCAGCGCACAGCATGAATCTCAAAAATAATGCTAGACTGGGTTCGACAACCTCATGTCTGCTTCAAAATACATTAGCAATATTGCAACTTCCACCTGGCAACTTCCACAAAATGCCTATCACAAACTTCACTTAATCACGTTGCATGATCTACAAAAATACATAACTGGCTTCAAATTATCAACGCACACAATCTCCAATAACTGTAATTAATCTGATCACTTCTAGACAACTTCTTAAACAATTAGGAAATATATTACCTTAGTAATCGTAATCAAATTCAAGATCTGCTTTCAAATAGCATAAATTCTCTCAAAATTCTCATAATTCACTTCACAGAAAAACACCAATGTGCTGTAATCTCTCACATCGAAATATGCAATACTGATCTGCCTTAAAATAAATCTGACCATTAATGATTCATCTTATAAGATTCAATTACTTTAAATCCTTCTCAAAGGTATCAAATTCAATCATAAAAATTATCAAAAGCATCAGCTGTATCAGCTGTTAAATTGAAAGTACTCTCAAAGAGTATAGCAACAAAATATTGGATTGGCAAACAAGAATTACAAAATGTAACCCTGCTGACATGTATTTTTAATTTATTTAACAAAATTCGACTGATACGTGACTAGTAGTTCCTTGTTTGATCCTCTTACAATCTCAAGTACACTCGGATGATAAAAATGAGTTCCTCAATGGCAAGTAAGATGAGTAACCACCACACGATCGTATAAATACGAAAGGCCTTGCCCCGTCGTCTAACATGATAATGCCCTGAACGATGGGTAAAGATGTGTACCACCACGCAATCGTATAAATACGAAAGGCCCCATCTCGTCGTCTCATGAGTGAATGTACCAGATCGGAATCAACAAGTCTCTAGTTGTCACATAAAAGCGATATTCATTCACTTGAGTGAATAACATCTTAATATCTCCAAACAATCCAATGGAAAAATCCCTACTGATGAATAATACTCACTCGCTAGTATGCAATGAACTGACGAAGTAATTTAAATAATCCAATTGCAGATCACGAGTTTGAAATACTCGTCACAAAAAAATAACTATCCAAGAAAAACTATCCTTACTGGAATATGTCTAAAAGACCAAACATCTGCTTAATAAAGCCAACCAATGGTGAGAATCTCGTATAATGGTGCCTGCCATATCATATGGTAACGCCATATTCTAGCAAAATTCGGAGCAAATAATGTTTAAGCCATGTCTCAATAAACGTATAACTCCTACTAGAAAAATATATACATGTATGCCCAGTGCTCATGAAAATATCATATCAGAAAGTCATAACTCTTACAGTACCTTCTCATATCAGCTGTTATTATTTCCAAGATCGTCGATTATTCTTGTGTGTAATAAATTTCTCGAAAGATCGACGTGAATATCGTATCACCCACGCAAAAACGATCGCCTTCATATCCCAAGTGAATCAGCTGTTAGACCTCCTTTTCTTCAGGAATCGAATCCATCGCTCCGTGGTGCCATCGCGTCTCTGTCTTCGTTTACTCCGACTTGATGAACTGCATGTTATCCATAATGGATACTGTCCAAAATCTTACGTAAAAGTTCATAAAAGCAGCGTACCCCATATTCTCCTTCTATGTTACGCCACTGTCCCATATAATGTTCGGTTCGCTTGTTAAAAGTTCAATCTCCACAGCGGTTAAGTCTCACTTGCAGAAAATAAATTTTATTTATGAGAGTGTATAAGTTTTTGAAACACCCTGTAGCTGTGTTCGTACTCGGTATTTTATGATAATTCATGAAAAAGAATTCTATTAATGCACGTGCCAATGTTCATAAGTGCATATAATTGTAACAGTTCGTTTGCTTAAAAGCGTTAATGTTGTTTGGACCCCATGGTCGCTCTACATATTCCATTATGAAATGCATAGTCGTAATGTCATTTGAATGTCTAAGTTCATAATTGCAGTATATTGTAACTATCTGCCTGCACAATTCTATTACTGAATACAAGTCCCAACTCAATGTTGTAACTGAATGTTGAAATGAAGTTCAGCTTCTTTAATGTTGCCTGCGTATAAAAGTCGGAACTAGCCCGCTCGGATCTACTGCATTGTTCCAGAATGATCTATGCTTAAAGCCGGCCTCGCCATGCCGCTTTGCTATACTGTTCTGCGTTATAAAATTCAGCTCGAAATAAATTTCTCAAACTCGTATTACAATGCTGTTCTGAACCCCGGCTTTTCTCCTCCGTACACGGCCCACATAGCTTGCATCGGAACCGGTCTTCTCGCCGTCTGCCCTGCGTTGCTCGCCTTGGCTCAATGACCTACTTCCTGCTCTCTGTTTGGTTAAGTAATACTGTCGCCTTCGCTTTACGTAACAAGTGCCATGCACCGCTCAACTTTACCGTACGCTCTGCGCATGTGTACCACTCAGCTCGCTGGCTGAACTCGACTGATGTCTCTAAACTGCATTGACCAGCTCCTACCTGGCGCGGTCACGTGATGCTCTGCCACTTTCTGCTGTCGTGCGTCACAAATATAATCTCGACCACCTTCATCTCGGCTATTAAGTTATACAATAACTTAAGGGATTATCTGTCTTTCTTCAAGTTATTACAATATATAATGCTTGTTATTTCTTCTCTTCTGAGATGATTAAATATACTGTTCCATAAAGATCTTAATAAAACTTTAATATTCTTCCCATAATTCCATCTACTTGACTGGCAGTGCCTTCTTGATCCTTGGCCTTCTACGTCAATTCCTAGCATTCCTCTCGACTCGATGTGAGCGCTATCTTTACAACTCTTCCCATAAATCTCAACTACGGCTCAAAGTCAGCTGGCGTAGCCGATAGCCTCAACTAGGTATCGGGTACAATACGATCCTGGCATGTTAAAGAACCCATTTGAATTCAGTAGGCCGTGTTCATAATGGCAACATTTATGTCGGTATTTTCCGTCCTTTTGGTCTGGAGACTATAGGGTCATTAGCACTAAATCAAACATTGGCCAAGGAGGGGTTGGTCTCATATTGAGTAGGAAACTTGGTCAGCGGGTGGAATATTATGAGCAATATAGTGAACGCATTATTGTAGCAAAAATCAATACAAAACCTACGTGCACCACAGTGGTACAAGTCTATATGCCTACCAGTCAAGCTGATGATGAGGATGTTGAAAAGGTCTACGAAGAAATAGATGAAATTCTGAGGTAGGTCAAGGGTGATGAAAATGTTATAGTAATGGGAGATTGGAATGCTGTGGTAGGAAAAGGGAGAGAAGGGAAGATAGTAGGAGATTTCGGATTAGGTGAAAGGAATGATCGAGGAAGCAGGCTGAAGGAATTCGGCACCAAGCATGAGTTGGTCATAGCAAACACCTTATTCAATAACCACAATAGAAGAATATACACATGGATGAGACCAGGAGATACAGGGCGTTACCAAATTGACTTCATATTGGTCAAGCAGAGGTTTCGAAACCAGATTTTGGATTGTAAGACATATCCTGGTGCTGACATAAACTCTGACCACAATCTGGTTGTAATGAAGTGCAGATTAAAGTTGAAGAAAGTGAAGAAAAGTCAAAAGCCAAAAAGGTGGGCAATAGACTGAAAATAAAGGATGTAACCGAAAGATTCAATAAGAGTATAAAGGAAGGACTATTGAAAACCCCTAAACAAACTTCAATTGCAGACGAATGGGCACTTTTGTATTATTAAAGATAAATCGCACAAATTGTGCATATTGATGAAAACAAAATGTCATTCACAAAACTTCACAATGGATGATCCCCGATTTGCACAAGATATTACATGGTATCTACTACATTGCACCCCGCATAATTTACATACGCAGGATTCGTCAGGCTCATGAAAGTATTCGGTATTACACAGTTTATGGTGATACACATGTACCGCCATCGAATTGACAAAGTGTCGCAAGTCTTGATTTGTGTTCATCCATGTCCTAGTCATCATGGCCTCTGTGGTGTAAAACTCGAACCTGATTTCGTCCCTTTTCTGTATTCTTTCCTGCATTAGTTTTTTCCAGGCGTCTGTGGATGGTAGCCCTCTCTTCATCCGTAGGTCCTCAATGAGGAAGGTCTCCCTGGTGAGTTCATATGCTAATCTCGATTTTGTATACTTCGTTATCCCCAGGGTAGCCTTCAGGAAGCGCGATTTGACTGCTTCAAGCGTCCTCAAGTCTGCCAGGGATAATTTCTCCAATATGATTTCAAGTCCATATGTGGCGATGGGCGTTATTTTCGCGTCGAATAATGTCATACCAGTTCCCAAAGAGAGCTTCGTGATTGTTTTGATATCATATATGGCTTTGGTAGCGGCTATTGATCGAGACTTTATGTGAACTCTGTAGGCTCTTGCTGTTGATTGCATTGTCAATCCTAGATATTTAAATGTATTTACAGACTTAAGGGGAGTCGTTCCTAGGTATATCCTGTCTCCTGAAGCCTCTCTGCCTCCTTTCCGAAAAGTCATTTTCACTGTTTTCTCTGTGCTTATTTTCATCTTGTTGTCCTTTGCCCACCTATCTAGATTGTCTAAGGCTTTTTGAACTTCAGTAATGGATCTCGAGCCAATGACCATATCATCTGCGTATAATAATATTGTAAGATTTGCTGTTCCTTGCCTAATTGCCATCACCACATCATATGTCGCAATGTTGAACAGGAGGGGGCTGAGTGGGTCTCCTTGAAGTACTCCATTGGTTTGCATTATCAAATTCGAGGTTGAGACACGGTCATCTATTTGTATGAAGTTTGTAGTCAGAATGTTACTTATCAGGTTCGTTAGTTTATTACCCTCACCCACTATGGATTCCAGTTTTGCGAGTATTAAAGGCCTGCTTAACATGTCAAAAGCTTTTGCATAATCGACAAAAACAACATGAAATTTTCCACCTGGGTGTCGTAGTGTTTCTTCAATGTCATTGAGTAAGTTGGTAATGGCATGAAAGGCACTCCGTCCTTTACGAAATCCAAACTGCTCATCTGGGAGTTTATGGTCTACGTCTTCTGTGATCCTATTCGTAAAGAGCTTTGTCAATATTTTCATCATGGTCTTTTCTATAGCAATCCCTCTGTAGGAGTTCGGATCTGATTGGTCACCTTTCCCCTTAAGCATCACTTTGATAGTCGAAATTCTCCATGCTGAGGGGATGTTACCCATTTGAAGACAAAGATTCATTAGGTCCGAAATTGCCGAAAGTAATACCTCTGATGAGTCTTTCACATGTTCATTGCATATACCGTCGGGTCCAAAGGCCTTACTGTTTCTTAGTGACATAATGGATTCGTGCACTTCCTCCATTGTGAACGGGTCAGTTTTTTTTGGTATGTTCCTGACAAAGCTACCACGGGATTGCAGAGATCTTCTTCAACGTTTAGTATGTTCCTGAAGTGTTCTTCCAATTCAATCATTTCTATTTTTCCACTACATTGTGTTTTCCTAGGTTCCAATGCTAGAAATGGATCGTTGACAGCTTCTTCTATTATCCTTCTCGCCTCTTTTTCCAGATGTTCATTTCGTTTTACCGATAACAGCATTTTGTATTCCTTCTTAATGATGCTGTAATGTTTTATTGCCTCCTGGTTCTGATTGAATTTTGCTGCATGCATGGCCTCAAGGACGCTTCTTCTCAACAAATAGCATTCTTCATCAAACCATATTCGTGATCTTCTTTTCCGCTGATACACAAATGCAGATTTAATTGTCTTTTCCAGGGATAAGGTGGCTGCATCAATATTGTTTTTCTCCATGCAATTATCAGGTTCTTTCCATTCTTCAAAGTTCTGTTTAAGAACATCTTTATCGATCTGTCGAGAAGGATTAGTATCATCAGGTTTCTCTATCTTATCCAATCTTGAGATGTTAAAGTGGGTCGAGACTGGACAATGTTTCTTTATCAGTGCCTCCTCTGAAGTGAGACATACAGTGTAGTTCAGAAACTTTATGTTGCAGCCTTTATAAAAAAACTAAATCTATAGTGCTACACCCTGAATGTGCAAAATAAGTTCTGTCTTCTACCTTGTTAACAAGGATAAAACCTTCCTCTGTCATTAGTTCAAGTAGTTCTTTCGCTCTTTGATTATCGATGGGAAGTCTGCAGTTTAGGTCACCAGCCAGTATTATGTCTCTGTCTGGAGCTACGTGTCCTAAGGAAAACATGATGGTTGCTATCAACTCTTCAATAAGTGTTAGTGGCGGTGCATATATGGCAATCACTGATATCCATTCGAAGTTTATTATCAATGTGTCATGGTCTTGGTGCGTATTCTGAATTTTACCTAGGCTGGGTTTGTAGTAGCAGGAGGTGCCACGCATTGGTCTACCTCTTGACCCTTGTGTTGCAGGTATATGCTGTGCGTAGAATCCATTAATGTCTATGGGTCTATGGGCACTTTTGAAGAATGAAATAACAAAATCCGCAGAAGAAAACATTGGCAGGAAAGAAAGAATAGGTAGAAGACCGTGGATCACTCAGGATATACTGGAATTGATGGATGAAAGGCGGAAACACAAGAATCTAAGAGATGAAAAGGGGAAAGCAGAGTACAGACGTCTGAGAAATGAGGTTAACAAGAAGTGCAAGGAAGTGAAAGAAGAATGGCTGAAAGAGAAATGTGCAAGTATAAAGAATTGTCTAAAATTAGGAAAAGTAGACACAGCTTATCGAAGGATTAAGAATACTTTTGGGGAAAAGAAGACTAAGTGCTGTAATATTAACACTCCAGTGGGCGCGCGCTTTGGCGGAACGCGAGTGGGCGCGTGGAGGACGGGTGTCCTCCAGTTTGTTTTGCCATTTTACCCTATGAAATGTATATTTAGCGATCATGATTTTTAGCCTACTTTTCACATTTTGCAAAAATGGGGAAAAAGTTGACTTATGAGATCGGGCAAATGTGTGTGTGTCTGTCTGTCTGTCTGTCCTTCTGTCTGTCTGTCTGTCCTTCTGTCTGTCTGGCTGTGTGTGTGTCCCCCCCTATCAACTCCTAAACCACTGGAGCAATCGAAACAAAATTTGGTAGGAGTAAATGTCTACACCCGAATATCTCACGGCCATATTTGAAAATGATGTCAGTGCTACCAACTGCTAAAAAATCGCTATTGAAATTTGAGCTCCATGTTGGATATCATGGAAGGTATGAATGGGAGCTATTTCAAAATTGGCACACGTATAGATAATAATATTGCAGTTTAATTTCCAGGAGGCTATACATGGCAGTGTTGCCAAAATGATTATAAGCCTGCTGATTGGTCCAATTTTTAAATGCATGTAACTTCTACACTATCAATTGGAATTCAACCAAATTTCGTATGTTGTATGTGTACATAACCAGATACGACTGAGCGTATTCTTGAGACCCACCAGGGCTGCCAACTGTTAATAAATGCTCCTAAATTATTTTATCCAAATACCAGTATATCAGAAAGTATGCAAGCCGACAGCTTTAAACTATGCACACGTATAATACCTGACATTCTATATTAATTTGGAGTAACTTATATACGTCAGTGCTACCAACATGATTCTAAGCCTGCTGACAGGTCCAACTTTAAATACATGTAATTTCCAAACTATCATTTGGATTTCAACCAAATTTCGTATGTGCTATGTGTACCATAACAGATATGACTATGCGTATTCTTAAGAGCAACCAGGGCTGCCAACTGTTAATGTGTGCTGTCCCTATTTTTGTTAACCTAATATCAACATACAGTATCAGAAAGTATGCAAGCCAATAGCTCTAAACTTTTCACACGTATAGTACCTGGCATTCTAGATGAATTTGGAATAACTAATATACATCAGTGCTGCCAACATGATTCTAAGCCTGCTGATAGGTCCAATTTTAAAATGCATGTAACTTCTATACTATCTAACGGATTTCATTCAAAATTGGCACAACAATAGATCAGATTATTTCAGAATATTTCTGACCAATACATGCATGACATTGTTGCCAACATGATTTCACGTGCGCTGTTAGATCCAATGTTTAACTGCATGTAACGTCCATGCTATTCATTGGACTTCAACCAAATTTTGTATTCTGTACCTTAAGAGATGGAACTAAGAATATCTTCAGTCATCAGGTCTGCCAACTGTAGTGCTCTATTAGGCAACATTACAGTATGCAAGGTATACAGTATTTCGAACTAATTTGAAATTTTTATATTAGCAACTTAATTTCATCATTATTCTAGATAGGTTCATATACTGTAGAATAATCATTGGCATGAAAAGTAGGCTCTTTAGTTCGTCACGGAACTTCTTTTTTGTTTTGGGTTAGGTAGGAATGTATTAAACACATTTTTTCATAAAAAAAGAGTGTATGCTACAAAATATTAAGTAGGAAATACACAATTTGGTAAATAAATCAAAAGCGTGTATAAGTTTGGTAAGTTATGTTATAAATGATACTAAAATGTGTATACGTTTTATGTTATAAATGAAAAATTATAAAAATTAAGTGTTGTTAATTCTTTCTCGTTTGAAAATACAAATTGGTTTCGTAGTATAAAACAAGTAGTTCCGTGAAGAACTATACAGCCTATTTTCATATATCCTGCTCATGTTAATTGTCTCTATCAACATACAAAATTTCAGTTTAATTGCTGTAACAGATTCGTAGATATTGAGAACCGTCTAAATATTTCATATGGTCGCCAGGATGGATTTTTATTTTTGTACTATTACATTAAGGTTATTGTGTACGTGTGGTATTCAAACTTCAATCGCATGATTAGAACACAAGAAGTAAAAACGAGATTTTAAAAGTACGCACACCAGCCATCTTGTGATTATGCCAACAATTGAAATAAATTACACGCCAGTGGATCAACATTTGTATAAGCATTTAACGTGCAACGTTTCACGGCACTCGGATAGTTAATTCGCGAGAAACGTTCATTTAATTATTTATACTTCGCGTCGCCGCCATGTTGGATTTGTGCTCACCAGGTTACTGAAAGGCCTATAGGTGAACATATGTTCATAGTCTCTATGAACATAAAAAAATCAGTTTGGTTGCTGTAAAAGATTCATAGATATTGAGAACCGTCTAAATATTTCGGAAGCTCGCCATTTAGAATTGTTATATGTATAGGCCATAGAGTTATGTACCATTCAAGGACAATTATTGCCTAGGTTCATTATTCAAACTTTCACTTCAATCGCATGATTACGACACAAGAATAAAAACTTAATTTTAAAATTTCGCACAGTCGCCATCTTGAGGTTATATAAATAATTGAATTAAATTAGATGGCAGTGCATTACAATGTTCAAAATCATTTACTGTACCACATTTCACTGCGCTCAGAGAGTTAAATCACGAGAAAAGTCTATTAAAATATTTCAAATTCGCTTGGTCACCATGTTCGTTTTATACTTTACAGGTTTATGAAATATACATAGGTAAACTTGTATCAGTACTCTTTATCACCGTACAAAATTGCGTGATGATATCTGTAATAGTTTCGGAGATATAGAATGTCAGTGAAATATTTCGCACAGCCGCCATTTTGAGGTTATGTAAACAATTGAACTAAATTAGACTCCAGTGCATTACAATGTGTATAAACATTTGCTGTACCAAGTTTCATTACGTTTGGATTGTTAAATCGCGAGAAATGTCTATTTAAATGTCTCAATTTCGCTTGACCGCCATGTTGGGTTTGTAGTCACCAGTATTTTGAAAGTCTCATAGGTGAACTTCTAGTAGTGCCCTTTATCACCGTACACAATTTCAGGGCGATATCGGTAATAGTTTCGGAGATATTGAATGCTAGTGAAATATTTCGCACAGCCGCCATGTTGGATTGGTGAGACGTAACAAAATTTGAAGGGCACGGTCGAGGTCGCCGAGAATAGTGCTATGAACTTACCGAGTTTCATTGAAATCGCTCCAGCCGTTTAGATTTTATTAGGGACACACACACACCTCACACACACACACACACGGACAAAAGGTGATCTCATAAGCCTATTTTTTCAAAATTGAAAATAGGCTAAAAATAAAAGTGTATACGGTACATAATTTTCCATCTTAGTGAAGCATATAAAACACAGCTTTTTTGAAACCCAAACAAACTGCTTTTGACTTCTCTTGACTTATCAGGTAGAGAGTTTGGGGGAACTGCTGCTTTGTTCTTTCTCAGAGTAGCAGTCATAGTTATTTTTTCTTTTTCCCATAGCTTTATTGCCAAGGGCACAGATGCGAACCAATTGTCACCGGTAATATTCCTATTGGTTCCTGAAATAGGCTGCATCAATCTCAAACCAAGTCTGCTTCTTCTGAAAGGGCCGCTTGATTGCTTCCCTAGAATGATACACTTGAAGGTTTGTAGCATAGAAGGTTGTTTTGAAAACCATAGCAAACGATCTTTATCCCATACTTTGCAGGTTTACTAGGCATATACACACGGAAGGGACAGTTTCCTCTAGATCAAACTAGATGTTCATCAATGGTAAGGTAGTCGGTTGGTTTTTATGCATTCTTGCAATTGAGCACGAGCATCTCAAATATTTCTCGAAAAGCAGCTAGTTTGTCAACAATTTTTTATTTATCTCTGTTGTGTACGTTATCAAATCTCAGACAACGTAAAAGAAAGCAATACCTCTTTGCACTCATGGTTACATAAACAGTCTCTACTCCCGTGCCGTGTGAATTATCCCACATTTCAAATACGTTTCTTCTTCCAGCCTTCAAAAACCTAGCAAGATATAATATAGGTCTACCAATCAATGCACGAATTTCTCGGGAAACAGTGGGCCTAGTATCCCTTTCTCTGACAAACTGTGTTCGAATTTTAGTTATGTAAACGTTAGTACAATCAACTATTCTTTTTCACCTTTTCATCATCAATATAACACTGTGACGCAGCTTCTGGAGTGACAGTATTTTTCGCAGACCCACGAGGTCCTGGGCGATGAAAAACTTGTATAATGTTATGTCTGGGTGTACGAGAAGTCTGGGCAACTTGAGGTTCTAAGTACCACCATGATGTGCGAACTATTCCCAAATGAAACTCTGGGTTGACGAAAGGGACAGGAGGGACTGCTTCTTTACCACTTCTATTTCCTCGGATTCGTCTGGAACATCATCCGGGTCATCTTCTGCATTATTTCATTTCCTCTACTCTCTGTGTGGTATTCCAAGTGGGTATTCCAAGTGCTCTTCTCGTTCATCCTCAGCCACTATACCTAGAACACTCTCGTTATCCTCAGATTCATCTAGCCAAAGGCGTATCTGTTCACGGTCACTCTCACTGGCCATTAAGTTTTCAAACTTAAACTATTTCAATTAAACCGTTGTGACTATCAAAACTATGAAATTAAATGAAAATACCACAGCAATATCCGAAAAAAAAACCAGTAACGCTAGTGGGCGCGCGGAGGACAAGTGTTTTCCACTTCTGCACAGAGCAAATAAACATGAGATCACGGCGACAATAGGCGAGCATAAAAGCTGACGATGCACTGACGGGCAGAGGATGAGTGGCGAGAAAGGTATATGGCCGCTCTAGGTCACAAGTGTTGCCAACCCCTGTAGTCACACAAAACAAAATCACTGGAGGACACCTGTACTCCACGCACCCAATGGAGTGTTAAGGACACACATGGAAAGCCTCTAACAGATAGGGAAGCAAAGGTTGAGACATGGAAAGCTTACATAGAGTGCTTGTATAAGGGAAAGGAGATTGAGAATCGTGTAATGCAAAGGGAGGAGGAAATTGATGAGGATGTAAAAAGAGATTTAATATTGAGATCAGAATTTGACAGAGCATTAGAGGACTTAGGCAGGAACAAAGCACCAGGGATGGATGATATACCGATTGAGTTGCTACGCTGCATAGGCGATGAAGGTCTGATCAGGTTATTTCACTTGGTGTGTAGGATTTATGAGACAGGTGAGGTACCCCCTGATTACCAAAGAAAGTGGGAGCTGACAGATGTGAAGATTACCGTACTATCAGCTTGATTATTCATGCTTCAAAGATCCTGTCTAGAATAATTTACAAGAGGATTGAAAGCCAGATAGAAACGGAGTTGGGTGAATACCAGTTTGGTTTTAGGAGAAATGTAGGAACAAGGGAAGCTGTACTAAGTCTTAGGCTGATTTTGGAAGGTAGAATAAGGAAAGACAAGAGAACGTTCATGGCATTTGTAGACTTAGAAAAGGCTTTTGATAACGTTGATTGGACTAAATTGTTTGACATTTTGAAATCAATTGGAATAAAGTACAGGGATAGGAGGGTGATCTACAATCTATACAGACACCAGACAGCAGTCATTCGAGCTGAAGGACATGAGAGAGAAGCTGGTATTCAGAAAGGTGTAAGGCAAGGCTGCAACTTATCACCCATACTTTTCAATATTTACATTGAACAAGCAATGAAGGAAATTGGAGAAAAAATTAAAGTGGTAGTGAAGATTCAAGGAGAAATAATTTCAACTCTGAGATTTGCTGATGACATCGTCATCTTGGCCGACAAGCCTTAGTATTAGAATGAGTTTTTGAATGGTATGGACTCCGTCTTACGGAAATAATTCATGATGAAAATTAATAAATGTAAAACAAAAATACTGGAATGCAGCCGAAATAAATCAGAAACCTCTATGGACATCAAATTGGCAGGTGAAAAGATGAAGGAAGTAGGAGACTTCTGTTACTTAGGAAGCAGAATAACCAGTGATGGACGAAGCAAAGATGATATAAAAAGTAGGTTGGCTCAGGCAAGGAAAGCATTTCTACAAAAAAGGAATCTGTTGACATCGAATATAGATTTAGGTATTAGGAAGTCATTTTTGAAAGCCTTTGTCTGGAGCGTGGCGCTCTATGGAAGTGAAACTTGGACTATTGGTGCAGCAGATAAGAGGAGAATTGAAGCATTTGAAATGTGGTGTTACAGGAGAATGATGAAGATCAAATGGGTAGATAGGGTTACAAACGAAGAGCTATATTAAAACGAGTGGGAGAGGAGAGATGTTTCTGGCGACTGCTAATGAAGAGAAGAGATAGGTTAGTAGGACACATACTAAGACACCCAGGAATAGCAAGCTTAGTTATGGAAGGAAGGGTCGAGGACAAGAACTATAGGGGTAGACCAAGGTTAGAATATGATCCACGGTACCTCCCTTTTACGTGGAATGCGAACCACAGGACATGGCATTTCAATTCGAAAATCTCACTTGAATTGACCGGGAATCAAACCCGGTCTACCTTGGTGAGAGACTAACAGCTTGACCGCTGCGCCACAAATGTGACAGTAGCATATCTCCAATTCAATCTATACATTCATCTTAGTACCAGTCTGAAAATGGAGTGTAAATTAACATTTAAAGAATGTCCAAGCTGTGTAGTATACGAGTAGGATAACATGTCAGATGTTACACATCAAATGCGACTACTGTAACGCTCGTATCTTTTTATTATTTTTCGTGTTCCAAATCGGCACATATTCAAAATGGTCAACATTTCGATTGTGACTACCTCCGGTGTACTTGTCTGGGTAGTCACTTACCAGGTTGTACATTCCATCCGATAGGTGGTGATACCTACTATGGTCAGCAACATAGAAGCTAATTTATTTTATTCCCACACATTCCGCCTGGAACCTTTCTAATTTGTATTAAACCCAGGTTGGATCTGCAGTGACGGCATGAGCCATGTTAACCAAGGAGATAGAGTGCGCTGGTGTTTGCTCAATAAAGCGAGCAGCGATGGCCAGGCGGACGAGTGGCACGTATGCTAATCTTGTCATGATTCAGTAATGCTAACCCTTCCTAAAGAATTAATGGCTACTCTTGTGTTAGAGCTAATATTAGCTCACGAGATGATTCTTTCGCTCCATCAACTCACCCCTCTTTCATTACACCGCCACTGTTTGTTCTACACATCGTTATAGCCACATGAGCTTCGCTTGAGCTGCTGCAGCCAAGTCGGGCGTATTGCAGGCTAGTTAAATGCAAGAAGCCCAAAGAAAATTAAAAGGATCATATTCTCCTGAATTATTTGATGTTTTAGTCGAAACAGAGGATACTAAAAGAGTTTAATATAACCGTAGGCTGCAATAACAAGACAAGTAACGGTAGCTGTTTTCCTTGGTAAAACATAATGCAACCGTATTACTGATATGTTCGGTGTGTTCCAGCACATCAGGCGCGACCATTGAGCTGGAAAGTTGGAACTGAATCAGACACGATTAGTCGCTCAATTTCATTAGGCGGGAAATATAAGACACTGCCTGAACAAAATTACATGTGATTAATTCTTTGTACTGATTACAAAATGTGTTTCAGGTAGAGCCTTATGTTTCCAGTCATACATTGTAGGCCATAATTACCAGTCGACCGACAGAAAAGTTACCAAATGATTGTTAATTTGACAACACTGAAAAGTATGGTTTAATGCTCTCTATAAACATGATTTTTGGGATGATATTCCAGAAATTACCTGAGTGTCTCGGAACTGGGTATTCAACAAGTTCCAGAGCTAACTGCCTGAGGGTAATAAAGAGAACATTGCTATGCAAGTAAGTAAGTAAGTAAGTAAGTAAGTAAGTAAGTAAGTAAGTAAGTAAGTAAGTAAGTAAGTAGGTAAGTAGGTAAGTAAATAAGTAAAGTAATTAGGTAAGTAAGTAGGTAAGTAAGTAAGTAAGTAAGTAAGTAAGTAGGTAAGTAAGTAAAGTAATTAAGTAACTAAAGTAAGTAGGTAAGTAAGTAAGTAAGTAAGTAGGTAAGTAAGTAGATAAGTAAGTAAGTAAGTAGGTATGTAAGTCAGTAAGTAGGTAAGTAAGAAAAGTAAGTAAGTAGGTAAGTAAGTAAGTAAGTAAGTAAATAGATAAGTAAGTAAAGTAATTAAGTAAGGATGTAAGTAAGTTAAGTAAGTAAGTAGATAAATAAGTAAGTAAATAAGTAGGTAAGTAAATAAGTAAAGTAATTAGGTAAGTAAGTATAACAAGTAGGTAAGTAAGTAAATAAGTAGGAAGTACGTAAGTAAGTAAATGAGTTGTAAGTAAATAACTAGGTAGGTAAGTATGTAAGTAAGTAAGTAAGTAAGTAAGTAAGTAAGTAAATAGGTAAGTAAATAAGTACGTAAGTAAGTAAATAAGTAAGTAAATAAGTAGGAAGTACGTAAGTAAATAAGTAGGTAAGAAAGTAAATACGTAGGTAAATAAGTAAATACGTAGGTAAATAGGTAAGTAAATAAGTAGGTATGTAAGTAAGTACATAAGCAAGTAAATAAGTAGGTAAGTAAGTAAATAAGTAGGAAGTACGTAAGTAAGTAAATAAGTAGGTAAGAAAGTAAATAAGTAGGTAAGTAATTAAATAAGTAGTTAAGTAAATAAGTAGTTAAGTAAGTAAGTACGTAAGCAAGTAAATAAGTAGTTAAGTAAGTAAGTACGTAAGAAAGTAAATAAGTAGGTAAGTACGTACGTAGGTAAATAAATAAGTAAATCAGTAGGTATGTAAGTGAATGGGCGAGATGGTAATGAAGTAAGGTAAATAAATAATTCGGCGAGTAGATGAATAAGTACGTAAATAAGTAAGTAAGTAATTACATAAGTAAGTAAAATGAAGTAATTAAGTAAGAGAGTGACTAAATAAGTACCGTAACTTAATAAGTAAGTAAATGGTAAGTTAACATGCAAGTGTGTTTAGAAGTGAGTTACTGAGTCAGTAATTAAGTAGGAATTCAGCATACACCATCGCGTCGTTCTGAATTGTGGGAGTTACACGATTCATTAATCATCAGTCGCACAGAGGTACTTTGAAGACTGGTCTGTAAAACTTTCTTCTGAAATACATCCTGCAGGATCACTGTTTACTGAGATCATGGGCCGTAAGCCCAAATGTTTAGTGTTCCTTCCTTTTTCCTGAAAAATCTTTAACATGTAAATTTCAGGTATACATTGATTTGATCATGGGTAACGCTGAAATTTCGCAATGCTTTTTGCTGGTAAATCAATTGCCATATGATGTCATATTAGGTATTGATTTTATCCGTGAGAACAAGGTCATCATAGACCTGGCGCAAAATTGCATTAGGATTATTTCTCTCTGGATTTGTACCACTGGAAGGGTGTGGTGGCATATCAAATTCAGTTGGAGGAATTCCGGGGTCGTTCTTCTTGCGTAATCCAAAGAGAATCGTGAGTGAATCATAGCCATCTCTTGTGACAGAAAGGGGACATCGTGATCGTTACTATACCTCCATCTTCAGAGGATTGTCCTTATTCCTCGAGACTTCAGGGTGTGATGTACGCAAAGAGAAAGATTATGGACGGTGGGAAAATGAGGAAAAATGATAGGACTGTGGTTGGGAGAGAACAAGCATTGTCGAACGGAGGTTGGACAAGAAGTAAAAAAAAGGAAATCTTCAACTTGAAAGTGTAAAGACATGGTGGATTCAGCTAGGGGCCCTGTGGACATATGTCACAAGTTGTAAGCTGATTAGAATATATGTTTCAGTACATTAGTCTATCCCTCATTATTCCCATAGGGGATGTTGTTTTGTTTAGTTTAGTTTAGTTATGGGGACTAGGGAAACCTTGATCATCAGCCCCGTGTACTTGGGCATGTGTTTAATTTGTCTGGTAACCTGTGTTTCTGTGGTGACTGTAGTGGCATATGCAACTGCATTTATAAGTTCGAGAATGGAGCAGCTGCTTCGCGACTTGAATAAAGGTGCCTATCACAGTATTTGCCTGATGGAAGTCTACATTGGAGAATCCGGAGAAAACCACACTCGGGATAGCCGTTATAACCACCGGGATTCGAACTTCCAATCTCCGGTCTTACTGCAGTTCCCCATCGCGGTTGTGGTGAGTGACTTAACGCACACGGCTAAGCAAAGGGACTGGGGCTAGGGGAAGAGATGAGACGAAATTCTACTCGTCTAAGGAGTCCGTAGACTCCATGGCCTAAAAGGTGCGCTGCTACCGCCGTTAGAAGCACTTTTGTTGAGAATTGACCTCAAATTCTAAGATTGCAAGTTTTACCAAACCGACGGCATTTAACGGCGTTTAAAAGTGATAATCACAAGTTAATAGATTTACTGGTAGTAGTTTAAAGTTCCTCTTTAGATGTGTAGTGGGGTTTGAAGCCATCTTTCAGTGTTGCCTAAGTAAACAAAAGTTTGGTGCTTTTCAGTCGGTCAACACAAATGTACCCAAAAGAGCTGGGTTATGCCCTAATCCTGGATTAAATTAAATGAGATTAACATATACACTAGGATGACCAGTTTCGATCGTGAAGCGATCATCATCAGATCCATTACACTTAGGCTATAACATCTATGTTTGAGAATACAGGTGAAAAATATTTACAATATGTACAATTATTTAGTTGCGGTATTGGCAATGCAACTGTCGGTGTATGCTAAGTGTAGTATATCTAATGTTAGATTAAATGCTAAAATGGTGTTAGAAATCCGGAGTTTGTCTGTTTGGGGTGATTATATGGTTGTAAAAATCAACTATGGTTATACTCTAATAATACAGGCTGATACTTATCCGGTTGTCTTCCTGGCTGGGACTTCGATCAGGTGTATTATGTACTTTTTTCTGCAATAAACCTAGGCAGGTATACGGGCAGTATTAAAGGTGCGGGACGTCTTCAAGAGACCGGGCAGCGCTTAGTTCGAATGGCTTTTTAGTCCACGCGTGGCGAAAAAATAGGCGCGTGAGATCACCTTTAGTCCGCGTGTCTGTCTGTGTGTGCGTGTGTGTGTGATGGTGTGTGTGATGGTGTGTGTGAGATATGGTGTGTGTCCCCCCTAATAACTTCTAAACGACTGGAGCGATTACAATGAAACTCGGTAAGTTCATAGCACTATTCCGGCGACCCCGACCAGCCTTCAAATTTTGTTACGTCTCACGAATCCAACATGGCGGCTGTGCGAAATATTTCACCAGCATTCGATATCTCCGAAACTTTTACAGATATCACCCTGAAAAATTTTACTGTGATAAAAGGACCCACTAGAAGTTCACTTATGTGATTTTTGAAAACCTGGTAACTACAAAATCAACATGGCGGCCAAGTGAATTTGCGACTTTTAAATAGACGTTTCTCGCGATTTAACCGTCCAAACGCAATAAAAATTGGTACAGTATATGTTTATACACATTGTAATGCACCGACATCGAACCTTGTTCAATTGTTTACATAACCTCAAGATGGCGGCTGAGCGAAATATTCCACCGGCATTCTGTATCTCTGAAACTATTACGGGTATAACATTGAAATTTTGTACGGAGATACAGGAAATGTTTATACATATTGTAATGCACTGGTTTCTAATTTAGTTCAATTGTTTACATAACCTTAAGATGGCGGCTGTTCGAATTTTAAAATTAAGTTTTTATTTCTTGTGTCGGAATCATGCGATCGAAGGGAAAGTTTGAATAATGAACCTACGGAATAATTTTCCTTTAATGGTGCATGACCCTATGGCCTATAAATATAACAATCCAACATGGCGACCATCTGAAATATTTAGATGGATATCAATAACTACGAATCTATTACCGCAATCAAACTGAATTTTTCAATGATCATAGAGGCTATGAACATAAGTTCACCTATAGGACTTTCAATAACCTGGTGATCACCAATCCAACATGGCGGCGACGTGAAGTATAAATATTCACATGGTCGTTTCTCGCAATTTAACCATCCGAGTGCAGTGACACTTGGTACAGTAAATTCTTATACAAATGTTAATCCACTGGCATCTAATTTTTTTCAATTGTTTCCATAACCACAAGATGGCATCTGTGTGAAATTTTAAAATCTTGTTTTTACTTCTAGTGTCCTAATCATGCGATTGAAGTTTGAATACTACACGTACACGATTATCTTCATGTAACAGTACATAACTCTAAGACCTACATAAGCCTATATAAAAATCCAACATGGCGACCATCCGCATCATTTAGTCGGTTCTCAATATCTACGAATCTATTACAGCAATCAAACTGAAATTTTGTATGTTGAGAGAGGCAATTAACATAAGTAGAATATATGAAAATAGGCTGTATAGTACTTCACGGAACTACTTGTTCACAACCATATAATCACCTTAAACAGACAAACTCCGGATTTCTATCACCATTTTAGCATTTCACCTAACATTAGATATACTACATTTAGCATACAGCGACAGTTGCATTGCCAATACTGCAACTAAATAATTGTACATATTGGAAATATTTTTCCACTGTATTCTCAAACATAGATGTTGTAGCCTAAGTGTAATGGATCTGATGATGATCGCTTGACGATCGAAACTGGTCATCCTAGTGTATTTATTAATCTCACGTAATTTATTTCAGGATTAGGGCATAACCCAGCTCTTTTGGGTACATTCGTGTTGACCGACTGAAAAGCATCCAACTTTTGTCTTTGGATGTGTCTAAACAACAGCAGTTAGAAAGGACGTTAGACCCGTAACACTATTACAGTATTATTCCAAGAATTGCATTTTTCCTCTTAATTCCCTTGGGTGGGCATTAAGACTCTTAAGTATATCTTATATATAAAAGTGAAAGTCTGTATGTGGGTATGTGGGTGGGTCTGTTCCGTATACAAATCTACACCGTTACACCAATCTCAACCGAATTTTGCATACACATAGTTTAGGACCCAGAAGGAACCGCTGGTTACATGAATTTTCGATAGTCTTTCTCATTCTTCTGATTTCGACCCTTTTGCACTCCAGCACATGCTAATCAAATCATAAAATATACTCATGAAGGAATGGCAAGGCGGATAGTTTCCATGGCAACATAGCTCAAGTCGAGACACGGCCGACTGGATGCCATTTGCGCTCTGCACTACCGGTATAGAAAATGAGGATCTTTACTTGAAATCACGTTAGTTACTCAACTGCTCACAAAGCACTGTCAACCGAGTTTAGCATAACAAAGACTTGACACTATCTACTATATATTTGTCAAATACCACTCACTCACTCATTCATTCATCACGAAATCTCAGAAACCATCAAACGGATTGGAATGAAATTTGGTATGCAGCTTCCCCAAGGGCCGCAAATGCCCACTAAGAGAGGATTGTTAGATATTCTGGTTCTAAAGGGCTGTTAAGGGGGTAGACCTGCATTTCATTGAACAGCAATATCTCCCGATTGGTTTAATTGGGGGATGTGATACTCGGCACATAAACTCATCATTAACAAGTAGTTCCGTGAAGAACTATACAGCCTATTTTCATATATCCTGCTCATGTTACTTGTCTCTATCAACATACAAAATTTCAGTTTAATTGCTGTAACAGATTCGTAGATATTGAGAACCGTCTAAATATTTCAGATTGTCGCCAGGTTGGATTTTTATTTTTGTACTACTACTTTAAGATTATTGTGTACGTGTGGTATTCAAACTTCAATCGCATGATTAGAACACAAGAAGTAAAAACGAGATTTTAAAATTACGCACAGCAGCCATCTTGTGATTATGCAAACAATCGAAATAAATTAGATACCAGTGGATCAACATTTGTATAAGCATTTAACGTGCAACGTTTCACGGCACTCGGATAGTTAATTCGCGAGAAACGTCCATTTAAATATTTATATTTCGCGTCGCCGCCATGTTGGATTTGTGCTCACCAGGTTACTGAAAGTCCTATAGGTGAACATATGTTCATAGTCTCTATGAACATAAAAAATTTCAGTATGGTTGCTGTAAAAGATTCATAGATATTGAGAACCGTCTAAATATTTCGGAAGCTCGCCATTTAGGATTGTTATATGTATAGGCCATAGAATTATGTACCATTCAAGGACAATTATTGCCTAGGTTCATTATTCAAACTTTCACTTCGATCGCATGATTACGACACAAGAAATAAAAACTTAATTTAAAAATTTCGCATAGCCGCCATATTGAGGTTATGTAAACAATTGATTTAAATTAGATGGCAGTGCATTACAATCTGCAAAATCATTTACTGTACCACATTTCACTGCGCTCAGAGAGTTAAATCACGAGAAAAGTCTATTAAAATATTTCAAATTCGCTTGGTCGCCATGTTCGTTTTTTACTTTACAAGTTTATGAAGTATACATAGATAAACTTGTACCAGTACCCTTTATCACCGTAACAAATTGCAGGGTAATATCTGTAATAGTTTCGGAGATATAGAATGTCAGTGAAATATTTCGCACAGCCGCCATTTTGAGGTTATGTAAACAATTGAACTAAATTAGACTCCAGTGCATTACAATATGTATAAACACTTGCTGTACCTAGTTTCATTACGTTTGGATGGTTAAATCGTGAGAAAAGTCTATTTAAAAGTCTCACCTTCGCTTGGTCGCCATGTTCGTTTTCTACTTTACAAGTTTATGAAATATACATAGGTAAACTTGTATCAGTACCCTTTATCACCGTACTAAATTGCAGGGTGATATCTGTAATAGTTTCGGAGATATAGAATGTCAGTGAAATATTTCGCACAGCCGCCATTTTGAAGTTATGTAAACAATTGAACTAAATTAGACTCCAGTGCATTACAATGTGTATAAACATTTGCTGTACCAAGTTTGATTACGTGTGGATAGTTAAATCGCGAGAAAAGTCTATTTAAAAGTCTCAACTTCGCTTGACCGCCATGTTGGTTTTGTAGTTACCAGGTTTTTGAAAGTCTCATAGGTGAACTTCTAGTAACACCCTTTATCACCGTACACAATTTCAGGACGATATCGGTAATAGTTTCGGAGATATTGAATGCTAGTGAAATATTTCGCACAGCCGCCATTTTGCATTGGTGAGACGTAACAAAATTTGAAGGGCACGGTCGAGGTCGCCGGGAATAGTGCTATGAACATACCGAGTTTCATTGAAATCGCTCCAGCCGTTTAGATTTTATTAGGGGGGGACACACCCACGAATCACACACACACACACACACACACACACACACACGCACACACACACGGACAAAAGGTGATCTCATAAGCCTATTTTTTCAAAATTGAAAATAGGCTAAAAATAAGAAGACACGAGTCGGAGGGTTTTTCGATGTGGTGTATATTATGAGGTGAAAGGGGTGAAAAGTGGGGATTGAAAGATTCCTAACGGAGCGTGTATCTCTTAAACGACATAGGCGAGGAGTTTGAAACTCAGCGGGAAAAAATCAGCATAAAAATAAGTAAATATGTGTTTGACCGTTTTATCATAAATCCAATTTAAGGGGCCCATGGGGAGGGGTGAAATTCTGGAAGGGGGGGGGGGGAACAGGAAAGAAAGTGTCCTAACTGATTGACTGACTGACTCACTCATCAAACTCAGGGGGAAAAACTGCTTTAAAGTAAGTAAATAGCTGTTCGACAGTTTTTTTCATAAATCAAATTTAAGGGGTTCATGGGGAGGGGTGAAATTCTGAAAAAAGAAAATTGAAAGAAAATGTCCTGACTCACTCACTCACTCACTCACTCATCATCGCCCAGCCATAATTATTGAAGTTAGAAACATGACAGTTTGGGGATATGTTCATTGTATTTCAAAACAGTCTACTAAGGGAGGATTTTCGGATATTCAGGTTCTAAAGGGGTCTTAATGGGGTTAAACCTGCATATCATTGAATAACAATATCTCCCGATTGGTTTCATTGGGGGATGTGATACACGGCATATAAACTCATCATTAAAAAGTAAGACACGTGTCTGAGGGATTTTCGATGAGGTGTATATTATGAGGTGAAAGGGGTGAAAAGTAGGGATTGAAAGATTCTTAACGGAGCGTGTATGTCTTAAACGACATAGGCGAGGAGTTTGAAACTCAGCGGAAAAAAATCAGCATAAAAATAAGTAAATATGTGTTTGACCGTTTTTTCATAAATCCAATTTAAGAGGCCCATTGGGAGGGGTGAAATTCTGTGGGGGGGGGGACAGGAAAGAAAATGTCCTAACTGATTGACTGACTGACTCACTCATCAAACTCAGGGGGGAAAACTGCTTTAAAAATAAGTTAATAGGTGTACAAGCGTTTTTTCATCAATCCAATTTAAGGGGCCCATGGGGAGGGATGAAATTCTGGTAAAAATAATTGAAAGAAAATGTCCTGTCTGACTCACTCACTCATCACGCCCAGCAAAAACTATTTAAGTTGGAAAAATGAAATTTTGGGAATATGTTCGCTGTATGTCGAAAACGTCAACTAAGGAATGATTTTTGTTTATTCGGGTTTTAAAGAGATGTTAAGGGGGTAAACGTGCATTTCAATGAATAACGATATGTCATGAGTTGTTTCTTAGGGGATGCGATAATCGGTATATAAACTAATCATTAAAAATAATCAGACATATGTCTAAGGGTTTATCGATGTGGTGTATATTATGAGGTGATAGGGGTGAAAATTGGGGGTTGAGGGATTCTTGACGGAGCGTGTATCTCTTAAAGGACATAGGCGAGAAGTTTGAAATTCGGCGGAAAAAGAACAGCTTAAAATACAAGTAAATAGGTGTTCGACTGTTTTTTTTTCATAAATCCAATTTAAGGGGCCCTTGGAGAGAGGTGAAATTCTGGTGGGGGGGGGGGGGACAGGAAAGAAAGTGTCCTAACTGATTGACTCACTTACTCACTCATCAAACTCAGGGGGAAAACAGCTTTAAATAAGTAAATAGGTGTTCAACCGTTTGTTTCATAAATCCAATTTAAGGGGTTCATGGGGAGGGGTGAAATTATCAAAAATAAATGAAAGGAAATGTCCTGACTGACTCACTCACTCATCATAGCCCAGCCAAAATTATTAAAGTTAGAAACATGAAATTTTGGGGATATGTTCGTTGTATGTCGAAAACGTCCATTAAGGAAAGAGTTTTGAATATTCAGGTTCTAAATAGGTGTTAAGGGGGGTAAACGTGCATTTCATTGAATAACAATATCTCACGAGTGGTTTCATTTGGGGATGTGATACTTGGCATATATAGGCCTACTAATCATTAAAAATAAGCTGACACATGTCTAATGGTTTTTCGATGTAGTGTATATTATGAGGTGAAAGGGATGAATAGTGGGGGTTGAAAGATTCCTAACGGACCCTGTATCCCTTAAACGACATAGGCGAGGAGTTTGAAACTCGGAGGAAATCAATCAGCTTAAAAATAAATAAATAAATAAATAAATAAATAAATAAATAAATAAATAAATAAATAAATAAATAAATAAATAAATAAATAAATAAATAAATAAATAAATAAATAAATAAATAAATAAATATGTGTTCGACCGTTTTTTCATAAATCCAATTTAAGGGGCCTATGGGTAGGGGTGAAATTCTGGAAGAAAAACGTCCCCTAAGGAAGGATTTTTGGATGTTCACTCTCATCGACCAACCCGAACGATTAAAGTTAGAAGAATGATATTTTGGGGATATGTTTGTTGTGTGTCGAAAACGTCTACCCAGGAGGGATTTTTGGATATTCAGGTTCTAAAGGGGTGTTAATGGGGTTAAACCTGCATTTCATTGAATAACAATATGACACGACTATGACGCGAGCGAAGCGAGGCTAAAAATGAGATGATGTGCGTCTATGTATTACTCAATCATGCAAGTACCACTGGTCCGATTTACATGAATTTTACATGGAAGTAGCTGATTTACCTGGTTAACATATAGGTTACTTTTGATTTCAATACTTTGTACTATTTAAAGATGGCGACCATTTTAGTGACTTCACTACACCCTTTGGTTTAAAACTTTCATATTTCCATTTCAAATACAAAGAGAACGCTAAGAAATAGCAAACTTTTGATGGTATGTACGAGGTTAAAAATTACATTTTCTATCCGAAAGGTATCTCCAACCGTTAGCGAGTAAAACCTAAATTTGTGCTATAATACACGGTCAACGCCGAGCGGTGTAGTTGCACAAAATGTTCCATCCTTAATCTCCCTCTGCGCAGCACCTCGCCTATCGCCTGTTTAACTGTCACCTTCATATTTTAATTTATTTATGACGCGTAGCGAAGCACGGGTACTTCAGCTAGTTATGTTATATTATATTTCCGTATCCAGATACATTGTTAAATATTGTTCATCCAATGTTCAGCTACAAGAACAGCTTTATCATTGGCCTACAAAACATCTTTTGTGCATGGTGATGGTAAATTCTGGCAAACCAGAAAGTGCTCTTCATCCTGTAGTAGTCCACAATCACAGACCATTTCTCCTTGTGCGTAGCCCCACTTCACAAGGTTGGATTTGCATTTCGAAACACCTGTGCGAAGTCGGTTGAGGGTTTACCAGATGGGATATCGAAGGTGAAAACCTGCAGAAGGTTCTTCCTTTAGACTCATGGATGGATTAAGCACTTGTTGTTCCCACAGTTCACGCCGTATCATCAAGGGGTGCAGTTGTTCTTAAAAACTCTTCCTTGACCTGAGTCGAACGGACTGTATTTGATGACCATAAAGGGGATGACGTGGATCGGTTGTTTGCTTCCAACGTTTAATTTCGGCAGCTACTTGCCTTCTTACGTGAGGAAGAGCGATTCCTGCTGCGGTAGGATAGAGTTTTTCCGTTGGTGTTGGTCTCCGACACCCTGTAATTATGCGACTGGTCTCGTTCACAGCAATATCTTCTTGTTTAGCATATGCAGAGTTTCTTATACGGGGGATGCATATTCTGCAGCCGATAGGCAGAGGGCCAGAGCAGATGTGCGTAGTACATGAGGGTGTGCACCCCAAGATGTGCCTGTTAATTTTCTGATACTATTATTCCTAGCACACACCTTTTGTTTGGTATTCTGACAGTGTTGTTTAAACGATAATGTTCTGTCCTGTTTCACACCAAGGAACTTTGGTGTGTAACAGTGTTCAAGGACTGATCCTCTCCATTCCAAACACAGCTTTCTGCTGGCTTCTTTGTTACGTAGATGAAAGGCACAAACTTGAGTTTTGCTAGGGTCGGGTCTCAGATGATTGTTCTCGTAGTATGTACCAAGTTCTTCGAGAGATCTCGCCAGATTTTCTTCAACCTCATCAAATGTTTTCCCCTGTGCTGCCACTGCTGTGTCATCAGCGTAGATAAACTGCTTGACTTCGGCGACTCTTAGGTATAAGTGGGCCGTGTCTTATTGACCGGTACATATTACGTGCGCAGTGGTGTCTCCACACACAGTGAGCCTTCATACCTTTGTGATCAATACAAATAAAGTGTGCAATGTGTCCTCGGCAATGCATGTGTATATTCGGTGGTCTCAGTATTCTACTCGGGCTTTATGAAGAATTCTTACATGCCTACGACCGACCACGAATGACCGGCTTATCTATACATGCAGCAACCTAGTGGCCATTCCTGTAACAAATTAGTTTTGTTTGTTAGGTAGTCAGCCGAGAGGCTGGTTGGATCCTCAAGTAGTACCACCGTAGGGTATGTGGGCAGATCCCACAAAAAAAAAAAAAAAACTCAAGGGAACACTATAATGAGGCGTACTGGGCAAGGTGAGGAGTGAGGTAGTTTCCCATTGCTTTCTTCACTCTCATACGTCAGTAGCTTTCACAGCCATGAATCAGACTGAAACACCGGTGAAAAAACACATTTTACTGTGGCCTGTGCCATCAGATACTGAGTGCACATGTACTGAGATGGTAACTCTATCAATCCCTTGGAGACAATGTGGTATCTTCTGTGGTATCTAAAACTCTTCTAAGGACCTCGGACGAAAACTGTCGTAGTTGATGATAGTTGTTTAAAAGGAATGTAAAGATTTGAAGCGATACTTTTTCAGAGTTGCCTATACAAACTCTCATTTGTAGCTCTTCAGTTGGTGAACAGGATTGTGCCCAATGAATAGGTGGGGTACAAGGTATAAATATGTAACGACACTCCTGGAAAATACAGTGAGTCCGGGAATGTTCTCCGCAGTGCCTACATGCGTCTGCGAGAGCTAGCTACAGAAGTTACGTTGGTAGCACGGCTGCCGCTTGCATCATAACAAATAAACAGTAAACTTTGTACTAACCACAGCCATTCATAACAGATGCTGGAACCATTCACAGTACATCACTCTTTTTCCGTAATCAGTTTGTTTTAATTCATGAACCACGGTAACTTTATAAGGGAACAACTGAAGCTTGTCTCTTACAGCTTTATGTGCTGTCGACTTAGAGATTCCTGTTTGTTGAGCTAATTTTCGTGTTGATTTACTTGGACTACGAAGCATTATATCGGAGATTTCATCAAGTTTTTCGTCTGTTAAAAGCGTAGGCCTGCCTGTTCCCGGTACATCGTGAACTGAGCCAGTCACACGAAATTTACTTATCAATTCCCGAACGGTATCACGGTTTGGACACTTTGAATTAGGAAACCGCGCCTGCAATCTTAATTTTACGTTTTCTGTAAACTGATCGCCTTCGCGAAAAACGTATTCCACAAAAAAAAAAACTCTTTTCATTAGTAAACATTACCGCCTGTATATTGTTGCACTCTTCCAATAATCTATCTGAACGGTCGCTTACTGTAATACAGACTGAAGACATACAGGCTCGCTCGCTCATCGCAATACACACTGACAGCCCACACTGGGGAGTCCCGCTTTGAAGGACACAGTGCAGTGCAGTGCAGCCAACTAAACTCATGACTCAACCACTCAAGCTGCACGTATCCACAGCGGAGAACATTCTCGGGCGCCCTGTATTACATGTATTAATTAGAGCGGCCACGCGATAAGTCAACACCGTGAAACTTCACAAATCGAGTAAGTACAGAGCAAATAGTATTGTGATAGTGCATGCTTGCTTCATGTTTGTTTATTGACATACTACTATGTTGTTGCTTGCCACGGAAGGTGAGTGGTTAGCGTGTCGGTCTACTAACTCCAAGTTTGCAGGCTCGCTGCTGGCCGTGGTAAGAGATTTTTGAAAGGCGGCAAAAATTACGACACGCATGTCATACGATGTTGATATGTCAAAGAAACCATTTGAATTCAGTATGCCGTGTTCATATTGGCAAAAATAATCTTGGGATTTTCCGCCAGCACTAAGTTCCTCATTTCTCTACTAGAAAGCATTTTAGTGTTCAAGGAGCTTAGATATCTAACCTCTTTGACTTTCATAGTGCTTCAAGGAACACCGAAATCCGACATGCAAGCTACCCTCTGGGTGTGAAATAAAAAAGCTTGCACCCGGAACCCGAGGCCATACGATATTATTATTACTATATTGTTTTTATTCGTACAACACGTGTAGGCTTTATACATTTTAAACATTTTTATTACCTATTCATATATAAAGAAAAACCGTTTCGACAAAAAGGAAATTCATCATGAATTAACACAACCAAGACGAACTACTACAATACTGGAGTAACAATTTGTTGTTGTTGTTGTTTGAGTCTTCAGTCTGTTGACTGGTTTGATGCAGCCCTCCACGCCTCCCTGTCCTGAGCTAATCGTTTCCATCTCTACATAGCTACCACACCCTACATCCGAGGCAATCTGTTTAACATATTCACACCTTGGTCTACCCCTACAGTTCTTGTCCTCGACCCTTCCTTCCATAACTATTGTCGTTGTTGTTTGAGTCTTCAGTCTTTTGACTGGTTTGATGCAGCCCTCCACGCCTCACTGTCCTGAGCTAATCGTTTCCATCTCTACATAGCTACCACACCCTACATCCGAGGCAATCTGTTTAACATATTCACACCTTGGTCTACCCCTACAGTTCTTGTCCTCGACCCTTCCTTACATAGCTATGCTTGCTGTGACTTAGTATGTGTCCTACCAACCTATCTCTTCTCATCATTAGCATTCACCAGAAACATCTCTCCTCTCCCACTCGTCTTAATACCTCTACGTGTGTAACCCTATCTACCCATATGATCTTCATCATTCTTCTGTAACACCACATTTCAAACGCTTCAATTCTCCTCTTTTCTGTTGCACCAATAGTCCAAGTTTCACTTCCATAGAGAGCGACGCTCCAGACAAAGGTTTTCAAAAATGTATTCCTAATACCAAAATCTATATTCGATGTCAACAGATTCCTTTTCTGTAGAAATGCTTTCCTTGCATGAGCCAACCTACTTTTTATATCCTCTTTGCTTCGTCCATCACTGGTTATTTTGCGTCCTAAGTAACAGAAGTCTCCTACTTCCTTTATATTCTCCCCTGCCAATTTGATGTCCATAGAGGTTTCTGATTTATTGCGGCTGCATTCCAATATTTTTGTTTTACATTTATTAATTTTCATCATGAATTCTTTAACAATTTAAATTAAATAAATTAATTAGTTATTTAGTGTACACATTAACCTTAACACAGTGATCAGGATCTGATGATGGCCACTTGAAGGTCGAATGCGTAATCCTATATTGTCCCATTATTTGTGATAATCTAATTAATTTTTTTCCACGAGCGTATTTTCATATTTATATCATGTACCCCTCCGATTCATGGGGCACAATTGTGTTGACCGACTGAAAAGCTACAAATGACAATTGTTTAAACGGGGGAAAACATCTAGGTCATGTCCCCAGCACTCCTGACCTACTGGGGAAACTTGACTGATCTGTTTGGGGCTTTACTGCAACATCCAGAGGAATCTGTAGTTTTTTAGCGTATGTCTTTTAATGCCGGGAGTGTCCGAGGACATGTTCGGCTCGCCAGTTTTGTAGCTGCTTCGACACGGACACCCAATGGGTGAGCTACAGGTACCGTTGGGGAGGAAAGGTGGAATAGAAGATCGAGGAGTTGGAAGGTAGTGGCTGTGGCCTATAGTAATGGACCAATCCCGGCATTTGCCTGGAAGGAAGATGGGAAACCAGAGAAGACCATCTTCAAGGTTGCCGGCGGGGCGATTCGAACCTCCTTGCCTCCCGGATGTGAGCGACTGCCAGCAGTCATGCCGTAACGACCACGGCTAACTCACACGGTAGGAATCTGTAGTGACCTATGGTGATCGAACTCCCACTAAGGACCCCGTAACCTTTTGCTGCAGGGAGTTGTGAAACCTACTGTAGGCTATAAGAAAGGAGTATAATAATTAATCTTCCCAAAGTAGCGGGGTGTATTACACTATGATGTACGAGTCGCATGTGATCACAGTGGATATTCGTCCAGTACTAATGTACCGTATTTCATAGCTGCATTATCTCAGAAATGTATGTTTTGTGCCATTACGAGGAGAGAAATATACCCAGGCTAACTTATTGTTCTGGTGCTTCATCTGTTATGAAGTGTTTCTACCAATCTGTCTTACTTTGCACAGTTGACAAGACAGTTTTCTGCACGAGTTACTAATGGAAGGCACCAGATGGCGCGTGCACTAGACGCTGAGTAGTAAAGCTGTAATATCAACAGCTTCTTTTTCATCTAAACTGTTTTAATAGTATAGACGGGATGAAATATCTCTGAGAGTAGCTCAACGGTGACTGAAAGATGTTTGTTGGTTTTTATTCGTGTAGGTGCTTGCGACATAGTGGTGATTTATCCCCATGTACTTGGGTGTGTATATACAGAGTGTTTCAGGAGGAATAGTAAATATTTTAGGAGGTGGTAGTATAGATGAATTGCAATAAAAAAATCCATATAACATGTGTATTGTATTGCGTACAGAGATACAGCTGGTAATATTTAACCCAAAACAAATGTAAAGCCAAGGCAAACGAGGACGCTCTAAGTTGATTTTCAAAAATTCCACCACCAACTTCAATAAATTTTGCACTTCTCTTGACAACACCCCGTGTAGCTCTTCGGAGGGCGTCTTGGCGTTCTTTCACGAGGGTTGCACTATGCATAATCCGAACGACCAACTCGGCTCTTGTGTTAACTTTTTCCTTGTATAATTCACCTTTCAACCATCCCCACTGGCAAAAGTCCAAAGGGCTAAAGTCCGGGAACTTTGGTGGCCATGAAACGTGCCCATAACAACCGGTGTGCCAACACACGAAACGACAACTACCCTGGTTACACACCAACATCTGTATCTCGGTATGTAATACAAATGGTACACATGTTATATGGATTTATAAATTGCAATTCATCTATAATACCACCTCCTAAAATATGTACCATTCCTCCTGAAAAACCTGTATATATATACAGGGTAATTGAGCTACGAGGGCCACCACTCATACGTATTTACCGAGAAACCGGCAACAACTTTGGTTTCTTAAATGCAACTATACTAATTTTACCCTCTGGAAAAACTAAGAATCAAGTAGCAAGTTCAGTGATGTGCTTATTTTGGAAATCCGACGAGTACTTTTTGAGATATTAAAGATTTCCATCGAATTTATTCCATTCATAGCATGCTGTAATGCGTACATAATCAAAATCCAGTCTCTTATGTACGTGTGCCTTTCACCCTCTCCTCTTCGTCCCGAATCCTTGCAGATTGGAAACACCTCAATGAAGAGGATAAATAAAGTACGGAAATTGTTAGTGCTGGCGGACCTGCGAAAATTACTTAAGAGGCGGCCGTAGTCAAATCCTATTTCACCTTTCATTTCAAAACGTTGCCACTAGTTTCGTTGTAGTCGCTGTCCCCTAGAAGTTACATGGCCCGTACATAGGTATTTGCACGGATTACTTGACGTTACAGACAGTTAGGAACAAGGCTCCGAGTGAAAGCCGAAGTTAAACGATTGACTTCGCGTCACCACATGGTAGCTTTACGATTGGTTACGAAGTGAGAAGCTTATTATCCTCTCTGTTTCAAAATAAATCATGTAATTGTGCCAGAGCTTATCTATATTTACGACACTTTACTAAATGTAAAATACTGTAGTGTAATATTCAACATTATCATATTCTCAGAATACATTACAATGAAGTACCTCCATTTTCTGCCCATTGCACGTCGGCTTGTTGGACTAGGGGTATAATTCCTGCTTCGGATGCGTGAGGTCCCGGGTTCAAGCCATGGAGGTACACTACATTTTTACTTTTGTTTTATCTCTTGAAAAGATTCAAAAAGTGTATAAAAGGGTAGCACTACAGAACAGTAGTTCCTACTTTTGCCTCCAAACGCCACCATCAACAACTACTAGTTCAGAACTTGGTTACTAGACGCCACCGCAGTCGGCTCCTGGCAACGAACGTTGGAACCTAAGGGCGTTATCCAAATTTTTAACCTATAATTTAGCTTCACACAGGTTTAATTACTGGAAGGTTCTTTAACATGCCATAAATCTATGACTTGGGACCGCCGGCTTTACTTCCCCTCCGAAGAAAGGCATACTGAGGGATTTTTAACGCCGGCTTCGGCCGGGTTTGAACCCGCGATCTTGGGCATAGAAGAACAGCATGTACCAACTACGCCACCAAAGCCGCTACCCTTCCTCGGACTCAGCGAGGGATCCCACCATAACCGCCGCCAGGGCAGTGTCCTGGAGCTTGAAACACATAGTTGGGGGATACCACTGGGGAGGTGGGGCCACCCTCCTTGCCTCTTCCTTGCCTATCCCTCCCAATCTTCCCCTCACTTTCCATCCCTCATGAGGCCCCTGTTCGCTTTGCAGGTGAGGCCGCCTGGGCGGGGTGCTGGTCCCTCCTCCCCTGTTTAACCCCCGTCCAGGTGTTTCAAGCTCTAGGACACTGCCCTGGCGGCGGTAATGGTGGGACCCCCGCAGAATACGAGGGAAAAGCCAACCTGTAGGGTAAAGCGACTAAAATAAAAAAAAATTGCGTTTGACCTCAAACTATGTATTTATATTACTGGCACACAGTAAGTAAACGTCTCGCACGAAAAAAAACAACGTTCGTAAGGTTCTTTTATATACTTTTTGAAACTTTTCAAGAGATAAAACAATAGTAAAAATGCAGGCAACTTCCGGGGTTTGAACCCGGGACCTCCCGCACTCGAAGCAGGAATCATACCCCCAGACCAACAGGGCAACGAGCACTGAGAAGAAAATGGAGGTACTTCAATGTAATGCATTCTGAGTGAGAATATGATATGTTCAACATTACACTACAATATTTTACATTTAGTAAAGTGTCGTAAATATAGATAAGCTCTGGCACAAACACATGATATATTTTGAAACAGAGAGGATAATTAGCTTCTCACTTCGTAACCAATCGTAAAGCTACCATGTGGTGACGCGAAGTCAATCGTTTAACTTCGGCTTTCACTCGGAGCCCTGTTCCTAACTGTCTGTAACGTCAAGTGCACGGATTACCCCCTACTATGAGGGTGGTTCAAGGTCGCGCGTGCGAGAAAGTTCAAACTGCTCCGGGGTCCGAACACTGGGGAAATGCAATCTCGTGGCAATGTGCCTCAAGAATATCGCGACCGGAAAGTTCGAAGTGATAGTCTATATAGGCTACTTCCAATTGAATGGCCGAAATATATATTTTGTTATAGGTAAGCTAATAGTTAAACTACGGATTACGGAATTCACAAGTGACTGAAATATCCTTGGTCTTCCTCGTGATATAGCGGCTAGTATTCTTGGCTGTCGCCCCCAGAGGTTCGGGTTCGATTCCCGGCGCTGACAAAACATTCGATTCATTCTTGTCTGAGGGCTGGAATGCCCCTTGAGGCAAAACTGAAAAGATGTGGTTTCGATTCCCATATCAGCCATCTTGGAAGTGGTTTTCCGTGGTTTCTCACTTCTACTTTGGCTGCGTGGCCCAGGGGTAACGTTCTTGCTTGCTGTTCCCAAGATTGCAGGATCGAATCCTGGCGCAGCCAGCTGGCATTTGAGGGTGCGCAAATGCTAGGGAGCCGTGCCAATGAATTTACTGGCAGGTTAAAGATCCCCTTTGGGGCAAATTTCCGACACACTGGCGTCTCCTAAAGCCGCAGTTGTTTAAAGGGACGTAAAACAATAACATTATTATTATTACTATTATTATTATCACTTCTACTCCAGGCAAATGCAGCCGACTCCTTCTCAATCCTCATCTGAATCAAAAATATACACACTAATACAGCCATCACAATAAGACGGGTAATTAGACAAATTCCAAACACACGCCAAGTACACGGGACTAGATGACCACGATGCCGCAACAACAACTACTTTGAAATGTGCTAATGAGTTTCAAAAAATACGGGAACTAGTCCTCGCACGGAGAAACGTGTTTTACAGGCGCAGTGACCGACCGCAGTAGCTACACTTGCTAAGGTACAGCACAAGATCATGGGTGCCAAGCTATCTTTAAACTCGATAAACAAGTGCGTTCGAACCCGTGGGCAGTTGTTTCAATGTTTAGCTCCATTATTATGTATATTTTATATTATCTTGGAAAGTCTTTATTATTATTAAAATTATAATAATAATTATTATTATCATCATCGGGATCTTGCCCGGTGTGGACCCGTCTGTCAAGCCCTCTAACACCGGCGGTTCTTCTTCTTCTCATTATTATTAACTGCCCTCGGTGGCCGAGAGCGCTAACGCACTACCTCGTGCCACGCTGGTATCGAGAGAGCGTGGGTTTGAATCCAGCCGTCTTATTACTATTATTATTATTGTTATTATTAATTAAAATATTTTCAGGATCTTGCACGGGGGGGGGGGGGGGGGGAGTAGCGCCTGTTGAACCCTCTACCACCAGCGGCTTCTATTACTATTATTATTATTATTATTATTATTAATAATAATTAATAATTATTATCAGTTTCTGCAACTTTAGGAGGATTATAAATTAATATTACATATTTTGGCAATAGAGGTGGGGAGGGCAGGATTCTCCAGCCCCAGGGCCCATCACCACTCACTAACGCCTTGCATCCGGGGGTGACACACAAGAACGCTACACCACGAGATGGTTTTAAAACAGTATGTTATGCATAATGTGATACCGCAGAAAGAAATTAAAATGTTATTCTTCAAGCTCTACCATTTCCTTACAGACCTCACTTATATAAAACTGCCTATGTTGCGAAGTTCGAAACCGAACCACAATAAGGTTTCACGCCGGCGTTGTTGTTGCTCATGCTCCATTAGATTGTGTATATTCAATCATTTACTTTCATAAACATCTTCGTACTGTCATTATGGGGTTTGAAGCCATTTTTCAGTGTTTCCTTAGTAAACCAAAGTTTGGTGCTTTTCGGTCGGTCAACACGAATGTACCCAAAAGAGTTGGGTTATACCCTAATCCTGAAAAATTTACAAATCTTTTGGGTACATTCGTGTTGACCGACTGAAAAGCTCCAAACTTTTGTTTTATCTTCATAATACATTAATTGTGATAAAGAATCGTTCAGACTAAACTAATTCATGAAAAAAGTTGAAAAGTAAATTTTCAACACTTTTGTTTTAATATTTCAAAATATAACTCATCCTGTTTACGATAACATCGAAAAGATACCTGTAACTTAGTAGTATGGTGAAAAACTGCTGTTTATTTCCTAGAATTATATTTACGTGTTTTTTTGTAAGTAACCATGACAAGCTTTTTTTTTCTTTTATTCTTAACAAAGGAGATATTAAAAAAAATGTAGAATACATTTTTTGAAATTACATTTCTCATCACACAGGATTAACTTCAACGATAAGCTATAGCATATTATTATCACGACCGAGTTGCTTCAGCTCTTCCTTTCGCATTGCCTTTTCCTCATCAGCAACCAAGAAATGTCCAGAAACTACAAATTCAGTTGCTCTAGGGAAAGAAAACTACGATCCGTTTCCCACGATTATCACATCACTATTCATGAACAAATATGGGGCAATTAAATGGGGCAATTGTGATTATTAACTAATACATGTAACTTTTACCAAGAGTGTATTTACATATTTATATCTTGTACCCCGCCCATTCATTGGGAACAATCGTGTTGACCGACTGAAAAGCTACAAAATACAATATTATAGCCTATATAAAAATCAGTAGTAGTGGTGAACGATTTCAGTCTATTCCTGTAACAACTTAGACCAGGAACTCATCCAAGCATCAATTTTTACCGCAGCTTCATTATAAACACAAATACGGTACTTTTGATTGCCTGTAGCAGCCTTCCCTGGATACCATAATACTGTACTTCAGAATCCTCAGTTTCTTTTCCCTTGGTACTCTTCCGTACGCCTTCTCTAGATCTACAAAACACAAGAGTCTATTCCTCTCGTAATATTCCTCAATCACTTCGTGCATACTAAAAAAAATAATGATCCTGACATCCTCGTTGTGGTCTAAAGCCACACTGGGTTTCCTCCATCTTACTCTCGGCCAATGATTATGCCTGACTATACTTCAACCTGACCGCGTTGCCTACAAAAGTCAAGAACCTCAAGTCCATAACATTTGTGAGATGAAGTGTGCATTTGGGTCACACACATTTCATCCCCCAATAAATGGTTTGAATAATGAAGAATTATTTACATACCTCAATATCAACAAGGGATATACAGTAGATACCCGATTAGAGTTCCTGGCTGTATCAAGGGACAACTAACAGGCGTCCTGAGCCACAGCGACTGGCTGCGTGGCTCAGCGGTAACGTTCTCGCCTGCTGTGCCCAAAATAGCGGGATCGAATCCCAGGACAGTCAGTTGACATTTGAGGGTGCGCAAATGCGAAGGAGCCGTGTCAGTAGATTTACTGGCACGTTAAAGATCCCCTTCGGGGCAAAATTCTAGCACCCCGAAGTCCCTAAAAGCCACAGTTGTTAAAAGGCACGTAAAACCAATATTATAAATATGAGCCACAGCATCTGGCAGACTCCCACTTAGCATCACGTGGCTGGGAGACCCCACACCAGACCATACCAAGACTTAAATCTTGGCAGAGCCGGGAATCAAGCCCGGTACCTCTGAGGTAGCAGACAACATTGCTGGCCACTACGCCTCGAGGTGGTTTATACATAGCACAGTGAGTATTAAAAGGGTATATCAAGAAACAGTATAGCTGTAAAAATTATGCTATACGCGTGTAGACTCCACCCTCGCCCCACCAATTTCATAGACATGAAAAATGAATGAAGCTAGTAGTTTTACGTGACCGTTAATCTCGCGATCAGAGCTATGGGACCTTCATTTTTACGTGGAATCTGAACCACAGGACGTGATATTTCACTTCGAAAATCTCACTTACCGGGAATCGAACCTTGGTGAGAGCCAAGCAGCTTGACCACTACATCATTACGTCCCCCCAAAAAGTAAAGTAACGAGGGAATCATATAATCCCCGACTACTGTCGACCAAAATATTATGTTTACTCGAGTTTGAAGGTTGTTTGTGAAGTAACCAATAGACCTACATAAAATCCTATAACATCATCATTTTCGTCGTTCCATTTTACGTTAGTTTATTTAGGCTTGGAATGTTTAATTTATATTTTAATATTTTTTATCGCAGTTGGAACACAAAAAGGGCTCATTTTAAAGCGTGTTTCAACCATGCATCACATTTACGAATTATTATCTCACAAACCCGTTATCAGATCGAATCCAAATTTTAACACAATGTGCATTGGAATGTTGTAAAACTGGTTTATTAAAATATAAATTAAACATTCCAAACCTACATGAACTAACGTAAAATAGAACGACGGAAATGGTGATGTTACTGGATTTTACGTAGGTCTATTGGTCACTTCACAAACAACCATCAAACTCGAGTGCACATAATATTTTGGTCGACAGTAGATACATAGACGTCGTGAACAGATAATGAATTAGAATAAACCAGTTAGCCTATGCTTAAAAATAATGCCGGGATAGATCTTTGGTTTCTTAATATACGTATTCGGGCCATAATATATTTTGAAATATATATTTAATAATCTGAACTCAAGTCCTAACGATTTCAAAATGCTATACCACACAGAAGTGAGGAATGGATTTCGGGAGTGAATACACGCTGCGAAATAATTGACGTTCATCTTTCTACAGCATATAAACACACGATTCCGTCAGTGCCTGGAACATTACCAGTACTCAGTAAAATAGAAGGTGTCTAATAATGTAAACAGAGTTTCATATTGACATACACCTACTCAGTTTTGAGTCTTTAATCTCCGGAAGGACGAAATGTTTGTAGAACCGGTCAAGTAACGGGAAAAAATACTCTCCCAAAAGTCGTCATATCTCTGTATGAGTTCCGTTGTAATCCTTTTTGGGTTCCATACTGCAAACAGACAATATTGTCTTCTTGTAGTATGAAGCTGCCCTTGAGTCTGGTAGTGAAAATTGTGTTTGATGTCGAAGTTTCCTATTTCTCCTTTTCTCCCACTTTAATTGTAATTGTAATAATAATAATAGTAATAATAATAATAATAATAATAATAATAATAATAATAATAATAATAATTTTATTGGTTTTACGTCACTTTTAACTACTGTGGCTTTTATAGACGCCAGGGTGCCGGAATTTTGCCCCGAAGGGGATCTTTAACGTGCCAGTAAATCTACTGACACGGCTCCCTCGCATTTGCGCACCCTCAAATGCCAGGTGACCGCGCCAGACTTTAATTGTATAGCCTCTTCCGGGATAAAATTGTTCGTGTAGGATGGGCATTTGATTTAAAAACACCGTATTTACCAATAAGTCAATCCGGGCTCTTTACACAGCCTTGCTATTTTTTTGAAGTCATAGTACTAATAAAAATTGTTGCACGGTAAAAGGTATAACATGCACATTGAAGTTCTATTGCAGCTTTTAAGACAATAGCAATACCATAGTGGAATGAGCTTGTCCGCTGATCATTGTAAAAGGGAGGCAGATGCTGATCTCCCCACTCCCCTGCATGAGGGAAAGCCTGAGCTGGCCTAGGCCCAGGTCCGTCGCGAAGGTGCGCGGGGCCTGGTGCGAGAATGTGCGCGGGACCTAGTGGGCATGAGTTCGCGGGGGATGTTAATTAAAACAAATTAGACTGTAAGTGGCTATGTTGTACGGAGAGTGATGTTTTGAAATTACAATATTAGGCTCGTTAAAACATATTTTATTTCATTTCTAGTTTCTAAACAAACCTCAACGAATAGGATAAGCATAAAATTGGATACAGGAAGCGCCTGATCAGATAACAGCAACAAGCGATATCAATGGAAACCTGATATAACGAGCTAGCACAGGTGATTTTTTGTGCATAAATAATATATTATGGAAAACGAAGCATGTGCTTCATGTACTATCTTACCCAAACGCACACAATTAATAATAATATGCAATCACGTTTACATATTTCAACATTTCTACGGCTCAAGAGTTTAGTGCTTTTTAGTCGGTCAACACGAATGTACCCAAAAGAGATGGGTTATGCGTGGCGAGGGCTAATCCACGGTCTTTAATAGTTGTAGACCCACCTCATTCAATAACATACATCTTATCTAGGTTGGCAACAGCTCACATAAACACATCGCTATCACTCCCACAGCACGTAGGAGCAGGGGGCAGAATGCAGGGAAAAACCAGTCGTTAAGATAACCACCGCAGTCGACCGCACAGTGAGTTCCAGTGAGCTCGAAAACTGTGAGTAGCTGTTGTACGGAAGACAATCAGATAAGTAGTGTGCCCAATCGGTCACGGTAGACTGGCATCGAACTCAGGTCTTATCTGAGAAGACCAGGCACATGATTCTAACTGGAATCGAACCATTGATCTCTGAGGGGGAACAGTTTCAGGGAACCCGAAGAGCAATGTGTTAAAGAATAAGTTATAATAATGTAGCATGATTTGACGGCCTATATGTGAATATCATAGCAATTTAAGGTGAAGAATTGTAAGCAAATGCAAGCAAATATACGTTTTCGAAGCATACAAGAACGAGAGCAGGCCAGTTTGACGTTTTACTAATTGGACTTGGCAAGTGGGTGGAGATCGAAGACGCCAAGGGACCTACTTTCGTCTGGAGCGAGGAGACAGCTTAAAATTAATGACTCGGGTATTCACCGCCTGACAACGATGGAAGCTATGGTGGGGAGGACTGCCCACGGAAATTAATTAATTACAGCCAAGTGGAGCATTGAAGTGGAGTGAAATGTACACCCAGGTGAATATATTCTAGGAGAGGTAATTTAGGGATGATCTTACACCTAAATTAAGGCCTATATCTCCAAATGAACGTGTTACCACCGAGCCTACGCTCGAGAGGAGTGATTTGGTGACCAGTCAGAGGGGAATCACCATGGTGGCGTCCTGACGCGCTGAACTAAGGCAATTAATTGTAATTAATTGGCCGAAGCGATCGCCGGCACGCGAACGTTTATGAAACCTCCACACCTAAATAAACAAGGTGTATATGTCAGTTCGGCTGAAAATGTATTATTTCAAGGAAGGAGTCGCACCAGTGTGTCCGGTGGACTAGTTTTTACGAGAAACCTTTATAAGGAGGAGCAAGGCAGACCAAGCGAGAGTTGTCTTCAGTTTGTTCTCAAGTATACACGTAACTAATACGCTGCCAGTAAGCGCGCGAAATGTTAAAGTATCGACGCTCAGCCGTTGAAGAACAATAGAAGCAAATCATACATCTTCATAAGTATAATCATGAAGTGCGTTGAAGTTAATTTAATACAGATAATTATCCATTATCTGACGCAAATATAAATTCGCTACAGCGAAAGAGGAACTTATAATGTTTTTGAACATTACATATACCAGGAGGTATTGTCAGAGTTGTATATGACATTTTCATCAGGATCACGACAATGATGGGAGCTTGGGAAGCATCGCCACTTAATCTTGACAGTGAGCTGAACGATATTGCAGGTGACGAGGATCGAACGTCCGTAAACGCTGTTAGACTTTCACGGAGACCAGCGGTTGGCGTAATTGCATCGCATCTCTGAGATCAGGCGTAGTCCGAGTAAGGAGCAACCTGTGAAATAGTGGATAAGTGTACGTAAATTGTGTTATAGTGATTTAAAAAGTGTTCATGTGTAAATTTTTTTTTTTTTTTTTTTTGTCGTGTAGCCTCCTGAGAGGCCGAGTGCAGGTCTTTCTAGTCGACGCCCGTGGGCGACCTGCGCGTCGGAATGAGTGATGGAATGGATGAAGATGAATGAAACTGGGCAAGGATGTGGAAGGAAGCGGCCGTGGACTGTCAGAAGGTACTGTCCCAGCATTTGCCTGGTGTTGAAAATGGGAAACCACGGAAAACCATTTCAAGGACAGCCGACGGTGGGGCTCGAACCCACGCATCTACCGAGTCAGCAGAGAGCTTGGCCCCTTGACCTAACGGAGCGCTTTTAGCCCGCGTAGCCACTACTGTCGGTATGTGTATAGTGATTAATATGTATTGTGTAAAAGTGAAAGAAGCCACTGATAAGAGTATGCTTATCATGTGGGAAATATGTGAAATCAAGTATTGTGTAAAATATAACATGATGGCTTAAATCAAGCGTCATGGTAGGCCTGAAGCTGAAGTGCTGGTACCATCCAGCGAAAATGAAAGAGTGAGTACCAATTTACAATGCTATTATAATTAAATGGTTCACCATATAACGATACATCACTTTGAGACTAAGATGTCACAGTCACTTATTGAACGAGTTTTCACCACTCGTCTTGAATAGCATATGGCTTGGAAGGTGATTTGTTTAGGGCCATTCAGGCCGAAAATAGTGATGGATGTAACGGTAACGTTAAATGAATAATAATAATAATAATCTGGGGTCGGCAACGGTAAAGTAATAGGCATTTTTGGCCTAAATAATATTCAAAGTGTGTCATGTCTAATATAAAGATGCTGTATTTTGGTAAACAGTAAGAATGTAACGTGGAATACAGCGAGATACGAGAGTTTTTCAGTGTCAATGAAATGTTGAATGAATATTTGATATGGTCAATCCATAGGATTATATTTGAGGACCATTAAAGTAAAGTAAGCCAGTAAATTTACGCCTTGTTGTTAGGAGCTATTTAAAGCTTTGGCTTAAGTGTTATTACAGAGAGAACGCGCGTGTCTTAATAATTGAGTCATCTATGTGAAGTATTGTTTGAGCCGCATATAGCGTGCAGAAGTAACGTAGAATCCAGTGATTTACGTAATTAAATAATTGCGGGGACCAAACTAGTATAGCTTGCGCGTTAGGTGAGAAGTTGGCTGATCTACGAGTTAGTATCGCTGTTGTGCATACTCTATTATTCGCAGCGAATTGGACAGAGCCTGTCTGTATCCATCGCTTGCATGAATTATGGCCACGAATGATGTCCGTCGAGACTCCGTGAGCATGTGTATAAATGATCTACCCTGAGAGGTAAGGATCATATTCGTCGTTTAGGAAACGCAGATTTCCTGATGTTATGATTGAGACAGCTGCTGGTGAGAATCCTGTATTCTTATTATGATGCGCGTCCGAAAGCCACTAGTATTCACCATAGAACGGCAAGGCTATCACCGGAACCATCCCCAGCCATGAATGTTAATAAGGAGCCGAGTTGAGCCCAATGCACTATAATTATAGGTGTTAAATAATTAAATGACTCAATTACTTAGGAACAACACTTAGCGTATCTCTGCTGTACTGCAGTTGTAAACAAACCTGACCTTGCCAGCAGATGAGAGGAAGTGGGGTGGCCCACTGAGGCGAGCGGCCATCTTGTGCAGTGGCCGGAACTAATTTTATTGCCTGCTAGGAAGAGGGGACATCGGTCCGCCAGTCCTTTAAATTAGGGTCATAGTAGGACACTGAAGAATCTCGATATTTCGATATGCAATTATGATATGAGTGTTTTGATGATGCCAATTGAATTAAATGATGCGTTGAAACTCACATACATTGTTGAATCAAAGAAATCGGATAATATTTGGCCCAGTTATTCTCTGAGGAGGAACACTGAACCAAATAAAGTGTTAGGCATCCATTGAGAATGCATTTTGCCAGTTCACGCTAATTTATGCAGACGGGTATGTGATTTCTAAGAACATGACACATTTGTAACGATATAATCCCGACAAGACCCAGAGAATCGTTGTATGGTGAAACTATAAACATTTCTATCCATGTCTATTTTGGAAGGGAAAAGTACCACTTTTTAAGCGTTTCTTATTGATGGAAAGAAGGAAGATGATTCACACGACACAACAAATATTTGTTAATTAAAGCAGAAAATAATGAATTTATGCTAATCAAAGTAAACGCCATAAGAAACTGAGTAATGTTTTATTAATGTCATTTTGATGTGATATGTGACTTTTGTGTTGTGATACTCCAGTTAAGTAAAATTGTGTCACATGGTGAACACTATGGAAACCCATGGAAGTCTGAAAGTATCAATGATTGGATGCTAGAATTAGATTTGAGTGCAGTATAGCACTATTTTAAGAAGAAAACTCACAAAATAACCCTATTTTTATTTGTGGGAATTAAATATAATTTGTCCTTTATTTGTATTTGTTGTATAGCCATGATTTTATACCAGTAAATATTTTATTTTAGGAATATGTTGTGTATTTCATGTAGAGTAGTTACCTGGTAGACTCAAATCCTGAGCATGTCGTCGTATGGTGGGCAGGAATGTCCCATACCTCGAAAGACCGTGAGTTAGCTGGGATACGAACACATGTTCCACATGATGACAGTTGGGTACATGGATGATATGTCTCTGTACTGGGATTGAGTCACAGGTACTACTAAAAGTCGGCCAAGATATTAATGGTAGAAGCAAATACAGCATAGAAATTAGGATATAATAGGAAAAGGCCGCGTCCCATTTGTTAATAAGCCTTCACGTCAAAATAAATGTTGATATTCCTCCATAAGACATGCTTAAATGTAAATGTAACTTTATGACACAACCCCTTTAATTATCATGGCCCAAGCAACGTGGGACGGTATTAAGTCATTATGGAACCGCCTGCGTCAGTGCAATATGAGCGATCTTGGCATTGCACAAACCGGCCAAAGCATGGATATACCCAGTACTCACTCTCATATTTTTATCATGTCGCCCAGATGTGTGGGACAAAGCATGAGATACCCTGAGTTCTTCTTCTATTTTATCATGACGCTGATGCGTGGGGCCAGTTTAAAATACAGGTCACCACCATGCTCATAAGTGTGTCTCACTACTCTTAATTTTATCATGGCGCCCAGGACGTGGGGACTTATGGGATTCAGAAAACCCCATAATAATAGCATGGTTTTCATGGGGAAAACCATAATAATAGTATTTTTCCTCAAACTCTGTTTGAGCGATTGTGAGTCTTTCTAGATGATATTCAGACGTCAGACACTGTTGTCAGACGAGTACGTGGGTCTATACCCATTCCATAGGTGGTTTCGACACTTTGTAAAATGTTGTTGTTGTTGTCGCGGGATCGGAATCCTTTTCTTTCCAATAGAACGCGCCAGCATGTTCAGCTGCGGCCTACCTGAATCTCAAATTAAGAAATACAGGATGGCTGGAACTTAGGACGTACTCAGGTGTATCGCTGAGTTAAGGGAACATTTTGATGTTACTAATGCTAAGAGTAAGGAAGAATCCAAAGCATTTAAAGATGAAATAGCGGGTAGATTGGATGCCAATCAAAATGAGGTAAGCCAAATGTTGGCTACAGTAAACACGCAGTTAGAATCAAACCTAATAGAGGTCAATAGAAAAATGGATGACGTTAAAGAGTCTGTTCAGCGTGTGGTAACAAAGAATATTGTTAGCGTGGTCTCAGAAATGCAAGCTGATAACGATAAACGCTTTGAGTCTATTGAGCTAAAACTAGAGAATAATCTGCAAGCGTGCAGAGAGTCACAGCGTGAGATTAACGATAGTTTAAGCAGTATGTCCATGGAGCTTAAAGACATTCAGAGTCAGAATGAAGCTAATACTAAACGTCAACTAGAGCAATTTAATACGTTCACTCAGACCGTGGATAAAAGGCTCGAGGATAGCGACGTGAAATGGGATACGCGAATGGCAGGTTACGCCAAGGCGGTAGACGAAGCCCTAAGAAAACAGGATCAGAATATCCTTGACCAATGCAAGGAAATTCATGAAATAAAAACTTCTGATCAAGAGAATAAAGAAATAATGTCAAATATGAAGAGACAGGTCGGGAAGGTGCAGAAAGAGTTAGAGCAAACTCAGAGCGACCTAGCAGTTATTCATAAAAGGCAGGATGAGGACCAGGGAGAAATCACGAAAATAAGGACTGAAATTTCTCATATGCAAGGTCACATTCAAAAGGAAGTTACAGGCTTACGAGAAGAATTGGAACTTCGAGAAGGCTTAAAGACTGAAGCCAGCGATAAGACTCTTGCCGAAGTAAGAGAAAGTCTAGCGGGGGAAATTACCCACCTGAAGGAAAACCTTAAGGAGGATAAGGAAAAGGTATTATCTATGGCAGAAAGAAACCGAGATCGCCTAGAGAAAATAGAACGAGAGGTATTAGCTCGTTTGGAAAGGGCAGAAAATAGGCACAGCCAAATAGAAACTAGAATGATCGCACAGGAGGAATCCATGTTGCGGAATCCTAGTTCTAGCGAAGGAAGTATAGACGAGAATAGGAGAAACAAATGGGCAGAGATAGAAATACAGCCTACTCCAAAGAATGCAGCCATGCCAAGTGACAGCCCGTATACCACACCTGGTATGCCAATTGCCATGTCAACACCGCATGAAAATGCTGTTCAAAATCAAATAGTCACAGTTGTAAGGGCTAATGATGAGAAACCAAAGAAATACTCTGGGAGTAATTCTAACATGACACCCAAGTACTGGCTTAAAGAAGTTTCCGAGTACTTGAATGACGCGAAGGTACCGCCAGAGCGAAGGTTGAGAGCGATTGAAAAATTAACTGAGGGCGAGTGTGCCTTATGGTTTAGGAGTTTTCGGTACACGTTCGACACCGTTGACGAATTTCGCCAAGCATTTTTAAGTAGGTACTGGAACGCAAGTATACAACAGAACCTCAGATTGGACTTGTATTCCAGCCGTTATAGTACTAATAACACGACGAAGTACGCAGAATTCTTTGTGGGACAATTGTGCCGTTTCCGCGAACTTGACGAAGGAATTAGAGAGTCAGATTTGTGCATAGCGATAGCCAAGCAGCTACCGTACGAAGTACAACGTCTACTAATCTCAGCAAACGCCAAAACTGCGATCGATATGGAGGAGGTGCTGAGACAACTCGATCTAACCACAGTGCAGCACACAAGGCAAAGTCGAAACGTGGAACAAGTCAACATGACGACTACACCGACCGAACCAACTAAGGTGCAGACAAAAAGCAAGTCTACGAGCACCGAAACGGAAAAAATCCAACTGGCAACGTGAAGGACGCGAAAACCAGAATTGGAGGCCAGCATATCGAGGAGGATCGAACCGTGGAAACCGAGGAAGGAAAAACTGGAATCAGCGCGGTACCAGAGACCAGCAGCCTGATAACAGAAGGAATTACGGCCGAAATGGGAACAACCAAGGATGGAGATCCCAAGAGCAGAGTCGCGGGTTCGATGAAGAGGCGGAAGAACGCTATCACGCATCTTTAAGATACATGGAAGAGCGTGGAGATGACCAGAGACAATCGCGAGTTCATTGGGATGAAGCGATTAGGAATAGAAGGTCACCCGACATATATAAAAATGATGACGGTGCCAAGAGTCTGGAACTTCAGCAGTATGAAGACAGACAGAAGAACTCCACAAAGAATGGAGCAATTGAAAAAAATCACCAAAATTAAATGACCAAAGAGAGATAAGTTCAGGATGGAATTCAGTGAATGTAGTTAACTGGATTGCCAAACTTGAGGAGCTTATCGAAGACCTAGATGAAGGGACGGTCAATGTGAGAAGGGAACTACCCATTATTATTGTAAACATTGCAGGCATGAAGATAAGAAGTCTCATTGATACAGGTTCAACAATTTGTTTGATAACCCAGGCACTATATAATGAAATCCAGAGTAAAATCCACGTCTTGAAAATACCTATTTCAAGCGTGAAGATAAAAGGTGTGATACCAGATAATGTTATGATATGCAGATACCAAGTATTTTTAGATTTGCAGATAGGGAACTCTACATTTTCACAGAGCTTCCTACTTGTGAATAAGCTGCCTTTTAACCTCATTGTTGGCATGGATTTCATAAGAGAATATAAAGTTATTATAGATCTCTCGCAAGACATTGTTATGTTTCGCGCAAGTGAGGGAAAGGAAGAGTTAGAGCTCTCATTAAAGCACAATGAAACGAGGCCAGAAGAGTACGTATGGCATACATACGGAGATATGACTGGGGATGCAGTGTCGACAACAGAAGACATCGAGGAAGAGTTGGCAACACTGGCCGCAGACATTGTAAAGGACCTCGAACCAAAATTTGAAGAATGCCTGGAAGAAAAGATAGAGGAAGCTAAAATTGGTCTAGAGAATAAGCAAATGCTAAGGGAACTGCTATTTGAGTATAAAGGAGTCTTCGATTCGAGACCTGGCCAGATCAAGAATTTCCAATATGCGTTCCAAGTCAGCGACTGGACACCATTTAGACAGAAGCCGTATCCTGTAGCTGAGAAACATTATTTAAAGGTCAAAGAAGCAATACAGGAAATGCTAGAGGCAGGCGTCATTGTGAAGACAGCCACACCCTATGTCAGCCCACTGGTAGTTGTACCTAAACAGGACGGAAGTGTAAGGATATGCCTGGATCTACGAAATTTGAATTCCAAGGTCATACCAGAATTTGACCAAGTGCCGCCCATTAAGGAGGTCCTCAGGGGGTTCAAAGGAAAGACTGTGTTCTCAAATCTTGACCTGACGGCAAGTTTTCACCATCTTGCTCTGGAGGAGAAAACAAGCTTATTAACTGGACTTTTATTCGACCAGCATACGTATTCTTACGTGCGTCTCCCATTTGGATTGAAAACAGCAGGTTCAGCGTTGATACGAGCGCTAGATCGGAACCTGTCTGAAGAAGTAAAAGCAAGAACCATATGCTACGTAGATGATATACTACTGACATCTGAAACAATCGAAGAACACGTCAGAGATCTACGCAAGCTGTTATATGACCTAAGTCAGGCTATCTTTAAGGTCAATATAAAGAAATCTAACTTTGGTCAGAGAGAAGTTAAATTTCTAGGCCACGTAATAGATGCACAAGGAGTCAGGCCTAATCCGGGAAAATTGGAAGTTATTAAACATTTCCCGAGACCAACGAAGGTAAAGAACGTCAGGCAATATCTAGGCGTTATTGGATTCTTTTCAAGCCATTGCCCGAAGTATACCGAGACCGTAGCACCACTCCAAGACTTACTTAAGAAAGGAGGAAGATGGCGCTGGACGGAGAAATGCGAGGAAGCCTTCGTAAAATCTAAACAGATGCTGTTAGATTATGTAAAATTGGGATATCCTGACTACACTCAAAAATGTATTATCCAGACTGACGCATCATTCATAGGTATTGGAGCAATGTTATATCAGGAAAATGTGGACAGGCCAGAGGAGAAAACTTACATTGCATTCATAAGTAGAGGGTTGAAACCTAATGAAAAGAATTATACGGTCACGGAGATCGAATTACTCGCGATATTGTATGCCCTACAGTATTGGCGAAAGCTAGTTTATGGCTTTAGAATTACAGTATATTAAGGACAGACCATAAAGCCCTAACGTTCCTGTTAAAAACTGACTTGTCGAGTCAAAGACTGACGAGGTGGTCCCTGTACATACAGCAATTTCAAGTGGAAATCGAGTATTGCCCGGGGAAGGATAATATCATACCTGACTTGCTAAGCAGATACCCGACAGCTGATGAAGAAGAAGTTCTAGCTATCGAGATAGAAGATAGAGACCAGAAGACCTTAGATGATCTGAGGAACATCACCGTTTTTCAACGTGAAGATCCCTGGATACGGTTGATGATTAATTACTTCGAGGGAAAGCTGGACAGAGGAACCCCGATGTATGTGGAAGCCGAAGCACTATCAACGGAGTATCTATGGTTTAACCAGATGCTACATAAATGGAGCGACTCAGACCACACTCGACCCAGGATTGTTGTACCACCAGCATTGCAGAGAAGGCTAGTATGGTTAGCACACCGAGATTTTGGTCACCCCGGTGTAGATAAGTCTGTTGCCCTGCTGAAAGAAGCATTTATTTGGCCAAAACTTCGAGATACAGTCAGGAATACAATCAGGACATGTGATATTTGCCAACGAGTAAAGCCTAACTCGTACTTAATGAGGCAAAAACCTATACCACTCTTACCAAAGAAGCCATGTCAGCTTCTGGCACTGGACAACTTTGGGCCGCTTCCTAGAGCTAGAAGAGGAAATAGACACATCCTAGTTGCACTAGACGTGTTTTCTAAAATGGTAGTCCTGTGTCCAATTCAGAAAACCAGTACAAAACAGGTACTCAAGAGGCTGAAGGAAAGTATCATTCCTATATTAGGGCAGCCGGAGAACATATTATCTGATCATGGGAGCTGTTTTACCAGCGTGGAATTTCGCAGGGAGTTGGAAAATCTGGGTATAAGACAGATTTTGTCCACAGTTCGACACCCGGAGTCGAATTCCGCCGAAAGAGTAATGAGGGAACTGCAAAAGTACATGAAGATATACTGCTCTACGGAGAATTGGAAATGGATCGATGTACTTGAGATTATTGAATATTGTATCAACAATACCGTGCATGAAGCGACAGGAGAAGTGCCAGTGAGCCTACATCTTGATAGAAGACCAGAGAGGCCATGGAATAATGTCATTCGGACACCCGTCGATGCACAGCCTGGACGTGAGTTGAGGATCCAGAGAACTTTCGAGTATCTCAAGAAACAAGCAGACAGACGGCAGCGGAGAAACAGGAGGAAACGCTATCATAGACCATTACTCGTGGGGGAGTACGTCTTATTAAAGAAACCCGCTAGTTCAGATCCAGACAGCAGGAAATATAAAAAAATTCAGCATGCCTATCTCGGACCCTACCTGATTATAAGGGACTTGCAAAATAATGCATACCGAATCAGAGACGAAGCAACAGGTAGAGAAGTTGTTGTAAATGCAGCTAATTTGAAGTTATATAGTCCACCAGAGGATTATGATACGAGGGAAGAGCAAGCAATGCACACCCAAGTAGACGGGGAGTCATTACGTATGCACGGAAAGACTCTGGAGAAAAGCTTGCAGACCCAGGAAGAAACGGAGCGAGGCTCGCAGCTCGCAAACCCAAGGGACACGAGGGGAGAATGCAGCTGTCAACTGAAGGAACTTTACGACCAGTTGAGGGAGGCCGCTACGGAACTAGAGGAAATGAATGAACAATTGAGAAGGCAGAACAAGAGTCTACGCGACGGCAGACAAAGTGGAATGGGGGAACTAGACATCCCATTGCCGAGAGCACTGACCGCTTAAAATAAATACTGCATGAGTCAATACCAGCTGAAGGCCCGAAAAATTCACTTGTGTAATGAATTTTCCGAGCTTAGCGAGGGAAAGATGTGCCCAATCGGTCACGGTAGACTGGCATCCAACTCAGGTCTTATCTGAGAAGACCAGGCACATGATTCTAACTGGAATCGAACCATTGATCTCTGAGGGGGAACAGTTTCAGGGAACCCGAAGAGCAATGTGTTAAAGAATGAGATATAATAATGTAGCATGATTTCACGGCCTATATGTGAATATCATAGCATTTTAAGGTGAAGAATTGTAAGCAAATGCAAGCAAATATACGTTTTCGAAACATACAAGAACGAGAGCAGGCCAGTTTGACGTTTTACTAATTGGACTTGGCAAGTGGGTGGATATCGAAGACGCCTAGGGACCTACTTTCGTCTGGAGCGAGGAGACAGCTTAAAATTAATGACTCGGGTATTCACCGCCTGACAACGATGGAAGCTATGGTGGGGAGGACTGCCCACGGAAATTAATAAATTACAGCCAAGTGGGGCATTGAAGTGGAGTGAAATGTACACCCAGGTGAATATATTCAAGGAGAGGTAATTTACGGATGATCTTATACCTAAATTAAAGCCTATATCTCCAAATGAACGTGTTACCACCGAGCCTACGCTCGAGAGGAGTGATTTGGTGACCAGTCAGAGGGGAATCACCATCGTGGCGTCCTGACGCGCTGAACTAAGGCAATTAATTGTAATTAATTGGCCGAAGCGATCGCCGGCACGCGAACGTTTATGAAACCTCCACACCTAAATAAACAAGGTGTATATGTCAGTTCGGCTGAAAATGTATTATTTCAAGGAAGGAGTCGCACCAGTGTGTCCGGTGGACTAGTTCTTACGAGAAACCTTTATAAGGAGGAGCAAGGCAGACCAAGCGAGAGTTGTCTTCAGTTTGTTCTCAAGTATACACGTAACTAATACGCTGCCAGTAAGCGCGCGAAATGTTAAAGTATCGACGCTCAGCCGTTGAAGAACAATAGAAGCAAATCATACATCTTCATAAGTATAATCATGAAGTGCGTCGAAGTTAATTTAATACAGATAATTATCCATTATCTGACGCAAATATAAATTCGCTACAGCGAAAGAGGAACTTATAATGTTTTTGAACATTACATATACCAGGAGGTATTGTCAGAGTTGTATATGACATTTTCATCAAGATCACGACAATGATGGGAGCTTGGGAAGCATTACCACTTAATCTTGACAGTGAGCTGAACGATATTGCAGGTGACGAGGATCGAACGTCCGTAAACGCTGTTAGACTTTCACGGAGACCAGCGGTTGGCGTAATTGCATCGCATCTCTGAGATCAGGCGTAGTCCGAGTAAGGAGCAACCTGTGAAATAGTGGATAAGTGTACATAAATTGTGTTATAGTGATTTAAAAAGTGTTCATGTGTATAGTGATTAATATGTATTGTGTAAAAGTGAAAGAAGCCACTGATAAGAGTATGCTTATCATGTGGGAAATATGTGAAATCAAGTGTTGCGTAAAATATAACATGATGGCTTAAATCAAGCGTCATGGTAGGCCTGAAGCTGAAGTGCTGGTACCATCCAGCGAAAATGCAAGAGTGAGTACCAATTTACAATGTTATTATAATTAATTGGTTCACCATATAACGATGCATCACTTTGAGACTAAGATGTCACAGTCACTTATTGAACGAGTTTTCACCACTCGTCTTGAATAGAATATGGCTTGGAAGGTGATTTGTTTAGGGCCATTCAGGCCGAAAATAGTGATGGATATAACGGTAACGTTAAATGAATAATAATAATAATAATAATAATAATAATAAACTGGGGTCGGCAACAGTAAAGTAATAGGCATTTTTGGCCTAAATAATGTTCAAAGTGTGTCATGTCTAATATAAAGATGCTGTATTTTGGTAAACAGTAAGAATGTAACGTGGAATACAGCGAGATACGAAAGTTTTTCAGTGTCAATGAAATGTTGAATGAATATTTGATATGGTCAATCAGGATTATATTTGAGGACCATTAAAGTAAAGTAAGCCAGTAAATTTACGCCTTGTTGTTAGGAGCTATTTAAAGCTTTGGCTTAAGTGTTATTACAGAGAGAACGCGGGTGTCATAATAATTGAGTCATCTATGTGAAGTATTGTTTGAGCCGCATATAGCGTGCAGAAGTAACGTAGAATCCAGTGATTTACGTAAATAAATAATTGCGGGGACCAAACTAGTATAGCTTGCGCGTTAGGTGAGAAGTTGACTGATCTACGAGTTAGTATCGCCGTTGTGCATACTCTATTATTCGCAGCGAATTGGACAGAGCCTGTCTGTATCCATCGCTTGCATGAATTATGGCCACGAATGATGTCCGTCGAGACTCCGTGAGCATGTGTATAAATGATCTACCCTGAGAGGTAAGGATCATATTCGTCGTTTAGGAAACGCAGATTTCCTGATGTTATGATTGAGACAGCTGCTGGTGAGAATCCTGTATTCTTATTATGATGCGCGTCTAAAAGCCACTAGAATTCACCATAGAACGGCAAGGCTATCACCGGAACCATCCCCAGCCATGAATGTTAATAAGGAGCCGAGTTGAGCCCAATGCACTATAATTATAGGTGTTAAATAATTAAATGACTCAATTACTTAGGAACAACACTTAGCGTATCTCTGCTGTACTGCAGTTGTAAACAAACCTGACCTTGCCAGCAGATGAGAGGAAGTGGGGTGGCCCACTGAGGCGAGCGGCCATCTTGTGCAGTGGCCGGAACTAATTTTATTGCCTGCTAGGAAGAGGGGACATCGGTCCGCCAGTCCTTTAAATTAGGGTCATAGTAGGACACTGAAGAATCTCCATATTTCGATATGCAATTATGATATGAGTGTTTTGATGATGCCAATTGAATTAAATGATGCGTTGAAACTCACATACATTGTTGAATCAAAGAAATCGGATAATATTTGGCCCAGTTATTCTCTGAGGAGGAACACTGAACCAAATAAAGTGTTAGGCATCCATTGAGAATGCTTTTTGCCAGTTCACGCTAATATATGCAGACGGGTATGTGATTTCTAAGAACATGACACATTTGTAACGATATAATCCCGACAAGACCCAGAGAATCGTTGTATGGTGAAACTATAAACATTTCTATCCATGTCTATTTTGGAAGGGAAAAGTACCACTTTTTAAGCGTTTCTTATTGATGGAAAGAAGGAAGATGATTCACACGACACAACAAATATTTGTTAATTAAAGCTGAAAATAATGAATTTATGCTAATCAAAGTAAATGCCATAGGAAACTGAGTAATGTTTTATTAATGTCATTTTGATGTGATATGTGACTTTTGTGTTGTGATACTCCAGTTAAGTAAAATTGTGTCACATGATGAACACTATGGAAACCCATGGAAGCTGAAAGTATCAATGATAGGATGCTAGAATTAGATTTGAGTGCAGTGTAGCACTATTTTAAGAAGAAAACTCACAAAATAACCCTATTTTTATTTGTGGGAATTAAATATAATTTGTCCTTTATTTGTATTTGTTGTATAGCCATGATTTTATACCAGTAAATATTTTATTTTAGGAATATGTTGTGTATTTCATGTAGAGTAGTTACCTGGTAGACTCAAATCCTGAGCATGTGGTCGTATGGTGGGCAGGAACGTCCCATACCTCGAAAGACCGTGAGTTAGCTGGGATACGAACACATGTTCCACATGATGACAGTTGGGTACAGTAGTTAGCCTAAAATTTTATAGTTTAACCATAGTTTACAACCATATAATCTCTCTAAAGTACAATCTACGGATAGCTATCACCATTTAGCATTTCACCTAACATATATACTGCATTTAGCATACACTGACAGTTGCAGTACCAATACTGCAACTAAATAATTGTACATATTGTAAATATTTTCACCTGTATTTCAAACATAGATGTTGTAGCCTAAGTGTAATGGATCTGATGATGATCGCTTGACGATCGAAACTGGTAAATCCTAGTGTTTAATTAATCTCATGTAATTTATTTCAGGATTAGGGCATAACCCACCTCTTTTGGGTACATTCGTGTTGACCGACTGAGAAGCACTAAACTCTTGTTTACTAAGGCAACACTGAAAATATGGCTTCAAACACCACAAATTTCTACGGCTATACCGTTTTCCATAAACTAAACTACCAAAAGTGCTATAATCCACTTTCACCGATAAATATGAGCTGAATGGCCCCTTTGTTCGAGAAATAATATGGTTTACAAGGCAGGCTTTTTTTATACATAATTTCTGTTTTTTGTTTAGAATTTAGAGCTTTTTATTTATGTAAGAGGCGCTTTGTGGACCTTTGGTAGGGCGAAAGTACTGATTAAATCGTTCATTTCTAATTTTTTGGCCGTTTCACATTCGATTGACAGAGTAGCCAAACCGCTCAGACGCTCCTGCGCCATCGTTGATCGCAAATAGTTTTTGATCACTTTCAAAATGGAAAACATTCCTTTCCCCCGACGCAACCGTTATAGGAATTGTAAGCAAAATTTAATAGGACGTCGTTAAATTAGGATAGGACTCCTTTCTCGAGGCTAAGTTCTGTAGTGCACCTACAGCACTTTTAACAGATGACGGAACACCGTACTTTTGTAGCTCCAGAAAATGATCTTCTGCATCCAAATCTTGAAGCTCACCGTCTTTTAGAAAATCGGAGAGTGTTTGACAAAGGTCTTTCAATTGTTTTTCCTCCAAATTGGAATGCTTGGAAGGATCGAAAAGAAATCCAATGTATTCCGGAAAAAAAAAAATCGTTAAATCTATTTTCTACGCAGCTCAGTGCAGTATCTACGACAGACAAAAAGTAATTTACCCGAAATTTATGTTCAGCTTCTTTTTGAAGTTCCTCTTCGGTTTTTTCAATCTGTTGATAATTTTGCTGATTTATTTCATTAAAGAACCTTTTGCGATTGCCTTGATGGCGAATAGAAAATTTATTTGCATAGCCCAAATTTTCCATTATTTCTCTAGCGGTGGACATTGCACTGTTAAAGCCAGTGTTGCGATAATTTTGAAAAAATGACTTTTGGCCATGAAGTTCGGTTAAAGCCGTATCTAACGAAGTCTTCTCAGATTGGAGAGTTTAACTTGTTGAGTTCACAGAAAATAAAATATCGTACCAGATAACGAGGCTTAACAAATTCATACGAACTTGTATGAAGCAACAAAGATTGGGCCTCTGACCGGGTAACAGGATCTTTGGTAGTTTCTGCCACTTTTTCTAGAGCTTCGTTTACTTTGCCTAACTGGTATCGTACCTGATGGGATTGACACTGTCAATTCTACATTCCCATCTCATGCTAGATAAAGATTTTTAGTGTGAGGAGGCCAGGACTTAGTTCGCACAAAATTTCCATGGAAGCTACAAACAAAGTGTACAGACGCTGAACTATATCAAAAAATGTCATAGCGTCCTTATTGCATTTAACCATGTCACCCAAAAGTAAGTTAAGATTATGTGAAACACATGCCATGAACATTGCTCGTTTATTAATATTTTTTACTCGCGTCTGCACTCCCTTATACTTGGCCTTCATATTAGCACCGTTGTCATACCCCTGTCCCCTACAATCTATGATATCAAGATCATTATCCTCCAATACTCCCTCTAAGACCTCAGCTAAGCCCTTTCCCGTAGTGTCGTGTACCTCCAAAAATTCGAAGACCGACCCAAGTTTTGTCAACAAATTGACTTTAATTCAGACGATCCAGATCCAAGTAATTAATACCCCCGGGGGGTATTGATTACTTGGATGTATGGGGGGTCCCCCATACAAACACAGCATATTTTACATTGTTGGCTTATTTTAATTTGGGCTGGACTGAATCAAACACACTGTCTTCATATTTTTCATTTATGGGAGGGGGGGAATGGCGTGAAGCGCGGGGCCTTTCTGAGCGCGGCCGCACCTCTCGCGACGGCCCTGCCTAGGCCAAATGTCTCAACTAATCTCTGTCTCTGTATTGACCTGTTTCAAGGACAGGACTTGGCGACGCGACATCTGACGGAAACTGCCTGAACTACCAGCATTCGACATGGGTAGCGTTAGCACGTCAACATGCTTACCTTTTTTTTTTTTTAAATCACGATTAAACATAGACAGAGTTCTTAATTTTAAAATGTGTTTCAGTAGCGATCTAGAGAAAACTACAAGCTGTCTAGCAGTGGAGTTGTTTTTGTTTTCAACATCATCTGAAGGCATAGAAGAGTTTAGGAGAAACGCAGTTCAGAACTCTATTTCATATGGAGAATTGTAATTTTAACTAGACTTTTTATAACTATATTTGTATTCCTTTTCGATATGCTTTTGCACTGATGAAAAGTGTATAAAATAGTACAGTACGCTATAGAAACAAAATAATTTTACCTTTACCCTTTTCTTTATAAAGCGCTTTACAAACTTTTGACCCATGTTACAACAAGTGCTCGGGTGGCGGCCGGCCGTTCCAAGTCCGGCCGCCTCTTAATGAAAATGAAAATCCACTGCCTGCTTCCAGTCTCCGATCGGGTCAGGAATGGAATGAATGAAGCCCCCATCTAGCGGCGAGGATATGAACTGTGCCGGCTGCCGAGGCCTGACGCACTCCTCTGGGGCAATGATTAAATGAATGACAGATGAAATGAAATGATAGTGGAGAGTGTTGCTGGAATGAAAGTTTGACAGGGAAAACCGGAGTACCCGGAGAAAAACCTGTCTGCCTCCGTTTTGTCCAGCACAGATCTCACATGGAGTGACCGGGATTTGAACCACGGACCCAGCGGTGAGAGGCCGGCGTGCTGCCGCCTAAGCCACGGAGGCTAGGCCGCCTCTTAATGCACATATTAAAATCAGAAATGTAACAAAACTGGCCCATTTAGTTCATTGCTAACGTCTCGTCTAATGTTAATTCGTACGAGTCCGGTTAATCGACAAATATTTTGAAAATGTACACACTGCAGTATGCATAGAATGGAATAAATACGGTATGTGTGTTTGTCAACAAGGAGTGGGTCGCGCAAGAGAATCATGCACTCCACATTCCAGTGGCTGGCGCATTGTTTCTGTCTAATGCCGACACATATGGGAAGCTCTAATATCTCAAAACGTACTTGTCAGACCACATCACTGAACTTGTCACTAGATTCTAAGTTGTTCCAGAGGGTGAAATAAAAAAACAATAGACGAGCCTTACAGTAGTCACATATGATGTGTAACATGTGACATGTTATCCTACTATGTGTGTCCTGGGAGCGCAAATCCCTTTTTGACAGTGAACTCTGTTGGTCATTGAAATAAATACTTGTATAACTCCACTGCCAAATCCTGACCGTAATGAATCATAATTGTTATTTGCCGTGGCGGAAGCAATCCACTGCCTACTTGATGTGAGCTGCGCTCTATACCAGCCAGTTAGTGAACCCATGCCAGCGATGTTATTGAAAATGGCCTCGTTTAGCCGATAGAGATCACTGCCAAGTAAAGGCGCGATTAAAAACTAGGTGTGCGGAATGTATCTTAAATGTGTTTCTCCCAGTGATATGTTTAGACCAACGAAGTTTCAGTTATTGTTAGTAGTCGGCGTTAATATACTGAATTCCTACGTTGTTTGGAGTGTTTGTTGATGCGATATAGATTCCACATAGCCACATGGCCGACAGTACATCGAGTGCTTACATTAAATAAGAATACAGCAAAGGTATGAAGATTTAATAAATCGTAATTGTTTTCAGCACATATGATAAAATGAATATTTTCACACCAAAGAACGACAACTTGAAGATGATTTATTATGGGAATATCTTAAATGGGGTCTCCAAACCTTGAACTAAACTGTATGCGATATACATTCCCCATAGCCACACGACCTACAGTACGTCGTTGTACTGATCTCCGCCACCACGCGCGCTTATTGTTTCCGTCCCATGCACTTCCGTCCCATCCATTTCCGTCCCTTTTCCAAAATCACTCCCACAAACATGTCCAGCTACCGAGCGCCACAAAAATATCCAGATACCGAGTGGAAAGATGTTACACATAAAAAAAACAAAGTTGCTACCGGTTTCTCGGTATATACTTATCCACTGGGGGCGAAATGGACCGTGTTGTATGAGTCCTTTAATACTATTTTAGAATTTGAAAACAGAATGATGATATCCTAAACGGTTCCGCAGATATCCCTCTTAGCTGATCACCCTGTTTATAGGATTTATATTATACCTTGTGTTATTGTGATGACTAAAGCAACGTGTGTACTTGTAACTGAGACAAGGATTTGGAAAGATACAGCCGTTTCTTTAGAGAACTATTGCAGCATCTTCCTGAAGTAGAAGCTGGGGAACCCACTTCTAGGATACCTTCTCAGTTCTGGCTCACGAGGCTGAGTAAGCCCTTCCCAGCTCTCAGTTCAGATTTAAATTTCATTGTAGAGCCGCAAATTGAACTCGACCCTCATTGGCGACAGCCAAATTATGCTAGCCACTACGCGAGAATGAAAGACTGCACAACCTTGCGTGGGTGTACGATCACATCATGTTCACAGAGTAGGCGAGGTAACATGATTCTTTATTCTTAACTTTCATGGGGCGTGACATACCCACCATCGCAACCCTGTGAACTATGTATTATAATTTTTTTACACGCGAATGGACCACTTAGGATCACGCTACAACTTCATTTCTTTTTCTTGGTGCGAAGTTTTCTCTGCACCCAATACTCCTTCATGCGTTCGCTGGCCTTTTTACGCTGTTCGTCCATCCAGGCTCTTCCGGTCTTCTTAGGTCTTCTTGCGGTTTGAATCCCTTCCAAATTACTCAGTATGTCCCTAAATCTATTTCTGTCTAACAGTTGGTCTTCAGAGATGTTCAATCTTTCCATATCCGCCTTTGTTTCCTTAATCCATGCTGTTGTGATCTTCTTTCTCCAGAAGTAATCAAATATCCGTTTGGTCTATTTTGGTCCATTCTGTATAGATGTCCGAGAAACTTTAACCTCTTCTTCTTCATAGTCTCAGAGATTCTTTCTACTTTCTGGTAAACTTCTTCATTACTTCGAAGTTTCCATCCGCTTTCGGTTTGAACAGCACCCTTAATTTTTCTGAGGATTCTCATTTCCAAGACCTCTAGTTTATCCGAACTATGTATTTATTAATTAATTTATTAATGAATTTATTTACATATTTACTTTTTATTTTTTTATTTTTTTATTTATTCACGTCATGCCATTGTTAAGGCTACATGTTCTCCACTTACCGAGAACCAAGATGGGCACAACATATTTTTATTCTTAAAACGTAATAGGCCTAGTACACTTAAATCTAGAATTAATTTGGTAATTGACTATTTAAGTTTTATAGCTAATAATAATAATAATATGGTCGAGTGTACAATTCATGGTGAAATCAAACTTTTTAATGAATGCAATTAATGTTGGAAAAAATTATAGTATATTAAAACTCAGCAATTCTTCCAGGTTTGTGCCGTGTCTTGTGTGGCTCATTAGCGGGCTCTTGATGTCCCCGACCGAACCCCAACAGGATTAGCGAACTGCGCGCTACCTCCCTTCTTATGAAGCGCACCTGCGCCACTTTACTGCGAGAACTAAAAGCACAAGCAGCCATAACCTCCCAATGAAGGCTTCCAAAAGGATGGTATATTGGTATAGTGTATTAAAACTGGCCATGAAAGCCAATATACCACGTTTATAATATAATAGCTGTACCCGGCATGCGTTGCAATGCCAATCAAAGAAAGGTTTGGCGTTGTAATTTTGTTTCTTAAAGTGATTTTGGGAACAATCCTTTTTCAATTTCCGTTAACTGCCTCTAAACTGTCGTAAAACGGATTAACTATTTTAGAAACATTCGCAGGAGCGTGCACAACAATTCACCAAAGTTTCATCGCAATCAGATGAATGGGATATGAACGCATACGGAATGTTGTTACTAAATTAGAAACCTTCAAAGTGTACCCTACAACTCAAAAAGTTTCATCGCAATTGATGAATGGTATATGAACTCATACGGGATTTTGTTGAAACACTTCGGGCGTCGTCACTCATTTCTTGCATCTACTCGTGCACTACATATTGCAAAATGGATTTTCTAAGTTGAAAACCTCCCCAGGCGTGGACACAACAACTCATTAAAGTTTCATCGCAATCAGATGAATGGCATATGAACTCATACGGGATTTTGATTAAACGATACGCCTGCTGTCACTCATTTGTTGAATCTACTCCTACGCTACATATTGTAAAATAGATTTACTAAACCTGAAACTTTTCCTGGAGTGTACTCAACGATTCACCAAAGTCTCATCGCAATCGGATGAATGGTATATGAACGCATATGGGACTCTTTGAAACGATTCGCGTGCCATCGCTCATTTTTTGAATCTACTCGTGCGCTACCTATCTTGAAATGCATGTACTAATCCAGATACCTTGCCTGGAGTGTACACAACAATTCACCAAAGTTTCATCGCAATCGAATTAATAGTATATGGACGTATATGGAACTTTGTTGAAACGATTCTCGCACCATCGCTCATTTGTTGAATCTACTCGTGCGCTACCTATTGTAAAATGGATTTACTAAGCCAAAAAACCTTCCTGGAGTGCACTTAACAATTCACCTAAATTTCATCGCAATTGGATGAATGGTATATGAACGCATACGGTACTTGTTTGAAACGATTCACGTGCCGTCGCTCATTTGTTGAATAAAATTGTGCGCTACCTATTGTAAAATGCATGTACTGCCCCCGTAATTGAATTATATAGAGACCACGGTGGCTATATTTGAAATTATAAGGAGAGTTATGGTTGTCATAGTTATGACGTGGGTAGTCATGACGTAAGCACGGATGACGTAAATGTTATGCCAGCAAGCTACTTGAGCTGAGATTCTCAGTGACGTCAGCATTTACTCGAGAATGTTCCAAGATTTACGACGCAGTCGCAGGAAACGAGGAATTCTGCTGAGGAAGAAACTATGCTATTGGAGGAGAGGCATGAACCAATCAACGATAGTTTAAAGGAAGACGGAGATTGCTGAAACTATGGTATTTTTATTACTTTTGGAATGCAGAATTGTGGAAATCCATTTGCAGTAAAAGCATTGATTTGGAATTTTGGTGAAATTTATTTTCAGTTTTTGAATTTTGAAAATCCGTCATGTATTAACGAAGTTGGAACTTTTAGCGATGACGCAGTATCTCGCTTTGGAAGGGATGGAAACGCCCCTCGAGAAGTTAATAAAAGGGCTTGCGCAGAAGAGAGGAGCAGCTCTTTCGTTCTCCGATTATTCTGAGATCTCATTCTCAGATCATCGAAGTCTATTGTGAAAGTTCTTTTCTTATACATTCATTATAGTGAGACGTCGAAGTGAACAGCAGTGAAAAGAATCGTCTTTATAACGCGTGGCGAGGCCACTATATTAACGAGATCCAAGTCAAACTAGGTGAAGTTGAAACGGACCTTAGAAAGCTTCTACAAGTTTAGTTTCGAACAGTTAGCGGTCACCGATAAGCTAATTGTATTGTGCTGTGCTTCATAAAGTAATAGAGAAAAGCTGAACAATTTCGACCGATTAGTTTAAAAGATATTAGCAGTTTTATACGACTGACAAAAGTGATTATCTCGCCACAAGAGAAGCACTTTTGTATAGCCAGAATCAACGCAACGGCTGACGCGGCGAGTGGAATAGAAAGACTTCAGATTGCTTGGTTACACAACGATACAGTATAATGGAGCAATTGAATACGGCAGTTTGTTCTTCTGACACTACAACCGAAGAGCAGATGGAAGGCTAAAGGGCTTATTGCATTTGGGACATATTTCAACGGAGTAAGATAGCGACATGGAACTTCGCTAATTGCTATTCCACACAAGCGAACATGCGGTGATTACCATCTACACCCATGTTTCGTAATTAAAGGCTGAATACCATCGAACAGCCATAGAAACAATTTCATACTCTGAATATGAATAATTTCTTCGGAAATTTCTACAAAACTTCATGACGATTGTCTACTGGAACTTCAGGGAATTTTTCAAGAGAGGTCAGGGGTGTCCCGACTCACAAAGAAGATTATTGCCGGAAGGATGTCTATTCGTCTTCAAGGAGCAGAGCGATTTCCGGAGAAGGAAGCAGTTCGATTCTCCGAGGGTGCTATTTCCTATTTCGAGGATGGAGCTCAACTTTAACTTGGTGAAATGGATCCATCAGCAGTCTTCTTTGGGGAATTTTCCTCTGGAACGTCAATCGGCAGATAAGGTAGTCGTGAACGTTTATTGTATTTGAGTTTACTAATGATGTTTGAGCAACCATTTTTCCCATATTTTTATCCTCATGTATTTTGCCCTATTTTCTTGTTGAGATTCTTATTCTCAGTACACCTTGATGAGTTTTGCATTTTTCGACGATTTATTAAGACATTGTGATGTCATGGGCATAGTTAATGATTTTGAATCAGTTGAGACTGATATTTGGATTTTTCAGTTATTAATATTTTTGTAGTCACGATTTGACTGTAAGTTAATGATTTTTATAGCAGATTTAAATTCAGACAGCGTGTCTCTTTATTAAAGTAATTCTACCCCAGTTTAATTACTTTGACCAATTTTCTGTCATCATCAAGAAGGAAGAACATTTAAATGATTTTAGAGCGTTAAAATCTCTTACGTTGTCGACGATCTTGGAAATACTAGTCGTTATTTGAATTGATTGCAACACAGACATTTATCGTCAGTTATGAATGAACATTGCATCATAGACACTTTTGTGAAAGATTAACTTTAATAATGAATTATTGAATGCATTAAAGTCAAGTACTTTTGTTAGGAGTTTTTCTCAATTAGAGAATTATATAACGATGTTTGCATTCCCCAGTCTAATTGGATTCTATTCGACTACTTTGCATTTTAGTCGCACTTTATTTGGAGATAGTATTTTCATACTACAATTTCTTTTAAGATGTTAATCTTAAATTTTGATAGACCAGACAGGCGTATATAAGCGTATTCACTATTAAATTTGTTTGTGATTGGCAAGTTTTGACTTCATTTCGGTTCATGAATGAAATCCACGAAGGTTAAAGAAAGACAGTTTTGAAACAATTAATGATTATAAAAATTTTTAAGTGGAACTATAAATGTATAATCGCTAGTGCAGCGCGTGTTGAAAGTCGCTGAGGTATAATGCCCTTGAATATGAAGGAGGTTCCCACAGGAATAAATGTTAAAGAATTATTTGTGGAAGTTTTGTAAGTTATGTGGAAGTTTTTAATGCCATATAGATTAATATATGATGATTTTGGGCATATTTTTAATGCAGATTGTGCATTAACTTGTTAGCGAAGGATTTTCCGCTGGAGTAAGATTGTCATAGTTCGTTGAAAATTAATCAAGTGAGTTACTGTTATAATTAACACGAGTTTTGAAAGAATTTGAGATAAGATTTTGAATGAAGGTTGCCGTCACAAATCATTATTAAAACCTTTATTAAACCAGATTGTGACATTAACATGTATAACTAACCTTCATTGGTCGATTATATTAAACACGATTATGAAAATTACCAACCGAATGAACATGTGGTTAATGTATTTCTTAAATTAATAATTTTAACAATTTAAAATGTTAATATTGTAAATAATTGCTGTAAATATTTTTGAAAATAATGTGAAACGAGAGTGATGTTAAAGGCGTGTATAAAATATTTTTATTTTCTTTGACAAATATTATAAACAATTTCTAATTGTTATAAATAATTTTGTGATTTTGTTATAAACATTTAAGAGCTAATTAAACATTTGGATTGAAGTTAACAAGTTTAAGAAATTAACATAATGATCCAATAGGATGTGAGCAAAGTACTTGAAAGATTTGCGTAAATATAATGTGAGTTGTCTTATAGACATTTAAAAGTTTGAGAGAACAAGCTGTATTCTTACGTAACATAGCATGTGAGAAGGGAGTGCATTTGACCAGTATGCAACAGGCTGGAGGGTAGCCCGCAGCTGTGCCAACATCTGGTTCTCAGAGAGTGAGGTCGTCCACACTCTGGCCTTGCGACTATAAATACCATTCTCATGTTTATTAAAAGGAAACCAAATGCTCTATATATGTCACACCCTGACGTCCTTTTCCAATCCAATAGTGTTATGAATATTACGTTATTTGGAGCTCGTGGGAGCTAAAATGTTTTATATCATGTTGTATGATAATTTTTGCAAGTCCTACTGGAGGACGTAGTCAGATTGACTTGGGCTACTGATAGCCACGTTGTTTTTGTTGTGTTAGTAAAATCATACCCTTTATTTGAAATAAAGCTTTTGTACAGTTCAAAGTTCTCGTCTTCGTTATGGTTCATTTTTAAATGTCATGGTGGAGGTTATTGTGTGAACAGACTTTAGTGATCCTGTTGTCAACTCAAACCCCGAGATAATTAAGAGGTGAGTAACGGTAAGTATGAACCCCCGTCTATTTTGGTGTGTTCCACAATGATTTCCTGTGAACTTCTGTGCTCTTATCTCGATAGTATCTGTCAGTGCCATTTTCATTGATGTAACTGTGCCGGTGCGATTGATAATTGGCAATCCGATTGAGGGGGCGGATATCTGACAGCCTACTATCCAGGTAAACGGGGACAGAAAGATTGGCGACCCAAGAGCGTGGGGCTGAGTCAACAGAAAGATTGGCGCACCTAAAACGTTGGGGTTCGATTCAACAAAACTGGATTACCAGGTTGAACGCCAGAAAGAGTGGCAAACCTAAAACGTAGGGTTCGATTAGACTCAAATAAAGAGGTTGATTCTTTGTTAGATGTCTAGGCCAATTGTAGTATTTAAGAGTGTGATTATATAGGAATTAAATGTTGTATTGTGTTAGGAAAATTACACTCAGAAAAGATCAGATCTTATACAACTTGAGAAAGGTTAAATGGGCAGGAAACTTAGAAAAATCGCCTATAATCTGGAATCTTATTTTATTTGACCGGCTTATGACATTTCAGTCATGTTAAAGATAAATTTAAATTATTTGGATTGTAAATGTAAATTATTTGTGTTAGGATATTTTAAAATGAGCCAGGGAAATTTGAACATGTGCTTGAGTTTGTTTCAACATGAAGTATCTTCGAAGGTTAATTATAAGGTAGTTATAAGTTAGATTTAAGACAGAAAATTGATCAAAATTATATATGTGGTGAAAAGTGTTGCTCAAATGTTGTTATTTTGCTCTTTTGATATATGTCCCTACAGCAGTCCATTTTTGAATAATATTGTAATGGCAGATGAAAGTTTGAAGAAGATGTTAGAGGAGATGTCTGCTAACATGAATCGCAGTATGAAGCAGATGTTGAATGAAAGCATGAAGGAGAATAATAGTAATTTGTCTGCTAATTTGAATGCAAGGATGGAGGAGAATGCTAGTAATATGTCTGCTAATTTGAATAGTAGTATGAAGGAGATGGAAGCTAGGAATACTAGTCGAATGGAGGAGAATGCTAGTAATTTGAAAGCTAGTATGGGTGAAAGTTTGAAGGGTATCCAAACTAGTGCTGCTAATTTGGAGGATAATATGTCGCGTTTACAGATTAATACCCTAGGAATTGAAAATACTGTAAGTGACATCCGCACAAATGTGTCTGATGTTAAAAATGATGTGTCTAAGGTACAGAAAGACCTTACAATGTTAAATCTAGATGTAGCTAATGTCCGAGGGGATATTTCTTGTGCTAGAGCCGAAGTAGTTGTTGTCAAAAACGATGTAGCGACTGTCCAAGACAAGGTCGAGGAAGTCCAAAAAGAAATTCAAAAAGCTAGAACTGATGTATCCAATGTTCAGGTAGACATTAATAACATTCATGCGGATATAACTGAGGTGCAAAGTGACATAACTAAGATTCAGGTAGAGGTCAACACAGTTTTCGTAGATATCACTAAAGTCCAAACTGATGTAAATAAAGTCAGGGAAGAAATCGAAAACTCAAAAACTCTTTGTACGCGTAATATAACTGCATTAGCGACTAGACTAGTTGATGAATCAGTTAGAACAACAACGTCTTTAGCAGAGTTGAAGTATGATGTAGAGGTCATGAGAACCCAGGTATTAGACCACAATAGAGTATTAAAAGAGGATATCGAAGTAGACATAGCCGAAATGTTAACAGCAAACGTAGCGGTATGGAAAGACGAGTGGAATAAGTCAAGTGGGGAACATGTAACCCAAATTCAGGAAAGGATTGAAAGAAAACTTGCCAGTACGCAGATAGAAATTAACAATGAAGTAGTACAGATTAGGAAAGATTTAAGCGTCAGGATAAATTCGCTATCCGAAAAACAAGTTGACGATAGAACACAACTAGATCAGGATATGCAAACTTTAAAATCTACATTAGAGGATCAAATTCATAAAGTTGTCTCGGATGTAAATGAAACGACGAGTAAACTGAAAAATTTGAAGTTAGGAGAGGCTAGTTTAATGCAGGACTACAAAGAAGAGATAATCAAGAAAGTCTTAACAGAAATCACTGACAAGGATACAGAAGGCTTAGCTTGCGAATTGAATAGGAATTATACCAGAAGATGTAACCTAGATCCAGAAGAGAGAGACGTGACTCCTGAAGAACGTGTATCCAGATTCAGAGAGGAGGATGACGAGAGGAATATGGAACCTGAGTGGAATTATCGAGATAGTGGGAAAAACTATCCGGATTCATATCCGAGGAACGTGACGGTCATTAGGAATTTCGAAGACAAACCACAAAAATTCAGTAACACTGATAGTTTGACACCTATAGAGTATGTAAGGAATCTCAAAGATTATTTCATCGAAGCTCACATTCCCAGAGAGAGAGAGATGAAGATAGTAGAGAGATATCTGATTGGAGGACCCCTTGAATGGTTTTGCGCATTTAGATACACATTCAGTAACTTTGATGAGTTTGCAGAGGCATTAATCAAACGATTTTGGTCCATAGAAGCGCAGAATTCGTTAAGAGCGGAGGTATATTCAAGAAAATACTCAGGTACTCTTCCAACGAGGTACGCTGATTTCTTTACGAGTCAGTTGTCCCGCTTGAGATTTTTGCAACCCCCATTGTCCACGGAGCAACTAATTGATGCGATTTCTCGTATGCTGCCAGTTGAGGTGAGGAGACTTATAATTTCGTCCAACATCAGGGATTTATCCAGCATGGATGAATTACTGAGAAGGTTAGACTACACAAGTCCAATGCCTAACGTAGTACAGAAAGGTCAAAGGCAGGAGTTTAAAGAAATCAATACGGTATATATGGACCAAGTCCAACAAACTGACAAGCCAGAGCAGGAGAAAACTGACAATGTAGGTCCTCACAGGAATAATCAGTTTAGAAATTACAGATCACAAGGTTACCGACCGTATCAACAGAGAAGAGGTTGGAACTACAACCGAGGAAACTACCATGGAAGAGGCAGATATTACAACAATAATGGGTATAACCGTAACTATAATAGGAATAACCAAAACCAAAATAGAAACCAGAATACTCAAAGTCAGGTTATGACACCTGATCAGTATCAGCAAAGAGAGAAGGAAAGCCAGCAATACTTAAAAGAATTAAGGGATAAAGAAGCTGACAATCAAAAGAAAAGGCAGGATGTTGTAATCGATCCTGGGCCTTCTACGAGCCAGCAGAATTTTGAGGTCGGTAACACAAAAAAAACGCCGATTTCTCAACGTCAGTGAGAACCTGTAAATACATTGCCACACCACACCTGATTACGATTAATGAGATATACGAAGTTACCGATGAAGATTTACTAGAAGAGAGGGGTATTGTTAAAGAGGAAAGACCATGTGCCTTACCTATTATTGCTGTACGGATAGATGGACAGCAGTACAAAGCCCTGATGGATACTGGTGCTATTATTTCCATCATTTCAGAGGAATGTTATCAAAGTCTGCTAAGAGGAGAGAACATGACAGTTCTACCTGTTTCTACCGTCAAAGTGAGAGGGATATTCCAAGATAAGGCAGTGAAATGCAAGATTCAAGTGTTATTGAACTTTGAGATCAATGGAAGGAATTATGAACAGATCTTCATTGTGGTGAGCAAGATCAATTTTGATATGGTGCTTGGAATCGATTTTATATCGAAGGTCGGAGCTATTATTGACATGAAGAACAGAAGTATTAGCTTTAATGATGGGTACATAATCACAGAAGAGATAGAAGAACAGGACGTGAAAAACAGTCTGGAAATAGACCTTAGGGAAGAAATTTTGAATACAATAATTAATGAAGTGTAAAATTTAGAAGAAATACCCAGTAGAAAAACTGAAGGATTTGAAGAAATTCAGGGGGAATTTGAGGATCTGATAAAGGAATTCCAAGATATTTTCGATGAAAAGCCTGGATTGATTAAGGATTATAAGTACAATATAAGGCTGACAGATGAAACCCCTTACCAGAAGAGAATATACCCCATTCCTGAGAAATACTATCAAGAAGTACGAGGGTTAATCAGAAAAATGGAGGTAGACGGGATTATTAGAAAACAGGCGTCGTCTTATATAAACCCCATCACAGTAGTGAAGAAAAGTAATGGTCAGATACGTCTTTGTCTCGATGCCAGGACCATCAACTTGAAGATTCTTCCAGAAAATGACAGACCACCCAAGATTAGAGATCTGCTTCGGAAATTCAAAGGAAGAGCTTGTTTCAGCGTTCTCGACTTGACGTCTTCATTTTATCAAGTTCAACTAGAAGAGGATAGTATGCAGTACACTGGATTCCTATTTGACCAGACGTCATGGGTCTTTGCCAGAATGCCTTTTGGAATGGTTAACAGTGGACCAGCACTTATTCGAGCACTTGATAGTAAGCTCACTGACGAAGTGAAAGAAAATGTAATCTGCTACATTGACGATTTAATCGTATCTTCACCCAGCGCCGCAGAACATTTAGTGCACTTGAGAAAGTTGTTCGAGAATTTAAGGGAGGCCAATATAAAGGTGAACTTTGGAAAATGTCAATTTTTGAAGAAGGAGATAAATTACTTGGGGCATACTATTGATAAAGATGGATATCATCCAAACATGAAAAAAGTAGATGCGATCACGAGATTTCCAAAGCCAACTAAGGTAAAACAAGTCAGAGAATTTGTAGGTGCATGCCAATTTATTAGCAGCCACTGTCCAAGATACTCGGAAATTATGGCTCCTCTGTATGACTTACTCAAGAAGAACAACAGATGGAAATGGAGTACCGCTGCAGACGAGGCTTTTGAGAAAGCAAAAGAGATGCTCAAAAATAATGTGAAACTGGAGTACCCAGACTTTGAGAAGGTGTTCTATATTGAGTCTGATGCATCAAGAATAGGCATTAGTGCAGTCTTATACCAGAAAGACGAGGCAGGCAACAAGCACTACATTGCGTTCACTAGTCGGAAGTTGAAAAAGCACGAGGAAAACTACTTCACGACAGAGCTTGAAGCGTTAGCTTTTGTGACAGCTTTACAAGCCTGGAAGAAAATCCTGCTGGGACATAAGGTCATCATTATTACTGACCATAAAGCACTACAGTTTATGTTGCAAACTGACATGTCGAGTGATAGATTGACACGTTGGGCTTTGTTCACCCAACAGTTTAACGCTACTATCGTCCACCAGCCTGGGAAAGATAACTTACTGGCTGATGCTCTATCACGTAACCCTATTAAAAATGTGCAGATACACCATGTACAATTGGAGCAAGAAGATGAAGAAACCGTTAGGAGGTTAGCCCGAATCGGTGTGTCACAGAAGAGACACGCTCCAATAAGGAAAATGTACAGGTTCCTCAAGGGTTACATGGACAATACGGATGTTGACTATGAGGCTACACGGAGAAATTCACGACACTTTGTCTTGAGTGGAGACATCGTATGCAAGTATGCTGACTCTGCGCATACAAAACTCAGAATAGTCGTGCCACCTAAACTTGTGGTCAATTTAGTGTGGGTAGCTCATCATGCAACTGGACATGCCGGTTTAGATAAAACTCTTAATACACTTAAAGAGAGATTTATCTGGACTAACATGCGTTCCAGCATTGCCAAGGTCATTCGATCCTGTGACAAATGTCAAAGAGCAAAGTATGCTTCTGCTTTACTAAAGGGAAAACCGAAGGCGATGATTCCTTCTAAGCCAAACGAACTCATGGCGACGGATATATTTGGCCCCTGTCCGAAGGGATACCAGGGTAACCAATACTTGTTGGTGACCGTGGATGTTTTCTCAAAATTTGTTACAATGAGTCCCATGCAGAAAGCTAACACGAGGAACGTAGTAAGCAGACTGGAAAATGCTGTATTTCCTAAAGCTGGTATACCGGAATATCTACTGTCAGATCATGGAACGCAGTTTACGTCCGTGGAATTTGCAGCGGATATGGAAAGGCTCGGTATTAAGCACTTATTTTCAAGCGTGCGTTACCCTGAATCGAATTCCTCAGAAAGATATATGGCTGAATTTTCGAAATTCTGTCGAATTTTCTGTCCAAATGATCATTCTGGTTGGGTGAGATTTGTACCCCTTATTGAGGAATGTCTGAACTCTACAGTGCAGGAGAGCACAGGAGAAGTGCCAATGCGACTTCATCTAGGAAGAAACCCAGAAAGGCCGTGGGATAATCTTTTCAACCACATACCTAGAGATCCCGACATAGGAAGACAGCAGAGGATTGACAAGGCAAAGGAACAACTCCAGAAAGCAGCAGAGAAACGATTGAAGAGAGTAGCTGGAAAACGTTTTGGTACACCCTTTCAAGTTGGAAATCTTGTATTATTACGCAGACCTGTCAAGGCTGATATGACCAAGAAAATATACCCCAAATTTGGATTAGTGTTCCTGGGGCCGTTTAGGATTACGAACGCTTATGGAAACAACTGTTATGAACTCTACGATGATGAGAATAATGTCGTTTACGGCAAGTTCAATGCTGGAAATTTAAAAAGATACTATCCTAGAGTAAGCCAGTAATAATTCAATTTCGTGTTCAAGAGAGTTGAGATACTTGTAACATTGAGTTTAAAAACAATTTGCAACTGTTTTTAAAACGTGGTGAGAGGAGAATGCCCCCGTAATTGAATTATATAGAGACCACGGTGGCTATATTTGAAATTATAAGGAGAGTTATGGTTGTCATAGTTATGACGTGGGTAGTCATGACGTAAGCACGGATGACGTAAATGTTATGCCAGCAAGCTACTTGAGCTGAGATTCTCAGTGACGTCAGCATTTAGTCGAGAATGTTCCAAGATTTACGACGCAGTCGCAGGAAACGAGGAATTCTGCTGAGGAAGAAACTATGCTATTGGAGGAGAGGCATGAACCAATCAACGATAGTTTAAAGGAAGACGGAGATTGCTGAAACTATGGTATTTTTATTACTTTTGGAATGCAGAATTGTGGAAATCCATTTGCAGTAAAAGCATTGATTTGGAATTTTGGTGAAATTTATTTTCAGTTTTTGAATTTTGAAAATCCGTCATGTATTAACGAAGTTGGAACTTTTAGCGATGACGCAGTATCTCGCTTTGGAAGGGATGGAAACGCCCCTCGAGAAGTTAATAAAAGGGCTTGCGCAGAAGAGAGGAGCAGCTCTTTCGTTCTCCGATTATTCTGAGATCTCATTCTCAGATCATCGAAGTCTATTGTGAAAGTTCTTTTCTTATACATTCATTATAGTGAGACGTCGAAGTGAACAGCAGTGAAAAGAATCGTCTTTATAACGCGTGGCGAGGCCACTATATTAACGAGATCCAAGTCAAACTAGGTGAAGTTGAAACGGACCTTAGAAAGCTTCTACAAGTTTAGCTTCGAACAGTTAGCGGTCACCGATAAGCTAATTGTATTGTGCTGTGCTTCATAAAGTAATAGAGAAAAGCTGAACAATTTCGACCGATTAGTTTAAAAGATATTAGCAGTTTTATACGACTGACAAAAGTGATTATCTCGCCACAAGAGAAGCACTTTTGTATAGCCAGAATCAACGCAACGGCTGACGCGGCGAGTGGAATAGAAAGACTTCAGATTGCTTGGTTACACAACGATACAGTATAATGGAGCAATTGAATACGGCAGTTTGTTCTTCTGACACTACAACCGAAGAGCAGATGGAAGGCTAAAGGGCTTATTGCATTTGGGACATATTTCAACGGAGTAAGATAGCGACATGGAACTTCGCTAATTGCTATTCCACACAAGCGAACATGCGGTGATTACCATCTACACCCATGTTTCGTAATTAAAGGCTGAATACCATCGAACAGCCATAGAAACAATTTCATACTCTGAATATGAATAATTTCTTCGGAAATTTCTACAAAACTTCATGACGATTGTCTACTGGAACTTCAGGGAATTTTTCAAGAGAGGTCAGGGGTGTCCCGACTCACAAAGAAGATTATTGCCGGAAGGATGTCTATTCGTCTTCAAGGAGCAGAGCGATTTCCGGAGAAGGAAGCAGTTCGATTCTCCGAGGGTGCTATTTCCTATTTCGAGGATGGAGCTCAACTTTAACTTGGTGAAATGGATCCATCAGCAGTCTTCTTTGGGGAATTTTCCTCTGGAACGTCAATCGGCAGATAAGGTAGTCGTGAACGTTTATTGTATTTGAGTTTACTAATGATGTTTGAGCAACCATTTTTCCCATATTTTTATCCTCATGTATTTTGCCCTATTTTCTTGTTGAAATTCTTATTCTCAGTACACCTTGATGAGTTTTGCATTTTTCGACGATTTATTAAGACATTGTGATGTCATGGGCATAGTTAATGATTTTGAATCAGTTGAGACTGATATTTGGATTTTTCAGTTATTAATATTTTTGTAGTCACGATTTGACTGTAAGTTAATGATTTTTATAGCAGATTTAAATTCAGACAGCGTGTCTCTTTATTAAAGTAATTCTACCCCAGTTTAATTACTTTGACCAATTTTCTGTCATCATCAAGAAGGAAGAACATTTAAATGATTTTAGAGCGTTAAAATCTCTTACGTTGTCGACGATCTTGGAAATACTAGTCGTTATTTGAATTGATTGCAACACAGACATTTATCGTCAGTTATGAATGAACATTGCATCATAGACACTTTTGTGAAAGATTAACTTTAATAATGAATTATTGAATGCATTAAAGTCAAGTACTTTTGTTAGGAGTTTTTCTCAATTAGAGAATTATATAACGATGTTTGCATTCCCCAGTCTAATTGGATTCTATTCGACTACTTTGCATTTTAGTCGCACTTTATTTGGAGATAGTATTTTCATACTACAATTTCTTTTAAGATGTTAATCTTAAATTTTGATAGACCAGACAGGCGTATATAAGCGTATTCACTATTAAATTTGTTTGTGATTGGCAAGTTTTGACTTCATTTCGGTTCATGAATGAAATCCACGAAGGTTAAAGAAAGACAGTTTTGAAACAATTAATGATTATAAAATTTTTTAAGTGGAACTATAAATGTATAATCGCTAGTGCAGCGCGTGTTGAAAGTCGCTGAGGTATAATGCCCTTGAATATGAAGGAGGTTCCCACAGGAATAAATGTTAAAGAATTATTTGTGGAAGTTTTGTGTTATGTGGAAGTTTTTAATGCCATATAGATTAATATATGATGATTTTGGGCATATTTTTAATGCAGATTGTGCATTAACTTGTTAGCGAAGGATTTTCCGCTGGAGTAAGATTGTCATAGTTCGTTGAAAATTAATCAAGTGAGTTACTGTTATAATTAACACGAGTTTTGAAAGAATTTGAGATAAGATTTTGAATGAAGGTTGCCGTCACAAATCATTATTAAAACCTTTATTAAACCAGATTGTGACATTAACATGTATAACTAACCTTCATTGGTCGATTATATTAAACACGATTATGAAAATTACCAACCGAATGAACATGTGGTTAATGTATTTCTTAAATTAATAATTTTAACAATTTAAAATGTTAATATTGTAAATAATTGCTGTAAATATTTTTGAAAATAATGTGAAACGAGAGTGATGTTAAAGGCGTGTATAAAATATTTTTATTGTCTTTGACAAATATTATAAACAATTTCTAATTGTTATAAATAATTTTGTGATTTTGTTATAAACATTTAAGAGCTAATTAAACATTTGGATTGAAGTTAACAAGTTTAAGAAATTAACATAATGATCCAATAGGATGTGAGCAAAGTACTTGAAAGATTTGCGTAAATATAATGTGAGTTGTCTTATAGACATTTAAAAGTTTGAGAGAACAAGCTGTATTCTTACGTAACATAGCATGTGAGAAGGGAGTGCATTTGACCAGTATGCAACAGGCTGGAGGGTAGCCCGCAGCTGTGCCAACATCTGGTTCTCATAGAGTGAGGTCGTCCACACTCTGGCCTTGCGACTATAAATACCATTCTCATGTTTATTAAAAGGAAACCAAATGCTCTATATATGTCACACCCTGACGTCCTTTTCCAATCCAATAGTGTTATGAATATTACGTTATTTGGAGCTCGTGGGAGCTAAAATGTTTTATATCATGTTGTATGATAATTTTTGCAAGTCCTACTGGAGGACGTAGTCAGATTGACTTGGGCTACTGATAGCCACGTTGTTTTTGTTGTGTTAGTAAAATCATACCCTTTATTTGAAATAAAGCTTTTGTACAGTTCAAAGTTCTCGTCTTCGTTATGGTTCATTTTTAAATGTCATGGTGGAGGTTATTGTGTGAACAGACTTTAGTGATCCTGTTGTCAACTCAAACCCCGAGATAATTAAGAGGTGAGTAACGGTAAGTATGAACCCCCGTCTATTTTGGTGTGTTCCACAATGATTTCCTGTGAACTTCTGTGCTCTTATCTCGATAGTATCTGTCAGTGCCATTTTCATTGATGTAACTGTGCCGGTGCGATTGATAATTGGCAATCCGATTGAGGGGGCGGATATCTGACAGCCTACTATCCAGGTAAACGGGGACAGTACTAAGCCAGAAACCTTCCCTGAAGTGTACACAAAGACTCACCCAAGTTTCATCGCTTTCGCCCGAATGGTATATGAAAGCAAATGGGACTTTGTTGAAACCCTTCGCGCGTTGTCGCTCATATGTTGAATCTACTCGTGCGCTACCTGTTGAAAAGTGGATGATCTAAGCCAGAAACCTTGCCTGATGTATACACAACATCTCACCCAAGTTTCATCGCTATCGGAAGAATGGTATATGAACGCATACGGTACTTTGTTGAAACGCTTCGCACATCGTCGCTCATTTGTTGAATCTACTCGTTCGCCACATATTGTAAATTGGATTTACCAAGTCAGAGAAAGGAAGGAAGGAAGCTTGTAGTTTAACGTGACCGTTAATCTCGAGATCATGAGCCACGGGACCTCCTTTTTACGTGGAATCCGAACCACAGGAGATGGCATTTCACATCGAAAATCTCACATGCATTGACCGGGAATCGAACCCGGACCGCCTTGGTGAGAGGCATTCAGCTAGACCGCTGAGCCACCACGCCCCCCAAGTCAGAGACCTTCCTTGAAGTGTACACAACATCTCACCCTAGTTTCATCGCTATCTGACGAATGGTATATGAATGCATAAGGGACTTTGTTGAAACGTTTCATGCATCGACGCTCATTTGTTGAATCTGCTCGTGCGCTACCTATTGTAGAATGGATTTACTAAGCCATAAACTTTCCCTGGAGTGTACACAACATCTCACCCAAGCTTAATCGCAATGGGATGAATGGTATATGAACGCAGGTGGTCTTTGTTGAAACGAATCGCACGCCGTTTTGTTGAAGCTACTCGCGCGCTATCTATTGCAAATTAGATTAACTATGCCTATAATGATTTCGGAAGTGTGCTCAATAATTCACCAAAATTTGATCGCAATCGGATGAATGGTTTATGAACGCGTAAAAGACGAAAAAACGAACAATCTTATATATATATATATATATATATATATATATATGGCATGCTAAACTGCTATGCCCAAGGTTACGGGTTCAAACCCGGCCGAGTTCATCAGATTTTTGAGAGCGTTAAAATCCTTAACTTTACCTTCCTTCAGAGGGGAAATAAGCCGGCGGGCCCAAGTCATAGATTTATGGCACGTGAAAGAACCTACCACTGCAATTGGTAGTGTGTAGAAAAAATTGTAGGTTATAGTTAGCTAGTTTTTTTTGTCATGTGTCCTCCGGTGAAGCCGGGGTAGGTCTATCTAGGCGACGCCCGTGGTGGCCGGCGCGTCGGGATGAGAGATGGAATGGATGAAGATGAATAATACAGGGCAAGGATGTGGACGGAAATGGCCGTCAAAAGGTACCTTCCCAGCATTTCCCTGGTGTTGAAAATTGGGAAACCATCGAAAACCATATCAAGGACGGCCGAAGGTGGAGCTCGGACCCACGCGTCCACCGTGCCAGCAGAGAGCTTTGCCCCATGACCTAACGTTGTGCTTTATCGAGCGTAGCCACCGCTGCCGGTATTTGGCTAGTTAGAAACGCTCTATCAAGTTCCATTGATCACCGCTAGGTGTAAGTGTCAGTAGAATCTGGTAGCCAAAATTGAAACTACTTGAAATTTAACTTATTGGGAGTCCTCGGGCGTTCAATCAAAAATGCCCAGCTATGGCCATTGGCTGCAATTCATAATCTATAGTAATATAATAAAGCTGAAGAGTTTGTGTGTTTGTTTGTGTGTTTATGTGTTTAAACGCGCTAATCTCTGTAACTACCAGTCGGATTCGAAACATTCTTGTTGTATATGATAGCCTGATTCAAGAGGAATAGTTCAGGCTATGTAGCATTAGGCTGCACCTCTCAGGTAACCTTAAAGATTGATTTTTGTTCAGTAAGTCGGAGAAACAAGCGCCCCAGAACGTCTTCAATAATACCGAAGTCTATTGTTGCCATGTAATGCGGGCTGTATCACGTGCCCCTACCAATGTTCTGGTGCAGAATTTATTGCGAGCTGCTTATAATTTGCAGTCACGGGGAGTAATTCGTGCAAAAATATTTCTTTGGCCCCTTAAAATAGTTATCATCATGACAATAGTATGGCTCTGTATAAGGGCGATGGTGTTGGTGCAGTATACTGAGGTTATCAGCTGCAATAAGCGTTGGTGGTTTCAAATTTACTTTCATTTATTCCGATCCGTATCCTTGAGCACTCCAGGTCTGTAAAACAATTAAATCCACCGGGCGAAGCCGGGCACTACTGCTAGTTATATAATGATGACAATTCTTCAAAAATTAGATCATGATCTAAACATTAATTTAGGAGCAGATGAATTCATAGTTCCGCCCCTTAAACCAACATTAACTAACTAACTAACTAACTAAAGATCAATATTATGATTTATAATGATGTACTATTGCAAGGTACATGACTGGATTGAAGAGCTGCGTTTTTGGTGGTTCAAGGATCGAATCCAGACGAGGACAGCAGCCACCATTCACATTGAAGGCTAATATCAGAATGGTACCTTGTTGTGGTGTTTGAAGCCATATTTTCAGTGTTGCCTTAGTAAACAAGAGTTTAGTGCTTTTCAGTCGGTCAACACGAATGTACCCAAAAGAAATGGGTTATGCCCTAATCCTGAAATAAATTACATGAGATTAATAAAACACTAGGATGACCAGTTTCGATCGTCAAGCGATCATCATCAGATCCAATACACTTAGGCTATAAAATCTATGTTTGAAATACAGGTGAAAATATTTACAATATGTACAATTATTTAGTTGCAGTATTGGTACTGCAACTGTCAGTGTATGCTAAATGCAGTATATATGTTAGGTGAAATGCTAAATAGTGATGGCTATCCGGAGATTGTACTTTAGAGAGATTATATGGTTGTAAACTATGGTTAAACTATACAATTTTAGGCTAACTACTTATCTGATTGTCTTCCGTACTACAGCTATTCGCAGTTTCCGTGCTCACTTGAACTCGCTGTGCGGTCGACTGCGGTGGTTATCTTAACGACTGGTTTTTCCCTGCCTTCCCCCCCTGTCCCTACGTGCTGTGGGGAGTGATCGCGATGTGTTTATGTGAGGTGTTGCCAACCTAGATAAGATGTATGTTATTGAATGAGGTGGATCTACAACTATTAAAGACCGTGGATTAGTCCTCGCCACGCGTGGAGCATAACCCATTCGAACTAAGCGTTGACGGTCTTATGAGGACGTCCCGGCACCTTTAATACTGCCTCTAATATGGGCCTTGGTTTATTGCAGAAGAAAAGTACATCGTACACCTGATCCAGATAACATTTACCTATTAAAAACCCCCTAATTTCCCCCCCTTTTTTTATCTAGCTTGGCTGTGTCGCTAAATTGTGTTTTGTTTCCGACAGGGTGTGTTTTTTAGTAGCGTGAAGAGGGGTGAGCTCTCCATGAACGTGTGTTCATTTAGATTGTTGGGATTGTTTCGTTTGGCTAGGTGTATCTCGATTGCTTCCTTTATGTCAAGAGCTCTGCCTTTCGATTCGTGATGGATTATTTTAAGGTCCGACTCTATGTTGGTAAAGCTATGCCCTGCGTCACACATATGTTCGCACACGGCTGAATGTGTTCCGTATCTTATCGCATTTCTATGTTCATTATAACGTGTGTCTACTCGCCTTCCACTCTGCCCGATGTAATTAGCTTGACAATCGGTGTCTTGGCACGTTATAGAATATACCCCTGACCTTGAATACGGGTCACGTTTATTTAGATTACTATTTAGGAGGTGCCTAGCGGTTGTGTTTTTCGTCGTGAAAGCTATCTTTATGCCTTGCTTTTTGAATAGGTTAGTGATTTTATATGTATTCGCATTCACATAGTTGAAACGCGCAAATTTTTTCTCATTACTGTCCGGTTTGGGAATCGTTTTATCTTTATTTTTATGTTTGGCTATAATTTGATTTATTTTGCTTGGCGAGAAGTTGTTTTCCTTTGCTATTTGCATAATAGTTCTTATTTCCTTATTATAGTTGTCTTTTGACATGGGTATGTTTAAAGCCCTGTGCACCATTGAATTGAAACCCGCTAGTTTGTGCGTACTGGGGTGATTAGACTGATTGTCGATTGCATGCGAGGTTTGTGTTGCTTTCCGGAATATGGAATATGAAAGGTCGTTGTCTTTACGTTCAATAGTTATATCGAGATAATTTATTTTCCGGTCTATTTCGGATTCCTTAGTGAACTTGATAGAATGGTGAAGGCTATTAATGGATTGGAGAATTGTTTCTTCGCTTGTTAGTTCAGTATCGTAGATGCAAATTACATCATCTACGTATCTTTTCCATATTACTATTCCCTTTGTTGAAGTCTTTTCTAAGAACGCATTTTCTAGTGCATTGATGAAGATGTCAGCGATTAACCCACTTAGTGGCGATCCCATTGCTAGGCCTTCTCTCTGTGTGTATATTTTATTGTCGAATTGAAACACGTTTTGGGTGAGAACGACCCTCAGTAATCTCACAATCTCTTCAATTTCTTTTACCGAATTGTTGGATTTTAAGTTGTTTTCGATAGTGTTGATTGCTTCAATAATCGGAATATTGGTGTACATGTTAGTTACGTCGAAGGATACTAGCCTGAAGCTAGGTTTCATTTGTAGGGTGTTCAATGCTGTTACTAGTTCTGTTGTGTTCTTTACAGAGTTGTTTTTGTCGTTGGAAAGACGGCATTTTAAGATTTTTAGTAACTCTTTGCTGATTTTGTAATTAGGGGCATTCCTACAATTGACTATTGGTCTCATTGGGCATTCCTTTCTGTGTATTTTTGGTTGTCCCCTCAATGACGGTATTTTCGGGTTCATGTTTATTAGTTTTGATTTTTCGGCTTTGGTCAGTATGTATTCTGTTTCTTTTAGCGCACTTTTTATTTGTTTTTGGAATTTGTTGGTGGGGTCTTTTGTTAATTCCTTGATTTCGTTGTTGTTTAGGAATTCGACTGTTTTTTCAATGTATTCTGTTTTGTTCAAAATTACTGTAGTGTTTCCCTTATCTGCTTTTGTGATGATTAAGTCATGTTCTTTTATTTTTTGTTTCAACGACTTTATTTCTTTGATTTGTTTGTTGTTTTGAATGTTATTGCTATCGCCCTCTCGTTTGAGGATTTTTTTGGCTTCGTTGGTGGCGAGATTTTTGGTTAATTCCCTGTCTTCTGCTGGGAGCTTGTGACTGGCTATCTCAATATCTGTGATTAACTGTTTTATATTGTGGTTCGTGTGTGCGTCTGTGCAGTTGTATTTCAAACCTTTGTCTAACATATTCATTTCACCTTGAGAAAAGGTTACGTTCGTTCTGTTGTTTACTCTGCTGTGGAAATTGAATTCATTGTTATTCGTGTGTTGTTCGTTAGATTGATGGTTCTGTGTTTCTCCTAGTTTTCTTAATTTATTTTCTAGCGTTTCATGCTTCCTCGTTGCTCTGATTTTGATGGTGTCATGTAGGTGTTCGGTGAAGCTGTCCCATTGGGCTGCGTGCCAGAAATTACTTAGTTGCAATTGAATGTCGTATAATTGTTGGTTAATTTTATTAATCTCATGTAATTTATTTCAGGATTAGGGCATAACCCATTTCTTTTGGGTACATTCGTGTTGACCGACTGAAAAGCACTAAACTCTTGTTTACTAAGGCAACACTGAAAATATGGCTTCAAACACCACAATGTTCACGGCTAGTCAGGCAAATCGTGAAGCCAAGAAATTCAAATCACTCAGGCTTAAACTCATGAATTTAGACAAGTCAATTTGGTTCAACAAAAAATGTATAGAACTAAACCTCACCCCTATATACGTACCAATTAAAACCGTACCGAACACACCAGCCTCGATCATTTCAACTAAACAAGCCAAAGCGCTTTGGATAAAAAACGAATTAAGATTTGCATACATAAGAAAGCAAAAAATTAACCAACAATTATACGACATTCAATTGCAACTAAGTAATTTCTGGCACGCAGCCCAATGGGACAGCTTCACCGAACACCTACATGACACCATCAAAATCAGAGCAACGAGGAAGCATGAAACGCTAGAAAATAAATTAAGAAAACTAGGAGAAACACAGAACCATCAATCTAACGAACAACACACGAATAACAATGAATTCAATTTCCACAGCAGAGTAAACAACAGAACGAACGTAACCTTTTCTCAAGGTGAAATGAATATGTTAGACAAAGGTTTGAAATACAACTGCACAGACGCACACACGAACCACAATATAAAACAGTTAATCACAGATATTGAGATAGCCAGTCACAAGCTCCCAGCAGAAGACAGGGAATTAACCAAAAATCTCGCCACCAACGAAGCCAAAAAAATCCTCAAACGAGAGGGCGATAGCAATAACATTCAAAACAACAAACAAATCAAAGAAATAAAGTCGTTGAAACAAAAAATAAAAGAACATGACTTAATCATCACAAAAGCAGATAAGGGAAACACTACAGTAATTTTGAACAAAACAGAATACATTGAAAAAACAGTCGAATTCCTAAACAACAACGAAATCAAGGAATTAACAAAAGACCCCACCAACAAATTCCAAAAACAAATAAAAAGTGCGCTAAAAGAAACAGAATACATACTGACCAAAGCCGAAAAATCAAAACTAATAAACATGAACCCGAAAATACCGTCATTGAGGGGACAACCAAAAATACACAGAAAGGAATGCCCAATGAGACCAATAGTCAATTGTAGGAATGCCCCTAATTACAAAATCAGCAAAGAGTTACTAAAAATCTTAAAATGCCGTCTTTCCAACGACAAAAACAACTCTGTAAAGAACACAACAGAACTAGTAACAGCATTGAACACCCTACAAATGAAACCTAGCTTCAGGCTAGTATCCTTCGACGTAACTAACATGTACACCAATATTCCGATTATTGAAGCAATCAACACTATCGAAAACAACTTAAAATCCAACAATTCGGTAAAAGAAATTGAAGAGATTGTGAGATTACTGAGGGTCGTTCTCACCCAAAACGTGTTTCAATTCGACAATAAAATATACACACAGAGAGAAGGCCTAGCAATGGGATCGCCACTAAGTGGGTTAATCGCTGACATCTTCATCAATGCACTAGAAAATGCGTTCTTAGAAAAGACTTCAACAAAGGGAATAGTAATATGGAAAAGATACGTAGATGATGTAATTTGCATCTACGATACTGAACTAACAAGCGAAGAAACAATTCTCCAATCCATTAATAGCCTTCACCATTCTATCAAGTTCACTAAGGAATCCGAAATAGACCGGAAAATAAATTATCTCGATATAACTATTGAACGTAAAGACAACGACCTTTCATATTCCATATTCCGGAAAGCAACACAAACCTCGCATGCAATCGACAATCAGTCTAATCACCCCAGTACGCACAAACTAGCGGGTTTCAATTCAATGGTGCACAGGGCTTTAAACATACCCATGTCAAAAGACAACTATAATAAGGAAATAAGAACTATTATGCAAATAGCAAAGGAAAACAACTTCTCGCCAAGCAAAATAAATCAAATTATAGCCAAACATAAAAATAAAGATAAAACGATTCCCAAACCGGACAGTAATGAGAAAAAATTTGCGCGTTTCAACTATGTGAATGCGAATACATATAAAATCACTAACCTATTCAAAAAGCAAGGCATAAAGATAGCTTTCACGACGAAAAACACAACCGCTAGGCACCTCCTAAATAGTAATCTAAATAAACGTGACCCGTATTCAAGGTCAGGGGTATATTCTATAACGTGCCAAGACACCGATTGTCAAGCTAATTACATCGGGCAGAGTGGAAGGCGAGTAGACACACGTTATAATGAACATAGAAATGCGATAAGATACGGAACACATTCAGCCGTGTGCGAACATATGTGTGACGCAGGGCATAGCTTTACCAACATAGAGTCGGACCTTAAAATAATCCATCACGAATCGAAAGGCAGAGCTCTTGACATAAAGGAAGCAATCGAGATACACCTAGCCAAACGAAACAATCCCAACAATCTAAATGAACACACGTTCATGGAGAGCTCACCCCTCTTCACGCTACTAAAAAACACACCCTGTCGGAAACAAAACACAATTTAGCGACACAGCCAAGCTAGATAAAAAAAGGGGGGGAAATTAGGGGGTTTTTAATAGGTAAATGTTATCTGGATCAGGTGTACGATGTACTTTTCTTCTGCAATAAACCAAGGCCCATATTAGAGGCAGTATTAAAGGTGCCGGGACGTCCTCATAAGACCGTCAACGCTTAGTTCGAATGGGTTATGCTCCACGCGTGGCGAGGACTAATCCACGGTCTTTAATAGTTGTAGATCCACCTCATTCAATAACATACATCTTATCTAGGTTGGCAACACCTCACATAAACACAACGCGATCACTCCCCACAGCACGTAGGGACAGGGGGGGAAGGCAGGGAAAAACCAGTCGTTAAGATAACCACCGCAGTCGACCGCACAGCGAGTTCAAGTGAGCACGGAAACTGCGAATAGCTGTAGTACGGAAGACAATCAGATAAGTAGTTAGCCTAAAATTGTATAGTTTAACCATAGTTTACAACCATATAATCTCTCTAAAGTACAATCTCCGGATAGCCATCACTATTTAGCATTTCACCTAACATATATACTGCATTTAGCATACACTGACAGTTGCAGTACCAATACTGCAACTAAATAATTGTACATATTGTAAATATTTTCACCTGTATTTCAAACATAGATTTTATAGCCTAAGTGTATTGGATCTGATGATGATCGCTTGACGATCGAAACTGGTCATCCTAGTGTTTTATTAATCTCATGTAATTTATTTCAGGATTAGGGCATAGCCCATTTCTTTTGGGTACATTCGTGTTGACCGACTGAAAAGCACTAAACTCTTGCTATGGTACCTTGTTTCAGTTTAATGTACCCTTTCTAATATCTAAACCCAAATTATTTCATTTACACCGCTACAGTGACTGCGAGGGTCAGATGGCAACCATTATCCGCCCTTTAAAACAACAATCATCGCCACAATCACTAGTACACGAGGCTGATGACCAAAATTTCTGTATAAAGCTTCAACGTTTAATGACGCGTAAATAGCAGAACGTTTTTGGGAATTATGAGGACTAATTGGCAATGATTGGCGCTGCTATTATGTAGAACCACTGCGCGTGGTAAATGCTGCGTACTTGAAGCGAGTGCACTCTGCTGAGAATAATCTGAACCGGGAAGCATTGATTGAGCTTGCCCACTTCATAACTTTCATAGTTACACATTCCTGGCAGGCCGGGAGAATTCCCCTTGCGGTCTTCTCAACGGTGCTGCCCCCAGCGAGCCCAAGTTGGGATGGGTAAGCATGTTAGAACACCATTGAGATGTTCAGAGCCGTAATATCAGTGGGAAATAACCACGGCGTTATATTTTGCAGTGCACACATTGTTAGAATCATGAAAGTACGAGGGCTATCCCAAAACTAAAGTCCGTTTATTTTTTTAAAATTAACCGAACATCTTATTTTGAAACCACATTTATTTTTAGGTTTTACATACCTTCCTCTATTTTTCTACATAGTTGCCTCGTTATTTAGGCCCTTGTCATACCTTAAAACTCAGTTCTCATATCCCTCTGCATAAAAGTTTGCCGCCTGCTCTGACAACCAAGAATTCACACTTGAGGAAAATCCATTGATAGAGTGGTTATCATGAATCTTCGGCCCTAGTGAATTTTCGTGTCAAATGCAGTCACCAAGTCATCTGTGATCACAGACCTGAGCGTTCTTCGTCATGAACATTTTCACGGCCACTTTTGAACTCGCGTACCCATTTTCGCACTTTACCTTCCGTCATTGCATTATCACCATGCACCTCACAAAGCTGACGATGAATATCTGCAGGCGACTTGTTTCTTGCACTCAAAAAACGTATCACAGATCGTACTTCACACGCGGCGGGCGAATCAATAATCTTGAACATTGTAAAGATGCACAGTTCAGCGTACAGGTTAGCTACACAGCTGCAAAGGATGCCTGCTTGTTCACAAAGGATGCCGGGAGGTAGCGCGCACGCTTGTTGCGGCGTGCGCACTAACTACGGGTTTAAATAAAAAAAACGGACCTTAGTTTTGGAATAGCTCTCGTACTTACGAGAATCCGCGGCTGATTGGTTAGGAAACTAGGCTTTGGCGCGGAAGGTCGGGGATTGGATTCCAGGTTGGGACTAAGGGATTTAAGTTCCTATTGTTAATTCACAACAGATTGCCAACAGAATAGCTTGCAACGGTGGGTGAGTGGTTATCGTGTTGGACTACCAACCTCAAGCTTGCGGGTTCGCACCTGGCCGTGGTAAATGATTTTTGAAATTCGATAAAAATCATGGCACGCATGTCATACGTTGTTGGCATGTAAAGGAACCCACTTGAATTCAGTAGGCCGTGTTCAAAATAGCCAGATTAATCTCGGGATTTTTCGCCAACACAAAGTTCCTCCTTTCCTTGCTAGTGTCATGGAGCTTAGATATCTAACCTCCTTGACTTTCATAGCGCGCCAAGGAACGACAAAATTCGACATGCAAGCTGCCCTCTGGGCATCAAATAACAAATCTTGCACCCGGCTCCCGAGGCCATACGATATTATTATTACCAACATAATAATATAAAGCTTCCAATTTCCATCAGGCACTGCGTCAGCTACTTTGGGACGAAACATTTCCACCAGTTCCAAGATTAGTTTTTTCAAGATATACCTATTACCTATAGGCCCTACTAACGTATGGACTGGAAGCATCAAACCTTACTGGACCAAGTCTCCAGGCAATAAAATGAAGTTCCTCCGTGTTTGGTTTCAAAAGACGAAAATGGATAAAATAAGAACTGAGAATATCCGACAACAACTGGGATTGGAATGAAGCCTGCTGGAGATACTCAAGATATTGAGATGGTATGGTCACCTTGAGAGGATGGTCCCCACAGGATACCTCGAGTGTACTTAGGCCAGAGTGTCCCCGGGAAGAGACCAAGAGGAAGTCCTCGCAGTGTGGGAAAAGCAAATTTATAAGGACCTTGAGAGGATGGCTCCCCACAGAATACCTCGAGTGTACTTAGGCCAGAGTGTCCCCGGGAAGAGACCAAGAGGAAGTCCTCGCAGTGTGGGAAAAGCAAATTTATAAGGACCTTGAGAGGATGGCTCCCCACAGGATACCTCGAGTGTACTTAGGCCAGAGTGTCCCCGGGAAGAGACCAAGAGGAAGTCCTCGCAGTGTGGGAAAAGCAAATTTATAAGGACCTTGAGAGGATGGCTCCCCACAGGATACCTCGAGTGTACTTAGGCCAGAGTGTCCCCGGGATGAGACCAAGAGGAAGTCCTCGCAGTGTGGGAAAAGCAAATTTATAAGGACCTTGAGAGGATGGCCCCCCACAGGATACCTCGAGTGTACTTAGGCCAGAGTGTCCCCGGGAAGAGACCAAGAGGAAGACCTCGCGGAGTGGGAAAAGCAAATTTATAAGGACCTTGAGAAGATGGCTCCCCACAGGATACCTCGAGTGTACTTAGGCCAGAGAGTCCCCGGGAAGAGGCCAAGAGGAAGTCCTCGCAGTGTGGAAAAAGCATATTTATAAGGACCTTGAGAGGATGGCTCCCCACAGGATACCTCGAGTGTACTTAGGCTAGAGTGTCCCCGGGAAGAGACCAAGAGGAAGTCCTCGCAGTGTGGGAAAAGCAAATTTATAAGGACCTTGAGAGGATGGCACCCCTCAGGATACCTCGAGTGTACTTAGGCCAGAGTGTCCCCGGGAAAAGGCCAAGAAGTCCTCGCAGTGTGGGAAAAGCAAATTTATAAGGACCTTGAGAGGATGGCCCCCCACAGGATACCTCACGGTGTGGGAAAAGCAAATTTATAAGCACCTTGAAGTTAGAGACAACAAGTGGCATCAAATACAGGAACAACAGTTATGGATGGACAGGACAAATTGGAGACGGCTCCTATATAACCGCACCCGGTTTGCTGGAGCGAAGAAACGATGATGATGATGATGATGATGATGATGATGATAGTTAATTCCATTGGCTCAAACTTAATCATCCAGAGTCTTTATTAAATAAATACAAAAATAGAGTGAACAGAAAAACGTGTAGCGAAAAAATAAAACACAGAAGTCTAATTTAGGATTTGAAATATTGCGAAGGCATTTGCAAGCTGAAACAGGTTTGGGGACTTTTAATAATTTTTCAGACCTTTCTAAGGGGGCATTCAGTGGCTTCAGGTTGTCGGCCTGTGTTCTGAATAGAAGCCGCAATATGCAGCGCTCACAGACAGCGACGGTCCTTCCTCACCTTCAAAGCAGGAGCTCCGAGTTGGTGGCCCGTGCTCAATAGAAGTTGCTGAATGTCAACACTTGCAGACGGAAGTTCTCGCTCCGCTAGTTTAATCTAATTTGCTCTACCAACTTCTCCACCTTATTGAAACATCTACGTATATTCCCCATGATGTCTAGCACACCTGACGGCTTTAACCAATTAGGCCATGTAATGCAAGAATAGTACAAGTCGTGTACATACGAGGCAGGGAATTAAATTTGACGCTTGCGGGATAGTGAAAGTCACTTTAATCCTGACTTGGTAATGAGACATCTAAGACACTATGTGTGCTATGAAGATCCCGAGTGACTATAATGGAATTAAATTGAACTTCCTGTACATTAGACCGTCCAGAGAATGAAATATAATTAAATATGTCTGATTTAAAGGATGTTGTTCGAGAAGAAGCATTTCAAATCGTAGCCCTAAAATAACTGGCGTTTGTCGTTGTTACTAATATGTTTGATGATTTGTGCCATTCACAAGCACGTAATTCAGAAGAATATTTAATCCAGTTTGTTATAGTATGAATCAATATTCTGATAACCGAGTTATATATCTTGCCCGGTATCAAACCAGGGACTATGTTACCCTAAGGATTCAGCTTGTGAATCTCTATAATATTATTATAATTTTTCTTTGCTACTATTAGGATAAAGGCAATGTGGAAATTCACCACAAGCCGTGTGGAACACTCTAAGAATGTAACCACTTCTTAGAGTGCCAACTTGATGTAAACTACCTTGTAAAACTCTGAGAGTGTGACAAGCCCTTCTCGGAATAGGCCGGGTAGAATAATGCCCTCAAATCCTTGGTCAACAGGAAACGACCCCATGTTTCTTGAGTAACACCAATTGTAATCCACTAAAACAGTAACCATGTAAAACGAGGGTAAGCCACTCAGAGAACATCGATGATATTTCAAACTTCCTACCGCACGACTGTGGAGCAATCTGCCTCGCTCTGTCAAGAGGAGCATTCCCGTCCAGCTTCAAGCAGAGTTGTCAGCAGTACATAATCACTAAGTAAATGAAAGTTGAACTCAACACTTATTCTTATATTCTTATGTCGTATTACATATATCAATTATCAGTGTCTTATTTACTTTCTATTTAGACATGTAAATAACCTTCATCCATTCAAAATACACTACATAATTAATCTTGCTCATAAGTCAGTAATGACCCATCATCATTATCATCATTATCATCATCATCACCATCATTAGTCTATATTTTATCAGTATTTCCTTTTCTCACTCTAATTTTAAAATTACTTCTATTTATCTTACTTATTCCCCCTAGCAATAAATTACCAATACAACAATGTTCTGCCTATACCAAGATAATCTGTCCTTTTTGTATTTTATATTGTATCAAAATTGTATTATTTTTAGATTTAAGTAGTATTTGTATTGTTCAATTGAAAAATCAGGTTAGATAGAAGAGAGGGCCCAATGGCCCTAATCTTACCGGAAAAAATAAATCTATCTATCTTTCGCTCAAGAGCATTATTGTGATCCCAGTAAAATACTGGAATATGATTGGTTGAGTTACGGGAGTTTGCTCACTGTATTGAAGTCAACATGCCCATAGAATAATCTTATTTAAGACTTAGCTATTAGACACTAAGATCTCATTATTCTTTAATCTGTCGTCGGTGCATGATTGAGTGACATAAACGTCACCCCACTCTTTTGGGTACATTCGTGTTGACCGACTGAAAAGCACCAAACATTTGTTTACTAAGGCAACACTGAAAAATGGCTTCAGATCCCACAATGTTTATGGCTTCTGTAATTAATCTGTATATATGCTCTAACTAAATAAAATAATATCAAGTATTCCACCAAAGTTGGACTTTGGCATTTCTGTTGAATACGATGCCACTCAGTGCGTAAAGAATCCGAAAGGAGCTTACGTACGCACTAGAAACGTAACTACCGTACGGAATACTCGGTTAAAATAGTAAATTAATTACTTGAAATCAATTAAGTTCGTAATTCCTAGTCTGCAGATGTTCACCGTGCGACACGCGCTCAATCTGTGAGAAATTTTCGAAACTTCTAAGCTACGCCAAGTGACCAGTCGCCCATCGGAGATGCAACGATTGAATTATGGCTCGGTTAGTTTGTGTTATTCCAGGGTTTATACACAGTCATTCCAGGCAAATAGTACATTTTCAGGGCTCCTAGCCCAACAATATGTTGCTGGTGTTGTTTAATTTCAGGGGCTTGGACTTCGTGGTTATTTAGCCACGAGTACTTGGGTGTATGAAATGTTGTCTGATAACCAGTGTTATTAGTGTGTGTACTTGTAATTCAGGTTAGTGCGAGGAAGAGGCGGCCGTGGCCTTACGTTAGGAACCATTTGCGTGGATTAGAAGTAGGAAACTCCGGAAAACCACCGCCAAGATGGCTGAGGTAGGAATCAAATCCACCTCTTCTAAGTTTTGCCTCACGAGGCTGAGTGTACCCTGTTCCTGTGCTCACGCCAGAATTAAATATCTTGGCAGAGCCAGGGATCGAAACCGAACCTCTGGGGTGACATCCAAACGCGCTAGTCTCTACTCTCTATACTTTTTATTATTAACAGGTGTTTAATTAGTGTTTATTTTATTTAGTTATCGAACTTAAAGTGTAGAATCAACGCATTTTCCAATAGGTTTACTGTTTTTGTCGCATATGAAGTATTTCTACAGAAAAGAAATCTGTTGACACTGAATATAGATTTAGGTATTAGAAAGTCACTTTTGAAAGCCTTTGACTGGAGCGTGGCGCTCTATGGAAGTGAAACTTGGACTGTTGGAGCAGCAGAAAGGAGGAGAATCGAAGCATTTGACATGTGGTGTTACAGGAGAATGATGAAGATCGGATGGGTAGTAGAGTAACTAATGAAGAGGTGTTAAGACGAGTGGGAGAGGAGAGATTAATCTTGCGAGAGCTAATGAAGATAAGACATAGGTTGGTAGAACACATACCACAGTGCCCGGAATAACAAACTTTTTTATAGAAGGAAGGGTCAAGGACAAGAACTGTAGGGGTAGACCAAGGCTAGAATGTATTAAACATATTGACCCGGTGTGGTAGCTATGTAGAGATGAAACGATTAGCTCAGGACAGGGAGACGTGACGGGCTACATTGAGCCAGTCAAAATATGAAGACTCAAGCAATAGCAATAATAACAATAATAATAATAATTATAAGCCAAGTTTAATTACTGACATGTGGTCCCCATGAGGGCCTGGTGCAGATCTTTCGAATTATGTCCGCAGGCGACAAGTCTTTCGTGATGACGAGGAAGTGGTGTTGAAGACAGTATAAAAAAAATCCTTTCGGAGGTAGATTTCACCGGGCAAACTAGGGGATAGGCGAATATAGGCAGAATATGCAGGTTTTTGTAGAAGGATCAGACCTCATTGATTGTCAGTAAGTATTTTACAATAGGAGCTTAATTAACTTTGTTCGTCTTTTTATGCATACTTTTAACATTTTATTTTCTTATGGGGCCGGTAACCTTCCCGTCATTTGGGGTCCATTTTTATGCTTGTAGTCACGCTGTCCTTATCCAAGGTTTCGACACTGATGTGTAACTATATAACGGTCTGTTACTTCTTCACGCAAAATTTTAGATGCTGGTTGATTCCTCAGTTTAGGGGCTGCAACAACGCAGTCATGTAGCCCCGTGTACTTTGGGTGTGTGTAGAATCTGTTTGATAAACGGTGTTAATTGTGATGGCTGTATTAGTCTGTAATTCAGGTAAGGACTGCAGACGGTCAATTTCAAGTAGTAGTTCCTAATTTTGCAACAAATACTACCGTCAACGACACCTAGCTGTGAACTTGGCTACTAGATGCCACCGCAACCGGCAACTCGCAACGAACGTTGGAACTTTCCCTCCGAAGGAAAGCATATTGACGGATTTTAGAGCCCTTAGAAAATCCGACGACTTCGTCCGGCTTTGAACCCACGATCTTGGGCGTAGAAGTTCAGCATGTTACCAGTTACGTCACCGAAGCCGCTTCCCACAGAGTCAGATGGAAAACTGAATGTGATCTCGTGCAGTGGCGTTGTCATGGCAACGTCTGATGGCTCATCCCTCATCAATTTAGTAGCGTTGTCATGGAAACATCTGATGGCTCTCGGCATTTTCTTCTAATTCCGAAATCTTGTTTCTCATCCCTTGGCGTAATGGTGGGCCATATCAAAAATTATTTCAGACAAAAGTTTTAGGTAGCCTAATTATTAGGGTAATATTGTCCATTTTGTACGGTTTTGATATTGTGCCTATTAAGCGAGATATGATTAATGTTTCCCAAAAAAGCCACTTTTTCCCACCCCATTGGTGAATAGTTGGTGTAATCAAAAATCTTTTCAAACATAAAATTTTGGCCCTTATCCGACACATAGTATGAACTTTGAATGGATTCGATATTTTACATATTAAGAGAGTTATAGCAATATTTCACTTTTTCGAAAAAAGACCCCCATTTTCACACTCTTCGAGCGATTTTTCCCATTAACAAACTCGATCGAGATTTTATAGAGAGCTATTTTGTGTAAAAAAAAAATCGAAGTGATTGGTGGTAAATTGCGGTAGTTATCGTGTCCACAAGAAAGTGATATATACATATATACATACATATATACATAAATTATATATAAACTTTTGAACTGACGGTGGTTTTGGGGTGTAGGGGATGTGAAACGTGAAGATATGTCAACATTTTCTGGAAGTCGAAACATGGTACCCATTGCAATAGTTAGCTTTCTAATGAAATCTACCTAAAACCCAGTTCCGAGGGGGGGGGGGGGGGGGTATTAAACCGAGAAGATTAAAAGTCCCTTGGGTCGCCGAGAATCATCGAACCCAGAGTCCTTCGAGCCAAAGCCTAATTGCCATGATTTAGTTGAAAATCATATACAGTATATCAGGCGTGAAATGAATGGCAATGTTGGGGTCAAGATATTACGTAGTATCTCCCACTATATACATCAAGTTTGTTGGCTAATAAGTTACAGTTTGTGCAAAGCCCCATTGTGGTGTATCGTACTATGATATGATTTGTGGTATGTTGATGTAATCATTATATTTATCGCAGGTCTTACGAATAACGACCGTGGTTCTCTATACGGTGCATTATGGATTACAACGAATCAGAATTTAATATATGATTAGGTTGGTAAAAGCAAAGCTTTTGTGATCCTATTTCCATTGTATTTCGTTTTGTAATTTACCACTGGTCCCATGGCGGTCAGTGTAAAACATAGCACTCCACTGAGGGGATTGGATACATTTGTATCATCATTCACACACTTCGCTACTTGTTTTATTAACGCTTATTCCATTATTTCTCTTGATTTCCGATGAGTATTGGGTTTGCATGCTTTTAGTGTTTTATCACGCTTTGTGATTTCATGTCATACAGTATGGCTCAAAAGAAAAATAGCAATGAATACCAATGTAATTCCAATTACTGGAATATGAGAAATCACATGGTGTATGTGCGTTCGTATAACACAGACGGCGGCACGATGCTATTTGGTCATTTGTGGAGGGCACACAGGCCACTTGTACGTTCCGTCGCTATTCCAGTCAGTGTGCGTTCCCAAACAAATGGATAGGGCGTCAGGGACCAACACCATGACCTGCTTGTTCTCCCGATCTCAACCCATTTGACTTCAATTTATGGAATCATTTGAAGGCCATTGTGTATACATCACCTATTCATAACGTGGACATGCTGCGTCAGCGAATAGAACAAGGATGTCAGTAGATACGACAGACGCCAGGAATATGGGAGCGCATAGACACCTGCATTACTGCTCGTGGTAGCCATTTTGATCACCTTCTGTAGAGAACTGTAAGTAGTAACGTACACTTTATCAACACAAATGAGCAACCTGAACAGTGAAGCGGTCTGTGTTAGCTACGCCACAAACAATGCTTGTAACACGGAAACGAAAGCACATACACCATATGTTTACAGGACATGTTTTGCTTGTTGTCAGGCCCTCTATAGAGTACCCGGAGCGTTCCCACTTATTAAGTTACACCCTGTATATAGTCTATTTTTATCAAGTTGTCATCAATACGGATAACCAAGAATATTTTGCTATCATGGCAAATGTGTTTGCATTCTATAGTCTATATTTATTATAGATTATAGAAGAGGGAGAAAACTAAGGTATGGGATGTTTCGCTCATCAAGGGAGCATCCGCAGTTCAAAATCTACAAGACATAATAGTTCTACAAAACATTGCAGGTTTGTTCAGCTATTTTATCTTCTAGATTTGAGTAGTAATCTTGTAGTAATTGTGTTGACCAACTGACAAGTTCAATATTTCTTTCTTTCATTATGGTGTTTGAAACCATTTTCAGCGTTGCCTTAGTAAACGAAAGTTTGATGCTTTACTGTAGGTCTACACGAGTTTTTACCATGTCTTTGACCAACTGAAAAGCAGCAAACTTTCGTTATCGAAATTTATTGTTTTCCAGCCGCTCAACATGGTTGTAACGAATTGTAATAAATTCAATAATCTCATCTTAATCTCATGTACATTTTTTCAAGATTACGAAACCGCCCATTGCAATTGGATACAATCGTGTTGACCGACTGAAAAACATTACATTTCGACTGCTAAAGCAACACTGAAAAATAGCTTCCAACGCGATAATGTTTATGTATTTATCATTTAATACTTTCTCGAGTGTATGTTGTATGTCTACCCCTTATTATTCCCGTTTCTCCAACGGGGTCGGGGATGAGATGCGATGGAAGTCTTTGTTGCGATGGTTTTTACGGCCGGATGCCCTTCCTGACGCCAACCTCTTTAGAGGAGTTAATGAGAGATGAAATGAATGATGGTGAATGAAACTGGGCAAGGATGTGGAAGGAAGCGGCCGTGACCTGTCAGAAGGTACCGTCCCAGCATTTGCCTGGTGTTGAAAATGGGAAACCACGGAAAACCATTTCAAGGACGGCCGACGGTGGGGCTCGAACTCACGCGTCTACCGGGTCAACAGAGAGCTTGGCCCCATGACCTAATGCTGCGCTTTAGCCAGCATAGCCACTACTGTCGGTGTTTAATACTTTCTCAAGTAACTTCTGTATATATCAGGTGGCTTATTTGCCCCGAAAAATCTACTTTTAGGTGTTTTGCATGTACTGATGATGAACGGGAAGTATAATAACTGAATTCCTATGGGGTATCCTTTAATGCTAGCAGGTTACGTTAGAATGCCAAGAGATAACAACCGGACGGCCGCTTTCTACATGTTCCTCAGTGCTCTCGTCTTGTGTGCCCCATTGCGTTATGAAACCTAGAGCTTCGTCGGCATTACGACCAACTTTTCCACAGATTAGTATGATGTCCGTGTACTCGTTGTTGCTGAATACGCCAGTCATTACCAATATGTTGACAGCAACTGTCGTGTTATTGTACCACATATGAGCCTATTTTGCTCTCAAGTGCGAGGTTTTATTTCGTAATGGGACGCATTAGACATGAAGGGCTGAGGAATATGTAGCGAACGGCTTTCCGGTGGTTATCCCGTTGTATTCTGACGTAATCTGCTAGCATTCAGCGTGACCCCTGAGGAAATCAGTTATTAGACATCCCATACAGCAGTAGTGTATGTGGGACACTGATAGGTAGATTTGACGGAGCAATTCAGCCACCTGGTATATTGAAGGGATTGTTGGAAGAACCAGGTAGCTCCACGTTTGGGCCAAAATGAGTTACACTGATCCTGACTAAACGAAAAATCCTCTTTTGTTTGGGGTAAGAACCGAATCGTACCGCAGTAAAACTACGCAGTTGGAGAGTGAAAGGATCTAAGTGTATCACGTATTTGGTGGAGGAATAATAATAAGGTAGCTTGAATATTTGTGGTGGCTCCGATTATTTAGAAAAAGATATTGAACTTGGAGGATACTTCCTAAACTTGTTAAAAAGGAATATCCCAAACACGCACAAAGACAAGCTTTCTGTCTCTCAGTGAAGTCTTCTTAAATATTTTCTTTAGATAGGACATATGTATTAAACTTGGGTGGGCCAACACCAACAGTTCTGGCAATGAGAAGAATTTGCTGCTCAATAAGCACCTCAACTTGAAAATAAGGAAGTCATTTCTTAAGACATTTGTTTGGAGTGTGTTGACCTATGGTTGTGAAACATGGATACTTGAGAAAAGAGAAGAAACAAAACTTGAAGCAGCTGAAATGTGGTTTTGGAGACGTATGACCCGGTCAAGCTGGATGGAAAGAAAGAGAAATGAGCCTGTTCTGAACCAAATTCAGGAGAATCGATGTCTATTGAACACCTTCAAGGAAAGAAAACCTAAATTCATGGGACACATACTCAGACATGTCACGACACTCTCCTCCAGGTAATGTTTGAAGGAAAAAAATTGGGAAAATAACCAAGGGGATGAACAAGACAATCGTATCTCAAGAACATTGTCAAGGAAATGGAATGTGACTCGTATGCCCATATGAAGAGAACTGCTGAAGATCGTTAAGAAATGGCTGCAACGACAAGGCTTTTAGTCTTTAGAAGCTGATGATATTTTAAACTGAAACAAATAATTGAATGTGTTTCATGAAGGAATCAGGTAGTTCCAACAAGTACATGTAATTTTTGTGTAATATATTTTTACTTTTAATGCAGGAATGGGTAATATTTCATGTTTAAGATTAACAGAACGATAATGGAATTTTCTATTTAGTTCTCATTCACCATCTCAAAATTATTAAAGAAGCTTTCCAGTCGGTCAACACAAATTGTGTTCAAATACCTTAGGCAGGAAAACAAGTAATTAAACACCCTAACATGAAAGAAAATATTTATCACAGAAAGAGGGAGGGGGCGGTACTCAAAAAGAACTTAAATACAGTAGAACTGTGTGGTTCTTTCACCAAGTCCTTCAATCAATCTCTATAACAGCATGTGAATTTTCCCAGCCGTGCTACACACCCTCTGTCAGAAAAGTTCGGTGAATGGGCTATATTACGAACGGATTGTTGACTTACCTGAAACAGCCGTTACTGTCCCTCGAAGTAATCCCCTTGGATGGTTATGCACTTCTTAGAACGACTGAACAAGTCCTGGAAACTCCTGGCATAGTCTAGTCTTCTTTAGGAATAGCCTTCAGTTTCGGTCGTCAAAACTCAAAATTTAAAGCAAGAGAGAAGCTTGAATTTATGCAACCTACCTTGCATACCTGATAGACGGGCGGCACTGAGAAGGGTGAATTTATGCAGCTTAACGTGCACACCTGTTCGACGGGTGGCAGTGAGAAGGGTGAATGTTTCGTGGAATGGAATGGTCCTGAAAAACCATCGTCACAAGTGACGAGACCTGGTGTCTCAGGTACGATCTCGAAGGCAAGCGTTAAAGTATGGAGTATCGGGGTCCAGGGTCGCCGAAAAGCCCTGAAGGGCCAGAAGGTTTCGGACATTTCGGACATCCAACGTAATGTGACGACCCAACTGAAGGCTATCCCGCAGGAACTCAATACCAGGGCTTGTACAGCCGTTCTAAGAAGTGCTTAACCATAAACGGGGATTACTTTGGAGGATAGTAACGGCTGTTTCAGGTAAGCCAACAATCCGTTCGTAATATAGACCCATTCGCCGAACCTTTGAGACAGAGGGTGTATTTCTATGTTATCTATCGCTGTAATTTTTAGCCTACTTTTCACATTTTCCAAAAATGAGGAAAAAGTAGACTTATGAGATCGATCCGGGAAAATGTGTGTCTGTCTGTCCTTCTGTCTGTCTGGCTGTTTGTGTGTGCCCCCCCCCCCCTATCAACTCCTAAACGGCTGAAGAAATCGAAACCAAATTTAGTATGAGTAAAGATGTATACCGGAATATCTCACGTCCATATTTGAAAATGATGTCAGTGCTACCAACTGCTGAAAAAACGCACTAGAAATTTGAGATCCATGTTGGATATCTTGGAAGGTATGCATGGGAGCTATTCCAAAATTGGCACACATGTACAGGGTCTTTCATATAAAGTAAGAACGGCGAGCGGCGGTTTTGTCATTCGCTGCTGAAGCCGGCTTGCCCGAGATTGTGACGCGCCTCGGCCCCCTGCTGTAGTATTGAAAGCGCGCGCATAGTACAAACTTGACCTTGCAATAAGCGTGCAGGTGTTGTCAGTCGCCAGTCTGAACCTCAGCTGCTAACATGTTGAGACAGTTATCATTGCAACATCGTATTTTTGTATGTAAAATTTATTTTAATTACGATTCGGCTCGGCGGGTACGTGTTGCATTCGTTCAGCAATTTCCTGATGAAGTGCCACCTTCACTAGCACAGATTCACGTAATTGTAAATAACTTTGACACTAGTGGTTCAGTGCTCAATAAAAAAACACAAAATAAAAATCAGAAAAAATACATTGGCATGACTCACTCGCGTCAGCCAAAATGTGGTTACTAGATACAATGCCTGTATAACCCAGGAAGGACGACACTTCCAGCAACTGTTATAAGGTAATATTTCATAGAGGATTGTACACACGCTTAAAGCAGGGGGCCATGGCTCGCCACAAGCTCGGTCAAGGCCACCACACTAGAGGATAACAAACCCGCCGCTTGGCGTTCTTACTTTATATGAAAGACCCTGTAGATAACACTATTTCAGTTTAATTTCCAGGAGGCCATATATGACAGTGTTGCCAGAATAATTTTAAACCTTCTGATAGGTCCAATTTTTAAATGCCAATAACTTCTACACTATCAATTGGATTTCAACCAAATTTTGTATGCAATATGAGTACATAAACAGATGTGACTGAGCGTATTCTTAAGAGCCACCAGGGCTGCCAACTATTATTAATTTCTCTCTCTATTATTTTATCCAAATACCAATATATCACAAAGTATGCAATCCGACAGCTTTAAACTATGCACACGTACAGTACCTGACATTTTAGATTAATTTTGGAGTAACTTATATACTCCATTTCTACCAACATGATTCTAAGCCTGCTGATAGGGCCAATTTTTTAATACATGTAACTTCTATAATATCAGTTGGATTTCAACCAAATTTCGTATGTTCTATATGTAACATAACATATATGACTATAAGTATTCTTAAGAGCAATCAGGGCTGCCAACTGTTAATAAATGCTGTCTATATTTTTTTAACCTAATATCAATATATCAGGAAGTATGCATGCCAACAGCCCTATACTTTGCACACGTATAGCACCTGACATTTTAGATTAATTTGCAATAATTAATATAAGTCAGTGCTGCCAACATGATTCTATGCCTGCCGATAGGTCCAATTTTAAAATACATGTAACTTCTATACTAACAAAAGGATTTCGTCCAAAATTGGCACAACAAGATATCATAATATTTCAGATTAGGCTATTTCTGACCAGCACACGCATGACATTGTTGCCAACATGCTTTTACGCGTGCTGATAGATCCAATGTCCAACTGCAAGTAACGTCCATTGGACTTCAACCAATTTTTTTATTCTGTACCTTAAGAGATGTAACTAAGAATATATTCAGTCACCAGGGCTGCCAACTGTAGTGCTCTATTAGGCTACATTATACCATGTATATTTCGAACTAATTAGACATTTCGATATTACCAACTTCATCTCGTCATTATTCCAGATAGATCCATATAGATTAATCATTGGCATGAATCTTAAATTTTAAGAAAAGTAGGCTCTTTAGTTCGTCACGGAGTTCTTGTTATCCTTCTTATGTAATCCAGGACCTCTATGGTCACGTTAGGTTTGAGGCAGGTGCTGAGTTAGGACAAATAAGATAATAGCAAAGGTTACATTATGTGAGAGGACTGTCTATGGAGTGGAGAAACTCTGACGGTAATCACACGTGAATGGCCAGTAACTGTGTGACAGGATTATACGAGCAGATAATTATAATTGGCTAATGCGGATTACTGTCAGCTGGAGCAGTCCTCGCTCGATACCAGGCCACGTCAGTCATCGTTAACTTCATTAATATAATTGTGTTCATTATACATACCTCCATACCATTAGGGTTTATTTATAAAAAAAGAAATTTTGGATTTATAATGAGGCACCCAATAATATGTAGAGTTTGCTTTAACAAATTATAGCTATGCACCGGGTCCAGTTTTCTGTTGAACATCATTACCTCCAGGCCAGAAAGGAGTAAATCCCACCGAGTCTTCCCGATGGCCAATGCATACAGTCTGGTTGAAGCTATTGCAGGAAATTTACATTAATAGATTTGATATCAAAATGTAAGATGCCAATGTTCAGTGTGTGTCGTATAATAAATCAACCATACTGCTCTTCAGTCGGTCAACACAAGTGTGCCCAAATAGATTCGGCGAAAAATGACAATTATTTTATCATCCTAGGTTGCCACTGGCAAAAATGTCAATTTCTAGGCTACTTTTCACATTTTGCAAAAATGAGGAAAAAGTAGACTTATGAGATCGGGCAAATGTGTGTCTGTCTGTCTGTCCTTCTGTCTGTCTGTCTGTCCTTCTGTCTGTCGGTCTGTCTGTCTGTCTGGCTGTGTGTGTGTCCTCCCCTATCAACTCCTAAATGGCTGCAGCAATCGAAACCAAATTTGGTAGGAGTAAAGATCTATACCTGAATATCTCACGGCCATATTTGAAAATGATGTCAGTGCTACCAACTGCTAAATAATCGCAATTGAAATTTGAGCTCCATGTTGGATATCATGGAAGGTATCAATGGGAGTTTTTTCAAAATTGGCACACATATAGATAATAATATTGCAGTTCAATTTCCAGGAGGCCATACATGGCAGTGTTGCCAAAATGATTATAAGCCTGCTGATAGGTCCAATTTTTAAATGCATATAACTTCTCCACTATCAATTGGAATTCAACCAAATTTCGTATGTTCTTTGTCTACATTAACATAAATGACTGAGCGTATTCTTAAGAGCCACCAGGGCTGCCATCTGTTAATAAATGCTCTCAATTTTTTTAAAATCCAAATACCAATATATCAGAAAGTATTCAAGCCGACAGCTTTAAACTATGCACCCGCATAGTACCTGACATTCTATATTAATTTGGAGTAACTTATATACGTCAGTGCTACCAACATGATTCTAGGACTGCTGAGAAGTCCAACTTTAAATACATATAACTTCTATACTACCGTTTTGATTTCAACCGAATTTCGTGTGTGCTATGTGTACCATAACAGATATGACTATGCCGATTCATAAGAGTAACCAGGGCTGCCAACTGTTAATAAATGCTGTCTCTATTTTTGTTACCCTAATATCAATATATCAGAAAGTATGCAAGCCAATAGCTCTACACTTTGCACACGAATAGTACCTGGCATTCTAGATTAATTTGGAGTAACTAATATAGGCCTACGCCAGTGCTGCCAACATGATTCTAAGCCTGCTGATACGTCCAATTTAAAAATGCATGTAACTTCTATACTAACTAATGGATTTCATTCAAAATTGATATAACAATAGATCGTATTATTTCAAATTATTTCTGACCAATACATGTATGTCATTGTTGCCAACATGATTTTACTCGCGCACTTAGATCCAATGTTTAATTGCATGTAACGTCCATGTTATCCATTGGACTTCAAACAAAGTTGTATTCAGTACCTTAAGAGGTGGAACTGAGAATATATTCAGTCACCAGGGCTGCCAACTGTAGTTCTCTATCAGGCTACATGCCAGGTATACAGTATTTCGAACTAATTAGAAATTTCGATATTACCAACTTAATTTCGTCATTATTCTTGATAGATTCATATAGATTAATCATTGGCTTGAATCTTAAATTTTAAGAAAAGTTCATCACGGAACTTCTTGTTATTTTTTTGGTTATAATTATGGTAAAATTACTTTGTAACAGATCAGATACCGTAGTTTTGGATTATTTGAAGACAATCTTAAAATAATCATGTAGTTTCAATTACTCGCAACTTGATATGTTTTAATAGTTTCATCCGACGGCTTAAGATTGCTGATGATGGTCGAAACTATTCCTGTTGTATTAACCTCTTCACACCCACGATAAATTTTAAGGTTTTCTGGTTATTTCTTATTAAATAATGATAAAAATCCCACATATTTTAAGACACAGAACATATTTTTAACTAAGTATTTAAAATGAACACCACAGTTACGAGCGCCAAGTCAAGGCCATAGGGCCTTACTAACTACGGACTGGAGAAACGAATGTGTTCGAATCTCTCAGGCTTATGAGATCACCTTTTGTCCGTGTGTGTGTGCGTGTGTGTGTGTGTGTGCGTGTGTGTGAGGTGTGTCCCCCCCCAAATAACTTTTAAACGGCTGGAGCTATTTCAATGAAACTCGGTATGTTCATAGTTCTATTCCGGGCGACCTCGATCATGCCCTTAAAATTTTGTTACGTCTCACCAATCCAACATGGCGGCTGTGCGAAATATTTCACCAGCATTCAATATCTCCGAAACTATTACCGATATCACCCTGGAATTTATTACGGTGATAAAGGGAACTACTAGAAGTTCACCTATGTGACATTTGAAAAACTGGTAACTACAAAACCAACATGGCGGCCACGCGAATTTGCGACTTTTAAATAGACGTTTCTCGTGATTTAACCAACCAAACGCAATAAAACTTGGTACAGTATATGTTTATACACATTGTAATGCACCGACATCTAACTTGGTTCAATTGTTTATATAACCACATGATGGCGGATGGGCGAAATATTTCACCGGCATTCTATATCTCTGAAACTGTTAGCTGTATCACCCTGAAATTTTACACGGAGATAAAGGGCACTACTGGAAGTTCATCTATAAGACTTTCGAAAAGCGGTTAACCACAAAACGAACATGGCGGCCAAGCGAATTTGAAAATTTTAAATAGAACTTTCTCGCGATTTAATGTTCCAAACGCAATGAAATCTGGTACAGGAAATGTTTATACACATTGTAATGCACTGGTATCTAATTTAGTTCAATTTTTACATAACCTCAAGATGGCGGCTGTGCGAATTTTGAAATTAAGTTTTTATTTCTTGTGTCGTAATCAAGCGATCGAAGTGAATGTTTGAATAATGAACCTACGCAATAATTTTCCTTCAATGGTAAATGACTCTATGGCCTATACATTTAACAATCCAACATGGCGACCATCCGAAATATTCAGACGACTCTGAATATCTACGAATCTATTATAGCAATCAAACTGATTTTTTGTGGTCATAGGGGCTATGAACTTAAGTTCACCTATAGGACTTTAAATAACCTGGCGATCACAAATCCAACATGGCGGCGACGCGAAATATAAATATTCACATGGACGTTTCTCGCAATTTAACCAACCGCGTGCAATGAAACTGGGTACAGGAAATCCTTTTACGATTGTTAATCCACTGGCATCTAATTTATTTCAATTGTTTCCATAACCACAAGATGGCAGCTGTGCGAAATTTTGAAATCTCCTTGTTACTTCTTGTGTCCTAATCATGTGATTGAATTTGAATGCTACACGTACACAATAATCTTCATGTAACATTACATAACTCTAGGACCTACATATATAAAATCCAACATGGCGACCATCCGAAATATTTAGTCGGTACTCAATATCTACGAATCTATTACAGCAATCAAACTGAAATTTTGTATGTTGATAGTAGCAGTTAATATAAGTAGGATATATGAAAATAGGCTGTATAGTTCTTCACGGAACTACTTGTTATCTGTCAATAACACACTGATAAGCTAAGTGTCTGGAAGGCATCCGGCCATAAAATCCATCCACCATCAGAGACTCGTCTCTCTTCTATCACCATCCCCATGGAGATGGGAATATTAAGGGAGAGAATAACAGTTCTAAATTTACATAATACCAAATGCTGCCGAGAAAATTAGCATTAAACGGTGAAAGTCCACCTATGAGTATCCTGGGATTGAAGAGGAAACAACTTATATATTTATTGGCTATTGGTGATGTTATTTAATAATAATTAGGTTTCAATTAGAGTGTAGATTTACGTATTTAAGCCGGGCATACTTTGAAGCGAATGAGACCACTATTGGGTCTCCAACCAGAACACCCCGCATTCTTCCCACTACTCCATGGTAGCAGTGCTTCGGTATACCCAACAGTAGGTTGGCAATTTTCGTTGTCAACGTTTCTACCAATCATTAATAATAATAATAATAATAATACCGTGTGACCTCGGGTGACGGGTGCAAGATTTGTTATTTGATACCTAGAGGGTAGCTTGCATGTCGAATTTCGTTGTTCCTTGAAGCACTATGAAAGTCAAGGGGGTTAGGTATCTAAGCTCCTTGAACACTATAGCGCTTTCTAGTAGAGAAATGAGGAGTTTTGTGTTGACGGAAACTCCCGAGATTAATTTTGCCATTATGAACACGGCCTACTGAATTCAAATGGGTTCTTTGACATGCCAACATCGTATGACATGCGTATAGCAATTTTTGGCGCCTTAAAAAAATAATCACATACCACGGCCAGGAGCGAACCTGCATGCTCGGGGTTGGTAGTTCGACATGTTAACCACTCACCCACCGTGGCAAGCTAACATTAGTAATAACATTTTCTGTGACCAGACTGTAACTAATGTTTATCTCTTTACACTTTCACGCAACAAATCGGAAGAAGTGATCCATTCAATCTTCAAGCTCCCTCATTTTCTATGGCTCAAAGAGCATGTAATAGATTCTGTAACTATTTCGGGAATGATCTCCTGCTTTAATCTTTAATGGTTACAGATTTATAATGGAAAATATCAAGTTCTTCAGACTTAAAACTTATGAAAAATAGGACCACTGAAGATAAACCTTTAGAAGAAGCATGATTGGTAGTTATTAAACTTAATAGCTTCTTCAACTTTACTTTACGATAACGAGACAAAACTTTCCTGTTGTTTGGGACGTGATGAAAATGATGTGTGGTGAACTATAGAATCTGATGGAAGGGAGCCAAACAAGACAAGAGCGTGGACCATAACTTACTGAACCTTCCATTTAGTTCGACGTTAGTTACGAGAGCTGATGAGCCCAATAATATCGTATTACTAATAGCGATAAAAATAATAATAATAATAATAATAATAATAATAATAATAATAATAATATTAAAAAATATATACGAGCCTTACAGCAGTCGCATACGATGTGTAACATCTGACTTGTTATCCTATTATGAAATTGAGATGAAATGTATGTGAAGTCATCTGACATGTTATCCTACTCGTATACGACACAGCTTGGACATTCCTAAAATGTTAATTTACGCTCCGTTTTCATACTGGTACTAAGATGAATGAATAGATTGAATTGGAGATATGCTACTGTCACACTTGTTTGAACAAACATCACATATTTTATTGTAAATTAAGAGGAGGAAAGAAACCATAGTCTCTAGTCTATCTATAGACTACTAGAAATAATGTTCAATACAATCAAATTTACCAACTCCTGCTTGGTGCAAACTATTGTAATTAAAATTAGATAAATCGTAATTTCATGTAGATTCTGTGAAAATGATGCATACATAATGTTTTGATAGATATCGTTTAAATCGATAATTTGGTAGCAAAAATAATTGTCGGGACTGGGGTTCGAACACGAGACCTCATGATTCGCAGACCATGATGCTATCCACCCAGACATTACAACCACAGAAATTTAGAGTGCAAGACAGTTACTTATTTTCACGTGCCGGTAATAATGTGGAAGTAATTGTTTATGCTCCATTAATATTTTGCTTTTTTCGATAATGTTCCTGCGTAGCATTGAGTTTTAAGCTAGTTATGAATACGCCTACTTGAAAGTAAAGGAAATTCCTATGAAAGGCCTATACAGTTCCCGTATAAAAACATCGATATATATATTATATTGATCACTGCATTACCGCAATGTGGGTTAATATCTGAATAGCCATTGTGCAGAAAAATAATACACCCTTTGCCGACTAGTTGCAATGTTTCATATTAAAGCATATCATCATGTAAATACTGATACAAGGACTTTGAACAAGTGGTTTGTGTTTCAATCAGTTGACACCAGAGTTCGCATGAGCGTTTACCGTTCAGTATGAAAGTGTTGAGCATAGCTACTCGGGGAGTGGATGCCCATCACTTTCATCTTGAGATTGAAAAACAGACTCTTAATAAATCGTAATTCTTTTCAGCAAATATGATATATGTATATTTTTTCACCAAAGAACGACAACTTGAAGATTATTTATTGTATGAATATCTGGAATGGCGCCTGCAAACCTTGAAGTAATCCGTATGTGATATACATTCCGCATGGCCGACAGGGGCCATGGTACCAATCTCCGACACCGCGCGTTCATTGTTTCCTCTTACCACTGCCAGCTGGATCACATCCCTCCTGGCTAAAGCAGCCAGGAGGGATGCAATCCAGCTGGCAGTACGTCTTACACACTTCCGTCCGATCCACTTCCGTCCCATTTTTCAAAACCACTCTCACAAAAATATCCAGCAACCGAGTGGAAAGATGTTACACATCAAAAATCTGAATGATCTGAAGATGTAGGCTTCACGTTCGAAACATGTCATCCATTGTGTACATAGAATCATGTTAGTTTGTGATAACAACTTGTTCTTTTTCATGTTAGGGCTTGTAAATTGGTTTGCCGCCTAATGTAATTGGTCACAATTTGTTTAGACCGACTGAAAAACTTTCTTTAATAGAACTAGGCAACCCTGATTAATGGATTCTATCACTTGAACCATTACCAACTTGAATAGTACGCTGTCAGCCGTGGTTTGTTAGGTTAATCTGGCATTTGTAATGTAGCCTATATGCTATAGTAAATCGCATTGATATGTTCAGTTTCCATTACTAAATTAGGGTGTACTGTCAATTTAAATAGATTTTGTGTTTATCTGGCGCACATGTACGAGTTAGCTCTGATCGCATCATCGATATAAACCCTGTTCCACTCCACGTCACGCTACATACGCTGAACAGCTCTCGGGCGAAAGTTCTGCGTGTAATACAATTGGGAAATATCCACTATAGGCCTAAGTGAGGGAAAAGGGGAAAAGTGAAGTTTGATGAAGAGCTCCGCTCAAGAGCATTTTTATGTATGCAAGAAAAACCTGTTTGTTGTAACTCTTTTGTCGGTTAACACGAATTCTCCCAATAACTGGGAGAGGGTACAATGCGTATGATATAACATAACCCTTGCCGTGTCTTTTACGATATATTCCGCAACGTGATTCCTGCCCTACCGAGTCGTATAAGGAATATTCCACAGGCTATCATAAGTTTACACTTAATTACGGTAGGTGGCAGGACGGTATTAGACAACCTTTACGCGCACTTGAAATAGAAAATGAAAGGAAGGAAACTTTTAGTTTTACGTGACCGTTGATCATCCGAACATTAGACATGGGACCTCCTTTTTACGTGGAATCCGGACCACAGGACATGGCATTTCACTTCGAAAATCTCAGATGCATTGACCGGGAATCGAACCCGGTCCACCTTTGTCAGAGGCCAACAGCCTGACCGCTGCGCCACTACGCCCCCAAACAGGATATGACTATGTGAATCATTTCATTATATTTTGCAGGTTTGTTAAATAGATACTTGAGAAATGATGGGTTCGTATGATTTAAACAAATGCTGCAAGTTCAAGGCATTTGATCGAATCGGACAATGATTACAGCGATTTTGAAGGCAGCGTTAAACGATTGAGGAGGGTCTGGCTGCGTGGCTCAGCGGTAACGTTCTCGCTTGCTGGGCCCAAGGTGGCAGGTTCGTATCCTGGCGCTGTCAACTGGCATTTGAGGGTGCGCAAATGCGATGGAGCCGTATCAGTAGATTTACTGGCACGTTAAAGATCCCCTTCGGGGCAAAATTCCGGCACCCCGGCGTCTTTAAAAGCCACAGTAGTTAAAAGGGACGTAAAACCAATAACATTATTATTATTATTATTATTATTAAAAGATTGAGCGTTAATCAAGTGGCAAAAACTGATGGAGATAAGAGCAGTGGTAATACGGATACAAGTGTAGTATATACGCGATGTAAATTCCACGGTTTCCCTGAATTGATTCAGTTTTTGTACAGTTTTCCACTTTATAAATGTTTTTATGAACAACTATCTGAACCCGGCCACGCTTCGCTGTGGCTCAATCTAATATGAAATGGGTAAGTAAATGAAAGTATTGTAGCGAACATAAATTCATCAAGAATGTCCATTTTTCCGATTTGAATGAATTTACATGAGGTATTGTACTGAATATTCGGTTCGTATGAAAAAGCAATTCAGTAATATGAAGCTCGATCATTTAGATATTGCAACTGCATACGTTTCCGCTGTTGGTATACTGTAATTGTTTTTGGCGTTGCTGAGACGATTGTGCTGCTATTCTTCTTCTTATCGATTCAATTCGTAAGACTTCAAGTCTTTCTTCTCGCTGATGTGCCAATTCTTCTGCTCGTCTTTGAGAAGTTCTGACTCGGACACGATCATTATCGTATAAACTTTCTTGATCTGTGGGGTTTGATCTCCTTTGATTTCTATCATTGTGCGTCGAGACCTGTGTTTGAACGGTGGTGAGGCATTTATGACATGAAGATATGAAGCCCATTGAGATATTGCAACTGTATACGTCTTTGCTGTTGATGTAATTGTTCTTCGCGTTGTGGAGATGATTGTGTGTCTCTTCTTCTTCTTTTCGATTGAACTCATGAAACTTCTTATTGCATGTTTTGATCAAATGGATTATAGTATGGGAAGTTTTCTTTGCTCATAGAAGGTTTTTAAGTGGATGCGCTATGGCGCTAAGGAGATTTGGACTTCCACGTAGTTAATAGGAAGATTGTTAAGTGGGTGCGCATCAGTACCATGGAAACCAAGATGAAGATGTGCACTCTACTTTCTATTCACGGCGTTGCTTAGGTCAACCATCTTTAAGATGGGCAATGTCCTTTAGCAATATTTACCGGACTATCATGATACAGAGTAAGCCGTTGTCCCCTAGCGACGATCTTTAAGTCGGTCAATCAGTCCATAGGCGGCTTCGGTGGCGTAGTCGGTAGCATGCTGAGTTTCTATGCCCAAGATCGCGGGTTCAAATCCGGCCGAAGTCGTCGGATTTTTTCAGAGCGTTAGAAATCCCTCAGTATGCCTTCTTTCGGAGGGGAAGTAAAGCCGGCGGTCCCATGTCATACATTTTTGGCATGTTAAAGAAACTTCCACTAATTACACCTGTGTGAAGCTAAATTGTATAGGTTAAGAATGTAAACAACGCTCTTAGGTTCCTACGTTCGTTGCCAAGAGCCGACTGCGGTGGCGTCTAGCAGATAAGTTCTGAACTAGGCCTAGTACTCATTGACGGTGGCGTTTGGCGGCAAAAGTAGGAACTATTTGAAAAATTCAAAGTTGCAGTCATTACTTGAATTTAAAAGAAAACAGATACACACATTAATACAGCCATCACAATTAACACCGGTTATCAGACAGATTCTACACACACCCAAAGTACACGGGGCTACATGACCACGTTGTCACAGCCTCTAAACTTAAGACCCAACCCCCTCCCCCGCCCCCCAATCAGTCCATCAAGTTGGATTTAATATTGGTGTGGCTTTGTCAAACCCAGTCGAAGTCGTCGGGTTTTTTAAGAGCGTTAAAAATCCCTCAGTATGCCTTCCTTCGGAGGGGAAGTAAAGTCGGCGGTCCCATGTCATAGATTTATGGCATGTAAAAGAACCATCCACTAACTACACTTGTGGGAGCTAAAATGTGTAGTTTAGTTTGATAACGCTATATTAGTTCCAACGTTCACTGCCAGGTGCTGGCTGCGATGGCATCTAGTAGCCAAGTCCGCAGGTAGGTGTCGCGGATCGTAGCATTTGGCAGCAAAAGTAGGAACTACTTAAAAAATTGATCGCCTGTAGTCCTTATACCGGAATCACAGACAACACACATTAATACAGCCATTGCGCACCCTCAAATGTTAACTGTCTGCGCCAGGATTCAATCCAGTAACCTAGGGTCCAGCAGGCGATAACATTACCACTGCACCAGGCAGCCAATCTCCTGGCATTCGCCTGGAGTGGGAAACCACGGAAATATAATGCGTAAACTTTGACCATTACGGCAATGGTAATAATTAATAACCGTGTTGACTGATAGTATTATCTCATTAAAACCGTCTAGTCAAACACTAAAGAAACGTTTCATTACATTATTAATCGTACATGTTTCGGTATTTCATTGATACCTTCCTCAGCGTGATTGATATTAAATCTTAAAACTAGTTAACAAAGCCAAAACGAAATGGTGTCCTTACAAAAATTGTTTTAAATCAAAAATGGAAAAACTTGCAAATACTTAAATACCATGTATTAAAAAACGATAGTAAAATGACACTATTAAAATAAGAGATCTACCTTATAAACTGATTACGTCAATACTCCAATAATTTTGATCGAAAACTTTAGTGACAGAAGATGTCGCTGTCAGAAGAATGAAGAAGCGCAAAGGATGTAGGTCAAATTGTCGGCTCAAACGGAACACAAATATTGTAATCCAGTCCTCCAACCTAAAACTTCAGTCGATTCCCAACACAATGTGCAGATCATTTATTTAAAACTATAAAATAACATAGCAGAGAGACCCAACAAATAAGAACCAACTAAGTCATCGAAGTTTAGGAGAAGGTAGTACCGTAAACTATTACGTTTCTCGTAACAGTATTCCACCTGAAGACGACACTGTGTAATATACTTGATTGCTGTGTTTGGTAAATAGCCTGCACATTGCGTTACCCATTAAGCAACTAAAACAACAGAGTGGGCCATTAAGTTGGGAATCGACTGAAGTTTTAGGTTGGAGGACTGGATTACAAAATTTGTGTTCCGTTTGAGGCGACAATTTGACCTACATCCTTTGCGCTTCTTCATTCTTCTGACAGCGACATCTTCTATCACTACAGTTTTCGATCAAAATTATTGGAGTATTGACGTAGGCAGTTTATAAGGTAGATCTCTTATTTTAATAGCGTCATTTTACTATCGTTTTTTAATACATGACGTTTAATTAATTGCAAGCTTTTCCATTTTTGATTTAAAACAATTTGTGTAAGGATATCCATTTCGTTTTGGTTTTGTTAATTAGTTTTAAGATTTAATATCAATCACGCTGAGGAAGGTATCAATGAAATACCGAAACATGTATGTTTAATAATGTAATTAAACGTTTCTTCAGTGTTTGACTAGGCGGTTTTAATAAGATAAAACCATGGAAAACCAGTTTCTGAATGGCTGAATTGGGAATCGAACTCGCGTCTTCTCAGTTGTACCTAACGAGGCTGAGAGTAACCCGTTACAGCCCCCAGACTAGAATCGAATTCCTTGGCGGAGCTGGAAATTCTACCCGGACCTAAGAAGTGACAGACAAGAATGTTAGCCACTACGCCACGAGGTGGTCTGCTATTGTACATCTAATTTTGACAGGACACAGTGGGTTTTGGAACTAGTGACATCATTGAACCACATAGAAATACTGTTTACTAATAGTAAGCAGAAATTACTCCCATCGACAGTTATTATCCTCCCACATGACATGCCGTTGACCACACGCCGCTGTCAATTATTCTATAGTTCAGCCATAGTTATCACATTAGCGTCATCTCGTCATTCGGTGGCATGACACGAGTATATTACACCAATATCCACTTTACAATACAAAAATGTTTTTATGCGACGTCCTTACAATTTTCGATACATGTTTCGGCTCTGTGAGCCTTCTTCAGTCAAACACATTCTCAATATGACAGTCTATGGTTGATATTGTTAAGAAACTTTTTAAAAAACTTTTTACATTCGTCAAAATTATTTAAAATTATTTAAAATGGACATAAAATACTTAAAGAATTCGACTATGTGCAGAAGTTCAGGTCATAGGCCCTTCGTCGTTGAAATCCCTATTTTAAACACAGGACCCCATTGTACAAGTATCTTGTAAAAATCGTATATGAACAATCCTTGTGGCTACGGGTGAACGGAATTTCCTTGCTTAAAACTTTGTCATTTTAGTTCAACAACCGTAGATTTGAAGACGCTGGAGATAACACCTCACTATTTGAAAGATATACAGATGTGTTGTTGCTGGTCTGCTTTGATCACTGTTTCTTAACAATATCAACCATAGACTGTCATATTGAGAATGTGTTTGGCTGAAGAAGGCTCACAGAGCCGAAACATGTATCGAAAATTATAAGAACATCGCATAAAAACATTTTTGTATTGTAAAGTGGATATTGGTGTAATATATCAAATCAATATGGGAAAATCTAGAATAATGACAAAAGTCATAGATATTCATGACACGAGTATGTTTGCATATGTGTTATACCTAGCAATATATTTTAAACAATGTGTGTTTGGTTCTGTTTTTATGAATAACACAGTATTCAAATATAGGGTCACTGCATAAATCTGTGTCGTCTGCATTGGGTTGGCACCACTGCATTGTGAAACGTTCGTTTTCGTTTTTGAATTGTTTTTTACTTCTGTTTGGAGTTTGATTATCGCGAACAGGAACTTGTGTGTTGTTAACGGCTTGGTCACTTTCAAGGATTATCAGTATGGAGTGTCAATTAGAGAAAATAGAACACTCCGACACATTTTACTCTTCGACTTTAATGGAGGATTTGGTACTGCAGTAGCCGCGAGAAGAATTTCTGGTGAGTACGGGAGGGAAGCAATCACTAACAGGATGGTATGGAAATAGTTTTCACGTTTCCGACAGGGAAAAATCGATTTGTGTGATGAACCACGTTCTGGAAAACATTGACGTTTTGATGAAACCCGCCTAAATCAGTTGGTTCGCAATAATTCTCGCCAAACAACGCGGAAATCGGCACATATTATGGAATGCGATCACACAACGCTAGCAGGCGGTCATTTGTGGTTACATTACTGACTGATTTATTTATGACGTGTATCCGTCTTGTTATGTAATGTACTGAATTTTGTTCTAGTAAGAAATCACTTAAGCACCGATCCAGTATATGCGTAATATCACCGCTACGAGCTTTAGGACATAAGTCTGAAATTCCGAACGTTGGTACGTCAAAATAATTTAAGTTTGAAATTGTTTCCACGCGTACTGAGATATTGTCTCTACAGTTCAAATGTCCAGAGAATTTACATTGGCAGTTGGTTGCAGTTAGCTCTAAATTGTTGTATTTGTAATGGCATCCAGTTTTATGTATACAATTTAGCAGTAATTTTGTGAGTGGAATAATACATTGGATATCTCATAAGTAATATCGTTTTTCAAAGATTTTTTTTGGAAAGTTTTCTGAGAAAAAATAAAATATTCAACAAAGTAGAGAGCTTGATAATCAATGGGGAGGCAGTACAGCAAGTGACAAAGTACGAGTATTTAGGAACAAATGCGAACTGCTACATTGCCTGTGCTGAGGAGATAAAGTCCAGGATCGGTCAAGCCAGAAATGCATTCAATAAAATTAGGAGAGTGTTCTGTAGCAGAGACCTTAATTTACATCTAAAACTTAGACTTCTGAGATGTTATGTCTTCTCCACCTTGTTCTATGGAGTTGAGACCTGGACCATAAAGAAAAGAGAAATGGACAGATTGGAGGCATTTGAGCTATGGACGTACAGAAGGATACTGAGGCTGAGTTGGAAAGATAAGGTCACCAAAGATGAGGTGATGAGGCGGATGGGAAAGAGAAAGGAAATATTAAATACTGTCAAAATTAGAAAACTGCAGTATCTGGGTCATGTGATGAGAGGAGAGTAATATAATCTACTACAGCTGGTCATTCAAGGAAAGTTACAAGGCAAACGAAGACCTGGAAGAAGACGCATTTCTTGGATCGATAATCTGAAAACTTGGTTCAATTGTTCCACTATTGAGCTGTTTCGTGCTGCATCATCTAAATCAAGAGTCTCTATGAAGGTTGCCAACCTCCTGAGAGGAGATGGCACATAAAGAAGAAGTAGAGATCATCAGATTCTATGGTCTTGAGCCATCTTTCTGCGAGGTTTCTTATCCCGCGACTGTACCAGTCTCAAGGTTTTGATGCGAAAAATTCAGCGAGACCCACTTCCACAGTTCAATGTTTTCGAAATTTCCTCCACGCAAGAAATAGGCGATGGATAGAAATAGATGGTAATCTGAGGGCGTAAGATCAGGGCTGTATGCTGGATATGGTAGCAGTTCAATTCCTCCCAATTCTTGAATTTGTGCCATGGTTGTTCGTGCAGAATGAGGTCTCGCATTGTCCTGCTGCAAAAGAACTCTATATCGGTTAACTAATGCAGCGTATCTCCGTCTCAACATTTTATGAACTCGTTCCAGTTGTTGAAAATAAAGATCCGCATTGACAGCACGCCCGTTTGGGATAAATCCCAGTGAATCACTGCTTCAAAATTCCACTAGATACGCGCCATCACTTTGGGGCCGAACCGATCCTTCTTTACGATTACTTTGGCAGGTTTAGTGGAACTGAGCCACTTTTTCGAGGCGTCAGCGTTGCGGTAATAGACCCATTTTCATCACATGTGACAATTCTCCTGATAAATCTATCATTCGTGGGTTACCGATAAACTCAAGACAGATATCCACTCTACGTTGATCCTGTACTACGCCCGATAGCGCCTGGATGATCGACAAATTGTTAGATGCACTGGAACGGCGCTGATTTTCATGGGAATGGACTGTAAGCTCTTTGGATCTTGCCGGAAATTGATATTCATTAACTTTCTAATCTACGATTATTATGAAAATGTTTGGAAATTTTGGAAATTATTTTGTGAAATTTTGCCATCGTTGACTGTATTAGTCTGTAGTCACATCGAGAAAAAATAATAGTGTTCAGCATCTTTTGCAGGATATGTTTGCAGTGCATCAGTACCATACGGGATGCAAGCAGAGAAATATCGACCTTCCTGTCAACTTGCGTTAGTAGGGTTGCAGCAAACGATATTGGAAGGGGCTGTTGAATCACCCAGTATAGTGTATACTTGGGCCCAACACGTTTTGTCCCTAGGCTGTATGTTATTCTGTCGAGAACCAGATCTTTTGTTAACCCTTCTCGCTGAAAGGCGGAATCTAGATATTCCCTACGGATCCAATCCGTCAATGTTACGCCTGCAGACCACCGTGATATCCAAATTTCTATCGCGTTCAATTAGTGACCATAATTCTTTATTCTCGACAAACATCAAGAACCATACAAAAGGGCGGGGTGGGTGATAGTCTCATGAGACTAACACGGTAATGATAACACTCCAATTTCATCGGTATCCGCCTATCGCACATGAGTTAATGTTCTTAATACATTTTTGGTGCTTGGGACATCTTGGTCATCAACCCCATGTGATTGAACGTGTGTTGAATTTGTCTGATAACTTTGTGTAGCTGTATTAGGACAGGGATGGGGTAGATGCTCTGGGACTTGAAGTAACGTACTATCTCAGCATTTGCCTGGGGGGAGTGTGAAAAAGTACAGGGAAGGAACCACACTCATGATAGCCACTGTCAGTGCAGGGATTTGAACCTACGATTTCCAAGCTTGCTCAGCTGCTCGCACGGTCGTGCTGCTTGATTAACGATCATGGTTATTCCGCGGAATTATCGCACATGAATTCGGTAACCTTGGACGGTGTTTAACATCAGAGAACGACGCGAACGCCAGTGACGAAAGAGTCTAGTTACATGAAGTTTTGTGGCATAGTTATACGAACTATGAACCACTTCTTGGACGGCTGAGGTGGACATTGAACCCACCTCTTGTCCGGGTTGGCTCACGAGGCTGAGTGTGCACCTTTCCAGCCCTGAGACCAGAATTACATTTCTTGTCAGAGCCAAACCCGGACCTCACATTGAATAGACTAGAATATCCTGTGTTCCAAATCACGGATAACCAGAGATTGGGACGAGAGTGTTATTTGTTACAACCATCACCTGATACATGTGATTATACAGTGTTTACAGTGATTCCCCGATAGTCTAATAGAAAAATCCTTCTCCTTAAGATTAATGAAGCGCAACATAAATTTAAACATAAGTCACAAACCTAGAACTAATTTACATTGCAATAAATGTTATAAACAATTATCAAGACACTAATAATGGCTATTCATTGTGTACTAATTTAATCTTATCCTAATTGATACAGAGAGGCTATCCTAGACTTTAACTAAGTTGTACAGTTTAGGAAACCATCTCCTGTACCTGAATACTTGTTTCACATGCATTTTTGTTCTGATTCTCATCTGTCGTTTTCCTATTCCACAATCCCCTGATAATATTAACACTTACCCTGCTGATGCCTTAAATGTTGCTCCTCACCCCTGTGCTGGCTGATTTCCAGAATCTATGGCTATGTTCAGAATGGCACAAACTGAATGTGGTTTGAGTTACAAATAAATTGAAAAGTCCGTTCGATTTCCGAACCCTTACACTACAAATTTAATAAAAATCCGACACGATCAAAAAAAACTATGATGTAAAAAATAAGCCGTAGACAGCTATTGCGCGCGCTCTCGTCCTGGAACGAGCGGGCGCGCTGGCAGAAGTAGAAGGGAGAACTGTCTCTTCGGTTGCGTCAGATTCAGAATCTGTAATGCGAATTACAACCCCAAATATATATATATACTAGTCATAGAATAAACTCATCGTTTTTGCGAGAGAAAAATCTGTCCACAGAATAAAAACAAAGGAAAGGAAAACAGATTTGACCTACTTGAACTTGCATCGCTTGCCTTCGAACAGATCGATATTATTCCGCTGAACAGTGACGTGGTGCTATCTAGCGATAGTATGTGCAACTTCATGCTTACTGGCAGCCACACGCGAGTGCTAGAGCTGTAATATTACGTTCGTCTCCAACACAAAGTGCGAGAAATCGATCAACGTAATATTACGCTCGCCGCAGTTTTAAAAAGTTACCTTCAAACGTAATATTACGTCGCCCGCGCTCTAAGTGTTAAATCATTCCGCTAATTTACCTGCCTTCCTCCAATCCCTTTTTAGTAATTTTATTACAGTGAGATATTCATTTTCACTTTCTATTCTGTTTAAATCTGACTTGACTACAAACTTTGCTCTTATCGTTTTAGTCTCATTGCATTCCTTGATCAGGTGTGCTGCAACCATAACCTTCCCACAAAAAAGACCTCCCAATGACAGGTAATGGGTGATGAGAGATGTTCGTGGTGACTGATAATGAAGAGAAGAGATAGGTTGGTAGGACACTTAATAAGACACCCAGGAATAGCAAACTTAGTTATGAATGGAAGGGTCAAAGATAAGAAACGATGGATGAATGGGCAGAGTGTGATTAGTCTAAACAGGATGAAAGTTCCTCCTGATCAATACTTCATTAATAGCGATCACTGGGTGGGCACTAATGGGACATGTTTTGAGGCATAAATATTATTATTGGCCCCTTCATCAGCCGCTATGATAGAACATTACAAGAATATTTTTTGCGTAGCACTTGAAATTCCCTTAGAAATGAATCTTGTATGGTGCACAATAAAGAAAGATTGAAATATTTACGCCTAATATGAGTTATGGTATGTCAAAAGTCTTATGAACTACTGTAGGTCTATAAACATTTTCAATGGACGCCTCACGGTAGTACTTTAGATGGTATTGAAGACACAAATGTATGGTACCGGTTCGGTACGTCAGCAACAGTTCAGAACACCTTTGTTGGAATCAGCTGTAGGAACACTTAATTAGTCAATACTTCACCAGCAATATAAAGATGATAAAATCAATGAAGTCACTGCACTGAAATCATATCTTGCCTAATATATATCTTACGAAGTGCATAACTTCAACACTTGCCATGGCAGAGATTGGCCTCTAATCCGTCTAAAAAGAAAAACAAGAAGTTCCGTGACGAACTAAAGAGCCTACTTTTCATGCCAATGATTATTCTCCAGTATATGAACCTATCTAGAATAATGACGAAATTAAGTTGGTAATATCGAAATGTCTAATTAGTTCGAAATATTCCTGGTATAATGCAGCATAATAGAGCACTACAGTTGGCAGCCCTGGTGACTGAATATATTCTTAGTTCCATGTCTTAAGGTACAGAATACAAAATTTTGTTGAAGTCCAATGGACGTTGCATGCACTTAGACATTGGATCTATCAGCACGCGTAAAAGCATGTTGGCAACAATGTCATGCGTGTGCTGGTTAGAAATAATCGGAAATATTATGATATCTTGTTGTGCCAATCTTGGATGCAAGTTACATGTATTTTAAAATTGGTCCTATCAGCAGGCATAGAATCATGTTGGCAGCACTGACTTATATTAATGATTTTTAATTAATCTTGAATGTCAGCTGCTATACGTGTGCAAAGTATAGGGCTGTTGGCTTGCATACTTCCTGATATATTGATATTAGGGTAAAACATATAGACAGCATTTATTAACAGTTGGCAGCCCTGATTGCTCTTAAGAATACTTATCGTCATATCTGTTATGTTACACATAGTCCATACGAAATTTGGTTGAAATCCAACTGACAGTATAGAAGTTACATGTATTTAAATAATGGTCCTATCAGCAGGCTTAGAATCATGTTGGTAGAACTGAAGTATATAAGTTACTCCAAAATTAATCTAGAATGTCAGGTACTATACGAGTGCATAGTTTAAAGCTGTCGGCTTGCATAGTTTCCGATATATTGGTATTTGGATAAAAGAATAGAGAGATCATTTATTAACAGTTGGCAGCCCTGGTGGCTCTTAAGAACACGCTCAGTCATATCTGTTTATGTACACATATTACATACAAAATGTGGTTGAAATCCAATTGATAGTGTAGAAGTTATAGGCATTTAAAAATTGGACCTATCAGAAGGCTTAAACTTATTTTGGTAACACTGTCATGTATGGTCTCCTGGAAATTAAACTGAAATAGTGTTATCTACATGTGTGCCAATTTTGGAATAGCTCCCAGGCATACCTTCCAAGATATCCAACATGGAGCTCAAATTTCTATTGCGTTTTTTCAGCAGTTGGTAGCACTGACATCATTTTCAAATATGGACGTGAGATATTCCGGTGAACATCTTTACTCATACTAAGTTTGGTTTTGATTGCTGCAGCCGTTTAGGAGTTGATAGGGGGGGGACACACACACAGCCAGACAGACAGACAGAAGGACAGACAGACAGACAGACAGACAGACAGACATTTTCCCGGATCGATCTCATGAGTCTACTTTTTCCTCATTTTTGCAAAATGTGAAAAGTAGGCTAATAAGGAGAAAAATTAGTGAATTGCTAAGGGAGAAATGAGTAGGTGAAGGCCACTTATAAACTTCATAACCAGTAACGAGAAATTACCTTGTAGGCGTAAATGTTTCAATCTTTCTTTATGGTGCACCATACAAGATTCATTTCTAGGGGAATTTTAAGTGCTACGCAGAAAATATTCTAGCATCGTTCTATCATAGCGGCTGATGAAGGGGCCAATAATAATATTTAGGCCTCGAAACATGTCCCATTAATGACCACCCAGTGAGCTCTATTAATAAAGTATTGATCAGGCGGAACTTTCATCCAGTTTAGACTAATTAGTTTATCAATACGGAACCAGAATGAAAGTGTAAGTTCTAAAATTAAAGAGTGTGATTGTTATGACTGTTATTTTAAGGGATGATACATCAAGATCAACTGCCCCAATGGGAGATAAAGTAGAGGATTAAACCAAATACTCTGAACAGAATAATAACAATAGCGTGGCACTCTACGGAAGTGAATCTTGGACCGTTGGAGCTGCAGAAAAGAGGAGAATTGAAGTGTTTGAATTGTGGAGTTACAGGAGAATGATCAAGCCCAGATGGGTAGGTAGGGTTACAAATGAAATGCTGGGAGACGAGAGATATTTGTGGTGACTGCTAATGAAGAAAAGAGATAGGTTGGTAGGACACATACTGCTTACCACGGTGGGTGAGTGGTCAACGTGTCGGTCTACCAACTCCAAACTTGCAGGTTCGCTCCTGGCCGTGGTAAGTGATTTTTGAAAGTCGGCAAAAATTACGACACCATGTCATACGATATTGGCATGTCAAAGAACCCATTTGAATTCAGGAGGCCGTGTTCATAATGGCAAAATTAATCTCGGGAGTTTCCCGCCAACAGAAAGTTCCTCATTTCTCTACTAGAAAGCGCTCTAGTGTTCAAGGAGCTTAGATATCTAACCTCCTTGACTTCCATAGTGCTTCAAGGAACAACGAAATTCGACATGCAAGCTACCCTTTGGGTGTCAAATAACAAATCTTGCACCCGGCACTGAGGCCATACGATATTATTATTATTATTATTATTATTATTATGGCACCTGAGGCCATACGATATTATTATTATTATTATTATTATTATTATTATTATTATTATTGTTATTATTATTATTATTAGGACACATACTAAGACACCCAGGAATAGCATACTGCACTTAGTTATGGAAGGAATGAAAGATAAGAACTGAAGGAGTAGACCAAGATTAGAATATGATAAAAAGATTGCCTTGGATGTAGCGTGTGGTAGCTAAGTAGAGATGAAACGATTAGCTCAGGACAGGGAAGCATGGCAGGCTACATCAATCCAGTCGAAAGACTGAAGACTCAAACAACAAGAAGTTCCGTTAAGAACTATACAGCCTACTTTTCATGCCAATGATTATTCTACAGAATATGAACCTATCTAGAATAATGACGAAATTAAGTTGCTAATATCGAAATTTCCAATTAGTTCGAAATACTGTATACCTGGCATAATGTATCCTAATAGAGCACTACTGTTGGCAGCCCTGATGACTGAATATATTCTTAGTTCCGTCTCTTACGGTACTAAATACAAAATTTGGTTGAAGTCCACTGGATAGCATGGACGTTACATGCAGTTAAACATTGGATCTAACAGCGCGCGTAAAATCATGTTGGCAACAATGTCATGCATGTATTGGTCAGAAATAATCTGAAATAATATGATCTATTGTTGGGCCAATTTTGAATGAAATCCATTAGTTAGTATAGAAGTTACATGCATTTTAAAATTGGACATATCAGCAGGCTTAGAATCATGTTGGCAGCACTGACGTATATTAGTTACTCCAAATTCGTCTAGAATGCCAGGTACTATACGTGTGCAAAGTTTAGAGCTATTGGCTTGCATACTTTCTGATATATTGATATTAGGGTAACAAAAATAGGGACAGCACATATTAACAGTTGGCAGCCCTGGTTGCTCCTTAGAATACGCATAGTCATATCTGTTATGGTACACATAGCACATACGAAATTTGGTTGAAATCCAAATGATAGTATGGAAGCTACATATATTTAAAGTTGGACCTGTCAGCAGGCTTAGAATCATGTTGGTAGCACTGACGTATATAAGTTACTCCAAATTAATATAGAATGTCAGGTACTTTACGTGTGCATAGTTTAAAGCTGTCGGCTTGCATACTTTCTGATATATTGGTATTTGGATAAAATAAATTAGGAGCATTTATTAACTGTTGGCAGCCCTGGTAGGTCTTAAGAATACGCTCAGTCATATCTGGTTATGTACACATGCAACATACGAAATTTGGTTGAATTCCGCTTGATAGTGTAGAAGTTATATGCATTTAAAAATTGGACCTATCAGGAGGCTTATAATCATTTTGGCAACACTGCCATGTTTGGCCACCTGGAAATTAAACTGAAATATTATGATCTGTACGTGTGCCAATTTTGAAATAGCTCCCATTCATACTTTCCAAGATATCCAACATGGAGCTCAAATTTCAATTGCGATTTTTTAGCAGTTGGTAGCACTGACATCATTTTCAAATATGGCCGTGAGATATTCAGGTATAGATCTTTACTCCTACCAAATTTTGTTTCGATTGCTGCAGCCGTTCAGGAGTTGATAGGGGGGGACACACACACAGACAGACAGACAGACACACATTTGCCCGATCTCATAAGTCTACTTTTTCCTCATTTTTGCAAAATGTGAAAAGTAGGCTAAAAACAATGGAATGAAAATTAGCATTTCAAAAACGAAAATTATGTCTGTAAGGAAGTCATCAACATCATCATCATCATCATCTTCATTTCTCCTTTTCCAGCTGACACTGGGTGGGGGCAAACATGGTTCCTCTTCACTTTGTTCTGTCGTTCCACCATTCCTCTTCCGACACGGTGTTCCAACCCAGGTTCCGTTTTCTAATGCTATGCTTCACAGAGTACATCCAACGCATTCTTGGTCTTCGTCCTCGCTTCGCTGTCATCCGTCATTCCAGTGCTCGTCTTGGTAACCTTACTTCATTCACCCGTAAGGAAGTAACACAAGAAAATAGAATGTCAAGTAGGAGGGACTAAATTAGAGCAGATATAATACTTTTGGTATTTAAGGTTGTGTATTCACTCAGAATTGTTGTATGAGGCAGCAAATACAGTGGAGGCATAGAGAAGCCATTTAGTCCAGTGCAATTAGACAAAATTGACCTCTGATTCGGACAAAATTAATAACAAGCTGAAAATTGGTGGAAACGTTAAGAACAATGTCCTAAACGAAATCCCAAAAGTCCCAAAAAATCCGAGCTGGGGAAAAGCCGCCATCTTGAATAAAACCCCCGCCATCTTGGATGTTTCGGTTCTTTGCCATATATTTCGAACTAGTGGACCTAGCGAGGTCAGACTTGTGTCAAATTGACCAGATTTTACTGTCGAAGTCTCGGAAACATTAATAAGATATGCTAGACGCATTCTTACAGCTTTTTAAATTATTTTAGTACTGTTAATAATATAAATAGTGTGTTCAAAGTTCGATGTTGACCTGTTTTTACACACCAACTTAGTAAAGTTACCTGAATTGGTGGAATAAGAGTAATTATAAAGATAAAATGAATATACAAACTTATCGACTTCAAATCCGTCGACGATTCACACTTGCCTCCTTTATGCAGCAGAGCAGAGCGAAGCGAGAAACCAGTCCTGTGTGGTAACGTTTGACCAACCGCTCTATGAAAAAGCTTTGGATATCGTGCTCTCGGCCGAAGAAAATAGCGCCTTATCAAATAATACTTTGCGGCTTGGAGGTTTCCACCTCTTGATGTCCTTTATGGGGGCTGTAGGATCTTTAATGGCTGGAAGTGGCTTAGAGGACTTGTGGGTGGAAATTTATGCAAAGAATTCGGTAATTCACATGATGTCTGGACACGCGAATGCTCGAGCAATCCGTGCCCACTTCCTGACTCAAGTTGCTCTCGCCAGTGTCCTCATCGACGACATAAAAGGAGATACGATTTTAACCGAAGAACTTAAAGCAGTTCACCGAAAGGTATTTTTAGGGGAAGAAACAGTTGCAAGCATCCGCAACACTGCATGTCTCGCTGACGCCTCCACTCGGTTTTACACCAAGTTCGACGAAGTCGCCAAATCAGGTCACACAGCGAAATTGTGGACTGAGTATTTCAAAATGGTAACCATCATGCGTCTTTTCGTGAGAGCCGAACGTTCCGGCGACTGGAATCTTCGCCTGTATTATGTGCTGAGCATGATTCCATACTTACATGCTGCAGGGCATTTTAACTATGCCAAATACGCTCACTTTTACCTCCAGCAAATGTTGAGGGTAAATGAAACCATGACTGCGTCCGAAATCGAACAATTTGTGACGAAAAGCTTCTTCACCGTCCGAAGATCCGACAAATTCTGGTGTGGAGTTTGGACGGATATGGCAATCGAACAGGTGCTGATGCGTACTATGAAGTCAGCGGGAGGACTGACACACGGCCGCGGAATGTCTGAAGAGGTGATAGCTCGATGGGTGACCGCCATGCCTGCAACGTCTGGTATTGTCGATGCAATGGAACGCTTGATTGGTGTTTTCTCTGAATTTTGCGATCAACACTTCGAACTTCGAGAGACACGACAAGGCAGATACAAAGGGGATGTTGACGAGATGACAGAGTGGCTGCGTTCTCACAACCCTTTCGTGGAACTTCCTCTTCTTTTGTCTCTGCGTACACGTGTGGTTGCCGACGACACCGTGAACTGTGACGAAGCCCACGCCCTTGGTTTGCAAGCCATGAAGTCAATCGTAGCTCAATGCCTCAAAGACGTCCACTTGAAGAGGAAGGACAAACTTCGTTCCCTTGGAAGTATATCCAAGTTCATGAAATTTAAGGACACCACAGTGGAAATAGACCCGAACCTACTGCATTATCGCCTCCTTTGCAAAATACGAAGTAAAGAAGAGCTTTCAACGTACTTGACTTACGAGTTGGCCGCAAGACCACCAGCTCTATTTTGTGGCACACTTCTGCGGAAAGGCACAAAGTCCAAGAAAAGTTTTCAAGCTGCGAAGAAGCTTTGCCATCAAACCCTGTGTTCACGGTCGACGGAGGTTTCCTTCTGCATCGAGTTGTTTGGACCTGTCCTGCAACCGACTCCCAAATTTGCCAGCAAAACGTCAATTATATTGAAATCCATTTTGGCAAAAAGACAACCGTTGTGTTTGATGCCTATGGTGCCCCGACAACCAAAGATGCAGAAAATGCCAGGAGAACTGTCAAGGAGGACCAGGCGCAGTTATGGAAGATTTCACACCAACTACTGTACCTCAAGGAGTGATTTTATCAAACGAGAACAACAAGACGCGTTTCATTGCTCTCCAATCAAAACACCTTACAGCAGCAGGCATTGAGGTTATTCAAGCTGAAGACGACGCTGATACCCTGATTGTTTCAACGGCAGCCGAAACTTCAAGGGAAACAGAAGTCAGTTCTGTGATTGTGGGAGAAGACACTGATCTGCTCGTCTTGATGGTTTCTGTTCCTGATGTTCACGACGACATTTCCATGTTTATGCCGGAAAGAAGAATGGAAAAGGCAAGATTTTCAAAAGCGGAAAATCTCAATTCTAGCCTTGGAAGCTTGCTTCCAATTCTCCCTTTCTTCCACGCTCCTACTGGTTGTGACACCACAACCGCCACCTTTAGAAAGGAAAAACTCAGGTCCTTCAAGCAGCTTAAAGAAAACGCTAAATTGCGCAGTAAGGTCCATGTTATCAACAAGCCAGATGCATCGCACAAAGAAATCGCTGCAGCAGGAGAGGCTTTCTTTCTTTCCTTATATGGATGCCCCATAACTAGCCGCTTGGACACCACAACTGCAGATCCGGATGTGAGCGAAAATGCGCTTGCCTACTGAGTGGCCTACGCTGCACAACAATGTGCGGATACTGCGCTGGTCACGGATGTGCGAACCGCCCAGAGGAGAGCATCGACGTTGACGACCCTGACGATCCTGTGCTTTAATACGAGGGCAAGTTATTTCGAAATATATATAGACATTATCTGCACAAAAGATAAGATTCTCACTGTTCCTTTTTTTTACAGATCTCATGGAACTACCAAACGACGGAAGCCGCTAAGCATTACAAGTCAAAGCTTGCATCTCTCATAGTGTCTCTCTATTTAATACTGACAATAATTTAAGAATTTTAGATGAGATACTCACAATTTCAAGAATATGATTCATAATTTTAGGTTTATATACATTATTTGTATTGGCAGTTTTCGCTATTGTGACAGGAACGGTCAAAATCGAACTTTTAACACTCTATTTATGTTAATAGTACTTAATTGAATAAAATAGCTGTAAGAACGCGTCTAACTTATTTTATTAATGTTCCTGAGACTTTGGCAGTACATTCCGGTCAATTTGACACCAGTCTGACGTTGCTAGGACCACTTGTTTGAAAGATATGGCCAAAAATGGAAAAATCCAAGATGGCAGCAGATTTATCAAGATGGCGGCTTTTCCCCAGCTCGGATTTTTTGAGACTTTTGGGATTTCGTTTACGACATGGTTCTTAACGTTTCCACCAATTTTCAGCTTGTAATTAATTTTGTCCATATTTAAAACTAATTCCACTGGACTAATTGCAATGAACTCTCAGTTGCGATCTACAGTATTCTGCAAGAAAGAAGTGTGAAGATTAAACTCTCCGTGAATCGCTCGAACAGTATTTAAATTTACCTTGCTGTCGGAAGTGGGTGGATTCAGGATATGTTATACATAAGGTAGCGGTAACTTATCATAAGGGTAGCACGAATGATTGGTTGGACAAAGAGATGGGAGCAATGTCATGAAGGTATAAGAGATAAAGGCTAAGTTATGAAAATTAATAAATGTAAAACAAAAGGAGATTGAGAATCATGTAATGGAAAGGGAGGAGTAAATTGATGAGGATGCAAAAGCAGATTTAATATTGAGATCAGAATTTGACAGAGCATTGGAGGACTTACGCAGGAACAAAGCACCAGGCATAGATGATATACCGATTGAGTTGCTACGCTGCATAGGAGATGAAGGTCTGATCAGGTTATTTCACTTGGTGTGTAGGATTTATGAGACAGGTGAGGTACCCCCTGATTTCCAGAAGAATGTTATCATCCCTATACCAAAAAATTGGGAGCTGACAGATGTGAAGATTACCGTACAATCAGCTTGATTACTCATGCTTCAAAGATCCTGTCTAAAATAATTTACAAGAGGATTGAAAGCGAGATAGAAATGGAGTTGGGTGAAGATCAGTTTGGTTTCAGGAGAAATGTAGGAACAAGGGAAGATGTTTTAAGTCTTAGGCTGATTTTGGAAGGTAGAATAAGGAAAGATAAGAGAACGTTCATGGCATTTGTAGTCTTAGAAAATGCTTTTGATAAGTTGATTGGACTAAATTGTTTGACATTTTGAAATCTATTGGAATAAAGTACAGGGAAAGGAGGGTAATCTACAATCCATGCAGAAACCAGACGGCAGTCATTCGAGCTGAAGGACATGAGAGGGAAGCTGGTATTCAGAAAGGTGTAAGGCAAGGCTGCAACTTATCACCCATACTTTTCAATCTTTACATTGAACAAGCAATGAAGGAACTTGGAGAAAAATTTAAAGTGGGAGTGAAGATTCAAGGAGAAATAATTTCAACTCTGAGATTTGCTGATGACATCGTCATCTTGGCCGACAAGCCTGAGGATTTGAATGAGTGTTTGAATGGTATGGACTTAGTCTTACGGAAAGAATTCATGATGAAAATTAATAAATATAAAACAAAAATACTGGAATGCAGCCGAAATAAATCAGAAACCTCTATGGACATTAAATTGGCGGGTTAAAAGCTGATGGAAGTAGGAGACTTCTGTTACTTAGGAAGCAAAATAACCAGTGATGGACGAAGCAAAGAGGATATAAAAAGTAGGTTGGCTCAGGCAAGGAAAGCATTTCTACAAAGAAGGAATCTGTTGACATCGAATATAGATTTAGGTATTAGGACGTCATTTTTGAAAGCCTTTGTCTGGAGCGTGGCACTCTATGGAACTGAAACTTGGACTATTGGTGCAGCAGAAAAGGGGAGAATTGAAGCGATTGAAATGTGGTGTTACATGTGAATGATGAAGATTAGATGGATAGATAGGGTTACAAACGAAGAGGTATTAAGACGAGTGGGAGAGGAGAGATGTTTCTGGCGACTGCTAATGAAGAGAAGAGATAGGTTAGTAGGACACATACTAAGACACCCAGGAATAGCAAACTTAGTTATGGAAGAAAGGGTCGACGACAAGAACTGTAGGGGTAGACCAAGGTTTGAATATGTTGAACAAATTGCCTCGGACGTAGGGTGTGGTACCTATGTGGAGATGAAATGATTAGCTCAGGACAGGGAGGCATGGGGAGCTGCATCAAACCAGTCAAAAGACTGAAGACTCAAACAACAACAGAAATGAAGACACTAGATGAAGCTGTTCGTATGAGCCGGTCCAGGTGGTGGGGTCATGTGATGAGAATGGGGGAAGAGAGATTACCTAAGAGGTTAATGAGTTCGGCAGTAGAGGACAAGATAAGTAAAGGCAGTCTTAGGAGGCGATGGTTGATTCAGAGTTCAACGATTTCAAACTGAGAGGTAAGGAAGCAGAGGAGGCCCCAGTGCTAACTTCTAATAGGAGATTACCTGGACTATCTGGACGCTGAAGGGCAAACCAATCTAAAATGAAAATGTGTGTATAATAATAATAATAATAATAATAATCATAATAATAATAATACTAATAATAACAAGAAGTTCCGTGACAACTAAAGATCCTACTATTCTTATAATTTATGTTTCATGCCAATGATTAATCTATATGGATCTATCTAGAATAATGACGAAATTAAGTTGGTAATATCGAAATTTCTCAATTAGTTCGAAATACTGTATACCTGGCATAATGTAGCCTAATAGAGAACTACAGTTGGCAGCCCTGGTGACTGAATATATTCTTAGTTCCATCTCTTAAGGTACAGAATACGAAATTTGGTAGAAGTCCAATGGATTGCATGGACGATACATGCAGTTACACATTGGATCTAACAGCGCGCGTAAAATCATGTTGGCAACAATGACATTGGTCAGAAATGATCTGAAATAACGTAGTGTCAATTTTGAATGAAATCCATTAGTTAGTATAGAAGTTACATGCATTTTAAAATCGGACCTATCAGCAGGCTTAGAATCATGTTGGCAGCACTGGCGTAGACCTATATTAGTTACTCCAAATTAATCTAGAATGCCAGCTACTATACGTGTGCAAAGTTCAGAGCTATTGGCTTGCATACTTTTGATATATTGATATTAGGGTAGCCCAAATAGAGACAGTATTTATTAACAGTTGGCAGCCCTGGTTACTCTTAAGAATCGTTATAGTCATATCTGTTATGGTACACATAACACACACAAAATTTGGTTGAAATACAAATGACAGTATAGGAGTTACATGTATTTAAATTTGGACCTCTCAGCAGGCTTAGAACCATGTTGGTAGCACTGACGTACATAAGTTACTCCAAATTAATATAGAATGTCAGGTACTATACGTGTGCATAGTTTAAAGCTGTCGGATTGCATACTTTCTGATATATGGGTATTTGGATTTAAAAAAATGAGAGCATTTATTAACAGTTGGCAGCCCTGATGGCTCTTAAGAATACGCTCAGTCATATCTGTTTATGTACATATAGCACATATGAAATTAGGTTGAAATCCAATTGATAGTGTAGAAGTTATATGCATTTAAAATTTGGACCTATCAGCAGGCTTATAATCATTTTGGCAACACTGCCATGTATAGCCTCTTGGAAATTAAACTGCACTATTATTATCTATTCGTGTGCTAATTTTAAAATAGCTCCCATTCATACCTTCCAAGATGTTCAACATGGAGCTCAAATTTCAATGGCGATTTTTTAGCAGTTGGTAGCACTGACTTAATTTTCAAATATGGCCGTGAAATATTCAGGTATAGATATTTACTCCTACCAAATTATGTTTCGATTGCTGCAGCCGTTTAGGAGTTGATAGGAGACACACACACACACACACACAGCCAGACAGACAGAAGGACAGACAGACACACATTTGCCCGATCTCATAAGTCTACTTTTTCATTATTTTTGCAAAATGTGAAAAGTAGGCTAAAAATATGTCGCCACCGTGGGGTAGTGATCAATGTGCTTGGCCTTCACCCAGGAGGTCCGAAGTTCGTTTCCCGGATCTGCCACGAAATTTGAAAAGTGGTATGAGGACTGGAACGGGGTCTATTCAGCCTCGAGTGATCCAAATCAGTAGAGGGGATTCGATTCCAACCTCAGCCATCCTCGAAGCGGTTTTCCGTGGTATCCCAGTCTCCGGGCAAATGGTATCTAACATAAGGCCACTGCCGCCTCCTTCCCTCTTCCTTGCCTATCCCTCCCAATCTCCCCCTCCCTCTTATGGCCCCTATTCGCTTTGCAGGTGAGGCCGCTCGTCCCCCCCTCCCCAGTTGTATCCCTCGTTCCGATGTTTCATGCTCCAGGATGCTGCCCTGGAGGTGGTAAATGTGGTATCCCTCGCTGGGTCCGAGGGAAAAGCTGACCCTGGAGGGTAAACCGACTAATAAAAAAAAAAAAAATTGGACCTATCAGAAGGCTTAAAATTATTTTGGCAACACTGTCATGTGTGGCCTCCTGGAAATTAAACTGAAATAGTATTATCTACATGTGTGCCAATTTTGGAATAGGTCCCATGCATACCCTCCAAGATATCCAACATGGAGCTCAAATTTCTAGTGCATTTTTTCAGCAGTTGGTAGCACTGACATAATTTTCAAATATGGGCTTGAGATATTCCAGTATACATCTTTACTCATACTAAATTTGGTTTTGATTTCTGAAGCCGTTCAGGAGTTGATAGGGGGGGGGGGACACACACACACAGCCAGACAGACAGGGACAGACAGACAGACAGACAGAAGGACAGACATACAGACAGACACACATTTTCCCGGATCGATCTCATAAGTCTACTTTTTCCTCATTTTTGAAAAATGTGAAAAGTAGGCTAAAAATAATAATTACAAGGAGATCAAGAAGAAGAAGAGATAAAAGAATGAGAGGTAGATCAGAAGGAAGGAGAGAGAGGCAAAAACAGTTATAAAATAAGGAGTTATTCAGTAGCTTTGCAGCCTCTGCCAACCTGCCCCCTAAGCTGCTTCTAGGTTGTCTGATTCAGTACAGCTTTGCTTTCATTCACTGGCAACCTGGAGAGAGGCTCGTAACGTCGTAGAGTTTTGCTTCCGTGTTCGAGACCTAAAAGATCTCTCTCGGAACTTATTGAACAAGAGTCGGTTTTAGGTAAGTGACGTGTAGAAGGAAATTGAATTTCGCCAACTTTGTGAGTGTGCTCCCAAGTGGTAGTTGAGAGCTAACTGTTACAACTCATGAGTATCGCGTGGGAAGTCTTCAAGAAGCATGCACTTAATCGGGCTCTCTCGCCACTAAACATTCTTTTGAACTGCTAGCGAGCTTGGACTGTTGGAGAAATGAGAATAATTGATGGATTAGAAATGCGGTGTTACAGGAGAATGATTAAGATCAGATGAGTAGATAGAGTAACAAATGAAAATGTATAAGGTGCGTTCAAAAAGTAACGAGCCGGAGGCTGGAATGCGCAAACCGGTGAAGACATCGGCTAATTGTGGCGTGTGTAACGAGGTTTGGCTCCGACCAGAGCATGGAAGGTCACAGCCCGTCGCTAGAGGGCACGCGTGCACGTCACGAGACGATACAAAGCGAGCAGCAGCATGCCTCAATCGTCCAACCAAGACCAAGACAATAGGCCATTTCACATGCTTCCTGGGGTGGTTGAAGACTGTGGGGCACCCATAGGACACACACTTTCCGCAAGTGCAGTCGTTCCTTCATAATGGTGTGCACACTTCCGACGCTCAATCCGACTACGGCGGCTATGGCGTTCACTGTCACTCGGCGGTCCTGGGTAATGAGTGCATCAACCAGCTGGACGTTGTCATCGGTAATGCCGGGGGGTGCCCCAGACCGGGCATCATCGGCTAACGACACCCGTCCTTCCCTGAAGCGCTTGGGCCACGCCTTGACCCTTGCAAGGGACATGCAGTGTTCGCCGTACACTTGTGACATTCGGCGATGAATGTCCGTTCCCCCTACTCCTTCCGCTGTCAGAAACCGAACAACACCTCTTTGCTCTTCGGTTGACGCCTCCATGTCACTGTTTGCAATGCGACTGGCAGCGTTGGATGATTGATGCATGCTGTTGCTCGCTTTGTATCGTAACGTGACGTGCACGCGTGTCCCCTAGCGACGGGCTGTGACCTTACACGCTCTGGTTGGAGCCACACCTCGTTACACACGCCACGATTAGCCGTTGTCGTCACCGGTTTGCGCATTCCAGCCTCCGGTTCGTTACTTTTTGAACGCACCTTATACTAAGACGAGTGGGCGAGGATTGATGTTTCTGGTGACTGCTAATGTAAAGAAGAGTTAGGTTGGTAGGACCCGCTGGAACAGTATTAATACGTATTAAGACGAGGAGAGATGTTCCTGGTGACTGCTAATGAAAAGAAGAGATAGGTTGGTATAACACCCTGGAATAGCAAACTTAGTTATGGAAGGGAGGGTGGAGATCAAGAACTGTAGAAGGTAGAAGGTTAGAATATGTTAAACAGATTGCCTCGGCTGTAGGGTGTGCTAGCTATGTATAGATGAAACGATTAGCTCAGGACAGGGAAGCATGAAGGCTGCATCAATTTCATTGTTACATTGTAGATACCCTGTTATGATCTGGCCATGATAATTGAATAATTGTGCCATTTGTAGATCTGGCTCACCATCTATTCTCATATTTAGTGGATGTGGCATTCTGTTCATCATTAATACTTTTCTTTAGCTGATGTTTGTTTTCAATCCGTAGTCCTATACTTTCTTGTTAAGCCTCAGCAACATTTTTGTTAGAGTGTTTGGGCTTCCCGCGATTGTTACTGTACTTGGTGATGTGCAAATTTCATCGTTTGAATTGTTCTACCTCCCACTTTACCCCCAGGCTTGATGTGTATTAGGGATTCGTTCACAATTTATTCAGAAAATACATTGAACAGACGAAACTTAATGCTCTTCAAAAGACTGAAGACTCAAACAGCAATAACAACAACTACTAATCTAAAATGGTGCAATGACGTTGGAAGGTTATAGTGATTGGAGATGCGCATACCTGCCTCTTAACACCCGATTCTCTGTAAACCGGTACGTTCAGAAGATTAGATAAAAAATTACGAGCCTTTCAGTAGTCGTATATGATGTGTAACATCTGACATGTTATTCGAATAATTCCTTATTACTTACTCGCATTATTTAAAGAATGAACTCATAGTGCTACCTTGTGCCAGCAAACATAAAAGGATTCTCCAATGCATCTGCAGTAGTGACATATACCTGCAACTGTATGCGGGAGCAATCCATTGCTTACTTGATGCGAGCTGCGCTTTATACCGGCCAGTTAGTGAACCCATGCCAGCGGTGTTATTGGAAATGGCCTCTTATTGCTGATGTAGCGCATTGCCAAGTATAGGCACGATAAAAAAAAAATTAGGTGTGCAGTAGGTATTGTGACCGTGCATATTGGAGATTTCGGTCCTTATTTTGGTAATTTCTCTCTGGTCCTCATCTTGCCTTTTATGAATGACTGCTAGATCGTTTTGAGTTTGTTCTAACTCTTTTTGAACTGTTCCAACCTGCGTCTTCATATTTACGATTATTCACTTATTTTCTTTAGCGGAAGTTTTTATTTCACTGATCTCCTTGCATTGATCAAGGATATTCTGATCCTGCTTCCTTAATGCTTCATCTACAGCTTTTGCGTAGCCTGCCATACGTTTACTCCATTTTTCGTCGCTATCTTCAAGCCTTTGATCAACGGTCTGAGTGAACGTATTAAACTGCTCTTCCTGTCGCTTAGTGTTCGCTTCGTTCTGATTCTGAATATCTTTAAGCTCTACGGATATATCGTTTAATCTATCATTGACCTCACGTTGCGATTCTCTGCACACTTGCAGATTATTCTCGAGCTTTACTTCTATTGACTCAAAGCGTTTGTCATTATTTGCTTGCATCTCTGAAACCACGCTAACAATCTTTTTAGTTACCTCTTGTTTAATAGATTCTTTAACATCATCAATTTTTTATTGACATCTAATAAATTTGAATCTAATCTTTGACTGACCTCTAACTGGTTATTTTCTAACTGAGTGTTTACCGTAGCCAACATCTGGCTCACCTCGGTTTGATTAGTCTCTAATGAGTATTTACCGTAGCCAACATCTGGCTCACCTCGGTTTGATTAGTCTCTAACTGAGTATTTACCGTAGCCAACATCTGGCTCATTTCATTTTGATTAGCCTCCAATCTACCCGTTATTTCATCTTGAAATGCCTTAGCATCTACCCTACTCTTGGTATGAGTAGTATCAAAATGTTCCTTCAACTCTGTGATATATTTTAGTACCCCTTCAGTACCGGCCATCCTGTATTTCTTATCTTTGAGATATAGGCAGGCCTTTGCTGTGCATGCTGGTGCGTTATATTGGGAAAAGAATTCCGATGTCGCGAAAACAACAACATTCATTTTAGCACAGTGCTGTGACCACCTATGGAATGGGTTTAGACCCTCGTACCCGTCTGTACATTCACTCGTCTGACAACAATGTCAAATGTCTGAGTATCACCTAAAAAGGCTCACAATCGCTCAAACACAGTTTGAGGAAAAATATACTATTATGGTTTTCCCCCATGGAAACCATACTATTATTATGGGTTTTTCTGAATCCCATAAGCCATCACGTTTTCTGGGCGCCATGATAAATAAGATGGATGATGGCTGCCCCATTGCAAGACAGCGGCCATGATATATTAGTAAAAACGTCCAGGGAGTGGTTTTTATTGCCGAATGCCCCACACTGGGCCATGCCATGATAAATAAGATGGATCATGCGTTTACATTTACATTTAAGCATGTCTCATGATGGATTATCAACATTTATTTCGAACGTGAAAATATACCCTAGCTTTGCTGCTATTCTTGTCTCTACCATTTAATACCTTGGCCGACTTTTAGTAGTACCTGTGACTCAATCCTAGTACAATAACATGTCCTCCATGTACCCATTCGTCATCATTATGGAACATGTGTTCGTATCCAAGCTAACTCACGGTCTTTCGAGGCATGGGGCGGTCAACCCACTATACGAGCACATATTCAGGATTTGAGTCTGTCAAGTGACTACTCTACTTGAAAGAAACAACATATTCCTAAGTATAACATTTAATGGTAGTAATTCATGGCAAAACAAAACAAAACACAAAAAAATACTTTACATTTATTTCCCACAACAAAATCAAAATTATCTGTGAGTCTCTTGTCATCAAGATTGGTGCTCCCCCGCACTCATGTCTATCCTAAACATCCTATTGTTGATACTCTTTGACATTTGCGAGTGTCCATATTGTTCTTCACGTGGCACAATTTAACACAAATTGGAATATCACAACACAACAAACACAAATTATATTTAAATGACATTAAATCTGCAATTATGAAACATTTATCCGTTTTACACGGAACATTTACTTTAAATAACATTGATTCATTAGCTTATGCCTTGTTTAATAAGTGTTGTCCCTCCGCGCGTATCGTATTCATTTCCCATAAGTTTCAAACGCTGAAGTGGTACACTTTCCCATCCAAAATACACATAGATACAGATACTTTATAGCTTCACCATACAACGATTTTCTGGGTCTGGTCATAACATTATCGTTACAAACGTGTCATATCAATCAAATTACGCTACCCGTATGAATAAATTAGTGTGGACTGGGTAAATACTCTTTACAAAAATGCTTCTATTTATTTGGTGCGGTTAATTTCTCCTCAGAGAATAACTGGGCCAAATGTTATCCGATTACTTCATTCCAACATTGCATATGTATTGAAACAGTGCATCTAATTCAATTGATACCATCATATCAAGAACATCTTAATTACTTTTCGAAATATCGAGATTCTTCAGTGTCCCACTATCATCTTAAAATAAAAGTATCTGGTCTATTGACTTCCTTTCGTGCGAACAATGGATTAGTCATGGGCCGTCCTATGCAAGATGGCTGCCGGGTTAGTGGATTATACCTGCTACCCCGCCTGACTTCCCGCACGGCCATGTGTTCACTCATTGGTGCAGCTGTGCTAGAGGTACGCTGAATGGATCGTGTCATTACGAATTGAGTCAATCTAATTATTTATTACCTACTGAACCCTTATCATTGTGTCCAATAATAATGTTTCATATTAATAAAAACGATGGAAATACTAAATACATGATATGCTGGATATTTGAGTAAAATTGATGTAGCAAGAAATCTGGACTTGGTAAGACATGCTACGTGCTGGCTGAAAACGACCGACAGTTTCACAACCAATGCTATTCTTATATTTCTGAGAAAATCAGATATGACGCTGTGGCGTACGTGACCATCGACAGGCCAAAATGCTGCGTACAAGGCAAGGAGTGAGAGAGAGGACAAGTGTCGTGACGTGAAAATAAGGGCGGGATTTGTAAGGTCAGAACTCCGACGCCAACTTATCTGACCAATAAGAAAACATGACGCCAGAACATAGCGTCAGTGTGTTTTGCGCGGCAATCGGTTATAAAAAGATCTAGCGATCGGTTTGCATGTTCGACGGCAGATTCGCGACCTGTGAGAAAATTCAAGATTTTTGAGAGGTCACACATAATTATAGGCCCATTACTTAAAATATTGAGGAGCTATTTTCTCCCTCCATTGAAACTTTAGGCTTTCAGTATATATACAAATGTCTGAGATGAACCGGGGCACTCCTAATTATTCTTCGACAGTCATTTTAAGACGTCCTTAAGACGATATGGTTTTAAAATTATAGTTGTGTGTCGACAACGAGTTTATAAATTTCATAAATTGTGAGATGGCAATTAGCCATAGAATAGGGAAAGTCGACGATTCTGCATAGGACGATCTGAGGAAATAAAATACTTAGAACGCAGATAGAACAGTTTAAAAACTTTGATTTAATTGTGTTTTAACAGCAGCAAGATGTCGACCATGGAGAGAAGACAGCAAGCTTCATCCTCCATTACCATCAGTGTTATGGGCTAACGGCCTAATGATGGGAAATGACGAGGCGGGAGGCCTCTGGAAAGCAGTTTAAGTGATGAGTATTAAAAAAATTGATTTATTGATTTTGGACGAGGGGAATCGCGAGAGATGTGTGGAACTTTGTATAGATTTTATTTGTGTGGTTTAATTTAAATTTTAGGGTTTGATTTCTTAACTGACATGCGTGTAGTAATTTTTGGCATTGCGTGACAATTGTTGTACAGTAAATTTTGTAATTTAAATGTTGTCCTTATGTATACGTAATTCTTATAGCGAAACGGCCGCATCGATTAACGTATCTATAAAAAGTGTAGCCATGAATGAGAACCTAGGAACGACAATGATAAATGGACTGAATTAATGATATGTTAAACTAATTACTACGTGGGGGGAAAATTAGTGTTTTGTTGCTTGATAACTTGGGATAAGTTTGATTCCAGTTATTATTCTTTATTGTCATTTGGACATGTGTGTGTCATGTATCTGAGGGGTGTGCTGATTCATGCTACGACGAGATCTTCGAAAAAGTGCCACGTGTTTTTGGGTGTAAGTGATGATGAGGAGAGGTAAAGCCTGTCCATGACTGCGACATCATTCCGGCAAACTAGTTATCCGTGGGGATAAGTTTGACCTGGAAATGTATTCTTAAAAATCCCTGAGAGGATGTTTTGAGATAATGTGTTATTTATTTGTACGCGTTTAACAGGTGGCGATTAGCAAAGGTGCTGTACGCTGGCTATGGGCCAGAATCTATATTTAACATGGCACTAATTACTACTTGGGGGAAGAAATCAGCCACTCTCTCGGTGATGCGATAACAGGCCCGGCTGTCTCCAGCTCCGTTATGACACGTTATGTTTGCTTTAAAGCCTAATGAGTTAAGGTTATTTTATTTGGTTTAATTTGGGGAGTTGCCATGTTGTCGATCCAAGTTTCTTTTATCATTACTACGACTTATTTGTTCTTTGTTTTAAAACGCCAAACTTTCTGGCGTAAAATTTAAAATTGTATTTTGTTGTTGTTGGCTCTTATTTTCAAGGCCATTGTATTCATTATAAATATAATTTGGCAACCGGCCAAACTTGTTCATGTCATGTTATGCTTTCCTAGTGTTTAAGGTATAAGTCGGTAATTCCGCAGCCCTTATTTTAAATAATACACACGTGTATTTGGTTGTGGTAATCTAAGGTTAGAGCATGTCAGTAGTGTATATAAATATGTAATTGTTGTTCCCACATTTCCGTAATTCGTCCTTCGCAGTACGGAGTCCGTTCCCGAACCAACTGTTTTGGTCGGAGACGAGCGCCCGTCAAAATGCTCATTACTTGAACTAGTCTTAAAGCCCGTGTCGCTCATAAATATTAAATTCTTGTACTATTTTATTTGTTTGTTATTTTTGGATCTTGTGATCCGTTTTCTTTTGTTACTTTGATTTAAGTGACATTGCAGTCACAATGCTTGTTGACAGCTGTCATGCCGTGTCATCATGGTACGTCAGGCTGGTCAGTGTCAAGATCTGTTCACGCGAGTGAACAATAAAAGGGTGGTTATAGTTTTCTTTTTATGTTTGATTCAGTTAATAAATTTCATTTGTTAGTAGATCCTGTTGTTTTTCTTGGCTTTGTAATAATAATAAGTTAACCTTATGAACCCTGGAAGTTATGTTGATAGCAAAACCTCTAAATCACATTCACAAGAATCCATTACGACCCCGAAATTTTGAATCTTGTCTACATGCTATTTTCCAAGGGTATACAAGAGTTACTTTGGCGCCCAACGTGGCATTTGTGTTTTAGAGTAAAAAAATAGATCACCGGCATGTGATAAGTTTATTAACGTTAGTTAGGCGAAGATAGTACCGCCAAATGTTTGAAAATATAAAGTCATGGAGTTTGCAATAAAGTAAATGTGGAACAAGTTAAATGTTTGAACTTTGATTAAAATTAGAACAAACTGTTCCAGGCGCCCAATAAAATTAAATTAGCTTTGTGTAGAAAAGCCAAACTCAAAGAATTATTTGACAGGAAGGTTAGACCTTAAAAACTAATTAATACTCTATTAATTGGTTAAAATTTGTAAGTAAAGTAAGGTCAGGAAGATTATAACTGAATCAAAGGGTTAAAATTAAATGGAATAATAAGTAAATTATACTCAGTGATGCTATAGTTTGTGGGAGTAATTTAAAGTAAATGAACTGAGTATGTAAAGGGTTAATGTGTGTATATTTAATATATGTGAGCGCGCGTATCCAGGGCTCCGCCCTTATGTCATTTCCCTATGTCTCAAATATATTATTGTTGTGATGGCAACTCTGGGAGAAATCCGCGAAGTGATTGAATTAGCATCCGCTCGTACGCGAGAACAACTTAGTGAGATGAGAAAGGACATAACCAATGAAATGCAGACACAGTTAGCGGCAAATAGTGTAGAAATGCAGACACAGTTAGCGGCGAATAGTGAAGAAACGCAGACACAGTTAACGGCTATAAATAAACAATCGGTAGAAATGCAGACTCAGTTAGCGGCGAATAGTGAAGAAATGCAGACACAGTTAGCTGCTATAAATAAACAATCGGAAGAAATACAGACACAGTTAAACACAAAACTATCTGAAGTTAACGAGAATATAAATCAGAAAATCGCTACACAAAACATTCTGGTTAGTGAACAATTACATAGGCAGTCTGAGAAAAACAATGAAATGTTAAACGCACAAGACGAAAGGAACACTCAAAATCTAGCTGCGCTAACGGTAGAAATCAAAGAGCACACAAAAGAACAGCTAATCCAATTAGCAAAGGACGTTAGCACTAACAATACCAAACAATTAGGAATAATAAAAGGTATCGAAGACTCGTTTAAAAAGGAAATAAAAGGAATGGATGAGACTGTTATGGCAAAACTAGCACAAATCGAGCAAGCGTGTTTGACCAACTCATCTGAGATTAAAGAAGCACACACAAACTTAGAAAAAAGGTTTGAGATGATCGAACGAGGGACACAGGGTATGCAAGATCAGATAATTACAGTAGATAACAATATCACGGGCTTAGTGACGGAACTCAACAAATTAGAAATACAATCAGTTAAGAACTGGAAAAGGTTAGAAATTGACCAGGAAGAAATTAAACAAACAATAGAACAGAACAACATTTCTCTGGGAGAAAGGATAGATAAACTTGAAGATAATCAGGAGGCTAATCAACAGGAAGTCGAAAAACACATTGTTAAATTGAAGGATACTATTAGAAAAGATTGGACCAAGATGAGCGCTGATTCGAAAGATGAACGGCTCGCAGTAAGCAAGAAGCTAGGGGAAAATAACGCGAACATACAGGCGTTAGAAGAAAATATGAAGTTAAGATTTCAAATTCAAGAGGACCGCATGATAAAATCGGAGTTGCAGTCACTTGGACATAATACGATGTTTGCGACACTAATGGAAAAGGGGAAAGGGGAGAATGCGGAAAGAGAGCACACAATAGACAGCCACGAGCTTGGGCAAAGTCCAAGAACGGTAGACACGCAAGCATTCCAGAATTATGAGGGTCGTAGCTCGACACCTCAAAACACACAACTTCCCGCGCAAGTTATACAAGTCATCCGTGGAAACGAATTTAAACCGAATAAGTTTTTACCAGAGAGCGGAGGGACACCTAAAGCTTTCTTAAGGGAACTGACAGAATATTTTTCGGACCAAAATGTTAGCTCAACGCGACAATTAAGAATGGTTGAAATTTTTTTGGCGGGCTCAGCACTTACCTGGTATCTTGGATTTAAGAACACATTTAAATCAATGGAAGGTTTCCACAAGGCCTTCCTAAGCAAATACTGGAGTGGGTCGTATCAACAAAGCTTGCGAATGGACTTATACTCGCGCAAATACCATTCCACGCATCAGACGAAATATGCAGATTTTTTCGCCATGCAACTTGTCAAATTGCAAGATCTTGATAATCCCCCTAGCGAAATGGAGCTAATAACTACTATAGGAAAACAGATGCCTATTAGCGTTCAGCAATTCTTGGTGGCGGCAAATATTACGACCGTGGTCCAGGCAGAAGAGGTATTAAGGAAGATAGATGAAACCACTAATTACATCAACCCGAGAGAGAAGAGACAGATAGAGTTAGTTAATGCAGTCGAAGTAGTCAAGACACCGAACAAAAACACGAGGTCGCAAGCTACAAACACTGGGGATAACCAAAGACGGCAGAGCACCGAAGAATATGAGCCGAGATCTCAACCGAGATACGAAAATAGGGACAGAAACCATAACAATCAGGAAGAAACTAACCGCTACCGGAACACAAACAATCAGCAGTGGCGAGATAATAGGAGATACCAAACGTCATACAATAGGAATAATAATAATAACGCACCTTATAATCGGGGATGGCGTGGAGGACACTATAATCAACAATATAGGCCCAGGGACAATAGGCGTTACGACCAGCAACATAACGCACAAGATAACCAGCGGTTTAACGAGCAATCGGATCCAAGGGATGATCAGAGAAATTGGAACGAGAGACACGCTGACCCGCAACAGTACCTGGAGGAGCCACGTAACATGGAAGGAAATAATAAGGATAAATGGGAAAGAGCGATAGATCGGCGGAAGAATCCCGACAACCACGAGGAGGAAAACGGAACACATCAAATGTTGGAGGCCATGCATGTAGAAACCCAGAGATATTTGGAGGAGCTGCATGGAGAAGAAGAAAATAGAGCAGCCGACAATAGGAAACAGAAGAATAGCAGGAGAGATTCGCAGGCCGTGTCAGGCAAGGGTCTCGAAATATGGTAAAAAAAAGTTATTGTACGGGAATAGGAGAAGAAGAAGGGAGAAGGAAGAAGATGGCAACGCGGGGGAGAAGAAGGAGATGACATCACGGTAAAATGGAGAAAAGACAGGAGCGGCTTAAGGAAGTTCAACTAGGGGTTACGAACTTAGGTAACAACGCCTACAGAGTCCGAGAGGTGAGCACAGGAAACATGGCAGTGTATAATATCTCAAATTTAAAATTGTATCATCAGAGAGAGCCATACGAACCGAGAAATAATGTTACTGCAGCAAATTAAACATTCGCGTGATAACATACAACAAAAGATACGGGGGTACTCTAGTGGTGAAAGCGCTCAAAAGACAGCTCTGACGTGTTTACAAGTTCAGGCGGAAGTCGTTAATGAATATGTTGATGTTTTGAAAGAGTGAGAGGGGAGACGAGTAGCGAGGAAAGAGGCCGGCGGGCATAAGCGTACAGGAATTTCCTAATGAGTTTGGTGCGAGACGGCTACTGAAACAGACAGAGGCGGACAGTCATTATATTTTGATGGGACCAGCAACTTCAAATTTGAGCCAGAAAAGTAGGGGATGTGAAATTCGACTTCATTTGAGTTCGAATTTCATCAACTAGGGGTCAGATGAACCCTTATCATTGTGTCCAATAATAATGTTTCATATTAATAAAAACGATGGAAATACTAAATACATGATATGCTGGATATTTGAGTAAAATTGATGTAGCAAGAAATCTGGACTTGGTAAGACATGCTACGTGCTGGCTGAAAACGACCGACAGTTTCACAACCAATGCTATTCTTATATTTCTGAGAAAATCAGATATGACGCTGTGGCGTACGTGACCATCGACAGGCCAAAATGCTGCGTACAAGGCAAGGAGTGAGAGAGAGGACAAGTGTCGTGACGTGAAAATAAGGGCGGGATTTGTAAGGTCAGAACTCCGACGCCAACTTATCTGACCAATAAGAAAACATGACGCCAGAACATAGCGTCAGTGTGTTTTGCGCGGCAATCGGTTATAAAAAGATCTAGCGATCGGTTTGCATGTTCGACGGCAGATTCGCGACCTGTGAGAAAATTCAAGATTTTTGAGAGGTCACACATAATTATAGGCCCATTACTTAAAATATTGAGGAGCTATTTTCTCCCTCCATTGAAACTTTAGGCTTTCAGTATATATACAAATGTCTGAGATGAACCGGGGCACTCCTAATTATTCTTCGACAGTCATTTTAAGACGTCCTTAAGACGATATGGTTTTAAAATTATAGTTGTGTGTCGACAACGAGTTTATAAATTTCATAAATTGTGAGATGGCAATTAGCCATAGAATAGGGAAAGTCGACGATTCTGCATAGGACGATCTGAGGAAATAAAATACTTAGAACGCAGATAGAACAGTTTAAAAACTTTGATTTAATTGTGTTTTAACAGCAGCAAGATGTCGACCATGGAGAGAAGACAGCAAGCTTCATCCTCCATTACCATCAGTGTTATGGGCTAACGGCCTAATGATGGGAAATGACGAGGCGGGAGGCCTCTGGAAAGCAGTTTAAGTGATGAGTATTAAAAAAATTGATTTATTGATTTTGGACGAGGGGAATCGCGAGAGATGTGTGGAACTTTGTATAGATTTTATTTGTGTGGTTTAATTTAAATTTTAGGGTTTGATTTCTTAACTGACATGCGTGTAGTAATTTTTGGCATTGCGTGACAATTGTTGTACAGTAAATTTTGTAATTTAAATGTTGTCCTTATGTATACGTAATTCTTATAGCGAAACGGCCGCATCGATTAACGTATCTATAAAAAGTGTAGCCATGAATGAGAACCTAGGAACGACAATGATAAATGGACTGAATTAATGATATGTTAAACTAATTACTACGTGGGGGGAAAATTAGTGTTTTGTTGCTTGATAACTTGGGATAAGTTTGATTCCAGTTATTATTCTTTATTGTCATTTGGACATGTGTGTGTCATGTATCTGAGGGGTGTGCTGATTCATGCTACGACGAGATCTTCGAAAAAGTGCCACGTGTTTTTGGGTGTAAGTGATGATGAGGAGAGGTAAAGCCTGTCCATGACTGCGACATCATTCCGGCAAACTAGTTATCCGTGGGGATAAGTTTGACCTGGAAATGTATTCTTAAAAATCCCTGAGAGGATGTTTTGAGATAATGTGTTATTTATTTGTACGCGTTTAACAGGTGGCGATTAGCAAAGGTGCTGTACGCTGGCTATGGGCCAGAATCTATATTTAACATGGCACTAATTACTACTTGGGGGAAGAAATCAGCCACTCTCTCGGTGATGCGATAACAGGCCCGGCTGTCTCCAGCTCCATTATGACACGTTATGTTTGCTTTAAAGCCTAATGAGTTAAGGTTATTTTATTTGGTTTAATTTGGGGAGTTGCCATGTTGTCGATCCAAGTTTCTTTTATCATTACTACGACTTATTTGTTCTTTGTTTTAAAACGCCAAACTTTCTGGCGTAAAATTTAAAATTGTATTTTGTTGTTGTTGGCTCTTATTTTCAAGGCCATTGTATTCATTATAAATATAATTTGGCAACCGGCCAAACTTGTTCATGTCATGTTATGCTTTCCTAGTGTTTAAGGTATAAGTCGGTAATTCCGCAGCCCTTATTTTAAATAATACACACGTGTATTTGGTTGTGGTAATCTAAGGTTAGAGCATGTCAGTAGTGTATATAAATATGTAATTGTTGTTCCCACATTTCCGTAATTCGTCCTTCGCAGTACGGAGTCCGTTCCCGAACCAACTGTTTTGGTCGGAGACGAGCGCCCGTCAAAATGCTCATTACTTGAACTAGTCTTAAAACCCGTGTCGCTCATAAATATTAAATTCTTGTACTATTTTATTTGTTTGTTATTTTTGGATCTTGTGATCCGTTTTCTTTTGTTACTTTGATTTAAGTGACATTGCAGTCACAATGCTTGTTGACAGCTGTCATGCCGTGTCATCATGGTACGTCAGGCTGGTCAGTGTCAAGATCTGTTCACGCGAGTGAACAATAAAAGGGTGGTTATAGTTTTCTTTTTATGTTTGATTCAGTTAATAAATTTCATTTGTTAGTAGATCCTGTTGTTTTTCTTGGCTTTGTAATAATAATAAGTTAACCTTATGAACCCTGGAAGTTATGTTGATAGCAAAACCTCTAAATCACATTCACAAGAATCCATTACGACCCCGAAATTTTGAATCTTGTCTACATGCTATTTTCCAAGGGTATACTACATTTAGAGTATTTAAAGGGCTCACCTCGGCTCCTAATTACTATTCAAGGCAAGGGATGGATCACGAAATAGCTTTGCCGTTCTGTGGTCGACATCAGTGGCTTTGCGCGCGTCTCAGATGAGTTTCACTGTTATCTCACTGGACGGGCATGTATATAACAAGAGGAAATCAACGTTTCCTACACGAAGAACCATTTGTCTTACCTCTAAGGGCAGATCAATTTATATATCGGCCTACCTAGGGTGTCTAGCAGTTATCCCTGGTGGCGAAGACTCTGCTAACAGTGGGTACAGACAGACTCTGCCCCAACTGTGTTGCGAATACTCATGTATGCTCTAAGGCAATACTATATCGTAGCTTCGAAGATTAGCCGACTAGATGCGACAACGCGTGAACTATTTTCGGATGATCCCCGCAACTTACTGACCTAAATCTCTTGATTCTACGTTACATGCTCGCTGATCGCGGATCAAACAATATTTCTTACAGATGAATCAATTCTTAAAGCACTTACGTCCTCTATACATTTACTCATAAGCCAAAGTTCTACGTAGCTCCAAAACAAGTATAAATTTACTGGCATACATTGACTATCTTAATGGCTCTCAAATACAACCCTGTAGAATATACCATAATAAAACATTTATTTAACATTTCAGTGACACTGAAAAGCTCTCTTTTTCTCAATATTTATCTTTCTCTCTTACTTTTCACAATAACACAGTATTCTTACGCTAGATATGATGCACGTACTATAGGCCTGACATGCCGATTTATATACTTATTATTGTTACCGACCCCAGATTATTATTATTATTATTATTTGACGTTCCCGTTATTTTCATCAATGTCTTACGCCTAAATGGCCGTAAGCATGTCATCCTCAAAGCCATATTTTTTTTACCAAAACACGAGTGATGTGATCTCGTACACAAATGACTGTTAATTCTTAATCGTTGAGGGAATGCTTCGTTGTATGGTGAGCTATTAAATCATATCAACATATTAAATTTGTACTCACTTTCATTCTAGCTGGGTTAGTCCAGCATGCCAGCCATTCGCCTGCCATAATGCTTGTTTTAAGCCATCATGATATTTTTCACACGACACATTGCATAGACTTTACACATGGTAATTATATTTTTCACTACTGGCATTTTCACTTTAACACAATACACATTCTTTTACCATATACACATAAACACTTTTAAAGATCACTGTAATATAACTTTATACATAATTCTCGCACACGGATCCTTGATCGGATTCCCAGTATCGCCTGACCTCAGAGATGCGATGCAGCTAACTCCTGACAACCGCTGGTCTCCTTGAAAGTCTATCTTGTCAGTGTGTGTTCGTCTACCGTCACCTACAGTTTATGTCTCCTCTACTGCAAAGTTGTTTAATCCTAGGTCACAACTACTTGTGATGCCTTCCAGGTTCCCGTAACTGTAGTGTTCATTACAATTGTATGTTATTTTACCCATGATAACACTTCCTGTGGTTATGTTCATTGTCTGTAAACATCATCCTAAATTATCTCTACGCTGTACTGATTCTATACTCGCGTATACTGTTGCTTATTCGTCTGCTGTAGACTAATTATTATATGATGCAGAATTACTGTTATTAAGCTGCATGATGCGCCTTTCATTGTTCACTGCTAGTACATTTGAGCGTCAATATTTTATAAATTCCGCGCACTTTCTTGCGTGATCCGACAGCGTGTCACCACACGAGTTGAGTCAAGAAGAACTGACTCTCCGCTCCAGCTTCCCCCATATAAAGCTTCCTGATGAAAAGTAGTTCACTGGATTTCCAGGAGCGACTCTCTTCTTAAAATAACACATTTTCAGACAAAGTGAAGTATGATCCTTATTCGTCTTTTCAAGGAGGTTCCAAATTCACTCGCGTGCAGGCAATTGCTTCGGCCAATTAATTATAATTAATTGCTTCCTTCCATGGCGTCATGATGCTACCCCGGTTCTTTCTCTATTGCTACATTAGAAATCCTGCCTCTGCCGCGGATTAGATCTGTGCATAGGTTCCTTTATAGATGCAGGCTTTAATTTAGGCGTGAGGACACTCCTAAATTATCTTTCCTGGAATACATGCATCTGGGTGTAAGTTTCATCTCAATTCATTGCTCCATTTGGCCGTAATTAATTAATTTCTGTGGGCGACCACCCCCACTCCGCTTCTTTGCCTTGTAAGACTGTGGTTCCCAAAGCCATTAATCTTTGGTCGCTCCCCCAGTGCAGACGAGAAATAGTTCCTTGGCGTCACCTAGTAACGCCCCCTTGCTAACCACGATTTTTCAACTGTCAAGTTTGCCCGAATTCCTGAGCTCTTAGCATCTTAAACGTACATAGGCTTGTATTTTCTGCAATAATCCGCCTTTAATGCTATAATATTCCCGTTCTGGCCGTGAAATCATGCTGTTATAATTATATGCAGTTATAACTCATCGTTCCTCGGGTTCACTGTGGCTGTTCCCCCTCAGAGATCAATGATTCGATTCTTCGCAGAATCATGGGCCTGGTCTTCCTTGTGATAAAGACCCCGGTTCGATGCTAGTCAGCCGTGTCCCATTGGGCACAGTATATTAAATGCGTTTCTCCCAGTGATACGTTTAGACCAACGAAGTTTCAATTATTGTTAGTAGTCGGTGTTAACATACTGAATTCCTACGTTGTTTGGAGTGCTGGTTGATGCGATATAGCGCTCGAGGTATCGAGTGCTTACATTAAATAACAATATAACAAAAGTATGAAGATTGAATAAATCGTAACTGTTTTCAGCAAATATGATGTAATGAATATGTTCACATCAAAGCACGACAAATTGAATATGATTTATTGTAGGAATGTCTTTAATGGGGCCTCCAAACCTTGAGGTAAACCGTATGCGATTTACATTCCACATAGTCACAAGTCCTACAGTACGTCGTTGTACCGATCCCCGCCACCGCGCGCGCTCATTGTTTCCGACCCATGCACTTCCGTCCCATCCACTTCCGTCTCTTTTCCAAAATCACTCACAAAAAAAAAATCCAGCTACCGATTGCCACAAAAATATCCAGATACCGAGTGGAAATATGTTACACATAAAAAAACGCCCTGTGCATAGACGTAGTGGTAGTCATGAAGATCGCCTCAAGTTTTGATAAATGGTGATACAAATTGGTAAGTATTTATTTTAGTTCAAGGAATGCAAATTATTTTTGCTAAATTGCGTTATTCGTTAGTGGTAGTAATAAAATAATAATGGTATTTGTTTTACGTCCATTTCAACAAGTGATGATTTTAGAGACAACAGGGTGCTTGATTTTTGCCCCCGAAGGGTATCTTTAACGTGACAGTAAATCTAATGACACGGCTCCCTTACATTTGCCAACCTCAAACGCAAACTGACTGCGCCAGGATTTGATCCTCTAACCTTGGAAATAGCAGGTGAGAACGTTACCGCTCAGCAACGTAGCCAGACTATTGGTTAGTGAGTTGTTTGAGGGTACGAGTTTACTAACATTTGTCAGCAGATTTTATATAGACATTTATAATAACCCCCGGCACTACAGCCCATGATGGCCTAGGCCTACCAAGCGACCGCTGCCCAGCCATTTGGCCTACAGGTACTGGAATATGCGTGGTCAGTGCGTCGTTTCCCCTTGGCCGTTTATCTTGGTTTTCGTGACCGGGGCGCTGCCTCACTGTCAGACAGCTACTCAATTGTCCTCACGAGGCTGAGTGCACCCCGTTCCAGCCCCCATGTCAGTTTCTAAAATCCCTGACGGAGCCGGAAATCGAACCCGGGGCCTCCGGGCGAGAGGCAGGCGCGCTACTCCAACACCACAGATATAGACATTTAAGAAGGCATATTTCAGTGTTGCCATCGTAATGTAGTAAAATGTTTCCTGCTCAATTCAGAATCCTATTCCTAGTCCTCACGCTAGTATAGACACAATGATAACACAAGTTACAGGCATAATTCAATGAATAGACGGTGATCACTCAAACATCCCGTACCTAGCCTAGACCAAACCTTGAGGATTGCCGTGTGTTCTTGCTGTATGTTGCTTGACTTTAGCCCCACATTGATTTAAGCTGGGTCGGGAAACATGCTGTAAGAGAAACTAACTTTACTGCTTCATTAGTGTCCATGAGTTTCGTGAAACGTGGTCTCGTGTAGCTGTAAATAGACCGCCTCCTCAATAAAGTCTAATTTATCGAAAGGCTAAGATCACCGGCTTCTTTTCTAATATGAACACAGAGTCTTCCAAATGAGGGCCAGAGCTGAGATACTTCAGAAAGTGGTAGTGCAACTTGTAGGTCATCTGCCTCCATGAATGATAATGAGAAGGAATAATGTTGGTAGCTGATATGAAGGTTAGGCTAAGGAATGTGACCAGCGAGAACGAAGCGCCTTGTGGTCTGACTGCGGCTTAGTGATATCTGCCTTTATACAAACATTCCAGCAGAACAATTTGAGCGCATAGAATAATATGTTCCTTGTTTCATTCAGGACCTGGACATCGTGGTCCTTTAGCCCCGTGTGCTTGGGTGTGTATGTGTATTGAGTTTGTCCAATAATCTGTGTCATTCTGGTGTCTGTTGTACTTAGTGTCTTTGAGGCCTAATTCAGATGAAGATTGGGAAGGAGGCAGCCGTGGCTTTAAATTAGGAACTAACCCGGCATTGACTGGAATAGAAGTGGTAAACCACAGAAAACCACTTCGAAAATGGCTGAGGTGGGAATCGAACCAACGTCCTCTCAATGTTAGACTACCTCGCGAGGCTGAGTGTACCCAGTTCCAACCCTCAGACCAGAATTAAATTTCTTAGCATAGCCGGGAATCGAAGCTAAGAAAGCTAGCCACTACACCACGAAATGGACCCTAGGACGTGACAAAACAAAACAAAACAAAACAAAACGAAACGAAACCAAACAATACAAAAAAACTAGAAACTAGAACAAGAAACAAAACGCAAGAAACTAGAAACAAAGAAAACACAAAAAGCAAAAAACAAAGCCAAGCGAAACGAAACGAAACTAACGAAATGAAACGAAACAATGACGGTAACGACCGAGGTTGCCATGGCAACGGCCGCAAGTCTGTGTGTTGGGAAGCCTCTTCCTCTGCCCTTCTCACCGCATGCGCAAACAAATGAGGTCTCAACAGTATTACTGGGTGATTGTTTTGCTGGAGAGCAGCTGCCAGCTAGCCATGGCCACCAATCCATTTCATATACCGAACATTTAACTGGAATTACGTGTAAAAGCTTTGCACAGAAAAAATAGCCACAGGTTGGGTAGAGTCAAGTTACTCCGGGATATCAAGTAACACCGTGATAAAGCGTCTTTCCTCTATCACTACGTAGGTTCAATTCCTAAAGTTCTAAGTTTTTACCAACAGATGGCAGTAGAAACCAGGAATCCAGAAAGACCTTGCGTTCTATCTTTGACCAACTCAATGAGGTTTAAAAAGTATATTAATAGAGAGTTGACGTTTCAACAAGTGATCCACATCCAGTGAAATCTGTGGTGAAGATTTTAATTTCTTATAAACAGCTGTTTCATTGTATAAGTTTCATTTTAACACCAGTCAGAGGTAAGATGCAGATCATTCGCATACACAACTTACATGCATGTAGTGTTACGCATGCAAGGTATGTGAGCTTAGAAATAAGTACATTTTCCTTAGGTTGGACGCTGAAATGGCGCCAAAACGGAATAAAGAGGGTTGCTTCTTCACAGCTGAAACACTTAAAGAAGCATTGAGATCGATGAAGTAAGAAGGATGATCAGTATACAAGGCCAGTAGACGTTTTAATAACCCGTGGAGTACACTAAAGGATTATTGCACAAAATATTCAACCTATCCAGGAAGTGAAACCCTTGCAAAAATTGGAAAGACATTCGTTGTGTCATCTGAATTTGAAGTGAAGATAGTGTGTCAAGATAGACACAATAGATCGGTTTTGACCTAATTCCAGACCCCAGAACAATGACGATGATGGTTGTGGTGCGTGAGGTGGCTCCCCTGGCGGATGGCACCAAGGGGAATAATGGAGCCGAATGGATTGATTGTCAGTTTTGTAATGACTGGTACCTATAATGTCTGCTTTATGTGTGATAAGTGTGAGGAATCTGATAGTGACTAGGAAGACTTAAAATCTGTTTAATGGAATATTTTTAATAGAATGTTGTTTTTCCTATAAAAAAAACTATGAAGTGTAATGTTGCAATATGGAGTAATAGAAACTTATAGTCGACATACGATTTGAACACTTCTATTATATTAAACATTAGTTTTCACGATTAAAAAGTACACTGAATGGTGAACACCATGCTATCACGGAGTAACTTGAATATCACGGAGTTACCTATTTCTACTACCGGATTTTGTTAGTTAATACCTTGAAATAACTTATGAATATTTGTAAGATACATGCCAGAAATGTTCCGTAGGGTATTCCTCTTTAACATGAAATGAATAGAAATAACTGAAATCTAAAATTTCAGAAATAGTAACAAAAAAAAGCTTAGTATCACGGAGTTACTTAACTTTACCCTAAATGTTGAACATAAGCGGCTTTATTTCAAAATGAAAGTTCTACAGTTTATTTCTTCACTGCTAAGTGACAGTTAATATTGTAGATTCAATGCAGGAACTACGAATATATGTAGATTAAGGCTTTCACGGCTTGGATTACTATACGAATAATTCATGTTTTTGGGCTAATGCCATGTGAAATTAAATTAGATACCAGACGTTTCAAAGAAACCTTGCCTCCTTTTCCATTGAATTATTCGTATACGAATATCTTGACCATTAGACCCATATACCTGTATGTTTATTTGTGCTTTTATGGCATAAATATTAAAAACTAGTTGTTGTTGTTGTTGTTGTTGTTGTTGTTGTTTTATGGGGAGTAACAACGAGGTCATCTCCCGCTCGGAAATAGTATTGTTTGTAACTGTAAGTGTTAGGGTAGAGATTAGCGTCTTTGCCCTAGACTTAAAATGAAGTACCACTCCGGCATTTGCCTGGAGAGAGTGTCACACTCAGGACGGCCAAAGCGAGCGTTAAAATACGAACCTATCCTCAGACTAGATACTGCTGTCCGTTACTGCGCAGGTGGCCTGAATGTATTAATGCAGTTCACCTTAAACTGCAGTGTTGAATTACGTATATGTTACTAAGGTGACAGAAATAACAAGTTCTCTTTTTGGATAGAATGGATGTGTTGACAAGAGTATGCTCAGGCTCGTCTGGTACCACTCCCGCATTATCGTGCTTGAATATTTCTCTCCGCCAAGAGCTGGCAAACAACTGGGTCATTAACGCAGCTCATCACGCACGAGCGTGTGGCTGGTTGCGTACACAGCGAGCGAAAGGCTCCTGATGGAGATTGTATTAGTTTTTTAGGGAAATTAGTTTTCACTCGAGTTCATGGAGAAGGAGGTAGATATACTGTACTGATCTGAAAGTTAGTCTCATACTAAATATCAACAGTGATTAATACAATTATTAGCCCATGTGGAACATCTACTCTACTCTATTTTACAGAATTCGCCACAGTTGTTCATACCATGTGCTTTCGGTATCAATAATATTAGTTGGTTAGTAAAACGTAGTCTCGCTATACAGATTTTGGCATTACCTCTTCCTTCAATTTCGCTGATAAGTAAACGTTAGTGTCGCAATGTAAGAGTTTTAATTATCTTCACAACGCTATTCCACAGATATTTTTTCCACCCCGGCATTCCTGACCACTTTCCTACTCGTCACTTAAATATACGGGCTAACTTTCATGCTCTTGTGGCACGTATTGAGCCCGTAAGCCTCATGTCAGGCGATAATTCAAGTTCTCCGATATTTGGATGCCAAATTTACATATGCAGAAGGACCCATCCAGAGGTCGAACTCCATGCTCTGACCTAGTATGACTTTGGTGGTAACTATGAGTTATTTTTAATGGCACATAATAAAATTTTAAATTGCTACATCTTTAATAGGAAGTGGTATAGGAACTTACTATTTGCTCTGAAGACCGTAATATAATTGCTGAAAAATTAGGAATATTTATTGTAATTTTCATCGCTGAGGTGCGAAGTAAAGACTTCAAATGCTGAACAAATAGAGTAATACTTATTGGTGCTGTAAATGTAAATTATCCTCAACTTGTGAACAAATCAAATGTCTTGCGTTGCAGGAAATTCATCGCCTGTCACTATTAGTATTCGTAACTTGGTTCCTGTATTTGCTTAGGGCATTACTTACGTGTCACACTCCTAGTTTTGTTTTCACGTATTTCATCTGTACAAAGGACATCCAAAGGTCTTAATTTATCGTAGATATGGATCATGTCATTCTTTATTACTTATTCGATTAGTGGGCTAGCCGAGATTTTCAACCCTTTGGAGTAGGATAGGGGTTTGTCCATTTTTATAATAAATTGTTAACGTGTTTTTACATAAACCTGGACATATTATTTCTTAGCTTTGCGTTCCAGGGGTGTGTTTCCTTGGGCATGTCTATTACTTTCTCCCCATTTACCTGATCGCCTTGAGCTATCAGTCTCGTGACGGAGCTGGCACACCCGATCCTGTGACACTGTGGGCCTAGAGGATGGGGGAACAGAGGGGTCATCTGCGGCCGATAGCTCCATGGCAACTTTATTCAACGGGCACAGTATTGAGACTCTTACATCACAGGCCATGGGTTAAATTTTCGGCTCTAGCAATAGATTTCATTTAGGTCCAAAAGATAAAAAAGGGTTCCCTCAACCTTAAAGGGACAACTAACACGAAGTGAGTTTCATTCTCATCTTGGCCACTTTAGAAGTGATTTTCGGTTGTTCTTCTAAGCCTACTTCAGTAACATGTGTACATAGTGCCACGATGGTTTCCTTTCAATTCCTACTTCTAATTTGAATTGCACAGACCAGTAAAGAAAATACAAAAACACACATTATCAGACAGCTTCAAGACACTCGAGTACACGGGGTTAATGATCATGATGTCGCAACCCTCTAAAATGAAATAGAAAGAAGATTAACGTCACATACATTTACGCTGGTTTCTTGTGGAGCCACTTTATAATGCGTTTGTTGTTGTTTCATGCATGTGTTAGGTCATCGTGAGTATTTCATCCCTCCTGTACTTGGGTTTGAGTAGGATTTGTATCATGACCTGTGTTATTGTTATGTCCGTGAAATACCTGTATTTGTAGCGGAGACTAGGATTGTGAAGGAGGTAGCGTGACTTTATATTAGGAACGGGGAATAGTGGAAAAGCATACCTGAATTAAACTCTTTAGCTGGGCTGGGAATCGAACCCGGGCCTCAAGACCGCTGGCCACTACACCAAGTAGTTGTCAATTTAGATTGGAGCTCTTGTCGATATCAGGTGGCTATGACGAGGAGGAAAACGGGGGAGGGTGATAGCAATTAGATCAGTGATTGCGGTAACAATGGACAGCCGTTTACAAGGGCTAGCTATTGTGTATCTTGAATGGTCTCCTACCAGGCAGTATAATACACATTGCGCTTCTGCTTGTCCAGCAAGAAGTCTGCCACACTGTCTCCGACGCAAAGCAGACACGTTGAGGCATTTGAGACAGGAAACAACCCCTCCTCACTCTTTAATTTGGAGCAAGGAGTACCGTAAGTAGCAACGGTCATTATTTAAAGTAAAGTTCAATAAAACTTTATTAATTGCAGAGAGCAACTGTGCTTCAGTTTTCTTCTTCGTTGTTAATGGAGGTTCTATGATCAAGCGGACTTAACATTGTTTCGCCTTTCTTTTATCCGAGCATTCCTTCATACGCAACGAGGAATTCGTATTAGTTGCATGGACATTATATTGTACCCGTTAGAGGAGGTTATCTGGTCACCACCAACCTTGCGTGGCCTACCAGATAACCCCATCCTTCAAACACATTGCCGAAGAGGATCGGATGCACTTCTTGTGGGTCTAGCCGGCACAAGACTCAATATCCCAAAGGATCAGGTCGCCATCATAAGCAATGTCAAAGACACCCACAGAAATGCACCCCCAAAACACAAAACTAACAAATAAAAACATCCAGGCTTAAGTAAAATTCGTGGAATTATTTATTTAAAATTCTAACCCCTATCCTACTATCGGAGGGTTTGAAATCGGCTAGTCCGCAAAGCTAATTTTAAAAAACCTAACTGAATGATATTATCCCTCTCGACAAGTCCTAATTACATAAGGAAACCCAAGGCAAAGCTTGAGACGTGGTACGAAAATTAACTCTGAAGATACAAGCAAAAATAATGATGGTTCTAGAAAGAAAACATCATATCAGAAGAATGTCAAATCATGACAACAAAGCTAAATTAAGCTGGTACCACTCCCGTATTTACAGTTAACGTTACCTATTCTAGCTAATCCTGGCTGATAATAAACTACGGCGAGTCCGTGTAAGCAAAAACTAAACAAAGCTAAGATAACAGTAATTTGATTACAATAAGTACATTAGAAAAATAGCTGTACAACAAAAGCTAAATAATGTAACAGTAGGGTTCAGTGAGCTTACACACATACTAAATACAACACTCAAAAGCAATGTTATTCCCCTGACTAAAACAGAATGGACAACTCTTTGCTATCATTTGTCATCTAAACGTGTAAGAATGAAACAAATAAATGCACTCTAAAAACAGTGTATCACCATGAGGTCACTGCGGCCCCCCGAGTTACCAACTACTGGTTCCCAGTGATCTCTGTCAGTCAAAACGTGTAAGCTCCTAAACAATTCCTTCAGGAAAATATCTTACAAGCGCAATGCATCGGCATCTGTAGGAATCAGATCAAGATTTAACAAGCGGTTATTATTTAACGAGCATCTTAACGTTGTAGATTTATAAGAATGAGTTTTCATGATTTAGGAAATGATTATTACAATCGTCGGTTTAAGATTTCATTATTAATGACGAATGATCATATGACACAAGGCTTCTGACAGGTTAGCTACCTGAACGGTGCTCACAACAAAGTGATCACGTGACATACAACGTCATTATAACACTCCGGCTATGAAAAAGCTCCGCTACCAATCACAAGTAATCTAAGTGGCTTCCTGAGCACACTAGAAGAACCTCGGTCAGTCTAGTAAAAAGCTATGTTCTGCCGGCCATCACAAACAGAATATAGTACTCCTCGTGTCAACACACGGACATAACAATTCACATAAAGTGAGAAAATAGCCTAATTGTAAATGTCTGGTTCATCCAATGAAAACTCTGATCGTATAACATCATGAGAATAATTAACCTTCATTCACTTACATCATGTGCGAAATATAATATTAGTTCGTGACTTCTGAGTCACCCTGTATCAATGCAATTAGTAACTGCTGTTACTTGACCTACTTAACCATCGAGCATTCACAAGCTTGGCTCGATCAGGAAAATCCCTTACAAAAATATGTGTAGGAAGTGTGTCATTATAAGAGTCGAAGTCTCACTGGAAATCATGCTGGTTTTATGGGTAATATTGCAACGGGATGCCTGGCCTTGGAAACACCTGTCATGTGCTTCGGCACAGTTCTAGCGTCCTTCACTGCATGTGAGTAAATTGCTCTCGGGCAAAGGCTTTAAACTATTTTAATACACGCAGGGTTCACAAAATCACTGTTTACTAGTGACCCTAATACACACTTGAGTAATGTTACAATAGAATTGATTATAATGCGATGTTGTAGACTTCCCAAAATTATGTACAACGATGTATCAGCTTTGTCAAAAGCAAATAAGATAAAAACGAAGATATTTCTCCCATCTGAAACTCATTGAAAGATATTCCACACCACTGTGGATTACATTTATACAATCTTGTGCACACAAGGCACGGAAAATTACTATAATTGTGTTAGAGCACCTCATCCTCCTGGTGTTAATTCTGAATGATATGATATTATCGTGCAATCGGGATCAGAGTGAGCTACAACTTGCTGCATTCATTACACAGATATTAGATATTAGATTCTGGTGGCTTTCAAACCACTTAAAAAGGTATTTACAATAATCACAAAGGTGGAATGAGTAAACCTTCTCATCCAAACGATACGCCTGGCAGTGGCGTGCTAGTAATTGACAAAAAGGGAGCTCAAAAATATTACATGAAATTCAGCATGAGCTGATCAAAGAAGATTTTTGCTCCTTGTTTAAAGACACTTTCTGTTTCCCATGAGTTGGAAATTTCATGTATTACAATATTGCACCAGTGTGTGAACACACCATGGGCGACTAACCATGAGCTTTAGAATCCAAACGGCGACGAAGCTCATGAAGTTGGAAAATCTTGTCTACAAAGATGAAAAACTTACCTATATGACTGTTATCAAGGACGGTTGCTAGAAATACTCCACCATGATCGATAACCTTTACTAGAGAATTAGTGTATGACTCACGGCGGAACGTAGCTCACCTCTTCCATCAAGGAAAATCTGAGGGGTAAATCCTTCCCTATAGGCTTTGGGAAAGTCCTCCGTTCCTTGGCCATGAGCACATCTATTCTCTCCTCTTCTTCCATCTCGTAATTCTGCTAGATGTTCTATGTTTCCCTCATCAGGATGGCTTAGGCCATGATGAACAGCATGGTCAAACGGGAAAAGATTCTCATCACATGGTGCAGTATCAGCATCGTGTAGGTTGGTGAAAAATGATTTTTAATCACTGATTTTAACGCAGTTTTCTCTGAGCAAAACTGCTTCTACATTGTGCAGACTTGTAGAAAAATGACCATGTGTCTGCTCACTGAAGTTATGATACTTCATGTATCTTGCAACACAGATTCTATAACTACTGTATTATGAAAAATCATAATCGCTAATTATCATAGTAATCTTGATAATGGAAATCTCGGACTTTGCACGGCTCGAATATAATTGGTAGTACTGGCGATTTAATGGTACAATACCGGGTGAGTTAGCCGTGGTCGTTACGGCATGACTGCTGGCAGTCGCTCTCATCCCGGAGGCGAGGAGGTTCGAATCCCCCCGCCGGCAACCTTGAAGATGGTCTTCTGTGTTTCCCATCTTCCTTCCTGGCAAATGCCGGGGTTGGTCCCTAACTATAGGCCCCAGCCGCTACCTTCCAACTCCTCGACCTTCCATTCCCACTTTCCTCCCCAACGGTACTTGTAGCTCACCCAATGGGTGTCCGTCTCGAAGCAGCTACAAAACTGGTGAGCCAAACATGTCGTCGGACACTCCCGGCACTAAAAGCCATTCGCCCAAAAAAATAATGGTACAATTCACTGTATAACACTGATATTTTCCATGATTAGGAACTTTGTTGAAAAATTCATGTCTACCATGTGGCATGGAAAATGACCATGTGCTTGGTCGCAAACATGTCGATTTTCACAATTTTACTCGGAAATATTATACACTCGTTGCTACTACAGGCAACTTAATAATGCACAAGCACACTAGGTGCCAAAATATACTTGATGTGCTCGGATATTCACAGATAAGGGACATCTTGGTACTTCAAACACCCAGTTCTAACAGACCACTAGACAAACACGTCTATGCGTTACCAACGCACAAGAGAGTATGCTTCTTCTCGTAATCTGGCGTTCCGGCGTCGATACTTGCTGAGTCGTGTAGCGACTACTTACATCCGGTTCGCATCTCTGCGAGGTTATACCTTTGTCTAAACTAAATAATTAAATAATTATTATGCCAACACATCGTGGCAAATTATGCAGAATGACTGTAGATGATACGTTCTAGTTTGCCAATTAAAGATACAATCTTTAATCTTACAGGAAAAATATTTGGAGCATCTGAGTAAAGTCAAAAGTGCGTCTGAAGCTTGAGCATGCTTCTTGGGTGCGTTCTACATCTCTCAGATATTAAAAATTCATGGTTCACATGAAAATCATCACCAGTATGAGCGAATACGGGCTCAATATGTTGGTTAGATCTTATCTCTTCGACCTTGAAACCCCTTGTGAGTGCAGACTAACCGTTTCGTTCTATTGTCTTTTAGGTAATCAACTAGCCACTCCAATGCTTCTTTTTTACATTTAATTTTAACTCAATGTATTTTTCCTTGGATTCATCCTATGAATGTTCTTAAACTCTCAGAAATCTCCCAATTTTAAATTAAGACAACATTTCCACGAAATTACATCTCAACAACGTGTGCAACGTATCGTCGCGCGTGAAAGCTGAATCAATAAACGTTGGCAACGCATGTGAAAACTGAACTAATCACTGTTGGCATGGCACGCACAAGGTGAACCAAACAACGTTGGCATTTTTCATGAAAGTTGGACCAATCAACGTTGGTATCACACGCAAAAGCTGAACCAATCACCGATGACATCACACGCTAAAGGTGAACCATCATCGCGCATGAAAGTTGGACCAAACAACGTTGGTATCACACGCTAAATCTGAACTAATAATCGTTGGCATCGCACGCGAAAGCTCAACAAATCAAAATTGGCCGGGCGACCTAGGAGGTGGAGTGAACGGGTTCTCTGTGAAATAGGGTCAAAACAGTTAGGGTTTTGTAAGCAAGCCTCCTGGTAGAGTCTCGACTCTGACGGCTGGAAACTCGAGCAAGAAGTAAATCTCAGCACAAGGTGCACATCGGGAGAGGGTACACATCTTACTTTGCTTGAAGTTACTAACAGTCCGACAATACAATAAAATTCCTTTGGCATTGTTGTCACTTTGAACATTGAATTGGCCACTATGATAGATAATGGAGGTAAATATGGACCTATTACAGACAGTGCAGTGTAACTGATAATGTGCTCCCTAATGCACGAGGATTGACACACCACCTGTAACTCTGCCTGCGCAGTAATGGATTCTGTTCTCATTTTATGAGCCTATCACATACCCCATTAGTGGACACGCAACAGTGTTGTGATTACTGAAGCCAATGCCTCACCTCCCAACCCCATGCTTGCCTGTTATTTAGGAGTCACCGAGTTTGATTCCCGGATTCATCAGCGAGTTTAGAAAGACGTGTGGGCTGAAACCGGTGCAACTTGAGGGTATGGAAACCAAGATTAACGGCCGAGGGGAACCGTCACGCTGACTACGTATCTGTAGGTCAACGGCATGGTTTACAGCGGTCGCTTGGTAGGCCAATGCCTCCAATGGGCTGTAGAGCCACAGGGTAGAGGGGAGATGGGGGCTGCTCATCTGGTAAGAAGATTTGACTTCTGAAATTAAACGTTGTTGTTGTTCTTGTTCCATTTACGGGGCTTGGCCATCGTGGTTATTCATCCCCGTGTACTCTGACGTGTGTAGAATTTATCTGGTGCCGGGAGTGTCCGAGGATATGTTCGGCTGGCCAGTTTGTAGCTGCTTCTATGCGGACATCCAGTGGGTGAGCTACAAGTACCGTCACGTGTGGAGTGTTGTCTGGGGAGGAAAGGTTGATTGTAAGGACGAGGAGTTGGAAGGAAGCGGCTGTGGCCTATAGTTAGGGACCAACCCCGGCATTTGCCTGGAAGGAAGATGGGAAATCACAGAAGACCATCTTGAAGGTTGCCGGCGGGGGAATTCGAACGTCCTCACCTCCCGGATGTGAGCGACTGCCAGCAGCCACGCCGTAACGACCACGGCTAACTCACTCGGTATATGTCTGGTAACCTGTGGCAATGTGATGACTGTATTAGTGTGTGCATTTCGTAATTGAGGAGAGGTTCACGAAGGAGTCGGCCGTGGCCTTTGGTTAGGAATCATCCCGGCATTTGCCTGGAGTAGAAGTGTGAAACCACAGGAAAATACTTTCAAGATGGCTAAGATGTGAATCGAACTCACCGCTTCTCAGTTTTGCCTCACGAGGCTGAGTGTACCCCGTTCCCGCCCTCAATCAGAATTACATTTCTTGGCAGAGCCGGAAATTGAACCCGGACCTCCAGGACGACAGCAAACGCTAATCACAACACCAAGAGGAGGTCTTGAAATTAAACGAAAGGGGTACATAACTCCCAGGGGCTCGCAACAAGTGGTACGTGGGACCCCAGATGAGTCTGGCACTTACACCGGGCTCCTCTTTTTCATCTTTCGTGTCAATCTCCCTTAGTCAATCCTTGTTTTCCTCCCACTTCGACGGTATTAGTGTATCCGAGGCTTTGAAGAATTGCATTTTTCCGCCTTAGAGTGAATTGTTCTGTTAGATGGCACATCCACACACGACTGGGAGGTATGGAAAAGAAGATCATTGCCAGATACGAGGTATTGCAAGTTCTGCGACGATTTTCACTGTTCTTTAAGGCCCTGGGCCAAATATTACACTGTATTATGTGGGGTAATAATAATAATAATAATAATAATAACAATAATAATAATATCGTATGGCTTCAGGTGCCGGGTGCAAGCTTTTTTATTTGACGCCCAGAGACCAGCTTGTATGTTGAATTTTGTTGTTCCTTGGAATGCTATGAAAGTCCAGGAAGTTAGATATCTAAACTCCTTGACACTAGCGCTTTCTAATAGAAAAATGAGGCACTTTTTGTGCTGGCGGAAAATCCCGAAATTAATTTTGTCATTATGAACATGACCTATTGAATTCAAATGGGTTCTTTAACATGAAAACAACGTATGACATGCATGCCGTGATTTTTGCCGCCTTTCAAAAATTACTTACCACGGTCAGGAGCGAACCTGCAAGCTTGGGGTTGGTAGTCCGACACGATAACCACTCACCCACCGTGGCAAGCATTATGTGGGGTAATTGTAATACTATATTGCACAATAAGAAGTTACTAAGAGACTCCAGGAAATGGCTTCATCAGAAAGCACCACTCAGCAGTCCACAAGAGCAAAGAGGAAGCGGGCACGGGACGACGCGAGACAGGTGCCGAGCATAACCCTGTGGGACCCCTACATAGGAAACAGAGGCAGTGGCAGACCAAGAAGATGGACAGACATCTACTAGGACCACACTGGAGCAGGACAGCACGAAGCACACCTGATTAGAAAGAGACGATAAGACGACGGATCAAGTGAAATGAATCGAAAAGTGGCAAATGCTCCAATAAACAAGTGTCAAGATAAAGATTAATGCTTAGAAAACTCACTTGAGTGAGTAAAAATGTTATAACTAAACGTTAAGCTATCGTATAATAGTACATTATGCAACGAACCTATAATGGCAATAATTAAGACATGAGTATGTTTATTAAACGAGCATATGCGAGTTTTAAAATTTCCATACGAGTGCCTTAATTGCCATAATAGGCGAGTTGCATAAGACTGTTTATATTCGACGATAATTATTATAACTATTTGATGTTCGAACATAAATATTCATATATATCTGTCGAGATTTCGCCTGTTTTATGTACTGAACGGAGCGCATGAGACGCAGAGAATGCCTTGTATTTGACCATGGCCTCCTCGATTACCCTACTATTACACTGGGCCACACAGTGAAATTTAAATTAGAGAGCCGTGGAACTCAGCGCTGGTGCGATGCTATTCTTATCTAATTGGTCAAACAACTGTTTCTTGAGCTCTGATTGGTGGGAAAAACTGTTTCATAATGAAAAATAGTGTTATAATGAGCGTCATTATAGTACAGTTTTCTGACATATAATAGTCAGGATCGAACATAATAGTACATTATGCAACAAGCCTATAATGGCAATAATTAAGACACGAGTATGTTTATAAAACTAGGAAAGCGATTTAAATAATTTCCATACGAGTGCCCTAATAGTACATTATGCAACGAGCCTATGATGGCCATTACCATTATAGGCGAGTTGCATACGACTGTTTATGTTCGACGATAATTATAACTTTATATATATACACCGCGGACAGGCCAACAAGGACCACGCAAATATCACTTCTTTATAGGTCTAGTTTCCTTCTTTCTCTTCCAGAAGTCTTTCATCCTGGTCGACTGCGCAGCTCTTCTTTCAGCAGTCCATTCTCCTCTGTTGAGATTCTTCTTCTCCCCGACAAGAATTTTGAGGCCATTTTTTTCTGTACTCTATTCGATTTAGACAATCTTCTTCAGTAATTTTGAATTTTTGAAGTTCTTCTTTCATTTGTTTTACATAGCCTCCTTGCCCTTTATAGTTACAGATTTTATCAAAAATTTGTTTGTTTAACCTTGAGCAATCCATGCGGACCATATGTCCGTAGAACTGAAGTCGCCGTTTTCTGATCATCACTTCAAGGTTATCGATTTTACTATAAATTTCTGCATTGGATCTCAGTCTATAACCTTCCTGTGTTTTCCTAGGATCATAAATCCTTCTTAACATTCTTCTTTCTATCATGAGAAAATTCTCCATTCCGGTTATATTTGTAGTTTCCATGCCTACAAGATGACTGGTCTAACAACTGTATTAAAATGTCGTAATTTTGCATTGATAGACAGGTTCTTTTTATTGCATATATTTTTTGTACAAAAACGTAATCTTTCCAATTTCCCTTTCTTGTTCTCAATTGCCAATTTATCCGTCCCATTGCTACTAATTATTTCTCCCAAGATATTTAAATCGGTCAGTGACCCTTATGCTCCCATATTTTTTTTTTCATTTTCTTAGTGTATTTCTGATCACTTGTCATCATCTCTGTTTTTACCAACGAAATCTGTAAGCCCGCTTTTTCCGCCGTTTCTTTTAACTGATCAATTTGGTTAATAGCTTTTTGTTCTGATTCAGCAAACAACGCTACGTCGTCTGCAAATGCTAAACCTTTGACTTTGAGGTTCTGATTCTTTGTACCAATTTTAGCACTTGAATCGTTATTCTCCCAAAACGTCCTCATGACTTTATCCAAGACCAAATAGAAAAGCAGTGGTGATAGACTGTGCCTTTGTCTTAGCCCAGTTTTTACCTCGAAGGGCTCGCTAACTTCATTTAAAAATCTGATTCTGGAAATCGTATTAGTTAATGTAAGTTTTATTAAATTTATGTTTTTTTAATCAACTTGGTATTCCTTCAATGTGTCAAAAACTGTATCCCTATCCACTGAATCATACGCTTTCTGAAAATCAACGAATGAGATAAAGATATTCTTTGGCCTGTTGTTGTAATATTTTAATATCAATATTTTAAACTAAGAATTTGTTCTGCACACGATCTATTCCTTCTAAAACCACCTTGGAACTCGCCAAGCTGTGGTTCGATCTGTGGTTCAAGTCTGTTTAGAAGTAATTTGGCAAATATTTTATATGTGACAGACAACAATGAGATCCCCTTATAACTATTGACATCAATTTTTGAGCCTTTTTTATGTAGTGGATGAATTAAGGCGATTAACCAGTCTTCTGGAATTGCTTCCTCAATCCAAATTTTCTGAAATAGATTTGTTGTCGCTATTAAAAATTCATCATCTACAAGCTTCCACATTTCTGCAATTATGCCATTCTCGCCTGAGGCTTTATTATTTTTAAGTGAGTTGATAATACCTTTAACCCTTAATTGACCTTGTGTGGTCCCTGGGACCTGAGACGTTTTTCTTATCTTCGTAATTGGAGCATTTTACAACCGATCGACTCCCTCCTCCCAGTACCTTCCTGAAGTCGCGCCAGGAAGACTGTGGTGAAATGACGTGAACGTGCGGTCTTTCGGTATGTAGGTATTTAATTGGTCGTGGTCCATGGGACCACACGAGGTCAGCTACGTAACTTTTTAAAAACATTCTGACTGAGTCTAATCTGGCTTTATTCTGATGAAGGAATAATGGACCATTATAAACCTGCCCAGTTGTTATAATGTGCAATCCACAAATTTTGAGAATGTTGTTGCTGACTGGCTGCAAGCGGATGAAGAGATACAACAAAATGTGCGAGACTCCTAAGAGCGTATGGTTACCCATCTACATCATGCTTCAGAAGAAGAATAGTCAGACCAAGATGATACCGAATATACCAGGTGGCCCACCTGCGCCGTGCAATCTACTTATAAATGTCCCGCATGTACTAGTGTTGAACGGGAGGTCTAATAACTGAATTGCTAAGGAGTAACCTTGCATACAAGCAGGTTACGTCAGAATGCCAAGAGATAACAACCAGACGGCCGAACACTGCATGTTCCTCAGTGCTCCCGTCTAATGCGCCCCAAAGCGGTACGAAGCGTCGCTGGCGAGCGCAGAATAGTAGCTTTGCACGTGGCACAGCAGTATTAAAGTTGCTATCAACACATCGACAATGGCTGAGGTATTCACCAAAAACGAGCACGCCCGCACATAATTCTAATCCATGGAGAATCTGGTCACAATCCAACCTAAGCTCGCACATTAATGCACAGGAGATTCCAAATAGACGCCTACCTTTTGTATACGAATTTCCCCGAACAGAGCTGTAATTAAGTGCTAATGGATTGAAGCACATACCAGCATGGCTGGGATAGACCCGTCTGCAACAATTCTGATGTTGTGCAGACTGTACATCAGCATTGTAATCGAAGCCTTCACACGGTACATTGAATTTCACCGTACTGAAATAATGAACTGTTGAATTTCAGGGGCTTTACAACACAGTAAGCATGTAGCCCCGTGTACTTGAGTGTGTGAAGAACTTGTCTGATAACCTGTGTCAGTATTGTTATTTTATTATTACAGTCTAGTGCAGACATCATAGTGACATTAATAATAATAATAATAATGATAGGAATCCTGTTACAGTACTTGTGTAGTAAAACTACTGCTAAATAGTTGCACAACATGCAACATATTGTATACCACGTTGTAACGCTCCTTTGCAAACAGCGATTTCTGTAATAGGGTTCGTTTGTAAATACGCCAAAGATGCAGAAAAGAAAGTTTAATAACACATTAATTTGTACATGTAGGCTACAGAAATTCCACTCTACAATAGCATTGCTTGCTAATTGGACAAAAACTCACATATTATTGCATCAAAGCTTAGAAAATAAAATAAATTACAATGTCACACTTGGACAGCTATTCATAATGAATATGCTCAAAGACATGTCCCTGGTGGCGAATACAATGTTGAACACGTCTCGCAGTGCCTGCATGGACACGTCGAAACATTTCAGGTGTCACTGCAGCACAGGCCTCACCAATACGTTGTTGTAATTGATCGACATTTTCTGGCGCCGTTTCGTAGACTTTTGATTTTATATAGCCTCACAGAAAGAAGTCCAGAGGGGTTAGATCAGGCGATCGTGCAGGCCACTGCCATGGGCCTCCACGACCTATCCACCGTTCAGGGTATCGTGCATTTAGATATTCCGTAACGGCTCGGAAGGTGTGAGGTGGAGTACCATCATGCTGGTACCAATTCTGTAATACAAACTGGAGTGGAATATCTTCTAGAAGGTTTTCCAGAGTCAAGTCGGTTTGCAAAAATTCAAGATAATTCCTACCTGTGAGTCTGGGGGCTATAAAAACAGGCCCAATTATGTAGTCTCCCAGAATACCACACCACACATTAACTCCCCAGTGGATCTGAACGTGCCTTGTTCGAACCCAGTGGGGGTTAACTGGAGCCCAGTAATGCAGATTGTGAGTATTGACGTTGGCATCATTGGCAAAATAGCATTCATCACTCCACAGAATATTCCTGGCAAAATGTGGATCTTGTTGTAATTCAGCGGCCATTCTTCGGCAATATGCTACCCTGCGATCGAAATCATTTCCATACAGTTGTTGGTGTAGGTGCGGCTTATAAGGATGCCATTTTCGCTCCTTCAGGATCCTCTGTATTGAAGTTCGTGGCACTCCTAGGTCCCTTGCAGCTTCTCTTTGTCCTAAGCAACGATAAATATGTGCACATTGTAACATAGATGGTTCGTATTATTATTATTATGGTTTCAATATACTAAATTATCTTGCACCAGCACTATTTAACGAACTACTACCTCGATTGTCCAACATGAACAGCAAACAAGTAGCTATACGTCGCATAAAAAATCATTACCTAAATAAACATTAATTTATAACATAAATGTATTATTGTATGCACTCTGGTATTGGAATACAATCCGTATAATGCTGTGAAAAATAATTAATGTCTCACAGATAATCTCTACTGATTTCGCCGTCAGATTCTGAGACATATCACAAATGTATTATCAATAGTAATTAATAAATAAATTCTAATACAAAATTTTAATTATTATTATTATTACTATTATCAGCAGTAGCTCAGTAAGGTGAAGTGTAACTGACCGTGTGTAGGATTCCGTTCGAAGTACTCTTGTACATTCCGTACAACTTCAGCATTACCGCAGACGGGTCTAGTCCTGCTGGTATGTGCCTGGAACATTCCATTCGTTCGTAATTGCAGCTCTGTTCGGCGAAATACTTGTCGAGACGGTAGACGTCTATCTGGAAACACCAGTGCATATCGTCTACGAGCTTCAACGGCATTACGACCAGCTTCTCCATATATTAGTATAATGTCCGTGTACTCATCGATGCTGAATACACCAGCCATTGTCAATATCTTGCCAGCAACTGTCGTGTCATTCTACCACATTTTATGAGTCTATTGCGCTCTCAAATGCGAGGGTCGAAAAGGCATTGGGGTGCATTAGACGGGTAGAGCTGAGGAACTTGCAGCTAGCGGCTGTCCTGTTGTTATTCCTTCGTATTCTGACGTAATCGGCCAGCATGCACTGTGACCCCCGTGGAAATCAGTTATTAGGCATCTCATACAGCATTATTGTATGCGAGACATCTAAAACTAGATTGCACAGGGGAAACGGGCCACCTGGTATACCGAGTGATCAGGACACAGCTCCAGAAGTAAGCGCATCTGAAAATGAAGGCGCAGAGGCTGAAGGTGAGGACGCGGCAGCTGAAAAAAGCAATACACGGGGACAGATTCTCTACTGTGGCGCTCGGGATTGCCCGCAATCTAAAAATCTAGATCCCTACAATAGGCCTAAAACGGAGGAAAAACATTGACCTCCACAAACGAAAATGTTGCTAATTGTGTCCAGAGAAGAAGAGAACTATTATCAGCCCACCTGCATTACGTATGAAAGCTACGAATCTGCTTAGTGCACAGCAAGAAAGTTTGCAATGGCTGCGTCAGTGACAAGAATTAGAGCATCTGGACCCCTTGCAGGATTCTTTTCTTTGTGTTTGGAACCAGTTTGAATTTTACTGTTATTTAGATGATATATTTGTGTGTTAAAGGACATTACATTTAATTGCCAAACTTGAAAGTTGGTATTTTTTCTTAAGCAAAGACTGAAGCCTTACAATAATGGTAATAATTTTATTTTTGTGCGTTTAAAAATCTCAATATACTATATTTACGTCTGTATCTTGTCTCATTTGCATTAATATGAATGCAAATACCATGTTATTTAAATCAGTAAAAAGAAAACAAAATCGTTTCCGAAATATATTGTCTTAAATTGCGTGGTCCGTGGGACCACACGAGGTTATTAGTGTGAGTTTTTACCACGAGCTCAATTAAGGGTTAACTTCGTGTACATCTGGTGGCGTGGAGTCAGAATTTTGTGTTATTAATTTGAAACTCAACTTGTCTGTCGGTTTTGGACAATTTAACAACTTCTCAAAATACGCAGCCAAGATATCACAATTTTCCTTGTTGTTTAATGCAAGCGTACCATCTTCCCTTTTGAAATTTACACTCGGCGCTGAATATACAGTGATTTCGTTCTTAATTACTCTATAAAATAATCGTGTGTCATTTTTCTTAAAATTGTCTTCCATTTCCATTATTTGGTCCTTCATATATTTTCTTCGAATCATCCTTAAAGTCTGGTGGGCCATTTTCCTTAATCTTTGTACTTCCTCTAAATTTTCGGGAGTCTTGTTCCCGTTCCACTTGTGCCAAGCACAATGTCTTTCTTTGATCACTCTTTCACATTGTTCATTCCACCAAGCATGTTTCCTATAAAAGTTCAACGGTGCAATTTCCTGAGCTGGTTCAAGAAGGTTATTAGTAACATCATTCCAATTGGTTGGTATTTTAAGACTTCCTTGAAATTATATCCTTTTTTCTGAAGTTACATTAATGGATTTTCTGACCTTAACATTTTGGATTTCTTTGTTATATATTTTAACATAAATATTCATAAATATCTGTTGAGATTCACTCACTCGAATTTTGTGATCGTAGTGCAGCGCTGGGTAGGATAACTCTGTTTTCGAAGCTCTCTGACCGACCGACGCATGCACTCTGTGTGCTTCAATGCCATATGTGCAGATTGTGCACCAGTATTCAGTAAAACTGTCACCGACCGACGCATGCGCTCTGTGTGCTTCAATGCCATATGTGCAGATTGTGCACCAGTCACCGAAGTCGTTGGAAGCAATGTGCTGTGTAGAAATTGGTTTTGGGGATATTAAGGTACAGTGCTATTTCTAGTCTCATATTCGCCAGTATATTTACGCGAACATATGGACGGTGCACTTTCGGTAATTTATATAGACATGTTGGGTTTTGAGCGCATGCGCGAAGGTATCCTTACCTAATTGGTCACACAACTGTTTCTTGATCTCTGATTGGTGGGAGAAACTCTTTCATAATGAAAAATAGTGTTATAATGAGCCTCTGACCTATAATGTTTACATTTCGACATCGTCGAACATAAATACCATTATAGGTGAGTTGAATATGACTGTTTATGTTCGACGATAACTATAACTTTATTTTTATGTTCGATCATAAACATTCATAAATATCTGTCGAAATCCCGCCAGTTTCGTTTGCTGAACGGAGCGCATGGAACGCAGAGAATGCCACGGCCTTCTCGAAAACCCGACTATGCCATTATCCACGAAGTGAAGTTTTAAATAGGAGGCTGTGGAATTCATCGCTGCGATACTATCCTTACCTAATTGGTCAAACAGCTGTATCGTAAGGAATATCTTGAGTTCTGATTGGTGGAGAACCTCTATTATAATGAAACTTGATATACAGTGTGGTCCACCGGCCCCTTATTTTTTTTGGAGGAAGGCAACCCAAGCAACGCGTATATCATAGTCGTCCTAAAAACATTAGTACTTGCTCCTTTACGGCCTAGTACCAGGGGCGTATATAAATGGGGTGCTAAGGGGGGTTCCAGCCCCCCCCCCCTCGAAAAAAGCCAATAAAATTAAGAAAGTGCTGCTTAGGTAAGAGCATATAATAATTGTAAATTTGGTAATTTGTAAATTAACTTATCGGCAAAGTTATAAACAATATTAAAATTGAAATTATACTAACTCGTGGTGTAGTGGGTAGCATTCTTCGCTGCCGCCCCGGAGATCTGAATTCGATTTCCGGCTCTGCCAAGAAATTTTAATTCTAGTCTGAGGGCTGGAACGGGGTGCACTCAGCCTTGTGATGTAAAGCTGTGAATTCCACAGTATGCTTTTTGAGAAATACATGTAAAAAAACTGTTTATCTTTCTGCTTAGTAAATTCACAAATATTTAGATATCTGCCATTCATACTCCATAGATCATAATAGAAAGTTCATTATAAAATTTATTTGTGTGTTGTGGTGTATTTTACAATTTTTTTGGTATTGCCAGTAATAATTGTAGGCTATATAAACTTTGAATCTTATCTAAAATAATTACACGAAGTTATATGCTCTAAGGTATTGGTTGATATTTCTGGGTATTTTGCGGTGACAATCCCCTGAGAATACTCACAATTTTCCAGGATAGTCAGCCCTCCCTCCAGATATATTTTTCTATATACGCCACTGCCTAGTACAACTTTACGGTTGAGTTCATGCTCGCGAATATAGTCGAAATCTTTAGCAGCAGTGTTATGTCAATGCCATCAACTATAAAGAATGTGTAAATCGACACATCCGAACAACACTGCCTTACGAAGGACATGAAGTGTCTATGAGGACTACAAATAGACTCAATACGTGACAGCATCCCACCACGGCTCCCGGTAGCTAAGATGGTTAAATCGTTCTTCTCTGCTGTAACGTCAGCCATGCTGCAATGTAGCAGGTTTGATCCCAAGTTAAATAAGTTTTTTTTTCGCTTAATGCCGTTTACAGTAGCTGCACTACGGACACATATATGCCTGTTCCAATGAATGCATTTTTATTTGATCCTGAAAAGGACCGTTTTTATTCGATGCTACGTAAGCAGGTTAGACGATGACATAATGGTATGTAGGAAGAAAAGGAAGAAAGCTTGTAATTTAGCGTGACCGTTAATCTCGCGATCATAACCCACGGGATCTCCATTTTACGTGAATTCGAACCACAGGACATGGCGTTAGTGAGAGGCAAAGAGCTTGACCGCTGCACCACCACACCCCCTTGTAGGAATAAAGCAAGGTACTCTGCATATTCAGTGTAGCAAGTGTTCGAAATGTTGACCGCCTTGGTTGATGCAGATTTCAGCACGACGTATTACAGACAGTCTTGCACGCTGTAACATCTGAGGTGTAACAGCTGGCATGCCTCGGTGATTAGTTGCCGAAGGTGGTCAGGATCTTCAGGCTCCTGCGCATATATTACCTGCTTTAAGTGACCCCACAGGAAGAAGTCAAGTGGCGTAAGATCGGGTGATCTGGCAGGCCAGTGAACGGGTCCTCCTTTTCCTATCCATTCATTTGGATATGTATCATGAAGATGGTTCCTGACGCTATTGATCCTTGAGGTGGGGCCCCATCCTGTTGCCACCACATTCGCAATCGCTCGCGCAGTGGCATGTTTTCCAGCAACTGTGGGAGTTCATTTTGCAGAAAATGAAGGTAGCGTGCTTCCGTAAGATGGCCGTCGTAGAAATAGGGTCCGATTAGATTGTCACCCAAGATCCCACACCATACATTTACAGCCCACTGCACTTGAAATGCGCCCAGTGTTACCTAATGGGGATTCTCCACGCTCCAATAGTGCATGTTATGCCGGTTGACGGGGACTTTGTTGTGAAATCGTGATTCGTCTGAAAAGAGAACATTTGACAAAAAGGCTGCATTATTGGTCATACTGCGTAACGCCCATTGACAAAATGTTACTCTAGCATCGAAATCACGTTCGTGAAGCTGCTGGTGTAACTGAAGATGATATGGGTGAAATCTACTGTTATGGAATATTCGGATGACAGATGACCGGCTGATGTTGGTCTGTTGTGCAAGTGTCCGTGTACTTATATGAGGATTATTAAGGACAGTGCCCAAAACAGATTCTTCATTTGGACCAGATGTTATAAGAGCATCTCTAACAGGAGATACCCTTCCAAGTGTCCCAGTTGACCGCGCTCTTCGTTCAAGATTACGAAACGAATTGGCAGTCGGTAGTCTTCTGTCAGGATAGCGCTCGTGATACAGGCGTTGAGACTGCAATGCGTTCTTCCTTGTTTCTCCATAAATGAGCATCATATCAGCGTACTCGTCACTGGAATACATCGTGAGTGAATGCGTGCTGTGATGTGACCTAGTACAAGTAGGTGTGTATTAGAGCCGGGAAAATTAGTTCCAGTTGCGTTTGATATCGTAAGCTGCCGTATGGCCAGTATTGTTCCCCACCAAATGTACTCAAAGTCAGGTCACTCCGCTGAGTGAGTCTCTATAATTCTGGAACTAATTTTATGTTCGACGATGTCGAAATGTCAATATTATAAGTGAGAAAACTGTACTATAATGAGACTCATTATAGTACAAGTTTTCATTATGAAACAGTTTCTCCCACCAATCAGAGCTCAAGAAACAGTTTTTAGAAAAAAATAGGTAAGGATATCATCGCACCCGAACCGAGTTCCAAGGTTGTAATTTAAATTTCACTGCCTGGCCTAGTGTCATAGTGTGGTGTCGAGGAGGCCATCGTCGAATACAAGGCATTCTCTGCGTCACATGCGCTCTGTTCAGTACATAAAACTGGCGAAATCTCGACAGATATTTATGAATATTTATGTTCGAACATAAAATAGTTATAATAATTATCGTCGAACATAAACAGTCGTATGCAACTCGCCTATAATGGTAATTAAGACACTCGACCATGCCGAAATATAAATATGATATCCTAGAAAACTGCATCTTAAAGAGGCTCATTATAGTTCAAGTTTCATTGTGATAGAGGTTCTCCAAACATCAGAGCTCAAGATTTTCATTACGATACAGCTGTTTGACCAATTAGGTAAGGATCACATCGCACATGCACTGACTTCCAAGGCCTCCTATTTTAAATTTCACTGCCTGGGAAGTGACATAGTGGCGTATTCGAGGAGGCCATGAATGAATACAAGCGTCCAATGCGCACTGTTCAGTAAACGAAACTCGACAGTTATTTATGAATATTTAATTTCCTGCTGAATTAACCCTCAGGTAGGATTATTTTTGTGCAAACAAAATAACGTGTGTTGGCATGCTTGTGGAATTGATTATCAAATCTTTATCATTTACTAGAGGCCAACCTAAATCATAGGAAGTGGTTTCCCGTGCATCCCACTTCTCACTTTCTATCCTTGTGGTGTATTCTGCACCACCTGTAGTGTAAGCAACCGTGGCTGAAAGGGTAACGCGTTGAACTGCGGGTTGAAGGATTCGGGGTTTGATGCTTAGTAGAGGGGGTAGATTTATAATTTGTTTTCGGTACGTTTTATCGTCTGTGTCGACAACTTTACCAATGTCTTACGACAGAAATGAAACAAGAAGTCACAGTTAATTATTGAGGATGGGCCACTAGTAATATAGCAAGCAGATGCATTTTCAGGTTGGATTCCATGAACGTTACGTAGTGTTTGAATTCGGTATTACACGAAACATCTAAATATGTACACGTCAGATAGTTTTCTTCTTCTTGCTAGAATGTAATGACAAAATATATTTTTTTAGTCGGTTTACCCTCCAGGGTTAGCATTTCCCTCGGACTCACTGAGGGATCGCACCTTTATCGCCTCTAGGGCAGGGTCCTGGAGCTTGAAACATCGGATGGGAATACAACTGGGGAGATGGGACGAGCCCCTCGACCAGGCAGCCTCACCTGCTAATCGAACAGGAAGGAGCCTTATGAGGGATGGGGAGATTGGGAGGGATAGACAAGGAGGAGAGAAGGAGGCGGCCGTGGCCTTACGTTAGGTAGCCTCCCGGCATTTGCCTGGAGACGAGGTGGGAACCACGGAAAACCACTTCTAGGATGGCTGGAGGGCAAATCGAACCCTCTATGCTCATTTTGATCACCCGTGGCTGAGTAGAGCCCGAACAAAATAATACCACGGGAAATTGTAAGGAATTGTGCACTGGCGATCAGAATCTTGTTTCATTAGAGGGGCTAGAACATCGCGGTCATTTATCCCCGTGTACTTCGGTGTGTGTAGAATTCCTCTGATAACCTGTCTATAGCGATGTATGTATAATGTATGTACTAGCAATTAAGGTGAGGATGGGGAAGGAGGCGGCCGGGGCCTTAAGTTAGAAACCGTCCCGGCAATAGCCTGGAGCAGAAGTGGGAAACCACAGAGAACCATTTCCAGGGTGGCTGAGGTGGGAATCGAACCCACCTCTTCTCAGATTTGCTTCACGAAGCTGAGTGTATCCAATTTCAGCCCTCAGACCAGTATTGAATTTCTTGGCAGAACTGAGAATCGTACTTGGACCTCCGGAGCGACACGTCGATATGTTATGTTAATGAGTTTTAATTTTCTGCCATTACAGGTCACGTGGCAAAAGCTATCAATTCGGTCGTATTCTCTTTATAAATCAGCAAAATTCAACCTAATCTTCACAAAAATACATCGTAAGGGAATAAATGTGGCTATGTAGTTACATCCCTACTAAAATGGAGCGTGGGCTTTCATTCAAAAAAGTATGCTTACCACTGGATTCGATGCACTATTGTACCCATTCTCGCCTGCCGCCTACGGCCGTGCTTTAACCGAATCAGCCACTAATGCACGGTAGCTAGCGCGCGCTGCACTTGCAGTTGTTACTGTAGCCGTCCCACCTCAAACGTTTAAGTCCATCTCAAAATATTCAATCACGGTTTATGATGTTGATTTAGCTTTCTACTATTACAGATCACGTGGCGTAAGCTATTAATTCGATCGTATTACGTGTATGTGTGTTATTTCAAGGAGCAATAAGTCATATGTTAGTAGAATGGGCCAGAGTATTTGGCGGGGAAAAGTTTAAGGTCGGATTTTCTTTGCTAGACCTATGACCCAATTACATTGCTGTCACACAGTCAGAGCGCAGAGCAATATCGACCATCGGGAGAAATGCAGTGTTAGTTGGGTTTCATAAAACTAAATAATAAGGGGCGGGTGGACCACATTGTATAATGAGCCTCTTTAGGATGTATTTTTTTGGCATATAATATTTATATTTCGGCATGGACGAACATAAACTGTACAATAACACTATCAAGAGCGTCATAATTACAGTATAGAATAAGACTATCAAGGAGACATGAACAACCTGCTCACATGAAGCAGCTCAATATGTGTGTTCAATCTTCTAGAGGAAGACCTTTGCCCTTCACGGGACACTTAAGATTAATTCATTCATTCATGAACGTAGATATTCTATGCGTTACTCAAAATGTCACTTCGCGGAGGAAAATAGAGTTAAACAAAGTGGTAGAATAGTATTGTCATAAATGTGTCTTTTGTGGCGAAATACTGTATTTTATTTATTTTTACCTCTGGAAGTAATCTGAAGAATGAGGAATTATTTTAGATGGAATTCAAACGATCTTATTACAGTGAAATAACTGTTAGAACAAGCGTCTCGAAAATAATTTAGCTCCTTTATCTCTGAAAATATCCAATAATAAATAATTTTAACTTAGGACTCAACTCTTCATGAACCTTAAAAAGCTATAAGCCATGGAGATGATTAGGCCCCGCTAGCACTACACCTGCAACAACCTGAGTGAAATAACAACTGCTACTAAATTTAAAGTAATATTTGACTGAAATTTAACGTCTCTTGGAATAACAGGTAAGCTGAACTGAAGGAAACTGAAGCCCCATGAAGAATGATATACAGTAGGTAGGCAAGTCAATAAGTATCTGCAGACAATTTATTACAGCCTAAAATACAGCAACCCGCTATACCAAAGTGTTATGTGTGTAGTTTGCATTAGGGCTCTCCTTTCTCATAGCCTTCCAAAATACGGGGGCGAGTCCGTAAGTACTCGGACTATCAGATAATATTCACAAGGAAACAAGTCATAATATTCATTTCTGTGTCCGGTCAACATTTCCAGAACGTAGCAACTCCGATAGCCTTATTATTGGCCTCGATCAAGCCCTGCGTTGTACACAGATATTCCAGTAGTGAGATTATGAGCCTGAGGGCCAGAATTTGTGTTGCTCCGCACTCGCCGGACACGGCTCCGTCAGCTGGAAGGGTGCCTCATTTTTGCATGTTAGTCTTGCAACGGGAGACGCCCACCCTAAGACCATTGAGTGATCTCCAAACAGGGTAGAGAACATCGTTTCCTGGGGCTAGCTCTTCCTTTGCAGGTATATCCAGCGGCAGCTAACTCTTCCATCTGGTGATGCGGTTAGACTCCGGTGTTCCCTCCAATGGTTGAGTTCTAACGATGGAGCTCTGGATATCAGACGACAAACTACAACCTGATGATCATGTAGTGGGTGACGGGGATCATTGGTCTGCTTCCCCCTCTCCGCATTGGCAGCAACGGCCCTTCTGACAGTGGGAGGAGCTATTCCAACAAATGGGTAGAGTTTGTCGACTGGAGTTGGCTTCATGCATTCTGACAAGACTCGGACAGTCTCATTGACTGCAGTGTCAACCTTCTTGGTGTGCGCGGATGCACTCCACCCAGGTGAGGCGTACTCACCGGCTGATACACACAAAGCAATATCAGATGTTCTCAGAACGTGAGGACTAGCTCCCCAGGTGGTAGCTGTGGGCTTCCTCAAAATATTGTTCCTTGCACTAACCTTCAGCCTGGTGTTATGGCAATGTTTCTTGAAGGACAGTGTACGGTGAAGGGTATCACCCACATATACAGGAGTTGTAAAATGCTGAAGTCGTTTCCCTTGCCATGTGACGTCCAATTCGCGCCGAGCTTCTTTATTTCGTGAGTGAAATGCTCAAACATGGGTCTTGTTGGGATTGGGCTTTAGCAGATAGGTCTCATAGTAAAGGCCAAGCGTATCCAATGATGAAGTCAGCTTTCCTTCAACCTCTTCACACGTCTTTCCTTGAGCAGCCACTGTTGTATCAGCTTAGATTAAATGTCCGGATTGTTCTGTAAGGTATTGGATAACTTCCAGCACAATACGGGGACAATGTTTTGCTTGGAGAGAGTATGGAGGAACCCAGGGAAACCCCACACTCAAGATGGCCACTGTCCGTGCCGGGATTCAAACCTCCGATCTGCGCACTTGCTGCAGGTGCAAATTGCAATCTTGTAGAATGACTCAACACACATTAGCAATTCCTTTTATAAGTCATGCATGAATTTCCGATCCTGGTACGCCCTCAGACCACACAAAACGGTTTACGGAACGCTGTTCTTCCTTGGTGCAAACAGAGAGTGGCGCGGCCCTCTTTACGTCACAACAGCGTAAGCTGTACGAATCTGATAACGCTGAAACCTATCACAGACGTGACAACGGTGCCTCCTAGAGGCTGATGAGCACACGACGCCATACAGCCAACCTAACGACACTTTGAGCACATTTGCAGATACTTATTGACTTACACTCGTATATTTTGTTGGGTACGTGTCTTAAATTACGCATCTAGTAACCACAAAGAATGAGAACTTTGAACGACGCTGGTCAACAAAAACTTGTGCCCTCTAAAGCTAGGAATACTGTATCTTCTTTCGCTTCAGTGCAAAGTTCATCGTCTTCCTGCGGAGGATTGAAAGATGTACTTTGGCTGAACCTGTGCTGGGACTTGATGTCCCTTCGGCACTGTTTACATCATGGCGGTAACCCTAAGGGAACTCTGCATAATGCAGTGGATATGCTGGCGATTAGCTGCCGCCATTTGCGAATATCACCGCAATTAGGACCAAATTTATGACTGTTATTACACTTACCCTTAATCATTTGACGCAATAACATCAACTCACAACTAAAAATTATAGTCAACCCCGAGAGACATCATTCTGAGGGACAGTAACTGCTGTTTCAGGTAAGCCAACAATCCGTTCGTTATAAAGACCCATTCACCGAAATTTTCGGACAGAGGTTGTATATACATAGTATTTTCGATTGAAAATACACACTCTATATGCTTAACATTATAACTTGTGAGTATAAACGATATCTATCATGGTCCGTAAATTATCGCATTGACCGGCTCATGTTCCATTTTTCGTATCAAGCACTATAATTTAAAGGACTGGTCACTCCGTAATATGTACAGTGATTGATACCTAAGGCCAAAACAGTCGATTGGACCAACTTAAACGTAGAAGAGGAATTATTATTTTACATGGACATGGTGACAGACATTCTGAGTTTCGATATAGTTGTATAAGTTTATACGTATGTGTATTTTTAGTATAGTATTTTTTAAAATTGTTTTTATTGTCTTTAATGTTTGTTTGAGTGAGCATCTTTTATAATGAGATATCTTTGAGAACGCAAGATGACATTGAGGAGATGAAGTGGCTGAAGAAGGGTGCAGCATGGCCCCGAAACATGTCCCACGAATGTGAGTGTTAATACAGTTTAACATAATTTGTTTGGTATTGATTGACGGAAATATATTGTACTATATTGGTTTATAATCTCTTGTCAATACGGACCATGGCGGAATCTAAAGTAGAAGGAAACGTGTGAGTAGTTACAAATCAATAAATACAACGGAAAAATCAAGTAGACAAATTTGAAAATGCTGGGATTTGTTCCAGGAACCTCTAGACTATGAGTCTAAGACGCTATCACTACGCTACACACGCTCTGTACTAACACTAGGTTAACAACTGGTTTAGTATAACTGCATAATATTTTGTCTTGGAATCAACAATTGCATTAGCGTTTTCTGCCGTTTTCTTAAAACATTTGACACTAAATTATATAATTTTGTTCAGTACATTCCTATAAGAATATAAACTTCTGAAGTTACGGAAATATAGACTTGCGAGCAAACAATAGCCTCCATTTTGACCCAACGGGACGGCACGGACATACTCGATATGGCACAGTCAGCCTGAACTGTTAGTCACTACTACGGTTACATATTCTATTATAAAATGCTAATATCCTACCGGTCACCTCCTTGTGGACAGTTTATACCTCCCTATGTACCATAAGCTAAATTGTTGAGGCCAGGCCTTGTTGAACCGTAAGTTAGGTTAGGCTATAGTCTAATACTAGCATGATTCATACAACCGCCATCTTGAAACTATTTGGCTGATCACCTTGTAGTTTGAGCAAAAGACACTTCCCAAATTAAGGCACGTTGTTGAAAAATTTGGTAGAGGTCGGATGATTAGGTTAGCCGTAATTTGATTTAAGTTCAGGACATTTGGGTGGGCGCCATTTATTTTTTGTTATGATGGTGGCGATATACAACATGACACTGAGCTTTTCATTGCTAGTGCTATCTTTGTACCAAAAATGGTTCGATTTGGTTTCTTTGTGTTTGAATTGATAGGGGGATCAATACACACACACACACACACACACACACACACACACACACACACACACACACACGGCCGCCATCTTCAAACTATTTGGCTGATGACCTTGTAGTTTGTATTAAAAGACGCTTCCCCCATGAAGGTATGCTGTTGCAACATTTGGCAGAGATAAGATTATTAGGTTAGTCGTAATTTGATTTAAGCTTTGAACATTTTGGTGACCACCATTACGTTTCCGTCAAGACGGCGGCGATATGAACCATTGCACGTATGTGTTCTTTGCAAGTGCTACCTTTGCACCAAATTTCTTTCAATTCGGTATCGTCGAGTTTTAATTGATAGGGGGGGGGGGGGGGCAGATATACACACTTATGCACATACACTCACACTCACACACAGACAGACAGACAGACAGACAGACAACATTTTTTTTTTGCAAAAATTGAAAGTAGGCTAAAAATGTAGTACTGGTTCAATATACATAGTTTCAGTTCGATTGCTTGCTTATGATTAAATAAATTAAAATTTATTTTAAACATTCACACAGCCTCCATCTTGAATGTTTCAAAACATTCGAAATACATTAAACGTTAATTTACTATATTAAGTTGTCAACAAATATTAACTATGATCAGTTTTTAGCTATTTATCTATTTAGAATTCAGTTGGTCCACGTAGTTGGGTGTGTATATGATAAACTGTGTTCCTATGGTGACCGTATTAGTGTGTTTAAACGTAATTATTATGGTTGGGAATGCGGTGGTGCCCCGCGACTTGAAATAAGATTCTTTCTGGAGAGAATTTGAAAACCCCAGGGAAAACTATACTCAGGATGGTGAGTTTCATCACCGAGACTTGAACCTCTGATCTTCGGACTTGCTGCAACTCCTCCACGTGGTCGTGGTAAGCGATTTATCGAAGTTATACGAATCACGTAATGTGTTGGATGCTCGATTAAAAAAACCTGAGTGAAGCCCGATTCTTTTTACCGATCCAGAAGATTGAATATACAGTTGCATTATTAACTGGACTGGCCGTGGTGGCCGAGAGCGCTAACAGCCTACCTCGTGCCTAGCTGGTATCGGTAGAGCATGGGTTCAAACCTCACCTTGGCCATCCTGAAAATGCTTCTCCGTGGCTTCGCATTTTCACCCCCAGGGTTTCTTTTAACAGGTCCAACTTCCTTCACTCGTTCTTCTTTCCATTAGAGTCAAGTTAGCGATCGCCTGTCACCATCCCCAGTTGTATCTGCTGACAAAGTGTGACCAGCTCAGAGACACTCTTCGTGACGGTAGAGGAATGATCCCTCGCAGAGTCCGTGGGTCAAGCCGAGCTGGGAGGATAGACGATTAAAAGGAATATTGTTACCTGGAAGATTCAATATAAGGCGGCTTCGGTGTCTCAGTTGGTAGCATGCTGAGCTTCTATGCCCAAAATCGCGGGTTCAAACTTGGACGAAGTCATCGGATTTTTTAAGAGCGTTAAAAATACCTCAATGTGCCTTACTTCGGAGGGGAAGTACTGTAAAGCCGGTGGTCCCATGTCATAGATTTATGGCATGATAAAGAATCTTCCACTAATTACACCTGTGTGAAGCTAAATTATAGGCTATATTTGACTAACGCTCTTAGATTCCAACGTTCGTCGCCAGAGATCCATTGCGATGGCATTTAGTAACAAAGTCCAGAACTAGTTGGTCGTTGACGGTGGCGTTTAGTAGCAAAAGTTGGAACTACTTGAAAATCGATTGTTTGCGGTCCTTACTTGGATTAAAAACAGATAACACACACGAATACAGCCATCAAAATTAACACCGGTTATCAGACAGATTCTACACATACCCAAAGTACACGGGGCTACATGACCGCGTTGTCGCAGCCCCTAAACTGAGGAACCAACCAGATACAACATAAATTCGAAATGAACTACTCATCCAATGAAGGTACGAATTATTGAATATATAACGGGTACTTTCATGCGTACCAAGAAAGTTATATTGTACACTGTTACGGGTAGCTGAAGGCTGGGACTGTCCCGGTGAAGCAGGAATGTCTGGCCACCATGGGTGAGTGTGAGAATATAACTTGCTACACATGCAGGAGCGCCACGTGTGTTTACACAGAGTGATGGCCAAATGGTGTCGTGTCCTGGAACACCTCCCGCTGTATAATCATTACACGGGCACCATCTGCTGTCCAATGCGCCCTGTACTACCGAGCCTTGTAGCAAGTGTCAGCTAAATACACGAGGACAATACAGCTTTACTATGCATATTTCTAGAACATCGATATTTAAAGGTAAAATGTGAGATTAATGCCGTGCCTCAAATAGCGTACGTAATGGGGGCGTTCTAGGCGACCTTCGTGTTGCCGCCAAAAGAGTGCAGAAGGGACCGAAGAGGTCTAGGCAAGGAGTAATAAGGAGATGCCCTTAGGCGAACTTCGTGTTGCTTCCTCAAGGGTGCAGCAGGGACCGAAGAGGTCTAGGCAAGGAGTAAAAAGGAGATGCCTTTAGGCGAACTTCGTGTTGCTGCCTCAAGGGTGCAGCAGGAACCAAAGAGGTCTAGGCAAGGAGTAAAAAGGAGATGCCTTTAGGCGAACTTCGTGTTGCTGCCTCAAGGGTGCAGCAGGACCGATGAGGTCTAGGCAAGGAGTAATAAGGAGATGCCCTCAGGCGAACTTCGTGTTGTCGCCTCAAGGGTGCAGCAGGGACCGAAGAGGTCTAGGCAAGGAGTAAAAAGGAGATGACTTTAGGCAAAGTCGGATGTTGCCCACGGCAGGTCGATTATGTAATAATAACAATAATAATAATGTTATTTGTTTTACGTCCCTTTTAACTACTGCTGCTTTTAGATACGCCGGGGTGCCAGAATTTTGGCCCGAAGGGGATCTTTAACGTGCCAATAAATCTACTGACACGGCTCCCTCGCATTTGTGCACCCTCAAATGCCAGCTGACTTCGCCAGGATACGAACCTGCAACCTAGGGCCCAGCAAGCGAGAACGTTACCGCTGAGCCACGCAGCCAGTCCGGTCGATTATGCCTCCAGATCCATAACATTCTTGAGATACTTCTTATCTATCTTTCTTCAATGACGGTAGTAGATTTTCTCTAGGTTGTGGCGTTTGGTAGAGGTAAATAGTTTCTAAGGTCTTCAACCAAGAAATGATTCTATTATACTCTTTGATAATAACAACGAGTTATAACTATACTCATACATTTAGGAGAAAGTAGGCTATATGTTATTTACTGAACATCTTGTTTAATTTTGATTTTATTGAAAACTAATTAATTCTAGCGATTATTTTCGCAAAAATGGACAAATCAGTGCAGTGGTAAAAGTGACTGGGAGCATTGACCTTGACGTGCGTGAATAAGACGGCACTGTGCACCGGTAAATTACGACTGACACGTACGATGGGAACATGGCACCCGCCATTACCATTTATTTTTTGGCGTAACCCTAACCGGTTCGTTGCGTGCCACCAACGGGTACGCGTTTCCCAGGTTGGGAACTGCTGGACTAGATCTTCCGTTTACACTATTCCTTTTGGCAGGCCTTTCCAACTCGAGTACTTTGTCCTGGGGCGCATCAGCAGCACGGTTCGCCCTCCTTCCCCACCTACCCCTCGCAGTGGTCGGTGTATGCGTGCGTAAGAGACAGTAGATTCATTCTCACTGTGTGTGTGATTCTTAGTAGAATCTATTCGACAGAACAGACAGCGGAGCAGTTGGTTTCTCCTATGTTAGAAATGTCGTTTAATCCTTCATGGGTGGATGCATATTTTGTTGTCAATACCGAAGGGAAAGCTCAAAGTTTAATTTCCTATGTCATTTTGAGCGTAAAGTCTTCAACCGTTCGACGACACTATCACAATAAACATGCTTCAACCTACGATGACATTGATGGCGCAGCAAGAACCGAATAAATTGCTAAGTTAACATCGGAATTGCCAAGTTCTTCAGAGGTAAGTAATAACTTACTCATTAGGAATTGTTTTACATGTAATTTAGGGGATTAGTTTTCGTTTTTGGATTTGCATTTTTAGCCTACTTTCGATTTTTGTAAAAAAATGAAAGGAGACTTATGAGATCACTACAGGGCCCAAAAATGTGTGTCTGTCTGTGTGTGTGTGTGTGTGTGTGTGTGTGTGTGTGAGTCTGTGTGGGTGTGTGAGTGAGTGTGTGTACTCTGAATGTCTGTCCCCCCCCTATCAATTCGAACACGGTGAAACCGAATTGAACGAAATTTGGTACAGAGGTAGAACAAGCAAAGGGCACCTCAGTGTCATGTTTTATATCGTCGCCATCTTTACTAAAACTGAATGGCGGCCACTCAAACGTTCAAAACGTAAAATCAAATAACGACTAACCAAATCATCCGATCTCTACCAAATTTGGTAACAGCATACCTTCATATAGGACGCGTCTTGTGACCAAAACTACAAGGTCATCCGCCATACCATTTCAGGATGGCGGCCGTGCGAATTATGCAAACTTTGTAATCCATATCATGGGACCCACCAGTTCCGATTATCGAGCCTAGAATCGTTTTAACTGTTCTAAAGGAAGAGGCACGTTCGAAATTAAAAGTTTATTTTGTAATACTATAGTGCAGACGTGATTTTAAAAAGCTGAACCGACTAAGTAATAAGACAAGATGGCAGCGGATATCTTGTGCCTGACTTATATTTCACTAATTTGAGTATTGCATGCAATCTAGCGTACTGATATAAAATAAATAAACTTTGTATGAAATGCTTTATATATAAATAATATACTCCACTGATGAAATCGTTTAGTCTAAATCATCATTTGCTAACAAGTTCTATGTAAGTAATTTTATATAGAACGATATTCGTTGGCACAATTGGCTCAGTGGTAAAGCGTTGGCCTAACGCTCAAATGCCTATGGTTCAAACCCGTTCAGAGATAGGCTTTTTTTGCTTGAAATTTTATATATTTATTGTTTTGTAATGACTCAGACGTTTTAAAATTAAGCGTTATATTGTGCATATTATGGTGGAAAATATATATTTAATTAAAACATAATTCGCCAGCAGATTTGCTCGAGACATCTAGTAGCCAAAAAGGTAACTGCACGCCGACCTACTTAACTTCCAGATTTTATTGAAAAGTTTCTTCTTATGGCCGCTAGAATGCACTCGCTCTGTTAGGATTGTATTGTTCGATACTTCTCCACTATATGTCACGACTGGTCTACGTGGGACTCCATTGATTACTATATCATTGGCATTCTATGCACATCGAATTTGAAGAATGACAAGATGATACTACGATACATTTTTCCTTTTTATTTTAAAGGGTTTGTAACAGCCTATTGTGCGTTATTTGAAAATGTTATTTGAAGTAAAGAACAAAACGATTTCACATAGTAACTGAATTCTAGCCGTTGGTGCTAGTTCAGGTTATTAATTAATACTTTTATTTCAGGCAAATAGCAATCGAAAATATCCACATAGTTTGTATACACACGTCTCTGTAGGGTCATGGAAAGATTTGCTAATTCAATTAGGGTTGTGAAAGCCATGCACAACCAGACGCGTAAAGACATGCCTCAACTCAAAGTTGGATGTTGCCCACGGCAGGTCGTTTATGTAATAATAATAATAATAATAATAATAATAATAATAATAATAATAATAATAATAATAATAATAGTAATAATAATAATAATAATAATAACAATAATAATAATGTTATTGGTTTTACGTCCCTTTTAACTACTGCTGCTTTTAGAGACGCCGGAGTGCCGGAATTATGGCCCGAAGGGGATCTTTAACGTGCCAGTAAATGTACTGACACGGCTCCCTCACATTTGTGCACCCTCAAATGCCAACTGACTGCGCCAGGATACGAACCTGCAACCTAGGGCCCAGCAAGCGAGAACGTTACCGCTGAGCCACGCAGCCAGTCCGGTCGATTATGTCTCCAGATCCATAACATTCTTGAGATACTTTTTATCTTTCTTTCTTCAATGATGGTAGCATTTTCTATCTAGGTTGTGGCGTTTGGCAGAGGTAAATAGTTTCTAAGGTCTTCAACGAAGAAATGATTCTATTATACTCTTTGATACTAACAACGAGTTATAACTATACTCATACATTTAGGAAAAAGTAGGCTATATGTCCTTTACTGAACATCTTGTTAAGAAATGTTTAGAATTAGATTTAGATTAGCTGCTAAGATAACACAACGATAATTATTGTATCTTCCTGTCCGACATATACTTGAACGCAAGACTTCAAAAGGCGCAGTTCAAGCAAGTTATATTGTTGCTCTGAAAGTTGCAAAAAGTGGGCGATCCTTTACTAATGGAGAATTTGTAAAAGAATATTTAATAGAGTGCTGGGGAGTATTGTGTCCACGTGCTGTGGCCCACTTTGAGGCGATAAGCTTGTCAAAACAAACCATCTCTCGTCGTGTACAGGAACTTGGTGCCGACCTGAAAGAGCAATTGCGGAACAAATGCGGAACTTTCGAGTAGTACTCGATTACTCTCGATGAAACTACTGACAAAAGTGACACGGCACAGCTATCTACTTTCGGCAGGGGAGTCGAAAAATATTTCACTATAACTGAGGAACTACTGGGCATCATTCCCCTCAAAGATACTACCACTGGCGCAGATATATTTGCAGCTGTTGAAGACACAATGAACGATATGGGCTTATCACCCGAAATTCTGAGTAGTGTCGCTACTGACGGAGCACCAGTGATGTCATCGGATGGCAAGATTTTGCAGGCCGCATCAAAAGGAAGATGCGCGATACTGAGTTACCTCCAATATTATCGGTACTTTGTATTTTACATCAAGAACAATTATGTGCAAAAATCTTTTGCAACTTTAAAACTGTTATGGATACTGTGTCAAAATGTGTACATTTGCAACGTTTGAACCATCGGCAGTGCAAATAATTTTTAAAAGATCTCAAGGCAGAATGTAGCGACATTCCCTTTTATTGTATTGTGCGCTGGTTAAGTTGCGCGAAAGTGCTAGCAACCTTCATTGCAATAATTGAAGAAATTGCTCTGTTCATGGAGATGAAAGGTTCTCCACAACCAACTTTGCGGAATAAACAATGGGTAGCTGACCTCGCTTTCTTGGCGGACATAACGTCTTATTTGAATGATTTAAATATTTCATTGCAAGGGAGAAACACATTGATTAGCACCATGTGTGATAGAAGGCTTTCAAAATGCAGAGTTTGTTATTGAAAAGTCGGCTTGAAGCCGGAAATTTTGACGATTTTCCTTCATTAAAAACATAACATTTGTCTACTTACGAAAACCTTGGTGACTATCAGACGTCGTTACAGACTTTGCACGATGAATTCAATGCTCGATTCAAAGAAATGAATGATATGGTAACTCAACTTGAAATATTTATGACCCCATTTTCAGCGCGTCCTGAAAAATCACCATCATATTTCCAAACTGCTGATAAAACTACAGTGCGACGCAATCCTAAAGGACAGGTACTACCACTACAGCGGTGATTTAATTTCCTTTTACAAAGGAGAAGAATTTCCCAGACTTCATGAACTTGCCTTAAAATTAACGTCAATGCTCGGTACAACTTATACATGCGAACAGATGTTTTCAATTCTGAATTTAAATAAATGTAGAGCTAGGTCTCCTCTGTCTGATGCTGTCTTAGAGGCTGTACATAGAATTTCTACTGCCAAATCGATTGTACCCAATATTGGTAAATTAATTGCCGCAAAATGATGTCAACAATCGACTTAATTGCTAAATGAACATTAAGGCAAACGCACTGTATGTACTGTACCCAACTAGGGTTGGTACAGGATATGAACTTCTGATCTTTAAGATGAAAAGAAGTCCAGCTACACGCTAGCAGTGTGGAAATAGGAAGTGATTCAGGCCATGGCCAGAACATTGACAGCTTTATCTGGAGATACGTGGTGCAAGCGATAGGTGAATCACGAGAGCAGTCACGCTGGGATGAATCAACCAGAGCAGATTAGCGGGGGAATCACCACTGAGTGCTTAGATCAGCACCTTTCTGGCAACATTGGATTGCGAATCAACACCGCAAAGTTGTGAAATAAGCCGTTTTCGCGGAAACGATGCAAAATTACAAAAATAGGCCTACGGGGTCAGAATAATCCAGGAAATTATGAATTAAGCGAGGTTAAGAGTGAATAATTTAGGCCCAGGAAAAAAGTACTTAGTCAGCAACTAAGTCATTAGGCGGAGCCAAGCGAAGGTAGTGGGAAGAAGAGAAAAAACTCAGTCGCCCACACAGCTGAGGAGCCTTGTAGATTTTATTTAAATTAATTAGACGATCGATTTTCAGGAAACGAAATGGTAATGAGACGTTTGGATTATAGGGAACATAATGATATATTTTTCAAAAACGTGCGACGTCAACTTCAGAAGTTAGCTCCAGGAAGAAGGCAAAGGTAGTTTATTTTTGAAAGTTCCCAATAAATAGCCTAGGTTTCAACCAGAGAGCATGCAGTATCCGTCAGCCAAGTGAGGCTATAGGCTGTGTCAGAAGCAGTTCATCATCAGTAAGCGGGGAGAAGCTACACGCTGTCTCCTAAAATGCAGAAGCGCTGCATTATACTCGTCGCAGTTCAGTAAGCCCGGGGAGGCTCAGCTGCAATTCCGCACAGTATTTAAGTATACAGTACGCAGTATTATCAAACTGCCGGGACGGAAGTCCGTCCTCACACTAGTAAATACTCATCGTACTCCTGTATGGAGAGGTCACAGCAAGTAACGCAGTTCGTTACCAACCGCAAAAAAGGATCGTGTTAAGACGAATTAACAATCATCAGTATCCGCGGTAATAACAAACAGTTATATGTGCGTGGTAATATAAATCCGCTATGGTTGTTTATAAGTGATCACTAAAGCACTTGTGCTGGATCAAATAAATTATACGCTACTTGAAAACTGTGACGAAGTAAAAATTGCGCCGCGACAAATTCTATAACAGTAATTAGCTAGAATACAGCAGTCCAGATCAGTAGAGACATTACACTGGAGGTCATCGTTTCGATAATACAGACAGGTCTCCGTGAAAGTTAATTGAAAGACCACAGTATTAAGAGACAGGTATTGGAACGAAATCCAATAATTCAAGTAAATGGACACGGTTTCGAGACCCAAGAACAAATATAGTGAACTTTAGTGAAGCTACCGTGTGTCAAATAGGAACATAGCAATAAAGACATTCTCGTAGGAGAAATAGGGGAACTTGTCGCAGATAAGGACAAAATACGGTCAAGAAGTAAGCGGGCCATAGGTTCGATAGACCGCTACGTAAACGTAGGACAAGTAAAAATTGAAAATCACTAATAAAAGGACGATAAAAGAAGTCAAAATACACTATCTAAAAGACAGGGCAGAGACTAGATCCAGTGAAGAATTAGGAGCCGTTCGAGTTTGCATCACGTCCAATGCAGGGTCCGGGGATCTCATTAGGGCGAGGATCACCGATAAAACGTGCCAAGAGTCACTGAAATGTGGTGAAAATTAGTGCAGTGTAAATAAGTTACAAGATATATGTGTTTTAGTGTTAATACAGTATTTTACAATTTAATGATGTGTTTAAATTTAAGTGAAGGTCGATTGGACCTAAGTGAGGTGTCGCTCACAAAAGAAAGTGCCATGTAAGAGTGCTAATTATGTCGTTAGGTGGGTGAATCCTTCCCAAGGATGGATCTGAAGACGGAGCACATTGGTGAGTCATGATTTTTCATTAAAATTGCAGATGCACGATGTACTGGCTCGATGGGATCGGTCGTAACTGGGGAGTATAACGATCGAACTCATCGGGCAGTTGAATGCACTTATATAACTGAAATGTTGAAATAATAATAATAAATAATGGCGAGAATGACCTCGCAAAATAATTATATGAATGGGATCAGTAATGTAAAGTAATAAAAAACAAGAAATGAAATAACAAATAATAAATGATTTGGAGGAAGGAATCGAAAATATAATTTAAATGGCTTAAAATTTCGCCATAGTGAAAACAGATAATGAAATAAATATGCATCATAATAAAATTGTTAAGATAAATAATGAAAAGGAGAAATATAAAATAGTTTGATCTTACAATTGAATGGCAAATAACTTAACAAAAAGTTGAAATAGAAATAATTGAAAGTTCGAAATGAAAATAATAAATATAAATATTATCGAGTTGTTATGCACTAAAATAAAGTGATAATAAAAATTGTAATAAGGAACTCTAGTAATAAACGGAACGAAATAAATTAAATATCTTGATGTATTGTTGTCAAATGATCAATTTTATAAATCTCTAAATTAATTGGTGAATAAAAACACCCAAAGAAAATGTATTATCACAGGCTAGCGAGCCTGAATTATGAAGATTAAATGATAGGAAGGCTGAGGTCTTACCGCTATAAATGAAATATTAATTTGAGATATTAAATAAACCGCGAATAACCAAGCAGGAAATCGTTGTTGCCAAAAGGGCCGAATAATAAATAAATGAAGCTAAAAGCTAATAAATGTGCGTTAATCAGGATAAAAATTACTCGGGAGATGGAGAGTCTCATCGAAATATTGTGGGTGAAGGATTTCCCTTTCTGTATTGTTGTTGTATGTAAACGTCGTGTTGTATTGGGTAGGTGAAATTCCCATAAACTGTATTGCCATATTGAAGCGTTGAAAATAATAGTTACATTGTAAGTCCAATCAGGCTGTGTTAAATAAATATCATAGGCCAAAATCGTCGAATGAAATATACATGTGAGACCATGAGAGCATTGTTATAATTATTATAGGCCATAATCGTCGAAATAACGCGTTGTAAGTGAATATACATGTGAGACCATGAGGCATTGTTATATATAAAAGGTTGTAGGCAATACTCGTCGAATGAAATTTGCAAGTAAGACCGATAACGGCATTGATATAAATAATATTGTTAAAAGGCGTCATACAAACTGTGATTAAAGTTGGTGTAGTCAACTATTAGGCATCTTCTCCGGAATAAGTTATAAATATCCTGTAAAAAGCGAAAGATAAATAATGATTATAATGATAATTAAAGCAAGAACAAATAGCTGTTTTAGAAGTGAAACAAAAGTCTTGGTAAATCATATGGTTAGTGATATAAACAGAGTTGTAAGCATGGTGGCTGGCTAAAAGCCATAAATCAAGCGAAGCATCACCAGAGGGGCAAGGCAGCTGTGAGCGCCCGACCTACCGTAATGTGTGAGTGATACAGAAAGTTAATGGGTTCTGCGGTAAAGCAAGGGTCTGTCATAAACTAACAATAAAAAGGCCATTATGTAAAAGTTTTTATTAAAAGATGCAAGCTGTAATTAACTTATAAAATCAGAATGCTGGGACGGAGACCATTCTCCAGAATATAAGTTTGAAGCATTTACATGAATTTTGACGGGTTTTGTCAAACACTTTTATTGTAAATAAAAGGATTCCTTCCTCAAAAGAATGAAAGAACGGGTTGTGAAAAATATAGTTTAAAGATGAATAAAGATCCCACAAAAATAAATAACACTGTGCATGGTACGCAGCAAAGAAAGATCACCTGATGCATGAGAGTGGAACTGGTGGAACATGGTTCGATTCACAGACATGGCATGTTTCTTGTGCAGTATTTTAAATGTGTAAAATCTAAGGCTTTGTGGAGAATTACTAGTAAGGTCCAAAGGACTAAATAAGTGATAGATAAATGATAATTATGTAACGTTAAAGAAACCCAGAAAGGTAAAGTTTGAAATGAATACAAATGTCCAAAGCCTTGGAAAGTTATATGACTTGAATGATAGGCCCGTTTGACGCCTTAGTAAGATATACTACAAATAATTGTAATTAGATTTAAGCAAGACAAAGTGGTTACAAAGTGGTTTCAAAGTTCAAAGGATAATGAAATGACATTATAGTGATTTTGATAAATTTTAACAAAGTGAATTTCTAGTTGGAATGGCACTTGAAGAGACTATGCCAAGTGATTAATTTTTATATTTTGAGTGACACTTGAAGGAACTATGCCAAGTGATTCATTTCTTTTAATATATTTTGAGTGACACTTGAAGGAACTATGCCAAGTGATTGATCTTTCTTACATGTCTTTGAGTGAATATATTTTTCTTTTATGAATTAAATTTTGTAAAATTATAATGTTGTGTTTTTCCTCAAATCCTTGTGAACCTTGAGTATTCCATATCAGATGTTTAATCAGCGGTGGAGGGAACGTACCATACCCCGAAACCGCAAGAGCAAAAGCCGAGTGATGATTAATGATCATCCGTTTAGACGGTCACAGTACAGAATAAATTGTGTGTTCATGTGTTCCCAGAATTGTCATAAATACTAATGTTTTCGTAAGCTGCGCGCTGACTTGACGACCTGTGGTTCTGCCTCTGCCTCTGTCTTGGAACACGGTCAAAAAACGACACTCTCTTGCTGATACCAATACACCGCACAACCCCTTCGTTGTTGCTACTGCACGACTGTGGAACAATCTGCCTCGCTCTTTCAGAGGAGCAACCCCGTCCAGCTTCAAGCAGCATTGCCAGCAGTACATACTCACTAAATAAATGAAAGTTGAACTCAACACTTATGCTTATATTCTTACGTCGTATTACATATATTCAAACTTTCCAATTCTCACTTTCTCATTTACTCTCTATTTAGATATCTAAATAACCTCCTTCAGTAACGACTAATTATCTTCATCATCATCTTCATCACCATCATTAGTCTACTTTTTTTCAGTATTTCCTTACCTTACTATAATTTTAAACTTACTTCTAAGTATCTGAGTTATTCACCCTAACAATGCAAGAATTTACAGCCTATACACCAAGCTAATTCAGTTTATATGTATTTTATATTGTATAAATATTGAAAAATTGTAAGATTTAAGTTGTATTTGTATTGTTCATTATCAAGCTAATCCATTTCATAAGTATTTTATATTATATCAACATCGTAATATTGATAGATTTAAGTTGTATTTGTATTGTTCATTACTTATTATTTGTATAATCTGGTTAGATGGAAGAGAGGGCCCAATGGCCAGACAAAATAAATCTATCTATCTAAATCTGTCTATCATCCCCTCATTCCCCCACCACCTCCACGGTGTCGTGGGAGCACCTCAGTTGGAGTCGTTTGCTTTAGAGTATAGAGACTTTAACATACCTTGTACCTTTAGGAGATATATACTTGGTGGTGATGACACGCGGTTGACTGATGACTGTTCACCGGAAACTCAACCATATCCGGTTGATTGGATTAGCGGTTTGTACCCGATACCTAGTTGAGGCTATCGGCTACGCCAGTTGTGATCGAGCCATAGTTGAGATTTATGGGAAAAGAAGAAAAGATAGCGTTCAGATCGAGTCGAGAAGAATGGTAGGAAATGACGTAGGAGGCCAAGGAAGAAGGAGACACTACTCTTCAAGCATATTGAATTATGGGAGAAATATAGGATTATTATAAAGATCAATATGGAATAAAACATTATATAACCTCAGAAGAGAAGGAAATATCAAGAAATCTTTTTGGTGATAACTTGAAGAAAGGCAGACAACTCCTTAAGTTATGTTATAACTTAATTGCCGATATAATTGTGGTCGAGATTATAGGTGTGACGTATGACTGCAGAAGGAAGAGGAAAGTCACGTGAGAGCCGAGCGGAGCTCATCGCACAGTCTGAGAACGACGGTATTAGTTCAGCAAGTCAAGCGAAGCGAATCACAACGTGCGCCAGGAGAACGAAAGTAGGCCAGTCAGTCAAGCTGAGAGGAGCACATCGTGCGCTGGGAGAATCAATTAGCAAGGCAGGTTACACAAGCCGTGAAAGTGAGAGAAAGCCGGTGTTCAGGCTGATGTCTTTTCAACATCGCAGTTATAGTTATGTGAAACAGCAATGCTTTTCCAAAGTTACAGTTCATTAAAGTAATACGCAGCGTTGTGATAGAATTGAGGACATTATTTTGAGTTACATTCTCCATGCAGAACAGCACAGCGAAGTGATATGATGAGGCCAGTTTTCAGCGTCGCATTATACGAGAACAGTGAGGCGGAACGGGTCGTGCTGTGGCCGACAGTTTACAAGCAGGCGATAGGCAAGCAGCTGAACATTACTTCGACATTTTGTCAAGCTTAATATGTTTGGACTTGTGTTTCGACAGTCAAATTGTGCAGTCCAATTGCAATTATACACTTCTATAGTGGACTTTTAAATGGACTTGGACATATTTCAACGGTATTACGGCATATTTTATGATGCATTTTAGACCGAAATATTTAAGGCGACGATGGGGCCAGTCCAACATTACAGCTTTTGGCAAGTGAACAGTTACAAGAGTATGCACTTTGTGAACAGTGGCACGTGCAGCATTATAGTTGCATTTCATGAACAATTATGAAATATCTCAGTTACGAACACAGATACAGGGTGTTTAACAAATCAATACACTTTTCTAAATAATTTATTTTTATACTAGTGAAATTCAGCCGCTGTGGAGATTAACATTTTGTCATATGCAAACCGAACAGTTTATGGGACAGTGGCGTGACATATTCGAAGAGTATGGGGTACTCTATATTTGTGAACTTTTATGGAAGAGTTTGGACAATATCCGTGATGGATAATCTTCAGTTCATCATGTCGGGCTAGGCAGATACGGAGACGTGATGGCACCACAGAGCGATGAATTCGGTTCCTGAAGAAGAGGATATCCAACATCAGATTCACTTGGAATATGAAGTCAAGCGTTAGTTCAGTGGGTGATACAACGTTTTCGTCAATCTATCGAGAAATTTGTGACACACAAGTGGATTATCGGCGATCTTTGAGGTATATTAACAGCAGAAATATGAAGGTATTGTAAGAGTTACGACTTTCCTGATATGATTTTTCATGAACACTGGGCATACTTGTATATATTTCTAGTAGGAGTTCTACTATTATTTTTCGACATGGCTTGGATATTTTTTGCTCCATTTGCTAGAGTATGGTGTTACCATATGATATGGCAGGCACAGTTATACGACGTTCTCACCATTGGTTGGCTTTATTAGACAGAATTTTGGTCTTTTTGATATTTTTCAGTAAGGATAGTATTTTTTGGATAGATATATTTTTTGGGGCGAGTGTTTCGAACTCGTGATCTGCAGTTGGATAATTTAAATTATTTCGTCAGTTCATTGCATACTAGCGAGTATGTATAATTCATCAGTAGGGATTTTTTTTATTGGATTGTTTGGTGATATTAAAATTTTTATTCACTCAAGTGAATGCATATCGCTTTTATATGACAACTAGAGTCTTGTTGATTCCAATCTGGTACACTCACTCATCAGTCTACGAGATGGGGCCTGTTGCATTTAGCAACTGCGTGGTGGCACTCACCTAACCCATGGTTCAGGGCATTATCATGGTAGTCTATGGGGCAGGGCCTTTCGCTTTAGGCGATTGCGTGGTGGTACACACCTAACCTGCCAGTCGAGGGCCTCATTTTTATCATCCGAGTGTACTTAAGATCGTAAGAGGATTAAACAAGAAACTACTAGACACACATTAGTCGAATTTTGTTAAATAAATTAAAAATAAATGTCAGCAGGGTTACATTTCGTAATTCTTGTTTTGCCAATCCAATATTTTGTTGCAATACTCTTTTGAGAGTACATTCATTTAACAGCTGATACTTTTGATACTCTTTGTGAGTGATTTGATACCTTTGAGAAGGATTTCAAGTAATTGAATCTTGTAAGATGAATCATTAATGGTCAGAATTTATTTTGAGGCAGATCAGTATTACATATTTTTGATGTGAGATATTTTAACACATGGGTGTTTTTCTTTGAAGTAAATCTTGAGAATCTTAAGAGAATTTATGCTCTATTTGAAAGCAGATCTTGAATTGGATTACGATTACTAAGGTAATTTTTCCTTATTGTTTAAGAAGTTGTCTGGATGTGATCAGATTAATTACAGTTCTTGGAGATTGTGTGCGTTAATAATTTGAAGCCAGTTATATATTTTTGTAGATCATGCAACGTGATTATGTGATGCATTTGTGATAGGTATTTTTGGAAGTTGCCAAGTGGAAGTTTGCAGTATTGCCAATGAGTATTTTGAGGCAGACATGAGGTTGTTGAACCCAGTCTAGCATATTTTTGAAGATTCATGCTGTGCGCTGAATAGTTATGGTGTTATGTGGTATAATTATGGTGTTATATGGAATAATTATAGTATTCAAATATGGTATTTGATAAAGTGAGATTATGTGGTGAAGTTTTGGATAGTGAGATCCAACGTGATTTTGTGAAGGCAATAATATTATTTTGGCATGATAATTAAATACAAGATATAAGTTGGAAGTGATAAAACTGTAAGACAACGTTCTATAACCTATATTAAACAATTTTCTAGGAAATTAAATAAATAATTAATTTTGATAATCCAAGATTTTCTGATAATAATAATTTATAAAATAATAATCTGAAGTTTAAGCATATTAATGATCTGACCCAATGAAATAAAAATCTAAATGACTCGATGAAATTAAAATCTAAATAACCAGATGAATTAAAATTTGAATAAATTGATAAATTAAAATTTGAATAAATCGATGAATTAAATAAATGGATAAATTAAAGGTTGAATAAATTAACTGAATTAAATAAATTAATAGGTGATTAAACAGCTGATGAATAACTGAATTAAAAGGTGATAATTAATTAAAGAACCTGATGATTAATAAATTTAATTGGATTTAAATAAATTTAAATAAGAAATATTATTTAAATAATTTGATGAATTGCAACTTGAATTAATGAATTAAACAATTTAAATGGATGAATTGAGATGATTTAATCTGAATGAGATAATGAAATGAGAGTGTGTGGATAATTGAAGAATATAATGAATTGATGAATATAATATTCATTTAAATGATTTGATGGTAATAAATTAATTATTCTGACATGAATATAATGAATATTGGGATGAGAACTAATGTGAGAGATATTTAATTTTGATATGATGATGATGATAACCAATGAATAGTGAAGTTCCTTTGATTCACAACCAAGCAATAATCAGTGACAGTGTAAATATAGTGTAAATTAATTGTTAGATTTTTAGGAGCATCTGAATAATGCCATTCAAGCCATGAAAATAAGTTGATATTTAAATATGTGTTATTAGGATATTTTGTTAGACAGATTCATATTTATTGACGCCCACATTCCTGATGTTAAATTAAAGAAAAGTTAGGTCTCAGGGATCATGAATGTCCGTGACGCAAAGACATAGTGCTACGGTGGCCCTGAGAACCCAAGCGAACTTTAGTAAATTTTCATATTTTTTGTGGATGAAATACACTTTTGAATAGCTTGGATATGGTTCGATTTTGAGTACAATGACAATCTAACGTTGGCATTCGACCATACTCTTAGGTAGGATATGTGTTTAATATTTCTGTCTGACTATCAAAGTTTAAATAAATTTGATTTTATCTTAGTTGTGATCTGATGATGGTGTGGTTTTCCCAATCCTTTCCCTGTCTTAATTAAGGCTTAACCAGAAAGGATGTGGTTTGCTAGGGATTCAGTTGATGGCGCCCATTTCTATTTGTATTTTCTATTAAATTTAAGCCCGTAACGACCCTGGAGATACTTTATCTCGTGTTACCCTCTGCTTTTGTGATATTTCAACTGAATTTCCGACACATTCCTTATTTGACTTCATGTTCATTTAACTCCACTCTGTCCTGGGAATCCAGGAATGCGATGTAATAGCAGATGGGTCATCGCATTCCTAGGCTGAACGGGTACAGGTTTGCCTTTTCTCTCACTGTGAGCGCTAATTTGGGTCAATGAAACTCAATTATATCCGGTCGAATGGATTAGCAGTTTATCTTTTCAACCATTACGAGTGCTAGTATAAGTCAACGAAACTCAACCACCATCCGGTTCATGAGATTAGCACTTTGCCTTTTCTATTACTATGAGCCCTAATGTGAGTCAATGGCACTCATCCATATACAGTCGAATAAATCAGCAGTTTACCTTTTCAACCACTACAAGTGCTAGTATGAGTCAACGAAACTCAACCATATCCGGTCGATTAGATTAACATTTTACATTTTCTACCACTAAGAGTCAATGCAGAGTTTAACTTAAGCCCTCATAACTACTTCCTGTGTGTTTTTTTTTTCTTCAAAAAGTCATAAAACGCCGGAGAATATTGTTGGAGCCCCAACCCTCGTACAAGGGTTGTGCCTACACCCACGCATAAGTTATTAAAAGTTAATAGAAGAAGCTACGGAACTGCATGCGAACATAGCTGCAACGTGCACAGCAAGTCATAGCCCCAAAGGTGCCATAAAGCAGGTTAAGAAGGTCACCGCGGACGTTACACTCCACGATTCCGCTGATTAGAGTGACACCGCATAATTAGCTTATAAATACGAGAGGACAGCAAGCGTTCGCTCTCTTTTAGGTCACCGCTCTCTTCTTGTTGGGAGAGTGTCAGTGTTTCGTAAGGATCGGCAGGGCGCTGTCCCAGGCCGCGTCCCAAAGCCACTTCATGAAGACTCGTACGTGGTAGGGTGAGTTGTGTCTGTTACATCCTTCTTCTCCCCCTTTATCTTATATCTCTTCCCCATTAATCCTTCAGTACACAGTCAGTGGAGTTCTTTTTATTTCACTTAGTTGTAGGATCCTTCCCCCTTAGCTTGTAGTTTAGTTAAGTCGCATCATGCATGCTGTTGAGCGGGAGCATCCAGATTGCTGGGATGCACGCCTGTCGCCGCGTTAACAGTAGCTTAACGGGCTAAGGCTGCTCAGGTAAACATGGTGAGTATATCCTCTGAAACCCTTCTTTACGTCCCTTCACATTAACATTTACGGTGGTTAGGCACCATCCAAATTACCTAACAATATTGAATCAAGGAACACATTAAAGAAATAATTACTTAAATAGGTTAAATTGACTTAATAAGAAAGAAAACGAGTAATGAAACAAGCGATTTTAGGCTGATTTTTCAAGAACTGCATTTAGGCCAGAAGTGATTTTCGAAATTTGATTTTTTAGTTCGATAGAGGTCGCCAAGACAAACAATTTGAAACCGTTTGGTTGGTTGGTTCCTTAGTTTAGGGGCTGCGACAACGCAGTCATGTAGCCCCGTGTACTTTGGGTGTGTGTAGAATCTGTCTGATAACCGGTGTTAATTGTGATGACTGTATTAGTGTGTGTTATCTGTTATAATTCAAGTAAGGACTGCAGACAATAATTTCAAGTAGTTCCTACTTTTGCTACCAAATGTTACCGTCCACGTCAGCTAGCTTGCGGACGTGGCTACTAGATAGCATCACAGTCAGCACCTGGCGGCGAACTTTGGAACTAATAGAGCATTATCAATTCTAATCTACAAATGTTGCTTTCACACAAGTGTAGTTAGTTGAAGGTTCTTATTCATGCCATAAATCTAGGACATGAGCCTGCTGGCTTTACTTCCGCTCCAAAGGAAGGCACACTGAGGGATTTTTAACGCTCTTAAAAATCCGACGACTTCGGCTGGGTTTGAACCCGTGACCTTCGGTATAGAAGCTCTGCATGCTACCACGGAAGTCGCATTTGAAACCATTCTGGGTACTTGAGTCCTTCAACGTTTGGTACAATTGAGGAATTTGCTTAATTTTATGTAGATTTTTTATTTTTTTTTTAGCGTATGGATTTTTGGTGCCGGGAGTGTCCGAGGACATGTTCGGCTCGCCAGTTTTGTAGCTGCTTCGAGACGGACACCCAATGGGTGAGCTACAAGTCCCGTGGGGGAGGAAATTTGGAATGGAAGGTCGAGGAGTTGGAAGGTAGCGGCTTTGGCCTATAGTTAGGGACCAACCCCGGCATTTGCCTGGAAGGAAGATGGGAAACCAAAGAAGACCATCTTCAAGGGTGACGGCGGGGGGATTCGAACCTCCTCGCCTCCCGAATGAGAGCGATTGCCAGCATTCATGCCGTAACGACCACGGCCAACTCACCCGGAAGGATTTTATGTTCAAGAATGTTGATAATTAACACGCTCAGCTGCCCTAAACGTCATCACTTGTGCGAGCCAGTAATATATCTCCACTGCTGATCATTAATCTACAAGATGGAGGAAAGTCATTAGTTCTCCACAACGTCACTTTGAGTAGTCGCCGCCATTTGTCTTCCTTTCTTACTTGTTGACTCATTTGCAGCTGATGCAATTACTGCATCTCTGCTACAGTTATAGTGTTTGGTTGGTTGGTTCCTCAGTTTAGGGGCTGCGACAACGTGGTCATGTAGCCCCGTGTACTGTGGATGTGTGTAGAATCTGTCTGATGACCGGTGTTAATTGTGATGGCTGTATTAGTGTGTGTTAACTGTAATTAAGGTAAGGACTGCAGACGATCAATTTCAAGTAGTTCCTACTTTTGCTACCAAATTATACCGTCAACGACACCTGTCTCCCTCGGGTTTTAATACAAGTTTAGATCATCCCCTCACCCTACCAAGCAGCCAATAATTAATTATTTAATTAATTATTTCAAGTAACTTCAAATTTCAAAGTTCACCTAGCTGTGAACTTGACTACTAGATGTCACCACATCCGGCACCTGGCGACGAATTTTGGAAATTAATTGAGCGTTAATTAAATCTTACCTACAAATTTAGTTTCACACAAGTATAGTTAGAGGAAGGTTCTTTTTCATGCCATAAATCTATGACAAGGGCCCGCTGACTTTAGTCTACTTCCCTTCCGAAGGAAGGCATACTGAGGGATTATGAACTCTCTTAAAAACTCCGATGACTTCGGCCGGAATTGAACCCGCAACCTTGGGCATAGACCCTCATGCTACCAACTACGCCCTCGAAGCCGATAGTATGGCGTTGAATTGAGTTATTTACTTTGGATCGGTTTCTCCTTCTGATGCATGTGATTGCTTAGCGTTTCCATTCACCCCACGGAATACGCCTATATGGATTGGAATCTTATTACATCCATCTCGAAGCTAGCGTTCTTGACTGCCGCCCGGAGGTCTGGGTTCAATTCCCAGCTCTGCCAAGAAATTTATTTCTTGTCTGAGTGCTGGAATGGGGTCCACTCAGCATCGTGAGGCAAAACTGAAAAGATATGGGTTCGATTCACACCTCAGCCATCCTAGAAGTGGTTTTCCGTGGTTTCCCACTACTACTTCAGGCGAATGGCGGAAATGTTCCTAACTTAAGGCCACGGCCACTTCCTACCCAATCCTCACCTAAATTAAAAATGCACACACTCATATGGCCATCACATTAACACAGGTTATCCGTCAAAAATTCCACACTCAACTTAGTAAACGGAGCTAAATGACCACAATGTTCAATCCCCTTAAATGAAACACCAACGTAGGAAGTTTTGGTACTGTAATTCATCCTCACTGATATTTCTTATCAGTGCAGTTATATCGTTCTCGAGAGCTTCATGAGTACCGGTACGCGAATTGTTTCTGTATACCTTTTGTTTGAGATTCCCCCACAAGTAAAAATTGGACGGTGCTAAAACATACGAACACATAAGACTTCTTCTTAAGAAGATGAGTTTTCTCTAGGAAAATTCTATGTTTTATTCTATACCTAACCATGTTAAACTCTTAGAAGTAGTTGAACCCCTCTTAATCCCGCAGCAAGCCGGTTTTCGACCGGGCAAGGGCTGTACAGCACAGATACTAAATCTAACTCAACATATCGAGGATGGTTTTGAGACAAGAAAGATCACTGGGGTAGCATTTATTGATCTAACGGCAAACCTACGACACCATCAACCATCAAATGCTCCTGCGTAAACTGTATGAAATAACTAAAGATTACCATCTCACACGAATGATTCAAGATGTCCTTCAAAATATACAGTTTTTCGTAGAATATCAAGGTCAGCGGAGTCGATGGAGGGTCCAAAAGAACGGATTACCACAGGGCAGCGTTATAGCTCCCTTATTATCCAACATTTATACCAATGATCAACCCCTGCCAAATAACACAAAGTTTCATCTATGCTGATGATCTCGCCCTTTCCTGCCAGAGTGAGACATTTGAACAGGTGGAGTATAATCTCAACGCTGCTTTGGAAGAGATGGACATATACTATCGTAAGAACCAGTTAAGACCAAATCCTAGCAAAACACAAGCGTGTGCATTCCACCTAAAGCACAGACAGGCCTCCAGGAAACTTCAAGTTACCTGGAGAAGAGTGCAGTTAGAAGTTAAATATCTTGGCGTTCCTCTTGACAGCACGCTGACCTTTAAACGGCACTGTCAGAACGTGAAACAAAAAGTATCTGCAAGGAACAACATTTTGCGCAAAGTCACTGGATCATCCTGGGTTGCAGCAGCAAAAACACTAAATACTACAGTTTTATCTTTGTGTTACGTAGCAGGTGAATATACTAGCCCAGTGTGGTAGAATTTTGCACATGCTAAACAAGTTGATATCGCCCTAAATGAGTCTTGCAGACTCATTACCGGATGTCTGACCGGGTGAGTTAGCCGAGGTCGTTGCGGCATGACTGTTGGCAGTCGGTCACATCCGGGAGGCGAGGAGGTTCGAATCCCCCCGCCGGCAACCTTGAAGATGGTCTTCTGTGGTTTCCCATCTTCCTTCCAGGCAAATGCCGGGGTTGGTCCTTAACTATAGGCCACAGCCGCTACCTTCCAACTCCTCGACCCTCCCTTCCAACTTTCCTCCCCAAGGGTACTTGTAGCTCACCCTTTGGGTGTCCGTCTCGAAGCAGCTACAAAACTGGCGAGCCGAACATGTCCTCGGACACTCCCGGCACTAAAAGCCATAAAAAAATAAAAAATAAAAAACAAAAAAAAACCGGATGTCTGAAACCTACACCGTGCGATAAGCTCCATTACTTAGCTGGAATTGCCCCTCCAGACATCAGGCGCGAAGTAGCTGCACAGAAAGAAAGGTATAAGGCATCAACCTCCGATAAACATCCCCTACATAATCATCATCCTCCTCCTCCAAGACTGAAGTCCAGGGAAAGTTTCATGAGGACAACAGTTAACATTGGCCAACGGATAAATTCCCGGTTATCTGTGTGGAAGATGAGATCTGGACACCATTGGATGACACCATCGGAACATCTAGCTGCTGGTTTCACTGAAGAATGGCCAGTGTGGAAAACTCTGAACAGGCTCAGAACAGGGGTTGCAAGATCAAAAGACAACTTGAGGAAATGGGGTTATTCCACATCATCAACCCTCTGCGAATGCGGGGCTCAGCAAACTACGGACCACCTATACCAGTGCAGATTATGACCTGCAAGATGCACCATCGGTGATCTGATGTCCGCAAGATCTGAAGCCATAGAAATTGCCAAATACTGGGCTAAACTTGCTTAGACTGCCATCTTTGTTTTTTTTCCTACATCATTTAACACTCCTTAACGTAATATTACTTTCAATTTCAAATGTTTATATAAATTTCTATGTATTTTTAGCCTATTTTCATTTATGAAAAAAAAAATAGGCTTATGAGATCACCTTTTGTCGGTGTGTCTGTCTGTGTGTGCGTGTGTGATTCGAGTGTGTGTCTGTGTGATGGTGTGTGCCCCCCTAATAACTTCTAAACGGTACGTTCATAGCACTATTCCGGATGACCCCGACCGTGCACTTCAAATTTTTTTACGTCTCACCAATCCAACATGGCGGCTGTGCGAATTATTTCACCAGCATTCAATATCTCCGAAACTATTACCGATATCACCCTGGAATATTGTACGGTGATAAAGGGAACTACTAGAAGTTCACCTTTGTGACGTTTAAAAACCTGGTAACTACAAAACCAACATGGCGGCCAAGCGAAGTTGCGACTTTAAATAGACGTTTCCCACGATTTAACCAACCAAACGCAATAAAACTTGGTACAGTATACGTTTATACACATTGTAATGCACTGACATCTAACTTCGTTCAATTGTTTACATAACCTCAAGATGGCGGCTGTGCGAAATATTTCACCGGCATTCTATATCTCTGAAACTATTAGCGGTATCACCCTGAAATTTAGTACGGAGATACAGGGCACTACTGGAAGTTCATCTATAAGACTTTCAAAAACCGGTTAACTACAAAACGATCATGGCGGCCAAGCGAATTTGAACATTTTAAATAGACCTTTCTCGCGATTTAATGATCCAAACGCAATGAAACTTGGTACAGCAAATGTTTATACACATTGTAATGCACCGGTATCTAATTTAGTTCAATTGTTTACATAACCTCAAGATGGCGGCTGTGCAAATTTTAAAATTAAGTTTTTATTTCTTGTGTCGAAGTGAAAGATTAAATAATGAACCTGCGCAATAATTTCCCTTTAATGGTACATGACTATATGGCCTATATATATATAACAATCCAACATGGCGACCATCCGAAATATTTAGACGGTTCTCAATATCTACGAATCTATTACAGCAATCAAACTGAATTCTTTAATGTTCATAGGGGCTATGAACATAAGTTCACCTATAGGACATTCAATAATCTGGTGATTACAAATCCAAAATGGCGACGACGCGAAGTATAAATATTTGCAGGGTCGTTTCTCGCAATTTAACCATCCAAGTGCAGTGACACTTGGTGCAGTAAATCCTTATGCAAATGTTAATCCACTGGCATCTAATTTTTTCAATTGTTTCCATGACCACAAGATGGCAGCTGTGCGAATTTTTTAAAATCTGGTTTTTACTTCTTGTGTCCTAATCATGCGTTTGAAATTTGAATACTACACGTACACAATTATCTTCAAGAAACAGTACATAACTCGAAGACCTACATATATAAAAATCCAACATGGCAACCATCCGCAATATTTAGTCGGTTCTCGATATCTACGAATCTATTACAGCAATAAAACTGATATTTTGTATGTTGATAGAGGCAATTAACATAAGTAGGATATATGAAAATAGGCTGTATAGTTCTTCACGGAACTACTTCTTGTATGTTAAATAGTCTGATGCTTTTGACTCGACCTAACCATGTTCAAGGGATACGAGATAGGTTACAGTACACCAACATTCTTAACTCTCTCAACGAAGCTATCTTGCCAGATCCGTGTATAATCAATGCTATGACTGCATCCGGTGATTTGCAACCGCTGTTGTGTAATCGGTAGTTGCAAGTCATCTGTCCGTAAATCATCGCTCTCTTCGCCCATCACACGGCCCCGGCGAGGTTCCGTTCTTTAGAGAAGGACCTCACTGTATTTAGCCACAAGCACTTCATGGCGTGGTGGTTGACATTTTTGACTGTCCTTGCGGAGGTCAGTAACCTAAGAAGCATTGGGCAGATATACCGAACAGACTTCACAGAGGACCTATCTGATATTGATGATGATGATAATTGTTGTTTTAAGGGGCTTATCATGTAGGTTATCGGCCCCTAATGGTTTGGGTGACAGTGATAATGATGATGTAATGTAAACTATAACTAAAACTAACTACACACTTACACTAACTCCTGTATTACACACTAGAAGAAGAGTAAGGTAAATAAATGACTGGATAAAAAGAAATGCCCTCAACCCTCAAGGATCGAGGCACTTGGAAGGAAGGAGTAAAGTAAAGGGAAAGAGGAGAGGGTCCGCCCCAAATTCAGAGGAAAAAGGGGACAAAACGGACCCAGCTTAGGAATCCCCCGGGGTCGCCAACCCCCAAACTCACCACCCGTGAGGCTTTGAGGGTGTATCACTATCCAGGGTGCACCAGAGGTGGTGGGGCTTCATACACCCTGCCTCTTTGAGAGCGATGTGCAGAAGGCAGGAGATAACATGAAAAGAAAAATAATACTGACCCCTGGAAGAATGAGGGACCAGGAAAGATGAGACAAGGGCCAATTAAGGCGGGAAAGTGAAATACGCCCTAGGCCTCGGTTACCCTAATACCGTCCGGGTCAGAAGAGAACAAGAGTTGGTCAAGAGAGGTCGACAGGAAAGAAATCGGAGAGGAGCCCGGTACAAGTAAGTGTAAGCAATGCCAGACTCAGCTGGGGTCCCGTGGTCGGCAACCCACGTCCCACTAGATGTGAGCCCCTGGCGGGCTACCTGAGATTGGCGATAGTGGTGAATGTTATTGTTGTTGAGGTTATCAGATCCTTATCAGGGGAATGATGATCTTGATGTGTCTCATTCTCACTTAGTAAATCCTTTTTACAATAGGTAGCGCACGAGTAGATTCAACAAATGAGTAAAGGCGCGTACCGTTTAAAAAATCCGTATGCGTTCTTATAGGCCTACCATTCATGCGATTGCAATGAAATTTGGAGAAATGTTGTTTCCACTCCCGCAAAGATTTCTGATTTAGTAAATCCATTTTACAATTGGTACCGCACGAGTAGATTCAATTAATGAGCGACAGCGCGTGAATCATTTCAACCAAGTCCTGTATGCGTTCATATACCACTCATCCGATTATGATAAAACTTTGATGAGTTGAGTACAGTCCTGCGAAGGTGTATGAATTATTAAGTCCGTTTTTCATTGGGTGGCGCACAAGTAGATTCAACAAACGAGTGACAGCGCGCAGATCGTTTAAACAAAATCCCGTATGCGTTTATATGCCATTCATCCGATTGCTATGAATCTTTCATGAGTTGTTGTGTACACGCCAGGGAAGGTTTTCGACTTAGTAAATCCATTTTACAATAGGTAGCGTACGAGTATATTCAACCAATGGGCGACGGCGCTCGAATCGTTTCAAGAAAGTCCCGTATGCGTTCATACACCATTTCAATGCGATGAAACTTTGGTGAGTTGTTGAGCACGCTCCCATGATTGTTTGAGATAGTAAATCAATTTTACAATAGTTTAGAAGTGGTTAACGGAAAAGGAAAAAAATATTGGGGATCCAAAAGCACTTCAACAAGCAAATTCAACAAGCAAAGTTACAACGCCAACACTTTCTTTGATTGGCATTGCAGCGCATGCCGGGTACAGCTAGTTCTTATTATTAAAACAAGTACACAATTTTCACCAACATTTATCGCCGACTCGTCAAGCTGTCTCTTTTATTTTCAGTAAGAAGTATTTCGTTGAAAAGGAACGAGATTCTCCCGTCCTCAATTACATTCTCGCCCCCTGACGTTACAAAGAGCGAGCTAAGCTAGAGCCTCACAGCTGCTAACGTCTCGCTACAATTTAATATGACTTGGATAAACCATAACAGCTCCTGACCAAATTAAATTACATGCATGTGTTACCTGTCTGCCCCACTAAATGCTCGTTGTGCGCCTTGCTCTTCTCCTGTGTAACATACGTCACGCTGGTGTTCCGAGCAGGAGTGTTAAAGCTATGATATCCCGCACTGCCAAGGAAAGTGAAATAACTGGGAAAAACGTGCGCCTCTTTAAAATCCCCAATAGTCATAAGGTGTTTCATTCCACGGTATAATTTAACTTTATGGGATGGTGGTCTCTATATTACTACCTGTCATAAGGACAGTTTCTGCTTTCAAAGATACTGATAATTGAATCATTCAGCAAAATTTCGGAGAATTTTCATTGTCGAAGTGCTAGTATTTCTAAAAATGAAATATTATTTACTTATCTTCTTGTCGTAATGACATAGAATAAAATTAAAACTATAAGCATTAACAATTAAAGTGTAAAACTAAAATATAAATATAAAAATAAAATTACAATAATAACAAAATATAAAAATAACAAGAAGTTCCGTGACGAACTAAAGAGCCTACTTTTCTTAAGAAGTAAGATTCATGCCAATAATTAATCTATATGGATCTATTTAGAATAATGACGAAATTAAGTTGGTAATATCGAAATTTCTAATTAGTTCAAAATACTGTATACATGGCATAATGTAGCCTAATAGAGAACCACAGTTGGCAGCCCTGGTGACTGAAAATATTCATAGTTACATCTCTTAAGGTACTGTGCCCAATCAGTCACGGCAGTCTGGCATCGAACTCGGGTCTCATCAGAGAAGACCAGGCACATGGTTATGCCTAGAGTCGAACCATTGATCTCTGAGGGGGAGCAATTACAGGGAACCCAAAGAGCAATGAGAGGTATACTGACATATAATAATGTAGCGTGATTTCACGATCTATAGGTGAACATCATAGCAATTTAAGATGAAGAATTGTAGCCAAATGCAAGGAAATATACATTTTCAGAGCATACGAGAATGAGAGGAGGCCAGTTTGAAATTTTACAAATTACCCTTAGCAAGTGGGCGGAGAACTTAGGCGCCGAGCGCACTATTTACGTCTGGAGCGGAGAGACAGCTCAAAATTAATGACCCGGGTATTCACCGCTTGACAACGATGAAACTTAGAGTAGGGATGATGGCCCACGGAAATTAATTAATTACAGCCAAGTGGAGTATTGAAATGCATTGAAATATACACCCAGGTGAATATATTCACGGAGAGGTAATTTAGGAGTGGTTTTTCACCTAAATTAATGCCTTTATCTCCAAATGAACGAATTACAACCTAGCTTACGCTCAAGAGCAGTGATTTTGTGACCAGCCAACGGGGAACCACCACAGTAGCGTCCTGACGCGCTGATCTAAGGCAATTAATTGTGATTAATTGGCCGAAGCGATCGCCGGCACGCGAATGGTTTTGAAACCTTCACACTTAAATAAACAAGATGTAGATGTCATTTCGGCTGAAGAAGTTTTATTTCAAGAAAGGAGTCGCTCTCATGTGTCCAGTGGACTATTTTGTACGAGAAACCTTTATAAGGGAGAGCAGCTCACACCAAGCCAGTTGTTAAGTTGTTCTCCAGTCATCTCAGGTCATCTCAAGTTGTTAAGTTGTTCTCCAGTCATCTCAGGTCATCTCAAGTTGTTAAGCAGTTCGCCTAGAGTTATTCTACAGTATACACGTAACTAAGACGCTGCCAGTAAGCACGCCAAATGTTAAAGTATCAACGTTCCGCCGTTGAAGAACAATAGAAGCAAGTTATAAGCTTCATAAGTAATCATGAAGCGCGTCGAAAGTAAATTAATACAGATATTTATCTATTATCTGACGCAAATATAAATTCGCCACAGCGAAAAAGGAACTTATAATGTTTTTGAACAGTTCTTATACCGGGAGGTATTGTCAGGATTGTCTATGACATTATCATCAGGATCACTACAATGATGGGAGCTTGGAAATCATTGCCACCTAATCTGGATAGTGAGCTGAACAAGATTGCAGGGAACGAGGATCGAACGTCCGTAAAACGCTGTTAGATTTTCACGTAGACCAGCGGTTGTCATAATTGCATCGCATCTCTGAGATCAGGCGTAGGAGAAGTCCAATTTAAGGATCAACATGTGAAGTAGTGGATAAATGTACATAAATTGTGTAATAGTGATTTAAAAGTGTTCATGTGTATAGTGATTAATATGCAGTGTGTAGCAGTGATAGAGGCCACTGATAAAAGTATGTGTATCATGTGGAAAATGTGTGAATCTAAGTGTTGTGTAAAGGATAACATGATGGCTTAAATCAAGCGTCATGGTAGCGCTAAAGCTGAAGCGCTGGCACTATCCAGCAAAAAGGAAAAAGTGAGTACCCATTTTATAATGTCATTATAACTAAATAGTACACCATGTAACGATTTATCACTTGGAGAATAAGATGTAATAGTCACTTACTGAACGAGTTTTCACCACTCGTCTTGAATAAAATATGGCTTGGAAGGTGATTTGTTTAGGGCCCTTTAGGTCGAAAATAGTGATGGATGTAACGGTAACGTTAAATGAGTAATAATAATAATAACCTGGGGTCGGCAACAGTAAAGTAATAGGCATTTTTGGCCTAAATAATGTTCAAATAGTGTCATGTCTAATATAAAGATACTGTATTTTGGTAAACAGTAAGGATGTAACGTGGACTATAGAGAAATAAGAGAGCTTTTTCAGTGTCAGTGAAATATGAATGAATATTTGATATGGTCAATCCTTAGGATTATGTTTGAGGACCATTAAAGTAAAGTAAGCCAGTAAATTTATTACATTTGTGTTAGGAGCTATTTAAAGCTTTGGCTTAAGTGGTATGACAGAGGGAACGCGGGTGCCTTAATAATGGAGTCATCTATGTGAAGTATTGTTTGAGCCGCATATAGCGTGCAGATTAACGTAGAATCCAGTGATTTACGTAAGATAATTGCGGGGACCAACTAGTATAGCTTGCGCGTTAGGTGAGAAGTTGGCTAAATCTACGAGTAGTATCGCCCTTGAGCATACTGTATTATTCGCAGCGAATTGGACAGAGCCTCTCTGTATCCAACGCTTGCATGAATTATGGCCACTAATGACGTCCGTCGAGACGCAGTGAGCATGTGTATCAATGACCTACCCTGAGTGGTAAGGATCATATTCGTCGTTTAGGAACGCAGATTTCCTTATATTTTATTGACAGCTGCTGGTGAAAATCGTGGATTTTCACTATGATGCGCGTCCAAAAGCCACTAGTAGTCACCATAGAACGGCAAGGCTATCACTAGAATTCCACCCCAGCCATGAATGTTAATTAAGGAGCCAGTTGAGCCCAAGACACTATAAAGATAGGTGTTAAATAATTAAATGACTCAATTATTAAGAGCCACACTTAGCGTAACTCCAGTACTGCGATTGTAAACAAACTCGACCTTGACAGCAGAGAGAGAGGTGGGGTTGTAGACCACTTCTGCGGCAGCCATCTTGACTAGCCAGCTGGAACGAATTTTATTGCCTGCTGAGGGGGAGGAAGGTCGGTCGACCGGTCCCTTGTAAGTTAGAGTCACAATAGGACACTGAGGAATCTCGATATTTCAATATGCAATTAGATATGAGTATTATGATGATGCCAATTGAATTGAACGGTGGGTTGCAACTCACATACGTTGTTGGATCATAGAAATCAGATAATATTTGGCTCAGTTATTCTCTGAGGAGGAAAGCTGAACCAAAATAATGTAGGCATCTTCTTTAGAATGCATTTTGCCAGTTCAAGCTAATTTATGCAGACGGGTATGTGTTCCCAGAACATGACACATTTGTAACGATGATACGCCCGACAAGACCCAGAAAATCGTTATATGGTGAAACTATAAAATATTCTATCCATGTTTATTTTGGAAGGGATAAGTACCACTTTTCTTAAAGCGTTCATATGGATGGAAAGAAGGAAGATGATTCACACGACACAAAAAATATTTGTTAATGATTGCTGAAATAATGAATTCATGCTAATCAAGGTAAATTCCATAAGAAACGGAATAATGTTTTATTAATATCATTTTGATGTGATATGTGATTTTTGTGTTATGATACTCCCATTAACTAAGATTGTGTCACATGATGAACACTATGGAAACCCACTGAAGTCTGAAAGTATCATTGACAGGATGCTAGAATTAGATTTGAGTGCAGTGTAGCACTATTTTATGAAGAAAACCCACAGAATAACCCTATTTTAATTGTGGGAATTAAATATAATTTGTCCTTTATTTGTATTTGTTGTATAGCCATGATTTTAGACCAGTAAATGTGTTATTTTTAGGAAAATGTTGTGTATTTCCTGTAGAGTAGTTACCTGGTAGACTCAAATCCTGAGCATGTGGTCGTATGGTGGGCAGGAACGTCCCATACCTCGAAAGACCGTGAGTTAGTTGGGATACGAACACATGGTCCACATGATGACAGTTGGGTACATGGAGGAGATGTCTCTGTACTAGGATTGAGTCACAGGTACTGCTAAAAGTCGGCCAAGATATTAATGGTAGAAGCAAATAAAGCATAGAAATTAGGATACAATAGGAAAGGCCGCGTCCCATTTGTTAATAAGCCATCACGTAAAATAAATGTTGATAATCCTCCATAAAACATGCTCATAAGTTAACCACCACATATGCATACCACCCTAAATCATTATCATGGCGAGACCCAAGTGGGACATTCGACAGTACAACCGAGACCTTGGATGGTTACTGCGATGTCATAACGAAGACCACCTCCCATGATGATAATACTTCATTATCATGGCGCCCAGTACGTGGATGGCTTATGGGATTCAGAAAACCCCATAATAATAGCATGGTTTTCATGGGGAAAACCATAAAAATAATATTTTTCCTCAAACTTTGTTTGAGCTATTGTGAGTCTTTCTAGATGATATGCAGACGTCAGACACTGTTGTCAGACGGGTACGAGGGTCTATACCCATTCCATAGTTGGTTTTGACATTTTGTAATATGTTGTCGTTGTGGTCGCGGGATCGGAATCCTTTTCTTTCTAATAGAACGCGCCAGCATATTCAGCTGCGGCCTACCTGAATCTCAAATTAAGAAGTACAGGATGGCTGGAACTGAACACGTACTCAGGTGTATTGCTGAGTTAAGGGAACATTTTGATAATTCAAATGCTAAGAGAAAGGAAGAAATTAGAGAATTTAAAGATGAAATAGCGGGTAGATTGGATGCCAATCAAACCGAAATAAATACTAGACTAGAGGCTAATCAAGCTAATGTAAACACGCAGTTAGAATCAAACCTAATAGAGGTTAGTAAGAAAATGGACGACGTTAAAGAGTCTGTCCAGCGTGAGGTAACTAAGAATATTGTTAGCGTGGTCTCAGAAATGCAAGATGATAACGATAAACGCTTTGAGTCTATAGAATTAAAATTAGAGAATAATCTGCAAGCGTGCAGAGAGTCACAGCGTGAAATTAACGATAGTTTAAGCAGTATGTCCATGGAGCTTAAAGACATTCAAAGTCAGAATGAAGCTAATACTAAACGTCAACTAGAGCAATTTAATACGTTCACTCAGACCGTGGATCAAAGGTTCGAGGATAGCGACGTAAAATGGAATACGCGAATGGCAGGTTACGCCAAGGCGGTAGACGAAGCCTTAAGAAAACAGGATCAGAATATCCTTGACCAATGCAAGGAAATACAGGAAATAAAAACTTCTGATCAAGAGAATAAGGAGATAATGTCAAATATGAAGAGGCAAGTCGGGAAAGTGCAGAAAGAGTTGGAACAAACTCAGAGCGACTTAGCAGTTATCCATAAAAGACAGGATGAGGACCAGGGAGAAATCACGAAAATAAGGACTGAAATCTCTCATATAGAAGGTCACATTCAAAAGGAAGTTACAGGCTTACGAGAAGAAGTAGAACTTCGAGAAGGCTTAAAGACTGAAGCCAGCGATAAGACTCTTGCCGAAGTAAGAGAAAGTCTAGCAGGGGAAATTATCCACCTGAAGGAAAACCTTAAGGATGATAAGGAAAAGGTATTTTCTATGGCAGAAAGAAACCGAGATCGCCTAGAGAAAATAGAACGAGAGGTATTAGCTCGTTTGGAAAGGGCAGAAAATAGACACAGCCAAATCGAGACTAGAATGATCGCGCAGGAGAAATCTATGTTGCGGAATCCTAGATCTAGCGAAGGAAGTATAGACGAGAATAGGAGAAATAAATGGGCAGAGATAGAAATACAGCCCACTCCAAAGAATGCAGCCATGCCAAGTGACAGCCCGTATACCACACCTGGTATGCCAATTGCCATGTCAACACCGCATGAAAATGCTGTACAAAATCAAATAGTCACAGTTATAAGGGCTAGTGATGAGAAACCAAAGAAATACTCTGGGAGTAATTCTAACATGACACCCAATACTGGCTTAAAGAAGTTTCCGAGTACTTGAATGACGCGAAAGTACCGCCAGAGCGCAGGTTGAGAGCGATTGAAAAACTAACCGAAGGGGAGTGTGCCCTATGGTTTAGGAGTTTTCGGTACACGTTCGACACCGTTGACGAATTTCGCCAAGCATTTTTAAGCAGATACTGGAACGCGAGCGTACAACAGAACCTCAGATTGGACTTGTATTCCAGGCGTTACAGTACTAGTAATCCGACTAAGTACGGAGAATTCTTTGTGAATCAATTGTGCCGTTTTCGCGAGCTTGATGAAGGACTTAGAGAGTCAGATTTGTGCATAGCGATAGCCAAGCAGCTACCGTATGAAGTACAACGTCTGCTAATCTCAGCAAACGCCAAAACTGCAATCGATATGGAGGAAGTGCTGAGACAACTCGATCTAACCACAGTGCAGCACACAAGACAAAGTCGAAATGTGGAACAAGTTAACATGACGACTACACCGATTGAGCCAACTAAGGTGCAGACAAAAAGCAAATCTACAATCACCGAAACAGAAAAATCCGACTGGCAAAGCGAAGGACGCGAAAACCAAAATTGGAGGCCAGCATATCGAGGAGGATCGAACCGTGGAAACCGAGGAAGGAGAAACTGGAATCAGCGTGGTACCAGAGACCAGCAGCTTGATAACAGAAGGAATTACGGCCGAAATGGGAACAACCAAGGATGGAGATCCCAAGAGCAGAGTCGCGGGTTCGATGAAGAGGCGGAAGAACGTTATCACGCATCTTTAAGATACATGGAAGAGCACGGAGATGATCCGAGACAATCGCGAGTTCATTGGGATGAAGCGATTACGAATAGAAGGTCACCCCACATATATAAAAATGATGACGTTGCCAAGAGTCTGGAACTTCAACAGCATGAAGACAGGCAGAAGAACTCCACAAAGAATGGAGCAATTGAAAAAAAAACCACCATATTTAAATGACTAAAGAGAGATAAGTTCAGGATGGAATACAGTGAATGTTGTTAACTGGATTGCCAAACCTGAGGAGCTTATCGAAGACCTAGATGAAAGGACGGTCAATGTAAGAAGGGAACTACCCATTATTATTGTAAACATTGCGGGCATGAAGATAAGAAGTCTCATCGATACAGGGTCAACAGTGTGTTTGATAACCCAGGCATTATACAGTGAAATCCAGAGTAAAATCCACGTATTGAAAATACCTATTTCAAGCGTGAAAATAAAAGGTGTCATACCAGATAAAGTTATGATATGCAAATACCAAGTATTTTTAGATCTGCAGATAGGGTACTCTACATTCTCACAGAGCTTCCTACTTGTGAATAAGCTGCCGTATAACCTCATTGTTGGGATGGATTTCATAAGAGAGTATAAAGTTATTATAGATCTCTCGCAAGACATTGTGATGTTTCGCGCAAGTGAGGGAAAGGAAGAGTTAGAACTCTCATTAAAGCATAATGAAACGAGACCAGAAGAATACGTATGGCATACATACGGAGATATGACTGGGGATGCAGTGTCGACAACAGAAGACATCGAGGAAGAGTTGGCAATACTGGCCGCAGACATTGAATAGGACCTCGAACCAAAATTTGAAGAATGCCTGGAAGAGAAGATTGAGGAAGCTAAATTTGGTCCAGAATATAAGCAAATGCTAAGGGAACTGCTATTTGAGTATAAAGGAGTCTTCGATTCGAGACCTGGCCGGATCAAGAATTTCCAGTATGCGTTCCAAGTCAGCGATTGGACACCATTCAAACAGAAGCCGTATCCCGTAGCTGAGAAACATTATTTAAAGGTCAAAGAAGCAATACAGGAAATGCTAGAAGCAGGCGTCATTGTAAAGACAGCCACACTCTATGTCAGCCCACTGGTAGTTGTACCGAAACAGAACGGAAATGTGAGGATATGCCTGGACCTACGAAATTTGAATTCCAAGGTGATACCGGAATTTGATAAAGTGCCGCCCATTAAGGAGGTACTCAGGAGGTTCAAAGGAAAGACTGTGTTCTCAAATCTTGACCTGACGGCAAGTTTTCACCATCTTGCTCTGGAAGAGAAAACAAATTTGTTAACTGGATTTTTATTTGACCAGCACACGTATTCATACGTGCGTCTTCTATTTGGATTAAAAACAGCAGGTTCAGCGTTGATACGAGCGCTAGATCGGAACCTGTCCGAAGAAGTAAAAGCTACAACCATATGCTACGTAGATGATATACTACTGACCTCTGAAACAGTCGAAGAACATGTCAGAGATCTACGCAAGTTGTTATATGACCTAAGTCAGGCTAACTTTACGGTCAATATAAAGAAGTCTAACTTTGCTCAGAGAGAAGTTAAATTTCTAGGCCACGTGATAGATGCACAAAGAGTCAGACCTAATCCGGGAAAATTGGAAGTCATTAAACATTTCCCGAGACCAACGAAGGTAAAGAACGTCAGGCAATATCTAGGCGTTATTGGATTCTTTTCAAACCATTGTCCAAAGTATACCGAGACCGTAGCACCACTCCAAGACTTACTTAAGAAGGGAGGAAGATGGCGCTGGACGGAGCAATGCGAGGAAGCCTTCGTAAAATCTAAACAGATGCTGTTAGATTATGTAAAATTGGGATATCCTGACTACACTCAGAAATTTATTATCCAGACTGACGCATCATTCATAGGTATTGGAGCTATGTTATATCAGGAAAATATGGACAGACCAGAGGAGAAAACTTATATTGCATTTATCAGTAGAAGGTTGAAGCCTAATGAAAAGAATTATACGGTCACGGAGATCGAATTACTCGCGATACTGTATGCCCTACAGTATTGGCGAAAGCTAGTTTATGGTTTTAGAATTATATTGAGAACAGACCATAAAGCCCTAACGTTCCTGCTGAAAACTGACTTGTCGAGTCAAAGACTGACAAGGTGGTCCCTGTACATACAGCAATTTCAAGTGGAAATAGAGTATTGCCCGGGGAAGGACAATATCATACCTGACTTGCTAAGCAGATACCCTACAGCTGATGAAGAAGAAGTTCTAGCTATCGAGATAGAAGATAGAGATCAGAAGACCCTAGATGATCTGAGGAACATCACCGTTTTTCAACGTGAAGATCCCTGGATACGGTTGATGATTAATTACTTCGAGGGAAAGCTGATCAGAGGGACTCCGATGTATGTGGAAGCTGAAGCACTATCAACGGAATATCTATGGTTTAACCAGATGTTACATAAATGGAGCGACTCAGACCACACCAAACCCAGGATAGTCGTACCACCAGCATTGCAGAGAAGGCTAGTATGGTTAGCACACCGAGCTTTTGGTCACCCCGGTGTAGATAAGACTGTTGCCCTGCTTAAAGAAGCATTTATTTGGCCAAAACTTAGAGAGACGGTCAGGAATACTATCAGGACATGTGATTTGTGCCAACGAGTAAAGCCTAACTCGTACTTAATGAGGCAGAAACCTATACCACTCTTACCAGAGAAGCCATGTCAGCTTCTGGCACTGGACAACTTTGGGCCGCTTCCTAGAGCTAGAAGAGGAAATAGACACATCCTAGTTGCACTAGACGTGTTTTCCAAAATGGTAGTCCTGTGTCCAATTCAGACAACCAGTACAAAACAGGTACTTAAGAGGCTGAAGGAAAGAGTCATTCCTATATTAGGACAGCCAGAGAACATCTTATCTGATCATGGGAGCTGTTTTACCAGCGTAGAATTTCGCAGGGAGTTGGAAAATCTGGGCATAAGACAGATTTTGTCCACAGTTCGACACCCGGAGTCGAATTCCGCTGAGAGAGTTATGAGGGAACTGCAAAAGTACATGAAGATATATTGCTCTACTGAGAACTGGAAATGGATTGACGTACTTGAGATTATTGAATATTGTATCAACAATACCGTGCACGAAGCGACAGGAGAGGTGCCAGTGAGCCCACATCTCAATAGAAGACCAGAGAGGCCATGGAATAATGTCATTCGGACACCCATCGATGCACAACCTGGACGTGAGTTGAGGATCCAAAGAACGTTCGAGTATCTCAAGAAACAATCAGATAGACGGCAGCGGAGAAACAGGAGGAAACGCTATCACAGACCGTTACTCGTGGGGGAATACGTCTTATTGAAGAAACCCGCCAGTTCAGATCCAGAGAGCAGGAAATATAAAAAAATTCAGCATGCCTATCACGGACCCTACCTGATTATAAGGCATCTGCAAAATAATGCATATCGGATCAAAGACGAAGCAACAGGTAGAGAAGTTGTTGTAAATGCAGCTAATTTGAAGTTATATAGTCCACCAGAAGACTATGATACGAGAGAGGAGCAAGCAATGCACACCCAAGTGGACGGGGAATCATTACGTATGCACGGAAAGAATCTTGAGAAAAGCTTGCAGTCTCAGGAAGGAACGGAGCGAAGCGACCAGCTCGCAGACCCAACGGATACGAAGGGAGAATGCAGCTGTCAACTGCAGGAACTTTATGACCAGTTGAGGGAAGCCGCTCCGGAGCTAGAGGAAATGAATGAACAATTGCGAAGGCAGAACGAGAGTCTACGACACAGCAGACAGAGTGGAATGGGGAACGAGAGATCCCATTGCCGAGAGCACTGACCGCTTAAAGTAAATACTGCATGGAGTCGATGCCATCTGAAGGGCCCGAAAAATTCACTTATGAAATGAATTTTCCGAGCTTAGCAGGGGAAAGATGTGCCCAATCAGTCACGGCAGTCTGGCATCGAACTCGGGTCTCATCAGAGAAGACCAGGCACATGGTTATGCCTAGAGTCGAACCATTGATCTCTGAGGGAACCCAAAGAGCAATGAGAGGTATACTGACATATAATAAAGTAGCGTGATTTCACGATCTATAGGCGAACATCATAGCAATTTAAGATGAAGAATTGTAGCCAAATGCAAGGAAATATACATTTTCAGAGCATACGAGAATGAGAGGAGGCCAGTTTGAAGTTTTACAAATTACCCTTAGCAAGTGGGCGGAGAACTTAGGCGCCGAGCGCACTATTTACGTCTGGAGCGGAGAGACAGCTCAAAATTAATGACCCGGGTATTCACCGCTTGACAACGATGAAACTTAGAGTAGGGATGATGGCCCACGGAAATTAATTAATTACAGCCAAGTGGAGTTTTGAAATGCATTGAAATATACACCCAGGTGAATATATTCACGGAGAGGTAATTTAGGAGTGGTTTTTCACCTAAATTAATGCCTTTATCTCCGAATGAACGAATTACAACCTAGCTTACGCTCAAGAGCAGTGATTTTGTGACCAGCCAACGGGGAACCACCACAGTAGCGTCCTGACGCGCTGATCTAAGGCAATTAATTGTAATTAATTGGCCGAAGCGATCGCTGGCACGCGAATGGTTTTGAAACCTTCACACTTAAACAAGATGTAGATGTCATTTCGGCTGAAGAAGTATTATTTCAAGAAAGGAATCGCTCTCATGTGTCCAGTGGACTATTTTGTACGAGAAACCTTTATAAGGGAGAGCAGCTCACACCAAGCCAGTTGTTAAGTTGTTCTCCAGTCATCTCAGGTCATCTCAAGTTGTTAAGCAGTTCGCCTAGAGTTATTCTACAGTATACACGTAACTAAGACGCTGCCAGTAAGCACGCCAAATGTTAAAGTATCAACGTTCCGCCGTTGAAGAACAATAGAAGCAAGTTATAAGCTTCATAAGTAATCATGAAGCGCGTCGAAAGTAAATTAATACAGATATTTATCTATTATCTGACGCAAATATAAATTCGCCACAGCGAAAAAGGAACTTATAATGTTTTTGAACAGTTCTTATACCGGAAGGTATTGTCAGGATTGTCTATGACATTATCATCAGGATCACTACAATGATGGGAGCTTGGAAATCATTGCCACCTAATCTGGATAGTGAGCTGAACAAGATTGCAGGGAACGAGGATCGAACGTCCGTAAAACGCTGTTAGATTTTCACGTAGACCAGCGGTTGTCATAATTGCATCGCATCTCTGAGATCAGGCGTAGGAGAAGTCCAATTTAAGGATCAACATGTGAAGTAGTGGATAAATGTACATAAATTGTGTAATAGTGATTTAAAAGTGTTCATGTGTATAGTGATTAATATGCAGTGTGTAGCAGTGATAGAGGCCACTGATAATAGTATGTGTATCATGTGGAAAATGTGTGAATCTAAGTGTTGTGTAAAGGATAACATGATGGCTTAAATCAAGCCTCATGGTAGCGCTAAAGCTGAAGCGCTGGCACAATCCAGCAAAAAGGAAAAAGTGAGTACCCATTTTATAATGTCATTATAACTAAATAGTTCACCATGTAACGATTTATCACTTGGAGAATAAGATGTAATAGTCACTTACTGAACGAGTTTTCACCACTCGTCTTGAATAAAATATGGCTTGGAAGGTGATTTGTTTAGGGCCCTTTAGGTCGAAAATAGTGATGGATGTAACGGTAACGTTAAATGAGTAATAATAATAATAACCCGGGGTCGGCAACAGTAAAGTAATAGGCATTTTTGGCCTAAATAATGTTCAAATAGTGTCATGTCTAATATAAAGATACTGTATTTTGGTAAACAGTAAGGATGTAACGTGGAATATAGAGAAATACGAGAGCTTTTTCAGTGTCAGTGAAATATGAATGAATATTTGATATGGTCAATCCTTAGGATTATGTTTGAGGACCATTAATGTAAAGTAAGCCAGTAAATTTATTACATTTGTGTTAGGAGCTATTTAAAGCTTTGGCTTAAGTGGTATGACGCCGGCCTCGTGGTGTTGGGGTAGCGCGCCTGCCTCTCACCCGGAGGCCCCGGGTTCGATCCCCGGCTCCGTCAGGGATTTTAAAACTGACGTGAGGGTTGGAACGGGGTGCACTCAGCCTCGTGAGGACAATTGAGTAGCTGTCTGACGGTGAGACAGTGCCCCGGTCACGAAAACCAAGATTAACTGCCGAGGGGACCCGACGCGCTGACCACGCGTCACCCCAAAATCTGCAGGCCAATTGGCTGGGCAGCGGTCGCTTGGTAGGCCTTGGTAGGCCTAGGCCCTTCAAGGGCTGTAGTGCCACGGGGTTAGTTGTTTTTTTAAGTGGTATGACAGAGAGAACGCGGGTGCCTTAATAATGGAGTCATCTATGTGAAGTATTGTTTGAGCCGCATATTGCGTGCAGATTAACGTAGAATCCAGTGATTTACGTAAGATAATTGCGGGGACCAACTAGTATAGCTTGCGCGTTAGGTGAGAAGTTGGCTAAATCTACGAGTAGTATCGCCCTTGAGCATACTGTATTATTCGCAGCGAATTGGACAGAGCCTGTCTGTATCCAACGCTTGCATGAATTATGGCCACTAATGACGTCCGTCGAGACGCAGTGAGCATGTGTATCAATGACCTACCCTGAGAGGTAAGGATCATATTCGTCGTTTAGGAACGCAGATTTCCTTATATTTTATTGACAGCTGCTGGTGAAAATCGTGGATTTTCACTATGATGCGCATCCAAAAGCCACTAGTAGTCACCATAGAACGGCAAGGCTATCACTAGAATTCCACCCCAGCCATGAATGTTAATTAGGGAGCCAGTTGAGCCCAAGACACTATAAAGATACGTGTTAAATAATTAAATGACTCAATTATTTAGGAGCCACACTTAGCGTAACTCCAGTACTGCGATTGTAAACAAACTCGACCTTGACAGCAGAGAGAGAGGTGGGGTTGTAGACCACTTCTGCGGCAGCCATCTTGACTAGCCAGCTGGAACGAATTTTATTGCCTGCTGAGGGGGAGGAAGGTCGGTCGACCGGTCCCTTGTAAGTTAGAGGCACAATAGGACACTGAGGAATCTCGATATTTCAATATGCAATTAGATATGAGTATTATGATGATGCCAATTGAATTGAACGGTGGGTTGCAACTCACATACGTTGTTGGATCATAGAAATCAGATAATATTTGGCTCAGTTATTCTCTGAGGAGGAAAGCTGAACCAAAATAATGTAGGCATCTTCTTTAGAATGCATTTTGCCAGTTCATGCTAATTTATGCAGACGGGTATTTGTTCCCAGAACATGACACATTTGTAACGATGATACGCCCGACAAGACCCAGAAAATCGTTATATGGTGAAACTATAAAATATTCTATCCATGTTTATTTTGGAAGGGATAAGTACCACTTTTCTTAAAGCGTTCATATGGATGGAAAGAAGGAAGATGATTCACATGACACAACAAATATTTGTTAATGATTGCTGAAATAATGAATTCATGCTAATCAAGGTAAATGCCATAAGAAACGGAATAATGTTTTATTAATATCATTTTGATGTGATATGTGATTTTTGTGTTATGATACTCCCATTAACTAAGATTGTGTCACATGATGAACACTATGGAAACCCACTGAAGTCTGAAAGTATCATTGACAGGATGCTAGAATTAGATTTGAGTGCATTGTAGCACTATTTTATGTAGAAAACTCACAGAATAACCCTATTTTAATTGTGGGAATTAAATATAATTTGTCCTTTATTTGTATTTGTTGTATAGCCATGATTTTAGACCAGTAAATGTGTTATTTTTAGGAAAATGTTGTGTATTTCCTGTAGAGTAGTTACCTGGTAGACTCAAATCCTGAGCATGTGGTCGTATGGTGGGCAGGAACGTCCCATACCTCGAAAGACCGTGAGTTAGTTGGGATACGAACACATGGTCCACATGATGACAGTTGGGTACAGTACAGAATACAAAATTTGGTTGAAGTCCAATGGATAGCATGGACGTTACATGCAGTTAAACATTGGATCTAACAGCGCGCGTTAAATCATGTTGGCAACAATGGCATACATGTATTGGCCAGAAATAATCTGAAATAATCTGATCTATTGTTATGCCAATTTTGAATGAAATCCATCAGTTAGTATAGAAGTTACATGCATTAAAAAATTGTACCTATCAGCAGGCTTAGAAACATGTTGGCAGCACTGACGTATATTAGTTACTCCAAATTAATCTAGAATGCCAGGTACTATATGCGTGCAATGTTTAGAGCTATTGGCTTGCATACTTTCTGATATATTGATATTAGGGTAACAAACATAGAGACAGTATTTATTAACAGTTGGCAGCCCTGGTTACTATTAAGAATCGGCATAGAGTGAACATCCAAAAATCCTTCCTTAGTGGACGTTTTTCTTCCAGAATTTCACCCCTCCCAATAGGACCCTTACATTGCATTTATGAAACAACGGTCGAACACCTATTTATTTTATTTACTTATTTATTTATTTATTTATTTATTTTCAAGCAGATTGATATCCTCCGAGTTTCATACTCCTCGCCTATGTCATTTAAGAGATACACGCTCCGTTAGGAATCTTTCAATCCCCACTTTTCACCCCTTTCACCTCATAATATACACCACATCGAAAAACCCTAGACACGTGTCTTCTTATTAGCCTACTTTCGATTTTTGCAAAAAATGAAAGTAGACTTATGAGATCAACACAGGGCGAAAAAAGTGTGTCTGTCTGTGTGTGTGAGTCTGTGTGTGTGTGTGTATGTGTGTGTGTGAGTCTGTGTGTGTGTCTGTGTGTGTGTGAATGTGTGTACTCTGAATGTCTGTCCCCCCCCTATCAATTCGAACACGAGGAATGCGAATTGAACGAAATTTGGTACAAAGGTAGCACTATCAATGGACATCTCAGTGTCATGTTTCATATCGCCGCCATCTTGACTGAAACGTAATGGCGGCCACACGAATGTTCAAAGCTTAAATCAAATTACGATTAGCCTAATCATCCGATCTCTACCAAATCTTGCAACTACATACCTTTATGGAGGGAGCATCCTTTGACCAATCTAATAGGTCCTCAGCGTAATAGTTTGCGGATGGCGGCCATCTTTGTGTGAAAATCAATTCCCCCTATTAATTCAAACACGGTGAAACCGAATGGAACGAAATTTGGTACAAAGGTAGCACTAGCAAAGGGCATTTCAGTGTCATGTTTTATATCGCTGCCATATTGACAGAAACGTAATGGCGGCCACACAAATGTTCAAAGCTTAAGTTAAATTACGACTAACATAACCTTCTGATCTCTACCAAACTTTGCAATTACATACCATTATAGAGGGAGCATTCTTTGACCAAACTAATAGGTCATTAGCCTAATAGTTTGCGGATGGCGGCCATCTTTATGTCAAAATTGATTCCCCCTATTAATTCGAACACGGTGGAACCGAATGAAAGAAATTTGGTACAAAGGTAGCACTAGCAAAGGGCACCTCAGTGTCATGTTTTATATCACCGCTATCTTGACGGAAACGTAATCGCGGCCACCCAAATGTTAAAAGCTAAAATGTAATTACGACCAACCTAATAATCTAGTCTCTACCAAATTTTGCAACACCATATCTTTATGTGGGAAACATATTCTGACCAAACTGCAAGAACATCAGCCCAATAGTTTGCAGATGGTGGCCAAGTATGTGTGCAAATCGATTCCCCCTCTCAATTCAAACACGGTGAAACCGAATTGAACGAAATTTGGTACAGAGGTAGCACTAGCAAAGGGCACCTCATATCCATGTTTAATATCCCTATAGCACGTTGTATTTCAACAAGCTACTACAACCAACATTCAGTCATACTCCTTGAAAAGGACAAAGAGTTATAACAATACCCATGCATTTAGGAGAAAGTAGGCTATATGTTCTTTACTGAACATCTTGTTTTTAATGATGAGTTTATATGCCGAGTATCACATCCCACAATGAAACCAATCGGGAGATATTGCTATTCAATGAAATGCAGGTCTACCTCCTTAACACCCCTTTAGAACCTGACTATCCAAAAATCCTCTCTTAGTGAGCATTTGCGGCCTTTGAGGAAGCTGCATACCAAATTTAATTCCAATCCGTTCGGTGGTTTCTGAGATGTCGTGATGAATGAATGAGTGAGTGAGTGAGTGGTATTTTACAAATATATAGTAGATAGTGTCAAGACTTTGTTATGCTAAACTCGGTTGACAGTGCTGTGTGAGCAGTTGAGTAACTAACGAGATTTCACGTAAAGATCCTCATTTTCTATACCGGTAGTGCAGAGCGCAACTGGCATCCAGTCGGCCGTGTCTCGACTTGAGCTATGTTGCCATGGAAACTATCCGCCTTGCCATTCCTTCATGAGTATATTTTATGATTTGATTAGCCTGTGCTTGAGTGCAAAAGTGCCGAAATCAAAAGAATGAGAAAGTCTATCGAAAATTCATGTAGCCAGCGGTTCCTTCTGGGTCCTAAACTATGTGTATGCAAAATTTGGTTGAGATTGGTGGAACGGCGTAGATTTTTATATGGAACAGACCCACATACATACATACAGATTTTCACTTTTATATATAAGATATATATAGGTCTTAGAGTTATGTACTGGAACATGGAGATTATTGTGCATGTGTAGTATTCAAACTTCAATCGCATGATTAGGACTCAAGAAATAAAAACGAGATATTAAAATTTCGCACAGCTTCCATCTTGTGGTTATGGAAACAATTGAAATAAATTAGATGCCAGTGGATTGACATTTTGTATAAGGATTTACTGTACCAAGTTTCACTGCACTCGGATGGTTAAATTGCGAGAAACGTCCATGTGAATATTTATTTTTGCGTCGCCGCCATGGTGGATTTGTGATCACCAGGTTATCGAAAGTCCTATAGGTGAACTTATGTTCATAACCCCTATGAACATAAAAGTATTCAGTTTGATTGCTGTAATAGATTCGTAGATATTGAGAACCGTCTAAATATTTCCGTTGGTCGCCATGTTGGATTTTTATATGTATAGGCCATAGAGTCATGTAACATTAAAGGCAAATTATTGGTTAGGTTCATTGCTCAAACATTCACTTCGATGGCATTATTACGACACAAGAAATAAAAACTTAATTTTAAAATTTGCACGGCCGCCGTCTTGAGGTTATGTAAACAATTGAACTAAATTACAATGTGTATAAACATTTGCTGTACCAAGTTTTATTCCGTTTGGATCATTAAATCGGGAGAAAAGTTTATTTAAAACATTCACCTTCGCTTGGCCGCCATGTTCGTTTTGTAGTTAACCGGTTTTTGAAAGTCTCATAGATGACCTTCCGGTAGTGCCCTTTATTTCTGTACAAAAAATCCAGGGTGATACCGGTAATAGATTCAGAGATGTAGAATACCGGTGAAATATTTCGAACTGCCGCCATCTTGAGGTTATTTAAACAATTGAACGAAGTTAGATGTCGGTGCATTACAATGTGTATAAACATATACTGTACCAAGTTTCATTGCGTTTGGTTGGTTAAATCACGAGAAACGTCTATATAAAAGTCGCAAATTCGCTTGGCCGCAATGTTGGTTTTGTAGTTACCAAGTTTTCAAAAGTCACATAGGTGAACTTCTAGTAGTTTCCTTTATCACCATACAAAATTCCAGGGTGATATAGGTAATAATTTTGGAGATATTGAATGCTGGTGAAATATTTCGCACACCCACCATGTTGGATTGCTGAGACGTAACAAAATTTGAAGGGCATGGTCAGGGTCGTCTAGAATAGTGTTATGAACTTACTGAGTTTCATTGAAATCGCTCCAGCCGTTTAGATTTTATTAGGGGGGGGGGTGACACACGCACACACGTAGACACAGACAGACACACGGAAAAAAGGCGATCTTATAAGCCTACTTTTTCATAAATGAAAATAGGCCAAAATATTATGAAAATAATTGTAAAAATCAATCGGAAATTAGTTAATTAATTCAATAAAAATATAAAAATTAATTCTATAAGAACATAAATTATAAATTAAAAATAGATACATAAACATTAAAAATACAGAAACATCAAATATTATTATTAATAATTTTAATAATTAAAAATAAATTAAAATTTAAAATCGCATAAAAAAGAAAGTTTTGCCCTACAAAGGGTTAAGAAGTAATTTTTCAATTTCGTGGATTTCGGACGATTCCTAATTTATGCATTTTATTTTCCTTCTTTTATGACGTTATAGGATCTTTAAAACAACCACCTCGTGGTGTAGTGGCTTGGGAGTAGATTAGATCACGATACCTTACACTAAAAAACAAGAAGTTCCGTGACGAACTAAAGAGCCTACTTTTCTTAAAATTTAAGATTCATGCCAATGATTAATCTATATGTAGTTATCTAGAATAATGACGAAATTAAGTTGCTAATATCGAAATTTCTAATTAGTTCAAAATACTGTATACCTAGCATAATGTAGACTAATAGAGCACTACAGTTGGCAGCCCTGGTGACTAAATATATTCTTAGCTCTATCTCTTAAGGTACAGAATACAAAATTTGATTTAAGTCCAATGAATAGAATGGACGTTACATGCAGTTAAACATTGGATCTAACAGCGCGCGTGAAAACATGTTGGCAACAATGTCATGCATGTATTCGTCAGAAATAATCTGAAATAATATGATCTATTGTTGTGCCAATTTTGAATGAAATCCATTAGTTAGTATAGAAGTTACATGGAATTACAAATTGGAACTATCAGCAGGCTTAGAATCATGTTGGCAACACTGACGTATATTAGTTACTCCAAATTCATCTAGAATGCCAGGTACTATACGTGTGCAAAGTTTAGAGCTATTGGATTGCATACTTTCTGATATATTGATATTAGGGTAACAAAAATAGAGACAGCACATATTAACAGTTGTCAGCCCTGGTTGCTCTTAAGAATACGCATTGTCATATCTGTTATGGTACTCATAGCACATACGAAATTTGGTTGAAATCCAAATGATAGTATAGAAGTTACATGTATTTAAATTTGGATCTCTCAGCAGGGTTAGAATCATGTTGATAGCACTGACGTATATAAGTTACTCCAAATTAATATAGAATGTCAGCTACTATGCGTGTGCATAGTTTAAAGCTGTCGGCTTGCATACTTTCTGATATATTGGTATTTGGATAAAATAAATTAAGGGCATTTATTAACAGTTGGCAGCCCTGGTGGGTCTTAAGAATACGCTCAGTCATATCTGGTTATGTACACATACAGCATACGAAATTTGGTTGAATTCCAATCGATATTGTAGAACTTATATGCATTTAAAAATTGGACCTATCAGCAGGCTTATACTCATTTTGGCAACACTGCTATGTATGGCCTCCAGGAAATTAAACTGCCAATTTTGAAATAGCTCCCATTCATACCTTCCAAGATATCCCACATGGAGCTCAAATTTCAATTGCGATTTATTAGCAGTTGGTAGCACTGACATCATTTTCAAATATGTCCGTGAGATATTCAGGTATATATCTTTACTCCTACCAAAATTTGTTTCGATTGCTCCAGCCGTTTAGGAGTTGATAGGGGGGGGGGACACACACAGCCAGACTGACAGACAGACAGACACACATTTGCCTGATCTCATAAGTCTGCTTTTTCCTCATTTTTGCAAAATGTGAAAAGTAGGCTTAAAATCCCCTAGATATAAAATGGAGGAATTCAAGACGTCCTGAACGACACTAAAGGTTTGAACGATGCATATGGCCAACATTTTAATTCGATGTGTTAATAAGTCTTTACATGCTAATACAAACCCCATACGGGCTTATGCCGTTTTTCTTTGTAATAAAAGCAGTACTTTTTCGCTCAGATAGTCGTCTAACTTAGTAGCAACCGATGGTTTCGTCCAGACAGTCGTGTAACCTTTTTGCGACAAATGGATTGGCCCAGACAGTTGTCTAACATAGTAGCGATCAATGGCTTCGTCTAGACAATTTTTGAACCTAGTAGCGAACAATGGTTTCGCCCAGACAGTCAAGTAACCTTGTAGTGACCAATGGTATCACCCAGACAGTCGTCTAAACTTGTAACGACCAAAAGTTTCGCCCAGACATTCGTGTAACCTTGTAGCGACCAATGGTTCCGCCCAGACAGTCGTGTAACCTTGTAGCGACCAATGGTTTCTCCCAGACAGTCGTGTAACCTAGTGGTGACCAATGGTATCCCCCAGACAGTCGTCTAACCTTGTAGCGACCAATGGTATCTCCCAGACAGTCATGTAACCTTGTAGCGACCAATGGTATCGCCCAGACAGTCGTCTAAACTTGTAACGACCAAAAGTTTCGCCCAGACAGTCATGTAACCTTGTAGCGACCAATGGTATCGCCCAGACAGTGGTCTAAACTTGTAACGACCAAACGTTTCGCCCAGACATTCGTGTAATCTTGTAGCGACCAATGGTTCCGCCCAGACAGTCGTGTAACCTTGTAGTGACCAATGGTTTCTCCCAGACAGTCGTGTAACCTAGTGGCGACCAATGGTATCGCCCAGACAGTCGTGTAACCTTGTAGCGACCAATGGTTTCGCCCAGACAGTCGTGTATCCTAATAGCGACCAATTGTATCGCCCAGACAGTCGTGTAATCTTGTAGCGACCAATGGTTTCACCCAGACTGTCGTGTAACTTAGTAGCGACCAAGGGTTTTGCCCAGACAGTCGTGTAACCTTGTAGCGACCAATGGTTTCGCCCAGACAGTCGTGTAACCTAGTAGTGAGCAATTGTATCGCCCAGACAGGCGTGTACCCTTGTAGCGACCAATGGTTTCACCCAGACTGTCGTGTAACCTAGTAGTAACCAATGGTATCGCCCAGACAGTCGTGTAACCTAGTAGTGACCAATGATTTCGCCCAGAGTGTCGTGTAACCTAGTAGCGACCAATGGTATCACCCAGACAGTCATCTAACCTTGTACCGACCAATGGTATCACCCAGACAGGCGTGTAACCTAGTTGCGACCAATGGTATCGCCCAGACAGTCGTGTAACCTAGTAGCAAACAATGGTGTCACCCAGACAGTCGTGTAGCCTAGTAGCGACCAATGGTATCGCCCAGACAGACGTGTAACCTAATAGCGACCAATGGTATCGCCCAGACAGGCGTGTACCCTTGTAGCGACCAATGGTTTCACCCAGACTGTCGTGTAATCTAGTAGTAACCAATGGTATCGCCCAGACAGTCGTGTAACTTAGTAGCGACCAATGGTATCGCCCAGACAGTCGTGTAACCTAGTAGCAAACAATGGTGTCACCCAGACAGTCGTGTAGCCTAGTAGCGACCAATGGTATCGCCCAGACAGACGTGTAACCTAATAGCGACCAATGGTATCGCCCAGACAGGCGTGTACCCTTGTAGCGACCAATGGTTTCACCCAGACTGTCGTGTAATCTAGTAGTAACCAATGGTATCACCCAGACAGTCATCTAACCTTGTAGCGACCAATGTTATCACCCAGACAGTCGTGTAACCTAGTAGCGACCAATGGTATCGCCCAGACAGTCGTGTAACCTAGTAGCGAACAATGGTGTCACCCAGACAGTCGTGTAACCTTGTAGCGACCAATGGTTTCGTCCAGACAGTATTCTTACATATTAGCGTCCAATGGTTTCACCCAGACAGGACTGGAACAGCGAGGTTATCAGCCTCAGTCTTACACTTTACACGTGTAGTTAACTCAGTATGCCTTTTACTTTAATAAGGGCTACTTTACTTTCCATTACATTGAACCAGTATCACCTATGTATGTATTTTTATTCATGGTCTGGATAAAACCACGATTTGGGATTATTACAAATAATGAGAATATATTAAACCTCCAGCACATTAAGAACCGTTCTAATTTGAGAGATTACACTGAAACATGTTTTGTTAAATTTTAACAAATGAAATTGTGTGTAAAATATTTAAAGCTCGCAGGAAAACATCCAGCGCAGCCAACATTCCGTGCCCTCGCTACAATTTCTAATTATGCTCGTACTTTAATAACATTTGAAATAACCAGACGCCGCTGCAACCATTCATGTGCAGGAAATGAGTTGAGCTTTGCCGAGGGAATGAGAGAGAGATTCATAGCAAGGATCTGGCTACATCACTAGAGAAATCTAATTGGTAAATAAGTAAAGAGATTTCTATCGATTTTTTTTTTTTTTTTTTTATTTTTTTTTTTTTAGCGTATGGCTTTTAGTGCCGGGAGTGTCCGAGGACATGTTCGGCTCGCCAGTTTTGTAGCTGCTTCGAGACGGACACCCAATGGGTGAGCTACAAGTACCGTTGGGGAGGGAAGGAGGGAAGTTGGAATGTAAGGACGAGGAGTTGGAAGGTAGCGGCTGTGGCCTATAGTTAGGGACCAACCCCGGCATTTGCCTGGAAGGAAGATGGGAAACCACAGAAGACCATCTTCAAGGTTGCCGGCGGGGGGATTCGAACCTCCTCGCCTCCCGGATGTGAGCGACTGCCAGCAGTCATGCCGTAACGACCACGGCTAACTCACCCGGTTAATAATAATAATAATACACTATCAAACAGCAATTCAACCAGAGTGACTGTATGCTTCGGGAAGCCTAGGACTATCTACTAAAAAAGAAATTGAGAAAATTGCAAACAAGTATTTCCGTGCAGAACTAAAGCCAATTTTCATATAGCCTACTTATGTTAATTGCCTCTATCAACATACAGAATTTCATTTGATTGTAATAGATTCGTAGATATTGAGAACCGTCTAATATTTCGGATGGTCGCCTTGTTCGATATTTATATATGTAGGTCTTTGAGTTATGTACTGTTACATGAAGATTATTGTGTACGTGTAGTATTCAGACTTCAATCCCATGATTAGGACACAAGAAGTAAAAACCAGATTTTAAAATTTCGCACAGCTGCCGTCTTGTGGTTATGAGAACAATTGAAATAGATTAGACGCCAGTGGATTAACATTTGTATAAGCATTTACCGTACCAATTTTCACTGCACTTGGATGGTTAAATCGCGAGAAACGTCCATTAAAATATTTATAATTCGCGTCGCCGCCATGATGGATTTGTGCTCACCAGGTTTGATTGCTTTGAAAGATTCGCAGATATTGAGAACCGTCTAAATATTTCAGGTGGTCACTATTTTGGATTGTTATATGTATAGGACATAGAGATAAAGTTAAAGGAAAATTATTGCGTAGGTTCATTATTCAAACTTTCATTTCGATCGCATGATTACGACACAAGAAATAAAAACTTAATTTTAAAATTTCGCACAGCCACCATCTTGAGGTTATGGAAACAATTGAACAAAATTATATGCCAGTGTATTACAATATGTAGCCTATAAACATTTCCTGTACCAAATTTCACTCCACTCAGATGGTTAAATCAAGAGAAAAGTCTATTCAAATGTTTCAACTTCGTTTGGCCGCCATGTTCGTTTTGTACTTGACAGGTTTCTGAAGGTTACATATATAAACGTTAGGTGGTGCCCTTTATCACCGTACAATATTTCAGGGTGATATCACCAATAGTTTCGGAGATATAGAATGCCGGTGAAATATTCCCCACAGTAGCCATCTTGAGGTTATGTAAAGAATTGAACTAAATTAGATGCCAGTGCATTACAATTTGTATAAACGTTTGCTGTACCAAGTTTCATTGCGTTTGGATGGTTAAATTGCGAGAAAAGTCTATTTAAAAGTCTCAACTTCACTTGGCCGCCATGTTGATTTTGTAGTTACTAGGTTTTTGATAATGATAATGATCGTGTGGCCTCGGGAGAGGCCGAGTGCAGGTCTTTCTAGTTGACGCCCGTGGGCGACCTGAGCGTCGTAATGAGGATGAAGTGATGATGAAGACGGCACATACACCCAGTCCCCAAGCCACGGGAATTAACCCCAGGAGATTAGTAACCCTGATGGCTCGGCCGGGAATTGAACCCGGGGCACTTTAGGCCAAAGCCTAGCGCGCTAACCATTTAGTCACAGAGTCGGACAGGTTTTTGATAGTCACATAAGTAAACTTGCATTAGTGCCCTTTGTCTCCGTAAAATATTTCAGGGTGGTATCGGTAATAGTTTCGGAGATATTGAATGCTGGTGAAATATTTTGCACAGCCGCCATGTTGGATTGGTGAGACGTAATAAAATTTAAAGTGTACGGTCGGGGTTGGCCAAAATGGTACTATGACCTTACGAAGGTTCATTTAAATCGCTCCATCCGTTTACAAGTTATTAGGGGGGCCACACTCACAGACACATTCTCAGACACACATATGCACACACACACACACACACACACGCGGACATAAGGTGATCTCATAAGCCTATAAGGACGATAAGATTTAAGAAAAATTCTCAGACCAAAAAATGTGCTGACACATACAGATTACGCAGTAACAAAAATATATAAATCATGCAGTAGAATCTCAGATACCATACGTAAACGATGGGATAAATTCTTTGGACATGTTTCAAGAATGCCTGACGACAGACTCAATAAGAACATTTTTAACCTCTCAAAGAAGCCTAATAAAAAAGCCAACTCTTATGAAAAATGGTTTGCTAACACCAAGAAGGATCTACAAGAAATGAACCTCTCTGATCAAGTCATCCGCAACAGAAACTCTTTCTGAAATAAGATACGCGCATTCGAGGGACTGCTAGAGCCAGAAACAGCGACCAACAAGAAACAACATTGGACAGCTGAAAAGAAAGAAGCTGTGAGCGACAGAATGAAGGAATACTGGCGACAAAGAAAACTGAAATCATGAATCATGGCTGTTGGTAGAGGCATCGCGTGATGGTTGAGCAAAAATTGGGCTGGTGAGAAACGAATTCATTAGGTTTGATACATATGTTAGCCTATTTTCGATTTTTGCAAAAAATGAAAGTAGACTTATGAGATCACTACAGGGCGAAAAAAAAGTGTGAGAGTCTGTGTGTGTGTATGTGTGTGTGTAATAATAATAATGTTCTTGGCTTTACGTCCCTTTTAACTACACTGGCTTTTAGAGACGCCGGGGTGCCGGAATTTTGCCCCGAAGGGGATCTTTAACGTGCCAGTAAATCTACTGACACGGCTCCCTCGCATTTGCGCACCCTCAAATGCCAGCTGACTGCGCCAGGTTTCGAACCTGCAACCTTGGGCTCAGCAAGCGAGAACGTTTCCCCTGAGCCACGCAGCCAGACATGTGTGTGTGTGAGTGTGTGTACTCTGAATGTCTGTCCCCCTATCAATTCGAACACGGTGAGCGCAAATTGAACGAAATTTGGTACAAAGGTAGCACTAGCAAAGGACACCTCAGTGTCATGTTTTATATCGCCGCCATCTTGACGGAAACGTAATGCCGGCCACACAAATATTCAAAGCTTAAATCAAATTACGATTAACCTAATCATCCGATCTCTACCAAATTTTGCATCAACATACCATTATGAAGGGAGCATCCTTTGACCAAACTAATAGGTCATTAGCCTAATATTTTGCGGATGGCGGCCATCTTTGTGTGAAAATCGATTCCCCTATTAATTCGAACACGGTGAAACCGAATGGAACGAAATTTGGTACAGAGGTAGCACTAGAAAAGGCCACCTCAGTGTCATGTTTTACATCACCGCCATCTTGACGGAAACGTAATCGCGGCCACCCAAATGTTAAAGGCTAAAATGTAATTACGACCAACCTAATAATCTAGTCTCTACCAAATTTTGAAACAACAAATCTTTATGTGGGAAGCATATTCTGACCAAACTGCTAGATCATTAGCCCAATAGTTTGCAGATGGTGGCCAAGTATGTGTGCAAATCGATTCCCCCTATCAATTCAAACACGGTGAAACCGAATTGAACGAAATTTGGTACAGAGGTAGCACTAGCAAAAGGCACCTCAGTGTCATGTTTTATATCGCCGCCATCTTGACGGAAACGGAATGACGGCCACCCAAATGTTAAAAGCTTAAATCAAATTTCGACCATCCTAATAATTTGATCTCTACCGGATTTTGCAACAACATGGCTCTTTGTGGAAAGCATCTTATGACTGACTACAAGGTCATCAGCCCAATAGTTAGCAAATAGCGGCCATGTATGTGTGCAAATCCATTCCCCAGATCAATTCAAACACGGTGAAACCGAATTGAATGATTTTTTTTTTACAGAGGTAGCACTAGCAAAGGGCACCTCATATTCATGTTTAATATCCCTATAGCACGTTGTATTTCAACAAGCTACTACAACCAAAATTCAATTATTCTCCTTGAAAAGGACAAAGAGTTATAACAATACCCATGCATTTAGTAGAAAGTAGGCTATATGTTCTTTACTGAACATCTTGTTGATTTAAGGTTCCTTGAAAAGTGTTTTGGTTAAACAAAAATTGAACTGGTGAGAAACACATTGAAGTGGAAATGATGAAATGGCTTGTTGGTAGAGGCCAAAATCGATTATGATGAATAACAATAATAATGATACAAAATTACGACGCTGGAAGACAGCTGTTTTTCCGGAAGCTTTATACGCCTCAGAAACCATACCTCTTGGTGGTCATTCTAAAATTATAGAAATTGAAATGCAAGAAAGGAATTTTTATGGTCCCACTAGAGAAACTGGAATGTTTATTAAGAGGAGAACAGAGGACACCTATTCCTTAGCTGACAGCTTCTATGTAGTAAAAGTTAAATAACCTTTTCTTAAATATTGAACACCACTTTACACTCAGTGCCTGTGGATGCTGTGAAAGGTTCTACTCATAGTGTAGGTACTGGCGTTCTGACTCAGTGAGGAAAGCAATGACAAACTACCTCACTCCTCATCTTGCCTAGTATGCCTCAATATAGCGCTGCCTTGGGATTTTGTGGGTATCTACCTACATAACGTAACGGCGGTACTTTTTGAGGATCCAACCAGCCTTCGGGTTGACTAATTAACACTAACCACTAACTACTTCTTATTAGCCTACTTGCTATTAATATATCCTAGTTGTTATTATTAACGTTCATCAACGATATTTTCAAATGTTTACAGGGTCTTCGCAAGCACATCATGGGATTCAATACTTGGTCTATTAAGTATTATTTTAAGTTTTATTATTTAATGTAATGTATTGTAATATTATTCAATGTGATGCTATTTAGTGCAAAGGGGTGGATTGCATGCAGCAAATGGGGCTTCTTAGCCCCATGCATATAATCCTTAAATAATCAATCAATCAATCAATCATACGGTCGGGGGTGACGTGATTTGGTCGATGGATTTTACCACAGGGCCCCTTTCCTGATGTCAACTTTATGAGAGGTTAGTTAGTTAGTTATTGTTATTTTAGGGGGCAAAACGGCGAGGTCATCTGCCCCTACATGAGTGAAATTAATGTGAAAAGCAAATAATGAAGGTACATGAAACTGAGGAAGGAGCTGTGAGGAACCAGCCGTGGCCATCAGAAGGTGCCTTCCCAGCATTTTCCAGGAGTACAAAACGGGAAACCATGGAGAACTACAGTATTTCAAGGTGGAGATTGAACCTACTCGTCTGCCTAATCTGAAGAGAATCCCATCCCATGTCCTTTCACGTTCACATAGTGACCCATCCCGATCGGGAGCACTTTCTGTACGAGAGCCAGTTTGGTGTCCTAGGCGAAACCTCACACAAGACTCGGCAAAAAACTACGAAATTGCGGAGTTTTAAGATAATATTGTTGTAAAACAGTCGCTTCTGTCCTCCATGTTGTGGTGTAAGTGCGCGTAAATGAATGAACCAAAGACCCTGCACTGCTACCAGCGTGTCATTGGCTGTCATTTGAAAACCACCGTAGTAGCAGTAGACGAAACCAAGGCACATTTCACAATTTATGGATTTCATTGGCACCAGTGGTTGAGCTGTTACAGTTAACTCACCTTCCAGGTCGGCGATTCATGTTTTACCTTCATTATGTATTCAGAAAATATAGATGAATATACTACAAGCTAGGTAAATGTTACAATTAAGTTACATGTGTGGCAAGTTACGTTAGCAACAAAACCACGAACTAACTCGCGTATGCGCTGATATTGAACACACTGGAACATGACTGATGGCTGAATGACCCAGTAAAGCACATACTGTACATTCCATGTCAGATAATGCAGGCAGGGGCGTATATAAGGGGGTGTTGAGGGGGCTCCCCCCCCCACCGAAGAAGAAAAGCCAATAAAAATTAAGAAAGTGCTGCTTTGGTAAGAGCATAAAATAATTGTAAATTTGGTTGTACCCTAATCTTAACTTATCGGCTAAGTTATAAACAATATTAAAATTGAAATTATACTAACTCTTAGTGTAGTGGGTAGCATTCTTCGCTGCCACCCCGAAGATCCGAATTTGATTCCCGGCTCTGCCAAGAAATTTTAATTCTAGTCTGAGGGCTGGAACGGGGTGCACTCAGCCTTGTGAGGTAAAGCTGTGAATTCCACAGTATGTTTTTTGAGAAATACATGTAATAAAAACTGTTTACCTTTTTGCTTCGTAAATTGATAAATATTTAGATATTAGTCACACATACTCCATAGGCCATAATAGAAAGTTCATTAAGTATAACATTTTATTTATGTGTTTTGTTGTATTTTACACCTTTTTTTTATTGCCAGTAATAATTGTAGGCTATATAACCTTTGAATCTTATCTAAAATAATTACACAAAGTTATATGCTCTGAGGTATTGGTTGATATTTCTGGGTATTTTGCGGTGACAATCCCCTGAGAATACTCACAATTATCCAGGATGGGCAGGTCCCCCCCCCCCCAGATTTTTGTTTCTATATACGCCCCTGAATGCAGGAGAAGCCCACCCCTACTCTAGTTATTTTGCCAGGTGTCTGCTTAGTACCGTACTTTAGTGCGAATGGAGTTTTAACATTGACCTCATGTAACAAGTTTTGCCTATTCACTGCAAGTCAGGGGCTCAGTTCAAGGAAAATGAAAGGAAGGTTGTAGTTTTACCTGACCGTTAATCTCAAGATCATGAGCCACGGGCTGGGCTCAGTTCGATTCCCGACTCTGCAAAGAAAGACAATTCTGGTCTGAGGGCTAGAATGGGGTACATTCAGCCTCGTGAGGCAAATCAGAGAAAAGACGGGTTCTATTTCAACCTCAGTCATCTTGGAAGTGGTTTTCCGTGGTTTCCTACTTCTACTCCAGGCATATGCCGGGATGATATCTAAATTAAGGCCACGGCCACTTCCTATCCAAATCCTACTTACATTACAAATACACGCACTTGTGCCAACCGACAGTACAGTCACACAGGTTATCAGAAATAATTCTACACACACCCAAGTACACGGGGATAAATGACCACGAAGTCGCAAAGCCCCTAAATAATTCAACAATAGAAACTACCTTTCCCTACAGACTCCTCTTACAATCTGCCATTTTGTGTCCAGATAAATGAAGCAGGGCAGATTATCTTGACGGTAAGTAGCGCTTATGAAAACTCCTGACACCATTATTCATAGGCTTATTCTTGTTGGAGCCACAACACTAAGGAATGTGAAGGATCAATATCTATGGTTCACTTGCCAGCCGCAATCCCACTGGGATTTGAATTGTGCTCCCCCTCTAAATCCCAGGTGACGGGGAGCCATTACGTCATCACATCACCGCGTTAGCTATGAGCAATCACACGGGATCTGCTCCTACATTCCAGTTCTGTGAAAATATACCTTTACACACGTGGTTTATACCTCATGTTGAACTGAAGTTACGACATATTGTGTGTTGGCGAACGTTTCCAATGCTATGGCTTATCGAATTTACGATTGAGATGATGCCATACATAACTTACTAAGATCAAGAGGAAGTATAGAGGTTGCGGAAAGGTGCAAACACAATGTAAACAAAAAGATGGTATATTGACTTTCACGGCCGGTGAATTAAAACTCAGAAATTTTTCTAGGTTTGTGCCGTGTCTTGTGTGGTGTTTCGCCTAGGACACCAAGCTGGCTCATCGGCGGGCTCTTAGTGTCCCCGCCCAGACCCCCACAGGAGTAACGAACTGCGCGTTACCTCCCTTTATATAGAGTGCAACTGCACTCCTTGACTGCGAGAACTAAATCTCAAGCAGCCATAACCTCCCTATGAAGGCTTCCAAAAAGATGGTATATTTGCTTTCACATTGGCTCATGTGGGGGTCCGGGCGGGGACACCAAGAGCTCGCCGATGAGCCAGCTTGGTGTCCTAGGCGAAACCCCACACAAGACACGGCACAACCCTAGAAGAATTGCTGAGTTACAATGTAAACAATTGAAACAACGAATGCAAATGCCTTTCAGTCTGTCAACACGATTGTACTCAACCTGTTAGGGATGTTATTCCCTAAATCTTAAAAAGTGATATGATATTAATTTATGAATTAATGAATGAATTATTTAATAACATGAGATTAATTAATTGAAGAATTATTAAATTAATGAATTAATGGATGAATTAATCTCATGTAAATTTTCAGGTTTAGGGACTAACACCCATAACAGGCAGGGTACTATTGTGTTGACCGACTGAAAAGGATTTACATTTCGTTTACCAAGACAACACTTAACACGGGATTCCAACGTAATAATATGAAAAATGTATTAACTGATTTTCAAAATATCTTACATTCATGAAATTGCAACTCCAAAAATGCATTTTGTTTTACATTTTCAGATGAATGATTTGATTATAAGTTATTTTGATTGTCAACAATGGCACTGATGTCCCTGACCATTAGAAGAGGTAGGCTAGTAACAGGAGTGAATATACTTTGGAGGTAAAAAAATAATAATTTAACCCTGGAGAGGGCGCGAAAGAATAATCACGTAAGGAGGCGCGCACGGTGTTTTCGACCGGGTCGCGAAAAAATAACACAAATGACGCAAAAACTATTTTTATTGTTACAAAACAAGTAAATAATAATGAACCAACTTATAAATAATGCTCAAAGTCACTTAAACAATAAAAGATTAACTGAAAAATAAAAGTAAAACTTAACTCATAAACACGCATACGTCATGGGGCGCGCCAGAAGGTTTAGACCGGGTCCGTTAAACAATGCACTCTGGCTGAAACTGAGGAGCGGGAGGGGTGAACTGTTTACGCACACCGACAGTGGATGAGTCCAATGTAAGGTACTGAGGGGATGGAAACTTTCCCACTAGATTAACTGAAAAATAAAAGTAAAACTTAACTCATAAACACGCATACGTCATGGGGCGCGCCAGAAGGTTTAGACCGGGTCCGTTCAACAATGCACTCTGGCTGAAACTGAGGAGCGGGAGGGGTGAACTGTTTACGCACATTGACAGTGGACGAGTCCAATGTAAGGTACTGAGGGGATGGAAACTAACGGCCCACTACGTTAAGAACTATAAACATTTATCTCTGCACCCGGTCGAAAAGACCGTGACGCGCCCCCTCCAGGGTTAAGTGTGGTTTTATTAAGGGGAAATGAATGTTGTTTACGTAAAAACTAATCTTTGTGGTTTTCAAAAGAAGAGTCATCTAATTGTTCATTGTTTACACTCGCTAACAATACATTCTGTAGGAACCAGCTCAGTAAAGCCTAACTTATTTAAAAGTGACTTAATATCTTTTAACTTTTCTTCTCTCACTGGAGGGCGTACTTTCACAACAGTTTTAACAGGTGCTATAAGTCGTTCAGGAACACAACAAAGTGTGAGTTGATAGAAAAATGCATAACATACATTGGCATATAACATTTTGAAAATCAACTGTTTTGGATTTAAGATATTTTGGAAATAAAATTGTCAATTGTTGGAAAGAGATTCTATATTTTTGATGAACGATTGTATGTCTCAGTGGTACACAACCCAATCTAGAGTCGATTGTTAGTTCTATGCGATATAGCAAATGTCAGTACCTAATAGTTGTATTTATTCTCACTAAATGATATCAGTGGGTTCATGTGATAGAAAACATTTCAATGATGTTATGCGTAAGTGAAAAGAAATCTTAATCACTGCCAGATGCGGCAATTTCTTTAATGGTTCCTGACATAAGGCCATGACCGCTAAGACCACCTCTTTTCCAACCCTCACCTGAATTACAAATACAGACACTAATATAAACAATAAAGAAAGCTTTTCAGTCGGTCAACACGAATTGTGCTCAATTACATCAGGCGGAAACAAGTATTTACATACCCTACAAAGTAGCACACTCTTTATGTACGAGAGCTGTTTTTTAAGTAAGGGCCGTTTTCTTTAAAGCCCGTAGTTGGTTCGCACGCCACAACAAGCGTGCGCGCTACCTCCCGGCATCCTTTGCGAACAAGGAGGCGTCAGTTGCAGCTGTGTATCTAACCTGTACGCTGAACTGTGCATCTTTACAATGTTCAAGATTATTGATTCGCCCGCCGCGTGTGAGGTACGATCTGTGATACTTTTTTTTCAGTGCAAGAAACATGTCGGCTGCAGACATTCATCGTCAGCTTTGTGAGGTGTATGGTGATAATGCAATGACGGAAGGTAAAGTGCGAAAATGGGTACGCGAGTTCAAAAGTGGCCGTGAAAATGTTCATGACGATGAACGCTCAGGTCTGTGATCACAGATGACTTGGTGACTGCATTTGACAAGAAAATTCACGAGTACCGAAGATTCATGATAACCAATCTATCAATGGATTTTCCTCAAGTGTGAATTCTTGGTTGTCAGAGCAGGCGGCAAACTTTTATGCAGAGGGATTTCAGAACTTAGTTTTAAGGTATGACAAGTGCCTAAATATACAAGGCAACTATGTTGAAAAATAGAGGAAGGTATGTAAAACCTAAAAATAATTGCGGGTTCAAAATAAAATGGTCGGGGTAATTAAAAAAATAAAATAACGGCCCTTACTTAAAAAACAGCCGTCGTAAAAATATCTACTTAATTGGATGACAAGTTTCCAACGTCACGCGTTCATCCTCAGATCCTGTTCACGCAAATAAATATATACACTATTTATATTACAAACGTTTGTAAAATCTTGTGTAACGTGTCAACACCGCTATGGTTGTTGCGTTATTATTATTATTAATGTGGATTACGTCTGTGTCCTGTTGTCTATTGAATTGTTAATATGGATAATAATGGTAATCCTCAGCGGAGGTACACAGCGGAACCGGACCACAAGGATCAGCTCTAAGAAACAGGTAAGTGATTATCTTTACGTCAACTACGCCTCGGATTGTTTGGTGAGCTCCAATAAAATTTTGGGTCATTTTAGTTTAATATAAATTAAAATTTTAACTTAACTTCTAAAGTAGCTTCCATTTGTAATCGATTCATTCACGCGTAATTTTAATAAATTCAATTTCGATTTAACTTGTTTTTTAATTATAATATAGAAATTCCTGCCTGGACAGAGATATTAGGCTATACAGTTGGTGTTCAGTCAACTCTACAGCCCTGAAGTTAGGTTAGGTTAGCATGCCATATGTGTAAGTGGTTGTGTGCAGTCACTATTTTGTGTATTAGTCCTGTGCTAAAAATAAATTTAATATTAACTAATATAATAAATAAATAATTCTACGCTCACCGTTCCGCTAGTCACGACTTGTTTTGGTTGACCGACAAAAGATACTTGCACTCAGCTACCCTCTAGCTATGTTAACTGCTGTGCATTGTCTTTGACCGCCACTCTTAGCGGCCATTTTGTGCATTAGCCCCATTTATCCAACTAGCATGGGGTTGGACTCACGCGGCCGCCATCTTGCGCATTAGCCCCTGCGCCAGAACCTACTTGAACAGGATCTAAGGATGAACGCGTGCCGTTGGAAACATGTCATCCAATTAAGTAGGGATTTGTACAGAAAACAAATCCTGCCTAATGTAATTGGGTACAATTCGTGTTGGCCGACTGAAACCTTTCTTTATTAGAATTAGGCAACACTAAAAATAGCATCTTGCAATGTCATAGGTTATCAGAAGAAATTCCACACACGCCCAAGTACACGAGGCTAAATGTACGTGGAATGAAATTAATATTTAAGCGCAATAATCAACAGCAGTCAGTCCTCTGGGTGTTTGTTGCTCTTTTGTTATTCTGTTCTCATTTTCTGTGAGTTACTGTCGCTTCACGGGATATCTATACAGCGCCACGGCGTGCGGTGGCGGCACTGTGTATTAAACGCCTGACTCGCTTTTCAAATTGAAATGTTCTCTTGCGTCTCGCCACGTCGCGTCGTGCTGTGTTGGGTCGCAAACTGATACATTCAGAGGAGGATGTGTGGGGGATCATGTGAATAGTAACAAAAAAATGTTGTCAAAGCAGATAATCTGTGGGGTGTCATTGGAAATCCGCTCATTAGATCGGGTGGGGACCAACAATGAATGTCTGAAATAAAGTATAAGAATTGTTTAAACATTTATAAAACACTTATCACACAAATGGGGGTTTATTTGGATGAAAAGTTTCGTTCGTCAAGCGAACATCATCAGATCAGGATTAATTTAGGTTCGTGGATATGTAAATAACGCTTAGGCTATGTACAACAGTACTACAGAAGTTTTATCATTTGAAATGATCTTGTCGACTTCGTCGTTACGCTGAGGTCTGGCGTTACGTTACGGTGACGGGACGAAATGTACCGAGAATGCACTGAAGTGTGTGACGTCATAGTACGATGTAGCAGCCGAGTACCAAGAAGGCAGTGCGAGAACAATCAAGTAGGCAGTGAAGAAACAAAATAGAATCTTGAAACTCTGTTCTCGCACTGCTTTCTTGGTACTCGGCTGCTAGCATTTAAAATGATATAAAGTCCAGTCTTTTAAAGTGACTATCAGTCTCTTTTTGATTAAACTTTGTAATGAGTTGGATTTTTTAACCAACATTGTTCATCCCGTTAGTCTATTACACTTGTATAATGTTAAGTTTATTGTTAGATTTTTTATACCTATAAATATGGAAACTCTTTTGAATCATTTAAGTTCAACTGACCCGGTCGGAGACTGGAAGCAGGCTGTGGATTTTCATTTTTCATGTTCTACTGTAGTGAGCTATTGACGTGTTTGCATTCTATACTGTATTGATATTAATAGTTACTATTCAATTTCTTAAAATGTGAAATGTGATTTTGTAATTCGTATGTTAGGTTAATCACTTAATCAAAAACTTAAACGTAACTAAGTTGTTAATGTGCTTTTTTGATTTTGCTGATTTCCGGGAGTTCCTGGACTGCCTTACTTCACTTTACACCCCACTGTGTACTCTGAACCCATCCTGCCTATTCGTGGGTTGCTAGCGCTATCTGATGCAGTACCTTGAACTATGTTGGGCGATACTAGCGTTACCTGTTTGTAACTTTTAGAATTTTCTCCATATGTTACTGAATCTTTTTACATTGTTTGAAATGATTTGGAAATTTATCGTATAGTTTTTAAGGATTCTGAATTATTATTTGCAGAGATGTTAGGGCGTTTCATTTTTGCTACCCTTTTATTTTCGGTGCACGTTTTGTCGTTATCCAAGCACAATATTGTAATTTGCATGTACTAATCTGCATTAGTGTTGAGAGACTATGTGAAGAAACTTATTGCTAAACATTTTCATTGATTTAGTGTGAACTATTTGCTTTTGTGGTTGAATTGTTCTCAAAAAGAACAAGAAGTTCCGTGAAGAACTATACAGCCTACTTTTCATGCCAATGATTATTCTACAGAATATGAACCTATCTAGAATAATGACGAAATTAAGTTGCTAATATCGAAAGTTCCAATTAGTTCGAAATACTGTATACCTGGCATAATGTATCCTAATAGAGCACTACAGTTGGCAGCCCTGATGACTGAATATATTCTTAGTTCCGTCTCTTACGGTACTAAATACAAAATTTGGTTGAAGTCCACTGGATAGCATGGACGTTACATGCAGTTAAACATTGGATCTAACAGCGCGCGTAAAATCATGTTGGCAACAATGTCATGCATGTATTGGTCAGAAATAATCTGAAATAATATGATCTATTGTTGTGCCAATTTTGAATGAAATCCATCAGTTAGTATAGAAGTTACATGCATTTTAAAATTGGACCTATCAGCAGGCTTAGAATCATGTTGGCAGCACTGACGTATATTAGTTACTCCAAATTCGTCTAGAATGCCAGGTACTATACGTGTGCAAAGTTTAGAGCTATTGGCTTGCATACTTTCTGATATATTGATATTAGGGTAACAAAAATAGGGACAGCACATATTAACAGTTGGCAGCCCTGGTTGCTCCTTAGAATACGCATAGTCATATCTGTTATGGTACACATAGCACATACGAAATTTGGTTGAAATCCAAATGATAGTATGGAAGTTACATGTATTTAAAGTTGGACCTGTCATCAGGATTAGAATCATGTTGGTAGCACTGACGTATATAAGTTACTCCAAATTAATATAGAATGTCAGGTACTATACGTGTGCATAGTTTAAAGCTGTCGGCTTGCATACTTTCTGATATATTGGTATTTGGATAAAATAAATTAGGAGCATTTATTAACAGTTGGCAGCCCTGGTAGGTCTTAAGAATACGCTCAGTCATATCCGGTTATGTACACATACCACATACGAAATTTGGTTGAATTCCGCTTGATAGTGTAGAAGTTATATGCATTTAAAAATTGGACCTATCAGGAGGCTTATAATCATTTTGGCAACACTGCCATGTTTGGCCTCCTGGAAATTAAAATGAAATATTATGATCTGTACGTGTGCCAATTTTGAAATAGCTCCCATTCATACTTTCCATGATATCCAACATGGAGCTCAAATTTCAATTGCGATTTTTTAGCAGTTGGTAGCACTGACATCATTTTCAAGTATGGCCGTGAGATATTCAGGTATAGATCTTTACTCCTACCAAATTTTGTTTCGATTGCTGCAGCCGTTTAGGAGTTGATAGGGGGGGACACACACACAGCCAGACAGACAGACAGACAGAAGGACAGACAGACAGACAGACAGACAGACACACATTTGCCCGATCTCATAAGTCTACTTTTTCCTCATTTTTGCAAAATGTGAAAAGTAGGCTAAAAATAGAGGAATATGTGTAATGATTTCTTCATTCTTTGAGTAAGATTAAAAATCTGGTGTACTTAAATCTTCAGACTGATTCTGTACGGCCTCTTGGCTGCAGTAAATTGCTTACTAAAATTTGACTGAAAACATTGTCTGAAAATACTATACCAAAGATAAGAAAATTGAAAGACTGAGAAAAGTTGCAGTGCACTTTGAATTTCGATGTAAAATTTCGGGATGATTTTCTCAAAGGTATGTACTTTCATATAAGGAAATATAAAAGAGATAGTGCCTACGTCCCCCCGGAATGAAGAGACAGGGATACGGAAAATAATTTACACCAGTTAAAATAAATCATTTCAAAAACAATCCAAACATTTGCCATCAACCCGATGATTAATTTTATTCATTTTAAAAACTCCTTCAAATTTCATATTTTCATAATTTGGCTTTGAGGGGATTGATCCCCCTAATCACCAGCTTCGGTAGCGTTGTTGGTAGCATGTTGAACTGCTATGCCCAAGATCGCGGGTTCCAACCCGGCCGAAGTGGTCGGATTATTTAAGAGCGTTAAAATTCTTCTATATGCCTTCCTTCGGAGGAGAAGTAAATCCGGCGCGGCTGGGCCAAGTCATAGAGTTATGGCATGAAAAGAACCTACCACTACAATTGGTAGCGTGTAGCCAAATTTGGAGGTTATATTTCGTTCCAACGTTCGTTGCTAAGTGTCAGTGGCATCTGGTAGCCAAAGTTGGAACTACTTGGAATTGAACTTGTTTTTTCATCTTCATTCATTGCATCCCATTCACACACGACGGTACTTATAGCTCACCCCATGGGTGTCTACAAAAAAGCAGCTACAAGCTTTTGCGAGCTGAAAATGTCCTCGGACATTCCCGGCACTAAAAGCCGTACGCTAAATTAACCCCCATACGTCACTGGTGGCCGCCTATTTGTTTTCTCTGAGAAGGTGGCAATATATTGGAAATGTGTTTAAGGTGCACGGAAGAAGGGTTACACTTGTAGCAATGTTTATTCAATGCAGATCAAGCGTCTAGGAATTGAAAGCGGGGAGGGGCATATACACACATACACATAGATCGACTAATATACATACACTAGCAGAAATACCCATTCTTCGAACGGTCTTCGGTATTAATAACCAGACGTTATCAAATGAGCTACTGTTGCAATGGTGAGGGGCTTGGAACCTGTCTGTCGATAAAGAAAAATGATTAGTTAAAATGTGCTGACAAACTAAATTTACCTAACGTGTTCTTCCTGACGTGAAAATAAAATTGAAAACCTCGTAGACGAATCGCAATACACGTCACATACAAACTGACCCTAACCGTTGTGTCAAGTGCCCAACCACAGGAAAAAACCTTTTATAAATTATAAAGGCTTGGGGTGCATGAAAATTCATGTTTTTTTGCATCCGGCCCAAATTCCTAAAAGCAGCAAAAGATAGTCTACTATTTCAAATCAGGAATTTTTGAAAATAATGTTGCTGATTGGAGATATAATAGACCTCCTGTACGACATATCGCACGTGTAAGTCGTGTGAAAACAAGATGTTCAGTAAAGAACAAATAGCCTACTTTCTCATAAATGCATGGGTATTGTAATAACTCTTTGTCCTTTTCAAGGAGTATAATTGAATGTTGTTGTAGTAGCTTGTTGAAATACAACGTGTTATAAGGATATTAAACATGAATATGGGATGCCCTTTGCTAGTGCTAACTCTGTACAACATTTCATACAATTCGGTGTCACAGTGTTCGAATTGATATGGTGAATCGATTTGCACACATACATGGGCACTACCTGCAAACTATTGGGCAGATGACCTTGTAGGTCAGTCAAAATATGCTTGCCTCAAAAGGGTATGTCGTTGCAAAATTTGGTAGAGATCAAATGATTAGGTTGGTCGTAATTTGATTTAGGCTTTTGACATTTGGGTGGCCGCCATTCCATTTCCGTCAAGATGGCGGCGATATAAAACATGACACTGAGGTGCCCTTTGCGAGTGCTACCTCTGTACCAAATTTCGTTGAATTTGGTTTTACCGTGTTTTAATTGATACGGGGAATCGATTTGCACACATGCATGGCCGCCATATGCAAACTGTTAGACTGATGAACGTGTAGCTTGGTCAAAGAACGCATCTCACATAAAGGTATGTTGTTGCAAAATTTAGTAGAGCTCAGATGATTATGTGGATCGTAATTTATTTAAGTTTTTGACATTTGGGTGGCCGCCATTACGTATCCGTCAAGTTGGCGGCGATATAAAACATGACACTGAGTTGCCTTTTGCATGTGCTACATCTGTACCAAATTTCGTTCAATTTGGTTTCACCGTGTTTGAATAGATAGGGGGAATCGATTTGCATACATGCATGGCCGCCATCCGCAAATCGGGCTGATGACCTTGTACTTCAGTCAAAAGATTTTTCATAAGCAAAGGTAAAACATTGCAAAATTTGGTAGAGATCAGATGATTAGGTTGGTCGTAATATGATTTAAGCTTTCAACATTTGGGTGGCCGCCATTACGTTTTCGTCAATATGGCGGCGATATAAAACATGACACTGAGGTGCCCTTTGCTAGTGCCACCTCTGTACCAAACTTCGTTTAATTCGGTTTCACCGTGTTTGAATAGATAGGGGGAATCGATTTGCAAACATACATGGTCACCATGCGCAATTAATTGGGATGATGACCTTGTAGTTTGTTCAAAAGATTCTTCAAACATAATGATATAATATTGCAAAAATTAGTAGAGATCGGATGATTAGATTGGTCGTAATTTGATAAAGGCTTGTAACATTTGGGTGTCCACCATTACTTTTTCGTCATTATGGCGGCGATATAAAACATGGCACTGAGGTGCCCTTTGCTGGTGCTACCACTGTACCAAATTTTGTTCAATTCAGTTTCACCGTGTTTGAACTGACAGGGGGAATCTATTCGCACACATTCATGGCCGCCATCTGCAAACTATTGGGCTAATGACCTTGTAGTTTAGTCAAAAGACGCTCTCCATAAAGACATATGTTGTTGCAAAATTTGGTAGAGATCGGATGATTAGGTTAGTCGTAATTTGATTTAAGCTTTGAACATTTGGGTGGCTGCCATTACGTTTCCGTGAAGATGGCGGCGATGTAAAACATGACAATGAGGTGCCCTTTGCTAGTGCAACCTCTGTACCAAATTTCGTTCTATTCGGTTTCACCGTGTTCGAATTGATAGGGGGGGACACACATTCAGAGCACAGACAATCACAGACACACAGACTCACACACACACACCCACCCACACACACACACACACACACACACACACACACACAGACACACAATTTTTCTCCCTGTGTTGATCTCATAAGTCTACTTTCATTTTTTGCAAAAATCGAAAGTAGGCGAAAAATCAAGGATAATCCTTGAACCGCTTAAGCATATTGATGAATTTTACAGTTTTAGTTGGTTCTGTGCCGTTTCCACACTTTCAGAAATGTAATAAATGGAGTATTACTTCTTGCAAAAATAGATGGAAAGTTGGATGTCACCTCTTGAGATACTGTTGTCATGGTTACTGGCTTGCATTCCTTCATTAGTTTATGAAATGAAATTAGTTTTCTGGGAATATCTAAGTAACTGTTGGTTTTAGAGCCTTAAAATGTAGTTTTCGGGGACCCTTTACGGCTCTTTAGGGGCCCTGACACCAAGGGGTTGAAAATGAGCTTTGGCTCGTCGCTGTACGCCATAATAATGATAATAATTATAATTATAATAATACTCGTATAACAATATAGGGATAGGGATATGATAGACCTTCAGTACCGTACCCGCACGTGTAAATCGCGTGAAAAAATCTAGAGTACCCCTTGACCCCTTAAGCGAATTATATGTATTGATGACTATTTCAGCTTAATTTGGATCCATTTGGAGCTATTTGCAAACATTCACAGTATTGTATTGTATTGTATGTCTACCCCTTATTATTCCCGTTTTCCAACGGGGTCGGGGATGAGATGCGATGAAGTCTTTGTGGCGATGGTTTTTACGGCCGGATGCCCTTCCTGACGCCAACCTCATGAGAGGAGTTAATGAGAGATGAAATGAATGATGGTAAATGAAACTGGGCAAGGATGTGGAAGGAAGCGGCCGTGGCCTGTCAGAAGGTACCGTGCCAGCATTTGCCTGGTATTGAAAATGGGAAACCACGGAAAACTATTTCAAGGACGGCCGACGGTGGGGCGCGAACCCACGCGTCTACCGAGTCAGCAGAGAGCTTGGCCCCAAGGCCTAATGCTGCGCTTTAGCCAGCGGAGCCACTGCAGTCGGTCTTCACAGTAATGTAATAAATTGAATTGCATTGCGTCTAACAGAAATAGATGGACCTAGGAGATTTTGTTGCCATGGTTACCACCGGCTTGCATTCTATCATTAATTTATTAAGTGAAATTAGTTTTCTGGGAATATCTCAAAAACTGTTGGTTTTAGGGTCTTAAAATATGGTTTTCGGGGACCCTTTAGGGCCCCCCGAGTTTCGTTTCTCACATTGAAGGGCTGAAAATGAGCTTTGTCTCGCCCTTCTACGCCTATTTCAGCATGTACACACATCAAAAAAAGTTTTGCATCACCTCGGTTCCCAGATCTCCGGCATATAGACGTTGACTGTGTATATTGTATCAAAGATACAGTCCCTTTGACTGTTCATAGATGTCACTAAAACTGCTCAAAGATGTAAACAACCATGCATGAGCAGGGCCTATTAGACGGAGGGGGTACGACAGCCGATCAGTTCCAGTCATTCCACCAGGACGAAGGTACGCTGCTCATGTTGTCTGTAGTTCTACCATGCCTAGAAGGTCAATACCGCAGTTCGATCGCGTCCGCATTGTTACTTTGTGTCAAGAAGGGCTCTCAACAAGGGAAGTTTCCAGGCGTCTCAGAGTGAACCAAAGCGATGTTGTTCGGACATGGAGGAGGTACAGAGATACAGGAACTGTCGATGACAGGCCTCGCTCAGGCCGCCCAAGGGCTACTACTGTAGTGGATGACCGCTACTTACGGATTGCCGCTCGGAGGAACCCTGACAGCAATGCCACCATGTTGAATAATGCGTTTCGTTCAGCCACAGGACGTCGTGTTTCAACTCAAACTGTGCGCAATAGGCTGCATGATGCGCAACTTCACTCCCGACGTCCATGGCGAGGTCCAGCTTTGCAACCCCGACACCATGCAGCGCGGTACAGATGGGCCCAACAACATGCTGAATGGACCCCACAGAATTGGCATCACGTTCTCTTCACCGATGAGTGTCGCATATGCCTTCAACCAGACAATCGTCGGAGACGTGTTTGGAGGCACCCTGGTCAGGCTGAACGTCTTAGACACACTGTCCAGCGAGTGCAGCAAGGTGGTGGTTCCCTGATGTTTTGGGGTGGCATTATGTGGGGCCGACGTACGCCACTGGTGGTCATGGAAGGCTCCGAAACGGCTTTACGATACCTGAATGACATCCTCCGACCCATAGTGCACCCATATCGGCAGAATATTGGAGAGGCATTTGTCTTCATGGACGACAATTCTCGACCTCATCGTGCACATCTTGTGAATGCGTTCCTTCAAGATAACGACATCGCTCGACTACAGTGGCCAGCATGTTCGCCAGACATGAACCCTATCGAACATGCCTGGGATATGTTGAAAAGGGCTGTTTATGGACGTCTTGACCCACCAACCACTCTGAGAGATTTACGCCGAATTGTCGTTGAGGAGTGGGACAATGTGGACCAACAGTGTCTTGATGAACTTGTGGATAGTATGCCACGACGAATACAGGCATGCATCAATGCAAGAGGACGTGCTACTGGGTATTAGAGGTAGTGGTGTGTACTGCAATCTGGACCACAAATGCTGAAAGTCTAGCTGTATGATGGTACAACATGCAATGTATGGGTCTCATGAGCAATAAAACGAGCTGAAATGTTGTTTGTGTTGATCTCTATTCCCTTTGTATTTAAAGGTTCCGGAACTCTTGGAACCGAGGTGATGCAAAACTTTTTTTGATGTGTGTATTTTAAGGTGTTAGGCCTCCTTTTATGAGAGGTACGGGGAAGAGTTACATCAATGATTAGTGTCGTGCCTCTGATGGATATCTGCATCAAATTTTACGTTGATCCACCCAGCCGTTCTCGAGTTATAAGGACACAAAAAATTGTCCACAGACAGACAAAAATTTTATTTTTGCGCGCATCCGTCATAAAAACGTCTGAAACGCGCAAATATCGCAAATTTCCGTGGAAATTCACAAAAAACAGACAAACTTTCATTTTTATATATATAGAGAGAGAGTGAGAGATACACTGTTTAGAGATAAGAATCCACGATTGATCTTTCAACCGTATTTCAATTTGTACACTAAAAATGTCTCAATCCCCAAACAGAGGTAACAACAACAAAGATAAACCATTAACTTGACTCTTACAGGAATGTTGCCCTGAACAAAGACCAGATGCAATATTCCCTTCCTCCTGCTTATACGAGTAACTGTCCAATAAAGTTGGACTGGCCTGTTTGCCATCTCTTGATGAATGCAGTATATTTGCATTTGTCTGTTGGCACAGGCTAGAGTAAAATGTGGCTTTTCACCGATGTCTCAGTCTCACTCATGGTTGTGATTATATGGAAGTTACAGAGGTATGGGTGGTGCTTAGTAATGACATTCAGGGCGCAGTCAGTGCCTATTGATGCTGTGAAAGGGTCTACTCATAGGGTTAGTACTGCTGTTCTGACTCAGTGAGGAAATCAATGCCAAACTACCTCACTCCTCGTCTTGCCTAGTACGCCTCAATATAGCGCTGCCTTGGGGTTTTGTGGGTATATAGCCACATAACCTAACGGCGATACTTTTTGAGGATCCAACCAGCCTTCGGGCTGACTACCTAACTGAAAATTTGTACTACACGGATAGCTAACCCTCGCCCCTGGGGAGTGTGGGTGAAAGACGCGCTGGACATGAAAAAGAAGAGGAGGACGTTTTGTCTGACATGTAGATAAATGCTTCAAATATGCATAGCTTTCACTGCCCACAAAGGCTCTCATGGTTCCCGCCCCATCGATCCCTTACATTCCGCCCCACTCGCCAGATCCGTCCTGCTATCCTAGTTCTGTCACGAGGAATGCTCAACTTTCCACACAATGTCGTTTCTCATCTATCAAGTAAGAGCAACCCTACCCTCTCTAGTTCATCACCCCGTTTTGTGATCCTCCAGCAATCAAGCCCCCGCCAACTCTAACCTATAAACTTCTGAGCCTACGTAAGGGAGACTCAGCTAAATCTGCAATATTAAGGGGATGATGCTAAATAAGATATATTAAGGAACAAGTAAAAAAACTGGAAATTACATTAATTCATAGCTGAGTTGCGATATGAATGTAGTTCTTAAAATTTCATCTGGCGCGTGTAGTCTAAATAAATTAATGAAAACTTTCGAAGAAATTTGAATTTGGTTACCTTTTAGTTTTTTTAAATACTAGTGGTACTAGTGCTAAATCTACCGACAGTAGTGGCTACGCTGGCTAAAGCGCAGCATTAGGTCATGGGGCCAAGCTCTCTGCTGACTCGGTAGACGCTTGGGTTCGAGCCCCACCGTCGGCCGTCCTTGAAATGGTTTTCCGTGGTTTCCCATTTTCAACACCAGGCAAATGCTGGGACGGTACCTTCTGACAGGCCACGGCCGCTTCCTTCCACATCCTTGCCCAGTTTCATTCACCATCATTCATTTCATCTCTCATTAACTCCTCTCATGAGGTTGGCGTCAGGAAGGGCATCCGGCCGTAAAAACCATCGCCACAAATACTTCCATCTCATCTCATCCCCGACCCCGTTGGAAAACGGGAATAATAAGGGGTAGACATACATACATACTAGTGCTAAATCTGCGACACCTTGTCTGAATCTACAATATGACAGTATAATAATATACCGGGTGTCGCCTCCGTAGCGTAGCGGTCAGCATAGTTAGCTGCCGTCCCGGAGGTCCTGGGTTCGATTCCCGGCTCTGCCACGAAATTTGAAAAGTGGTATGAGGACTGGAACGGGGTCTACTCAGCCTCGGGTGGCCCAAATGAGTAGAGGGGGTTCGATTCCCTCTCAGCCATCCTCGAAGTGGTTTTCCGTGGTTTCCCACTTCGTCTTCGGGCAAATGCCGGGATGGTACCTTCTTCAAGGCCACGGCCGCCTCCTTCCCTCTTCCTTGCCTATCCATCCCAATCTTCCCCTCCCTTCCCTCATGAGGCCCCTGTTCGCTTTGCAGGTGAGGCCGCCTGGGCGAGGTGCTAATCCCACCTCACCAGTTGTATCCCTTCCGATTAGATGTTCCCAGCTCTAGGACACTGCCTGGATAGGCGGTAGGGGTGAGTTCCCTCGCTGAGTCCCTGGGAGCCACCACCCTGGAGGGTAAACACGATTTAAAAAAAAATAATAATATACCGGGTTATTATATATGTGCGCGCAAGTAAACACGGCAAGCTACGCCAGCTTTGACTGGTGCAGATCGCGGCCGCGTGTACCCGGTTTAGCCTGCGGTTGGCGCACTTCGCTGACTCATGTCGTTAGATCACACGTGTTTTGTCATTCATATGGACATGTATCTTCAAAGCGTAGACGTTAGTGTTACCGTTTAGTGAGTAGTGTGATTACTTTGATTGTTGGTAGACACCAATTCACATTGCGCGATCGTTTGTATATCCATAATTCGTATATGAAAAGCAGAAAATCTTGTTCTGAAACGAGACGAAAATTTCGAATCAAGTTTCCAGGAAGACCTGTGCCTAATGCCAGTACAATTAGGAGTTGGTTGGTTCCTCAGTTTAGGGGCTGCGGCAACGCGGTCATGTAGTCCCGTGTACTTCGGATGTGTGTAGAATCTGTCTGATAACCGGTGTTAATTGTGATGGCTGCATTAGTGTGTGAATCTGTTTTTTAATTTAAGTAAAGACTGCAACTTAGAATTTGGCAAATAGTTCCTACTTTTGCCGCCAAACACCACCGTCAAAGACTACTAGGCCTAGTTCAGAACTTAGCTACTAGACGCCACCGCAGTCGGCTCTTGGCAACGAACGTAGGAACCTAAGAGCGTTGTTTACATTCTCAACCTATCCAATTTAGCTTCACACAGGTGTAATTCGTGGAAAGTTCTTTAACATGCCATAAATCTATGACATGGGAATGCCGGCTTTACTTCCCCTCCGAAGGAAGGCATACTGAGGGATTTTTAACGCTCTTAAAAAATCCGACTACTTCGGCCGGGTTTGAACCCGCTATCTTGGGCATAGAAACTCAGCATGCTACCAACTACGTACAATTAGGAGGCTCGCTAAACGATTCAAGGAAACAGTCTCCGTAAAAAGAATAAAAGAGTTGACAGACATTCTTTCAGCAGAAGATGTCAGGTGTGTGTTACAAGAGAGGGAGAACATTTTCAGCATTGCCTATGAGCACTGTAAGTACTCATTATTGAACAAGTTTGCTAAAAGTATGAAAGTGCGCGCCATCACCGGCTGAACCGGGTATGTGCGCCCGCGATCTGCGCCAGTCACAGCCGGTTTAGCTTGCCGTGTGTACTGGCTCGCACATATATAATGACCCTGTACATCATTACCACCACTATCGCATAAATTCATCACGGAAATACATGGGATTCTACGAATACTCCACATACAAAATACAACATAGGTCTTCACGACTTTACCAGCGGGTGGTAGCATTGTCGTTTCGAAATTCACATTAAGAGAAATTAAATTGTTGACTCAACACAACTTTACTCCAAATTATCTCTGCAGAAAATATATATTTACAATACTGCGGAATTAGCCGTAGTGCGAAATTAACAGAGTCTCCGCTATATGTAGTGAAAGCACTGTCACTAGAATAATTGACCTGGAAGGTGGATGGGTAGGGTGCCAGATAAGTTCTTTTAAGGATTAAGTAATTCCCATTTGATGTACTTTACCCATTCTTTTACATACAAAATGCTTGCCACGGTGGGTGTGCGGTTATAGTGTCGGAATACCAACCCCAAGATTGCAGGTTCGCTCCTGACCATGGTAAGTGATTTTTAAAAGGCGTCAAAAATCACGATACTCATGTCATAAGTTGTTGGCATGTTAAAGAACCCATTTGAAACCAGTAGGCCGCGTTCATAATGGCAAAATTATTCTCGGGATTTTCCGTGAACACAAAGTTCCTTATTTCTCTACTAGAAAGCGGTATAGCGTCAAGGAGCTCTGATATCTAACCTCCTTGACATTCATAGCGCTCCAAGGAGCATTGAATTTGACACGCAAGCTGCCTTCTGGGTGTCAATTAACAAAGCTTGCACCCGGCACGCGAGGCCATGCGATATTATTACATACAAAATACAGCAATCATTAAAATTAACGAAGTATAACTATAAATATACTAAATCCATGATGCACTTGCCATGATTTGGTAATCCTCTTTAAATGTCACTTGTTGTTACGCATCATTTGATGTGATTTTTCACATCGAAAATCACCGACAGCAGTGGCTATGCTCGCTAAAGCGCAGCGTTAGGTCATGGGGCCAAGCTCTCTGCTGACTCGGTAGACGCGTGGGTTCGAGCCCCACCGTCGACCGTCCTTGAAATGGTTTTCCGTGGTTTCCAAATTTCAACACCAGGCAAATGCTGGGACGGAACCTTCTGACTGGCCACGGCCGCTTCCTTCCACATCCTTGCCCAGTTTCATTCATCTTCATCCATCCCATCTCTCATCCCGACTCGCAGGTCGCCCACAGGCGTCGACTTGAAAGACCTGCATTCGGCCTCTCAGAAGGCCACACGACAACGACAACAACATTGAAAATCGCACATGAGTTAAACATGACTGCCTTGGTAAGAGGCATGACGCACCTTTTCTTGCCCTTCTTTAGGACACCTATACTTAATATACGGGTCAAAAAGTTTTGCAGATTGCATGACGTTGATTTTCATTGCTGTATCACGACATATCGTTTTTGCACATTGGCTCATGAGTTAAGTCTTAGATTTTTTAAGGAAATATGTTTGTACCTTGCACTGCAGGCTAATCAGATATGGAGTTTGTTCATACTACCTGCACAAATGGGAGAAGCGGCCAGACCGCTGCTGTGATTGCGGTACATCAAATCAGACCATCAGGCACATTGTCGAAGATTGCAAACAAAGAGCGCACTTAGCTAACCCTAACGACTTTTGCAGTGCTACACCATCGAGCCTTGACTGGAGAAATAGACTGGACATAAGGTCGTAATAAGGTTGATATCTGTGCTGGTATGTACTGTGACCGATCCAGTCAGGGTCAATTACCGGCCCCGTCTGATAGGAGATCGAGAGGAGACCGGAGGGTCAGTATGACGTCATGGCATGACGCGGCGAGGCAACCGCTGGAGTAGGGGAATGCTCCAGAAGATTCCAACCCCTTCCACTTTTTTTTCTCGAGAGGAGGACACAGTTCCGGAATGTTCAGTTAGTCAGCGGGGCATGGACGAGTATGTTATCCAGCGTGGCACGGACGAGTAGCCTATGTCACGTGGACTGAAATTTGCATCGGGAACTTGAACGGTTTACGTGAGTGGTCAATGCTCGTGGCCATTTGATACGAGGAGTGATCAGCAGACCATGAGGCTAGCGTGCGTGTAGTGCCAGTGAGTTGTTTACAGTGAAGTGTGTCAGTTTGTTTGTCGAACAGTGTTCAGTAAGGTCTCACTAGAACGATAATCGTGAATTTCAAGACGATATCAGACTCGCTAGTATGTGAGGAAATAATCAGAACTGATAAACGAAGGTCCGTTAAATTCATGCATATGCTGCTATTGATACGTGAAGACGCGTGGAATATTATACAGTACTTTACCATTTTGATTACGAAGATTAATGCACGTGGTCCGGTTAAGTTAGTGGATAGTAAGGTGTTGAAGGCATGTACTGTGGTAATAGCAAGACAAATTGTGCGCCTTTGAACGTCCGAGTGGAGGCCGTAATGAAAAACTGAATTATCATGCCGACAATTTATGTTAATTAAAGGTGAATACTAGGAGGTGTTTAACATTACGAGTATCAGGGAAAGAACAATAATAACGATAGTCGAGGCGAAACATTATCGCGAGGCCCTATACTGTATCAGACATTCATTCGAAAATAGCATAGCAGTGCTGGCATTTAAGAGACGCAGTGAGAATGTGACGGAAGGCTACAACTGCTTTAAGCTTGTGTTGAAGGACTGCAGGCGACTTCATATGTCGGTCAAGGCCAGGTCGAAATAGCTTCTCGTGGAAGGAAGTGTGTCACTGGTTGAGGAAAGTGAGTACATATAATTCAAGTGAACCAGGAACTAGACGCTATAGTGCGTGGGCGTGAAAGTGCTCTGATATAGTGAAATGTAATATTGCTACACGGCAGCATGAACCTTATAACCATGGACTCAAATATTCTGGGAATCAACATGCATATTAATACGCAAATTATGCTGCACTGAACCTCTGAAGGGGCCATAATGTAGTGAACGGTCGCGACGAGATAGACGAGTGGACCTTGGTTGGGACGTCAGGAGATGCCGTCGCTGACGGTGACCGGGGGCAACCGGTGGGTGGACATGGGCGTCGCCAGGAGATCGAGAGGAGCCGGGGGCGAATACCTCTACCAGTACGCTGGGAGACCACATCGCGGAGACGCTGGAGGAACGACGCCGCCCAAATGCCGCAGACGACGCTGACGCAGACGCCAAGGGTTTCCGAGGACGTCGGATCTAAAGTAAGATGTTTAATTTCCGTCCTTGTTCATCAGGAAGAAGAGAACTTCTACCTCGGATAGCCGTGCCATGAGATGACCTGAGATCGTGTAACTTAACGCCATTCATAATCATTTATTCCAGATTGAACAAGAGCATCATTTTCTCATAGGGTTGTACAGATTTTTTTCCCTTTGTTTTCGGGTCGTTTTGACTTACATAAATTAACAGTATCAATGGTAGGAGTAAGACATACATTTATTCTCTGAGACCTAACGATAATAATACGTTGAAATTGGGTAACGATAATATGAGATGCCCATTTTGCTGGGAGATTCTAGCATTTCGATTTCCGAGGTCATTATATGAATTTAATTCTGAAAGGTTTGTCATGTATTGCATAGATTTTAATAGCAAAAGGATAGCAAAATGAATATGGTTGGAGACTGTCGAGTAAGGTTCCTTGGATAGGATGCCATATTATCATACGACCTCGTGGTCCCAATAAAGTTGATACGCTCTGTTAAGTGTGGGTTCTTGAGACATGCTAATAATGCATGATTTTTGTAATGATGTTGTGTAAAGTTAATGTGATAATTAAATATGGTATTATTCCGTCATATGTGACGAGGTTATTCACGGGACGACGTATGACCGTTGAATTGAATTTGTGAGGACAGGGTCCTTTACTCTTGACGAACGTGTTACGTTTATCGATGAGTTGTATATTGAATAGCGCAGGGGTGTAATTGATAGTGCGCTCTACAGTCAGATTGTTCGGATCCTCACACAGAGTGTTCGACGGAAGGGTTGCGATTAAATGTTCGTTGTGAGAATGAAATACACTAGGGTGCCTTATTACGAGGTTCTTAACCTTTCCTAAACGTTAGACAATGCTATAATTTAATTACAATAACAAATATGACAGTGTGGATCAAGGTTGTTGGAACGGCGAATATAAATCAGTAATAATAATAAGAATTAGTAGTGTAAATATGTGAGCACAATCTGGGTGTGTTAATAATTTATGATAAGTTATAATTAATTGTTGAAATGCCATATTATGTGAAGCTGAGTTGATGTTTGAGTGCTATTTGATGTGATATGATGCTCTTTAGTTATTAATTTGCAGTTCGATAGAGGAGATCTGTCCATTGCTGTATAAGGGTAGACAGTTGTGATATACACAGATATTCGAAATTTTCTTCGAGTTTTTGCCGCAGGTGAACTTTGTGATAAGTGGCCAGTGATGTTTACATGCGTGTGCACCGATAAATTAAGGGTTAAGTTAGTTTTTGAAAGGCGATCTCCTTGTCGGAACTTTAAGAGAGGACACCCACGAGTTTGAATAAGTGTAATTTTTTTGTTTGTTTAGAGACTATGAACTTCATTTTTTTCGGACTTTGTCCCACCCTAACTCTATACTCGTGCGTGGTAGGCAGGTTGCATATTTATTTATCCTTTGGCCAATAAAGGAGCAGATGTGATTTTACGAGGGCTTTTTAGCCTACTTTCGATTTTTTTTAAAAATGAAAGTAGACTTATGAGATCACTACATGGCGAAAAAAAGTGTGTCTGTCTGTGTGTGTGTATGTGTGTGAGTCTGTGTGTGTGCGTGTGTGTGTGTGTGAGTGTGAGTACTCTGAATGTCTGTCCCCCCCCTATCAATTCAAACACGGTGAGCGCAAATTGAACGAAATTTGGTACAAAGGTAGCACTAGCAAAGGACACCTCAGTGTCATGTTTTATATCGCCGCCATCTTGACGGAAACGTAATGGCGGCCACACAAATGTTCAAAGCTTAAATCAATTTACGACTAACCTAATCATCCGATCTCTACCAAATTTTGCAACAACATACCTTTGTGGGGGCAGAATCCTTTGACTAAAGTAATGGTTCATCAGCCTAATAGTTTGCGGATGGCGGCCATCTTTGTGTGAAAATCGATTGCCCCTATTAGTTCGAACACGGTGAAACCGAATGGAACGACATTTGGTACAGAGGTAGTACTAGCAAAGGGCACCCCAGGGTCATGTTTTATATCGCCGCCATCTTGACGGAAACGTAATGGCGGCCACACAAATATTCAAAGCTTAAATCAAATTACGACCAACCTAATCATCCGATCTCTACCAAATGTTGCAACAGCATACCTTTATGAAGGGAGCATCCTTTGACAAATCTAATAGGTCATTAGCCTAATAGTTTGCGGATGGCGGCCATCTTTATGTCAAAATCGATTACCCCTATTAATTCGAACACGGTGAAACCGAATGGAATGAAATTTGGTACAGAGGTAGCACTAGCAAAGGGCACCTCAGTGTCATGTTTTATATCGCCGCCATCTTGACGGAAACGTAATGGCGGCCACACAAATATTCAAAGCTTAAATCAAATTACGATTAACCTAATCATCCGATCTCTACCAAATTTTGCATCAACATATCATTATGGAGAGAGCATCCTTTGACCAAACTAATAGGTCATTAGCCAAATATTTTGCGGATGGCGGCCATCTTTGTGTGAAAATCGATTACCCCTATTAATTCGAACACGGTGAAACCGAATGGAACGAAATTTGGTACAGAGGTAGCACTAGAAAAGTCCACCTCAGTGTCATGTTTTATATCACCGCCATCTTGACGGAAACGTAATCGCGGCCACCCAAATGTTAAAGGCTAAAATGTAATTACGACCAACCTAACAATCTAGTCTCTACCAAATTTTGCAACAACAAATCTTTTTGTGGGAAGCATATTCTGACCAAACTGCTACATCGTCAGCCCAATAGTTTGCAGATGGTGGCCAAGTATGTGTGCAAATAAATTCCCCCTATCAATTCAAATACGGTGAAACCGAATTGAACGAAATTTGGTACAGAGGTAGCACTAGCAAAAGGCACCTCAGTGTCATGTTTTATATCGCCGCCATCTTGACGGAAACGGAATGACGGCCACCCAAATGTTAAAAGCTTAAATCAAATTTCGACCATCCTAATAATTTGATCTCTACCGGATTTTGCAACAACATGCCTTTTTGTGGAAAGCATCTTATGACTGACTACAAGGTCATCAGCCAAATAGTTTGCAAATATCGGCCATGTATGTGTGCAAATCTATTCCCCGGATCAATTCAAACACGGTGAAACCGAATTGAATGATTTTTTTACAGGGGTAGCACTAGCAAAGGGCACCTCATATTCATGTTTAATATCCCTACAGCACGTTGTATTTCAACAAGCTACTACAACCAACATTCAATTATACTCCTTGAAAAGGACAAAGAGTTATAACAATACCCATGCATTTAGGAGAAAGTAGGCTATATGTTCTTTACTGAACATCTTGTTTTCTTCTCTGTTTGTTAATTCAAGTTAGGGAGTTTGCTTTTGAATCCTGGTTCAGTTTATTTGCCATCCCAACCCGTAAACGATCCGAGACCCTTTGTCTCTGGCTCGCTGGAGCATTTCTTTTATTCTTGTCTGTATGAACCAAGATTCACGCCCTAATCTTTTTTCACCTACTCCCTTGGCCGTTTCTTCTGATGGGGCCGGGATGTTGGCCGGGTGATTGCCTGTCCCATTGGAGAAACGGGCACAGGGAGGGGGAAGTTGCGCCGCTAACGTGTTGGCTCGACGACGATGGTGCGTGTCGTCTCCGTCATGGGCATGCTTTTTACTCAATCATTTGTTGTTGTGATGGGAGTATACTGAGTGGTCAGTTTCGTCCCTTTGATGGGGGCAAGATGCTTGCCATGTGTAATTCTTTTGTGTAAAATTAACCTCGTATCACACTGAGCCTTTAGTGAACCATTTGACAGGGTTGGTACACGATCTAAGGTCATGGCTATAATCGACGACCTACATTCCCCTGTTGGCCCCTATATTTAAGTTGTATTGTAAGATGTCACAAGTAGTAACCGCAGAAAATATAGCTAATATATTAAAACAAATCCAAGATGGATTAAATGGTCTAACCACTGAAATGAATAATGTTAAGGATAGTATTGGGTCAATTAAGGCAAACATGAAGAGTGATCTGGATCGCTTACAGACTACACAAGAGGGTGTCGGTACTCAAATAGCAGAGGAACAGAGGACACAAGAGGGTGTCGGCACTCAAATAGCAGGAATAAAAAAAGATGTTAGTGATAAAGTTGATGATCTCAGAACCGACTTATTAGAAGTCATGGGATCTAATCTTAAGAGTTTAGAATCTCATTTGCAGAAAAACATTGATGCTCTAGAACGTAATCTTAAGCTATCAGGAAAGGCTATAGATAATAAGATTAATCTACTCGATAAAAAGGTAGAAACTACATTTCAAGTGCTCACCGCGGAGCTCAAGGATTCTATGGCACGGCAAATTAGGGATACTCAGAGTTCGCTTCTGGGGAATATTGAGGGACTTGAGGAGAAGTTGAACAGTAATATTAAAGGCACGGGACAAGATTTGACGGCGAAAATTGAGCAAATTGGTCAGTCTAACGAGGAAACCCTGGATTAGGTGAAACAGGACGTGTCAGGTTGGAAAGAAGAGTTCGCGAAGGACGTAGAAAACATGCAGATACAGGTTGAATCATTCCAGGACACGTATGACAGGAAAATCTCTCATTCCCAAACGACATTATTCGAACATGTGAGAGAATCTATCCACACTTCCATTGTTGAGTTGGAGGAGAAGATCATTATTCAACAGGGAAGGCAACTCACTCGATTAGGCAACTTAGATGCGGAAATGACGCAGATAAAAGACAAATCGGAGTCAGTAAGGGTTAGATGGTCCGAAGTTGAAAATACGCCACCTCGTAACGGGACGGAAAGCGAAAACACCCCATCTTCTACAAAGGCGGGAGAGGTAGTTGCAACGCCGAGAATACAGGGTACAAACCCCGCGGGACACCTGACTATCATTAGAAGTATAGACCACCAGCCGAGGAAATTCTCGGGGAACAATGGGACTAATAACGTCATACCCATGGAATTTATGAGGGAGGTCCGTGAATACATGGCAGAAAATAAGATACCACGTGAGAGGGAACTAAGAGTTATTGAGAGGTCCCTGGAATCGACAGCATTAACTTGGTTTCGCGCATTTCGATACACGTTCACGAGCACGGACGAGTTCGAACGACTATTAATCAAACGCTTTTGGAGCCCTGAAGAACAATTGAACATACGGGCGGAACTATACGCTAAACGGTATGCGACGTCCAATCCGACTAGCTATGCGGGGTACTTCGCATCGCAACTCGCCAGGCTGCAGTATTTGACTCCACCAGTGCCGGAGGACGAATTGGTCCAAGCTATTATACGACAATTACCTGTAGAGGTCCAGAAGAGTGTAATAGCGTCAGGAGCCGAGACTTTAGAGGGATGTGAAGAGATTCTTCGAAAACTTGACCACACTAGCACACAGTTACAGGCGAGGTCCGGACGACAGGAAAATAGAGATATAAACACGGTCGTGATTGACAAAATTGCGCAGACGGAAGAGCGAACGCCGCGGGAGACGGACAGGCCAAGAGACACAGGGTACTATCGTAGCCGAGATAGGAGCTACGGTGGAATAGACGAGCGACCCAGCTGGAGGAATAAACCGTACGAAGAGCGTAGGAGATCCCGATTCAACAATACGAAGGGACGAAATGGTGAATATCAGCGAAGGCAGTCAAATCAATATTATCAGAGACAGAATGCCGATAGGGATTCTCGTTCGCAGGGGTCGCGGCCGAGCTATACGGAAAGACATCGAGAGTGCCAGGAATATTTACAACAATTACGGAGTAATCCATCCGCACCACCGGGAGAAGCTGACCGACCACCTGACACAAGTCGGTCAGATCAACAAAAAAAAACTTCAAATTAAGAAATTCCTCAAACCTTGGTCCTCCCTAACTGATCGAAATTCAAGAGATATTTCAGGCTACCGACGAAGACTTGATTCATGAGGAAGACGTTATCCGCCGCGGGAAAGTGTATCCTTTGCCAATCATAACAGTAGAGGTGCTCGGTAAACAAATGAAAACCCTGATTGACACCGGAGCGATGATTAGTGTGGTGTCTCAGTCATGTTTGGACGAGATAAATGTAAAGGTTAGAGGTGTAATTCCCGATCGCTCAGTGAGATGCAAGCTGCAGGCCCTGTTGATGATCAAGATTGCGGGGAGGTTTTATGAGCACGTGTTCGTGGCCATCCCCAACATCAATTTTCAAATAATTCTGGGTGTTGACTTTATTTCGGAGTACGGCTGGATTATAAATATGCAAGAGGGTGTTATGTATGTCAGAAACGAATCGCTGAGCAGAGGATCGAAAGATTATATCAATGCCAACTCGAGTACGCTCTTCTTGGAGTACACACTTGAAAATATCGTGGAACGTGAAGAAGAGACGATCACCCACATGCCCGTTGGTGTAAAAGAAATTTTGGATCCAACTGTCCAGAAACAGTTTGATGACCTAATACATGAGTTTCGGGAGGTATTTAGCGACAAACCTGGAGTTATCAAGAACTTTCAGTACGATATCAAGTTGAGTGATGACTCACCATACAGGAAACACATATATCCAGTCCCAGAGAAATGGAAGGAGGAGGCAAAGGCCATGATAAACGCCATGGAGAAGGATGGCATAATAAAGAAGGCTCCGACTTCTTTCCTAAACCCTTTAGCGGTTGTAAGGAAGCCAAAAGGTCACCTGAGGATTTGTCTGAATGCACGTGGAATAAATGCACGCATTTTGCCAGAGTACGACCGCCCACCACAAATTAGAGAGCTGCTGAGGCGCTTTATGGGAAAAAAATATTTCTCAACAGTAGATCTCACAAATTCCTATTATCATGTCGAGTTAACCGTGAACAGCAAGCAATACACTGGCTTCCTGCATGAGCAGAAGACCCACGTCTTTAACCGCCTTACCTTCGGTTTGAAAAACAGTGGCCCTGTGCTGATTCGAGCGCTGGACAGCAACTTGAGGGAAGAGGTCAAGAAACACGTACTATGTTATGTGGACGATTTGATCTTGGCATCCACGTCAGTAGAGGAGCACCTGAAACACTTGAGATTGTTGTTTGAGAACTTGCTTATGGCCGGATTTAAGGCAAACCTGGAGAAATGCAATTTCTTTCACCGAGAAATTCGGTTATTGGGACATTCATTGACGAACATGGATATCGGCCGAACCCGGAGGAAATTGAGGCGATAGCTGAGTTTCCCAGACCAGAAAGGGTGAAACAAGTGAGGCAGTTCCTGGGAATGACTTTATTCTTTTCTAGTCATTGCCCCCGTTACACGGATGTAGTTGCCCCTCTGCAGAGCATGTTCAGGAAAAACAAACGGTGGAAGTGGGATCAGGCGTGTGAAGTGGCCTTCACGCAAGCTAAACACATGCTCCTTAACAACGTTAAACTGGAGTACCCAGACTTCTCCAAAACATTTTATATTGACACCGATGCTTCAAAGGTAGGAGTGAGCGCTGTGTTATACCAGTTGGATGACGAGAAGAAACAACATTATCTGGCATTTACCAGTAGGAAATTGCGACAGCCTGAGCTTAATTACTTTGCCACGGAATTGGAGGCGCTGGCTATAATTTATGGTCTAATGATGTGGAAGAAGATTCTTTTAGGGCATAAGGCCGTGATTGTGACGGACCATCGCGCGTTACAGTTTATGTTAAAGTCTGACATTTCAAGCGAAAGTGTCACGCGCTGGACGCTTTTCCTGCTGCAATTCGATGCAGAAGTTGATCACTTTTGTGATATTTTCAATGTTTAGCTTGGCCCATTTGTCGGTCAAATTTTATTTATTGTTACTGAGATCCCCGAATGGTAATTATTTATTTACAATTGTTAATTGCTTAAACCATATGCATAATCTTGTTATTAATCACTTATTCATAGATATTATAGTTCTCACCTCGAGTGTTTCAGTCTCGCTATCTCAGGCGTCCTCACTCATGACATACCAGACATCTACTGGTTGATCCACTGTCTGCTGAGTAGTGTCGACTGACGTCACCCTGACTTTCGTTCGACCAATGGCAGGTCTTTGTCTGGTCGGGCGATCTCCAAACTTCGAGAGAGTTCTATGGTCCCTATTTAAGACGCCGCTTGCTGGCGTTCTTCATCACTTCGGATCAACCGCCACTTCTGAACCACTTCAACACTTCTGATTCACCACTGTTGATCACTTCAACCCGCTGGTCACCGCTACCTCGCATGACACCATCGCTGATATCTACGCTAGCGAGCAGTTACGTCACAAGATCTGCACCATGACGTATTGCTCAAGATGGCAAGAATAATTGCCAGCCGCTGTACTCTTCAACATCACCTTAGAGGGGATACTTGGAATCGTCCTTCAAAATATCTCTGGATCAGCTCTTGGAAACTATAAATGTCATTCCTGCTCAAGAAAAGAAAGTTGACATTTTATCGATGGTGCACATAACTCTAGGCCATGTACGCCTCCTTCCAAGAAAACCGTGAAGACTTTTAAATCAACGTGTGCTAGCTGGAACTTTTTAAGGAGCTGGCTCTTCAACTCTCTTCAACTCTCTTCAACTCTCTTCAAAGATAAGTTCAATTTTATAAAGAGCTTATATCATACCAGTTATTACACTCTTAATTATTTTTTATGGTTCTCTCTTTTTATAAACTGCATTTTTATATATTAAGCTCAACTTTTCTTCAATCAAGCAAGCTTTTCATGGACCTTTCTATAATCTGGGTTCTGTAATCAGGCCCTCACACTTTGCTACATTTATAATTGTTAATTTCTGTAATAAGCACTTAAGTGCAATTTGTTTGTTCATTATAAATTTATTATTAGGAATAAAAATTGTTAATGCATTGCTCCCTATATTGGTTTTCTAGTCACGTATTTCATGCTCAATACCCCCGCACCGTTTCAGTCTAATTTTCTTGACCACAGTAGTTATTTTGGCCAGGCTTTCGCCTGATGCGTTTCGTTCTCCCGTATGGGGAAGTTTTAGGACAGAATTTATACTTCTCCAGAAGTTATTCATAGGCTCGGAAAGCAAAACTTTCTAGCGGATGTTTTGAGCAGAAACCCACGTGAGGAGGCTGTTTTGCACCAGTTAGAGCCAATACCGGATGATCAGGAAACGGTGGAGCGTTTGAAACGCCTGAGCCAGGCACAACGGCGATATACTCCGTTAAGACGGATATACCGGTATTTGAAAAATCGCATGGGTGCAGATGACCCCGATTATGCTGGAACGGCAAAGATTGCTCTCTTTTATCACATTGTTGGGGACGTGATTCACAAGTTTGTCGATAAAGACCACACAAGGCTACGTATTGTAATACCGCCGAAGTTGATTTTAGCAGTGGTTTGGTTGGCTCACCGATCTATTGGGCATGGAGGATGTGATAAAACCTTACATGCCATAAGAGAAACATTTACCTGGGAGTATATGGGAAAAACCATACGAGCGGTAATCAGGACATGCGACATCTGTCAGAGGTGCAAGTTCCCATCGGACGTATCTAAGGAGAAGCTGAGGGCTATTATACCGACTCGTCCGAATGAATTAATGGCTACGGACCTGTATGGCCCCCTTCCGAGGTCCACCAGGGGTAACCAATACATCTTGGTGACGATGGATGTGTTTACCAAATTAGTCATGTTGCACCCTATACAGAAGGCAACATCCCGGTACGTAATTCGCAGGATTGAAACCGGCGTGATTCCAACTGCAGGGAAGCCAGAGTTCCTCCTGAGCGATCACGGAACGCAGTTCACGAGCGCCGAATTTCAAGAGGCAATGGCACGACTCGGCATAAGGCACATCTTGAGCTCCATAAGATACCCAGAAGGAAATCCATTTGAAAGGGTAAATGCAGAGATTGAAAAATACTGCCGGATGTATTGTCATGAACAGCATCATAGATGGATGGAAGTGGTACCCATAATTGAACGTTGCTTGAACTCTACAACACATGAAAGTACCAGACAAATTCCTTGTCTTCTGCACCATGGACGAAAACCAAGTAGACCTTGGCATGCTGTTATACAGGCACCCCCGGGGATTGAGCCGTCGGTGCAAAGGAGAAACGAACTGGCTCGGGAGACGATGCAGCTACAGGCGCAGAAACGGGAGAGAAGGAAGGCTGGCCACCGTTTTCGCGAACCACTTCGAGTCAATGACCTGGTGCTGATTCGGAAACCTACGTCATCAAACTTACCACTCAGAGTGTATGGGAAATTTGCGCGCCCATTTTCGGGACCCCATAGGATTGCCAGAGTGATGGACAACACTTGCTATAGGGTGGTTGACAACGTCACGAATGCACTTGTTGGGAACTTCAATGCCGCGAATCTGCGGAAGTATCACAGGCAAGCCCGTTAGTCAACATTGAGGAGGTGACTGAAAGGATCGTTCACATGCATCATTTAACGAAAAATATAAGCTATGTTCCCACCGCTTATATTTGAAGGCCGTGGGAGAGATGTGACCGATCCAGTCAGGGTCAATTACCGGCCCCGGCTGTTAGGAGATCGAGAGGAGACCGGAGGGTCGGTATGACGTCGTGGCATGACGCGGCGAGGCATCCGCTGGAGTAGGGGAATGCTCCAGAAGATTCCAACCCCTTCCACTTTTTTTTCTCGAGAGGAGGACACAGTTCCGGAATGTTCAGTTAGTCAGCGGGGCATGGACAAGTATGTTATCCAGCGTGGCACGGGCGAGTAGCCTATGTCACGTGGACTGAAATTTGCATCGGGAACTTGAACGGTTTACGTGAGTGGTCAGTGCTCGTGGCCATTTGATACGAGGAGTGATCAGCAGGCCATGAGGCTAGCGTGCGTGTAGTGCCAGTGAGTTGTTTAAAGTGAAGTGTGTCAGTTTGTTTGTCGAACAGTGTTCAGTAAGGTGTCACTAGAACGATAAACGTGAATTTCAAGACGATATCAGACTCGCTAGTATGTGAGGAAATAATCAGAACTGATAAACGAAGGTCCGTTAAATTCATGCATATCCTGCTATTGATACGTGAAGACGCGTGGAATATTATACAGTACTTTACCATTTTGATTACGAAGATTAATGCACGTGGTCCGGTTAAGTTAGCGGATAGTAAGGTGTTGAAGGCATGTACTGTGTTAATAGCAAGACAAATTGTGCGCATTTGAACGTCCGAGTGGAGGCCGTAATGAAAAACTGAATTATCACGCCGACAATTTATGTTAATTAAAGGTGAATACTAGGAGGTGTTTAACATTACGAGTATCGGGGAAAGAACAATAATAACGATAGTCGAGGCGAAGCATTATCGCGAGGCCCTATATTGTAACAGACATTCATTCGAAAATAGCATAGCATTTAAGAGACGCAGTGAGAATGTGACGGAAGGCTACATCTGCTTTAAGCTTGTGTTGAAGGACTGCAGGCGACTTCATATGTCGGTCAAGGCCAGGTCGAAATAGCTTCTCGTGGAAGGAAGTGTGCCACTGGTTGAGGAAAGTGAGTACATATAATTCAAGTGAACCAGGAACTAGACGCTATAGTGCTTGGGCGTGAAAGTGCTCTGATATAGTGAAATGTAATATTGCTACACGACAGCATGAACCTTATAACCATGGACTCAAATATTCTGGGAATCAACATGCATATTAATACGCAAATTATGCTGCACTGAACCTCTAAAGGGGCCATAATGGGGTGAACGGTCGCGACGAGATGGACGAGTGGACCTAGGTTGGGACGTCAGGAGATGCCGTCGCTGACGGTGACCGGGGGCAACCGGTGGGCGGACATGGGCGTCGCCAGGAAATCGAGAGGAGCCGGGGGCGAATACCTCTACCAGTACGCTGAGAGACCACATCGCGAAGACGCTGGAGGAACGACGCCGCCCAAATGCCGCAGATGACGCCGACGCCAAAGCCAAGGGTTTCCGAGGACGCCGGATCTAAAGTAAGACGTTTCATTTCCATCCTTGTTCATCAGGAAGAAGAGAACTTCTACCTCGGATAGCCGTGCCATGAGATGACCTGAGATCGTGTAACTTAACGCCATTCATAATCATTTATTCCAGATTGAACAAGAGCATCATTTTCTCATAGGGTTGTACAGATATTTTTCCCCTTTCTTTTCGGGTCGTTTTGACTTACATAAATTAACAGTATCAATGGTAGGAGTAAGACATACATTTATTCCCTGAGACCTAATAATAATAATAAGTTGAAATTGGGTAACGATAATATGAGATGCCCATTTTGCTGGGAGATTCTAGCATTTCGATTTCCGAGGTCATTATATGAATTTAATTCTGAAAGGTTTGTCATGTATTGCATAGATTTTAATATCAAAAGGATAGCAAAATGAATATGGTTGGAGACTGTCGAGTAAGGTTCCTTGGATAGGATGCCATATTATCATACGACCTCGTGGTCCCGATAAAGTTGATACGCTCTGTTAAGTGTGGGTTCTTGAGACATGCTAACAATGCATGACTTTTGTAATGATGTTGTGTAAAGTTAATGTGATAATTAAATATGGTATTATTCCGTCATATGCGACGAGGTTATTCACGGGACGACGTATGACCGTTGCATTGAATTTGTGAGGACAGGGTCCTTTACTCTTGACGAACGTGTTACGTTTATCGATGAGTTGTATATTGAATAGCGCAGGGGTGTAACTGATAGTGCGCTCTACAGTCAGATTGTTCGGATCCTCACACAGAGTGTTCGACGGAAGGGTTGCGAATAAATGTTCGTTGTGAGAATGAAATACACTAGGGTGCCTTATTACGAGGTTCTTAACCTTTCCTAAACGTTAGACAATGCTATAATTTAATTACAATAACAAATATGACAGTGTGGATCAAGGTTGTTGAAACGGCGAATATAAATCAGTAATAATAATAAGAATTAGTAGTGTAAATATGTGAGCACAATCTGGGTGTGTTAATAATTTATGATAAGTTATAATTAATTGTTGAAATGCCATATTATGTGAAGCTGAGTTGATGTTTGAGTGCTATTTGATGTGATATGATGCTCTTTAGTTATTAATTTGCAGTTCGATAGAGGAGATTCGTCCATTGCTGTATAAGGGTAGACAGTTGTGATATACACAGATATTCGAAATTTTCTTCGAGTTTTTGCCGCAGGTGAACTTTGTGATAAGTGGCCAGTGATGTTTACATGTGTGTGCACCGATAAATTGAGGGTTAATTTAGTTTTTGAAAGGCGATCTCCTTGTCGAACTTTAAGAGAGGACACCCACGAGTTTGAATAAGTATATTTTTTTTGTTTGTTTAGGGACTATGAACTTTATTTTTTCGGACTTTGTCCCACCCTAACTCTATACTCGTGCGTGGTAGGCAGGTTGCATATTTATTTATCCTTTGGCCAATAAAGGAGCAGATGTGATTTTACGAGGGCTTTTTTTTCTTCTCTGTTTGTTAATTCAAGTTAGGGAGTTTGCTTTTGAATCCTGGTTCAGTTTATTTGCCATCCCAACCCGTAAACGACCCGAGACCCTTTTTCTCTGGCTCGCTGGAGCATTTCTTTTATTCTTGTCTGTATGAACCAAGATTCACGCCCTAATCTTTTTTCACCCACTCCCTTGGCCGTTTCTTCTGAAGGGGCCGGGATGTTGGCCAGGTGATCGCCTGTCCCCTTTGGAGAAACGGGCACATTACTGGTTATTATTATTATTATTATTATTATTATTATTATTTTATCGTTTCGGTCGTCTATGAACCACGTTATTTCAACTGCCTTCTCCCTCGTTCTTTCACATTGGCCCAGTATTCGTGCATTCTTCTTCGGTGAGCTTCCCTTCGTTCTTCGGTCCACTTCTTGTCGGTTTTCAATATAAGTTTTGGCTTTAAACTCTGTATCTCCCCAAGTTTCTTCTTCAAATAGTCACGTTCCAAGATGTCCTCATATGATATCCCCAGTTCTTGTAGGTGCTTTTCCACCTTTGTAAACCAGATCTCTTTGTTTTTCTTTCCCACAAAGTAGGCACAGATTCGATTGGACAATATTCCGGAGTTCATTCGTGTTAAATGGCCATAGAAGGAGAGTCTTTTTTTGCGAATGGTTTGCGTTATTTTCTCCACATGTAGATAGAGTTAATCGTTGTGTCGTCTTCTATACTCTCCTCGTTCATTGACCGGGCCCAAGATCTTACTCAGAATCTTCCTCTCTTTGGCTTCGAGTTGTTCTGCCAGGCCTTTCTTATTCGTCGCCAGGCATTCTGATGCTTATAACGCCTCCGGGCGAATAACGGTAACGAAGTGCCTCAGTTTGGCCTTGAAGGACATTGATCGTGTTTTGTAAATGTCTTTCGTTAAATGGTAAGCCATTTCCATTTTGTTAATCCGTGCCACGAAGGCTTCCTTTTCACGAATGTTGGGCTCAATCCATTCACCCAGGTATTTGAATTTCTCTACCTGTGTTATTTGTCCTCCATTTACCGTAAGTTCTCTGGGTTCTGACTTGATGTTCGTTATAAACTGCCTTTTATCAAACGAAATCTGAAGACCTGCCTTTGCTACTTGCACCTGTAATTGATTGATTTGTTGTGTGGCCGTGTCAAGAGAATTAGAGAAAATTGCAACATCATCTGCGAAAGCTAAACAGTCAATTGTCAGGTTTTTGTTCTTACAACCTAGTCTGACCCCATTCTCTATACCATCCTTACACAATTCTTTACGCCATTCTCGAATAACTTTCTCAAGAACACAGTTGAATAACAGAGGCGAGAGCCCATCTCCCTGTCTCACCCCTGTCCGTATTGCGAAGGATTCAGAAATCTCTCCCCTGAATTTCACTTTGGAAGCTGTATCCAATAGGGATTGGTGAATGATTGCTCTTGTCTTACTATCTAAACCAAATTCTCTTAAAACCTGGATCAGGGTACTTCGATCCAGCGAATCGTAAGCCTTCTTGAAATCAACAAAAGTCACAACAAATCTCTTACTTCTCAGATTCATGTACGATAGAATTGATTTTAGATTCATGATTTGCTCAACACAAGAGCGCCCCTTTCGAAATCCACCTTGGTATTCGCCCAGTTGTTGATCGAGCTGTGCTTCCGCTCTCGTTTGAAGCGCTTTCGCGAGAATCTTGTATATTATCGAGAGGAGTGATATGCCACGATAGTTGCTTACGTCCGCTTTATCACCTTTCTTGTGCAGGGGGTGAATCAGGGCCGATGTCCAATCACTGGACAGTTTCTCTTTTTCCAAAATCTCCCGGTTGATATCCGCTAGCTTGTCGACTGGTTTTTCACCTGCGTATTTCCAGAGTTCGGCAACTATTGAATCCTCACCTGGTGCTTTATTGTTCTTAAGTGAGTGAATGATCTGCTTGATTTCTTCCCTAGTTGGTGGACTTGAGTCTGGATTGACGAGCACATTATTGTGAAAGGAAAATTTCGATGTTGGAGCCTCACAATTGAGAAGGGACTCAAAGTATTTCGCCAGGATCTGGCAGTTGTCTTTGTCATTGTAAGGAACTTTCCCATCGGGATTTCTAATGTGAAGACTGGGTGGTGTGTATTTACTGAGATTTTGCTTGAAGGTTTTATAGAAATCACGGGTGTTGTTCTTTTTGAAATCTTGATCTATCTGTGCCAACTGATTTTTGTGGAATGCTCGTTTTATCCCGCGTATGGTTTTATCAGCCTGCTTTCTCACAACCAGGAATCTCTCTCTGTTTTCTTCATTCTTCTGTTTGTTCCATCGCAACCAGGCAAGCCGCCTTTGGTGAATGGCATCGTCACATTCATTAGTCCACCAAGGATGCCGCCTCGACTTTGTCAGTGGGATGGTTTCCTGTGCCGTTTCAAGAATTACTTCTTTGAGTTGTTCCCAATTCTGTGGCTCAAGTGCTTCAAGTTTCTGACTGAATTCGCTTTGTGTTTTCAATTTTTCCACATCAAACCTGTTGATCTTTCTTCCCTGAAATCTCTTATTAATTATTATTATTATTATTATTATGTTTCATGTATAATGCCATACGCTACATAAATAAATAAAACTGTTATCGGATAAAGCATGTGTATTATAATTGGTCCACAAATTCCTAAGCATGCACTATGCAAAACCTTTTTTGACCAGTGTATAAAATGAAGGACACCCGAAATTTCAGTGTCTCATTCAGCTATCAGACATGTTAGGTTTTATCCATTCACCAAGGTATATACATTTATTATTATTATTCTTTCATATGAAGCCTGCCATGGATCACTCGTCAATTTCAATTCTTCACTCTTTGTGGTTTTCTCTTCCGTTCTTTCCAATATTTCTTCATTCTTAGACTATGCTGCTTCATTCTGTCCTCAGACCACTTCGCCCCAGGTTTCCTTTCCACTCTTCACTGGAATCCTTCCATACTTAACACCTTCTTTAGAAAGATCTCTCTTCTTCTCTTATAGCCTCTTTCTATCTAGCCACGGTGGGTGAGAGGTAATCGTGTCGGTCTACCAACCCCAGGCTTGCAGGTTCGCTCCTGTCCGTGGTAAGTGATTTTTGAAAGGTGACAAAAATCACGGCACGCATGTCATGCGTTGTTAGCATGTTAAAGAACCCATTTAATTCAGTAGGCCGTCTTCATAATGGCAAAATTAATCTTGCCATTTTCCACCAACACAAAGTTCCTTCTTTCTACTAGAAAGCACGATAGTGTCAAGGAGCTTAGACCTCCTTGACTTTCATAGCATTCCAAGGAACGACAAAAATCGACATGCAAGCTGCCCTCTGGGTGTTAAATAACAAAGCTTGCACCAGGCACCCGAGGCTATACGATATTATTACTATTATTTCTTTCTAAATCTTTCTTTATCTCTTGAATCCAGCTAGTCGTTGACCTTTTCTCCCAAAGGTATTTGAATATCCCTTTTGTTAATCTGGAATTTATTATTATTATTATTATTCGATTTGGCCAACTATGGACCACGTTATTTCAACGTCTTCACTCCTTAAGCTTTAGTTCTATCTCAGTATTCCCGCATGAATTTTCTGTGAGCATCCTTTCTTTCATCAGTCACCTGTTTTCAAAATTGTCTTTTTCGAAAATTGCTGGAGTGTTTCAAGTTTTCTCTGAAGAGGAGTACGTTCTTGGATGTTTCTCAACGTGATCCCTACTTCTAGCAGACGATCTCTTTCAATCTCGGTGAACCAAGATCCCTTCGCCTTCTTGATTACGAAGTAGGAACGGATGTGGTTGGTCAGTCTGGTATTTATTCTCATTACTTTTATTATTTTTATTTAAGTAAACCATCCCACTAGTGAAAACGATACGACGTATGGGGTGCAGTCTGGGTATTGTGGGGTGGGGTAAAGCTCACCCTCTGGCTGAGGAATGTGAGAGCAATATCCAGAGACGGGAACTCGGTGCCACAAATATGTAACTAAGGAATGTCGAGACCAGACTCACGATGAGGGACACACACGTGTTACAAGCTGCTGCTTACATCTCAAGAGTTGTGTGAGAATATGTTAACACTGTATTACAAAATCTTATTATTATTATTATTAGTTAGCGTATGCTTTTTAGTGCCGGCAGTGTCCGAGGGCATGTTCGGCTCACCAGAGTTTGTACCTGCTTCTATGCGGACACCCATGGGGTGAGCTACAAGTACCGTCGCGTGCAGATGAGCTGAAATAAATGAAGATGAATGAGCAAGTTAAATTTCAACTAGTTCCAACTTTAGCTACCAGACGTCACTGACACCCAGCGGCGACCATTGGAACTTGATAGAGCGTTTCTTGCCAAGTAACCTACACATTTAGCTACACACTACTAATTAGACGTAGGTTCTTTTTCAGACCATAAATGTATGGCATGGACCCGCTGGCTTTACTTCCCCACTGAAAGAAGACATACGGAAGAATTTTAAGGCTCCTAAAAAATCTGACGACTTCGGCCGGGTTTGAACCCGTGATCTAGAGCATAGCAGATCAGCATGCTACCGACTACGCCACCGAAGCCACTAAAAATCGTATTTACTTGTAATAGTAAGTTAAATTCATTATTACCTATCTCTGTAGGCATGGAGGTTGATTCAAACCTTGGACGTGTGATTTTGAAGGGACAGTTTCTTCCCAGTGTATCCAACCTTCTATTTCAAGTTAGGGTACGTGAATACGTTTATTCAGCTTTCGTACCTTTGAAATTATGATTTGAATTTAGTACTTTATCAAATTTCAAAAAGAAAACTTGAAAGAATGGTCCAGTTAGCTCAAAAAGAAATATCACTGAGGCTAATGAGCTCCTGGTTATGTACATAGTAGGCTAACAAGAAAATAAATCCTAGCTTAACAACTAATAAAAATAAATAAGGATGACAGGTTGCTAGTAATAGATAATAAGAAAACGCAAATTATGTGTTTTTCACTGTCTGACTTCACACGAGTGCCAGCGATGTTCCTCGACGACCTACGTATAAAAGAGCAGAATGTGGAGCAGGTGACACAAGTAATTGATTCCTGTTCGAGGCCATGTTTTAGTAGGATCCTGAGTATTGCTTCTCTGTTTCATTAAGCTAATTACCATTCACTCCTCCTTCTTCGCTGGAAATGGTCCGGCAGGCGGTGCCTGCGTTTCTTTCTATTAAGTAAACGAGAAGACAGAGGCGAAGAAGTGAAATAAGCTTAAATAAATTTAGTCATCAGCATTCTCTTCTCAACTGGATCACTTTTCTCTTAGCAGAGAAATAAAGATCTCATTCCGCAGAAGATGAGCCGATCTTTGGAAAGAATATTACTGTTCAAATGGAAGACAGACATTCACCGTGAACAATACCAAAGAGGAACTGGATACGAAGTAAATATCGAAAAAAAAAAGATACGAATCTTACAGTAGTCGCATAAATATGATGTGTAACATCTGACATGTTATCCTACTATAAAATTGAGATGAAATGTATGTGAAGTCATCTGACATTTTATCCTACTCGTATACTACACAGCTTGGATATTTATATAATGTTAATTTACGCTCCGTATTCATACTGGTACTGGTACTATGATGAATGTATAGATTGAATCGGAGATATGCTACTGTCGCACTTGTTTGAACAAACATCACATGAAAATATGAAAATCCACAGCCTGCTTCCAGTCTCCGACCGGGTCAGGAATGGAATGAATGATGCCCCCATCTAGCGGCGAGGATATGGACTGTGCCGGCTGCCGAGGCCTGACGCACTCCTCTGGGGCAATGATTAAATGAATGACAGATGAAATGAAATGATAGTGGAGAGTGTTGCTGGAATGAAATTTTGACAGGGAAAACCGGAGTACCCGGAGAAAAACCTGTCTGCCTCCGTTTAGTCCAGCACATATCTCACATGGAGTGACCGGGATTTGAACCACGGACCCAGCGGTGAGAGGCCGGCGTGCTGCCGCCTAAGCCACGGAGGCAAACTATTTAAGTAAAATTAGATAAATCGAAATTTCATGTAGATATCCTTTAAATCGATAATCTGGTAGCAAAAATATTTGCCGGGACTGGAGTTCGAACCCGACACCTCTTGATTTGCAGACCATGCAATTTCAACCACATAAATCTAGAGTACAAGACAGATGCTTATTTTCACGTGCCGGTAATAATATGGAAGTCATTTTTAATGCTCCATTAATATTTTGCTTTTTTTCGATAATGTTCCTGTGAGGAATTGAGTTTTAAATTAGTGATAAATACGCCTACTTGACAGTAAAGGGAATTCCTATGAAAGGCTAGCCCAGTTCGCGTGTAAAAAATCGATATAATATTATATTGATCACTGCATTACCGCAATGTGGGTTAATATCTGAACAGCCATTGTGCTGAAACATAATTCTGGCTTTGCCGACTAGCTACAATGTTTCATATTAAAGAATACCATCATTTAAATACTGATACGAATATTTTAAACGTATGGTTTGTGTTTCAATCAGTTGACACCATGAGTTCGCATGAGCGTTTACCGTTCAGTATGAAAGTGTTGAGCAAAGTTACTCGGGAAGTGGATGCCCATCACTTTTATCCAGAGATTGAAAAAGAGACTCTTAATAAATTATAATTGTATTCTGCAAATATGATATAATGAATATTTTTACACCAAAGAACGACAACTTGAAGATGATTTATTTTAGGAATATTCTTAATGGCGCCTCCAAACCTTGAAGTCATCCGCATGTTATATACATTCCACATTGCGGGCAGTACGTCATGGTACCAATCTCCAACACCGCGCGGTTTCCTCTTACTGCTGCTTTAGCAGCCAGGAGGGATGCGATCCAGCTGGCTGTGCGTGTTACACACTTCCGTCCCATTTTTCAAAATCACTCCCACAAAAATATCCAGAAATCGAGTGGAAAGATGTTACACATCAATAAAATGCACGTATTATTGATCAACTGTGTTTTGTCCTCTGAAGATGACCTAGACTGTTGATTTTCTTGGCAAAGGATCTATACCCGTTAGATGCAAAGCTGGCGTCGGTTGCAAGTACCAAAACTATACAGTAGCTTAACATCATATTTATTTATGCATTAATTTATTATTATTATTATTTTTTAGCCGTTTACCCTCCAGGTTGGTGGAACCCACGGACTCAGCGAGGGAACTCACCACTACGGGCAGTGTCCTTGAACTGGCAACATCGAAACGGAAGGGATACAACTGGGGAGGTGGGATTGGCACCTCGCCCAGGCAAAGTGAACAGGGGCCTCATGAGGGAAGGTAAGGGATGGTGGGGATGGATAGGCAAGGAAGAGGGAGGGAGGCAGCCGTGGCCTTGAAGAAGGTACCATCCCGGCATTTTCCCGAAGACGAAGTGGGAAACCACGGAAAACCACTTCGAGGATGGCTGTGGGGTAATCAAACCCCCTCTACTCATTTGGGCCACCCGAGGCTGAGTAGACCCCGTTCCAGTCCTCGTACCACTTTTCAAATTTAGTGGCAGAGCCGGGAATCGAACCCAGGACCCCCGGGGTGGCAGCTAACCATGCTGACCGCTACGCTACGGAGGCGACATTAATTTATTTAAGTAATAAATTATAGTTATTTCCTACCCATTTTCAAATTTCCCATATTCCACTTAAGACTTTCACAACCGGAGTAAGACATTTCAGAACGGCCTTTCGACTTGTTAGGACGTATACTATTCTACGTACTGTTCCCTTTCAGCAAGAAGTATGCAAATCACAGTATGCCAGCAATGCTCAAATCGGGATTTTCGGGGTTATGGTATGTTCTCCCACTCTGTGACTTACACATTTTGGATTAAATAGAGGATACACTTCCAAAATAATAAACAACATCAACTCCTATTATAAAACTTTTAATTATTCCAATATATATGGCACTACAACAAAATAAACAAATAAAATACTGACCAATACTTCTAACTTGTTCAGAGTGAACAAGGAATACATAAATAAAACAAATGTTAAATCAAAATAAATGGCTTCCTACAAACCAACAAACTTACATCTCTTTTCACTTCCATAAAGTATCCCTTTTAAAATTCAATATAATCAAGAGCTCCAATAGGCTCGATACTTTTTATATACTCTGTGTTATTCTTTTACAACACCTCACTTCCTAATATATGAGTATCTTATAATTAAAACAATATATACTTCTTAATTAAAGTACTGTTATTCCTTCACTAAAATTTTTGGGCTTTTCACAATGTTCTCATGTTACCACCTCTCTCAAGTTAACAAATTCACTACAATGATCGGGAAAACACTTGTGTACTCCCGAGTTATAGAAGACTACTTGAACATGTCAAAAATTTAGATCACTCCCGAAATCTAATTGTCTTCACTGAACTCGTGAAATCCTACATCAATATAACATTACATTAGGGATGTATTTATTTGTCTTAAAAGACCATCATCTCACAAGAAAGCAACGATCTGAACTTGCAAGCGGTACATTTCATCTACAAGAACCTCGGTTCGAATCCCGGGTCATTAACAATCTCTAAACACTCATGGTGTATTATTACTTCAAACAGACGGTCACCCGACCTACCGCACTTCCGTTAATAGTAAGGGTCGGACCGTACCACTCAGCGTGATTTATTGTCCGGGAGCAGGACCCCAAGTCTCGCCCACAGAGACGGGCTACACTCTGCTTTAAACAGCTATTTCTTATACGCAGTTCTTTGAACAGACCTGGCTTTTCATTCATTTATTTTAACAACATTATTTAGGTTCATAGACCACTCTCGTAACCTTGGCATTTATTAATTATGAAGTGTCCTCATTGGTGGGTAAGAATAATTCAATACAACAACAATATTTAGGGGCTTCACACAGACGAACCTGGGTTCGATTCTTTTACTGCCTCGGGAACCACATCCCATACTGGAGGACTTATACAACATTCGCGACTTAGGTCGACCTTTGTCTAACCTGCGCTCATAATACAATAAATAGCACCCTTTTATAAAATACACACAACTGCCTCGTGATCACATCACTATATGGAGGACTTATCATAGCTCAATTACCGCGATCAACTGCCCCTCATAATTAATTTACCAAGTATATTTAGGTTCAATGCCTTCCTAGCGTGACAAATTACTTCAATGCGCGACATGCGCTATACATTACTTTACGGCCAAGTGTCTTCCAAAGAACTGATAAATTCAAAATCAACACTTGATCTACATCTCAATTTTATATTAATCCTCTCCCGTGGCAATAATCGCTATACTTTAAGACCATGTATTCACAACATGTATTTATTCTATTACAGGAGCTCCAAAGCTACTACTTTCATATAATTCAACTTAATCTTCATGTATATAATTGTTATTATTATTATTATTACGCTTGCTTTCATATAATTCAGTCATTTATCAAATACACAGATATTTTATTTCATACATTTCCTCTAAGGGATTTATTCACTTCACATAATCATTTTATACTTTCTCAATTTGTAATTGTTCAGATCGCGCTATTTTTCTGTTATTTGTTATTCAAAAACATCCCTATTTTCTCATTCTCAGGTGGATTGTACACAAATATTCCCCAACACATAACATAATGAAATGGTTACTTACATGATCTGACGGTCATCGACCGTATTTTCCAACGATGTTTCATTTCGCCCACTTATTGTGTTTAAGCCATCTTGATTAATTCCATTTCACACACTGACATTTCTTGACACACATATAACTTATATACCTTAAACACTGGTAACATTTTGAATACAATTCTGTATTCTTCTATTATACACAAATAAAGTCACTAAAAATTACTATACTAACACAAATTTTATATATTTACATTACACTGCTTCTAATTACTGAGGCTTTGATTTGGCCTTACACACGTGATTTCTTGATTCCCGTTTCCAAGGGCGAAACTCTAGATGTCGGCTTCCTATCTGGTAAGAAGTTGAAAGTGTCGATCAATCTACCCCTCCCTGGAACGGTAATTCTTCAGATCCGGTTTCCTGACTATTCGGCTTTATTTTTAACTAGCTCGAAGTCGTTGCTCTCTAGACACTATTTAGTTTATCTAGATACAGTCTGTCCTATTTACGGTCTCTCGAATATTTATCGGTGACCTATGATTCTCTAGCATTTACTGCTCTTCCTTACTGCTTTTAATCACTGTTCGTTTGTCTCCAGTGAGACAATGTCTTGGATTAAATTTTCCCTTATGATTTTCTTCGCTCTAGACCCTATCTTATTCAGAATACTAGGCGGCACTTATTTTGTCTGACTCTGATCGGGTTCTTTAACTTTGCTAGAAATGTTCGTTTCTCTATCGTTGGAACTTCAAACGTTACGACACTTTAAGTCGTTTTACTAAACTGTTATTTGAGGACCTATCGCCTGTTCTTTTGAGTTCGCAGCCTATTTTGACTGTAATACGGAACTTTCACTATAAGACTGATACTGGCGGAACTAAATCCTGTATTAGGATTTTCCTAAGTCTTCACACGGCGATACTATAATGATACTTCTCGTACTCTGATGCTTCACCGTGCAGCGCCTCGGCGCTCACGGCACTGGATGGTTGTCGATACAGTAACGCCCCCTCGGGCTGTTTGAAACTGCATGTACTTTGAAACAGTACCACGCTCTCCGGCGTCTTTGGTAATCTGAATTGTTGTCGAAACAGTACGACCCACCTCAGTGGTCGTTCAAGACTGAATAATACTTTGCGGTGATGATGCTCCAACGTCACGCCCCCCGGGCTGACTAGTAACTGCATTAACGATGATAGTGACACAGTGTCACGCCCGCAGGCTGACAATAACTGCATATACGATGTGATGCAGCACCTCTGCACGAGGTCTGTTCTAAACTGCATGTTTGGTCTGGCTTTGCCAGGACTTTTATACTCTTTGGCTAAAAAAAAGATAAAATCCTCGTCTTTTTCATAACCAACTTTTGAAGTAATGGTCGCACACATATGGAAATTATATCTCTGGACAGCTTGTTTTCTAAACGTAAACTGATTTCTTTGTACGTGAAAATCGATCGTACAATTCCGAGATATTAAATGAAATTTACTCTTGAGGTAAGTGGGTGTTGAGGTTGATTTTTAATCCCCTCCATCTCGGGTCTCGGGGAACGTTTTGTGGCCACGTTTGCACTTCTTTTCTAGGCAATTATTAAAACCTTTTTCTCCACACAAAAATCTCTATTACGAAATGATTCACAATGATGTATTTCTTTAGTTAATTATATGCTCGCAAGTGCTTTAAATCGAATTATTCTTCTTCTTGCACAACTGCGACGATGCCAATTTACTGCAACGTAAGATCAATTTCCGAAACATGCTCGCAGTCAGTCCGAACGGAAAGTTCCACTCGTTCTAATTATAGCCATGATCGGCTCCTATCGGTGCGTCATGCGTGATATTATTTCCTGGCCACCTGGACCCTTACTTCTGGCACAACATTATGCTCGCCCTCTTGTATAAATTCTTTCTATGTTCCACTGAAGACTGTATATTTCCTTCCTTCTTTTTTACCATAATACATGGATTCGACCCCTTGAACCAATGGTACATGGGTTCAGTACAGATAGTGGCGTTTAGTTGTGCACTTGACCTTTAGAGATCAACGACAGGGGAGGGATATAGAGTGGTGCGGGGAACGTAATGAATACGTCCCTATCCGAGAACATTAACGCACGCGTGACAGTAGTTTCTCACAATCAGACACAGACGCGCCCAGCATGGCAAATGTTTTACGCTGCAGTAGTATAGGCCTACCGGGGGAGTGGAATGGGAAAGTGCAGAGCTAACTGCCGGTAACTGTTATATCTGGCATTTTTTCAGAAAGTTACCAATTTTACATATGCTCTGTATACCTTAGGAGATATAAATATTCTATGCCCAAGGTTGCGGGTTCAAACCCGGCCGACGTCGTCGGAATGTTTTAGGCGTTAAAAATCCCTCAGTATGTTCCTTCGGAGGGGAAGTAAAGCCGGCGGTCCCATGTCATAGATTTATGCCATGTAAAAGAACCTTCCACTAATTTAACTTGTGTGAAGCTAAATTGCAAGTTAGATTTCGTTGAAACGCTCTATCAAAGTTCCAACGTTCACTACTACGAGTCAGGGACATCTGGTAGCGAAAGTTGGAATTACTTGAAATTGAACGGACCTTGTAGCTAACCCCCATGGGTGTCTGCATTGAAACAGCTAGAGTCTCTGACGAGCAGAACATGTCCTCGGATACTCCCGGCACTAAAAGCCATACGATAAATAAATAATTAAAATTTGTTTATTATGCAATATATTGCCCAGTCATTGGGCAAATCGTGTTGACCGACTGAAGAGCTACAACTGACAGTTTGTGTTGGCAACACTGAATGAATGGCTTCAAAACTTTACATTACAAATTAAGTCTAAAATTGAAGTGATTATTTTCTTGTCACGAAGTTACCTTATTCAATTCAAATAAATTATTTAACTTAAAATACTTCGCTTCCTGGTCTGCAAATACTAGAACTATATGGTTAGGTTACGCCCCATCCGATGTCTGCCATATGTCATGACAATGTTTCCAATCGTATAATATCGATTATCGTCTAAATATATATGTTTCTTGCACTGTCGTAGCCAAGTGATGGGTCCAGCGCCCCCAACTCTAGAAGGGGATGGTGGGGAATCAGTCCCTTCTCAGCGAGCGCTAGCATTTAACTGGCCGCCAACTCTGAACCCCTGAATTCCCATAAGAAACTTTCACAATTATGACATTTATTTATGCAAATTTGATCTCCAAATTCGTACCGTCCCCTACAAGATTGAAAATAAGTACTAGTCATGGCATGACCCGCAGTGGGGTAGTGGCTGAGCGAACCTGCCTAGATAACAGAAAATATGGGATCGACTGATGACTGCGCTCGCTTTTTTGAAGTCTCACTCAACAGATTTTATAAAGAAAGTTTAATCTATATGGACTTATGTAGAATAATGATGAAATAAAGTTGGTGATATCGAAATTTCTTATTGGTTCGAAATATACCTGGCATAATGTAGCCTAATAGAGCACTACAGTTGGACTCCCTGGTGACTGAATATATTCTCAGTTTCATCTCTTAAGGTACAGAATACAAAATTTTGTCTAAGTCCAATGGATAGAATGGACGTTACATGAAGCTAGACATTGGATCAATCAGCGCGCGTAAAAACATGTTGGCAACATTGTCATGCATGTGTCGGTCAGAAATATCAGAAATATAATTATCTATTGTTGAGCCAATTTTGGAGAAATCCATTTGTTAGTATAGAAGTTACATGCATTTTAAATTGGACCTATCAGCAGGCATAGAATCATGTTTCAGCACTGACGTATATTAGTTACTCCAAAAAATAATCTAGAATGCCAGGTACTACACGTATGCAATGTTTAGAGCTATTGGTTTGCATACTTTATGATATATTGATATTAGGATAACAAAACTAGATACAGCTTTATTAACAGTTGGCAGCCCTGGTTGCCCTTAAGAATACGCATAGTCATATCTGTTAAGGTACACATAGCGCATACGAAATTTGGTAGAAATCCAAATGATAGTATACACCTTATATGTTTTTAAAGTTGCACATATTAGCAGGCTTAGAATCATGTTGGTAGCACTGACGTAAATTAGTTACTCCAAATTAATCTAGAATGTCGGGTACTATGCGTGTGCATAGTTTAAAGATGTCAGCTTGCATACTTTCTGATATATTGGTATTTGGATTTAAAAAAATAGATAGAGGATTTATTAACAGTTGGTAGCCCCGGTGGCTATTAAGAGAATGCTCAGACATATCTGTTTAAGTACACATTGTCCATACGAAATTTGGTTGAAATCCAATTGAAAGTGTAGAAGTTACATGCATTTAAATATTGGACCTATCAGCAGGCATAGAATCATGTTGGCAGCACTGACGTATATTAGTTACTCCAAATTAATCTAGAATGCCAGGTACTACACGTGTGCAATGTTAAGAGCTATTGGCTTGCATACTTTATGATATATTGATATTAGGATAACAAAAATAGATACAGCTTTATTAACATTTGGCAGCCCTGGTTGCTCTTACGAATACGCATAGTCATATCTGTTAAGGTACACATAGCGCATACGAAATTTGGTAGAAATCCAAATGATAGTATACACGTTATATGTATTTAAAGTTGCACCTATTAACCTATTAACAGGCTTAGAATCATGTTGGTAGCACTGACGTAAATCAGTTACTCCAAATTAATATAGAATTTTGGGTACTATACGTGTGCATAGTTTAAAGCTGTCGGCTTGCATACTTTCTGATATATTAATATTTGGTTTAAAAAAATAGAGAGAGCATTTATTAACAGTTGGCAGCCCTGGTGGCTATTAAGGAAATGCTCAGTCATATCTGTTTAAGTACACATTATCCATACGAAATTTGGTTGAAATCCAATTGATAGTGTAGAAGTTATATGCATTTAAAAATTGGACCTATCAGCAGGCGTAGAATCATTTTGGCAACACTGTCATGTACGGACTCCTTGAAATAAAACTGACAGACAGGACAGACAGAGAGACAGACACCCATTTCCCCGGATCGATCTCATAAGTCTACCTTTTCCTCCTTTCTGCAAAATGTGAAATGTGGTAGTTTTCCTCTGCTTCATATTTAGTCGGATTGCAGAAACTCCTTTCTAAAGGGTCCTGGATCCCTACGAAGGAATATAATTCCAAATTTGGAATAGCTCCCAAGCACACCTTCTATGATATCCAACATGGAGGTCAAATTTCAATTGCAATATTTCAGCATTTGGTAGTACTGACAGTATTTTCAATTATGACATTGAGCTATTCAGGCATAGAACTTTGCTCATACCAAATTTGGGTTCGATTTCTGCAGCCATATAGGAGTTGATAGGGGGTGGTGGTAGGGGGTTGGGGACACACACACAGTCAGACAGGACAGACAGAGAGACAGACACACATTTTCCCGGATCGATCTCATGTCTACCTTTTCCTCCTTTTTGCAAAATGTGAAATGTGGTAGTTTTCCTCTGCTTCATATTTAGTCGGATTGCAGAAACTCCTTTCTATAGGGTCCTGGATCCCTACGAAGGAATATAATTCTGGCCTAAAGGTACAGTAGGATGGAGTGCACACAGCCTTATGATGGCAACTGGTATGTGGTTTATCGTGTTTCTAATTGAATTCCCTCAAACTACCAGATTGTACAATTAAATGTCCAGGATGTCAATTACAAACACACACACTAGTAGAGCATTATAACACAAGCTACCAGACAAAATGAACACACAGCTGAGTACATGGGACTGATAATCACGATATTGATATCCCCTAATTTAAAAAGTAGCAGAATTTTCTCTCCACTAAATATCACTGTATGGGGCAGTATTTTATTATTAGCCTACTTTCGAATTTTGCAAAAATGAAAGTAGACTTATGAGATCTACACAGTGCCAAAAATTTTGTGTCTGTCTGTGTGCGTGTGTACTCTGTATGTCTGCCCCCCTCCCCTATCAATTCAAACACGGTGAAACCGAATTGAACGAAATTTGGTACAGAGTTAGCACTATCAAAGGGCACCTCAGTGTCATGTTTTATATCGCCGCCATCTTTACCAAAACTGAATGGCGGCCACTCAAACGTTCAAAACGTAAGATCAAATAGCCTAACGACTAAACTAATCATCTGATCTCTACCAAATTTGGTAACAACATACCTTCATATGAGAGGCTTCTCGTGCCCAAAGCATGTGACTCGGACAGAATAGGGAGGCTACTCGAGTCCCATGATATAAAGACCATATACAGGCCTACGTGAAAAATTTAAGGACATGTTCAGGTCCACTAAAGATAAGCGACATCCTCATACCGCGGCAGGGCTTTATAAAATCCCGTGTGGGCCAAGTATACATTGGAACAACGAAAAGAAGTATTGCCACTCGCCTCAAGGAGCACGAACGACACAGCTGGCTGGGACAAACAGATAAATCTACTGTTGCAGCACACTCGCTACTCGCAGGTCGCGACATAAGATATGGAGATACCGAAGTTCTGTCCACCACGGTGTCTTAGCATGCCAGGCTACGAAGGGAGCCAATTGAGATCCTGAAGCATACTAACAGCTTCAATCTTAAGGAGGAAGCAGAACGTGTGAACAGAGCTTGGCTTCCAGTCCTTAACCCCCTCAAGCCTGCCCTTATTGACCGTCGTAGACGAGAAAATGCAACAGAAGAGCAGACCTGTCCTTGATGCATTATTTTATATGGTACGCCGTTGCTATGGTAGCCTCTATGTGTGGGTTGTTGACTATTTATATTGTTACGGCTGTGAGTTTGTTTCGTCGCCTCGCCGCGTGAGTCACATTTGCCCCGGGCTATGCTCTGCCTCTGTGTATTACCTGCGCCTTACGCAACGGGCTGCGAGGACAAAGGGATGGTCCAAAATATTCGTGATCCAGCAACTGATGGAAATCTCGAGAAGCCGTGAATCCTGGACGATTCTAGAAGCATTCATTGAGTCACTAGCCTGCTATATAAGCGGCCTCATCAGCGAGGGAGGGACAGTGTTTTTGAGCTAGTGCGTGATTTTATCTGAGCGACAGTAGTGTGGTGACGCGACTTGCGAAACTCAAGGGAGTGTACAGGTATTTCGGTGAGTGACAGACTGGCTAGACACAGGTCAGCCTAATTAGTGAACGGACAGCTGCTCGAGAGAGTGAAAGGGAAGTGTTCCCAGTCAGAGAGGAATTAGAGCGAGATACTAATTGCTTGTATCTGTTTATTTTGCGGTGTACTGTAACTTGCTAAGACCTGCAATAAAATTACTATTTCTTTAAAAGGACCATTGTTTTGTGCTTCTACCCACCGTAATCCAGTTAACGAAAGTGCCACTAGGGGTGGCACGTTACAATATATCTTATGTTTACTGGTTTTACCTCGCTTAATGTAACATGTGAACATGCTGAACGCAGTCTTCAGCGAAACGTCAGGACGACAAAATGTCGTTAGAACACGGCCTACAAGCCCGCGAAACAGAGATTCCTATTACAAAGAGTTATAACTATACTCATACATTCAGCAGAAAGTAGGCTATAATTATGTTCCTTACTGAACTTCTTGTTTTATTAATTAAACGCAGGTCAATAGGTATATTAGCAGAACAAGGCGCTTGTGATCTCCGTGATATCCCCCGCGGGGATGGCTGCTGTATTCCACAGAGGGTGTGCTACCAGGAGGAAGATTGCGGAGGGGTGCCCAGATAGAGGTAGCTGGGGACATATGGGGCGAGCCACCAGCAGGAATCGCTACTTTAGAGGGGTATGAAGTGTGTCCATTCTCTATGATACGACTTGCCTTGCCTTCCTGTTGTTTCTCGGGGAACAAAGCGCCATCATCAGGTCCTCTTTACTTCCTCTAGTGCCTCAGCGTGGACATTGTCTAGGTCCCCTCCCCTTTGTCTACTCTCTCAAATGTACCACGTATCTTTCTCTTGTTGTATCCGATTCATTTAAATTTCCGTAGCTTTATCTGGATGTCCCATTAGGAACCTAATATTCTTAATATTAGTTTTCTTCATATTTTTAAGTAAATCAAATTTGTATTGTAAACTGAGTTACGATGGGCAGATGACCTCTCTGACAATTATCATCATTATCATCAACAAACTTTAACATACACTGACTTGACATTATTACTATACATAGTCCCTGGAAAAGAACGGGTGAAACTAATATTAATGAATTATCGGTATGTAATAAAATAAAACAAAATTGTTATTTATGATAATAAACATAAAAGGATTAAGAAACACCCGTTAAAAAAGCACTTGAAACTTTTAGATTGCTGGCCCTAACCCACTGTTTCATGACGCGATCAGCAGCCTCCACGAGATCGGCTAAAATAAGATTGAGCGTATTCTGCAGCCCAATGTTTCTTGTCTAAAATGTAGGCCAGAGTGAAACATCGCTCCACAGGTACAATGTTTCACATAGTTCGCAAACATAGTTTGATGTAGGGAGGAGGAAAGGGTGGAAGGAATGAGTGAAGGAAGGAAAGGGAGAAAGGAAAGGTAGGAAGGAAGGAGAGGCAGGAAAGAAAGGAAAAAAGGAAGGAGAGGAAAGGATGGAAGGAAAGAAAATAACGGAGGAAGGAAGGAAAGGAAGAAAGGAAAGGAAAAAAGCGAGGAGAGGATGAAAGGAAGGAGAGGAAGAAAGGAAATAGAGGCAGGAAGGAGGGAAAAGAAGGAAGAATGGGAGGAAGGAAAGGAAGGGAGGAAGGAAGGAAAGAAAGGAATGAAAGGAAAATAGGAAGGAGAGGAAGAATGGAAAAAGGAAGAAATGAAAGGAAGGAAGGAAGGAAGGAAAGGAAAAAAGGAAGGAGAGGAAGAAAGGAAGGAGAGGATGAAAGGAAAGAGAGGAAGAAAGGAAGGAGAGTAAGAAAGGAAGGAGAGGAAGAAAGGAAGGAAGGAAGGAAAGAAAGAAGGCTAAGTAAGGAAATAAGGAAGGAAATGTAGGAAAGAAAGAGAAAAGGAAGGATGGAATGGAAGAAGGTAAAGGAAGGAAATAAGGAAGGAAATGTAGGAAAAAAGGAGAAAAGGAAGGATGGAATGGAAGAAGGTAAAGGAAGGATATAAGGAAGGAAAGGAAGAAGAGGAATGAGTGAAGGAAAAGATATAAGTAAAGAGGGAAAGGAAAGAATAAGAAGGAACACAGAAAGGAAGGAAGGATGTTTGTAGTTTTGTGGGATGTTGAGACACCTTCGACATCAGCTCACACGTAATCAGTTCTGTTGTTCCCGAGAAAGTATGAAATGAATGCATATCGAATTATTTAGTTAATACCAGCAGTTGAACAACATTATTTGCTCATTTCTTTCACCAAAGAAATAAACGCGGTTTAGCCATGATAACATTAGTGTTGGTTGCGGTGGTATGCTCGGGTGAACGCATTTGTTTGGTCAGCACTGCGTGTGCCTTCTACCCGATAACAGCATGTTGTCACAAAAATTCTCAAATGCTAATATTTTGACAGTCTTGCAGTATTGCCGCATCGCTGATCAATGACAGCACAGAACGGATTTGAAAGCAATGGACGTAGAAAAAACATTCTATTGAGAGTGATGAATAATACAGATGTTGAACAACGGGCACTGTAGAGGAACAGTAGTTATCACACCGCTTCCATATTTATGCTCAATAATTCATCCTTACATATTCTAAACACAGTGGAACAATCACAGTTGGAGGGGGGGGGGGGGGGGAGGGATTTTAAAACGCAGAACACAGATATCATTGCCACGAAACATAAATATCGGAGTATTCCTGCTTTAACCGGTTCGGATATGATTTGCGATGAATTTTTCGATAAATAATAATAATAATATCGTATGGCCTCGGGTGCCCGGTGCAAGCTTTGTAATTTGACACCCAGAGGGTAGCTTGCATGTCGAATTTCGTTGTTCCTTGAGTCACTATGAAAGTCAAGGAGGTTAGATAATAGATATCTAAGCTCCTTGAACACTATAGCGCTTTCTAGTAGAGAAATGAGGAACTTTGTGTTGGAGGGAAATCCCGAGATTAATTTTGCCATTATGAACTCGGCCTACTGAATTCAAATGGGTTCTTTGACATGCCAACATCATATGACATGCGTGTCGTATTTTTGCCGCCTTTCAAAAATCACTTACCACGGCCAGGAGCGAACCTGCAATCTTGGAGTTGGTAGACCGACACGCTATCCACTCACCCACCGTGGCAAGCAATTTTTAGATGGCAGTGGTTTTAAAGATAACCGTGGTGTTGGGGCAGGGCGCCTACATTGCATCCGGAGACCCCGGGTTCGATTCTCGTCTCCGTCAGGGATTTTAGAAACTTTAGAAACTGGTGTGAAGGCTGGAACGGGGTGCACTCAGCTTCGTGAGACAATTGAGTAGCAGTCTGACAGTGAGGAGCGCCCTAGTCACGGAGATCAAGATTAACGGCCAAGGGGACCCGACGTGCTGACTTCCCGTCACCCCATAATCTGCAGGCCCAATGGCTGGGCAGTCGCCTCACTGTGACAGTTGAAGAACTCTTTCCAGAGATGGGTGAGGGAAGTATTAAAGAAAGTATATGGGACCACATATGGCAATGGAGAATGCAGAATGCGGAATATTGTGAAATAAAGATCCTATTTGGGAGAAGAGATATTGTTTCTGATATTAAGAGCAATAGGCTGAGATGTTTAGGATACGTGGAAAGAATGCCTGAAGGGAGAGTGGTTAAGAAATTATAACAGGGAAAGCTAGGTGGGAAACGATTGAACCCTCTTAGTGCCAAGCCATTTCCTGCAACACTTGCCAAGAATGCCAAGTCATTTTCAATGCTCATGCAGACTATTCGAAAAAAATAATTATAAATACCACATTTTCAACGGCAGAATCATTATTTTGCGGTGTTTTATAACCAATAACTCATTCTTTCATACATTATGTTCGTAAAAGCAAATACTGCATCTAAACCTTTTTAATGGATAATTGTTCAATTTTTCATTTTTTATTGTATTTTTTTGTAAAAAAAATAATCAAATTTGAGTCTAAGTTAAGGACACCTAAGAGTCATATTCGAAGAACACTACGTTTCCAGCGGTATAAAGTTCTTAGAAACATCTGTAGGCAGAATACTTCAACAAGAAGAAAACAACTGCACCGCAATTTTGGCGGGAACGTGCGTGATTGGGGGAGTGGTAAGGGAGGGCGTGAATAAAAACGTGAACCTATCGCGTAATGGACTTCGAAGGAAAAACGTAGACACCGCACAGGCAAGCTTGGAACCTCACCTTTCCAACAGTATGAAATATTCACGGGCATATGTCTACAGAAATCTACAAATATAAGATAATCAGCGCGCCAATTCAATCGGCTTTGGCACTTTTGGCGCGAGCAGCGAGAGCCGATATGATCGGCGCGTGGCATTCAGAGGGTTCAAGGAAGACCAAGACATAGGTGGCTCGATGATGAGGAGGAGAACCTCAGGAAGATGGGTGTTAGAAGATGGAGAAGCAAGACAATGGACCGAGGAAAGTGGGCTGCTACTGTTCGCGAGACAAAGGCCCTTCACAGGCTGTAGTGTCAAGGAGTAAATAAGTAAGATATAGTCCGAGTCACCTTACTCTCACCACTGTTTTATTCTTCGATAATTTGTTTTGGCCAAGATAATTTTCCCAACATATTGTATATTTGCATACGTAATCCTCATAGAATCATGCTACAAAAACATAACAGTAGGCCCATTATATATGGCGTAATCCTGCGCCAATACACTAGTCCTTAGTAGATGGAATATGCAGTCTCCAGGAAGAGAACACGTATCTCTGTTCTATAATAGGTGTGGAATTATATAGGTTATGTTATTGTGTTGTTCAGCACGCTATCAATGCGATGGCGCCACAGAAATACAGACGACTATCACTCCAAATGTGACAGTTTGAGTGTCTGTCAGTGGTCATCAAAGAAGGTGACTTTGAAACATAAGTGACAACAGCGATCATAACCCTGAGTCGATCTAAAACAAAGACATTATACTATAAACTACTATGTTTGTAGTGGTGAGACTCAAAAGGTAAGGTTACGCTGCTAGTAACTTATGCACTGGACACAAAGAAATATCGGGGGTTTTAAAGGTGTACACTCTTATAGGTACAATAATGATTCATGCATAGACTCAAAGAGTAACTGTACGAGTTTCCACAGCGCACACTACAACCAGTGTTGCCAATTTAGTGTTTTAGCACCAGGTCTGGTGTTTCTGAAGTTCGGCTGGTGCCAGAAATGTTCTAATAGCTCCATAGCAGAATACTGGTGTTATTTCAATAAAACCAGTGCAAAATCTGGTGCTTAACGGATTTTTCCATGAAATTGTCTCCTATGACAAATAAGTAAATCCTGGAAGCCATGTAAAAGTTTTAATAAAGTTAATCAATTACGATAGGCAATGTTCAGCCTTACACGTGTCAAGGCCAACACTCCAGCAGGGGAAGTCCCTGAAATTCACATTCTCGTGCAAGTAAGCACAACATGCAGGGCTCAGCTCAGTGCAAGTGCACTTGTACAAAGAATCCGCCTATCATCTATTTTCTTCTCAGCTCCCAGGGGATTTCCCAGTTTCATGCGAAGGCAGTTTATGTATTTTCGTTCCCTCACTCTAATGCAGATGTAGGGAGAGTGTTTAGCCATGTTTAATTGGTTGAAACAAAGCAAAGAAATCGAATGAAAGTTCAGAAATTGCATTCCATTCTGTGTGTGCGATTTGGACTAAAACCAGAGGGAAAATGCTATCACGACTACCAACTTCCGAAGGATATAATAATGGCCAAAATTGGAAGTATGCAGAGCTACAGCAGTACTACACCTTCCTGCTCTAAAGATGTAATAGCGGTAGCAGGCTCCGCAAGTGAAGAAGACGATTTTTAATTAAAGAAATTTAAGTAAAAAGCTGTTTATATATTTATACTTTTTGGTGTTTTTGTAGTGTTTTGAATCATAGAGTCCAGCTGGTGCTGGTTTAGTTCTTTCCCATTCCACAATTTGGCAACACTGACTACAACTGCTCAGTGAGAACCTCCTCACGCTTCGGTCAGCATGTCTAGAGTAATGTACGAGGCAGCTACTGTTCAGTAGTTAGTGGTGGTACGAGCATGTGATTCTTAACATACCCTCACACAAAGAAATCACACGGAGAAAGACCAGTTAGTTATTGGAGTTTTAAGAGGCGGAACATCTGCCATAGCAGAAAGGTCGGGGCTAATTGTAGGTCATACTTAACAAGATGTTCAGTAAAGAACATATAGCCTACTTTCTCTTAAATGTATAGGTATAGTTATAACTCTATGTTATTATCAAAGAGTATAATAGAACTATTCTTTGTTGAAGGCCATAGAAACGATTTACCTCTACCAAACGCCACAATCTAGATAAAAACTGCTACCATCATTGAAGAAAGAAAGATAAGAAGTATCTCAAGAATGTTATGGATCTGGAGACATAATCGACCGGACTGGCTGCGTGGCTCGGCGGTAACGTTGCTGGGCCCTAGGTTGCAGGTTCGTATCCTGGCGCAGTCAGCTGGCATTTGAGGGTGCACAAATGCGAGGGAGCCGTGTCAGTACATTTACTGGCACGTTAAAGATCCCCTTCGGGCCAAAATTCCGGCACCCCGGTGTCTCTAATAGCAGCAGTAGTTAAAAGGGATGTAAAACCAATAACATTATTATTATTATTGTTTTAATGTGCTAAACGGTTCCAGGCTAGTGTTCAGAAGTAAAGGGGGAGTTTTAGTCGGTAGTCTGCTACTCAGCAGCAGGAGCCCGACACTCTGTGCGTAAATGCATTTCTTCCCCTTAAAAAAAAAAAAAAAAAAAAAAAAAATAAATATATATATATATTATTATTATTATTATTATTATTACATATACGACCTGCCGTGGGCAACATCCAACTTTGAGTTGAGGCATGTCTTTACACGTCTGGTTGTGCAGGGCTTTCACAACCCTAATTGAAAAAAAGGAAGGAAGATTGTAGTTTTACGTGGCCGTGAATCTTGTGATTATGAGCCACGGGACCTCCTTTTTACGTGGAATCCGAACCACAGGACATGGCATTTCACTTCAAAAATCTCACATGCATTGACCGGGAATCGAAAACCCTAATTGAATTAACAAATCTTTCCATGACCCTACAGAGACGTGTGTATACAAACTATGTGGATATTTTCGATTGCTATTTGCCTGAAATAAAAGTAGTAATTAATACCTGAACTAACACCAACGGCTTGAACTCAGTTACTATGTGAAATCGTTTTGTTCTTTACTTCAATTAACATTTTCAAGTAACGCAAAATAGGCTGTTACAAACCCTTTAAAATAAAAAGTAAAAATGTATCGTAGTATCATCTTGTCATTCTTCAAATTCGATGCGCATAGAATGCCAATGGTATATTAATCAATGGAGCCCCACGTAGACTAGTCGTGACTTCTAGTGGTGAAATATCGAACAATATAATCCTAACAGAACGAGTGCATTCTAGCGGCCAGAAGAAGAAACTTTTCAATAAAATCTGGAAGTTAATAAGTATGTCGGCGTGCAGTTACCTTTTTGGCAGCTAGATGTCTCGAGTAAATCTGCTGGCGAATTATGTTTTAATTAAATATATATTTTACACCATAATATGCACAATATAACGCTTAATTTTAAAACATCTGAGTCATTACAAAACAATAAACATATAACATTTCAAGCAAAAAATCTAGCTCTGATCGGGTTTGAACCATAGGCATTTCAGCGATAGGCTAACGCTCTACCACTGAGCTAATTGTGTCAACGAATATCATTCTATATAAAATGACTTACATAGAACTTGTTAGCAAATAATGATTTATACTAAACGATTTCATCACTGGAGTATATTATTTATATATAAAGCATTTCATACAAAGTTTATTTATTTTGTATCAGTACGCTATATTGCATTCAATACTCAAATTAGTGAAATATAAGTCAGGCACAAGATATCCGCTGCCATCTTGTCTTATTACTGAATCAGCTCAGCTTTTTAAAATCACGTCTGCACTATAGTATTACAAAATAAACTTTTAATTTCGAACGTGCCTCTTCCTTTAGAACAGTTAAAACGATTCTCGGCTCGATAATCGGAACTGGTGGGTCCCATGATATGGATTATAAAGTTTGCATAATTCGCACGGCCGCCATCCTGAAATGGTATGGCGGACGACCTTGTAGTTTGGTCACAAGACGCATCCTATACGAAGGTATGTTGTTACCAAATTTGGTAGAGATCGGATGATTTGGTTAGTCGTTATTTGATGTTACGTTTTGAACGTTTGAGTGGCCGCCATTCAGTTTTAGTAAAGATGGCGGCGATATAAAACATGACACTGAGTTGTCCTTTCCTAGTGCTACCTTTGTACCAAATTTTGTTCAATTCGCATTCGCCGTGTTCGAATTGATAGGGGGGGACAGACATTCAGAGTACACACACTCACACACACACACACACACACACACACACAGACTCACACACACACATACACACACACACACAGACTCACACACACACATACACACACACAGACAGACACACTTTTTTCGCCCTGTGTTGATCTCATAAGTCTACTTTCATTTTTTGCAAAAATCGAAAGTAGGCTAAAAATCCGATATTTTTATGCGTACATTCGGTATTACCATGGCCATGACCATCTGAAGACTCGCTATGTAATAATTTATCGCATAAGTTAGCATTAATCTCTTTCGCAGCGTGTTAAAAGTGCAATGTGAACACTGCTCGTGTATCTTGCACAGTCATCCGCACACTTTCATGAGTTCAGTTCAGTGTATGAAAGCTCTGCATACCAAAATATATAAAAAATTGAAATTGGCTGTTTACTAGAATTCAGAATCCATGTAATCATTTATTATTATGTGAATGAAAAATCTTGACTTACCACACACTGCTTCGCTCCCGGCTGGCATTCTTTGAGGTGGAGCTGCTCTGTGTAGTTAATGCAAGGAGTGATGGAACCCACACCGTCCGTGTATTCTCCGCACCGGTAGCAGCGCAGACCGAGGGCTGGCACAACTGGGGGCATAAAGAAACATGTATTAGTTGGTCATATCTATACTGGTCATAGAGGAAACAGTAATCAGTAACCATGAACTGAAACCACCCACGCTTAGAGAAAAATAAATCTGCAATAACTAATCCACACTTATCAAGGAGCCATCCTCTCTATATTATTCTGCTCAGGTCCCATTCCGGTTTTGTACCGAAAATAAGGTCCTGTTAACACCAACCTACACATATGGGGTACCTACAGGTTCCGCATAACCCCATGTGTGCCCGAAACGCACTCACTTCCTCTTTAAATGCCTCACAATTAAATAAATACCTTAAAAATGTACATTTACAATGGGAGCACCGTAACCTGGCGAGCCTACCGCTAGAGCGCAGGGCAGCACGGCGGCGGTAGCCGTCTGGCGGGAGCGCGGCGTACTGCTATGCTAGCCTGCCGCTAGAGCGCAGGGCAGCGCGCCGGCGGCAGCCATCTGGCGGGAGCGCGTCGTATTGATAGTTGAGGAGTCTCCCATTAGATGGCTCAGGTGTGGTCTCGCCAAGAATTTCTCTAGGGTTCAATCATTTGCAAATGTAAAAATTGCTGTAGAAGAAACTCCCGAGCAAACAATAACCGATTAATTCGTTGTAACGTTGAATATTGTCCACAAAGAGGTGCTGTGACAAGTACAAAACACTGTTCTATATAATTCTTTGTGTTCTTCTCATGTACGTATGCCGTTTATCAACAATAAATACATTTCTTCAATATTTAAAACTTAGTTCTCCCACATTCTTCCCTATTACCCCATAAACCTAAATTCAAGTTGGGAAAGCTCGCACGCGCCCACTAGTCAGAAATAAATCTGTAATAACTAATCCACACTTACCAAGGAGCAACCAGAAATAAATCTGCAGTACTTAATCTACACATACCAATGAATAAACAGAAAAATACTGTATGAGTTAATGTTAATTCCATAGCTGCATCATCAGCATGTTCGATACACTGCGAATACTTCAGTGATTATGGTGAATTGACTTTCACGGAAAGTGAATTAAAACTCAGCATTTTTTCTAGGTCAGTGCCGTGTCTTGTGTGGAGATTTTGGAAGCCTTCATAGGGAGGATATGGTTGCTTGAGCTTTTAGTTCTCGCAGTAAAGAGGCGCAGATGCGCTTCATAAAGAGGGAGGTAGCGCGCAGTTCGCTACTCCTGTGATGGTCCGGGTGGGGACACCAAGAGCCCGCTGATGAGTCAGCTTGGTGTCCTAGGCGAAACACCACACAAGACACGGCACAAACCTAGAAATATTGCCCAGTTTTAATTCACTGGCCGTGAAAGCCAATATACCGTCTTTTTGGAAGCCTTCATAGGGAGGATATGGCTGCTTGAGCTTTTAATTCCCCCCAGGGGCTCACGTCTAGTGGGACGTGGGTTGGCGACCACGGGGCCCCAGCTGAGTCCGGCATTGCTTCCACTTACTTGTTCCGGGCTCCTCTCTGTCTCCTTTCCTGTCGACCTCACTTGGTCAACTCTTGTTCTCTTCCGACCCCGACGGTATTAGGGTATCCGAGGCCTAGGGAGTCTCTTCCTTTCCCGCCTTAATTGACCCTTGTCTCATCTTTCCTGATACCCTTCTGCGAGCGGTCAGCCTTCTTCTTTTCATGTTCTCTCCTGCCATCTGTTCAAGGCCCTCAAGGAGGCAGGGTGCATGTAGCCCCACCACTTCTGGTGCACCCAGGATAATGCTACACCATCAGGGGCTCACGGCTGGTGAGTTCGGGAGTTGGCGACCACGAGGGATTCCTGAGCTGGGTCCAGTTTCCCCCTTTTGTCCATTACCTGTGGGGTGGACCCTCTCCTCTTTCACTTTCCTATCTGCCTTTCATGGCTCTCCTTCCTTACAAGTCTCTCAATCCGCATTCATCGGGGATTGAAGGCATTTCTTTTCCTCCTGTCCTTTATTTGCCTTATTCTCCTTTTGTTTTCCCTTTCTTCTTCTAGTATATAAGTTAGTAGTCAGTTTTAGTTATAGTTTACATTTCATTATCATCTTCTCGATCACCCAAACCATTACGGGCCGATAACCTAGATGTTAGGTCCCTTAAAACAACAATTATCATCATCATCAACATCGAGCTTTTAGTTCTCGCAGTGAATAGACGCAGGTGCGCTTCATAAATAGGGAGGAAGCGCTACTCCTGTCGGGGTCCGGGCGGGGACACCAAGAGCAAGCTGATTAGCCAGTTTGGTGTCCTAGGCGAAACCGCACACAAGACATGGCACAAGCCTAGAAAAATTGCTAAGTTTTAGTTCAGTAATTACTTTCGCTTCATTTAGGAATAGGTCATAGTCTCACAAAATACAGAAATTAGAGGAAATAATCAGTCTACTTGGGATGCAAAATAAACAGTGATGGACGAAGTAAAGATGATATTAAAAGCAGGTTAGCACGTACAAGGAAAGCTGTTTCCCCGAAAGGAAGTATGTTGACATCAAATAATATTTGAAAGCCCTTGTCTGGATTGTGGCACTCAGCGGAAGTGAAATTTGTACAATTGGTGCAACAGAAATGAAGAGAATAGAATCATTTGAAATGTGGTGTTACAGAGGAATGATGAAGATTAGAAGGGTAGATACAGTAACAAACCGAGAGGTATTATGACACGTGGGGGAGGAGCTATGTTTCTAGGGAGTGCTAATGAAGAGAAGAGATTGATTGGTAGGTCACATACTAAGACACGTAGAAGCTTAGTTATGGAAGGAAAGGTGGGGGGCAAGAAATGTAGAGGTTAGAATATGTTTAACAGATTGCCTAGGATGTAAGATGTGGTAGCTATGCAGAGATAAAATAATTGAGTACAGAGGACATAAAGAGCTGTATAAAACCAGTTTAAGGAGTGCAGACTCAAACATACATTCTCAAGAAAACACTGCATAGTTGGGTGTATAACGAGGGAGAAGTTAACAATGACAAACGATTGAACTCTCAATTATTGAATATAGAAACTATGGTAGAAAAGACACTGGAATTCTAAAACTAAATTTAAGTGTTACAGTAAAAAAGTGCTACCCATATAAAAATAATTTAAACCATACAACATTCAGTGTTCAGGATTTGCAGATGCATTCCTTTTGCTGGAGTTTTAAAATAAATATGTATATTTCCTTGTAGTTATGCACTTTTACATTATAGATTTAACGTTCATTTTTCTTTAGATTCACACACAGGAATATGAACCTTGCGTGAATTGTTCTGTTGGACGGCGCGTCCACACACGGCTGGGAGGCGTGACCAATCATAAGGAAAATATGAGCATTGTCAGATACGCGCTATTAAAAGTTCAACACGGTATGTGATTGTCGGCTTAATGGTCTAATTTATTCTGGCATGTGCATGTAACACTTGCGGCAGCCTGCATTTGTAGGAAGAATTCAAACAACTAAAACAGCAATAACAACAATGTTAAAAACAAGATGTTCAGTAAAGAACACATAGCCTACTTTCTCCTAAATGCATGGGTATTGTTATAACACTTTGTCCTTTTTAAGGAGTATAATTGAATGTTTGTTGTAATAGCTAGTTGAAATTCAACATATTATAAGGATATTAAACATGAATATGAGGTGCCCTTTGCTAGTGCTACCTCTGTACCAAATTTCATTCAATTTGGTTTCACCGTGTTTGAATTGATATGGGGAATGGATTTGCACACATACATGGCCACTATCTGCAAACTTTTGGACTGATGACCTTGTAGTTCAGTCAAAAGATGCTTCCCACAAAAGGGTACGTTGTTCCAAAATTTGGTAGAGATCAAATGATTAGGTTGGTCGTAATTTGATTTAAGCTTTTAACATTTGGGTGGCTGCCATTCCGTTTCCATCAAGATAGTGGTGGTATAAAACTTGACACTGAGGTGCCCTTTGCTAGTGCTACCTCTGTACCAAATTTCGTTGAATTTGGTGTTACTGTGTTTGAATTGATAGGGGGAATCGATTTGCACACATGCATGGTCGCCATATGCAAACTATTGGACTGATGACCTTGTAGCTTGGTCAAAGAACGCTTCTCAAATAAAGGTATGTTGTTGCAAAATTTGGTAGAGATCATATTATTACATTGGTCGTAATTTGGTTTAAGCTTTTATCATTTGTGTGGCCGCCATTACGTTTCCGTAAAAATGTCGGCGATATACAACATGACACAGAGTTGCCCTTTCTTAGTGCTACCTCTGTACCAAATTTCGTTCAATTCGGTTTCACCGTGTTTCTATTGATAGGGGGGATCGATTTGCACACTTACATGGCCGCCATCAGCAAACTATTGGGCTGATGACCTAGAGGTTCAGTCAAAATATGCTTCCCACATAAAGGTATGTTATTACAATATTTGGTAGAGATCAGATGCTTAGTTTGGTCGTAATTTGCTCTAAGCTTTTAACATTTGGTTGGCCGCCATTACGTGTCCGTCAAGATGGCGGCGATATAAAACATCATGACACTGTGGTGCCCCTTGCTTGTGCTACCTCTGTATCAAATTTCGTTCAATTCGGTTTCACCGTGTTCGAATTGATAGGGGGAGGGTGGGGGGACAGACATGCAGAGTACACACTCTCTCTCACACACACACACACACACACACACACTCACACACACTCACACACACAGACTGACACTCAATTTTTGTCCCTGTAGTGATCTCATTAGTCTACTTTCATTTTTTTTTAACAAAAATCGAAAGTAGGCTAACAAGACTTAGCAGCTTCGGTGGCGTAGTTGGTAGCATGCTGAGCTTCTATGCCCAATATCGAGGGTTCAAACCCGGCCGAAGACGTCGGATTTTTAAGAGCGTTAAAAATCCCTCAGTTGCCTTCCTTCGGAGGGGAAGTAAAGCGGGTGGTCCTATGTCATAGATTTATGGCATGTAAAAGAACCTTCCACTAATTATAATTGTGTGAAACTAAATAAAAGGTTAGATTTGACTACCACTTTTAGGCTCCAACGTTCGTCGCCCGGAGCCGACTGCGGTGTCATCTAGTAACAAAGTTCAGAACTAGTTGTCGTTGACGGTGGCGTTTGGTAGCAAAAGAAGGAACTACTTGTCAATTGAATGTCTGTATTCCTTACTTGAATTTAAAACAGATAACACACACTATTAATGCCATCACAATTAACACCGGTTATTAGACAGATTCTACCCACACCCAAACTACGCGGGGCTACACAAACTGAGGAACCAACCAACCAAAAACAAGACGGATCTTAAAATGGATCATAAAAGGGATCTCTATTTCCAGCCTCTATAAGCATCGGGTGGTAGGACAATTTGATGTTCTTGAGATATTGGTAGATATTCGACATATCTATGGCCCTACTTGGAATCAATACTGCATAACACTGCGTGCGATCTGGTCGCGTGTAGTTATTAGCATAACATGCAGTAATTGCTCTGTGGAAGCCACAAATATGAGCGATGGCATGCCGGCTCCAACTCACTGCACCTCCATCACGCTATAGGATGGGGTTGATCAGTATAAATTGTATGAGCCAGTGAGGAACACATAAAGCGTTAATTGATCGACTAAGTTCTATTGAAGTACATAGTAATAATAATAATAATAATAATAAAAATAATCATCATCATATATATTATTTCAGTAGTATAGATCCCTCCTGCGGCACTCACAAGCGACCGATCGTGAAAATGAGCATTCAAATGAAAGAGAATAGACATTAGCAGTGACGCATTGCACTCTAATTTCATAAATATCTATAATTTCTTTAAAAAATGACTTAAAAAAAACTGTACGAAGTGTGCGATTTGCAGATACTGTCTATGTATGAAAATACAGTCCATAATTTCTGTCCACTTCACATTTTGGCGGTTGTGACGCCCGTTTCATGTCATTTTGACATAATGAGGTCTTTCCTTTATCATTTTGCATGGACTTCAGAAACAGTAAATCAAAGGAATGAGTACCGGTACTCAAATCGTATAATTTCATAAATATCGAATAACCGGTGAGTGTTACAGCACACTGAGCACACAAATGACATTATCAGTGACCAATTGCATTCTAATTTCTTAAATGTCAATTTTTAGCCTATTTTCAATTTTGAAAAAATAGGCTTATGAGATCACCTTTTGTCCATGTGTGTGTGCGTGTGTGTGTGTGTGTGTGTGTGAGGTGTGTGTGTGCCCCCCCCCCTAATAAATTCTAAACGGCTGGAGAGATTTCAATGAAACTCGGTAAGATCATAGCACTATTCCGGGCGACCCCGACCGTGCCCCTCAAATTTTGTTACGTCTCACCAATCCAACATGGCGGCAGTGCGAAATATTTCACCAGCATTCAATATCTCCGAAACTATTCCCGATATCACCCTGGAATTTTTTACGGTGATAAAGGGAACTACTGGAAGTTCAACCATTTGCCTCTTGAAAAACTGGTAACTACAAAACCAACATAGCGGCCAAGCGAATATGCGACTTTTAAATAGACGTTTCACGCGATTTAACCAACCAAACGCAATACAACTGGGTACAGTATATGTTTATACACTTTGTAATGCAACGACATATAACTTCGTTCAATTGTTTACATAACCACAAGATGGCGGCTGTGCGAAATATTTCACCGGCATTCTATATTTCTGATAATATTAGCGGTATCACCCTGACGTTTTGTACGGAGATAAAGGGCACTACTGGATGTTCACATATAAGATTTTCAAAAACCGGTTAACTACAAAACGAACATGGCGGCCAAGCGAATTTGAAAATTTAAATAGACTTTTCTCGCGATTCATTCTTCCAAACGCATTGAAACTTGGTGAAGGAAATGTTTATACACATTGCAATGCAATTTCAATTGTTTACATATCCTCAAGATGGCGGCTGTGGGAATTTTAAAATTAAATTTTTATTTCTTGAGTCGTAACCATGCGATCAAAGTGGAAGTTTGAATAATGAACTTACGCAATAATTTTCCTTTAATGGTATATGACCAACGAGCTAGAGAAAGGTATATAGAGAGGCAAGGAGCCGCGTAGCAGCGCTCTGGGCGGAGGCAACCTGAGTTAAGGCGGCCATGATTTAGAACGTCGTCTGACAAGAGCTTGTTGTGATTGTTCGCGTTGAGCGGGAACATGTGTTGAATGACATTTATTTAAAAATGCATTGACCATGCCATCAGTGTGTTCGTCATTCAATTGTACGAATAGAAGTTATAAGACAACAGGTGTGTTGTATTTCAGGTAAGAAATGTCATCCAAATTCTTAAATTAATGAGGTAGACCCTTTACGAAAACGTGATGCAGCAGTTTAAGTTTGTGTGATATTTACATTTCAGATTCCCTTTGCAGAACCAGGAACTAACAAAACATTGGGTTGTCAACATGAAAAGCAATAAATGGTACCCCACGAGATACAGCTTTATTTGTTCTCTACACTTTGAAGATAAATGTATGTAAGTTAGCAAATGAAAGGCGACGTCCACTAGCTAATGCAGTACCTACAATTTTCAATTTTCCTGCACATCTGCAGAAGAAGCAGGCGTGTAGATCTTCGCCGAAGAAGCGCAGTTTCCAGGAAACTACAGAACACTCGCATTCAGATACTGTAGCATTGTTGCAGAAGACCTTGATATCAGTAGGTAAATATATTAGGCTGTCTTAAAAATTAAGCAAAGATAGTTGTGAGCCATAATAATAATAATAATAATATCGTATGGCCTCGGGTGCCGGGTGCAAGCTTTGTTATTTGACACCCAGAGGGTAGCTTCCATGTCGAATTTTGTTGTTCCTTGAAGCACTATGAAAGTCAAGGAGGTTAGATAACTAAGCACCTTGACATTATAGCGCTTTCTAGTAGAGAAATGAGGAACTTTGTGTTGCCGGAAAATCCCGAGATTAATTTTGCCATTATGAACACGGCCTACTGAATTCAAATGGGTTCTTTAACATGCCAACATCGTATGACATGCGTATCGTGATTTTTGCCGCCTTTCAAAAATCACTTACCACGCCCAGGAGCGAACCTGCAAGCTTGGGGTTGATAGTCCGACACGATAACCACTCACCCACCGTGGCAAGCTATAAAATAAAATGTATTGTTCAAATATCAATCTTCGTAAGCCAACGAGGTATACTTTCTCTAGTTCCTTGTTTTTAACTAATTATGGGAAACGTAACAGGCTTTACTAATCTTTTATTTTTTCTTTCTTTCTTCCTTTCTTTCTTAGAAATTTCAGATGGAAAGCTCATTTGCGATTCCAGCAGAAAGATGCCAATACGGTTTGATTATTGATCTCTTAAGTGTGATACAACTAGCAGAAACATTCGTGTGGGGACAAAGTTCTGTATTGATATACTTAGTAACACGCAGATTGAGTCAGGATCACTTAGAGCTATTTTTTCTTCTATTCGCTCCAGAGGTGGGAATAGAAATAATCCAAATGCAGTACAATTTAATTCAGCTTATAGGAAGTGTTTAATTGCGAGGGTACGCCCTTCCATGAATTCCAACTGTAAGCCTATTGAGTGTGACCTACTTGTGACAACTGCAACAGCAAATATTCATGGTGTCAATGAGAAGGACGATACTATGCTGACAGACAGATCATGGTTACTGTGCACATTATAATTCACCGAGCTTGTATCTAGGAAACGTTGTTCAGTACATAGCAGGAAGTGTCGTTCGCCAAGTGTCTAAAAAAATTACTTGTATTGAATGCCTAGAAGTAATTTTATCAGGTCAAGATGTTCAGAAAGAAGGACTGATTAAAGAGAAAGACGTGAAAGATGACCCTTTGAATCCATCAAATGATGTAGTGAAATTTTGTAAAACAGCTGAGAGTGACGTCAGGAAGAATGAGTGTATGTTGCGAACGAACACGAATAATATCATGCTAAAGTTGTAGACAGATGTCTATGATATGCTGCCGGGTTATCTGTTTCAGAAATCTGACCATCTATTTACAGCTACTGAACCCGGGGAAAAGACGCACTATGCTTCACTCATCGAGCGAATTGTGAAACAGTATTATACATGCAGGCTTCACACTTCTGCAGAAATACAGCTTAACGTGAGAGGTCAACAGGTGCGTCAGTTGTACACAAAACGTTTTCTTTTTAAAGGAGAATGGAATCATGCACTGTACTGTGGATAAGCAACGTAGCTTATTGTCTTGTAAGATAATTGTGTTAGTTTTCGTTCAATGTACAAATTAAATTGTCAGGCCTTACGTAGGCCTAATCTTACGCCTCGTTAGTCACGCCTCTCCCTCCCTGCCTCCTACCCTCTTGACAGGGTATATCATGGCGGCTGCCAGTTCAACCTTCTTCAAATATGGCGGCGCCATTTCCACTCTATATACCTTTCTCTAGCACGTTGTATATGACTCTATGGCCTATACATTTAACAATCCAACATGGCGACCATCCGAAATATTTAGACGGCTATGAATATCTACGAATCAATTATAGGAATCAAACTGAATATTTTTATATTCATAGGGTTTATGAACATAAGTTTACCTATAGGACTTTCATGACCTGGTGATCACAAATCCAACATGGCGGCGACGCGAAGTATAAATATTCACATGACGTTTCTCGCAATTTAACCATCCGAGTGCAGTGAAACTTGGTACAGTAAATTCTTATGTGACTGTTAATCCACTGGTATCTAATTTATTTCAATTGTTCCCATAACCACAAGATGGCAGCTGTGCGAAATTTTAAAATCTAGTTGTTACTTCTTGTGTCAAAATCATGTGATTGAAGTTTGATTACTACACGTACACAATTATCTTCATGTAACAGTACATAAATCTAGGACCTACATATATGAAGTCCAACATGGCGACCATCCGAAATATTTAGTCGGTTCTCAATATCTACGAATCTATTACAGCAATCAAACTGAAATTTTGTATGGTGATAGTGGCAATTAACGTAAGTAGGATATATGAAAATAGGCTGTATAGTTCTTCACGGAACTACTTGTTGTAAGAAGTGTTCGATTTGCAAAACCTATTGGGGAAAGTGTGGTTTATGAACATGCGAGATTTCTCGCACGGGTCTGCTAGTAATATTAATAATAATAATAATGATAATAATATCGTACGGCACGGATGCCGGGTGCAAACTTTGTTATTTGACACCCAGAGGGTAGCCTGCATGTCGAATTTCGTTGTTCCTTGAAGCACTATGAAAGTCAAGGAGATTGGATATCTAAGCTCCTTGGCACTGTAGAGCTTTCTAGTAGTGAAATTAGGAACTTTGTGTTGGCGGAAAATCCCGAGATTAATTATGCCATTATGAACACGGCCTACTGAATTCAAATGGGTTCTTTAACATGTGTATCGTGAATTTTGCCGCCTTTCAAAAATCACTTACCACGGCCTGGAGTGAACGTGCAAGCTTGGGGTTAGTAATCCGACAAGATAACCACTCACCCACCATGGCAAGCTATTGAAGTACGGAAGAGTTCTACATACTACTCATTTTTCTGTGATGCGCCGTTTCTGGAGGTATGCCCGGTTCGATCAAATCTTGAGGAAAAGTTACTCAAGGGAGAAAGGAAGTTTATAGTTTTACGTGACCGTTAATGTCGCCTATGGATCTCCATTTCACTTGTAATCCGAAACACAAGACGTGATATTTCACGTCGGAAATCTGACACGCATTGACTCGGACTCGATCCCAGTCCACCTTGGTGAGAGGCAAGTTTTGACCTCAATGCATGATAAATTTTCCAAGTGAAATGCCATGTACTGTGGTTCGGTTTCCACGTAAAAAGGAGGTCCCGTGGCTCGTGATCGCATAATTAACGGCCACGTAAACCTAAAAGCTTCCTTTCAAGTTTTGACCACTGGACCATCATGTCGCCTTTAAAGTTATTCAAGAATTTGTCGGATTTATATATCTGTTGAAACAAAAACAAACCTAATTTTACATCATATGAAGCACCGGTGTCTTGTGATATTCGTTCCTGTGCCTGTACTTACATTCTGACTTTTACAACACGTGGAAGTAGAAAATTAAAAAGTTCAAGTTCTTCCGCTACTAGGAGAAACATCGAACCATAGATATAGTCAATTATTATTTTCATTAATATTATTAGACTTAGCTTCATTGATCTAAACGGAAAATATATTATAGGTTATATTATGTGCATTTACATCACTACTAGAAGACATTTGCGCGTAAGAAGATATATAAATAAAACCTTACACCAATTGGCAGATAAAGAGAATTTTATTAATGCCGTTGCTCTACTACAGATACCTTACTATCAGCACGTTTGATAAACATCAAATTGGTCACTTATTTCGAAACAAGCATTTATCTAACCTTTTCGCACCAATTCTTCGTTCTCTTACATCAAGGGCACTTTCATGTCAACACGATTACTGATTGGTACATATTCAAAATGTTATACTCCGTATTGAGGGAAGATCTCCTTGATCAATTCAAGCACTGATCTATTTACTTCAAGCACCAAACTGCATTCATGTCGGCATATTCAATGATTGGCACCTATTCAGCATCTTAAACTGCGTTTCGAAGATAAGAAGATTTGCTTATTCTTTTGAGCATTTAACTATTTGCTTAATCATTTTTCTCTGATCTGTATTAATTATTGGTTACAGAACCTTATTTTTAAATTATTTTAATTGTATTATTTTGATAAGAATTATTATATAGTTTAATATTTGTTTACATTCGCCAATAATATTTGTAACTACATTTTGAAAAGAAAAATGACAAGTATTTTATTTTCATTTTATTTAATTTGATTTGTAAGGATATCCATTTTAATAGTTATTTATTTCATTCAATTTTTAACATCAATATTTCTTTTGTTATTAGATTTAAGTTCATTTATAATAGTAAAGCTTAATTCTTAATTGATTCTTATTATTTAGCTGACGATGGCCTCATTGAAGGCCGAAACATGTCCTATTTATATAGAATATATATAAATTGAGTATTGATTTGGCGTATAATTTTGAATATTTGATTAACTTCTATCAATACGGATTTTAAAACATTTGTTTTAATGGCTAATATATTCGCATTTTATTATTACTAGGGCCCGGATGTTGATGACATGTCATCTTTTTACTGAGCTGTCTAAAACAATGCTGAAGTACATAGAAACTCCGGACGGGCCATCCCATCTTCAAATGTATCATTTTTATTTTGCATCTTTTTTCTTTTTTCTTCTTATTTTTCCATTTTAAGAGCATTTTTTAAGTTTGGTAGATTTTTTTATCTTATTTTAGAGAAATTGGCGTTTTGAGGTCATTTGTTTTCCAATTTAGTCATGCCACATGTTTATATGAGGGAGTTACGTGTCTCAGAGTTAAGAAGAAGCTAGTAGCTGATACAAGATACCGTAATTTAAAATATTGAAATATTGATTCCATTTCCTTAATCAACCGGCTGTAAGCTAGTCCTAGCAACAATCGTGGCGAAATTGCTTCGTGTATTGCATCAAAACTGAAACAAGTGCTGGGCAAAAACACCGGGTATAAAACATTCTGCAAAATCTCAGACATTCTTTCTAATCAAAAATTACTGCATGGATGGGATTGAGGAGGATTTAGCAGAAAACGACCTTCCTCACTTCAAGTACGCTCCGATCACATCAGTTGATGTTGAACGCAGCATTTCGAGATATAAATACTTGTTGTCTGATAACCGCAGATCATTTACATTTGACAACATCAGAATGGCATTCGTAGAGCAGTGCAACTCAGACTAAAGTGAACATAATCCTTTTGTTAAGTGCTTGAAATCTATTTTAATTCTCCATTTTATAGTGCATTTTTCGAATTTTTAGGTCATTTATTACAGTCATTTTTGAAAGTTTTAAGTGCATTTATTAGACTTTTTACGGCATCAACATCCGAGCCCTAATTATTTCTATACGTCATTCAAAAACAAATTTAATAAAGTTACCCTCAGGAATAAGAACATACAGTATAGGCCTAAGCTAATATTTCAAGTGGTATATTCTAAGTTTGGTGAACAATGCTTGTATTTTCATACATAGCCTATCTGTTCCACACCAGTAGGGGACTTAATAACAAATTTATTACGCACAATGTGAAAAATATTTAAATTACATCAGGCTCAAGGATCAGAGCAAAATTCAGTTAGAGAGACCGCTCTTTTCTTGCGCTCCATTACGTGATATACCTAGGTATATCACACTGTTCTCCACACAAAACACATGTACACTCCTGGCTAGCCTGGTCAAAGGATTTCCTGGCACAAATACGATGATGGAAACCGTGCATATCAAAGCACGTCATCAGATGTCGCAGCTCGTATTCTTATTTCATCCAATCTTTGTTGATCATTGCTTATGTTGTGTAGAAGATTTCTTCAATCGAATCCTATTTTCCTCGTAGCTCTTGTATTCATCCAATCTTTGTTGATCATCGCTTATGTTGTGTAGAAGATTTCTTCAATCGAATCCTATTTTCCTCGTAGCTCTTGTAATATTCCTTGTATGCTGGAGTGTGATGCAGATGCATTTGCAGTCTTCGGTGTTACACCAAAAAAGGTTTCCCGGGCTAAGACATACGCGTATCGGGATCGAGCAAATTTTGATACCCCCAGAACCCTTTCGAGGTATCTCGGTTTCATGCTTTCCAGTTCTTTCATTTGTCTACGTGAGAGGAATTGCCAAATTAATTCCAAGCCGTATGTGAGTGTTGGTAGCACCAGTGCTGGATTACCCATTAGGCCCGACTAGGGCTAGGCCTGGGCCCCCCAAGCAATGTCTAATTTAGTTCAATTTTATTCCGAAGATTTAGTAAAATTGTATCCGGAACTGATACAGTTCCAGCATTATATTAAATTGCAATGTCCTTTAAAAACTGAGTTCACTCATTCTGAACTTTACGAAATTCTTTTTCGAGATAAGCTTGAGTCTGTTTTTCCGAACGATGAAATTGCTTTTCGCATTTTCCTGACCCTCATGATAACGAATTGTTCTGCGGAGCACTCGTTTTCAAAATTAAAACGGATCAAAAGTGTGCTAAGAAGTATCATGTCGCAGGAACGATTTGACATGCTTAGTTTAATGTATATCGAGTCAGATGTTCTGCGGGAAATTGATTTTGATGACATTGTAGAAGATTTCATTGATCGAAAAAACAGAAAAAAAATTATTACATTTTACAGAAGTAAAAAATAGTATGATTTGTTAAATTGTTCATCAAACCATCTGAAATGTTTTCAAATAACGATGATCGTTTCAATTGAAATGTATGTATATATGTAGGCCAATGTATGAATTAATAAAAAGTGTATTATTCATCTTGAGAAAAAGAACTCTTGTATATACTTCATTAAATGTACAGTTGCTAAAAAATAAAAATTATTTGAAAAAAATAAAAGGGCCCCAAAAATCTGAGGGACTTGGGTCTCATTTTACCTTAATTTGGCACTGGGTAGCACTTTGACTTGGAAGAGTCCCATCGCTGTCTCCAGTGACATTCCTGGTAGATGTCTGATGTCACTTATACTTCCAAGTCCAGCAGCTAATCTTTCCTTTATATGCACCGAATAAGTCGTCGCAGTTACTTGATGTGTGATCCCAAGGTATAATAATTAATATATTGCTATTGTTATTATTATGAGGCAATATTAATTTGATGTAATTCTTAATAATGGCCCATTATGGGAGCCCTGTTGCCTTGGTAACCATTTATGCCAAGATCATTCGCGCCTTCAAAGTAACACTTTTTAGGGATTTTTGTTGATACTAAAATTTTATGTTGATAACACCGATTTACTAAATTTAAAACGAGACGCTGGATGAAAAGAAAATTGAATGAATTTTAGTAACGTTTGAGACCTTTAGTCCAACTCTACGAGTTCGTACTAGGTGACGGAACACTTGTTGCCACGACAATCACCTCAAATCCATATCGGTTTATTCTACACGCTTATCATAGACAGACCCTAGCGCTGAAACATACTGTCGACGAAAATATTATGTGTACTCGAGTTTGAAGGTTGTTTGTGAAGTAACCAATAGACCTACATAAATTCCAATAACATCATAATTTTCACCGTTCTATTTTACGTTAGTTCATGTAGGTTTGGAATTTTTATTTATATTTTAATATTGTTTATCGCAGTTGGAACACAAAAAGTGCCCGTTTTTAAGCGTGTTTCAACCATGCGTCACATTTAAGAATTATTACCTCACAAACCCGTCATCAGATCGAATCCAAATTTTAGCACAATATACATTGGAAAGTTGTATAACTGGTTTATTAATTTCAAAATTGTGTGTGTCCAAAAAACAAAGTTGTTATCATTTTTGTATGGTAACTTTTTCTCGGCTCGGGGTGGTTGGAAAATGTAGTTCTTGGTTGCGTTGTAATCCTTATACATCAAAAAGGTATGCTGTATGATTGTGAAATACGTAAATTAATTCACTTATTTTATATCGGTTTGTATTTGTACGGGGAATTAAGACATGGTTCACCAGTTAGCCGCTCCGATGAAAGCTGTACAACGTTGCCAAGATGGGCTCCATCACGCGTCATGGCACGCCTCGTTTGGAAGTGATGGGCTCCATATCAGCAACGCTGTACAGCATTTCCCGGAGCGGCTAGCTGGTGAACCATGTCTTAATTGCCCGTACAAATACAAACCGATATAAAATAAGTGAATTAATTTACGTATTTCACAGTCATACAGCATAACCTTTTGATGTATAAGGATTACAACCCAACCAAGAACTACATTTTCCAACGACCCCAAGCCGAGAAAAAGTTACTTTACAAAAATGCTAACAACTTTCGTCCTTGAACACACAAAATTTTGAAATTCATAATCCAGTTATACAGCATTCCAATGCTTATTGTGTTGAAATTTGTATTCGATCTGATGACGGCTTTGTGAGATAATAATTCTTAAATGTGAAGCATGGTTGAAACACGCTTAAAAACAGGCACTTTTTGTGTTTCAACTGCCATAGAAAAATATTAAAATATAAATTAAAATTCCAAACCTACATGAACTTAACGTAAAATAGAACGGTGAAAATTATGATGTTATTAGATTTTATGTAGGTCTATTGGTTACTTCACAACCAACCTTCAAACTCGAGTGCACATAATATTTTGGTCGACAGTAGGCTATTATCCATGTTGAAAATGAAAAGTTACTTAAAGTTGACTGAAGTGGATTTCTCATTCATTTCCTTTCAGTTTTCCTTAAGACGGTGAGAGTAACCTATTTCACTCCTCAGACAAGAATTTAATTTTACATTTCTCATAAGATACTTAAGGTAATATTCCATTTTACATTATACCTGCAGGCGTGTTTCTCTTGGTCCTTCTTACTGCACATACAATAGCGGTCATTAGTTTCTGTAACATCACAGTCTGGGGGCAGAATATGTCTACTACCCCGTGTTATTGTGCAAAGCCCGAGAGATTCAAAGGATATCTTGTCAGCTTGTCCGCTGAGGATAGAGTAAGTACACAGTGAAACACCCCAGGTTGGACATCAAAGGATGATTTATCGTCTAATATGAGTTCTGAATTACTAACTGACTGCAGCAAGTTACAGAATATGACCTCTATAAGCTAAAATATTTCAGTCTTCCAGATACTTGAAACAAACGATATGAAACAAGAATGTATTTTGCCTACACAGCAGATAGAAGGTAACTCATACGCGAAAATACAACTGGTAATAGATCTTTGTGAGTGGAATATAATATCACAAAATGCGTATGTATCGGAAGCCTGCACCCTTCACGTGTTTTATGAAATGCAATGCAGTGGCTTTCTTGCCATTCGCGATATGGTAGCGCGTGCTGGGAGCATGCTGAGAGGGTAGCTACGATCGTGTTCGCCAGTGGATGGCGCGCGCATTGGATACAACAATACGTCACTACCCTCTCCTCTCCTCTTCGCAACGTTTCGGCTCACTGGTGGGTGAGACTTGTGCCTACTGCACTTCATTGCTACAAGTGCTACAACTCACTGAGTAGTCCAGTACAGCTGGAATGGTTTTGTTCTAAAAACTGTCCTATGGTTGGCTTTTTGTAAATCGTTAGAAAAGCACCAAAAAAGCTTAACTCTAAATTTTAGAATAATTTGCACGATCATTTTGTCGTAAAACTAAAAAAAAAAAAAAAAAAAAAAAAAAACATTGAAAAGCGGTTTTCTCTGAATCGACGTATTTTCAAGAAAAGCGTTTTAAGCAAAAAATGTAGAGGACATTATCACCTACAATTCGTCTCATTGAGGTCATGTCATACGTTTTGAAATGCAGAAGCTAGGTGGCGCCAAATTTTCCAAAAAAGTGTTTTTTCACTTTTTGTCCCAGAAAAAATCGTTTTTTTTTTTCACCAAAGAGTGAATCAGAAATTTGTTCCTCTCAAAATTGTCTGCAACATTTATTTAAACGTTTGTTTCCTCCGACTTACCGTTCCAAAGTTATAGCGCAGCAAATGCAACGCTGCGTAGTCAAGGCTACTATTGTTACTGCGGAGAGAGCGGTGGACATAATTTAGACAGGGACCGGTGTCGGACAGCTGCCTAAGGCTCGGTCAAAAAGGCCGCGGGCTGTGTTTGTTAATTAGCTCAAACAATCATATCTATTTCAATCGCAACGTATCAATCATAACTGTACACATATTAACCTTTGTGCCATCTGAATAGTACAATTTTCACATTTCGGCAGACTATAACTTTGGAACGGTAAGGCGGAGGAAAAAATGTTTGAATAAATGTTGCAGACAACTTTGAGAGAAACAAATTTCTGATTCGCTCTTTTGTGAACAAAACATTTTTTCTAGGACAAAATGTGAAAAAACCCTTTTTTGGAAACTTTGGCGCCACCTAGCTTCTGCATTTCAAAACGTATGAAATGACCTCAATGAGACGAATTGTAGGTGACAATGTCCTCTACATTTTTTGTTTAAAAACTTTTCTTTAAAATACGTCGATTCAGAGAAAAACGCTTTTCAATGTTTTTTTTTGAGTTTTCCGACAAAATAATCGTGCAAATTATTCTAAAATTCAGAGTTAAGCTTTTTTTGGTGCTTTTCTAACGATTTACAAAAAGCCAACCATAGCACAGGTTTTGGAACAAATGTTTTTTTTTCTGTGCAGCTGTCCTGTACTAGAGCGGGTTCGAGCTAAATAACATTCGACCGTTAATCTTTTGTTTATTAAGCGGGCTCGCTGTCTTTCGTATAAGACAGCATCTCAATATTGTATTTGCGACGAGCACGAGGAGTTTGAATCGCTAGCCAGTACAGCGCCTACGACCGGCCGCAGCAGCACAAAGTGTCTCATCCTGGCGGGAGTTGATGGAAATTGTCGCCATGCAACGGATTGTTAATATTGTATTGCTCATGATTATAGAAGTTCGGAGCCATTGTTCATGATATAATCGCCAAACTGATCGTGGATAGTCATAAATAAATAACGCGCTACCACCACCAACATAAATATTTAGTGTATTAATGTGTTGTCACAACATATTGATGACCCTGGCATGATACGAGAGAAGCCGAATCGTGTCAGCATTGATCGGATAAAACGTATTTTCATATTAGGTGATAATACGCCCTCACCCGGATCAAACGCCACTCGCATCAATCTTGACAACTCTCTCCTCGATGACACAGTCCCAGTAGCACTGGTGCCTCAAAATGCTTCACCATCCCGTGACAGGAAGCTTTCTACTCGCTCCCAACGAAAAGATAGGTTTCCATTTTTTTTTTTCCAACTTTGACGACCTCTACTCCGTGGGAGGCTGGTATGGCGACCACGAGGAGTTTGAATCGCTAGCCCGTACCGCGCCTATCACCGGCCACAGCAGCACAAGGTGACCCATCCTGGCGGGAGTTGATGGAACCTGTCGCCAGGCAACGGACTGTTAATTGTATTGTTCATCATACAATCACCCGTAGTCATAAATAAATAACGAGCTACACCACCAACATAAATATTCAGGGTATTGATGTGTTAAATAGGGCTCGAATGTCGATGCCGTATAAAGTTTAGAAGATGCACTTAAAATTTTCAAAAATGACTGTATTAAATGACATAAAAATTCGAAAAATGCACTATAAAATGGAGAAAATGATCTTATAATAATAAACTCTCCAATATTTCAAAAATTCAAAAAATGCACTAATAAATGGAGAAAATGATCTTCTGATAAACTCACCAATATTTCAAAAATTCGAAAAATGCCCTATAAAATGGAGAAAATGATCTTATAATAATAAACTTACCAATATTTCAAAAATGACATCTTAAGCTTAAACTGAAAAGTCAATCAAAATAGATTTCTAGCACTTAACAAAAGGTTTATATCACTTTAGTCTGAGTTGCACTGCTCTACGAATGTCAGTCTGATGTTGTCAAATGTAAATGATCTTCGGTTATCATCCAACAAGTTTTTATATCTCGAAAAGCTGCGTTCAACATCAACTGATGTGATCGGAGCGCACTTGAAGTGAGGAAGGTCGTTTGCTGCTAAATTTTCCTCAATCCCATCCATGCCGTAATTTTCTCCAGAAAGAATGTCTGAGATTTTGCATAATGTTTTGTACCCGGTGTTTTTAACCAGCACTTTTTTCAGTTTTGATGCAATACCCGCCCACGATTGTTGCTAAGACGAGTTCCCACCCGGTTAATTAATGAAATGGAATCAACATTTTTAAATAGTCTTGTACCAGATACTGGCGTCTTCCTAACTCTGACAGACGTAACTCCCTCATATAAAGCTGTGACATGACTAAATTGGAAAACAACATGACCTTAAAAGGCCGATTTCTCTAAAATAAGAACCAAAAATTCTACCAAACTTAAAAAATGGAAAAATAGCAAAATATGCAAAAATATGCAAAATAAAAATGACATATTTGAAGTCGGGGGGACCTGTTCAGAGTTTCTATGTACTTCAGCAATGTTTTAGGCAGCTCATAAAAATATGACATGTCATCAACATCCGGGCCCTAGATAACTAAAGCTCTACGCGGGTGCCGATATCCGCAAAATATTTCGCCAATCGGATATAGTTTGCATGGCTGTGCGGATAGCGGGTATGCTGCGGATAATATTTAGATTAAATTTGCGGATAGGTTTTTAGAATAAAATGTTGAACTAGATTTTTTTTAAATAATTTTAGTTTTTGCTATTTCTTGTTATTTCCCTATTTACTTTCGCTTGGATTGTATGTGAATAACAGAGAAGTGAGAGAAGCTAGTCATGGAAATACCCTCAATTATTGTTGACTTTTGACCAAAAAAAAAAAAGGAGTCCTTTATACCTGCGCTTGCCTGCGTGGGTATATTAGACGACGACTAAGTAAGTGGTATAATTAGCCACTCGCTGTTTCAAATGCCTTTGCTCAGAGGGACAAAACTCAGTCAACATTGTCTTGCGATTCGCACATAGCCTATGGGAACGAATTACTCTTGAAATGTCTACATGTGTTGCCTTAATGCTTAATCTAACAAATTCAAACTATTATTGTGATGTCAGCGGATTCGGAAAACAAAAGTGATGATGCGAAAAAAAAGTGGGGCGGTTGCGGATAACAGTCGTTCGGATGCGGGGCGGATGGTGATAAAAGTCGTGCGGATACGGGGCGGATGCGGATAACATTTTTTTAATCCGCGCAGGGCTTAACTTATAACCACATATTCAATGAGGTTGAATGCACTCCGATCCTGCCCTCACGTCACTTTCAAGATTCCTCACGAAGACGGGAATTGAACCCTGGTCGGCGAAAGGCTAGCGTGTCACACCTACATGAATGGACCTCAATGTGCGATACACACTCTGCCCGAGCGGGAAATTCTCCGTCCGTCATTCATGAATTAATGTCCAATATGCTCGTATTCTTCTGTTTTATTTCAAAAAGAAAATGACATGTGGATCATGTCTGCAGAAATGTTGAAGAAAGGTGCCAGTGACATTTTTCCACACAGCACCCTCTCACATATGAACCCTCAGCGGTAACTCCTTACAAAACGTGGTCCAAAAGCCACTAATGACAATAAGCCGCTTGGCAATGCGACCACCACTTCCTTGCAACACTACAAGAGTAAAATCTCCTATTTCAGCCATTGTCGACAAGATTTCAGCCAGGCCGTTGCAAATACAGTGAGTGAAAAGGTGAATTCTAGTTCGTGTTTGTTGTAAGTAGGTAACCCGTTAATACAATAAAGTGATACAAGAATCGTCATGCCCATTAGTTAGTGGTTTATTCACAGAGGTGTAAAGCGATCCTTTGTGAGGGAATCATCGACTGCCTGTGCTCTTTCAAAAGTATTCAATCCCAGTAAAGAACAAGATTCTAATTTAATCAAATTCCATTCTTCTTCCACATGTCTTTCTACTTCCATCAGCAACGTTAATTCAATACCAACGGCGGGCCGGAACTGATTGTGGGTGTATTGTGTGATTTAGTAGTGTTTGGTACGTCTAAGTTGGTAGTCTTGTATATAATAGACTTGATTAACGACAGGAAAATGATATCCTTGTAACCCCCCTAATAATTGTTATAATCAGTGCAAAATAATTAATCTCATATAATTTCTTTCAGGTGAAAATTAATTTTTAATTAGGCAATACTGAAATCACATTAAAGAATTATATTCCAAAATCAGTATCAGAATAGTACATTATGCAACGAGCCTATAATGGCTATAATTAAGACACGAGTATTTTTTTATAAAACGAGCGTATGCGAGTTTTATAATTTCCATACGAGTGTCTTAATTACCATTATAGGCGAGTTGCATACGACTGTTTATGTTCGACGATAATTATAACTTTATTATATGTTTTAACATAAATATTCATAAATATCTGTTGAGTCAGCTACTGGAATTTTGTGATCGCAGAGCGAGCGTTGGGTGTTATATCTCTGCCTTTCAAGAGCTTTGAACGACCGACGCATGCGCTCTGTGTGTTTGCAATGCCATATGCAAACCATATGTTTACATCTGCCGTCCCTCAGTAATATTGTCACCGGTGTCAGTTGAAGACAATGCGCTGTGTAGAAATTAGTGTTGGTGATTTTAAGGTACAGTGCTATTTCTTGTCTCATATTCGCCAGTTTATTTACGCGAACATATGGACGGTGGGTATTCCATGTCGGTAATTTATTATAGTTCGATGTTGTGTTTATGTCCGACATGTTGGATTTTGAGCGCATGCGCGAAGTTATCGTTACCTAATTGGTCAATGAACGAGCTCTGATTGGCTGGAGAAACTATATCATAATGGAAAACAGTGTTATAATGACCATAATTATGATACAGTTATCTGACACATAATAGTGAGGGTCGAACATAAATGTACCTAATATTATCCGTGTATATTTCTATTATTAGATTCCTTCCATTTACTATATATTCACATAGCTGTGCGAATTGTGCAGTTCATATCTGAATATTGAATCTCTACTTGGATGTCACGGATAATCTCGAGAACCTCTGGATGGATATTGATGTGGGTTTCGCCATTCTGTAAAGGATATCTTGAGGAAGGTTTCTGTAGAAAATAATTTAAATACGATCAAAGGAGGCCAAGCAGTGAAAAAGTAAAAAAAAACTCGCGTCAGTGTGCTTTTTAAGCTTATGCTGGGCAAAACAAAAATATCAATATTCTATGAGTGTAGGAATTGTTCAGCATGAGAAGTTCTACAAAGAGTCCGTAAGAGCATATCTCTATCTTCAATACATCGTGCACCATAAGTGATTTTACGTTTTCATATCTTCCAACAATCGCCATTCAATTACTGAGGCGACAGTTTAGTAGCTAGCTAGGGGTGAGCCTATCATCCCAGTTACAGCCTAGCTAGCGGGCGAGCCTATTACACCAGAAACAGCCAGCAGCAATCTGTTGAGGCGTGTTGAGTGAAGACTTCAGAGAAGAGTGATTGTGTTTCGAGTTTCCCTGGAAGTGCAACTCGGTTTTTCTTAATTTCGCCTGTGAACATTTCGTTCCGCAAAATACACAGTCAAGTTAAGATTGGACGGAAGGGGAATTTGTGTTTCATGCAGCTCACCATTCTTAAATTACGTCTAACAAGAATTCATTGCACATGTATCTCCATGATAATATAATTAACAGTCCAGTCAGTGATTTTAACCCATCATGCCGAGACGTAAAACGGATATAGGTCATAGTTCATTCACATCGAAAACAAAGCGCTTATCACGTAATGCTTTCATAACTGTTTCCGAGCGAAGCTAGTATTGAATATAATAGTTCGTACACTTTCAAATATTAAAAGCATTCTAAATTCTTAATAAAAGCAATATTAATAATCTATTCGTGCAAAGAGAGTAGTGACAGACACAAACTTATTGAACTTCTCCAATAATCTGCACGTGTTGCCATTTTATTTACAAGCTTGTTGTAATAGTTGATTTTAATGGATTCGTAATGAGATAAGACTTCCAGGGTATTGAACAGTCAGTAAATAACATGAAGAATCTCCAAGGTACCGGATTCTCCAGAGTGCGCTGTCTTGGGGTCTACCTGGGACTTGATCTCAAACAAATCTGTTGCTTCAATGACATCGGTCAAAAGCGAAAGCTTTCAAGATAATCACCACTTAAGTGGATTAAAGCCGCGCATCAATGCGGTTCTCATCAGGAGGAACAAATTGAATAGTTAACTGTAAACACTTCTCAACAATACAAATGCATTATAATTATTTACAAAATCATTGTTAAAACTCTGATGTACTGTAAGAATAATCTCTAGTTATGTATTTATAATAATAATAATAATAATAATAATAATAATAATAATAATAATAATAATAATAATAATAATAATAATAATTATTATTATTATTATTATTATTATTATATGTATATTATATTATATATATATTATATAAAGTAGGTTGACTCAGACAAGGAAAGCAATTCTGCAGAAAAGGAATCTGTTGACATCAAATATAGATTTAGGTTTTAGGAAGTCATTTTCGAAAGCCTTTGTCTGGAGCGTGGCACTCTATGGTAGTGAAACTTGGACTGTTGGCACGGCGGAAGAGGAGAATAGAATCATTTGAGATGCGGTGTTACAGGAGAATGATGAAGATCAGATAGGTAGATAGAGTAAAAAATGAAGAGGTAGTAAGACGAGTGGGCGAAGAGAGATGTTTCTGGCGACTGCTAATGAAGAGAAGAGATATGTTGGTACGATGCATACTAAGACACCCAGGAATAGCAAATATAGTTATGGAAGGAAGGTCTAGGACAAAAACTGTAGGGGTAGACCAAGGTTAGAATATGTTAGATTGCCTCCGATATAGGGTGTGTTAGCTATGTAGAGATGAAACGATTAGCTCATGAGAGGGAGTCATGGATGGCTGCATCAAACCAGTCAAAAGACTAAAGACTCAAATAATTATTATTATTATTATTATTATTATTACCATCATTGTTGTGGTTGCTGGTAGTTGTAATAGTTCGGATGATCCAAAAGATCTTGTGAGCCGGTTTGGTGTAAAGTATGGGAATGGCTAAGAAAAGAAACATGAATGCAGGAGCACCAGATAAGTTTATGTTATGTTTAAGAAAGTGGAAAGGGGGGGGGGGGTGGTTAGATCCCCAACCGACACCGCGGGGTGGGGAGGTGAGTAAGGAAGCCCTTAAGATTGTTGAGTTATGTGATAAGGGCCTTGTCATAACGTCGCTAAAGATGAGCTCATGTTCACGTCACTTGGGAGCTGTCTCAACTCCCGGGAGAAAATTTGGAGACAGGCACAGCAATTTGGGGATTTCTCTCGGGGATTGTTGACTGTCGCTGATGGTTGTTTCATCTGTGGATGCTCGTACAAGCAAATGAGAAATATACGCCCATTCACACAAAGCAGCTCAGAGCATTAACATGCAAGACCATAGGGCCAGGCTGGCAAATTTCGCCTCATCGCCAAACCCGTAGAACTGAGAATAATGAGAGGCATTGTTAAGAGAGGTAGGACTGATTTTTCAACTTTGACAGTTTTTAACCTACTTTCAAGCTTGCCACGGTGGGTGAGTGGTTATAGTGTCGGACTACCAACCCCAAGATTGCAGGTTCGCCCCTGGCCATGTTAAGTGATTTTTGAAGGCGACAAAAATCACGATACTCATGTCATACGTTGTTGGCATGTTAAAGAACCCATTTGAATTCAGTAGGCCGTGTTCAATGGCAAAATTAATCTCGGGATTTTCCGCCAACACAAAGTTCCTCCATTCTCTACTTGAAAGCGCTGTAGTGTCAAGGAGTTTAGATATCTAACCTCCTTGACTTTCATAGCGTTCAAAGGAACGACGAAATTCGACATGCAAGCTACCCTCTGGGTGTCAATTAACAAAGCTTGCACCAGGCACCCGAGGCCATACGATATTATTATTATTATTACCTACTTTCAATTTTTTCAAAAAATGTAAGTAGACTTATGAGATATACTCAGGGCCAAACATTGTGTGTCTGTCTGTGTGTGTGTGTATTCTGTATTCTGTCCCCCGCCATGAATTCAAACACGATGAAACCGAATTGAACGAAATTTGGTACAGAGGTAGCACTAGCACAGGGCATCTAAGTTTCATGTTTTATATCACGGCCATCTTTACCAAAACTTAATGGCGGCCACCCGAATGTCCGAATTTTAAAATCAATTACGACTAAACTAATAATCGGATCTCTGGTTGGTTGGTTCCTTAGTTTAGGGGCTCAACAACGCGTCATGTAGCCCCGTGTACTTTGGGTGCGCGTATAATCTGTCTTATATCCGGTGTCAAGTGTGATGATTGTATTAGTGTGTGTTATCTGTTCCTTTAATTCAAGTAAGGACTGGAGACGATAATTTCAAGTAATTCCTACTTTCGCTACCAATTACTACCGTCCACGGGACTTAACTGTGAATTTGGCTACTACTAGGTGCCATCGCAGCCAGTGCCTGGTGACGAACGTTGGAACTTAAGAGCATTAATCAAACCTAACCCACAAATTTTGCTTCACACAAGTTTAGTAATTGGATGGTTCTTTTACATGCCATAAATCTATGAGATGGGCCCGCCAGCTTTACTTCCCCTCCGTAGGAAGGCATACTGAGGAATTATTAACGCTCTTAAAAATCCTACGATTTCAGCCGGGTTAGAACCCGCGACCTTGGGCATAGAAGCTCAGCATTTGATTGCCGCTGAGCTTGGCTGCGCCAGTGTTTGTTGATTATTGTAGCAGGAACCCCGCGCGGTACAGCAGAGAACACAGTGATGACAGAATGAGTTTTGCACATAAGTCAAGCAGCATTGCGTCTGATAAGCGTCTCAGGAGCTCATGTCACCACGTACTGTTGTTAAACGATGATCTGGATCTGAGTCATATCCTACTCGCGCAACTGTACCTGTCAACGAAGCAGGCTGACGTGTGACACAAGTAAATAAAGAATAGTTCCCATCTCGACCGCCGGCAATCAATTCGTGAAAGGGTAGTACCAACTACGCCACCAAAGCCACTAAATCGGATCTCTACCAAATTTTGTAAAAACATACCATCTTATGGAAAACGTCTTACGCCCAAATTTCAAAATCATCAGCCGTACCATCTCAGGATGGTTGCCGTGTGAATTAATTATGCAAGCATTATTTGAATCAATAACTTACAGTACAACCCACCAGTTCCGATTATCAAACCGAGAATGGTTTTAACTGTCCTAAAGGACGTAGCCCGTTCGATATTTTAAGTTCATATTATTATATTTAACGGTAATAACCAACCATCTCGGTTATAAGACAAGATGGCATCTGATATCTTGTGTCTGATCTATATTTCATCAGTTAAGTATTGCATGCAATATAGTCTACTGATAGAAATAATATGAAGTTTGTATGAAAATATACTCCTTTGATGAAATCGTTTACTCCAAATCATTATATGCTAAGTCGTTGTATGTAAGTCAATTGTTAACGATGAAATTCTTTGGACATGTTTGAGTGTGTGGTAAAACGTTAGTCTTTTACCCGTTTGGCCGGGGTTCAAAACCTATCAGAGTTGCCTTTCTTTGCTTGATTTTTTTATGTTTAATATTTTTTAATTACTTAGACGTTATAAAATTAAGCGTTATATTGTGAATTTTGCAATGGAGAGTGTATATTTAATTAAAACAACGTTCGTCACCGAATCTGCACGAGAGAAATCTGCCAGTATCCAGATGCTTTGCCAACCACGGCCAACTACAGTAGATGCGAGCTGCGCTCTACACTGGCCTGTTGGAACCCATGCCAAAGGTGTAATCCAAACGTTTCATCTTGGGGTCACTAGAATGCACTCGCCACCAAGGATAGGCGTGAGAGAAAATCAGCGATGTAGTAGGTTTTAAGTAGAAAGGCTCGTTGTCTAGGCCGGTAGAGGAGAGCGCCGCTCGCATCCAGTCAGCCTTTGTGCCAACTTTGTGGTGGCCCGTGCGATACCATGTAAGGGCATGTAAATGCATATAAATATATCTTACGTAATGGGGTGATCTTATGCGATACATTTCTGCCAGATGTCATGACTGTTCTATTTGAAACCCCATTGGTTTGTCTTGCATTGGCATTCTATACGCATCGAACTTGATGAATGACATAATGAAGTTCATACTACGATACATGTTATCATTTTAAATGATCTTGTCGACTTCGTCGTGTCGCTGGGATCTGGCGTTACGTTACAGTGACGGGACGAAATGAACCCAGATGCACTGAGGTGTGTGACGTCATAGTACCGCTTGGTGCATGTGTTCCCCAACAATCTCTACTTCGTTAGTATAGGACAAAAATCCCCGATTCTTGGATGTCACGGGTAATCTCGAGAACCACTGAATGGATTTTGATGCGGTTTTCACCATTCTGTAAAGGATATCTTGAGGAAAGATTCTGTAGAAAATAATTTATGTATGCTCAAAGGAAGCCAAGCAGTAACGATTTCAGTCAAAAAGTCGAAAACAAACTTGGCATCCGTGCTCTTCTTAAGCTTTAAACCGTTAAACATATCAATATACTATGAGCGTAAGAATTGGTCAGCATGAAAAATTCTACAAAATAGTCCGCGAGAGCATATCTCTATCTTCAATACATCGCCCACTATAATTGTTTTTAGACTGGATAAGGGGCACGTCCCCGCGCGGTCTGGTGAGCGTGACGACATCCCGCGTGCTTGACCTTGCTTTGCCCTTGGTTTGCACTTGCCGTTCGCGAGTAATTTGAAACAAGGTAAAGTATTATAAAGCAGAATAAGTATTATGCAGCTAATTTTCTAACATGTGAAGAGTCTTTTGGCTTCAAGCGAAGTGAGAAGCCTCCAGCCTTTCTAGAATTTTTCAGCATTTGTAGCATTTAAAATGATACAAAGCTAGTCTTTCAAACTGACTGTCACTTTTTATTTTAAAGCGTTTGTAACAGCCTATTGTGTGTTATTTGCAAATGTTATTTGAACTAAAGAGCAAAACGATCCTACATAGTACCTGTACGCTATCTGTTGGTGCTAGTTCAGATTATTCCTATTCTGTGAAAGTGAGACTCTGTACTTTACTTATGCACATTGATAAGGACAAAGATTGATAACTATACCCATACATTCATGAGAAAGTAGGGTATATGGCCTTTACTGAACAGCATGTTTCATCATAACAATACCAAATTTTAACCACTTGTATAGAGAGTTACTGGCCTCTATTGTTATAATTTATAATTAAGTACCTTCATTAGTTTTTGAGTTATCGATCACTTTTTTTATTAAAAATGTGGTTCCATGAAAAAAAGTCCCTTACGTCAAAGTTTTTGTTTGAATAGCTTATCTTTTTTCTACATGTAGTTGAGATGTATAGAAACAATAAATTCTCTGGGGTTTGGTGTAAGATGGATACTGTTCTTTCCAAAAATGTTTTTACTCTCGATTGAAATATTTTTTGAAAATTTAGCATTGTTAATTTAAAATCTACCTATCAAAATTTATATTAAAACTCAAAGCAGTTCAAAACCCAAATCAAATTTACATTACTCTACCCTTAGCGACTATCCTACCACGTTACCACAATATCTGATAAGAATTACACCACACGGATCATTTTGTACACAGCAAACCATTGAGAAAGAGATATGCGAGAAAGTGGTAAGTTAATATTTACTCACTCAGAACTGCCTTCCTCCAGATGTTTCCATTTCACATTTCCTCGCCTTTTCTTCATTTGATATTTTCTGCCATTTTTCACGTCTCCTAGTCATTTTCTCCCGATCACTGCCCTTCTTCTGAATTAAGCCTATTAACTTATTATTATTATTATTAAAGAAAAATCTAAAATGTTCAAATGTCATGCAGGCTCGTATTAAATGACCTCTGCAATCTTAACAATAGTCAAAATGACTAAAGAGAAATCATTCACTGAAATATGGAGAATTAAGCTATTTTTATGTGAATTTATTTATTTATCGTATGGCTTTTAGTGCCGGGAGTGTCCAAGGACATGTTCGGCTAGCCTGAGTCTGTAGCTGCTTCCAGCGGACACCCTTATTAGGGTGAGCTAAAGTTCCGTTCAATTTCAAGTAGTTCCAACTTTCGCTACCAGATATCAATGGTACCTAGTGGTGAACGTTGGAACTTTGATAGAGCGTTCCGACGAAATCTAACCTAACAATTTTGCTTTACACAAGTTTAGTCTGTGAAAGGATCTTTTACATGCCATAAATCTATGACATGGGACCGCCGGCTTTACTTCCCCTCCGAAGGAAGGCATACTGAAGGCTATTTAACGCTCTTAAAAAATCCGACGATTTTGGCCGGGTTTGAACCCGCTATCTTGGGCACAGCAGTTCAGCATGCTACCGACTACGCCACCGAATAAGACAGGAAAACGAGCTTTGGCTTAAAATCCGAACTATTCAGTCATACCTCCCCTTAATGAAGAAAAACATTTTATTTAGTCCATACTGTGGTTATCTACAGTAATATAAGTGCCTCCTAGGTAGCCTGGTGCAGGTCTCTCTAGTTGACGCCCGTGGGTGACCGTTACGCCGTGATAAAGAACACATGATTACGAAGACCTCATAATATCCAGTCCCTATGCAAGGGAATTAAAATCCCATTTGCACCGCCGGGAATCAAACCCGAGAGCTTCCTTGTCAAAGCTTACCATGCTATTCACGAAGTCACGGAGCCTTACATCTGAAGTAATTATAGTGTCCCACGTTGATCTAGTTCCTCTGTTCCCGCTAGAGTTGGTATTGCCACAACCCAACTAGAGGCAATAATACCTTAGATGTTTATCTCGTAAGACCTGTAGAGCTGTATATTAACTGTCTGAAAGTACCAGGAATTAGTGACCATTCTGGGGTTGAATTAAATATTAGATACGGTGGCATTACAAAATTAGACTCTGATGTAGCAAATAAGATCATATTCCAGTATCGCAGGGCGGATCAGGGTAAATTTCAGGGGTATTTGAATGAGCTATTTGTAGGATGGGCATCGGAAGGAAATCACATTAATATCCTGAGGACTAACTTTTTGAACATTTTAAATAGCGGTATTGATAAATTTGTTCCATTTAAATTACTGAAACAAAACCCAGATCCTGAGTATTACACACGGGAAATCAGGAGTCATAAACGGAAAATTAGGAAATTATACAATAAAAGACATGATGGTGACAAGTATATGTTGAAATTTAAGTCCTTACCAAGAGAGCTCGTCTTAAAAAAGAGGGCTGCTCATGACAATTATATGAAAGGTTTACTTGGTTCGGGAGGCGATGGGTGGAAAAAAATTACAGTTATGTTAGGAGAAGAAAGGGAAATTCAAATAATTTGTCGATGATAATGTCCGGTGAAGGTAAATTAATTACTGAGAAGCAGGCCATTGCTAATGAATTAAATGTCTTTTATGGTAGTGTGTTCAATAAATCCAATAGCTGTGCGTTGGACCTTAACGGTGAATCAGGGGCTCCACTTCTCCAAATAAACCAAAAGGAAGGAAGCTTGTAGTTAAACGTGACCGTTAATCGTGAGATCATGAGCCACGGGACCTACTTTTTACGTGGAATCCGAACCACAGGGCATGGCATGGCATATCCAAATAAACCAGTCAGCAATTGTAAAGCTAATACAAAAATTACGTTACAATATATCGAAGGGTCCTGATAATATTGTTGGTGAAGTACTTAAACTATGAGGTAGGGTCGTGGCACGATACTTAGGGATGATGTTTAATGTGTCCATAAACAATGCGCAAATCCCAGATGACTGGAAAAGAGCTGCGGTAGTCCCAATATTTGAGGGAGAGAGCAGACTTGAATTGGGCAACTACAGGCCGGTTAGTCTTACGTCCATCGTTTGTAAACAGATGGCGCATCTCATTTGCGACTACTTGAGGGAACAGTGGGAAACATTATCATGGTTTAATGATAGGCAACATGGATTTCGGAAAGGTTACTCATGCGAGAGTCAGATGCTATCACTTTTTCAAGATATTAGCGAATCGCTAGACGATCGAGTTTCAGTCGACGTCATAGTTATAGATTTTGCGAAGGCATTTGATGTCGTGCCGCATGACATGCTACTCCATAAATTAGCTTCGACGAAGATTGATAGAAGAGTAATTTTATGGATCCAAGAATTTTTGACGGGTCGTTCCCAGAAAGTGAAAGTTGAAGGCCGATTCTCGGATGAAATTACCGTGACGTCGGGTATCCCTCAGGGCAGCGTAATCGTAACTTTGTTATTTTTGGCGTTTATAAATGACTTACCAAATGGGATTCGCAGTGACTGTCGATTGTTTGCGGATGATTGTGTAATATATCGAAAGATACATGACTCACAAGACAATGCAGTACTTCAAGATGACCTGAACCTGGTCTATAAGTGGGCGATTGAAAATAAAATGAAATTAACACAAGAAAATGTAGTCTAATAAAAATAGGGAAAGTGCGAAGGCAAGATTTTCAATATAACATTGGCTCGGAAATACTTGTAGAAGAAGATTCTTGCAAATATTTGGGCGTTCACGTAAGAAATGATATGAAATGGAGTAGTCATATAGGACGTGTAGGTTCTAAAGCTTACAAATCCCTGCACTTTGTAATGAGGGTACTAAAAGGAAGTAGTACCTCTGCTAAATAATTAGGATATTTGTCACTTGTAAGACCTATTCTGGAATACGCCTCAGCGGTTTGGGATCCATATCAAGTAGGGCTCATAAATGAGTTGGAAATGGTACAAAGAAAGGCCTCTAGATTTGTGCTCAGTGACTTTAATCCCAGGAGCAGTGTGAGCCGTATGTTAAAGAAACTTGGGTCGGAATCACTTGAGTCTAGGAGGATGAAATCTAGACTCTGCGCTATGTATAACACGTATACAAATCAACCAGCATGGGGTGAGCTTAGCAAACGTATGGAAAAGCCTACTAACATGGGTAGGAGCGATCATCCTTTCAAAGTTAAGGGCCAACCACAGCGAACAAATTATGGTAAATATTCTTTCGTAAAGCGTGCCATTGATAATTGGAACTCTCTACCTGCCGCAGTCTTAGAGTCTTTTCCCAAACATATAGGTGTGTTTAAGAAAAGACTGACTATTTGTGTAAATACTCCAGTTTAATTGTTAGTGAATTGTTATGTACAATTATTTATTTGTTATATATTGTGCCCTTTTAGCAAGAAATATGCCAATCACAGTATACCAGCGTAGCTCAATTCGGAATTTTCGGGGCAGCGGTAAGTTCCCCCAATCTGTGACTCACATATTTTGGATTAATTAGAGGATACACTTGCAAAATAACAACAAAATCAACTCCTATTTTTAACACATTTAATTAATAAAATTAATGGCGCTACAAATACTTTAACAATTTAATTACTGACCCATAATCATCTACTTGTTCCAAATGAACAAGGAATCACAAATATAATAAAACAAATATTGTATTTAAACATATGGTTTCCACATAAACCAACAATTCCTACTTAGTCTTACTTCCATAAAGCATTAACTGTAAGCTTTATATAACTCCGAGCTCTTTTGGCTCCATGCTTTACATAAATATGGTGTCATTCTTGTACACCTCAAATACTATCCTTTATATTTTTTTTAATTCTCAAAAAAACAAAATGTATCATTACATTTAAAATTTATGTTAATCATCTAATTCAATACTTTTGGGCATGTCCACACATTCAGCTGTTATCATCTCTCTTTATTTTCACAAATATATTAAGGTAATCAGGAAATCAATTGTGTACTCCAGAGCGTGAAGATACTTGACACAGTCAAAAAACTATAGTTACTCCCGAAACTTAGTTGCCTTCAATTAACTCGTGGAATCCTACGTCCATACATCATTACAATAGGGATTGTTATTTATCTCTTATGTCTTATAAGACCATTATCATATAAGAAACTACGATCTGAACAAGCAAACGAAAAATATCAATCTACAAGGACCTCGGTTCAACGCCCGGGTCGTTAACAACTTTAAACACTCCTGGTGTATTCATTTCTCTTTACAACATCTTACGAGACGGTTCCGGCCCACCCTTACTCTAAGAGAGCTAGGCCATTCTACTCGGGCGCGATTTATGACACGGAGGGTGACGGGCGACTCTCTGTCTAACCCACGTTAGCAGCTCATTTCCAAGGCTTTCAAAACAAACCTTCACATTATATTCAGTTCTGGGGAGAGACCGGGCTTTTACTGTACCGTATTCATTCAAACAACTATTCTTTGGTTCATAGACCACTTTCGTAACCTTGGCTTTTATTAATTATGAGAGGGTCCTCATTGATTGGGATGATTAATACACATCCGACGACGAAGAATTAAGGGGCTTTTATCATAAGAGGATTCTGAGTTCGAATCTCTTCACATGCCTCGGGAACCATTCCCTTATAGAGGACTTTACACAATGCGATTTAGGGTCAGCCAACGGCTAAATAGACCTACGCTCAATACCATACACTTTGCTCCCTTTCAAATACATACACAATGCCTCGTGATACTACGTCACAAATAGAGGACTTATACAATTATCAATTCACTGCAATCAACTACCCTCCATAAGTAATTTACCAAGTATTTTAACCTCTACGCGTTCCTAGCGTGACATTTTAATATTATTTGCGTTCATTTGCGCTATGCATTATTTTAAGCCGAAATGTCTTCCCAAGAACTGATAAATCTCATTAGTAACAATTCACATTATTTTAATTCTTATATTAATCTTTTCCGTTGCCGATAAATCGCTCCCTTTTAAAATATTCCCTTGAACATCATATCTTACACATATATTAAGGCTTTAACGCTCTTATGTTCACATCCATTTATTTGATCCTTATTTAATATTTCCATATTTAGTTATTATTATTATCTTTATTCTTTACACAAGCTCAAAAGCTATTTCTTTCATATCTCAACTTTACTTTATTTGAATCTCTTTCATGATAATTACTGATATTTCGCTTGCTCTTATGACATTTGTTAAATACATTAACATTTTATTCACATATTTCCTCTACGGGACTTATTCTTTACATAATCATTTATAATTTCTCAAATTTCTATTATTGTTCAGACCGCGTTCGTATTTATTCAGTATTTATTTATTAACACACATCCCTTTTACTCAAAAACTCCGGTGGATTTGTACACAACCATTTCCTGACACCAAAATAAAATGAAATTCAGTACTCACATGTTTTTAAGATCGTCCCATGATCTTTATTCTTGTGCGGTACTTCATTTTGGACCCACTTTGAACTTTTACTCCATATTAAAGGAATTCATCTTATGTATAAACACTTCTTGACATATATTTAAGACACTTAACATTGACGACATTTTTATACACTGATGTGTCCCTTTTGAACACATAATAAACACTAAAAATATTAATTTAACCCACAATCTTGATCAATTTACACTTCACAATTCTTGATCACTAGGCCGTATTTCTGAGCCTATCACACGTGACCTTCTTAATTTCCCGTTTCCAAGGGTGAAATTTATTCAATGTCGGCTTCCTATCCTGCAGAATACGAAAGTCTCGAAACATCTACTGTTCCCTGGAATCCAAATTCTTCTACTCCTATCCTGGATGACCGGCTATTTATCTAGCTTGAACAGCTTCTTTGTAGATCTGTTTATCGATCCTAGCGAAAGTCTATTCGGATCGAGGTCTCTTCGATGACCTATAGATTTAGTTTATAGCAGCTAGTACTTCTCGAGTCTAGTACTTTTAGAATAGTTCGCCTGCTTTCTGGAGATAATGTTTATAGTCTCCTTGCTTCTTTATTTGATCGGTTCTCACACTCCTACGTTACTGATATACGTTCCGAACCTTATTCTGTTCTTCCCTTTTTGGGTTCTTTAATTTAGATAACAGTTTATCTTTCTGGTACGGTACTTCCGTACGTTATGATATATTCGTTCGTCTATTTAACAACCTATCGCCTTTAAGTCCGACGTTCGCGGCCTGCTCTGACTATATCTTACGAACTTTCACTATAACTTGTATACAGTCGGGCCTAAATCCTGTAACTAGGATTTTCCTAATCTTTCAATACGGCGATACTTTAAATTTCTTCTTTACCACTCCTTATGGAGGCAAGCAAGTTGTTAATACTGCGACGCCTATGGCTATCGGATATTACTTCTGCGGTGTAACACAGCGTTTCTCCCCTCAAGGAGTACTAGTAACTGTCTTCGATGTAACCTAGTGACGTGCCCTCAGGCCGTTTGAACACTGATGTGCTGTGATGTAGTCTTACGCCCCTCACGAACTGTCGGAACTGCGTGCGTAGTAACACCCTCACGGGTTGTCAAAATAACTGCATGATTGGCTTGGTGAAGCCCGAAGCTTTATACTATTTCACTACAAAAAAATAAGACTCTAGCCTTTTCTGTGGCCAACTTCTAAAATAATGGTTGCACAATTATAAAAATTATACCTTCCGAAAGCTCGTCTTCTCAATGTCAAATAATCTCATTGCACCTAAGAATCGATCGTGCAATTCGGAGATATTAATTAATTTCTCGTCCTCAGATGTGTGGGTGTTGCTTTTCTTTTGCTTTCTCCCCTCCACACAGGCCTTGGTAATTCCCCAATGACGTCGTCTTGCGTTTGCAGTTTTCTCCTGCGCAATTATTAAATGTTTTCTCTTTACTGAAAAATCTCTCATTCAAAATGATTCACTGTACTGTACTTGTTTACTCATTATTATACTTGTAAACGGGTTAAATTTAATTATTCCTCTTCTGGCGCATAAGCGGTGTTGTCATTTTCCAGCAACGTCAGCTCGATTTCCGACTCAGGCTTCCTTGTTTAATCCTGGGAAATTTCCACTCGGTTATTAATACTCGTGACTCGCTCCCTTCTGAATGTTAAGAGGGATGATATCATCCTCTCGAACACCTGGTCCTCGTTGGTTGCACAACCTTAGGCTAGCATCCTAGCTGGATCTTTCTTTAAGTTACATTAGAAACTGTACGTTTCTTTGATTTCTTCTTCAAATGCATGGATTCGACCATCCATGGACCTGATGGCACATGGGTTCATCTCTTCCCTCCTTAGGTAAATAAATTTTCGAAAAATCTTTGAGGAAATTTATTTCAATTAATCTTATCTTTCTTTATTCGTCGAAGCCATCATAACGTCGTCCGTATCTACTGTTATTTTTACTTCTTTAAAGTCGTATCCGGTAATTGGGTAGGTCGGGTATGCTCTGTCCCTACCCTTTCTTTCTTTCTTTCTTTCTTTACTTGTCTGGACTTTAAGTCCCCAGAACCTCACTCTTCCTCACGGGTTTGGTCTATCCCTACCCGTTTCCTTATTTTATCATTTTCCTTTCTTAAATTGGAATTTTCTTCTTCAATAAATTCAATTATTTCTTTAATTTCCCAATATAATTTCTCCAATTCGCATTCGCACTCGAATGCTTGAGCTCTATTTTCTATTTCTTCCTTGTTCTTGTTTATGTCAAAAGCGGATTCATCTCTAAATGTTTCCATAACCAGGGCTTGCTCATTTTCTTCATCAAAATCTTCGGGAGGGTAATATAATTTCAAATTTGCTGAATTCATGGTCACTTCGTGATCCGTTTCACAGTGCCGAATTCTATATGCGTTATTCCTCAAATCTCTGATTATTTGATATGGTCCGTGGTACATTTTCTGGAATTTCTTGTACACACGGTTCCCTGGATCCGAAATGGCTGGTCTTTTTACTAACACCATTTCTCCTGCTAATAATGGTCGATGATACCTCTTATGCTTATTCCTTCTCTGCCTCCTGTCGGCTTGAGCTTTTAGATGCTCAAAGGCTCTTCTAATGCGTACATCTCTTCCAGGCTGAGCGTCTGCCGGCCTAGGAATTACCAGACTCCAAGGTCTTTCTGGTTGCTCATTCCGATGTAACGTTATGGGTATCTCTCCTGTGGATTCATGGATTGTATTATTTATACAAAATTCGATAATATCCAAGATATCTATCCACTTCCAATTTTCTTCGGCACAGTATATTCTACAGTACTTGGCCGTCTCTCTCATAACTCTTTCTACAGGATTTGCCTCAGGATGGCGAATACTTGACAAAATCTGACGTATTCCAAGTCTTTCTAATTCTCTTCTGAACTCTACACTGGTGAAACAACTGCCGTGATCCGACAACAAATTCTCAGGTTTCCCCAGAATCGGTATCACTTTTTCTTTAAGTCGTTTTAACACCTGTTTGGTACTAGTCTTCTGTATGGGAGCAAGGACAACCATTTTAGTGAAGACATCCATAGCCACCATTATGTGTCGATTTCCTCTTCTTGCCTTTGGCAAAGGTCCAAAATTATCAATAGATATGATTTGGCCGGGCCTTTCAGGCAACAATGGTATAGGCTTCTGTCTCATCAGAAATGCATTAGGTTTGATCCTTTGACATAGATCACATGTCTTTAGCGTGTCCCTTACAGTTTCTCTCAGTCTCGGCCATACAAATGCTTCTTTCAGCATCGAGACGGTTTTGTCGACTCCCATATGTCCGAACGATCTATGGGCTAACCATACTATTTTCCTCTGCAAAATTGCAGGTACAACAATCCTTAATTTTGTATGGTCAGAGTCTACAAACTTATATAACAATCCATTATAAAACGTGTAGTCTTGAGCTATCTTATTCGCTTCCGTGTACGCTGGTGTTCCTCTTATCAAGCTTCCCTCAAGGAAAGATATGAGCATGTTCATCCATGGATCCTCCCGTTGTCTTTGACTAATGCTTCTTAACTCATTAAGAGTACGCTGATCCCTGTCTTCCAAATCTATAGCCATTACTTCCTCTTCTATGGACTCTGGCTGTCTACTTAAGTAGTCTGGAACTATATTTTCTTTTCCTGGGCAGTACTCTATCTTGACATCAAATTGTTGAATGTATAAAGCCCAACGCATCAACCTTTGACTGGATAAATCAGTCTTCATCAAAAAGGTTAAGGCTTTATGATCCGTTCTTAGAATGACCTGAAACCCATATACGATCTTCCGCCAATATTGCAACGCGTGCAATATCGCTAACAGCTCGATTTCGCTGATCGTATAATTTTTCTCGTGTGGTTTCAGTCTCCTACTTGTGAAAGCTAGATAGTTCTTCTTATCAGGGTTGTCCGGGTTTTCCTGATATAGCATTGCCCCTATTCCAATCTGGGATGCGTCTGTTTGAATGATAAATCTCTGATTAAAATCAGGATATCCTAGCTTCACGTAATTTAAGAGCATTTCCTTGGCCTCCACGAATGCTTTTTCTGCTTCCTCCGTCCATTTCCACTTGCCCCCCTTCTTCAGAAGGTCCTGTAGTGGTGCAACAGTTTTGGTGTATGATGGACAATGTCCTGAGAAGAACCCAATCAATCCCAAAAACTGGCGAACGTTCTTCACTTTCAAAGGCCTTGGAAAATCCCTTATCGATTCCAATTTGCATGGATTTGGTTTAACACCATCCTTGTCAATCACATGCCCTAAAAATGTCACTTGCCTTTGACAAAAATTCGACTTCTTTAAATTTATTTTAAAATTTGCCCTTCTTAAGTCTTCCAATAATTTCTTCAAATTTTCTAAATGTTCCTCAATGTTCTCTGAGGTAAGCAAAATGTCATCCACGTATCGGATAGTGCAATCTTTCACTTCCTCTGACAGGTTCCGATCAAGCGCTCTTATTAATGCAGATCCTGCGGTCTTCAATCCAAACGGACATCTTCTAAAACAATATATTTGTTGGTCGAACTGAAATCCAGTCAACAAGCTGGTTTTCTCTTCCAGTTCGAGGTGATGATACGAAGAAGTCATGTCAATATTTGTAAAAATCTTCTTGCCTTTGAACTTCCTCAGTATTTCTTTTATGGGTGGTGCCGAATCATTTTCTGGTATGATTTTTGCATTTAAATTTCTGGCATCTAAACACACCCTTACTGAGCCATCCGGTTTACTCACAATCACTAATGGACTAACATATGGTGTCGCCATCTTTTCTATAACACCTGCATTCATCATCTCCTGCAGTGTTTTCTTAGTTTGTGGGTAATGTTTTTCCGCAACCGGGTATGGTTTTTGTTTGAACGGTGCCCAATCATTGACCTGGAACGCGTATTTAAAATTTTCAATCTTCCCTGGCTTGGAATCAAATACGCCCCTATAGTCCAATAATAATTTCTTTAACTGTTCCTTAATTTCGAGGCTGACTTTAGCTTCCTCCACTTTTCCTGACAGGTTGGTCTCGAACTCATTTTCCACATTATCTTCGAGTTCTATGTTGAGGACTTCAAATATCTTTTCTATGTCCTTATAATCTTCCTCAATCACTTCTTCCATATGCCATACCTGTTCTTCTATTTTCGCATCCTGTTCCTGTAGGTTAATGTTTTGTTCATCCACATCCTCTCTTTGAATTCTAATGCAGTTTTGCGCTAGGTCTATAATGACCTTGTTCTCACGGATAAAATCAATACCTAATATGACATTATACGGTAATTGATTTACCAGCAAAAAGCACTGCGAAATTTCAGCGTTACCCATGATCAGATCAATGTATACCTGAAATTTACATGTCAAAGATTTTTCAGGGATAATTCCCTTATTCTTTACACTAGATGTGGGAATCTTTAGTACTCGGCCCCTTGTTTCCAATTCATTTAAAAGGGTTTGTGTAATTAGACTTATTGTGGATCCGGTATCAATCAATGCTCTGACCAGTAATCCTTCTATCCTAAGCATAATTATAGGTAGTTCTCTTTTAACAGGTGGGATTCCTTCCACATCCTCGTTAATTAGCTCATCTGGTCTGGCTATCCAATTTACAATTTCTACCTCCTCCCAGCTCCTGGTATGTTTCCACTTTTGACAATTTAAATTTGGAGTTTTTTTTTTATCCTGAGGGTTCCCTTTTCCCTCATTCTTCAACTGAGCTTGTAGTTCCAAGCTTTGAGCTCCATCTAGTCGGTCGGGTGATTTCCGGTTCTTGATTGCCTCACTCCAACGGACTTTTTGCCTATCAGGTTCATCTGGTCTTTCGTTCATATAACGAAGACTCTCCTGATATCTTTCTTCTATTTCGGCCCGATATTCATCATCCCTATCGTCTGGCCTTACATTCCTTCTGGGATAATTCTCCCATTTCTTTCTGTTTTCTTGCCTTTGATGGTTATTGTTATAGGGTCGGCTTTCTTGTTGCCTATAACCCGTAATCCTAGGATTTCTTCCTCGATATCCTCCCCTGTAATATGGCTGTATCCTTCTCGGCTCCTGGTGCCCATACTCTCGACCTAGTCCTTGGGTATCCGTGCTGGTGGACTGATTCCTGGTCGCTGGTTTTTCTCCAGTTTCCTGACTGCTGGCCATGTGTACTTGCTCAGTTTGTCTTTGATGCCGAGGAGTTACGTGCGAAGTCGTCATATCTAATTGACGTAATACACTTTCCACTTCCACAGCACTTCTGGCTTTGGATGAGATTAACAGCCTCTGAATCTCATACGGAAGTTGTCTTGCAATGGCGGCACACAGGTCGTTTTCTGCCGGAGCAATATCCAGTTCGCGGAATTTACACAGCTGAGCGGTGAAAAATTCCGAGTATTTAGTAGGTGCATTTGTGCTGTACTTCCTAGAGTACAGATCTAGCCTTAAATTCTCTTGGACGTCTGCTGCCCAATATCGTTTTAAAAATGCTTCCCTAAAGCCTTCCACCGTATCAAAGGTGTATCTGAAGCTTCTGAACCAGGTGAGACAATCACCTGCCAACAGCTTTTCAATAGCTCTCAGTCTCCGATCCTGAGGAACCTTCATTTCGTTTAGATACTCTGCCACTTCTTTTAGCCAGTATTTTGGAGTAATAGACATATTATTACCCGTAAACTTTACTGGTCTGTCCTCATTGGATTTAATAATGTTTATTATCTGGCCATTTGTCTGATTCATGTACGGGGTTGACATCGCCATCGGATATCCTGGGTTCTTATAAGGGCTCTCCCCTCCTAAGTCCCTCTCCGTATCTGTGCCTTGTTCACGAGAATCTACCCATCCTGTCTTTGGAAACTCCTCCTGATTCTCAAATTCTAACTTCCTTTCTCTTCGGGCACTTTCTTCATTAGCCATGAGTTGGATTTCCATTTGACTGTTCTTATGTTCAGTCCTCTCCAATCGGGATCTTAATTCATTCTGAATTCTTTCTTGATCCCTTTTAATATCTTCCTCTGCCTTTTTGGATTGGAATTTCTCATCATTGAAGCTATCCCTGAGTTCATTTAATTCTTCTTCTACCTCTTTCTTAAAGATCATGACCTTTTGGTCTATATTTTCTGGCTTAACGTCACCTATGGTCTCTAGGTCTTTTCGTATTTCCTTTATCTTCTTCTCCACTTCTTTTCGTCCTTTATCGACTTTGTCCTGGATCTTGTTCATATCCTCTCGAGCCTTTCCTTGTTCCTCGAATATAATTGTTATGTCAGTTATAACCTTATCTATATCTCCCTTGGTGTCTCCCATTTGTTTTGTTAATCCTATTACGGTTTCCTGTATTCCAGTAACCCCTTTATCTATCCTCTCTATTTTCACGAGTTGTTCATCACGATCCTTTTTTCGTTGCATGCTTTCACCCTTAAGATTCCCTTCGTATTCACCTAACTTCGTGGTAATATCCCCCTCATGCTTCCTCAACCATTCGTCCACCTGTCCCGTGAATACGTTAAATTGCAATTCCCTTTTACTTGCATCGACCTTACTTTGCTTCTTAACATCGATTATTTCTGCCTGGACCTTCTCGACTTTTCCCTCGAGGTCTCCTACTTTGTCCTTTACCCCTTTAAATTCTTCTCCTAGCTTATTCACGCTTTGTTTTATTTCATCCCGGGAGGCCTCACAAATATCGCTATTAGATTTTATCTGAGCTTCTAATTTTCCTGCACACCTTGGATCTGGGTTACAAGTTTCTTTTCACAATCATCACCCTTTGTTTCTATGTTAATTAATTTAGTTCCTATAGAACGAAAATTATTTTCCATGGTACCAATTTTATCCTCTATAATTTTAAAATTATCCTGGCATTCCTTTTTGAATTCTATACTATTTTTTTCTATAGTATTTATCTGGGTTCTCAATCCTGCATTAAATGTGTTACTCTCAATTTGCAATGCCTTTAACTTTTCCCCAAATGTTTTATCCAATATTTGAAATTTGGACTCTATGTTTCCTTCTATCCTCTCTCGGAGTTCATTTGACCCCTGTTTTATTCCCCCTTTTAATTCATTTAACTTATTCCCAAAATCAGTGTCAAAAGCTTGAAATTTGTTATTCATTGTTTCTTCTAATTTCTTATTTATATTACTTTGTATTTTAGTCTCCATGGCCTCTAATTTAGTGTTCATGGCTTGACTGTTCAAAAAATTATCACCTATCATCTTCTCCTGAAATGAATGTAATTTATTTTCAAGTTTCCCTTCCATTATTCCTAGTTTATCTTCCAAAGCCCTGGATTGTGCTGACAAATGATCTGAATTTTCTGTTTTTATACTATTCAATTTGCCCTCTATCTCAGCCTTCAATTCATCGTTCATTTTTACACAGTTAACTTCGATAGCTTCTAATTTAGTTCCCATGTTAGCACTATCAGTTTTTAGTGACTCTAAACTTTGATTCATGGATCCGAACACTTTGTTATTTTCCTCCTTTTGGAGACTCAATGTATTGTCTATTGTTCCCAATTTATTGTTCATGGTCTCCCACTTTTCTTTGCTATCGGCTTTTATAGCGTTTAAAAGTTCCTGCCTCTCTTCCCTATTCTCCTTTATGCATCTTCCGTACTTTGCGTACTTATTTTTATTATCTCGTCCCTATTCTTTTGGAAATGTTCATCCAAACACTCTTTTAACTCCATCATCGTCACCATCTTTTCTAATATAAGAATACAGTGGACCACTAATGCCACCACACTAGTACATGCTTGAGAGATGATACTCTGAATTATTGTGTCCCAATTTCTTCAAAAATTTACTTTGGTACGGGTATTCACTTATAACGTACCCTTTTGATACTTTTATTCAATTTCATAAAACCTTTATGGAAGTATTTAAAATTCAAAATTTCGAAAAACCATTTTTTCAAAAAAATGAAAATTTTGATTTTTCGAGAAAACTCGGGTTTTCCCAAGGAAAACTCAGCCCTGCGTACTGGGCGCCATGAAATGTTTGCTAGGGGGGGGGGGGGGTTAATAATATAATTCAGGGCTGCTCGGTATGAGTTTCCAGGGACCCATGCGGTCAGTTAATATTTTATGTTGTAGCTACACCTATCATTACTTTACTTTACATGATATGACCGTCTTAAGTGTTCCTCTAGTATTTAATCCAGCACATTACTTATATGACCCCCATGTGCCCTTTTAGCAAGAAATATGCCAATCACAGTATACCAGCGTAGCTCAATTCGGAATTTTCGGGGCAGCGGTAAGTTCCCCCAATCTGTGACTCACATATTTTGGATTAATTAGAGGATACACTTGCAAAATAACAACAAAATCAACTCCTATTTTTAACACATTTAATTAATAAAATTAATGGCGCTACAAATACTTTAACAATTTAATTACTGACCCATAATCATCTACTTGTTCCAAATGAACAAGGAATCACAAATATAATAAAACAAATATTGTATTTAAACATATGGTTTCCACATAAACCAACAATTCCTACTTAGTCTTACTTCCATAAAGCATTAACTGTAAGCTTTATATAACTCCGAGCTCTTTTGGCTCCATGCTTTACATAAATATGGTGTCATTCTTGTACACCTCAAATACTATCCTTTATATTTTTTTTAATTCTCAAAAAAACAAAATGTATCATTACATTTAAAATTTATGTTAATCATCTAATTCAATACTTTTGGGCATGTCCACACATTCAGCTGTTATCATCTCTCTTTATTTTCACAAATATATTAAGGTAATCAGGAAATCAATTGTGTACTCCAGAGCGTGAAGATACTTGACACAGTCAAAAAACTATAGTTACTCCCGAAACTTAGTTGCCTTCAATTAACTCGTGGAATCCTACGTCCATACATCATTACAATAGGGATTGTTATTTATCTCTTATGTCTTATAAGACCATTATCATATAAGAAACTACGATCTGAACAAGCAAACGAAAAATATCAATCTACAAGGACCTCGGTTCAACGCCCGGGTCGTTAACAACTTTAAACACTCCTGGTGTATTCATTTCTCTTTACAACATCTTACGAGACGGTTCCGGCCCACCCTTACTCTAAGAGAGCTAGGCCATTCTACTCGGGCGCGATTTATGACACGGAGGGTGACGGGCGACTCTCTGTCTAACCCACGTTAGCAGCTCATTTCCAAGGCTTTCAAAACAAACCTTCACATTATATTCAGTTCTGGGGAGAGACCGGGCTTTTACTGTACCGTATTCATTCAAACAACTATTCTTTGGTTCATAGACCACTTTCGTAACCTTGGCTTTTATTAATTATGAGAGGGTCCTCATTGATTGGGAAGATTAATACACATCCGACGACGAAGAATTAAGGGGCTTTTATCATAAGAGGATTCTGAGTTCGAATCTCTTCACATGCCTCGGGAACCATTCCCTTATAGAGGACTTTACACAATGCGATTTAGGGTCAGCCAACGGCTAAATAGACCTACGCTCAATACCATACACTTTGCTCCCTTTCAAATACATACACAATGCCTCGTGATACTACGTCACAAATAGAGGACTTATACAATTATCAATTCACTGCAATCAACTACCCTCCATAAGTAATTTACCAAGTATTTTAACCTCTACGCGTTCCTAGCGTGACATTTTAATATTATTTGCGTTCATTTGCGCTATGCATTATTTTAAGCCGAAATGTCTTCCCAAGAACTGATAAATCTCATTAGTAACAATTCACATTATTTTAATTCTTATATTAATCTTTTCCGTTGCCGATAAATCGCTCCCTTTTAAAATATTCCCTTGAACATCATATCTTACACATATATTAAGGCTTTAACGCTCTTATGTTCACATCCATTTATTTGATCCTTATTTAATATTTCCATATTTAGTTATTATTATTATCTTTATTCTTTACACAAGCTCAAAAGCTATTTCTTTCATATCTCAACTTTACTTTATTTGAATCTCTTTCATGATAATTACTGATATTTCGCTTGCTCTTATGACATTTGTTAAATACATTAACATTTTATTCACATATTTCCTCTACGGGACTTATTCTTTACATAATCATTTATAATTTCTCAAATTTCTATTATTGTTCAGACCGCGTTCGTATTTATTCAGTATTTATTTATTAACACACATCCCTTTTACTCAAAAACTCCGGTGGATTTGTACACAACCATTTCCTGACACCAAAATAAAATGAAATTCAGTACTCACATGTTTTTAAGATCGTTCCATGATCTTTATTCTTGTGCGGTACTTCATTTTGGACCCACTTTGAACTTTTACTCCATATTAAAGGAATTCATCTTATGTATAAACACTTCTTGACATATATTTAAGACACTTAACATTGACGACATTTTTATACACTGATGTGTCCCTTTTGAACACATAATAAACACTAAAAATATTAATTTAACCCACAATCTTGATCAATTTACACTTCACAATTCTTGATCACTAGGCCGTATTTCTGAGCCTATCACACGTGACCTTCTTAATTTCCCGTTTCCAAGGGTGAAATTTATTCAATGTCGGCTTCCTATCCTGCAGAATACGAAAGTCTCGAAACATCTACTGTTCCCTGGAATCCAAATTCTTCTACTCCTATCCTGGATGACCGGCTATTTATCTAGCTTGAACAGCTTCTTTGTAGATCTGTTTATCGATCCTAGCGAAAGTCTATTCGGATCGAGGTCTCTTCGATGACCTATAGATTTAGTTTATAGCAGCTAGTACTTCTCGAGTCTAGTACTTTTAGAATAGTTCGCCTGCTTTCTGGAGATAATGTTTATAGTCTCCTTGCTTCTTTATTTGATCGGTTCTCACACTCCTACGTTACTGATATACGTTCCGAACCTTATTCTGTTCTTCCCTTTTTGGGTTCTTTAATTTAGATAACAGTTTATCTTTCTGGTACGGTACTTCCGTACGTTATGATATATTCGTTCGTCTATTTAACAACCTATCGCCTTTAAGTCCGACGTTCGCGGCCTGCTCTGACTATATCTTACGAACTTTCACTATAACTTGTATACAGTCGGGCCTAAATCCTGTAACTAGGATTTTCCTAATCTTTCAATACGGCGATACTTTAAATTTCTTCTTTACCACTCCTTATGGAGGCAAGCAAGTTGTTAATACTGCGACGCCTATGGCTATCGGATATTACTTCTGCGGTGTAACACAGCGTTTCTCCCCTCAAGGAGTACTAGTAACTGTCTTCGATGTAACCTAGTGACGTGCCCTCAGGCCGTTTGAACACTGATGTGCTGTGATGTAGTCTTACGCCCCTCACGGACTGTCGGAACTGCGTGCGTAGTAACACCCTCACGGGTTGTCAAAATAACTGCATGATTGGCTTGGTGAAGCCCGAAGCTTTATACTATTTCACTACAAAAAAATAAGACTCTAGCCTTTTCTGTGGCCAACTTCTAAAATAATGGTTGCACAATTATAAAAATTATACCTTCCGAAAGCTCGTCTTCTCAATGTCAAATAATCTCATTGCACCTAAGAATCGATCGTGCAATTCGGAGATATTAATTAATTTCTCGTCCTCAGATGTGTGGGTGTTGCTTTTCTTTTGCCTTCTCCCCTCCACACAGGCCTTGGTAATTCCCCAATGACGTCGTCTTGCGTTTGCAGTTTTCTCCTGCGCAATTATTAAATGTTTTCTCTTTACTGAAAAATCTCTCATTCAAAATGATTCACTGTACTGTACTTGTTTACTCATTATTATACTTGTAAACGGGTTAAATTTAATTATTCCTCTTCTGGCGCATAAGCGGTGTTGTCATTTTCCAGCAACGTCAGCTCGATTTCCGACTCAGGCTTCCTTGTTTAATCCTGGGAAATTTCCACTCGGTTATTAATACTCGTGACTCGCTCCCTTCTGAATGTTAAGAGGGATGATATCATCCTCTCGAACACCTGGTCCTCGTTGGTTGCACAACCTTAGGCTAGCATCCTAGCTGGACCTTTCTTTAAGTTACATTAGAAACTGTACGTTTCTTTGATTTCTTCTTCAAATGCATGGATTCGACCATCCATGGACCTGATGGCACATGGGTTCAATATATCTAATTTGCCACCGGGGGACACACCCCCAATTGCAAATAAACGAATGAATGAATGAATCATTTAGGGTCCAGCACCTTTAGCCTTCGTTCATTTCATCCCTCGTCTTGGAGAGATTCATATCAACTCTTTTGTGACCCAGCAAACTGTGAACGACAAGCAAGGTACCGTAGTTAAACACAAAATAAGTGTGCCGTGAAAACCAATATACCATCTTTTTGGAAAACTTGATAGGGTGGTTATGGCTGCTTGAGCTGTTAGTTCTCGCAGTAAAGAGGCGCAGGTGCGCTTCATAAAAGCTGAGGTAGTGCGCAGTTCGCTACTCCTGTGTGGTTCCGGGTGGGGACACCAAGAGTCCGCTGATGAGCCAGCTTGGTGTTCTAGGCGAAACCCCACACAAGACACGGCACATACCTAGACAAATTGCTGAGGTTTACATGTCTGTATTTCTTTTCATTAATCTAGCACAGCAAATAGGCGAAAATAATGCATTTCAGTCCGTGAAAACGACTGTACCCAATTGTAATAGGTGGTTCCTTAATCCTGAAAAGAATTACATGTGACAAATAAATACACTTAGATGACCAGCTTCGATCGTCAAGCGGTCATCATCAGATGACGCAACAACACTGGAATTTCCTTCCAGTCCAGTTCAAGCAGCGCAGCTGCGCGGAAACGGCCCACACTTCGCTCAAACAGTTCAGTTCATAACCCACAATAACCCTAAAACAGACTGAACCCTAACAATAGAAACAATGTAGAAGAGTGAAATAGGTAAATACAGTACAGGACAGTACGTAGTTTGGTGCAGAGAGTAAACAGGGAAATCAACAGGAAAAAAGATACAACACTTTCTTTCCTATACAGAGGTAAGCGAGTCCAACACAACGTTCTTATACACAGGTACAAAAGTATCTTGTATAAAGTTTTTAGGCTACTTTTCACATTTTGCAAAAATGAGGAAAAAGTAGGCTTATGAAATCGATCCGGGCAAATGTGTGTCCTCTGTCTGTCTGTCCTTATGTTTGTCTGTTTGGCTGTGTGTGTGTGTGTCCCCTATCAACTCCTAAACGGCTGCAGCAATCGAAACAAAATATGGTAGGAGTAATGATCTATACCTGAATATCTCAATCCCGTATTTGAAAATGATGTCAGTGCTACCAACTGCAGAAAAATCGCAATTGAAATTTGAACTCCAAGTTGGATATCTTGGAAGGTATGCATGGGAGCTATTTCAAAATTGGCACACGTATAGATAATCATATTTCAGTTTAATTTCCAGGAGGTCAAACATGGTAGTGTTGTCAAAATGATTATAAGCCTGCTGATGTGTCCAATTTTTAAATGCACATGACTTCTACACTAACAATTGGAATTCAACCAAATTTCGTATGTGCTATATATATATATACAGATATAAATGGGCGTATTCTTAAGAGCCACCAGTGCTGCCCACTGTTAATAAATGCTCTCAATTTATTTTATCCAAGTAGCAAAATATCAGAAAGTATGCAAGCCGACAGCTTTAAACTCTGAGTAACTTATATACGTCAGTGCTACCAACATGATTCTAAGCCTGCTGAGATGTCCAACTTTAAATACATGTAACTTCTATACTATCATTTGGATTTCAACAACATTTCGTATGTGCTATGTGTACCATAACAGATATGACTATGCGTATTCTTAAGAACAACCAGGTCTGCCAACTGTTAATAAATGCTGTCTCTATTTTTGTTACCCTAATATCAATATATCAGAAAGTATGTAAGCAAACTTAGCACACGTATAGTACCTGCCATTCTAGATTAATTTGGAGTAACTTATATACGTCAGTGCTGCCAACATGATTCTAAGCCTGCCGATAAGTCCAATTCTAAAATGAATGTAACTTCTATACTGACCAATTGATTTCATTCAAAATTGGCACAACAATAGACCATATTATTCCTGATTATTTCTGACCAATACATGCATGACATTGTTGACAACATGATTTTACGCGAGCTGTTAGATCCAATGTTTAACTGCATGTAACGTCCATGCTATCCATTGGACTTCAACCAAATTTTGTATTCTGTACCTTAAGAGATGGAACTAAGAATATATTTAGTCACCAGGGCTGCCAACTGTAGTGCTCTATTAGGCTACATTATGCCAGATATACAGTATTTCGAACTAATTCGAAATTTGGATATTACCAACTTAATTTCGTCATTATTCTAGATAGATCCATATAGATTATTCATTGGCATGCGTCTCAAATTTTAAGAAAATTAGGCTCTTTAGTTCGGCACGGAACTTCTTGTTAACCTTAAAAATGACGACACCTAGAAATGTATTTCCAATACAGAGGTTTTTCTTATACAGAGGTTAACTATAACCAGGTTCGACTGTAGAATATAAGTTTGTTATCGTAATGCAACCCATGCTAATGAAGATCACAATGAATGGTTGAAAACATGTTTCATTAAACATTAGTGCATTAACAGGTGTCTCAGTTAGCTCAATAAGTTACCACGGAATAGCTGACCGCATTACACCACCGGCCGAGCAATGTGGGTCTGGCGGATATTGCATCATCCCCTCCCCAGACACGGCAATGAGAATCACTGGCAACTCACTGTGGCTCAGTCTACTGGATTCCTCCAGGATAGACATTCAAATTCGGAGTTGGGAGCTGCTGGAACAAATTGATTGGAACAAATATATTTATTTTTGAGACGATAATCTTGTCACACGACAATTCAAATTATCTGAACACTAGTTCTTTTAGTATTGTCATTCCTTCACTCAAGAGCTTAAACCATTTTGTTAATGAGCCCCGTGTTCTTGAGTGAGTATTTACTTTTCTTATAGTCCGTATTTTCTTGGTGATTGCATTTATTGAAGCCAAGGATTTAGGTAGCTATCCCGTGATTCTATTTAGTGATTTTGGAAAATCTTCAGGTAAAAGACAAATCAAGGACCACCGAGAGTAGAAACTCAGACCTCCGTGCACACAGCACCCCTTTTTGGGGATGACAATTTTATTTAATTGAAATAAGGACCTTCAGTCAGGAGTTTAAACCATTCTGTTGATCAGCCCCGTGTTACTGAGTGACTATTGGCTCTTTCTTTACGACCTGTATTATCTTAGTGACTGCATTGATTAGGTTCAAAAGGATTGAGGTAGCTGTCCCGTGATTCTATGTAGTGATTTTGGAAAAACTTCAGGATGAAGAGAAAATCACCCCTGTTATTACCGGGAGAAGAACTTCATATCTCCGAGCCCACAGCTCCCCTTTGCAAATGCCATAATTGTATTTCACTGAAATAGGGATGTGGGACAGAGTGGGAAATAGGGAAGCAGTGCTCCCTGGATAATCAGCCTAGCGTAACACGGTCCACTAGAAATTGTCAGGTGATTAGTATAATGGAACAACGTACTTACCCCTTGTGCTCTGGCTAAGCCTGGTCAAGCTCAAGTCTACTGCACCACTTTACACCTCATGAATCATTCCACTCATAATAACGTACGACCAATAACATGGTCAACCATTAGAATTCTAACGTCACAATACTACAGTAAGTACTAGAACTTGAAACACCTGCTGTACTTCATTTCTTGAACAGAGCGCAGGCAATTATGGAATATTGTTAATTTGTAGCGCCGGCACCGTGGTGTTGGGGTAGCGCTCCTGCCACCCACCCGGAGGCCTCGGGTTCGATTCCCGGCTCCGTCAAGGATTTTAGAAACTGACCTGAGGGCTGGAACGGGGTGAATTTAGCCTTTTGAGGACAATTGAGTACCTGTCTGACAGTGAGGCAGCGCCCCGATCACGAAAACCAAGATTAACGGCCGAGAAGAACCGATGCGCTGATCACGCATTACCCCAATATATCCAGGCCAAATAGCTGGGCAGCGGTCACTTGGTAGGCCTAGGCCCTTCATGGGCTGTATTGTCAGGAGGGGGGGGGCTTAATTTGTAGCTCTTCAGTCGGTCAACACGATTGTCCCCATTTAATGGGCGGGGTACAAGATATAAATATGTAACGACAATCCTGAAAAAAAAAAAAATGTATTAATTAGATTATCACAGATAGTGGAGCGAAGCCTCCGTGGCTTAGGCGGCAGCACGCCGGCCTCTCACCGCTGGGTCCGTGGTTCAAATCCCGGTCACTCCATGTGAGATCTGTGCTGGACAAAATGGAGGCAGACAGGTTTTTCTCCGGGTACTCCGATTTTCCCTGTCAAAATTTCATTCCAGCAACACTCTTCACTATCATTTCATTTCATCTGTCATTCATTTAATCATTGCCCCAGAGGAGTGCGTCAGGCCTCGGCAGCCGGCACAGTTCATATCCTCGCCGCTAGATGGGGGCATCATTCATTCCATTCCTGACCCGGTCGGAGACTGGATGCAGGCTGTGGATTTTCATTTCATCACAGATAGTGGAGCAGTTTAGGATTACGCGCTTTGACCCTCAACTGGCCATCATCAGATCCTTATCACTGTGTAGCGTTTAATGTGGACACGAAATAAGTAATTAATTTATTTAATTATAGTTGCTAATACAGTATTGTAGAAGTTCGTCTTCGTTGTATTGTTTCAACGGTGAATCCCGTTTTTGTCTTGACGGTTTATTTTATGAATTACGTAATAAAAATGTTTAAGAAATGTATATACACGTTTGTACGAATAAACACCAATATAGTAGTAAGTCAACAAACAAACAAACATGAAGCTAGCATGCACTGTCTAAATACTATATGCACGGTACTTACTCGACTTGTGAAGTTTCTCAGTGTTGACTTGCCGCTTGGCCTGTCACTCACCAACTGTTGAGATAAGAGTCCGAGCTACGTTAGGTGTGCGTGACGTCATGTGCGACCTCTGTTATCTGAACCTTGTAACTGAGGCTGTGAATTTATAGCGTTTGCGACTGAACTAATAAACTGAGGTTGGATTGACTTTTTCAAATGGGCGTATGTTACGGATTCTGGGAAACTTTCATACTATCGCAGGCCAATTTACATCATCCACCACAGCATAAGAAACAACCCACATACGCTGCTACCCGGTCTCATAGACGACTACAGGTTCCATGCGATGCTACCTATATTCAGGTCTCGGTTTGTATGAAAAATAAACACATAGTGCATCCTTCTCCTGTAATATATTCCCCATTACAAACCCTTCCCGTGTGCATTTATTGCCTCATTTTTATTAGTGTGGATTTTAATTTTTATTTAGCAGAGTGTCAAGTGGTGATATTTGTAAAGATATGTGTTCATTCAGATTTGCTGGTTTCGTTTTCTTCGCTAGATATATTTCAACGGATTTTTAATGTCGAGAGCTTTTCCCTTTGCTTCGTAGTGTAGATTTGTTAAGTCTGTTTCTATATTAATGAAACGATGATTGTTGTCGTACACGTGTTCGCATGTGGCAGAATGTTTGTTGTGTTTGATCGCTTTTTTGTGTTTGATGTATCTTGTTCCGATTTTCCTTCCACTTTGCCCGACGTAATTAATATTGCATCCGTAATCTTGGCATGTGAACACATATACGCCTGATATGCGGATTTTCTTTGTTAGGTTGCTGTTATGTAGGTGTTTACCGAGAGAGTTGTTAGTTAGGAAAGCTATGTTTAATCCATGTTTCTTGTTATTTTATAAGTGTTTTTGTTCACGAGACTGAATCGTACGTACTTGTTTTCCTTTTGGAGCAGTGATTTGTCCTCATTTTTCCTTCGTTGTTTATCTATTATCTGGGTGACCGTGTGGGGCGATACATTATTCTCCGTTGCTATCTCTTTTATCGTGTCGATTTCTTTATTTTAATTTCGTGATAACATAGGTATGCAGATGGCCCTATTTACCATGGATTTTATACCCACTAATTTGTGTGAATTTGGGTGGTTTGACCATTTGTCAATAGTGTGTGACGTTTGCGTCTTTTTGCGGTATATGGAGTACGTAAAATGATTGTCCACTTGGTTGCCTGTTATATCTAAGAAATTTATGGGCTGGTTGTTTTCTGTTTCCATTGTGAATTTAATGGATCGGTGTAAGCTATTGATTGATTGAAGCAACGTTTCTTCGTTTATTACTTCACAGTCGTATATTATGCAAATGATGTCATCCACATATGTACTCCAATATACAATGCCTTTTGCCGAATTTCCTTCAAGGAATTTGTTCTCTAAATTGTTAATGAATACCTTGGCGACTAATCCGCTGAGTGGTGACCCCTGTTGATTGTTCATATATTTTGCCCTGAAATTGAAAAAATATTCTGGCTGAGTGTGACACGTAACAGTTCTACACAATCATGTTGACCAATTGAAGAGCTACAAATTATCAATTTTGAATAGGCAACACTGCGGCATTTGAACAAAGACTTGGAAATTGTCAGTATCATCAAAAGGAGAAAATTAGAATACTTTGGTCATATCATGCGCAACTACAATTACCACCTCTTGCAATTAATTATCAAAGGGAAGATTGATGGCATTAGGGGTCCAGGATGCAGACGAATATCCTGGCTAAAGAACTTGTAACGTGTTTTTCGAGGGGATTTTACGCCACTGGCATAAGTCAGTAGGAAGCCATTCTATATTCATTTACGCGGCAAATTGTTCAGCCAAGAGAAGTTTTCATGTTAATTTATTATTATTATTAACTTATTATTATTATTAAGGTATTTTTTGGAGCATTTTTATAAAATTATAAGCATACAGATAGGTTTTCTATGTCATAGAAAATACTATCAAGCAAATTATTACGAACAACATTATCACAGAAAATTATATGATTACGGAATTTTACGGAGTTTTGTCAGTTAGGGTATTTTGAGAGAGATGACTCACTGGGAATTCGGCTACAGGCTTAATCTTGTCGAGTAGCATGACGCAAGCTGGGTTGCTGCTTCAGAAAAAGGCGAAATAGTCTAGAACGGTAAACGACATCATCCTCGCGGCGAGTGTAATGACCCTGAGGAGGGGGGTAGCGCGTGGTGGCACAGCCAATCAGTGGAGAGCGGGCGACTTGAAGACGGCACCGGAGAGGGGATGCGTGGAGTGCATATAGTGTTTGCGCGCCATGGAGGCAAGGCGACTATCTTTGTAAAACTTAACCAGTGTGGTTGTACGTGTGGTTGGCTCCGATGTTCGGACCATAAAGTTATCATATCTACAAGTATCTCATCAACTAACGAAGAAGATGACGACGTCCAGGAGGCTGTGGGAAGCTTTCTTCAACATCCAGTACGAGGGAAATGCTTCGGCAATTTCCAGTGGAAAGCGCGAATGACTCAGAACTACGCAATCTCTCGTCTCTTTGTTTTATATTCCGTATTTCAGTAACTTCATAGCTTGGGAATAAGAGTAAAATCAGTAATTTATCCGAATCCGTTTTCACGTAATTTTCTAGCGGTAATATTCAAATCGCAACGCTCCAATTTAAATTTTAAACTTATTATTATTAGTTTTGCAATACTTGTTTTCTTTCAACCATGCGATCTTTGCTTTCAGTAGGTAGCATTAGATATAGACCAATTCCTTCTCCTGATACAATTGTTTGTTGGGTTAATGATCATACCACGATCTGAGTGAAAAGATTCTTGAAGGTGTTCTACCAGAGCTAGGTGTTGTTAAATATAAATTTAGATTTCAACATAGCGTTGAGGTCTTGGCGCCCATTAAAACAACATATCTTAGGCAGAGTAAATATTTCAAAGTGCAAGTGAGGGCCAAAAAACCGTTACAATTGTCGCTACCAACTTGGGGCAGAAAACCTAATAACATTTTTGGAAGGAGAAGGGTATATATTTCTGTGCCTGTATTTTTTTTTCATTTATCGGTGTGTATCAGCATGGGTAGTGCTGAGGAAGAGATGAAGTTGCGTAGTGGTCACCAGTTGGATAGTGAAGATACGAGCAGTATGGCTAGTCTTGGAAATGAAAGCAGTACAGGGATGTCGGAGGTAAATTCCGATACTGAGGGGGGTAATCAAAACAGTCAAGCAGGTTTAGAGAGTTTGCTTCTTCAGTTTATGCAACAAAATAAAATAAGTACAGATGCTTTAAATGCTAAACTTGAACAGAATAGTAGGGAAAATAGAGAGAGTACTGAAACTTTAAATGCTAACCTGGAACAAAACAACGCTAAACTTGAACAAAATAGTAGGGAAAATAAAGAGAGTAATAGGGAACTGAGTGATAGTTTAAATGCTAAACTTGAACAAAATAATGCAAAACTCGAAAAAAATTATGCTAAATTAGAACAAAATAGTAGGGAAATCAGTGATAAATTTGAGCTGATTAGAGGTGAGATCAGAGGGGTGATGGAAGAGAAATCTAAAGAGATTATTGCAGATGTAGACAGAAAATTAGGAAAAGTACAGGAGGAGTTAGAAATTAGAATCAGTACACAGGGTGAGAATTTAAAAGAACTAGTGCAACGTGAAACACAGCAGGTCAAAAAGCAATTGGGGGGAGAAATTGACAAAATTCAGGTAGCAACTAAAGAGGTTAAAGAACAGCTGGGGGGAAGAATTGATAAAGTACATGCAGATATAATCACTGAAGTTAATACTTTAAGGGAGAGGAATAAGGAAAGCATTAATGAGATTAGTGAGAAACAAGCTAAATTAAGTGGTAAAGTAGAAGCATCGGAAGGGAGCATTAGGTTAACTGTAACTAATATTGAAAGAAAAGCTGAGGAGAAAATTGCTGAATTAGAACAGAAGTTGAAAGCTAGAATTAGGCAGGAAAATAGCCAGAGTAGGCCAGTTTATGTGAATAGCACACACAGGGAAATAGAACTAGGCAAATTTAGTAATCGGCAGGGTTGTCCAATGGAGTTCATGAATACAATAGAAAATAAATTCGGGGAGAAGTTGGAAGATGGTAGTATTGAGTGGTGCCAGGTAGTTGAAATTTTAGAGCAAGCGTTTGTAGGGGAGACAGGAAACTGGTTTGCTGTCTATAGAGACAATTTCGAGAATATTTCAGATTTTAAAGTTAAATTTTGTGAGAAATTTTGGAATGAGGTGATTCAGTCTCAGCATCGTGAGGGAATTGTGTGTGGGAATTATAACTCGAGAGGCAACTACACTATGACCGAGTACTTTTTAGGACAGGTATTAACGTGCAAATATCTGGATGGTTTGAAGGAGGAAAATGATGTGGTTAGGCTATTACTAAGACATTATCCATATAGAATCAAGGAAGCTGCCTGTATCCAAAATGTTAAATCTATTTCACAAGTGGAGAATTTATTGAGTACATTCGATGCTTTGGGAAGAGGTGGTTACGAGGAGAATTTCGGTAGGGACCAGGGTAACAATAATAACAGGCCTAATGAGAATAGGAACCAGGAAGTTCAAGGGAACAGTGGCGAAGGAGCCAGCGTCCAAAATAAGGGGAACCAAAATAATAATAAAAATAATCAGCAAAACCAGTACAGAAGAAATGGGTATGGTACGAACTACCAAGGTAGAAATAATGATTTCAGGGGAAATCAAGGCCGAAATAATGCTTATAGGGGTAACCAAGGGAGGTATAATAACAATAATAATTATAACCAGAACAGGGGTCAAGGAGGGAATCAGCCCAATGGTAATAACGGACAGAGAGATACCGTTAATACAACTCAGAACAACCAGACCAGTGCAGTAGTAAGTAGTACTACACCAAGCGGTAGGAATGCTTTAAACTCGAACCAGGCTGCGATGTAAGGTCAGAATCTTAGTCTATAACATTCACTGTCCATACACTTATACAGGAACCCTATGACCTAAATGTAAGAAATGAATTATTACGTGAACTAAATGATGAAGGTATTATTCAGGAGGTAGTTAGTAAGAGCCCCATAGTTAAATTTAACGTGTCCGAGGCGTACACAGATGTTTTAATTGATAGTGGTTGTATGAAGAGTTGCATAAGTAGTGCATTTTATGATAAAATGAAAGGAACTGGAGTAAATTTTGAGGAGATGCCAATTAAAAGCACTTTTGTTATCACAGCTGTTGGGAAGAGGTCTAAAGTAATTTCTAAGCAAGTTTTAGTAGACATTAAAATTAATAATCATATAGAAAAGCAGATTTGTCTTGTAATTCCAAATTTAGTATTCAGTGTTATCTTGGGTTCAGAGTGGCTAAGTAGAGTGTCTGGTAACTTATGTTATGATGTAGGGAGTTTGAAATTTAAATGGGGTGATTCTGAAGTAGAAGTAGCGTTCAATGACCATATTCAGAGAAGTAGTGTTGTAGGTGTGATTTGTACTTTAAATGAGATATCGCCAGCCGTAGAGCGGGGTTCTCCATGTTTTGTGGGCAGTGTGATTACGAACGGTAGTCTAGAGGACTCGTTACGTGATGCTGCATTTCAGGGAAATATAGAGGTGGAACAATGTGTTCGGCTATATGATGTGTTATTGTGTAATAGGAGAGTTTTTGAGGATCGCATTGGTATGGCCAATTGCTATACACATTCATTGAACGTTATTGATAGGTCAGTATTCACAGGACTTAGATATCCTGTACCTTTCGCATATCTGAGTGCAGTTGAGGCACAAATTAACCAGATGCTTGAAGATGGGATTATTGAGCACTCTAACAGTCCATATGTTAATTCTTTGATCACGGTACCCAAGGCCGACGGCACAGTTCGTATTTGTTTAGACGCTCGTTTGGTTAACAGTAGAATTAGTTCAGATCAGCTGAAATCTATGTCAATAGAGGAATTAATGCAAACATTTGAGGGGAAGAAGTATTTCACTTGTGTAGATTTGAGTTCCAGTATTTGGCAAGTGCCACTTATGTACGAAGATAGGCCATTTACAGCTTTTAGTCATAAATATAACCTTTATCAATTTTGTAGAACACCTTATGGGTTAAAGAGTATTTCAGCAGCTTTAATTAGGGCTTTAAACATCGCATTAGGTGATGACACAGGAGAGTTTGTAACCATTTACATTGATGATATGGTAATTAGTTCACGCAGTTTTGAGGAGCATCTACGTCATTTAGATATAGTTTTCCAGAAGTTTGATCAGGCAGGGTTCACTTTGAAGCTGTCTAAGTCGTCATTTGGTCAGTCAGAAGTGACATTTTTAGGTCATAGAGTGTCAAGTAGAGGTGTGACACCATAGGAAAGTAGGGTTAGCATGTGTGGACAGTAGCAACAGGGCATCGTTACAGACACTGAGAAATAGGTAGGTAGAGTAACGTGATGACGTTCATTTAAGGGAGCCACTGGCAAGGTTAGAAGCAGGTGACGCAGTAACATTTATAGTTTCCAAACGTATTGGCAAATCAGCATATGTGCTGGAGGATAGTAAGGGAAACAGATTATACGGGACGTATAATATACATAGTCTACGAAAGTATGTGTCATAAAGTAAGTGTGTTTAGCTGGCGAGCCAGCCTGTCAAATGAGTAAGTGTGGTATTTGGTGCGGGGAAGACCTGGTCTTCCAGGCAGGCGTATCGGAAGTCACACAGGGGGGTAGTATGTAAGTAATTGAGAGTTTTTAAGGTACAGGGAAATATGACGGGATTGTCGGATGCTCTTGAGCACTAAAATGTCTCGATACACCTAGGCCAGAATTTGGTAGCGCTGGTGAATTCCCATTTGTCTCCAAGATATGGGTGAGCGCTTGAATAGGGTATTTTTGCTTAAGGTGTCCGCGAGACAAAAGATGGGTCATCAGAAGGCGAGACAGTCCTTCATGAAACTCATACATAACAGCACACGTGATTTCTGTTTACGGCCTCGCAATGTAAGATTTGTAAGTGTGTAATTTAAGGTAATTTGTACAATGGTATTATTTGTGTGAGGAGAACAGGTCTGTGTTGAGAACTAGTATTAAGTAGTATATGGTCTACGGGAACTTAAGAAGACAGGGCGATTACGGCACATAAATATTTGGTGTTATATGTAATGCGCACTTACTGTTTTTTTCTTCAGAAGTCAATATTAATTTGGTCTATTACAAAGAGAGATTAAGTATTATGGTCACGATGCGTTGCCACAATAGTGTGATCGTGTGCTCAGTGAGATCAGTGAGATTAAATTTCACCATAAGGAAGGGACCTCCAATGAAATTAGGAAGTTCTGTGGTGATAAATATATCTGAACACCTTGGATGCGTGTGATGTGACATCTTATATACATAGTGCTCACACATTATTTATGTCTATTTTTCCAACATAGAGGAATTTGAGAGGCGGAAATATCCGTGGAACATTATTCTATATGAAAAACATTGGACTGGTTGCAAAGAGCAATCCATAGTGACAACAGACTTTGACGCAAAGTGCGTAAAGAAAAGTTATGAGTGTATATATATGTAATTTAGGGTGATTTCATTTATGTAATATGTATTTTGGATGGGTTTTTATTAACGTGTCTGGGATAATCGGATAATGGACCGTCGTCACGGTAAATCATCCGATGATCCGAGGCGAATATGTAACGTGTTTTTCGAGGGGATTTTACGCCACTGGCATAAGTCAGTAGGAAGCCATTCTATATTTATTTACGCGGCAAATTGTTCAGCCAAGAGAAGTTTTCATGTTAATTTATTATTATTATTAACTTATTATTATTATTAAGGTATTTTTGGAGCATTTTTATAAAATTATAAGCATACAGATAGGTTTTCTATGTCATAGAAAATACTATCAAGCAAATTATTACGAACAACATTATCATAGAAAATTATATGATTACGGAATTTTACGGAGTTTTGTCAGTTAGGGTATTTTGAGAGAGATGACTCACTGGGAATTCGGCTACAGGCTTAATCTTGTCGAGTAGCATGACGCAAGCTGGGTTGCTGCTTCAGAAAAAGGCGAAATAGTCTGGAACGGTAAACGACATCATCCTCGCGGCGAGTGTAATGACCCTGAGGAGGGGGGTAGCGCGTGGTGGCACAGCCAATCAGTGGAGAGCGGGCGACTTGAAGACGGCACCGGAGAGGGGATGCGTGGAGTGCATATAGTGTTTGCGCGCCGTGGAGGCAAGGCGACTATCTTTGTAAAACTTAACCAGTGTGGTTGTACGTGTGGTTGGCTCCAATGTTCGGACCATAATGTTATCATATCTACAAATATCTCATCAACTAACGAAGAAGATGACAACGTCCATGAGGCTGTGGGAAGCTTTCTTCAACATCCAGTACGAGGGAAATGCTTTGGCAATTTCCAGTGGTAAGCGCGAATGACTCAGAACTACGCAATCTCTCGTCTCTTTGTTTTATATTCCGTATTTCAGTAACTTCATAGCTTGGGATTAAGAGTAAAATCAGTAATTTATCCGAATCCGTTTTCACGTAATTTTCTAGCGGTAATATTCAAATCGCAACGCTCCAATTTAAATTTTAAACTTATTATTATTAGTTTTGCAATACTTGTTTTATATAATAAATTCATTTCTTTTAACCATGCGATCTTTGCTTTCAGTAGGTAGCATTAGATATAGACCAATTCCTTCTCCTGATGCAATTGTTTGTTGAGTTAATGATCAAATCATACCACGATCAGAGTGAAAAGACTCTTGAAGGTGTTCTACCAGAGCTAGGTGTTGTTAAATATAAAATTAGATTTCAACATAGCGTTGAGGTCTTGGCGCCCATTAAAACAACATATCTTAGGCAGAGTAAATATTTCAAAGTGCAAGTGAGGGCCAAAGAAACCGTTACAAACTTATGCCAGTGGTTTGGACTTAATACAGTGTCACTGTTTAGGACGGCTATGGACAAACAGCAGATCATGCTACTGATCGCCAATGTTCTTGGAGGACGAGGCACTTGAAGAAGAAGAACACTGAAAAAATATGGCTTCAAATCTATACAATTATGGAAGCTCAAGACGCCACTAGAGAGTGGAACTGATGTCCATATTTTAGACTCCCTCTTGTAACAGCAAAACTGCGCCAACTGACCGAGGTGGCTGAGAGCGGTAACGCGCTACGTCGTTCCTCGTTGCCTTTGAGAGAGCCTGGGTTGGAATATCACCTCGGTCGTGCTGAAAATAGTTTTTGTGTTTTCCCACTTTGGTTGGTTGGTTGGTTCCTCAGCTTAACTTGTATTTATGGAGATGTACCATGCCATACGCCAAATAAATAAAAACCTTAACTATTTTGTCTTGTAGATTTCAATTTGGAGTCTGATGATGTCGTCCTGTAGTTTCTCCCTCTTCTGGTAATCAGTAGCAAATACGTTTTAATCACATGTAACTTTTCTAAGGTTTATATCTTAAAATCGGTGGACAGGCTTTTCATACACCGTACTGCATAAATGATCCTAGAGGATAGAGATTGGATGCTCTCGTTAGCCAGAGTATCGAGCGATAATTGCCTGTAATGGATGTCCAAGTGCTTCAAAGACACTGTGCCATTCCCATGAGGGCGTGATTCATGTTTGATTCTTTGTTTCCTTGTATCTCCACTATCGATGCGGTCTGGACCCTCAGGGGTGACTTACATGTCAAATTTCCTTTTATTACTAGGTGGAACATAGGGCTTCGACGAAATTTCTCTAGCGTGTGCTGTCCCCTGCTAATGCCGTCACCTCTCCCTCATGTATTGTAGAGTCCAGCCAACGTCCTGTTTATAGTTCTCTTCCAGATTATCCTCGGTCTGACCTTCCCTAACTAGCTTGAGGATTCCAATTCAGCTCCAGTCTCAGAATACCTCCTCAAGGTGTGGCTGATCCACCTCTGTATTCCTCCCATTATCTGTTGCTGCACGGTAGTTTGACTTATGCCCTTCTAGAGGTCATTATTTGAAAAGATATTGGGTCACCATACTCTCATTATGTACCTTAATAACGATGTATAAATGTCTGTAATCTTGTGGTAATATCTTTAGTCACTTTCCAGGTCCCATAACATCATAAGCTTGCCACGGTGGGTGAGTGGTCAGTGTGTCGGTCTACTAACCCCAAGCTGGCAGGTTCGCTCCTGGTCGTGGTAAGTGATTTTTGAAAGGCGGCAAAAATTGCGACACCATGTCATACGATGTTGGCATGTCAAAGAACCCATTTGAATTCAGTAGGTCGTGTTCATAATGGCAAAATTAATCTCGGGAGTTTCCGCTAACACAGAGTTCCTCATTTCTCTACTAGAAAGCGCTATAGTGTTAAAGGAGCTTAGATATCTAACCTCCTTGACTTTCACAGTGCTTCAAGGAACAACGAAATTCGATATGCAAGATACCCTTTGCCCCCGGCACCCGAGGCCATACGATATTATATTTTTATATTACAACCACATAGTAATACAGATTTGTTTTTTATTATTTAGTCAATTTACCCTCTAGGTTGGTGGTTGCCCCCGGACTCAGCGAGGGAACTCACCACTACCGCCTCTATGGGCAGTGTCCTGGGGAGGTTTGATCAGCACTTCGCCCAGGCGGCCTCACCTGCAAAGCGAACAGGGGCCTCATGAGGGATGGGAAAGGAGGGGAAGATTGGGATGGATAGGCTAGGAAGAGGGAAGGAGGCGGCCGTGGCCATACAGTAGGTACCATCCCGGCATTTGCCCGAAGACGAAGTGGGAAACCACGGAAAACCACTTCGAACCCCCTCTACTCATTTGGACCACCCGAGGCTGAGTAGACCCCGTTCCAGTCCTCATACCACTTTTCAAATTTCGTGGCAGAGCCGGGAATCGAACCCAGGACCTCCGGGGTGGCAGCTAACCATGCTGACCGCTACGCTACGGAGGCGACCGGATTTAATATTTGCATCGTAAATTTTTAGTTTTTATGCGAATGTAAGGGGATCTCTAACTGGGCAAAAGCTATTAGGTAGATTTCATTAGAAAGCTAACTATAGCAATGGGTCCCATGTTTCGACTTCCGGAAAATTTCGACATATCTTCGCGTTTCACATCCCCCAGACCCCAAAACCACCATCAGTTCAAAAGTGTATATATATATATATATATATATATATATATATATGTATATCTGTTTCTTGTGGACACGATAACTGCCGTAATTTTGCACCAATCACTTTGAATTTTTTTTACCGAATATGTATACCTATAAAATCTCGGTCGTGTTCGTTACTGGGCAAATTCGGTAGAAGGGGGTGAAAATGGGGGGCTTTTTTCGAAAAAGTGTAATATTGCTATAACTCTCTTAAAAGGCACAATATCAAAACCGTACAAAATGGAGAATATTTCCCTAATAATTACCTAAAACCTTTGTCTGAAAGAATTTTTGATATGACCCACCATTACGCCAAGGGATGAGAAAAATAATGTCGGAATTATAAGAAAATGCCAAGAGCTATCAGAGGTTGCCATGACAACACTACTAAACTGATGAGGGATGAGCCATCAGACGTTGCCATGACAACGCACTTGCACGAGATCAGATTCAGTATTTCCATCTGACTAAGTGGGAAGCGGCTTCGGGGACGTAACTGGTAGCATGCTGAATGTCTATGCCCAAGGTCGCGGTTTCAATGCCGGCCAAAGTCGTCGGATTTTCTAAGAGCGCTAAAAATCTCTCAGTATGCTTTCCTTTGGAGGGGAAGTTCCAACGTTCGTTGACAGTTGCTGGTTGGGGTGGCATCTAGTAGCCACGTTCACAGCTTGGTGTCGTTGACGGTAGTACCAGGTAGCAACATTAGGAACTACTGCAGGAAATTGACCGTCTGCAGTCCTTACCTGAATTAAGACTAATACAGCCATTACATTTCACACCGTTTATCAGACAGATTCTACACTCACCCAAAGTGCACGGAGTTAGATGACCGCGTTGTCGCAGCCCCTAAACTGAGGAACCAACCAGAGGTAGATTTCATTAGAAAGCTAACCATTGCATTGGGTACCATGTTTCGACTTCCGGAAAATTTCGACATATCTTCGCGTTTCACTTCCCCCAGACCCCAAAAGATCCGTCAGTTCAAAAGTTTATACATAATTTATGTATATATATATTGTTTTAGATCCCTTAGTTAGGGGGTAGTTTGGGATAAAACACTTGTGTCACTGTGCTAATTGGAAGGTAGTTCCTAGGCGAGAGTAGCTTCCCGTAGCTGGGAGAGCTTACTAGTGTAGTGTGTTGTTTAGTGTTTAAACGCTAGGGGGTGTTCCTGCAAAGATGCAAGTGTATATTAGGGGATGGACCTCTAAATGCAGGATACTAAACTGGCCTGCCAGCTGGACGGGATGAGTAATACAATAGGCGTGCTTATGTCAGCGGCTCGACGTTATGTGGTCGAGTCGCGTGCTGGGAACACAATGCAGTCTGACAAAGCAGTTACTGGCTACTACGGTCACGGACAATCGTGACGAAGGTCAGGAAGGGTATGAGGATGTGAAGAGGAGTATAATTATCAATGCAAGTGTAATTTACTGACCATGTGTTTATTGGTCAGCGAGTGTGAATTTGTAAGTCCCTCTTGGGAAGTCTTAGGCAAATGTAAAATACAACTAGTGTGTACAAGTTTGGGGTAGATGTGAACAAATTAAAGGAGTCTGAGCACTTTGCTGAATCTCACCTGATGATGCAGCAGGAACAGACGTTGGCTAGGGCCGCTGGCGACGCACACTGTATAACAGATCCTGGCTCCCAGTTAGGACTCCATTCTTATAGTTCTCGGCGCTGCGTGGTCAGCATTACGTCAACGTAGCTGCCCCAGTTAGTTGTTGGTGTAGATGTTTATGTATGTGTTGCAAGTGGTTGGCTAACCTCCCGAGCTGGGTGGCCACCTCTTGCTGTGTAAAGATAATGTTCTGGTCTTATGATGTTGCCAGTTGGGGTGGTTTTAGTGAAAGATGGGGGGTGGCTCTCAGGGGTACTGCCCCCCCCCCGGGGCTGTACAAGTCCCCTTCTTCGATTAGTTCACGTCCCCGCGAACGGGAACGGGACATGGTGTGGGGTGTCGAAGTGATGGTTCGTTCTGGATTTCTTCTTGTACTTCTTGTGCTTTTCTTCCGTGTTGGTGTAGGTGTGTCGATGTCGTGGTGATGTGAGTCCAGCTTGTGCTCAGAGGGGTAGGTTTTGGATGTGGAACATATTTTGGTTTTGTACATGTGTAAATAGCAATAGCAAACATAATTCGTGAATCTTAAAGCGTGAATTCGTAAAACATATCAAAATCATAAAGTATCAACATTATTTTAGATACATGGTTGTAAGAATAGGTACTAAATGTAACATGGATCAGATATAACAATGTAACATGAAAGAATAATCGTAATAATGATTGCGTAAGTGCACAACGAGGGGAAAAAAACATCGTTAAGGCTAGGCATGCCCTTTCGCTGTCGCTGCAGCGAATGAAAAAGTGCCCTCGTGTGAGGTGTACAATGTAACATTTAAAGTATAGGGATAGAGTGGAGGGAAAGAAAAACAAATGTCTTAAGGTGTAATTAGTTGGTTTATATAACATGTTTTTATTATGTGAGGGTGAAGTAAGACATTTTTACAAAATGTAAGTTAAAAGAGTGGAAAGGAAAGTCAGTGTATACATGTGTGTGGAATAAATAAGAAAATACATACGTTTACAATGGGTGACATCATTGGTATACTGGCGACCTTGTGTTAGAATATAAGTAATTATAAATAGTTTGGATGACATGTGTGTAATAGTATTAATAATTTGAACATTCTTAGTATAATGTTGCCTGTCGGCGTTGATCGGTGGGCCAGTATGATTTGCTAATTTTTGTGTAAGGTGCCTCTTATCAAATAATACATCATTTTCTACATCCCTTTCTATGTACGCTACTCACTATGGTCTAACTTAATTATCTTACTCTTAGACGGCCGTATTTACTATGCCTTGCGTGCATGCTACTCTCTGCACTCATGTGCCATCTCATGGCCGTGCCGTCTCTGATCATCGTATATTGCTCTTTATTTGAGCGTTGTGTACTCAGGTCAACGCCTTCAGCATCTCACGGCTGCTGATTGCCATTGCCTGCTGGCGTCATCACCTTTAGATGTGTGACTGAAAACGACGAAGATCAGTGTGTTGGTGTGTCAGAGATAAGTAGTGTAATGTGGTGTTGGAAATATATTTACAATAGACATCATCTGTAAAATAAATTCATTATTAATTCCCCTTTTTCGGTGGAAACATATGTATAATGGCGCCTCCTGGTTTGCCTGAAATACATTTCAATATTATAGTCACATATATTCCGTTCATTGTTATGCGCCATCTAAATCTACTTAATCTAGGTTAGCCTATGTATTACCTAGCTTAGTCTATGTATTATCTAGCTTATTCTGTGTTGTCGGGCTTACCCTGGTAACGGTTTTTTGGTAACCAGGTGCCGAACGTGCTATCTTAATCTTACTTATCTTAATATGTTGTCGGGCTTACCCTGGTAACGGTTTTTGGTAACCAGGTGCCGAAATGTTTTACCTTAATCTTAAGGTGCTTAGCCTAATTTATGATAATTAAAAAAATATTTTGTATTTACAATCCGAATGGTTTTACCTTAATCTAGTGCCGAAATGTGCTGTAGCAGCTGTTTTACAACAGCACTTATTAAATTTGCTTAATTCTAAGTTGCGTTCCAAATGCAACTGCCTTACATGCTAAAATTTCGACCGGAGCGATCGCCCGAGGCAGTTTTACCTCCCCAGGTCACCGCCCGTGTGTATTTTAGAAACACCGGTTGTCTCTAAAACCACCGGATTCCGCTCCCTTAATACTAGTTGTCGACATTTATATTAGTGATTAATAACTAGTAATTACTAAAGTTCCGGGCGCCTGCGCTGCTGGAGAGCAAACGCATCGCCGTTGTACTTGCCTGTGTTGTCATCATTCTTCATTTATCCTTTGTTGATGTATTCATCATTGCTGGGTTTGCCCACGGGAACCCCTGTGAGACCTCACTGCGTTCCTCATTTACATCTCTGGCCGCCCGCTGCTTTACCATTTAAGCTCTAGTGACTCGCTGTCATCCATTTATGTGGGCACGGGACATCGTTCGGGGAAAATCGTCCGATAAAATAATATCATCCGGGAATTTAGCGTCCGGGAATCCTCTTCGCCTATATTGGCATTAATAATAACATCCGGGAATTTAGCGTCTGGGAATCCTCTTCGCCTATATTGGCATTATTCTCCATTGCTGGGTTGCCCACGGAACCCCTTTTGGTAGCTCGTTGCATACCTATTTAATATCTCTGACCGCCCGGTGCGTTACCATTTAAGCTCTGGTGACATTTGTGCTGGGAAGGCATGGAGCTGGCCGCTTATTGTACTTGGCACGCTTGGCCTCTCGGCTTACTTCCTGGCTCGAGTTCTTTGCCTCGGTCAGCGAAGTGTGCCCACTGAGTACATTGCCTGCTTACTTAACTGCCCGTGCTGTGCAAATAGAGGGATTCCGGCGAACGTTTAATGTATTGACCGTTCCCAGTTTTTGTGTAGGTGTGTTGTTTCTTTCTCCCTCCTGGGAGGGTGTGTCTGCAAACGTAACTCTACGTTTGCATTTGTGACCTCGTTTTTTGTTCCAGGCGGTCGCGAGTTCGACTCCTGTTGCTGGCTTCCCAATGCCAAGTGAGCTCGCGTCCTGCGCCTGTGTGGGGTCACTTCCCGCCCCGTGTTGTGGTGTAGGGGGTATGGTTTCCCGTCTAGAGGGTGTGGGTTTTCCTCCGTCTTGTTTGTGCGTGATTGTGAGGGGCGTATAGTGTCCCGCCCTAGGGTTCCCTGTAAACAGTATGTGTAGGTCCCTGTCAAATCCTGCAGTTGTAAATAGCGGGGGCGAGTGCACATCAATGTAGACATGTATGTTTACTTTAAGCACCTTGCCGAGAGCGGTCACCTCTACGGCGTTGGCATAGGTACCGTCCCTACCCATGTATTTTTGGTAGTCCGCCCCGGTCTGGAATGGGTTTTCCCGCTCGTCCGATACAAAATCCCGGTACTCTTTCCAGTTGGCCAGGATATGTTGGACCGTTTTCTGTCTGTAGTCCCTGTGATGATCCTCGGTGTTTCGGACTAGGAAGCTAATGGCCCTGAACAGACAGTTGTCGTCTCCTTGTACGGGGTGTGTCTGGAAACGGCCCGGGGGCGGATCGTCAGCCTTGGCTTTAGTTGGCTGCTTTTTTCCCTTGCTCCTGCGAGTTTGTTCAGGTGAAGGGCCTCTCTGGTGTTGTGTTGGGGGAGGAACCTCAGCCGCTTTATCAGCTGGCCGAACCTCCCCGTCTAAGCGTTTTTTGGAAACGTGGGCGTTCGTCTCCCTGTACTGTATGTACGCCCCCCTCGGGGTGGCTGTGCCAACTCCCCGCTTGCGGTGGGTAGCTAGGTGTGGGAAGTATTGTCCCCCTGTCTGCCCGGCGGGGTATCTCATCCCTGAACTCCCTCGGGTGTTCGTCGGGGAGGGGATAGTGTTCCGGGCCCTTTGGGTATGTGTTTCTGGTTTCCCGTCCTTTTGTTGTTTTTTTTTTGTCTGTTGGTTATCGCCCGGTGGTTCGTTTTCCTGTCTCCGCCAGGGTGGGGTGTATGTCTGCTGCTGCGGGGGCGGGTTTTCCCGGATATTCCCCTTTTCCCTTTACTGGGAGGATGCATACCCCTGTCTGCCTGGGGGTGGGTTCTCCCGGTACACCCCGTTTCCCCTATATTGCGGGGCTGCATAGCCTTGCCTGCTTGGAGGCGGGTTTTCCCGATACTCCCTGGCTGCCCTGTATTGTGGGGCGGCATAGCCCTGTCTGCTTGGTGGCGGGCTGCTTCGCCGGGGGATGGTGTGTTCGTACTCTTCAGGGTATTACTCCGGTGTGTACGGGGATGGTAGTCGCCGTGAGGGGTATGTCGGCTCTACGTCCGCGTATGATACCGGTGAGTACCGCGGAGGGTAGTGTGGCCTGTCCTGTGTGTGTGGTGTTGTCGGCCGCTGTGGAGGGTAGTAAATTTCCTCCCTCCCGTAGTGTCTCCTCTCCGTGTACCCCCTGTCCCTTTCAGGATAATAGCGCTCTTCCGTGTCTGTGTGTTCACCCCTAGGCGGTCTGCCGCCTGATTGGATGGCAGCTATCGTTAATTTTTCCATCCTGTCCACTAATTCATCCATCATTTGACTAGTGTCGTTCTTTTGTGGATGAAAGTGCTGATTCACGGCTTTCTCCGGAGCTTTTTCCGTGATCTTTTTCCCTGTCTCTATAGTTTTAATGTTGTTTATCATGTGTTGGACCGTGGGGTTGTTCATGATGCACAACTTGTCCACGATGGATGGTCTGAGGCCCTGCATTAGCAGCTTAACTTTCTGCTTGTTTTTCATAGCTGCGTTATATTTGTCGTAAATTAGCAATTTTGCGTTTACGTACGACTGTGCGCTTTATTTAGGTCCCTGTGACCTCTGTCTAATTTGGTCATACAGGTCCTCATCATCTGGTATGAGCTGGAATTCACTTTTCAACAATAAAGTGATTTCCTCCCATGTGGCATCTTCTAGGTTGTCCTCATGAAGCTCATACCATGTCATGGCCGCCTTTGTGAGGTATGCAGGGAGGAGCCGTTTTCTGACTTCATCGCTCCAGCCATTGATCCGAGCCGTTCTATTGAAGGCCTTGAGGTATTCCTCGGGATCCTGGCCTTCCCCCGTGAACTTTGTGGCGTGGATCATGGGATATTCTGTGTGCCTGTTCATTTCCTGTTCGTCTGTCTCTCGTTGGCTGTGTAAGGATTCTGATCTGTTTAAGTTGTTCACACTGTTATCGTGTGGCAAGTTGTTTGTGTTGTTTTGAGGGGAATTAGCCTCAGTCCCCGTGTACGACACGTGTGTTACGTTACCAGGCGGCTCGTCGCCTGATATATCGTCACTGATTGATGGTGTGTTGTCGTACTGTGTGGATTTGACTACGTCCACAGTCCTGTCTAAATCCTGTTTCACCGTTTCCAAAATAGTGTGTATGTCTAGGACTGCCTCTGTCGTATGATTGTCTGCTTTAACAGTGTCTGTATCTAGTAACTGTGTGATGCGCTCGAGCAGATTATCAGTTTTCTGCTCTGTGATTTGCAGTTGCTTCAACAATAGGGGGTGGAGCGTTGGCAGGCAATCTACTTCACTAGCGCTGGATATTGGTGATTCTTGTCTGTGTTCACTGGCCTGGGATCGTGTAAAATGTGTGACTTGTGCTGCCGCTGCAGGGTGTTGAGCGCGGATCTCTGATGCCTTGAATTCGAGTTCCCTAAGAAGTTGTACTGCAGTCTGATCAGTTATCAAGTCAGTGTTCTTAATTTTTAACTTCGGCAGGAGTGGAGTTGTACTAGCCGACAAATGGTGCGCAAAGTCCCTTAGTGTGGTTCTAAACGTGGTCATTTAATTTCCACCGATCTTGCACTATGGGGTGGGTGGGGGTGGGTGTAATAATACAAATCCCTGTGTAATAAAGAAAAAGTGTGGGACGTAATGTAGGAGATTTTTTTTTGTCTCGCTTGGCTGTGTGCGGTATGGGTCGTTTCTACCACGAGGGCTCGTTGTATGAGTCCTACCCTTATTGTGCGTGGTAGCAGCGCCTCCACCAATATGTTTTAGATCCCTTAGTTGGGGGGTAGTTTGGGATAAAACACTTGTGTCACTGTGCTAATTTGGAAGGTTGTTCCTAGGCGAGAGTAGCTTCCCGTAGCTGGGAGAGCTTACTAGTGTAGTGTGTTGTTTAGTGTTTAAACGCTAGGGGGTGTTTCTGCAAAGATGCAAGTGTTTATTAGGGGATGGACCTCTAAATGCAGGCTAATATACTGGCCTGCCAGCTGGACGGGATGAGTAATACAATAGGCGTGCTTATGTCAGCGGCTCGACGTTATGTAGTCGAGTCGCGTGCTGGGAACACAATGCAGTCTGACAACGCAGTTACTGGCTACTACGGTCACGGACAATCGTGACGAAGGTCAGGAAGGGTTTGAGGATGTAAAGAGGAGTGTAATTATCAATGCAAGTGTAATTTACTGACCATGTGTTTATTGGTCAGCGAGTGTGAATTTGTAAGTCCCTCTTGGGAAGTCTTAGGCAAATGTAAAATACAACTAGTGTGTACAAGTTTGGGGTAGGTGTGTACAAAATAAAGGAGTCTGAGCACTTTGCTGAATCTCACCTGATGATGCAGCAGGAACAGACGTTGGCTAGGGCCGCTGGCGACGCACACTGTATAACAGATCCTGGCTCCTAGTTAGGACTCCATTCTTATAGTTCTCAGCGCTGCGTGGTCAGCATTACGTCAACGTAGCTGCCCCAGTTAGTTGTTGGTGTAGATGTTTATGTATGTGTTGCAAGTGGTTGGCTAACCTCCCGAGCTGGATGGCCGCCTCTTGCTGTGTAAAGATAATGTTCTGGTCTTATGATGTTGCCAGTTGGGGTGGTTTTAGTGAAAGATGGGGGGTGGCTCTCAGGGGTACTGCCCCCCCCCCCCCCCCCCGAGGCTGTACAATATATATATCAGTTTCTTGTGGACACGATAACTGCCGTAATTTTGCACCAATCACTTTGAAATTTTTACCGAATATGTACACCTGTAAAATCTCGATAGAGTTCGTTACTGGGCTAAATCGGTCGAAGGGGGTGAAAATGGGGGGCTTTTTTTTTCGAAAAAGTGAAATATTGCTATGACTCTCTTAACATGTGAAATATCGAATCCGTTCAACGTTCATACCATGTGTCGGATAAAGCCCAAAAATTTATGTTTGAAGAGTTTTTTTTATAGCACCAACCATTGACCAAAGGGGTGGGAAAATGTGGGTTTTTCGGGAAACATTAATCATATCTCTCTTAATAGGCACAATATCAAAACCGTACAAAATGGAAAATATTCCCCTAATAATTACCTAAAACGTTTGTCTGAAATAATTTTTGATATGACCCACCATTATGTCAAGGGATGAGAAAAATGATTTCGGAATTATAAGAAAATGCCAAGAGCTATCAGTGGTTGCCATGGCAACACTACTAAATTGATGAGGGATGAGCCATCAGACGTTGCCAAGATAACGCACTTGCACGAGATCAGATTCAGATTTCCATCTGACTAAGTGTGAAGCGGCTTCGGTGACGTAACTGGTAGCATGCTGAATGTCTATGCTCAAGGTCGCGAGTTCAAAGCCGGCCGAAGTCGTCAGATTTTCTAAGAGCGCTAAAAATCCCTCAGTATGCTTTCCTTTGGAGGGGAAGTTCCAACGTTCGTTGCGAGTTGCTGGTTGCGGTGGCATCTAGTAGCCAAGTTCACAGCTAGGTGTCGTTGACGGTAGTACCTGGTAGCAACATTAGGAACTACTGCTTGTAATTGACCGTCTGCAGTCCTTACCTCAATTACAGACTAATACAGCCATCCCAAAGTACACGGGGTTTCATGACCGCGTTGTCGCAGCCCCTAAACTGAGGAACCAACCAAAATCTCTGAGGGAGATATATTTTGCGTGAAGAAGTAACAGACCGTTACATAGTTACACATCAGTGTCGAAACCTTGCATAAGGACAGTGTGACCACAAGTATAAAAATGGACCCCAAATGACAAGAAGTTTACCGTTCCCATAAGACAATAAAATGTTTAAAATAAGCATAAAATGACGAAAAACAAAGTTAATTAAGCTCCAATTATAAAATACCTTCTCGCAATAAATGAGGTCTGATCCTTCTACGAAAACCTGCATATTCTGCCTATTTTCGCCTATCCCCAAGTTTGTCCGGTGAAATCTACCTCCGCCTTCCGGCGTGCCGAGAGGACTTTTTTTTGCCTTAGGTTATTTATACGGTAAAACACGTCTCTAAAAGTACCTTCATTCTGTTTGATCGCACTTCCCATAAAAATAGCAAAATGCATAAACACGCCATCTAATGAAGAGTTCTCAAGGGAAGGAAGCTTGTAGTTTTACGTGTCATTTAATTTCACGATCATGAGCCACGGGACCTCCATTTTTATGTGGAATACGAACCACAGGAACTGATATTTCATTTTGAAAATCTCACACGCATTTAAAAGCAATCGAACCAGGTCCACCTTGGTGAGAGGCAAGCAGCCGACCACTGCATCATCAAGCCCCCTCCGCCAAGAACATTTGAAACATAAGATGAGAATTTTGCCGAGATCATTAAACTGTTGTCTGCAGTTTTATGTTTTGTATTCAGAATGTAATTTTAGTGGCGCTCGTATCAACGAGATAAGTGTCCGAAGCGTTCTAAAGAATATTCTTCTTTTAATGGAGCTATATAAAATATTATGGGCACAAGCCACTTGGAATAATATTGGGGCTATACTGCAGCCCACAAAGTTTCCGTACCATAATGTGTTTTATAACAGGATGGCAAGCAATTGATAGATTTTATTACATGAGGGTAGTTAGCACGTAATAAAACGCTTTATGATAGACGTTAGAGATACTCGTAAATTAGAATGCGAAGCCACGATGGAAAGGGCTCGCGAACTTTTAAGTATAGTCTATCTCAGAAAAAGATATAATAATAATAATAATAATAATAATAATAATAAAACTGCATGGTGTACACCCTCACTTGCTCAGCCAACATTATGTCGACCGATCATTGTCGAACTTATGGTTGAAGCATGGTTCGCTATTCAGTGAAACTGAGGGCTTTGTAATTGCGATACAGGATCGTGTCATTTCAACAAAAAATATAGAAAGCACATCCTTAAAGAGAATGTAGCATTGATCGATGTCGTAGATGCACCTCAGCGCTGTGAACCATCGATCATATCATCGGTGGCTGCTCAACGCTGGCTGGTATAGAGTATACCAAAAGGCACAATGATGTTGCTAAGATCTTACATCAAGAGATAGCAATAAAATCTGGACTTCTGGATACGAGCATTGTGTTCTACAATTACTAGCCTGCCAACGTGCTTGAAAATGAGCATTATAAGATGTATTGGGGCCGGCCCCGTAGTGTTGGGGTAGCACGCCTGCCTCACACCTGGAGGCCCCGGGTTCGATTCTCGGCTCCGTCAGGGATTTTAGAAACTGACGTGAGGGCTGGAACGGGGTGCACTCAGCCTCGTGAGGACAAGTGAGTAGCTGTCTGACAGTGAGGCAGCACCCCGGTCACGAAAACCAAGATTAACGGCCGAGGGGATCCGATGCACTGTTCACGTGTCACTCCAATATCTGCAGGCCACAATGGCTGGGCAGCGATCACTCGGTAGGCCTAGGCCCTTCATGGGCTGTGGTCCCCCGGGGTTTGGGTTGGTTTGGTAAGATGTATTGGGATAGACCTGTTTTAACCGACGAGGAAATCTTGGCCAATCGACCTGATTTTGTCTATCTCAATAAAAGAATGCAAAAGGCCTACTTGATAGACGTTGCTGCCCCACTTAGCCAAAATATGCAAACTACCCAAGCTAAAAAGACAAACAAGTACGCACCGTTGGCGGAAGAAATATGAAAACTATAGGAATTAAAATGCGTGAGGATTTTGCCAGTGATGATCTCTTCCACGGGAGTTGTTCCAAAGACGTTGGCAATGGCTTTGGAGGAACTGAAAATGAAACACCTGATTGCCAGAATACAGAAGACAGTGCTGCCGGATAGGTGCCATATTGTTAGGTTATTTTTATCCCAGTAATAGGCTTACAGGGTATTTGATTGACAAATCCGTACCTTGTAAACTGAGTTGAACCATAATTATGCGAAATTAAAGGTAATAATAATAATAATAATAATAATAATAATAATAATAAAAATAATTATCAATAAAGGAAATTTTTAAGAAATACTTTTGGCCCAGTTTGTATAGTGGGAATATGGAGTAATAATAGCATCCCAGGATATATATTGTCATTCTGAAAAAAATATCACTCACAATTTTCGGAAAAGACGATTGAAAGTTTTGGACACTTTGTCAGAACGAACATAACACACCAATTAAGTACAAGTTTTTCGGGCTTGTAGGCCCTCGTCCAGACAGGATATCTCCCGACGTCGCGGTTTCCGGTGAAACGTCGGGAGATATCCTGTCTGGACCACGGCCTGCAAGCCCGGAAATCTTGTACTTAATTATGAACGCTGGCCGTGAAAGCCTAAGCTGTTATAACAGACTAACTAAAAGAATTCTCAACCTGGCCCTTTCATTAAAAACCAAGAACAGCTGGCTTCGTGAAATTGAAACAGATCTCGAGGGCATCAACATCTCAGAAGGCATTGTACGAGACAGATGTAAATTCAGAACCAAAATCGACAATCACTAATTTGGAGCCAAACCTAACACTAGAGCCACTATAACTTGGACAGAAGAACGAAGGGAGAAGCTCAGCGAGGGAATGAAGAGATTTTGGGAGGAAGAGAAGGCCAACACATCAGCTAAGCAGGTTCAATAGAGTAGGGCATAACGATGTATAGAAATGAATAATGTATTCAGTATTTCTTGTTATGAGAGGAAGAATTAAAATTCTATATCAATTGAAGTCATATAGAAATGATATTAAGATTACATTGTATAATGCAATAACATTTACTATGTTATGAATTGTTTAATATTTGCCTAAATTGATTAATAGTATATCTTTTTTTAAATAAACAGTTAAAATACTTGGGAAGTGAACTGACTGAAGATGGAAGACTATATTTGGAAATTGGCGGAAGAATACAACTCGGGAGTGCTTTCTACCAACAATTACGGGGACTAGTATGGAACAAGAATATACCAATTAAGGCTAAAGAAGTTAGTTGGTTGGTTCCTTAGTTTAGGGGCTGCGACAACGCGGTCATGTAGCCCCGTGTACTTTGGGTGAGTGTAGAATCTGTCTGATAACCGGTGTTAATTGTGATGACTGTATTAGTGTGTGTATCTGTTTTTTTAATTCAAGTAGGGACTGCAACTTTGAATTTTCAAATAGTTCCTACTTTTGCCGCCAAACGCCACCGTCAACGACTACTAGGCCTAGTTCAGAACTAGCTACTAGACGCCACCGCAGTCGGCTCTTGACAACGAACGTAGCAACCAAAGAGCGTTGTTTACATTCTTAACCTATCCAATTTAGTTTCACACAGGTGTAATTAGTGGAAATATCTTTAACATGCCATAAATCTATGACATGGGACCGCCGGCTTTACTTCCCCTCCGAAGGAAGGCATACTGAGGGATTTTAACGCTCTTAAAAAATCCGACGGCTTCGGCCGGGTTTGAACCCGCTATCTTGGGCATAGAAGCTCAGCATGCTACTAAAGAAGTTATGTACACAGCATATTATGTTCCTATAATGACATATGCAGCAGAAACTTCGACAATGACTAAGAGGGATGAGGGCAGAGTACAGGCAGCTGAGATGAGATTCCTGAGAAGTTGGTCCAGAAAACGAGGAGAGACAGAGTGAGAAATGAAGATATACGGAAAGAACTGGGAGTACAGAAACTAAATGACAAACTGGAGCAAAAAAAGATTGAGTCATGTCAGGTGGATGAATGAAGTAAGGCTACCAAGACGAGCACTGGAACGACGGATGACCGGGAAGAGAGGACGAGGAAGACCAAGAATGCGTTGGATGGATTCGGTGAAGAATAGCATTAATAAACGGAACCTGGATTGGAACACCGTGTCGGAAGAGGAATGGTGGAACGACAGAAAAAAGTGGAGAGGAACCATATTTGCACCCACCCAGGGTCAGCTAGAAAAGGGGAAATGAAGATGATGATTTGATGAATTTTTAAAAATAAAACGCCTCTCAATACAAAATTAAGAACATATATTCAATCACATGTTGGTACATGTTTCAACCTGTCATTGAGGTCAACATCAGCCTAAAACTGGCTTCGAATATTTTTTTAATAAAGAACGTTTATGTAAACGCAAATAGTAAGGATATCCATTTCGTTCTCATAAATAATTGTTATACTAGTTTCAATAATTAGATATAAGTAGTATTTTGCTGATGAAGACTTCAATGAAAGCGTGAAACATGTACCAACGATGGAATAGATATTGAAACATTTGAATAGATGTTCTTAATGTTGTATTGATAGGCGTTATATTTTAACAAGTAGCCTATTTTCATGTATCCTACTTATGTTAATTGCCTCTATCAACATACAAACTATGAGTTTGATTGTTGTAATAGATTCGTAGATATTGAGAACCGTCTAAATATTTCGGATTCTCGCCAGGTTGGATTTTTACATGTGTAGGCCATAGAACTAAGCACTATTATATGACGATTATTGCGTAGGTTTATTATTAAAACGTTGAGTTTAATCGCATGATTAGGGAACAAGAAATATAAACTTAATTTTAAAAATTCCTCTCGGCACGCCGGAAGGCGGAGGTAGATTTCACCGGGCAAACTAGGGGATAGGCTATAATAGGCAAAATATGCAGGTTTTCGTAGGAGGATCAGACCTCATTGATTGCAAAAAAGTATTTTACATTTAGAGGTTAATTAACTTTTTTTCTCGTTTTTGTATGCATATTTTTATCATTTTATTGTCTTATGGGGATAGTAACCTTCTTGTCATTTGGGGTTCATTTTTATACTTGTGATCACACTGTCCTTATGCAAGGTTTGGAACTGATGTGTAGGCCTAACTATCTGACAGTCGGTTACTTCTTCACGCAAAATTTTATCTTCCGCAGAGATTTTTGTTGGTTCCTCAGTTTAGGGGCTGCGACAACGTGGTCATGTAACCCCGTGAACATTAGGTGTGTGTAGAATCTGATAAACGGTGTTAATTGTGATGACTGTATTAGTGTGTAATTCAGGTAAGGTCTGCAGACGGTCAATTTTAAGTAGTAGTTCCTAATTTTGTACCATATACTGTACCCAATCGTCATCATATGGAACATGTGTTCGTATCCCAGCTAACTCACGGTCTTTCGAGGTATGGGGCGTTCAATCCCATCATACGATCACATGCTCAGGATTTGAGTCTGTCAGGTAACTACTCTACTTGAAAGAAACAACATATTCCTAAGTATAACATTTAATGATAGAAAATCATGGCAATACAACACAAAACACAAAGAAAGAATATACTTTACATTTACTTCCCACAACGAAAATCAAAGTTATCTGTGAGTCTCTCCTTAAAATTAGTGCTTCACCGCACTCAAGTCTATTCAAAACATCCTACTATTGACACTCTCTGACATTTGCGAGTGTCCATAGTGTTCTTCACGCGGCACAATTTAACACAAACTGGAATATCACAACACAATAAACACATATTATATTTAAATGACATTAAATCTGCAATTATTAAACATTTATCCGTTTTACACGGGGTATTTACTTTCAGTAACATTAATTCATTATCTTATGCCTTAATGAATAAGTGTTGTCTCGTGCGAATCGTATTCTTTTTCCCATCAATTTGAAACGCTGAAGTGGTACGTTTTCCCTTCCAAAATACACATGGATAGAGATGTTTTATCGCTTCACCATACAACGATTGTCTGGGTCTGGTCAATACATTATCGTTACAAACGTGTCATGTCATTGAAATTACGCTACCCGTATGAATAAATTAGTGTGAACTGGGCAAATACACTTTACAAGGATGCCTATATTTATTTGGTGCAGTATTCCTCCCCAGAGAATAACTGGGCCAAATATTATCCGATCACAACGTTCCAACATGGTATGGGTGTGGAAATAAAGCATTTAATTCAATTGGCATCATCATATCAGTCATATCTTAATTACTTTTCGAAATATCGAGATTCTTCAGTGTCCCACTATACTTTCAAAATAAAAGGATCAGGTCAGTAGGCTTCCTTTCCAAGCGGACAATAAATTAGTCTCGCCTTCTTCAGAAAGATGGCCGCCGGTCTCGTGGCCTCCCTGCCACCCCATCTGGCTTCTCGCAAGGTCAAGTTTATTTACTGGTGCAGTTACACGGGAGGTACCCTGAGTGGGTTGTGTCCCTAGTAATTGAGTCAATCTAATTTTTAACCCCTGCATTTAGAGTATAATGGGCTCATCTCGGCTCCTAATTAATATTCGTGGCATGGGATGGATCTCGAAATAGCTTTGCCGTTCTGTGGGCGACATTAGTGGCTCTGGCGAGCATCTCAAGTGAGTATCAAAGTTCTCTCACTGGTGCAGCTGCCTATAACAAGAGGAAATCGACGTTTCCTGTACGAAGAACCATTAGTCTTACCTCTAAGGGCAGATCAATTAATATATGGGCTCACACAGGGTCTCTAATAGGTATCCCTGGTGGCAACAATTCTGCAAACAGTGGATACAGACAGCCTCTGTCCCAACTTCGTTGCGAATAATACAAGTATGCTCCAAGGCGATACTATCTCGTAGATTTCGAAGATTAGCCGACTAGATTCGCCTAACGCGCAAGCTATGTTTGGATGATCCCCGCAACTTATTGACGTAAAGCTCTTGATTCTACGTTACATGCTCGCTAAACGCGGCTCAAACAATACTTCTTATAGATGACTCAATTATTAAAGCACTCACGTCCTCTCTGCAATTATACATAAGCCAAAGCTCTATGTAGCTCCCAAAATAAGTATACATTTACTGGCTTACATTAACTACCTTAATGGCTCTCAAATACAACCCTGTATAATCTCTTATATATAATCCAAAATTGACTCATTACCGCAGGGCTCAAACCACTAGACCTAGAAAGCTGAAATTTTGCATGTTGGTTGATCTGAGTATGTAGAGGCCCACTAAGAAACGGTTTTTGAAAATTCAATTTGTGACTTTTTTCGGCCCTTTGGCACTGAGCAAGGACAGTCGGTACAAAGTTCGGATTTAGCTCATTTTAAGCCGCCAGATACGAGAAACAATACTCGGAGGTCCTGTAGGGACCCCAAAACACACTTTTTAAGTTCCTAAAATGAACGGTTTCGGAGATATTCCCAAATAACTGTGTTCCCTCTGAGAAACAGATCAACGTTACTATGGCAACCGCTGAAATTTCGCAGACCGGGGATAGTTTTTCTGGCAATATCTCGAAAACCGTTCGTTTTAGGGCCTTAAAACGCTGGGTTCGGTTCCCACTTCTAACCACGAGCGTTGCTCCTCGCATTGATACGCGTAAAATGAGATATATTTTATTTAAAGAGGTTGCTTTTTGGGCTCGGATACGATCGTCATTTTGAGTCTAATTTTATACTCTTTCAGCTGGTTGTTGTAAGCGAGCTTTCAGAAGTTTACTCGAATTTACAATGTTAAGATACTTTCTATTTTGCACGGTATGCTTTCATTTTCTTTATAAATTTGTTTTTTCTTAACTGAATATTTTTGTTTGCCAATTTTGATCTGCTCTTTTTCGTTTTTAACCATGATCTGCAACGTTGATTCACAGTCGAATGTGTCGTATTCTACCGGCTGACACGTTAATTATTATTGTTTCTTAATTACTCTTAATGAGGAATTGGGCAAACTTATTTCAATAAAGTTGGTATTTTGTCTTTCACGGCCATTGAATCCCCGCACAAGGCACGGCTTAAACCTAGAAATGTTGCGGAGTTGGACTAATGGACTAATGGTGCAGCAGAAAAGAAGCGAATTGAAGCTTTTGAAATGTGTTGATACAGGAGAATGATGATCAGATGGGTAGATAGGGTAACAAATGAAGAGGTATTAAGACGAGTGGGAGAGGAGAGATGTTTCTGGCGACTGCTAATGAAGAGAAGAGATAGGAGGGTAGGACACATATTATGACACCCAGGAATAGCAAGCTTACTGTCGACCAAAATATTATGTGCACTCGACTTTGAAGGTTGTTTGTGAAGTAATCAATAGACCTTCATAAAATCCAATGACATCATCATTTTCGTCGTTCGATTTTACGTTAGTTCATGTACGTTCGGAATGTTTAATTTATATTTTAATATTTTTTATCGCAGTTGAAACACAAAAAGTGCCCGTTTTTAAGCGTGTTTCAACCATGCGTCACATTTAAGAATTATTATCTCACAAACCCGTTATCAGATCGAATCCAAATATTAACACAATATACATTGGAATGTTGTATAACCGGTTTATTAATTTCAAAATTTTGTGTGTTCAAGAACGAATGTTGTTATCATTTTTGTAAGGTATCTCTTTCTCGGCTCGGGGTCGTTGGAAAATGTAGTTCTTGGTTGCGTTGTAATCCTTATACATCAAAAGGTTATGCTGTATGACTGTGAAATAGGTAAATTAATTCACTTATTTTATATCGGTTTGTATTTGTACGGAGAACTAAGACATGGTTCACCAGCTAGCCGCTCCGGGAAATGCTGTACAGCGTTGCTGATATGGAGCCCATCACTTCCGAGCAAGACGCGCCATGACGCGTGATGTAGACCATCTTGGCAATGATGTACTGCTATCACCGGAGCGGCTAACTGGTGAACCATGTCTTAATTCTCCGTACAAATACAAACCGATATAAAATAAGTGAATTAATTCACGTATTTCACAATCATACAGCATACCGTTTTGATGTATATGGATTACAACGCGACCAAGAACTACATTTTCAAACCATCCCGAGCCGAGGAAAATTTACCTTACGAAAATGATAACAACTTTGTTTCTTGGACACAAAAAAAATTAAAATTAAGAAACCTGTTATACAACATTCCAATGTATATTGTGTTCAAATTTGGATTCGATCTGATGACGGGTTTGTGAGATAATAATTCTTAAATGTGACGCATGGTTGAAAAACTCTTAAAAACGCGCACTTCTTGTGTTCCAACTGTGATAAAAAATATTAAAATATAAATTAAAAATTCCAAACCTACATGATCTAACGTAAAATAGAACGACGAAAATGATGATGTTATTGGATTTTATAAAGGTCTATCAGTTACTTCACAAAAAAACGTCAAACTCGAATACACATAATAGTCTGGTCGACAGTAGTTATGGATGGGAGGGTCGCGGACTAGAACTGTAGGGGTAAACCAGGGTTAAACAGATAGCCTCGGATGTAGGGTGTGGTAGCTATGTAGAAATGAAACGATTAGCTCAGGAGAGGGAGACATGGAGGACTGCATCAAACCAGTTAAAAGACTGAAGACTCAAACAACAACAATCAGGAATTTTAATTACTTAGAGAGGCATGTGGGGCAAACGGGTCGTTGGAGAATTTCAATCCCTGGGATGTAACACTGGAAGAGACTGCATAATGTACATCAGCGGCCAAGGTGAGCGATATTTAACTATAGGTCTATTAATAGGGGTATGTTTACGTTCAAATCATCAATTAGTATGGCCAAATTACATCCAGAATAGCTTAAGTAAGAATACTTTTAATTCCCCATATTCCGATAGATTTGCCATTCCAGTGTGCAAGAGTGCAGTTCCCTCTTCAAACAATATTAGCAATTTCTTTAACAAAGCGCAATGACACACACTTAACAGTAGCACGTGTACATTTAGACAAAACCATTTTTTCCCATGGCCAACTGTATGTGGCGTGCTCGCGAGCATCCGGACAACAAAATCGTTATGTCTCAGCAGAAGATGGCAAAACCATAAACATAATTTTAAAATGTGTTAACATAATGTAACATCGAACCCTGCAGACGTTCACAACTCTATAAAATTCCCACTTTGCTGACCATATCAATATACTGTATGTATCAGAATATTCAGAATTAGAATGGACACACCTATAGCCGCGATTGCTGTAATAGAATAGACCAATTATCAGCTATAATGCATCGTCCCTATTGTCTTGATCGCGGGCGAAGCCGCGGATACCTGCTAGTATACCATAATAAACATTCATTCAACAATACAAGGACACTGAAAAACTCTCATTATCTCGATATTTTACGTTTCTTTCTTACTGTTTACAGTAACACAGTATTCTTACGTTAGACATGACACACTTTGCACGTACTATAGGCCTGACATGCCCATTTATATATTCATTATTGCTACCGACCCCAGATTATTATTATTATTTAACGTTACCGTTACTTTCATCAATGTCTTAGGCCTAAATGACCGTAAACAAATCACCCTCCAAGCCATATTTTACCAAAATACGAGGGGTGTGATCTCGTGCATAAATGACTGTTAATTCTTAGTCTTAGAGTGATGCTTCGTTGTATGGTGAGCTATTTAATCATATCAACATATTAAATTTGTACTCACTTTCTTTTTTGCTGGGTTAGTCCAGCACGCCAGCCACGAACCTACCATGATGCTTGGCTTAAGCCATCATGATATGTTTCACACGACACATTGCATACACTTTACACATGTTAATCATTTTTTCCATCACTGGCTTTCCTCACTTTGACACAATACATATTATTTTACCATATACACTTAAACACTTTTAAAATCACTGTAATATAACTTTATACACAATTCCCGCACTATTTCACACATGGATCCTTGATTGAACTCCAACTATCGCCTGACCTCAGAGATGCGATGCAGCTAACTCCTGACAACCGCTGGTCTCCATGAAAGTCTATCTTGCGTGTGTGTGAGTTCGACTCCTGTCACCTACAGTTTATATCTCCTCCACTGCAAATCTGTTCAATCCTATGCCACGACTATTTGTGACGCCTTCCAGGCTCCCGTAACAATAGTGATCCTTACAATAATGTGTAATTTTAACTATGACAACACCTCCTGGTAGGTTCATTGTTCATAAACATCCTAAATTATCTCTACGCTATACTGAATCTATACTTGCGTATGTTATTGGTTAATCGTCTGCTGTAGACTAAATCTTACACGATGCATAATTACTGTTGTGAAGCTGTATGATGCGCTTTTCATTGTTCTCCACTAATACATTTGAGCGTCGATACTTTATAAATTCGCGCACTTTCTTGCGTGATCTGGCAGCGTGTTAGTTCACGTGTTGAGTCAAGACGAACTGAAGACGAACTGCCTTCCCTGCGAAGCTTCCCCTATATAAGGCTTCCTTGTGAAACATAGTCCACTGGACGCTCAGGACCGACTCCCTTCTCGATATAATACATTTCCAGACAATGTGAAGTATAATCCTCGTTTGTCTAAGGGTGGAGGTCCCAAAATCACTCGCGTGCAAGCGATCGCTTCGGCCAATTAATTATAATTAATTGCCTTCTTCCATGGCGTCATGACGCTATCCTGGTAATTCCCCTCGGCTCAACTACAAAACCTTCCTCCGAAGCGGAAGAAGTCTGTGCAGAGGTTCGTTTACAGATGCAGGCTTTAATTTAGGCGTGAGAACACTCCTAAATTATCTTTCCTAGAATATATTCATCTGGGTGTAAGTTTCATTTCGATTCATTGCTCCAATTGGCTGTAATCAATTAATTTCTGTGGGCGACTGCCCCCTCTCCACTTCTATGCCTTGTGAGACGGTGAATCCCAGAGCCATTAATCTTGAGCTGTTCCTGCGGTCCAGACGAAAATTAGTTCCTTGGCGTCACCTAAAAACGCCCCTTCGCTAACCACGATTTGTCAACTGTCAAGCTGGTTTGCTTTCTTGCAACGATCCACCTTAAAAGCTATGATATTCCCGTTCTAGCCGTGAAATCCTGCTATTATAATTATATGCAGATGTAACTCATTGCTCCTCGGGTTCATTGTAGCTGTTCCCCCTCAGAGATCAATGATTCAATTCTGGGCAGAATCATGGGCCCGGTCTTCTGTGATAAGACCCGAGTGCGATGCCAGTCTGCCGTGTCTAATTGGGCACAATACTAACGTCAACGACACCTAGCTGTGAACTTGGCTACTAGATGCCACCGCAACCAGCAACTTGCAACGAACGTTGGAACTTCTACTCCAAAGGAAAGCATGCTGAGGGATTTTTAGCGCTCTTAGAAAATCCGACGACTTTGGCAGGCTTTTAACCAGCGACCTTGGGCATATAAGTTCAGCATGATACCACTTAGCCGCTCCCACAGTCAGATGGAAAAATGAATTTGATCTCGTGCAATGGCGTTGTCTTGGCAACCTCTGATACCTCATCCCTCATCAATTTAGAAGCGTTGTCATGGTAACCTCTGATGGCACTTGGCATGTTCATTAATTCCGAAATTATTTTTCTCATCCCTTGGCGTAATGGTAGGTCAGATCAAAAATTCTTTCACACAAAGTTTTAGGTAATTATTAGGGGAATATTTTCCATTTTGTACGGTTTTGATATTGTGCCTATTAAGAGAGATATTTTAATGTTTCCCGAAAAAAAAAACACTTTTTCCGCCCCTTGGTGCCATCAAAAACTTTTCAAACATACTTTTTTGGCACTTATCCGACACATATTATGAACTTTGAATGGATTCGATATTTCACGTATTAAGAGAGTTATAGCGATATTTCACTTTTTCGAAAAAAAAAGCCCCCCCCCCCAATTTTCACCTCCTTCAACCAATTTTGCCCATTAACGAACTCGACCGGTATCTTAAGGGGTTACATATTATGTAAAACATTCAAAGTAATTGGTACAAAATTACGGCAGTTATCGTGTCCACAAGAAACTGATATATATGCATATATTGCGCCCGTTGACGCATGTTTGCTCAGACAAGAGAGACTAAACTTATGCTGAAATGTAACTGAACATACCCTGCGAGCGGCAGGAAGAATCTGAAGCAATATTGCTTATGATTATATTTTTACTTATTTTTCACATTCCAAAAATCAACTATAAATATAACCAAGTAATTCTGCATATTTGAAGTACAGCATACTTCGTAAATCGAAGAAACTATCAATTTATGCGGCCAGCTCACGTACTGAGAGCACGCCATATTCGGTAACACCAGTTCCTATTTGTCTGTGGAAGAGACAACATGTGCATGATGGAGCACAAGTGAAAAGAAACCATGTGGCAGGGAAAATCTGCGAATAACTTTCTTATGGATTGCCATCATGGCATTGTGTAATAATTGAAGGATTGAAGACATTCACCACTACGAAAGCTGTAAAATATTTTTATTATTATCCGAGGTGAAATGATGGACTTGCGTGAAGAAAACTTTGCGTCCGCATGGACTCATTCTCACACACACACACACACACACATATTTCAGTGTTTTCTAAACTGTGTATTTAACTATCTTTATAACTGTACAAAATCTACAAGTATAATCTTTATTTGCCGGATGGGCAGAGATTTTGATTTATTTTTTGTTAGTATTTTCTTGTGTAAATATCAGTGCAAGTCACGAGTGAGATTCGCACAAACGACAGAGGCTAGAGCCAGTGGTGGAGTGAAAATGGACAATTTTTTTTACCGCATATTAGCTGCAGTGCGCGACAGTTTTATTTAATTATGTGCTACGTTTTTACCAACGCTAACATTGCAATAATGATAAACCAGCAGATCTTCAGATACAACTCCAACCACGCGATGGCATGTGATTGCTAAATCATGCGTGGGGAATTGGCAACGGAGGATGTTCAGACACAATGAAATGGTAACCTAAAACCATACACGAGACCGCATACAACATCTCATGGCGGGACTCGAACCAAGTAACGCTGAATCTGTAAGTCATATAAATATTTATAGCGTATTGTAAGAGTGGAAAACAGTAGTCTTAGTTTATTTTAGTTTCATTTATTTAGTGCACAATGCAGGTAGCTAATTATAAGACGCGTGTGGAAAAGAAATAGTTTTATTAAATATTTATAGAAGCCAGGAAGGCGGGATTTTCAATGCTCATTCATATTACTTGACAAGAAGTTCAGTAAAGAACATATAGCCTACTTTCTCCTAAATGCATGGGTATTGTTATAACTCTTTGTCCTTTTCAAGGAGTATAATTGAATGTTGGTTGTAGTAGCTTGTTGAAATACAACGTGCTATAGGGATATTAAACATGAATATGAGGTGCATTTGCTAGTGCTACCTCTGTAAAAAAAATTCATTCAATTCGGTTTCACCGTGTTTGAATTGATCTGGGGAATGGATTTGCACACATACATGGCCGCTATTTGCAAACTATTGGGCTGATGACCTTGTAGTCAGTCATAAGATGCTTTTCACAAAAAGGCATGTTGTTGCAAAATCCGGTAGAGATCAAATTATTAGGATGGTCGAAATTTGATTTAAGCTTTTAACATTTGGGTGCCCGTCATTCCGTTTCCGTCAAGATGGCGGCGATATAAAACATGACACTGAGGTGCCACTTGCTAGTGCTACCTCTGTACCAAATTTCGTTCAATTCGGTCTCACCGTGTTTGAATTGATAGGGGGAATCGATTTGCACACATACTTGGCCACCATCTGCAAACTATTGGGCTGATGATCTAGCAGTTTGGTCAGAATATGCTTCCCACATAAAGATTTGTTATTGCAAAATTTGGTAGAGACTAGATTATTAGGTTGGTCGTAATTACATTTTAGCCTTTAACATTTGGGTGGCCGCGATTACGTTTCTGTAAAGATGGCGGTGATATAAAACATGACATTGAGGTGGCCTTTTCTAGTGCTACCTCTGTACCAAATTTCGTTCCATTCGGTTTCACCGTGTTCGAATTAATAGGGGGAATCGATTTTCACACAAAGATGGCCGCCATCCGCAACGTATTAGGCTAATGACCAATTAGTTTGGTCAAACGATGCTCCCTCCATAATGGTATGTTGATGCAAAATTTGGTAAAGATCGGATGATTAGGTTAATCGTAATTTGATTTAAGCTTTGAATATTTGTGTGGCCACCATTGCGTTTCCGTCAAGATGGCGGCGATATAAAACATGACACTGAGGTGCCCTTTGCTAGTGCTACCTCTGTACCAAATTTCATTCCATTCGGTTTTACCGTGTTCGAATTAATAGGGGTAACCGATTTTGACACAAAGATGGCCGCCATCAGCAAACTATTACGCGAATGACCTATTAGATTTGTCAAAGGATTCTCCCTCCATAAAGGTATGTTGTTGAAAAATTTGGTAGAGATCGGTGGATTAGGTTAGTCGTAATTTGACTTAAGCTTTGAACATTTGTGTGGCCGCCATTACGTTTCCGTCAAGATGGCGGCGATATAAAACATGACACTGGGGTGCCCTTTGCTAGTCCTACCTCTGTACCAAATTTCGTTCCATTCGGTTGCACCGTGTTCGAATTAATAGGGGCAATCGATTTTCACACAAAGATGGCCGCCATCCGCAAACTATTACGCTGATGACCTATTAGTTTGGTCAAAGGATGCCCCATATAGGTATGTTGTTGCAAAATTTGGTAGAGATCGGATGATTAGGTTAGTCGTAATTTGATTTAAGCTTTGAACATTTGTGTGGCCGCCATTATGTTTCTGTCAAGATGGCGGCGATATAAAACATGACACTGAGGTGTTCTTTGCTAGTGCTACCTTTGTAACAAATTTCGTTCAATTTGCGCTCACCGTGTTCGAATTGATAGGGGGCGACAGACATTCAGAGTACACACACTCACACACACACACACACACACACACACAGACTCACACACACACATACACACACACAGACAGAAACACTTTTTTTCGCCCTGTAGTGATCTCATAAGTCTACTTTCATTTTTTGCAAAAATCGAAAGTAGGCTAAAAACAGGTATTATCAACTTTTATTTTTGTGAGGCTGATGACAATTAAACTAGTTTGACAATGTTAAATCAAGGCCAAGATTACGAACCAAGTTCACATCACAGCACACTCAATTCTAGGCAATGGATTAATATTTTGTTTTAGAAGGCTGTGAGATTCTTGACATTATTACAAGTGGAATGCAGAGTTCCGTTATTCACATTTATTGGCCAGAACAATACTTGAAAACAGGTTTATTTCTTTAAGGGAAGCCACACAGGCAATTAATGAAATTGTATTTTGTAACCAAATGAACACAGGTTCGATTTTTTCAGGGAAGAGGCAATTTTATAAACGCACACACACAGTTAGCTTGTAACAGAAGCCATTATGTTATTTAAAGCGTTGTCAGGATGTGTTTTTGTACACATAAACTTTATTACCAGCAATTCAAACGTGTATCAATTAGGATTCCACACTTTTGTAAATTAAGAGTATTATATGAGTCGTGACGGTGGATGAATACCTCCGACATTGTTATTGTGGTTATATCGGTGGTAATGAACTAACTAAAGTCGTACCAAAACCGAAGGCGCCTGGATCAATGGATCCGAAATAAGTGTAAAGTAATTGGTGATCACATAGGATGTCTAATAAGTGTGATGAAATATTGGTGAAGACACAGGGTGTCTCGTAAACTATTGAACTATTGAGTTATTTGCTTAAGTTGGATACAAACGTTACCTGAATACACTGAACGCTTTTAAAGGTCCATAAACTGAACAACAATACTGGCAGGAAAAAATAATAGTGTAAAACTTTAATAATCAAAAATAGGGTTTTGAAAACTAACAAATCTTATAATTCCCCCTGAACCTAAATAAAATTTATAAACATTAAAAATAAAGTATTTTTCTGGACCAAATGTTAACACTTAGATATTGTTAAGCTATTGTGGATACATTTTGATACATTTTCACATGATTAGTCGACCACTAATTGGTGATGTGATAACTGAAGCACACACATCAGATTAGTAGCAATATGAGTCGATGTAATTGTTTAATTACTATCGCATTTGCAGGCTTTCCTATACTTTCTGTTTTCTTAACACTTTGACACTATGACCGTTTGTTACAAACAGTAACAAATCGAGTACGTAGGCAGTGCCAATTGCACAACCATGGGAGTGCTGAATTATTGTATGCATTTGTGTTGTATTAGCATGGTTTTTTATTCAGCAACATTGTGCACATAGCTTGATTTTCTTATTAATAAACGCATCTCGTTTATTAATTAATGATATTTAGGACTAGCTAAACACTTAATTCTAAAGATAAATGTCAGAGATGGCACCATCATAGCATAGGACAAATTTTCCCCTTGCTACTAAATGTAAATGTTCTAGTATTTGTAAACAAGTAAATGTCTTGCTTTGCTGTAGATTCTTTTGATGTTTGATCCACCCGTAAGTTATTTCGATGTAATTGCTTAGGGCCGATCTTACGTGCCATTCTCTTAGGTTGTTCATTTTGTCGAATTTTGTATTAGGACCATGAGAGTAATTTAGATCTTGTTTAGGACTTTTTTATATTTCTTTCAGGGCAGAATAGTATCGGACTAGCCGTTTGCAACTCTCATGCTAGGCTAGGGATCTATTCTGAATAAAATTTATTTGTGATTTTAACCTAAGACTGACCTCTCTTTTCGTGTTTAGTTTTGTTATCGATGCATTCCTCTGAGCTGGTTAACGATCGAACCTTACTAATTCCCGACACCCCCGAGTGCAGACTTTTGTGCTACACCAGCCTATGGATGTATCGTCCCCCATACTTGTGTGTTAACTGGAAGAGGGTGTCGGAAGGGTCATTTGAAACCGGTGGCTCCCCGAAACCTTCGGCTATCGGGCACAATATACACACACATATATATATAAACTTTTGAACTGACGGTGGTTTGGGGGTCTGGGGGATGTGAAACGCGAAGATATGTCGAAATTTTCCGGAAGTCGAAACATGGCACCCATTGCAATAGTTAGCTTTCTGATGAGATCTACCTAAAATAGGCTACATAATTAAAAATACTACCATCAACGACACCTAGCTGTGAACTTGGCTACTAGATACCACCGGAACCATCAACTCGCAACGTACGTTGGATCTTCCCCTCCGAAGGAAAGCATACTCAGGGTTATTTAGCGCTCTTAGTAAATCCGACGACTTCAGCCGGGTTTGAACCCGCGACCTTGGGCATAGAAGTTCAGCATGCTACCAGTTCCGATACCGAAGTCGCTTCCCACAGACAGATGGAAAACTGAATGTGATCTCGTGCAGTGGCGTTGTCATAGCAACTGCTGATGGCTCATCCCTTATCAATTAAAAGTAAAGTTGTCATGGCAACCTCTCTTGGCACTTGGCATTTTCTTATAATTTAAATCATTTTGCTCACCCCGTGGCGTAATGGTGGGTTATATCGAAAATTCTTTCAGACAAAAGTTTTAGGTAATTATTGGAGGAATATTGTCCATTTTGTACGGTTTTGATATTGTGCCTATTAACAGAGATATGATTAATGTTTCCCGAAAACCCCACTTTTTCCCACCCCTTTGGTCAATGGTTGGTGCTATAAAAAACTTTTAAACATAAAGTTTAGGGCCTTATCCGACACATAGTATGAACTTGGAATGGATTTAATATTTCAGATATTAAGAGAGTTATAGCGATATTTCAATTTTTTGAAAAAAAAAAGCCTCCCATATTCACCCCCTTTGACCGATTTAGCCCATTAACGAACTCGACCGAGATTTTAAGGGGATACATATTATGTAAAAAAATTCAAAGTGATTGGTGCAAAATTATGGCAGTTATCGTGTCCACAAGAAACTGATATCTATACATATATATATATATATATATATATATATATATATATATATATATATACATACGTAAATGATATATAAACTGTTGAACTGACGGTGGTTTTGGGGTCTGGGGGATGTGAAACGCGAAGATATGTCGAAATTTTCCGGAATTCGAAACATGGTGTAACGTGTTTTTCGAGGGTATTTTACGCCAGTGACATAAGTCAGTAGGGAGCCATTCAATATTTATTTACGCGGCAAATTGTTCAGACAAGAGAAGTTTCTTGTAACTTATTATTATTATTAAGGTATTTTTGGAGCGTTTTTTATGAGATTATAAGTATACAGATAGGTTTTCGATGTTATAGAAAACACTATCAAGCGAATTATTACGAACAACATTATCGCGGAAAATTATATGATTACGGAATTTTACGGAGTTTTGTCAGTTAGGGTATTGTGAGAGAGATGAGTCACTGGGAATTCGGCTACAGGCTTATTCTTGTCGAGAAGCGTGACGCAAGCGGGGTTGCTGCATCAAGAAAAGGCGAAATGGCCTGGACCGGTAACGGACATCTTCGTCGAGCCGAGTGTATTGACCCTGAGGTGGGGTGTGTCGCGTGGTGGCTCAGCCAATCAGTGGAGACCGGGCGACTAGAAGACGGCACCAGAGAGGGGATGCGACGAGTGCATATATGGTTTGCGCGCCGAGGAGGCAGGCCGATTATCTTTGTAAAACTTGACCGTTGTGGTTGCTCGTGTGGTTGGTTCCGGTGTGACCGGACCATAATTTAACATTTATACAAATATTTCTACAACTGACGAAGAAGATGACGACGTCCAGAAGGCTATGGGAAGCTCTTCAGCATCAAGTACGAGGGAAATGCCACGGCAATTTCCAATGGTAAGCGCGAATGACTCAGAACTACATAATCTCTCGTTTCTTTGTTTCATATTTAGCACTTCAGTAACTTCTTAACTTGGGAATAATAGTAAAATCAGTAATTCATCCGACTCCGTTTTCACGTAATTCTCTAGCGGTAATATTCAAATCGCAACACTCCAATTTAAATTTATTAATATTATTTTTGCCATACTTGTTTTTATATAATAAATTCATTTCGTATAACCATGCAATCTTTGCTTTCAGTAGGTAGCATTAGATATAGACCAAATTCCTTCTCCTGATACAATTGTTAGTTGGGTTAATGATCAAGTCATACCACGATCTGAGTGAATAGATTCTTGAAGGTGTTCTACCAGAGATAGGTGTTGTTAAATATAAATTTAGATTTCAACATAGCGTTGAGGTCTTGGCGCCCATTAATACAACATATCATAGTCAGAGTAAACATTACATTTGTACACCCAACAGTGAGGGCAACAAGAAACGTTTCACTTGTCATCCCAACTGTGGAGCTTCTTATATATGTGTTTCAAAGTGCAAGGCAGGGCTAGTAAAACCGTTACACTTGTCGCTACCAACGTGAGACCGAAAACCTAATAACATTTGTGGAAGGAGAAGGGTATATATTTCTGTGCCTGTATTTTGGGTTTTTTTCATTTATCGGTGTGTATCAGCATGGGTAGTGTTGAGGAAGAGATGAAGTTGCGTAGTGGTCACCAGTTGGTTAGTGAAGATACGAGCAGTATGGCTAGTCTTGGAAATGAAACCAGTACAGGGATGTCGGAGGTAAATCCCGATACTGAGGGGGGTAATCAAAACAGTCAAGTAGGTTTAGAGAGTTTGCTTCTTCAGTATATGCAACAAAATAAAATTAGCACAGATGCTTTAAACGCTAAACTTGAACAAAACAATGCTAAACTCGAACAAAATAATGCTAAACTTGAACAAAATAGTAGGGAAAATAAAGAGAGTAATAGGGAATTGAGCGATAGTTTAAATGCTAAACTTGAACAAAACAGTAGGGAAAATAGAGTGAGTACTGAAACTTTAAATGCTAAACTCGAACAAATTAATGCTAAACTTGAACAAAACAGTAGGGAAATTTGAGCTGATTAGAGGTGAGATCAGAGGGGTGATGGAAGAGAAGGCTAAAGAGATTATTGCAGATGTAGACAGAAAATTAGGAAAAGTACAGGAGGAGTTAGAAATAAGAATCAGTACACAGGTTGAAAATTTAAAAGAACTAGTGCAACTTGAAACACTGCAGGTCAAAAAGCAATTGGGGGGAGAAATAGGCAAACTTCAGGTAGCAACTAAAGAGGTCAAAGAACAGCTGGGGGGAAGAATTGATAAAGTGCATGCAGAAATAATCACTGAAGTTAATGCTTGGGAGAGGAATAAGGAAAGAATTAATGAGATTAATGAGAAACAAGCTAAGTTAAATAGTAAAGTTGAAGCATCGGAAGGGAGCATTAGGTTAACTGTAACTAATATTGAAAGAAAAGCTGAGGAGAAAATTGCTGAATTAGAACAGAAGTTGAAAGCTAGAATTAGGCAGGAAAATAGTCAGAGTAGGCCAGTTTATGTGAATAGCACACACAGGGAAATAGAACTAGGCAAATTCAGTAATCGGCAGGGTTGTCCAATGGAGTTCATGAATACAATAGAAAATAAATTCGGGGAGAGGTTGGAAGATGGTAGTATTGAGTGGTGCCAGTTAGTTGAGATTTTAGAGCAAGCGTTTGTAGGGGAGACAAGAAACTGGTTTTCTGTCTACATAGACAAGTTCGAGAATATTTCAGATTTTAAAGTTAAATTTTGTGAGAAATTTTGGAATCAGGTAATTCAGTCTCAGCATCGTGAGGAAATTGTGTGTGGGAAATATATATCCCGAGAGGAAACTACACTATGACCGAGTACTATTTAGGACAGGTATTGACGTGTAAATATCTGGATGGTTTGAAGGAGGAAAGTGATGTAGTCAGGCTATTACTAAGACATTTTCCATATAGAATCAAGGAAGCTGCCTGTATCCAAAATGTTAAATCAATTTCACAAGTGGAAAATTTATTAAGTACATTCGATGCTCTGGGAAGAGGTGGTTACGAGGAGAATTTCGGTAGGAACCAGGGTAACCATAATAACAGGCCTAATGAGAATAGGAATCAAGAAGTTCAAGGGAACAGTGGCGAAGGGGCCAACGTCCAAAATAGGGGGAACCAAAATAATAATAATAATAATAATAATCAGCAAAACCAGTACAGAGGAAATGGGTATGGTACGGACTACCAAGGTAGAAATAATGACTTCAGGGGAAATCAAGGCCGAAATAATGATTTTAGGGGTAACCAAGGGAAGTATAATAACAATAATAATAATAACCAGAACAGGGGTCAAGAAGGGAATCAGCCCAAAGGTAATAACGGACAGAGATATACCGTTAACACAACCCAGAACAATCAGACTAGTTCAGTAGTGAGTAGTACTACACCAAGCGGTAGCAATGCTTTAAACACGAACCAGGCTGCGAGGTAAGGTCAGAATCTCAGTCTGTAACATGCCCTGTCCATACACTTATACAGGAACCCTATGACCTAAATGTAAGAAATGAATTATTACGTGAACTAAATGATGAAGGTATTATTCAGGAGGTGGTTAGTAAGAGCCCCATAGTTAAAATTTAACGTGTCCGAGGCGTACACAGATGTTTTAATTGATAGTGGTTGTATGAAGAGTTGCATAAGTAGGGCCTAGTGCATTTTATGATAAAATGAAAGAAACTGGAGTAAATTTTGAGGAGATGCCAATTAAAAAGCACTTTTGTTATCACAGCTGTTGGGAAGAGGTCTAAAGTAATTTCTAAGCAAGTTTTAGTAGACATTAAAATTAATAATCATATAGAAAAGCAGATTTGTCTTGTAATTCCAAATTTAGTATTCAGTGTTATCTTGGGTTCAGAGTGGCTAAGTAGAGTGTCTGGTAACTTATGTTATGATGTAGGGAGTTTGAAATTTAAATGGGGTGATTCTGGTGTAGAAGTAGCGTTCAATGACCATATTCAGAGAAGTAGTGTTGTAGGTGTGATTTGTACTTTAAATGAGATATCGCCAGTCGTAGAGCGGGGTTCTCCATGTTTTGTGGGCAGTGTGATTACGAACGGTAGTCTAGAGGACTCGTTACGTGATGCTGCATTTCAGGGAAATATAGAGGTGGAACAATGTGTTCGGCTCTATGATGTGTTATTGTGTAATAGGAGAGTTTTTGAGGATCGTATTGGTATGGCCAATTGCTATACACATTCATTGAACGTTATTGATAGGTCAGTATTCACAGGACATAGATATCCTGTACCTTTCGCTTATCAGAGTGCAGTTGAGGCACAAATTAACCAGATGCTTGAAGATGGGATTATAGAGCACTCTAACAGTCCATATGTTAATTCTTTGATCACGGTACCCAAGGCCGACGGCACAGTTCGTATTTGTTTAGACGCTCGTATGGTTAACAGTAGAATTAGTTCAGATCAGCTGAAATCTCTGTCAATAGAGGAATTAATGCAAACATTTGAGGGGAAGAAGTATTTCACTTGTGTAAATTTGAGTTCCAATTTTTGGCAAGTGCCACTTATGTACGAAGATAGACCATTTACAGCTTTTAGTCATAAATATAACCTTTATCAATTTTGTAGAACACCTTATGGGTTAAAGAGTAGTTCAGCAGCTTTAATTAGGGCTTTAAACATCGCATTAGGGGATGACACAGGAGAGTTTGTAACCATTTACATTGATGATATGATAATTAGTTCACGCAGTTTTGAGGAGCATCTACGTCATTTAGATATAGTTTTTCAGAAGTTAGATCATGCAGGGTTCACTTTGAAGCTGTCTAAGTCGTCATTCTGTCAGTCAGAAGTGACATTTTTTGGTCATAGAGTGTCGAGTAGAGGTGTAACACCAGAAGAAAGTAGGGTTAATAAGATACTTAACGCAGAGGTTCCACAGAATGTTAAACAGTTAAAAACATACCTGGGAATTTGCAACATTTTCAGGAGGTTCGTTCTTAAATACTCAGGGTTGGTAGAACCAATCAGGGAATTGCTTAAAAGTGGGACTCGGTGGAGATGGGAGTCCAAGCATGATCAGGCTTTTAGAGCGCTGAAGGAAGGTTTTGAGAAAGCTGTAGTGCTGAAATATCCTTTGAAAGATAAGGAATATGTGGTTATGACAGATGCTTCACATATAGGCATTGCTGGAGTATTATGTCAGAAAGATGATGAGGGTAATCTGTGCATTGTATCTTTAGCCTCGCGAGGACTGACAGCAGCAGAGAAAAGATACACGATTACTGAGTTAGAGCTTTTAGGTATTGTTTTCAGTTTAGGGAAATTTAGAATGTATTTAGTAGGGGGAAACTTTGAGATCCATACAGATCACCATGCATTACTGTATTTGAGGACTTGTAAACTCAGTTCTAACAGAGTTAGTAGGTGGATTCTTGCTCTGCAGGAATACGAATTCACAGTAAAATATATTAAAGGTAAAGATAACCTTCTTGCAGACATGCTATCATTTATGTAGGGACTATCCTGTGGTTAAAGCAGAGGACGGTATTTTAATATGTGCATGTGTGGACAGTAGCAACAGGGCATCGTTACTGACACTGAGAAATATGCTAGTGAAGCAACGTGATGACGTTAAGTTAAGGGAGCCACTGGCTAGTTTGGAAATAAGTGAAGAAGAGTATGTGAAAGTAGGACGGTTCACGTACAAGATGCAGGATGGGCTTCTTGCACGGAAATGTAGGAATAATCGGTGGGCCATATGTGTTTCTGCCACTTTGTGGGAGGAGCTAATTTGGTTCATTCATAGGGAATTAGGACACTTTGGTGCTGCCAAGGTCTTCTATGAAATTGGTCGTGACTTCATTTGGAGTAAAATGGGAAGGGATGTTAGCAGGATTTTAGCTAAGTGTGACACCTGTCAAAGGAGCAAATATCCATTTAAATATTTAGTGGGGGAGAGATCTGCAGTTCTCACCAGTAGTCCCGGCGAACTTCTGTGTGTGGATTTATTTGGCCCGATCGTTAAAGGACAGTACGGCTACGAGTACATTTTTATAGTTATTGACGCTTTTAGTAAGTATGTCAAGCTATATCCGCTAAGGAAAGCCACGGGACTAGCGTGTAGCCGTCTGATCATTAATAATTATGTACCTGAGTATGGCCTTCCTCTCAGGATACTGACAGAGGACCACAGTTTACTGCAAAGAAATGGAGGACCAGTATGCAGGAAGCTGGTATTTCACACGTTCATTCCTCTGTAAGGTACCCTCAGGGTAATTCTGCAGAGCGTCCATTAAGGGAAGTGGCTCGTCTTTTTCGGACTCTAGTGCATGACAAGCATACGACTTGGGTTGGACATCTTCCCAAAGTCGAGAATTGGCTGAATTCTGTCCAGCATGGGAGTACGAAATTGACGCCATACGAAGTTCACTTCGAAAAGAGACCACAAAATGAACTAGCGAGGGTGTTGGGTTTTAATGAGGGAAATCTACCGGGGATGGATTACATTGTCCAGTTGGCGAAACAGAATTTATCTAAGACAGCACAAAAGAGAATTCGCCAACAAAAAGAAACTAAATTTGACCTATTCGAGCCGGGAGACAGAGTCTTACTTAGAGTCCCGAAACAGTCAAAAAAGCTAGAAAAAATCATGTCCAAGTTCTTTTTATCTCTACGAGGGCCCATTTATAGTTTCCAAACGTATTGGCAAAACAGCATATGTGCTGGAGGATAGTAAGGGAAACAGATTATACGGGACGTATAATATACATAGTCTACGAAAGTATGTGTCATAAAGTAAGTGTGTTTAGCTGGCGAGGCAGCCTATCAAATGAGTAAGTGTGGTATTTGGTGCGGGGAAGATATGGTCTTCCAGGCAGGCGTATCAGAAGTCACACGGGGGGGGGGGGGGGTAGTATGTAAGTAATTGAGAGTTTTTAAGGTACAGGGAAATATGACGGGATTGTCGGATGCTCTTGAGCACTAAAATGTCTCGATACACCAAGGCCAGAATTTGGTAGCGCTGGTGAATTCCCATTTGTCTCCTAGAGATGGGTGAGCGCTTGAACAGGCTATTTTTGCTTGAGGCGTCCACGAGACAAAAGATGGGCCACTAGAAGGCGAGACAGTCCTTCATGAAACTCATACATAACAGCACACGTGATTTCTGTTTACGGCCTCGCCACGTAAGAGTTGTAGGTGTGTAATTTTAAGGTAATTAGTACACAGGTATTATTTGAGTGAGGAGAACTGGTCTGAGTTGTGAACTAGTATTTAGTAGAATATGGTCTACGGGAACTTAAGAAGACAGGGCGATTACGGCACAGAAATATTTGGTGTTATATGTAATGCGCTCTTGTTTTTTTTTTCAGAAGTCAATATTAATTTTGTCTAATATACAGAGAGATTAAGTATTATGGTCACGATGCGCTGCCACAAGTGTGTGATCGTGTGCTCAGTGAGATCAGTGAGATTATGTTTCACCAGAAGGAAGCTACCTCCAGTGAAATTAGGATGTTCTGTGGTGATATATATATATATATATATATATCAGAACACCTTTGATGCGTGTGATGTGACATCATATATACACAGTGCTCACACATTATTTATGTCTATCTTTCCCAACATAGATATATTTGAGAGGCGGAAATATCCGTGGAACATTAATCTAAATGAAAAACATTGGACTGATTGCACAGGGCAATCCAAAATGACAACATACTTTGACGCAAAGTGCGTAAAGAAAATTATGAGTGTATATATATGTAATTTAGGGTGATTTAATTTATGTCATATGTATTTTGGATGGGGATTTATTAACGTGTCTGGGATAATCGCATGATGGACCGTCGTCACGGTAAATCATCCGATGACCCGAGGCGAATATGTAACGTGTTTTTCGAGGGTATTTTACGCCACTGACATAAGTCAGGAGGAAGCCAGTCAATATTTATTTACGCGGCAAATTGTTCAGCCAAGAGAAGTTTCTTGTAACTTATTATTATTATTAAGGTATTTTTGGAGCGTTTTTTTTATAAGATTTTAAGTGTACAGATAGGTTTTCGATGTTATAGAAAACACTATCAAGCGAATTATTACGAACAACATTATCGCGGAAAATTATATGATTACGGAATTTTACGGAGTTTTGTCAGTTAGGGTATTGTGAGGGAGATGAGTCACTGGGAATTCGGCTACAGGCTTATTCTTGTCGAGAAGCGTGACGCAAGCGGGGTTGCTGCATCAAGAAAAGGCGAAATGGCCTGGACCGGTAATGGACATCTTCGTCGAGCCGAGTGTATTGACTCTGAGGTGGGGTGTATCGCGTGGTGGCTCAGCCAATCAGTGGAGACCGGGCGACTAGAAGACGGCACCGGAGAGGGGATGCGACGAGTGCATATATGGTTTGCACCCCGAGGAGGCAGGCCGATTATCTTTGTAAAACTTGACCGTTGTGGTTGCTCGTGTGGTTGGTTCCGGTGTGACCGGACCATAATTTAACATTTATACAAATATTTCTACAACTGACGAAGAATATGACGACGTCCAGAAGGCTATGGGAATCTCTTCAGCATCAAGTCGAGGGAAATGCCACGGCAATTTCCAATGGTAAGCGCGAGTGACTCAGAACTACATAATCTCTCGTTTCTTTGTTTCATATTTAGTACTTCAGTAACTTCTTAGCTTGGGAATAATAGTAAAATCAGTAATTCATCCGACTCCGTTTTCACGTAATTCTCTAGCGGTAATATTCAAATCGCAACGCTCCAATTTAAATTTATTAATATTAATTTTGCCATACTTGTTGTTTATATAATAAATTCATTTTTTATAACCATGCAATCTTTGCTTTCAGTAGGTTGCATTAGATAGAGACCAAATTCCTTCTACTGATACAATTGTTAGTTGGGTTAATGATCAAATCATACTACGATCTGAGTGTAAAGATTCTTGAAGGTGTTCTACCAGAGATAGGTGTTGTTAAATATAAATTTAGATTTCAACATAGCGTTGAGGTCTTGGCGCCATTAATACAACATATCATAGTCAGAGTAAACATTACGTTTGTACACCCAACAGTGAGGGCAACAAGAAACGTTTCACTTGTCATCCCAACTGTGGAGCTTCTTATATATGTGTTTCAAAGTGCAAGGCAGGGCTAGTAAAACCGTTACAATGGGACCCATTGCAATAGTTAGCTTTCTAATGAAATCTACCTAAAATGTAGACACAGCCGCCATCTCGAGATTATGTAAACAACTGAACTAAATAAGATGTTAGTGCATTACAATGTGTATAAAAATTTGCTGTACCATGTCCCACTGCTTTCGGATGGTTAAATCGCGAGAAATGTCTACTTAAATGTTTCAAATTCCCTTGGTCACTATATTCGTTTCGTACTTGCAGGTTTTAGAAATAGTCCAGTCAACTGGCGCTCAAAAAGAGGTTTACCTACGGAGTTTTAGGGGAGTTTTGAAAATTGGTATATTTATAGATTTTGACGTGCTCTTTCCGAATTTTAGGTAGATTTCTTTAGAAAGCTAACTATTGCAATGGGTCCCATGTTTCGACTTCCGGAAAATTTCCACATATCTTCGCGTTTCACATCCCCCAGACCCCAAAACCACCGTCAGTTCAAAAGTTTATATATAATTTATGTATGCATATATATGTATAGATATCAGCTTTTGTGGACACGTTAACTGCCGTAATTTTGCACCAATAACTTTCAATGTTTTACTTAATATGTAACCCCTTACAATATCGGCCGAGTTCGTTAATGGGCTAAATCGGTCAAAGGGGGTGAATATGGGAGGCTTTTTTCAAAAAATTGAAATATCGCTATAACTCTCTTAATATCTGAAATATTGAATCCATTCCAAGTTCATACTATGTGACGGATAAGGCCCTAAAATTTATGTTTGAAAAGTTTCTTTATAGCACCATCCATTGACCAAAGGGGTGGGAAAAAGTGGGTTTTTCGGGAATCATTAATCATATCTCTGTTAATAGGCACAATATCAAAACCGTACAAAATGGACAATATTCCTCCAATAATTACCTAAAACTTTTGTCTGAAAGAATTTTCGATATGACCCACCATTACGCCACGGGGTGAGCAAAATGATTTAAATTATAAGAAAATGCCAAGTGCCAAGAGAGGTTGCCATGACAACTTTACTTTTAATTGATAAGGGATGAGCCATCAGCAGTTGCTATGACAACGCCACTGCACGAGATCACATTCAGTTTTCCATCTGTCTGTGGGAAGCGACTTCGGTATCGGAACTGATAGCATGCTGAACTTCTATGCCCAAGGTCGCGGGTTCAAACCCGGCTGAAGTCGTCGGATTTACTAAGAGCGCTAAAAAAACCTGAGTATGCTTTCCTTCGGAGGGGAAGTTCCAACGTTCGTTGCGAGTTGATGGTTCCGGTGGCATCTAGTAGCCAAGTTCACAGCTAGGTGTCGTTGATGGTAGTATTTTTAATTATGTAGCCTATTTTAGGTAGATTTCATCAGAAAGCTAACTATTGCAATGGGTGCCATGTTTCGACTTACGGTAAATTTCGACATATATTCGCGTGTCACATCCCCCAGACCCCCAAACCACCGTCAGTTCAAAAGTTTATATATATGTATGTGTGTATACATGCATATATATCAGTTTCTTGTGGACACGATAACTGCCGTAATTTGGACCAATCACTTTGAATGTTTTACATAATATGTTACCCCTTAAAATATCGGTCGAGTTCCTTTAGGGCAAAATCGGTTGAAGGGGGTGAAAATGGGGGGGGGGGCTTTTTTTTTCGACGAAGTGAAATATCGCTATAACTCTCTTAATACGTGAAATATCGAATCCATTCAAAGTTCATAATTGACCAAAGGGGTGGTAAAAAGTTTTTTTTTTCGGGAAACATTAATCATATCTCTCTTAATAGGCACAATATCAATACCGTACAAAATGGAAAATATTCCCCTAATAATTACCTAAAACTTTGTCTGAAAGAATTTTTGATCTGACCTACCATTACGCCAAGGGATGAGAAACATGATTTCGGAATTAAAGAACATGCCAAGTGCCATCAGAGGTTACCATGACAACGCTTCTAAATTGATGAGGGATGAGCTATCAGAGGTTGCCAAGACAACGCCATTGCACGATAATCACATTCATTTTTCCATCTGACTGTGGGAAGCGGCTAAGTGGTATCATGCTGAACTTATATGCCCAAGGTCGCTGGTTCAAAGCCTGCCAAAGTCATCGGATTTTCTAAGAGCGCTAAAATCCCTCAGCATTCTTTCCTTTGGAGGAGAAGTTCCAACGTTCGTTGCAAGTTGCCGGTTGCGGTGGCATGTAGTAGCCAAGTTCACAGCTAGGTGTCGTTCACGTTAGTATATGGTACAAAATTAGGACCTACTACTTAAAATTGACCGTCTGCAGACCTTACCTGAATTACAGACTAATACAGTCATCACAATTAACACCGTTTATCAGATTCTACACACAACTAATGTACACGGGGTTACATGACCAAGTTGTCGCAGCCCCTAAACTGAGGAACCAACAAAAATCTCTGCGGGAGATAAAATTTTGCGTGAAGAAGTAACCGACTGTCAGATAGTTAGGCCTACACATCAGTTCCAAACCTTGCATAAGGACAGTGTGATCACAAGTATAACAAGTAGTTCCGTGAAGAACTATACAGCCTATTTTCATATATCCTACTTATGTTAATTGCCACTATTTAACATACACAATTTCAGTTTGATATCTGTAATAGATTCGTAGATATTGAGAACCGACTAAATATTTCGGATGGTCGCCATGTTGAATTTTATATATGTAGGTCCTAGAGTTATGTACTGTTACATGCAGATTATTGTGAACGTGTAGTATTCAAACTTCAATCGCATAATTAGGACACAAGAAAAAACAAGGAGATTTAAAAATTTTTCACAGCTGCCATCTTGAGGTTATGGAAACAATTGAAATAAATTAGATGCCAGTGGATTAACATTCGGATAAAGATTTACTGTACCAAGTTTCACTGCACGCGGATGGTTAAATTGCGAGAAACGTCCATGTGAATATTTATAATTCGCGTCACCGCCATGTTGGATTTGTGATCACCAGGTTATTTAAAGTCCTATAGGTGAACTTAAGTTCATAGCCCCTATGAACATTAAAAAATACAGTTTGATTGCTAAAATAGATTCGTAGATATTCAGTATCGTCTAAATATTTCGGATGGTCGCCATGTTGGATTGTTAAATGTATAGGCCATAGAGTCATGTACCATTAAAGGAAAATTATTGCGTAGGTTCATTATTCAAACTTTCACTTCGATCGCATGACTACATCACAAGAAATAAAATTTTAATTTTAAAATTCGCACTGCCGCCATCTTGAGGTTATGTAAACAATTGAACTAAATTAGATACCAGTGGATTCCCCCCCCCCCTGGCACTATCCAGCCCATGACGGGCTAAGGCCGACCAAGCGACCGCTGCCCAGCCATTTGGCCTGCAGATATTGGGGTGACGCGTGATCAGCGCGTCGGGTCCCCTCGGCCGTTAATCTTGGTATTCGTGATCGGGGCGCTGTCTCACTGTCTGACAGCTACTCAATTGTCCTCACGAGGCTGAGTGCACCCCGTTCCAACCCTCACGTCAGTTTTAAAATCCCTGACGGAGCCGGGGATCGAACCCGGAGTGGATTACAATGTGTATAAATATTTCCTGTACCAGGTTTCAGTGCGCTTGGAACATTAAATCGCGAGAAAGGTCTATTTAAAATGTTCAAATTCGCTTGGCCGCCATGTTCGTTTTGTAGTAAACCGGTTTTTGAAAATCTTATAGATGGACTTCCAGTAGTGCCCTTTATCCCAGTACAAACTTTAGGGAGATACCGCTAATAGTTTCAGAGATATAGAATGCCGGTGAAATATTTCGCACATCCGCCATCTTGTGATTGCGTAAACAATTGAACGAATTTAGATGTCGGTGCATTACAATGTATATAAACATATACTGTACCATGTTTCATTGCGTTTGGTTGGTCAAATCGCGAGAAACGTCTATTTAAATGTCGCAAATTCGCTTGGCCGCCATGTTCGTTTTGTAGTTACCAGGTTTTCAAAAGTCACATAAGTGAACTTATAGTAGTTCCCTCTATCACCATAGAAAATGTCAGGGTAATATCGGTAATAGTTTCGGAGATATTGAATGCAGGTGAAATATTTCGCACAGCCGCCATGTTGGATTGGTGAGTTGTAACAAAATTTGAAGGGCACGGTCAAGGTCGCCGGGAATAGTGCTATGAACATTCCGAGTTTCATTGAAATCGCTCCTCCCGTTTATATTTTATTAGGGGGGGGGGACACACACACACGAATCACACACACACACGCACACACACGCGGACAAAAGGTGATCTCATAAGCCTATTTTTTCAAAATTGAAAATAGGCTAAAAATGAACCCCAAATGACAAGAAGGTTACCATCACCATAAGACAATAAAATGATAAAAATATGCATACAAAAACGAAAAAAAGAAAGAAAAAAAAGTTAATTAACCTCTAAATGTGTAATACTTTCTTGCAATCAATGAGGTCTGATCCTCCTACGAAAACCTGCATATTTTGCCTATTATAGCCTATCCCCTAGTTTGCCCGGTGAAATCTACCTCCGCCTTCCGGCGTGCCGAGAGGATTTTTTGAATTTGCTAACAATTTCTTTCCGGGAGACTGCCACCATTTTAAAAAAATGGCGCTCCAAAACTGTTTTTCGACGATATTTCTTTATGACTCGGTGAAAATAGTTATGTAATAAGTGAAACGAGAGAATATTTCCTATAATTTATGTCTGAACCGTTTTTTTTTTTTTTTTGTGAGATGAGTTGTTTCGGCGTTCGAGCGCCGCAAAGTTCATTCCAACACGCGTATTTCGTATACCTAAGATAAATATTTACTACGCGTTGAAAAACCGGCCTACTATGGCCTGCCTATGCCTAACGGTCTGTCGCACGTATCACTGCCAGCTGGATCGCATCAATCCTGGCGGCTTTAAGCTGCGTTCCAGCCTGCAGTACAGGTATAAACGAACACTCCCCCTTGATCTTGGGATTGCTTCTACGAAACATCTGCCGGCAGAGCTCAAATATTTTGCTTAAACATCAGTACGAGTGCGTCGTTCAACAGTGTCGGTCACGGATTTTCAGAGCCATGGCGTCTGAGGAAGGGAACTGTTTCATTTGTGAAAATCCATTGCAAGGAAGTGAGGTGATTGCAGTGGAGGTATTTCGTCAGTCAAGTGTCAAAATAAAGGATAACAAGAGGAAACACTTGGCGGGACTGAAATCGGTAGTGGTTCACAACGCGTGTCGAGAAAGCTACAACTATAGGCCTAAGTGAACGTCTAGTAGTGCCTTTTATCACCGCAATAATTGAAGTGTGAAATCAGTAATTGTTCTGGAGTTATAGAATGCCGGTGATATATTTCGCACAGCTGCCATGTTGGATTGGTGCGACGTTATAAAATTTGAAGGGCTCGGTTGGGGTTGGACGACATAGTACTGTGTCCTTACCGAGTTTCATTGAAATCACTCCAGTCGTTTAGATTTTATTAAGGGGACACACATCCACAACAAAAACATACGCTCACAGACAGACATACATACGCATATACACACACACACACACACACACACACACACACACACATGGACAAAATGTGATCTCATAAGCCTATTTTTTTCATCTAAGATCATCTATTGCATTGTATTGATATTATGAAATTAATTATATTTAATTCAATATTTGTCCTTATTGGCAAATATACTAATAAATACACAATGTTATTTAGGACACGTCATGAAGTTTATCAGCAAATGTAATTAATGGAAAATGGAGTTTAAAGTCAGTGTGATAATTAAATTTATAAATAGGTTAGGTTCAAACCATTTCTAAAAATGTTAACAATCTAAATTATTTAAAAAATACGAACAACTAATAAAAGCAGATCTATTAAAATTTTGATTCATGTGGAGAATAATATTTCTTGAAAACTGCTCGATGTAGGAAATGCCAGTGTTGTGGACACGATGTATTGGTACAGTGAATACATTTAGTTTTTTCAGGTTGGAGACACACCTTAATTTTTTATTTTAATGTGAAAATAACACATTATAATCACGTTGCTGTGAATTTGCTTATCAAAAAATTAGGTTGTTAGAAGTTAATATTTGAGCAAGGAATAAACTTTATAAATCTTATTTACTTCAAAGGAGGAAATCAGATCTGTTACGATTTTAGTTATTATTTATTTATTTATTTATTTATTTATTTACCCCCACATTGGAGCACTAAACACAAACCTTATGCAACAAAGTATTCAGAAAACAAATAAATTCAACTTTTAACACTTGACAACTTCTTTATTTCCCAAAACTTCTTGATGTTAATTAATAATAATTTTCTTTAAAAAATTTAAAATGATGTATGAAAATATAATCGATGTTACAGCGTAGGCTTTCACGGCCGGCGTTCATAATTAAGTCCAAGTTTTTCGGGCTAGTAGGCCGTAACGGTTACCCATTATTTCAAGCCTCTTCCTCATTCCACTGCTGACCAAGGAAAGGAGCGGAACCCTTGATAATGCCGGACCCAGTTTCCGGTGAAACGTCGGGAGATATCCTGTCTGGACCACGGCCTACAAGCCCGAAAAACTTGTATTTAATTATGTAATCGATGTATTTCTTTAAATTAATGGAGCCAATGGCCAGTACGGGTCAGGGAAGAGATATAGAAAGGAAATCAGCTTGGACCTATTGAAAGGAACCGTCTCGACATTTGCCAGTTGGTGAAAATGGAAAACCACGAAAACCATTTTCAGGACGGCGTGGGATTCGAACCCACTCTCTCCCATGCCAGCGAGGCACGATATAGCACGTGTGCGCCTTCGGCAACTGCGGCCGAACACATAATTTTTGGAATAACGTTTGAACTGCGTTGGCTTTCTTGTATAATAATGTTATTTGTTTTATGCCCCTTTTAACTACTGCAGCTTTTAGAGACACCGGGGTGCCAGAATCTTTCCCCGCAGGGGATCCTTAACGTGCCAGTTAATCTACTGACACGGCACCCTTGCATTTGCACAACCTCAAATGCCAGCATGCGATCCTGCAACCTTGGGCTCTGCAAGCGAGAACGTTACCGCTGAGCCACGCAGCCGGCCGGTTTTCTTGTATAGGCATAACATTGTTTAGAATTGGGAAACTGAATATATAAGGTGCGTTCAAAAAGTAACGAGCCGGAGGCATAATTACAGAAACCAGTACCTGTATGTTACAAGTATTGGCCCTGGCTGTTGAGGCATTTGTTCCACTGTGACACGAGGCGGTGAATGGCTGTCTCATAAAATTCCCTGGGCTGCGATGTGAACCAGTTCCGCACGTACAGCTGGACGTCGGCGTCTGAGGTGAATCGTTGGCCTCGCAGAGCCCTTTTCAGGGGACCAAACATGGCGTAATCACAGGGAAAGAGGTCTGGACTGTATGGAGGGTCGCCGAGAACCTCCCATTTGAATTTCTGCAGGAGTGCCGCGACTGTGTTGGCCGTATGAGGTCGTGCATTGTCGTGGAGCGACCATAGCGGCTATGGCGTTCACTGTCACTCGGCGATCCTGGGTAATGAGTGCATCAACCAGCTTGACGTTGTCATCGGTAATGCAGGGGGGTGCCCCAGACCGGGCATCATCGGCTGACGGCAACCGTCCTTCCCTGAAGCGCTTGTACCACGCCTTGACCCTTGCAAGGGACATGCAGTGTTCGCCGTACACTTGTGACATTCGGCGATGAATGTCCGTTTCCCCTACTCATTCCGCTGTCAGAAACCGAACAACACCTCTTTGCTCTTCTGTTGCCGCCTCCTTGTCACTGTTTGCAATGCGACTGGCAGCGTAGGACGATTGATGCATGCTGCTGCTCGCTTTGTATCTTCACGTGACGTGCACGCGTGCCCTCTAGCGACGGGCTGTGACCTTTCACGCTCTGGTCGGAACCACACCCCGTTACACACGCCACGATTAGCCGATGTCGTCACCGGTTTGCCCATTCCAGCCTCCGGCTCGTTACTTTTTGAACGCAACTTATATTATGAATTGATTGTAGAAAAATTGCTTTGAAAAGTTCAAATTGAATAAGTTTTTTATGCTGTGTCAAAATATATGGTACTTCATGTATTTGTCTATGATAAGTATATTTATCACAATCCATCCTTATTATAAAATCGAGAATCAGAATTTTAAATCACGAAATAGCTAACGAAATGCCCATTTAAGATTGGCCTACGATTGTAATCCATGTGACTACTGGCGTTACATTTTCGCGCGCGACCGTCGAAGGGTTAAGAAGGCACTCGTAAAGTAAAACTAGGCCACACATTATTATTTTAATACAATGGGATGGAATCCTGGTAGCAAGCCAGTTGTGCAATCTGTATCCTATTCTTAACATGGCAAGTGTGAGAACGACTTGGTGTTTCACTTGCTGGTCTTGCGCGACTGTACTAGCTATCCTAGCAGGCTGCCAGCGTGACGCAAGCAAACCAAGAACAATTCCCATCTCGGCCGCCAGCACTCATATATTGGAAGGTTAATACAGGGGAGTAGGGCCAAACAAGCCTTAACTAAGCTACCCTCTGTTGTCTGTCTCCTGAACGTCATTGCGTGTTACCCTTTCAAACGCAAACTCATCAACGATGGGTACCAACCAGTGGCGGACTGGCCCGGGCGGGCACTCGGGGATCCCCGAGTGGGCCCTCGGTGGGTCGGGGGCCCTTGGGCCCCCGGTTACCGAAAATTTGTATTGAGCCGCAGCACTACCTTTCGGGATTTTGTGTGGGCCGTAATGATAGCCGCAACTTAAAGAGTCCTTGGGCCACTGGTTGAAGCTAAAAAACACACCACCTCCCTATTGAAATAAAATGAATCGATCGAGGTCTTTAATCGAATTAGTGTTTTTTTTAATATATTTTGGTCCTTTCATTTTTAAAACAAATTTTTGGCTTTCTAGGGGCCCCTTTCATCTAAGGGCCCCTTTCAGCTAAGGGCCCCTTTAAGCTAAGGGCACCTTTCAGCTCATGGCCCCTTTCAGCTAAGGGCCCTTTTTAGCTAAGGGCCCCTTTCAGCTCGGGGCCCCTTTCCGCTGTCTCAGACTAAGACCCAAGCCCTCTCATATTGAAACGCATTCTGTTACATTGAGACGCCAGCGTTTGGATGCTTCTGAGGAGACGACCAACGTCTCAATTTGATTTAAAAAAAATGGATGTCCCCTACGCCGCTCCAAGTGGCTCTTTTGTTTCCTGTTCTGTTTTATTAAGACAGAACAATCACTACTCCAAAAAAAATGCAAAAGCTTATGTTCCGGAAACACCCGCCTGAGTAGTCGCATCGCCTGCCAGGACGGTGCACTGTGGTCTGGAGGGGGGGAAATTGGGCGTTTGCGAAAGTGTTAATTTTAAATAAATATCGATCTTATTTGTTTCATAAAGGTCCAAAGCTTCATGTGATGACAAAAATTTTGAACCAAAATCATTATTTGAGGGCAGAATGAGCGTTCAAAGTCGACTATTTTTCTACAAATAAAAAAAGCCTCTGCTAACAGCTAGGGTTCGCGTATTTTCAATTTTTCGTGGGTTAACGTTACTAAACCCCTATAACCATGTACATATTTGGAAAGGTCATGATTTTTCCTAAAATATGGTTCTATTACACATAGATATAGCACTCAATATAATTGTTTTAACTGTACGTAAACTAGACAAAAAAATGAAAATCCGCAAGTTTAAGGCGAGATATAAACCTTGCACCAACGAGTACCAAGGTGCGACGAACACCTTTACAATCCTTAATATATATAGAATATCATTGAACTTGCCAAAGTCTGCGCAAAAACGAACGTCGAGCGATTAAAATATGCTCCGACATCGTTTTTCCATGCACAGCGCCGACCGAGAGCCGTTAAGAGTTGTACAGTAGGCCCAAACGTTTGATTTTGCGAAGGAACCCATTTTGTTTTCGCAACTTTTCAATATTTCCCTTTTGTGCTGTACTGAGATATTATATAACAAATTAAAGCTTGGAATCTGCACAATCATTCTGTAGCGATGGAATTTTTGTTTCCGTAAACTTCGTCAGCGACTTTATGCGATCGTAGCGGAGCAGGCGGTACTACAGCAAGGTTATCAGCTTAAGTCGTCACACTGCCTGCTTCGCTACAATCGCAAAAAGTCGCTGAGGAAGTTTACGGAATCCGAATCCGAGGCCCTGCCTGCACCTGCGCGCGCATGGTGATCGAGCCGAGGCTGGGCTGCGTCTCTTGACGAGTTGGTGACATCCCTATTGTTTTAACCTACGCGCTGCTGTGATTTTTTGTTGCCGTCCCAGGAGCCTTAACAGTGCAATTAAGGTGTGATAAAGCTTTTTGAAGTGCCTACCGCAGTCGTTATAAACAAGTTTGCCATTAAGTGCAGTGCGAATCGAGTGTGCGTCTGATTGTTAACGTGAACCGAAGTCTTACCCTGGATTACTTTGGGGCGGAATAACTACTGACTGATCTGATGTGTCTATGGGAAAAGAGCCTGTAAATCAGTTGTCAGTTACACACTAAGCCTACGTGTACCTTAATTAAGATACCGGAAATCCCCAAATCTATGCAACGATAGACTAATGCTCGACAACAATGCTGCAACCAAACAAGAAGCCTCAACAACGCAAATGCGGTCACGAAAAGAAGAAAATACGCGAGAGAAGTGCTCTGGAACCTGCTGGATCAGATCCTAAGCAAAAGAAACTGTTCACTGTGCTTGATTACGAAGCAAGGAGCACAGGTATGTAGTACTATGTTTAAAATAAGTGCAGTGCTTTGTCCGCATTTACACTCATTACTAATATAATTAATAAAAATTATGTCAACTCTAAGAAAACATATGTCGTCAAAGGGTCATACGCAAAACACGTGATTGAAAAGAGGGAGGGTCGAGGGTTGGAGAAAATCTCATCGCAACTTTTCATGGGAGGGTAGGGAAGGCGGCGAGGGAGGTTGGCGTGTTGGCGAGATCTTGCGCGTGAGAATTTTTGCTACGTTCTTAAGAAGATGATACCGTATCTCTTAGGACGAAACGTGGTGCGGTACTTTGCTGTGGATCTCTTGTAGATAAGTAAATACTTAGAACCTAAATATATTTTTATTTTGCTCATTTTGTAAAAAAAAAAAAAAAATGAACGATACCTATACAAATCACTTTTACTCTGAGTTGATGCGATAATGATCCTTTTTAGTGGCAATATTTTTTAAAGGGGAGAACAGGTCATTAAATTGCTAAGGTCGTAAATTATCGTTGATTTATTCAAGTTTCTCTACGAAACGAAAATCTTGCAAGAGTGAGGGGAGGGGATTCGAGAAAATACTACTGATGAAATATTAACATCTATATGAAACACAACCTTGTTGTAGGGTTGGGGAAGGCACGGATAGCAAATTGAAAAAAAAAATGTCTTACGTAATTTGAGTTATGACTTGACTTTCGCTTTGCGCTGTGCAAGGTTAGCAAGCTGCAATTTCAACGTACTTGTTTTCTTCTGTAATTTAAAAATTCCTGTGCACAGGGTTTTCTTTTTTAATGTTGTCGTCTACTGTGAAGAAAACACTATTTTTTCCTAATTCATACATAAAATATTTTTGATTTATAACGCTATGTTCTAAAACTCGTGCTTTAAAACGTGCACATCGCTCCATTAAGATGTATAAAGTAAGTTTGTTTTTGCTTTCACAGATCGAGAAAGCCGAGGTGTCGTCGACAAACCGCTCTCGGACTCGGAGGACGGTGATAAGAACAAAGGCGACGGACTCGGAACTAATAACCGAGATGAACCTCCTTCTGCTCTGTCAACTCATCCAAAGGAATCCCATGGGGTCGATGGAGAAAACAGTGGAGGCTGCCAGCAGAATTCAGTGTCATTTCCGAGCGAAGCCTATCGAGAAGCCACAGCCGGGGTTGACGCTCGTACGTCTCGGGAGCCCGTGGACTTACAGGGCACCGCGACCGCTTCTTCAACAAACGAGCAGAACGCTGGCGACGACGTACCGGTACCGTTACAGGTAGAGGCTGTGTCAACTCCCGATAGTGAGCGTGCCGTGGACATTGAAATTAAAGCAAAAGATAACAGTGCCGAACACAGCTCGGCCTTTTCAGGGAAGCAGGATACAGAACAAACTAACAAGGCTAATAAATCTGAAAAAGAAGGTTGTAGTAGCAGTTGCGTCAAAATATTTACAATCTAAGTCTTTAAACTACTTGACCGCGTTCAATATGGTGGATAAACTTGCAAAAGAGATTGAGAAAAAAAGGAGCGACGAACACTTTGAGTCGCTGTATGAGAAGAGCAAAAATTTTCTGCCCTTTTAAACCAGAGATTGAATTTACATGATCCCGATGTGGCTGGTGTCCCAGAGGATTTTCATTTGCAGGAGGACTTTCAATCAATGAAAATGAAAAGAACCAAAAAAATGGCTGGTGAACAAGCTGATGACGAAAGACCAAAAAATCCAAAAGATGTGTACAGGATTGAGACGTACTTGAATATTATCGATGTAGCTAAGTCTAGCATAGATCGTAGATTTATTGCTAACGCGGATCTTCTCAAAGATAGTGCTTGCTCAGATCCTAAAAATTTCAATGATGTTATCACAAACGGATTGCCTGAAAACGCGTTAAGGGAAGTTGCAAAATTAGCTAAGGTAGATAAAGGTACACTATCCAAAGAATTAAAAACTTTTGCGGCGCAGTACTCTTCCTTAACCAAAGATTTAAATGAAACATTTGAGCCTAGCAAAGATGATGTTCCCCTTGAAACTGACTTACAAGTTGATGTTGATGAAGAATCTGACGAGATCAAAGAAAGTTATCCTAAATGTAAAAGATGTCTAAAGTGTGCGTTTAATATCGTCCGGGATATTGTCCAGCAATCAGGACTGTTTCCTAACCTGTATTGCGTCTATCAATTCGTTCTGACACTACCTTGCACGCAAATAACTTGTGAGAGGGTGTTCTCAAAACTCAAGATTGTCAAAACTAAGTTAAGGTCCACGATTTCGCAAGAGATATTTGAACCTCTGTTTTTATGAACGTCGAGTACGACCTGGTGACGTCGATTGACAAAGACAAAATTATAGATAGTGTTGCTAGAACATCCTCTGAACTTTCGCGATTGTTGCTGTGATTTTATTGTTCAAGCATATTGCCTCTGTAATTAGCTACTAAGCTGTTTTCTGCTTCAATTGTTTATGTTTATTGTGTTTGTGTTCAATAAGTAAAATTAAAACAGGAATTATTTTTCGCCTATTTTCCCTACATTTCCCACTACGAGGGTACGGGGAGGGGGAGGGGGGGGGGCCTTCTGTAAGAACTCCCGAGTGGGCCCTCGAGAGCCAGTCCGCCACTGGTACCAACAGCTAGAAATCCATACAAAATGAATCATAGCGAAATAGGATATTTAAGTACGTAATAAATCCAATAGAAAGGAAGGAAATCTGAAGATTTGCGTGCTATTAATCATTAGCCATTGGATCATCTCTTTCCACGGGACTTGGAATTTTATGCATGGATTGACTGAGAATCAAACACCATCCGCCTTGGTGAGAGGCAAGGAGTTTGACCCATCTTCAAATTATTATTGTGGTGGCTGAAGCCATATTTTCAGTGTTGCCTTAGTAAACAAGAGTTTAGTGCTTTTCAGTCGGTCAACACGAATGTACCCAAAAGAGATGGGTTATGCTCTAATCCTGAAATAAATTACATGAGATTAATAAAACATTAGGATGACCAGTTTCGATCGTCAAGCGATCATCATCAGATCCATTACACTTAGGCTATAAAATCTATGTTTGAAATACAGGTGAAAATATTTACAATATGTACAACTACTTAGTAGCAGTTTTGGTACTGCAACTGTCAGTGTTTGCTAAATGCAGTATATATGATGTTAGGTGAAATGCTAAATGGTGATAGGTATCCGGAGTTTGTACTTTGGAGAGATTATATGGTTGTAAAAATCAACTATGGTTAAACTATAAAATCATAGGCTAACTACTTATCTGATTGTCTTCCTTACTACAGCTACTCGCAGTTTTCGTGCTCACTGTAACTCACGGTGCGGTTGACTGCGGTGGTTATCTTAACGACTGGTTTTTCCCTGCCTTCTCCCCCCTGCCCATACGTGCTGTGCGGAGTCATAGCGATGTGTTTATGTGAGGTGCTGCCAACCTAGATAAGATGTATGTTATTGAATGAGGTGGGTCTACAACTATTAAAGACCGTGGATTAGCCCTAGCCACGCGTGGACCATAAGCCATTCCAACTAAGCGTTGAGGGACTTATGAGGACGTCCAGGGACCTATAATACTGCCGCGAATATGGGCCTTGGTTTATTGCAGAAGAAAAGTACATCGTACACCTGATCCAGATAACATTTACCTATTAAAACCCCATAATTCCCCCCCCCCCTTTTTTTAAATCTTGCTTGGCTGTGTCACTAAATTGAGTCTTGTTTCCGACAGGGTGTGGTTTTTAGTAGCGAGGAGAGGGGTGAGCTCTCCATGAACGTGTGTTTATTTAGATTCTTGGGATTGTTTCTTTTGGCTAGGTGTATCTCGATTGCTTCCTTTATGCCTTTCGATTCGTGATGGATTATTTTAAGGTCCGACTCTATGTTGGTAAAGCTGTGCCCCGCGTCACACATATGTTCGCACACGGCTGAATGTGTTCCGTATCTTATCGCATTCCTATGTTAATTATAACGTGTGTCTACTCGTCTTCAACTCTGTCCGATGTAATTAGCTTGGCAACCGGTGTCTTGGCACGTTATAGAATATACCCCTGACCTTGAACACGGGTCACGTTTATTTAGATCACTATTTAGGAGGTGCCAAGCGGTTGTGTTTTTCGTTGTGAAAGCTATCTTTATGCCTTGCTTTTTGAATAGGTTAGTGATTTTATATGTATTCGCATTCACATAGTTGAAACGCGCAAATTTTTTCTCATTACTGTCCGGTTTGGGAATCGTTTTATCTTCATGTTTATGTTTGGCTATAATTTGGTTTATTTTCCTTGGCGGGAAGTTGTTTTCCTTTGCTATTTGCTTAATAGTTCTTATTTCCTTATTATAGTTGTCTTTTGACATGGGTATGTTTAAAGCCCTGTGCACCATTGAATTGAAACCCGCTAGTTTGTGCGTACTGGGGTGATTAGACTGATTGTCGATTGCATGCGAGGTTTGTGTTGCTTTCCGGAATATGGAATATGAACGGTCGTTGTCTTTACGTTCAATAGTTATATCGAGATAATGTATTTTTCGGTCTATTTCGGATTCCTTAGTGAATTTGATAGAGTGGTGTAGGCTATTAATGGAATGGAGAATTGTTTCTTCGCTTGTTAGTTCAGTATCGTAAATGCAAATTACATCATCTACGTATCTTTTCCATATTACTACTCCCTTTGTTGAAGTCTTTTCTAAGAACGCATTTTCTAGTGCATTGATGAAGATGTCAGCGATTAACCCACTTAGTGGCGATCCCATCGCTAGGCCTTCTCTCTGTGTGTACATTTTATTGTCGAATTGAAACACGTTTTGGGTGAGAACGACCCTCAGTAATCTAACAATCTCTTCAGTTTCTTTTACAGAATTGTTGGATTTTAAGTTGTTATCGATAGTGTTGATTGCTTCAATAATCGGAATATTGGTGTACATGTTAGTTACATCGAAGGATACTAGCCTGAAGCTAGGTTTCATTTGTAGGGTGTTCAATGCTGTTACTAGTTATGTTGTGTTCTTTACAGAGTTGTTTTTGTCGTTGGAAAGACGACATTTTAAGGTTTTTAGTAACTCTTTGCTGATTTTGTAATTAGGGGCATTCCTACAATTGACTAATGGTCTCATTGGGCATTCCTTTTTGTGCATTTTTGGTTGTCCCCTCAATGACGGTATTTTCGGGTTCATGTTTATTACTTTTGTTTTTTCGGCTTTGGTCAGTATGTATTCTGTTTCTTTTAGCACACTTTTTATTTGTTTTTGGAATTTGTTGGTGGGGGTCTTTTGTTAGTTCCTTGATTTCGTTGTTGTTTAGGAATTCGACTGTTTTTTCAATGTATTCTGTTTTGTTCAAAATTACTGTAGTGTTTCCCTTATCTGCTTTTGTGATGATTAAGTCATGTTCTTCTATTTTTGTTTCAATGACTTTATTTCTTTGAGTTGTTTGTTGTTTTGAATGTTATTGCTATCGCCCTCTCGTTTGAGGATTTTTTTTGGCTTCGTTGGTGGCGAGATTTTTGGTTAATTCCCTGTCTTCTGCTGGGAGCTTGTGACTGGCTATCTCAATATCTGTGATTAACTGTTTTATATTGTGGTTCGTGTGTGCGTCTGTGCAGTTGTATTTCAAACCTTTGTCTAACATATTCATTTCACCTTGAGAAAAGGTTACGTTCGTATTGTTGTTTACTCTGCTGTGAAAATTGAATTCATTGTTATTCGTGTGTTGTTCATTAGATTGATTGTTCTGTGTTTCTCCTAGTTTTCTTAATTTATTTTCTAGCGTTTCATGCTTCCACGTTGCTCTGATTTTGATGGTGTCATGTAGGTGCTCGGTGAAGCTGTCCCATTTGGCTGCGTGCCAGAAATTACTTAGTTGCAATTGAATGTCGTATAATTGTTGGTTAATTTTTTGCTTTCTTATGTATGCAAATCATAATTCGTTTTTTATCCAAAGCGCTTTGGCTTGTTTAGTTGAAATGATCGAGGCTGGTGTGTTCGGTACGGTTTTAATTGGTACGTATTTAGGGCTGAGGTTTAGTTCCATACATTTTTTGTTGAACCAAATTGACTTGTCTAAATTCATGAGTTTAAGCCTGAGTGATTTGAATTTCTTGGCTTCACGATTTGCCTGACTAGCCGTGAACATTGTGGTGTTTGAAGCCATATTTTCAGTGTTGCCTTAGTTAAGAAGCCACCAACGAAGCCAAAAAATCCTCAAACGAGAGGGCGATAGCAATAACATTCAAAACAACAAACAACTCAATGAAATAAAGTCATTGAAACAAAAATAAAAGAACATGACTTAATCATCACAAAAGCCGATAAGGGAAACACTACAGTAACTTTGAACAAAACAGAATACATTGAATAAACAGTCGAATTCCTAAACAACAACGAAATCAAGGAACTAACAAAAGACCCCACCAACAAATTCCAAAAATAAATAAAAAGTGCGCTAAAAGAAACAGAATACATACTGACCAAAGCCGAAAAATCAATACTAATAAACATGAACCCGAAAGTACCGTCATTGAGGGGACAACCAAAAATACACAAAAAGAAATGCCCAATGAGACCAATAGTCAATTGTAGGAATGCCCCTAATTACAAAATCAGCAATGAGTTACTAAAAATCTTAAAATGCCGTCTTTCCAAAGACAAAAACAACTCTGTAAAGAACACAACAGAACTAGTAACAGCATTGAACACCCTACAAATGAAACCTAGCTTCAGGCTAGTATCCTTCGATGTAACTAACATGTACACCAATATTCCGATTATTGAAGCAATCAACACTATCGAAAACAACTTAAAATCCAACAATTCGGTAAAAGAAACTGAAGAGATTGTGAGATTACTGAGGGTCGTTCTCACCCAAAATGTGTTTCAATTCGACAATAAAATGTACACACGGAGAGAAGGCCTAGCGATGGGATCACCACTAAGTGGGTTAATCGCTGACATCTTCATCAATGCACTAGAAAATGCGTTCTTAGAAAAGACTTCAACAAAGGAAATAGTAATATGGAAAAGATACGTAGATGATGTAATTTGCATCTACGACACTGAACTAACAAGTGAAGAAACAATTCTCCAATCCATTAATAGCATACACCACTCTATCAAATTCACTAAGGAATCCGAAATGGACCGAAAAATAAATTATCTCGATATAACTATTGAACGTAAAGACAACGACCGTTCATAATCCATATTCCGGAAAGCAACACAAACCTCGCATGCAATCGACAATCAGTCTAATCACCCCAGTACGCACAAACTAGCGGGTTTCAATTCAATGGTGCACAAGGCTTTAAACATACCCATGTCAAAAGACCACTATAATAAGGAAATAAGAACTATTAAGCAAATAGCAAAGGAAAACAACTTCCCACCAAGCTAAATAAACCAAATTATAACCAAACATAAAAATAAAGATAAAACGATTCCCAAACCGGACAGTAATGAGAAAAAATTTGCGCGTTTCAACTATGTGAATGCGAATACATATAAAATCACTAACCTATTCAAAAATCAAGGCATAAAGATAGCTTTCACAACGAAAAACACAACCGCTAGGCACCTCCTAAATAGTAATCTAAATAAAGGTGACTCGTATTCAAGGTCAGGGGTATATTCTATAACGTGCCAAGACACCGGTAGTCAAGCTAATTACATCGGGCAGAGTGGAAGACGAGTAGACACACCTTATAATGAACATAGGAATGCGATAAGATACGGAACACATTCAGCCGTGTGCGAACATATGTGTGATGCGGGGCACAGCTTTACCAACATAGAGTCGGACCTTAAAATAATCCATCACGAATCGAAAGGCAGAGCTCTTGACATAAATGAAGCAATCGAGATACACCTAGCCAAACGAAACAATCCCAACAATCTAAATGAACACACGTTCATGGAGAGCTCACCCCCTCACGCTACTAAAAAACACACCCTGTCGGAAACAAGACCCAATTTAGCGACACAGCCAAGCAAGATTTAAGAAAAAGGGGAGGGGGGAAATTAGGGGTTTTTAAATAGGTAAATGTTATCTGGATCAGGTGTACGATGTACTTTTCTTCTGCAATAAACCAAGGCTCATATTCGCGGCAGTATTAAAGGTGCCGGAACGTCCTCATAAGACCGTCAACGCTTAGTTCGAATGGCTTATGGTCCACGCGTGGCGAGGGCTAATCCACGGTCTTTAATAGTTGTAGACCCACCTCATTCAATAACATACATCTTATCTAGGTTGGCATCACCTCACTTAAACACATCGCTATGACTCCGCACAGCACGTATGGACAGGGGGGAGAAGGCAGGGAAAAACCAGTCGATAAGATAACCACCGCAGTCGACTGCACCGTGAGTTACAGTGAGCACGAAAACTGCGAGTAGCTGTAGTAAGGAAGGCAATCAGATAAGTAGTTAGCCTATGATTTTATAGTTTAACCATAGGTGATTTTTACAACCATATAATCTCTCCAAAGTACAAACTCCGGATAGCTATCACCATTTAGCATTTCACCTAACATCATATATACTGCATTTAGCATACACTGACAGTAGCAGTACCAATACTTCAACTAAATAGTTGTACATATTGTAAATAATTTCACCTGTATTTCAAACATAGATTTTATAGCCTAAGTGTAATGGATGTGATGATGATCGCTTGACGATCGAAACTGGTCATCGTAGTGTTTTATTAATCTCATGTAATTTAATTCAGGATTAGGGCACAACCCATCTCTTTTGGGTACATTCGTGATGACCGACTGAAAAGCACTAAACCCTTGTTCAAATTATTATGTAACAATTACGCCATTAATAATGAACGATTCATTTCGTCTTGTTGTATTGATTGACTATGATGACAGCGGGATTACTGGATAATGTTGAAGAGGCAGACGACCATTTCCGATATACAATCAATAAACCCATCATCATGATTACATCCCGTCCTTCCTACACTATACTGGAAAGAGTCGATCGTGGAAGTCGGCAACTAATTGCTTGTGGTGCTCTACTGTTTGCCTAAAAAAACTGCAGGTTGTAAGATGACGTAGAGGGATGAGATAGGGCTACTTCCTTCAAAGAATCCAGAATACCCTGGCTGGTGGCCAGAACATGCCCTCCTTGCGTACAGTTACTCCCTTTTTTAAATTTGGATAGATTCTTGTTTATTGTACTTTTAATTCATTTTTAGCCTATTTTCAATTTTGAAAAAATAGGCTTATGAGATCACCTTTTGTCCGTGTGTCTGTGTGTGCGTGTGTGTGTGTGTGAGTCCCCTAGCTACTTCTATACGGCTGGAGCGATTTCAATGATACTCGGTAAGTTCATAGCACTACTTCGGGCGACCCCGATCGTGCCCATCAAATTTTGTTACGTCTCACCAATCCAACATGGCGGCTGTGCGAATTATTTCACCAGCATTCAATATCTCCGAAACTATTCCCGATATCACCCTGGAATTTTTACGGTGATAAAGGGAAATACTAGAAGTTCAGCTATGTGACTATTGAAAAACTGGTAACTTCAAAACCAACATGGCGGCCTTGCTAATTTGCGACTTTTAAATAGACGTTTCTCGCGATTTAACCAACCAAACGCAATAAAACTTGGTACAGTGTACGTTTATACACATTGTAATGCACCGACATCAAACTTCGTTAAATTTTTTACATAACCACAAGATGGCGGATGTGCGAATCATTTCACCGGCATTCTATATTTCTGAAACTATTAGCGGTATCTCCCTGAAATTTTGTACGGAGATAAAAGGCACTACTGGAAGTTCACCTATAAGACTTTCAAAAACCAGTTAACTACAAAACGAACATGGCGGCCAAGCGAATTAAAAATTTTAGTAGACCTTTCTCGCGATTTAATGTTCCAAACGCTATGAAATCTGGTACAGGAAATGTTTATACACATTGTAATGCACTGGTATCCAATTTAGTTGAATTGTTTACATAATCTCAAATTGGCGGCTGTGCGAATTTTAAAATTAAGTTTTTATTTCTTGTGTCGTAATCATGCGATCGAAGTGAAAGTTTGAATAGTGAACCTACGCAATAATTTTCCTTTAATGGTACATGACTCTATGGCCTATACATTTAACAATCCTACATGGCGACCATCCGAAATATTTAGACGGCTCTGAATATCTACGAATCTATTATAGAAATCAAACTGAATTTCTTTATGCTCATAGGGGCTATGAACATAAGTTCACCTATAGGACTTTAAATAACCTGGTGATCACAAATCCAACATGGCGGCGACGCGAAATATAAATATTCACATGGACGTTTCTCGCAATTTAACTATCCTAGTGCAGTGAAACTTGGTACAGTAAATCCTTATACGAATATTAATCTACTGGCATCTAATTTATTTCAATTGTTTCCATAACCACAAGATGGCAGCTGTGCTAAATTTTAAAATCTCCTTGTTACTTCTTGTGTCCTAATCATGCTATTGAAATTTGAATGCTACACGTACTCAATAATCTTCATGTAACAGTACATAAGTCTTGGACCTACATATATAAAATCCAACATGGCGACCATCCGAAATATTTAGTCGGTTCTCAATATCTACGAATCTATTACAGCAATCAAACTGAAATTTTGTATGTTCATAATGGCAGTTAACATAAGTAGGATATATGAAAATAGGCTGTATAGTTCTTCACAGAACTACTTGTTAGTGCTTCGGCATCAGTTTCGTGCGGTTAGGTGTGCGTTGGATTTGTTTAATACCCTCTGGTCCTTTGGTGACACTGGTCATGTCTGTAATTATAATAGTGTTGGGATAGGGGTAGGTGTCCCAGGACAAGAAATTGATTGTATACCGGCACTTCCCTGGAGGGGGGTGTGGATAAACGTAGGGGGATAACCATACTCAGGATGGCCATTTAAATTCAATTGAAACCACTGATGTCCAGATTTGCTACAACTCTCCAATGCAGTGCGGAACATAATGTTTGGGATGTGTTGAATTTACGAGCTATGCCACTCAGAAAATATGCGACGATCTGAGAGGGAAACCATTAATTATTACTGGTGATATTAATGGCAAGCATGGCTCCAGGGCTTGCCCTATTGAGGATGCTCGGGGGAAACCCTTCTATGATCGTTGCAGTGCCTGCAATTTAAGTATACTCAATAATAGTAACAAGCCGACATATGCGTAGTAACTCTGAAAGTTTTATAGATGTAACTGCATGCAACTCCACACTCTTTCCGTTTTTATAAGCAGTTTTTAACTTTTATTCATCTAATTTTTCAAATTAATTTCATAATTTATGGTGTAATAGTTTTTAAAACTTTGTACCAAACTACAACCATAATGTACTTTGTGTAATGGGGTTCCATTTACTGCAATGTATATTCAATAATAATGATAGATCCCATGACGATGCCCGCTTAAGAAGATGGATTGATGCTGAAAGATTAACTCACATCATATATTTGTCAGTTGATTGAAACTCATAGAAATTCAACACCATCAGGTTGTCCATCAGCCAGATTCTCCGAGAAATGGGCTATTGAGTGCACGGTTTAACAACAAACACAGCACAACGAGAAGAGTTCATGATGGCCATTATGGGGGAAGATGGCAAATTCTACAACTCAGGGTGAAATAGGAGTCCCATCCTAACCAGCCAAAGTTGATGACAAAAATAAGAACAGTGCTACACTGAAGAAATAAATATCAACTAGGGCAGTCTGTTCCGAATCCATGAGTTTGAGTATGCGTACACGCGAGTACTCAGCAGTAATGCTCGGAGCATGGTTGGAGAGGGACTGGGGGTGATAGCCAATACGCCACTGGGCGAAGGTCATAGCACAAGTCTATGCGTTCCTGCCAGTCTTTATGTATCCACCACGAAGTGACGGCAGCCCCCCACAGCAGAACTGTATTGCATGTTGCAGGTTTACTCACACAAGGCGGCGAGTACTCTGCTGCTCACGAGCGAGCTGCTCGGCTGGAACAGCCTGAACTAGGGGATATGCATGTCATGAAATGACAGTTTGTATAGGCAACACTGAAAGAATGGCTTCAAATCTCTACATTACTATAGAATTGTAAACTAATATGCGGAAATGGCCTACAGGTACTCTGCTGTGATGATGGTAAAACGCTATAGCTTATTTAATCGTATCAGAAAACATATAACAATGTGATATTTACAAAATATACACCAATACACCAATAATTGGTACTCTAATTACAACATTTCTGTTGGTTAAACCTCCAAAAATGAAATTTATATGTAAGGTGTCCAGTATCTTGTCAATTCACATGCTTCTTTGGTGGTATCTAATAGATTCTGAGGAGAGCATGACGTCCGGCCTAACTGGCAGCTGAGGAGATGATCCATGGTGTGCTCTTCACCGCATTCCCGTAGTGTGGAGTCGCATGCAAAACCCCACTTCTTCATTTTAATTTTGGATCTGCCAACACCGGACCGCAACCTGTTTAATGCCTTCCATGCCGACCAATTCTCCTCATGACCTGGAGGCAAGCTTTCAGATGGTACCATCCATTCTATAGTGCAGTTCGATCTGGAACGCCATGAATTTATTCTGAATTTTGAAGGTGGTTCAGTTAGGCTTGCTGTAGAACGAAGAAAACTTTTTCTTGATTTGAGCCTCGAAGTTGCCGGAAGATATCCATGCAAATTAAGATTTTTCCAAGTTGTGTTGATCTCAAACAACCTGTAATGATAGGCGAATTCTACAACATACGAAATAGTGCTTGTCTAATATTGAAAAATCTTATGTGATTACTTATCTGAATTGTGGAATATCTCAGGCAACCACTTTTGGATGTAGCCAACTATTACTATGTGATGAACGTTTTCTTTGAATGCATCTTTATTAGAGTAACTTTTATAAAAGCAATTATCTCTTGAGAAGTTTTCAGAGACTAAGGGTGTCACTGTAGGTTTGGTAGTGTAGAGCCATTTGTCTTATAAATTTGAATCTGATGATGCTCGTTTGACAAGCAAAACACGTAATTCCCTAATTTTCTCCGTTTCCAATAGTTCAAAACAATTCTAATTATATGTTTTATAATTTATTTCAGGTTATTTTTTCATATATTCCAGTAATTGGAATTCTTGTGTGTTGACCGATGGAAGTTACAATATCAATTTGTAATAAGGCAACACTGAGATATCTCTTCAAAGATATCTTGACTTGAGGTACTCTGTAGTGGACTATACACGGTGGGCCAATTAAAACTGTTTTTCGGAATATTTGGAAAAATACAAAAAGGATTAAAAAAATCTTCTCGGCACGCCGGAAGGCGGAGGTAGATTTCACCGGGCAAACTTGGGGATAGGCGAAAATAAGCAGAATATGCACGTTTTCGTAGTAGGAGCTTAATTAACTTTGTTATTCGTCGCTTTATGCATATTGTAAACATTTTATTGTCTTATGGGGAAGGTAACCTTTTCATTATTTGGGGTCCTTTTTAGCCTACCTTCGATTTTTGCAAAAAATGAAAGTAGACTTATGAGATCAACACAGGGCGAAAAAAGTGTGTCTGCCTGTGTGTGTGTATGTGTGTGTGTGAGTCTGTGTGTGTATGTGTGTGTGAGAGTCTGTGTGTGTGTGTGTGTGTGTGTGTGTGTGTGTGTGAGTGTGTGTACTCTGAATGTCTGTCCCCCCTATCAATTCGAACACGGTGAATGCGAATTGAACGAAATTTGGTACAAAGGTAGCACTAGCAAAGGACACCTCAGTGTCATGTTTTATATCGCCGCCATCTTGACGGAAACGTAATGGCGGTCACACAAATGTTCAAAGGTTTAATCAAATTACGACTAACCTAATCATCCGATCTCTACCAAATTTTGCAACCACATACCTTTATGGGGGGAGCATCCTTTGACCAAACCAATAGGCCATCAACGTAATAGTTTGCGGATGGCGGCCATCTTTGTGTGAAAATCGATTCCCCCTATTAATTCGAACACGGTGCAACCGAATGAAACGAAATTTGGTACAGAGGTAGTACTAACAAAAGGCACCTCAGTGTCATGTTTTATATCGCCGCCATATTGACGGAAACGTAATGGCGGCCACATAAATGTTCAAAGCTTAAATCAAATTACGACTAACCTAATCATCCGATCTCTACCAAATTTTGCAACAACATACCTTTATGGGGGGAGCATCCTTTGACCAAACCAATAGGCCATCAACGTAATAGTTTGCGGATGGCGGCCATCTTTGTGTGAAAATCGATTCCCCCTATTAATTCGAACACGGTGCAACCGAATGAAACGAAATTTGGTACAGAGGTAGTACTAACAAAAGGCACCACAGTGTCATGTTTTATATCGCAGCCATCTTGACGGAAACGTAATGGCGGCCACACAAATGTTCAAAGCTTAAATCAAATTACGATTTACCTAATCATCCGATCTCTACCAAATTTTGCAACTACATACCTTTATGGAGGGAGCATCCTTTGACCAATCTAATAGTTTGCGGATGGCGGCCATCTTTGTGTGAAAATCAAGTCCCCCTATTAATTCAAACAGGATGAAACCGAACGGAACGAAATTTGGTACAGAGGTAGCACTAGCAAAGGACATCTCAGTGTCATGTTTTATATCGCCGCCATATTGACAGAAATGTAATGGCGGCCATACAAATGTTCAAAGTTTAAGTTAAATTACTACTAACATAACCATCCGATCTCTACCAAACGTTGCAACAACATTCCTTTATGGAGGGAGCATCCTTTGACCAATCTAATAGGTTATTAGCCTAATAGTTTGCGGATGGCGGCCATCTTTATGTCAAAAATGATTCCCCCTATTAATTCGAACACGGTGAAACCGAATGAACGAAATTTGGTACAGAGGTAGCACTAGCAAAGGGCACCTCAGTGTCATGATTTATATCGCCGCCATCTTAACAGAAACGTAATGGCGGCCACACAAATGTTCAAAGCTTAAGTTAAATTACGACTAACATAACCATCCAATCTCTACCAAACATTCCAACAACATTCCTTTATGGAGGGAGCATCCTTGGACCAATCTAATAGGTTATTAGCCTAATAGTTTGCGGATGGCGGCCATCTTTATGTCAAAATTGATTCCCCCTATTAATTCGAACACGGTGGAATCGAATGAACGAAATTTGGTACAGAGGTAGCACTAGCAAAGGGCACCTCAGTGTCATGTCTTATATCGCCGCCATCTTGACGGAAACGTAATGGCGGCCACACAAATGTTCACAGCTTAAATCAAATTACGATTAGCCTAATCATCCGATCTCTAGCAAATTTAGCAACAACATACCTTTATGGATGGAGCATCCTTTGACGAAACTAATAGGTCATCAGCCTAATATTTTGCGGATGTCGGCCATCTTTGTGTGAAAATCGATTCCCCTTATCAATTCGAACACGGTGAAACCGAATGGAACGAAATTTGGTACAGAGGTAGCACTAGCAAAGGGCACCTTAGTGTCATGTTTTATATCACCCCTATCTTGACGGAAACGTAATCGCGGCCACCCAAATATTAAAAGCTAAAATGTAATTACGACCAACCTTATAATCTAGTCTCTACCAAATTTTGCAACACCATATCTTTATGTGGGAAACATATTCAGACCAAACTGCAAGAACATCAGCCCAATAGTTTGCAGATGGTGGCCAAGTATGTGTGCAAATCGATTCCCTCTATCAATTCAAACACGGTGAAACCGAATTGAACGAAATTTGGTACAGAGGTAGCACTAGCAAAGGGCACCTCATATTCATGTTTAATATCCCTATAGCATGTTGTATTTCAACAAGCTACTACAACCAACATTCAATCATACTCCTTGAAAAGGACAAAGAGTTATAACAATACCCATGCATTTAGGAGAAAGTAGGCTATATGTTCTTTACTGAACATCTTGTTTATACTTGTGGTCACACTGTCCTTATGCAAGGTTTCGACTCTGATGTGTAACTATCTAACGGTCAGTTACTTCTTCACGCAAAATTGTATCTCCCGCAGAGATTTTGGTTGGTTCCTCAGTTTAGGGGCTGCGACAACGCGGTCATGAAGCCTCGTGTACTTTGGGTGAGTGTAGAATCTGTCTGATAAATGGTGTTAATTGTGATGGCTGTATTAGTCTGTAATTCACGTACGGACTTCAGACGGTCAATTTCGAGTAGTAGTTCCTAATTTTGCTACCAATTACTACCGTCAACGACACCTAGCTGTGAATTTGGCCTCTAGATTCCACCGCAACCTGCTACTCGCAACGAGCGTAGGAGCTTCCCCTCCAAAGGAAATCATACTGAGGGATTTTTAGCGTTCTTAGAAAATCCGACGACTTCAGCCGGCTTTGAACCCGCGACCTTAGGCATAGAAGTTCATCATGCTACCAGTTTCGTCACCGAAGCCGCTTCCACAGAGTCAGATGGAAACCTTAATGTGATCTCGTGCAATGGCGTTGTCATGGCAACGTCTGATGGCTCATCCCTCATCAATTTAGTAGTGTTGTCATGGTAACCACTGATGGCTCTTGGCATTTTCTACTAATTCCGAAATCATTTTGCTCATCCCTTGGCGTAATGGTGGGTCATATCAAAAATTATTTCAGACAAAAGTTTCAGGTCATTATTAGGGGAATAATGCCCATTTTGTACGGTTTTGTTATTGTGCCTATTAGGAGAGATATGATTAATGTTTCCCGAAAAAAAAACTTTTTCCCACCCCTTTGGTTGATGCTATCAAAAAACTTTTCAAACATAATATTTTTGGGCCTTGTCCGACACATAGTATGAACTTTGAATGGATTCGATATTTCAAATATTAAGAGAGTTATGGCGATATTTCACGTTTTCAAAACAAGCCCCCCATTTTCACCCACTTCGACCGATTGTGCCCATTAATGAACTCGACCGAGATTATATAGGGATACATATTATGTAAAAAATTCAAAGTGATTGGTGCAAAATTGCGGTAGTTATCGTGTCCACAAGAAAGTGATATATATATACATAAATTATATATAAAATTTTGAACTGACGGTGGTTTTGGGGTCTAGGGGATGTGAAACGCGAAATTGTTTCGAAATATTCCGGAAGTCTAAACATTGCAATAGTTAGCTTTCTAATGAAATCTACATAATAAGTTGCAATAAAAGTTATTCACCTCAACGGGGGCATCCATTAACATAACGCTCGACACCCCTAATCCACCCCCGGGGCCGGGAGGAGGGTGGCTTTGAAATCTTAAATAGGAATACCTAGTTTTATTGTAGATTTGGATTCTCCGTGAAAAAATATATAACTTTTGTATAAAACACTTTTTTTCGTTTCATGATAGATAGCGTTGTAATCGGCAATCTCAAGGGGTGAAGCACTTAAGACTTTTTTTTTCGGAATATCTGGAAAAATACAAATCGGAATAAAAAAATGTTGCAATAAAAGCTGTTCACCTCGAAGAGGGACATCCAATAACGTAAAGCTCGTTCCCCTGCACCACCCTCGGGGGCGGGAGGGGGAGTGACTTTGAAATCTTAAATAGGAACCCCTATTTTTAATTGCAGATTTGGATTCTCTATTAAAAAATATGGAACTTTTGTATGAAACATTTTCTTCGGAATTTTAATGCCGGGAGTGTCCGAGGACATGTTCGGCTCGCCAGAGGCTGTAGCTGCTTCAAGCGGACACCCATGGGGTGAGCTACAAGTTCCGTTCAATTTCAAGTAGTTCGAACTTTCGCTACCAGATGTCACTGACACCTAGTGGTGAACGTTGGAACTTTTGTCGAGCGTTTCAACGAAATCTAACCAAGAAATTTACCTTCACACAAGTTTAGTTAGTGGAAGGATCTTTTACATGCCATAAATCTATGACATGGGACCACCGGCTTTACTTCCCCTCCGAAGGGAGGCATACTTAGGGATTTTAACGCTCTTTAAAAATCCGACGACTTCGGCCGGGTTTTAATCCGCGATCTTGGGCACAACAGTTCAGCATGCTACCAACTACGCCACCGAAGCCACGTATTGTGCCCGTTTAGACCGGAGTCCGCACGACCACATATGCATTTTACCAATAATCAGTCAGCACGAGAGTCAAAATATCCCGGAGCGCCAGATGGGTTAAAGCTAATCACAAAAAAGAAAACATCAAATGAAAAAAATGCTTAACTGATTTTTGGCTCAATGCAACAATAAGGATAGAAGGAGATTCAATTGGGCGTAACACATCAAGTAAAATTATCTCATTTTATTTTGAATTTAAAATTGACTGAAAAAATGCTCGAAGTAGCATCACTCGCGTGTGGCGACCCACACTCCTATTTACACAATATACAGAACTTTTCCAAACACATTTGACAATTATTTTTTGGAAACACAAGTCTGATTATTAGTCCTGTAGACTGTGTTCCAAAATTATTTATGATTAAATCCAGTTCAAATTTAATTGTCTCTACTGGAAATATCGTAGTTCACTGTTTGAATTTTTACATAATATTAACACTCGTAGAATAAATGTTCATAGAATTTTAACTTTCACTTATTTTTCCAGTTTCAAAAATACTTTATCGAAAAATATTATTATTTCTGAATCAACACAAATTATTTACACATATTAATAACATCTGAAAAGTATTTGACCTTGAGCATAGCATCGAAGAACTGTGCGAAGCACAACAAAAATTAATTGTTCTTCTGACATTAAATGTTTCGAGAAGTGACTCGATTATGAACTTCAAGTTCCTAACAAAATATATGATTTCTGAATCATCAACTTGATCAATAAATTGTTGAACCATTCAACTATTCAATTTTCCACTTGGAATCATTATTATAAAAAATATTTATATTTGTGGCCCTTTTAGTAACTTTCACAACTTGCAATTCTTCAAAAGAATGCGGAAATAAGAGTTGTAGCTTCAAAATAAATTCATTTAGTTCATGGCACTAGGATTGAAAACATCCTTCAAATTATTCGTGGTTATAGAATAATTTTTAATTGGCAGTGGCCCATTCTATTATTTTCATAAGAACACAATATTACAACAACAACGGCAAAGGTCTTCCTCTGAAGAAGAATAAACTACTATCATGACAAATCCGGGTTCTAGCAAAATCAAAGTCTAAATGGAATTCCTAAACAAGGTTGAAATAAGAACTGATGGTTTTAAGAAATAACCTTCGGGTCATTCATGCGACGAAATGTGTAGTTCCAATACTCCTTCTATAAACCTGAGCCATCGAACCTGCTATTTGATTGATGCTCGAAAAAACCTCTTCATTCCTGCGACTTAAACATGCGCACCTGGGAATGGCATTTCAACTACTCCACACATATACATTTTCTTCCCAAAATTTATACAATAAATCAAGCCTCTGCTTGTTATCAACACTGGAAGATTAATAAACTTACAGGTTTATTTTATTTTACCATTCAGTTCAACCCGTGAATTTACCATACTTATGAAAATCTTTATTTCACTTTCGAGAGTATTTACGTCATGATTTTATATAAATACATAAATATCCTATTTGATACAAATATCAATTGCTTCCCGTTTCATGCCTCTCCGTGTTATCTGAAAAATATACTTTGCTCATTGCAAATATCAACTGTTCAACCAGAACTGAAATGTTGGTTGAATGCGGGCTTGCGCTAACCACTCTCCTTCGGAAAATCTCCTGTTCCAAACTAGAAATGATTAAACTACGTCATAGGCTCTCTTTCAATACATATGATTATTAGAAAATAAAATATCCAAGAATTATTTAGAAAATTATGAAAATCATTATTAGTATTATTAGTGGATGATTATTATTATTATTAGTTATATTATTTTAAATATATTTAATTATTATCTCATTATGTGAGAATCCACATGTTCGAATCTTCGAATATGGAAAAAAATATCCATTCCTTAACAGAAATAATTTAACTCAACCATTACATCGACGGTTTTCCGTGATATCCCTAAAATATGAATTATTCAAATAAATGCTCGAAATGCTCGGTCATCGATCCTAAACTGTTCTGAGTGCTGAAAATGCTCAGAATAACTCTTAACAAGTCTTGCGTAAATCATTGCAAGATTTAAATACGAAGAAAAATAAATGTGTTGGTCATCTGCCGAAAAATAGTTTGTTCCAATTAGCTAGGCATAATATAATTCAAATGTGGCTTACATTTCTTGATGGTCTTGAAGCGTAGCGAACCTGGTTTGTACCAGATTTATCCATAGACATGCCCTATCGGACAAGCATGTATAATCCTTGTATCGGCCGCCATTATATACCCACAATCCGTCTAGTCAGACATAGTGGTAGTATCTCTTGACGTTTGAATTAACTGTTGTTCCATTTCAATATGGGCTTCTATCAAAGCCATAACAGTTTGTTTAAATGGGGTCAGATCTAAGTGATCTATTCTTAGATATGTCAGTTGTAACATAACTCACGGTAATCTTATCAATACAAGAAGACACTGACAGTCTAACCAATCAACGGCTGTTCTGAAGATCGTTCCCTGGGCATGGCTTCACACCATCTACCATGCGCTAAGCAACCTGTAGTTTCCCTTGCGTAGACTAACGAACACCACCGTGATAGACTGGTCTTCAATGTACTGATAGATCGAAGTGGTTATTAAGTTACAAATATGAAAACTGACTGAAATGGATTTAAATATCCAAGTATTAGGTTATTACTGGACTGTGACAAAGTACTAATTCTAGACAAAGTCTAGCATATGTCCATGTAGAAATAAAAATATTTCTACCAGTGTCTGTAGAAAATAATCAATCACCTAGTGATTCTCCTCGCCGGAAACTTACTAAGTTCCACTTCGTAGCGCAGCACTTTTGTGACTATCACAACTTTGAAAATAACTTCTGCGTAGATCCGGCAATCATGTGCCTTGGCTCAGCGTAGTTGCACCTTGCTAGGCAAGTGCTTGTGTTGAAGTGAGCTAACCATGCCTGCGCCAGCCGGCTTTTATTCAAAACAGCCAGGGTCACGCGTCATCACGCTGAAATCTGGAAATCCTCATATCTCTGGTAGCCCTGGTCCGATTTACTTGATACTAATTGCATTCTCTTTCATTTGGCCGTGCCAGTAATCTGATCCAAGTCTCAAGTCTCTACTCCATGGTTAACTATTTAATCATTAAATAGCCTCGACCTCTGCTATTACTCGCTACGTCACTTGACATGCAAGTATCGGTATATTCTTTCCAATTGCTTCGAGAAGCAATGTAGCGCGATATTCAAATATCTCAACTTTCAAAAGCGGCTGTAGCCTTTCCCTTGATATCTAGGTGTCTGAATCTTGGAATACCCATTCCTAGAGTTGGGCACAGTATATACTGTATGTGCTGAATTCATTTTATGGAAGGCAGATGATTTGTTAACATGTGCATTCAATGAAATATACCAAGGAAAAAAAAAAGAAAATGGTAGTTGCTTTACATACTTTGCTGATCATATCTTCTTATTTTCTCCATGCTTGCCACTGTGGGTGAGTGGTTATCGTGTAGGGCTACCAACCCCCATGTTAGCAGTTTCACTCCTGACCATAGCAAGTGATTTTTGAAAGGCGACACAAATTACGGCACACATGTAACGTTGTTGGCATGTTGAAGAACCCATTTGAATTCAGTAGGCTGCGGTCTTAATGGCAAAATTAATCTCAGGATTTTTCGCCAAGACAAAAGTTCCTCCTTTCTCCACTAGAAAGCGCTATAGTGTCAAGGAGATTTGATATCTAACCACCTTGACATTCATAGCGCTCCAAAAAGAACAACAACAACAACAACAAATATCAACAAGTTGCCCTTTGGGCGCAAATAGCAAAGCTTGCATCCAGCAACGCCGTACGATAATATTATTATTATTTTCTCCATGTCATGGAGAGAAGAAAAATACAAAGATAAAACGCCGGCTCTCATAATATATGACATACAGTACCATCTAGCGGTGAGCTGGTGAACAGTAAGGCAACTATAAGATGGCTTGAAAGCTTTCTGTGTAATAGCTAATGCATTGTTGAAGCGTGCATTATATGCCTGAGTATTATTGACAATGGTACCATGTTTTGAACATACTCCAGCTCTAAAATCTCACCTTATACAGGCTGGTAACTTAGAATGCACACTCAGTGGTGATTGGGCAATATTCGCATCGAAGATACTCGTACAACACTCTATCGCACTTTATGGTGATTAAATCACAACGTAAAAGCAGTCATTAGTGTTATCAATGCAAATCATTAAAATGGACTATGATATTAATATTACGTATATACCAGTTAAATTAAGTGACATTTAAAATATTTTATAAATCCAGTGACAAATCATGAATTACAATGCTAATTACAAAATGAATTTAAAGAGTGTGATTAATTTGAATACGTCATTAAAATATTGAACTTGATTTATTGTCGCTCATTACGCATTGTGATATATTTACACATAATTTATATTAGGTCATCCTACCTACATAGCTGAGCGTACTGAAATACATACCGAGAGAAAAGTAGGGAACCAACGTTTTTGCAGATAATTGCAAATTCATCGAACAACAAGTAGTTCCGTGAAGAACTATACAGCCTATTTTCATATATCCTACTTATGCTAATTGCCACTATTTAACATACACAATTTCAGTTTGATTGCTGTAATAGATTCGTAGATATTGAGAACCGACTAAATATTTCGGATGGTCGCCATGTTGGATTTTATATATGTAGGTCTTAGAGTTATGTACTGTTACATGCAGATTATTGTGAACGTGTAGTATTCAAACTTCAATCGCATAATTAGGACACAAGAAGAAACAAGGAGATTTAAAAATTTTTCACAGCTGCCATCTTGAGGTTATGGAAACAATTGAAATAAATTAGATGCCAGTGGATTAACATTGGATAAAGATTTACTGTACCAAGTTTCACTGCACGCGGATGGTTAAATTGCGAGAAACGTCCATGTGAATATTTATAATTCGCGTCACCGCCATGTTGGATTTGTGATCACCAGGTTATTTAAAATCCTATAGGTGAACTTAAGTTCATAGCCCCTATGAACATTAAAAAATGCAGTTTGATTGCTAAAATAGATTCGTAGATATTCAGTATCGTCTAAATATTTCGGATGGTCGCCATGTTGGATTGTTAAATGTATAGGCCATAGAGTCATGTACCATTAAAGGAAAATTATTGCGTAGGTTCATTATTGAAACTTTCACTTCGATCGCATGACTACACCACAAGAAATAAAAAACTTAATTTTAAAATTCGCACTGCCGCCATCTTGAGGTTATGTAAACAATTGAACTAAATTAGATACCAGTGGATTACAATGTGTATAAATATTTCCTGTACCAGGTTTCAGTGCGCTTGGAACATTAAATCGCGAGAAAGGTCTATTTAAAATGTTCAAATTCGCTTGGCCGCCATGTTCGTTTTGTAGTTAACCGGTTTTTGAAAATCTTATAGATGGACTTCCAGTAGTGCCCTTTATCTCAGTACAAAATTTTAGGGAGATACCGCTTATAGTTTTAGAGATATAGAATGCCGGTGAAATATTTCGCACATCCGCCAACTTGTGATTATGTAAACAATTGAACGAAGTTAGATGTCGGTGCATTACAATGTATATAAACATATACTGTACCAAGTTTCATTGCGTTTGGTTGGTCAAATCGCGAGAAACGTCTATTTAAAAGTCGCGAATTCGCTTGGCCGCCATGTTCGTTTTGTAGTTACCAGGTTTTCAAAAGTCACATAAGTGAACTTATAGTAGTTCCCTCTATCACCATAGAAAATGTCAGGGTAATATCGGTAATAGTTTCTGAGATATTGAATGCTGGTGAAATATTTCGCACAGCCACCATGTTGGATTGGTGAGTCGTAACAAAATTTGAAGGGCACGGTCGAGGTCGCCGGGAATAGTGCTATGAACTTTCCGAGTTTCATTGAAATCGCTCCTGCCTTTTAGATTTTATTAGGGGGGGACACACACACGAATCACACACACGGACAAAAGGTGATCTCATAAGCCTATTTTTTCAAAATTGAAAATAGGCTAACAAATAATTCGCCCACGGAAGAGCATGGTAGTTGCTTTGGCGCTCGTATGATGGCATTGCAATGGTAGCAGGCGGTCATGTGACTCTTGACTGCTGACATAAATATGGCCATGGCCAGGGCCGTATTTCTAAATAGGCTAAGTAGGCTGCAGCCTAGAGCGGCAAATTTTCAGGGGCGGCAGTTTGGCAATTTATTCAAATGAAGTATTTCAGACGTTAATAATATTTTCCGTACGAATTTAAGAATACTTGTTACTTAAAACTATGTTTTAGTCCTTCTACAGTTTTTCCTGCCTTAGAAGAGTTAAGAACTATCTGCGAACTAGTATTTCTGAAATATAGTTAAACTCACTTTCATTCCGGTACTTTGCATTGTGGCAAATACAACAAAAACACTTTCATATGAGGATATTATTAACGAGTTGGCCATTAGGAAATCTCGCATGAACGCTATGTAAATTTGAAAATCAAGATTGCGTGGGGTGAGTTGTTTTAGAGAAGTTTGTTTATTTTTCAACACCTTTTTTGTATATTTCACTTCACCATGTAGGACAACTTAATTCAAATTGAACACAGTTCTTCAATTACGAAAAAGATAGTCATTAGCATTAAAATATAAAAATATGTGTAAAATAGTGATCACTGATCTCCAAGAACAAATTAATTTATTAAGTTCGAATCCATTTCATTTTTTAACGAATCTTAAAAGAAGTATGTTAAAAAAAGGCAAGCAGATGACTAATTTCAATATAAACTAACCGACAGTAGTGGCTACGCGGGCTCAAGCGCAGCGTTAGGCTATGGGGCCAAGCTCTCTGCTGACTCGGTTCGAGCCCCACCGTCGGCTGTCCTTGAAATGGTTTTCCGTGGTTTCCCATTTTCCACACGAGGCAAATGCTGGGACAGTACCTTCTGATAGGCCACGGCCGCTTCCTTCCACATCCTTGCCCAGTTTCATTCATCTTCATCCATTCCATCTCTCATCCCGACGAGCAGGTCGCCCACGGGTGTCGACTAGAAAGACCTGCACTCGGCCTCTCAGGAGGCTCCACGCCAAAAAAAAAGTATAAACTAAATGAACTTTGTGTTTAAAAAAAATCTATCCTTTTGTATAAGAAGAAATGTATTAAGCAAATATGAACTATAGAGGGGGCGGCAAATGGACTTTAGCCTATAGGCGGCATACTCTTAAATCCGGCCCTGGCCAAGGCAGTGAAGTGGTGCATTATATGCCTGAGTATTATTGACAAAAATATCATGTTTGGAACCTACAACGGCTCTAAAATCTCACCTTATACTCTAGTGCACGTCTGGGAAACAACACGCACAATGTACCGTTACTGACTGGAGGCATGTAGTGTAGGCTAGAGGCGGTGTTACGTGGTATTGGCAAATAGCTTAGAACGATGTGTTCAGGGAGAGACTAATTGTCGGTCCGGCATTTGGTGGCAGTTCTTATGTGTTGACGGAAAGCTTTGTATAATAGAGCTAGGCAACACTGAAAAATAGCTTCTAATACTTCAATTTTTTATACATCGAGTTGAGCCTCTATGGACTGCGTGGTAACGACTAACTTCACTTTAGTGTCTAGGTCAGGCTGTTCCAAATCCACGAGTTTGAGTATGCGTACACGCGAGTACTCAGCAGTAATGCTCAGAGCACGGTTGGAGAGGGACTGGGGGTGATAGTACAAGTCTATGCGCTTCATGCCAGTCTTGATGTATCCACCGCTTAGTAACGGCCACCCCTACAGCAGACCTGTAATGCATGTTGCAGGTTTACTCACACAAGGCGGCGAGTACTCAGCTGCTCACGGGCGAGCTGCTCGGCTGGAACAGCCTGGAGGTCTTGCTCTTGTTCCGGCTTTGACTTCCTGCCAGTATCTTCTGACCCCAGCGACGAGTGCCTGTTTATGTTCTTCGGACAAAGGTCCTCTCCGTCTTCCGGAAGTTGATACCATTTTAAAACCTTGGTAGTTGTTCACCAATCTTCTAAACGTGTTCCTGTCACGAATTTCTCGGTCTAGAATACCAATTTGCCCGAGATATTTTTCGCATTCCTCGAACCATCTCGGCCTTGTTGCCTTAGACTTGATGAAACTCCATATTCTTTTGGTTAATCGATCATCAGTCATCCTCAAAAGGTGACCGAAAAATAGTTGCCGTCTCTTCTTAATTGATGCTGTGATAGGGTCTATGTTGTTGTACAAGTCCTCATTAGCTCTCATTCGCCACTGTCCATCAACCAATCGATTACCTAGGATTTTTTTTAATATCCTACGATCTCTTTTTTTCAGTTGGTCAGCTTGACCTTTACTATTCATGGTCAAAGTTTCGGACGTATATAATCCCTCAGGTTTTACAACTGTGGTGTAGTGTCGGAACTTGGCCCCTATACTCATAGACTTTTTGTTATAGATATTCTTTGTAATGTGGCATGCCTGGTCTAACGTCCTCATCCACATTAATTGCTTCCTCTTCTAATACATTTTACTGGATGACTTCACCGAGATATCGGAAATTTGTGACTCGACTGATTTTGCCAAGATTAGTGATCATCCATTCAGATGTTTGTCATATATTTTGTCTTCTGAATAGAAATCTGGAGTCCTACCTTTTCAGCAATTTCTGATAGCCTAGTCATCTTGTTGACTGCTGAATCAATGTCGTTAGCAAAAATGGCCAGGTCATCCGCAAAGGCCAGACAGTCAATGTATATCCCTTTGTGCTTAGGACCAATTCTTCTGCAAGCAAATGTTAGATTGATATTTTTACAGTCCCGGTGCTAATTTTATAATACAAAATACAAACACAAGGTGAATGTATGAATATATCAACACTCACCATGCAATGATTATCCTTCAAGATGAAACAATAGTCTGGGTTGAGGTCGTCTACAGTTTACAGCAGTTAACACAGAAACAACATCATGATAACACCAAGCTCACTCACTCACTGTATCGCGACTCTGTACGGTTAATAGTAGCTTCCACAAATGGCATGTTAAGGTAAAGAAGTATTTAGCACCGAGCACACAAACAAACCGCAATTGGGCGATATTATTGCCGTGTTTTTACATTATCGATTTGTAGACTATCGAATGACGGCTGGTAATTTGAACACTACGGTATGACGAGAAACAATAACTTGTGCTGTATTCGTATTTTCGACTGCCGCGAACTGACACCTACAATCCTAGAATAATGTGCATATTTTCTTATCAATGTTCGTTGGCACACAACAACCTTGACGGAATAAGAAGTTGATAAACACCTATAGCCCAATCTATGTAGGCTACTTGTTTTCAATATTTGCCATGAAACATTACAGGATACGTAAACATTAAGACTAAATGTACATAGCCTATTTTGTACGTCACGCTGGAATTATAAATTACGTATATTTAAATTTGAATTGAACAAACAAGGTTAACCATGAAAATATTATTCAAAGCTTGATGTCGGAATGGACAAATGAACGATAGCCGGCTGTTAGAGGTTAGCGTGCGCGGTCTCCGGCCGTATCCCCCCGCGTTTTTCTACATTCGTCCTGCGGTTCTACTGTATTTGCAACTCATTGACGTGCTGTTAAAGAAATAACGGAGTAAAAATGGAAAATAATAAATTAAAACTCGATGCTTAAAGTAAACGAAACAATGAAAATGAAACGAACTCCGACACAGACAGTGGTTAGCAAACGACTGAATGAATGAACAATGCGCTGGTAACGTGTGGGACTAGTTGTCAACATCCAGCCAATAGGAGACTTCGGCGGTCATTTTTATATCGCTCCCGCCAAATGCTTCAGGTTCTTACTTTCGAAATACAGGGTATAGGTAATCAATGCATGGAACGAACTATATATCATATTCACAACTATAAATACAAATACAATATTATTAAACACTGAATATGGCATGTCTATGATGCCACGGAAGCGTGCACGATTACGCTGTAAGGTAATGACTAGCCGGCATGTGCATGCTGTACCGGAATGTCAACAATAGCCATCCTCTTATTTGTCGCTACCTGATCGAGCTGGTCTTAACAGGTTAGCCCATCCACAACATAGCAACAGAATACTCTTGAGTGCGCACTGGGAGGGATACTTAACACAGTAAAACATATTATATTTATAAACAAGAAGTCTAGTCACTACAGATGGAAGAATACGGAAGCACATGTAGGAGGATACATGGGAAGGAAAGAGAGCATGAGCATGATGGATCGACTTGATTAATACTAGTATAAGTAGAGAGAATACGAGTATGGACTGGAACAGACTTCTGGGAGAAGAGGAGTGGAGGGACAGAAGGAGGTGGAGGAGTCCCATGACCCGGCCTAACCCTTTATAAGTTAGTGGTCAGTATATTAACCACCTACCAAAAGGAAAATTTATATTGTCAAAAATGCAGATGGTTGAATCTTTCACCATATTTCTTGTGGAAGTGTTAATGTTTCTGTAAACCAAATATTTTTAGTTTTTCCCTTAACCTAGGGTGCTAGATAAATGTTTTAATAAAAACAATTAAAATAAAAAGTAAAACATAGAAAAGTGGTAATAAAAACAAGATGTTCAGTAAAGAACATATAACCTACTTTCTCCTAAATATATGAGTATAGTTATAACTCGTTTTTATCAAAGAGTATAATAGAATCATTTCTTGGTTGAAGACCATAGAAACTATTTACCTCTACAAAACACCACAACATCGAAAAAAACTGCTACCATCATTGAAGAAAGAATTATAAGAAGTATCTCAAGAATGTTATGGATCTGTAGACATAATCCACCGGACTGGCTGCGTGGCTCAGCGGTAACGTTCTCGCTTGCTGGGCCCTAGGTTGCAGGTTCGTATCCTGGTGCAGTCAGCTGGCATTTGAGGGTGCACAAATGCGAGGGAGCCGTGTCAGTAGATATACTGGCACGTTAAAGACCCCCTTCGGGGAAAAATTCCGGCACCCCGGCGTATCTAAAAGCAACAGTAGTTAAAAGGGACGTACAACCAATAACATTATTATTTTTATTATTATTACATAATCGACCTGACATGGGCAACATCCAACTTTGAGTTGAGGCATGTCTTTACATGTCTGGCTGTGCATGGCTTTCACAACCCTAATTGAATTAAGAAATCTTTCCATGACCCTACAGGGACGTGTGTATACCAGCTATGTGGATATTTTCGGTTACTATTTGGCTGCAATAAAAGTTTTAATTAATATCCTGAACTAGCACCAACGGCTAGAGTTCAGGTACTATGTGAGATCGTTTTGTTCTTTACTTCAAATAACGCACAATAGGCTGTTACAAACCCTTTAAAATAAAAAGTAAAAATGTATCGTAGTATCATCTTGTCATTCTTCAAATTCGATGCGCATAGAATGCTAATGGTATACAAATCAATAGAGTCCCACGTAGACCAGTCATGACATCTAGTGGAGAAGTATCGAACAAGATAATCCTAACAGGGCGAGTGCTTTCTAGCGGCCATAAATAAACTTTTCAATAAAATATGTAAGTTAATCTGTAGGCCGGCGTGCTGTTCACCGCCAGCTGGCCATGATAATTCACTTTTTCGCCGCTAGATGTCTCGTGCAAAACTGCTGGCGAATTTTGTTTTAATTAATTATATATTTTCCATCGTAAAATGCACAATATAACGCTTAATTTTAAAACGTCTGAGTCATTACAAAACAATAAATATAAAAACTTTCAAGCAAAAAACCTAACTGTGATGGGGTATGAACCATAGCCATAAGAGTAATATGCCAACGCTTTACCACGGAGCCATACGGGCCAACGAATATCATCCGATATCAAATGAGTTACATAGAACATGTTAGCAAATAATGATTTAGACTAAACGATTTCATCAGTGAAAAATATTATTTATATATAAAGCATTTCATACAAAGTTTATTTATTTTGTATCAGTACGCAATATTGCATGCAATACTCAAATTAGTGAAATATAAGTCAGGCACAAGATATCCGCTGCCATTTTGCCTTGTAACTGAGATGGCTCAGCTTTTAAAAATCACTTCTGCACTATAGTATTACAAATTAAACTCTTAATTTCGAACGTGCCTCATCCTTTGGAACAGTTAAAACGATTCTTGGCTCGATAATCGAAACTGGTGGGTCCCATGATATGGATTATAAGGTTTGCATAATTGGCACGGCCGCCATCTTGAAATGGTACGGCGGATGACCTTTTAGTTTGGTCACAAGACGCGTCCTATATGAAGGTATGTAGTTACCAAATTTGGTAGAGATCTGATGATTTCGTTAGTCGTTAATTGATTTTAGGTTTTGAACGTTTGAGTGGCCGCCATTCAGTTTTGGTAAAGATGGCGGCGATATAAAATATGACACTGAGGTGCCCTTTGCTAGTTCTACCTCAGTACCAAATTTTGTTCAATTCGGTTTCACCTTGTTTGAATTGATAGGGGGGGGGGACGACGACAGACATTCAAAGTACACACACTCACGCACACACACACACACGCACAGACTCAGACACCCAAACACACACACACACAGACACACAATTTTTGGCCCAGTGTAGATCTCATAAGTCTACTTTCATTTTTTGCAAAAATCGAAAGTAGGCTAATAATGCACTTTTAATTTTAATCTTTATTATCCTAGTTTTCTTTACAGTTTAATTATAATTGTTTACTATTTTTAATTGTTTAATAATTACTAAATTTTTAAAATAAATAAGCTTATAAAATGAAATTTCTAATGATTTTATCATCTTAATTGTAAAATTATAAAAGTAATTATAAGCATTAAAATGTTAAAGAAAACAAAAAATAAAATTAATAATAATTATAATTAGGCAAAAATAATTAAATGTAAATAAATACTAATAAAATATATTCACTACTGTACTATTCTGCCCTATAAAGGGTTAAACTGAATAAGGGGGAAGGAAGATGATGATGGGGTAAAACAGAATGCATTTTGGAATTCAGCACAGCGAAGTTAATCCAACACACTTATTTTCGTTTCTACTGCAGGCATTTTTCTTGGCCTGTGTAATTAATGTAAAAATGGCCCCAATGCACCAATAACTCTCTACCTTATGTCTAGGGTTCGTATTCAACGCCTAATACACGACCAACTAGCTGAAATCCCCCTTGATCACATTCATTTCCCATCAATAAGGTGAACATATTCCTCAAATCCAGAGCAGCGCGCCAAATGCTGTTGTCAGAAAGTGTGGGGAGGGGAGTAATTAGGAAACACTAATAATGCGAAGTCACTTATCAAATGAATATTGGGAATTTGTGACTAATACTGTTATGCAGGCTTTAATAAATGGTAAACAGATTACCGAGAGCCCACTTTGCATTATCGCTGCATCCATTAATATATCATCAAGTTAATCCTTCAATTGATGGAATTGTTATTACTAGGTTGAATTCTGACGTTGAATTGCTGAAACAATACATTCTGTGGCGAATGTTTGGTTACAAGATCTCCTAATGGGGAGGAACAAGTTCCATTTCTTTTCATTTAGGTGCCGTAATCTTTACCACCTTTTGTAAATGGAGCTTGGCATTTTCACCAAGGTAATTAGCGTTGGAGGTACTATAATGAGACAATAAAGGATCTGTGACCCAACATCATTGAAATATAATAATATTTATTGAGTGCGCTCAACTTTATTCAAGTTTTATCTTAAATGTTTCTCATTACAGAACTATGAAATATCATTGAAAATTTTACTCGGCATTACTCGTCACAAATTGCGCACCGGGAAGGAGTTTCTCAGTTTGACAATGGCAGTATCATCTTGAGCTCATATTCTTAGGATAGAATTACCGATAACACATGTTAAAAACTCTAAGAGTATACTAATAAATACGTTTACACTTTTGCATGTAGTTGCAACATTGTTGGCTACACTTGAGAGCGCGGAGTCGTTAGCAGTCGGCAATTATCGTACCCGATCGGAGAGGCTGGACCTCAATAAGCGATGATGATGATGATGCTAATGATGAAATTGTTTAAAAGGATGGTTTAGTGATGGCCATCTGCCCCTCATAAATGAGTTTAAAAATAAAAGGAAAATAGTTCACTTAATTAGTGGTCGAAGCCTAAATATAGAAAAGCCTTATATTAACAAAATAAAACATAAAATTGAAAAACTACTTATTATAATAAGATAAAATATATACCGAATACAAGCCGTCCAGTTGAAAGCCAGAAAATAATAATATTTATTTATTTATTTATTTATTTAAGTGTTCATTCAATCATTGATATATGTATTCCTTTATCTGTTTAGTTCTTCATTGATTTATTTATTTGTTTATTTATTTAATTATTCATTCATGCATTTATTTATTTATTTATTTATTTACGAATTTATTTATTCATTCATTTACTGATTTATTTATTTACATAGGCTATATACTAATTTACTTATTTAGGGGTACATTAATTTGCTTATTTATTGACATATTATTTTACTGATTTATGGACATATTAATTTACTTATTTATGGACATATTTCTTTACTTATTTATGGATATATTAATTTACTTATTTATTGATTTATTAATTTACTTATTTATGGATATATTAATTTACTTATTTATTGATTTATTAATTTACTTATTTGTGGATATATTAATTTGCTTATTTACGGATACATTAATTTGCTTATTTATGGATATATGTTTCATCTTGATTTTCTACATAAGTGATTAAAGATTCTATGGTCTTGAATGCCTCAGAGTGACTCATTATAGGGGCGTTGTCCTCTTCTTCGGGTTCAAAGATTTTTTCCTCATCATTGCACACCATTTCTATAATATCACTGTCTGTAATTTCGTTGACTTCGTCTTCATTTGCTAACCAATTTATGGCTTCCTCGTTGTTGTTGATTTTTTCACAACCAGGCAGGCATTGCACAAGCTCAGCAATCTGACGATTTTCTTCATTGCAGGCATAAGTTTCATTGACGTCTTCTGTTTTCTCCCCCGTCCATTTATCAGTAGCTTTGTGTTCTAAGAGCTTCCTCCATGACCTTACCAGCGTCAACGGTTTTATTTCATCCTATGCCTGGGATACCCACATTATCACGTCTAACATGTCCACCTTCTTTAACGTCTCTGTAACACTTTCTTTTCGTCCATTCCAGCAATCAACACAGAAAGTAACCTACGGCGATAGGTTCGCTTTAGTGACTCAAGCACACCTTGATCCATAGGTTGACAAAGTGATGTCACGTTTGGTGGTAAGAACACACCCTTTATATCTCCATCTTTAATTTCGTCTTCACTTGGATGTGAGGGTGCATTGTCAAGTAGGAGCACTGCTTTTCTTGGCAAGTTGTTTTTCAACAAATGTTTTTTGAGGCACAAACTGCTTGTGAAACCAATCACTAAATATTTCGCAGTTCATCCATGCGCTGCGCTGGTTTCTGTACCAAACTGGTAGGCCAGACAAGTCTTTAAAGTTCTTTAAAGCCCTTGGCTTTTTGGATTTTCCAATGAATCCTAATGGAAGCTTGTGATCTCCTGTAGCGTTGCTGCAGGCTAAAATGGTGACCCCCTCCTTTTTCTTCTTATACCCCGCTGCACTGTCTTCTTTCTTGGAAGCCAAAGTGTAGGTGGGAAGCATTTTATAGTTGAGCCCAGTCTCGTCGCAATTATAGAGCTGCTCTCCAGTAATCTCATGTTGATCAATTAGACTGTGTAAAAATATTTTAAATTTTTCAACGTCTTCTTGGTTAGCCGATAGCTTTTCACCACTGATCTGTAGTTTCCGCACACCATGACGATTTTTCCAGTTTTACAACCACCCCTCACTTGCTTTAAACTGTTCATCCCCTCCAATTTCCTTATTAAAGTGTAGTGCCTTTTCTTTTAGTAAAGGACCTGAGATAGGTAACCCTGGCTCTCTTCTTTGGGTAAACCAAATAAACAATGCCTCATTAACTTGGTTGTTAGCTTCCTTTTTCATCATTTTAAGTTTTTTAACACCACTTGTTGACGCTTGTGACGAGCATCACTTTTCAATATCACTCCGAGCCTTTTTCCAGTCACTCACACACAGTCTTGTTCCTACTCCCATATCCGCGGCAATCTTCTTGGCTGTTTCACCAGCATCTAACCTTTTTAGAGCACGGAACTTTTCTTCTATCGTAACAACAGTTTTTTTTCCCTTTTTTCGGACATTTTAGCAAAAAAAAAAAAACAAGGTTAAAAGATAACAATAACGATAACAACGGTAAACAATCACAGTAACAACAGAAACACACTCGCAAAACAAATTGTCGCTTCAAGACTCACGCACAGACTGAAGGATAGAAAGAGAGGCAGCCTCGTGTTGACGTAGGTGTCAGGCAGGCAGAAGCCGTGAATGGAATATCGCTTATTCACACAAAGGGATGAGTTTCCGGGAAGATGTCGTTGACCGAGTCAGGCCACAACCCCTCGCGGTCAAGCACGCACACAGCCTTCCAGCGCTGCAACTTTCACTCGTCCTCCCTGGCTAGCACACTAATGTATCCTCGCTCTCAACGACGACTTAAACATTCATTCGGAGATGTGTCCGGATATGGGAGGGTTCGGATATCACAGGTCCGGATGTGACAGGTTGTACTGTACTTATTTATGGATACATTAATTTGCTAATTTATGGATATATTAATTTACTTATTTATGGATACATTAATTTACTTATTTATTGATGTATTAGTTTACTTATTTATGGATATATTAATTTATTTTATTGATATATTAATTACCTATTATTTTATGGATATATTAATTTACCTTTTCACTTATTTATTTACTTATTTATTTATTTATCTATTTATTTATTAATTAATTAATTAATTTATTTATTTATTTATAAGTTACAAAACCACAATACAATGTACTACAATAAAACTCCCACAATGCCACATGTAATATCAAATGTTATCAGACTGACGAATTGTGAATATTCCAGGGTTGATTACCAACAGTTATTTCCTCTCATATTATGTGACGATCCCCTTTAACAGTGCTACAACAAAGAGAGTAATTCATTCCATGGCTGGGACTTGTAATGCTGCGGCTCCTCAACGTGCTGGCTAATAGCATGCAGATTTGTCTCCACAGATCGGACGCGCCCGGCCTGGATTAACCCCGCGCTAAGGCTGTCTAAACTCACGTGACGGCCTGCCACCTGCAAAACGAATGGTATTTTTCACAGAATGAATAATTACCAAGGGCACTACGGCATTGCCAGTGGGACAAGTAAGTTGGTCCACTCACAAACCCATGTAATGTTTTACTTAGAAGAGAAATAACTGTCACGTTATTCCTGTGGCACAGGGGTGAAGAGTTATGTTGAGTGGGCTGTAGGACAAAACAGGGATAAGTACGTCAGATGCATATCTAAATATAGTCGGAGGAACATTTCGAGATATTACTGTTTATAACTCATTTTATTGGTTGGATAAATATTGGTCATCATGCTCGTAGTATATACATGGGTTTATATTGCATTTATCTGATGACTTGTGTTTTTGTGGTGATTATAGTAGTTATTGCTACAGTAATTTTAGGGTCTAGGATGAAGGCCTCACACCAGAATTAAAAATTCTTGTCAGAACCCGGAATCAAACCCGGACCTCTGGGGCGACAGCCAAAACAATAGCCACTACACCACGTGGTGGTCGTCTAAATCGTGTAAATCAGGTCAATTTACACTCATTCATGACAACTAATGTGGAAAACAAATGAAAATTAATAGAAATTAAAATACACACCTTGTGTACAAACTTCAGTTTGTATTCATTTTTAATTTTAAAGCGATTGGTGAAATTAAATCCATCATAAGCGAATTATGTCTTTTCTCAGTCATATAATTGAAAATTAGTGGCAGATGCCCGGGAGTTTCACAGTATTAATCAGCTCTGAGGGCGAAATCTCAGCTACCTTGAAACCTAAATAAGTTTGATTATTGTCTGTAGAAAACCATCATTTATTGTGATGAGATCATTCATTATAGTGCGACATGTGGCTATATGAAATTATTAATCAATTTCCGAGCTCTGAAAACACACACGCGCATTAAGCACATACGAACTGTTTAATGGCGAACTCATTATTCTTGCGCATGCTTGTGGGAAAACAAATATTTGCCTTTAGGTTTTATGTGTGTCGGCTTCTGCCATGGAATTATAAATACGAAGCTGTAAATCTAACAGTCGGGTCCATTTACTGGCCAGCAGTACACAATCCCTCTCGCTGAGCGATGTTCAACAGAGTCGCGTCTTCTTCACACCGTCAGTCATTCACCTTATTAGCATTGTAAATGTAAGCATAACCATCTGTCCTCAACTTATCTCAGAATAGGAACAGCTTTGGAAATACCTTGAGATTCATCCGTCCTTGATTATAGTGATTGACTTTAAGAATACAATAATACTTTTTTTAGCCTACTTGTAAAAAGAGGAAAACGTAGACCTATGAGATCAATCCGGGCAAATGTGTGTTTGTCTGTCTGTCTGTGTGTACCCCCTACCCCCTATCAACTCCTACACGGCTGCAGCTATCAAATCCAAATTTGGTATGAGTTTTTTTTAGCGTATGGCTTTTAGTGCCGGGAGTGTCCGAGGACATGTTCGGCTCGCCAGTTTTGTAGCTGCTTCGAGACGGACACCAAATGGGTGAGCTACAAGTACCGTTGGGGAGGGAAGGAGGGAAGTTGGAATGTAAGGACGAGGAGTTGGAAGGTAGCGGCTGTGGCCTTTAGTTAGGGACCAACCCCGGCATTTGCCTGGATGGAAGATGGGAAACCACAGAAGACCATCTTCAAGGTTGCCGGCGGGGGGATTCGAACCTCCGCGCCTCCCGGATGTGAGCGACTGCCATCAGTCATGCCGTAACCACCACGGCTAACTCACCCGGTTTGGTATGAGTAAAGAAATATGTCTGAATATCTCAAGGCCATATTTGAAAATGACGTCAGTGTTACCAACTGCTGAAAAATCACAAATAAAAATTGAGGTCTATGTTGGATAACTCGAAAGATATGCATGGTAATTGTTCCAAAATTTACACACATATAGGTAATATTGCACCAGACTAATTTACAGAAGCCCATACATGAGAGTGTTTCCAATATGATTCTATGCCTGCTGATAGGTCCAATATTTAAATGCATGTAACTTCCATACTATCTATAAATGGATTTCAACCAAATTTAGTATGTGATTTGCGCACCGGAGCAGATATAAATATGCATCTTTAGTGTCAACAGTGCTGCCAACTGTTGAAAAATGCACTCTGTACATTTTTATCCTAATCTCAATATATCAGAGAGTATGCGAGCCAACAGTTCTAAACTTTAACTACTAGTACCTGCAAATGTAGGTTAATTTTCAGTAACCGATATACGACAGTGATGCCAACATGGTTCTACGCCTGCTAATAGGTTTAATGTTGAATCACATTTAACTCCCATGAAGTACATTCAAAATTGGCACACATGTAGACCATAATATTTCAATTTAAGTTGGAGCATCCCATTCATGGCAGTGTCGCCAACCTGATTTTACACTTGCTGATAAATTTAATACTTAAATATTTGCAACGTCCATACTATCTATTGGACCTCAACCAAATATGTCATATGCATTGTGTACCTTAAGAGGTGGAAGTAAGAATAATATAGTCGCCAGTTCTGACAACTGTTGAAATAATATGAGTCTTTCAGTTGTAAAACTCGTTTTCATCCACTTGTGAATAAGGATCACGTCGTAAAATTATGTATTTAATTATTTTATTTTAATTCATTTTATTTTATTTTGTTCAATTTTGTTTTGTTTAATTTTTTAAATATAGTTTATTTTATTTTGTTTTGTTTTATTTTATTTCGTTTTATTTTGTTTTGAAATGGTTTGTTTAATCTTTTGTTTTGTTTTGTTTTGCTTTATTTTATATTTATTTTTTATTTGTTGTTTTATTTTGATTTTGATTTTGATTTGTTTATTTCGTTTTATTTTATTTTGTTTTGTTTTATTTTGATTTTTAATAAAACAAACACAAAACCAAAAACAAAAAACACGAAGCAAAAAGCAAAATTCAAAAACAAATACAAAAGCAGAAAACAAAAAATTAGAAACACAAAGAAAAAAGCAAAATTCAGAAAAAGCAAAAGCAGAAAACAAACACAAGACCAAAAACAAAAAACACAAAGCAAAAGGTAGAAAACAACAAACAAAAAAGATACGTGAGGCAAAGTCCAGAGAAACGTTTCTAATGAAAATGATTCTTATTCACAAGTGGATTAAATGAGTTTTGCAACTGGACGACTCATATGGTCTCTATAATTTTAAGAAAAGTAGGCTCTTTGGTTCGGCACAGAACTACAAGTTTATTAATGCAGCCTCTTATTTTATTTTCAGAACGAGTCGGGGAAGGGCTTTGGGAAGGAAATCGGCCAAGGACCTGTTGAAAGGTACCGTCCCGGCATTTTATGATGGTGAAAATGGGAAACCACCAAAACCATTATTTTTCAGACGGCCGAGGTGGGATTCGAAGAATCGCTCTCTTGATAACAACGAGGCATTGACCTTTTATAGGGCAGGATATTATTGAAGATCTTTTATTCGTATTCATTTTAAATAGATTTTAATTGTTTTACCCTAATATTAATTATTATTTATTAATTTTTTTTGTTTTCTTTAATATTTTAATGTTCTAAAAATTAAGATTATAAAAGAATAGATTTTTAATTTTTATAAGCCTATGTATATTAATTCTAATTTTATTTTCATTTTGAAAACAAAAGTTTGGTGCTTTTCAGTCGGTCAAGAAGAATGTGCTCAAAAGAGTTGGGTTATACTCTAATCCTAAAAAAATGGCATGAGATTAATAAATACATTAGGGTATTACCCAGCTCCTTTGGACACATTCGTGTTGACCGACTGAAAAGCACCAAACTTTTGTTTACTTAGGCGACACTGAAAAATGGCTTCAAACTCCATAATGTTCTTAATTTTAATTGTGTCACCCCTATATTAATTAATAACTTTAATTTTATTTTTTTTACATTACAAACTAAGGATATAAAAGTATTATAATCTTAATTTTTATAAGCTTATTTATTTTTAATTATATATTATTTTTACATTGGAATTGAGTCACTATGGACTGCGGAGTAACAATCAAAATCAATGTTTCGCTCTATCGTCTGCCAGCTTTGATGTCCTGCCAGTATCTCTTGAGACAATCACTCAGCGCCTTCTTCCGATCTTCTGAAAGAGGTACCCTCCGTCTTTTGGGTTCTGCCCCTACCTTAAATCCCTGGTAATTTTTGATTAGGTGTCTGGATTCACACGTGTTCATAATTTTACAGTCCGGAATACAAATTTCTAGAAGGTCTTTGTTACATTCTTCAAACCATGCCAATTTTTCCTCTTTGGTTTCACGAAATTCCAAATTTTCTTTGTTAGACGATCGTTGGGCATTCTGAAAATGTGTCCATAGAACAACAACCATTTCCTTTTTATTGTTGACGTGACTGGTTCTATCTTTCTGTATAACTCTTCGTTTGACTTCAAACGTAAGTGTCCGTCAACCCATCTGTTGCCTAACATTTTTCTCAATACCCTGTGTTCTCTTTTCACTAACTGGTCGACTAGTCCCCGCCTGTACATAGTCGAAGTCTTCGAAGCATATGATGCTTCAGCTTTGACAACCATGCTGTAGTGTCTTAATTTGGCTCCAATGCTCAGCGACTTCTTATTATAGAGATTTTTCGTCAGGTGATACGCTCGGTCTTATTTCCAGATTCTAAGATTAATTGCTTCCTGTTCTAGGCCATTTTGTTGGATTACCTCACCCAGGTATTTAAATTTCTTTACACGTTTAATCTTCCCATGGTTTGTTTTCATCCATTCTGGTCCTACCATAGAAAAAATTTTTTTTTTATTAAAAACATTTTTAATGTACTTTAGGTCAAGGAGATCAAGAGATAATACTTGGTTTTCAGTAATATTAACCACTTCTAAAATAAAATTTGTTGGTTTATGGCTGAAAGATTAAACTATCAGCATCATTAGCAATACAAATTGTCCTTATTGCAGGTGGTTAATATATATACTTAACTATAAAGGTTTCATTAGCACTCTCAGCCACCGTGGCCGGCTTCAGATACAGTAAAAAACACTCTTCAAGTTACAGCGATGGAAAATTCGTACCAGCACTCATTTTGAAACGAAATTCATTTCGCTTGGCTAATGCCGGATTTTAAGGATATCATGGACAGCTAAAGTCACAAATGTGGAAGTATTGCGGCGTATGAACAAAGACTCGGAAATTCTCAGTATCATCAAAAGGAGAAAACTAGAATACTTTGGTGATTTCATGCGCAACAACAATTACCACCTCTTGCAATTAATTATCCAAGGGAAGATTGATGGCATTAGGGGTCCAGAACGCAGACGAATATCCTGGCTAAAGAACTTACGGCAGTGGTTTGGTCTTAATACAGTGTCATTGTTTAAAACAGCTATGGACAAACATCAGATCATGCTACTGATCGCCAATGTTCTTGGAGGACGAGGCACTTGAAGAAGTAGAAGAAGAATGCCACATGCATATAAATTGAACCGGCCGGTGGAGAAATGAACTAAGTCACCTTATGCCCATTTTTATTTTCTTACGTAAATGTATTACACAGATCAAGATGCACCTTAATATCAAGAAACGATGTATTTTTGGCTTTGGGAGAAACACGAAATTGCTTTTTTTACATACTGCGGAGAAATAAATAAAAAGAAAATGGAAGATGTTCAGAAACTGGTTAGGTACATCCATGGGTAAGACGCTGAGCATTTTATGAGGAGATATCGAAATGGTCGACCACAAGTGATGATACATTGTGACATGCACTATTCAGAACATCAGATTCAATGAATTCGTTATTTTTATGTTTTGTTTGAGATGATATTCTATTATCTTATAGATAAATGTTAGTTTTATGCCACAAATGTGTAATTTTGTCTGGGTTATTCATATGAAAAGTGGTCGACTGGAGAAAGGAACAATGTTACAAATATTCCAAAAATGTTTTCTAAGATACTCCCAAGAATATATGAAAATTATTCCATCTCCTGTATGTATAATTTCGTGCACAACAGATTTGAAAAAAAATGAGTACATTCTGTTGAATAGTTTAATAATACGACAGTTTTTTGTCTCTCCTGAAAGCTACGAAATAGTGACTTAGTTCCGTTATCCACCGACCGATTCAATTAATTTTGATCATTTATTCCTATCAATATTATGTCAATAAGAGTATCGTTAGTTCATACATAGTTCATATTTACAGAATCTACATATATTACAAAAATATATACTTAAAATATTAATAATAGTAAAATATCTTAATGTAAATCATTCAAAATTTGTTCAGATCCTTATGTCTTATATGAAATTGACTTTTGTAGTTACGTGTCATTTCTAGATCCCTGATCTTAAAAATCTAGTGGGCAGGGAGTTTCAAGAAACCTTGGTGTATCCGATTGATACTTATTAATTTTAATTTAATTTCATACTAATTATAAAAATCTTATTTCTTCTATGAGTTGTTTGATATGGTAATATTGTGATTAGTGTGATTCAAGCCAAATGTCTATCCGTTAAAGCAAACTTCCCGTTCAGGGAGATAAATAAGGGACAAGTGTAAACGGGGAGTAATGTCTCCTGCACAAAATATTCTGAGAAAACATTTTATGTAGATGAGGCGAATAATGTGGAATATGGTGACATCCTTGCGATATGTGGTTAGCTACTAAACAGGACACGCGTTGCGGTGCCTACTTGTCTCTATGATGCACGCTGTTAGACATGTTGGCTTACATCACACAGGTCAGTGGACTACACATGTGTGGATCGTATTTCTCACTTATAACAGACAAGGAAGGAGCTCTAGAACTAAAATAGCCATGCCTACCGAGAACGTAGTCAGGGTGAGCTTCAAACCATGTGAGGAATCAGCATTAACTAAATTAATCCCTCTCTTGGCTAAAGTGCTGTCAGTAATATTCTGAATAATGTAATCCAACAGGTACGTTATAATCACAAATCATACATAGTTACAAACAATATATTGCATTGGACCAAAACAGGGCCACTGTCAGTGTTTCCTCCGAGGCCTGACGTAGATCATCTTCCGTAAAGGATGTTTTTGTGAACACGGCCCTCAAGGAGGCACAGTGTATGTAGCCCCACCACTTCTGGTGCACCCTGGTTCTTGCTACACCCTCAAGGGCTCACGGCTGGTGAGTTCGAGAGTTGGCGATCTCGAGGGATTCTTGAGGTGGGTCCGTTTTTTCCCCTTTCTCCTCTGACTTTGGGGCGGGCCTTTTCCCCTTTCCCCCTTTACTATCTGCCTTTCATGGCTCTCCTTCCTTCCAAGTCCCTCGATCCTCATTCTTCGAGGGTTGAGGGCATTTCTTTTCTTCCTGTCGTTTATTTGCTTTATCCTTTATTTGTTTACCATTTCTTCTTTTAGTATTGTGCCCGTTTACACGGATGATGATTAATCAGCATTCGGCTTTTGCTCTTGCGGTTTCGGGGTATGGTACGTTCCCTCCACCGCTGATTAAACATCTGATATGGAATACTCAAGGTTCACAACGATTTGAGGAAACACACAACATTATAATTTTACAAAATTTAATTCATAAAAGAAAAATATATTCACTCAAAAACATGTAAGAAAAATCTATCACTCGGCATAGTTCCTTCAAGTATCACTCAAAATATAAAAATTAATCACTTGGCATAGTCTCTTCAAGTGCCATTCAAACTAGACATTAATCACTTGGCATAGTCTCTTCAAGTGTCATTCAAAACTAAAAATTAATCACTTTGTTAAAATTTATCAGGATTACTATAATGTCATTTCATTATCCTATGAACTTTGTAATCACTTTGTAACCACTTTGACTTACTTAAATCTAATTATAATTATTTGTAGTAGATTTTACTAAGGCGTCAAGCGCGCCTATCATTCAAGTCATATAACTTTCAATGGCTTTGGACATTTGTATTCATTCCAATCTTTACCCTTCTGGGTTTCTTTAACGTTACGTAATTATCATTTATCTATCACTTATTTAGTCCTTTGGACTTTACTAGTAATTCTCCACAAAGCCTTAGATTTTACACATTTTAAAATACTGTACAAGAAACATGCCATGTCTGTGAATCGAACCCTTGTTCCACCAGTTCCACTCTCATGCATCAGGTGATCCTTCTTTGCAGCGTACCATGCACTGTATTATTTATTTTTGTGGGATCTTTATTCATCTTTAAACAGTATTTTTCACAACCCGTTCTTTCATTCTTTTGAGGAAGGAATCCTTTTATTTATAATAAAAGTGTTTGACAAAACCCGTCAAAATTCATGTAAATGCTTCAACCTTACATTCTGGAGAATGGTCTCCATCCCAGCATTGTGATTTTATAAATTAATTACAGCTTGCATCTTTTAATAAAAACTTTTTCATAATGGCCTTTTTATTGTTAGTCTATGGCAGACCTTTGCTTTACCGCAGAACCCATTAACTTTCTGTCTCACTCACACATTACGGTAGGTCGGGCGCTCACAGCTGCCTTGCCCCTCTGGTGATGCTTCGCTTGATTTATGGCTTCTAGCCAGCCACCACGCTTAGAACTCTGTTTATATCTCTAACCATATGATTTACCAAGACTTTTGTTTCACTTCTAAAACAGCTATTTGTTCCTGCTTTTAATTATTATTATTATCATTATTTATATTTCGTTTTTTACAGGATATTTATAACTTATTCCGGAGAGGATGCCTAATAGTTGACTACACCAACTTTAATCACAATTTGTATGACACCTACTAACAATATTATTTATATCAATGCCGTTATCGGTCTTAATTGCAAATTTCATTCGACGATTATTGCCTACAACCTTTATATATAACAATGCTCTCATGGTCTCACATGTATATTCATTCGACGATTCTGGCCTACGATATTTATTTAACACAGCCTGATCGGACTTACAGTGTAACTATTATTTTCAACGCTTCAATATGGCAATACAGTTTATGGGAATTTCACCTACCCAATACAACATGACGTTTACATACAACAACAATACAGAAAGGGGAATCTTTCACCCACAACATTTCGACGAGACTCTCCATCTCCCGATTAATTATATCCTGATTAACGTACATTTATTAGCTTTTAGCTTCATTTATTTATTATTCGGCCCTTTTGGCAACAACAATTTCTTGCTTGGTTATTCGCGGTTTATTTAATATCTGAAATTAATATTTCATTTATAGCGGTAAGACCTCAGCCTTTCTATCATTTTTAGCCTACTTTCGATTTTTGCAAAAAATGAAAGTAGACTTATGAGATCAACACAGGGCGAAAAAAGTGTGTCTGTCTGTGTGTGTGTATGTGTGTGTGTGAGTCTGTGTGTGTGTATGTGTGTGTGTGAGTCTCTGTGTGTGTGTGTGTCTGTGTGTGTGTGAGTGTGTGTACTCTGAATGTCTGTCCCCCCCTATCAATTCGAACACGGTGAATGCAAATTGAACGAAATTTGGTACAAAGGTAGCACTAGCTAAGGACACCTCAGTGTCATGTTTTATATCGCCGCCATCTTTACTAAAACTGAATGGCGGCCACTCAAACGTTCAAAACGTAAAATCAAATAACGACTAACCAAATCATCCGATCTCTACCAAATTTGGTAACAACATACCTTCGTATAGGATGCGTCTTGTGACCAAATTACAATACCTTTTCAGGATGGCGGCCGTGCGAATTATGCAAACTTTATAATCCATATCATGGGACCCACCAGTTCCGATTATCGAGCCGAGAATCGTTTTAACTGTTCTAAAGGAAGAGGCACGTTCGAAATTAAAAGTTTATTTTGTAATACTATAGTGCAGACGTGATTTTAAAAAGCTGAACTGATTCAGTAATAAGACAAGATGGCAGCGGATATCTTGTGCCGGACTTATATTTCACTAATTTGAGTATTGCATGCAATATAGCGTACTGATAAAAAATAAATAAACTTTGTATGAAATGCTTTATATATAAATAATATACTCCAGTGATGAAATCGTTTAGTATAAATCATTATTTGCTAACAAGTTCTATGTAAGTCATTTTAAATAGAACGATATTCGTTGACACAATTAGCTCAGTGGTAGAGCGTTAGCCTATCGCTCAAATGCCTATGGTTCAAACCCGATCAGAGCTAGGTTTTTTGCTTGAAATGTTATATGTTTATTGTTTTGTAATGACTCAGATGTTTTAAAATTAAGCGTTATATTGTGCACATTATGGTGTAAAATATATATTTAATTAAAACATAATTCGCCAGCAGATTTACTCGGGACATCTAGCTGCCAAAAAGGTAACTTCCAGATTTTATTGAAAAGTTTCTTCTTCTGGCCGCTAGAATGCACTCGCTCTGTTAGGATTATATTGTTCGATATTTCACCAATAGATGTCACGACTAGTCTACGTGGGGATCCATTGATTACTATACCATTATCATTCTATTCGCATCGAATTTGAAGAATGACAAGATGATACTACGATACATTTTAACTTTTTATTTTAAAGGGTTTGTAACAGCCTATTTTGCGTTACTTGAAAATGTTATTAAGCGTTATATTGTGCACATTATGGTGTAAAATATATATTTAATTAAAACATAATTCGCCAGCAGATTTACTCGAGACATCTAGCTGCCAAAAAGGTAACTTCCAGATTTTATTGAAAAGTTTCTTCTTCTGGCCGCTAGAATGCACTCGCTCTGTTAGGATTATATTATCGGAAATATCCACATAGTTTGTATACACACGTCTCTGTAGGGTCATGGAAAGATTTGTTAATTCAATTAGGGTTGTGAAAGCCATGCACAACCAGACGTGTAATGACATGCCTCAACTCAAAGTTGGATGTTGCCCACGGCAGGTCGTAATAATAATAATAATAATAATGTTATTGGTTTTACATCCCTTTTAACTACTGCTGATTTTAGAGATACCGGGGTGCCGGAATTTTGGCCCGAAGGGGATCTTTAACGTGCCAGTAAATGTACTGACACGGCTCTCTCGCATTTGTGCACCCTCAAATGCCAGCTGACTGCGCCAGGATACGAACCTGCAACCTAGGGCCCAGCAAGCGAGAACGTTACCGCTGAGCCACGCCGCCAGTCCGGTCGATTATGTCTCCAGATCCATAACATTCTTGATATACTTCTTATCTTTCTTTCTTCAATGATGGTAGCAGTTTTTATCTAGGTTGTGGCGTTTGGTAGAGGTAAATCGTTTCTAAGGTCTTCAACAAAGAATAGTTCTATTATACTCTTTGATAATAACAACGAGTTATAACTATACTCATACATTTAGGAGAAAGTAGGCTATATGTTCTTTACTGAACATCTTGTTTCTTCATAATTCTGGCTCAATAGTCTGCGATAATACATTTTGTTTGGGTTATTTTATTCACCAATTACTTTTAAAGATTTATAACATTGATCATTTGACAACAATACGTCAAGATATTTAATTTATTTCGTTCCGTTTATTACTAGAGTTCCTTATTACAATTTTTATTATCACTTTATTTTTAGTGCATAACAACTCGATAATATTTATTTTTTATTATTTTCATTTCGAACTTTCATTTATTTTTATTTCAACTTTTTGTTATTTGCCATTTTATTGTAAGATCAAACTATTTTGTATTTTTCCTTTTCATTATTTATTTTAACAATTTTATTATGATGCATATTTATTTCATTATCTGCTTTTATTATGGCGAAATTTTAAGCCATTTAAATTATATTTTCGATTCCTTCCTCCAAATCATTTATTATTTGTAATTTCATTTCTTGTTTTTTTATTACTTTACATTACTAATCCCATTCATATAATTATTTTGCGAGGTCATTCTCGCAATTATTTATTATTATTATTTTAACATTTCAGTTATATAAGTGCATTCAACTACCCGATGTGTTCGATCGTTAAACTGCCCAGTTACGACCGATCCCATCGAGCCAGTACATCGTACATCTGCATTTTTAATGAAAAATCATGACTCACCAGTGTGCTCCGTCTTCGGATCCATCCTTGGGAAGGATTTCACCCACCTAACGACATAATAGCACTCTTCCATGGCACTTTCTTTTGTGAGCGGCACCTCACTTAGGTCCAATCGACCTTCACTTAAATTTAAACATATCATTAATTTGTAAAATACTGTATTAACACTAAAACACATATATCTTGTAACTTATTTACACTGCACTAATTTTCACCACATTTCAGTGGCTCTTGGCACGTTTTATCGGAGGTCAAACGCCCTAATGAGATCCCCGGACCCTGCATTGGACGTGATGCAAACTCGAACGGCTCCTAATTCTGCACTGGATCTAGTCTCTGCCCTGTCTTTTAGATAGTCTATTTTGACTTCTTTTATCGTCCTTTTATTAGCGATTTTCAATTTTTACTTGTCCTAGGTTTACGTAGCGATGTATCGAACCTATGGCCCGCTTACTTCTTGACCGTATTTTGTCCTTATCTGCGACAAGTTCCCCTATTTCTCCTACAAGAATGTCTTTATTGCTACGTTCTTATTTGGCACACTGTAGCTTCGCTAATGTTCACTATATTTGTTCTTGGGTCTCGAACCCGTGTTCATTTACTTGGATTATTGGATTTTGTTTCAATATCGGTCCCTTACTACTGTAGTATTTCACTTAACTATCACGGAGACCTTTCTGTATTATCGAAACGATGACCTCCAGCGTAACGTCCCTACTGATCTGGACTGCTGTATTCTAGCTAATTACTGTACTAGAATTTGTCGCGGCGCAATTTTTACTTCGTCACGGTTTTCGAGTAGCGTATAATTTATTTGATCCAGCACAAGTGCTTTAGTGATCACTTATAAACAACCATAGCGGATTTATATTACCACGCACATACAACTTTTTTTTGAAACCGCGGATACTGATGATTGTTAATTCGTCTTATCACGATCCACTTTTGCGGTTGTTAACGAACTGCGTTACTTGCTGTAACTTCTCCATACAGGAATAGGATGATTCTTTACTAGTGTGAGGACGGACTTCCGTCCCGGCAGTTTGATAATACTGCGTACTGTATACTTAAATACTGTGCGGAATTTGCGCTGAGCCTCCCCGGGCTTAACTGAACTGCGACGAGTATAATGCAGCGCTTCTGAATTTTAGGAGACAGCGTGTAACTTCTCCCCGCTTGCTGATGATGAACTGCTTCTGATACAGCCTATAGCCTCACTTAGCTGACGGATACTGCATGCTCTCTGGTTGAAACCTGGGCTATTTATTGGGAACTCGCAAAAATAAACTACTTTTGCCTTCTTCCTGGAGCTAACTTCTGAAATAGACGTCGCACGTTTTTGAAAAATATATCATTATGTTCCCTATAATCCAAACGTCTCATTACCATTTCGTTTCCTGAAAATCGATCGTCTAATTAATTTAAATAAAATCTACAAGGCTCCTCAGCTGTGTGGGCGACTGAGTTTTTTTCTCTTCTTCACACTGCCTTCGCTTGGCTCCGCCTAATGACGTAGTTGCTGACTAAGTGCTTTTTTCCTGGGCTTAAATAATTCACTCTTAACCTCGCTTAATTCATAACTTCCTGGATTATTCTGATCCCCGTAAGGCTATTGTTGTAATTTTGCATCGTTTCCGCGAAAACGGCTTATTTCACAACTTTGCGGTGTTGATTCACAATCCAATGTTGCCAGAAAAGTGCCGATCTTAGCACTCAGTGGTGATTCCCCCTCCAATCTGCTCTGGTTGATTCATCCCAGCGTGACTGCTCTCGTGATTCACATATCGCTTGCACCACGTATCTCCAGATAAAGCTGTCAATGTTCTGCGTCATGGTCTGAATCACTTCCTATTTCCGCACTGCTAGCGTGTAGCTGGACTTCTTTTCATCTTAAAGATCAGAAGTTCATATAATGCACCAACCCCAGTTGGGTACAGTATATAAGTCTGTAGTTAGAATTAGTTATGGTTTTAATTCTTATCTCATCTCATCTCATCTTTCACTATCACCCATTAGGGGCCGATAACCTAGATGTTAGGCCCCTTAAAACAACAATTATCATCATATTTTTGTGAAAGTTAAGACGAATGTGAAAAAACGATACTGGAGTGTTGTTAATCATGTGTCTTGGAAGGAAAACCAAACGTGCTCAGCCTTTATGTGAAACACGACCATGCGTAACTTACGGAACTAGCAAACAACAACAACGAATATTGTCTAGAAGGAAGTGTTATGAAATTTGTATAACCTAACTTTAGATTGCCTTCTGTTTCTCTTCGAGTATCACTTCATTATGAGTAAATAACCATTAATATTTGAGAGGAAAACTCCAAACCAGAATAGTAACTGAGTTAGGTTAACAAAGAAAGCTTTTAAGTCGGTCAACACAAATTGTGCCCAATCACATTAGGCGGGAAACAATTTATTTACATACCCTACAAACTAACACATTCGTTATGCACAATTACCTACATGACATGATTCGAACGTCAGGCGTTCATCCTCATATCCAGTTCACTTAGGCTGAACTAATATATGATGATCTACAGCGGAGACTCAGCGGAACCGCACCACAAGAATCAGCTCTAAAATCCAGATAAGTTCACATCATTCCATTACTTCCAGTGCATTTGTTTATTAGCCTATTTTCAATTTTGAAAAAATAGGCTTATGAGATCACCTTTTGTCCGTGTGTGTGTGCGTGTGTGTGTGCGTGTGTGTGTGTGTGTCCCCCTAATAAAATCTAAACGGCAGGAGCGATTTCAATGAAACTCGGAAAGTTCATAGCACTATTCCCGGCGACCTCGACCGTGCCCTTCAAATTTTGTTACGACTCACCAATCCAACATGGCGGATGTGCGAAATATTTCACCAGCATTCAATATCTCCGAAACTATTACCGATATTACCCTGACATTTTCTATGGTGATAGAGGGAACTACTATAAGTTCACTTATGTGACTTTTGAAAACCTGGTAACTACAAAACCAACATGGCGGCCAAGCGAATTTGCGACTTTTAAATAGACGTTTCTCGCGATTTGACCAACCAAACGCAATGAAACTTGGTACAGTATATGTTTATATACATTGTAATGCACCGACATCTAACTTCGTTCAATTGTTTACATAATCACAAGATGGCGGATGTGCAAAATATTTCACCGGCATTCTATATCTCTGAAACTATTAGCTGTATCTCCCTAACATTTTGTACGGAGATAAAGGGCACTACTGGAAGTCCATCTATAAGATTTTCAAAAACCGGTTAACTATAAAACGAACATGGCGGCCAAGCGAATTTGAACATTTTAAATTGACCTTTCTCGCGATTTAATGTTCCAAGCGCACTGAAACCTGGTACAGGAAATATTTATAAACGTTGTAATCCACTGGTATCTAATTTAGTTCAATTGTTTACATAACCTCAAGATGGCGGCAGTGCGAATTTTAAAATTAAGTTTTTATTTCTTGTGATGTAGTCATGCGATCGAAGTGAAAGTTTGAATAATGAACCTACGCAATAATTTTCCTTTAATGGTACATGACTCTATGGCCTATACATTTAACAATCCAACATGGCGACCATCCGAAATATTTAGACGATACTGAATATCTACGAATCTATTTTAGCAATCAAACTGCATTTTTTAATGTTCATAGGGGCTATGAACTTAAGTTCACCTATAGGACTTTAAATAACCTGGTGATCACAAATCCAACATGGCGGTGACGCGAATTATAAATATTCACATGGACGTTTCTCGCAATTTAACCATCCGCGTGCAGTGAAACTTGGTACAGTAAATCTTTATCCGAATGTTAATCCACTGGCATCTAATTTATTTCAATTGTTTCCATAACCTCAAGATGGCAGCTGTGAAAAAATTTTAAATCTCCTTGTTTTTTCGGCACTTATGGAGTTTAGGTGGTACGGAATATTATACTTCTTTTACAAGTTCGTAAACTTACCAAATGCGCAGGCGCGCGTTACGAACAAATGACATGCGGCTGACTATGCATGCGCACGTGGCAAACAAATGAATAGCGGCGCATGCGCGCGGTGCGTTGCTAACGCAGATCCAGGATAACAATACAATCGCACAGCACTCTCTTAGCTCTGCAGAAGTCATCTGTTCAACTCTGCGAAGACAAGTAAATCGAGGGTGCCCGATCACGAATCTACTATTAAATCCTCGTCCCCAAGGGCGTTAGGTGTGACATTTCGCACAGCCGACGTAATGAACGCCTGTATACTCTTTATATTAACACAATACCGTATTTTTTCGGGTTATTTGCCGATGACCTGGGGCTTAGTAACTGGGATAGAATCCTCGTCCCCAAGGGCGTTAGGTGTGACTTTTCGCACAACCAACGTAACGAACGTCTCCATACCATTTTATTAACCCAATACCTTAACTTCCCGGGTTACACGCCGCAAATTCGAATTTATGATTTAGTGCCTGGCAGGGGAATCGAACCCTCGTCTCCAAGGGCGTAAGGTGTGCCTTTTTGCACAGCCAATGTAAGTAACGTCTCCATACTATTTTTACTAACCCAAAACCTTAACTTTCCGGGTTACACGCCGCAAATTCGAATTTATGACTCAGGGCATGGTAGGGGAATCGAACCCTCGTCCCCAAGGGCGTTAGGTGTGAATTTTCACACAGCCAACGTAAAGAACGTCTCCATACTATTTTATTAACACAATACCTTAACTTTCCGGGTTACACGCCGCAAAAACGAATTTATGACTTAGTGCCTGGCCGGGGAATCGAACCCTCGTCCCCAAGGGCGTTAGGTGTGCCTTTTTGCACAGACAATGTAAGGAACGTCTTCATACTATTTTTATGAACACCATACCGTAATTTTCTGGGTGACTCGCCGCAAATTCGAATTTATGCCCGGGTCTTAGTAACATATGGAGTTTAGGTGGTACGGACATTCTTTCCCGAAATGAGACTTCCTTACAAGAATTATGGGTAACTCGAAGGGGCTGATCACGAATATACTATTAGTTTTGCACCCGTATTAATAGTTCGGCTGTACTAGACCACCGCGCAACAAATTCGAATTTATGACTTAGTACCTGGGAGGGAATCGAACCCTCGTCCCCAAGGGCGTTAGGTGTGACTTAGCACAACCAACGTAATGAACGTCTACATACTATTTTTACTAAACCAGTATCTTAACATTCCAGGTTACACGCCGCAAATTCGAATTTATGACTTAGTGCCTGGCGGGGAATCGAACCCTAGTCCAAAAGGGCGTTAGGTGTGCCCTATTGCACAGCCAATGTAAGGAACGTCTCCATACTATTTTTATGAACACCATACCGTAACATTCTGTGTTACACACCACAAATTCGAATTTATGACTCGGTACCTGGGAGGGAATCGAACCCTCGTCCCCAAGGTCGCTAGGTGTGACTATTCGCACAGTCAAAATAAGGAACGTCTCCATACTATTATTATTAACCCAATACCTTAACTTTCCGGGTTACACGCCGCAAATTCGAATTTATGACTTAGTGCCTGGCGTGGGAATCGAACCCTCGCCCCCAAGGGCGTTAGAGGTGACTTTTCGCACAGCCAACGTAAAGAACGTATCCATACTATTTTTTATGAACACAATACCGTAACTTTCCGAGTTTCATGCCGCAAATTCGTATTTATGACCTGGGGCTTAGTAACAGGGATCAAATCCTCGTCCCCAAGGGCGTTAAGTGTGACTTTTTGCACAGCCAATGTAAGGAACATCTCCATACTATTTTTATGAACACCATACCGCAACATTCTGGGTTACACACCGCAAATTTGAATTTATGACTTAGTACCTGGGAGGGAATCGAATCCTCGTCCCCAAGGGCGTTAGGTGTGGCTTTTCGCTCATGCAATGTAAGGAACATCTCCATACTACTTTTATGAACACCATACCGTTACTTTCTGGGTTACACGCCGCAAATTCGAATTTATGTCCTGTGACTTAGAAACTTATGGAGTTTAGGTGGTACGGACATTTTTTCTCGAAATGTGACTTCTTTACATGAATTATGGGAAAATTGATGATGCTGATCACGAATATACTATTAGTTTGGCACCAGTATTAATAGTTCGGCTGTACTAGATCACCGCGCGGCAAATACGAATTTATGACTTAGTACCTGGGAGGGAATCGAACCATCGTCCCCAAAGGCGTTAGGTGTGACTTTTCGCACAGCCAACGTAAGGAAATCTCCATACTATTTTTTTAACCCAATACCTTAACTTTCCGGGTTACACGCCGCTAATTCGAATTTATGACTTAGGGCCTGGCAGGTGAATCGAACCCTCGTCCCCAAGGGCGTTAGGTGTGACTCTTCGCACAGCCAACGTAAGTAACGTCTCCATACTATTTTTATAAACACCATACCGTAACATTCTGGGTTACACACCGCAAATTCGAATTTATGACTTAGTACTTGGGAGGGAACCGAACCCTCGTCCCCAGGGGGTTAGGTGTGACTATTCGCACAGCCAACGTAAAGAACGCCTCCATACTAGTTTTATTAACACAAGAGCTTAACAATCCGACTTACACGCCGCAAAATCGAATTTATGACTTAGGGCACGGCAGGGGAATCGAACCCTCGTCCCCTAGGGCGTTAGGTGTGCCTTTTTGCACAGCCAATGTAAGAAACGTCTCCATACTATTTTTATGAACACCATACCGTAATTTTCTGGGTGACACGCCGCAAATTCGAATTTATGCCCGGGTCTTAGTAACTTATGGAGTTTAGGTGGTACGGACATTCTCTCCCGAAATGAGACTTCCTTACTTGAATTATGGGTAACTCGAAGGTGCTGATCACGAATATACTATTAGTTTTGCACTCGTATTAATAGTTCGGCTGTACTAGAGCACCGCACGACAAATTCGAATATATGACTTAGTATCTGGGAGGCAATCGAGCCCTCGTCCCCAGAGCGTTAGGTATTACTTTTCGCACAGCCAACGTAAGGAACGCCTCCATACTATTTTTATTAACACAATACCTTAACTTTCCGGCTTACACGCCGAAAAATCGAATTTATGACTTAGTGGCTGGCGGGGGAATCGAACACTAGTCCCCAAGGGCGTTAGGTGTGCCTTTTTGCACAGCCAATGTAAGGAACGTCTCCATACTATTTTTAGCCTACTTTTCACATTTTGCAAAAATGAGGAAAAAGTAGACTTATGAGATCGGGCAAATGTGTGTCTGTCTGTCTGTCTGTCTGTCTGTCTGTCCTTCTGTCTGTCTGGCTGTGTGTGTGTCCCCCCCTATCAACTCCTAAACGGCTGCAGCAATCGAAACAAAATTCGGTAGGAGTAAAGATCTACACCTGAATATCTCACGGCCATATTTGAAAATGATGTCAGTGCTACCAACTGCTAAAAAATCGCAATTGAAATTTGAGCTCCATGTTGGATATCATGGAAAGTATGAATGGGAGCTATTTCAAAATTGGCACACGTACAGATCATAATATTTCAGTTTAATTTCCAGGAGGCCAAACATGGCAGTGTTGCCAAAATGATTATAAGCCTCCTGATAGGTCCAATTTTTAAATGCATATAACTTCTACACTATCAATTGGATTTCAGCCAAATTTCGTATGTTGTATGTGTACATAACCAGATATGACTGAGCGTATTCTTAAGACCTACCAGGGCTGCCAACTGTTAATAAATGCTCCTAATTTATTTTATCCAAATACCAATATATCAGAAAGTATGCAAGACGACAGCTTTAAACTATGCACACGTATAGTACCTGACATTCTATATTAATTTGGAGTAACTTATATACGTCAGTGCTACCAACATGATTCTAAGCCTGCTGATAGGTCCAACTTTAAATACATGCAACTTCCATACTATCATTTGGATTTCAACCAAATTTCGTACGTGTTATGTGTACCATAACAGATATGACTATGCGTATTCTAAGGAGCAACCAGGGCTGCCAACTGTTAATATGTGCTGTCCCTATTTTTGTTACCCTAATATCAATATATCAGAAAGTATGCAAGCCAATAGCTCTAAAATTTGCACACGTATAGTACCTGGCATTCTAGACGAATTTGGAGTAACTAATATACGTCAGTGCTGCCAACATGATTCTAAGCCTGCTGATAGGTCCAATTTTAAAATGCATGTAACTTCTATACTAACTAATGGATTTCATTCAAAATTGGCACAACAATAGATCATATTATTTCAGATTATTTCTGACCAATACATGCATGACATTGTTTCCAACATGATTTTACGCGCGCTGTTAGATCCAATGTTTAACTGCATGTAACGTCCATGCGATTCATTGGACTTCAACCAAATTTTGTATTTTGTACCTTAAGAGATGGAACTAAGAATATATTCAGTCATCAGGGCTGCCAACTGTAGTGCTCTATTAGGATACATTATGCCAGGTATACAGTATTTCGAACTAATTGGAAATTTCGATATTAGCAACTTAATTTCGTCATTATTCTAGATAGGTTCATATTCTGTAGAATAATCATTGGCATGAAAAGTAGGCTGTATAGTTCTTAACGGAACTTCTTGTTATGAACACCATACCGTATCATTCTGAGTTACACACCGCAAATTCGAATTTATGACTCGGTACCTGAGAGGGAATCGAACCCTCGTCCCCAAGGGCGTTAGGTGTGACTTTTCGCACAGCGAACATAAGGTACGTCTCCATACTATTTTTATTAACCCAATACCTTAACTTTCCGGGTTACATGCCGCAAATTCGAATTTATGACTTAGGACCTGGCAGGGGAATCGAACCTTCGTCCGCAAGGGCGTTAGGTGTGACTTTACGCACAGCCAACGTAAAGAACGTCTCCATACTATTTTTATTAACCCAATACCTTAACTTTCCGGGTTACATGCCGCAAATTCGAATTTATGACTTAGGACCTGGCGGGGGAATGGAACCCTCGTCCCCAAGGGCGTTAGGTGTGCCTTTTTGCACATCCAATGTAAGAAACGTCTCCATACTATCTTTATGAACACCATAGCGTAATTTTATGGATGACACGCAGCAAATCCGAATTTATGACCGGGGGCTTAGTAACTTATGGAGTTTAGGTGGTACGGACATTTTTTTCCCGAAATGAGACTTCCTTACATGAATTATGGGTAACTTGAAGGTGCTGATGACGAATATACTATTAGTATTGCACCCGTATTAATAGTTCGGCTGTACTAGACCACCGCACGACAAATTACAATTTATGACTTAGTATCTAGGAGGGATTCGAACCCTCGTCCACAAGGGCGTTAGGTGTGACTTTTCGCACAGACAACGTAAAGAACGTCTCCATACTATTTTTATGAACACAATACCGTAACTTTCCGGCTTACACGCCGCAAAATCGAATTTATGACTTAGTGTCTGGCGGGGGAATCGATCCCTAGTCCCCAAGGGCGTTAGGTGTGCCTTTTTGCACAGGCAATGTAATGAACGTCTCCATATTATTTTTATGAACACCATACTGTAATTTTCCGGGTGACACGCCGCAAATTCGAACTTATGACCTGGGGCGTAATAACTTATGGAGTTCAGGTGGTACGGACATTTTTTCTCGAAATTAGACTTCTTTACATGAATTATGGGTAACTCGAAGGTGCTGGTCACGAATATACTATTAGTTTTGCATGAATTCGAATTTACAGATCTCTTCCGTATTTGTATTCGAACCCACGACCCTCCAGGGCGCTACAGGTGACTTTTCGAAAATCCGATGTAAGAAACATATGAATACTAATTTAATCAACACAATACCGAATCGATCAGGGTCGCATATCGCAGATTCAAATTTACAAAACTCTTCCATATTTGGATTCGAACCCACGGCCCTCCAGAGCGCTACCGGTGACTTTTCGAAAATCCTACGTAAGAAACGTCTGAAGACTAATTAAATAACACAATACCGTACCAATTCCGATGACATATCACAGCTTCGAATTTACAAACATCTACCGGATTTGGATTCGACCCCACGACCCTCCAGGGCGCTACTGGTGACTTTTCGAAAATCCGATGTAAGGAATGTCAGGATGCAAATTTAATCAACACAATACCAATCGATCCAAGTCACATATCGCAGATTTGAATTAACAAACCTCTTCCATATTTGGATTCGAACCCACGACCCTCCTCTGCAATACAGGCGATTTTTTCGAAAATCGGATGTAAGAAACGTCTGGTTACTAATTTAATCAACACAATACCGAATCGAACCGGGTGGCAAATCACAGATTCAAATTTACAAACCTCTTCCAGAGTTGGAATCGAACCCACGACCCTCCAGGGCGCTACAGGTGACTTCTTCGATAATCCGATGTAAGAAACGTCTGATTACTAACTTAATCAACACAATACCGAATCGATCCGGGTCGCATATCGCAGATTCGAATTTACAAACCTCTTCCAGATTTGGATTCGAACCCACGGCCCTCCTGGGCACTATAGGTGACTTTTCGAAAATCCGATGTAAGAAATATCAGAATACGAATTTAATAAATACAATAACGAATCGATCCAGGTCACATACCGCAGATTCGAATTAACAAACATCTACCAGATTTGGATTCGAACCCACGACCTTCAACGGTGCTACAGGTGACGTTTACGAAAATCCAATGTAAGAAACGTCTGCTTACTAATTTAATCAACACATCACCGAATCGATCCGGATGGCAAATCGCAGATTTGAATTTACAAACCTGTTCCATATTTGGATTCGAAGCCACGTCCCTCCAGGACGCTACAGATGACTTTTCGAAAATCCGATGTAAGAAACATCTGAATACTAATTTAATCAACACAATACCGAATCGATCCGTGTCGCATATCGCAGATTCGAATTTACAAACCTCTTCCATATTTGGAATCGAACCCTTGACCCTCCACTGCACTACAGGTGACTTTTTCGAAAATCCGATGTATGAAACGTCTGATTACTAATTTAATCAACACAATACCGAATCGATCCGGGTCACATATCACATTTTCGAATTTACAAACCTCTTCCAGATTTGGATTCGAACCCCCGACCCTCCAGGGCGCTACCGGTGACTTTTCGAAAATCCTACGTAAGAAAGGTCTGAAGACTAATTTAATCAACACAATACCGTACCAATTCCGATCACATATCACAGCTTCGAATTTACAAATATCTACCGGATTTGGATTCGAACCCTCGACCCTCAAAGGCGCTTTCGGTGACTTTTCGAAAATCCGGTATAAGAAACGTCTGAATACTAATTTAATCAACACACCACCGTACGAATCCGTGTTATACATCGCAAATTCGATTATTCCACTTAGTACATGTGAGGGGAATCGAATCCCGAACTTCAAGGGAGCTACGGGTGACTTTTTGAACATCCGATGTAAGAAACGTCCTAATACTAATTTAGGCCTAATCAACACAATATCGTACCGATCCGGGTCACACATAGCAAATTTGAATTTACAAACTTCTACCGGAATGGGATTCGAACCCTAGACTCTCAAGGGCGCTACAGATGACTTTTTGAATATCAGTCTAGTGTTATTCAAAATATAATCTCTTCAGAACACGAATAATAAGGCATCAACTTAGGATTATGGCAAAAGAAATAAATACAGTTGAACATCGCTATAACGACATCTAAGGGACCGTAAAACTTATATTATTATGAACAAGATGTTCAGTAAAGAACATATAGCCTACTTTCTCCTAAATGCATGGGTATTGTTATAACTCTTTGTCCTTTTCAAGGAGTATGATTGAATGTTGGTTGTAGTAGCTTGTTGAAATACAACGTGCTATAGGGATATTAAACATGAATATGAGGTGCCCTTTGCTAGTGCTACCTCTGTACCAAATTTCGTTCAATTCGGTTTCACCGTGTCTGAATTGATAGGGGAAATCGATTTGCACACATACTTGGCCACCATCTGCAAACTATTGCGCTGATGTTCTAGCAGTTTGGTCAGAATATGTTTCCCACATAAAGATATGGTGTTGCAAAATTTGGTAGAGACTAGATTATTAGGTTGGTCGTAATTACATTTTAGCTTTTAACATTTGGGTGGCTGCGATTACGTTTCCTTCAAGATAGCGGTGATATAAAACATGACACTGAGGTGCCCTTTGCTAGTGCTACCTCTGTACCAAATTTCGTTCCATTCGGTTTCACCGTTTTCGAATTGATAAGGGGAATCGAATTTCACACAAAGATGACCGCCATCCGCAAAATATTAGGCTAATGACCTATTAGTTTGGTCAAAGGATGCTCAATCCATAAAGGTATGTTGTTGCTAAATTTGCTAGGGATCGGATGATTAGGCTAATCGTAATTTGATTTAGGCCTAAGCTTTGAACATTTGTGTGGCCGCCATTACGTTTCTGTCAAGATGGCGGCGATATAAAACATGACACTGAGGTGCCCTTTGCTAGTCCTACCTCTGTACCAAATTTCGTTCATTCGGTTCCACCGTGTTCGAATTAATAGGGGGAATCAATTTTGACATAAAGATGGCCGCCATCCGCAAACTATTAGGCTAATGACCTACTTGATTGGTCAAATGATGCTCCCTCCATAAAGGTATGTTGTTGCAAAGTTTGGTAGAGATCGGATGGTTATGTTAGTCGTAATTTGATTTAAGCTTTAAACATTTGTGTGGCCGCCATTACGTTTCTGTCAATATGGCGGCGATATTAATCATGACACTGAGATGTCCTTTGCAAGTGCTATCTCTGTACCAAATTTCGTTCCATTCGGTTTCACCGTGTTTGAATTAATAGGGGGAATCGATTCTGACACAAAGATGGCCGCCATCCGCAAACTATTAGGCGAATGACCTATTAGATTGGTCAAAGGATGCTCCCTCCATAAAGGTATGTAATTGCAAAATTTGGTAGAGATCGAATGATTAGTTTAATCGTAATTTGATTTTAGCTTTGAACATTCGTGTGGCCGCCATTACGTTTCCGTCAAGATGGCGGCGATATAAAACATGACACTGAGGTGCCCTTTGTTAGTGCTACCTCTGTACCAAATTTCGTTCATTCGATTCCACCGTGTTCGAATTAATAGGGGGAATCAATTTTGACATAAAGATGACCGCCATCCGCAAACTATTAGGCTAATGACATATTAGATTGGTCAAAGGATGCTCCCTCCATAAAGGTATGTTGTTGCAAAGTTTGGTAGAAATCGGATGGTTATGTTAGTCGTAATTTAACTTAAGCTTTGAACATTTGTGTGGCCGCCATTACGTTTCTGTCAATATGGCGGCGATATAAAACATGACACTGAGATGCCCTTTGCATGTGCTACCTCTGTACCAAATTTCTTTCCATTCGGTTTCAACGTGTTTGAATTAATAGGGGGAATTGATTTTCACACAAAGATGGCCGCCATCCGCATACTATAAGGCTAATGACCTATTCATTTGGTCAAAGGATGCTTCCTCTATAAAGGTATCTTGTTGCAAAATTTGGTAGATATCGGATGATTAGGTTAATCGTAATTTGATTTAAGCTTTGAACATTTGTGTGGCCGCCATTACGTTTCCATCAAGATGGCAGCGATATAAAACATGCCACTTAGGTGCCTTTTGTTAGTACTGCCTCTGTACCAAATTTCGTTCCATTTGGTTGCACCGTGTTCGAATTAATAGGGGGAATCGATTTTCACACAAAGATGGCCGCCATCCGCAAACTATTACGCTGATGGCCTATTGGTTTGGTCAAAGGATGCTCCCCCCATATAGGTATGTTGTTGCAAAATTTGGTAGAGATCGGATGATTAGGTTAGTCGTAATTTGATTTAAGCTTTGAACATTTGTGTGGCCGCCATTACGTTTCCGTCAATATGGCGGCGATATAAAACATGACACTGAGGTGTCCTTTGCTAGTGCTACCTTTGTACCAAATTTCGTTCAATTCGCATTAACCGTGTTCGAATTGATAGGGGGGGACAGACATTCAGAGTACACACAGTCACACACACACAGACACACACACACAGACTCACACACACATACACACACACACACACACAGACTCACACACACACTTACACACACACAGACAGACTCACACACACACACTTACACACACACACACAGACTCACACACACACACACAGACTCACACACACACTTACACACACACACACAGACTCACACACACACACAGACAGACTCACACACAAACTTACACACACACACACAGACTCACACACACACTTACACACACACACACAGACTCACACACACACTTACACACACACACACAGACTCACACACACACACAGACTCACACACACAGACAGACACACTTTTTTCGCCCTGTGTTGATCTCATAAGTCTACTTTCATTTTTTGCAAAAATCGAAAGTAGGCTAACAAGTGTTGTTGGGCGGCTTCGGTGGCGTAGTGGGTAACATGTTGATCTTCTATGCCCAAGATCGCGGGATTTTTAAGAGCGTTAAAATCCCTCAGTATGCCTTCCTTCAGAAGGGAATTAAAGCTGGCGGGCCCATGTCGCAGATTTATGGCATGTAAAAGAACCTTCCACTAGCTACAATTATGTGCAGCTACATTTGTAGGTTAGATTAGATTAACACACTATTAAGTTACAAAGTGCTTGCCACGGTGGGTGAGTGATTATTGTGTCGGATTACTAACCCCAAGCTTGCAGGTTGGCTCCTGACTGTGGTAAGTGATTTTTGAAAGGCGGCAAAAATCTCGACACGCATGTCATACGATGTTGGCATGGTAAAGAACCCATTTTAATTCAGTAGGCCGTGTTCATAGTGGCAAAATTAATCTCGGGATTTTCTGCCAACACAAAGTTCCTCATTTCTCTCTTAGGAAGTGTTATTGTGTCAAGGAGCTTAGATATATAACCTGCTTGACTTTCATTTTGCTTCAAGGAACAACAAAATTCGTCATGCCAGCTGCCCTCTGGGTGTCAAATAGCAAAGCTTGCACCCGGCAGCCGAGGCCATACGATATTATTATTATTTTTATTATTATAAGTTGCATTAGCCTCCAGGTGCCGGTTGTGGAGGTATATAATAACCAAGTTCTCAGCTAGGTGTCATTGATGGTACCATTTGGTAGCAAAAGTAGGAACTACTTGAAATTGATCATCTGCATCCTTACCTGAATTACAGATAACACACACTAATGGCCTACAGCCATCACAATTAACACTAGTTATCAGACAGATTCTACACACACCCAAAGTACACGGAACTACATGACTGCGTTGTCGCAGTCGCTAAACTGAGGAACCAACCAAGTGCTGTTGAAACAAAGATTCAAATTTTCAGTCTAGTGAAGCGGAAATTGAAATAAAACAAATTTAATTAGCCTAATATTATAATAGTACATAATGCAACGAGCCTATAATGGCAATAATTAAGACACGAGCATGTTTATAAAACGAGCGTAGAGAGTTTTTTAAATTTCCATACGAGTGTCTTAATTACCATTATAGGTGAGTTGCATACGACTGTTTATGTTCGACGATAATTATAACTATTTTATGTCGAACATAAATATTTATCAATATCTGTCGAGATTTCGCCTGTTTATGTACCGAACAGAGCGCATGGGACGCAGAGAATAGGCTACCTTGTATTTGACCATGGCCTCCTCGAATATCCCACTTTGATACTAGGCACGCAGAGATATTTTAAAATAGGAAGGCCGTGGAAGTCAGCCCAAGTGCGATGCTATCCTTACCTAATCGGTCACACAACTGTTTCTTGAGCTCTGATTGGTGGGAGAAACTGTATCATAATGAAAACTTGTGCTATGAAAAGCCTCATTTTAGCACAGTTTTCTGACATATAATACACTGAAGAAAATGGAAATTGCAACACCCAGGAGTAGTGCTACATTGCTCCAATTGAACATGCAGGACGAGTGTTCGGTTGTGATTCGCTGATTACACTTTCAGGTCCCTCTGACCGCAAGTTTGGACAACAATCAATACAGGATGTGCCCATCACGAGCTGCAATACATTGATGAATTCGGCGAGGCATGGAGTCAATAAGGCCCTGGATCGCTTCCTGAGGAATTGTGGCCCATGCTTGCTGCACTGCATGGGTCAGTTGTTCCAGAGTTGTGGGTGGCTGAGGACGGTTGGCCAGTTGTCGACCCGTCAAGTCCCACACTTGCTCAATAGGACAGAGGTCCGGGGATCTGGTGGGCCATTCTAAGGTTGTGATGTCGTGGAGAGCTTCTCTGGAGATGCGTGCAGTGTGAACCCGGGCATTGTCCTGCTGAAACGTCCCATTAGCAATGTTCGCCATCATGGGGACAACCACTGGGTTGAGTACCCTATCAACGTACTGTCGAGCAGTCATAGTGCCCTCAACAAGCACTAATTGTGATTTCACATTAAAGCCAAGAGCTCCTCAGACCATAATGCTTGGTGTTGGCCGTGTGTGTCTCTCGACAATAAGGTCTGGGCGGCCCCTCTCCCCGGTACGTCTGCGCACACGATTCCGGCGATCACTGCGGGCAAGACAGAAGCGCGATTCATCACTAAAGACGACCCTATGCCATTCGTCGACCCACGTCCATCGTTCTCGACACCAGGCCAGCATTACACGTCGCTGTTGTGGGGTCAATGGGACACCTTCTGCAGGGACACGGGATCGTAAGCCAGCTGCACGCAGGCGATTACCAACTGTTTGTTGTGTAACGTGGGGTGCCACAGCTGCTCGAATTTGCGCTGCTGTTGCATGGGGTTCCATCGGCCATCCGAATGATGCGGCGATCCTCTCTCACAGTTGTCTGTCGCACTGGGCCTGTGCCAGGTCTAAGAGTGTGGGTACCTTCATTTGACCACTCCTGCCATACACGTTGTACCGTAGATGCCTGTCGGCCAACACGTGCAGCGACAGTCCTTAGAGATAATCCATAGCCTCACACAGCCCAATTATCCGAGCCCTCTCAAACGGCGACAGTTGTTGATAGCGTGCTCTTCTCTGTCGTCGAGGCATGTTTGACGGGGAACACTTCACTGCACAGAGTGCAAGTCAACTACGCTACACCAGAGTCCGTATACTGGAGTTGATTCCTCCGCGACCAATCACGTGGGGAGACCTGTAGCAACAATCCAGTGGGACTGAAACTGTGATCGTTTACATGACTACATGGCATCGTTCCATATCTTGAAAATCAACACAAACGACCAATGCCTTCATGGAGTTGCAATTTCCATTTTCTTCAGTGTATTTATATTTCGCCATAGTCGAACATTAACGCACTTTTAAGCCTATGTGAACATGTACTACAATAAAAACAGATTGTAGAGTACTCACCAAATTTTGCTGAACACTGTGCCGAAAGTAATTTTGTAACGTTGTCTGAATCCGTCAATCCACCCACTGCTGCACACAAATTCCTTATCTTTTAATTTCTTGGCAAATTCTTCTGCTTTAACCAAATGGTGAGGTCCACTACAGAAACACTGTAGCTTCTCTGTTACTGAAAACACTTAAGCAGTGCTTCATCCACATCGCTCCGTTCAGATTTTCTTAATCGATTAATCTTTGATCTGTTCTGTTCAAATGCAGTAACATTTTTTTCCTTGCTCTTCCAAATCATAGTCCAGTCAAATTAGACCAAATTTGATGCGTTTGCTGCATTAAATCATGTAGTTCCAAATGTTTCGGTAATGTGCAGTGGGAGGTCCCCTGAACAACACCTACCTTTTTAAATAACTAATGAGAGAAGTATATTTAATACATTTAATTAAAAATTTAATTATATAATATTATCCGCACGCAATTTAACTAGGCAACCTATTCGCGATATGTCAATGTGTATATTATCAATCATTTATATCTTATCACTAATAAATAGCCGATGGCCTTTGGCTGCATTAATACAAATAAAAAATAGCACATGAGGGTATACATTTCTTATAACGGATCTCGTACTAACTTCTTTGGTTCCTCAGTTTAGCGGCTGCGACAACGCAGTCGTGTAGCCCCGTGTACTTTAGGTGTGTGTGAAATCTGACTGATAACCAATGTTAATTGTGAAGGCTGTATTAGTGAGTGTTATCTGTAATTCAGGTAAGGACTGCACAGGGACTGCAGATGATTAATTTCAAGTAGTTCCTACTTTTGCTACCAAATGGTACCATCAATGACACCTAGCTGCGAACTTGGTTATTATATACCTCCACAACCGGCACCTGGAGGCTAACTTTGGAACTTATAATAATAAAAATAATAATAATATCGTATGGCCTCGGCTGCCGGGTGCAAGCTTTGCTATTTGACACCCAGAGGGCAGCTGGCATGACGAATTTTGTTGTTCCTTGAAGCAAAATGAAAGTCAAGCAGGTTATATATCTAAGCTCCTTGACACAATAACACTTTCTAGTAGAGAAATGAGGAACTTTGTGTTGGCAGAAAATCCCGAGATTAATTTTGCCACTATGAACACGGCCTACTGAATTAAAATGGGTTCTTTACCATGCCAACATCGTATGACATGCGTGTCGTGATTTTTGCCGCCTTTCAAAAATCACTTACCACAGCCAGGAGCCAACCTGCAAGCTTGGGGTTAGTAATCCGACACAATAATCACTCACCCACCGTGGCAAGCACTTTGTAACTTAATAGTGTGTTAATCTAATCTAACCTACAAATGTAGCTGCACATAATTGTAGCTAGTGGAAGGTTCTTTTACATGCCATAAATCTACGACATGGGCCCGCCGGCTTTAATTCCCTTCTGAAGGAAGGCATGCTAAGGGATTTTTAACGCTCTTAAATATCCCGCGATCTTGGGCATAGAAGATCAACATGTTACCCACTACGCCACCGAAGCCGCCCAACAACACTTGTTCATAATAATATAACTTTTACGGTCCCTTAGATGTCGTTATAGCGATGTTCAACTGTATTTATTTATTTTGCCATAATCCTAAGTTGATGCCTTATTATTCGTGTTCTGAAGAGATTATATTTTGAATAACACTAGACTGATATTCAAAAAGTCATCTGTAGCGCCCTTGAGAGTCTAGGGTTCGAATCCCATTCCGGTAGAAGTTTGTAAATTCGAATTTGCTATGTGTGACCCGGATCGGTACGATATTGTGTTGATTAGGCCTAAATTAGTATTAGGACGTTTCTTACATCGGATGTTCAAAAAGTCACCTGTAGTGCCCTGGAGGGTCGTGCGTTCGAATCCCAATGAGGTGGAATTTTGTAAATTCGAATCTGCGATTGGTGATCCGGATCTGTACGGTATTATGTTGATTAAATTAGTATTCAGTTGTTTCTTTCATCGGATTTTCGAAAAGTCACTTGCAGCGGTCTGGAGGGTCAAGGGTTCGAATCCATTTCCCGTAGAAGATTATAAATTGGAATCTGCGATTTGTGATCCGGATCTGTATGGTATTGTGATCATTAAATTAGTATTCAGTTGTTTCTTACATCGGATTTTTGAAAAGTCACCTGTAGCGGTCTGGAGGGTCGAGGGTTCGAATCCAAATCTGGGAGAGGTTTGTAAATTCGAATCTGTGATTTGCGACCCGGATCGATTCGGTATTGTGTTGATTAAATTAGTAATCAGACGTTTGTTATATCGGATTTTCGAAAAAGTCACTTGTAGCGCCGTGGAGGGTCGTGGGCTCGAATCCAAATCTGGTAGATGTTTGTAAATTCGAATCTGCGGTATATGACCTGGATCGATTCGGTGTTGTGTTGATGAAATTAGTATTCTGACATTTCTTAGATCGGATTTTCGAAAAGTCAACTATAGCGCCCTGGAGGGTCGTGGGTTCGAATCCAAATCTGGAAGAGGTTTGTAAATTCGAATCTGCGATTTGCTACCCGGATCGATTCGGTATTGTGCTGATTAAATTAGTAATCAAACGTTTCTTACATCGGATTTTCGAAAAAGTCACATGTAGCTCCGTGGAGGGTCGTGGGCTCGAATCCAAATCTGGTAGATGTTTGTAAATTCGAATATGCGGTATGTGACCTGGATCGATTCAGTATTGTGTTGATTAAATTAGTATTCTGCCATTTTTTACATCGGATTTTCGAGAAGTCACTTGTAGCGCCCTGGAGGGTCGTGGGTTCGATTCCAAATCTAGAAGAGGTTTGTAAATTCGAATCTGCGATTTGCCATCCGGATCGATTCGGTATTGAGTTGATTAAATTAGTAATCAGACGTTTCTTACATCGGATTTTCGAATAAGTCACTTGTAGCACCGTGGAGGGTCGTGGGTTCGAATCCAAATCTGGAAGAGGTTTGTAAATTCGAATCTGCGATTTGCTACCCGGATCGATTCGGTATTGTGCTGATTAAATTAGTAATCAAACGTTTCTTACATCGGATTTTCGAAAAAGTCACATGTAGCTCCGTGGAGGGTCGTGGGCTCGAATCCAAATCTGGTAGATGTTTGTAAATTCGAATATGCGGTATGTGACCTGGATCGATTCAGTATTGTGTTGATTAAATTAGTATTCTGCCATTTTTTACATCGGATTTTCGAGATGTCACTTGTAGCGCCCTGGAGGGTCGTGGGTTCGATTCCAAATCTGGAAGAGGTTTGTAAATTCGAATCTGCGATTTGCCATCCGGATCGATTCGGTATTGAGTTGATTAAATTAGTAATCAGACGTTTCTTACATCGGATTTTCGAATAAGTCACTTGTAGCACCGTGGAGGGTCGTGGGTTCGAATCCAAATCTGGAAGAGGTTTGTAAATTCGAATATGCGATTTTCCATCCGGATCGATTCGGTATTGTGTTGATTAAATTAATATTCTGATATTTCTTACATCGGATTTTCGAAAAGTCACCTGTAGTGCCCAGGAGGGTCGTGGGTTCGATTCCAAATCTGGAAGAGGTTTGTAAATTTGAATCTGCGATATGTGACCCAGATCGATTCGGTATTGTGTTGATTAAATTAGTATTCAGATGTTCCTTACATCGGATTTTCGAAAAGTCACCTGTAGCGCCCTGGAGGGTGGTGGGTTCGAATCCAAATCCGGTAGATGTTTGTAAATTCGAATCTGCGATATGTGATCCAGATCGGTACGTTATTGTGTTGATTAAATTAGTATTCAGACGTTTCTTACATCGGATTTTCGAAAAGTCACCCGCAGCGCCCAGGAGGGTCGTGGTTTCGAATCCAAATCTGGAAGAGGTTTTTAAATTCGAATCTGCGGTATGCGACCAGGATTGATTCGGTATTGTGTTGATTAAATTAGTATTCAGTCGTTTCTTACGTCGGATTTTCAAAAAAAAAGCCACCTGTAGCGCCCTGGAGGGTCGAGGGTTCGAATCCAAATCCCGTAGAAGATTATAAATTCGAATCTGCGATTTGTGATCCGGATCTGTACGGTATTGTGTTGATAACTTTAGTATTAATACGTATCTTACAGCGGATATACGAAGTTACCTGTAGCGCGGTTTATGTTTCAGAGTTCGATTCGCTTTCCCGAAGTCGGTGGTAAATTCGATTTGCGATGTAGGCCTAAATTCCGGATCAGTTCGGTTTTGTGTTGTCGTGCCCGTAGCCGCGCCTCCTGGCGCATCCTCACAAAATGCAACGCCCGCCGGAAACGGTAACATTGGGCTTCAGTCCTCCTCAGGACTTAGTGAGATATTTGACCTAGTCAGGGAGTTGAATTTTGTCAAATTGATACCGATCCTTAAAGTAACTGCTACCCGTATACGCTCTTGTTCGAATACCATAGATAAGGTAGGCTAATGGTTCTGGTAGATGCTGCCGTGCAGTATTTTTCAGAACCGTTATCTTATTCGACAATGTACAGAGTGCTTACGGTTAGTGCTTGGAACTACGAAGGCATTAGTAGACAGAAATATGAGCTTGAAGCTTTTCTTTCCGCCTACAATGTTGATATCTTCCTCTTAAATGAGACATGGTTGGATTCGAATGCGCGCTTTTCGATATAAAAAAAATGCAATGTATCGAAAAGTCAGGCTTATACAGATTATACCCCCTCGCGGTGGTGTGGCCATCCTGATAAAGTCTAGGCTTTGTCATCGTGTGCTGGACCCACTCTTTGTCTCTAATATAGAGAGCCTGGGCATAGAAGTCAAGCTGAATAGCTTGCACTACTACTCTCATGCCGTGCGGGCATATCAACTTTGAAATGTCAATGCGGGAAACTAAAAGTTGGAGACTGGTGCCCGTAAACCGGGCTCCTTTTCCTCCATTTTGAGGGGAAAGTTGATAATTAATGATTTTGTGATTGAATAATAATATTACAACTGGCAAAGGTATATAATTGTTTAATTTATTGGTTGAACCAATTAAATTAAAAGGGGCAGTGCTAATTTAAAATGAGAGTAGCAGCTCGTATCAGCTTAAGTTCGGGTCAGGAAGTGCACTTCGGTCAAATATTGACCGGCTCGGACCTGCCGATGCTGTAGTTATCATTATCGCTACGCTCTTGCCATGGTGCGGATGATTTTGCAGTCGTTTACAGCGGCAGCTTCTGCCTGGTAATAGTGATATAATAATGGAAAGATTTGCTATGTTTAATTTGATTTTTTTAGGAAATAAGAGAGACCACGGGGCACCGTCCCGAGTAGGTCGGCCGTGGCCATCCTCACGGGCAGATACCCCGCGAAGCCGCGTGACGAGTAAAAACAATGTAATATGTTATAAGATTGTGTTATTGCTTTGAGATGTGAAGTCTTGTAACGGGGAGTTTGAATTTAGTAGCGCTCATCTCCGATTGGGAGCTCGAGTCCTGTGGCAGCCAATCAGGGCCTGGCTATGCATGGCTGATTTGAAATAGTTTTTAATTCGAATAGGCGGTGTGCAACCCATACAGTTACTTTATTACGTTCATAAAAATAGCATGGAGACGTTCCTTACGTTGGCTCTGCGAAAAGTCACACAAAATGCCATTGGGGACGAGGGTTCGATTCCCTGCCAGATACTAAGCCATAAATTCGAATTTGCGGTGTGTAACCCAGAATGTTGCGGTATGGTGTTCAAAAAAAAATGTATGGAGACATTCCCTACATTAGCTGTGCAAAAAGTCGAAACTAACGCCCTTGGGGACGAGGATTCACTCCCTGTTGATAAGCCCCAGGTCATCAATTCGAATTTGCGGCATGTAACCCGGAAAGTTACGGTATTGTGTTCATAAAAATAGAATGGAAACGTTCTTTACGTTGGCTGTGCGAATAGTCACACCTAACGCCCTTCGGGACGAGGGTTCGATTCCCCTGCCAGGCCCTAAGTCATAAATTCGAATTTGCGGCGTGTAACCCGGAAAGTTAAGGTATTGGGTTAGTAAAAATAGTATGGAGACCTTCTTTACGTTGGCTGTGCGAAAAGTCACACCTAACAACCTTGGGGACGAGGGTTCGATTCCCTCCCAGGCAAAGAGTCATAAATTCGAATTTGCGGTGTGTAACACAGAATGTTACGGTATGGTGTTCATAAAAAATAGTATGGAGACGTTCCTTACATTGGCTGTGCAAAAAGTCACACCTAACGCCCTTGGGGACGACGATTCGATCCCTGTTACTAAGCCCAAGGTCATAAATTCGAATTTGCGGCATGTAACCCGGAAAGCTACGGTATTGTGTTCATAAAAATAGTATGGAGACGTTCTTTAACGTAGGCTGTGCGAAAAGTCACACCTAACGCCCTTGGGGACGATGGTTCGATTCTCCTGCCAGGCACTAAATCATAAATTCGAATTTGCGGCGTGTAACCCGGAAAGTTTAGGTATTGGGTTAGTAAAAAAGTATGGAGACGTTCTTTATTATGGCTGTGCGAAAAGTCACACCTAACGCCCATGGGGACGAAGGTTCGATTCCCCAGCCAGGCCCTAAGTCATAAATTCGAATTTGCGGCGTGTAACCCGGAAAGTTAAGGTATTGGGTTAATAAAAATAGTATGGAGACGTACCATACGTTGGCTGTGCGAAAAGTCACACATAACGCCCTTGGGGACGAGGGTTCGATTCCCTCCCAGGTACTGAGTCATAAATTCGAATTTGCGGTGTGTAACACAGATTGATACGGTATGGTGTTCATAAAAATAGTATGGAGACATTCCTTACATTGGCTGTGCAAAAAGGCACACCTAACGCCCTTGGGGACAAGGGTTCGATTCCCAGCCAGGCACTGAGTCACAAATTCGATTTTGCGGCGTGCAAGCCGGAAAGTAAAGGAATTGTGTTAATAAAACTAGTATGGAGTCGTTCCTTACGTTGGCTGTGCGAAAAGCAACACCTAACGCCCTGGGGACGAGGGTTCGATTGCCTCCCAGGTACTACGTCATACATTCGAATTTGTCGCGCAGTGCTCTAGTACAGCCGAACTATTAATACGGGTGCAATACTAATAGTATATTCGTGACCAGCACCTTCGAGTTACCCTTAATTCATGTAAAGAAGTCTGATCTCGAGAAAAAATGTCCTTATCACCTAAACTCCGTAAGTTACTAAGCCCCTGGTCATAAATTCGAATTTGCGGCGTGTCACCCAGAAAATTACGGTATGGTGTTCATAAAAATAATATGGAGACGTTTCTTACATTGGCTGTGCAAAAAGGCACACCTAACGCCCTTGTGGACTATGGTTCGATTCCCCTGCCATGAACAAAGTCATAAATTCGATTTTGCGGCGTGTAAGCCGGAAAGTTAAGGTATTGTGTTAATAAAAATAGTATGGGGACGTTCCTTACGTTGGCTGTGCAAAAAATCACACCTAACGCAATATAGGGGACGAGTGTTCGATTCCCCTGACTGGCCCCAAGTCATAAATTCGATTTTGTGGGGTGTACGCTGGAAAGTTATGCTATTGTGTTAATAAAAATGGTATGGAGGCGTTCCTTACGTTGGCTGTGCGAAAAGTCACACCTAACGCCCTGGGGACGAGGGTTCGATTCCCTCCCAGGTACTAAGTCATAAATTCGAATTTGTCGCGCGGTGGTCTAGTACAGCCGAGCTATTAATACGGGTGCAAAACTAATAGTATATTCGTGATCAGCACCTTCGAGTTACCCATAATTCAAGTAAGGAAGTCTCATTTCGGGAAAAAATGTCCGTACCACCTAAACTCCATAAGTTACTAAGCCCCCGGTCATAAATTCGAATTTGCTGCGTGTCACCCATAAAATTACGGTATGGTGTTCAGAAAGATAGTATGGAGACGTTCCTTACATTGGCTGTGCAAAAAGGCACACCTAACACCCTTGGGGTCTAGGGTTCGATTCGCCGGCCAGGCACTAAGTCATAAATTCGATTTGCGGCGTCAAGCCGGAAAGTTAAGGTATTGTGTTAATAAAAATAGTATGGAGACGTTCCTTACATTGGCTGTGCAAAAAGGCACACCTAACGCCCTTGGGGACTAGGGTTCGATTCGCCGGCCAGGCACTAAGTCATAAATTCGATTTGCGGCGTCAAGCCGTAAAGTTAAGGTATTGTGTTAATAAAATAGTATGGAGACGTTCCTTACGTTGGCTGTGCTAAAAGTCATACCTAACGCCTTTGGGGACAAGGGTTCGATGCTCCTGCCAGGCCTGAAGACATACATTCCAATTTGAGGCGTGTAACCCGGAAAGTTGAGGTATTGGGTTAGAAAAAATATTATGGAGACGTTCCTTACGTTGGCTGTGCGAAAAGTCTCACCTAAGGCCCTTGGGGACGAGGGTGTTTTAGAAGACTTTTAATAATACATGTTTATTACATCTGAACAAAAGACTGCAGTTGTTGAGAGTTGAGAGAGTGCCGCGAGATTGTGTTGCTATCCCGCATCTGTGACGTTTGTCTGACGCATTTATGTGCTTCATTTGTTCGCAGTCGTGCGGTTCTCTATTACAGCCGAACTATTAATCTGTGTGCAAAACTAATAGCATATTCGTGATCAGCACCCTCCTTTTACCCATAATTGATATAAAAATATCACATTTCGAGAAAAAATATCCGTACCACCTAAACTCCATTAGTGCCGTTTTTTCTTGTGTCCTAATTATGCGATTGAAGTTTGAATACTACACGTTCACAATAATCTGCATGTAACAGTACATAACTCTAGGACCTACATGTATAAAAACCAACATGGCGACCATCCGAAATATTTAGTCGGTTCTCAATATCCACGAATCTATTACAGCAATCAAACTGAAATTGTGTATGTTAAATAGTGGCAGTTAACATAAGTAGGATATATGAAAATAGGCTGTATAGTTCTTCACGGAACTACTTGTTTTTAACAGTATATTTGCCACGCGAGACATTGCAATACAATTAGTCCAATAGTTTAAGTAGGAACGGTTAATTTATAACAATAACTAGCTGAAGTACCTGTTCTTCGAACGGCTTTTAGTACTTGCTGGCCTAAATCATATATATATATAATCGCACATTCCTAATGTAGTTATGTTATTTCCATGTTACCAACTATATGTTTAGACTACATGCATTTTCACTCACCAAATTATTAATCAGAGGTAGGAAAGTGAAAATCCTTAGCCTGCTTTCAGTCGACCGACCGGGTCAGGGAATGGAATGAATGAAATCCCCATCTAACAGCGAGGATATGAACTGTGCCGGCTGCCGAAGCCTGTCGCACTCCCCTGGGGCAATGATTAAATGAATGACGCATGAAATTAAATGATAGTGGAGATTGTTGCTGGAATGAAATTGTGACAGGGAAAACCGGAGTACCCGGAGAAAAGCCTGTTGCCTCCGCTTTGTAGGTGAGAAAGTGCGTTTAAATATTGGAAATAAATATCAGCTTCTATGTAGTAAAAGTTAAATAACCTGTCTTAAATATTGAACTCCTATCATTTAACGTCTTCATGTTCATACTATATTTAAACATATAAACATTATGCTAAAAATACATCAAACTTGATAGCAATTATCATATCCGCAATAAGTAATATTGCGGAAAGTACGCACCATGCCATGATAAAGAGTAACAGTAACGGAACAAACTTCTATCATCCCAAGTAATAATAACAAAAACAAATTAATCACAGAAAATTTTTCTAAGTTTATGCCGTGTCTTGTGCGAGATTACGCCTGGTAACTCTGAGATGGTTCATCAGCGGGTTCTTGCGGTCTATTTGCGGACTACCAAAGGAGTGGCAAACTGTGCGATACCTCAATTCTTATTTAGAACACCTCAGCTACTTTACTGCGAGTGCTAAAGGGTAAAACAGTCTTTCACTTCCCTATAAAGGCTTCCAAAATGATTGTATATTCAATTTCAGGGTCAAGCAATTAAAACTCAGCAACTTTTCTAGGTTTACGCCGTCTTTCGTGCGGGTTTTTTTTATTGGCCGCGAAAGTCAAAATACCTACTTTATTGAAATAAATTTGCCCAGTTCTGCAGTAAGATTATTATGAACACTAAATAAACTAATGTGACAGTCGATAGACTTCGACACATTCGTCTGTGAATTAGTGTTTCTGATCATGGTAATAAACGACAAAAATTAGATAAATATTGCCCAACTGAAATATTCATTTAACAAAAAACAAATCGATATAAAGGATGAAAGCATACCGTGCAAAGTACAAAGTCCTATAACATTGTGAAACAGCGTAAAGGTCCAAATACTCACATACAATAACCGGCACAAAGAGTATAAAATTAGACTCAAAATTACGTCTAGTTTCGGACCCCACAAACTACCTCTATAAATACAACAGTTCATGTAGAGACTAACATAGACTAACATCGCTCGGCGTTGACCGTGTTTTATAAGACATAGGCTGTTTAGGTTTTACTCGCTAACCGTTGGAGATACACGAAAATTGATAAGGACCTTTCGGAAAGAAAATTAAATTTTAAAGCCCGTAGTGCCTTCAAAAGTTTGCTATTTCTTAGCGTTCTATTTTTATTTGAAATGGAAATATGAAAATAGTCGCCATTTTTAAATAGTGCAAAATATCGAAATCAAAAGTAGCTTATATGTAAGCCTGGTAAATCAGCTACGTCCATGCAAAATTTCATTTAAATTGAACCAGTGGTTCTTGTGTTATTGAGTAACACACAGACACACACCATCTCATTTTTGGCCTATTTTCAATTTTGAAAAAATAGGCTTATGAGATCACCGTTTGTCCTTGTGCGTGTGCATGTGTGTGTGTGTGTGTGTGTGTGTGTGTCCCTAATAACTTCTAAACGGCTGGAGCGATTTCAATGAAACTCGGTAAGTTCATAGCACTATTCCGGGCGACCTCGACCGTGCCCTTCAAATTTTGTTACGTCTCACCAATCCAACATGGCGGCTGTGCGAATTATTTCACCTGCATTCAATATCTCCGAAACTATTCCCAATATCACCCTGGAATTTGTTACGGTAATAAAGGGAACTACTAGAAGTACACCTATGTGACTTTTGAATAACTGGTAACTACAAAAGCAACATGGCGGCCACGCGAATTTGCGACATTTAAATAGACATTTATCGCGATTTAACCAACCAAACGCAATAAAACTTAGTACAGTATATGTTTATACAGATTGTAATGCATCGACATCTAACTTGGTTCAATTGTTTACGTAACCTCGAGATGGCGGCATTGCGAAATATTTCACCGGCATTCTATATCTCTGAAACTAATACCGGCATCACAATGACATTTTGTACGGAGATAAAGGGCACTACTGGAAGTTCATATATGAGACTTTCAAAAGCCGGTTAACTACAAAACGAACATGGCGGCCAAGCGAATTTAAAATTTTTAAATAGAACTTTCTCGCGATTTAATGTTCCAAACGCAATGAAATCTGGTACAGGAATTGTTTATACACATTGTAATTCACTGGTATCTAATTTACCTCAATTGTTAACATAACCTGAAGATGGCGGCTGTGCGAATTTTAAAATTAAGTTTTTATTTCTTGTGTCGTAATCATGCGATCGAAGTGATAGTTTGAATAATGATCCTACGCAATAATTTTCCTTTAATGGTACATGACTCTATGGGCTATACATTTAGCAATACAACATGGCGACCATCCGAAATATGTAGACGGCTCTGAATATCTACGAATCTATTGTAGCAATCAAACTGATTTTTTTATGTTCATAGGGGCTATGAACTTAAGTTCACCTTTAGGACTTTAAATAACCTGGTGATCACAAATCCAACATGGCGGCGACGCGAAGTATAAATATTCACATCGACGTTTCTCGCACTTTAACCATCCGAGGGCAGTGAAACTTGGTACAGTAAATCCTTATACGAATGTTAATCCACTGGCATCTAATTTATTTCATATGTTTCCATAACCACGAGATGGCAACTGTGCGAAATTTTTAAATCTCCTTGTTACTCTTGTGTCCTAATCATGCGCTTGATGTTTGAATGCTACACGTACACAATAATCTTCATGTAACAGTACATAACTCTAGGACCTACATATATAAAATCCAACATGGCGACCATCCGAAATATTTAGTCGGTTCTCAATATCTACGAATCTATTAAAGCAATCAAACTGAAGTTTTGTATGTTGATAGTGGTAATTTACATGAGTAGGATATATGAAAATAGGCTGTATAGTTCTTCACGGAAGTACTTGTTATGTATTAGTATGATAACGAAATAGGCAGATAATTTCAATACTGAGATTTTCCAAACAACAATTCAATAGACAACAGGAAACATACTTAATCCTCATCATATATATTATTTCAGTAGTATAGATCCCTCCTGCGGCGCTCACTAGCGACCGATTGTGACAAATGAGCATTCAGATGAAAGAGAATAGACATTAGCAGTGACTTATTGCACTATAATTTCATAAACATCTATAATTTATTTAAAAATTACTAAAAAAATGTACGAAGTTTGCGATAGGAAAATACGCTCCATAATTGCTGTCCAGGGGCCTCTGTGGCGCCTGTATCATGTCATATTTACATTCTGAGGTCTTTCCTTTATCCTGAAATGTAAATAGTGTTCTATAAGCATTTGGTTGAAATAAAAATATAACCTTTCTCCATAAGTCTCTCATTATAAACCTATTGGGGAAAGTGTGGTCCATGAACATGCGCGATTTCTCGCACGGACCCGCTAGTCTATACTAATACTAGCAGGTACCCGCGGCGTCGCTCGCGTGAAAGTCGTGTCACATTGTTATTCAATGAAATGAAGGTTTAACCTCGTTAACACCCCTTTAGAACCTGAATATTTAAAAATCCCTCCTTAGTAGACGTTTTCGACACACAACAAACATATCCCCAAAATATCATACTTCTAACATTAATAGTTTTGGTTGGTCGATGAGAGTGAATATCCAAAAATCCTTCCCTAGTGGACGTTTTTCTTCCAGAATTTCACCCCTCCCGATGGGCCCCTTAAATTGGATTTATGAAGAAAAAAAACGGTCGAACACCTAATTATTTAATTATTTTTTATATTTTTATTAAGCTTATTGTTTTCCTCTGAGTTTCAAACTCATCGCCTATGTCGTTTAAGAGATGCACACCCCATTAGGAATCCTTCAACTCCCACTTTTCACCCCTTTCACCTCATAATGTACATCATATCGATAAACCCTTAGACATATGTCTGCTTATCTTTACTGATTAATTTATATGCCGAATATCACATCCCCAAATGAAACAACTCGTGAGATATTGTTAATCAATGAAATGCAAGTTTAACACCCTTAACACCCCTTCAGAACATGAATATCCAAAAATCCATCCTTTGTGGACGTTTTCGACACACAACGAACATATCCCCAAATTTCAAAGCGGTTGAAAACGTATTTATTTAATTATTTTTAGCCTACTTTTCACATTTTGCAATGCAGCAATCGAAACAAAATTTGGTAGGAGTAAAGATCTATACCTGAATATCTCACGGCCATATTTGAAAATGATGTCAGTGCTACCAATTGCTAAAAAATCGCAATTGAAATTTGAGCTCCATGTTGGATATCTTGGAAAGTATGAATGGGAGCTATTTCAAAATTGGCACACGTACATATCATAATATTTCAGTTTAATTTCCAGGAGGCCAAATATGGCAGTGTTGCCAAAATGATTATAAGCCTCCTGATAGGTCCAATTTTTAAATGCATATAACTTCTACACTATGAAGCGGAATTCAACCAAATTTCGTATGTTGTATGTGTACATAACCAGATATGACTGAGCGTATTCTTAAGACCTACCAGGGCTGCCAACTGTTAATAAATGCTCCTAATTTATTTTATCCAAATACCAATATATCAGAAAGTATGCAAGCCGACAGCTTTAAACTATGCACACGTATAGTACCTGACATTCTATATTAATTTGTAGTAACTTATATACGTCAGTGCTACCAACATGATTCTAAGCCTGCTGACAGGTCCAACTTTAAATACATGTAACTTCCATACTATCATTTGGATTTCAACCAAATTTCGTATGTGCTATGTGTACCATAACAGATATGACTATGCGTATTCTAAGGAGCAACCAGGGCTGCCAACTGTTAATATGTGCTGTCCCTATTTTTGTTACCCTAATATCAATATATCAGAAAGTATGCAAGCCAATAGCTCTAAACTTTGCACACGTATAGTACCTGGCATTCTAGACGAATTTGGAGTAACTAATATACGTCAGTGCTGCCAACATGATTCTAAGCCTGCTGATAGGTCCAATTTTAAAATGCATGTAACTTCTATACTAACTAATGGATTTCATTCAAAATTGGCACAACAATAGATCATATTATTTCATATTTCTGACCAATACATGCATGACATTGTTGCCAACATAATTTTACGCGCGCTGTTAGATCCAATGTTTAACTGCATGTAACGTCCATGCTATCCAGTGGACTTCAACCAAATTTTGTATTTAGTACCGAAAGAGACGGAACTAAGAATATATTCAGTCATCAGGGCTGCCAACTGTAGTGCTCTATTAGGCTACATTATGCCAGGTATACAGTATTTCGAACTAATTGGAAATTTCGATATTAGCAACTTAATTTCGTCATTATTCTAGATAGGTTCATATTCTGTAGAATAATCATTGGCATGAAAAGTAGGCTGTATAGTTCTTCACGGAACTTCTTGTTTATATTTTTATTAAGCTGATTATTTTCCCCTGAGTTTCAAACTCGTGGCCTATGTCGTTTAAGAGATACACGCTCCGTTAAGAATCCTTCAACCCCCAATTTTCACCCCTTTCACCTCATGATATACACCACACCGATAAACCCTTAGACATATGTCTGCTTATTAGCCTACTTTTCACATTTTGCAAAAATGAGGGAAAAGTAGTCTTATGAGATCGGGCAAATGTGTGTCTGTCTGTCTGTCTGGCTGTGTGTGTGTGTCCCCCCCCCCCTGTCAACTCCTAAACGGCTGGAGCAATCGAAACTAAATTTGGTAGGGGTAAAGAATATCTCACGGCCATATTTGAAAATGATTTCAGTGCTACCAACTGCTGAAAAATCGCAATTGAAATTTGAGCTCCATGTTGGATATCATGGAAGGTATGAATGGGAGCTATTTCAAAATTGGCACACGTAAAGGTAATAATATTGAAGTTTAATTTCCAGGAGGCCATATATGGCAGTGTTGCCAAAATGATTATAAGCCTGCTGATAGGTCCAATTTTTAAATGCATATAACTTCTACACTATCAATTGGAATTCAACCAAATTTCGTATGTGCTATGTGTACATAAACAGATAAGACTGAGCGTATTATTAAGAGCAAGCAGGGCTGCCAACTGTTAATAAATGCTGTCACTATTTTTTTTTTTACCATAATATCAATATGTCATTCCTGACCCGGTCGGAGACTGGAAGCAGGCTGTGGATTTTCATTTTCCTCAATATATCAGGAAGTATGCAAGCCAATAGCTCTAAACTTTGTACACGTATAATACCTGGCATTCTAGATTAATTTGGAGTAACTAATTTACGTCAGTGGGGCCAACATCATTCTAAGCCTGCTGATAAGTCCAATTTTTAAATGCGTGTAACTTCTATACTAACTAATGGATTTCATTCAAAATTGGCACAACAATAGATCATATTATTTTAGATTATTTCTGACCAATACGTGCATGACATTGTTGCCAACATGATTTTACGCGCGCTGTTATATCCAATGTTTAACTGAATGTAACGTCCATGCTATCCATTGGACTTCAAGCAAATTTTATATTCTGTATCTTAAGAGATGGAACTAAGAATATATTAGGTCACCAGGGCTGCCAACTGTAGTGCTATATTAGGCTACATTATGCCAGGAATATTTCGAACTAATTAGAAATTTCGATATTACCAACTTAATTTCGTCATTATTCTAGATAGATCCATATAGATTAATCATTGGCTTGAATCTTAAATTTTAAGAAAAGTAGGCTCTTTAGTTCGTCACGGAACTTCTTGTTTTTAATGTTTAGTTTATATGCCGAATATCACATCCCCAAAGAAACAACTCATGGGATATTGTTAGTCAAAGGAATAAACGTTTACTCCCTTAACACCTCTTAAGAACCCGAATAAACAAAAATCCTTCATTAGTTGACGTTTGCGACATAGAGCGAAAATATTCCCAAAATTTAATGTTTCCTACGTCTATAGTTTTCGTTGGGCGATGATGAGTGAGTCAGTCGGATTTATGAAGAAACGCTCGAACACCTATTAACATATATTTTAAGCTGTCTTTTTCCCTTGAGTTTGATGAGTGAGTGAGTTAGTCAGTCAGTCAGGACACTTTCTCTCCTTTTTTTTTCTAGAATTTCACCCCACCTCATTGACCCCTTAAATTGGATTTATGAAAAATCTGTCGAACACCGATTTACTTATTTTTTAGCTTTTTTTCAAGCTGAGTTTCAAACTTCTCGCGTATGTCTTTTAAGAGATACACGCTCCGTTAGGAATCCTTCAACCCCCACTTTTCACCCCTTTCACCTTATTTTAAACACCACATCAAAAAATCCTTAGACACACCATGTCTGCTTATTAGCCTACTTTCGATTTTTGCAAAAAATGAAAGTAGACTTATGAGATCAACACAGGGCGAAAAAAAAGTGTGACTGTCTGTGTGTGTGTGTGTGTGTATGTGTGTGTGTGTGAGTCTGTATGTGTGTGAGTGTGTGTACTCTGAATGTCTGTCCCGCCCCCCGTATCAATTCGAACACGGTGAACGTGAATTGAACGAAATTTGGTACAAAGGTAGCACTAGCAAAGGACACTTCAGTGTCATGTTTTATATCGCCGCCATCTTGACGGAACGTAATGGCGGCCACACAAATGTTCCAAGCTTAAATCAAATTACGACTAACCTAATCATCCGATCTCTACCAAATTTTGCAACAACACACCTTTATGGAGGAAGCATCCTTTGACCTATATAATAGGTCATTAGCCTAATAGTTTGCGGATGGCGGCCATCTTTGTGTCAACATTGATTCCCCGTATGAATTCAAACACGGTGAAACCGAATGGAACGAAATATGGTACAGAGGTAGCACTAGCAAAGGGCACCTCAGTGTCATGTTTTATATCGCCGCCATCTTGACGGAAACGTAATGGTGGCCACACAAATGTTCAAAGCTTAAATCAAATTACGTTTAACCAAATCATCCGATCTCTACCAAATTTTGCAACAACATACCTTTATGGAGGGAGCATCCTTTGACTAAATGAATAGGTCATTAGCCTAATAGTTTGCGGATGGCGGCCATCTTTGTGTGAAAATCGATTCCCCCTATCAATTCGAACACGGTGAAACCGAATGGAACGAAATTTGGTACAGAGGTAGCACTAGCAAAGGGCACCTCAGTGTCATGTCTTATATCGCCGCCATCTTGACGGAAACGGAATGACGGCCACCCAAATGTTAAAAGCTTAAATCAAATTACGACCATCCTAATAGTTTGATCTCTACCAGATTTTGCAACAATATGCCTTTTTGTGGAAAGCATCTTATGACTGACTACAAGGTCATCAGCCCAATAGTTTGCAAATAGCGGCCATGTATGTGTGCAAATCCATTCCCCATATCAATTGAAACACGGTGAAACCGAATTGAATGATTTTTTTTTTACAGAGGTAGCACTAGCAAAGGGCACCTCATATTCATGTTTAATATCCCTATAGCACGTTGCATTTCAACATGTTACTACAACCAACATTCAATTATACTCCTTGAAAAGGACAAAGAGTTATAACAATACCCATGCATTTAGGAGAAAGTAAGCTATATGTTCTTTACTGAACATCTTGTTTTTAATGATTAGTTTATATGCCGAGTATCACATCCACAAATGAAACCACTCGTGAGATATTGTTATTCAATAAAATGCAGGTTTAATCCCATTAAGACACCTTTAGAACCTGAATATCCGAAAATCCTCCCTTAGTGTACGCTTTTGACATACAACGAACATATCCCAAAAATGTCATGTTTCAAACTTCAATAATTTTGGCTGGACGATGATGAGTGAGTGAGTGAGTCAGGACATTTTCTTTCATTTTTTTTTTCTCCAGGATTTGACCCCTCACCATGAACCCCTTAAGTTTGATTTATGAAAAATAAACTGTCGAACACTTATTTACTTATTTTTAAGCAGGTTTCTCTCCCTGAGTTTGAAGAGTGAGTCAGTCAGTCAATCAGTTAGAACACTTTCTTTCCGCCCCCCCCCCAGATTTCACCCTTCCCCTTGGGCCCCTTAAATTGAATTTATGAAAAAAAAAAGATCGAACATCTATTTACTTATCTTTTAAGACGACTTTTTCCTGCTGAGTTTCAAACTCCTCGCTCATGTCGTTTAAGAGATACACGCTCCGTTAGAAATCCTTCAACCCCCACTTTTCACCCCTTTCACCTCATAATATACACCACATCGAAAAACCCTCAGACACATGTCTTCCTATTTTTAGCCCATTTTCAATTTTGAAAAATAGGCTTATGAGATCACCTTTTGTCCGTGTGTGTGTGCGGGTGTGTGTGTGTGTGTGTGTGTGTGAGGTGTGTGTGTGTGTGTGTCCCCCTAATAAAATCTAAACGGCTGGAGCGATTTCAATGAAACTCGGTAAGTTCATAGCGCTATTCCCGGCGACCTCAACCGAGCCCTTCAAATTCTGTTACGTCTCACCAATCCAACATGGCGGCTGTGCGAAATATTTCACTAGCATTCAATATCTCCGAAACTATTACCGATATTGCCCTGAAATTGTGTACTGTGATAAAGGGCACTACTAGAAGTTCACCTGTGAGACTTTCGAAAACCTGGTGACTAAAAAACCAACATGGCGGCCAAGCGAATTTGAGACTTTAAATAGACTTTTCTCGCGATTTAACTATCCAAACGTAATTAAACTTGGTACAGCAATTGTTTATACACATTGTAATGCATTGAAGTCTAATTTAGTTCAATTGTTTACATAACCTCAAAATGGCGACTGTGCGAAATATTTCACTGACATTCTATATCTCCGAAACTATTACAGATATCACCCTGCAATTTTGTACGGTGATAAAGGGTACTGATACAAGTTTACGTATGTATATTTCATAAATCTGTAAAGTACAAAACGAACATGGCGACCAAGCGAATTTGAAATATTTTAATAGACTTTTCTCGTGATTTAACCATCTGAGCGCCGTGAAATGTGGTACAGTAAATGATTTTTCAGTTTGTAATGCACTGCCATCTAACTTAATTTAATTGTTTACATGACCTCAAGATGGCGGCTGTGCGAAATTTTAAAATTAAGTTTTTTATTTCTTGTGTCGTAATCATGCGATCGAAGTGAAAGTTTGAATAATGAACCTAGGTAATAATTGTCCTTGAATGGTACATAACTCTATGGCCTATACATATAACAATCCTAAATGGCGAGCTTCCGAATTATTTAGACGGTTCTCAATATATATGAATCTTTTACAGCAACCAAACTGTTTTTTTTTTATGTTCATAGAGACTATGAACATATGTTCCCCTATAGGACTTTCAGTAACCTGGTGAGCACAAATCCAACATGGCGGCGATGCGAATTATAAATATTTAAATGGACGTTTCTCGCGAATTAACTATCCGAGTGCCGTGAAACGTTGCACGTTAAATGCTTATACAAATGTTGATCCACTGGCATCTAATTTATTTCAATTGTTTGCATAATCACCAGATGGCTGCTGTGCGTAATTTTAAAATCTTGTTTTTACTTCTTGTTTTCTAATCATGCGATTGAAGTTTGAATACCACACGTACACAATAATCTTAATGTAATAGTACAAAAATAAAAATCCAACCTGGCGACCATCTGAAATATTTAGACGGTTCTCAATATCTACGAATCTGTTACAGCAATTAAACTGAAATGTTGTATGTTGATAGAGGTAATTAACATGAGCAGGATATATGAAAATAGGCTGTATAGTTCTTCACGGAACTACTTGTTAATGATGTGTTTATATGCCGAGTATCACATCCCCCAATGAAACCAATCGGGAGTTATTATTATTCAATGAAATGCAGGTTTAACCCCCTTAAGACCCCCTGAATATCCGAAACTCCTCCCTTAGTGGACGGTTTTCACATACAATGATCATATTCCCAAAAATGTCATGTGTCCAACTTCAATAATTTTGGCTGGGCGATGTTGAGTGAGTCAGGACTTTTTCTCTCAATATTCTTCTTTCAGAATTTTACCCCTCTCCATGAACCCCTTAAATTGGGTTTATGAAAAAAAAAATGTCGAACACCTATTTACTTATTTTTAAGCAGGTTTCTCTCCCTGAGTTTGATGAGTGAGTCTGTCAGTCAATCAGTTAGGACACTTTCTTTCCCGTTTTTCCCCCCAGAATTTCACCCCTCCCTATGGGCCCCTTAAATTGGATTCATGAAAAAACGGTCAAACACCTACTTACTTATATTTTAAGCTGATTTTTTTCCGCTGAGTTTCAAACTCCTCGCCTACGTCGTTTAAGAGATACACGCTCTGTTAGGAATCCTACAACCCCCACTTTTCACCCCTTTCACCTCATGATATACACCACATCGAAAAACCCTCAGACACGTGTCTTCTTATTTTTAATCGGGAGATATTGTTGTTCAATGAAATGCAGGTCTACCCCCTTAACACCCCTTTAGAACCTGAATATACAAAAATCCTTCCTTAGTGCGCGTTTTCGACTTACCACGAACATATCCCCAAAATTTCGTGTTTCTAACTTGAATAGTTTTGGCTGGGCGATGATGAGTCAGTGAGTCAGTGAATCAGTCAGTCAGGACACATGTTTTTATATAAGAGATAATAAAGCTGAAGAGTTTGTGTGTATATGTATAATCAAGTATAATCTATACTAATATAATAAAGCTGAAGTGTTTGTGTGTTTGTTTATGTGTTTAAACGCGCTAATCTCTGGAACTACCAGTCAGTTTCGAAAAATTCCTTTTGTATATAATAGCCTGATTCAAGAGGAATAGCTTATGCTATGCAGCATTAGACTACACCTCTCAGGTAACCTTAAAGATCGCTTTTTGTTCAGTAAGTCGGAGGAACAAGCGCTCCAGAACGGCTTCATTAATACCGAAGTCTATTGTTGCCATGTAATGCGGGCTGCATCACGTCGCCCCTACTAATGTTCTGGTGCAGAATTGCGAGCTGCTTATAAATTGCAGTCACGTGGATTAATTAGTGCAAAAAGATTTCTTAGGCCCCTTAAAACAGTTATCATCATGACAATAGTATGCCTCTGTGTAAGGGCGATGGTGTTGGTGCAGTATACTATGGTTATCAGCTGCAATAAGCGTTGGTGCTTTCAAATTTACTTTCATTTATTCCGATCCTTATCCTTGAGCTCTCCAGTTCTGTTAAAACAAATAAATCCACCGGGCGAAGCCGGGCACTACTGCTAGTTAATAATAATAGTAATAACGCAACTACCATACAAGTGTAATATAGCCGACTGTTTATAAACAGACGACACGTTATTCAAGTGTTTACAAACTTATGTAATAATAGTGTATATATTTATTTGTGTTTAATTGTGATTCATCAACATCATATATTAGTTAAGCCTAAGTGAACCGGATCTGGGGATGAACGCCTGACGTTCGAATCATGTCATCCAATTAAGTAGGTATTTGTATATATTTTGTAGGGTATGTAAATCCTTCCCTCGGGGGAGCCTGTAACCCCTAGAGGGCGCGTCCTCGGGTGGCGGATAGGGGGCCCCTACTTCTGTAGGGCTGGTTGAAATACCCAATACAACCTGCGGACCAAACAGGCAGCCCGGTTCCTGGGGTCTTTGATACTGGGACACCCTCTCTCCAGGGGTCATAAATATGGAGGGCCCAAGCCCAGGGTTATGGATGAAGCCCCAACGGTATCGGCGGCGGAGAGGATGGACTTCGGTACGGCGGCGATGGCGGAAGAGGGAATTTTGTAGCGTCTGTACTCCAGAGGAGCGGCTGCAAAAGGCTTCTGTTATCCAGTGGATCGGCCTAGAACAGTACCTGGCAGTAGGTCATAAAATGCCTTTGAGTGTGGCGAGCTCATCGTACTAATAGCCTATAGAATGAGTAAATGTGAATTGAGGCCTCGGAAAGGGCTAGGGCGTCCCCTGCAAGCGACGCGCAGTTCTCAGGGGTCTGGGGGAACTGTGAGAAGTGGGCTACCAGACACTACTAACATCGGATTCATAAATGTGATGAGCCTAAATGGCAAGCCAGAAGAATTGGTGGACTACATGGAAAAGAAGGAAATAGCAATGATGGGAGTCAGTGAAGCGAAATGGAAGGGAAAAGGTGAAAAAGAAATCAAGAAAGGGAAGGGATATAGAATATATTGGAGTGGAGGAAAGAAGGCAGTGAATGGTGTTGCAATAATATTGAGAGAAGACTTGGTACAGTATGTTGAGAAAGTAGAGCAAACTAGTGACAGAATACTGAAAATTAGATTAGGACTTGAGAGTGGAACAAAGGACTTCATACAGATTTATGCACCCCAAACAGGGAAGGTAGATGAATGTTTAGAGGAGTTCCTAGATGAACTGGAAAAGTGTATAGAAGACAAAGAGGTTATAATATTGGGAGATATGAATGCACATGTGGGAACAGATAGGCAGGGAAAAGAAGAGATAATTGGCCCGTTTAGTTATGGAAATCAGGATGAAGAAGGGGATCTGTTAATAGATTTCTGTAGAAGGAATGGATTAATTGTTGGAAATACATGGTTTAGGAAAAAGAACTCTCAAAAAATAACTAGGTATGGTTGGGGAGACAGAAAGACAAAGACAATGATTGATCTTATCCTGGTGGAAAAGGATAAACGAAGACAACTGGTAGATGTGACGGCTATGCCAAGAGGAGATTTTGAAGGAGACCATAAAGTGGTGATAGCCAAATTAAGGCTGGGAAAAATCACAAACCTTTTGGAAAAGAGGGAAAGAAAAATAAAGGTGTGGAAGCTAAAAGGGTGGGAGACAATGGACAAGTTCCAAGAGGATTTAAAAAAGGAAGTTCCCAAAGATGAAGCAAAAAGTGTAGAAGAGGAATGGGCATGTTTTAGGAATGGTTTTGTGAAGTGTGCAGTAAACACCTGTGGAAGATTATCAGGGAAGAAAAAGGAAAGGGAGACTCCTTGGTGGAACGACAGGGTAAAGGAAGCTGTTAAAGAAAAGCAAGTGGCATGGAGGAAGTGGATAGGCAGTAAAAATGCAGAGAAATTACAAAAATACAGAGAAGCAAAGAAGGCATGCCAAAAAATTGTACAAGAAGAAAAACGGAAAAGTTGGGAAAGTTTCACAGAAACTTTGAAGCAGGATATCCAAGGAAGTAAGAAGGTAAAGGGTAGGGAAAATACAAAATTTTTAAAAACTGAAGCAGGGCAGATATTGTATCAAGGAGATGATATATTAAATAGATGGGAAGAATACTTTTCAAAGCTACTAAATGTGAAATACATTGAACTGGAAGATGAAAGGGAACAAGAAGAAACAATGGAGGAAGAAGAAGAAGTACAAGAAAAGGAGATAACTATGCTAGAAATAGAGGAAGCCATACAGAAGATGAAGAGTGGTAAAGCAGCAGGAGTGGATGAGGTGACCACGGAAATGATAAAAGCAGCGGGACCAATAGGGATACAGTGGCTGTATAGATTATTTAGAATAATTTGGAAGAAGAAAGAAATTCCAGAAGAATGGGGAAAGGGTTTAATTGTCCCGATTTTTAAGAAAGGCGACAAAAAGGAATGTAATAACTACAGAGGGATCACTCTTATTGCTCATGTAGCTAAGATCTTTGAGAGAGTATTGGAAGGCAGACTGAGGAGGAAGATAGAAGGAGAGTTGGAAGAAGAACAGTATGGTTTTAGGAAAGACAGATCAACATTTGACCTAATCTTTACATTAAGGCAAATGATGGAGAAAAGATGGGAATTTGGAAAAGACATGGTGATGACATTTATTGATATTGAGAAAGCATATGACAGTGTGCCTAGACAGGTGGTTTGGGATGTATTAAGAAAAAGAAGAGTTATCAGAGCAGAAGTCCAAATGTTAAAAGCTATGCACAAAAATTGTGTCAGTAGCGTGAAGACCAGTATAGGAGAAACAGAATGGTTTAAAGTGGAAACGGGTCTCCAACAAGGAAGTGTATTGTCCCCATTACTATTCATCATAGTCATGGATGAAATCCATAAGAATGTCAAACAGAGATTGGGACAAGAAGCAACAAAGGGCATGCTGTTTGCGGATGATATAGTTATATGGGGTGAGGATGAAAAGGATGTACAAAAACAACTAGATGTATGGAACCAAGAGATAGAGAAATTTGGGATGAAAGTAAGCACAGAGAAGAGCAAGATAATGGTAATGTCAAGAGGAAGGAAGAAAGGAAGAGGAAAGATAGAATTGAATGGCAAAATTCTAGAAGTCGTTAAAAGTTTCAAGTATTTGGGAAGTGTGATCGCAGAAGATGGAAAGATAACTGAGGAAATTGGAAAGAGAATTCAACAAGCGAACAGTTTTTACCAGAGTGTAAGGGGTATTGTGTGGAACTGAGATGTCCCAAAGAAATGCAAAAGAGTATTATATTCAACCTACTACAGACCCATACTAACATACGCAACTGGAGTGCGGACTACTACAAAAAGAGAGGAGAGTAGAATACAAGCCGCAGAGATGAAATTCCTAAGAGGTATAGAGGGCAAGACCAGAAGAGATAGAGTTAGAAATGAAGAGATTAGAGAAAGGACAGGAATATTGAAGCTGCAGGACAGGATAGAAACAACAGAGTTAAAGTAGTATGGACACATGATGAGAATGGGAGAGGAGAGAGTACCAAAGAAAACTTTCTGTGAAAAGATGACAGGGAAGAGACCACGAGGAAGGCCCCGGAAGAGATGGGCAGATACAGTGTGGGAGTGTGTGGAAAAGAAGGGAGGAAAACCCGAAGATGTACTAAAATCAGGAGAGGAGTGGTGGAGAGACAGGCAACGATGGAGGTCCTTAATTCACAACCCGACCCAGGAAGCTGGAAACGGGAAATGAAGATGAAGACTACTTGTTTCCCGCCTAATGTTATTGGGCACAATTCGTGTTGACCGACTGAAAAGCTTTCTTAATTAGAATTAGGCAACACTGAAAAATGGCTTCTATCACTACATAGAGTTAGGTTACGAATTACCAGTGGTAACTGCTGACTTTTGTAATGTGTAGGACGTAATATTATGATAGGCTTAACTTGGGGAGCTCATACTCCACGAGTGGTAGTTTTCGCACACTGTTAAGAATTAAATCATAGCTTCACTAACATGTAACATAGAATTATGAGAGCTTACAAAGTTATAGATAATACATTGGGCTTTCATGTCATATATAAAAGCGAACAGTATATAACGTATTGTGTGAATTATTGATAGGACAATATTTGTGTTTTTGTAAACGTAATGAATCACAAAAAACACGATTTAACAAGAAATACCAGTCTGAATGCAATGATTTTTCTTTCATATAAAGAAAACATGTGAATACCGAGGATGAACCGCCATCTCTCTATATATAAGAATGAAAGTTTGTCTGTTTTCTCTGAATTTCTACGGAAATTTGCGTTATTTACGCGTTTCAGACTGTTTTATGACGGATGCGCGCGAAAATAAAATTTTTGTCTGTCTGTCTGTCCGTATGTCTGTCTGTCTGTCTGTCTGTTTGTCTGTGGACAAGTTTGTTCCCTTATAACTCGAGAAGGGCTGGGTGGATCAAAGTGAAATTTGGTAAAGATATCCTTGAGAAGCACTACACTAATCATTGATGTAACTCTTCTCTGTACCTCTCATAAAAGGGGGCCTACCCCCTTAAAATGCTTGCTGAGATAGGCGTAGAAGAGCGAGACAAAGCTCATTTTCAGCCCCTCAATGTGAGAAATGAAACTCGGGGGCCCTAAAACCACATTTTAAGGCCCTAAAACCAACAGATTTTGAGATATTCCCAGAAAATTAATTTCATTTAATACAATACTGAAAGGAAGCAAGCCGGTAACCATGGCAACAGAAACTCACAGGTCCATCTATTGCTGTAAGACGCAATATAATTCTACTAGCAGGTACCCGCGGCTTCGTTCGCGATGAAGACAATGGGGACGAGGCATTATTGCTGAAAATTGGTCTATTCAATCACATCAATCGCGGCTACAGGTGGGTCCATTTTAATTCTGAAAATTCGAATACATACAGTGTATTGATATGAGCAGCAGAGTGGGACATTCATCGAGTTGAGGAATTCCACTGGGTATGATGTTACCTTACGTGAAAACATTTTAAGTAGTGGAGTAATAGGAGTTCCAACGCACTCCAGAACCCTCCTTGCCCCACTACTAAGCCTCAGCCATGTTAAATATCTCTCGAACGCATGGTCCGATTTTGACAAATGAGGTGTCGTTGGACTCGGGCTGACGTCCTCTTTGCTATGGACCACTCGTTATATTTTTGATTTTTTTTGGATTTTTTTTCGTTTTCGAAAGTAGGCGATAGCTTGAACACTAAACATGATAGAACGTTATGCCATGGCTCAAACGAATGGTCTTTATGACCTTTATTTTTTATAATGACTTTTTTTTTACTTTTTATGCTTTTTTGAAAACACTCGAATTTTGAAAATCCTATAATTTGGAAACTAGGAAGTTTACAAAAAAGTTTGTTTCATGTAAATCAATGATCCCCACCCCCTCTACCCCCCAAATAAATGTCAAGTCTCTAGGATGAAAACCTGTAGTAGTGGGGTAACACGGGAGCTGTCCACTAACTTATTGAACCCTCCTCGTATTTGCCCCGAACCTGATATCTCGCTAACCAATCACGGGATTTGAACATACAGGGTGTCCTAGCACTCATAGTGATGCCCCCTACTTTCCTATAGGCTCTTTATTTAATTAAACGACCAAAACTAAAAGGTCATGTGCTTTTAATATCTCGCGAACCAATCATGCTAGAGGTGTGTTCGACAGGTCCAAAGACTCGGGCTGACGTCCTCTTTGCTATAGACCACTCGTTATAATTTTTAATAAAATTGGAAACTCGATTTTGGGGTAAACACGTGTTTTTTGTGATTTTGCTGATATCTCACGAACCAATAACGCTAGAGGCATGTACGACGGGTCCAAGGACTTGGGGTGACGTCCTCTTTGCTATGGACCACTCGTTGTAATTTTAAAAAATTTGGGAAACGCGATTTTGGGGGTAAACATGTGTTTTTTGTGATTTTTGCCGATATGTCACGAACCAATAACGCTCGAGACATGTACGAGGTGTCCTAGGACTCGGGGTGACGCCCCCTTTCAAATGTGGTAGATATTTCTTTTCCACAAAATAATTCACAAAGGGCCTAACGCCATACATGTTGAAAAAACGTTTTCTTTTTCTTTACCTGTTTATAATGTCCATGAAGCGTGGTGGTTGAGAGAGACAATACGGCTGGGTGTGTGTGTGTTTCAACGAACCTGTCGCTGACCAAGGTGGCTGTGTTCAATAGATCAATCGATATTTCGACGGGTCGGTGTATGACAGAGCGAGGGTACGTTTTTTCACACCTTTTACCTTTAACGTGTAAACGGTGATGAGAACTTGGTTCTATGTTGGTCGAAGCGAGTACAGAAAACAAACTTGTCGAGGAGCAGGAAGTGAATGTCATTTGAGCTTATTGGATGGCGTTGATCTGACTTGACAACAGGTGACGCTTGAAGGTGAAATAATCTGACCATTGTGGTGGCAGGGAAGTGCGAAATGCATGTGAACTTGTGTGAAACCACATGTAGGCTAAACCAGTGACATCCTGTCTTGCTTCGTACGTGACAAAATGCAAGTCCATGTGAAATTTGATCTACCGCAGGTGTTCACCTTGGACGTTAGCTCTCCACGTGCATGATAACTGTTAACAAGTCACATCCTGTTTTGCTTCGTACGTGACAAAATGCAAGTTGACGTGAAATTTGATCTGGCACAGGTGTTCGCCTGGGACGTTAGCTGTCCACGTGCACGATAAGAGAATGTTCAAAGCATGGGAAAAAGAGATTATACATGCAACGTAGCATATATAAAGACATGTCGTTATCATTTCCACGCTCACTTAGGTGACTACCTTTGAACACACTGCGTTGCATGAAACACCTGGTCTTGTTTATCAGTTTTGCTGTTGGTGGAAAATACTTAACCTTGTTGTGGGGTAGGTATATATTTATTTATTTATATATTTATTGATTTTTATATAAATACATGCAATTATTTATTGATTAGGTAATTAATGATTTTATTTATTTATTTGTTTGCAGATAACGTGTATAGCCTACCTGTCGTGTGTCTGTGGGAAATATATTAAAGAAAGAGAAAGACAGACCGATAGAAGGGGAAACCATTTCCACACTAGCCCACGAGACGGGAATATAGCAAAGCATTACACGTCAAGGTGAGTTTTTTTATATATAACCTGTTTGATTTTGTTTTGTTTATGAAAGGCATAAACTATATGGAATGGATATACTTATGGTGGTTTATTTTATTTCTTTTTAGATATTTGGAAAAAAAGGGTTCACCGCTGCAGCAAATACAGTTGAAAACCAAGTGGCTTTAGAGTGGAACCATTGTCAAGCAGTCTACAGCTGAAAACTCAGGTGAGAGTGTTCTTTCAAAATAATGTCTTTTACTGCTGCGGATACGTTAACTTGGGAGCCCCTTGAGTCTTGTTTCAAATCGCGTGTGTGCTCTGGTCGTGTGGTCAATATTAGAAAAAGTTTGATTCCCAAAGAATTTTTACAATCTTGTTTTGGAATTTTTAAAATTGAAATTTGTACAGCGCAAAGGTTGCATACGGCTTTAAAGGTGAATACAGAACTGGTGTGCGATTTCATATATAAAAAGAAGGACGTAGAGCATAAAGAGACATTTTATATTTGCAGTAAAATGCAAGAGCTATTCATAGCCCATAATTTGGAACAGTGGTATGAAACCCACGTGGTGAATGCCTTGCTATCAAAATTTGATAAACTGCAACAAGGACCGAGTGGTCTAGCCTTAGACAAAATTCATCATTTGCAAATCAACATTTGTCAATTCAACCCGTTGAATGCTGGGTCTAGCTATATTAAAACACCACCAGCAATAGCTTCGAAAAATGCTGTGGTCAATATAAAGAATCGTGACAATGATTGCTTTCTGTGGTCTGTGGCTGCGTTTTTGCAACCAGCACAACGTGACAGTTGTCGACCAGGAATGTACAAGGCCAAGTTTGTTGAATTGAAACATACTTTAAATTTAACTCGAGTGACGTTCCCTATGCACTTAACCGAGATCCATAGGTTTGAACAAGATAACCAGGACTTTTCGTTCATGGTGTATGGCCTTGATGGTAATGTGATTGTGGGTCCTCTTTATGCCACAAAAGAACAGAAACGACACCACATTCATCTTTTATATCTGTCTTATGGAGAGGTGAATCACTATTGCCTGATTAAAAGCCTGAGTAGATTGCTAAGCAGTCAAGTGTCCAAAGCACATGGTAAAAAACATATTTGTGATCGTTGCTTGCAATATTTTACAACCCCTACGCTCTTAGAACGTCATAGGGTAGATTGTGTTACTCAGGAAGCGGTGAGATTGATATTGCCACAAGGGGGCAAGGCTGTGTTTAAGTTTAAGGACATTCACAAGCATGACACTGTCCCCTATGTGGTGTATGCAGATTTCGAAGCTCTCACCACACCCATGGTGGGATATGAACCAGATCCCTCCATGAGCTCAACCACACCCATTCAAAAACATGAACCCTTTGCCATAGGATTTAATGTGGTGTGTGCCTATGACCCCACGCAATCCGTGTACAAATACCGTGAGGGGCCAGATTGTGCCAAATGGTTTTTGGATGAACTTGTCAAGTTGGCCGACCATGTACAGAAATTACTGGACCACCCAGTACCCATGAGCCTATCTCAAGAACAGCAGCAGCAGTATGAGCATGCCATGACATGCCATATTTGCGAAAAGCCTATTTTAAGTGGAGAGGAAAAAGTCAGAGACCACTCGCACTTTACGGGGGAGTTTCGTGGAGCTGCGCATAGTAAATGCAATTTAAACTTTCCAGCTCCTCGTTTCATCGGTGTCTTTTTCCACAATCTGGCGAATTATGACATTCAGTTTTTGATTCGTGAATTGGGCCATGTCAACAAGGGCTCGTTTACCATTATTCCCCAAAACCATGAGCGTTTTACGGCCCTGACATGGTGGTTGGGCGACTTTAGCATTCGATTTTTGGATTCCTTTAAGTTTATGGCATCCTCGCTAGACAGCCTTGTGAATGGCTTGAATGAGGAGGAATTAAAAATACTAGAATGCATTTTAATGATCCTGAGCAATTTCAGTTGTGCATTCGGGAAGGTATATTCCCGTATGATTTCTGCAACAGCTGGGACGTGTTAAAGCAAAGAAAACTCCCACCACAAGAGAAATTTTACTCGAAACTAACACGCAGTACCGTTTCCGATGAAGACTATGCACATGCATGTCAAGTTTGGCGAGTGTTTGGCATGAACACGCTAAGTGAATATGCTTTGCATTACCTAAAACTGGATGTATTGCTGCTCACTGATGTGTTTGAAAAATTCCGTAACTTGTGTCAACACATTTACGGTCTTGACCCCGCTCACTATTACACAAGTCCTGGACTCTCGTTTGATGCCGCTTTGAAATACACTCAAGTGGAATTGGATTTACTCACTGACGTAGACATGGTTCTATTTTTTGAAAAGGGCATTCGTGGCGGCTTTGTGTCGCTTAACCAACGCCATACTGAAGCGAACAATGTCTACATGCCTGATTATTCACCAGACAAACCAGATTCGTACTTAATGTACTATGACGTGAATAATTTGTACGGTTACGCCATGAGTCAGCCTTTGCCCTATGGGAAGTTTGCTTGGCTGATAGAGAAACAAGTGTCAGAATTTGATGTGAACATGGCTAGCCAAGAAACAGGCCGTGGATATGTGCTAGAAGTGGATATTGAATATCCCTCATCCTTGTATGATGAACATGCTGATTTCCCATTCTGCCTTGAGCAAATGGTTCCCCCTGACAGTAAAGTGAAAATTGAAAAACTCATGGGCACACTTTACAACAAAAATCGGTATGTGCTACATATCCAAATGTTGGTGCAATGCCTCGCCCAAGGCTTGGTGTTGAAGAAAATCCACAGGGGTATTTCTTTTGCTCAAAAAGCATGGCTTGAGCCATACATGCGACTCAACACAGAGCACCGACAAATGGCAACACAGCAGTTTGAAATTAATTTTTTAAAATTAATGAACAACTGCATCTATGGCAAGTCCATGGAGAATGTCCGCAAATACCGTGACATTAAATTGGTCAATGTCTGGGAGGGGCGGTGGGGTGCCCGGCGGTACATTGCCAAGCCAAATTTCAAATCGATCAAAATTATCGATGATGATTTGGCTACTATTGAAATGAGTAAGACCAGCGTGACCATGGATAAGCCCATTTACTTGGGTCAAGTCATTTTTTTGCTTTTCTAAATCGGTCATGTATCGATTCCACTATGAGTTTGCCAAACGCCATTTTGAGGACGTCTCTCTTTTGTATATGGACACGGACTGATTCATTTACCACATTCGCCACTGCAACCCCTAAGACGTCATGAGGCAACATAGTGACTGGTTCGACACCTCTTGCTATAGCACTGACAATGTGTTTCAGCTGCCCCTAAAAAACAAGAAGGAAATGGGCGTTTTAAAAGATGAATGCGGTGATTCCATTATGACGGAATTCGTAGGTTTGGCTTCAAAAATGTATGCTTACCGCACACTCAACTGTAAGGAAGCCAAAAGAGCAAAAGGTGTAGGTAGGGCAGTGGTAAAATCGCTACGTGTAGACGATTACTCAGCGGTTTTACGCACTGGCAAAGCTATGTCTCATACACAGTGCAGGATGCAATCCAGCAACCATCATCTGTATCTTGTGGAACAGAGAAAACGCACCCTCGCCTCCATGGATAACAAGCGTGTGTGGGCTGATGACCTGCTCACTAGCCTGCCCTGGGGTTATGATCGCAAGGAGGAGGAGGTGTGATTTCACTGTATAATCGTTTATGGGACATGGCTTTTTGTAACTTGTAGATTTAGAATTTTGTAAATATTGGTTTCTGTCATTGTAAATAGTAGATTTTGTAAATAGTGGCAAACCACTTGGACCTTTTGCTCTTTAAAAAGTTCTATTCAACATTATTTTTTAAATTTTTTGATTGGTTAATAGTGTGATTCTTTTAACGCTGTACAAAGTTGAGTTTTTTGTAAATATGAAATAAGTAAGATTTTTAGTAACTTTAATAACTAGTATTTAATTATTTTTCGTAATGTAAATGATAAACTAAAAAGTTCTTTTGGGATGAGTGAGCATGTTGAGAATGTGCTTTTGGGAATAAATAAAGTGGTTGTGTTTGTTCCCAAAGACAGGTGTGAATGTATGAGTGGAGAGAGAAAACTGGTGTGTATGATTGACCAGAGCAAACACGATGAGGTAGGGTGGGTGGGTGGGGAGGGGGTAAATGGTCACTTATATACTCATTTTGTTTTAAATAATTCGTTTTTTCATTGAAATGTGGAAGACAATAGACATTATTTTTGTAAAAACAGTCTTACCTGCAGTAGTCGTAGACCTCGACGTTTCTCCAAACACGCATCAGCACATTGCAGTATTATCAAGGTCAAGCACTCGCATCAACATGATTGTCAAATCTCAACTTTCGACATACACCAAATGGAAAAATGTGAAAACAGCAAAAAGGAAAATCCATGTTTCCATATCACCAAAAACGCAAAACTTAAAACGGACATTTAAAAAAAACTGGAAATGGCCATATGTGGAATTTGAAAATTCAAAAACTTCAAACGGACATTGTTTAAAAAGTGTCATCAGCAAAATGGAAAAATCCATATCATCAAAACGAACGTTTTCAAAAACTGTAAATTGCAAATTGGCAAATGACAGTGTGTGGAATTCATCATGTGTGAAATGTGTAAAATGAAAAAATCAGCCATCAACATCACGATTTCTTAAAATTAAAAATAACAAATCATTGTGCTCTGGTAAACCTTTGTTTTTATTTCATAGTCATAGTGAATTGACAAAAGAAAAATAGAATACAAACACATCCCAATTCCTCACTCCTCAATGTTTATGTCCATGCATCATCAACTTTCCTTTCATAGCACTCATGACAATCAGGGCTGCCATCCTTTCACCCACTGAGGCATCACTGGATGTGAAACGTTGTTTAGCTTTCTTTAATAACAATTTATCTGCCACATGTCTTAAACCAGGATGACTATGGCGATAAGAAAGGTCATGTTCCTTGCATGCTTGATCCAAAAGATTAATGGGTACATCACCACGTTGTAAACGTTTTTCGAGACGAGTTCCAGGGCCGCAAAAACGATAACCTGGAAGATGGATTTCGAAAGGTAGGTATTGAATCAATTTGTCAATTACGCCATTGCCAGTACAGGTCTGGCATATCCTTTTCCATCGATGGTAAAAAGGTTTGGTCTTCCTCCTCCTCTGTGGACGATGTTTGTGTTTGTTGTTGTTGTTGTTGCTTTTTCTCGCCATGACACCCGTGGAATGATTCAACAAAGTCTTTACACGGACTTTTATGACCGTGATACAGTTTCACTAGCTGGCAAGTCGCACACTGACGCATAGACGGTATTTTTTCCATGGCCACTTGCTTATGGTGATCGTAATCCGTACAGGGTTGCAATTCACTCAACACAGGGTCTTGAGTCCATGATTTTGGTACATGTTGCCAGATTTCTTTGACCGCGTTGGCGGCCACATAATAAATGAACGACTTGGGCAGCGCCAAGAGTTCCTCTTTGGTAAAACTGTCTAGTTTATTTTTGCACACAAAGAACTTGCCGATGGCTTTGTCCGTAGCATTGCCTTTCTCGATGGTATCACGTGCTGTAGATGTTTACACGTCGCTTGTAGAAATCTCACTGGCGTCATTCACAGGTAAATCATGAGTTATAATTTTGTTCAACAACTCCCAGCAGGCATGGGTGGTTAACCAATGAAAGAGATGCCACGCATGTGATAGGGCTGTATGGGTAATTTTGCCACAGGAACAAGTATCCATGAGCGTTTGCAGGGAGGGGCAGCCCAACTCCATGAGGCGATACAATGGCAGTAAGACGCCAAAAATGGTTGCAACCATTGACGTTTTTCATTACCTTTCACAAATACCACATTGGCCGAGGACAAGTGTGCTTTCATGACCACGTCCAAATATTTATAGGAAATGGTTCCCTGATTCCAGTCTAGTTGCCTATGATTTTCAATCCACTGGGTTTGTTTACGGTCTTTTTCACATAACAAATCAAAAGCATGGGGTGGTTTAAATAGCAAATGCGTAGCTTGCGATATCCAAAACGTGGTACAATCGATCATGGCCACTTGTTTAAATATAAATTTGTTGTCACCAATTTTAAACCCTTGGCAATCCACAATGAGTGTGCGCAACATGTTGACGCTTGCCTGGACCAAGTTCAACTGACGACTGACTGACGATCAGGTGTGATCATGACATGGACTTACCTGCCATGCTAGTTTCAAATTAAGGTTAGGGTAGGACAGGGTGACATGCAAAAATAAGAATTTAAGAATTACATCATTTTATTATCATAACACGTCTTACAGGCTTTTCTCATTTTAGGATAAGGACGATAGCAACTGATACAACAATATAGTCTCTTGTGTTTGTAACGTCCATAACACCGATGATGTCCCAATGTCTCTAAACTAGGCGTTTTTGATGGTGAGCTGCTCACCGAAGCACCATGGATACCATACGGCCCACATGTATCGTAACTTGTTTTTTTTTCATCACCCAGAGACACAAGTGAGGGATAGCTTGAATGACAGCGTATATTTCCCACTTTCATTCTACACAGGTAGGGGCAGGTGGGTGACCAGCGCTGATGTTCCTGCATGGGTTCATCGCCCTCCTGCCATTGGTCTATGATGATGGGACAAAAGGCACATTTCACTTCATCTCTTGTTTTTAAATAGTAGAATCCAGCGGCCGCCAAGGCTTGAGGGTTTATGAAAGGCACTGGCCATGTGGCAAAAGTCTTGAAACGTTGTTCCTCAGAGTTTAAATTCATGGATGTAACGTCTCTTGAGGCTTTAAAGCAAGACATGACTGAGCGGCTTGACGTGGGATGACCTGTTATTTATACACTCGTCACTTGGTTGGATAGTGGATAATAGTTGACTTGTTTGTGATGAATAATCAAACAGTAGGCCGTGGTATTGGCTGGTACATTGTCATGCGTTTCAAAATCTAGTCGAATGTCGATATTGGATGGCTTGACAGACTCTTCCAGGTAAGAACAGTCAAAGACAATCAGTGGTGCTCTTGCCTTAAACGCTTGGGGTAGTAGCATGGGGCCGTTCTCTTTTTGATAATACGACCATCGAAATTTAGAAAACAAGTCGTACAGAGGGCCAAACTTATTTTTTGAAAAATCCAAATCCAGTCCTTCATAGGGAAACACGGCTCCGTTGAGGAAAAGACGTGCATTTCTCAATTGCAGATGATCAAATTGCGTGGCATCTTTGGTTTGTTGATACTTGCGATTCGTTTGAAAACCCACGATCAGGTAGAGAGGTCTCTCTGTATAGCGAACTGTTTTTACAGACCAACTGTGTGTGTTGGTGGTGGGCAATAGCGGATACTCATGGAGTGCCCAGCTTCTAAATTCCATGGGTAGCGGCATATCTCTCTTTACCATTTTGAGTATGTCCAGTTTTTTGCTATCTTCAAGGGTCACATGGGGGACTTTCCATAGCAAGCGTTGTAGTTGAATTTTTGAATCGATGGGGGCATTGTCGGCTCCCTTGAGTGCATTATTATCACTCCTGTCTCTCACTAGGTAAAGCACTTGCCTTGCTTTGACCACAATGCGTTGGTGATCTTCGGCAAAGCCTAAAATCAGTTTAAGAGGTAAATATCCAGTAAAGGTCCCATCAGTGTGTACCATCCAATCATTGGTCGAGTCAGGACACCAACCTGCCATGCAAAGTGTTTTACCTTCTTCCTCACTATAAGAGGGGTATAGTTTCATGACACTGGAAATGCCCACATTTCGAGTGCTATCCACCACGATATCGTTAATGACATACCGCACTTCAGAAAATAGAAAGGCCAAACCATGGTTGGCCAACTTGGATGTGGTGGGTGTAGAGCCATCGGCTTTGGTGAGCCGACCTTCAATCTGAATGACACTTTCATGCGGTAGGGTGTAAATATCTTGGTTGTTGATAACAAATTTAATTTCATCATTGTTATTGTGGCCAGGTGTTTGAGCTTGATAGGAATGGAGATCAATTCTTACCACTCCTGGTTGTTCCTCGATGCGGTTCGCTATCTCTAGGATAGAATTCATTATGAGGGTTGACGTGGTAACCCAATTGCTGTAAAATCTGTTTGCCTTGAGATGTTAACGTGTATTCACGTGGCAAACAACTAACACCATTCCTAGACGGTGTTGTTGCTTTATACACAAACTTCATAGTGGCTTTAGCACTAACTTGTAAGTCACTGGTGTGGTAGAATCTAGATCAATGAGTTGTTGATTTCTATTGATCAGTCTTAATGTTATATTACTAATACTATCGACAGCCACAGAATGAAAAAGCACCACTGGAGGGTTTTCACGAATAATATAGCCATTAGGCGATGTCACAATAAAGTCATAAAGCGAATGCGATGGTTCTTGATTGGTGTACACTTGGCTAATAATATTACACGTCACCGACACATGATGGTCCTCAATGAATTTCACTTCATGGTCCGAATCATGTTTTTTTTTTGGGCTCCAACACACGTGGTTTAAATCCTAGTAAAGGGCCAATGGAATCGGGGTGTGTTTTAAAGTCAATGTTGAAGGTAGAGAAAATACTGCAGCGATGAGTGTTGGTATTTCCTACAAGTTCAAACTTGCGCGTTCCGTCGAGAAATGACTTTAAACCATATTGATTGATCAACACCACATAAATGTGTTCATAAATATCATCGATCGCGTATCCACCAGAGTTCAAGGTGAGCACAGAATCATCATAGTAAAACTTGTTGTTCACATTTTCACGTATGTTGTATATTCGATTGTACGTTTCAAGAGAAACAAGTCCTAAACCATAGGGTTTTTCACTCAATTCGATAGGCGGGTAAAAGTCTAGGCTGACTTCAGGTCCACGTCCATGCAGTGTAAACGTTTTACTTTCTGCCGACATACTGGTGGCGTTTTTGCTTATGCTGCGTCTTATATAAAAAAATTAAACACAAACGTCCACACTGTTGGCTGTTAAACGTTTGCTCACGTTTCACATTATAATATATCTTGATCCTGTTTCCAAAATAGGTCACTAGTTCCATGGGCGGGGGCAAATTCCCAAAACTGTCAAAGTACCATACAGTGGATCCCTCTTTGACATAAGCTACATAATGCGTCCCTGGTCCTCGGTGATCATCCAAATTGACAACAGCACATTCCTGTTTCCAGGGTCGTGGGGGTAATTGGTTTCGCATAAACACACCTCGAAAATGAGAAAGCTTTAGTTGTTTAGCATAGCTTTCCACTTGTTGATGCGTCAGGGCATGTCTCGCTATGGCTGAGGTTATTTTTTTTTTTTTAATTTCGAAATGATGAAATCCCAAATCCTTGTTGATAAAAGGCTGGCTTTAAATTGGCATTTCTAGCCCCCATGGCAATCGCTTCCATCGTTTCATTGTGTCGCTGACTTTCTTTGAGTTGTTGCTTGCCCTGCTGCGCGGCTTTAATGGTTTTCGCCACTGCACTGGCACCGCCCAAAAGTGAGCCCAGAGCAGCCAAACCAGCAAATAATGCAGGTAAAAATCCCGCTCGTTTGGGGACGGGAATCACTCGCCCTTGGTTTGAAACCTGTCGCCGACGTTTTGGAATAACATGTCTCTGTGCTGCTCGAAGGGCTTTCCTTATGGTCAATACATTATTTTTTCTTTTTTTTCTTTCGCAAGGGCTTGTCCACGAATGTCGTAAGCCCAGGCTTTGCCAAGGACAATGTCCTTTTTTTAGTCTTTCTCACTGCATACCTTTGTTTCACCATGATGATAATGACCAACAACCTTTCACAAGAAAGTTTAAATCACAACTAACGTCAGATGGTTATTTCATGGCTGTATATTCCAATTCCACATAAAGTGGGAAATCGTTTATGGTTTTTCCCGCTTGCTTTTCATCCCATGTCAACATGAGATGAAGGGATAATTCGTCACCTGCATTGACCATTTCATGGTTATGGATCAACATCTTATGACCATTTATCTTTATTTGTAAATGGTTCTCATCAGGTATGGCATATTTGATGTGAATGGTTCCATCATAGTGTAATCGATAGTGGCTAAAACCCGAAGCAAGCACATAGGTCAAGTGCTGATCATGGACTAGCGGTAAATGGTTTCTGTCATTCACAGGTTTTTCATTTGTCAGATACACTAAAAATACAGATGGGATAAATTTATAAAGCCTTTTCATTTCATAGGTCATTTAACGCTTGGTACAAACATCGTCTTCGTCTTGTGGGTCTTCCACGTGAATAATCCGATGGTGATTAGCGCTATAGCCATTCACCGTAAGCTGGGGCACTTTGTCATAAAACTCATACACTTTGTTATCCACATACCTTTTCGTAGTAACGTCTGTAGACACTTGAGGATGTTTTACATGGGTTAACCGCTTTCCCTTAAAGTCATAATCTCCCTGTTTTGTGCGTGGCACTACTGACCTATCCACATAGTGTTTATTAGCAGGATCTGTTTCCTGTTTAGGATCATGTATGGGGACAGGCCTAGCTTTGGCCATCAACGCACGTCCAAAGACATCCATCGTCAACCTGTTGTACCAGTCTACTGTTTCTATGACAAGGTTCGGTGTCCTGTATATAGACAGCCGGCTAGCCTGTCTAAGCCTTAGTTGACATGAAGATTATTAAGCAGCAAGAGTCATTCCCCGTGGGGGACATGGTTTCCCATCTCTGTCCCACATCACGTGAACAACGCCATGGTTCACTGTTTCCATCTTCCATTCGCTGCATCATTGTGGGGCCTTCCGGCTGTGGAAAGACTAATCTTTTGCTAACGCTCATCACAGCGCCCAACGGTCTGCGTTTTCAAAATATTTATATTTTTGCAAAATCTCTCTACCAACCCCTCTACGTGTTTCTGGATCAAGTCATGTCTGGATTACAAAAAGAGAATATGGGTTATTTTATATTTTCCAAGCAAGAAAATGTGATTTCACCGGATGAGGTAAAGCCTGATTCACTCATGATTTTCGATGATGTATCAACTGAACGTCAAGGCTTCTTTCAAAGCTATTTCAGCATGGGTCGTCACAAACATATCGATTGCTTCTATCTTGGGCAAACGTATTCTAAAATGTCCAAACAGTTGATTCGTGACAATGCCAATGTCATTGTTTTATTTCGTCGGGACGAGAGGAACAGTCGTCACATTTATAATGAACATGTGAATCCGGATATGACCTTTCAAATGTTTACAGAATTGTGTGCCAAGTGCTGGAACACTCAACGTCATGCCTGTTTAGTGATTGACAAACAAAGTGAACTCAACCAAGGACGGTATCGCTTAGGGTTTGATCATTTTATTGCTATTTAAGGCCCTGTCTCATTCCCCGGCAAGTCATTTGTCAAGACACCATGGTATTAGCAGAGAGTCAATTGATAAAGCATATTATTAGAGCAAAAAATACTATTCGCCAAAAGTTTCGTCAATTGAAACAATCACGTGCAAATCATGCTTTGTTTATTCAGCAACATTTAGCACCTCCACTAAAAGCCATGTTGAAACCCTCTTTCAAGCCATCTGAAACGCTACCCACTGTTTCACAAGCCACGCAGACGCTGCACGAGGACCCTGAGGAAGAGGAAGGGGAACAGGAAGATTTGACTAGTGAAGTTGAGGATGAGGAGGAACCAGTGTTTACGCCTCAAAAAAAAAGGCCGCACCCCTTGCAGAGTTTTTGAGAAAAAACAAATCCTTGGCTATGGTCGAAACACCTTGCCCTTCCAGGGCGTCTCCGTTTTCACAACTCTTGGCCACCCCTCAACATAAAGCTCAACTGAAGACCATTTTAATTAAATATTATGGATCAACATTGGAACCCTATTTCACCGATCTATTTATTGGAAACACAGATACCACGTATGGTGTTCGCTATGAGGATGATAGTTTTAAAATTGGCGATTCATCCATTAAATTTGCTCGTACTAAAGCTGTCATTAAAAACATCAACTATAAATTAACGCCAGGACTGTTAAAGCTGCTCTTTTCTCGGACCCCCTCTCCCCATGATTATACGTCAGAGGATCTTGACAAATATAAATCCATTTTATTGGATACCCATGCCCACAAAAGACAGTATGATCCCGCTCAACAAGTGAATGCCAATATATCTCAAAAATATAAAACCATCATTGCAAAAATGTTTCCCACCAGTCAAAGTACTCGTCGTAAAGCGTCCGCTTCGGGAGTGACATTTAAACCATTAAAACCCCTTGTGGATGTTACCTACTGGACAATCCCAATAAGCTCGTCCAGCGGCTACAGTTGTTGCATGCCTCACGTCAAGCTGGCCATACCGGTCACGATTGGGAAATTCAAGAAATTGAACAAGAACTTCGAAATGCCAAAATTATTGTTTAAGCTCTCACCCATTAAAATGGGTATTGCTCACGAGTTGCATCGCCCAGCTAGGCGTCACTATCCACGACTCAAGGTGATTTCACGAGGTGTGGATGAACTTTGGCAGGCTGACTTGGTTGAAATGATACACTATGCTAGCGTTAACGACGGTGTACGCTATATGTTGACCGTCATTGATGTCTATTCCAAAATGGCCTTTGTTGAACCTGTGCGTCGCAAGTCTGGTCCACTAGTTACCAAGGCCTTTCAACATATTATTCAACACTCCAAACGTCAACCTCAGCTGCTACAAACCGACCAGGGGAAAGAATTTTTCAACAAGGACTTCTCCAGTTTTCTCAAATCTAAGGATATTCACCATTACACCACGTATAGCAATCTCAAAGCCAGTGTGGTCGAGCGGTTCAACCGAACATTGAAAACCCATATGTGGAAAGCGTTTACCGCTCAGGGCACGTATCGCTGGTTGGACATGTTACCAGAGCTAGTATCACGTTACAATGACACCAACCATAGAACGATTGGGACCAAGCCACGCCTCGTGACTAAAAATATTCAGCGATTGGATAAACTGTTTAACCCCATAAAAACAGCCGATCCTAAACGTCACCGACTGAACATTGGGGATTTTGTTCGTGTGAGCAAATTTAAGTCTGCCTTCAATAAGGGCTACACGCCACAGTGGGGGACTGAACTATTTCGAATTCGTCAAGTCAACTTGGACACTCCAGTCACCTATTTACTCGAGGACCTCAACCACCAACCCATAAAAGGTAGATTTTATCTCCATGAACTTCAGAAAACAGCATTTCCTCAGCATTATCTTGTGGAAAAAGTGTTGAAACAAAAAGGAAATAAACTCTATGTCAAATGGTTAGGGTTTAACTCTACGTTTAATTCTTGGATCAATAAATTACATGTCGTGTGAACCTGTGCAATTTTTAATTTATTTATTCACACATGTTGAACACTACCTATAGCTCTATGTGTACAGTCCTCAGCCCCACATATTTCTTTCTCTTTCCACCTGTGTTCTCTCATACATTACCCCTCCCCCTTTCCCTCCCTTCACCTCCCACCACTGCTGTTCGCAGCTCTTGCCTATCTATTGGTTGTGACATCATTCCGACAAGTTGCATCATACTTTTTACTGATTCAGCGATTCCCACGCTTTGAACATTCTCTTATCGTGCACGTGGACAGCTAACGTCCCAGGCGAACACTTGTGCCAGATCAAATTTCACGTCAACTTGCATTTTGTCACGTACGAAGCAAAACAGGATGTGACTTGTTAACAGTTTTCATGCACGTGGAGAGCTAACGTCCAAGGTGAACACCTGCGGTAGATCAAATTTCACATGGACTTGCATTTTGTCACGTACGAAGCAAGACAGGATGTCACTGGTTTAGCCTACATGTGGTTTCACACAAGTTCACATGCATTTCGCACTTCCCTGCCACCACAATGGTCAGATTATTTCACCTTCAAGCGTCACCTGTTGTCAAGTCAGATCAACGCCATCCAATAAGCTCAAATGACATTCACCTCCTGCTCCTCGACAAGTTTGTTTTCTGTACTCGCTTCGACCAACATAGAACCAAGTTCTCATCACCGTTTACACGTTAAAGGTAAAAGGTGTGAAAAAACGTACCCTCGCTCTGTCATACACCGACCCGTCGAAATATCGATTGATCTATTGAACACAGCCACCTTGGTCAGCGACAGGTTCGTTGAAACACACACACACCCAGCCGTATTGTCTCTCTCAACCACCACGCTTCATGGACATTATAAACAGGTAAAGAAAAAGAAAACGTTTTTTCAACATGTATGGCGTTAGGCCCTTTGTGAATTATTTTGTGGAAAAAAAATATCTACCACATTTGAAAGGGGGCGTCACCCCGAGTCCTAGGACACCTCGAACATGTCTCTAGCGTTATTGGTTCGTGACATATCGGCAAAAATCACAAAAAACACATGTTTACCCCCAAAATCGCGTTTCCCAAATTTTTTAAAATTACAACGAATGGTCCATAGCAAAGAGGACGTCACCCCAAGTCCTTGGACCCGTCGTACATGCCTCTAGCGTTATTGGTTCGTGAGATATCAGCAAAATCACAAAAAACACGTGTTTACCCCAAAATCGAGTTTCCAATTTTATTAAAAATTATAACGAGTGGTCTATAGCAAAGAGGACGTCAGCCCGAGTCTTTGGACCTGTCGAACACACCTCTAGCATGATTGGTTCGCGAGATATTAAAAGCACATGACCTTTTAGTTTTGGTCGTTTAATTAAATAAAGAGCCTATAGGAAAGTAGGGGGCATCACTATGAGTGCTAGGACACCCTGTATGTTCAAATCCCGTGATTGGTTAGCGAGATATCAGGTTCGGGGCAAATACGAGGAGGGTTCAATAAGTTCGTGGACAGCTCCCGTGTTACCCCACTACTACAGGTTTTCATCCTAGAGACTTGACATTTATTTGGGGGGTAGAGGGGGTGGGGATCATTGATTTACATGAAACAAACTTTTTTGTAAACTTCCTAGTTTCCAAATTATAGGATTTTCAAAATTCGAGTGTTTTCAAAAAAGCATAAAAAGTAAAAAAAAGTCATTATAAAAAATAAAGGTCATAAAGACCATTCGTTTGAGCCATGGCATAACGTTCTATCATGTTTAGTGTTCAAGCTATCGCCTACTTTCGAAAACGAAAAAAAATCCAAAAAAAATCAAAAATATAACGAGTGGTCCATAGCAAAGAGGACGTCAGCCCGAGTCCAACGACACCTCATTTGTCAAAATCGGACCATGCGTTCGAGAGATATTGAACATGGCTGAGGCTTAGTAGTGGGGCAAGGAGGGTTCTGGAGTGCGTTGGAACTCCTATTACTCCACTACTATTTTAAAATTACGTTTTTGGTTTAGCCATCTTCTGCTGAGACATAACGATTTTGTTGTCTGGATACTCGTGAGCAGGCCACATACAGTTGTTCATGGGAAAAAATGGTTTTGTCTACATGTACACCTGCTGCTGTCATTGCACTTTGTCAATAGAAATTGCGAATATTGTTTGAAAAGGGAACTGCACTCTTGCACACTGGATTGACAAATCTATCGGAATATGGGGAATTAAAAGTATTTTTCCTTAAGCTATTCAGGGTGTAATTTTGCCACAATTATTGATGGTTTGAACGTCAACATGTCGCTATTAATAGACCATTAGTAAAATATCTCTCACCTTGGCCGCTGGAGTACATTATGCAGTCTCTTCCAGTGTTACATCCCAGGGATTGAAATTCTCCAACAACCCTTTTGCCGCACATGCCTCTCTGGGTAATTAAAATTCCTGATTGTTGTTGTTTGAATCTTCAGTCTTTTGACTGGTTTGATACAGACCTCCATGCCGCCATCTCCTGAGCTAAATGTTTCATCTCTACATAGCTACCACACCCTACATCCGAGGCAATCTGTTTAACCTTGGTCTACCCGTACAGTTCTTGGCCACGACCCTCCCATCCATAACTAAGCGTGCTATTCCTGGGTGTCTTAATATGTGGCCTAGAAACCTATCTCTTCTCTGCATAAGCAGTCGCCTGAAACATCGCTCCTCTCCCACTCGTCTTAATACCACTTCATTTGTTACCCTATCTACCCATCTATCGTCATCATTCTCCTGTAACACCGCGTTTCAAACGCTTCAATTCTCCTCTTTTCTGCTGCACCAATAGTCCAAGTGTCACTTCCTTATAATGTCACGCTACAGACAAAACTTTCAAAAATGACTTCCGAATACCTAAATCTACAATATATTCTATGTCAACCGATTCCTTTTGTGTAGAAATGCTGTCCTTGCCTGAGCCAACCTACTTTTGATATCCTCTTTGATTTGTCCTTCACTGGTTATTTTTCTTCCTAAGTAACAGAAGTCTCCTACTGCCAATTTGATGTCCATAGAGGTTTCGGATTTTTTTCGACTGCATTCCGATATTTTTGTTTTACATTTATTGATTTTCATCATGAATTCTTTCCTCAAGACGGATTCCATACCATTCAAAAACTCATTCAAATCCTCTGGTGTGTTGGCCAAGATGACGATGTCATCAGCAAATCTCAGAGTCGAAGTGATTTCTCCTTGAATCTTCTCTCCCACTTTAAATTTTCTCCAATTTCCTGATTATTATGTGTTTAAAGATCTTCGAAATGCGTTGCCCTCGCACATGGTGTAGATGCATTTTCAAAGGAAAACATTCTATGTTACGAACATGGGCCGCATAACCTGTACCGAAAGCTTCTGCAGATTTAACACAAGGCCTATTCTGAACAGCAGATCCTCAAACTCAGATTTGCCAACATTTTATTGTATCTTTCCATGTGGTATATCAGGGGCAGATGACCTCGTAGTTCCGCCCCTTAAACAACAATAACTAACTAACTACTAACATGTGGTATATCTCTGTACCTCAACATACAGAAGAGTGCTTTCAAAATCACGTCTTGTGTAAATTTTGCAAAAGGTAGTGAGTGTGGTTCACAATTTTATAAGTGCCCATTGAGGTATGTGACGGCGGGATGCCTTTAGTGTTACGGAAACGCAATAGCCGCCACAGAGCTTCGTTGCTACTGACATAACGACCAGACTGATATTTGTACTTAACTATACGGGACTTCTGAGCCCTGTGTTTATGAAATTGAACGTAGCTTGATCGCTACCTTTATTAAGTAGCCGCTACTCTAGTGTTTAAAAATTAAAGGTGGTATTAGAAGGCGCTTCCCCTAATTTTGTTACCCCTGGCACTACAGCCCATGAAGAGCCTAGGCCTATAATGCGACCGCTTCACAGCCATTTGGCCTGCAGATATTGTGGTGTCGCGTGTTCAGTGCATCGTGTCCCCTCGGCCATTAATGTTGTTCTTCGTGACCGGGGTGCTGCCTCACTATCGGACAGCTACTCAATTGTCCTCACGAATCTGAGTGCACCCCGTTGCAAACCTCACGTCAGTGTTAAAAATCTCTGACGGAGCCGGGAATCGAACCCAGGGCCTCCGGATGAGAGGCAGGCGCGCTACCCTGTTCTTATTGTGTGTATATATATCTTGAAAAAGATAATAAATGGATTGGCGTTGCCTCCTGCAGGATGTCATACCTTGAGGCAGAGTTGCCATGGAAACGGACTTGCGATTAGTAGGCCTAGTTCATCAATCAGAGCGAAGATAGTTTTCTGCGAATATCTTCGAAATGTAATAAATGGAGTGACATAGCTTCTTACAGAAATAGGTGGAAAGTTGGATGCCACCCCTTGAGTTAATGTTATGGTTACCGATTTGCATTCCTTCATTAGTTTGTTCAATTAAATTAAATTAGTTTTCTGGGAACATTTCAGAAACTGTTGGTTTTAGAGTCCTAAAATGAAGTAGTATTATTTCTTGCATCGAGGGGAGTAAAATGAGCTTTGTCCGGTCTTTATGCGACAACTTCGATATTTTGTCCTGGTTGAGTATTTTTGGTGACTTTTCAGTTATGTTGCCCGTTCCACGGGAACAATGATTTATTTCCGGACGAAAGGCAGCCTATATGTTATCCCATGGTATAAGCTGTCTCCATTTCAAATTTCATCCAAATCCGTCCAGCCGTTTTAGTGTCAAGAGGTAACAAACTAACACACACACACACACACACACGGACACACAGATTTTCACAATTATAATATATATAGGGATATAGGGATTTATTACATTACTGAGATAGTTTGCAAACGGCTATAAGGTTATAACGGAACTAAATTAAGCTGTAAAATTCATCAATACATATAATGCGCTTAAGGGGGTCAAGGGGTACTCTAGAATGTTTTCACGCTATTTACACGTGCTGGTGTGGAACGGAAGGTCTATTATATCCCTATCTCTATATTGTTATGTTATTATTATAATTATTATTATTATACTACGGCCTACAACGACGAGACAAAGCTTATTTTCAGCCCCTTGGTGTCAGAAAAAAACTCGGGGCCCCTAAACAGCCGTAAAGGGTCCTCGAAAACTACATTTTAAGGCTCTAAAACCAAGAGTTTCTGAGATATTCCCAGAACTAATTTCATTTAATAAACTAATGTAGGAATGCCAGACAGTAACCATAACAACAGTGTCTCAAAAAGTTACATCCAACTTTCCATCAATATCTGCAAGAAGTAATGCTACTCCATTTATTAAATTTCTGTGAAAGTTTGCAAATTGCTACAAGGTTATCACGGAACCAACAAAAACTCTAAAATTCATTAATGCGCTTAAGTCAAGAGGTACCCTAGATTTTTTCACAAGACTCAAACGTGCGATATGTCGTACAGAAGGTATATTATATCTTCAAACAGCAACATTATTTTCAAAAAATCCTGAATTGAAATGGTTTATTTTTTATTTGATTTTTTTTGCTTTTAAGAATTTGGGTCATTGGAGGCTAACAAACCTGAATATTCATGCACCACAAGCCTTTATAATTTATTGACACAACAGTGAGGGTCAGTTTTTATGTGACGTGTATTGCGTTTCGTCTACGAGGTTTTCAATTTTATTTTCACGTCAGGAAATACAGTTTAGGTAAATTAGTTTCAGAGAATATTTCAACTAATCATTTAGCTTTGTCGACAAACAGGTTCCAAGCCCCTAACCATTGCAACAGTAGCTCAATTGATTACGTCTGGTTATTAATACCGAAGACCGTTCGAAGAATGGGTACTTCTGCTTGTATCTCTATATAAATAAGAATGAAGGTTTGTCGTCTTTTTCTGAATTTCTACGGAAATTTGAGTTATTTACGCGTTTCAGACTGTTTTATGATGGATGCGCGCAGAAATATTTTTTGTTTTTGTCTGTGGACAATTTTGTCCCCGTATAACTCGAGAACGGCAGGGGGTATCAACGTAAAATTTGGTACAGATATCCATCAGTGGCACGACACTAATCATTGATGTAACTCTTCTCCGTACCTCTCATAAAAGGGGGCCTACCCGCTTAAAATATTGCTGAAATATGCGAAGAAGGGCGAGACAAAGCTCATTTTCATCCCCTCAATGTGAGAGACAAAACACGAGGGCCCAAATTTTAAGGCCCAAAAAACCAACCGTTATTGAGATATTCCCAGAAAACTAATTTCATTTAATAAACTAATGAACGAATGCAAGCCGGTAATCATGGCAACAGATACTCAGAGGTCCTTCTATTGCTGTAAGACGCAATGCAATTCCATTAATTACATTAGTTTGCAAAAGGCTAGAAGGTTATCACGGAACCAAATTAAGCTGTAAAATGCATCATTACGTATAATGCGCTTAAGGGCGTCAAGGGGTACTCAAAGATTTCTTTCGCGCGATTTACACCTGCGTGTGTGGCTATGTACCCGTTCCGTTATGGTATGCGACGACACAGCTGACATAGCATCGCACACCAAACGTTACGGTACACACACACACACACACACACACTGAAAACAAAATGATGAAAGAAAATAAGGCTTGTGTCGGAATCCAGGAAGAGAAAAACTAACGAAAAAAAAACAATCAGCTATGGGTAGCACGAGACGAAGTGTCTCCGGGTCGTTTACGGGTGAAATCAACATCAATTAATGAATGCAAAGGGCGCCATCCGCCTGGATTCCCATTAAGCACAACCTTCCAGGATAAGCCTTAAGTTAATAGGAAGGGACATGAGGAAAGATAGCACTGTGACAACATTTAAATCAAACTAAAAATTTATTGAGGCCTTGGTCTGGTCAAATGCAAGAAAATATACCCAAGGAGAATCCTACCTAGGAATATGGTGGAAACGAAAAAAAATTATGATGAACTGTTCATTGCGATTCCAACCATTTCCCCTAGAATCTGAGTTCACATAAAAAGAAAAGAACTAAAAGTCTTTCTTTGGGTGCTCAGGGTCACCGAAGCACTGAACACTAGAACACACGACACTCGTGACCACTGAGCCCTATCAAAGTTATAGCATAATTATATATATTGCATGTGAACTTGTAACCATTGTCTAAATACACACATATATACCCTATATAAATTACGTGAGTGTGAGGTTACATTATAGTCTATTCACTCTCATTATTATATTTACAAAATTTTACAACATAATCAAATTGGATAGTGTTCGAATATTAATGGTAATCAAATTATTTCCATCATTCTTTAAAAACCATCTAAGAAATTCGTAATCATAAATGTCATCTGTTATTATCACCGTAATAATTTATCCATTATTATCATCATTTATTTTTTATTCAGACTTCACCACCAATTAATTTATTATTAATTTTATTCGGCAATATCAGATCAGATTAAACTATTTTTTTTTAAATTTCAGATCAGGCTAAATCATTATTATTAATTTAATTTAAATATCAGATCAGGCAAACTCATTATTATTAATTTAATTTAATTATTATACTTAAGATCATCCATTATAATTATTCAGGGCGGATTATCCAAGATGAATCATATATATATCTCCAGATCATATCAATAAATTTCAGAAACAGCATGACTTGCTTCAGGATCTTCAGAACCCTCGACAAACATCTTTCGGAAAAGTCAACAGATTTTGACGTCTATCAGAGTGCACGAGTATGTGTGCAAACGAAATCCCTCAACGGATTTAAATATCTAACACTCAAGAACAAATTAACTGCCATCATAAATGCCAAAAATCCACAAACATCAACTCATTAAATCCTCAGGCCACTCAATCAAATTTTAAATACATCATCATGATTATTTCACAAAATCACTCAGCACTCGGCTGGATCTACAAATATAATCAACTGGGTTCACTCGAACCAATCAGTCACATTAACTAACAAATGGCAAAACTCACACATCAAACTGGCAAATCCATATGAATTCGAGCACTCAAATAATCGTCTTAATCTATGAACTGGTTCCGATAATAGACTGCTCATGACCTCCAAGCATAATGGTCAAAAACGGTGTTAAATATATCTCAGAAAAACAACATGTCAATCGCTGACATAAACTGAACATGCATCGAGTATGCATTAACTTCATGAATATTATAGATCTGGATAAAATCCCCCAATAAAAAAACATACAGTATGCCTGTCTGTCAAATACTACCAAAGAACAGGACAAAGTGCCATGCTCCACATACCATATCCACTGTATGAAATCCACATCTGATTCAAAATACCTCACTAGAAGAAATAAGTAATAATTTGAAATTATTTAAATTGTTTCAAATAACGAAGTTCAAAGGACTGCTGAAATTACTAAATCACCATGCTCGAAAATAAATCAAATAGGACAATGACAAAGCGTGGACTAAAAACTGACACCTGCTTATCAGCTATGAATGAAAAACGACATTCGACCAAGAAAAAAAATCTAATCAAAAAAAAACTTATTGTAAAAGACTAGCCATGGTTCTAAGCTGATACGGCATAAAATCAACTATATGCCTTTATATCCACGAAGGAGAAAAGAATCTCACATTCACTCACATTCAGATGAACAAATATGATAATGCATGCCCCATTACACGTGTGTGCCCATGTCTACTCCACATCAAGGAAAAATACTCATTTACTCTCACAATACCTGGTGGTAGAACAGCTGCTTGATATCCAAATTTCAAAGATCGGCGAGTACCCTAGCATTCGCGAAGACTTCACGAAGATCGACGCATACCATAATATTCATGAGGATCGTCGACGCCGGATGTCTCCCTTCGAATGGGCACGCCCTTCACTCGTGATTCAACTAAGGACCGTCGCTTCGCTCAGCCATAATGTCTCCTTTCCGTTTAAAGCCCCATCTTAATGATGTAAGTGTCCATGATGCAACAAGTCTCCATGATGTTCCACAAAAATAGTATATTTTTCATTACGAAGGATGCCCCATTATATTGTTCAATGATCGCCACTGTTCCAGACACACGATGAAAAAAACAGTGTATTAATGCGCTGAAAGGTTTTCTGTTCAAGTGCCGTAAAAAATATGTAAAAATGGGCGAATTATTTTCTAACACCCTGTGGTTGAATAAGCATTCACTTCGTAAGCGCATGGAATAATGTTCAAGTCTGCAGATAATGTCAGTGTCCACTTGACTGGTCTATAACTCATGGAATAGATATTAAGTTCCAACGCCTCGTGGTCGCTTATGGATACTCGGAATGTTGAAAAGTTCATAAGTTCAAACGCCTCGTGGTCGCTAATGGTTACTCGGAATGTTGAAAAGTTCTTAAGTTTTGACGCCTCGTGGTCGCTCATAAATGTTCAGTTAAATGAATGAAGAACAAAGTTTCGGAAAATAATGTGAAAATGTCAGTACGTTATGAGCTTGAAAAAGCATGTTCCACTGAACGTTGTATTTCAATGCCAATGCATTTAAAAGTTGCCTTTCGTATGCCCGTGAACTGAACTAGTTTATCAGACAATACATGTTGGCCGCCTATGCAGCGCAATTCACGAAGTCTATCCCCATGCTGTTACGACCTCGTATCAAACACCTCAAATTTCATATCGCTTACACCAAGTTCTATATCACACGAATACTGTGAAGTTGTAAAATTGTTACCTAGCTTGTTTGAAGTCTCGGACAATTTCACTCGCGCGCACAGCCAAGGTAAACCTTACTAGTCCACTCCACACTTTCAAGACTCTTTCTGCTTCTGCCAGCTGGTCAAGGCTCGATCCTCACCCCCCTTTCTCGTAACTCACGTGACCGAATAGCCTTGTGGTAGTATACGTCACGTCCTGACTGACGTCATACCCCTAGACTTGAGTATCAAATACGTAATCCTCCATGTATTGCTTATGATAGAATTCAAAACTTGTAAGCAATATAAAATAGAGTTCTCTCTCTCTTCAGATATTCTTGGAGTCTTGGAAAAAAGGAAATAAAGTGAATAAATGACCTCCTTTCTTATCATGATCTTATGATGCGTTCTCTCTCGCCAGATGTCCAAAGAGACTAAAATTTCCATAGCTGTCGCCTTCTCTCTGAAAACATGTAATAAATACGTCAGCGTAGCCGATAGTCCCCGGCTCATATCGGGTACAGTACGGCAGGTATATTATATTCCTATCCCTATATTATATTTGTATTATTAGTAGTAGCCTATGATAATATGGCATACAATGCCGAAACAAGGCCCCTCGGTGCCACAAACAAAACTCGGGGGCCCAAAGGGTCCTCGAAAACTACATTATAAGACTCTAAAACCAACAGTTTCTGAAATGTTCCCAGAAAACTAATTTAATTTAATTGAACAAACTAATGAAGGAATGCAAATCGGTAACCATAACATTAACTCAAGGGGTGGCATCCAACTTTCCACCTATTTCTGTAAGAAGCAATGTCACTCCATTTATTACATTTCTGTGAAAGTTTGCAAATGGCTATTAGGTTATCACGGAACCAACCTAGACTGTATAATTCATCAATGCTATTAAGGGGGTCAAGGGGTAACCTAGAATTTTTTCACGCAATTTTCACGTGCGACATATAGTACAGAATGTCTATTATATCTCCAAACAGCAACATCATTTTCAACAAGAAATTCCTTGACGAACTAAAGAGCCTACTTTTCTTAAAATTTAAGATTCATGCCAATGATTAATCTATATGGATCTATCTAGAATAATGACGAAATTAAGTTGCTATTATCGAAATTTCTAATTAGTTCGAAATACTGTATACCTGGCATAATGTAGCCTAATAGAGCACTACAGTTGGCAGCCCTGGTGACTGAATATATTCTTAGTTCCATCTCTTAAGGTACAGAATACAAAATTTGGTTGAAGTATAATGAATAGCATGGACGTTACATGCAGTTAAACATTGGATCTAACCGCCCTCGTAAAATCAAGTTGGCAACAATGCCATGCATGTATTGGTCAGAAATAATCTGAAATAATATGATATATTGTTGTGCCAATTTTGAATAAAATCCATTAGATAGTATAGAAGTTACATGCATTTTAAAATAGGACCTATCAGCAGCCTTAGAATCATGTTGGCAGCACTGACGTATATTAGTTACTCCAAATTCATCTAGAATGCCAGGTACTATACGTGTGCAAAGTTTAGAGCTATTGGCTTGCATACTTTCTGATATATTGATATTAGGGTAACAAAAATAGAGACAGTATTTATTAACAGTTGGCAGCCCTGGTTACTATTAAGAATCGGCATAGTCATATCTGTTATGGTACACATAGCACACACGAAATTTGGTTGAAATCCAAATGATAGTATAGAAGTTACATGTATTTAAAGTTGGACCTCTCAGCAGGCTTAGAATCATGTTGGTAGCACTGACGAATATAAGTTACTCCAAATTAATATAGAATGTCAGGTACTATACGTGTGCATAGTTTAAAGCTGTCGGCTTGCATACTTTCTGATATATGGGTAATTGGATGAAAAAATTGAGAGAATTTTTTAACAGTTGGCAGCCTTGGTGGCTCTTAAGAGTGCGCTCCGTCATATCTGTTTATGTACACATAGCACATACGAAATTTGGTTGAAATCCAATTGATAGTGTAGAAGTTATATGCATTAAAATTTGGACCTATCAGCAGGCTTATAATCATTTTGGCAACACTGCCATGTATGGCCTCCTGGAAATTAAACTGCAATATTATTATCTATACGTGTGCTAATTTTGAAATAGCTCCCATTCATACCTTCCAAGATATCCATCATGGAGCTCAAATTTCAATTGCGATTTTTTAGCAGTAGGTAGCACTGACATCATTTTCAAATATGGCCGTGGGATATTCAGGTATAGTTGTTTACTCCTACCAAATTTTGTTTCGATTGCTCCAGCCGTTTAGGAGTTGATAGGGGGGGGGGACACACACACAGCCAGACAGACAGACAGACAGAAGGACAGACAGACAGACACATTTGCCCGATCTCATAAGTCTACTTTTCCCTCATTTTTGCAAAATGTGAAAAGTAGGCTAAAAATTCCTGAATTGAATCAGCATATTTTGCGGCTTTTAGGAATTTGGGCCAATTGAGGCTAAAGAACCTGAATTTTCATGCACCACAAGCCTTTATAATTTATGAAAGGGGTCTTCCTGAGTATGGAGACCTAACACAACGTAGAGGGTCAGTTTTTATGTGACGTGTATTGCGTTCCGTCTACAAGGCTTTCAATTCTATTTCACGTCATGAAGTACACGCTAATTGAAATTGTTTTGAGAACACATTTTTATTCAATATTTATTTTTTATTTATTTTTGGTCGACATACGGGTTCACCCTAAGGATGATTTTGTTTGATACTTTGTGGTAGATAAACCCATATTTGGATATCTGGTTGATAATTACGTTGTAGACAATAGAATTGTCTGTCTGTCTTTCTGTGTATCTTTATGTACTGTACGCCTATAACTCGTGTTCGGATGCTTGGTGCATCGTAAAATTAAGTATGGTAACCTTGAGAGTCAATACACCAATCATTTATAAAACTCTTCACCGTACTTTTCATACAGTAGGAGGGTGGATATAGGGAAAAACGTCTTAAAATACATGCTAAAATAGGCGAAAAATAAAAATTATCCTAGAAGGACGACCAGAGCATATGTTGCGCTTCTCAATGTGAGACACAAAATTCGGGAGTCTATAAAGGGTCTCCGAAAACCACATTTTAAGGCCCTTAAATTAACAGTGTGTGTGATATTCCCAGAAAACTAACTTCGTTCTGATAAACTTATGAAGGAATGACAAACCGCTATCCCTTGCAACAGTAGCTCAATTGATAATGTCGGGTGTGAACACCGAACACCGTTCGAAGAACGGGTACTTAGACTGGTATTTCTTGTTAAATCGTGTTTTTTTGTGATTCATTACGTTAAAAATATCACAAATATTGTCCTATCAATAAATCACGCAATACTTTATATACTGTTCGCTTTTATATATGACATAAAAGCCCTATGTAGTGACTATAACTATATAAGCTCTCATAATTCGATGTTACATATTAGTGAAGCTATAATTTAATTCTTAACTGTGTACGAAAACTCCCACTCGCGGTTTATGAGCCCCAATAAGATAAGTATTATATGTGGGCTAATTTGAGATATTATACTCAGTCTAATATTAATTATTCACTCACACAGCGCTATTACGAATACATTGCACAATACAATCGAATACCACTCCAAAGATGTGCACTCGCTGAAAACAGACTATCCATTCTGAACGCGCGAAATCCTAAGCAATAACCCCGTAGTTTAAAGGAATAAATTCAACCAATAGCGAGACTTGAGGATCTCAGTTGACGTCCTCAGAGCGCCATTAAACAGACCAAACCTTCTCCTTCCCCCTCAAGGGCTCCCATACATTTCTAAACCTATTTATATATTTATTTAACGTATGGCTTTAGAGATACAATATGTACACAGTTTACAAACTATATATTTACATCTAGATTATTTATATAGCTAATTGTTTCTGGTGATCCATGAGGGAAATCAGTGACGCTGCCTCTGTACTTTCTTTTTGGACACTTGGTGATGATATGCTGGATGGTCTGCTTAGAGTCAGCACAATCACAGATTGGTGAAGAAATAATTTTCCATTTATAATGGAAGTCAGCACAGTTGCCATGACCCGTGCGAATCCTGTTGAGAGTTGACCATGCTTTCCGAGGAAACTCAGATCCAGGTGGCAGCGATGATCCGATGCGTGGTAATGTTGATCCAGGCCTCGTATCCTGTCTTCTTTGCCATTCTTTAGTTTAGTTGAAGTTAGTATTCTCCAAGTCTATTGCAGTCCTTGATGGATTTCGAGATCCTAGACGATTCAGACGGACATCAGTAATTTCACAGTGTATTGGAAATTGTGGGTTATCCATTATTTTCTTGAACCTATAAACACGTGCTGTGCCGTCCGGCCTTGTTCGCAGATGTTGTCGCAGTGGAAGTGTGTACCTATTAGTCTTGCGCTGGGCCCATGATACATGACTAGGTGATGAAAGGATAATAGAATCAGAGGCGGTGGACTGAACGTACATCTACATTGTGAAATACGAAAGATAAAAGGGCAAGACAAGGTGTCTGGAAAAGTGAGTCCATCGCCAAAGAAGCGAACGGTAACTCTAATAGCCCATAAGAAATGGAATAGTTGAGAGAATATGAGAAAGGACGGAGTTTAATAAAAGCGCGCGTAGATATGACGTAGGTAAAATAAACCAATAAAATGAGGGGTAAGAAAACGAAATAAAATAAACACATGAGACGTTACGTTACACTAAATAAAAATATCCATCAAAATAAGTTACGTCAGAAAGGGATTAAGCCATACTCATAGATTTGCGTAGGAAGACGCAATCTTAAGATAAGGGAGGCAAACAAAAGATAAGAGGTATGGTAATGGTCTTACTGGTGAACGCGCTATACATTAAACCGAACCAAATACCCACACAAAAAGATACGACGATAGGAGGACAAAGATAACGGGAACGAAACAAGCTCACAATGGACATACTAAAAATGTCATACGTCATAGTATCCCATACAGTAAGCAAATACAAAGACAAAAAGACGTGGCCTACCTAGATGGAATCTGCTTAATCCGGCATCACGGAATTACACAAAATGAACTATATCCACTCCTCTACCCGCACCTTTAAAGAAAACACAAGAAAAGGGATAAAAACGGAAAGATACACGGCAACTCGAAAATGAGAGCGCAAAATATAAAGTCCTACATGAGAGATAAAACAGAAGACTGCCTGGAGAGTAACAAAGGGTTGTCACTGGTGACCGAAAAGAGAAGATAAAAGGGAAGAGGTGCCACTAATCACGATTCGGCATAGCAAGAAATCACTATAACGAACCTTGATCAGCAATTATAGAAATGTCCACTGATATGCTCGGCTACCCTGGCCAGTAATAACCAAGAGGATAAGAGAACAATTCCGATAATTGGCATACCGAAGAGTGAAAGAAGAAAGGAAGTCAACAGGTGGAAGAAAACGGTTCAGATTCCCTCACACTCCGCCAAAATTTTTGTTGCGTCCAACTAACTAGACGAACAAAAATGTTATTTAACGACAACGAGGAAGGGAGAAGGGAGGAGACCGGATACATCACGAAAAAATTTGACGGGAAGGAGCCTAGATGGGGGAGGAAGATGGGAGGACTCAAAAGAAGTGTACTTAATTGAAGAAAAATATAAAAATCAAAGGGCGAAAATTTCACAATAAGAGTATACGTTTAACCAGAAAAAAAATATAATAAAATAAAAACCTAGCTTCCTCGCCAGAATATATACAAAAGTTACAAAGTCACAATATATAATAATCATAGGTATATCAAAAGTAGTCTTCCTTAGTCTCCCAAGGTAGGATGGCAGAGAGCCGATATCTATAAATGATTAAAAGAAAATGATTAATTGAGAACGATATTAATTATGCTTATAATGGGATGAAATTGATTGGTGACCACCATGGTACTCCGACAAAGATTAATAAGAGATGAAGAAAAGTGTCTACACGTCAACTATATAAATGTTATTTGAAGGAGGAACCTGAAAAAGAAGTAGGTAATATGACTGACAACAATGTCATCTTGCGTCCTCGCACGTAAACTTGAAGAAATAAGCTGGAAAACATGTCACAAGAAAAATAAATAAACACTTAAGAGAAAAAGAAGATACTTGCTGCAGGCTGTCATCACTCACATGTTCCACGGTACGCCCCTGCATTGCTCACAGGATGGAGCTCACCAAGTCCTAGTCAATCACCTGAAAAGTAATGGCATACCTTCCTACGTTGAACCTATCTTTGTGACGTGAAGAAAATCAGTTATCACCGAAGCGTAGTCCCGTCTAAAATAAATCTTCTTAGCCTCACGATGGGATTCATTATCGCAAGGCTTCACTAGCTTTCCAAGTGATTAGTAGCGTTGCAGCGGGGACAGATTGGTTTGGTTACTCCTTGTAAACCACACCCAAAACAGAACTTTCCTTTAAGCGGTTCTAAACATTCACGGTAGACATGGGACCCTTTTAAGCAGTTCCAGCATTGAACAGGAGACCTGGAAGTATTCACATGAGGACGGGTATTATTTTACATCAAGGTTGTGAGAACGAGACGTACTATGTTGGACATGATCCACGGCATTAACGCGAACATTAGTTCTATGTGAATTTACAGAGGCGGAGTTATTGCCTCGATTGTTACATTGTAGTGTAGTCCAACGAGTGGGTATAGTGTTCCTACGTTGCTCACATGCAGGGATATTAATCTTGTTACTTCCCTCATCCATGCTGAACGCTAATTCTGGAAACATAGATTCCGAAGGCAGTGGAGGTAGGGAATATCGATTACACAATCGAGCAGTTGCTTCAAATTCACGCCCTTGGATGAGAATGTCTTCCAGTTCTAATACTGATGAACGACGAATAAACTGTTTATATGACGGGTGTAAATTACAATAAACAGTATTAATAGTTTCACGTGAAGACAGTGAAACAGTAAGGCGGGATATCAGGGTACGAATTGCTGTAATATAATCGTCAATATTTTCGCCGTGTGCTTGGGTGTGTGAGAAAATTTCATGCTTTACAGCATATTCAATGTCAGATGGCGTGAACCTCTCTTTCAAAGCATTTACAAAACCATTCCATGAACTAAAGGGGTACTGAACTGGACGGTACTATTTCAGAGCGTTTCCACATAATAGCATGGGAATACATTGTATAATACTGTCAGGAACCAAACTATAACATGCACACAGTTCCTCAATGCGCGTGGTAAACTCGAAAATTGAAGAAGAACCTTCTTCCCCTGAATATCTAATATTCCATTTATTTACGGTATTTGCGACATTTCCGCCTTGAAAGATTGAATTACGTACTTCGGGAATAGGTAATGTAGGAAATAGAGGGTCAAATTCCAACCATTCAAGTTCCGTCGAAGCATTGATGTTGGATAAATGTTTTACTTCACTGTTGATAGGTGAATCGATTTTACATTTAATGTTGCTATTCATATTTGTCATCACACTCGCAGAAAATACACCAAAATATATTTAATATTTATACTACGGCATAAAATTATCACCTCGATAATAATCTTCAAGAACATTTCCTCGATTCACACAACAGTTTGTTTTTGTTTATTCACAATAAGCCGCTGCCATCTTTCATTCTCGACACATGAAAACAACAAACAAACAATATAGTTGGTTATTGCCAACTTACACATACAGTTGGACGTATTTATAGGGCTAAGTGGTTCTCCTATGTCATTTTGGGAAATGAAACTAGGTGTAGTTACATGACTCGACAACCACGCTCTGCTACCATTTGTGCCGACCGGCCTTGTTCGCAGATGTTGTCGCAGTGGAAGTGTGTACCTATTAGTCTTGCGCTGGGCCCATGACACATGACTAGGTGATGAAAGGATAATAGAATCAGAGGCGGTGGACTGAACGTACATCCACATTGCTGTGAATGCAAGTTCAATTGGAATCCCGTAACTATGAAAAACCATGGGCCTAGCCTAGCCTAGTTGCTTAAAGAATAAAGAACTAAACAACGTACGAAATAAGGTACACAAACACGACGTGTAAGTAAAGGAACGATAATGTATTCTCTAAGGAAATAGTCCTAAGTAATGACGAGGAAGCATTACATATAAGGTGAGGTTATGTGGTTGCCAAACAGATGACATAAGGTAAACTAACGATACAAAGGACCGTGACGTTAAGGTTATGGGAGGTAGGAGGTAAAGGTAAAAGGGAGGGACATATAAGGGGAAGGAATACTCGTAAAGAGTAAAATAACTTTGTGAAATATGAAAGATAAAAGGGCTAGACAAGGTGTCAGGAAAAGTGAGTCTACCGCCAAAGAAGCGAACGGTAACTATAATTGCCCAGAAGAAATAGAGTAAGTGAGGGAATATGAGAAAGGACGGAGTTCAATAAAAGCGCGCATAGATATGACGTAGATAAAATAAACCAATAAAATGAGGGGTAAGAAACCGAAATAAAATAAACACAAGAGACGTTACGTTACACTAAATTAAAGTTATCCATCAAAATAAGTTACGTCAGAAAGGGATTAATCCATACTCATAGATTTGCGTAGGAAGACGCAATCTTAAGATAAGGGAGGCAAACAAAAGATAAGAGGTATGGTAATGGTCTTACTGGTGAACGCACTATACAGTAAACCGAACCAAATACCCACACAAAAAGATATGACGATAGGAGGACAAAGATAACGGAAGCGAAACAAGCTCACAATGGACATACTAATAAGGTCATACGTCATAGTATTCCATAGAGTAAGCAAATACAAAGACAAAAAGACGTGACCTACCTTGATGGAATCTGCTTAATCCGGCATCACGGAATTACACAAAATGAACTAAATCTACTCCTCTACGCGCACCTTTAATGAAAACACAAGAAAAGGGATAAAACGGAAAGAAAACACGGCATCTCGAAAATGAGAGCGTGAGCGCAAAATATAAAGTCCTACATGGTAGATAAAACAGAAGACTGCCTGGAGAGTAACAAAGGGTTGTCACTGGTGACCGAAAAGAGAAGATAAAAGGGAAGAGGTGTCACTAATCACGATTCGGCATAGCAAGAAATCGCTATAACGAACCTTGATCTGCAATTATAGAAATGTCCACTGATCTGCTCGGCTACCCTGGCCAGTAATAACCAAAAGGAAAAGAGAACAATTCCGATAATTGACGCACAGAAGGGAAAAAGAAAAAAGGAAGTCAACAGGTGGAAGAAAACGGTTCAGTGCTTTGAGGATGCAAGCCTTCCTTCCTCAGCTTTCAACTCCGGGCGGTGAACGTCACAGTTCACCCATCTAGGGGTGAAATGTAGAACTTGTTACAAGTACTGAGAGTGACAGTGAGACAGAGCTTATCGAGAGGGCGCGCAAGGTAGCCCCATAGACTATTTTACAAAACAATCAATTTAATTTGTTAAAACAGTTACAGCTGAGAGCTGACTGTAGGATGATCCTCACGTATTAAACGGATGAATCGCCACTGCGTATTACTCATAATGAAATTGATATCCTCGAATCCCAATATTGATTGATGCTGCACAGGTTGTCTAGTATTGTTAATAAATGTACCATACTGCTGTCAACAGACCTTCGAAGCCTCACGTAGGCCTATACACTGTAGCTACTTTTAATTACGTAGTTTTAATCCCAGAAGCAGTATTGATTCCCGGACATGAATAACGCTGCCTGTCATCTGGAATCCATGTTCCTTGTGATGGCTCGCCTCAGTAATTAGCAGGTTACGGCCAGGGGATGGGGCTGCTTCAGTCTGATGACATTATGGCTCAAGATAGCGAGCCAAATGAGAACATGAATGTTGAAAGCACTGATGACGACCCACGCTAAATTGAGCAAAGAAATTAGAGCGTGTGTTGGCTCACATAAAAAGTGCAGTATCTGCTTCACGATGTACAGTGCCCCTGACTATAAAACATGGAATACGAGATGGTTAAATGTAAACAACACATTTTTCAATGAAATTTATGTAAACTGCCTTATTCATATGGGAATGTAAGAATGTTAAAGTAATGAGTCTTTCAAAATGCTAATGTTTGCGTTTCTTATATCACGTCTTCTTTGATGAGCACATTCTCATCATAGAGGGCAAACTATTTATGACTTCAAGTAAAAGTCTACAGCAATTCTAGTGTCTAGTTCACGTTAGTCATTTTGCATTAAAGAGGCTTTTGAAATTCTAATCTTTTTTGAATACATTCTATTTAGCTTCTGTTGTGGGCTTACGTAGAATATTACGTTTAGATGTCACTAAATAATTATACTATCCTATGTGGTTAAAAGCCCCAGGATACCCATGTTAGTTTAATACAGAGAAATCAGTCATGTAATCAAATAACTTATTGCGAGGTGGACTGCTTTCACTGCGAATACAGTGGAAGGCTTTCCACTAAGTTGTGATGACTACCAAATTTACTAACGAACCAACCAACCAACCAACCAACTAACTAACTAACCGTCCAATCAACCAACCAACTAACTAACCAACTAAGTAACCAACCAACTAACTAACCGACCAATAAACGAATGAGCCAACCAACCAACTAACTAACCGACCAATAAACGAATGAACCAACCAACTAACCAACTAACTAACCGACCAATAAACGAATGAACCAACCAACTAACCGACCAATAAACGAATGAACCAATCAACTAACCAACTAATTAACCGACCAATAAACGAATGAACCAACCAACTAACCAACTAACTAACCGACCAATAAACGAATGAACCAACCAACTAACCAACTAACTAACCGACCAATAAACGAATGAACCAACCAACTAACCAACTAACTAACCGACCAATAAACGAATGAACCAACCAACCAACTAACCATCTAACTAGCCAACCAACAAACCAATTTCCAACCAATTGACCAACTAACTAACCAACTAACTAGCAAACAAACTAGCCAACTAACTTACTAACCAACTAACTAACACACAAACGAACCAACTAACCAACTAACTAACCAACTACCTACCTAACCAACTGACTAACCTGCCAGCCAACTAACGACCTAACTAACCAACCAACCAAGTAACCAAACATGGTGATCACTAGGGCCCGGATGTTGATGCCGTAAAAAAGTTTAAAAAATGCACTTAACATTTTCAAAAATGACTGTTTTAAATGACCTAAAAATTCGAAAAATGCACTATAAAATGGTGAAATGATCTTATAATAATATACTCACCAATATTTCAAAAATGACATCTTAAGCTCAAACTGAAAAGTCAATCAAATTAGATTTCTAGCACTTAACAAAAGGTTAATGTTCACTTTAGTCTGAGTTGCACTGCACTACGAATCAGCCAACAAGTTTTTATATCTCGAAAAGCTGCGTTCAACATCTACTGATGTGATCGGAGCGTACTTGAAGTGAGGAAGGTCGTTTGCTGCTAAATCCTCCTCAATCGCATCCATGCAGTAGTTTTCACCAGAAAGAATGTCTGAGATTTAGCATAATGTTTTATACCCGGTGGTTTTGTCCAGCACTTTTTTCAGTTTTGATGCAATTTTTTTTCTTTCTTCGGCTTTTCACAATTAATTGGGGTCGCCGGAGCCAACCAGGCTCATTTTGGTTTTGGCCGGGGATTTAAGGCCGGATGCCCTTCCTGAAGCCACGAGATTTTTCAGGTGAAAATTCCACCCCGCTGTCACCGGGATTCGAACCCCGGCCGTCCGGGTGAAAGACGAGCAGCTAAGCCACTGCGCCATCACGCTCCTCTCAGTCTTGATGCAATACCCGCAGCAATTTCACCACGATTGTTGTTAAGACGAGTTTCCAGCCGCTTGATTACGGAAATGGAATCAATATTTCAATATTTCAAATTGTCTTGTATCAGCTACTAACTTCTTCATAACTCTGAGAGACGTAACTCTCTCATATAAAGCTGTGACTTAACTACATTGGAAAAAGATGACATTAAAAGACCGATTTCTCTAAAATAAGACCAAAAAATCTACCAAACTTAAGAAAAAGCTCTTAAAATGGAAAAATAACAAAACATGCAAAATAAAAAAGACATAATTGAAAACGGGGTGGCCAATCCGGAGTTTCTATGTACTTGAACATTGTTTTAGACAGCTCAGTAAAAAGATGACATGTCCTCAACATCAGGGCCCTAGTGATCACCAACGTTCGGGGTACCGAACATATCACTTGAAGAAGAATAAGAAGAAAAAAGAGGGTCAAAATTCAGATTTCTGGGTTTTCAATTAACTTATTTTGTTAGACTTGATAACACCTGGCGAGTAGTAGGCGAAACGTCAGCTTGTTGCTAATATCTCGCAGCAAGGTTTCAATCTATGTGACTGGCCGTGTAGCACAGTGGGCAAGGCACTAGCATTAGCATCTGAAAATTGAGAGACCCGTGTCGTGTAGTCACTCGGAAAGAGCTGTGTCGCGCGTGCGTTTATGCAAGCAGTGGCAGAAATACCTGTTCTTTGAACGGTTCTTAGTACTAACCGGTTGAAAATTCACTTATTCCCATAACAGAGTTATGTTTCAGTCTTACCTGTTTACCAATTACATTCGCAATTTAAAGACCAGCATCAAAATAACTGTAATTAATGTAGCTAAATGTTAGTACGAAGGGCGTACTGTATTGCTTTATCTCTTATATATAATCCAAAACTGACTCATCACCGCAGGGCTCAAACCACTAGACCTAGGAAGCTGAAATTTTGCATGTTGGTTGATCCGAGTATGTAGAGGCCCAATAAGAAACGGATTTTGAAAATTTAATTTGTAAGTGACTTTTTTCGGCCCTTTGGCACTGAGCAAGGACAGTCGGTAAAATGTTCGGATTTAGCTCATTTTAAGCCGCCAGATACGAGAAACAATACTCGGAGGTCCTGTAGGGACCCCGAAACACACTTTTTAAGTTCCTAAAATGAACGGTTTCGGAGATCTTCCCAAATAACTGTGTTCCCTCTGAGAAGCAGATCAACGTTACTATGGCAACCGCTGAAATTTCGCAGACCGGGGATAGTTTTCTGGCAATATCTCGAAAACCGTTCGTTTTAGGGCCTCAAAACGCTGGGTTCGGGGAAACCACGAACATTGCTCCTCACATTGATACGCGCAAAAAGAGCTATAATCCATATTTCTACGATCAAATCGACTCGGAAAGTCTCATCTCTTATATATAATCCAAAACTGACTCATCACCGCAGGGCTCAAACCACTAGACCTAGGAAGCTGAAATTTTGCATTTTGGTTGATCCGAGTATGTAGAGGCTCACTAAGAAACGGTTTTTGAAAATTCAATTTGTAAGTGACTTTTTTCGGCCCTTTGTCATTGACAATCCAAAATTTAGTCATCGACGCAGGGCTCAAACCACTAGACCTAGAAAGCTGAAATTTTGCATGTTGGTTGATCCGAGTATGTAGAGGCCCAATAAGAAACGGATTTTGAAAATTCAATTTGTAAGTGACTTTTTTCGGCCCTTTGGCACTGAGCAAGGACAGTCGGTAAAACGTTCGGATTTAGCTCATTTTAAGCCGCCACGTACGAGAAACAATACTCGGAGGTCCTGTAGGGAACCCGAAACACACTTCTTAAGTTCCTAAAATGAACGGTTTCGGAGATATTCCCAAATAACTGTGTTCCCTCTGAGAAACAGATCAACGTTACTATGGCAACCGCTGAAATTTCGCAGACCGGGGATAGTTTTCTGGCAATATTTCGAAAACCGTTCGTTTTAGGGCCTTAAAACGCTGGGTTCGGTCCCACCTCTAACCTCGAACGTTGCTCCTCGCATTGATACGCGTAAAATGAGATATATTTTATATATAGAGGTTGCTTTTGGGGCTTGGATACGATCGTGATTTTGAGTCTAATTTTGTACTCTTTCGGCTGGTTGTTGTAAGCGAGCTTTCAGAAGTTTACTCGAATTTACAATGTTAAGATACTTTCTATTTTGCACGGTATGCTTTCATTTTCTTTATAAATTGGTTTTTTCTTAACTGAATATTTTTGTTTGTCAATTTTGATCTGCTCTTTTTCGTCTTTAACCATGATCTGCAACGTTGCTTCACAGTCGAATGTGTCGTTTCTACCGGCTGTCACGTTAATTATTATTGTTTCTTAATTACTCTTACTGAGGAATTGGGCAAACGTATTTCAGTAAAGTTGTTGTTTTGTCTTTCACGGCCATTGAATCGCCGCACAAGGCACGGCTTAAACCTAGAAAAGTTGCTGAGTTGTACTAATGGACTAATGATGCAGCAGAAAAGAGGAGAATTGAAGCTTTTGAAATGTGGTGATAAGGGGGAATGATGATCAGATGGGTAGTTAGGGTAACAAATGAAGAGGTATTAACACGAGTGGGAGAGGAGAGATGTTTCTGGCGACTGCTAATGAAGAGAAGAGATAGGAGGGTAGGACACATATTAAGACACCCAGAAATAGCAAGCTTACTGTCGACCAAAATATTATGTGCACTCGAGTTTGAAGGTTGTTTGTGAAGTAACCAATAGACCTTCATAAAATCCAATGACATCATCATTTTCAACGTTCGATTTTACGTTAGTTCATGTAGGTTTGGAATTTTTAATTTATATTTTAATATTTTTTATCGCAGTTGAAACACAAAAAGTGCCCCTTTTTAAGCGTGTTTCAACCATGCGTCACATTTAAGAATTATTATCTCACAAACCCTTAATAAGATCGAATCCGAATTTTAACACAATATACATTGGAACGTTGTATAACTGGTTTATTAATTTCAAAATTTTGTGTGTTCAAGAACGAATGTTGTTATTATTTTTGTAAGGTAACTCTTTCTCGGCTCGGGGTCGTTGGAAAATGTAGTTCTTGGTTGCGTTGTAATCCTTATACATCAAAAAGTTATGCTGTATGACTGTGAAATAGGTAAATTAATTCACTTATTTTATATCGGTTTGTATTTGTACGGAGAATTAAGACATGGTTCACCAGCTAGCCGCTCCGGGAAATGCTATACAGCGTTGCTGATATGGAGCCCATCACTTCCGAGCTAGACATACCATGACGCGTGATGTAGCCCATATTGGCAATGATGTACTGCTTTCACCGGAGCGGCAAACTGGTGAACCATGTCTTAATTATCCGTACAAATACAAACCGATATACAATAAGTGAATTAATTTACGTATTTCACAATCATACAGCATACCGTTTTGATGTATAAGGATTACAACGCGACCAAGAACTACATTTTCAAACCCTCCCGAGCCGAGGAAAAGTTACCTTACAAAAATAATAACAACTTTGTTTCTTGGACACAAAAAAATAATTAATAAACCTGTTATACAACATTCCAGTGTATGTTGTGTTAAAATTTGGATTCGATCTGATGACGGGTTTGTGAGATAATAATTCTTAAATGTGACGCATGGTTGAAAAACGCTTAAAAACAGGCACTTCTTGTGTTCCAACTGTGATAAAAAATATTAAAATATAAATTAAAAATTCCAAACCTACATGATCTAACGTAAAATAGAACGACGAAAATGATGATGATATTGGATTTTATATAGGTCTATCGGTTACTTCACAAACAAACTTCAAACTCGAGTACACATAATAGTTTGGTCGACAGTAGCTATGGATGGGAGGGTCGCATACTAGAACTGTAGGGGTAAACCAGGGTTAAACAGATTGCCTCGGATGTAGGGTGTGGTAGCTATGTAGAAATGAAACGATTAGCTCAGGAGAGGGATACATTGAGGGCTGCATCAAACCAGTTAAAAAACTGAAGACTCAAACAACAACAATCAGGAATTTTAATTACTTAGAGAGGCATGTGGGGCAAAAGGGTCGTTGGAGAATTTCAATCCCTGGGATGTAACACTGGAAGATACTGCATAATGTACATCAGCGGCCAAGGTGAGCGATATTTAACTATAGGTCTATTAATAGGGATATGTTTACGTTCAAATCATCAATTAGTATGGCCAAATTACATCCAGAATAGCTTAAGTAAGAATACATTTAATTCCCCATATTCCGATAGATTTGCCATTCCAGTGTGCAAGAGTGCAGTTCCCTCTTCAAACAATATTCGCAATTTCTTTAACAAAGCGCAATGACACACACTTAACAGTAGCACGTGTGCATTTAGACAAAACAATTTTTTCCCATGGCCAACTGTATGTGGCGTGCTCGCGAGCATCCGGACAACAAAATCGTTATGTCTCAGCAGAAGATGGCAAAACCATAAACGTAATTTTAAAATGTGTTAACATAATGTAACAACGAACCCTGCAGACGTTCACAACTCGATAAAATTCCCACTTTGCTGATCATATCAATATACTGTATGTATCAGAATATTCAGAATTAGAATGGACACACCTATAGCCGCGATTGCTGTAGTAGAATAGACCAATTATCAGCAATAATGCATCGTCCCCATTGTCTTGATCGCGGGCGAAGCCGCGGGTACCTGCTAGTACTTTATATTTTTCTACCCAAATAATGTACATTACACATCAGTTGTTACGTCCACCTTCCCAACATAATCTCTTTGTAGTTTTATGCACTTTTGCTATCGATATGTCAGTCTTTCCAGACCTTCCTGAAACAATTATTTCGGAGTGCTGCGACCTATCCCTTGGCAGCTATGTCCAGTTCTGCAAAATCCACAAAACGGCGACCATGCAATGGAAGCATAGGGGCAGTCCACCACCAAAGAAATGTCGGTCAGTGCCATCAGTTGGCAAGCGAACGGCGACAGTGTTCTAGGACACAAATGGCATCATCTTCATTGACTGGCTGGAATTGGGGGCCACGATTAACAGTGCAGTATATGTGGCAACCCTTAAGCGCTTACGTCGTGCCATTTAAACTAAGAGGTGAGGAAAATGGGCTAAATGTGTGCAACTGCAACATGACAATGCCTGCCCCCACTTTAGCCAAGAGACCACCACTGCCATTGATCAAATGGGATTCACGGTGCTGCCACAGCCACCATACTCTCCCGACTTGGCACCAAGTGATTAGCACCTTTTAGGGAACAAGATGAACCCTCTGGACACAGCTGTCAAGGCATGGGTACGCAGCACTCCGAAAGAATGGTTTCAGGAAGGTTTGGAGCCACTGACACATCGATGGCAAAAGTGCATAAAGTTACAAGGAGATTATGTTGAGAAGGTGGACGTAACAACTGATGTGTAATGGACTTCATTTGGGTAGATCAAAATAAAGTGTAAAACAATATGGTACGCCCCTCGTATTTTGATAGTGTTATCTGAAATAGAAGTAGAAGTGAGAGATTCAAGTTAACCTTCGAACAAAATTATGACCTTCCAAAATACAGTAAATGACAAAAAAAAAAAAAAAAACCGAGCCTTACAGTAGTCGCATATATGATGTGTAACATCTGACATAGAAGAAACCTCACGTAAAATTGTTGATACACCGGTATTTTATAATATTATTGGCACAAATATTAATCTATTGTAAAAGGGAGTGTTTTACAGATATTGTAGTTTATAATACGGAACTCATTTTATTAGATGATTTGTAGCTTCACCAGCACTAGCCTAAATAAAAACGATATGGATCAACTAGATTAATAGACGCGACACCGCTCATAAATAAAATTCCTTATAAACAGGTCCTCTTCATTCACAGACCGACACGTAATTTCATATGGATTCTGTTAAAATGAGTCATATTCATATGATAAATGTCGTTTAAAATTATAATCTGGTAGCAAAAATATCTACCCCGTCCGGTATTCGAACCCCAAGATCTCTAAATTTACAGTCATAAGCACAAACCCCACGGCTATTTCGACTACGCAATTTTTGTGCACAAGATGGTGACTTATTTCCACGTTCCAATAATACTGCATTACGGAATTAAGTTTCATTTATACTTTGCTTCTTTCGATAATGTTCCTGCGTGAAATTGAGTTTAAAATGCCTTTTGAATAGGCCCTCTTGGGAGTAAAGAGAATGTATTCAGTAATAGTTCATGAAGGCTTGCTCAATTCTCGTATAACCACAACGATTATATTATATTGGTGACTGCATTACAGTTATGTGGGTTAATATTTGAATAGCCATTGTGCAGAAACATAATACCGGCAATGCCGACTACTTACAATGTTTGATATTAAGGCATTTTACCATTTAAATACTGATACGAAAACTTCGAACATGTACCATGTCATTTGTTTCAATCACTTGACACCAGATTTCGCATGAGCGTTTTCCGTTCAGTATGTCATATACATTACACATGGCCGAGAGTACGTCATGGTATCAATTTCCGACACCGTGCGCTCATTGTTTCTCGTACCACTGCCAGCTGGCTCTTACCACTGCTCGCTGGATCGATCGATCGAGCGGGCAGTGCATATTTATGTTTTCCACCACTGCCAGCTAGTACACTTCCGTTCGATCGATCGAGCGGGCAGTGCATACTTCCGTTTTCCACTACTGCCAGCTAGTACACTTCCGTTCGATTGATCGAGCGGGCAGTGCATACTTCCGTTTTCCACCACTGCCAGCTAGTACACTTCCGTTCGATCAATCGATCGGGCAGTGCATACTTCCGTTCGATCCACCATTGCCCGCTCGATTGTTCCGATCCACTTCCGTCCCCAAGTTTCAAAATCACTCCCACAAAACTATCCAGCAACCGAGCGAAAAGATGTTACACATGAAAAACAACATTTACTTAAATCAAGAATGCAATGGCCGCTTCAACAAAAAAAGAATCGAAGAACCACAATGATCAAAATCGAAATTCCAGTTAAATAAATCAGCTCGTAATCTGCTCCCTACATTGTGCTACCTCTGTGCCCCATGCAATTAGTTCGGAACTGTTGTTTTGAGAATGGATAGTGGGAATAGCCACATACCTCTACTCCCACCTCCATACGTACAGACTTTCGCCCGTGTCCCCCAGGGGCTCACGGCGGGTGGGACATGAGTTAGCGACCACGGGACCCCAGCTAAGTCCGGGAATTGCTTCCACTTACTTGTTCCAGCTTCATCTCTGCCATCTCCCCACTCGACCTCCCTTGGTGAACTCCTGTTCTCTTCCGACCCTGACGGGATTAGGCCATCCAAGGGCTACGGAGTCTTTCACCTCCCGACTTAATTGGCCCTTGTCTCATCTTTCTTAATACCCTAATTATTCGAGGGGTCATACCTCTTCTTTTATATCCATGGTATCTCCTGCATTCTGCTCAAGGCCCTGAAGGAGGCAGGGACCGGGTAGCCCCACCTCTTCTGGCACACCCTGGATAGTGCTACGGGAGATATGGAACTACGCCCATAGTCATGTCGGCTGTTAGTCCAATGTCGGTTTAAGGGGAAGTGACGGACTGTCTCCCACCACTAGCTTCTGCACTGCTGAGAATAAGAGGTAGTCCCCCGTCCCGATAAGCAGCCGTACTACGGGCCTCCGGGGGTGGCAGCTAATCACACTAACCACTACACCACAGAGGCGAATAATAATAATAATAATGATAATAATAATAATAATAATAATAATAATAAAATCCACTGCCTTTTTCCAGTCATTGGAACGGGTCAGGGTTGGAATGAATGAAGCCCCCATCTAGCGGCGATGATAGGCATTGTGCCGGCTTCCGAAGCCTGTCGCACTCCTCTGAGACAATGATTAGTGAATGACAGATGAAATGATATTGGAGAGTGTTGCTGGAATGAAAGATGACAGGGAAAACCGGAGTACCCAGAGAAAATCTTGTCCCGCCTCCGCTTTGCCCAGCACAAATCTCACATGGAGTGACAAAGATTTGAAGCACGGAACCCAGCGGTGAGAGACCGGCGCGTTGCTGCCTAAGCTACGGAGGCTACCCTAATAATAATAATAATAATAATAATACAACTCTCTCTAATCCACCATAAATAACTACCCCTCTAGTTTTGTTATACAATAAAAAATATAAAAATCTTCTAAATGGTAAGATTACCTCAAACTAGATTATTAAACATTTGCAATAACAAAACTATTTTTAAAATATGGTTAGTTTGTCGAAAACATTCCAATGTACCGGTACCAGTTAATGCTAATATTGCTAGAACAAAAATTAAATATTATTCTGTTTTGAAAACTGTACCTGTTTTATGTATCCCAGGCCAACACTAATCTCTTGTCCGCAATCTGGACAGGGTATATTTAGTTCTTCGCAATCTGGACGGTTTTTGACTTGTTCGCAATCGAGACACAACCAATTTGAAATGAGTCACTTCAAATTCACACCACTCGACACAACATAATTCGGTAGAGGGGTGGAGGGAGGGAATCTACCTGACCGCTCTCGATGGGCGCAGTTCCACTGCCACTTTTGAAAGGTTTATGCTAATAACCAGGGTCATTAGTGAAGTTTGGGTGCAGTTCCATACAACCCAGTGCTACACGCTCAAGGGCTCACATTATCTCCTGCCTTCTGAACAAGGCCCAAAAGGAGGCTGGGTGTGTGTAGCCCCACTAATTCTGGCACACCTGGATAGTGCTACACCTTCAAGGGCTCACATTATCTCCTGCCTTCTGATCAAGGCCCTAAAGGAGGCACTTATGCCACAACCTGGATAGTGCTACACCCTCAAAGGGCTCGCAGGAGGAAGTGAGTGAATGTGAAGGACTGGTTTTGTCTCTTCGTCAAGCACATATCCCCTCAATGCTTCCTGAATGTACAACTGTATCATCTTCAGATCGGAATTCAGACACACCATTGTTTATAAAGGGACATGGCAAATATTACAGCGTTATTTAAAGGGTTTACCTCGTAGGGTAGTAACTAGGATTCCCCGCTCTCCAAATATATTTTATGTTAATCTGGGGGCTAGAATGAGGATTACTGAGCCTCTCAATGCATAAATGAGATAAAGCACTTTTGATTCCTAACTTAGCTATGCCAGAGGTGGTTTTCTGAGATTTCCCACTTTTAGTCTAGGATCTAGGTGAATGCCGCGAAGGTACATAAATTAAGTTCACGGCTGTCTCCTACCCAAATCCTAGCTTCAGTTACGAATACACACAATCACAACGACAGAGGTTGTCCCATTCCACACACACCTACTGTCGGCCAAAATATTATGTGTACTCGAGTTTGAAGGTTGTTTGTGAAGTAACCAATACACCTACATAAAATCCAATAACATGATCATTTTCGTCGTTCTATTTTACGTTAGTTCATGAAGGTTTGGAATTTTTAATTTATATTTTAATATTTTTTATCGCAGTTGGAACACAAAATGTGCCCGTTTTTAAGCGTGTTTCAACCATGCGTCACATTTAAGAATTTTTATCTCACAAACCTGTCATTAGATCGAATCCAAATTTTAGCACAATATACATTGGAATCCTGTATAACTGGTTTATTCATTTCAAAATTTTGTGTTTCCATGAAACAATGTTGTTATAATTTTTGTAAGGTAACTTTTTCTCGGCTCGGGGTGGTTGGAATTCGTATTTCTTGGTTGCGTTGTAATCCTTATACATCAAAATGGTATGCTGTATGATTGTGAAATACGTAAATTAATTCACTTATTTTATATCGGTTTGTATTTGTACGGGGAATTAAGACATGGTTCACCAGTTAGCCACTCCGGTGAAAGATGTACAACGTTGCCAAGATGGGCTCCCTCACGCGTCATGGCGCGCCTCGCTTGGAAGTTATGGGCTCCATATCAGCAACGCTGTACAGCATTTCCCGGAGCGGCTAGCTGGTGAACCATGTATTAATTGCCCGAACAAATACACACCGATATATGATAAGTGAATTAATTAATTTACGTATTTCACAGTCATACAGCATACCTTTTTGATGTATAAGGATTACAACGCAACCAAGAACTACATTTTCCAACCACCCCGAGCCGAGAAAAAGCTACCTTATAAAAATGATAACAACTTTCGCTCTTGAACACACAAAATTTTGAAATTAATAAACAGTTATACAACATTCCAATGTATATTGTGTTAAAATTTGGATTCGATCTGATGACGGCTTTGTGAGATAATAATTCTTAAATGTGACGCACGGTTGAAACACGGTTAAAAACGGGCACTTTTTGTGTTCTAACTGTGATAAAAAGTATTAAAATATAAATTAAAAATTCCAAACCTACATAAACTAACGTAAAATAGAACGACGAAAATGATGATGTTACTGGATTTTATGTAGGTCTATTGGTTACTTCACAAACAGCCTTCAAACTCGAGTGCACATAATATTTTGGTCGACAGTAAATACACGGGGCTATGTGACCACGATATCGCAGTCTCTAAATGATTCAACAACAACCACATCATTTAAAGGACTGTGTTTATTAGGATAGGTTAGGTTTGGTTGAGGCACACTCTGTGTTGCATTAACCGGAGAGATTAAATTTCCCGTCTCAGTCCTTCAATACCGTGGTATCGGGTTAAATCACATTTAGCGGTTAATCCCTCTTTCAATATTTCATTGTCTGATCAAGCTACTTACACAGCCATTTCGACACAATGAAGCTTCGTTAATTTCCTGTCATATATTCCATTTAATCCTCATGATCAATTGGAATGGACTGTGACTCACGTAAATTCATTTGTTAGAGAATGTCCGATTTATCAGGCCCCATGTTCCCTGGTCAAAGTAATATTAATGAACTGTTTATAGGTGAGGGCGAGTTAACCTGACATCCTACTCTATTCTCTGTCAGTAATACAAGTGGATGAAAATACTGTTATAATCAGCGATAATTATCGATGTTAATTTTTTCACTAAAGGAAACAAATATACTAAAATAATGGGAATGAAGGAAGCAAGAAACGAAGGAAGGAATGAACAAAAGAACAAAGGAAGGAAAAAAGGTAGGAAGGAATGAAGGAGGGACGTAATGAAGGAAGGACTCAAGGAAGGAAGGACGCAATGAAGGAAGGACGCAATGAAGGATGGACGGAAGGAAGGACGCAATGAAAGAAGGACGTAAGGAAGGAATGAATGAAGGAGGGACGTAATGAAGGAAGGACGCAAGGAAGGAAGGACGCAATGAAGGAAGGACGCAAGAAGGAATGAAGGAGGGACGTAATGAAGGAAGGACGCGAGGAAGGAAGGAAGGACGCAAGGAAGGAAGGTAGGACGCAATGAAGGAAGGAATGAAGGTAGGACGCAATGAAGGAAGGACGCAAGAAGGAATGACGGAGGGACGTAATGAAGGAAGGCCGCAAGGAAGGAAGGAATGAAGGAGGGACGTAATGAAGGAAGGACGCAAGGAAGAAAGGACGCAATGAAGGAAGGACGCAAGAAGGAATGAAGGAGGGACGTAATGAAGGAAGGATGCAAGGAAGGAAGGACGCAATGAAGGAAGGACGCAAGAAGGAATGAAGGAGGGACGTAATGAAGGAAGGACGCAAGGATTGAAGGAAGGAAGCAAGGAAGGAAGGAAGGACGCAATGAAGGAAGGAATGAAGGAAGGACGCAAGGAAGGATGGAAGGACGCAATGAAGGACGGAATGAAGGAAGGACGCAAGAAGGAATGAAGGAGGGACGTAATGAAGGAAGGACGCAAGGAAGGAAGGAAGGACGCAAGGAAGGATGGAAGGTCGCAAGGAAGGAAGGAATGAAGGAAGGACGCAATGAAGGAAGGACGCATGAAGGAAGTAAGGACGTAATGGACGAAGGACGCAATGCAGGAAGGAAAGAAGGACGAAGGGAAGGAAGGAAGGACGTAATGGACGAAGGACGCAATGAAGGAAGGAAGGCTGGAAGGAATGCAGGAAGGAAGGAAGGAAGGAAGGACGCAGGGAGGAAGAAAACTTGTAGTTTAACGTAACCGTTAATCTTGTGATTATGAGCCACGGGACCTCCTTTTTACGAGGAATCCAAACCACAGGACGTGATATTGCACATCAGAAATCTCACGATCATTATGCGGGAAATAAACCCGGTGAAACGCAACCAGCCCACTTCACAATCCCCCCGGAAAACAGTTCACTTGCAACTTACCGTAAATTATGGTAAGAGTTCATATTGGTTTCAACAGAGACCTGATTATCCTTGTGCTACACCATCAGTTATTGCTCATGTCATCCTTCTAAGTCCTCAGATTAAGATTCCAGAGAAAAGCAAGAAGTTGCTTATTTCACTTCATCTCAAATCTCCACATTTGTTTGGCGGCAAAAGTAGGAACTGATCGTCTGCAGTCCTTACTTGAATTAAAACAGATACACACACTAATACAGCCATCACAATTAACACCGGTTATCAGACAGATTCTACACACACCCAAAGTACACGGGGCTACATGACCGCGTTGTCGCAGCCCCTAAACTTAAGAACCAACCAACCATCAAATCTCCATAAAATACTGACAATGTTAATTCCAAAACATAATCATTTTGAACCCTAATGTCTGGTAAGTGGAGGAAGGACCTGAAAACAAATGTAGTATCAAGAAAATTACTTGAAACAGACGAATGTGGTTTGTTTGTTAAGATTTCATGTACTAATGTTGATATTCTGTAAACTATGCCAGTCATACATCACAAATACACACACACAACTAGGGACACCACACAATACCCCACGTTATCAGAAAATTCTTCACACATTTCTACCAAGCACACAGTGCTTAAGAGATCACGATAACCAAGCCCCTAAATGAAACAACAATAGGCAATAACAATGTGTGAGTGCCGAGTATCGGAGATTGAAATTACAGTATACCCACCCTGGTCGAATAATGAACGAAGTTGAAAAATCAGAGAATTTTGAATTTTGTCCAAATTATCTAATTATTTTTCTTTCATCTGATTTACGCTTCAGTAAAATTAGGTCCTGGCTTGCTAATGACATTAAACTAGGATATTTGCATTGCATTCTGTCTTAGTAATGTAATACTCGGTGCATATATGTTTATAGTAAATTGATAACGACATTGCAGCATTATCAGAAAAGCGATTGTGCAGTAAAGTAACTCTGGTATTGCCGATGAGTTACATTGTATCATATTAATGTTCCACAAGGAACAATCCCCTCAGAAGATTGGCCGGATCGCAATGGGGCAGCCAACCAGCAACCATCAAATCTTCTGCAATGGCATTATGTTATTCCACCGCAGAGTACGCTTGTCCTGTTTGGTATAATTCAGCTCATTTCAAACAGGTGGATGTGGCTCTCAATGATACGTGCAGAATAATAACTGGGTGTCTTAAATCCACTCCAATTGAATGGTTTTACTACCTCGCCGGGATAGCACCACCTTCTGTTCGAAGAAGGAAAGGAAAGGAAGAAGGTGGAGCATGAAGGAACTCATCCGTTATATGGGTACGAATTACACACACCAAGACTGAAATCTAGAAAGAGTTTCCTAAAAACATCAAAGGAACTCACAACCACCGAGAAAAATGCTAGACTACAACCACTTGCACAACGGAGGATCTATACCTAGCCTCAGAGAATGCACTACAAGTCGCCAAGTTCTGGTCTAATTGTATTTAGGGAAATATTTTGTATTGTGTAACATGTTTCTGATACGAGAATAATAATATTGACGTAACGATACGTATAATTGGGAGCAAGTAGACCTTGCTTCAGTAAGTTAAACCCAGAATTCGTACCGTACGCCGAAACAGCCACTGTTCACCCGACTGGTTTTCAATTAGGAGTAATTTGTTTAATCATATAACTCGTACGAAATAAATCAGAATGCAGTTTTGCCTTTAGATGGTTATTCTGGTAGGTTTTATTTTATTTATGGTATGGCTTTTATTGCCGGGAGAGTCCGGGGACATGTTCGGCTCGCCTGAGTCTGTAGCTGCTTCCAACGGACACCCTTAGGGTGAGCTGCAAGTTCCGTTCAATTTCAAGTAGTTCCAACTTTCGCCAACAGATATCAATGATAGCCTACCTAGTGGTGAACGTTGGAACTTTGATAGAGCGTTCCTATGAAATCTAACCTAACATTTTAGCTTTACACATGTTTAGTTTGTGGAAGGATCATTTACATGCCATAAATCTATGACATGGGACCGCCAGCTTTACTTCCCCTCCGAAGGAAGACATACTGAAGGATTTTTAAAGCTCTTAAAAATCCGACGACTTCGGCCGGGTTTGAACCCGCTATCTTCGGCACAGCAGTTCAGCATGCTACCAACTACGCCACCGAAGCCGCTATTCTGGTAGGTAATTATCCCCATGAGTAACAATGCCTTGCGAAATGCGTTTCCAATTCAAATGAATATAAGTTAAAGCAAAGTAGCTGTCCTCCACTTTGTACAGCCCTTGGAAACAGAAAATGACCGGGTGAGTTAGCCGTGTTCGTTACGGCATGACTGCTGGCAGTCGCTCACATCCGGGAGGCGAGGAGGTTCGAATCCCCCCGCCGGAAATCTTGAAGATGGTCTTCTGTGGTTTCCCATCTTCCTTCCAGGCAAATGCCGGGGTTGGTCCCTAACTATAGGCCACAGCCGCTACCTTCCCACTCCTCGTCCTTACATTCACAACTTTCCTCCCCAGACAACACTCCACAGGCGACGGTACGTGTAGCTCACCCATTGGGTGTCCGCCTCGAAGCAGCTACAAAACTGGCGAGCCGAACATGTCCTCGGACACTCCCGACTCTAAAAGCCATACGCTCAAAAAAAGAAAAAAAAACACCGGAATTGAAATGTCTTGGCAGAACTAGAAATAGTGCCAAGTAAGATTGCCACTACATAATGAGGTGGTTTAGTAACTTTGTCTGAAATGTAAAGTAATTAGAGTTCTTACCAATGGTTGTGGTAGTTTCAGTGCTAAACAGCCATAAGCAATCCCAGTGTTGGATTATCAATAATACGGTATTGATGAAAAAATGGGTTTGAGTTACGCTTGTATCAGATATCTTAATATTCTGTACCTCTCATCTAAATGGCCTGTAAATTTTGTACAATACACGACCTAATTTCTGGCGGCTTCGGTGGCGTAGTCGGTACCATGCTGAGCTTCTAAGCCCAAGATCGCGGGTTCAAACCCGGCCGAAGTCGTCGAATATTTTAAGAGCGATAAAAATCCCTCAGTATGCCTTCCTTCGGAGGGGAAGTAAAGCCGGCGGTCCCATGTCATAGATTTATAGCATGTTAAAGAACCTTTCACTAATTACACATGTGTGAAGCTAAATTGTATAGGTTAAGAATGTAAACAACGCTCTTAGGTCCCTACGTTCGTTGCCAAGAGACGACTGTGGTGGCGTCTGGTAGCTAAGTTCTGAACTAGTAGTCGTTAACGGTGGCGTTTGGCGGCTAAAGTAGGAATTATTTGAAAAATTGAAAAGTCTGAAGTCCTTACTTGAATTTTAAAAAAGTCCTCTCGGCACGCCGGAAGGCGGAGGTAGATTTCACCGGGCAAACCTGGGGATAGGTGAAAATAGGCAGAATATGCAGGTTTTCGTAGAAGGATCAGACCTCATTTATTGCGAGAAAGTATTTTATAATCGGAGCTTAATTAACTTTGTTTTTCGTCATTTTATGCATATATTAAACATTTTATTGTCTTAAGGGGAAGGTAACATTCTTGTCATTTGGGGTCAATTTTTATACTTGTGGTCACACTGTCCTTATGCAAGGTTTCGACACTGATGTGTAACTATCTAACGGTCTGTTACTTGTTCACGCAAAATTTTATCTCCCGCAGAGATTTTGGTTGGTTCCTCAGTTTAGGGGCTGCGACAACGCGGTCATGTAACCCCGTGTACTTTGGATGAGTGAAGAATCTGTCTGATAAACGGTGTGAATTGTAATGGCTGTATTAGTCTGTAATTGAGGTAAGGACTGCAGACGGTAAATTTCAAGCAGTAGTTCCTAATGTTGCTAACAAATACTACCGTCAACGACACCTAGCTGTGAACATGGCTACTAGATGTCACCGCAACCAACAACTCGCAACGAACGTTGGAACTTCCCCTGCAAAGGAAAGCATATTGAGGGATTTTTAGCGCTCTTAGAAAATTCGACGACTTAGGCCGGCTTTGAACCCGCGACCTTGGGCACAGAAGTTCAGCATGCTACCAGTTAAGTCACCGAAGCCGCTTCACACTTAGTCTGATAGAAAACTGATGTGATCTCGTGCAAGTGCGCTGTCATGGCAACGTCTGATGGCTCATCCCTCATCAATTTAGTAGGGTTGTCATGGCAACCTCTGATGTCTCTTGGCATTTTCTTATAATTCTGAAATCATTTTTCTCATCCCTTGGCGTAATGGTGGGTCAAATCAAAAATTCTTTCAGACAAAAGTTGTAGGTAAATATTTGGGGAATATTGTCCATTTTGTACGGTTTTGATATTGTGCCTATTAAGAGAGATATGATCAATGTTTCCCGAAAAACCCACTTTTTCCAACCCCTTTGGTCAATGGTTGGTGCTATCAAAAAACTTTTCAAACATAAATTTTTGAGCCTTATCCGACACATAGTATGAACTTTGAATGGATTTGATATTTCAAATATTAAGAGAGTTATAGCGATATTTCACTTTTTCGAAAAAAGCCCCCCATTTCCACCCCCGTTGACCGATTGTGCCCATTAACGAACTCGACCGAGATTTTATAGGGATACATATTATGCAAAAATTTCAAAGTGATTGGTGCAAAATTGCGGTATTTATCGTGTCCACAAGAAAGTGATATATATATATAAATATGTATATAAATATATATATATATATATATATACGTAAATAGATACATATATACATAAATCTTATATATAAAAGTGAAAGTCTGTATGTATGTATGTGGGTGGGTTGGTTCCGTATACAAATCTACACCGTTCCACCAATCTCAACCAAATTTTGCATACACATAGTTTAGGACCCAGAAGGAACCGCTGGCTACATGAATTTTCGATAGTCGTTCTCATTCTTCTGATTTCGGACCTTTTGCACTCAAGCACAGGCTAATCAAATCATAAAATATACTCATGAAGGAATGGCAAGGCAGATAGTTTCCATGGCAACATAGCTCAAGTCGAGACACGGCCGACTGGATCTCAGTTGCGCTCTACACTACCGGTATAGAAAATGAGGATCTTTAGTAGAAATCACGTTAGTTACTCAACTGCTCACACAGCACTGTCAACCGAGTTTAGCATAAAGACTTGACACTATCTATTTGTCAAATACCACTCACTCACTCACTCACTCACTCATTCATTCATCACGAAATCTCAGAAACCACCAAACGGATTGGAATGAAATTTGGTATGCAGCTTCCTCAAGGGCCGCAAATGCCCACTAAGGGAGTATTTTTGGATATTCAGGTTTTAAAGGGGTGTTTAAGGGGGTAGACCTGAATTTCATTCAATCTTCCGATTGATTTCATTGGGGGATGTGATACTCGGCATATAAACTCATCATTAAAAATAAGAAGACACGTGTCTGAGGGTTTTTCGATGTGATGTATATTATGAGGTGAAAGGGGTGAAAAGTGGAGATTGAAAGATTCTTAACGGAGCGTGTATCTCTTAAACAACATAGGCGAGGAGTTTAAAACTCAGCGAAAAAAATACATAAAAAGGAAGTAAATATATGTTTGACCGTTTTTTTTCATAAATCCAATTTAAGGGGCCCATGGGGAGGGACGAAATTCTGGGAGGACGGACAGGAAAGAAAGTGTCCTAACTGATTGACTGACTCACTCATCAAACTCAGGGGGAAAAAACTGCTTTAAAGTAAGTAAATAGCTGTTCGACAGTTTTTTTTTTCAAAATCAAATTTAAGGGGTCCATGGGGAGGGATGAAATTCTGAAAAAAGAAAATTGAAAGAAAATGTCCTGACTCACTCACTCACTCACTCACTCACTCACTCATCATCGCCCAGCCAAAATTATTGAAGTTAGAAACATGACATTTTGGGGATATGTTCGTTGTATGTCGAAAACGTCCACTAAGGAAAGAGTTTTGGATATTCAGGTTCTAAAGAGGTGTTAAGGGGGTAAACGTGCATTTCATTGAATAAAAATATCTCACGAGTGGTTTCATTTGGGGATGCGATACTTGGCATATATACTAATCATTAAAAATAAGCTGGCACATGTCTAATGTTTTTTCGATGTGGTGTATATTATGAGGTGTAAGGGATGAAAAGTGAGGGTTGAAAGATTCCTAACGGAGCGTGTATCTCTTAAACGACATAGGCAAGGAGTTTGAAACTCGGAGAAAATCAATCAGCTTAAAAATAAATAAATAAATAAATAAATAAATAAATAAATAAATAAATAAAATAAATAGGTGTTCGACCGTTTTTTTCATATGCAATTTAAGGGGCCTATGGGGAGGGGTGAAATTCTGGAAGAAAAACCTCCACTAAGGAAGGACTTTTGGATGTTCACTCTCATCGACCAACCTAAACTATTAAAGTTAGAAGAATGATATTTTGGGGATATGTTTGTTGTGTGTCGAAAACGTCTACTAAGGAGGGATTTTTGGATATTCAGGTTCTAAAGGGGTGTTAAAGGGGTTAAACCTGCATTTCATTGAATAACAATATGACACGACTATGACGCGAGCGAAGCGAGGCTAAAAATGAGATGGTGTGTGTCTGTGTATTACTCAATCACGCAAGTACCACTGGTCCGATTTACATGAAATTTACATGGAAGTAGCTGATTTACCTGGTTAACATATAGGTTACTTTTGATTGCAATACTTTGCACTATTTAAAGATGGCGACCATTTTAGTGACGTCACTACACCCTTTGGTTTCAAACTTTCATATTTCCATTTCAAATAAAAAGAGAACGCTAAGAAATAGCAAACTTTTGATGGCATATACGAGGTTTAAAATTACATTTTCTATCCGAAAGGTATCTCCAACGGTTAACGAGTAAAACCTAAATTTGTGTTATAAAACACGGTCAACGCCGAGCGGTGTAGTTGGGCAAAATATTCCATCCTTAATCTCCCTCTGCGCAGCACCTCGCCTATCCCCTGTTTTAACTGTCACCTTCACATTTTAATTTATTTATGACGCGTAGCGAAGCACGGGTACCTCAGCTAGTTATGTATAAACTTTTGAACTGACGGTGGTTTCGGGGTCTAGGGGATGTGAAACGTGAAGGTAAGTCAACATTTTCCGGAAGTCGAAACATGGTACCCATTGCAATAGTTAGTTTTCTAAAGAAATCTACCTAAAACAGATAACACACACTAATACAGTCATCACAATTAACACCGGTTATCAGACAGATTCTACACACACCCAAAGTACACGGGGCTACATGACCGCGTTGTGGCAGCCCCTAAACTTAAGAACCAACCAACCATCACCGACCTAATTGCTGAAAGGTTCTCTCAGTAACCATGAGGTGTGAGCACGGAGTAAATTGTGGAAAACAGGGAGCTGAATGCAAGGGTCTAGCAGGTAATGACTAGCGCCCGGGCTGATTAGAATACAGTGAAAATGCATTATAGGACATGTGAGACGGCTCATGCCTTATTCAAGCGCTCGAGAGACAAAAGGATGGTACGCGACAGAGATGGACGTCAGGCACCACTGTCTTTAATGGCTACATTGATCGCTTTAACCTTCCAGTTGGCATGCAACTACAGTAACTTCCATGACCTAATACCACATGATCTACATGTAACATAATATCAAGAGCTACAGACACTAAACACAGATGATGACAGCACTCGAAATGGAAATATGTATACAGGGTGTCTTTTATGAACCTTTGGAGAAGGATAGGTCGTGTAGGGGACGGGTATAGAAGTAATTTGAGATAGGGAACTTGGGGTCGGAGCGGCCTCCTTAACCCCTAAAATAAGGATTGATTCAGGCCCTCCACCCTGTAAGTTAGGCAACCGACCCAAGCCACTATTACCTTTCTCAATTCTTGGCAAGATTGACTATTGCCATGTGGCGCTGGCGTAATGGATAGCGTTGCAGTCCGAAAGGCCGGTAGTCCCGGGTTCGATTCCGGGCTTGGGAATTTTTTAAAATGTTATTTAAGGTGTAAGTTTTAAAGCTTGATACCTTCGATAAATTAAATCGACCTTTGTGCACTTCGTAGCATCACAATGTTTAAGTCGATTGCCTAACTTACAGGGTGGAGGGCCTGAATCAACCCTTATTTTAGGAGTTAAGGAGGCCGCTCCGACCCCAAGTTCCCTATCTCAAATTACTTCTACACCCGTCCCCTACTGTGCCCAACTGGCCACGGCAGTCTGGCATCGAACTCAGGTCTCATGAGAGAAGACCAGGCACATGGTTATGCCTAGATTCGAACCATTGATCTCTGCGGGGGAGCAATTATTGGGAACCCAAAGAGCAATGAGAGGTACACTGGCATATAACATGGTAGCGTGATTTCACGATCTATAGGTGAATATCATAGCAATTTAAGGGAAGAACTGTAGCCAAATGCAAGGAAATATACATTTTCAGAGCATACGAAAGTGAGAGAAGGCCAGTTTGAAGTTTTACAAATGACCCTTAGCAAGTGGGCGGAGTAGTCTAGGCGCCTACCGAACTACTTACGTCTGGAGCGGAGAGACAGCTCAGAATTAATGACTCGGGTATCCACCGCTTGACAACGGTGCAAGCTATGGCGGGATCGACTGCACATGGAAATTAATTGATTACAGCTAAATGGAGCATTGAAATGCATTGAAATATACACCCAGGTGAATATATTCATGGAGAGGTAATTTAGGAATGGTTTTTCACCTAAATTAAGGCCTTTATCTCCAAATGAATGCATCACAACCTACCCTACGCTCAAGAGCATTGACTTAGTGACCAGTCAACGGGGAAGTACCATGATAGCGTGCCCACGCGCTGAACTAAGGCAATTAATTGTAATTAATTGGCCGAAGCGATCGTCGGCACGCGAATGTTTTTGAAACCTCCACACCTAAATAAACAAGATGTAGATGTCATTTCGGCTGAAGAGGTATTATTTCAAGAAAGGAGTCGCTCTCGTGTGTCCAGTGGACTATTTTGTACGAGAAACCTTTATATAGGGGGAGCGAGGCAAGCCAAGTCAGTCTTCTTCTAGGTTCATCACAAGGCTTCTGCAGTTCATCACAAGGTCTTCTTCTAAGTTCATCACAAGTCTTCTTCTAAGTTCATCACAAGTCTTCTGCAGTTCATCACCAGTTCTTTACCAGTCTTCTACAGTACACACGTAACTAAGACGTTGCTAGTAGCGCGCCAAATGTTAAAGTATCAACGCGCCGTCGTTGGAGAACAATAGAAGCAAGTTATAAAGCTTCGTAAATAATCATGAAGTGCGTCGAAAGTAAAGTATTACAGATGTTTACATATTATCTGACGCAAATATAAATTCGCCACAGTGAAAAGGAACTTATAATGTTTTGAACAGTTCTTATACCGGGAGGTATTGTCAGAATTATATATGACAGCATCATCAGAAACACTACAATGATGGGAGCTTGGAAACCATTGCCACCTAATTTGGATAGTGATCTGAACAAGATTGCAGGGAACGAGGATGGAACGTCCGTAAAACGCTGTTAGATTGTCACGGAGACCAGCGGTTGTCATAATTACAGCGCATCTCTGAGATCAGGCGTAGGAGAAATCCAATTTAAGGATCAACATGTGAAGTAGTGGATAAATGTATATAAATTGTGAAATAGTGTTTTAAAGTGTTCATGTGTATAGTGATTAATATGCAGTGTATTGCAATGATAAAAACCACTGATAAAAATATGTGTATCATGTGGAAAGTGTATGAATCTAAGTGTTGTGTCAAGGATAACATGATGGCTTAAGTCAAGCTCATGGTAGCGCTAAAGCCGAGGCGCTGGCACTATCCAGCAAAGAGGAAAAAAAGTGAGTACCCATTTTTTATAATGTAATTATAACTAAGTAGTTCACCATGTAACGATTTATCACTTTGAGTAAGATGTAATAGTCACTTACTGAACGAGTTTTCACCACTGGTCTTGAATAAAATATGGCTTGGAAGGTGATTTGTTTAAGGCCATTCAGGCAAAAAAATGTGATGGATGTATCGGTAACGTTAAATGATAATAAATAATATTATGGGTCGGCAAACAGTAAAGTAATAGGCATTTTTGGCCTAAATAGTGTTCAAATAGTGTCATGTCTAATGTAAAGATACTGTATTTGGTAAACAGTGAGAGTATAACGTGAAATATAAAGAAATACGAGAGCTTTTTCCGTGTCAGTGAAATATGAATGAATATTTGATATGGTCAATCCTTAGGATTATTGTTTGAGGACCATTAAAGTAAAGTAAGCCAGTAAAATTTTATTACATTTGTGTTAGGAGCTATGTAAAGCTTTGGCTTAAGTGGTATGACAGAGAACGCGAGTGCCTTAATAATGGAGTCATATATGTGAAGTATTGTTTGAGCCGCTTGTAAGCGTGCAGAATTAACGTAGAATCCAGTGATTTACGTAATAAATATAGCGGGGACAACTAGTATAGCTTGCACGTTAGGTGAGAAGTTGGCCAAATCTACGAGTAGTATCGCCCTTGAGCATACTGTATTATTTCTCAGCGAATTGGACAGAGCCTGTCTGTATCCAACGCTTGCTTGAATTTTGCCACTATTGACGTCCGTCGAGACGCTGTGAGCATGTGTGTGTTAATGACCCACCCTGTGAGGTGAGGATCATATTCGTCGTTTAGGAACGCAGGTTTCCTTATATTTTATTGACAGCTGCTGGTGAAAGTCGTTGGATTTTCACTATGATGCGCGTCTAAAAGCCACTAGTCGTCACCATAGAACGGCAAGACTATCACTAGAATGCCACCCCAGCCATGAATGTTAATTATGGAGCCAGTTTGAGCCCAAGACACTATAAGGATAGATGTTAAATATTTAAATTGACTCAATTATTTAGGAGCCACACTCCGTGTTACTCTAGTCTGCACTTTGTAAACAAACCTGACCTTGATCTTGACAGAGTGAGAGAGAGGGGAATGGTAGACCATTTCTGTAGCGGCCATCTTGGAGAGCCGGCTGGAACGAATTTTATTGCCTGCTAAGGGGGAGGAAGGTCGTCCGACCGGTCCCTTGTAAATTAGTCACACTAGGACACTGAGAAATCTCGATATTTAAATATGCAAGTAAGATATGATTATTTTGATGATGCCAAGTGAATTGAATGGTGGGTTGCAACTCACATACGTTGTTGAATCATAGAAATCAGATAATATTTGGCTCAATTATTCTCTGAGGAGAAAAGCTGAACCAAAATAATGTAGGCATCTTCTTTTAGAGTGCATTTTGCCATTCCTGCTAATTTATGCAGACGGGTATGTGTTCATCCCAGAACATGACACATTTGTAACAATGATAAGCCCGACAAGACCCAGAAAATCGTAATATGGCGAAACTATAAAATTAAGTACCACTTTTCCTAAGGCGTTCATATGCATGGAAGGAAGGAAGACGATTCACGCAACACAAAAAAAAATATCTGTTAATGATTGCAGAAAGTAATGTATTCATGTTAATCAAGGTAAATGCCATAAGAAATGGGAAAATGTTTTATTAGTATCATTTTATGTGATATGTGATTTTTGTGTTATGATACTCCCATTAACTAAAGTTGTGTTAGTTGTTGAACACTATGGAAACCCATGGAAGTCTGAAAATATCATTGACAGGATGTTAGAATTAGATTTGAGTGCAGTGCAGCACTATTTTACGAAGAAAGCTCACAGAACAACCCTATTTTATTTGTGGGAATCAAATGTAAATTGTCCTTTGTTTTGTATTTGTTGTGTAGCCATTGATTTTAGACCAGTAAATGTGTTACCTTTAGGAAAATGTTGTGTATTTCCTGTAGAGTAGTTACCTGGTAGACTCAAATCCTGAGCATGTGGTCGTATGGTGGGCAGGAACGTCCCATACCTCGAAAGACCGTGAGTTAGTTGGGATACGAACACATGGTCCACATGATGACAATCGGGTACATGGAGGAGATGTCTCTGTACTGGGATTGAGTCACAGGTACTGCTAAAAAGTCGGCCAAGATATTAATGGTAGAAGCAAATATAGCATAGAAATTAGGACAGAATAGGAAAGGCCGCGTCCCATTTGTTAATAAGCCATCGCGTGATATAAATTATTGATAATCCTCCATAAAACATGCTTAAATGTAAATGTAACTTACACACAAACCCCTTTAATTATCATGTCACCCAGGTGTGTGGGGCAAAGCGTGTTATCCCTATATATTACCCTCATCATTATCAATGTCGCCCGTGAGTGGGGCCTGTTGATATTACGGGTCACCATAGGCACATGAGGGTGAGCATCAATACATTAATCTTTATCAATGGCGCCCAGTACGTGGATGGCTTATGGGATTCAGTAAACCCCATAATAATAGCATGGTTTTCATGGGGAAAACCATAGAAATGATATTTTTCCTCAAACTTTGTTTGAGCGATTGTGAGTCTTTCTAAATGATATTCAGACGTCAGACACGGTTGTCAGACGGGTACGAGGGTCTATACCCATTCCATAGTTAGTTTTGACATTTTATAATATGTTGTTGTTGTTGTCGTGGGATCGGAATCCTTTCCTTTCCAATAGAACGCGCCAGCATACTCAGCTGCGGCCTACCTATATCTCAAATTAAGAAGTACAGGATGGCTGGAACTGAAGACGTACTCAGGTGTATTGCTGAGTTGAAGGAATATTTTGATAATTCTAATGCTAAGGGAAAGGAAGAAATTAGAGAATTTAAAGATGAAATAGCGGGTAGATTGGATGCCAATCAAACTGAGGTAAGCCAGATGTTGGCTACAGTCGAAGTAGGGGGGTTGAGGGGGGTTCTAACCCACCCATTTTATTTGTACCAGACTGTACATGTTAAAATAATGAATATCTCTCAAACGCATGGTCCGATTTTGACAAATGAGGTGTCGTTGGACTCGGGCTGACGCCCTCTTTCCAATGGACCATTCATTTCAACCCCTAAATAAAACCTACCCCTACTAGGGGGTGAAATTATAATTTTTTTAGTGAAAGCCTCTTTTCAAATGGGACATGTATAAGGTGCGCTGCTGAAATGAACTTAAACGTGGTTGCCCATATCGCGCATGCGTTTTACGGGATGCCGCTATGGATGAACATTTTTGTTTTTGTTTTTTACGCATGCGCACTTGGGATTTTTGTAAGAGGGCGAGCTTTTTTGAAAAAAATGATTGATAAGAAGAGGTTTTGGTGGTGAGGAGAGAACCAGATAGTCGCCTACTTTCCTACGAAGTTTGCCGATATCTCTCGAACGCAAGGTGGGATTTGGACGTGTGACGTGTCAAATCGCTTGTCTTGATGCTCTATATATGCTATTAATAGGTTAAAGTTTTGAGAATGAGGGAAACAGGCTTTTTGGGGGTAAAACCATGATTTTAGACTTTTTCCTATATTTCACGAATGCATGGTCGGATTTGGTTCTATGACGTGTCAAATGGCTTGTCTCGAAACCCTCTTTATTTTGGTAATAGGTTAAAGTTTTTGAGAATGAGGGAAACAGAATGTTTTGGGGTAAAAACATGATTTTCAACTTTTTGCTATATCTCGCGAACCAATCATGCTAGAGGTGTGTTCGACAGGTCCAAAGACTCGGGCTGACGTCCTCTTTGCTATAGACCACTCGTTATAATTTTTAATAAAATTGGAAACTCGATTTTGGGGTAAACACGTGTTTTTTGTGATTTTGCCGATATCTCACGAACCAATAACGCTAGAGGCATGTACGACGGGTCCAAGGACTTGGGGTGACGTCCTCTTTGCTATGGACGACTCGTTGTAATTTTAAAAAAATTTGGAAACGCGATTTTGGGGGTAAACACGTGTTTTTTGTGATTTTTGCCGATATCTCACGAACCAATAACGCTAGAGACATGTACGAGGTGTCCTAGGACTCGGGCTAACGCCCCCTTTCAAATGTGGTAGATTTTTTTTTCCAAAAAATAATTCACAAAGGGCCTAACGCCGTACATGTTGAAAAAACGTTTTCTTTTTCTTTACCTGTTTATAATGTTTATAAAGCGTGGTGGTTGAGAGAGACGATACGGCTGGGTGTGTGTGTGTGTTTCAACGAACCTGTCGCTGACCAAGGTGGCTGTGTTCAATAGATCAATCGCTATTTCGGCGGGTCGGTGTATGAAAGAACGAGCGTGCGTTTTCACACATTTTACCTTTAACGTGTAAACGGTGATGAGAACTTGGTTCTATGTTGGTCGAAGCGAGTAGAGAAAATAAACTTGCCGACGAGCAGGAGGTGAATGTCATTTGAGCTTATGGGAAGGCGCCGATCTGACTTGACAACAGGTGACGCTTGAAGGTGAAATAATCTGACCATCGTGGTGGCAGGGGAGTGTGAAAGGCATGCACACACATTTGTGAAACCACATGTAGGCTAAACCAGTGACATCCTGATTTGCTTCGTACGTGACAAAATGCAAGTTGACGTGAAATTTGATCTACCGCAGGTGTTCGCTTGGGACGTTATCTATCTACATGCGCGATAACTGTTAACAAGTGACATCCTGTCTTGCTTCGTACGTGACAAAATGCAAGTTCAGGTGAAATTTGATCCGGCACAGGTGTTCGCCTGGGACGTTAGCTGTCCACGTGCACGATAAGAGAATGTTCAAAGCGTGGGAAAAAAAGATTATACATGCAACGTAGCATATATATAGACATGTCGTTATCATTTCCACACTCACTTAGGTGACTACCTTTGAACACACTGCGTTGCAAGAAACCCCTGGTCTTGTTTATCAGTTTTGGTGTTGGTGGAAAATACTTAACCTTGTTGTGGGGTAGGTATATATTTATTTATATATTTATTGATTTTTATATAAATACATGCAATTATTTATTGATTAGGTAATTAATGATTTTTATTTATTTATTTGTTTGCAGATAACGTGTATAGCCTACCTGTCGTGTGTCTGCGGGAAATATATATTAAAGAAAGAGAAAAACAGACCGATAGAAGAGGAAACCATTTCCACACTAGCCCACGAGACGGGAATAGAGCAAAGCATTACACGTCAAGGTGAGATTTGTTTTTTTTTTAATATATAACCTGCTTGATTTTGTTTTTGTTTATGAAATGCATAAACTATATGGAATGGTTATACTTATGGTGGTTTATTTTTATTTCTTTTTAGATATTTGGAGAAAAAAAAGGGTTCACTGCTACAGAAAATACAGTTGAAAACCAAGTGGCTTTAGAGTGGAATCCTTGTCAAGCAGTCTACAGCTGAAAACTCAGGTGAGAGTGTTCTTTCAAAATAATGTCTTTTACTGCTGCGGATACGTTAACTTGGGAACCCCTAAACAGTTGTTTCAAATCACGTGTGTGCTCTGGTCGTGTGGTCAATGTTAGAAAAAGTTTGATTCCCAAAGAATTTTTACAATCTTGTTTTGAAATTTTCAAAATTGAAACTTGCACAGCGCAAAGGTTGCATACAGCTTTAAAGGTGAATACAGAACTGGTGTGCGATTTCATATATAAAAAGAAGGATGTAGAGCATAAAGAAACATTTTATATTTGCAGTAAAATGCAAGAGCTATTCATAGCCCATAATTTGGAACAGTGGTATGAAACCCACGTGGTGAATGCCTTGCTATCAAAATTTGATAAACTGCAACAAGGACCGAGTGGTCTAGCCTTAGACAAAATTCATCATTTGCAAATCAACATTTGTCAATTCAACCCGTTGAATGCTGGGTCTAGCTTTATTGAAACACCACCAGCAATAGCTTCGAAAAAGGCTGTGGTCAATATTGAGAACCATGACAATGATTGCTTTCTGTGGTCTGTGGCTGCCTATTTGCAGCCGGTACAACATCATGGTTGTCGACCGGGGAAGTGCAAGGCCAAGTTTGAAGAATTGAAACAAACTTTAAATTTAACTCGAGTGTCGTTCCCTATGGACTTAACCGAGATCCATAGGTTTGAACAAGATAACCAGGATTTTTCGTTCATGGTGTATGGCCTTGATGGTGATGAGATTGTGGGTCCTCTTTATGCCACAAAAGAACCGAAACGACACCACATTCATCTTTTATATTTATCTGTAGGAGAGGTGAATCACTATTGCCTCATTAAAAGCTTGAGTAGATTGCTAAGCAGACAAATGTCTATGAAACAGTGTGCAAAACATATTTGTGATCGATGCCTGCAATATTTTACCACTCTTACGCTTTTGGAACGTCATAAGGTAGATTGTGTTTCTCAGGAAGCGGTGAGATTGATATTGCCACAAGGGGACAAGGCTGTGTTAAAGTTTAAGGACATTCACAAGCGTGACACTGTTCCCTATGTGGTATATGCAGATTTCGAAGCTCTCACCACACCCATGGCGGGATGTGAACCAGATCCCACCATCAGCTCAACCACACCCATTCAAAAACATGAACCTTTTGCCATAGGATTTAATGTGGTGTGTGCCCATGACCCCACACAATCCGTTTACAAATACCGCGAGGGGCCAGATTGTGCCAAATGGTTCTTGGATGAACTTGTGAAGTTGGCTCATAATGTACAGGAAATACTGGACCACCCAGTACCCATGAGTCTATCTCCAGAACAACAGCAGCAGTATGAGCATGCCACAACATGTCATATTTGCGAAAAGCCACTGATCAGTGCTGAAGACACCGTTCGTGATCACTCGCACTTTACGGGGGAGTTTCGTGGAGCTGCGCATAGTAAATGTAACTTGAACTTTCCAGCTCCTCGCTTTATCAGTGTCTTTTTCCACAATCTGGCGAATTATGACATTCAGTTTTTGATTCGTGAATTGGGCCATGTCAACAAGGGCTCGTTTACCATTATTCCTCAAAACCATGAGCGTTTTACAGCCCTGACATGGAGGTTGAGCAACTTTAGCATTCGATTTTTGGATTCCTTTAAGTTTATGGCATCCTCGCTAGACAGCCTTGTGAATGGCTTGAATGAGGAGGAATTAAAAAATACTAGAATGCATTTTAATGAACCTGAGCAATTTCAATTGTGCATTCGGAAAGGTATATTCCCGTATGATTTCTGCAACAGCTGGGACGTGTTAAAGCAAAGAAAACTCCCTCCACAAGAGAAATTTTACTCGAAACTAACACGCAGTACCGTTTCCGATGAAGACTATGCACATGCATGTCAAGTTTGGCGAGTGTTTGGCATGAAGACGCTAAGTGAATATGCTATGCATTACCTAAAACTGGATGTATTGCTGCTCACTGATGTGTTTGAAAAATTCCGTGAGTTGTGTCAACACATTTACGGTCTTGACCCGGCTCACTATTATACGAGTCCTGGGCTCTCGTTCGATGCCGCTTTAAAATACACTCAAGTGGAATTGGATTTACTCACTGACGTAGACATGGTTCTATTTTTTGAAAAGGGCATTCGTGGCGGCTTTGTGTCACTTAACCAGCGCCATGCCGAAGCGAACAATGTCTACATGCCTGATTATTCCCCAGACAAACCAGAATCGTACTTAATGTACTATGACGTGAATATTTTGTACGGTTACGCCATGAGTCAGCCTTTGCCCTATGGGAAGTTTGCTTGGCTGACAGACAAACAAGTGTCAGAATTTGATGTGATCAAGGCTAGCCAAGAAACAGGCCGTGGATATGTGCTAGAAGTGGATATTGAATATCCCTCATCCTTGTATGATGAAGATGCCGATTTCCCATTCTGTCTTGAGCAAATGGTTCCCCCTGACAGTAAAGTGAAAATTGAAAAACTCATGGGCACACTTTACAACAAAAATCGGTACGTGCTACATATCCAAATGTTGGTGCAATGCCTTGCCCAAGGCTTGGTGTTAAAGAAAATCCACAGGGGTATTTCTTTTGCTCAAAAAGCATGGCTTGAGCCATACATGCGACTCAACACAGAGCACCGACAAATGGCAACACAGCAGTTTGAAATTAATTTTTTTAAATTAATGAACAACTGCATCTATGGCAAGTCTATGGAGAATGTCCGCAAATACCGTGACATTAAATTGGTGAATGTCTGGGAGGGGCGGTGGGGTGCCCGGCGGTACATTGCCAAGCCAAATTTCAAATCGATCAAAATTATCGATGAGGATTTGGCTACTATTGAAATGAGTAAGACCAGCGTGACCATGGATAAGCCCATTTACTTGGGTCAAGTCATTTTAGACTTTTCTAAATCGGTCATGTATCGATTCCACTATGAGTTTGCGAAACGCCATTTTGAGGACGTCTCTCTTTTGTATATGGACACGGACTCATTCATTTACCACATTCGCCACTGCAACCCCTATGACGTCATGAGGCAACATAGTGACTGGTTCGACACCTCTTGCTATAGTGCTGACAACGTGTTTCAGCTGCCCATAAAGAACAAGAAGGAAATGGGCGTTTTAAAAGATGAATGCGGTGATTCCATTATGACGGAATTCGTAGGTTTGGCTTCAAAAATGTATGCTTACCGCACACTCGACTGTAAGGAAGCCAAGAGAGCAAAAGGTGTAGGTAGGGCAGTGGTAAAATCGCTACGTGTAGACGATTACTTAGCGGTTTTACGCACTGGCAAAGCTATGTCTCATACACAGTGCAGGATACAATCCAGCAACCATCATTTGTATCTTGTGGAACAGAGAAAACGCACCCTCGCCTCCATGGATAACAAGCGTGTGTGGGCTGATGACCTGCTCACTAGCCTGCCCTGGGGTTATGATCGCAACGAGGAGGAGGTGTGATTTCACTGTTTAATCGTTTATGGGACATGGCTTTTTGTAACTTGTAGATTTAGAATTTTGTAAATATTGGTTTCTGTCATTGTAAATAGTAGATTTTGTAAATAGTGACAATTCACTTGGACCTTTTGCTCTTTAAAAAAGTTGTGTGCAACCTTATTTTTTAAAAATTTTTTGATTGGTAAATAGTGTGATTCTTTTAACGCTGTACAAAATTGATTTTTTTTGTAAATATGAAATAAGTAAGATTTTTAGTAACTTTAATAACTAGTATTTAATTATTTTTTGAAATAGTAAAATGGTAAACTAAAAAAAGTTCTTTTGGGATGAGTGTACATGTCAAGAATGTGCTTTTGGGAATAAATAAAGTGGTTGTGTTTGTTCCCAAAGACAGGTGTGAATGTATGACTGGAGAGAGAAAACTGGTGTGTATGATTGACCAGAGCAAACACGGTGAGGTAGGGTGGGTGGGTGGGTGGGGAGGGGGTAAATGGTCACTTATATACTCATTTTGTTTTAAATAGTTTCGTTTTTTCATTGAAATGTGGCAGTCAATAGACATTATTTTTGTAAAAACAGTCTTACCTGCAGTAGTCGTAGACCTCGACGTTTCTCCAAACACACATCAACACATTGCAGTATTATCAAGGTCAAGCACTCGCATCAACATCATTGTCAAATCTCAACTTTCGACATACACCAAATGGAAAAAATATGAAACAGCAAAATGGAAATTCCATGTTTCCATATCACCAAAACAGCAAAACTTAAAACGGACATTTTTAAAAACTGGAAATGGCCATGTGTGAAATTTGAAAATTCAAAAACTTCAAACGGACATTGTTTAAAATGTGTCATCAGCAAAATGGAAAAATCCATATCATCAAAAACGTTAAACTTGAAACGAACGTTTTCAAAAACTGTAAATTGCAAAATGATAAATGACAGTGTGTGGAATTCATCATGTGTGAAATGTGTAAAATGAAAAAATCAGCCATCAACATCACGATTTCTTAAAATTAAAAATAACAAAACATTGTGCTCTGGAAAACTTTTGTTTTTATTTCATAGTCATAGTGAATTGACAAAAGAAAAATAGAATACAAACAAATCCCAATTCCTCACTCCTCAATGTTTATGTCCATGCATCATCAACTTTCCTTTCATAGCACTCATGACAATCAGGGCTGCCATTCTTTCACCCACTGAGGCATCATTGGATGTGAAACGTTGTTTAGCTTTCTTCAATAACAATTTATCTGCCACATGTCTTAAACCAGGATGACTATGGCGATAAGAAAGGTCATGTTCCTTGCATGCTTGATCCAAAAGATTAATGGGTACATCACCACGTTGTAAACGTTTTTCGAGACGAGTTCCAGGGCCACAAAAACGATAACCTGGAAGATGGATTTCGAAAGGTAAGTATTGAATCACTTTGTCAATGACGCCATTGCCAGTACAGGTCTGGCATATCCTTTTCCATCGATGGTAAAAAGGTTTGGTCTTCCTCCTCCTCTGTGGACGATGTTTGTGTTTGTTGTTGTTGTTGTTGCTTTTTCTCGCCATGACACCCGTGGAATGATTCAACAAAGTCTTTACACAGACTTTTATGACCGTGATACAGTTTCACTAGCTGGCAAGTCGCACACTGACGCATAGACGGTATTTTTGCCATGGCCACTTGCTTATGGTGATCGTAATCCGTACAGGGTTGCAATTCACTCAACACAGGGTCTTGAGTCCATGATTTTGGTACATGTTGCCAGATTTCTTTGACCGCGTTGGCAGCCACATAATAAATGAACGACTTGGGCAGCGCCAAGAGTTCCTCTTTGGTAAAACTGTCTAGTTTCTTTTTGCACACAAAGAACTTGCCGATGGCTTTGTCCGTAGCATTGCCTTTCTCCATGGTATCACGTGCTGTAGATGTTTACACGTCGCTTGTAGAAATCTCACTGACGTCATTCACAGGTAAATCTTGAGTTATAATTTTGTTCAACAACTCCCAGCAGGCATGAGTGGTTAACCAATGAAAGAGATGCCACGCATGCGATAGGGCTGTATGGGTAATGTTGCCACAGGAACAAGTATTCATGAGCGTTTGCAGGGAGGGGCAGCCCAACTCCATGAGGTCGATACATTGGCAGTAAGACGCCAAAAATGGTTGCAACCATTGACGTTTTTCATTACCTTTCACAAATACCACATTGGCCGAGGACAAGTGTGCTTTCATGACCACGTCCAAATATTTATAGGAAATGGTTCCCTGATTCCAGTCTAGTTGCCTATGATTTTCAATCCACTGGGTTTGTTTACGGTCTTTTTCACACAACAAATCAAAAGCATGGGGTGGTTTAAATAGCAAATGCGTAGCTTGTGATATCCAAAACGTGGTACAATCGATCATGGCCACTTGTTTAAATATAAATTTGTTGTCACCAATTTTAAACCCTTGGCAATCCACAATGAGTGTGCGCAACATGTTGACGCTTGCCTGGACCAAGTTCAACTGACGACTGACGGAGGATCAGGTGTGATCATGACATGGACTTACCTGCCATGCTAGTTTCAAAAAAGAAGGTTAGGGTAGGACAGGGGGACCTGCAAAAATTAGAATTTAAGAATTACATCATTTTATTATCATAACACGTCTTACAGGCTTTTCTCATTTTAGGATAAGGACGATAGCAACTGATACAACAATATAGTCTCTTGTGTTTGTAACGTCCATAACACCGATGATGTCCCAATGTCTCTAAACTAGGCGTTTTTGATGGTGAGCTGCTCACCGAAGCACCATGGATACCATACGGTCCACACGTATCGTAACTTGTATTTTTTTCATCACCCAGAGACACAAGTGAGGGATAGCTTGAATGACAGGGTATATTTCCCACTTTCATTCTACGCAGGTAGGGGCAGGTGGGTGACCAGCGCTGATGTTCCTGCATGGGTTCATCGCCCTCCTGCCATTGGTCTATGATGATGGGACAAAAGGCACATTTCACTTCATCTCTTGTTTTTAAATAGTAGAATCCAGCAGCCGCCAAGGCTTGAGGGTTTATGAAAGGCACTGGCCACGTGGCAAAAGTCTTGAAACGTTGTTCCTCAGAGTTTACATTCATGGATGTAACGTCTCTTGAGGCTTTAAAGCAAGACATGACTGAGTGGCTTGACGTGGAATGACCTGTTATTTATACACTCGTCACTTGGTTGGACAGTGGATAATAGTTGACTTGTTAGTGATGAATAATCAGACAGTAGGCCGTCGTATTGGCTGGTACATTGTCATGCGTTTCAAAATCTAGTCGAATGTCGATATTGGATGGCTTGACAGACTCTTCCAGGTAAGAACAGTCAAAAACAATCAGTGGTGCTCTTGCCTTAAACGCTTGGGGTAGTAGCATGGGGCCGTTCTCTTTTTGATAATACGACCATCGAAATTTAGAAAACAAGTCGTACAGGGGGCCAAACTTATTTTTTGAAAAATCCAAATCCAGTCCTTCATAGGGAAACACAGCTCCGTTGAGGAAAAGACGTGCATTTCTCAATTGCAGGTGATCAAATTGCGAGGCATCTTTGGTTTGTTGATACTTGCGATTCGTTTGAAAACCCACGATCAGGTAGAGAGGTCTCTCTGTATAGCGAGCTGTTTTTACAGACCAACTGTGTGTGTTGGTGGTGGGCAATAGCGGATACTCATGGAGTGCCCAGCTTCTAAATTCCATGGGTAGAGGCATATCTCTCTTTACCATCTTGAGTATGTCCAGTTTTTTGCTATCGTTAAGGGTCACATGAGGCACTTTCCATAGCAAGCGTTGTAGTTGAACTTTTGAATCGATGGGGGCATTGTCAGCTCCCTTGAGTGCATTATTATCACTCCTGTCTCTCACCAGATAAAGCACTTGCCTTGCGTTGACCACAATGCGTTGGTGATCTTCGGCAAAGCCTAAAATCAGTTTAAGAGGTAAATATCCAGTAAAGGTTCCATCGGTGTGTACCATCCAGTCATTGGTCGAGTCAGGACACCAACCTGCCATGCAAAGTGTTTTACCTTCTTCCTCACTATAAGAGGGGTATAGTTTCATGACACTGGAAATGCCCACATTTCGAGTGCTATCCACCACGATATCGTTAATGACATACCGCACTTCAGAAAACAGAAAGGCTAAACCATGGTTGGCCAACTTGGATGTGGTAGGTGTAGAGCCATCGGCTTTGGTGAGCCGACCTTCAATTTGAATGACACTTTCATGCGGTAGGGTGTAAATATCTTGGTTGTTGATAACAAATTGAATTTCATCATTGTTATTGAGTCCAGGTGTTTGAGCTTGATAGGAATGGAGATCAATTCTTACCACTCCTGGTTGCTCTTCGATGTGGTTCGCTATCTCTAGGATAGAATTCATTATGAGGGTTGACGTGGTAACCCAAATGCTGTAAAATCTGCTTGTTCTGAGATGTTAACGTGTATTCACGTGGCAAACAACTAACACCATTCCTAGACGGTGTTGTTGTTTTATACACAAACTTCATAGTGGCTTTAGCACCAACTTGTAAGTCACTGGTGTGGTAGAATCTAGATCAATGAGTTGTTGATTTCTATTGATCAGTCTTAATGTTATATTACTAATACTATCAACAGCCACAGCATGAAAAAGCACCACTGGAGGGTTTTCACGAATAATATAGCCATTGGGCGATGTCACAATAAAGTCATAAAGTGAATGCGATGGTTCTTGATTGGTGTACACTTGGCTAATAATATTACACGTCACCGACACATGATGGTCCTCAATGAATTTCACTTCATGGTCTGATTCATGTTTTTTGTTGGGCTCCAACACACGTGGTTTAAATCCTAGTAATGGACCAATGGAATCGGGATGTGTTTTAAAGTCAATGTTGAATGAGGAGAAAATACTGCAGCGATGAGTGTTGGTATTGCCTACAAGTTCAAACTTGTGCGTTCCGTCGAGAAATGACTTTAAACCATATTGATTGATCAACACCACATAAATGTGTTCATAAATATCATCGATCGTGTATCCACCAGAGTTCAAGGTGAGCACAGAATCATCATAGTAAAACTTGTTGTTCACATTTTCACGTATGTTGTATATTCGATTGTACGTTTCAAGAGAAACAAGTCCTAAACCATAGGGTTTTTCACTCAATTCGATAGGCGGGTAGAAGTCTAGGCTGACTTCAGGTCCACGTCCATGCACTGTAAACGTTTTACTTTCCACCGACATACTGGTGGCGTTTTTGCTTATGCTGCGTCTTATATAAAAAAATTAAACACAAACGTCCACACTGTTGGCTGTTAAACGTTTGCTCTCGTTTCACATTATAATATATCTTGATCCTGTTTCCAAAATAGGTCACTAGTTCCATGGGCGGAGGCAAATTCCCAAAACTGTCAAAGTACCATACCGTGGATCCCTCTTTGACATAAGCTACATAATGCGTTCCTGGTCCTCGGTGATCATCCAAATTGACAACAGCACATTCCTGTTTCCAAGGTCGTGGGGGTAATTGGTTTCGCATAAACACACCTCGAAAATGAGAAAGCTTTAGTTGTTTAGCATAGCTTTCCACTTGTTGATGCGTCAGGGCATGTCTCGCTATGGCAGAGGTTAATTTTTTTTTTTTTAATATTTCGAAATGGTGAAATCCCAAATCCTTGTTGATAAAAGGCTGGCTTTAAATTGGCATTTCTAGCCCCCATGGCAATCGCTTCCATCGTTTCATTGTGTCGCTGACTTTCTTTGAGTTGTTGCTTGCCCTGCTGCGCGGCTTTAATGGTTTTCGCCACTGCACTGGCACCGCCCAAAAGTGAGCCCAGAGCAGCCAACCCGGCAAATAATGCAGGTAAAAATCCCGCTCGTTTGGGGACGGGAATCACTCGCCCTTGGTTTGAAACCTGTCGCCAACGTTTTGGAATAACCTGTCTCTGTGCTGCTCGAAGGGCTTTCCTTATGGTCAATACATTATTTTTTCTTTTTTTCTTTCGCAAGGGCTTGTCCTCGAATGTTGAAAACCCTGGCTTTGCCAAGGACAATGTCCTTTTTTTAGTCTTTCTCACCACATACCTTTGTTTCACCATGATGATAATGACCAACAACCTTTCACAAGAAAGTTTAAATCACAACTAACGTCAGATGGTTATTTCATGGCTGTATATTCCAATTCCACATAAAGTGGGAAGTCGTTTATGGTTTTTCCCGCTTGCTTTTCATCCCATGTCAACATGAGGTGAAATGATAATTCGTCCCCTGCATTGACCATTTCATGGTTATGGATCAACATCCTATGACCATTTATCTTTATTTGTAAATGGTTCTCATCAGGTATGGCATATTTGATGTGAATGGTTCCATCATAGTGTAATCGATAGTGGCTTAAACCCGAAGCAAGCACATAGGTCGAGTGCTGATCATGGACTAGCGGTAAATGGTTTCTGTCATTCACAGGTTTATCATTTGTCAGATACACTAAAAATACACATGGGATAAATTTATAAAGCCTTTTCATTTCATGGGTCACGTAACGCTTGGTACAGACATCGTCTTCGTCTTGTGGGTCTTCCACGTGAATAATCCGATGGTGATTAGCGCTATAGCCATTCACCATAAGCTGTGGCACTTTGTCATAAAACTCATACACTTTGTTAACCACATACTTTTTCGTAGTAACGTCTGTAGACACTTGAGGATGTTTTACATGGGTTAACCGCTTTCCCTTAAAGTCATAATCTCCCTGTTTTGTGCGTGGCACTACTGACCTATCCACATAGTGTTTATTAGCAGGATCTGTTTCCTGTTTAGGATCATGTATGAGGACAGGCCTATCTTTGGCCATCAACGCACGTCCAAAGACATCCATCGTCAACCTGTAGTAGCAGTCTACTGTTTCTATGACAAGGTTCGGTGTCCTGTATATAGACAGCCGGCTAGCCTGTCTAAGCCTTAGTTGACATGAAGATTATTAAGCAGCAAGAGTCATTCCCCGTGGGGGACATGGTTTCCCATCTCTGTCCCACATCACGTGAACAACGCCATGGTTCACTGTTTCCATCTTCCATTCGCTGCATCATTGTGGGGCCTTCCGGCTGTGGAAAGACAAATCTTTTGCTAACGCTCATCACAGCGCCCAATGGTCTGCGTTTTCAAAATATTTATATTTTTGCAAAATCTCTCTACCAACCCCTCTACGTGTTTCTGGATCAAGTCATGTCTGGATTACAAAAAGAGAATATGGGTTATTTTACATTTTCCATGCAAGAAAATGTGATTTCACCTGATGAGGTAAAGCCTGATTCACTCATGATTTTCGATGATGTATCCACTGAACGTCAAGGCATCATTCAAAGCTATTTCAGCATGGGTCGACACAAACATATCGATTGCTTCTATCTTGGGCAAACGTATTCTAAAATGTCCAAACAGTTGATTCGTGACAATGCCAATGTCATTGTTTTATTTCGTCAGGACGAGAGGAACAGTCGTCACATTTATAATGAACATGTGAATCCGGATATGACCTTTCAAATGTTTACAGAATTGTGTGCCAAGTGCTGGAACACTCAACGTCATGCCTGTTTAGTGATTGACAAACAAAGTGAACTCAACCAAGGACGGTATCGCTTAGGGTTTGATCATTTTATTGCTATTTAAGGCCTTGTCTCATTCCCCGGCAAGTCATTTGCCAAGACACCATGGCGTTAGCAGAGAGTCAATTAAAAAAGCATATTATTAGAGCAAAAAATACTATTCGCCAAAAGTTTCGTCAATTGAAACAATCACGTGCCAATCATGCTTTGTTTATTCAACTACATTTAGCACCTCCACTAAAAGCCATGTTGAAACCCTCTTTCAAGCCATCTGAAACGCTACCCACCGTTTCACAAGCCACGCAGACGCTGCACGAGGACCCTGAGGAAGAGGAAGTGGAAGATTTGACTAGTGTTAGTGAAGTTGAGGATGAGGAGGAACAAGTGTTTACGCCTCAAAAAAAGGCCGCACCCCTTGCAGAGTTTTTGAGAAAAAAGAAATCCTTGGCCATGGTCGAAACACCTTGCCCTTCCAGAGCGTCTCCGTTTTCACAACTCTTGGCCACCCCTCAACATAAAGCTCAACTGAAAACCATTTTAATAAAATATTATGGATCAACATTGGAACCCTATTTCACCGATCTATTTATTGGAAACACAGATACCACGTATGGTGTTCGCTATGAGGATGATAGTTTTAAAATTGGCGATTCATCCATTAAATTTGCTCGTACTAAAGCTGTCATTAAAAACATCAACTATAAATTAACGCCAGGACTGTTAAAGCTGCTCTTTTCTCGGACCCCCTCTTCCCATGATTATACGTCAGAGGACCTTGACAAATATAAATCCATTTTATTGGATACCCATGCTCACAAAAGACAGTATGATCCCACGCAACAAGTGAATGCCAATATATCTCAAAAATATAAAACCATCATTGCAAAAATGTTTCCCACTAGTCAAAGTACTCGTCGTAAAGTGTCCGCTTCGGGAGTGACTTTTAAACCATTAAAACCCCTTGTGGATGTTACCTACTGGCACAATCCCAATAAGCTCGTCCAGCGGCTACAGTTGTTGCATGCCTCACGTCAAGCTGGCCATACCGGTCACGATTGGGAAATTCAAGAAATTGAACAAGAACTTCGAAATGCCAAAATTATTGTTTAAGCCCTCACCCATTAAAATGGGTATTGCTCACGAGTTGCATCGCCCAGCTAGGCGTCACTATCCGCGACTCAAGGTGATTTCACGAGGTGTGGATGAACTTTGGCAGGCTGACTTGGTTGAAATGATACCCTATGCTGGCGTTAACGACGGTGTACGCTATATGTTGACCGTCATTGATGTCTATTCCAAAATGGCCTTTGTTGAACCTGTGCGTCGCAAGTCTGGCCCACTAGTTACCAAGGCCTTTCAACATATTATTCAACACTCCAAACGTCAACCTCAGCTGCTACAAACCGACCAGGGGAAAGAATTTTTCAACAAGGATTTCTCCAGTTTTCTCAAATCTAAGGATATTCACCATTACACCACGTACAGCAATCTGAAAGCCAGTGTGGTCGAGCGGTTCAACCGAACATTGAAAACCCATATGTGGAAAGTGTTTACCGCTCAGGGCACGTATCGCTGGTTGGACATGTTACCTGAGCTAGTATCACGTTACAATGACACCAAACATAGAACGATTGGGACCAAGCCACGTCTCGTAACTAAAAATATTCAGCGATTGGATAAACTGTTTAACCCCATAAAAACAGCTGATCCTAAACGTCACCGACTGAACATTGGGGATTTTGTTCGTGTGAGCAAATTTAAGTCTGCCTTCAATAAGGGCTACACGCCTCAGTGGGGGACTGAACTATTTCGAATTCGTCGAGTCAACTTGGACACTCCAGTCACCTATTTACTCGAGGACCTCAACCATCAACCCATAAAAGGTAGATTTTATCTCCATGAACTTCAGAAAACAGCATTTCCTCAGCATTATCTTGTGGAAAAAGTGTTGAAACAAAAAGGAAATAAACTCTACGTCAAATGGTTAGGGTTTAACTCTACGTTTAATTCCTGGATCAATAAATTACATGTTGTGTGAACCTGTGTACTTTTTATTTATTCACACATGTTGTACACCACCTATAGCTCTATGTGTACAGCGCTCCGCGCTTCATGCATGTTCATACATGTTTGTCTTTCCCTTTCCTCCTGTGTTCTCTCATACATCACCCCCTCCCCTCTCCCTCCCTTCACCTCCCACCACTGCTGTTTGCAGCTCTTGCCTATCTATTGGTTGTGACATCATTCCGACAAGTTGCATCATACTTTTTACTGATTCAGCGATTCCCACGCTTTGAGCATTCTCTTATCGTGCACGTGGACAGATAACACCCAAGCGAACACCTGTGCCGGATCAAATTTCACGTCAACTTGCATTTTGTCACGTACGAAGCAAGACAGGATGTCACTTGTTAACAGTTATCGCGCATGTAGATAGATAACGTCCCAAGCGAACACCTGCGGTAGATCAAATTTCACGTCAACTTGCATTTTGTCACGTACGAAGCAAAACAGGATGTCACTGGTTTAGCCTACATGTGGTTTCACAAATGTGTGTGCATGCCTTTCACACTCCCCTGCCACCACGATGGTCAGATTATTTCACCTTCAAGCGTCACCTGTTGTCAAGTCAGATCGGCGCCTTCCCATAAGCTCAAATGACATTCACCTCCTGCTCCTCTGCAAGTTGGTTTTCTCTACTCGCTTCGACCAACATAGAACCAAGTTCTCATCACCGTTTACACGTTAAAGGTAAAATGTGTGAAAACGCACGCTCGCTCTTTCATACACCGACCCGCCGAAATAGCGATTGATCTATTGAACACAGCCACCTTGGTCAGCGACAGGTTCGTTGAAACACACACACACACCCAGCCGTATCGTCTCTCTCAACCACCACGCTTTATAAACATTATAAACAGGTAAAGAAAAAGAAAACGTTTTTTCAACATGTACGGCGTTAGGCCCTTTGTGAATTATTTTTTGGAAAAAAAAAATCTACCACATTTGAAAGGGGGCGTTAGCCCGAGTCCTAGGACACCTCGTACATGTCTCTAGCGTTATTGGTTCGTGAGATATCGGCAAAAATCACAAAAAACACGTGTTTACCCCCAAAATCGCGTTTCCAAATTTTTTTAAAATTACAACGAGTCGTCCATAGCAAAGAGGACGTCACCCCAAGTCCTTGGACCCGTCGTACATGCCTCTAGCGTTATTGGTTCGTGAGATATCGGCAAAATCACAAAAAACACGTGTTTACCCCAAAATCGAGTTTCCAATTTTATTAAAAATTATAACGAGTGGTCTATAGCAAAGAGGACGTCAGCCCGAGTCTTTGGACCTGTCGAACACACCTCTAGCATGATTGGTTCGCGAGATATAGCAAAACGTTTAAAATCATGTTTTTACCCCAAAACATTCTGTTTCCCTCATTCTCAAAAACTTTAACCTATTACCAAAATAAAGAGGGTTTCGAGACAAGCCATTTGACACGTCATAGAACCAAATCCGACCATGCATTCGTGAAATATAGGAAAAAGTCTAAAATCATGGTTTTACCCCCAAAAAGCCTGTTTCCCTCATTCTCAAAACTTTAACCTATTAATAGCATATATAGAGCATCAAGACAAGCGATTTGACACGTCACACGTCCAAATCCCACCTTGCGTTCGAGAGATATCGGCAAACTTCGTAGGAAAGTAGGCGACTATCTGGTTCTCTCCTCACCACCAAAACCTCTTCTTATCAATCATTTTTTTCAAAAAAGCTCGCCCTCTTACAAAAATCCCAAGTGCGCATGCGTAAAAAACAAAAACAAAAATGTTCATCCATAGCGGCATCCCGTAAAACGCATGCGCGATATGGGCAACCACGTTTAAGTTCATTTCAGCAGCGCACCTTATACATGTCCCATTTGAAAAGAGGCTTTCACTAAAAAAATTATAATTTCACCCCCTAGTAGGGGTAGGTTTTATTTAGGGGTTGAAATGAGTAGTCCATTGGAAAGAGGGCGTCAGCCCGAGTCCAACGACACCTCATTTGTCAAAATCGGACCATGCGTTTGAGAGATATTCATTATTTTAACATGTACAGTCTGGTACAAATAAAATGGGTGGGTTAGAACCCCCCTCACCCCCCTACTAGTCGATACTAGACTAGAGGCTAATCAAGCCGAAATAAACAATAGATTAGAGGCTAATCAAGCCGAAGTGAATACTAGATTAGAGGCTAATCAAGCTAGTGTAAACACGCAGTTAGAATTAAACCTAATAGAGGTTAATAAGAAAATGGATGCCGTTAAAGAGTCTGTCCAGCGTGAGGTAACTAAGAATATTGTTAGCATGATCTCAGAAATGCAAGGTGATAGCGATAAACGCTTTGAGTCTATTGAATTAAAATTAGAGAATAATCTGCAAGCGTGCAGAGAGTCACAGCGTGAAATTAACGATAATTTAAGCAGTATGTCCATGGAGCTTAAAGACATTCAGAGTCTGAAGCTAATACAAAACGTCAATTAGAGCAGTTTAATACGTTCACTCAGACCGTGGATCAAAGGTTCGAGGATAGCGATATAAAATGAAATACGCGAATGGCAGGTTACGCCAAGGCGGTAGACGAAGCCTTAAGAAAACAGGATCAGAATATCCTTGACCAATGCAAGGAAATTCAATAAATAAAAACTTCTGATCAAGGGAATAAAGAGATAATGTCAAATATGAAGAGGCAAGTCGGGAAAGTACAGAAAGAGTTGGAACAAACTCAGAACGACTTAGCAGTTATCCATAAAAGACAAGACGAGGACCAGGGAGAAATCACGAAAATAAGGACTGAAATCTCTCATATACAAGGTTACATTCAAAAGGAAGTCACAGGCTTACGAGAAGAATTAGAACTTCGAGAAGGCTTAAAGACTGAAGCCAGTGATAAGACTCTTGCCGAAGTAAGGGAGAGTCTAGCAGGGGAAATTATCCACCTGAAGGAAAACCTTAAGGACGATAAGGAAAAGGTATTTTCTATGGCAGAAAGAAACCGAGATCGCCTAGAGAAAATAGAACGAGAGGTATTAGCTCGTTTGGAAAGGGCAGAAAATAGACACAGTCAAATCGAGACGAGAATGATCGCGCAGGAAGAATCTATGTTGCGGAATCCTAGGTCTAGCGAAGGAAGTATAGACGAGAATAGGAGGAATAAATGGGCAGATATAGAAATACAGCCCACTCCAAAGAATGCAGCCATGCCAAGTGACAGTCCGTATACCACACCTGGTATGCCAATTGCCATGTCAACACCGCATGAAAATGCTGTTCAAAGTCAAATAGTCACAGTTATAAGGGCTAGTGATGAGAAACCAAAGAAATACTCTGGGAGTAATTCTAACATGACACCCAAGTACTGGCTTAAAGAAGTTTCCGAGTACTTGAATGACGCGAAAATACCGCCAGAGCGCAGGTTGAGAGCAATTGAAAAACTAACCGAGGGGGAGTGTGCCCTATGGTTTAGGAGTTTTCGATACACGTTCGACACCGTTGAAGAATTTCGCCAAGCATTTTTAAGCAGATACTGGAACGCGAGCGTACAACAGAACCTCAGATTGGACTTGTATTCCAGGCGTTACAGTACTAGTAATCCGACTAAGTACGGGGAATTCTTTGTGAATCAATTGTGCCGTTTTCGAGAGCTTGACGAAGGGCTTAGAGAGTCAGACTTGTGCATAGCAATGGCCAAGCAGCTACCGTATGAAGTACAACGTCTGCTAATCTCGGCAAACGCCAAAACTGCAATTGATATGGAGGAGGTGCTGAGACAACTTGATCTAACCACAGTGCAGCACACAAGACAAAGTCGAAATGCGGAACAAGTAAACATGACGACTACACCGATCGAGTCAACCAAGGTGCAGACAAAAAGCAAATCTACAAGCACCGAAACAGAAAAATCCGACTGGCAACGCGAAGGACGCGAAAACCAAAATTATAGGCCAGCGTATCGAGGAGCATCGAACCGTGGTAACCGAGGAAGGAAAAACTGGAATCAGCGTGGTACCAGAGACCAGCAGCTTGATCACAGAAGGAGTTACGGCCGAAATGGGAACAACCAAGGATGGAGATCCCAAGAGCAGAGTCGCGGGTTCGATGAAGAGGCGGAAGAACGTTATCACGCATCTTTAAGATACATGGAAGAGCGCGGAGATGATCCAAGACAATCGCGAGTTCATTGGGATGAAGCGATTAGGAATAGAAGGTCACCCGACATATATCAAAATGATGACGGTGCCAAAAGTCTGGAGCTTCAGCAGCATGAAGACAGACAGAAGAACTCCACAAAGAATGGAGCAATTGAAAAAAAAAACACCAAATTTAAATGGCCAAAGAGAGATAAGTTCAGGATGGAACACAGTGAATGTTGTTAACTGGATTGCCAAACCTGAGGAGCTTATCGAAGACCTCGATGAAAGGACGGTCAATGTAAGAAGGGAACTACCCATTATTATTGTAAACATTGTGGGTATGAAGATAAGAAGTCTCATTGATACAGGGTCTACAGTGAGTTTGATAACCCAGGCATTATACAGTGAAATCCAGAGTAAAATTCACGTATTGAAAATACCTATTTCAAGCGTGAAAATAAAAGGTGTCATGCCAGATAAAATTATGATATGCAAATACCAAGTATTTTTAGATTTGCATATAGGGAACTCTACATTCTCACAGAGCTTCCTACTTGTAAATAAGCTGCCTTTTAATATCATTGTTGGGATGGATTTCATAAGAGAGTATAAAGTTATTATAGATCTCTCGCAAGACATTGTGATATTTCGCGCAAGTGAGGGAAAGGAAGAGTTAGAACTCTCATTAAAGCAGAATGAAACGAGACCAGAAGAATACGTATGGCATACATACGGAGATATGACTGGGGATGCAGTGTCGACAACAGAAGACATCGAGGAAGAGTTGGCAACACTGGCCGCAGACATTGAAAAGGATCTCGAACCAAAATTTGAAGAATGCCTGGAAGAGAAGATTGAAGAAGCTAAATTTGGTCCAGAATATAAGAAAATGCTAAGGGAACTGCTATTTGAGTATAAAGGAGTCTTCGATTCGAGACCTGGCCGGATCAAGAATTTCCAGTATGCGTTCCAAGTCAGCGATTGGACACCATTTAAACAGAAGCCGTATCCTGTAGCTGAGAAACATTATTTAAAGGTTAAAGAAGCGATACAGGAAATGCTAGAAGCAGGCGTCATTGTAAAGACAGCCACACCCTATGTCAGCCCACTGGTAGTTGTACCTAAACAGGACGGAAGTGTGAGGATATGCCTGGACCTACGAAATTTGAATTCCAAGGTCATACCGGAATTTGATACAGTGCCGCCCATTAAGGAGGTACTCAGAAGGTTCAAAGGAAAGACTGTGTTCTCAAATCTTGACCTGACGGCAAGTTTTCACCATCTTGCTCTGGAAGAGAAAACAAGTTTGTTAACTGGTTTTTTATTTGACCAGCACACATATTCATACGTGCGTCTTCCATTTGGATTAAAAACAGCAGGTTCAGCATTGATACGAGCGCTAGATCGGAATCTATCCGAAGAAGTAAAAGCCACAACCATATGTTACGTAGATGATATACTACTGACATCTGAAACTGTCGAAGAGCATGTCAGAGATCTACGCAAGTTGTTATATGACCTGAGTCAGGCTAACTTTAAGGTCAATATAAAGAAGTCTAACTTTGCTCAGAGAGAAGTTAAATTTCTAGGCCACGTAATAGATGCACAAGGAGTCAGTCCTAATCCGGGAAAATTGGAAGTCATTAAACATTTCCCGAGACCAACGAAGGTAAAGAACGTCAGGCAATATCTAGGCGTTATTGGATTCTTTTCAAACCATTGTCCGAAGTATACCGAGACCGTAGCACCACTCCAAGACTTACTTAAGAAGGGAGGAAGATGGCGCTGGACGGAACAATGCGAGGAACCCTTCGTGAAATCTAAACAGATGTTGTTAGATTATGTGAAATTGGGATATCCTGACTACACTCAGAATTTTTTTATCCAGACTGACGCATCATTTATAGGGATCGGAGCTATGTTATATCAGGAGAACATGGACAGGCCAGAGGAGAAAACTTACATTGCATTTATCAGCAGAAGGTTGAAGCCTAACGAAAAGAATTATACGGTCACGGAGATCGAATTACTCGCGATACTGTATGCCTTGCAGTATTGGCACAAGCTGATTTATGGTTTTAGAATTATATTGAGAACAGACCATAAAGCCCTAACGTTCCTGCTGAAAACTGACTTGTCGAGTCAAAGACTGACGAGGTGGTCCCTGTACATACAGCAATTTCAAGTGGAAATAGAGTATTGCCCGGGGAAGGACAATATCATACCTGACGTGCTGAGCAGATACCCGACAGCTGATGAAGAAGAAGTTCTAGCTATCGAGATAGAAGATAGAGATCAGAAGACCTTAGATGATCTGAGGAACATCACCGTTTTTCAACGTGAAGATCCCTGGATACGGTTGATGATTAATTACTTCGAGGGAAAGGTGAATAGAGGAACTCCGATGTATGTGGAAGCTGAAGCATTATCAACGGAATATCTATGGTTTAACCAGATGTTACACAAATGGAGCGACTCAGACCACACCAAACCTAGGATAGTCGTACCACCAGCATTACAGAGGAGGCTAGTATGGTTAGCACACCGAGCTTTTGGTCACTCCGGTGTAGATAAGACTGTTGCCCTGCTTAAAGAAGCATTTATTTGGCCAAAACTTAGAGAGACAGTCAGGAATACTATCAGGACTTGTGATATGTGCCAACGAGTAAAGCCTAACTCGTATTTAATGAGGCAGAAACCTATACCGCTCTTACCAGAGAAGCCATGTCAGCTTCTGGCACTGGACAACTTTGGGCCGCTTCCTAGAGCTAGAAGAGGAAATAGACACATCCTAGTTGCACTAGACGTGTTTTCCAAAATGGTAGTCCTGTGTCCAATTCAGAAAACCAGTACGAAACAGGTACTTAAGAGGCTGAAGGAAAGAATCATTCCTATGTTAGGACAGCCAGAGAACATCTTATCGGATCATGGGAGTTTTACCAGCATAGAATTTCGCAGGGAGTTGGAAAATCTGGGCATAAGACAGATTTTGTCCACAGTTCGACACCCGGAGTCGAATTCCGCAGAAAGAGTTATGAGGGAACTGCAAAAGTACATGAAGATATATTGCTCTACTGAGAACTGGAAATGGATTGACGTACTTGAGATTATTGAATATTGTATTAACAATACCGTACACGAAGCGACAGGAGAGGTGCCAGTGAGCCTACATCTCGATAGAAGACCAGAGAGGCCATGGAATAATGTCATTCGGACACCCATCGATGCACAACCTGGACGTGAGCTGAGGATCCAGAGAACGTTCGAGTATCTCAAGAAACAAGCAGATAGACGGCAGCGAAGAAACAGGAGGAAACGGTATCACAGACCGTTACTCGTAGGAGAATACGTCTTATTGAAGAAACCCGCCAGTTGAGATCCAGAGAGCAGGAAATATAAGAAATTGCAGCATGCTTATCACGGACCCTACCTGATTATAAGGGATCTGCAAAATAATGCATATCGGATCAAAGACGAAGCAACAGGTAGAGAAGTTGTTGTAAATGCAGCAAATTTGAAGTTATATAGTCCACCAGAAGACTATGAGACAAGAGAGGAGCAAGCAATGTACACCCAAGTGGACGAGGAATCATTACGTATGCACGGAAAGAATCTTGAGAAAAGCTTGCAGTCTCAGGAAGGGACGGAGCGAAGCGACCAGCTCGCAGACCTAACGGTTACGAAGGGAGAATGCAGCTGTCAACTGCAGGAATTTTATGACCAGTTGAGGGAAGCCGCTACCGAGCTAGAGGGGATGAATGAACAATTGCGAAGGCAGAACGAGAGTCTACGAGAAAGCAGACAGAGTGGAGTGGGGAACGAGAAATCCCATTGCCGAGAGCACTGACCGCTTAAAGTAAATATTGCATGGAGTCGATGCCATCTGAAAGGCCCGCAAAATTCACTTATGAAATGAATTTTCCGAGCTTAGCAGGGGAAAAATGTGCCCAACTGGCCACGGCAGTCTGGCATCGAACACAGGTCTCATGAGAGAAGACCAGGCACATGGTTATGCCTAGAGTCGAACCATTGATCTCTGCGGGGAGCAATTATTGGGAACCCAAAGAGCAATGAGAGGTACACTGGCATATAACATGGTAGCGTGATTTCACGATCTATAGGTGAATATCATAGCAATTTAAGGGAAGAACTGTAGCCAAATGCAAGGAAATATACATTTTCAGAGCATACGAAAGTGAGAGAAGGCCAGCTTGAAGTTTTACAAATGACCCTTAGCAAGTGGGCGGAGTAGTCTAGGCGCCTACCGAACTACTTACGTCTGGAGCGGAGAGACAGCTCAGAATTAATGACTCGGGTATCCACCACTTGACAACGGTGCAAGCTATGGCGGGATCGACTGCACATGGAAATTAATTGATTACAGCTAAATGGAGCATTGAAATGCATTGAAATATACACCCAGGCGAATATATTCATGGAGAGGTAATTTAGGAATGGTTTTTCACCTAAATTAAGGCCTTTATCTCCAAATGAATGCATCACAACCTACCCTACGCTCAAGAGCATTGACTTAGTGACCAGTCAACGGGGAAGTACCATGGTAGCGTGCCCACGCGCTGAACTAAAGCAATTAATTGTAATTAATTGGCCGAAGCGATCGCCGGCACGCGAATGTTTTTGAAACCTCCACACCTAAATAAACAAGATGTAGATGTCATTTCGGCTGAAGAGGCATTATTTCAAGAAAGGAGTCGCTCTCGTGTGTCCAGTGGACTATTTTGTACGAGAAACCTTTATATAGGGGGAGCGAGGCAAGCCAAGTCAGTCTTCTTCTAGGTTCATCACAAGGCTTCTGCAGTTCATCACAAAGTCTTCTTCTAAGTTCATCACAAGTCTTCTTCTAAGTTCATCACAAGTCTTCTGCAGTTCGTCACCAGTTCTTTACCAGTCTTCTACAGTACACACGTAACTAAGACGTTGCTAGTAGCGCGCCAAATGTTAAAGTATCAACGCGCCGTCGTTGGAGAACAATAGAAGCAAGTTATAAAGCTTCGTAAATAATCATGAAGTGCGTCGAAAGTAAAGTATTACAGATATTTACATATTATCTGACGCAAATATAAATTCGCCACAGCGAAAAGGAACTTATAATGTTTTGAACAGTTCTTATACCGGGAGGTATTGTCAGAATTATATATGACAGCATCATCAGAAACACTACAATGATGGGAGCTTGGAAACCATTGCCACCTAATTTGGATAGTGAGCTGAACAAGATTGCAGGGAACGAGGATGGAACGTCCGTAAAACGCTGTTAGATTGTCACGGAGACCAGCGGTTGTCATAATTACAGCGCATCTCTGAGATCAGGCGTAGGAGAAGTCCAATTTAAGGATCAACATGTGAAGTAGTGGATAAATGTATATAAATTGTGAAATAGTGTTTTAAAGTGTTCATTTGTATAGTGATTAATATGCAGTGTATTGCAATGATAAAAACCACTGATAAAAATATGTGTATCATGTGGAAAGTGTATGAATCTAAGTGTTGTGTCAAGGATAACATGATGGCTTAAATCAAGCGTCATGGTAGCGCTACAGCTGAGGCGCTGGCACTATCCAGCAAAGAGGAAAAAGTGAGTACCCATTTTTAGCCTACTTTCGATTTTTGCAAAAAATGAAAGTAGACTTATGAGATCAACACAGGGCGAAAAAAGTGTGTCTGTCTGTGTGTGTGTATGTGTGTGTGTGAGTCTGTGTGTGTGTCTGTGTGTGTGTGTGTCTGTGTGTGTGTGAGTGTGTGTACTCTGAATGTCTGTCCCCCCCTATCAATTCGAACACGGTGAATGCGAATTGAACGAAATTTGGTACAAAGGTAGCACTAGCAAAGGACACCTCAGTGTCATGTTTTATATCGCCGCCATCTTGACGGAAACGTAATGGCGGCCACACAAATGTTCAAAGCTTAAATCAAATTACGACTAACCTAATCATCCGATCTCTACCAAATTTTTCAACAACATACCTTTATGGGGGGAGCATCCTTTGACCAAACTAATAAGTCATCAGCGTAATAGTTTGCGGATGGCGGCCATCTTTGTGTGAAAATCGATTCCCCCTATTAATTCGAACACGGTGCAACCGAATGGTACGAAATTTGGTACAGAGGTAGTACTAACAAAAGGCACCTCAGTGTCATGTTTTATATCGCCGCCATCTTGACGGAAACGTAATGGCGGCCACACAAATGTTCAAAGCTTAAATCAAATTACGATTAACCTAATCATCCGATCTCTACCAAATTTTGCAACAACATACCTTTATAGAGGAAGCATCCTTTGACCAAATAACTAGGTCATTAACCTAATAGTTTGCGGATGGCGGCCATCTTTGTGTGAAAATCGATTCCCCCTATTAATTCAATCACGGTGAAACTAAATGGAACGAAATTTGGTACAGAGGTAGCACTAGCAAAGGGCACCTCAGTGTCATGTTTTATATCGCCGCCATCTTGACAGAAACGTAATGGCGGCCACACGAATGTTCAAAGCTTAAATCAAATTACGATTAACCTAATCATCCGATCTCTACCAAATTTTGCAACTACATACCTTTATGGAGGGAGCATCCTTTGACCAATCTAATAGGTTATTAGCCTAATCGTTTGCGGGTGGCGGCCATCTTTATGTCAAAATTGATTCCCCCTATTAATTCGAACACGGTGGAACCGAATGGAACGAAATTTGGTACAGAGGTAGCACTAGCAAAGGGCACCTCAGTGTCATGTTTTATATCGCCACCATCTTGACTGAAACGTAATGGCGGCCACACGAATGTTCAAAGCTTAAAACAAATTTCGATTAACCTAATCATCCGATCTCTACCAAATTTTGCAACTACATACCTTTATGGAGGGAGCATCCTTTGACCAATCTAATAGGTCATTCGCCTAATAGTTTGCGGATGGCGGCCATCTTTGTGTCAAAATCGATTCTCCCTATTAATTCAAACACGGTGAAACCGAATGGAACGAAATTTGGTACAGAGATAGCACTAGCAAAGGGCATCTCAGTGTCATGATTTATATCACCGTCATATTGACAGAAACGTAATGGCGGCCACACAAATGTTCAAAGCTTAAATCAAATTACGATTAGCCTAATCATCCGATCTCTAGCAAATTTAGCAACAACATACCTTTATGGAGGGAGCATCCTTTGACCAAACTAATAGGTCATCAGCCTAATATTTTGCGGATGGTGGCCATCTTTGTGTGAAAATCGATTCCCCTTATCAATTCGAACACGGTGAAACCGAATGGAACGAAATTTGGTACAGTGGTAGCACTAGCAAAGGGCACCTCAGTGTCATGTTTTATATCACCGCTATCTTGACGGAAACGTAATCGCGGCCACCCAAACGTTAAAAGCTAAAATGTAATTACGACCAACCTAATAATCTAGTCTCTACCAAATTTTGCAACACCATATCTTTATGTGGGAAACATATTCAGACCAAACTGCAAGAACATCAGCCCAATAGTTTGCAGATGGTGGCCAAGTATGTGTGCAAATCGATTCCCCCTATCAATTCAAACACGGTGAAACCGAATTGAACGAAATTTGGTACAGAGGTAGCACTAGCAAAGGGCACCTCATATTCATGTTTAATATCCCTATAGCACGTTGTATTTCAACAAGCTACTACAACCAACATTCAATCATACTCCTTGAAAAGGACAAAGAGTTAAAACAATACCCATGCATTTAGGAGAAAGTAGGCTATATGTTCTTTACTGAACATCTTGTTTATAATGTAATTATAACTAAGTAGTTCACCATGTAACGATTTATCACTTTGAGTAAGATGTAATAGTCACTTACTGAACGAGTTTTCACCACTCGTCTTGAATAAACTATGGCTTGGAAGGTGATTTGTTTAAGGCCATTCAGGCAAAAAATAGTGATGGATGTAACGGTAACGTTAAATGATAATAATAAATAATATTATGGGTCGGCAAACAGTAAAGTAATAGGCATTTTTGGCCTAAATAGTGTTCAAATAGTGTCATGTCTAATGTACAGATACTGTATTTGGTAAACAGTGAGAGTATAACGTGAAATATAAAGAAATACGAGAGCTTTTTCAGTGTCAGTGAAATATGAATGAATATTTGATATGGTCAATCCTTAGGATTATTGTTTGAGGACCATTAAAGTAAAGTAAGCCAGTAAAATTTTATTACATTTGTGTTAGGAGCTATGTAAAGCTTTGGCTTAAGTGGTATGACAGAGAACGCGAGTGCCTTAATAATGGAGTCATATATGTGAAGTATTGTTTGAGCCGCTTGTAAGCGTGCAGAATTAACGTAGAATCCAGTGATTTACGTAATAAATATAGCGGGGACAACTAGTATAGCTTGCACGTTAGGTGAGAAGTTGGCCAAATCTACGAGTAGTATCGCCCTTGAGCGTACTGTATTATTTCTCAGCGAATTGGACAGAGCCTGTCTGTATCCAACGCTTGCTTGAATTATGCCACTATTGACGTCCGTCGAGACGCTGTGAGCATGTGTGTGTTAATGACCCACCCTGTGAGGTGAGGATCATATTCGTCGTTTAGGAACGCAGGTTTCCTTATATTTTATTGACAGCTGCTGGTGAAAGTCGTTGGATTTTCACTATGATGCGCGTCTAAAAGCCACTAGTCGTCACCATAGAACGGCAAGACTATCACTAGAATGCCACCCCAGCCATGAATGTTAATTATGGAGCCAGTTTGAGCCCAAGGCACTATAAGGATAGATGTTAAATATTTAAATTGACTCAATTATTTAGGAGCCACACTCAGTGTTACTCTAGTCTGCACTTTGTAAACAAACCTGACCTTGATCTTGACAGAGTGAGAGAGAGGGGAATGGTAGACCATTTCTGTAGCGGCCATCTTGGAGAGCCGGCTGGAACGAATTTTATTGCCTGCTAAGTGGGAGGAAGGTCGTCCGACCGGTCCCTTGTAAATTAGTCACACTAGGACACTGAGAAATCTCGATATTTAAATATGCAAGTAAGATATGATTATTTTGATGATGCCAAGTGAATTGAATGGTGGGTTGCAACTCACATACGTTGTTGAATCATAGAAATCAGATAATATTTGGCTCAATTATTCTCTGAGGAGAAAAGCTGAACCAAAATAATGTAGGCATCTTCTTTTAGAGTGCATTTTGCCATTCCTGCTAATTTATGCAGACGGGTATGTGTTCTTCCCAGAACATGACACATTTGTAACAATGATAAGCCCGACAAGACCCAGAAAATCGTTATATGGTGAAACTATAAAATTAAGTACCACTTTTCCTAAGGCGTTCATATGCGTGGAAGGAAGGAAGACGATTCACGCAACACACAAAAAAAAAATATCTGTTAATGATTGCAGAAAGTAATGTATTCATGTTAATCAAGGTAAATGCCATAAGAAATGGGAAAATGTTTTATTAGTATCATTTTATGTGATTTGTGATTTTTGTGTTATGATACTCCCATTAACTAAAGTTGTGTTAGTTGTTGAACACTATGGAAACCCATGGAAGTCTGAAAATATCATTGACAGGATGTTAGAATTAGATTTGAGTGCAGTGCAGCACTATTTTACGAAGAAAGCTCACAGAACAACCCTATTTTATTTGTGGGAATCAAATGTAAATTGTCCTTTGTTTTGTATTTGTTGTGTAGCCATTGATTTTAGACCAGTAAATGTGTTACCTTTAGGAAAATGTTGTGTATTTCCTGTAGAGTAGTTACCTGGTAGACTCAAATCCTGAGCATGTGGTCGTATGGTGGGCAGGAACGTCCCATACCTCGAAAGACCGTGAGTTAGTTGGGATACGAACACATGGTCCACATGATGACAATCGGGTACACTACATGACCTATCATTCTCCAAAGGTACATAAAATACACCCTGTATACTGTATAAAGACTTCATACCTGACTTGTCTCGAACCACAATAACCTCTCAATTCGGTAGAGAAGTGAATTAGCGACCCATGCCCTTCCACAGAAATTGTGCACGTACTTACCTGAAACAAAAGAAAACATGTTTGCTAATAATTCCCAAGTGAGCTCTGATTCAGAGATATGCTACAGCTAGGAAACGCTTCAAAATAAAACGCAGTAGATATACAGTTCAGGGATGTAAATGGGGATGGTTCAGAGACAATACTTCCACAGGAGGCATGGCATCTTCTTTAACGTAAGAGATTATTTTATTTATCGTATGGCTTTTAGTGTCGGGAGTTTCTGAGGAATGTTCAGCCCGCCTGAGTCTGTAGCTGCTTCCAGTGGACACCCTTAGGGTGAGCTACAAATTCCGTTCAATTTCAAGTAGTTCCAACTTTCGCCAACAGATATCAATGATATCTTGTGGTGGACGTTGGAACTTTGAAAGAGCGTTCCGACGAAATATAACCTAGCAATTTACCTTCACACAAGTTTAGTCTGTGGAAGGATCTTTTACATGCCATGAATCTATGACATGGGACCGTCGGCGCCGGCTTTACTTCCCCTCCGAAGGAAGGCAATCTGAAGGATTTTTAACGCTCTTAAAATCCGACGAATTCGGCCTGGTTTGAACCCGCTATCTTGGGCACAGCAGTTCAGCATGCTACCAACTTCGCCACCGAAGCCGGTAACGTAAGAAATATCAGGTGGTAACAGAAATTCACGCTGATTACGGAATCACGAACTCTTACTAATTGTAATCTGAAATGTCATTTAAATCAACTAAAATATCGGTCACCTGTCGTACTTCTCTATATGGGAGTATGAATGTACGCAGATTAATAATTGGCATTATCATCTTAGCCATTTCACCAGAAGATTTGAATTAATTCTCAACTGGTGAGGACTCCATCTTGTGGAATGAATTCATGATGAAAATCTGTAAATGCAAAACAAAAATGTGGAATGCAGTCAAAAAATGGGAAAACCCTATGGACGTCAAAACGGAAGGTGAAAATCTAAAAGAAATAGAAGACGTATGCTACTTAGGAAGTAAAATAACCAGTGATGGACGAAGCAACGAGGATATACTTAGTAGGTTGGCTCAGGCAAGGAAAGCGTTTCTACAGAAAATAAATCTGTTGACATCAAATATAGATTTACCTATTAGAAAGTGATTCCTGAAAGCCTTTGTATGGTGCTCTATGGAAGTGAAACTTGGACTGTAGGCGCAATAGAAAAGAAGAAAATAGAAGCATTTGAAAGGTGGTGTTACAGGAGAATGATGAGGATCATATGTGTAGATAGAGGAACACATGAAAAGGTATTAAGATGAGTGGACTTGGAGAGAAGTTTCTAGCGACTGCTAATGAGATGAGATAGTCTGGTGGGACGCATACTAACACACTCAGGAATATCAAACTTAGTTACGGAAGGTAGGGCCGAGGACAAGAACTGTAAGCGTAGACCAAGGTTAGACTATGTTAAACAGATTGCCTCGGATGTAAGGTGCGGTAGCTATGTAGAGATGAAACGATTAGCTCAGGACAAGGAGACGTGGCAAGCTGCAACAAACCAGTCAAACGACCGAAGACTCAAACAACAACAACAACAACATCACTGTGCCCAACTTGATGCCAATTGTGTGACAAGTAACTTTGAGAGCTAGGATGGGCATCTCCGTGCACTAGGATGTGGAAGGTTGAATGTCCCTGTTCTACTGAAAGCTGTTGGACCTTTGGCAATGTTTGACGCGACGACCCCGGATCCATTGCTGTAACTATAATATATTAGGCATTCTCGTCACCTGACTCTCACCACCGCATCTCCCTTTCTCGTGAGTCCCCAGCGATGCTTTTATCACATCATTATATATTCTCTTTTCTAGATTCCTTTTATCTCTCATTTCCAGTGTGTACATTCTCCAAAGCCGCTATCCTGTGTGTTACAGCTGTTACCTATATTAGCCCAGAAATGGTTAATCCCCAAGCACAGTTTCCTTTTTGCCATGGATCATCTGAACATTTAGCACTCCAACAATCCTGTTCACGTTCATTGAAGTGGTAGTGCAGTATTACCCCAAAAATCCACTTTCACAGCTCTCTATTAGCCTACTTTCGCTTTTTGCAAAAAATGAAAGTAGACTTATTAGATCAACACAGGGCGAAACAAGATGTTCAGTAAAGAACATATAGCCTACTTTCTCCTAAATGTATGAGTATAGTTATAACTCGTTATTATCAAAGAGTATAGTAGAATCATTTCTTGGTTGAAGACCTTAGAAACTATTTACCTCTACCAAACGCCACAACCTAGAAAAAAAAACTACTACCATCATTGAAGAAAGATAGATAAGAAGTATCTCAAGAATGTTATGGATCTGGAGACATAATCGACCGGACTGGCTGCGTGGCTCAGCGGTAACGTTCTCGCTTGCTGGGCCCTAGGTTGCAGGTTCGTATCATGGCGCAGTCAGCTGGCATTTGAGGGTGCACAAGTGCGAGGGAGCCGTGTCAGTAGATTTACTGGCACGTTAAAGATCCCCTTCGGGCCAAAATTCCGGCACTCCGGCGTATCTAAAAGCAGCAGTAGTTAAAAGGGACGTAAAACAAATAACATTATTATTATTGTTAGTATTACATAATCGACCTGCCGTGGGAAACATCCAACTTTGAGTTGAGGCATGTCTTTACACGTCGGGATGTGCATGGCTTTCACAACCCTAATTGAATTAACAAATCTTTCCATGACCCTACAGAGATGTGTGTATATAAACTATGTGGATATTTTCGATTGCTATTTGCCTGAAATAAAAGTATTAATTAATAACCTGAACTAGCACCAACGGCTAGAATTCAGTTACTATGTGAAATCGTTTTGTTCTTTACTTCAAATAACATTTTCAAATAACACACAATAGGCTGTTACAAACCCTTTAAAATAAAAACTAAAAATTTATCGTAGTATCATCTTGCCATTTATCAAGTTCGATGCGCATAGAATGCCAATGGAGTCCCACGTCGACCAGTCGTGACATCTAGTGGAGAAGTATCGAACAATATAACCCTAACAGGGCGAGTGCAATCTAGTGGCCATAAGAAGAAACTTTTCAATAAAATCTTGAAGTTAATAAGTAGGCCGGCGTGCAGTTACCTTTTTGGCCGCTAGATGTCTCGAGCAAATCTGCTGGTGAATTATGTTTTAATTAAATATATATTTTCCCCCGTAATATGCACAATATAACGCTTAATTTTAAAACGTCTGAATCATTACAAAACAATAAATTTATAAAATTTCAAGCAAAAAAAACCCTGATGGGTTTTGAACCATAGGCATATGAATGATAGGCCAGCGCTTTACCACGGAGCCATTTGTGCCAAAGAACACCGTTCTATATAAAATGACTTACATGTAACTTGTTAGCAAATAATGATTTAGACTAAACGATTTCATCAGTGGAGTATATTATTTATTTATAAAGCATTTCATACAAAGTTTATTTATTTTTTATCAGTACGCTATATTGCATGCAATACTCAAATTAGTGAAATATAAGTCAGGCACAAGATATCCGCTGCCATCTTGTCTTCTTACCGAGACGGCTCAGCTTTTTAAAATCACTTCTGCACTACAGTATTACAAAATAAACTTTTAATTTCGAACGTGCCTCTTCCTTTAGAACAATTAAATCGATTCTCGGCTCGATAATCGGAACTGGTGGGTCCCATGATATGGATTATAAAGTTTGCATAATTCGCACGGCCGCCATCCTAAAATGGTACAGCGGATGACCTTGTAGTTTGGTCACAAGACGCGTCCTATATGAAGGTATGTTGTTACCAAATTTGGTAGAGATCGGATAATTTGGTTAGTCGCTATTTGATTTTACGTTTTGAACGTTTGAGTGGCCGCCATTCAGTTTTGGTAAAGATGGCGGCGATATAAAACATGACACTGAGGTGCCCTTTGCTTGTTCTACGTCTGTGAAAAATTTCGTTCAATTCGGTTTCACCGTGTTCGAATTGATAGGGGGGGGGGGACAGACATTCAGAGTACACACACTCACACACACACACACACAGACTCACACACACACATACACACACGCAGACAGACACACAATTTTTGGCCCTGTAGTGATCTCATGTCTACTTTCATTTTTTGCAAAAATCGAAAGTAGGCTAAAAAAGTGTGTCTGGCTCTGTGTGTGTCTGTGTGTGTGTGAGTGTGTGTACACTGAATGTCTGTCCCCCCCCCCCCTATCAATTCGAACACGGTGAACGCGAATTGAACAAAATTTGGTACAAAGGTAGCACAAGCAAAGGACGCCTCAGTGTCATGTTTTATATTGCCGCCATCTTGACGGAAACGTAATGGCGGCCACACAAATGTTCAAAGCTTAAAATAAATTTCGACTAACCTAATCATCCGATCTCTACCAAATTTTGCAACAACATACCTTTATGAGGGGAGCATCCTCTGACCAAACTAATAGGTCATCAGCCTAATATTTTGCGGATGGCGGCCATCTTTGTGTGATAATCGATTACCCCTATTAATTCGAACACGGTGAAACCGAATGGAACGAAATTTGGTACAGAGGTAGTGCTAGTAAAGGGCACCTCTGAGTCATGTTATATATCGCCGCCATCTTGACGGAAACGAAATGGCGGCCACACAAATGTTCAAAGCTAAAATCAAATTACGACTAACCTAATCATCCGATCTCTACCAAATTTTGCAACAACATACCCTTATGGAGGGAGCATCCTTTGACCAAACTAATAGGTCATTAGCCTAATATTTTGCGAATGGCGGCGATCTTTGTGTGAAAATCGGTTCCCCTATCAATTCGAACACGGTAAAACCAAATGGAACGAAATTTGGTACAGAGGTAGCACTAGCAAAGGGCACCTCAGTGTCATGTTTTATATCACCGCCATCTTGACGGAAACGTAATCGCGGCCACCCAAATGTTATAAGCTAAAATGTAATTACGACCAACCTAATAATCTAGTCTCTACCAAATTTTGCTGCAACATATCTTTATGTGGGAAGCATATTCTGACCAAACTGCTAGATCATCAGCCCAATAGTTTGCAGATGGTGGCCAAGTATGTGTGCAAATCGATTCCCCCTATCAATTCAAACACGGTGAAATCGAAATGAACGAAATTTGGTACAGAGGTAGCACTAGCAAAGGGCACCTCAGTGTCATGTTTTATATCGCCGCCATCTTGACGGAAACGGAATGATGGCCACCCAAATGTTAAAAGCTTAAATCAAATTACGACCATGCTAATAATTTGATCTCTACCAGATTTTGCAACATCATGCCTTTTTATGGAAAGCATCTTATGACTGACTACAAGGTCATCAGCCCAATGGTTTGCAAATAGCGGCCATGTATGTGTGCAAATCCATTCCCCATATTAATTCAAACACGGTGAAACCGAATTGATTGAATTTTTTTTACAGACGTAGCACTAGCAAAGGGCAGCTCATATTCATGTTTAATATCCCTATAGCACGTTGTATTTCAACAAGCCACTACAACCAACATTCAATTATACTCCTTGAAAAGGACAAAGATTTATAACAATACCCATGCATTTAGAAGAAAGTAGGCTATATGTTCTTTACTGAACATCTTGTTTTTTATTTCAGTTACTGCCATACGGTCGTTGTGTGCGATTCTTGTTGTGGTGGTTCTCAAACTCTTTGAGACTCTGAGCACCACCTTCATATTGTAACAAGTAGGCTACCCGAGCATCATTAAATCCAATGTAATAATAATAATAATAATAATAATAATAATAATAATAATAATAATAATAAGGTGAGAGCAACCATGGCTTAGGCGGCAGCATGCCGGTCTACCACCACTGGGTCCATGGTTAAAATCCCGGTCACTCCATGTGAAATTTTTGATGGACTAAGCGGAGGCAGACAGGTTTTTCTCCGGGTACTCCGGTTTTCCCTGTCACAAATTTCATTCCAGAAACACTCACCACTATCATTTCATACGTCATTCATTTAATCATTGTCATTGAGGTGGTCCTTCGTCAGAAGAAGTCGGATGGGGACTTGAACGATTTATCTGATTAAGTCAGCGATCCGCGGACTGTGTATGAGTTGAGAAGTGAGAAGGTGCTTGTGAAGCAAAGAAAATGGTTTCATCCTGAAGTAATACGAAAGTGGTCCTGGGATGGATTTTGTCAAGAGGGTATGGTGTGGTTTTAAGCCTATTTTCAATTTAAAAAAAAAGAGGCTTATGAGATCACCTTTTGTCCGTGTATGTGTGCGTGTGTGTGTGCAAGTGAGAGAGGCGTGTTTGTCCCTCCTAATAACTTCTAAACGGCTGGAACAATTTCAATGAAACTCGGTAAGTTCATAGCAGTATTCCGGGCGACCCCGACCGTGCCCTTCAAATTTTGTTACGTCTCAGCAATCCAACATGGCGGCTGTGTAAAATATTTCACCAGCATTCAATGTCTCCGAAACAATTCCTGATATAACCCTGGAATTTATTACGGTGATAAAGGGAACTACTGGAAGTTCACCTATGTGACTTTTGAAAAACTGGTAACTACAAAACCAACATGGCGGCCACGCGAATTTGCGACTTTTAAATAGACATTTCTCGCGATTTAACCAACCAAACGCAATAAAACTTGGTACAGTGTATGTTTATAAACAATGCAATGCATCGACATCTAACTTTGTTCAATTGATTACATAACCACAAGATGGCGGATCTGCGAAATATTTAACCGGCATTCTATATCTCTGAAACTATTAGCGGTATCATCCTGAAATTGTGCATGGAGATAAAGGGCACTACTGGAAGATCATCTATAAGATTTTCAAAAAGCAGTTAACTACAAAACGAACATGGCGGCCAAGCGAATTTGAAAATTTTAAATAGCCCTGTCTCGCGATTTTATGTTCCAAACGCAATGAAATCTGGTACAGGAAATGTTTATACACATTGTAATGCACTGGTATCTAATTTGGTTCAATTGTTTACATAACCTCAAGATGGCGGCTGTGCAAATTTTAAAATTAAGTTTTTATTTCTTGTGTCGTAATCATGCGATCGAAGTGAAAGTTTGAATAATGAAGCTACGCAATAATTTTATTTTAATGGTACATGACTCTATGGCCTATAAATTTAACAATCCAACATGGCGACCATCCGAAATATTTAGACGGCTCTGAATATCTACGAATCTATTATAGCAATCAAACCGGATTTTTTAGGTTCATAGGGGCTACCTATAGGACTTTAAATAACCTGGTAATCACAAATCCAACATGGCGGCGACGCGAAGTATTAATATTAACATGGACGTTTCTAGCAATTTAAACATCCGAGTGCAGTGAAACTTGGTACAGCGAATCCTTAAACGAATGTTAATCCACTGGCATCTAATTTACATCAATTGTTTCCATAACCACAAGATGGCAGCTGTGCGAAATTTTAAAATCTCCTTGTTACTTCTTGTGTCCTAATCATGCGATTGAAATTTGAATGCTACACGTACACAATAATCTTCATGTAACAGTACACAAAACTAGGACCTACATACATAAAATCCAACATGGCGACCATCCGAAATATTTAGTCGGTTCTCAATATCTACGAATCTATTACAGCAATCAAACTGAAATTTTGTATGTTGATAGTGGCAATTAACATGAGTAGGATATATGAAAATAGGCTGTATAGATCTTCACGGAACTACTTGTTAGTGGGTTAGAATCCCACGCACTTGAGGAGTGCGGACCCTTCTCAAAGTCTTATGTAAGATTTTCCACTTCCCTCGCCAAAAAAGTATTATTTGTTATGCCAATTCAACTTGTTAGTTGACCTGGTAGTTTTCGCCATCTTATATTATTCGTTTTGCAGATGATATGGTGGTTATGGGTGGGAGTGAAATACAAGCAACATAAATGTTGAAAAACCTAGATCAAATTTGTAAAATAATGGGATGAAAATACGAGTATATGAGAAAAAAAACTAAATGTATGGTCATAGGTGGAAAAGGTGAGAATATGACAATAAAATTAGAGGATGATATTGAAGAAGTATATAGATTTAAATACCTAGGAAGTTAGGTTACACAAGAAATGATATGCACTAAGTAAATAAAAACAAGCATTGCAATAGGAAAAGTAGCTTTCATTCCGAAAAGAGAATAATTTTGTGGAGCAATGAAAGAGATTAATACAATGTTTTGTTTGAAGTGTAGTTATGTATGGAGCAGAAACTTGGACGCTTAGGAAAGAAGACGAAAGAAGAATAGAGGCTTTAGAAATGTGCTATGGAGGAGAATGGAGAGAATAAGTTGGAAGTACAACGTGAGAAATGAGGAAGTATTAAAGAAAGTAGGAGGAGAAAGGATAATGCTAAAGAAGATAAGAAGAAAAATGAATTGGATTAAACAAAGCGAGGAGATGGTTTGGTGAAAAGTACATTAGAAGGGACAGTCAAAGGGAAAATCCAACAGGAAGAAGAAGGTTTCAGATGCTGGATTCCACCAAGAATGATAAATCTTATGAGCTGATGAAACGTGCTGCTGAAGACCGGATATGGTGGAGAGACCGGCCATGAGGAAACCTGCAATCAGGCTGATAAACTGATGATGATGATGATCCTCCCAAAATCTCTTCATGAATGCACTGTGTTGCATCTTGCGTTCTGTGAACCACTTCCTACCAGTTTTCTTTTTAGGTTTCTCCAAGAATTTGTGTTTATCTACCAGTGTACTAAAGTATTTTTACCTTCTTTGAGTTGAATATTTTAAATAATAGTTTGGTTGTTCTGTCGCTGCCCTGCCTACTGCATCAGTAAACCTGTCAGTTAAGGAATAGAGGTCTGCTGTTCTCCTCGTAATCCACATTCGTTTTTAGCCTATTTTCAATTTTGAAAAAATAGGCTTATGAGATCACCTTTTGTCCGTGTGTGTGTGCGTGTGTGTGTATCTGAGTGAGGAATGTGTGTGTCTCCCCTAATAACTTCTAAACGGCTGGAGCGATTTCAATGAAACTCGGTAAGTTCATAGCACTATTCCGGGCGACCCCGACCGTGCCATTCAAATTTTGTTACGTCTCACCAATCCAACATGGCGGATGTGCGAAATATTTCACCAGCATTCAATATCTCCGAAACTGTTACCGATATCACCCTGGATTTTTTTACGGTGATAAAGGGAACTACTAGTAGTTCACCTATGTGACTTTGGAAAAACTGGTAACCACAAAACCAACATGGAGGCCACGCGAATTTGCGACTTTTAAATAGACGTTTCTCGCGATTTACCCAAACAAATGGCAATAAAACTTGGTACAGTATATGTTTATACACATTGTAATACACTGGTATCTAATTTAGTTCAATTGTTTACATAACCTCAAGATGGCGGCTTTGCGAATTTTAATATTCAATTTTTATTTCTTGTGTCGTAATCATGCGATCAATGTGAAAGTTTGAATAATGAACCTGCGCAGTACTTTTCCTTTAATGGTACATGACTCTATGGCCTATACATTTAACAATCCAACATGGCGACCATCCGAAATATTTAGACGGCTCTGAATATCTACGAATCAATTACAGCAATCAAACTGTGTTCACCTATAGGACTTTAAATAACCTGGTGATCACAAATCCGTTTGATTTTTTTAATGTTCATAGGGGCTATGAAGATATGTTCACCTATAGGACTTTAAATAACCTGGTGATCACAAATCCAATATGACGGCGACGCGAAGTATAAATATTCCCACGGACTTTTCTCGCAATTTAACCAACCGAGTGCAGTGAAACTTGGTAAAATAAATCCTTATACGAATGTTAATCTACTGTCATCTAATTTATTTCAATTGTTTCCATTACCACAAGATGGCGGCTGAGGGAAATTTTAAAATCCCGCTTATCATGCGATTGAAGTTTGAATAAAAGAACTACACTATAATCTTCATGTAATAGTACTTAAATCTAAGGTCTATAATATAAAATCCAACATGGAGACCATGCAAAATATTTAGTCGGTTCTCAATATCCACGAATCTATTACAGCAATCAAACTGAAATTTTGTATGTTGATAGTGGCAATTAACATGAGTAGGATGTATGAAAATAGGCTTTAGTTCTTCACGGAACTACTTGTTCTATCCTGGGATCATACTTTTTCCGGAGAATGTCCTCCCTTTTCAATTTCTATATTTCTAGAGTGACCACCAAGGGGAATAGTTTCCTTGAGGAAATAAAGATAAGGATAAGGAGAAGAAAAGAAGAAGAAGAGGAAGAAGGACAAGAAGAAGTATTCATGATTTATGAATTCATTATGGTGTTTGAAGACATTCTCAGTGTTGCCTTAGTAAACGAAAGTTTGTTGCTTTTCAGTTGGTCAACACGACTCTTCCCAAAAGAGACGGGTTATTCCCTAAGTTTGGAGCTTTTCAGTTGGTCAACACGACTCTTCCCAAAAGAGATAGGTTATTCCCTAAGTTTGATGCTTTTCAGTCGGTCAACACGACTCTTCCCTAAAGAGAAGGGTTATTCCCTGAGTTTGATGCTTTTCAGTCAGTCAACACGACTCTTCCCAAAAGAGGTGGGTTATTCCCTAAGTTTGATGCTTTTCAGTCGGTCAACACGACTCTTCCCAAAAGAGATGGGTTATTCCCTGAGTTTGATGCTTTTCAGTCGGTCAACACGACTCTTCCCAAAAGAGGTGGGTTATTCCCTAAGTTTGATGCTTTTCAGTCGGTCAACACGACTCTTCCCAAAAGAGATGGCTTATTCCCTAAGTTTGATGCTTTTCAGTCGGTCAACACAACTCTTCCCAAAAGAGATGGGTTATTCCCTGAGTTTGATGCTTTTCGGTCGGTCAACACGACTCTCCCCTAAAGAGATGGCTTATTCCCTGAGTTTGATGCTTTTCAGTCGGTCAACACGACTCTTCCCAAAAGAGATGGGTTATTCCCTAAGTTTGATGCTTTTCAGTCGGTCAACACGACTCTTCCCAAAAGAGATGGGTTATTCCCTAAGTTTGGTGCTTTTCAGTCGGTCAACACGACTCTTCCCAAAAGAGAAGGGTTATTCCCTGAGTTTGATGCTTTTCAGTCAGTCAACACGACTCTTCCCAAAAGAGGTGGGTTATTCCCTAAGTTTGATGCTTTTCAGTCGGTCAACACGACTCTTCCCTAAAGAGATGGCTTATTCCCTAAGTTTGGTGCTTTTCAGTCGGTCAACACGACTCTTCCCTAAAGAGATGGGTTATTCCCTAAGTTTGATGCTTTTCAGTCGGTCAACACGACTCTTCCCAAAAGAGATGGGTTATTCCCTAAGTTTGATGCTTTTCAGTCGGTCAACACGACTCTTCCCAAAAGAGATGGGTTATTCCCTGAGTTTGATGCTTTTCGGTCGGTCAACACGACTCCTCCCTAAAGAGACGGGTTATTCCCTGAGTTTGATGCTTTTCAGTCGGTCAACACGACTCTTCCCTAAAGAGACGGGTTATTCCCTGAGTTTGATGCTTTTCAGTCGGTCAACACGACTCTTCCCTAAAGAGACGGGTTATTCCCTGAGTTTGGTGCTTTTCAGTCGGTCAACACGACTCTTCCCTAAGGAGATGGCTTATTCCCTGAGTTTGATGCTTTTCAGTCGGTCAACACGACTCTTCCCTAACGAGACGGGTTATTCCCTGAGTTTGATGCTTTTCGGTCGGTCAACACGACTCTTCCCTAAAGAGATGGGTTATTCCCTGAGTTTGATGCTTTTCAGTCGGTCAACACGACTCTTCCCAAAAGAGACGGGTTATTCCCTAAGTTTGGTGCTTTTCAGTCGGTCAACACAACTCGTCCCTAAAGAGACGGCTTATTCCCTGAGTTTGATGCTTTTCAGTCGGTCAACACGACTCTTCCCTAAAGAGATGGGTTATTCCCTGAGTTTGATGCTTTTCGGTCGGTCAACACGACTCTTCCCTAAAGAGATGGGTTATTCCCTGAGTTTGATGCTTTTCAGTCGGTCAACACGACTCTTCCCAAAAGAGACGGGTTATTCGCTAAGTTTGGTGCTTTTCAGTCGGTCAACACGAATCTTCCCTAAAGAGATGGGTTATTCCCTGAGTTTGGTGCTTTTCAGTCGGTCAACACGACTCTTCCCAAAAGAGATGGGTTATTCCCTAAGTTTGGTGCTTTTCAGTCGGTCAACACGACTCTTCCCAAAAGAGATGGGTTATTCCCTGAGTTTGATGCTTTTCAGTCGGTCAACACGACTCTTCCCAAAAGAGGTGGGTTATTCCCTAAGTTTGATGCTTTTCAGTCGGTCAACACGACTCTTCCCTAAAGAGAAGGGTTATTCCCTGAGTTTGATGCTTTTCAGTCAGTCAACACGACTCTTCCCAAAAGAGGTGGGTTATTCCCTAAGTTTGATGCTTTTCAGTCGGTCAACACGACTCTTCCCAAAAGAGATGGGTTATTCCCTGAGTTTGATGCTTTTCAGTCGGTCAAAACGACTCTTCCCAAAAGAGGTGGGTTATTCCCTAAGTTTGATGCTTTTCAGTCGGTCAACACGACTCTTCCCAAAAGAGATGGCTTATTCCCTAAGTTTGATGCTTTTCAGTCGGTCAACACAACTCTTCCCAAAAGAGATGGGTTATTCCCTGAGTTTGATGCTTTTCGGTCGGTCAACACGACTCTCCCCTAAAGAGATGGCTTATTCCCTGAGTTTGATGCTTTTCAGTCGGTCAACACGACTCTTCCCAAAAGAGATGGGTTATTCCCTAAGTTTGATGCTTTTCAGTCGGTCAACACGACTCTTCCCAAAAGAGATGGGTTATTCCCTAAGTTTGGTGCTTTTCAGTCGGTCAACACGACTCTTCCCAAAAGAGAAGGGTTATTCCCTGAGTTTGATGCTTTTCAGTCAGTCAACACGACTCTTCCCAAAAGAGGTGGGTTATTCCCTAAGTTTGATGCTTTTCAGTCGGTCAACACGACTCTTCCCTAAAGAGATGGCTTATTCCCTAAGTTTGGTGCTTTTCAGTCGGTCAACACGACTCTTCCCTAAAGAGATGGGTTATTCCCTAAGTTTGATGCTTTTCAGTCGGTCAACACGACTCTTCCCAAAAGAGATGGGTTATTCCCTAAGTTTGATGCTTTTCAGTCGGTCAACACGACTCTTCCCAAAAGAGATGGGTTATTCCCTGAGTTTGATGCTTTTCGGTTGGTCAACACGACTCCTCCCTAAAGAGACGGGTTATTCCCTGAGTTTGATGCTTTTCAGTCGGTCAACACGACTCTTCCCTAAAGAGACGGGTTATTCCCTGAGTTTGATGCTTTTCAGTCGGTCAACACGACTCTTCCCTAAAGAGGTGGGTTATTCCGTAAGTTTGATGCTTTTCAGTCGGTCAACACGACTCTTCCCTAAGGAGATGGCTTATTCCCTGAGTTTGATGCTTTTCAGTCGGTCAACACGACTCTTCCCTAACGAGACGGGTTATTCCCTGAGTTTGATGCTTTTTGGTCGGTCAACACGACTCTTCCCTAAAGAGATGCGTTATTCCCTGAGTTTGATGCTTTTCAGTCGGTCAACACGACTCTTCCCAAAAGAGACGGGTTATTCCCTAAGTTTGGTGCTTTTCAGTCGGTCAACACAACTCGTCCCTAAAGAGACGGCTTATTCCCTGAGTTTGATGCTTTTCAGTCGGTCAACACGACTCTTCCCTAAAGAGATGGGTTATTCCCTGAGTTTGATGCTTTTCGGTCGGTCAACACGACTCTTCCCTAAAGAGATGGGTTATTCCCTGAGTTTGATGCTTTTCAGTCGGTCAACACGACTCTTCCCAAAAGAGACGGGTTATTCGCTAAGTTTGGTGCTTTTCAGTCGGTCAACACGACTCTTCCCTAAAGAGATGGGTTATTCCCTGAGTTTGGTGCTTTTCAGTCGGTCAACACGACTCTTCCCAAAAGAGATGGGTTATTCCCTAAGTTTGGTGCTTTTCAGTCGGTCAACACGACTCTTCCCAAAAGAGATGGGTTATTCCCTGAGTTTGATGCTTTTCAGTCGGTCAACACGACTCTTCCCAAAAGAGGTGGGTTATTCCCTAAGTTTGATGCTTTTCAGTCGGTCAACACGACTCTTCCCTAAAGAGAAGGGTTATTCCCTGAGTTTGATGCTTTTCAGTCAGTCAACACGACTCTTCCCAAAAGAGGTGGGTTATTCCCTAAGTTTGATGCTTTTCAGTCGGTCAACACGACTCTTCCCAAAAGAGATGGGTTATTCCCTGAGTTTGATGCTTTTCAGTCGGTCAACACGACTCTTCCCAAAAGAGGTGGGTTATTCCCTAAGTTTGATGCTTTTCAGTCGGTCAACACGACTCTTCCCAAAAGAGATGGCTTATTCCCTAAGTTTGATGCTTTTCAGTCGGTCAACACAACTCTTCCCAAAAGAGATGGGTTATTCCCTGAGTTTGATGCTTTTCGGTCGGTCAACACGACTCTCCCCTAAAGAGATGGCTTATTCCCTGAGTTTGATGCTTTTCAGTCGGTCAACACGACTCTTCCCAAAAGAGGTGTGTTATTCCCTAAGTTTGATGCTTTTCAGTCGGTCAACACGACTCTTCCCAAAAGAGATGGGTTATTCCCTGAGTTTGATGCTTTTCAGTCGGTCAACACGACTCTTCCCAAAAGAGGTGTGTTATTCCCTAAGTTTGATGCTTTTCAGTTGGTCAACACAACTCTTCCCAAAAGAGGTGGGTTATTCCCTGAGTTTGGTGCTTTTCAGTCGGTCAACACGACTCTTCCCAAAAGAGATGGGTTATTCCCTAAGTTTGGTGCTTTTCAGTCGGTCAACACGACTCTTCCCAAAAGAGAGGGGTTATTCCCTAAGTTTGGTGCTTTTCGGTCGGTCAACACGACTCTTCCCTAAAGAGATGGCTTATTCCCTAAGTTTGATGCTTTTCAGTCGGTCATCACGACTCTTCCCTAAGGAGATGGCTTATTCCCTGAGTTTGATGCTTTTCGGTCGGTCAACACGATTCTTCCCTAAAGAGAGGGGTTATTCCCTAAGTTTGATGCTTTTCAGTCGGTCAACACGACTCTTCCCTAAAGAGATGGCTTATTCCCTAAGTGTGGTGCTTTTCAGTCGGTCAACACGACTCTTCCCTAAAGAGATGGCTTATTCCCTAAGTTTGGTGCTTTTCAGTCGGTCAACACGACTCTTCCCTAAAGAGATGGGTTATTCCCTAAGTTTGATGCTTTTCAGTCGGTCAACACGACTCTTCCCAAAAGAGATGGGTTATTCCCTAAGTTTGATGCTTTTCAGTCGGTCAACACGACTCTTCCCAAAAGAGATGGGTTATTCCCTGAGTTTGATGCTTTTCGGTCGGTCAACACGACTCCTCCCTAAAGAGACGGGTTATTCCCTGAGTTTGATGCTTTTCAGTCGGTCAACACGACTCTTCCTAAAGAGACGGGTTATTCCCTGAGTTTGATGCTTTTCAGTCGGTCAACACGACTCTTCCCTAAAGAGACGGGTTATTCCCTGAGTTGGTGCTTTTCAGTCGGTCAACACGACTCTTCCCTAAGGAGATGGCTTATTCCCTGAGTTTGATGCTTTTCAGTCGGTCAACACGACTCTTCCCTAACGAGACGGGTTATTCCCTGAGTTTGATGCTTTTCGGTCGGTCAACACGACTCTTCCCTAAAGAGATGGGTTATTCCCTGAGTTTGATGCTTTTCAGTCGGTCAACACGACTCTTCCCAAAAGAGACGGGTTATTCCCTAAGTTTGGTGCTTTTCAGTCGGTCAACACAACTCGTCCCTAAAGAGACGGCTTATTCCCTGAGTTTGATGCTTTTCAGTCGGTCAACACGACTCTTCCCTAAAGAGATGGGTTATTCCCTGAGTTTGATGCTTTTCGGTCGGTCAACACGACTCTTCCCTAAAGAGATGGGTTATTCCCTGAGTTTGATGCTTTTCAGTCGGTCAACACGACTCTTCCCAAAAGAGACGGGTTATTCGCTAAGTTTGGTGCTTTTCAGTCGGTCAACACTACTCTTCCCTAAAGAGATGGGTTATTCCCTGAGTTTGGTGCTTTTCAGTCGGTCAACACGACTCTTCCCAAAAGAGATGGGTTATTCCCTAAGTTTGGTGCTTTTCTGTCGGTCAACACGACTCTTCCCAAAAGAGATGGGTTATTCCCTGAGTTTGATGCTTTTCAGTCGGTCAACACGACTCTTCCCAAAAGAGGTGGGTTATTCCCTAAGTTTGATGCTTTTCAGTCGGTCAACACGACTCTTCCCTAAAGAGAAGGGTTATTCCCTGAGTTTGATGCTTTCAGTCAGTCAACACGACTCTTCCCAAAAGAGGTGGATTATTCCCTAAGTTTGATTGCTTTTCAGTCGGTCAACACGACTCTTCCAAAAGAGATGGGTTATTCCCTGAGTTTGATGCTTTTCAGTCGGTCAACATGACTCTTCCCAAAAGAGGTGGGTTATTCCCTAAGTTTGATGCTTTTCAGTCGGTCAACACGATTCTTCCCAAAAGAGATGGCTTATTCCCTAAGTTTGATGCTTTTCAGTCGGTCAACACAACTCTTCCCAAAAGAGATGGGTTATTCCCTGAGTTTGATGCTTTTCGGTCGGTCAACACGACTCTCCCTAAAGAGATGGCTTATTCCCTGAGTTTGATGCTTTTCAGTCGGTCAACACGACTCTTCCCAAAAGAGGTGTGTTATTCCCTAAGTTTGATGCTTTTCAGTCGGTCAACACGACTCTTCCCAAAAGAGATGGGTTATTCCCTGAGTTTGATGCTTTTCAGTCGGTCAACACGACTCTTCCCAAAAGAGGTGGGTTATTCCCTAAGTTTGATGCTTTTCAGTTGGTCAACACAACTCTTCCCAAAAGAGGTGGGTTATTCCCTGAGTTTGGTGCTTTTCAGTCGGTCAACACGACTCTTCCCAAAAGAGATGGGTTATTCCCTAAGTTTGGTGCTTTTCAGTCGGTCAACACGACTCTTCCCAAAAGAGAGGGGTTATTCCCTAAGTTTGGTGCTTTTCGGTCGGTCAACACGACTCTTCCCTAAAGAGATGGCTTATTCCCTAAGTTTGATGCTTTTCAGTCGGTCATCACGACTCTTCCCTAAGGAGATGGCTTATTCCCTGAGTTTGATGCTTTTCGGTCGGTCAACACGACTCTTCCCTAAAGAGAGGGGTTATTACCTAAGTTTGGTGCTTTTCAGTCGGTCAACACGACTCTTCCCTAAAGAGGTGGGTTATTCCCTAAGTTTGGTGCTTTTCAGTCGGTCAACACGACTCTTCCCTAAGGAGATGGCTTATTCCCTGAGTTTGATGCTTTTCGGTCGGTCATCACGACTCTTCCCTAAGGAGATGGCTTATTCCCTGAGTTTGATGCTTTTCGGTCGGTCAACACGACTCTTCCCTAAAGAGAGGGGTTATTCCCTAAGTTTTGATGCTTTTCGGTCGGTCAACACGACTCTTCCCTAAAGAGAGGGGTTATTCCCTAAGTTTGGTGCTTTTCAGTCGGTCAACACGACTCTTCCCAAAAGAGAGGTGTTATTCCCTAAGTTTGGTGCTTTTCAGTCGGTCATCACGACTCTTCCCTAAAGAGACGGGTTATTCCCTGAGTTTGATGCTTTTCAGTCGGTCAACACGACTCTTCCCTAAAGAGGTGGGTTATTCGCTAAGTTTGATGCTTTTCAGTCGGTCAACACGACTCTTCCCAAAAGAGATGGGTTATTCCCTGAGTTTGATACTTTTCAGTCGGTCAACACGACTCTTCCCAAAAGAGGTGGGTTATTCCTTAAGTTTGATGCTTTTCAGTCGGTCAACACGACTCTTCCCAAAAGAGATGGGTTATTCCCTGAGTTTGATGCTTTTCAGTCGGTCACACGACTCTTCCCAAAAGAGGTGGGTTATTCCCTAAGTTTGATGCTTTTCAGTCGGTCAACACGACTCTTCCCAAAAGAGATGGTTATTCCCTGAGTTTGATGCTTTTCAGTCGGTCAACACGACTCTTCCCTAAATAGAGGGGTTTATTCCCTGAGTTTGATGCTTTTCAGTCGGTCAACACGACTCTTCCCTAAAGAGAGGGGTTATTCCCTGAGTTTGATGCTTTCAGTCGGTCAACACGACTCTTCCCAAAAGAGATGGGTTATTCCGTAAGTTTGATGCTTTTCAGTCGGTCAACACGACTCTTCCCAAAAGAGATGGCTTATTCCCTGAGTTTGATGCTTTCAGTCGGTCAACACGACTCTTCCCAAAAGAGGTGGGTTATTCCCTAAGTTTGATGCTTTTCAGTCGGTCAACACGACTCTTCCCTAAAGGGAGGGGTTATTCCCTAAGTTTGATGCTTTTCAGTCGGTCAACACGACTCTTCCCAAAAGAGATGGGTTATTCCCTGAGTTTGATGCTTTTCAGTCGGTCAACACGACTCTTCCCAAAAGAGATGGGTTATTCCCTGAGTTTGATGCTTTTCAGTCGGTCAACACGACTCTTCCCTAAGGAGAGGGGTTATTCCCTAAGTTTGATGCTTTTCAGTCGGTCAACACGACTCTTCCCAAAAGAGAGGGGTTATTCCCTGAGTTTGATGCTTTTCGGTCGGTCAACACGACTCTTCCCTAAAAGAGAGGGGTTATTCCCTAAGTTTGGTGCTTTTCAGTCTGTCAACACGACTCTTCCCTAAAGAGATGGGTTATTCGCTAAGTTTGATGCTTTTCAGTCGGTCAACACGACTCTTCCCTAAAGAGACGGGTTATTCCCTGAGTTTGGTGCTTTTCAGTCGGTCAACACGACTCTTCCCAAAAGAGACGGGTTATTCCCTGAGTTTGGTGCTTTTCAGTCGGTCAACACGACTCTTCCCTAAAGAGACGGGTTATTCCCTGAGTTTGGTGCTTTTCAGTCGGTCAACACGACTCCGCCCAAAAGAGACGGGTTATTCCCTGAGTTTGGTGCTTTTCAGTCGGTCAACACGACTCTTCCCAAAAGAGATGGGTTATTCCCTAAGTTTGATGCTTTTCAGTCGGTCAACCCGACTCTTCCCTAAAGAGACGGGTTATTCCCTGAGTTTGGTGCTTTTCAGTCGGTCAACACGACTCTTCCCTAAAGAGACGGGTTATTCCCTGAGTTGATGCTTTTCAGTCGGTCAACACGACTCTTCCCAAAAGAGATGGCTTATTCCCTGAGTTTGGTGCTTTTCAGTCGGTCAACACGACTCTTCCCTAAAGAGATGCTTATTCCCTAAGTTTGGTGCTTTTCAGTCGGTCAACACGACTCTTCCCTAAAGAGGTGGGTTATTCCCTGAGTTTGATGCTTTTCAGTCGGTCAACACGACTCGTCCCAAAAGAGATGGGTTATTCCCTGAGTTTGATGCTTTTTCAGTCGGTCAACACGACTCTTCCCAAAAGAGACGGGTTATTCCCTAAGTTTGATGCTTTTCAGTCGGTCAACACGACTCTTCCCAAAAGAGATGGGTTATACCCTGAGTTTGATGCTTTTCAGTCGGTCAACACGACTCTCCCAAAAGAGGTGGGTTATTCCTAAGTTTGATGCTTTTCAGTCGGTCAACACGACTCTTCCCAAAAGAGATGGGTTATTCCGTAAGTTTGATGCTTTTCAGTCGGTCAACACGACTTTTCCCAAAAGAGATGGGTTATTCCGTAAGTTTGATGCTTTTCAGTCGGTCAACACGACTCTTCCCTAAAGAGAGGTGTTAATCCCTAAGTTTGATGCTTTTCAGTCGGTCAACACGACTCTTCCCAAAAGAGTTGGTTTATTCCGTAAGTTTGATGCTTTTCAGTCGGTCATCACGACTCTTCCCAAAAGAGATGGCTTATTCCCTGAGTTTGATGCTTTCAGTCGGTCAACACGACTCTTCCCAAAAGAGGTGGGTTATTCCCTAAGTTTGATGCTTTTCAGTCGGTCAACACGACTCTTCCCAAAAGAGACGGGTTATTCCCTAAGTTTGATGCTTTTCAGTCGGTCCAACACGACTCTTCCCAAAAGAGATGGGTTATTCCCTGAGTTTGATGCTTTTCAGTCGGTCAACACGACTCTTCCCAAAGGAGGTGGGTTATTCCCTAAGTTTGATGCTTTTCAGTCGGTCAACACGACTCTTCCCAAAAGAGATGGCTTATTCCCTGAGTTTGATGCTTTTCAGTCGGTCAACACGACTCTTCCCTAAAGAGATGGCTTATTCCCTAAGTTTGATGCTTTTCAGTCGGTCAACACGACCTCTTCCCTAAAGAGAGGGGTTATTCCCTAAGTTTGGTGCTTTTCAGTCGGTCAACACGACTCTTCCCTAAAGAGAGGGGTTATTCCCTAAGTTTGATGCTTTTTCAGTCGTTCAACACGACTCTTCCCTAAAGAGGTGGGTTATTCCCTGAGTTTGATGCTTTTCAGTCGGTCAACACGACTCTTCCAAAAGAGATGGGTTATTCCCTGAGTTTAATGCTTTTCAGTCGGTCAACACGACTCTTCCCAAAAGAGGTGGGTTATTCCCTAAGTTTGATGCTTTTCAGTCGGTCAACACGACTCTTCCCAAAAGAGATGGGTTATTCCGTAAGTTTGATGCTTTTCAGTCGGTCAACACGACTCTTCCCAAAAGGGATGGGTTATTCCCTAAGTTTGATGCTTTTCAGTCGGTCAACACGACTCTTCCCAAAAGAGATGGCTTATTCCCTGAGTTTGATGCTTTTCAGTCGGTCAACACGACTCTTCCCTAAAGAGAGGGGTTATTCCCTAAGTTTGATGCTTTTCAGTCGGTCAACACGACTCTTCCCAAAAGAGAGGGGTTATTCCCTGAG